>OY750774.1:4530000-9330000 GCA_963556745.1 Catoptria pinella | reverse complement strand
TATTTATTGGAAATATGTTAATGTTACGGAATCTAATTCACATTTCCATTCATCTCATTTTATTTTTTTATAAATATTCAGTTTGATTGATTGCGGGAATAGATTAAAGAATCTACTAAACATGATTGTCTACCTGCCTCTGTCTTCTATTTTATAGGATAGAATATTTCTCTCATCACATAAGTCATGGGATACTTACTGCTAAGCACGGCTATTTCTCTAATTTGATTCAAATTTATCTTTGTTATTGCATTTTATTATTATTATTACTTGACAGACAAGCAGTTAAGATAACTGATAACAGCCTGTATCCAGTCAATTCTTCAAACTTTTATTTATATTTTGTTTATGCAGGCGGCAGGGTTTGGCTGGTAAGTCAAAGACAAGCATTGAGGCTCTCACAGAAAGGTTGGAGCAGATTGAAATGGATGACACCCAACGTCGTAGGATTGAAGTATTCTTGTGCCAGAAAGAGAAGATTGGTGAACTGAGTGATGATGACTTTGAAAAGCTTGGAGAATTAGGTTTGTTTTGTTTTTTTAAAGTCAGATTACATATATGCTATTAAGACACCTGTTCTTCTCTACTTCCCAAATACTTATTACACACAATATCCAAATCATATGATGGTGGTTTGATAAGACTTTTTCTTTATTCTTGACAATTTAGTTTCAATGTGAAAGATAATGAGATTCGGAATTAGATTCAGACAAGAGACAATAAGTTGTAATAAAATTTAAAGTTAAAATATTTCTACAAATCATAGTGAAATGTGGCCACCATTCACCATGAGCTTGTGAAGTGAACTTTGGTCAAATAACCATTTTTTGTTGATCCTCCAGATCTTATGTTGATGAATAAGAGGTAAAATGAGTTGTGGGCAGTTTTTATACAATACTAAATAATTAACTAGAAAAAAATCGACTCGTCACCAGATTATTTTCTCAGGCAGGAATCGAACCCGCGGCCTTTGGAAGTCTGGTTCAATGCTCTTCCATCTGAGCTACCGAGTCATTGAAATTCAGTAGAGCATTGGACCCGACTTCCAAAGGTCACCGATTCAATTCCCGCCTGAGAAAAAGATTTTGTGACAAGTCGAAATTTTTCTAGTATACTAAGCTATTTATAAAAAAAGCATTGTAAATGCTTAATCTCAAAATTAAAAACTAGGAAGTTGTTTAAAAATCATTAATCCTTACTTCAGGCCAAGGTAACGGAGGAGTGGTAATGAAAGTCCGCCACAAGTCAACAGGTCTCATCATGGCTAGGAAATTGATACACCTAGAAGTAAAACCGGCAATCAAAAAACAGATAATAAGAGAGCTGAAAGTCCTCCATGAGTGCAACTTTGCTCACATTGTGGGTTTCTATGGAGCCTTTTATAGTGACGGTGAAATATCAATATGTATGGAGTACATGGATGGTGGATCACTGGATCTAATCCTGAAGAAAGCGGGAAGAATTCCTGAATCTATTCTAGGTAAGAATTATTGTAATTTATGTTGCTTAAAATATGGAGAGCTTTTTTCAAGTTTTTACATGCATTCATGTAAAATGCTTTCTAATAAAAAATATTTTTTATTAAATTCTCATATGTTAAAGCTTTTGCATTTTTAGACTGCCAAGAATCACCTATTCTTAACTATCCAAACTTCTTTACAATTGCAAGAAAAAACTTAGAGAATACGACTTTTTGTATTTGTGACAACCTTGATGATTGACGTCTAAATTGCTGCAACAAGTCGCCAAGTGTTACAACTCCAAAGTATAATATTTCAATTGTTTAGGAACAATCACATCAGCTGTATTGAAAGGGCTCAGTTACCTCCGCGACAAGCACGCTATAATGCACCGCGACGTGAAACCGTCCAACATTCTGGTGAACAGCAATGGAGAAATCAAGATCTGTGATTTTGGTGTCTCTGGACAACTGATAGACTCGATGGCCAACTCGTTTGTGGGCACTAGGAGTTATATGTCGGTAAGAACGTACATTTACATACAATCCTATTGTTGATGTTATATGTCGAATTGGGTAATTAATAGGTGGATCACGAAATGCGACGCATATTCTTATATAGATTTACATGTAGCTAAGCTATTCATCATTCGAGATAGCCATTCTAATTACCTGTTTATTTAGTGACAGGTATACACAGACAGACATTATATAACAGTAATTACAAGAAAGCAAAACATCCTTAAAGATAAGACAGGGTCATAATACAGATTTCAGATGAAACATTACAACATCCAATAATTTAGCTTTGAAACAAAGATACATGAATTAAATTAAACATTATAAAAACATTATAAATCGAAAAATGTACAATTTTTTTTGTTATTTCTCGTAGCCCGAGCGGCTTCAAGGCACGCACTACTCGGTGCAATCGGACATCTGGTCGCTAGGGTTGTCACTCGTAGAGATGGCGATCGGAATGTACCCCATCCCGCCGCCCGACGCGAAGACCCTGGCCTCTATTTTCGGCGCGCAGAATGAAGACCACTCGCCTGGACAAGTTAGTATTTTATTAACATAAGCCTATAAAATAAGAATTCATGACATTATAAGCCTTTTTTGGAATTGTGCATAGACAAAGAGCAAGAGAGAACTTAATGTTGACAGGCCCCACTGCTGGAATCTCACAGGCCTACCTAAGGCCCAGCGCACACCTGGCGAGGCGCGGCGCAGATACTGAGAGGAAAGCAATAGAAAATAAGCCTTAGTTTCTATGAAACACACTTGTCCGCACGGTCTGGTAAATTATCTCCTCGGGCGCAGTTTATTTGACATGCTATTTTCAACTGTATTTCATAAAAGGTAAGGCTTATTTTCGATTGCTTTCCTCTCAGTTTCTTCGCCGCGCCTCGCCAGGTGTGCGCTGGGTGTTACGGATGCATAAGCAGCGTGGGCCATAATACTTAGGGGTTAAATTAATATTTCTTTCTTGACAGGCCCCAAATTCACCACGTCCGATGGCGATATTTGAGCTCCTAGACTACATAGTAAACGAGCCTCCCCCCAAACTGCCTTCGGGAATCTTCTCCGACGAGTTCAAGGACTTTGTCGACCGCTGTCTGAAGAAAAACCCTGATGAGAGGGCGGATTTGAAGACTTTGATGGTTAGTAACATTTATTTTATTTAAATGACTAGCGACCGCCCGCGACTTCGTCTGCGTGGAACGTTTTATTGCCATCTCTCGGAAACAATTATTTTTTCGGGATGAAAGACCCTATATGTCCTTCTCTGTACCCCTGACAACGTTTATGCAAAATTTCATAATGACCAGGGGTTCAGTAGTTAAGACGTGAAGGCGTAACAAAGAAACAAACAATCGGACTTTCGCATTTATAACATTAGTAAGCATATCAGGCCAGTGACACTTCGCACTTTAGGTATGAAGCTATAAGTACGCGGAAAAGATTACGGGGGTCTTACTCGCGTTCGTGATACACGGAGAGTTAAGAGTGTTGACGAAATACGGCATTTCATACAAACTTCGAATGAAAATGAAACTGCATACACATAAGCAGAATACATTGGCCTAATCTAAAAAGTTTATTAAAAACATTTTCGATAATAATAGTGTTTCAGCTAAATAATTTAAATGAATAAATTTTTAAAATAAGTCATTTAAAAATTTTCTTGACTATCTTTTTAGACCCTTGTCCTGCTTATGCGTATGAAGTTTCATTAAAATCGGTTCATTTATTACAAAAATAATGACTTGAAAGTTTGTATAAAATGCCGTTTGCCGTCAACGCTGTTTAACAGTCGCTTTTAATGATAACAGTATGAGGAGTGTTCGTAAAATTTACCATTTTGTTGAGCAGAACCACGAGTGGATCCGCCAGGCGGACGCAGAGAAGGTGGACATAGCAGGGTGGGTGTGCAAGACCATGGACCTGCTGCCGACCACGCCTAATTCTAACGTGTCTCCTTTTTCTTCATAAGCTGCAAGAAGTGCATACTTTCATCAGCGAAAAAGGGTGAGGATATCATGGATTATAAGCCTGCCCCCTTCCACACGACATGATAGAAGGATTTATCAAATCTTAACTGTCGAACAAAATATATTTTGACAGTTAAGAGTCGATACATCGCAATATCTCAAAGGTGGTAATGATAATGCTAGGGAGGCAGGCTTAATATTAGTTCACATTTTTCTATTATTAAGATTTATAGGTGTTTACTCTACGATCAAAGAGTTGAAGTGAGCAATATGAATGCTGAATGATGTATTCAATTAAATGAGTCACATTACAACTTAAGAAAGCAAATAAATAACCAGAGGAGTATTGAGACAAATGAAATCAATTTATAAAAGAAATTCAGGTTTAAAGGGGACAACGACTCGAGGTATGCTGTATTTCCGCTGTCCCAGTTGGCCCTATCTCCGTGACGGGGACAACGGAAAAGAAATTAACCACGTCTACCTCAACCGTTTTCTTCAGAGCCTACTTAAACATGACGACGACGACTTTTACTACTTACGCTTGAAGACGGCCTTTTCCCGTTGTCCCGCACTTTTGTCCCCCACTGTTGGACATCAGGAAAAAAGGTATGGAAAATCATTTTTTTCCCGATATCCCCCATTGCCCAGTGGGAGACAACGGGAATAAGGCCTTAAAAACGAGTATGTTACAAAAAAGTTGCATTTTTTCATGTGAACCAATTTTTTAGGTCAAAACATTTCCCAAGAAAGAGCGGGCGAAACGATCAGTGAGGACACTGGCGCAGAGGAGTAGTGCGCGCCGCGATGGCAGTTCACAGTATGTCAACTCTAGATACCATTATTATCAACTGACAGTACACAACGAATCGTATACTCATCATTTTATATGGGACGTGGTAATCTGTGCACATAAAACAAATATATTGATAAAAAACTTTGCGACATAAACTAAGTATTCGACAATATTTAGTTTGAGTGTAAAGTTTTGTCATTTGTAATAGACAATTTTGTACTGATGATTCTGGAATCGATCGATTCAGATACAAAATCGATGTCACGTCCCATAATCGACACATCACATTTACAAGTCGTACTTTTTGAGATACCTGTCATCGAATAATGATTCAAAATTAATAAAAATTTAATTTATAGAATTGGCTAAATTAAGGTAAATTTTGTAGGGTTTATTGGAAACAAAACGTGTTACGCAACACATTGATATCGATTTCGAAACAGGTGCGGTTGTCATATTGAATATACCTTAATTCCTGCTAAATTGTATAATTATTTTTGTTTCTACAATTTGATTATTAGTTCCTAAATATGTAACGCATACATAATTATTTTTGAAGATTGTATTTATCTGGTAAATTATATTACCTAAACTGTGTTATAAAAAGAATAATTTTGGTATTGTTGTTGAAATTTATAAATGGTATTTAATATTTGGCAATCGCACGCAAAAAGCGTTCGGAACTTTCCTTCTCATATACAGGTTATATGATAACGAGAAAGTTGAAATAAGTGTGTTACCGATAACAAATGTGTCTGATGATAGATAGGGATATAATACTAAAACATAGTGCATTCGTGGACGAACTTAACGAGGTTTTATAACGAATAAAAAAACAACTAATCGATTAATGGTCAAGTAGAGTTGATTTCACTAGTTGCAAGTCGAAAAAATGTTGTAGTGTTTTGACATATTTTTCTTTGCTGAAAGTGCGTAATTCATGTCAGCTGATACTTGTTATTTGAATGTTAGTTGGACGGCCAACGGCGTCCAGAGAGTTGGAATACTCGAACGGCTGCGTACGCGCAGGCGTGGGAGCGTTCCAAGTCTCCAAACTCTTTGTAATCTGTAAAATAGTTCGCATTTTTTAGACATGAAAAGGAAAAAAAACTATATAAAAAATAAAATAAAAATCGTAGATATGTTGCCCTAATTTGACGTGTTGCACTTATCCCCGTATGATTTGTTGTTTTTATTCGCTTTGTTTAAACGCCCGCGTTTCGTTCACCCTGTCCCGTGCACCTAGCATAGTATCCCGCGTGTATGAATGAGAGTTTGCGCGTTCGCTTTTTTATGTACTTTTAATCAAAGCTGTTTTTATCCTGAGTGTTTTTACATCTGCGTTTCACCCGACTACCCGCTGTATTTATTTTGATCCACGTATTATGATGCTTTGCCCCTCTATGGTCGGTTTTGTAACATATAAATCCTTTGAAGAACTAAGAGTAATAATCCCTTACTTACTCAAATTTTTTGAATCACAAACTTTTTGAAATGTTTTGCCTTTTTGATTGAGCATTTATTATTTTAAATAATTGTAATGTTTAAATTTTATTAATATTTAAAAGGTGCTTTATGTTAAACAGCTGACTAATGGCTTTTCAAATAATCGGAGATTTTTTTGTATATTTGACGCGACGTAATACGTGTTTAGTGAATAGTTAGTTTTTAGTTTATAAATGTTGGTAATCATTGTGTTAGGTATAAGTTTGAATGTTATTATGGGAATACTGTATTTCATAGTTCCTCGTGTAAAATCGGCCCTCTGATAAGTGAAATGTTCGTCATTGTTTGATACTGATAAAATATATTCGAAGGAGATAATCTCGAGTTTTGTTTCGAGAGCACGTTCGAGTTCCTTAAATATTTAGCACTGAAGGATTTAAAATTAAACTGTCTTTTGCTCTCGCGTTAATTGAAGAGTCTTATAATACATTTTATAAATACATCGTCGTATAAGTGTGTCAACGATATAATCCATTTTTCGCTAGCGACATATCTAATTTGATGGTGTAGTAATCAAGCATTTTTTGAGGGCAATCTTTTTTGCAGCTAAAACGTATCATACACTTTTCAAGTTAGGTCTGTCTCTGATTGTTCATGAGTGTTGTATGTCTATTAAAATATGAATATAATATAATGTAATACATCAATACAAAACAATGAATTTACTTTTCACAGGGGAAACGAACAATGTTATTCAATTGAAGTCATATTTTTGTATAATTGATTATATTTTAACTAGAATTTAATTAAAACTAGATTGATTGTCATTTTCCAAAGTTTCTGTGTATATAAATTTATAAGTACTATTTAAATTAGAACTGAATATAATAAGTTGCAAAAAATATATTTACATAATATTTTGGTTTCTGAATTTTAACAGCATTTTCTAACGAACGAACACTTAATAATTTTAGTAGAATTATTTAAAGAGGGGTGATAAAAAATATAAGCTGTTGTGTTTATTAACAAGTATCTTGTAATTCGTAATTTATTAGCGATAATAAATACGAAAATTATTAACAAGTATCTTGTAATTCGTAATTTATTAGCGATAATAAATACGAAAATTCGAATGGAAAAAAACGAGATGACTCCTAAAATTATTTAGATAGCATTTATAAAAAAAACCTTAGACGATACATTAATATTTATAACATTACACTTTCAACTTCTCAGTCCCTCTAGCATGACCACTGAAACGCGATTTGATATAGCGATTTATCGCTTTCAACTATCAAAGGACAGATTTTTACGGCCTAATCACAAAAGATTTTAAAACACTGTTCAACAAGTACTTAACTTAGACACTGTTTAAATGTGAAGCTGTCACATTTTGACAATATTGTTTGAAAGAGACGGCATCACATTTAAACAGTGTCTAAATTAAACAGTGTTTTAAAATCTTTTGTGGTAAGGCCGTTTCAGTCGAGTGTCGTAATATCGCTATATCGTACGATGTATATCGTGTTTCTTTATTACCCACCAATCCGCATTGGGATTGCGTGGTGGAATATGGCCCATCCTCCTTATCCCCCCAAAGCCCTGCGCCCCAGCAGTGGGGACATTCAAAATGGCTGATGTCGATATCGTGTTTCGGTGGTCATGCTACAAGGGCTGGACAAGCTTTTTTATTATGTAACTCCAGTATCTATAGCTTTCAATACAGTGTCTATTGCTTTCAAATTTCCTTGGACTGTGTATCCATTGCTGTCGCAATACATGTCCCTGTGATTGTTGTCGCAATACTGTGTTCTTGGGCCAGTGATGGATTTAAGTACACAGATTGTTAAATTTGTTGAAGCGATTGTGGTTTGATTTTGGGTTAGAGTTATGAGTTAGGTAAGGTTTTTTTATTTCAACAAAAAAAGGTCATGTCATGTCTACACGGCGAGGCGAGGCTCCCACCGAGCACTCTAGTAAAGACTAGTCATTCAAATTAGAGCTTTAAATCGATTGACATAACGTATTTAATCATTGTGTATTTTTTTAAGCTTGCCACTATATTGACATCCTTACTAATTATTAACCGCCTCTGTGGTCTAGTGGTTAGCCCACACGTGTAAGACGTAGGGTTCGATTCCCAGGAGTGTTGTACAATTTGTACTTATTTTAAGTCCGCCTGGCTAGCTACCACCATCTTACCTAAGTTTGAATCCATAGCAACGATTTAAAAACTGTTGTGCAGTTAGAGGTAGGATAGCTAGTTCCTCAGTGGTGAGGATTCCGGGTGTAGGGCGCTTACAGTTGTGCCTTATTGTCACAACATCAAGTGAGGTGAAGGCCAAGCACTATCCCGTTGTAAATAAAAAAAAAATATTATATTGAAATTGAAAAACTCTTTATTCAAATAAGCTTACATAATAAGCATTTTTAATCGTCAATTCTTTTACCCTACCAACCATAATGACGTCTTTTAGCTTTAGTTTGTTTGTTACGCTTTTGTGGTCTAACTACTTAACCGATTATCATGAAATTTCGCATACACGTTGTTAGAGGTACGGGGTTCAGATAAGAACATAGGGTACCTTTTATCCAGAAAAAATGTACTGTTCCCGAGGGATATAAAAACAACTGTCTCAAAGTCAAAGTTGTGAGCTGCTGTTACTTATGAAATATACTCTTTGACACTCGACTTAAAGTTCAAATTTGAATGACTAGTAAAGTGTTAAATGGGAGGAGCAATGTGGTGATGTGCCATGACCAGTATATATTAGTAATATTATTGAAATTAAAAAATTGTGTAAGATCTTTCAAGGCTCGCTACGTTCGTCTTAACTAAACAATTGTAGTATGGTGGTTTTAATCAGTGTTTCTTAAATTTTAAGACTTAACTAAGGTCAATGTAAAACGCTTTTTAATTTTAACTACCTATTCGTCATAATATCTATTTATGTATAGTTGTTCTATCGCACGAAGTCCGTTTTGCTATGAATGTATTAGGCGTGCACATGCACTTTGTTTGAGCACAGAGTTAGTATAGTACTGACGTACAGAACGGCCACGCCCCGCAATAAATTATTTGATTTGATTAGTGTGCGTCTGCACGCTCTCGTATTACGCACACTAAAGTAATGTGCATGTGCACGCCTAACAACATTCATAGCAAAACGGTCCTCGTGAGATAGAACAGCTATAGTACATTTCTATTGTGGAGTATTAAAATCTGACTCAGGACTGATATATCAGTGCAATTAAAACACCAATGTAATATTATCGTTGTTAAGATATACTTTATAAGATCTCCATTTGTTATAAGTTTGCAATTTACCGATTGTACAGTACAGTCGACTCGTCAACATGTCAGTATCAATTGATTTTGATCTTAATATCATGAGATAAAGATTTCAAATTGATTGGCATTTTGTGATGTATTGTTGAGCTGTTTACTGTACCCAATAATAATTTGTTCCTTTACTCAATCAAAATTATTAATTCACTGTATTTTATATCATTATAGTTATTCCACTATAAATTCCTTGGTGTGTAACAAAGTATTTTTGCCATAATTTTATTCAATGTCGGAAAGGATTGGTTTAACCATAATTTCGATCTATTCCTTTCTAATACCAAAAACTAATACCAATAGGTATTTGTATCTTACCGTTATAAAATTTATATTCCCAACGAATACCAAATTTTAAAATTTTGAATATTATTTTCAATAAATTTGGTATTCGTTGGGAATATAAATTTTATAACGGCAATAACCAAATACCATTGGTATTCGAAAGGAATAGATCATAATTTCATTGCTGTGTAAATTCAGTTGTTGAAGTGAGATAGCGCTATATTAAATATAGAGCACTGTCAGACACTTGCTTTAACATTGTTCTGTGGTAAAAAAAACTAAAATCTATCCGTTTCACATGAACAAAAGTACTTTCTCATCTAGTGGACTTACTATAAGATTTTAATACTGTGGTATTGCGATTCATAGACAGTGTTATTTGTTAAACACCGACAATCTCGCAGAAGTAGATTACTAACATCATAAACAACGACGTTTGGTTTACGACTTTTCCGAAAAAGACAAATAAATATACCTTTCCATACTAAATGTACAAACAACTGATCGAGTTTTGTATGAAAAGTCTATATTTTTTTGTTCTTTCCGGAAAGTCGTCGGAAAGGTTGTTGGTGTTCTACAAATAACCCTGTATACAGGTTATCAGTATTGGTATCCCGTACGAGTCATAATTATATTCGTACGGGAAGTCAGTGTTGGTAACAAGCAATAACATCAATCCTAATTTTAAGCTGGATACATATTCATGTCGATGTATTATTAAAAAAAATTTTGAAGAAAAACCTTCTTTATATTTAAAACGGCTTATTATAATATTATTAAAGCATTCTCGGCTTATGTATGCGAATCTTTGCTATACAGGGTGTTTGAAAATAGCCGAATATGGTAGATAGCGTACCATGCATATAACCCAAATTATTAAAAAAACCCTGAAAATCACCAGTTTTTTTTCTCTTCCTTTTATGATAAACTGCATAGAGAGCGATATTGTGTTTTGGTTTTGTCTATTAATGGGATCGATTATCGAAAACAATAGTCTATTAGCGTCTAGGGTTGTCACTTAGCTAACAAAATTTGTCAGTCATGTTGGTGGTTTTCAGGGTTTACTTATACTCATTTTCCGGGGTTGCATTGTAGCATTGTACCCTATCTTCCACCATATTTGTCTTTATAAGGCTATTTCCAAACATCCTGTAGTGTTACTATTATGAATCGGTATTGTTTCTAGTATAGCTTCTTTTTAGGTAGATACTTATGTACAAATAAATGTTAATTAAATCGGTAATCTCTTTTATTTAAATTACGATGGCGATTGGTAATACTTAGAGAGGTTGTCATCTGTTTACGACCAAGTAAAAATGGTTTTTATATTGTCCGACATGGTATCAAATATTTTGCGATAAGCTGTCCTTTACAATAAGATCAAGCAATACTCATTGATAAAAAAAAACTTTATTTGGATGGGTGAAGGTCGACCTCTCTTCGGTAAAGTAACATAAAAGGTTAATTTTGAAAGGTTTTATTATAAATTTCATTTTTTGTTGTTAGAACTATATCTAATTATTTAAAATAACATATTCTCTCTTACTACTTCATTGACCAGAGATTTCTATCGCGGTTTCTCACACAAATAGTCGGAAAGAATTCTAAAATTTTAAGAGTGATCTAAACCTCATAGTATCTGTATTTTTGTCTCGGACCGGACATAAGGAAACCGAAGTGAGACAAGTGCTCTTTTCCCTTATTGGTAAGGACCACTGGAAAAAAAATCTGATACTTTTCATTCATTCATTCATTCACACTTTATCCAAAACAGGAGGCACCCTCAGAGGGAACTATAAACCCTGATACTCGCAACCATTATTTTCCTCCAAATTACGAACTTGATATCAAGAGAGTTTTCGCTAAACATTTAAACGGCAAAAATTCAGTCTTCAAATTAAATTGTACTCTACTATTACTTAGAAGAGATGCATTTTGCAATACAAGGGTAATTGCATAGAAAAAATATTCTGGGGTAACTACCAAGTATTATTAGAATGAAGTGGAAATTGTTAGGGGTCTGAGCGCTTTTATTAAGGGACTTGTCTCAAAATAAGCACGTTCGGCACGATCGATCAATAAAGCTAATGTATCGAGTAATATAAGACTCGAACGCGGATGTAGAATTGTTGGAAAGGACACATGGAGTTTTAAATAAAAGTTTTTCATATTTCTTCCAAACAAATTCAATTGAAATTTGTTTTTCTTCAACTTGTTAAAAATAAATAATACATTAGAGTTAAGATAAATATAATATTAGAAAAAATCGACTCACCCGTAGCACCTCAGACGGGACTCGAACCCGCACCCTTGGGATTCCGGCCCAATGCACTGACCAATTATGCTACCGAGTCGCTAGTTATACCGTATAACGTAGGTAAGTACTCATATTTTTCTTTCTTGAGTGATAATTATATAATATTTAGCAATGTTAGCAATTATTATTGCGTTCAAGTGGACTGAATTAATTAAGAGCAATAAGATCATTGCAAGATAATAGTTTATTAGGATACACATTGCGTGATAAAAAGTACCTCAATTATTAGGATTTTATTGCAATCTTTTATTAGCACTTGGTCGGATTATCTATACCTACTATTATGTATTTTTTTCTGGTGGAGTGTAAATCAGTGTAGGAATGAAGTTCACATTTCATGTTTCGTTTTTCTACATTAGTCGTTGCACTTCTAATAAAGCCTTTTTCTAAACTAAAAAAAAAATTTTTCACCTCCAGCACAAAAAATGCGCTTTTGGCGAGTAAAAACTTGCAGCAAAATAGTTTTTTATTTAAAAAGGTCGACGAATTTTAAATGTTTTTACATTTCCAAGTGCTTATTTATAGGTAGCTCCTGAATAATTTATGCTCATTATAGTTTCCCACACTGTTTTCTCAGTGGTGTAGTTTTAGACCCACCATACCACCAGAGGTACGGCCAGTGGTAATAGCGATCAGGCAATAAACTTTGATTTATTAGTTCTTCCAGTAGGCAGACTATATCTTGGGTAAGTCTGTCGGGTCGGGCCCTGTGTTTGTGTCACCTCCGTAACTGGAGATTTCTCGCAATAAACCTATATACGTATACCAACCGATAACTTCATTTGCGGGGAAAATACTTCTGAGCCCTTGTTATTTTGTTCTTATTATGCCGAAGGGACTTAGGGCAACTGATGTGACTTGGGGAGACTGCAAGTGAGGGTTTTTATTAATTTATCGTATATTTAATTATTATTTTTAGATTTTTTAAAGACCTTGAGGCATTTACTGATGTTTATGTAGTACATAGTATACAGTTTTCTGTGGGCTATAAAAAAGGTAAAACTATCATAAATAAGTAAAAAAGGTTTCTGCATAAAATAAGATCCTATTGTGCTGCAAACATTTCTTTGTGTAAATATTTTTACAAACTGCATTAATTACAAGAAATATAAAACAATGGAAATCAATAATGCGTTAATGTGAATTTTATTTAAGACTAGTTTCCTCCCGCGACTCCGTCTGCGTGGACATTAAATCCTTAAGAAACCTTTGACCGGGATTTAAAAAACTATCATAATATTCATATTATGTTTGAAGATTATAAACTATTGGCAAATTTTATTCAAATCCGTGTAGCCATTTTTGCGTGAATAAAAAATATTTTTTCAAAATAAAAATGTTTTTTATCGTTTCCATTATCTGTATTTGGGACCAACCTAGTAGGCATTCGAGATGCCTGTGGCAGTGATTGAGTAACAAACACCGAAACTTTCACATTTATAATATTAGTAGGATTTCTAACTCCACATCAACATAAAATAATATGATTATTAAAATTTTCAAAAGCCATAAATAAGTAGCTGTTCTAACTAACTCCACATCAACATAAAATAATATGATTATTAAAATTTTCAAAAGCCATAAATAAGTAGCTGTTCTAACTAACTCCACATCAACATAAAATAATATGATTATTAGAATTTTCAAAAGCCATAAATAAGTAGCTGTTCTAACTAACTCCACATCAACATAAAATAATATGATTATTAAAATTTTCAAAAGCCATAAATAAGTAGCTGTTCTAACTAACTCCACATCAACATAAAATAATATGATTTTTAAAATTTTCAAAAGCCATAAGTAGCTGCTCGTGGATAGTCGAATTTCGAATTTTATTCGCCGTATCTCTTATATCGCTCAAGAATACTAAAAAGGCACAGATACTACCTCTATAAAAAGCCTTTCATATACGTCTATACGTGTTTCTTTTATATCTCTGCTGTCCGTGTCGGGATCGGTACACTCGGCATCAGAATCCGCTTCATACTTTAGCACCTTGTCATACCATATTTCGTACATCCAGTAGTGTTGCAATTTACTTAACAAGCGTTATAGTTAGTTTGACATGGTGCTAAACTGTTCAGATACTATGACGGCGACTGTACTTAGATGGATTCTTTACGATCTGTTAAGCCCTATCAGTGGTGATTTATGATGGCTGTCTATCGTTTTCGTTACGTCACTGAATTTCAGATTAATGTCGGAAAGTACACGACTTAGAAAAGATTAGACAGAAAAAATCTATTGATGGCAACGATTTTCGGTTTATTTCCTGGTGGAGAGAAATCCGGTTAGTTACTTTAACTTAAATGTTATGTATGATACTTTTAAAAACAGCTATCTTTGATAATGCATGTTTGATAAATAGATTCACAGGTTCTGGCATGGTTCTAGATATGTTCCAGTTATCAAAACTGCAGATAATTTCATACAAATTCTGTTCCATTTTTAAATTAAACCTCTTATCATACAAACATAACATCTTATTATAGGTGCTATCTGGAAACTGTGAAACTAATTCCAAAAGTATCAATATGTAGATTTTAATATAGAAGCACTTTTAGAGGAAGTTAGTTGAATGTTCTCTTACTGTGTCAATACGTTAATTATGCCTATTGCACATATAATTGACAATTAAATCCTTAAAAAATCATATAGGTACTACTCAAAAGTGAAAAAAGATTAGTAAATATACTTAGCATAACAGAAAACCATGGGATACTTACACTGGTTTGGCTTTTTCAATATCAATTATGCATGGGTACCTCTGAGATTAATTTTACGAAATTTACAAAACCTGTATTCTGCAGCATGGGTTAGTCTACCTGCATGCTGTACGTTATATTTTTAACCGACTTCAAAAAAGGAAAAGGTTCTATGATCGTCTGTTGTTTTTATACAAACTTTATGAAAAAATACCTTCTAGTGAAAAGTCTGTTACTCAAAGGACGGAAACCGTTTGTAACTTGATTAAAATGCGTAAAAGAATAAAAAAGATTTATCTTTCATCTTTAATTAGGAGCGCTACTCTGTTTTGTAATTCATCGCCCCTTAGGTTGGCAGCCTTGACTACTTCAAAGTCAAATCGTTTTATTTACAAAGTTTAATCTTTTATAATTTAGCATTATTGGAACAAAATTTTGTTAAAAAAGTTTTGGTAAAAATCGCAGATACTATTTGAAATTTTGAGATTTAAGCATTCACAATGCTATTTTTATATAATACTAAATAATATACTAGACTAATTCCTTCTACATTGGTGAGATGGCGCTGGCTTGCAGCGTAAGAGTTGATATACTAGAAGAAATTCGACGTTCTCACCAGTGACTCGGTAGCTCAGCGGTCAGAGCATTGGACCGGATATCCAAAGGTCGCGGGTTCGATTCCCGTCCGAGAACATGATCTGGTGTGAGTCCTATTTTTTCTAGTATATTATTTAGTATTATATAAAAATAGCATTGTGAATGCTTAAATCTCAAAATTTCAAATAGTTATATAGCTTTCTCATCTTAATCAACTGTTTAAAAATATCTGGAAAGATGTTCAGTTGAATGTCGAGGTTAATTCCTTCTACATTGGTGAGATGGCGCTGGCTTGCAGCGTAAGAGTTGAAATACTAGAAGAAATTCGACGTTCTCACCAGTGACTCGGTAGCTCAGCGGTCAGAGCATTGGACCGGATATCCAAAGGTCGCGGGTTCGATTCCCGTCCGAGAACATGATCTGGTGTGAATCGCAGATACGTTGATGGCGTTGTTGGATTAGAACTCTATAAGTAAGTAGGTACTATATTGTTTGATGAACTATTACTATTCCTTTTCATCAAAGGAATCTCATCATCTTAGGCAAATATGAATGCGAAATCAATATACAAAAGTACAAAACAATCTTGTTATAAAACAATACTGTTAAGTTTAATTAAATAATTGTTGATAAATAAATTAATCTTTGAAAAACGACATTTTACTTACGTAATTAGTATAAATAATTCCCTGTGGTGTCCCGCGTGCCCTTGTTAACCACATTATCATGTCGGCAACTGAAGACCATCATCATAGGCCATTTCAATGTCCCCACTGCCGCATCAGGCTTCAAATTAAAACAGATAAATCGAGCCCCAATCGGACCAGAATAGCGAACCCCAATTCATGATGTCACACGAATATCGATATCTAATAACTTTACAATACAAAACTCCTTACTTCGTTTTATCTGTTGTTGCTACATGTAGCATGGAGGAGTTTGATAAACTGAGGTATAATAATGTTCAGTGGCTTGATATAGTTAATTTTTGGTGACCCATCTGATGCTAAGGTCAGCAATAGTTGCTTAACTGTCTCAATCGCAGGCCCAATGCGCTATCCAATGCATTACCGAGCTCCTCAACTAAAGATTATGACGAGTAAAATATTGAAGCAAATGTAGTTAAGTATCCTGTTTGTCATTTGTAAAATCCACCAAAACAGCAAAGCTTCTGATTTTATAAATGATGGAAACAAAAACAAATAGCGAAGGAGCAATATTTCAAAAGCTTTGCAGACAAAAAATATATTGAAAACAAAGAAAGCTTTCGACAAAGCGATTGCCTAAAGCGATGTTCAATAAATTGTTGCATTATTCGGAGTCATGAATCACGGAGTGCATTTGGTTATTGACTTTTATATTTATCGAGGGCACGTACGTTTTATGAGGGTGTTTGATGAATATGTGGCATCTACGAATCAGTATTCGTCCTTAAATAAACAAAAGAGCGCTTTCAGGAAATTAATTGAATGATAGTAAGCCTTCATTTGTACATCAAAATTGTACCCAAAATTGGTAAATGTTGGGACCGCTCCTAACATGTTCCGTTGTTTCTTTTTCCTGCATAATATGTTTTTATTCTTGACGATTCAAGCTTTGTATTTTCCCTTTTCTGTGCTTTGACATTATATGTATCTTGATTATTATTCTTCTAATTATCCTATTTGTGTTTTTCAGTACTCGATTACTTACTTGAAACTTGGAGGCGTTTAATGTTTTTAAATTTTGCTCTCAAAAACTAATTATAAATAGGTACCTGTCTGTGTCTTGAGTTTCAGAGATAAGTCTATGCATTACTTTGTAGGGCAGACTACTTTGTCGGTTGTGAACTCGTGAGCGATACGACCTAATAATGACCCTTAGGTGGCGCAGTCGTATAGCGCCTTGCCCAGCGATTACGGAGGTTAAGCAACTTTCGCAAGGATCGGTCATGGGATGGGTGACCAAAAATATATTATATCGAGCTCCTCCGTGCTTCGGAAGGCACGTTAAGCCGTTGGTCCCGGCTGCATTTGCAGTCGTTAACACCCACCAATCCGTATTGGGCCCGTGGTTATGGCCCATCCTCCTTATCCACCCATAAGGAAGACCTGCTGGGGTAGCAGTGGGGACATTAAAAATGGCTGAACCTTTGATATCCGTTTTATACTGTTAATCTGTATGAACGAAGTCGCAACCAAAAGCTAGTAAACACTGAATCTCATTTATGCCAATGAACTTTGAAGCAATATCTTACTTTATGAGAGTCCTTGATTTGAAGTATTGCGAATAAGTCGCCTTATCTTCATGACTTTATTACTATCCGCGTTTCATGTAGAAAAGCCGTTTCATCTCCTCGCAATAAAAAGATTTTTGTAGATATTAAATTTTAAGTGGATCAGGGGAGCGATTCTGTAACCAAACTCGCATCTCACTTCTACCCAGACTTTACTTCGCATGAATTTGTTATTGGAAATTAGCTGAATAATAAGCTACACCGATTGCTTGGTTTTAGATACCTACCGTAGCTACATAAAGTCTTTTGTGATTAAAAAAACAGTCTATCATTATCTCATTTATGATTTAAAATTCCCGCGCAGTGAAGTGAGATTCGAGTTTGGTTACAAAATCGACAGGCAGAGCGTTATTACACTGGCGAAGACGTGTGAAAAAATGGCTAGTACAGGCTTTTCAGAAAGTTCCAGTCACGTTGGGCGTCTGTAAGTTTGCGAAGCCTCCAACTACTACCATATGTTTAGTATTTTCACAATTGGTATACATAGGCAAGGGTTCCTTGTTGACTTGAGTACGGAACCCCATAAAGTCAGTTATTTTGGTCGTACCTACACTGTAGCTTTGATTATTTAAGACAGGTAGGTAATTGATATCTATCTATATATATAAAAGAGAAAATCACTCACTCACTCACTCACTGATCACGAAATCTCAGAAACTACAAGTGCTAGGAGTCTCAAATTTTGCATGAGGACTCCTTTTAAAGCGTAGGTGCTCACTAAGACGGGATTTTACGAAATTCAACTCCTAAAGGGGTGAAACAGGGTGGCAAAGTTTGCATGGGAGAACGCGATTCCTTGGCCTGATTGACTTGAAATTTGGCATAGACATTCTTTCACAAAATTAATTGAACACGTGTTTCATATTTTTTTATATTTATCTCCTAACAGGGTTAAAAAGTGGTAGAAAGCTACTTTTGTAGTGATTGACTTCGACGTCGGAATTGAAACTTCTTAGTGCATTTGATTGATTAATTAAGAAAAATAAATATCATTTGTCATCTCAACGTAGTATTACATTCTCTTTGGTCATTTCCCCTGAGAGTAGGTAGAATGCGTTTCATTGAATAGCGAATATTCAATGAAACGTACTATGAACATTGGCTATTTTGTATGGGAATCGCCATTTCGGTTTACTTTTGACAGCTAACTTTTGAAAAAGATATTTTAGTCTAATAATATCTCAAGTCTTAATGTCTAAATAATATCTTAGTAATGTTGGATAAAAGTAGTGTTGCTTTCGTTTTAGTATTCAAATTGATAATCATTAAATTGTAGGTGATACGAAGTTCACAGGGTCCACTAGTTCGTTATAAATCGATATTATTATAAACTTTGCTGGCTTTTGCTATATGGACCCATCTGATAAACTAATTCAAAGTAGCTGATGGAGCGCGCTAACCGCGGCATTATCAAGAGCATTGCTGTGGCCTACATTCTCTTGCATAATATATTGTTTGACCATCAGCCATTTTAATCTCTCCACTGCTGGGGCACGGGCCTTCCTTATGTCCAGTGCATAGATAAGGAGGATCGGCCATTGACTCACCTTTCAAACGCAGTCAGGACCAGCGGCTTAACGTGCCTTCCGAAGCACGGAGGAGCTCGAGATAATACATTTTTGGTCACCCATCCCATGACCGACCCTTGCGAAAGTTGCTTAACCTCCGCAATCGATGAGCCAGGCGCTATACCACTGCGCCACTGAGCTCCTCACGTGCATAATATATTATCTATCATTTTAAAATTTGAGATTTAAGCATTCACAATGCTATTTTATATAATACCAAATAATATACTAGAAAAAATACGATTCGCACCAGATCACGTTCTCGGACGGGAATCGAACCCGCGACCTTTGGATATCCGGTCCAATGCTCTGAACGCTGAGCTACCGAGTCACTAGTGGGAACGTCGAATTTCTCCTAGTATATCAACTCTTACGCTTGTTCGATTCCCGTCCGAGAACATGATCTGGTGCGAATCGTATTTTTTCTAGTATATTATTTGGTATTATATTATCTATCATTTATATAATAATGTTTTCGTCGTATTTAAAACGTTTACTGATGATTAATATTTTACCTATTCTAAGTATAGATACTGTACTTCTCTCAAGACTGTACTTTAGATAAGCAAAAGACAACCAAAGGTCTCGTAATACTTCGAGAAAATTTACGATGAAAATTGTCTGAAGGTTAAAGCGTAAACATTTTCACCCCTGAACAAAGTAAAATTATGTTAATACATTGACATCTTTTCAGAATAATTGAGTCCTTTCACTCAACGCTCACATGTTCAATTTGTTACATGAATTATGGAATAGCATAATGTATTGTGAAAAAGGGTCTTACTGAAACTGAAAAGTGCAAAGTATGAAAAGAAGGTACCGTCTCTAGGTCTGGGTTATAATAATCATCGGTATATTTTAAGGGACAGGGACATCAATTATTCTGTGTTGGACTTACAATATTTTGCAATCTGAAATATTTGCACATGAATGTGATATTGGTTCAAATTAAAAGATTTTTGACAGTTATCATAAATATTAAATGATAAATATTTGAGAACATCACATACATTGCTCCGATTCCAAAGTAAGTAGCTAAAGCACTTGTGTTATGGAAATCAGAGACAACGGTGGTATCATAAACACCCAGACCTGAGCCAATATAGAAAAGTTCGTTTTCTAAATTGACCCAATCGGGGATCGAACCCGTGACCTCAGAGATGGCGACACCTTGAAACCATGTCACACGACCATGTCGTGGTTGTCAACTGTAAAGTTATATAAGTAATATAAAATAATTACTATAAGTTTATGTAAAACAAAAATTTCGGTTAAAGTAAATGTTTAAAATCCTTAACAACAGCTTAAACAATATACAACTTAGTATGATAAATTACTCATGTAACATTATTTAAACTTTAAAGAAAATTTGTTTGCAAATTAACTTTGTCTTTAACTTTGATAACTTAATAAACTGCGGGCCTAGTATGAGTTGTGTTTTTACTTCTTGCATAGTTAACTATTGGATATACTGCTCATAGTCAAAGCGAGTGAGTGAATGAGTGAAAGAGAGAAAACGATAGTTAACTATTCGAAAAGTGAAAACACCAACTCGTACTAAGGCTTCTGTTTGGTAATTTACAAGACTATACTAATAATAATTAAGTTGAGATTATTTTGCATTCACAATGCTATTTTTATGATAAATAATAAATTAGAAAAAATCGACTCACCCGTAGCATCTCAAACGGGGGTCGTGATACGGGCTATCATGCTATTATTAGTATTTATGTTTTTTTCTAAATATTAGGTATTTATCTCAAGACTATATAACAGTAACTAGGTAGTTTGTTTGTTTTATTTCTTGAAAGCAAATGAAAATTTGCATTCAGTGTGCAAAATTATTAACTCCATTATGAAAAGGGATTCTTAGCCATGTAGACGAGTTGCCAAATCACATTAATGGTTCAAAAGCCCCCTACGAAACCACTTCTAAGTAACAATGTAACGAAATTACTTACCAAAGACTCAATTAAAAAGTTTAAGTAAACAAGGCGTTGTTATTCGTTTGTAAACAATTGCTTTCCAACAATAAGACTGATAAATATTTTTCCTGTCGGCAAAATATTAATTGTTAATTTATAGACGCAATTTTTATAATTTTACAATTTTTATTTTTTTTCAACCTCGAAAGTTATTCGACCAAATTATATTGTTTCTTAACATAGGTTTTCGTGACAGTAAAAATAATTAGTAGTAAGTATCATTAAAAATAAAACACTACAGTAAGTATCATATTTTTAAGTTGAATGTAAGGTTTTAAAATCGAGAAAAACCTAAATTTCTGTGATAGCGGGCAACGCGACGCGATGTAAACCACCACGCTAGAGTACGCGCTAATTTGTACTTTAACCTTAAAGCTTTTAGTTCGATATAAATTCGAACGTTATAAAGCTGCTAATTCTGTCCTATGTAATATCCTTAAAATGAACAAAAATACCTTTTTAGATGTAACAAACAAGGAATTTATAGTTAATTTACAGCACTTATAAATTCCTTGGTACCAAATGACTGTGATTCTCGTAAAATTTATCTATGTTACCTTCAGTTCTTACTTAAGGCCAGTATATTCGAAATAATCGAAATTAACCTATTTTTGATTCAACGGTAAACAATCAAATATTCTTTATTGTGAGCAGATAAAACTATATGTTGTAGTTTCATAAACGATCTTGATTATTTTACGGTTAAAAATACGATATTCGCATCTTCACTCGACTATAAAAATAGGCAAAGACATAGAAAATTTTAATTATTTTTATATTTTTTGGATAATACTTTTATCGTTTATTTACCTCTAACTCACGAATAATATATAGAAAAATAGGTAATGACTTAAAGAAGAATATTCAACGGTTACTTTTTCGAAAAGTGACTTTATGCTCAAAATAACAATAAAAACATTGAAAAAAATGAAAAAGTGAGGTTATCTTCATTACTCTTCACACATATAAAGAAAAAGACAGAGACAGAGTTTTTCGAATATACTGGCCTTAAGGCGAAACGCAATAAATTTTTAAAATTACGTTTGAAGATTTTTAAAAGCCTCCCATTCCCATTACCAAGTTTGAAAATTGATATTCCATGTAGACTTTCTTAAAAAATATTCTCATACGGAGCGTAAGAAAGTTTATCGAGTCCCTCGAGATGCTGTTGGTATAATATATCTTTCGGAACTGACATTAACTTAAATAAAACATTGGCTAACTTTTATCTTTATGAATTTAACTCTTTACCACAAAATCGCTCTCTATATTTTGTGTTATTAAATCTGTCTTTTTAATTACCGACGACGGACGGAACGGAACGGATTGATATCCATCATAATTATGTCAAGCGCAGAGATGCGTTAAAAATAATCTACGGCGACAACCGACGACGCCTAGCGTGCACTGAGCTGCAAAAATTAAACTTAGGGTATTGCCTTTATGTTCTTATTATAGACTAGTGGACCCTGTGAAATTCATATTGCCTACAATTTATATGTTTATCAATTTTACCTCAAGAATTTTAAAATTGAAATGACGATTCCCATACAAAAATGTCAATGTTGAATTTTCGATAATTTAAATAGCTGTTTTTT
Organism: Catoptria pinella; assembly: GCA_963556745.1. Lineage (NCBI taxonomy): Eukaryota > Metazoa > Arthropoda > Insecta > Lepidoptera > Crambidae > Catoptria > Catoptria pinella. The sequence goes on along the minus strand of OY750774.1, from coordinate 9,307,131 downwards.
TGGGTTTTTCCTATTTCTTTTTGTTTCAATTTCATGTTTTACGATACTCAAATAAGGGGCTTCCTATTCTTAAAGCATTTAGAAGTGAAGCAGTGAAATCTTTCGGAGAAAGCAAAGTTTCAAAAACATAAAAAAGTCACTCTGAAATCTTTTCACGTAGGGCGAGGAACATCGCATTGTGATAAAAACAAATGAATTGCGGCTGTCGGTCAATTTTGTTTTAATTTCATGAATGAGTTCATAAGTAACATTCTATATTCAAATATTTGTGAGTTGCCAGATACGAAAAACTTTCAGATTGCGCTATCATATAAGACATTATTCATTATAGCTCAGTCGTAGAAAGATGTCATTTAAATATTTATTGAAGCATCCCATGCGTGAAAATGCCAAGCGCACCTAAAATACTAAAATCACCTATCGACAAAATACATTATGCGAGAAAACTCGGTCGGAGCAAATAATATTTGTATATGGCGGCGGCGCGGCGCGTAGGGGCTTTTTCACATTTAAGTATATCCGGATATTATGCCTTTTCAATACTAACTTTATATATCTACTGAATCTATAAAACCAAAGATAATAAATATACCAACAACAGAAATACTAGAAATATTTAAACAACACTTTGTAGTTACTCGTGGAAACTGTTGAGAGCTTTTCACTTTGACATTGATAAGGGTTTGATATAAAAAATAAATTATTAAAAAGCATTGTTTTCAAAGTCAGAATTTACAACGCACCTTAAATAAAAAACTTTCTAAGCACGGGACACCGCACACGAGAATATATTGACGCACATCAATAATTAACGCAGAAATTATAAGACGGTTAGGAACTCGTACTATCGACGCCATTATTAGGTAATATTAACTAACCTTATAATTGAGTGATGTTTTAGGATTGAAGTTCAAATAAGCACACACATAGAAAATAGCTTCACTGAACCCCCTTAACTCTGCCTTTTGTTTCTAAAGATCTTTTGGTAAATTACCTACCCATTAAGTTTGTATTACAAAACTAGAATAGCTAGGTATTTTATTAAAACTGGGTTATTTATTTTCTCATGAATGATGCTCTAACATTTTGGCTTCTGACTTGTCAATACGTTACAAACGTCAAACGTGCTCTGGAAGTTGACGCACATTCTGTACTTACCCTTAGATACGTGATGAGAATGCCTAACCGATTCCAAGAGATGTTTGTAGAAAAGTATTTTTTGCGACAGTCTGCTTAAGCCAAAGCTCAAATTGAATTTATGCGTGTTTCTGGCTCTTACAATATTATCTCCTGGAATCATACTTGGACGAAACTTTAATTTAACTTAAAGGCTTAATATTAGACCACCTTTTACAAGTTATGATGAACTCTTACATGTAAGTATCGTAAACCATGATCAAGTATCCAGTAATATGATCACGTGACACCATAGGTGGGTGATGAGATCGTCGATCGTGAGGTTGGATCTTGGTCACAGCATATACTTACTATGGATATGTTTTATGGATCTTAGTACGATCCATAAAGCGATAGAAGTTAAAACAGTTAAACTAAAAGGTGGTTACCCGATTTTAGCAAATAATCTCAACACTGTTTACCAAATAGAAAAAAAGCTTAAATCAGCCTTATCGATCAACAGTCGTTCAGAAACCGAGCGACAGTCGTCCGAACACGAGATGAATCACAATGAAATGAAAACTATGTCAAAGTCGCGCTTTAGAGGCATCGATCTAAGCCATTTCCTTGAGAGGCTCGTAAACTTGGCTGTTGCAATAAAAGGGCTGGATCGTCAAACGAACCGCAGAACAGGCACGTACAGAAGGTTTTCAATGAAGGCTACTTAGGGAAATCACATGCCGAAGATCCCTCACTGCGATATTTCACGCTCGCGATAAGCTCGCTACCTCGAAGTCCATGTAAGTGCGAATGATACCTCACTACTTCTTGGGAGTTTACGGCATGTGCGTGCGTGTCTGTTAGCATTCATTTGTTTTACATTGAGGTGACACTGCGATCGCGAGGTATTGCCATAAAGCATCTTCGGCATGTGATTGCAACACCTTTTGTGAAAAGCCTTCTAAAAATATCTCCTCGACCACCGTTCAGTGTTGCCGGTATCAAACGTCTTCTCGCGACAGATTTCCTATGCTAGATCGAATGCCAACAACTTAAGTTTAAGACCGAATGAAAATTCTCGAGCATTTTTAGTCTAAGCTTCATAAAATGAACATTTCAAACGTCGATGGCTTAAACCACGAAAGCTTATTAGCATTAGCGCGAATGGCGCGAATTAGAAAATAACCTACATATAAGTAGTAGGTTATATGTGTTCTTTAGTTATTTATGCGCAAAACATTTTATCTGATGTAGAGTTTTTGAGATGGGAGATTTTCTTTAAAGTTTGTACACACGACGCCACCTCAGACTATACATGTTGACCTTGAGATCGCCTTTATGCCCTACGTAATAAAAGCTGTTTTCGTAGTTTAACTGTATAACCTGACATGCTGCTGTCCGTACAACAAAAATTCCGAATCTTTGACATTATGTAAATGCACATCTGAGGTTCTGTCTGAGAGCAATGCTGGGTAAACAAAGTTTGAACTTTTTTCTAGGCGTGAAAATTCCAATCTGTGACGGTATTTTACCAAGTAGCATGGTAGAGCAAGTAGCTCTAACATAAGTTGCACATAGTCAATGCGAGTGAAAGAGAGAAAACGATAGTTTACGGTAGCGAAAACAGTTTGCATCAAGTAGGGCCACTGAGTGATATGATGGATACTAACAAAGTTTGAAATTTTTGGTCAAAAGAATTGTAACCATGGAATATCCTTCTGTCCATCCATTTCGCGGCAAAGCCTTTTGTTTATGGATTTTCGTCGTTCGCTTCGTCGCAACGGCTGTGTCGGACATGATATTGTCGTAAAGTAAAGGACACCGATAAAACGTAATGATAATAATAAATATAGCACCCATTGGTCAGTAGAATAAAGATAAAGTCCTTTCGTTAAAACTTCTTACATAAAAAAACAGATTTCCGGTTAGCGTTGCCATCCCTAAAAATCAAAAAGCCGGACGCATCCGTTAAAATCCCAGACTTTTGAGTCCCAAGGCCGGACGATAAAAAAATGGATTTTTGTTAAAATGGAATCGAATAAAACACATTTCTTTAAAGATAATTTTAATTAGTATCGTCATTTAAATATTTTTCTTTGCGGGCGGGACTTTAGATTTAAAAGCCTAACAAAAACCGGACGGGCCGGACGCAGTCAAATTTGGCCGGACAAGAGGTCAAACAGCCTAACACTGTCCGGCTTTACCCGGACGGATGGCAACGCTATTTCCGGTGCAGTCGAGTCTGTGCGGGTTGGTACCGATCGGTGCAGGTATAATATTCCTATGTTATCTTATGCGTTCACTTATAAAAAGACAGAGGACTATTCTACTAAAATTAACGCTAGTAGAATAGAATGACAATGTACAGTATTGACAGGAGCTAAGCGTTAGCTTATGTCATTCCCATACATTGTGATTTTATTCTACTAGCGTTTATTTAAGTAGAATGGCCGTTTGAGTAGGGGGCAGGTCAGTTTGAAATAGGTAAGGCTGTACTTAGCGAGCAATAAATTTAATTAAGATGACGTTACTTGAGTGCTATGGGAGCCTTAAGTCACATGTCGCTTTCATAGAATTGACTAGCTTACGTTACGACACGTATTTTTTTGGTTTATTATTTACTAGCGACTGCCCGCGACTTTGTCTGCGTGAAAAGTTTTTTTGCTTTCCCTCGGGAACAGATATTTTTTTCGAGATGAAAGGTACCCTATGTCCTTCTCTGTATCCCTGACAATGTGTATGCAAAATTTCATGATGGTCGGTTCAGAAGTTAAGACGTGAAGGCGTAATAAACAAACAAACGGACTTTCGCATTTATTATATTTGTAAGGATTTTTAAACTTTTACGTAAGCGTCAGCGTTCAGACGAATAGAAAGTTTGTCATTTGTAGAGGGCACGACAGCTACCAAAATATACATAGCATTTAATTTGTAAACATTGTGTCTGTAAAAATCCCTAGGGCCAATTTTATTGATGTTTGCTCCAATTTGCTCCCTACCATCGTAATCTCATTATCAGTTTAATTATCTACCCATTTATTTTGTAATCTATTGAATGGTCCTTGGCGTACATAAATAGCTAACCTTAACCTTTTTTAATACAAAGGGGTGAGGACCACGACGAATAATAATTGTATCGTTTGCTGGTGCGCAATTTGCGAATGTTTAACCGGTATCTATCGTGCTGTAAGGAATATTCTTAGAAAACTTTTATCGTGATAAGTACTTGCTGTATTTTTGGAACCGTCATTTCTCATACCAACTAACACACAAATGAGTCATCTTACTTAGCTTCAAAGTGATATTGATATAATAGTTTTATTAAACTTAATCTAACACAGGTTAACGGTTTAACACAGTACCGAAAACAGGCACGCCCATTCACCTTTCAATAGACTTGTAAATCTTAAACCCTTCCCTATTCAGAACTAGTCTGACCCATTATTGAGTGTAACTGAAAGCCTCAAACAGCTTCTAGTGGCAAACCCCCATTAATAGTTAAACTAATGGGTCAACTACACTACGCTGTTTATCCGAATTCGGATGCATAGAATTCGGGCTGGTGACAAGAATGAATGAGTGAAGTTTAAACTACTTTCATTCAATTTATCTAGCTTCTACAGATGTCATGTACTTATACTCAATATTGTACTGAGTCATTATAGGCAAAATATCATAGACTACAATAGGGTTAAAGTAATCCTGCCAGACAGCGCTGCCGCAGCGACGAATTCTAGGCTACTAACTTTAAAGAATAGCATACTCAGCATAACTCAAATTTATTAGTGAAGTAGTGGTGGTAAATAAATTGTCCATCAAATTTCCGAATGCCTTACCTTTTTCGGATGTCCGAATTCGGGCAATTGTCTTTCAGTGTAAAAGTACCATAAGACATACGCTTTATTGATGACTGTCATTACTATTAATACTACACGCAACTCCAAAGTTCTACAATTACCCAAGCATTATCGGTTGAACCAACTCAAGCGAGTGGTAGTTAAATCAAACTAGTCAACTCGACAGCTGTAACTTGATTGCTTTATTTGTACCACAAATAAGAACTTTATTTCGAGTTTTTTTTTAAATTTGAGAGAGACTGGTAAAATAAATTGAAAAGTAATTCACACCGAAAACACACTCGGCTGTAACGCAACGTCCATATTTATTTTACGATCGTGCAGATTCATTCCAAAACGGTGATAGCGAAGCGCTATCTAACCGCTAACCGTATCGTACCGTACTGTGTCGTACCGTATCGATACAGTACGTGAACACGGGTATTTATGGGTTATGCGTTATGTGAGTTATTTGTGCTGTCTAGTGCATAAATTACGGCATTTGAAATGTGCCTATTTTGTATCGTACTCGATAGACAAAAAAGCAAAAAAGATAATATAAGTATTACATATAAACTTATTTAGATCATCGACCTAACAGAAAACAATGTTGGAAGTTATGTCGATTATATTAACATACATAATACAATAAACAAGGTATTAACCACGGTCGAGAGAATTGAAAAATTTCTATAGAAAGTTGACAAAATTAACGTTTGGTAATCCCTGTTCCTGCGATTCTGTAAAATCAGACAACAACTCGCAACTCCCTTCGCAGTTCACTTTAATCCAAAACTAGACCGATTCAAATATTTTTTTCATTAAAATTTAAAGGAATGAATTGGCTGTGTTCCTATGTTTTTTTTCATAAAATAATTATTAAAAGAGATATTAATCTCCAAAAACCAAAAAAAAATTGCCATTGTTTAGACATCCAGCAATCAAATTTGACGAGATTATATAAAAAAAAACAAAACATAGGAACACAGCCAAATCCTTTTTATGTAAAAAGTATTTAAATTGGTCTAGTTTTGGAGGAGGAAACGGGGACTACGAAACGTTGATTTTGTCAACTTTCTATAGGATTTTTTCAATTCTCTCGACCGTGGTGTTTCCTCTTAAGGCCGCTACACTGGTATCAACATCATTACCCGTTTGACACGACCGACACCCACTGTTCGGTATTATAGACCAACGATAAGCCTTCAAGGATAATGATCAGTCAATGAATACAATATTTAAAAATTAAAAGTTGGTTTATGTATTTCTTATACAAGGTGTTTGTACCCCATGTATAAGAAATACATAAACCAACTAATACCTTTATAAAACCGAATATATTAGACAGGTTACCTTGCATATTACCCCGCAAAATTATTATAAACCATAGACTTTTTATATTGTCATAAACCCTGCAAAGAACTAATTTTTTCTCTTAATTTTCCGGGCAGTTTACCAAACAGCCTGTATAATTATTAAGCTACAAGATTGATTTCTGACATCACCAAACCATATATATCTTTAAACCCACCGCGAGTACTGTTATGTATTTGTTATATGGTCTGTGTGTTATGCATAATAAGTATTTTCAACACAATTGCTCGTAAAGTGAGCCTTATTAGTTATGTCGCTTTTAGGGCCATAATCCGAGCTATAACACACACGTGCATAATACATTACACACTAGTGCGTAATAGAATTATTCCTTCAAAGTTAAATTAGTACCTTACTGCAAGTTATATGCCGCTGAAAATCCAAATTCATTTTTGGAATAAATAAAAGTACGTCCTTAATTAAGTCAAACAAACATTTATTATTATCTAATTATTCATAATTCAAAATAATTTGTTATAAAATATTTGCATTTTATCACTTAAAATTATAATTTTGAAGTAGGCTGTATGATCACCCACTCTTTTGTTCGCAAAATATTCTTGCATTGGGCACGTGAAAAGGAAACTTGTAGGCCTTTTCCCATAATTTTCATATTTTGTTTTTATCGTATTTGTAGCTGTGTGATAATTTATTTTGTTTTTCCTTGCAAATGTGTTGTTAAACGTCGTATGAAACTCGGAGTTCTGCTCACTTGTATCATAATATACTATACCTCCTCCTCCTCGCGTCGTGTTCCTCATTACTGAGGGTCGTGATTCCCCCGATGGGAAGTTAATTTCTCTTTGATGATGACCCTCCATCGATGTCTGTCCTTAGCGTCATGGAGTGCATCGTGTAGCTTGGTGTCCAGCGTTGAGTGGATTTGATCAACCTAGTTGGGCTTCGACCTCTCGGCCGTTTGCCATCGAACTTGCCAGTGACCATCAGTTGTTCGAGTATGTGACTATCTTTTCGGGCGAGGTGACCGAAAAATTCCAGAATCCTTTTGAGACAGGAAGTGGATAGCCTGGTTTTAATGTTGAACTCTCGACATATACTCGTATGTTCGGAATGGAGTTCACGGTATTTGTAGCATCCTCTTCCAGCACCACATCTCAAAATCGTTAATGCGATCTCGGTCGGCCTTCTTTAACGTCCACGTTTCCGAGGCGTAGCTGAAGATGGAAAACACTAGAGAGTTAACCAATTTAATCTTTGTTTTTCGAGATATGCTCCTATTCCTATACTATTATAATAGTGTATTCCTAAACACACAAATTGATCGTGATTCTGTTCAACTAATAATGTTTCGAAGCTAATAATCCATCTTTGATTAATATTCCTAAGTTGTAATATGTTTATATGGGATACCACAGGATTACACAGTCGTGACTTCATTATCAACCAAAATTTATCGGTATCAGTTTAATACGGTGTTATAATTATCAGTTATCAGTTTAATTAGAAGATGCTACAAGAAAATGTAGTAATTAGATACTGTAAGCAAATTTAAACATTACGGGATGCAACACAAAAAGTGCAATACGACTGACACTCATAAAATAGCACCGATTTTTTATTAAATTCCTAGAACCTAAAAAAGGAGACCGTTTCACTTTTATTCGGGAGAAAATAAAAAACTTCATAGCTGTTTTACTGAGAGCTTAGCATTCTCTAGTTGATACCATCATAAAAGCAGTAAAGCGGAGCGGAATAGACAAACACGACAAAACTATAAAATTCCCTATGTCTATACCTAAGTGTCTCCGAACCCTAATAAAAACGGGTCTTTGTTAACTACTTTCCGTATTATAAAGTTTATATTTGAGTACGTTTTTGATGCCATCAGATGTTGACTGGTTTTTAAAGAATCTTTATAGAATTTAGTATGATCATAGGTACAACGTTTATATTAATTCTAAAGTGCTTTTTCTTTCTAAATCCTACTTATATGTCTGTCAGTGAATGGGTTAAAAGTATATGTATGTAGCAACTATTTATATCCTTATGGACTATTTTAATTGTAGGGATGGTAAATTTAAAGTCTTCCTAAAATTGCTAACCACAATTTCTTTCATCTTATCAATATAATTATTTGCTGGGCCTTATTTCAGAACGTGACAATTCATCAATTGTCATGACAATTTGTTTCACATTGCGGTGTAGCTACGAGTAGTTTGTTTTTAAAATTGGTTGGCGCAATGGATATAAAAATGTGATACTTAACAAATGTCACGTTTATTAGGGCTATGAAATAGGGCTCTGGTAAGTACCATTAAAAACTTCAAGCACCAGTGGCTTAATTATTGTTTGATAAACGACCACCCTCAGATGTTCCGATTGATCAGCGTCGTAATGAAAAGGTGACACGATACCTCTAATCCATTAGTCTATGTCATGTCCCATTATTTATCTTCATCTTGCAACTTTCCTGGGATTAAACGGCCTGTTTTTAGATCGTTGAAGAAGCCTAATTCAATTAATTAGTAAGTTTTTGCATATTTTTTTTTAATTCTTTTTATGCATGTTTATTAAACATATTTTATTCTTAGTACTTAATTGAGAATGTTAACTTAAATATTATTATTATTGTTTATATTATTTGTCTTAATAAATATGTATTTAATAACTTAAACTAAACTTAATATTTAAGTATTTAAGTTATATGTATTTAAGTTATTAAATACATATTTATTAATATAAATAATATTAGACGGAATATTTTTTCAAACATTATTTTTCTTAATATAAAAATAGCATTGTGAATGCGAAAAATCTAAATTTAATAAATACATATTTATTTCCAAAGTCTTAAATACGATTTTGAGTGCACAAAAGCTTGACTTTTTACAGGGTCAGATAAACAAATTGTGTGACATCATGACATGACCTTCCCAGCATGGTTTATGAAAGTCTCAATTTGTGATTGGTATTAAATCTTCGTTAGTCCGACGTCATAAAGGCCCATTATGCAGATTCAGACCCAGATCCGCAGTTAAGGATCTGACACTTTAGCACACACGACTAAATATAGCCTGTGACTTGAATAGAGACAACTTGAAGGCTTGAAGGAATTTGAGTATTAAAGGACGTGTTTTGAGAAAATAAAGAAACGCAAATAATTGACCGAGCGAGCGCGAAGCGCGAGCGAAGCGTCTCCGAGCTGAAACGGAGACGCTTCGCGCTCGCTCAATCAATTATTTGCGTTTCTTTATTTTCACTGGAAGGACATATCCTTCCAGGGTTCGGATGTCCGTTTGTTCACCTCTACAGGTCGAATTTCTTAACCGATTCACGTGAAATTTTGTGAGCGGGTTCGATAAATAAATAGTTTTTTGTCGATTCAGTTTATCGAAATTTTCAAAATGGCGGAGAAATGTGGAAATGTCATATTGCAGCCATTTCATAAAATGACACAAACGCGAGGTCTACAGCTCATAGAGCCACTAGTCAAAATTTCAGATAATTCTCTTTCTTTCGTTCGTCGCCACAATAACATGTCGCAATGCTAAAAAAAATAAACTTGGTACATATCACATCTAAGTAAATATATTATTAACATTAATTTATAGAATTTTAAATATGGCGGGAAGTCCAAACACAATCTTGTCGTTTACATTTTTGACATTTTGATAAAGACTTGGGGGACTTTGAGCACAGTGAAAATTTTCTAAGTCTATGTGGGGGACCATGTCTTTGTCTGTCAAAAATGTGAAATTGCTCAACAGTTTGCTTCTAGTTAAATTTAGCTAAAAGAGAAGCGAAAACGTCTCTCTAGTTTAATTTCCTTCTATCGCTCGCACATAATCAACAATAAAAAGTAGGTACATGTTATGATGTAATTATCGTGGATAATAAGACTGATGAAAATTACGCTGGTCCGATACAGAGACTGGTCTCTGTAAGTGATGACTTTTTGGTTAATACCTACTAGAAGTAACTGATGTGATGATTGAAAATAAAATGGCAAAAAGTATTATTTGTTTAAGTAGACGTATTTATCTTATCAAGTTCTACACGAAGCTCACGTAAAACGATTACTGCCTAATCTGGCTGTACTTAGTTAGATCCCTTAAAACTCGAATAGACGCAATTAGAGTAACCGTAGCAGAAAGAGGTTAAACTGTTAATCGTCACGCACGGAGTGGGCGAACAAACAACTGGGATCAAACTCTGCCTTTGTGGAACTTTAGCCAATTAGCATAAAGACCGGGCCGGACGTCTCTGGCACGCCAAACACACTTAGTCCCACGGTCCGGCCACCGCTTCATTTGGCAAAACGGTCCCTATTGTGATTTAGTATTCTGCAATGCTTGGAATATTATTCTTGGTATTTGTAAAAGCAGTAGGTGGAGTTAGACGGATGGATAAAATATTCGTTAAGGCTCCTACGCTATAATAACCCTTAAGTGGCACCCTCATCTTATTTTTTGTTGCTCGCTAAGTACATAATGTATCGAAAATTCTATAGTTTATTTACAAACAATAAACTTAGTAAAATATAGTTCGTCACAGTAGCAGTAGGCAAAAGTGCCCTTAATTCGGGAGTTTCAGCTCATCCCACGAAAAACTCATCAACTTGTTAACACGAATGCTAAATCTTTTACAAAAAGATGAACTGTTTAAGCAATGTGTCGAACTGTCCGCGAAAGTGTTAAATTCATTTCGAACAAATAACACCATAATCACTTACATAAAAAAGTCACATGCTACAGCGTAACTCACTAGTGAAAATCACAGTGTTCTTCCGTAGATAACACTACAATGATCGTAGCTCGTAGTCAACGTAGCCAACTGCCGTATCGTAGCCGAATTATGGTTGACCTGCACTATTACGCCAGATGACAAATCTTTTCATTTGTATTTTTAAATTATCAAATTAAACATCAGTATTGTAATACCTTATCAGTTTTTAATGAATTAATCAAAATTTATTAAATACTAATTACAAAACAATAAAAACATAATTTAGTCAATAAACAGTAACTTAACCATAATCTTGTTTCAAATTGCCGTCGAGGTCCGATCCTGCACCTAATTTAAGTTTTAACTACAAGCCAATCATATTTCAGATTTATATAACCTAAAATCACATATCAGATAATTATTATCTGTTATGTGATTAATGGTATCTAATTGCTTACAATGAATTTTGTGTGGGATATATTTCAACAAAAATTTAATGTTATCATTATCGGAAGTTTTGAATCACAAACGTCGCGTTAACAAGAGTGGCTATTCATTGCGTGACTAAAAGAATAATAAACAAGAATTTGTAACTAAATCGGTAGGTACCCTAATATAAATAATTAAACAGAGCACTTTATAGAAATTAATTTTGGCGTAGTGTTCATCAAGGAGAAGCCACATTCATCCGTTTAATGTGGAGGTTTTGAAGTTTCCACATCAGATTTCAAAGTATAATTACTCGATTTTACCATCCTAATAACAATCTAAGCAGCCACTAAAATATAATGAATACATTATATAATATTAGTGATACAGTCAGCATTATAAGTATATGGGGACATCTAATGCTCCCAAATATTTAGGAACATCTAAAGTGTGAATTTCTATTTACAAACAAACAAGGCATAAAGTGGCATAAAGTATGTGGATCAGTGTGTACGAGTTTACTTAATTCGCCTAGGTGGATAAACTAATATATGTTACTGAAAAAATACACTAATGCACCTACGTGAATTAAGTATACAATGAGTATTGACGACCTCCGTGGTCGAGTGATTTGCACGCCGGTTTTCAAGCGTCACCATATCTTGAGAACCAGGTTCGATCCCCGGCTGGATCAATGTATAAAATGACCTTTTCTATATTGTCTAAGGTCTGGGTGTTTGTGATACCACCGTTGTCTCTGATTTCCTTATCACTAGTGCTTTAGCTACTTAATTTGGAATCGGAGCAATGTGACGTTTTGTAAAAAAAGTATATTTAATTCACCTGGGTGAATTAGCCCAGGTGAATTAAGTCTACGACGGGTGTGTGACCAATGACACGAGTACTTATTTTTGAAAACTTCGGAATGTTCTGCCCCCTGATTACATATTAACTCTGTTGCTAACAATTATCGATTGAAATCGATTGAAACCGCAGTTACATTGCTGCTTTAAGTAAAATAGTTGTCACATTGGTTCTTACTAAAGCAGCAATGTAACTACGATTTCTGTCAGAGTTGATTGCAACAAAGTTACATAATCAGGGGGCTGTTGTCATCCATATGAATACTTCGGTTATTCCGAAACTCACTTGGGCGTATTGACTGTACATCACTCGCTCGTTTTTTTTTATACAAACTACCACATTGACTAAACAATTTTCTTATTCCATGTAGTACAGAATTAAAATTATTATTTGACCGCCTCTGTGATCTAGTGGTTCGATCAGCCGTGTAAAACGCAGGGTTCGATTCCCAGGAGAGGGAGTAAATTTGTACCACCAACTGGTGGTAGGGCTTATCAGTCCGCCTAGCTGGCTACCACCATCTTGCCTAAGTCTGACGCCATAACAACAATTTAAAACTTGTTAAGTTCCGACAGTTAGAGATAAGATAGCTAGTTCCTCAGTGGTGAGGATTCCGGGTGTAGTGCGGTCTTATCGTCACTTAACATCAGGTGAGGTGAAGGCCAAGCACTAAGCCGTTGTGGATAAATAAAATATATAGAAACTATTGTGGAATTCGTGACGTATAAATCATTATTCTAATTACAGGATTGTCTTGTTTAAAGAGGTTACCTACTGGCCTTGCAATAAGTACTTATTGCATTATGTATCACTACTATCAGTTTTTGAACTCTCTGTGCTTTCTGGCACTTCCATTCCAGCTGACACTAAATCCAAGAGTTCTGATTCTTGCGTCTTTATTAAACTATTAAGGACTTCGTCGCAAGGGATTCTATCGTTCAGTCGCTCTGGTGGTGGTAGACCCAGTGTGATGAAAGCTCTTCGTGTTTGTCCAGAACTTAGCCACCCTCGATTGCCAGGGTCAAAACTCTTCACTACTGCTTCTATGTGCCTGGAACAAGTGTCACGATATGATAAGATTGCACTAATAGAGTCTTTTATGTACCTTGGTCACCATAATTGATGTTTGATATCCTTTTGATTTCAACAAGGCCTGCCTGATGCAATTGATTTATGACTTTTAAGTATCATCGGCGCGTTGTGTTCACCACTATCGACATAAAATTACCAAAAATAGTCGCAAAGCTAGCTTAGTAAAGGTAATAAATAGTATTAGGTGCTCTCAAATTCGAACGGAAAGATTCCAACAAATACGGAACTTTCGAAAGATGAAAGCCAAAAGAAGTCACTTCTTTATATGTAGGTACTATAGGCTATACGTATATAGTTGCAAGTATAGTTCAAATCTAAGAAAATATACATAATGTCCTTACTCCCTCTCAAATAAAACTGGTGCAGGGCCAAAACCAGCTCGGAACAGCATGCATTTGTTTACCAGTTCTTCAAGATACATCACCGGCTTGTTTGACCTATCCACCAGCAGTTTGCTGAGTAGATACCTAACGAGCTCTGGAATACGACGTTCCTTCAAGTAATTTTCAGTTCGTGCAACTGTCGTCAGAATTAAACGTTTCCTTTCTGATATAACTATCTGTTCAGATGAATCTTGGTCTATGAGACATTTGCACACCGATATGGGTTCGTAATATGGTTCGGTGGGCTCTTCCTCTTCGTCCATTGTGTTTGTTTGTAAGATAAAATTCGAAGTTTTTTTTTAAATCAATGCGCGTAAAAACACAGAGAAAGCAATAACTAGGTACGTGTGAAAATAAACAAAGAGATCTTTTTTAATAATTCGTGACAAGGTGACAGTTTGGTGACAGCAAAGGTGACTTAAGTTTGGCATTAGTGACAAAAACCGCTATTAACGTCATTTGCCTGCAAAAAATATTATCATGTAATACGAACTCTTTTTTGAACTATGTTTCAGATAATATTTTTATTATTTTGAACACTGACCTAAACAAAATTTTTTGAAGTATTAAGCTTCGATTACATTACTCAATCTAGTGTCCAATTTAGGGCTGCCACCCGAAATTGACAATAAAATAATAAATAATAAGTGCTTAATATTGCATTTATTTACACTAGTATCGGAAAAAACAGTAAGATAACGTATGCCACTTGGGTTACGTGAAAAAAATAAGTATTGGCTAAGTTACAACGAAATAAGCTTTCTGCTACATAAAAAGGAGTTACTACTAATAAGGTACTATTTTTAAAGTTAAGGAAAGAATATCAGAAATATTTTTATTGCTGACAAGTAGTTGGCCGTGCCATGGTCATAATTTGAAATAAACAACCGAAGCATCTTTAATATCATAGAAGATATGAGAGTCTCTGTGTGTGAGAAAAAAAATCGTCAATATCATACTTTAACCCCTATTATTTACCTCGTAAGTCTTTTCTTCAGTTTTCTAAGACTGTTATTTAATATAAAAGCTCCATCATTCCTGCACGGATGGAGTGCTGAAATATGTTTGCCTCGCAGTGAAAAATTCAATAAACACACTTCAGTTTTCAGGTAAATAAAATTATATTTTCAAGTGGTGAAACGGATGCTCAGATCGTAGCGCCTTACGAATGGCCTTGTATGGCAAATAAGAAAATACAGGCGAGCAATTCGGCAGTTTTCTCTTTTATTAAAAGACCCTTCGGATTTTAATTACAGCGGAGTTGTTAATTCAGATTAGAGTGGATTATTTGCCATTTTTTCACTCTGTCTCGGTTTTGCCTCATTTTTGGGGGCCGTTATCTCAGGTAAACAAAAGGTGAGCCTTAATTTTTAAGCTTGTTATTATACTTTAATTTTTTGCAAAAATAAGGGCTTGTCTACGGCATTTTTTCAATGATGTTACCTCTTCATCAATGCTATCTGCCAATGTTAAATCAAAATTTTGATTTTACTCTGATAATTTATTGTGCGTCATCTGGAAACATTATTCAGATTCCCATCATTAATAAATTTTAGATTTTTTGCATTTCACACTGCTATTTTTATATTAAGATAAATAAATACTAGAAAAAATCGACTCACCCGTTGCACTTCAGACGGGACTCGAACCCGCACCCTTGGGATTCTCTTAGTGGGAGCGGCGAAATGTCGAGATTATTTTTTCACATTGATGTTATAACGCTGGCTTGCAGCGAAAATGTAAAAAGTACTAGAAAATTTCACCGCGACTCGGTAGCATAATTGGTCAGTTAATTGGGCCGGAATATCAAGGGTGCGGGTTCGAGTCCCGTCTGAGGTGCTACGGGTGAGTCGATTTTTTCTAGTATTTAAATATCTTAAATATCTTAATATAAAAAAGATTCCTACCAGTTGCCACAGGATTGTCCGGACCTCCGCTCTATTTTGAGGAGTTTAAGAAAAACTTAGGGCCTTACCACACAAGATTTTAAAACACTGTTTAATTTAGACACTGTTTAAATGTGATGCCGTCTCTTCAAAACATTATTATAATTAATTTTAGCAAGAATATGTAAGGAAAATAATAATAAAATAATATAATAATGTTTTTAAATTATTTTATTTTATGATAAAGGTGCGAGAATGTGTGTGCAGCTAGTCTTCGAATAAAATTTATAAAGTACTTTACTTTTTTACATTTCGATGATGTTGTGACTAGTTATCTTATGGAAAATAAAATTGTCTTTTAAATTAAACTAAAGTACTCCTTGAATTCATTAAAACCATCGAGTGCCGGAAACTCACGTATTTTAATCATATGATGAGAAAGAATATAATACATAATTTTTACGACCTCCGTGGTCGAGTGGCTTTGTACACCGGTTTTCAAGGTGTCGCCATCTCTGAGGTCCCGGGTTCGATCCCCGGTTGGGTCAATTTAGAAAAACGAACTTTTCTATATAGGCTCTGGTCTGGGTGTTTGTGATACCACCGTTGTCTCTGATTTTCATAACACAAGTGCTTTAGCTACTTTGGAATCGGAGCAATGTATGTGATGGTGTCAAATAAAAAAATAAAAAAAAAACAAAAGAAAATAAATAAATAATTAAGTAATTCTCCAACTAATCATACAGGGCAAAATTATAAGTAATAAAAAAAAGTATGAACTAGTGAATATCACGGAAAAACTTATGAGCCTTAATACCTAACTTAAATTCACTTCATTATATATTAACCCAACCGGGTTCGATCCCCGGTTGGGTTAATTTAGAAAACGAACTTTTCTATATTGGCTCAGGTCTGGGTGTTTGTTATACCACCGTTGTCTCTGATTTCCATAACACAAGTGCTTTAGCTACTTACTTTGGAATCGGAGCAATGTATGTGATGTTGTCAAATATTTATTTATTATTTATTTATTTATTATTTATTATTACATTAACTAAGATATTTTTAAATACATGTTTTTTTAATACTCCAACAACAAACATTTCTTAATTCCTATAAAGTACAAATAAGAAACCGTTTATCTTCAAGTATTAAGTTGTCATCTTTCCCCGCTTACCCCAAAGGGCCTTAATGTTGTAACTCTGTTGATAAATCCTCGAGATCATTGCTTATAAGACGTGCAATTTTGTGCGTTACTTCTGAAGCTTTACGAAAAGAATTCCTTCAGGGACTCAATACTTTTTTATGTTATCTGTCTTTTCTTCAAGCCTCTAAAATAGCTGTCTTGGAAATCGTGATTTATGAATGCGCGCCACAAGAAGTTCCTTTCGGTAACAATGAGTTATTAAAGCTGGTAATTTTTATAAACAGCTCTTGAATTCATTTATCATTCGGATTTCTTTCTTTCTTTCTTGTAAATACATGTTCTAAGTTGTCAAACTAACCAAATTTTATTGAATGTTGTATGCTTTCAATCACATTAATGAATCGGAATATAAGTAAAAAATACATAGGTTCATACTTGCGTCTAGAACTTTTGTCGAATCACAAAATAAGGTTAAACTTATTAAGTCTAATTATAAATACTAAATAATATACTAGTAAAAATAGGACTCGCACCAGATCATGTTATAAAGTCAACTCGTATAAATAAGGGCACAGCTTTGTACACACGAAGGCACCTTAAACTATGCATTTAGACCTTGAGACAGCCTTTATGCCCCACGTAATAAAATCTCTTTTCGCAATTTCACTGCATAACCTGACGGGCTGTCGTGTGTACCTACTTCTAATAATAGTTTTCATGCTGACATGGACGTATAATGCCACTAATAACTTATATGTTATTAAATTTATGTGGGGGTATTTCCCTTACATTGATGAAATTGCGCTGGCTTGCAGCGAAGAAGTCAAAGTACTAGAAAATTTCGCCGCTCCCACTAGCGACTCGGTAGCATAATTGGTCAGTGCATTGGGCCGGATTCCCAAGGGTGCGGGTTCGAGTCCCGTCTGAGGTGCTACGGGTGAGTCGATTTTTTCTAGTATTTTTTCTAATATTATTTATCATAACTTATATGTTGTTTGCCAACGATAAAAAAAACTACGTTTCCTGATTCAAGGATACTGGGGATTGGGAAAACGCATCAACGCCAAAAGATCAGCGAGGCTAGTTTTGCTAGATTTTGGATGAAACATTTTACAGTCATAAAATGAAACATTGTATTTAACAATTAATATATGAAACATTTAACCCTTCAACGCCCGGAAAATAAGACACAATAGATATTTCATTGTTATCCGGCCGCACGCGGCCGCTCGGGCGTTGACGAATTAGTTGACAAATCAACTAATTTGTCAGTGCCAGTGAGTTGACATATGTATTTTTAAGTCCGATTTAAACACTATTCCTAGACAAAAACTTGAAATAAATCTACACACCTAATCTTATTAGGGTACCGTACGTCAAAAGGAAAAAAACGGTACCCTTATAGGATCACTTTACGTATACAGCTACTTTTTACGCGGGGTCTACAGCTCACAAAGCCACTAGTAATAAATATGGATATTTAGGCCGACATTTTCGTTTTATCAATGTCAATTATTATTTCAACGAAAACATTAAAAGTACCTACGACCACAGAATATATAATGCAACGATTTGAAATTCAGTGACACTTTTTTGAAGTGTTTCAGATCCAAAACATTGGAAATCTAGCAAAATTAGCCCGCTGAATGTCAAAGTACAGTGCTCCCAAAGTGATAATGCGCATAGAAATCTTCGTCACTGTTCGGCAATAGTCGTATTCCCCGAGCGTCGGAAGACGATATGTATATAGAGTGGTTAAGTGCATTTTCTTCATGCATAATTTAGTAGAATTATGTATAATAATTCGGATGTTTCCGGGAATACGACAATAAGCGAAGATCTGCATGTGCATTATTAATTTGGGAGTACAGCATTGGTATTTCTGAAATGGCCTAAAACTGTACTGGTTCTGGCACTTAAGTGTCCATTTAATTTCGAGGCCGATCGTACCTTACCGCGTTTGCTTATTGTGATTCAAATCAGTGTCCGATCCGAGTCATGTTAGCGTCGTTCAAAGCAAATTATGTCGAGCCCGCGTCAGACTGAAACCCCAAATAATCCGATACAATTGACATACAACAGTGGATCGAAGCAAGATTATTGGATCGGGTCGAAATTATTTTGAAATTCCTAGAGCTACGATTGCGAATGCTATTGGGATTGGTGGGTTGCCGGATGGGTGACCAAATTGTTATATAGTTATAAGCTAGTTGGAACTGTCTATAGTAAAAATGCGTCAGACTGAGACCCGAATAAGTAAAGAATCCTTACTAATATTATAAATGCGAAAGTCCGTTTGTTTGTTACGCCTTCACGTCTTAACTACTGAACCGATCATCATGAAATGTTGCATACACATTGTCAGGGGTACAGAGAAGGACATAATCTACCTTTCATCTAGCTAAAATATACTGTTCCCAAGGGATACAAAAATCGATATGAAAAATAAATAATAATAATACATAAATAGGTCACCTCAGTCGCGGGATTTTTCCCGCAACAATAAGGTGACCAGCAATAAGGTTTTTGCTAAACTGTGCATAAAAACTATTTCCACTTGAACGAATTCGATGACAAAATCTAGTATTCCTATAAAATTAACTAATCGAAAGCAACTCAAAGATTTTACATGTTGGTTTTACACATTAAAGTTGTTCAGTCAATTAGTACAAAAGTAGATTAGTTCGACATGCCCAAATAGCTCGGACAGCACTAGTTAGGAAAGCAAACATATTTTGCTAATCCACAATCACTTAATTGATGGCCGAACTGTTTGCAGAGGCCACTTAATTCATTCGTCAACTAAAATGGGTTTTGAGAATAGGCAGAATAGTTAAAACAATGAGACACTTCTGGTTTAATATTAAAATGCATTAGAAATTCTATAAACAGTTAATTTTTAAGTACATTATCTAAAAAAGTAATGGGTGTATCTCTTTACTTTACTAATCAATATGTATATATTGAAGTTTGTTTGTGTCCCAAAATTTTACTGATTTGTGGATTAAGAATAGAATAGAATAGAATAGTTTTATTGCCATAAATACTGTGTACAATTTGCAGGTCGAATTGCAGTATTATATTAGTAACAACTAATATAATTATAAGAACTCAGTCATAGACTAACGGACAAATACTCACACGAATTTTGTAGTTAAGGCCACCTTAAATTCAAACAAGTTGTCAGATCTGACCGAAACTCTATGAAATTGACAGCTTTCTTAAAGTTAAGGAAACCTTATCTAAAGATTTTAGCCATAGACTTAGAAAAAAAAATGATTTTAGCTAAGAAGCCTTTGAGTATTCAGCCGTAACACGCGCGTAATGAAAATAAAGTGTCTTGTTTAACCACCCAAGCGTCCAGCACGAAAACAAAAAGTGGCTTGAAACGTCCGAGATCTGATTTAGTAGGTATTTGAGGATAAAATGGACGTAACAAAAAATCGATGGCCGCAAAATTCTTAGTATTGGAATGGTACTACAAATAAAAAGGATTTAAAAGTGATTAAAAATTAAATATTATAAATATAATCAAATGCTTAAACTCAAGCTAAAGATAATAAAAAAAAAAAAATCAATATCGATGACACCCCACACCCACCAAACTTTCGGCCTCACCACAAAAGATTTTAGAACACTGTTCAACAAGTGTTTAACTTAGACACTGTTTAAATGTGATGCTGTCACTTTTTTGTCAATATGATTTGAAAGAGACGGCATGACATTTCAACAGTGTCTAAATTAAACAGTGTTTTAAAATATTTTGTGGTAAGGCCGTTATAGTGTCAAAAAAAATAGGCATCACTGTTTTAAAACACTAATATTTATACACGTCCTCAAAGTAGAACTGATAACGAATCTTTTTATATATCACAATTCACAGAAACAAGCAACAAAACAATAAAAACAATGCAAAAACGCGGAGCACAATAGCGCGTCTACAAAGCACTGCCACAAACTATTTTTTATTTATCTTTTACTGCACATACATATTTTTTTTTAAATTATAAAATGTGGTCTGTACCCTTAGCACGAACATCTATCGAGAAAAAAACGCGCGTAAAAGTACTCGATCGAGTAATTATATATGGAAATTTTCATTTCGCTTTTAGGCGGTAGATGGCGCTGAACAAATTTCCTATACAAAATCACTTCATCGAATGTTTTACGCGCGTTATTTTTCTCGATAGCTGGTACTGGTAGCTAAGGGTACTGATATCCCCATTTCATGTTTCGATATACTTAAAAATTAGGGGTGTATAATGTAATTCTGTCAAGTAAGTTAATTGGAACTTAGCTGGAACCTCTGAAACAAATACACATTTTTAGAGTTGTTGCGCAACGTACGTAACTATAAAAGTTCCAAGGTTTAAAATTTAAAAGGAGTTTTTAATATTACGAGTATATTTCATAAGCTCTCTTCAAAAGTAAACTGGCAAAATAAATGCATCGGCACTAACAAGTTATATTGACTTAAGTAAGGATACCCAGCACTGGAAATAGACGGGAAACGAACAGATAGTAAATTTCCTGCTTTGCCACTGAGGAATAACTCGCTAAAGATGGATGGGAGCATTTATGTAAACACGATTTATGTTTATTTATCAAGCAGCGGTGGATTTGGATTGAACGTCGAATCAGATGT
The DNA here is from genome assembly GCA_963556745.1 of Catoptria pinella. Taxonomy (NCBI): domain Eukaryota; kingdom Metazoa; phylum Arthropoda; class Insecta; order Lepidoptera; family Crambidae; genus Catoptria; species Catoptria pinella. The sequence goes on along the minus strand of OY750774.1, from coordinate 9,285,673 downwards.
TTTCGTGTAGAAAATCTTCCTAGTAGATTTAAGAAATGCTGCCGTCTTTTCTGCGTTTATTTTGGGTCAAATTTGTTTTTATGAAAAAATAAAATTTGAATTTCACAACGGTAAGCCTGGAGGCAGTGTTGAATATTCGCCGCTAATTAACCCAAACCTCCATAAAAATAAATTCGGACTCTAAATACACTCTTAAGAATGGCGAGCTGAAATTTAATAAGGCCCTGTTTGGTGCTAGCCACATCTTGTTTTAATAAAAGATCTTATGTATAAATATGGTGTGCATTTATTGAAAGAAAATTGCGCTACCTTTACTCTCATTTTTTGCTTTAGTTGTCTCTTCAAATTATTTCCTGATGTATATGGATTCATAAAAGGGATATTATGGGCTTCGGGTTTTATTAATGAGAATAGTCAGTATGAAAGCGAAAGGAATAACTAAAAATCTCGTAACATTATTTTATCGACAAACAAATCCATTGGAATCTCTTTTAGTTCAACTTAAAATTGCTCACATGGATTTGTTATTTTAAACTTAGTTCCTGCAGCGTTAAAGACTATAGTGATGCCGACAGACATTTAATCTGGGAAGGCCTTTTGTGGTGGTGCTTAAGAGGTAATGGGCTGGCCACATCTGCTGCAAGGCCTCCGGACGATGTTGAGAGTACTTCAGCGAGAACCGACGAGCAGGGAGTCTACTCTTGATGTCCGAAAATCGAAATTCCGTCCGTAATTCGAAAGAAATGAGTATTTTCAATAAAAATTGTTGCAATGTTGACAGCTGCTTGGTTAAGCCAAAGATCCATGTTACTTTTGTATGATGAGCATTAAGTATAAGTCCTGGATGTTTATGCTATTCTATGCTTGTCTTGATTGGTTTGTGTATCTTGGGATATTTTTGTTAAAAAAAAAATCATCTTTATTTTATTTTTTTCCAAATAGGTATCCGGTATTCAGAAAAGCTTGTCCTCAAATGGGCTTCCGGAGAGGGACTACTGGAAAATTAGTTCGAAAGTGTGGCTTTCGTATAATAAATAGTAGACTCCTTAAATACACACTACAGCGAAACAAAGGAAAAGAAAGAAAGAAAGAAAAGTGGCTTATATAAACGGCTGGCATTTGAATGCACTAACCTGACGTATCTACAAAAATGGCCAGAATTTTTGTGTATAATAATCCTTTCTTACTTGACCAGATTTGACCACGAGGAATTTTAACATTCTTCGTGGACAAACTGTAATTCTACATAATTTCTTTCAACGTACCTAATGTCAGTCAGAGGTACGCTTGAAGTCACGTTAAGTTTTATTTTCATTAATAAATTTATCGAGGTGTAATGTATGTACTAAAATAATGTATTTAAAGCATTTATATTGTTTCGCATCTAAGGGCCTAGACAAGTGGCAGATGCTTGGCTTTTCGACCATTCGAATAGAATAAAAGTGACATTAAGTGTATGTCACTTTTATGACATTTGATATCTGTTCTATTCAAATTTTAGAAAGCCATCTGGCTACAGGGCCCTCATATTTATCAAAGTTTAGCTTAAATTCTTAGCGTAGGTACATGAGCTTGGAATCGAAGCAATATATTATGATGTTGTCTCTAATACTTAACGCATTTAGGTAAGGCTGTCGTACAGCTTAAAGCCTCGTTTTATTATGGCACAAATGTCGCACGATGCGTGTCGCGGATGATGTTCTGCGATGTTAAGTGACGTTGCCTGAAATTGCACTTGCAATTGTGCTTCAGCTGGGGGTTGAATGCATAGTTATTTAAGCCACAGCTTACGTAAGAAATGTGGGTGAAAAAGGTTGCAAGACAAAAGTTTGGCGACGTCGGTCGACATCGCACAGCCTTCATCTATGGTTAAGTTCCTGTCCAGAGCTATGAGCGCGAGTGAGACGCTTTTTGTTATACAATGCTTAGGACCAGCGTCGTCAGCAACGTGTGCAATATAAAAGGCAATGTAACTAAAATCGCGTGTAAATTCGCAGCGAATTCGCCCTTTCTTGACAAGGTCTAAACTTCATTGGCCCACCCCGCACCGCATTTAAAGGGGATTCTGATGAACAGATGAGTTCACGGGGATCCCCTGGGGGATTGGGCTGGGGGATCTTGGTGGACGAAAGGATTTTTCAAAAGATCTCCTCTTTTTTTTGGCACACTCACAAGACTGAGCCATGGGACTTAAAATCACTAACTTTGGCATGTTTTTTAGGTTTTGGCTCATACTATATTACATCCCACCCTTTTTTTTTATAGTAGGGAGAATGCATTTATGCCCCGTGTCTGGCTAGCAACGGGTTATGTGGGACTCGCCTTGAAGAAACCATACCCACTAAACTCCTTACTTTGCGCTCTCAAAGGCTATGCACATGCGGGATCCGAAACATACGCACTGCCCTGCGATTCTGTAAAATCAGACGACAACTCGCAACTCCCTTCGCAATTCACTCTCACTTCGCATCTCACCTCGCTTGACCTTGACCTTGACTTGCGTTGTACCTAGTGACAACCACACTCAACAAAATGTTAGTCGAGTTTTATCGATTCCAGTTTAGCTAATATGTGAGTTTTAAATTAAAATTTCTTATTTTAAGGAATTTGATGCAGCAAAAATAAAAAAAATAAAAAACTCTTAATTCGTGCCATGAATATAATCCCTATGCCTTAAACTGTATGTCCACGGCGTCCGTCTCCTCGGAGAGAAAAAACCGGACCGAATAGCGGCCTATATATTATATTTGTATGAACTTTTGTCAACTCGACATCCGGCGTCCGAAATCCGTCATCCGTTCTTTTGACGGGCTCCGAAGATTTTGCTTGATCGGATGAACCGCTAAACCGGAGCCTCGATTCGAAGTACCCCATTAGAATATAAAATACATATGGACTTGTCCACGGCGCAGCCACCCGACGTCCGTCTTCGTCAACCGTCATCTTTTGCGACTTGCCGAACTTGCTTATTGCGACAAGCACTTGCGCTGCGACTTTATTTTGTTCACACAATAAAGTTTTTAGGGCAAGTTAATATTAGGGGTTAAAGTATGAAATTGCCGTTTTGTATGGAGAATTTTAAAGAATTTGAATTTTCCATACTAACATTTTCTTAATTTATTTAACAACCATGAACGCTAACGTTTTAAAACATTTTGCACTAATGTTTACACACTAATATAACGTATGCCACTTAGGTTATGCGAAAAAAATAAGTATCGGCTAAGTCACAACGAAATAAAAGGTCATTTCTGCTAACCAAAAAGGAGTTACTAATAAAAACAAATGTTAAAAAAATATCTTCACGTTTTTAAATTTGAGATTTTAGCATTCACAATGCTATTTTTATATAATACCAAATAATAAGCTAGAAAAAATACGACTCTCACCTGATCATGTTCTCGGACGGGAATCGAACCTGCGACCTTTGGATATCCGGTCCAATGCTCTGACCGCTGCGCTACTGAGTCACTAGTGGGAATGTCGAATTTCTCCTAGTATATCAACTCTTACGCTGCAAGCCAGCGCCATCTCACCAATTACAAGGAATTACCTCGACATCAACTGAATACCTTTCCAGATATTTTTAAACAATTGATTAAGATAAGAAAGCTACATCATTTTTAAATTTGAGATTTTAGCATTTACAATGCTCCCGTCCCGTTTGATTTCCGTCCGAGAACATAATCTGGTGCGAGTCGTATTTTTTCTAGTTTATTATTTGGTATTATATATCTTCACGTTGTTGTAATTTATCATATAGTGTATTAAATGCCCCATCGAGGTATCTCTCTTGCAGGAGAGGGTGAAACCCAAAACTTTTTTGTCTTCTGCGTCTTTGTACGTATATTGCAAGAAGTTGTCGGCATTCTAACGTAAAAAAAGGCACGTGCACATGACATCTCAGTTGCACCGCAGAGTGATATGTGGTTCGGGATTGGATCGGATCCGGACGCAATGGACAAACGTGATCCGTCTCCGTCATCCGTCTCCGTCGAAACGCCCGGATCCGTCATCCAAGAAAAAACCGGACCGTGGACAGACCTATAATATTTTGTTAAGAATCCTGCTTTGTATAGTTACCTATATTAAGGCCCACTTGCAGTAACATTTACTAAATCTCGACTTTGTTAAACTTAGATGTAGCCCTTATGAAACTGTGAAAATTTTAAATATCGATTTAAAAATTTTACATATTCGTATGAGTAAAGTCTAGGTTTAACAAAATCGAGATTTAGTAAATGTTGCTGCAAATCGACCTAAGTACTCTTTTTGTATATATTGCTCATTGAATATAATGTCAATGTCTTGTTTGTCAATATTCTTCCTTGCGTTTTTTAATACAGTTTTTACAGTTTAATTTTATTATTTTCTTTCCCAAGATCCTATAATATCAAAAAGTATGTACTTTAATATGGTAGCAGAGCGTTAAGTTACCGGAAATAAAATTCAGATAGAATTTACGTCGAGAGTTGATGGAAAAGTCTATCGTTGAATCAGCAACAATCCAAGTGGGAGACACGAGAGCTTCATGAGGCGAACTTATTACTACGAATTTGTCACAAGACAACTGTGAGAAAGTTTTGCGATATTCTACAGCGAGGGAAGTATGGCTAGAACTACACCGCCTGTATGATGGCTTGCAAAAGAGTAAAGCCTGTGCATGAAGTTCTTCAGCTACACAGTGCAATCCAGTGGTGAAGTGTCACTACATATTAGCAAATTGAAGAACATCTGGTCTGAACTTACCAGGGAACTCCAGAAGGAACACCTGAAGGAAGAGCTACCAGAACTACTCGAAGACGGCTGAACCGATTGAAAGGATCAACTGTCGTTTAAATATTAATAAAATATATTTATATCATCGCTTACATTTTTATTACATATACATATGCCTAGCTCCAAAAATGTTAAAAATAAATAAAGCTTTTTAAATTTTGAGATTTTAGCATTCACAATGCTATTTTTATATAATACCAAATCATATACTAGAAAAGAGTGGCTCGGTAGCTCAGCGGTCAGAGCATTGGACCGGATATCCAAAGGTCGCGGGTTCGATTCCCGTCCGAGAACATGATCTGGTGCAAGTCTTATTTTTTCTAGTATATTATTTGGTATTAAATAAATAAAGCTTTAAAAAAAATAAGCTGTTTTTATAGCAGTTTTTTTAGGTTTTCTGTTAGCACATCATGTTAAAAATGTATAAATCTACTGAATCTACTACCATTTCACAAATTGGAAGGCCTATCCAAGAATGAAATGACGAAAGAAAACTTGTAAAGGGTTTTTGACCACCGATAAATTAAATATGACGTGAACGCCATAGGCTATTTACTATATTTCGTCTACGTTATTGCCCTAGAGCTAAATCGGCGTAAGATGGCAAATCCCTAGTTTGCCTCCTTTGAACTTCAGCAATTGTTTGTAGCTCTTCTAGTCTCTCTTCTTCTGAAATTGTGAAAGCCGGTATTTCTGCGCGATTGCACATGTTGTGCAAAACACAGCATGCAATAACTATTTTTGCAACTATGTCTGGATGATAATTGAGCATTCTGTGTACTAACAAGCACCTAAATCCCTCTATTAAAACCAGTATAATAAGTTTTACCTAACAATATAAAAAAAAAATTTATCAAATTTTATACAATAACATGTAAAAAAAAAATTGACATTAAAATAAAAATGTTTTCTGAAATAACATCCTTGTAGGTGGTGGTGGTGGAAGGCTTGTGGCTCATGAACATCTTTGCTTGCACAACAATAATAGCAATGCAATTGTCCAGAAATTCAAACCGTTGACAGACACACCTATCTGTTGTTCTGATTATTGAGAATAAATACAAGTCATCTGGATATAAAAACTCAAAGCTTTTCTCACCATCCTTTACATCTCTTACAAAGCATTACAGAAAGTAATATTAAAACTGGACGATCACCGCAGGTAAATTGTTTACTAGTGACCTATTTTATAATATGTTGTTGTTACCATAAATATATAATAATGTTAGTGTATAAGTCTAGCATTCCGGACAAACCGCCGTGGTTTTTGGTTTGTTAAGATGAAAAATTTTTGTTTTTGTAAAGTTAAATAAAAAAAAAAATAGTTTTTCACAAATTAAATAGCTATATAATTTGTGGTTAAAAACTACTTGTCAGTGTTAAAAAATAAAAAAATATTCACTTCTAAGACTTTCGCTCGTATACAGTTCATTAGAAATAAAACACTTTTTAAACACTTTTAGTCCTCCCGTGACCACGGTCCCTGGAAAGGTGTCGAAACGTCGGGAATTCTAAAAACCAATAAATACAAACTAAATAATTCTAAAACAACACCTGAATTAATAATATACGCGCTGTAATCCGTAAAAAGTGTTTTATTTCTAAAAAAAATATTATTTTAACATTGTTTGTAGAGGACTTCTTCTATTTTCACTCGTAAAATAGATACTTTTTATTTGACACTTTGAATCGGGCTCACTTGCGAGGTGAGCATCGAAGTGAGGGCGGAATTTCCTTACAGAATGCCACTTCTTATGTCATCTCATATTTCATCTGTCAAAATCTCACGGTCAATTTTAATTCAACACGCAGACTATTAGCTGCCTCAAATTCCTTAAAATAAGAAATTTTAATTAAAAAAACGCATATTTGCTATAAAGTTCTGTACCAAAAACTCAACAATTGTATCAAAAAACTGCAATCAATAAATCTCGACTAACATTTTTTTGAGTGTGGCAGTCACTACAATACAGAACTCACTTCACTTCGCAAGTAAATAGGTGATGCTTACAGAATGCAAATTTAAGTGAGAGTGAAGGGAGTAGCGAAGTGAGATCTGATGCGAGAGGTTGTTTAATTCGAGAGGTGGACGGATAATTAGAATTGTGAAAAGAGAAATATATGTAGCTTACTCCCGCAAAAAATATATATGCAGGATGCACCGCCCGCCTGCCCGCAAAAAAATGCACATGCACACCACAAAAATATCAGTGCACAATACCTGCATTTAGCATGACAGCGACACACCTTGCACCTTCACCTTAGATAATTAGAAGCACCAGATAATTTTCATACCAACGAGATAGCTTTGAAGCCTTGGTTCTCTGCCGATCTGAAGATAGCTACCCAGGGAGTGAATGGATGAGATCCAGATTGCAATACACACAACTGATCTATCAGGATTCTAAGAGCTGTTTTGATATGCTAAAAAATCGCGAAAATAGCATTATATTGTATGGAAATTCATCATTCACATTAGGGGACATTCTACAACCACTCTACACCCCATAAAAGTAAATGTAATCGTTTCCTTGATCGTTACGAAAAATCCTGTCACCTCTCGGTCTATACCTTACAGAATGCCACTTTTTACATCATCTCATACTTTATCTGTCAAAATCGGTAACCTATCCCAAGGTCGAAATTTTTTTGATCGAATTTCATTTTACTGAAATCTTTTCGACTGTTTTCGTTTCGCCTTTTTTGACTTCGTCGAAATTACGTTTTTTTCGTTACTCCGATGTCTTATTTGGTCGAAAAACTTTTTACCGAAGTTATGCGCGGTCGAAAGAACATTTCGTCGAAGTATTATATTCCCGAACATTCATTACACCACTGATTTATTTGTCATATTTTCAGTTCACCAAATGAAAAACTTTGAATACATTAAGTAGGTTAGGTTAGGTTAGTGTTTTGACCATTCGCAGCTCTATAATGCTTGCATGCATGGTGCATGCTTGCTTAATAAAACATGTATTATTATAACAAATATCGATTATGTCAAATGTTACCTACATAATATAAATATACCATAGTTGCGGTTGCGGCCAAATAGTATTCGGTAAAATGTTGTTCTGGTGGTGCCAATACTAAAAAATCATTTTGAAAATCGGTGAAACGTAGTTCGGTAAAATGAGACATATGCCAAATGATATTTCGATGGTTTAAAAATATGGCAAACAATACATATAGCAACAAAAACTTTGGTCAACCGGTTCCGTTAAATGAAATTAGGACAAGTAAATTTCGGACAAGTTATCGGTTCCCGTCAAAATTCTCGCGGTCAATTTAGTTCAACTCGCTGACACGCTCGCAAGTGCAGCGCTAGTGCACATGCGAATTATCAAGCGAGTTTTGAGAATACCAATCAAGAAACTCACAGCGGATTCAGATGCGAGGTCACGAATGATGTCTTACAGAATCGCAATGCTGCTCGCTCTGTACAGGGGCCTGCCCGGTTTAACCGGGCCTACCTCGTGTTGGGAGATGGCCAAGCGCATCTGGCCACCCCTCCTCTCCGATAAGGGAGACTGTTACATGCAAATTTCATTGACGGAAAATTTAATGCAGGGGTCTTCATACAGAAAATCTTCGTTCACAAAAGCGAGGAAACCAGTTAGTCGCATCCATACCCTATGGCATTGGTAAGCCGTTGGTCGCCGAGCACCATTCTCGTTCTAGCAAATGAAATTCTGTAAGTGGCGGAAAGAGATAGTTACACCTATTGGGAAGGAGCGGGATGGTCTAATGTCGTCGAGCGACATTTGTGAATAAATGTGCACGAGGCTTTAGATTTTCTTTCCATCGTCGTTTAATAAGGAGTCCTATCCGGTGTCACCGGCTCGTCTGTGTAATTGTGCCGGTATTCGTATTTCGCTCGCAATATTAATCTCGTAATCAATTTCCTCGGCTCCGTTGGATAGCTGCGTCGAGTTTATCTGTTGTAACACAAATCAAGACTTTATTCATGTATTTGATTATACTAACTGATTTAAGAAGAGGTAAATTGTTGCTTTTGGAATCGTGTAACAGGACAAAAATCAAGACAGCAGTACATAAAATGAAGTTACAAGGAAAACTATCACTGCCAGGTATACATTACAAGTTAACTAGCAATCGTCGATCAACTTACAAAATTTATTTATATTGGATAAGTTTTCGTTATATGTCATTCAATAGTTAGGTATTAACTTAGTAACGACTAAATCGTTACTTGTGTAAAACAGGAAGTAAATATAGGTTTATAACTGGTAACTGTATAAGGTAACTGCGGAACCCTATACTGCGCGTGGGCCGACACGCACTTGACCAGTTTTTAAATTGAAATAAGCATGTACCGTTGGCTTCTTCCCAATCTACACACTGCCTGGTTAAAAGGATTGCCTTCAGTCAATAGTCAATAGACAAAATTTCTGTGTAAGCGCTTTTGAATAGTCTAAAATTATTTTCCTACCACCCGTTCCAGACTTTTTTAGCTGATAAGAAGAACTGACAAGAATTTTATCAGCATCAACAAGAAACTTAATTGATTTACATACTGTTTGAAAGTAAACCTCTTTCTTTGAATCCATACTAATGTTTAAATAAATACAAACGTAGCAAAACCAGACTTTCTTTAATTCACATTTAGTTTGATTACAATCACATACTATATATATTATATTAATTACCTATAGTTTAATGAAATATTGCTTCGTAGTATTTTCTTTTTTATACTACTTTAATCAAACTTTTCAGTTGTAGGTTAAATAAGTAGCACAGTATACTATACATATACTTAGTAGCGGAACTAGATTTCCATAATTATTTTACAAAACGTCACCTGAAAAATGTAGCGGATTTTTCTCGTGACACATTTCACACGCTACGTCTATATAAAAAAGGAAATATTATTTTCTATTTTTTTGTACGAAAAATACTTTCAAGTCAAGGTAGATATACTTATAGTGAACACGTAATTTGGTCACGTAATAATTTAGTTTTCTTTATACTTTCATATAAGTCTGTACTTTTGTGAAAAGCCATCGGTCATTTATGTATGAAGACTGGCATACCTGCCTGTCCGCCATTTTGAAAAAAGTCGGTTTTGGAGGCCTGTGATAAAACTAAAAGATTTTTAATTACAAACTCAAATATCTCAGTAAGTATATCATTTACGAGATTTTTTTACTGATTACTTTTTGTTTGTAATGACTTATTCTATAGATTAATTTAGAAAATGACAGATTTTGTTTTTCAACTTCAAACTCAAATATCTCGGTAAGTATATCACTTACAAGATTTTTTTACTTATTACTTTTTGTTTGTAATGACTTATTCTATCGATTGGCACTTTTGAAACAAGTCGGCCAAAAGCCATGATTTTGAAAAAAGTCGGCCAAAAGCCATGATGCTCTTTGTTGTTTTTTTGTTTTGTTTCTTTTGTGAAACAAACCAAACCATATACAACATAGAAGTCTTTGAACTAAACAATATATTTTTGTCTATAATCCCGTGTCTACAAGAGTGTATCTGTTGTTTTCATTTTATATTTTTAGCAACAGAAACAATAGATAGATAGATTAATTTTAAAAAGCACGGCTTCAAAGCAAAGTTATTCAAGATGTTATAAAGTTTAAAAAGCAGTAGTTCACTTCTAAATGACCTCTGAAATTATTATTATTAATTTAGATACGAATATTCAAAATGTGCTATTCATATTTTCTCGATTACGCTAGAAGTTGGTGACATATTTTCATGAAATTATGCATATTTTACGCCGGTCGGTTTGTTCAACCGTTTATTGTGGATTTAACTCATTCATGGACAACTTAAATATAATATTATTTTTTAACAGGAGATTTTTATTTTATTTTTAAGAAGCAGCAAAACTGGTTTCTATAATTATTTTACAATTAGCTTGCCGCTTCTGGGAAAATGCAAATAATTACATTTGAACTAGTGCTAGACTTCATACCTATAATATTTTCTAGTTAAAACTATTATTTTTGCTTTAGTAAACTATTCAGGAGCTCGATGGGGCGCAGTGGTTTAGTGCTTGGCCCAGCGATTGCCAAGGTTAAGCAATTTTCGCAAGGATCGGTCATGGGTGACTAAAAATTTATTATCTCGAGCTCCTTCGTGCTTTGAAAGGCACGTTAAGCCGTTGGTCCCGGTAGCAGTCGTTTACTCCCACCAATCCGCATTGGGCCCGAGTAGTGGGTTATGGCCCATCCTCCTTATCCACCCAAAGAAAAGCCTGTGCCCCAGCAGTGGGGACATTAGAAATGGCTGATGGTCTGGTCTAAACTATTCAAGTTCTAAAGACACTTAATAATAATACCAATTTCTCAACATACAAAGTTTTTTTCGTAATAAAATAAATAATATTTGCGTTGTTCATCTTCCTTGAGGTGGTGTTCGCCTATGGGCATTGTTATTATCCTGAACTGTCTCTGACATATTTTTTATGATGATTTTTCCTTAATAAAGAAGAGACATACATTTTTTGTAGTAAAAGTATTGTTTGTTATGTATTTTTCCTTAAATTGCAATATAAATATCGTTTAATCACGTTATCATGTAGGTATTTACTTATTTGACATAATTATCATAATTACCGTTAAGTCATACTGGAAATTTTTAATCTTGCGTTACACCAAATGCGTGTGCGTTGTAGCACATGCAGAACGATTCGTTGCGTGAGGTACATTTTTTTAGATCCAGGGGCCGTACCGCCTAACACATCAAACTTCGGAAAATCTGCCGGGCTTCAAATTAAAACAGATAAATCGAGCCCCAATCCGGTCAAAATGGCGAACCCCAATTCATGATGTCACACGAACATCGATTTCTTCTAAATAACTTCGGCGAATAGATAATATGAAACTCCTTACTTCGATTTATCTGATATTTTAAGTTGAAGCTCGGCAGACCCGCCGAAGTTCGAAAAGTTAGCCGATAGAGCCCCAGGTACAATTAAGTACATGTTAGGTATTTTTTTTTGGTAATTGGGATAGTCCAATTCACCATTATATCTGTGGCCATGATACACCAGCCATAGACTTTCACTGCGTTTGGCATTTTTATGACAGTATAATTATGTCACGCGGCTGCTGCGTCAGTCGTGCGTTCGGTGTCACATATACTATGGCATTTCATACATTACAACGTAAGTTAAGGTAACGTAGCGTGATGGCAAACGACGTCTTTGCCTTCACGCTACGCAACGTAGCGCACTGTGCTGCATTCGGTTTGACCCGGACTTAGAGTTATTTTTGCGTCTAGAATGTTTTTTTTCCAATATTTCTGAACTAAGCTTAGACACAAAATATTTGTTGCTGAGATTTCGTGTCATCATCATCATATCAGCCACACGTCACTTACTGCTGGGTAAAAGCCTCCTCCAGGGATTTCAACTACGACCGGTACTGCGCTACCCAGATCCAGATTTCATATAGATTTTAACAAAATATTGTAGAGGGAGGAGGCAGTGAGAGAGAGGGTAAAGACTTTCACCAACTACTTAAATTTGCTTGCTACATAAAAACGACTAAAACAGACGGATAAAACTGAATCAGCTGTTAAAGTGTTGGTGAAATTCAGCCTTATATATAGCATTAAAAATTACCGGCTACTTGCACAAGTCTCAGGGAATCTTTTCGTGCGCGGGAAATTAGCTATTAAGTGCTACATTGTACTGCTTAATGTCCTAAGCGTTGTTTATTGCTTCGGAAAAACGAGAAATTGCAGCGGAAACTACGCATCAGCCACTAAAGTGGAACTTTTAAATGTATAGCTCTTACTTAACTTTAAATTACGTAGGTATTATACTTTTTATATACTAACTTACTTTATTTATATACTTTATACCCCTTACTAATAAAAACTGTACAGCAGATGTATAGTTATACAATGGTTACTCTCTGTCAAATTATTTAAGTTTGACATTAAAAAGAAAGCAACAAAACGCTGTGTAACTAAACATCTGCTATACAATCTTTAGTAAGGGCGTAAGTGAAAACATAAGTTCAAGATAATGTAACGCAGAGTCCTCAGATAGCGATCTCGACGCGAACGCGAAGCGGCGCGGCGCGGCGCGGTACACGCGAATTCAACGCGATGCGGTATAACGCACCCGCCGCGCACTCTACGGGCGTTTGGTCACGTAGAACACTTCAAAAGGCACCGACTGTTTATTGTTTTCGCGCCGCGCCGCGCCGCTTCGCGTTCGCGTCGAGATTTGCTCACGTAAGACGGCGCCTTATAGTTTGACCAAAAAGTATTAAAACTCTGGGAACTTAATGTTTACAACTTTAATATGAAAAGCCATAAAATAGCATTTAAAGGTTTTTGTACTATAATTAAGGGTGCTGGAAGAAATGTTTATAGTAAATTACATTATCGAAATTATTGATAACACTAGCTGTTGCGCACTTAGTAGTTTCAAGATTATGGTTTACTATTATTGGTTGACATATAACTGAGTATTATAATCTACTTTCTACATAAGTTTTTTGGGAAATACTGTATGAAATTGTTGCTCAATTATGTGTATTTGACGTTTTCTTTTCCACTTAAATAGGAAAGTTTATTAAAAATATAAGAGTAAGAGATTAGGAAGAAGAGATTAGGAAAATTGTTCGAGTGTGTGTGACTCGCCAGCCCACTCGTGGGCATGACCACGCGTGGAACGTGAACAGCTAAGAGACTGTAATGTAAGTGCTTGTTTTAGTCATTATTTATTTAGATATAATTGCCGAGACCGTGGTTTCGACTGGTAGCAGAGCAGCTACATGCCGGCACAAAACCGGGAACCGGAATTGTGCCTGTATGTCATTATTTAATAACCATCAACATATGTTTGTTTTAGCGATTTTGATAATTTCACCCCCGAAGTGGTGAAAAGGGGGATGAAGTTGTGTATACAAAATCTTTTATTTTGGAATAAAAAAAAACTATTTTTATTATTTTGGCTTATGGTTGGAAACTAACGCAACGTATATTGGTATTGTTGAAATTTCAATCCTTAAGGGGGTGAAATGGGGTGAAAAAAATCTAAAATTCGATATGGAAGCCGTAATTCTGGTTGTATGGGAAGTTGATTGCGATAAAAAATTATTTTGAAGTCAAAATTTTAGTGTTGACCGTGTAATTCGAGAGTGCCTTCTAACGAATTGTATTATTTCGATTCTAACCGCAATTCTGATAATCTGTGCTAGTTTATTACATATTTCCATCTTAGCTGTAAGAAATATTTAATCATCGCTCCTTATCCAATTAAACACGCTGATCCATCTGTCTTCCGTTCCTTAGAAGTAGAGTGACCATTTCTAATTACGTCGAACAGGACACGATAACACCCAGGATAATCACTGAAAAACTAATATTTCTGGTGTTATTGACATTTATGAAAAAGTCAATAAAAACTATTTTTTTTTTAAGATTTTTGGCTTGGATACAGAGTCCTTTAATTGGATACAGAGTCCTTTAATTGGATACAGAGTTCTTTCACAACTTTTCTATAGTACATTTTATATAATTGTAAAGTGGCACAAAGCTTTTGGGACTCTTAAAATAGTCTTGTAAGCGGCGGGCTTCATTATTTACATTTTCACATCTTAATTCGTCACTACAATCACAGAAACTTTTCACAGACTCACTAAACTAGGACGAGACACTTCAGGCCACATTTTCCCACTGTTATTTTCTTTCAGACATCGAGCACTATGCAAAACGTAAAGTGGTCCTATTATGACTTCTAACCTATCCTTTAGCATTATCAAAAGTATAATTATAGTTTGTCGCGAATCAGGAAAATTCGTTCTATTGATAGACTGCGATTTTTTTATGCGTCATATTAAAGTATCTTCTATCTGTCTCCTTAAATCAAGTACTTTCCGACAGAATCCAAACTGATGGCATCTCTAATAAGAATGAATGGCGGCTGTTTGTTACAAGATCATTTTTCGTAACGTCGTCGCAGAAAGTGATGGACAAAAAAATGTGTTGAATGAATCGTGTTACAGCAGATTGAAGTAATTATTTGGATAAATGAGACGTGATAGAACTTAACTTAATCAATGAATTATGTAAAGAATAATAGACACGAATGTCAAAAGTATTAGACACGAATGTTTAAGTTGGGTCATATTTTGGAAGGGTTTCTTCTCTAAGTACAGTCAACGGCACGTCATATTATACATGTGGACCTTGGGACCGTCTTAATGCCGTACGTAATAAAAGCTGTTTTCGTACAACTGTTTAGCTTACCGTGCCGTCGTGCGTAGGTACTATCATCACTTTTTATAAATATAAAATATCCCAATCCATAGTCAATTTACCCAGGACATGTACAATAATTAATAACATTTTCTAAATAACTGTACATATCGGCACACTGCTAATTAAGTACATGATGACTAAAATTTATATGTATATCATATACTATACAACATGTTACAAAAATACCCCTAATGCCGAATATGGTACATAGGGACCATCAAACTGATCAACTTTTACTAGGGACCTACTCTGAAATCGCGAAGAAAAATCATGTTTCATACAAAAATTAAAATCTAAAATATCAAAATGTATGAAACAGCTGATTTTTTTCGCGATTTCAGAGTTGGTCCCATAGTAAAAGTTGTTTAGTTTGATGGTCCCTATATACTATATTCGGTATTAGGGGTATTTTTGTAACACGTTGTATATAATATGTGTATCATTCCTATTACTTTAGCATGCATCCAGATTTTGTTCTTACAATATTTTACGTTTACCAGTAATTTTCTCCATAATTCAAAATTTATCAAATACAAATACTGTGGTATCACCAAGAACCTTGAGGTAATCAAGAACTTTATAATCATATTCTATGATACTATATATCTCGAAAACTGCCGACGCGATCGAGAATATCGAGATCGAGTTGATCGAGTAAACTTCAAAACGGTACTATGGAAACCATGGCAACCGATTCTAATGTACCAAAATAACAGATTTTGGACGTTTATTCGATCCTGTTTTAACTCGATACCGTTTCACCCAATTCACGTCGAGAGAGAGAGATTTTTATGTAATCGTAAATTGATGGAACTCTCCACAAGTTCTTGTAAAATAACAAAATGAAACTTCAGAGACATTAAAAATTACCAATAAAAAAAACAAATATTGATTTACAAAGTGTTTATTTCATTTGAGAACTGACACGCACTGACAGCCTAAATTAGTCCGTAGTAGTTACTTGCACACGAGGCTCCATCACTTCTGAGAGAAATTGGTTAGAATGATTGATCAATGAGCTGTAAAATCTGTATTGGAAGAATACCGACTGCTCAGGAATCTGTTCAAGGTCTAGGGTCAGGTCCCAGTCCCCGAGGCCTGATACTATACCAGTAATCCTGCTGCCTCTAAGGTTCTCAATTACAAAGCCATCGATTCTGGATACGGAATCGAGACGGATGCTCCAGCGAGTAATATTAAGTGACGACTGGTAATGGCCTCTGTAAAAGAAATATAATAATTATTGAAAAAAAATATTTATGACGATTCTCTCTAAAGAATCAATTGATAAATGCAAGTCATACGAAGGGCTGGAATGTCCCGATCGTTTTAAAAAGATTATCGTTCAATAGTATTCCTCTTTTTAAATTAATTTAAACCAATATCACAGGATTAGTACAGTACTGCTAATATCAATTATTTGAGACGACACTTTCCCGAACACTACAACTAACTTATAAAAGATTAATTGGTGTTTGTATAAAACTTCAAATCAAAGATCAGTATCAATCTTTAAAGCGATGTTAGCTTTTCAACTGCAATTTCGTAACGTGATCTAAGTCTATTAAACAACCTACTTACGGCACGGAGTTAAGTGGAAAGCAAAAACCAATAATATTATAGGTCAAGATATAATATCAGTAAGACAGAGGTAATGGAAATGCTAAATTGTTTCCGGATGAAATGGAGAACTGGTTATTGTTTTGATTTTGATCAATAAGTCTGCAATGTATATAATCGACACCAGCCTTTTTAATGTCCCCACTGCTGGGGCACAGGCCTTCCTTATGGGTGGATTAGGAGGATGGGTCATTAACCACTACACAGGCCTAATACGGATTGGTGGTTGTTAAGAACCACTTAAGCACTTACCTTAGCGTGCCTTCCGAAGCACGGTGGAATTCGAGATAATAAATTTTTGGTCACCCATCACAAGACCGACCCTTGCGAAAGATGCTTAACCTTCGCAATCGCAAGGCTAGCCGCTAAACCACTGCACCATCGAGCTTCTCATACATGTATAGCATATTATAATGGAGAGCAACAAAATTACGCACGAATAAATAAGATATGACGAGAATGTGTCTCCATCGACGACTGCTAACTCAGAGGGCGCTTCTATCTCAGTAGGCTTGGCGAGCGTCAAAGTCGCCACCGACAAGGTCACCAACAGAAGGAACAGCTTCATCTGAAAATTACACAAGCAGTTAGGGGTAAATTTCTCAAGGGAAGCCAGTCTGCCAAGCTTGGCTTATTTAGAATTCTTTACAGGCGACTGATGTTTTTCAGCGTAACGTTGTGATATGACGAATATGACATAACATAGTAGGAGCAAGGTACCAGTGCATCAATCATTATTCTAATGTTTCCAGCTACCGTCAAAGGGTAAAAGACTGAAAATAATTTCAATTTAAATAAGAAAAAATAATAACCTTTGAAGTATATTGATTTGACCGTTAAAGGTAAAACGAATTCAATACCTTATCCTGAATTACAAGCGTTTTATACTTGAACAGAGGAAGTAAGATAAGATTATTATATCGTGATCTGTTTAATAATCTGATGCTTGATATAATAATTATTAAGCTACTTTTTTATCAGTATTATTTATTTCTTATTCCGGCTCATCGGTTAATTTTGGTAAAGCCGGAAATCTGATCATTTGTAATTTATTCAGTAAAGGTATTTGCAAAATGACCAGTGTTTTGTAATATCTGACGAGACTAATTGCAATTCCTTTCCCGACAACTGACTGAACAAGACAATACGTGTGTTCGTAAAACCAAAATGTAGACCATATCAAAGTGAAACAAAACAAGTTCGTTTCATTATTAGATTGAATCAGGCATCACTTGGCGGAAGTCCCAAACCATTGTGAAAAGAAAAATATATGTAGCTTACTCCCGCAATAAATATATGCAGGATGCAGCGCCTGTCCGCCAGTAAAAACCAAACACCGGTGTTGGTTCACGCACGATCTAACTCCTGAGGATGCTCTGGGTTGGGGCGAAACACGTGTAGAGAAGTCTAATTGGTGAAGGTGCAAGGTATGTCGCTGTCATGCTAAATGCAAGTATTGTGCACTGATATTTTTGTGGTGTGCATGTGCATTTTTTTGGACGTCTGTCCGCTTGTTCTCCTTGTACATAATAATGGATCCTGTGATTAAATACGCTAGTTCGTTGCTTCAAATACTTTGTAGTGAAATCAGAATTTATTTTTGCATCTCTTTTATACGTTTTACACCATATTAGAAGTGTCACCATTAATATAATTTCCGGCAATAGCCTTTTTCAGCATAATGAAGTGGCCATTACAAGTTTACTTAGCGCTTTTGTTATAACGACGTTTCCCCAAAATTCATGAGTGACAGCCGCCATTTGTGGCCAACAAGAAAGTGCCGCTCGTGGCCGCTAAGTAATGTGACAACCGCACTTATAACTTAATCAGCTGATGAATTGGGTCCTTTGGTTATGCTTGTTTGGGGTCTTCAACTGTCAATTTTAAGAGATATCTTAAAATTGACAGTTTAGGACTCAATTAAGTTAAAGTATTTTATTCATTTTATATTAGAAAAAGCAAGTGTCTATTTATCTCTCTCACACACATAGCCAGACAGTCTGACAACCAGGAGAGATGGTGGGAGATCGTGTGGAAAGGTTCGCCTCTAGGTACCACCGACGTGGACGCCTCAACGGGACCACGACTGCTCTGCAAAGAGCGAAAAGAAGAAGAAGAAGAAAGAGCTTACCACTCGAAAACAAGGGTTAGGTATAAAAAAAAGTCATTAAGCATTGTGAATTAACAATCTAAATCTCAATATTTAGTAAAATTTAGAAGCAACAAAGAGATTTGCATTAACATTACATTCATATATGTAGTAAAGCGTGACAGTTTATACTGTCTGTAATAAAAAAAAAACAATTTTGTTTTTTTTTTTATCAGTGCTGAACCATTTCTTTTTGCGTTTCATCCTAATCTTCTCTATAATAAATCCTTACATTTTAATTAATTATCGTTACCAAATTCTCATTCCCCACAAACCACACAAAACATTTACTTCGCTAAGGATATTACAACGTAATACACTTGAATTAATTTAGTATTCGCTTTGGGGCAAAGCTTTAGTCAATTATGTGAGTATATCTTACACGTACTGCATTGCGATTCTGTAAGACATCATTCGTGACCTCGCATCTGAATCCGCTGTGAGTTTCTTGATTGGTATTCTCAAAACTCGCTTGATAATTCGCATGTGCACTAGCGCTGCACTTGCGAGCGTGTCAGCGAGTTGAACTAAATTGACCGCGAGAATTTTGACGGGAACCGATAACTTGTCCGAAATTTACTTGTCCTAATTTCATTTAACGGAAACGGTTGACCAAAGTTTTTGTTGCTATATGTATTGTTTGCCATAGTTTTAAACCATCGAAATATCATTTGGCATATGTCTCATTTTACCGAACTACGTTTCACCGATTTTTAAAATGATTTTTTAGTATTGGCACCACCAGAACAACATTTTACCAAATACTATTTGGCCGCAACCGCAACTATGGTATATTTATATTATGTAGGTAACATTTGACATAATCGATATTTGTTATAATAATACATGTTTTATTAAGCAAGCATGCACCATGCATGCAAGCATTATAGAGCTGCGAATGGTCAAAACACTAACCTAACCTAACCTACTTAATGTATTCAAAGTTTTTCATTTGGTGAACTGAAAATATGACAAATAAATCAGTGGTGTAATGAATGTTCGGGAATATAATACTTCGACGAAATGTTCTTTCGACCGCGCATAACTTCGGTAAAAAGTTTTTCGACCAAATAAGACATCGGAGTAACGAAAAAAACGTAATTTCGACGAAGTCAAAAAAGGCGAAACGAAAACAGTCGAAAAGATTTCAGTAAAATGAAATTCGATCAAAAAAATTTCGACCTTGGGATAGGTTACCGATTTTGACAGATAAAGTATGAGATGATGTAAAAAGTGGCATTCTGTAAGGTATAGACCGAGAGGTGACAGGATTTTTCGTAACGATCAAGGAAACGATTACATTTACTTTTATGGGGTGTAGAGTGGTTGTAGAATGTCCCCTAATGTGAATGATGAATTTCCATACAATATAATGCTATTTTCGCGATTTTTTAGCATATCAAAACAGCTCTTAGAATCCTGATAGATCAGTTGTGTGTATTGCTATCTGGATCTCATCCATTCACTCCCTGGGTAGCTATCTTCAGATCGGCAGAGAACCAAGGCTTCAAAGTTATCTCGTTGGTATGAAAATTATCTGGTGCTTCTAATTATCTAAGGTGAAGGTGCAAGGTGTGTCGCTGTCATGCTAAATGCAGGTATTGTGCACTGATATTTTTGTGGTGTGCATGTGCATTTTTTTGCGGGCAGGCGGGCGGTGCATCCTGCATATATATTTTTTGCGGGAGTAAGCTACATATATTTCTCTTTTCACAATTCTAATTATCCGTCCACCTCTCGAATTAAACAACCTCTCGCATCAGATCTCACTTCGCTACTCCCTTCACTCTCACTTAAATTTGCATTCTGTAAGCATCACCTATTTACTTGCGAAGTGAAGTGAGTTCTGTATTGTAGTGACTGCCACACTCAAAAAAATGTTAGTCGAGATTTATTGATTGCAGTTTTTTGATACAATAGTTGAGTTTTTGGTACAGAACTTTATAGCAAATATGCGTTTTTTTAATTAAAATTTCTTATTTTAAGGAATTTGAGGCAGCTAATAGTCTGCGTGTTGAATTAAAATTGACCGTGAGATTTTGACAGATGAAATATGAGATGACATAAGAAGTGGCATTCTGTAAGGAAATTCCGCCCTCACTTCGATGCTCACCTCGCAAGTGAACCCGATTCAAAGTGTCAAATAAAAAGTATCTATTTTACGAGTGAAAATAGAAGAAGTCCTCTACAAACAATGTTAAAATAATATTTTTTTTAGAAATAAAACACTTTTTACGGATTACAGCGCGTATATTATTAATTCAGGTGTTGTTTTAGAATTATTTAGTTTGTATTTATTGGTTTTTAGAATTCCCGACGTTTCGACACCTTTCCAGGGACCGTGGTCACGGGAGGACTAAAAGTGTTTAAAAAGTGTTTTATTTCTAATGAACTGTATACGAGCGAAAGTCTTAGAAGTGAATATTTTTTTATTTTTTAACACTGACAAGTAGTTTTTAACCACAAATTATATAGCTATTTAATTTGTGAAAAACTATTTTTTTTTTATTATTTAACTTTACAAAAACAAAAATTTTTCATCGTAACAAACCAAAAACCACGGCGGTTTGTCCGGAATGCTAGACTTATACACTAACATTATTATATATTTATGGTAACAACAACATATTATAAAATAGGTCACTAGTAAACAATTTACCTGCGGTGATCGTCCAGTTTTAATATTACTTTCTGTAATGCTTTGTAAGAGATGTAAAGGATGGTGAGAAAAGCTTTGAGTTTATATATCCAGATGACTTGTATTTATTCTCAATAATCAGAACAACAGATAGGTGTGTCTGTCAACGGTTTGAATTTCTGGACAATTGCATTGCTATTATTGTTGTGCAAGCAAAGATGTTCATGAGCCACAAGCCTTCCACCACCACCACCTACAAGGATGTTATTTCAGAAAACATTTTTATTTTAATGTCAATTTTTTTTTACATGTTATTGTATAAAATTTGATAAAAAAAATTTTTTATATTGTTAGGTAAAACTTATTATACTGGTTTGTAAGACTCCTGGGAATAGAGGGATTTAGGTGCTTGTTAGTACACAGAATGCTCAATTATCATCCAGACATAGTTGCAAAAATAGTTATTGCATGCTGTGTTTTGCACAACATGTGCAATCGCACAGAAATACCGGCTTTCACAATTTCAGAAGAAGAGAGACTAGAAGAGCTACAAACAATTGCTGAAGTTCAAAGGAGGCAAACTAGGGATTTGCCATCTTACGCCGATTTAGCTCTAGGGCAATAACGTAGACGAAATATAGTATATATAATATAATACGCCTATGGCGTTCACGTCATATTTAATTTATCGGTGGTCAAAAACCCTTTACAAGTTTTCTTTCGTCATTTCATTCTTGGATAGGCCTTCCAATTTGTGAAATGGTAGTAGATTCAGTAGATTTATACATTTTTAACATGATGTGCTAACAGAAAACCTAAAAAAACTGCTATAAAAACAGCTTATTTTTTTAAAGCTTTATTTATTTAATACCAAATAATATACTAGAAAAAATAAGACTTGCACCAGATCATGTTCTCGGACGGGAATCGAACCCGCGACCTTTGGATATCCGGTCCAATGCTCTGACCGCTGAGCTACCGAGCCACTCTTTTCTAGTATATGATTTGGTATTATATAAAAATAGCATTGTGAATGCTAAAATCTCAAAATTTAAAAAGCTTTATTTATTTTTAACATTTTTGGGGCTAGGCATATGTATATGTAATAAAAATGTAAGCGATGATATAAATATATTTTATTAATATTTAAACGACAGTTGATCCTTTCAATCGGTTCAGCCGTCTTCGAGTAGTTCTGGTAGCTCTTCCTTCAGGTGTTCCTTCTGGAGTTCCCTGGTAAGTTCAGACCAGATGTTCTTCAATTTGCTAATATGTAGTGACACTTCACCACTGGATTGCACTGTGTAGCTGAAGAACTTCATGCACAGGCTTTACTCTTTTGCAAGCCATCATACAGGCGGTGTAGTTCTAGCCATACTTCCCTCGCTGTAGAATATCGCAAAACTTTCTCACAGTTGTCTTGTGACAAATTCGTAGTAATAAGTTCGCCTCATGAAGCTCTCGTGTCTCCCACTTGGATTGTTGCTGATTCAACGATAGACTTTTCCATCAACTCTCGACGTAAATTCTATCTGAATTTTATTTCCGGTAACTTAACGCTCTGCTACCATATTAAAGTACATACTTTTTGATATTATAGGATCTTGGGAAAGAAAATAATAAAATTAAACTGTAAAAACTGTATTAAAAAACGCAAGGAAGAATATTGACAAACAAGACATTGACATTATATTCAATGAGCAATATATACAAAAAGAGTACTTAGGTCGATTTGCAGCAACATTTACTAAATCTTGATTTTGTTAAACCTAGACATGTTTTATTAGACATCTTTTAAATCGATATTTAAAATTTTCACAGTTTCATAAGGGCTACATCTAAGTTTAACAAAGTCGAGATTTAGTAAATGTTACTGCAAGTGGGCCTTAATATAGGTAACTATACAAAGCAGGATTCTTAACAAAATATTATAGGTCTGTCCACGGTCCGGTTTTTTCTTGGATGACGGATCCGGGCGTTTCGACGGAGACGGATGACGGAGACGGATCACGTTTGTCCATTGCGTCCGGATCCGATCCAATCCCGAACCACATATCACTCTGCGGTGCAACTGAGATGTCATGTGCACGTGCCTTTTTTTACGTTAGAATGCCGACAACTTCTTGCAATATACGTACAAAGACGCAGAAGACAAAAAAGTTTTGGGTTTCACCCTCTCCTGCAAGAGAGATACCTCGATGGGGCATTTAATACACTATACGATAAATTACAACAACGTGAAGATATATAATACCAAATAATAAACTAGAAAAAATACGACTCGCACCAGATTATGTTCTCGGACGGAAATCGAACGGGACGGGAGCATTGTAAATGCTAAAATCTCAAATTTAAAAATGATGTAGCTTTCTTATCTTAATCAATTGTTTAAAAATATCTGGAAAGGTATTCAGTTGATGTCGAGGTAATTCCTTGTAATTGGTGAGATGGCGCTGGCTTGCAGCGTAAGAGTTGATATACTAGGAGAAATTCGACATTCCCACTAGTGACTCAGTAGCGCAGCGGTCAGAGCATGATATCCAAAGGTCGCAGGTACGATTCCCGTCCGAGAACATGATCAGGTGCGAGTCGTATTTTTTCTAGTTTATTATTTGGTATTATATAAAAATAGCATTGTGAATGCTAAAATCTCAAATTTAAAAACGTGAAGATATTTTTTTAACATTTGTTTTTATTAGTAACTCTTTTTTGGTTAGCAGAAATGACCTTTTATTTCGTTGTGACTTAGCCGATACTTATTTTTTTCGCATAACCTAAGTGGCATACGTTATATTAGTGTGTAAACATTAGTGCAAAATGTTTTAAAACGTTAGCGTTCATGGTTGTTAAATAAATTAAGAAAATGTTAGTATGGAAAATTCAAATTCTTTAAAATTCTCCATACAAAACGGCAATTTCATACCCCTAATATTAACTTGCCCTAAAAACTTTATTGTGTGAACAAAATAAAGTCGCAGCGCAAGTGCTTGTCGCAATAAGCAAGTTCGGCAAGTCGCAAAAGATGACGGTTGACGAAGACGGACGTCGGGTGGCTGCGCCGTGGACAAGTCCATATGTATTTTATATTCTAATGGGGTACTTCGAATCGAGGCTCCGGTTTAGCGGTTCATCCGATCAAGCAAAATCTTCGGAGCCCGTCAAAAGAACGGATGACGGATTTCGGACGCCGGATGTCGAGTTGACAAAAGTTCATACAAATATAATATATAGGCCGCTATTCGGTCCGGTTTTTTCTCTCCGAGGAGACGGACGCCGTGGACATACAGTTTAAGGCATAGGGATTATATTCATGGCACGAATTAAGAGTTTTTTATTTTTTTTATTTTTGCTGCATCAAATTCCTTAAAATAAGAAATTTTAATTTAAAACTCACATATTAGCTAAACTGGAATCGATAAAACTCGACTAACATTTTGTTGAGTGTGGTTGTCACTAGGTACAACGCAAGTCAAGGTCAAGGTCAAGCGAGGTGAGATGCGAAGTGAGAGTGAATTGCGAAGGGAGTTGCGAGTTGTCGTCTGATTTTACAGAATCGCAGGGCTGTATTACAACCAGTGATTAATCATTAATGAATTATCTTATCACAAAATTAAAATAGATTTTTATAATGTATTTAATTCATATACAATTTTGTACCATGGAATGTTACAAAGGAACCAGTACTTACTAAACACAAAGAACCGATCACAATAGTAGATTGTACAACAAGTGCATAAAATGGGTTTTTTATACTACCTGCTCGTCAATGGCATATTATGTGTCATGCAAACCTTTCCTAAAGTAAGTCATTTTTCCTATGGGAATAATGTGATTTGAATTTGGAATGCAACCCATGTAGTCGTGCTTGATCGAGTTTGGTTTCAAAAATGTTAAGGTGCAATGAGATTTTATTCAGAGTTAGGTTGACGACCTCCGTGGTTGAGTGGCTTTATACACCGGTTTTCAAGGTGTCGCCATCTCTGAGGTCCCGGGTTCGATCCCCGGTTGGGTCAATTTAGAAAACGAACTTTTCTACATTGGCTCAGGTCTGGGTGTTTGTGATACCATCGTTGTCACTGATTTTCATAACACAAGTGCTTTTGCTACTTACTTTGGAATCGGAGCAATGTATGTGATGCTGTCAATATTTATTTATTTATTTACTCATGTTATCATTCTCAGAAGTACAAATTATTTCTTATGTCAACGGCTTCAAAATACTAAAATGTGTAAAAAAATTCAGTTCCAAGTTCCTTTTAAAAACTAAAGATACAAAGTATATTTGGAAGGTGTAGTTTTACATAATTCTAATAAAAAGCGATGGAGCGTGGTTTTGCCGGCGCTTCATAGATATAACAGCGTTTATACTGAAACCTCAAGTTTGATCGAAATACTGAGTTAATGTTAGTTGGATTTAAAGGTTTATTAAATTAGTTCTCGTCTCGTGTCGTAATTAACTAGATGTAGGTAATATAGAGTTCGTCTATGTTTCTGATTATTCCTTAAAGTTCTCTCGTCGGTAAATTGAATTATTTACTTTTAAAAAACTAAGAACCGATTTGAAAAGAAAATAAGAAGAGACACGCCGTGCGCAGACATGGACGGTGGCTGATATTGATTTTTTGAATTTGAAATGAGTGTAAAAAAAAGACAATAGTAAATAATTATATCGATTTAAAACATTATTTTAATTAATCTACGCCCCCACACGTTATAGTAGGTACATAAGTACTATCTAAAATTCAGAAAACATCTACTAAAAGTTATAACTTAAGTACAAATCAGGATTAACGTAAAATGAAAACAATACTTAGTTAAGTAATGAGTTTTATTTTTGTATACCGAAAAAAAGGCATTTACGAATCCCATTCTCAACCGCGGGATTGTGTTGTAAAATATAAAATGTTAAAAAACCCATAAAACAAGATACACAAGTTGTTTTCTAAGTATCTATTTTTCATGCTTTTCTAGTTGTTTTGCCTGTTTGTATTCCTATTGTCTTTTTTTCTTTTATGTATTAAGTAATTTAATTTTTTAATTGATTGTGTAATCTTAAGTGAAAATATTAAATCTAAAAACCTACATGAGTGTCGATTAGTTAACGTCTGTTTTGTCGCACGTTCAAATTTGAAACTTTTTCAATTTCCTACAAAATTATTTTCCACAACAGTTCAATGAGAAACACCTGTCTCGGACATAAAAGTAACAATTCACGTGAAAAGTTGTGAAATTAAATAGTTGGGCATTTAAACATTTTACTATTACGAGTGTTGGTCAAAAGTTTTAATTACAGCAGGTGAAAATTTTCCGCAGGGTTTGTTTTAAAAGAGAAATATGATGAAACAACTCAATTTCTTCAAACAATGATTACAAACAATTATACGCTGAGTTGAAATAGAAAACGTTCGTAACTTAATTAATAAAAACTTAGTCAAAATGTTTAATATTTTTTATGTATTACTATTTATTTGTTTCAAATCAATTCATTATAAAGTTTTAATATTTAAGTAAAGAAACACACAGGTACTAAACGGGTATAGTAAACGATAAACTTAGGTATTTAAATACATACATTTTTTTCTTACGCAACGCGAAAGTTTAAAAGTTTTGAAATAATGATTTCAAATAAATCACTACTTTACTATTTATTTCTATTTTATTATAGGTATAGGTAGGTATGAATGCAATTACCACTTCATCAGACTTACGGCCGAATACGCAAAGGCTTCTTAGCTAAAATCTTTAGTTTTTCCTTCTTAACTTTAAGCTGTCAGTTTCATAGAGCATATCATATCTGTCATATCTGACAACTTTTTTGAATTTAAAGTGGCCTTAACTTTAATATTCGTTGAGTATTTGGCCGTTAGGGCCTGTTTCACAATAATAAATACTTTGAAAATTTCACACAGCGCCATCTAGCCCCAAACTAAACAAACCTTGTAATATGGGTGCTAGACAACTGATATACTACTTATATACTTTTTAAATATATATTTATTATACATAGTAACACCCAGACCCGTTACAGAAATTAAAATTCATCATTTCAATTTCTGCCCGGCCAGGAATTGAACCAGGGACATCTTGCGTGGTAGACCGGCATGTTGACCACTGCACCACTCAGGTGATGATTTGACATATTTTTCATATCACAACTGTCAAGTAAGCTACTCAGAACTTACTTTTACATTGTGAAACAGGCCCAAGTTACACACAATAGACACCTACTCGTAATAATGTCGTGAAATAAATGTGTTTGATAATGTATTAACGTATTTGCGGAAACCGTGATGGTATGGAGCATTTTGGTTAATTAATCATTAATGTAGGTAGGTACATTACCATAGAACACCGAATATATCTTCCGATTGTGTTGAGTATTCATGTTTCCGACATAACGTGTGAATACACGGTACAAGGAATCAGGCATTAAATTAAAACTTTATTTGAATGAACAGTTTTAATAATTATTCTTATCTATTCTGCTCTTATTATGTAGGTTAAAACAAAAATCATAGGCAATCGGAATTTCTGGGGGAGAGCTATTAAAAGAAAATACAATAATTTAAATAAAATTGCCAAACTAGGTTAAATAATACTAAATAATATACTAGAAAAAATAGGACTCGCACCAGATCATGTTCTCGGACGGGAATCGAACCCGCGACCTTTGGATAACCGGTCCAATGCTCTGACCGCTGAGCTACCGAGTCACTAGTGGGAACGTCGAATTTCTTCTAGTATATCAACTCTTACGCTGCAAGCCAGCGCCATCTCACCAATGTAGAAGGAATTAACCTCAAACATTCAACTGAACATCTTTCCAGATATTTTTAAACAGTTGATTAAGATGAGAAAGCTTTTTAACTATTTGAAATTTTGAGATTTAAGCATTCACAATGCTATTTTTATATAATACTAAATAATATACTAGAAAAAATAGGACTCGCACCAGATCATGTTCTCGGACGGGAATCGAACCCGCGACCTTTGGATAACCGGTCCAATGCTCTGACCGCTGAGCTACCGATTCCCGTCCGAGAACATGATCTGGTGCGAGTCCTATTTTTTCTAGTATATTATTTAGTATTATATAAAAATAGCATTGTGAATGCTTAAATCTCAAAATTTCAAACTAGGTTAAAATTAGATTTTACAATTTTAATTTGAATACTTAACTATTTGAAATTTTGAGATTTAAGCATTCACAATGCTATTTTTATATAATACTAAATAATATACTAGAAAAAATAGGACTCGCACCAGATCATGTTCTCGGACGAAGCATTGGACCGGATATCCAAAGGTCGCGGGTTCGATTCCCGTCCGAGAACATGATCTGGTGCGAGTCCTATTTTTTCTAGTATATTATTTAGTATTATTGAATACTTAATTTGTAAATGACTAATTTTTAACAAAAAAATACGGCGATGTAGCAAAAGTATATGATGTAGTTTTTGATAATATGAAAACAGGAAAAGTCACTTTGACATTTCCATTAACAAATGAAACGTCGTTACGTAAGAACTTGTATTTTGTAACGAGAGAAGAGCCCTCCCCAGCTCCCCATTAATCCTTTGGTAATAAATTTCCCCGCAATAATTAAAAGCTTTGCATAATAAAGACGATGTCATCTTAAGCCTACTTCCGTTAAATTTGACCAATAGGTACCATGGTTATTGGAGTTTTCTAAGGCTTATCGTAGGGAAGGTGGTTTTAAGATCCATTATGAATATTGCTGGAAGTTAAAGTAATATTATACCGCCGAAGAAATAAAAGTACCTACATAAATTCCTACCTTAACATTAAGTAAATTAAAACTGAGTGGAGCAGTCTGGAAGATAATCCGGATTAGAAAGATGTATACCTTTCGTTCGACGAAAAAGTGGTGGAAGACTTGCAGCAACATTTGCTGCAAGTCTACCACCACATTTTCATGAATCCAAACCCATTGGTTTGCCCTGGGGGTTGATTACGTAACTCTGTTGCTAACAATTCTCGATTGAAATCGATTGAAACCGCAGTTACATTGCTGCTTTAAGTAAAATAGTTGTCACATTGGTTCTTACTAAAGCAGCAATGTAACTGTGATTTCTGTCAAAGTGGATTGCAACAAAGTTACATAATCAAGGGGCAGATCACCGGGAAGTAGTGTGTTCTAAATATTATGAAACTCTAGAGTCTAGATTTTAATTAATAAGTAATTTTTGTATTTATAAAAAAAATATAACGTTGTCTCGGAAGTTCCATTTTGTTACTTTTTTCTACTACATAAAGTAAATTGCTCCTAATTCAACTTTCCTGCTAGTAATATATAAGAACACAAAGTTTATCGTTAATACACGACATTTTAAAATGATTACTGTACTGTTAAGTAAGTACTGTCGATAACTATATTTTAAACTTTGTCTAACTTTAAAAAACCATTTTAAAAATTAAATCACTTATCGACTGGTGGAGGCTAGCGGTGGATCTAAGTGGATGGAGGGTATTTTAGCAGACAGACAGTAATATTTATTGAAACAACTTGCAGTTTGCCCAGTCAAAGGTCTCGCATCGACTCGACTGCCGTATATTTGTGTCATTCCACTCGGTTTGACTGATTCGAGTGAAGCAGAAAGGTCGCCCGGATGGTGTGAAATACAGATTCACATTAGTATTTTAATTCATAGCAAAATTCATTAAAATTATATGTTCTGAAAAGCTGGTAATATTGTTTTACACATGATTTTTAACTCAATGCCTTTTTTTTGAAATAAAATATTTTATTTGAGAAAGTTCAAATGAATTCAAATATTCTTTACACCACTTCGATTTTCTTTAGCAATATCAAATATTTTTCCTGTAGAGAAAATTACAGTAGAAAATCGCTTAACTCTTGCGATGGCATATTGCATGATATTATGTATATTACAACAGCCATTTTGAACCTCCCTAATAGGTCTTAAGGACACTAGGTCGGTTGACATTACATTATTTATATGCCAACCCTACAGAATTTCGGTCAACCTTAATTTACTTTAGAGTGTTTACTTAATATAAACGTTCAGTTACTTCTAGATATGTAGTCTACTACTGTCACAGAGTAGACAGATACTTTGTTGTTAATAACCTGTTATATGTATTGTATTTGGTAACGATATATTTAAGTTTGTAAATATCGTTACTTATTTCTGTTAAAGCTGATAAGTTTCTTGCGCCTGTTCTTCTTGTCAGTTAAAAAAGTCTGGAACAGTTGGTAGAAAAATATGGACGATTCAAAAACGCTTAATTACTAAGTTTATTTGAATAAAGCATTTTTTTACTTTTACTTTTTACTTTACAGGGTTATTTGTAAGACGCCAACAACCTTGCAGGAGTAGATTACTAACATCATAAACAACCACGTTTTTTCTACGACTCTAATGAAAAGAAAAAGAAAAAAAATGCCTTTCCGTACAAAAGTCGATCAGCTGTTTGGACATTTGTATGAAAAGTTGTTCTTTTTTCTTTTTCGGAAACATCTTAGAACAAACGTTGTTTATGATGTTAGTAAGAAAATTAAGAAAACAGCCGGAACTGGGGTTTTCCCGTGCATTTTCGAACAGACATTATTACGTTTAAGCAACCTGGGACCAAACTGGCAAGAATTCAGAACTGTAGCAGCTCACTATAAAGACGCTTTGATTAGAACACAGTTTTTATATAGATTACCTTGGTGATATGTAACTGAAACAGAAAAGAAAGTTATTTAATATTCCAATGCAATTTTTGGTCACTGTACCCGGAAATAAAGCGTGAAGTTTGCGAAACTGCGCAGAAACCACATAGTAATAAGGAAAGTTACGTAAAATGGAAATAAAATGAAGAGACTATTAGAATACTTGGAGAATAAAACCGTGCTGCTGAGCAGGTTTTTTCCAGGTGTTAACCTTGCAAACGACAGAAAAAATAAAAACGTATTTCTGTGTTAAAACTTTTTGATTCCGATTGTTGTGTGTAAATACTGTTTTGTATTACCTTTTTATATTATTTGAAGCTCTGAATATTATAATGTAAACACTGTTATGTTGTAGAAGTTGTTTTAATTAACTTAAGGGAGAGTGCTACCAACGAAACAAATCATTTTTGCCAAACAGACATGGGTCAATGGTTTTTTTTACTTTCCCATCCCATACTTACAACAATGTTTTAGCAGTCTAGTTCGCATAGGTGGACCAAAATTTATTGTTGTTTTTTGACCCATATTTCTTTGGCAAAAATGACCTTACTTTCATTTTTTAATAACTATTCCATGAAACGAGCTCCCAAAAATATCGGTCTGTGTGCGCCCATTGGTTAATGCGCGTGACCTTCAAATAGCCTAGCCTATAGCCTAGCTCTAGCCGCGCGTCAAGACCTATGAGCTACTAGTATGTTGTTCCCTAGGAGTTCGATTCGTGGAACGGAGTTTAAAAAACTTACTTCTTTTCGACCGCTTTGGCTTTGTACGTATGTACGTATACCTATTGACAGTGGTTTTTCTAAAGTTTTTAATTGCATTCAATAAAAATTTGATATAATTTAAAAAATCATAAACTTAAAAATAATAGGAAGCTTTCTTTCGAGCATTTTTATATCATGGCAAGGACAACTTTTTTATCGGTCGCATTCGTAAATTGTGGGAGTGAACGAAATTATTTTTTATTAGAAAACTTTTGGAACTTTTAAAAGCGCTTTAATAATGTCAGTGAAATATTAGCAAACCCTTAATTTCATTCGTTAAAAAGTTTTTCAATTGCTAGAATAATAATATTGATTTTAGGGCCCTTACACATTGCCACTTTTTGCAGCGACACAAACGCGCGTTCGACTGCATCGCGACACCAGCGATCTCGATTAGTATCGAAAATAGTGTAAAGGTAGACGATTTGCGACCGTATCAATGCTGCATCACGACTGAACCGCGACTGTATCGCTTCAAAAAGTCGCAATGTGGAAGGGCCCTTATGTCTTCACTTTAATTTTAGCAGGTTTATTTGCTTGCCTACAAACTATTATGGTTTATTGTTATATTTTTTATTCTTCACCAGCACTATCGTAATCTTTTCGTTTGATTTATTTAGGAAATATCCATAATTATTTCCTCCATTAACATTTAAATAAAATAAATCTTATTTAATAAAGGCCTTGTCTGAGTCTAGGACGTTTAGTTCACACTATTGCATCTTTGGAAATTCCTTTGTCACCAAATCTTCATTAATAATAGATAGCTAAAGAGTGAACTACGTTGCATGACAAATAACAGCTTTATAGTTTTCTAAGTAGTCACTGAGCCGTGTACAGACAGGCAAACGAATAAGGGTCTCTTGTCGTCTTCTGAACCTTTAAAATATTCTATGCCCTGAAAAAAATACCTATTTAATTATCTTAATAGCTCCCTTGTGTGACTCGGATGTGCTCCACGTTAGTTCCTCGGGAATAAGCTACCCGTAACTCGTAACTCAGTTTGCGAAAGCCTTCTGAAACTGGGCGAGATGTAGATAAAAGATCAAAGCTTGAGGGCCTACTCTGTAAAACGAAAAACAATAATAATTTGTCTATTATTTTATTCCGCTTTGTGACATTATTAGTTTAATAGCCTCACGACAACTATTCATTTCAAATTTCGTTTGATTAAAGTTACAGCTGTTTGGTATTTATGTTCTTTTGTCTTACTTACATAAATGTT
Organism: Catoptria pinella; assembly: GCA_963556745.1. NCBI lineage: Eukaryota > Metazoa > Arthropoda > Insecta > Lepidoptera > Crambidae > Catoptria > Catoptria pinella. The sequence continues at coordinate 9,252,535 of OY750774.1, read as the reverse complement.
ACCAGATTTAGTACATTTTTTTTTAATTTGAGATTTAAGCATTCACAATGCTATTTTATATAATACCAAATAATATAATAGAAAAAATACGACTCGCACCAGATCATATTCTCGGACGGGAATCGAACCCGCGACCTTTGGATATCCGGTCCAATGCTCAGCGGTCAGAGCATTGGAGTCCGAGAACATGATCTGGTACGAGTCGTATTTTTTCTATTATATTATTTGGTATTAGATTTAGTACATTTCCATAAAACATGCAGTGATCACATATGTCACCGAAAATTATATAAAATAAAGAAAAGTATTAGTGCAACTTTTTTTAAACCTCCGGAAAATACTTTACGTATTTATGCCTCTTGGTGAGCGCACAGTGTTATGAACGGACTCCCACCACATCACTGAAGTGGGGTCATACCCACTAAAAATGTTTGATATTGTTGTGGTGTGGCCATTGCCATACGGCAACTTTAATTACCTACCTGCAGGAAAAAGATCCGAAATATCGAATGAAACACCGCCCGCTTAACACGACTCTTTTTTTAGTAGACCCTTTGGTCCCAGAGGTGCTGAAAGGGATTTTTTTTCCTTTTCTCGTTCTAGTTAGTGATAGGACCTAGTGCAGGTTACTCAATTACTTACGTTTATATGTGGGAAATGTATTTCGAAGATTTTCTCGTTTAAAAACGTTGTAAGCCATAAAATGTTTATTATGTAGAGTATTTTTTTGAGTTAAAAAAAGTCTTTTCATATATAAAATTTGTGTTTATTATTCAAAATAAAATTTGATACAAGGAGCTCGATGGCGCAGTGGTTTAGCGCCTGACCCAGCGATTGCGGAAGTTAAGCAACTTTCGCAAGGGACGGTCATGGGATGGGTGACCAAAAAAATGTATTTATTATCTTGAGCTTCTCCGTGCTTCGGAAGGCACGTTAAGCCGTTGGTCCCGCCTGCATTTGCAGTCGTTAACATTCACCAATCTGCATTGGGCCCACGTGGTGGGTTATGGCCCATCCTCCTTATCTTTTTTTTATATAAGGAAGGCCTGTGACCCAGCAGTCATTTTATTATTCAAACAATTTAGTAGTTGAGAAAATCTAGATTAACATGTTTAAGTATAATGTTATTCATCTGACCACTGAGTAATAACAAAAGTTATAAAATAGTTTCGACTGCACTAAAACAGCCATAAAAATGTTACGGCACTTTACTGCCCGCTCTTTACTCAACAATAGCAAACCTTGAAACTTGTCCACATAAAGACATTAGGCTTTCGCAGTAAAACGAAGTTACCGTTAATAGACTGGCTAGACATAACTTCGTTTGACATTAAAAAGAAAGGGACAAAACACTGTAACTTAAATAGTTTGACAGAAAGTAACCATTGTGTAACTATACATCTGCTATACAATCTTTATTAGTAAGGGGGATATTCTATATTTTTATTTAAAACATAAATATGGTTGGTATCGCTTAAAATAGAGTTCAAAGAGTCAAACATTTATAATTGATTTGGAGAATTAATTTTTTTTCCGGTAGTCTCCATTTTTTTGGTATCAGTAATGAGCTGAGAATAGCACAGAATAGAATTCGTTTATTCGCAGAAAACATGGTAGAATTCAGATAACATTATGAGATATGAATGAACATATTTTATCACTCTAGTAATATGCAAATTTTGCAGTGGTCATGCATCTAATTAATATTTTAATAAAACAAAATTTAACAAATAAAAAGATTTTCACGACTTTTATGTAGTGTACTTAGTCTTAAGTGCTCTGACCAAGCTTCAATGAACTAATAGCCCCGCTAGACGTACTTACTATCCGATTCGAACACTCGTACTATTTCCGCTACTTGTCGAAGATTTCTTTTGAACGTCTTCGTAAAGGTCTTTCTTCCGACTGAATACTGCTTTTGTAGAAACTACTTTCTCTTCGATTTGGTTCTGCAAGAAGTTTGTGAAAGGAAAATTGGAATATTTACAAGTCGATAGAACTAAAGGCGATCCGAAAGTTAGTTATTAAAAATCGGTTCATATACAAAGAAGTTATGCTCGAACATCCGTAAAAAATATGTAATGGTAACGAAAATTACAGTATTTTCAGGATTTCTTGAAAATTACTAAACCGATTTCAAAATTTAAAAAAAAATCGGACCAATCTGAAATTATCTTCTATAGTATATTCTATTTCCATTTCCATATTCTGTTCTATATAAAGTACAGTATACTCAAAACTTGCGAAATCTAATGGGCACACAAACCCTAGTGGTTTTGCTAATGAGTAATGACGTATAATATAGTTGTATGTATGTATGTCTTGAACAATAAATAAAAAAATAAAAAATATATTACAGAGGGTGAAAACGAAGTTTACAATTGCTTGTAAAATCAAATCGCCACTTAATTGATTAGGTTTGCGATTTGATTTTACAAGCGATTGTCGATAAAGTCGACTGAAGTTGCCTAGCAAGTCGCCCGGAAAATCCACCCATGTAAATGGGCCACGGGTCGATTTTCCGGGCGAAAGTTATAACTATTGCGGTTAGATTCTTAGTTTAGAAAATTGCCATTGAATTCGATTTCACCTTGTATTCTTTGAAATAAAAAAATAATTTCTAAATCGGTCCATAGCAATATGACACATGACGAAGTACTAAGGAAACAAATATAAAAAACTTTAAAGTAGGTGAAAAACCTAGAATCTCGACTTGAATTGCACTTTCGGATTTGAGACCTATGATAATAATAATGTCCTGTAAATACACACATTCTTTTCGAACGTCATTGTATTTAATTAAACCACAGGCGTAAAAAATTAACGCATTATACTAATGACAAAATTTACACACCTAAAACTCCTCGGCCCTGTTTCATAAACATTACCGTAGTAAATTACACCGATTGTTTGGTGTTCATTGCGTCGCCAATTTGAAACTAGAAAATAAACTACTGACAGACACCGCAATGTATGCGAATTACCGTAGTTAATTATGTTTATGAAATAGGCAAATGGCGTTTGAATTAATAACATCTATCCCTTGAAAAGTTCGAGTCCAAGTAATTTGCAGTCAGGGTCACTGACTGAACTTAATTAGATTCTGTTGCTAGTGTGAATAAAAAGCTCTAACCACAACTAAAATAAAGTTGCCAGTGCAAGTCACGTTTGCGAACCCTAAAAACCTTTAAAATAGTTCCCCCACACGGCACTGAGTGGGTTCTTTACTGAAATCTTTCAACTTCTACACACGTTCGGACATTTTCAAAAGAAAATATCGCATTGATATTTATTAGGTTTTAGAGTACGTGATGCATATGCCTTTAACCTGTCTAGAAAATTGACTTAATTTCTAATACATGTAGTGGATTGACAGTGGGCACTCTGAAAGGTTTCTTACGATAACTTCAATACTTAATGTAGGTATTTTATTAATTATGACTTGACTTCATGAGCATTTGATCATTTGATCTGCATGAAATTGAGAACGTCTTCAAAAGAAGGTGTGACAATATCGTACATCTCAAGTACGATATTGTCTCAAAATAATAAGGTACACATGACGGCACCTTGGACTATACATGTTGACCTTGAGACCGCCTTTATGCCCTACGTAATAAAAGCAGTTTTCGCAGTTTAACTGTATAACCTGACGTGCTATCGTGTGTGATTAAGTAAGATTTCCACAAGAAATATGATTAAAATGTAATAACTACAAAGTCTAAACAATAAAGGTAATTGTTACAACGTGATGCATATGCCTTTAACCTGTCTAGAAAATTGACTTAATTTCTAATACATGTAGTGGATTGACAGTGGGCACTCTGAAAGGTTTCTTACGATAACTTCTATACTTAGTGTAGGTATTTTATTAATTATGACTTGACTTCATGAGCATTTGATCATTTGATCTGCATGAAATTGAGAACGTCTTCAAAAGAAGGTGTGACAATATCGTACATCTCAAGTACGATATTGTCTCAAAATAATAAGGTACACATGACGGCACCTTGGACTATACATGTTGACCTTGAGACCGCCTTTATGCCCTACGTAATAAAAGCAGTTTTCGCAGTTTAACTGTATAACCTGACGTGCTGTCGTGTGTGATTAAGTAAGATTTCCACAAGAAATATGATTAAAACGTAATAACTACAAAGTCTAAACAATAAAGGTAATTGTTACAAGTACCAATCCCTTCACAAAATTATTTCACAAATATTTCAATAGGTATAATTAGATGTTTCAAACACTTTATAAAATTATTATCAAGCCCTTTCATCTTGAATAAATTAGGATAACTTATCTAGAGCAACCACATGAAAATCATTGAACTTCTGCAATCAAACTGAAAAGCCCAGCTTTAGTACAGTTTTGCCAGAGGCTAGACTGAGAAACTCAAGGGAAAGCCTGATTTCTGCCACTGACAGCCACTTTGTAGGGATTAACTAAAGATTCATCCTGTATAATAAGTAATATATACTTTATCGCCCGCGAAAGATAAATGCTACAGGGAAAACCAAACAAGGTGGAGAATAAATTCCAACAAAAAAATTGCCAATTATTATGTTTGGTTTTATTATCATCGTTTATTTAGTATCGTTTACATTGATTTATAGAATAAACCTCCGATCATTACTAAATTGTTTGCTTATACTGTTTTAAGGGTTATGAAGATATCTCTACCCAATTTTTGTCGACCTCCGTGGTCGAGTGGTTTGTACGCCGGATTTCAAGGTGTCGCCATCTCTGAGGTCCCGGTTCGATCCCCGGCTGGGCCAATTTGGAAAACTAACTTTTCTATATTGGCTCAGGTCTGGGTGTTTGTGATATCACCGTTGTCTCAGATTTCCATAACACAAGTGCTTTAGCTACTTATTTTGGGATCGGAGCAATGTTTGTGATGTTGTCTAATTTTTTTTTTTAATTTAGAAACGGCTTATTTTGATAGCAGATTTTATTAGGACATACACTTATCACTTATCTTTTATCAACTCATTACTAACCGGTAGGTACTAAGTTCGTAATGAGTTAATAGAATAACGATGCTCAAATATTACGTGACACTTGAAACATCTGCCACAAACAACAATTCCCCTTTTCTATTGGGAGTTTTATCTCGTTCACGGTTCACTTGACGCAAAATCTGGTGCACGACCCGAAGTAATAAATTGATGTAATTATCGATGGTGCCTGCGACACTGACTAACTATCCGAGATGAGGAACTCAGCAGACGACAAACTCCTTGGTTAATTAAAAAAGCTTATCATTCAAGGTTTAGCTCAGGGGGCTGATTACGTAACTGTTGCTAACAATTCTCGATTGAAATCGATTGAACTTCACTTACATTGCTGCTTTAAGTAAGGTAGTTGTCACATTGGTTCTTACTAAAGCAGCAATATAACTACGATTTTTGTCAGAGTTAATTGCAACAAAGTTACATAATCATGGAGCGGAGATGCACAGACCGCGGTTCTGTAAGGCCTCTGACTTATCTTAACGACTGTTAGCAGTTAAAAACAGCCGCGACCGACGGTTTAACGTGCCCTCCGAAGCATGGAAGCGCTCAGTTGTAATGCCACTTAACGCTCACCCATCCGACACCTGGTCGGACCGAGCGTTGCTTAACAAACGTGATCGAGTACCATCAATCTGTCAAGCTCTGCCATGAGCGCTTCAATATGCCAGTGGCCCGCCAGCAAAAATATTCCCTCGTACAAATGTACGTAATTTTTCTTTCAAATGAAAGAAAAACTAAATATTTGGACATTTTATGTTTTTAATTTGTGCTGGTGGCCTAACATTAGTTCATTATTTGCCCAAGTGGCTCATAGTCTCAATAAGTCTGTACATCCCAGGTCTAGCAAGACGTTTTTGCTCAATAAAAAAAATGTGGGCACTTCACGCTTGCCGAGTAAAAACGAGCGGTGACGTACATTGCCGGTTTTGTAGGTAACAAATGTTTAACTGAGGTCCTTTTCAAAAGCATCAACAAACTATACTTTCGCTAAAGTTCGGGCGAGCGAAGGGATTTTAGGTTGTGTTGCCATTATACTGACAACTATTGTGTTGTCTTCTATCATCGAATACAAAGTTCAAAATAAATTTCTGTGTGTGGTGATCTATACGCTATGTTAGGATTGAATTAATGTCTTGATAAAATAACAATTGATATTGTCTATTGTATCGAATTTTAGAAATCCTACGATGAAACAGGACACTCTTAAAGAATTCCCGTTAGCAAGAACTCTATTGACTTAAATAGAAAAAAGATAAGTTCAGCTTTGAACAGATATCGGATAGACAGTAAATTGGAAATTCTTTCTCACACTTTATGTAAGTACGTAGAGTAGCTAGTGAAAATGGCGACACCTGCGCCAGGTTTGTTCAAACATCTTTCACAGGACGCACCTGATGCTAATGCCGTAGGTATGATTGTTAGGCTGTGGTTGACTTTGGAGCGATACTATGTCACATACTTACAGTGACATTTTATTTACAAGACACTTGATATTGAGTGGCGTGCTTTTAGTGAAAGAACATATATTATAACTAGTTATATTCAGAAATTTTACTCATCTATTTCGAGATGAAGATCAATAACACCAATAAAATTGTTTTAGTGCTGCAATGCTAAAGTAAACAGAGATCACAAACTCACACCACACCAATTACACACAAAGATTTAACTCACACACAAGCTCATTCGCCCGTAATGATATTTTTTTTACCTATTGAAACATAAAGAGCCATCAATAGATTTTAGTGGATCTAGGGTAATTTTCGTTGAGAGAATTTAATGAATGTAATAACATTTAATTAAAGCTTTACTATATTAATTAACGTAGCTACATTTTCATTCACAAATTCGTTCATTCTACTTAATAACAACCTTATTTATAAAACTTGTCTAACACAGTTGGTAACCAATTTTCTTTTCTAAATAAGACCGAGACGAACATACAAATATGAATTGCGTTAGGAAAATTACATTTTCTTTATGCGTTATAGTACAATACGAAGCAATCTTAGAAACGGAAAGTGTGCTATCTAAATATGCACAAAGCCTTATTTACAGACTCGCAAACATTATCACAGCTCCGATTATTCTGTATACATTCTGAGGGCAGGGCTGTCACATGTTAACATTCCGCCTGTTATGTAAAGATGAAAGTTTTGAGCATCCTTAGATGATTAATTGTGGTATATTGGAATGTTATGAGAAATGGTACCGTTAGTTAAAATCACGGCATCCCTATTTGATCCGAAATTTGCTAAAAAGTGTCGCTTACACAGCGCAGGGCGCCAAAAGGGTTGTCAATTGCAAAAAAATAGTGTTGAAGTCACACTAACGAACTCTAGTGTACAAAACAGAGACGGTCTTACTTTTCCAATCGACTTCATGGAATAACAAAGCAGCCAAAATAAATCATGAAAGTACATAATTTCACGAAGAAAAAATCTTTGTCGACAACCCTATCGGTTAAGCGGAGGCTGCCAATTTCACCGCCTCGGTTACGAGGATAAAACTAAGAAAGCATTTATTTTTGTACGTGACTCCCTCTAGAGACATTATAATGTAACGTGTAACGATATCGCCCATTCCAAAAGCCCTTATTGTAACAAAAATCGCCTATATAATCCCTAAATTGGGATTATTTACTAACTATTTTCCATCCATTTGAACTGCTACTTTACTTCAATATAAACTTTTTGGGTAGGGATAAATAGATGTATATAAACGCAGAGCAAAAGCTATTAAAAGTTTTATGATCTCTGTTAGAGATTGCCTCTCATCAGAAACTACTGAATATTTTGTTGCTTTAAATAGCAAATGGACTACACTTTCAACAAATAATGATCAAAGTTATTTAAAGGTGATTCTACACTGGAGTTAGTGACTGTTTGCGCCATTAACATCCAAACATTCGGAAACAAAACCTAACATTCTGAGACATTTTGTGAAACAAAACCTAACATTCAAAGAAATTTTGTGAAACAAAACCTAACATTAGAGCACTGAGCAATATGCAATTTGAAGCAGACAGATACATGTAAGCCACACTTTAAGAAACTAAATATATTGACTCTCCCTTCGCTATATATCCTAGAAGCTTCTTCACTTGTAAAAAAGAATATCGAAAAATATGAAACACTTAATAGTAAGCGACATAATAAGAGATTAAAGGCAAGATCACCTTTCTATTAAGAAAAAGTGTATTCGGAATGCAAATTACTATATATAACAGTTTACCGAAAAATATTAAAGACGTCGAAGTATTGAACATTTTTAAAAATAAATTAAAGAATTTTTTGGCTGAAAAAGCATATTACTCGATTCATGAATTAATTAATGATAAAGATATCGCACGATAATGATTTTTATAATTACATATTTTTAGGGCTGACATATAATTCTATTTAATTTATTTTAATTTTAATTTTGACTTTATTTTAACTTAAATTTTTGTTTTAACTTCAATTTTTCATTTTTATTTTAATTTTTTTTTATAAACAAATTATTATTCTTGTAAAAAATGATAAAGTGTTGCTCAAAATTATTATATTATTTTTTTTTTGCACACCAGAAATGGTTAGATTATGGCGCTCCAATAATTTATAAGACCAACAATTTATAAGACCAACGTTTTGTTTTTGCAAATAAAACTATTTGATTAGATTTGATTTGAACATTCTGAGACATTTTGTGAAACAAAACCTAACATTCGGAGACTTGTGTTACTGACAGTCGCTAACTCCGGTCAGTGTGAGTGCATCATAATGAATGAATGAATCAATCAAACGGGATTATTTTAAGGATTCTCTATGCATCATCGTACGACTCTAATACACTAGTGAATACGAACCATAAAACAGAAAAAAAATATTTTTATTGAAGAATTTTTGTTTCGTTTTCGTGGAATAGATTATGACCCAGAAAACCAATACAAAGTGATCAATAGAAATACATAAATAAGTTATCTTTGCCGATATTAAGGTTACTAGATTGGGGTTGATTGGGAAAAACATCGCTATTGTGTCGTATTCTATCAGAAATTTTGTTGAATTTTAGGAATATAGTCTCCTGCGAGAACATGGTAATTGTACTTAAATGATAGACGTATTTTCGTCAACTGTTTTATTTATGGCAACAATAAAGTATAAAAACATATAAAGGTCTAAAAAGGAGGTTGGCTTGATCGCTAACAGTAATATTTTCATGTCAAATATAAAATAAAGAAATTGGATATGTCACATAATTAAACAGGTGTACATTAATTTAATACTTGTTTTGGGATAACGCACGATGCCAACTACAGACGGATTGTGAGTACGATGTAGAGGGTGTGGCGTCTTTCAATAGAATTTCATACTAAACTGATTCTTTGAATGACACATGATTTGGTGTGCTCCCTTAATGAATTCGGAAAGAGAGTGAAATAGAAAGTAGCGATGCCTGCAATCATACCTAAAACTTATTCGAACAAAAATCTCGTCAGCAAAGGTCAGCTTGATTTCTTTCAGTAAAGAAACAGTTGTAAAAAGTTAAGAGCTAATTCCGGTCGACTCACGATGGCCGAATCTTTGCTTTGATAAATGAAGTGTCCGCGGCACTGCCTCCTATGACTGATGGCACCTACTTCTTATCCCCTGATTTTAGTAACTTTTTACACTAAGTATAATTTATTTAGCGCCATTACCTTTTCGTGGGTGGGGAAAAGTTGGTCATGTCAAAGTTACTTAAGTTTTGAACTTTGGTTTGGACTGGGCTTTTGTGTATCTAATCCAATTACTAGAAAGACGATTTTAAATGCCAAATCTGGAAATCTCATATAATAGGTATAGGTAGGGGAAAAAGTTTCTTCGCATTATTTAAGAAAATTCTTTTTTTTTTTTAATAAAGTTTATTTACGTTTAACTAAAGTATGTAGGTTCCATTTTGTTCGATAAGTTTTTGCCATCTTAAAGTATGGACATGATACCATTGCTATAGAAATTCTGGTGCTTCCAATCAAAATACCGCGACAAGTGGTTTTGGCAGTCCTCTCGTGATATTAACCTGACACTGCCTAAAGAATTCTGAAGAGACCGAAACAGGTGAAAATCTGAAGAAACGAAAAAAAATATCAGCTGTTTCATACATTTTGATATTTTCGATTTTATTTTTTGTATGAAACAGCTGAATTATTTTTCGCGATTTCAGAGTTGGTCCCATAGTAAAAGTTGTTCAGTTTGATGGTCCCTATATTTCTGCATAAGGGGTATTTTTGTAACATGTTGTATATAAGGTGGAACCAAATTAAGTAGCAATACTGAAACAGGTGATGATAGTGTTTCTTAAACTGAACAACTTTCTCCAAGGAACATAGGTCAAAAAAATAATTTTTTTTCGCCTTTCCATACTAAGTCGATCAGCTGACCAATACATTTTATATGGGAGGATGAATTTTTTTCGTATTTCGACCCATGTTCCTTGGAGAAAGTTGTTCAGTTTAAGCAACACTATCACCTGTTTCAGTAGTATTACTTAATTTAGTTCCACCTTATACAGCCTGAAATTTTAATCTTTTGGTGCCCGGCCTTAATGTATGGAATCAGCTGTTCCATACATTAAGGCCAAATAGGTATTGTGCTTTTGTATGGAACAGCTGATTTTTTTAGCAGTATCAGAGTTGGCCCCATAGTAAAAGTTGCTTGTAATCATGAGTGGAACCACCTCACTGCGGGAACCAAATGACTAAAATTTCAGCGTGTATATAGTGGCCCCTATTTTCTTTTGAGCAGTATATTACCCTGTATAAGTAAGTATGTATATTTGTAATAATTTATCAGACGCCTCGGTAATTTGTACGCACGTGACATCAATTAAATTGTAAATACTAACGTTATGTAATAGGCGTTCCCTTTGGAAGTGGCGCCTTTGATCATCGAATTCAATAATAACAAAGTCACACAAATTATGCGTGACATTTTAAGGCAAATTGATTCGCCATTACATTATCAACTAGAAACAGAAAATATACGATATTAAAAAGTTTAAGTTAAACACCTAGTTTAACTTTTCTTTTTGTCCGTTTAGTCCTAATAGTATTGTTTAGTTCTACTAATTTCTGTTCAAAATTTAATAGGACTAAAAGAACTTTTTTGTCCGTTTAGTCCTATTAAATTTTGTACTGAAATTAGTAAAGGAGTTTTTTCTCCGTTTGGTTCTACTAGTAGAACTTAACGATAGAACTATATGGATAAAATCGTTTCAAGCAAAAATGTATTCGAAAACGAAATCTGCAAATGGATGCCAAAGGTTATGGGATAAACTAGAATCCTCACATAGCATCGTGTCGCTTTGAAAAAAAAGTCCTTCAAAACAAAAGCATACCTTATTTAACAAGACCCTTCGCACCATTACATACACAGGAACCAAAGTTCTAACTAACACTGGTCGTAAACGATGCGTGTGCCAAATATTTACACGAATGTAATACTTTCATAAGCAACGATATTACGTTATGTCAATTTATGCTAATACAAAACCCTAAGAAAGATGTATCGTGCACACTTTATGAGTCTGAGAATTGGCCGCCGACATTTCATAAGGCGAAAAAGGGGATATGCTAAAATATTAGTCCTTTTTACGTCGTGCGTAATATTGCGGATTTCTTAAAAGCTTAGTCGTGAAATGTTGGGTGACCCAAGTGGGGATTCGAATTATATTAGTAATTTAAATAATAATATCTCGAGGCATTCATATAAGTGACTATACTTGAAAAATATCTTGAAAACATCTACGACGCTAGTGATGTCGCAAAAACGCCCATAAGCTTCTTTGAATGACAACTAAAAGTAGGTAAATATTAATATACAATATTAAAAATATATTTTTGTTCATTCCCCTTTTGAAGAGATCTTTTGAATTTGGAATTCATCAATGTGAGTTTTCGGAGTCTGTAGAAATCGTGACTGAAAAATATTTTTTTATTATTTAATATAAAAATCATTACACAAACTCACCAGGCGAATCTATTTTGCTGTTTCATCAATATCATATATTAAAAAGTAGACGAGAGTGTGTTGATAAAGCGTGCATTAAACATATTGCCACTTGTTATAAAATTCCGTAAAACAGGTCAGGGATATTTTTATAACAACACTAGCGGCCGTCTGCGACTTCGTCCGCGTGGATTCAGTTATAGTTGGCGTATCAAGATGAAACATGTACCAGATTTTAACTTAAGACTCTCAGAAATACAACCGTGAAAACCGCATCCCATTTGGTGCAGTAGTTTTTGCGCATACAAACATACAGACACACAAACAAAAAATCTTAAAAAAATCTATTGGCTTTTATTACTCTTTTAAAGACCCCTCATTTATTTTTTTCTTAAATGTTTCGCTTGTACGTATATATCGACCAGTTACAATAATTTTTTATAGGTAAGTAAGAAATCCGCGGCTGATGACGGTCTCCGACCCTCCGAGTAGTGGTGTGGCTCATGTGGCTTGCTCATCGGTTTTGCATGCTGTCGGTCGCCATCTCTGAGGTCTTGGGTTCGATCTCGGCTGTATCAATTTAGAAAACGAACTTTACATTGTCTCGGGTCTGGATGTTTGTAATATTACTTTAAATCGTCTCTGTTGTCTAGTGGTTCGCCCACCCGTGTAAGATGCAGGGGTCTCGGGTTCGATTCTCAGGAGGGGGGTACAATTTGTACTCGGTTGGTTGGTGGTAGCGCTTCTTTCAAGTCTGCCTGGCTAGCTACCACCATCTTACCTAAGTAAGACGCCATAACATCAATTTGAAAATTGTTGTGTTCCGGCAGTTAGAGGTAAGATAGCCAGTTCCTCAGTGGTGAGGATTCCGGGTGTAGTGCGCTTACACTTTCGGCCTTATCGTCACTTAACATCAGGTGAGGTGAAGACCAAGCACTATCCCTAGTGGTTAAAAAAAACCTACGGTTGTCTCTGATTTCCATAACTAAAGTTTGGACTTTTTAATCAGCACAATCTATGAGATTAGGGCTGCCATCCGTCCGGGTTTCCCCGGATTTGTCCTAGTTTGTAGGGCGTCCGGGGAGCGTCCGGGCGGGGTTCTTAAATATCTATTTGTGTTGGGGAAAGGATGTTAGGTTTTTATTTTATTGTAAAATTATTTTTTCAAGTGCGTCCGGGTAAAATACAGTATTTCTCTCAAATGCCCGTGTTTTTTGAAATTTTTGTCCGGATTCCGTAATTTAGGTGATGGCAGGCCTATATGAGATGTATAAGTATGTATCCAATATAAACAAAGCGTTTTATTTGACTCCTGGCTGCAATCAGGCGTTTATTTTAAAACAGGATACAGCTATTCAGTTCGGATCCAGATAATTGGTCTACATTGCCTGTAGCTGCATGATTGGCGGTTCTGATATGGCTTATAGCCAATTTTGTTGTTGGCAACTTATTATCGGGATCTTTTCATCACAATTCGGTGTCTTCTTTACGTTTTTATTATATTGTCATTCCAAAAAGGCTTACCTTTTTGGAATGGATATGATTATTTGAAAAGTAAATTAAGAAAGAAGGCTTGCGATGTAGTTTTTGACGGATTCTGATTTGGACCGGCGTCGAGCCAGGTCATACGAGATCAGTAGGGAATATTAAAAAAATAAACTGAAGTAAATTAGTTTATCCTATCTTCTGTTTAATTTATTAGGGAGACCTAATATAGGTCTTCACATTACCAATAGTGCCTTGGGTGAATTTTCTCTCCCGTGACACTCTTATCAAAACATGTAACTGTATTGACAATAGATCCTAAAAAAAGATCAAGATGAAAAAGGGAAATAAGTTGGCAATAAAATGAGGTCGCACCTAAACGTAAAAGCGATTCAAACTATAATAGCATGATTGAGGCGTTCTCAACGAAAATGGTGTCAAGTCCCTTATTCCTATTCATTTATTCAAGTGAATTAATGTAAAAATTATACAAGGAATACCCTTTTGAGACTTTTTCGTAGACTAAAAGAAAATAATGCTAAGGGCTTGTAATACTTAGCTTAATTAAAAATGTTTTTATAATTAAAAGAAAAAAAGATAACCCTCCTGTGATCACGGCCACTGGATAAGTGTCGAAACGTCGGGAATTCAAAAAACCAACAAATCCAAACGAAATAATTCTAAAACAACACCTGAATCAATAATATACGCGCTGTTTTCCGTAAAAAGTGTTTTATTTCTAAAGAAAGATAGACAACTAATTTATTTAGTGACACACGAGGAGCTCGGTGGCGTAGTGGTTTAACGCCTGGCCCTTTTATTGCGGAGGTTAAACAACTTTTGCAAGGGTCGGCCATGGGATGGGTGACCAAAAATTAACTATCTGGAGTTCATCTGTGCTTAGGAAGGCACGTTAAGCCTTTGGTCGTAGCTGCATTTGCAGTCGTTAACACCCACCAATCCGCATTGGGCCTGCGTGGTGGGTTTATGGCCGTCCTCCTTATCCACCTCCATAAGGGAGGCCTGTGCCCCAGCAGGGGGACATTCAAAATGGTTGATGTCGAAGAGTAATGGGTAACAGGTGTTACCTAATTTATTTAGTGACACACATTACAATCGTAAAAATAAGTATTCATCTGTAAGCCTCGGCTTGAGCATTCTATTCATTTTTAGTGTAATTTTCCTGAAATCCTGCCTTACTAATATTATAAATGCGAAAGTACGTTTGTTTGTTTGTTACGCCTTTACGTCTACTGAACCGATCATCATGAAATTTTGCATACGTTGTCTGGGGTACAGAAAAGGACATAGGGTACTTTTCATCCCGAAAAAATAATTGTGCCCGAGGGATAGCAAAAAAACTTTCCACGCAGACGAAGTCGCGAGCGGTCGCTAGTTTTCTATAAGTGCCTCTTAATATGTTACTAAGTATGTCACTGTGATAACATAAAGAAAAATTCAGTTACTTGTGGGTTTCATCAAGTAATTATCAAAACAAAAACACTTTTCTACAATACTAAATAATATACTAGAAGAAATACGACTCGCACCAAATCATACTCTCGGACAGGAATACGATCTGGTACGAGTCGTATTTTTTCTTGTATATTATTTAGTATTATATAAAAATAGCATTGTGAATGCTAAAATCTCAAATTTAAAAACACTTTTCTATCTTATAATGTTTTAAATTTCCATGGTTATTGACGTTATTAGAATAAACTATATCGAGATTTACACCAAGTACCAAAAATAAACAGGTACATGATGTAATAAATCCCGATATAGTTTATTCTAATAACTTTTCTACATTACTTACTTTACATTGAGTCAAACTGAAACTCCTATTAAATTGACCTACCAAATAAAATTCCAAAAGTTTTAATTGATGAAATAACACTGGCTTGCACCGTAAGAGTGGGATATACTAGAAAAAAATCGACGATGCCACTAGTGACTCGGTAGCTCAGCGGTAAGAACATTGGACCGGACATCCAAAGGTCGCGGGTTCGATTCCCGTCCGAGAATATACTGATCTGGTGCGAATCGTATTTCTTCTAGTATTGTATAAAAATAACATTGTGAATGCTAAAATCTCAAATTTAAAAATAATAAGTAAGTCTGAATGTTGCTTCATCAGCACTTCAATGAATTTAAAATGCATTTCTTTCTGAAATATTCACAATCACAATGTGTCCTACATTTGGCCATTGTATTTTATTATAATTGAAACACGACGGTAGAGGTAATTCAATATGTAGGCGTCTAATTGAAAATAGCACGGACAGTCCTCGACTCCTCGCCTCGCCAGATAAATAGGAAGGCAGTAAGTGCTCTTTCTAGTGCTTTTCATTTAAAGATGTAGTTATTTGCTTGAATGGCGCATTAAAACTTGACTTGAACTGAAGTTATTTGTGTCTTAAAATAGTGTCGGTCACATTCGCATTGTCATTATACTTTTGAAAATTGCAAGTCATGAACAATTTTCAATTACTACATTTATTTTAGGGGGCGATGAAAATGAAAAATAATATGACACCTACCCGATTAGAATGTATGTAAATGTATGGCACTGCCAAGTTTTTTTACACATAAAAAGAAATTGTTTTTATACTTAACCACAATATTATTTAAATAACCGTCTAAAATATTTGTAGTTCTTTATTAATTATGCCATCACCGTTCCAATAAGGTTTTATTTATTGTAAGATTATTCTCCGATCACGTCAAATTATAACATAACAGTTACTCAATGATTTTACAAAAAAAGTTGACTAATGCCCTGTTTCTTAGGTATTTGTGGGTGGTTTATCGGAGGTTTAACTTTATCGGAGGGGTCCACATCGATAATATTAAACCTCCGATAAAGTGTACCTCAAAAACCGAGGGTAACTCATTATTAAACTACTAACTCAACTCTCGCAGTCAAACATTGACAACTTATTATTGACAATAGAAGCGATATTTTTGTAGTCGAGATTCTGTTTTCGAATTTTCACTATACCTATCGCCATTGGATCCTCTGCCTATTAGATAATTGATTTAATTAATTAAGGAATTTTCATTAAGCTGAAATACTCTAGTTTGAGGTTGAATGAAGGTCCTTTTGAAATTATTTAATGAAATGGTGTACTACAGGTTAATTATTGGAGATGATCATCAGCCATTTTTAATGTCCCCACTGCTGGGGCACAGGCCTCCCTTATGGGTGGATAAGGAGGACAGGCCATGATCCACCACGCGGGCCCAATGCGGATTGGTGGGTGCTAATGACTGAAAATGCAGCAGTGACCAACGGCTTAATGTGTCTTCCGAAGCACGGAAGCTGGAGATATTAATTTTTTTTGGTCACCCATCCCATGACCGACCCTTGCGACAGTTGCTTAACCTCCACAATCGATGGGCCAAGCGCTATACCACTGCGCCACCGAACTTCTCGGATGCGATTGGAGATGAGAAATAGTCGTAATGAAATTATAATCTTAAAAGGATTATTTATACAACATGTTACAAAAATACCCCTAATTCCGAATATGATAGATAGGGACCATCAAACTGATCAACTTTTACCATGGGACCAACGCTGAAATAACGAAAAAAAACCAGCTGTTTCATACAAAAATTGAAATCGAAAATATCAAAATGTATGAAACAGTAGATATTTTTCGTGATTTGAGAGTGGGTCCCATAGTAAAAGTTGTTCAGTTTGATGGTCCCTATATACCATATTCGGCATTAGGGGTATTAAAATCGAGCGATTTACAGCGATAAAAATCGAGTCGGGCTATAACCGCTAGTTTTTTTCGTGAATTCGATGATTGCCAGGGAAGTTTTAAAAAAGTCACATTTTTCTTTGTTTTCCCTGAATCGTTCACATACATCGAAATACACTCGAATCTTTTGAAATCGATATGGCCGCTAAGTCGAAACGCGAGCGTTCACTGCTTGACCTGGTTCTGTCTGACTTGATATAAATCAGAACCTATGGGGTATCCCACTAACTTAGCCAGAATCATGAAATTTTTCAAGAATCATAATCATAATCATAATTTGTATTCTGCTAGAAGCACGGTATGATACAATGTCGATGTTATGAAATAAAAAGTTCAACATGTTTCGCTGAATATTTCAGCATGCAGAAAGGCAAAATACTTATAAAAATCATAAAATCAGAATACCACTAAAAATAATTTAAATATTTTCCATGCGTTTTAGTGTTCACATAAAGTGAACAATAATTAATATAAGTAGGTAAAATGTCAGTAAAATTCAAATAATAAGTAATAAAATGTCAATAAAATCCTAATATTAAGTAACAAATGTCAATCAAATAAAAAATTATATCAAATAAAGTAATTATTCAATCTACAGCCATAAAATGTCAATAAAAATTCCAATATAAAAAATAACAATACTTAATAACAAAAATACAATAAGCCCCAAGTCATTAATACTGATACTGATAGAAGCGTGGTCTAAGAGCTGTGCATGAAAAAATCCTAAATAAATTATAGTTATTTCACATAAACTAATATTAGTGGCAGACAGACATACGAATTTTTGCCCAAGCTGAAGCAGAGACGCTTAGTGCTCGCACGGTCAATTAGTTCGGAACCGTCAGTGCATGAACCAGACTCCTACTTACAATGCGATTACTTTAACAATGTACAACTAAAGTGACTAACTTCAGAACGCTTGCGGCACAAAACGACGTATTTTCATCTGTAAAATTTTCTCTTTGCCTGTTTTTGACTAACATAACCCACCACCTACAAAACACTTATTTGGCTTAAATATTCTACTGTTTGTAGTGTATATCACGCAACTAACATGACAAGACATATTGGTTTAGCTAGCAAGTCATTTATTACGAAATATGTAGTCTCGAATACGTGCTGTATCACAAACTGACATCTTGCTGAGACCGAACTAGTTATTTAGTTCATCTGTTGTCTTTACTTTCCTTTTTGGTACTGGCTACTATAAAGAATAAGAAAAAAAGATCTTTAGTAATGTAGAACTCAAACATATTATTTATTTAAACTGAGTCTTTCCTTACATTTAGATAATTATAGTCTGTTTATACTTAACTTGTCTTTTTAGGTAAACAATATTCACCCCACTTTTTATTGAAATATTCATTTTTAAATTACTTACAACAATGGTTTTCCACACACAGATTACGAAAGAAGTTGATAATTATTAATGACAATTTAATTTTATAGGACAATATATTTTTTAATATCGATTAAAGTTTAAAAGACGTATGACAACAAACAAAACACGATTTCAAATTTGTAAATTCGCCGTCGAATCGCGTTTTACATTAATCTATAAGGCAATTTCCGCTAAAATTTTACATGATAAAAACACAACTACAAACCTGAAATAACATCATTCTTATCTAAAATAACCTAAAAAGGTTTTTACCACACATAGCAGACGCTACAAACCATCAACCAAAACACGGTTTCACATCTGAAAAATTACCGTCTTTTGTCGTTTTAATATTGCTTTAATTCAAAAGTACGATAACAGGGCACCACAGTTTAAATTCCAAGGATTATGAGATAAAAAACACAACGTTGAATATTGTCCCTAGCTAAAAATAACCTAAAAGCTTTTTACCACATCTAGCAAACACTACAAACCATCAACCGAAACACGGTTTCACATTTGAAAAATCGCTGTCTTTTGTCGTTCTAGTATCGCATTAAGCTGAAACCACGCCGCTCGGCTGTTAGTGAACCAAGTCAAGTGAATGAGATCCACACGTCGATTCATCAGCGTCAAATGTCTGCGTGAAAAATATTCTGCAAAACTGGGACATTATTCTTTGATATTTTATACATTTATACTATTAGTATTTGGTATATTTTTTTAAACTGTTTTTAAAATAGTGCAGTAAACTAAAATTATAAAGGTTCACCAAGATACAGGCTTAGCCTAGTTTGGGAACCCATGTCTTAAACTAATAATACTGTACTCTGTAATTTGCACTAATAATTTCCTATGTAGGTATCTGTGTGTTATTTTCTTTATGTGCAATAAAGTTATTATTATTATTTATTATTACTAGTAAAATTGTTAGTTGAGTGTGACAAAATTACAACAAATTGTTGAAATAAAAATAAGGCCCATGCTTTCCATATTAAACTGTAACTAAAATATTTACGATTAAAAATCGAATAACTCCCTGGCCACAGCCACCGCGGCGGCGGCGGCTAGTGGCGACGATTGCGGGGCGCAGAGTGGCAAACAGCAAAAACACATGCAACGTGTACGAAGTATGCCACAGCGAGCGGCGACGATGGACAATACGACAAAAACATAACATGCCCTTTTATTTGCTTTTCGGAGAGAGCATGAAAAAAGAGATGACCCATATATTTTAGTGAAATGAAATTGAACGAAAAATAATCGCGAGGATTAACCGCAAAAACTTAGATCAAACCGTAGCAAACAAACATTCAGAAAACACGTGGAAAACGCTGTCACTGTCAAACAATGTGATATTTTGAGCGACCAATTTTTTTATGTGGCCTACAACGTGAGTAATGGTGTATGCTTTTGTCGTGCCGATCTGTGAGTCACTAAGGGTTTTTCTACGTTTCATTTATTTTCTCCATAAATATTGTTTTATAAATTCTAAAACTATTTTTCTCGCACTCCTGAGGGGCAAATCTAGAAAAGGTTTTTTTTTATTTTGACAAAATATTTTCGATCGAATCGAGAGTCGACCGACGCGCGGCGGCAGCTGGCGATGAGCGGCGCGGCAAGAGAACGAAACAAATGTACTCGCGAGTATTGAGGCGGCCACAGCTCCGAGCAGCGGGGCGGTGAGCGTCGCGCGCAGCGGTGGACGACACAGCAGTTTATCGCTGAAATTTTGAGTTGTCGAGTATATAATCGAATGTTTCTGTACTTAAGTAATATTTTTCAAAAAGTACTAGTCAAAACTTGACTAAATTTTTGTTTTGATAACATAAAACAAATTTGCCGGAATAAGAGAATGTAGTTTAGATCGATCACGTTCTACCAATATATTTTATAATACTTGTGTAAAACAATTCTTACAAAACGATAATTCAGATAAAGATATCCAAAATGTCAAACTTAACAAGAGTCTACCATTTATTAATTCAAAAGTTTTCGAATTCGAAACGTAAATCGGGTGCTTAATCAGATTATACTCCATTAAGCTCCGTTCAAGTGAGGATATTAAAAATACATATTTTTAATTCAAGTTAATTAGTTAAAGCTTTACTATTTTGTTCGTAGTTTTTTTAATAACTCGTGTAGTTCATTTTTAATTGCATTGACGATATTCTTGTCAATGATTTTTTTTCTAGTGATGCTTCAGGGTGGGTACTGTAGAGACGAAACCTCTATCTAATGTAGAAGCGAACGGCTTCTATCTATCGTAAATAAAAGATTTAAATAACTTTTCTTGCCACGAATTGTATTAATACCTATGAGTAAAAACTCATAGGTATTAATACAATTCGTGGCCAGAAGGGCACAGTCTAGCATCCCTTCTAAACAAAAGCTAGAGAACTGTCGTTCGCATATGAAAATATAATGAAATTCTTTTTTTATGTTTAGTCTGTAACCAAAGAGTTACAGAATCCAAATAGTTTGCATATGAGGTTAAGGCCTCACTTTACACACTCGTGTTCGCGAACCTCCACGGAGCTCCGCGCTTTGCGAAACTGCAACAGTGCGTGCGTAGTGTGTATGTGTGCGAACCTCGGTGCACGCTCCTCATTTTACGAACCGATGCGAACGAACACAAAGGGGAACCAAGTAGAAGTTTGCAATAGCGTCCACATTGAGCTCCGCGAACCTGCTACTTAGATTTAGCACTAGACACGAACCTAAGTGGGTACCACCTTATATAAAACATCTTTTCAGTTAGATTTAAGGGAGTTGCATTAAATTGCAATGATTTTAAACCAAATGAAAATATGTTTTTAGGACTAACTGCCATTTATAACACTATCATACACTGGCCTTCAAAACTTAGTACCACACTTTTAAAATTGTAATATCTTTTAAAATACACATGATATATTTTCGAAATAAAAAGTACTAAAATAAGTTTTTTAAATAATAACTTCACAATCGATAACCTTCTTGAAAAAACCTTTTTTTATTTCAAAACTCTAACTAATATTGTTTAGTTAGTTAGAGTTTTGAAATGAAAATAAAAAAGAGAAATTGCAATTTTAAAAGTGTGGTACTAAGTTTTGAAGCTCAGTGTAACTATCAGTGGCTAATGCCTGTTTGCACTAAACTTAAGAATCGCCTAACTCTTTTCCTAACTACAACTTGACTAAATTAAAACGGTGTCATTAACAAAGCTGTCATGCAGCTTTCATGCGCTTATTTATCTTGGTCTTTAGTTGTAGTTAGGAAAAGGCTTAGGCGATTCTTAAGCCGATCCCCATCGGCTTTATACCTTTGAGAAATGCCACCCCACCTACCCAATATGCAGATCATAATCATTTTTGTATAACGGCACAGCATCTATAGTTACTTTCACTCTCACTATCCACTGTTAACTATTATATAATCAGCGCGATGAGAATGGGATGGAACCTTGTCAAATTGACACGTACACGGTACGCCGGCTAGCCACAGGGATATCCAAAAACACGGTGTCACGCATCCGAGGTGTGGGAACTTTTGCTGCAGCAACTTCAAGTAAGATAACAAACAAGTAAAGAATTAGTTCATTAATTAAATTAAAATTAACTAATTAGTCAATTTTCGATTTACTTTGACAAGGTTCCATCCCATTCTCGAGACGATCTTATAATACAAAGCTATCGCTAAGCTTTTCAAACGACCGCGAAAACCACGAAACATTAATTCGATGCTATCCCTATCCATATTGTTTTTCCGCTCCAAATATTGTCAACGCTACAATGAACATGCGAAAAAAATCGCATGCGATAGAAAAAGTATAGCCTGCTATCGCAGTTGATTGCCCCACATTTATACTGGGCCTCGACTCTGCTAACGTGAACAGAAAAATCGTGTCACAATGATGTTTCAATAGTATTGTTTTTATTGGTAAAACATGAAAACCTATGATATTGAAACACTATTGAGACACTATTATTACCATAACATATAGCAGAATCGGCCCTAGATGGAGCATATAAGTGCCTTATTGCGTCGGCATTTTCGGCCTCTAGGGGCAATTGTGTCACAGACTATATTTCTCTGAAAGAAAGTAGGTATCCATTGCAAACGACTCAGTGAAAATGTTTCATGCGAACAAAATGTTGATTACGGTCTTACGTCACTTGGGTTTGGGATGCATTGAATTGAGTACTGAAATTATTGATATAACTGTGGAATGTTGTTTAAGACGCCGGCGAACAGTGAGCTTCCCATACAAACATAATACCAAAATGGTTTGCAATTTGAGCATAATTAACTAAACTTGTGATGTTATTCGCATTAAGACAGTGTATGTCTAGGTTTCTATTAAATACAAATTCCAAAATACTAACCCAATTTAAAATAACACAACTATAAATCACATTATTTTTTATTTGGTTTAGTATTTAGGATTTTTTATTTAATAGAAACCTAGTCAAATACTGTCTTAATCCAAATAACATCACAAGAAGAGTTAATTATGCTCAAATTGCAAATCATTTTGGTATAACGTTTGTATGGGAAGCTCACTGTTCGCCGGCGTCAATACCTAAGTATGTTTAGTGAAACTACTTCAATAAAACAGCTCAAAATCGCGGTTTTTGTTTGTTTAACAACATTACATACATTGTTCCGATTCCAAAGTAGCTAAAGCACTTGTGTTTTGGAAATCAGAGACAATGGTGGTAACACTAGAACTTCTTTTATTACCACTAAAATTTTAGACGAGAAATAAGTACTTCCTTACTTAGAATTTTATAACAGTATTTTTAGATTCATAATGTAATTCGGCTATACTTTACTTTATCCTTAGAATATTAACACCTAGAAGCCGAGTCCTTGAATGTAAAGTGAGGAAAAAATACTGAGCCAAAATGGTTCAGTTTTCAGAATATCCTTCATACTATTTGAAATTTTGAGATTTAAGCATTCACAATGCTATTTTTTCAATAAAAACTTTTATTTAGCTAAAGCTAAATTTCAAATAGTTATATAGCTTTCTCATCTTAATCAACTGTTTAAAAATATCTGGAAAGATGTTCAGTTGAATGTCGAGGTTAATTCCTTTTACATTGGTGAGATGGCGCTGGCTTGCAGCGTAAGAGTTGATATACTAGAATAAATTCGACGTTCTCACTAGTGACTCGGTAGCCCAGCGGTCAGAGCATTGGACCGGATATCCAAAGGTCGCGGGTTCGATTCCCGTCCGAGAACATGATCTGGTGCGAGTCCTATTTTTTCTAGTATATTATTTAGTATCATCCTTCATACGTTTTCTAATCGTAACTTAAAATCCAATAAAATAGTAACTAATCCCCTAAAGGTAGGGAAATTGAAACTATTTCTTTCTTATAGGTACGATTAGGTAACGTATGAACGATAAAATCTGAATACTAAGCCATTTTGGCTCAGTATATTTTGCTTCACTTTTGACAGTACGCTTTGTAGGGAACTATCGTTCTAGGTTGTTATTATTCGAAGCCTTTATCAATATTAAATACACAAAACATCTAGTTTGTCATTTAAGGCGAAGATTATTATTCAACTAGCGACCGCACCGCGACTTCGTCTGCGTAGAAAGTTTTTTGCTATCCCTCGGGAACAATTTTTTTTTCGGGATGAAAGGTACCATGTGTCCTTCTCTGTACCCCTAACAACGTGTATGCAAAATTTCATGATGACCGGTTCAGTAGTTAAGACGTGAAGGCGTAACAAACAAACATACGGACTTTCGCATAAAATTATTAAGGATATAAAAACGTTGAAATTAAAAATCGTTTAAAGCGAAACCCATTGTAATACTAACAGTTTAACTAATATACAAATAAACTACCGGCACTTAAAATTTACATAGCAAACATTTGAGAAAAGCTGTATGCGAAACAAATTGTTTTTAAACGCAAATGGTTGCTGCAAAAATGTAATGTATTCGCATAACAGTAAATTGCCGAATCGGATTGTGGCCCATTTAGTTTGTTTTCATTACATTTCATTGACTAAAAGCTAGGTGCAATGGACCAATAAACATTCTGTGAACGTAAATTGACGTTAAATAATTGTGATTTGTAAAAAGAGCCGTGAGATATCGAAAACTGCACCCGTAGCACGAACAGAGAAATAAAACGCGTGTAAAAATTCGTTAGATCAGTTTTGTATGGAAAATTTGCTCATTGCCATCTAACGTTGAAAAGCGAAATGAAATTTTCCAAAGATAATTTGCTCTATCGAATATTTTTACGCGCGTTTTTTTTTCTCGATCGATAGATGTTCGTGCTAAAGGGATGTACTAAGGTACGTTTGCCGAAAAAAATTGTTTCTATTAGTATTATTGATTTGGTTTGAGTTTGATTCCGGTGACATAATAGCAAGCTAGTTGCTGTTCAAAAACAACTTTTTATCTTTTTTGGAAGAAATAACAAAAAACCTTCGTTGTGAGCAGCTTAACAAATTCGTGACTAAATTACAAATAAAACAAAATAAGTGAAAGTATACCTATACAACGTGTTACAAAAAAACCCCTAAAGCCGAATATGTTAAAGAGGAACCATCAAACTGAACAATGGGACCAACATTGAAATCGCGAAAAAAAATCAGGTGTTTCATACCAAAAATAATATGAAATTGTATGAAACAGCGGTTTTTTTCACAATTTCAGAGTTGGTCCCATAGTAAAAGTTACTACTACGAATACGGTAGATAGGGACCATCAAACTGAACTCAGTTTGATGGTCCCTATCTACCATATTGGGCTTTAGGGATTTTTTGGAACACATTGTATACATTGTCAATGAGTAGACATTTGTCACAGCACAGAGTTTCTTCAGCAGTACTTATTACCGGTACGCAGGTGTCGCTGTTCTGGAATAATGGATCAATTTGCTTAACTTGCTAAGTTTTTCCTACTTTGCGTCAGAACTTGAGAAAGACAATCATTTTATTGCCTTATTAACAAACAAGAGGGTACGAGTGGGTGCGATGGGTAAGAGTCGTAGTAGAGTATAGCACACAACATAATATTTTTATTGAATAATTAAGTCAAATTCATTTTAGACTAAAAATCAGTTTCATCGAATTTGAATTTGTCTAATTGAAAACGATTCCTTTGATTCAACCTTCGCTAATTGGCTTTCACCAAATTATTTGTATTTCCGGGTTCTGACAGTCACAAAGGCGCAGACTTCGAATCTTCGCTGAACTATTTTGCCGTTTGACAGATTTAACTAGATTTCATTAGGGAAATTTCACTTTATGTACTTAGCTATTTTCTAAACAAAGTTCAATAAAACTATTTAATATACGACTCAATCTATATTCTGTTATATTTTTTCCTGAGCATCTTTTATACGAAAAAATTTTTGTCCAAGATGTAACGGAGACGCTTCGCGTTCGCTCGGTTAAAAATTATGATAAGATAAAAGGATCCAAGCATTTTTTTCATGAGCGTCTACCTATAAGCTGTTACCCCGGTTTAGATCGCCCACTACACGAGTAGGTAGGTATGTGTTAATTTTAAACCTATGCAGTTGTTATTCATCCTATTTGCGCAGACTCACGAATGGCGGTGAATTCACACGCAGCCCAGGATAAGCTTGAAAGCCTTTCTGGTCCCATTATTACGAGTGATGAAGCAAATTGTTTATTGCCATGGAGCTACTGTAACTGGATGGGTATAAAGAATTAGTAGTTTAAAAATTATTCATATCTGAAGTAAATGAAAAACGGTATTCTGTGACCAAGCAAGACCCAAGAAAGAAGAAGAAAGAAAGAAGGCCAGGACAGCCCAGGCCCAGGCCAAGTTTTTTGTAGAGTTGTCACAAAAAATCGAAATAGATTAAATTTTTCCTTATACCTACGCAGCGCTCTCGGTCACAGATGACTAAATAGTGAGCGAACGCGAAGCGGCGCGGCGCGGCGCAGTACGCGCGAATTCAACGCGATGCGGTGCAACGCACCCACCGCGCACCCTACGTGCGTTTGGTCAGTAAGGATACTTCAATAGAAACCGACTTATTGTTTTCGCGCCACACCTCGCCGCTTCGCGTTCGCGTCCGAGATCGCTCACGTAAGACGGCGCCTTACTTATAATGAAAAACTTAAAGGTGGAAAATACCACTGTAAGCGAAAGCTTTGACTTGAGACTAGAATTCGCTGTGCTTTTCTCCAATCAATGTCGACAATTTAGAATAATTTGATACTTTAAGTTGTAACTTTTGGTGATTTACCTGCATAACTACATTAAAGCATATTGCGCTTGTTTGACCTAACTACGTTTGTTTTGGCATTAAAAAGCCAGTCGGTCTAAATTAATGAGACAGCGTGGTCACAACCGCATTACTATTTGCAGTTGTATTTTATAAAATTATTACCACAGACAAAAGCCTGCTCTAACGCACACACGCTGATGTAATTATGGTTATAACGCTTGACAACATGTTGCATTGTATGTGGGAAATTAACAAAATTATCACATTGATGCATACAAAATTATTCCATGTTGTTCAAGAGAATCAAGTCTAATAAGTAACACGAATGAAACTACAATGGCTTGTATATATTTTATTCTATAGTTCTCTCGCTTGCTCGCTCTATACGCTCCTCAAAAATATAATTCATGAGCGAAATACCTTCGGCACATCTGTACCCCTAGAAAAAAACGCGCGTAACAGTATTCGATAGAGCGCTTTTCCAGTTACCATTTTTAGTTTAATTATTTTTCATAGATGGCGCTAATGAGTTTGTTTTTAGTGTGTGTAGTGATCATATCGACATGCTCTTTGGGCGTTTTGATAAAGTAAAAAGTAGAGTATCGCGTGGTAGTGTCATATTCTAGAATCTTCTAAAATCCTTGGGTATTGTATACTATTTCTATGGATAATGTGGTATGTTATTTATAATATTCTGCGTTCCCTTGTTTATGGGAAGTTGTGTGTCAGTTTCGTGGAAAATTGAATAAAGTATCAAAAGAAGTATAATTTCTTTCTTTTTAATATTCTATATTATAAATTCTAGCTAATGTTACAAAGAAAATTGACAATTTTGTTTCATTTTTATTATTATTAAGTATTATTTACTATTGTGTAACAAATTTTGTTAACGCGCCTTTTTTCTCAATAGATGTCCACACGTATTTTTGCTCTATTCAACCATGTTTTCATTCGAATTCACCGCGCATTTTCGGCGCATTCTTGGCGCTTTTTCGGCACATTCTTAGCGCATTCGACATATCATTACACACCATGAAGGAAACAACTCGTATTTGACTGCATGACGTATCTAGATACTTTTTCTCATGTCTGTCGGCCTATTCCCGAGTGTTTTATAACTGGTCGCGTGGAGCTTGCGACTCTACATAGCGGTATTACGTATGATCCCTTGAGCCAGTCCCTTTGTTGCGGACTAAGTGTCTTTTAACCACATCAGCCTGAAAGTCATTTGATAGGAGCGTAGTAAAAACAATATTAGATTTTCATCTTAATGTTTTATATTGAATATAATTTTAATTTACTGTTATTGTTACTTTTTATATAATAATAAAACATTTCATAAATATATGTCAGTAGTGTAACAATGCTAAATATTTATTATTGAAGAACCAAACGCCATATTTCATTAGGGTTTATCCATGTAATCTTCAGTAAAAACATAAAGAATGTATTTTGCGCTTCACCCGTGACTACTACTACACTAGTGTACGTAGCAGCTACGAAGACGAACATAGACGCTACGCCATCATTTCGTAGCAGCTACGATCGATGCGATATGTTTTATGTGTAAATCAAACTTGTTGGTAAACGGATGTTTCCTCCTTCTTCCAAAAACTGATGCTGTCCCTTTTATTTGCTAAAGAAAAACAGAGACAGCATCAGTTTAAGAATAAAGTGCTAGTGTCTACGAAGTGGATTAACACAGTGATATTGATAACAAAAACGCGTTTTTAATAATACTTGTTTTATTACAAGACGCCCAATTTGTATACTAGATGTTACAAAAGTACCCCTAATGCCGAATATGGTAGATAGGGACCATCAAACTGAACAACTTTTACTATGGGACCAACTATGAAATCGCGAAAAAAAAATCAGCTGTTCCATACAAAAATCAAAATCGAAAATATCAAAATGTATGAAACAGCTGATTTATTTTTTGCGATTTCAGAGTTGGTTCCATAGTAAAAGTTGTTCAGTTTGATGGTCCCTATATGCCATATTCGGCATTAGGGGTACTTTTGTAACACCTTGTATAGAGTTAACAGCACATCAGTTTGCCACAAAATGTTAATTAACTTTTGATTTTGCAGGTTTAGCTTAACAAATCAAATGGAGATAATTGACAGTTATGTATAACCAAATATTATGCTGGTGTGAGTTTAGAATAGTCAAAATAGTCAATTTAAGTAATAACTATTGAAGAATCAGAGTGCTATACGCACTATATAGTACTAGCTTTTGCAATCAAACTCTTTCATGCGAGCCGTGCTCATGCCAATTTCGCAATTGTTGTTGGCATTCGCGGAAATGTAGCGTTTAATTAAAAACGAGATGAACGATGCTATGAAATTCGAAACCGTTTCGACATTTCAAACTTGTATGGGCACCACTTCCTCGTTTTTGTTGCACTTTGAAGGTATGTTATGTTGTTTCGTAACTTTTTCAGCTTCGAAAACATGTAGAACTTTATATGGATTCCATTTTATACTTATTTAGCTATTTATGAAATTGTTTTTAGGAGTAAAGGTATACTAATATAAATAATAATATTAACCTCGCGTTAGTGACGTTTTTAATCATTTTTCTGTTGTGTTGAAATGGCTGAGAAAAAAATTCTTTTTCAAATATCGAAAAACTGAATAAACAAAATACAACTGAATAAATTGGCGAACTTGCTCACAACATTTCACGAGAAGCGGTTGAGAAATGCGACCTGTAGAGGAGAACAGTCGGACATCCGGATGCTTTTTTGCCTAAGCTGAAACAACGACGCTTTGCGCTCGCTCGATCAATTATAAACTCATCTGAAATATAACAAAATAGTTCTATAGCTCTAAAATTCTCAATTTTTGAAGAGCAATTCCTCGATAAAAAACGTCAGAAGTTATAAAGATGACAATTATTTTTTAACTTCAATTCACACTTGAACAGCACAACGACTTTCGGTGTTCAATAGTAGGTACGCAAAAGATTTTTATGAAATCTTTATTACAATAAACAAATAATAAAATTTTTGACATAAATGACATTATATTAATTCAAAACATTTTGACTTTGTGGTTTAATTCAAAGCAACTTTGTGTTTTAGTTCACAGAGAAAGCAATAACTACGACATAGTTTGACAGATTCTCACCGCATACAGAATATTTAATGCCAAAATCTTCGATCATTCGAAGGTCAAAATACTGATTTCAAGCGCAGCAACCATATTTGCAAATTAAAAAACGTAAAAGCGAGTTCATAATAAATAGCGAGCGCGGCCATTTTGGTTCCGGTTCGGTGAGGCAATGCGGTCAGTTTATCATTGTGGAGTCACATCTGTTCCTTTTTTACATTCTTTTTTATTATAAAACAGGAAAAGGATTAATTTGTGCAGTTCAAAGTTATGCAAGATTTAAGAAGAGACTAAAGGCCTTATTATTATAAATAAACAATACTTTCGCGTATCAGGAAATATGCCTTGTAATCAATTAAATTTAAGGTATGGCCAACAACAAAAATAGCCTAACTCTTTATTACTTTGTCAAGAATATCTCAGAGCTTAAACTTTAATAAAAAAAAGGCCAATTGCCATGCTGACTTTACCAAAATTTCCGCTCAAATTTATGTTGCCTCGAAGTCTTTTAACATTATATTTTTTCGTTAAATGCATGTGGTATAACAAAGAAATGAAAGAAAAAAAAACAGTTTAGCATATTGAATACAGGCCAGAAAAAATAAAATACATACACAAGAAAGTATTTTTTGCATCACTCTGGTAGAAATCCCTTTGAAATCTAGCACCCCTTTGTATATTTACGCATAAAGTACCTATAGGTTAGTATGAAAAAGGCTTTCATTTTCGCAGATCCGGATATCCTGGCAAGCTACCCGGTACACACCATTGTATTGTCTGATGCGGCTTGCGTGCTTTGTCTGTATTCCATTCGTTAATAGTCTGTCGGGACTGCCTGTGGTCTGCTATATTTTTTTTGGTTAATAATTTGGTTCTTCCGCACATATGAAATTGAAGCATTGTTTGAAGTTTTTTTTTTTAATAACAAAATTTAGATATCTCATTCTAATTCTCTAAAGTTATCAGCCTTGAATTCCTACTATGAGTAGATATTATACCGAGTTTTCTCTTTTTTGTATCGCTAATGCACAGAATTAGAGTTTATTATTATTGTTTATTGTTTCACTGCTTTATTTTTTAATATGTACTGCACTTAATACTGTTTTAGTTTTTACTTTTATTTTGTGCATGCTTTGTGCAAATAAATACATTTAAATTCAACTAGCGACCGCCCGCGACTTCGTCTGTGTGGAAAGTTTTTTTGATATCCCTCGGGAACAATTTTTTTTTCGGGATGAAAAGTACCCTATGTCCTTTTCTGTACCCGTGACATCGTGTATGCAAAATTTCATGATGATTAGTTCATTAGTTAAGACGTGAAGGCGTAACAAACAAACGGACTTTCGCATTTATAATATTAGTAAGGATTCACTTCAATTCGCTGCGGCAGGGCTGTCTAGCAGGTGCCATAATCTATGATTCAAAAACAATGACTTCATAATTGGTAACAGAAACTTGATGAATCCAAGTTTGTCAGTGATATAGCAAGTATCGCACGGCACAGGTAGATCACAATCAATGAATCTCATCACCATTCTCAACTACGTCGAAATTGCTGTTGTTAACAACAAAAAAGGATGTCCGGAGACCGAATTTTCTTTGTCTACCCACTGTGCATCACAGACGAAAAGTAAATTACATTCCACAGAACGGCTCTCCCGGACCGCGGTTTTGCGTTGTCGAGATTAAAATTGGTGGAAAAAGTCTTACTTCTGAAAAAAGTTAATCTCAAAAGTAAGTCGATTAACTTTTGTCCTTCATTGTTCGTTCTCGACATCAGCCATTTTTAATGCCTCTACTGCTGGGGCACAGGCCATCCTTATGGGTGGATAAGGACGACAAAACCCACGACGCAGGACCAAATCGGATTGGTGGGTGTTAACAACTGAATGTAGTACCATCCCATGACCGACCCTTGTGAAAGTTTCTGCTGCGCCACTGTTCGTCCTGAGTATGTCTGATGCTTTGTTATATTGTTTGACAAATAAACATTATAATAGGTATGTTTTATCTTTGAAAGCTAAAACTAAACATGTTTGAATTTCTAGTAAAAGTATAAAAACAGCGTTACGAATGTAAAAATACAGTTCGAGTCTCGTTAAAAATGTATTTATTTCATTTTAGAAATTCTCTGCTCACGCGTTCATGCAATACATAGCGGAACAAAAAATATCGATAAATGAATTTTTAAGCTCGCTTCCGGAACAGCAAGGAAAATTGTGATCAAATGTGCTTTATTTTATTTTCAGCTTGTACTCAGAATGGGGCTCGAGACAGCTTAGATTTTAAAAGAAATTACGTATTTGAAACGGGAAATACTTCTGGGCAACATTAGGTACTGTTTAATTGTACAGGGTAATTTTTGGACCAATTAACAGTAGTACAATCAATCTTTTAAACTTTTCACTTGTAACTGTAGATCTAAGGAAATGTTGATACGCGGTATTCGGTATGTATTATAAACTGCTCTTGACCACAGTCTCCAACTATTACACTTCTATGCTATTAGTACTAGTTTACAATGTACTCGTTTACTATCTATGTACGATTTAAAAGCGCTTAATTGCTAAGTTTATTTGAATAATGAAATTCTTGACTTGACTATCAACTTTATTGGAAATTATCACCACAATACCATTTAAGCATCCCTACAGGGATTTAGATCTAGGTTCTTGGGCGCATCAGGTAGCATTACGCTGCAAATATCCACAGAAGAAAAAAAAAACTTTGCCCCTGTGCAAACGGCCTTTAAAGTAATAAATATTTAGAAACATTCATCGAGATGAAGTAATCCACTGCCGGTGCATCTGCAGTTGCAATTATGATGCATTGCCGGGCGGCACTTTGCCGCTAAACTTGAAAGCGGAAACCGACGACGACGCGAACTTGCAGTAACATTGATAAATTGCGATTGTACTTGCACTTGCCTCTTGCTTTATGGATCACTAAGGTATTAATCATAACTTGAAAATAATAAAAATAAAAGATTTTTATAAAATATTTTACCATTATGAAACAATAAGAAAAACATGGCTGTAACTAAATACATACATAGATACTATGTTCATACATATATTAATACGTTGGTTCTCAAAGACCATTTAGTTATTAATTGACTTCTTACTTACGTAATCGCATTGCATCTACACTTTTTACTTACTTTACTCCTTTCTCACTCATTGCTCTTTGATTTGTTTACACGTAGGTACGTACTTAACTACATCACATAATTAATAATAGTACTTGACGCCTATGAATAAAAACAACGGCAACTTCATGTTTGTTACCAGCAAACATTTTGCCATTTTGGTTTAGAAAGTTTATTATTATCTCTAAGCAAATCTACCTCAATACATATTATTTCAGAAACTAAATACCGAGAACATCTTTTACTAATAGTTTATTATACTTGGCTTTATAAACTTGTTCTGCCTGACCCTTCTTGTATTATATATGTTTCTTACTTTCACTTTATATTCTTCGCTGTAGTAATGTTCTATTGCTATTATATATTTTTATTTATAATCTAATGGAAGTATTTGGCAGATAGAGAATAATTTCTCATAATCCTTATTACAATACTAAATAATATACTAGAAAAAATAGGACTCGCACCAGATCATGTTCTCGGACGGGAATCGAACCCGCGACCTTTGGATAACCGGTCCAATGCTCTAACCGCTGAGCTACCGAGTCACTAGTGGGAACGTCGAATTTCTTCTAGTATATCAACTCTTACGCTGCAAGCCAGCCAAATAGCATTGTGAATGCTTAAATATCAAAATTTCAAATAATCCTTATTACATTTCTCTTTTACCTTTTTAGTCACCAAATATTTAAGTATTTTTTAAGTAGGAAGCAAAAGTGCGACCATATACAAGGTGTTACAAAAGTACCCCTAATACCGAATATGGTATATAGGGACCATCAAACTGATCAACTTTTACTACGAAAATATCAAAATGTATGAAACATCTGTTTTTTTTTCGCGTTTTGAGAGTTGGTCCCATAATAAAAGTTGTTTAGTTTGATGGTCCCTATATACTATATTCGGCATTAGGGGTATTTTTGTAACACGTTGTATATTACATCCATAACTTATTAAGCAGTCTACCAGCGCATAATATACTGCTGCATGGTAGGGCCACTGGTTGCTGGTGACGCGTGTCGACGGTGACGTTTCACTTCAACGCCGACACACCTTTGAAATCTTTGAAGATTATTCTAAGCACGGAAAGCTAACGGAAGTAATACGACATGTGACGTGATTTTAGATATAATAATTACTCATCAGGATTAACATTTTTAGTTATAAACAAAATGTTATCAACGTTTAAAGTGCTAATCAGTGCATCCGTCGTGATAAATATTGCGTTTAATGCTAAATGAGTTGTTATTAAAATTAACGCAAAAATATGATAATCCTATTTAATTTAGCGCGAGTTCTTGACCGCATAGTACACACGACAGCACATCAAGTTGATCTCCGAAAACCGAGGCAATGCTATTTGCGGATGATACATCTTTAGTTTTCAAAGACAACAGAGGTAACAACTGTTCGGAGGTAGTAAATAGTGCCCTCTCTAAAGTTTCCTTCAACGCCCGGAAAATGAGACACAATAGACATTCCATTGTTACCCGGCCGCATGCGTCCGCTCGGGCGTTGATGATTTAATAGTAGATTAGCACTTAACCCCTAAAAACGAAATGTGTAAAATTTTCATTACTTGTAAAGCCTACCTAGCAGTGATGGTTTTCCTTTTAACTTCATTAATGTACTACTGTCCTGTATTTTTTCATATTTCCAAAACCGTTTACCTGGTAGTACCGTTTACCTACTCTAGTATTTAGGGCCTCTGAACAAAGCCACGGACGGACGGACGGACGGACATGCCGAAACTATAAGAGTTCCTTGTTGACATAACTACGGAACCCTAAAAAGTCTGAAACGCGGCAGGAAAATATACACGATTCAAAAGTGCTTAATTATTAAGTTGCTTGATGTCACTGAGCTGCAAAGTCGCCATCACTCCCAGAACGGAACTAGTTTTCTAGTTTTTCTGCATGAATTCATTGACTTCGATGCGGGTTTATTTTTGTTGTTCTGTTGTGGGAAAAATATTTTCCTTGGGGAAATATTTCCTTTGCTTCTTGTACGAATGTTGTATCCAATTTCTAATGAGCCATACTCACTCTCAAAGTGTATTCAAACTTTCTAAGTACCTAGCTATATCACATTCGTTTAAAACAAAATAATTTTAAATAAAAATACTAAAGTTATCTTTCTCTTATCTATAATTACTATTCTGTACTAATAAGAAAAGGTGAGCAATAAAATAATGAATAATTGGTATTTAAATACGTAGGTATTTGTTATTTTTACTGTTATTAATATCAAATTTGTCCATCAGTGAAGTTCAACACCGCCTTAATATACGTGGTGGTGTAAATATAACCCGTAGATTGAAGAATGGGAAAATAGTCTGTTTAGCTGTATGTTATAGTATGTAGCTGTATGTAAAAATCTGTGAAGTAAAGATGTGATTACACCTTTACTTCACAGATTTTTACAAATTTACTTGGAAATTTAAGTGCAAATATAACATACAGCTAAACAGACTATTTTCCCATTCTTCAATCTACGGGATATATTTACACCACCACGTAGAATGCTTTAGCAATTAAAGAGACAAATTGGACTATTAGGCTGATTCATGATTATTGAGAGATGTCCTGAATTTATTGCCCACCATTGGGAAGATTAAATCATGGTGTTTGCCTGCAGTTTAATTGGAACATAAAAAATATTTTATTATATTTGTTTCCTTATATTTGTATCCTTATTTTAGTGAATAACAAGGTCGACTACATAACAGCTGATTGAAGTGACAGCTTTCAAGTTATTTTACAGCACAAGCATAATAATACTATATCTATGGCATAAGCTAGCTTATTGATATTTAATGACAGATACTTAAATATCAGCCAGTGGATTTAACTGTTTTGTTTATGAATTCGTAAGACATAAAGACAACATAATAACGCTAAAATAGTATTTTCTTAAAATACGTTTATAAATAATGAAAGTTATATGACATTGAAATGAAACTATTCTATATTATTTCAGTTTGAGTTGAGTTCGGGTTGAGGTCGGGTTGTGTGTTATTGTCTGAACGCAGCCTAATGCTGCCATCTAAAAGCCCACATACACCGGACGTATCCTCCTCCTCGCGTCGTGCTCCTCATTACTGAGGGTCGTGATTCCCCCGATGGGATGTTAATTTTTCTTTGATGATGCCCCTCCATTGATTTCTGTCCTTAGCGTCATGGAGTGCATCGTGTAGCTTGGTGTTCAGCGTTGAGCGGATTTGGTCAGACCACCTAGTTGGGCTTCGACCTCTCGGCCGTTTACCATCGACCTTGCCAGTGACCATCAGTTGTTCGAGCTTGTGTCCATCTTTTCGGGCGAGGTGACCGAAGAATTCAAGAATCCTTTTGAGACAGGATGTGGATAGCCTGGTTTTAATGTTGAGCTCTTGAGATAGGATGACACCAGACGTATAATATCCGTCAAATCTATGGGACCATGGTGAGAAACGTACGAAATAGTACGTAAGTAGTACCTACGTTAAACTATTTCCCAATAGATACCTCCCTATTTCAGCAAACATTTCTGGATCTGATTTTGTCAAAGGACTTTGAGTGACTTAATCAAATTGTTTTGCCTATTATTTCAATCAATTTATTTGATGAAAGAATAAAACAATTTAATGAGTGGTACACTCTTACGAATGTATACAATAGCAATACTCCATCTGTCACATCTTCCATCCTCCGAGATAATAACATTATCTCAGCCAGATCAACACTCCCATCTGCGCGCGTTGTTTGCACATAATTTAGTGCTTAGTACACAACGTATTCAAACAACGAGACTGCATAGTGCATAACCCTATTAGGTGTACTGTATACCTACGTATACGGAGCGGAACTCTGTATCGCAGTAGTTTAGCGCCTGACCCTGCAATTGCTGAGGTCAAACAACTTTAGCAAGGGTTAGTCATGGGATGGGTGACCAAAAAGTTCCTCCGTGCTTCGGAAGGCACGTTAAGCCGTTGGTCCCGGCTGCATTTGCAGTCGTCAAGTCGTTAATTTTTCGGCTAGTGATTTCCCACAGTGGCAGAATATTTGTTAACATATTCGACAGTTTTGTGGACTGTCTGCTATTCAGAAGAGGTCGTTCGGTTTTTTGTTTGTTTGTTCGTGAATACAATAAATTTGATAGTCTCCCATGACTTCTTAGGATTATTTGATTGATTTTTAACTGTTTATGATAGTAATTAGTAATAAGTCAGTACAAAAAATCTAATACCTTTTGTACGTTATGTTTAAGATTCTTTAGTTTTCTTGTATATCCTGTCGCAGTTACGTATACAACGCAGAAGACCTGGCGTAATCCACGGCTTAATGCAGAGCATTCTCTTGTCCTTGTGTTTGTCCTTAAAAATTGCCCTATAAGAAATCAGTAGTACGCATTTAGCACTAAGAAAAGCCAAATAAAATTGAAAGTAATGACACCACACTCTACAACTTAGCTGTTTCTTTAGGCAAAATTCACAAAGCGTGATTAAATGCTTCTTGCAGATGTATTACTGGCTATAAAAAGGTGGAGAAGAAGAAGAAGCCCGCCCGCCGTAACCTATGTGGCACCGCCCCGACTGGACACAATCACCTGCTGCGCCCGGCTATTCCCACGACGCTAGTGTACGTGTCCCGCCTGCATTACTACACCAAACTATACGATCTCGTGGAGTACATCCGAATAAAGTCAAAATATACTCTGAGGGTCCAACGGTTGGAGTCTCGCCACAATGTGAACTTCAACTCATTCGTAGTGAGGGCACTGACCGAACATCTGAAGACCTTCATGAATGAAGATTTTTGGCCGAAGGGTGTCCAGTGGCCCTACCATGAGTTGATGCAAACTGTTTACGCTTCCGTAAACTATCGGATATACTGCTCACAGTCAATGCGAGTGAAAGAGAGAAAACGATAGTTCACGGTAACGTAAACAGTTTGCATCAACTCATGGTAGGGCCACTGTTCCGATGATTCCGCGGTTGATTACCGGACACTGCGTTGCGCAACACCTCGCTACCAGCCAATAAGTGATAAGATTGTTAAATTCTGTATGTTAGTCTATAAGGTATTTATTGTTGGGCCATTGATGCCTGCAATAAATGGTATAATATAATAAAAAAGTTACACACATTTTGGGCATTCATATTCATATTAATAATTCCTTTATTGCATCTTGTTCTATACAATGGTGTAGATTTAGGAGGCTTTAATAACTTGGCTAGATACACTATTTTGCCGTATGATAATAAATTATTTATTTATTTATTTATTATGATTAAACTCTAACCACTCAAGCGGCTATAATCTGACTCTTATCTGATAAAAAAGTAATATTTAAATTTTCACAACAACAACGATAATTAACCTTGCTATCAGTAATAATTACTTTATATTCTTTTTAAAAAGGAAGTTACCTTTTTTTATAACTTTTTCCTCATCGGGAAAATAGACATGATTTTTCCGCCTCAAGTTTATTCTGTTATTTTCCAATAACATTTATTTTTCATTTAATAATTTTGAAGACAAACAAATCGTCTTCTTTTTTCATTAGCGACGTATTGCTCAATGACATCGACAAAATTATTGAACTCTGGAGGTATCTTATTAATTTATTGTGGAATTTCCAATATTGCTTGGCGAGATGTTCGTTCGCTTTGGAATTCAGTGTTCGAATAAAAATGTAATTGTGTTAGTACGGCGCAATGAACCGTGTTAATAGCAAGTGTAACATTACATTCACTAAATATTATGTCCTTAGCTATCAAATTGACGTTTTGTATTGGGAACATAGAGTGGAACAATAATTCATTCATGATTATAAAATCATAATAATACTTTACATATTCTTATCACTTCACTCACTAATATTATAAATGCGAAAGTAAGTTTGTTTGTTTGTTTGTTACGCCTTCACGTCTTACTACTCAACCATCATCATGAACTTTTGCATACATGTTGTCAGGAGTACAGAGAAGGACATAGGATAACTTTTATCCCGAAATAGTACTGTGGAATAGTCCCGAGGGATTGAGAATTAACTGTCCACGCAGACGAAGTCGCGGGCGGTTGCTAGTTATAAATAAAAATGGTTGCTCTTCGTTGGTAAATTTTTCGAGATTTAGCGCGCGCTGATTGGCCGACGTCAACGTTCTGGACTGACGGATGCTCTAATTGGCTAACGGTTACCAATAGTCCTATAAGAAGAGTAATGTTCTGACCAATCAGAGTAAATCTACTCTACAAAGATCCTAAACATTACTCGAACGATTGCGAAAATCTGTTTCAGATTCTAAGTATCAAGTTTTTTGCAATTATACTAGGATTCTTGTAAAGATCCGATTAGTACGAATATTCTACGACATTCATAAACAAATTGAAACCTTTTGTCAAAACAATTGGATATTGGGACCGCTCGAAACAAAGTTTTTCAATAATTTCTATGACAACCAGTAAATCCTTTGGCTGGCGTCAAGCGCTCTTTCTTCTTCTTCTTTTTTTGTTATGGCAATCTACTTTCCTCTTGGAAGTAATTTTTGCCAGTGTCAAGTGTTAAATAGTTCAGTGGTAGATATTGTTTAATTTTTCATTAGAATGCGGGTGCATCGCATTCCAATGCTGCTTGGAGCATTTGGCACCAAGTATATCAAGACAGTTTACTCGGTTAGTTCTGCCGAGGAAGCTACCACTTCAATAAAAGTCTCAGCTTCACACAACCAAGATCGCGCCTATTTCAATTATCCCACATATTGTTCAGTTGCGTAGACACTTGTACCATATAACTGCACCAATTTTAAGACACAATATCCACTATGAATCAATTTGAAAATAATTAAAATAGACACCAAACCGAACTCGACAAAATGGCGCCAAAAACTCCAAAAGCGCTCTTTACTTTACATTTTCATTCAACATAGCCAAAAACCGTATTTTTTAATCGCTTGTTGGCCAGTAGTTGTCAGTGTAGTGTATTCGAGTGACAATTGAGACATTACATCGCATGTGACTTATGTCACACGAACGATTTCAGAAACAAATGATTTAAAAATAGGGCTCCTGAACACGATCCCATGCAAGTTGTATTGCAGACGAGCTTCTCGGAAATGGTTGGAGTGCAATTTAGCGCGCATCGGACAAGAACGCTAGTCAAAGCGGTGCGGTTCCACTTGAGCTAAGCTACTCGACACTACGATGTGTGTGTCTGATTTGCACCAACAGAATTGCTTTATATTTGAAATTGCGTCCGGGCATTTTGAAAATAAAGCCATCCCATTGGTGTAAATCAGACTCATTCTTAGCAACGTAGTTTCAGTTATAGTGTGTGGGAGATAATGGGAGTTAGTATAAAATGTAATTCATACTTCGGTTTCCATGCAAACATAATTATATAAATCTGCAGTTTGCGGTGTGAACCCAAATATGAGTGACTTTGTGGTGAGCTGTAGACCTCGCATTTGTGACATTAAAAAAAAAAAAAAAAAATTTTTTTTTGAAAGATTTCGAAAAACTATCTCGACAAAAAAAATATTAATCATCGTACCTGCTCACAAAATTTCACTAAAATCAATTCCGGAAAAAGCGACCTGTTGAGGAAAACAAACGGACTGATATACGAAAGTATTTTTGCCCAAACTGAAGCAGAGCTTGCTCGGTCAAAAAGAAGCGCCTTAGCGAAACGACTGAAACGAACTTGTTTCGTTTCACTCGTGTCATAAACCTGAAGACAGATAATACTGATAAAATTGTAGCTTAATTAATTATTATATCAAGCATCACATTATTAAACTGATCACGATATAATAATCTTATCTTACTTCCTCTGTTCAAGTATAAAACGCTTGTTATTCAGGATAAGGTATTGTATTCGTTTTACCTTTAACGGTCAACTCAATACAATCTTCAAAGGTAATTAACTTTTTGTTATTTAAATTGAAATTATTTTCAGTCTTTTACCCTTTGACGGTAGCTGGAAACATTAGAATAATGATTGATGCACTGGTACCTTGCTCCTACTATGTTATGTCATATTCGTCATATCACAACGTTACGATGAAAAACATCAGTCGACTGTAAAGAATTCTAAATAAGCCAAACTTGGAAGACTGGCTTCCCTTGTGAAATTTACCCCTAACTGCTTGTGTAATTTCAGATGAAGCTGCTCATGCTGTTGGTGACCTTGTCGGTGGCGACGTTGACGCTCGCCAAGCCTACTGAGATAGAAGCGCCCTCTGAGTTAGCAGTCGTTGATGGAGACACATTTTCGTCAAATCTAATTTTATCGTGCGTAATTTTGTTGCTCTCTATTACCCCTCGTTTTCACCAAGAAACAAGTAAAATACTAGTAGTAAACAAAACATGTAGGATACTTGTCTAAAACCAAACTTGTAGAATTATTTGTTCTATACATGTATTGCAACTGTCTGAAACATTGTTTCGTTCACACTGTGTCGCCAACAAGTATTTATACAAGTTTACAACGCATTGGTGTTTACACTTATGTCTGTGACATGTTCAAACTTGTCTAATACACTGACAGCGTTCTCACCTACAAAACACAGTCGTGTTAACTCGTGTTTTAGACAAGTATTGATTATTTTATTGAAATTTCTGTAGAATACTAATTACAAACAAGTTTTAAACTTTATCCATACTTGTTGGATAAAGTTTTAAACTTTTTCAACACACTTGCTCATAAAATTAGCCTTAACATCGCCTAAGGCCATAAACCGAGCTATAATAACACACGTGCGTAATATATTATGCACTAGTGCGTAGAAATATCCCTACAAAGTTAAATTACTGCAAGTTATATGCGAGAAAACAGAGCATTCTCAATTTAACCGGGAGGTTTCAAGCCGTTAAAAATCCATATAAATTTTTGGAATAAATAAATGTGTACGTCCTTAATTAAGTCAAACAAACATATATTATTATCACTTTGTATACAATATACAATACAACAAAAATTCGCTTTTTAACCGACTTCAAAAAAGGAGGAGGTCGTATTCTACAAGTATTCACTACTCGTTTTCTACAAGTTTAGCTACAACATGTATAAAACATGAGATGTACATGTAGACAACTAGAAGCAAAACCTGTCCGAAACTTATTCACCTCAACCAACAAGTTTCATACAAGTTTTGTATACAACATGTTTGATACATGTTTATGAATGAGAACAAAAATCAAAACAATTGCATAAAACTTGTATTATACTTGTGTTATACCTTGGTGAAAACGAGGGGTTATAATATGCTATACATGTATAAGGAGCTCGATGGTGCAGTGGTTTAGCGTCCGGCCCTGCGATTGCGAAGGTTAAGCATCTTTCGCAAGGGTCAGTCATGGGATGGGTGACCAAAAATTTATTATCGAGTTCCTCCGTGCTTCGAAAGGCCCGTTGAGCCGATTGGTGGTTGTTAACAACCACCAATCCGTATTGGGCCTGTGTGTGGTTAATGACCCATCCTCTAATCCACCCATAAGGAAGGCCTGTGCCCCAGCAGTGGGGACATTGAAAAGGCAGGTGTCGATTATATACATTGCAAACTTTATTGATCTAAATCAAAATAATAACCAGTTCTCAATTTCATCCGGAAACAATTAGCATTTCCATTACCTCTGTCTTACTGATTTTATGTCTTGACCTATAATATTATTGGTTTTTGCTTTCCACTTAACTCCGTGCCGTAAGTAGGTTCTTTGGTAGACTTTGATCACATTACGGAATTGCAGTTGAAAACCTAACACCGCTTTAAAGATTGATACTGATCTTTGATTTGAAATTTTATACAAACACCAATTAATCTTTTATAAGTTAGTTGTAGTGTTTGGGAAAGTGTCGTCTCAAATAATTGATATTAGCAGTACTGTACTAATTCTGTGATATTGGTTTAAATTAATTTAAAAAGAGGTATACTATTGAAAAATAATCTTTTTAAAACGATCGGTACAGTCCAGCCCTTCGTTTGACTTGCATTTATCAATTGAATCTTTAGAGAGAATGGTCATAAATAATGTTTATCCAATAATTATTTTATTTCTTTTACAGAGGCCATTACCAGTCGTCATTTAATACTACTCGCTGGAGCATCTTCCTCAATTACGTATCCAGAATCGATGGCTATGTCATTGAGAACCTTAGAGGCAGCAGGATAACTGGTATAGTATCAGGCCTCGGGGACTGGCACCTTACCCTAGACCTTGAACAGATTCCTGAGCAGTCGGTATTCTTCGAATACAGATTTTACGGCTCATTGATCAATCATCCTAACGAACCTAACCAACTTCTCTCAGAAGTGATGGAACCTCGTGTGCAAGTAACTACTACGGACTAATTTAGGCTGTCAGTGCGTGTCAGTTCTTAAATGAAATAAACACTTTGTACATTAATATTTGTTTTTTTATTGGTAATTCTTGTAGTCTAGAAGCTGGGTTAGGCCCTATTTAATAAACATGACATAGTCATGACAGGTAACAACCTGTCATGACTATTTTATATCCTTTGTGTC
Source organism: Catoptria pinella (assembly GCA_963556745.1). NCBI lineage: Eukaryota > Metazoa > Arthropoda > Insecta > Lepidoptera > Crambidae > Catoptria > Catoptria pinella. Next base: position 9,208,917 of record OY750774.1, on the reverse strand, counting down.
AACCAATTTGAAAATAGAACAAACTACTCATAGCTACACCGCAATGTAGACCGTAGATGGCGTAGAGGAGCTCGATAGCACAGTGGATTAGCGCTTGGCCCAGCGACTGCGGAGGTTAAGCAACTTTCGCAAGGTTCGGTCACGGGATGGGTGACAAAAATGTACTTATCATCTTTCGGAAGACACGTTAAATAGTTGGTCCCGGATACATTAGCAGTCGTTAACACCTACCAATCCGCATTGGGCCCGCGTGGTGGGTTATAGCCTATCCTCCTTATCCATCCATAAGGAAGGCCTGTGCCCCAGCAGTGGGGACATAAAAAATGGCTGACGGTCAAGGTTTTCGGTTGGCCGCTCTGCGGCAGAAAAGATTTTGCACTGCTTGCAATTATTTGTACATTGTTTTTGGGGCGGAGTGGGCAAATACGACCGTGGCGTATGTCATCAATGGTTGTATACAAAATAGAGTGTTCGCTTGTTACGAAGGCAAGGTGACACCGAGGTATTTGGTGGACTTTTGCCAGGGGATGGATTTGTCTAGCATAGTGGGGGGCCTATTATTGGCAGTCTCTCTCAGTTTTTTCCGAGCTTCACCCAAAATTCAGTACCCAAAACGGACGGATCGGTGCATTCAGCAGACCGATCGCTAAGTCATCGACCACCACAGTATACATTTTAACCATGGAAAGTAATTTGTTTTACTGTTCAATTTTATTATTTTCCATGGTTAAAATGTACTCTTTGGCGACCACCAACCCACCGCACCTGTATACTTGTATTTTATACAGGTGCGGTGAGTTGTGTAATTATTTTATTTTTCCTTAATTTAATTATTATAACTTATAGGTCAAGTTAGTCCTCGTAAAAAGCAGACCATAGTAAGAATTGTTCAGTTTGATGGTCCCTATCTACCATAATTCTGGTTTCAATTCTGCCACACGTTCATACCTACTATAGATATAAGTATATATAGGTATTATAGTAGACTTTTCTTCATGGGTTAAGAATGTAATGATACGCAGACTTTAATGTATAATAATTATACTTACAAAAACTTTTCCAATATGCTTATCAACACAATATTACTAAATCCGCTCTCTTCTAGCATCAACACAGAATACATAATAGTACCTACAATAAAATTGCATCAAAAAAGTGCTACCGCGTCACATAAGTAGGTACTTGCATACTTCTGTACTTATTCTATAGATTCTATGAGAAATATACCTAGCAGACTTAAAGCAAAGAACCTAGCAGGAATTTGAAGTTTACTCAGTTTAATGTAAGCTAGGATTAGAATGATTGGAATAGTTTAAAATTTGAATTATTTGGCAAAAGCTCATGGACGCTATTTTGTGAAATGATTTATTTATTATGTATTGTATTATGTTCCTATCAGTGACACAATAATTATTTATTAGTAGGTACAAAGCTACGCCATCTAGCATTTGTGTCGAACTAATTTAAAAATAATTAAAGTGAGCAAGGGTTGGTTGTGCTTTTTTACGAGATATCTGTTATTTAGATTAAGTCTAGATGGCGCTGCGCGGTGTCGAATCGGTATATTGGGAAACATCGCGAGCACGCCTTTGAATGTGACATCTATATTTGTTTTATTTATTATTTTTATGTTTGTATAATACTACTAAGTACAAGACACTTAAGTAGGTAGGCACCTATTTAGAATTGTGTTTAATTACATTACAAAATTATAAAAATAAGGCTAAGGGGCGGGGTTTATCTGTGCTCGTTTGACCGCAAAATTAAGCTGGTTTGTAATAGGAAAATGAGGGAATTTAAAAGAAAAAAATAGAATTATCAATGTATTGGTATTTGTTATTATAAAACACATAATAATAAACATTATCACCAAATTTCAAGTTTATAGATCAATTAGAAGTTAAATTATGACAAAATTAGAAAAAAAATATGACGCATATCGTCGTTTAACCTCGATGATTGAGTACGTACTTTAATGACTATTTTTTAATGATATAATTATAAATGTATAGTTTAAAGATTTTTCCCTGTACTTGTAGTATAAGACGATATTACTTGCCAATTTTCATAGTTATAAGTCAACGGGAAGTACCCTATGAATTTTGATTGAGGGTGTCGAAATGCGTTGCCGTATGCGTTTTTTGAGGCATTAATGGTAGTATCTTTTTTTTACGTTAACTTAGAAGTTTGATTTTTTCACAGCTACAAGTGCCCGTAGACTTGAGTATATGGTTTTAATTTCAACTCGAGACCTCCACGCGTTCCTGAGATAAGGGTCTTGGTAGACGGACAGACAGACAGACGGACAACAAAGTGATCCTATAAGGGTTCCGTTTTTTCCTTTTGAGGTACGGAACCCTAAAAATCTCGTAAGTGATACAAATTAAATCTTTTTTTTATACAACATGTTACAAAAATACCCCTAATGCCGAATATGGTATATAGGGACCATCAAACTGATCAACTTTTTCTATTGGACCAAATCTGAAATCGCGAAAAAAAAATCAGCTGTTTCATACAAAAATTAAAATCAAAAATATCAAAATGTATGAATTTATTTTGCGATTTGAGAGTTGGTCCCATAGTAAAAGTTGTTCAGTTTTATGGTCCCTATATACCATATTCAGAATTAGGGGTATTTTTGTAACATGTTTATATCAGAGACAACGGTGGAACTACCAGCCAGTATAGAAAAGTTCGTTTTCTAAATTGACCCAGCCGGGGATAGAACCCGGGATCTCAGAGATGCCAAACCTTGAAAATCGTTGTACAAACCACTCGACCACGGAGGTCGTCGACTTACTTATTTATTGAGATATTTAAGTTTGAAGTTGAAATACTAAATCAGTAATTATCTGGATATAGCGGATCAAATATGTCAATGCAAATTGTTGTTAAGCTATTTATGTATGTAGGAAGCGTCTATGACTCAACTGACAAAGCGCTCCAGTTATGAGTATACATAATAGTAGGTACAGTCAGCAGCACGTCAGGTTATACAAAACTGTAAAACCGTAGAGTTTTTGTCTTTTTTTGTAAAGTCGTAGAACGAACATTGATCCACCCTTGCGAAGAAGTTGGTGTTTTATAAATAATACTGTATAAATCAATGCACTAATTCTAAAACTACTGAACTAAACATCAAACTCAAATATCTCAGTAACTATATCAGTTACAAGATTTTTTTTTCAGGAAGCTTGCGGACGGACGATGTCTAAATATCGTAACATCGTTTCGTTGCGTCCTACTAACGGATTTTTCGTTACTCACGTGTGACGTAACGAAAAAATCGTTAGATAGATAGATTGCGTGCTATTACAAGAATATTATTTATTAATAAAAGTGGTGGTATTATCACCTCCACCACCATGGTATCATCACCACCACCATCACCATTACCACCGCCACCAACACCACCGCCATCAACACCACCACCACCACGATCACCACTACCACCATCACCAACACCACTACCACGACCAACATTCGTCGTTTCTGGCGCTTCACCGGCCTCTGCCACGGCACGCTCGCTCTGCTCGCTCTGGACCCAGGACCTCAGAGACGGCGACACCGTTGAAAACTGGTATGCATGCCACTCTACCACGAAGATTACAGTGCAAATCATCTGATTTCCGGCTTGACTAAAATATTAGATACTAAATTAAGACACCGGTACGGATAAAATTACTATTTTTATCACAAATAGGTACTTGATTTGATTACAGTAGCTCATAATTATATTATCAAGTATTTATCACATTATTAACTTGATTAATTATTTATCAAATTCAAACACACGCACAAAATAATCTATCTTACTTCCTTTGTTCTGGTATAAAAGGTTTGTGATTCAGGATAAGGTATTAGTTTCACCTTCTACGGCCAAATCAAAACAATCCTCAACGGTAAATATTTTGTTCTTATTTAAGTTGAAATTATTTTCAATCTTTTACCTTTTGACGGTAGCTGGAAACATAAGAATAATGTTTGATGTTATTTTTCTTTGACATATACCTATGCCGCTTCTACTAACTTAGTCATATTCATAATATCACAACGTTACGCTGAAAAACATCAGTCGCCTGTAAAGAATTGTAAATAAGCCAAGCTTGGAAGACTGTATTTAATTAAGATGATTGACCCTAACTGCTTGTGTATTTTTCAGATGAAGCTGTCCATGCTGTTGGTTACTCTGTCAGTGGCGACTTTGACGCTTGCCAAGCCTACTGAGATAGAAGCGCCCTCTGAGTTAGCAGTCGTCGATGGAGTCACATCCTCGTCATATCTCATTTCCGCGTGCGTAATTATGTTGCTCTCTAGTATAATATACTTTGCAGACTTATTGATCAAAATCAAAACAAAAACCCGTCCTTTTTGTTTCATCCGGAAACAATTTAGCTTTTTCATTACGAAAAGATATTTAAATTGAATGTCGAGGTAATTCATCACATTGATGAAATAACGCTGGCTTGTAGCGTTATAGTGGGATATACTAGGAAAGTTTCAACGATGTCACTAGTGACTCGGTAGTTCAGCAGTCAGAGCATTGGACCGGACTTCCAAGGGTCGCAGGTTCGATTCCCGCCTGAGACAATTCTGGTGACGAGTCGAATTTTCTAGTGTATTATTTAGTAATGATGATGTTTTCAAATTTATCGGACCAGGAGTGCCATGGTGCAGCCCTTTGATTGCATTTATCCATTGAATCATTAAGACAGAATGTTCATAATGACCAATAATTATTTTATTTCTCCTACAGGGGCAATTTCCATTCGACAGTGAATACTACTCGCTGGAGCATCCGCCTCGATCCCAGATCCAAAATCGATGGCTTCGTGATTGACAACCTTAGAGGTGGCAGAATAACCGGTATAACATCAGGCATCGGGGACTGGGACCTAACCTTAGAACTTCAAAAATTTCCTGATGAGACGTTGTTCTTCCAATACAGATTTTACGGCACTATGAACTATTCTTCTAACCAACTTCTCTCAGAAGTGATGGAACCTCGTGTACAAGTTACTACTGAGGAGTAATCTAGGCTGTCAATGTTTAACAGTTCTACAAGGAAATAAACACTTTGTAATTGAATATTTGCTTTTATTTATCTAATTCTCAACGATTCATAATGCTTATGGGTTACATAAAGCAATCTAGAAGCTGATGAAGCTGATGAAGTTGATGATACTTAAGTATTTTGTTATTTTACGAGAATAGTTTTAGGAGAGTTCTATCTATTTACACTACCTGTTTGTAGTTCAATGATATATAAGAGTAATTTTAATTTATAAGTTTAAAACCGTTACTTGTTAGAACTACACATAAAAATCAAATAGTACTTGTAATATTTAATTATTTTTTAATTTACATAACATTACACATATATACATTAAAGTACAAGTATGCAGAAATTTTATATTCAAAAAATGTATTACTTTAAAAAGCCTTTATTAGTAAACAATTGATTATCAGTTTTTTTTCAATTAGTTTTTTTTCATTTTTTCAATTAGTAACTGCTTACTAACTGAAAAAATATAAATAATCAATTTTTAAAACCGATAGCAGATGATTTGTTTTCTGAGAAAAATGAGTTTTGATCACACCATGTTTCAAAAAAATACTTAATATTTTTTACATTTGAAATATTAATCATTTCTTATTTTTTTCGCAATTCAGTTTCAAAATTTTCAAAATGGCGGAGTTTGGTGAAAATTATATTTCAGACATTTCGAAAAAAGATCGAAAAAGACACAAACGCGAGGTTTACATTACAGCTCTACAGAGCTCTACTAGTATGAACATGGTGGAACAAGCCAGCTGGACAGTAAAAAGTTAAATATGGGAGTGCTGGTGTCATTATAAATTGAACATAAAGGCTCGATATTTGCTCGGGCGGCAAGCGAGCCGCGCCGGAAATGTTGCCGGCGGCAGTTGACAGCCGGATATAGCGTCACCGCCGCCAGACGTGACGTCATAGCCTGACGCCCCGCGTATTACTGTAATATAATGATAATAAAAACAGCTTGCAACTCTTTTGTGAAAGCGAAACTAACTTAATTAGATCACGAATGAACATGCATATGTTTTCGTAAGAAGTCCAACTGTAACTTTGTCAAAGTCAACTGAGGTCAACCACTTACTATGACCACAGTCTATACAGGGTTATTTCTTAGTCACCATTCAAATTTTAACGATGTGTTCAGTCCATGAAAAAAAAAAAAATCTGCAAGAAACAAGTGTCAAAATTTGCCACAAAAAATTGGTCCTCCATACTAAACTGATCACATGATTTCTTAGATTTATATGGATAGTCAAAAACCCTGTATAACCTCTTCCCTATGACGTTAATTGCGACACAAGTGTCTGACATCAATGCCTAATATTTTTTATGTCTGTTCCTAAAATCTCGCTTTACACGAAGCGTGTTAAAATTTTACATATCATAAACTCCTCCAAATTTAAAGTAGGTAATTCGACTATACTGATCACGTGTTCACGTACCTACCTACCCAATAAATATAGCAAATATTCCAAACTCAGTATTTACAATTCAATGTGTACTACGCATAGTTTACTGGACGACATAATGGCTGCACTAAAATTATGTATTCGAATTACAACCGCAATTATTTCGAGATACATATCACTCTCTCTTTATGGTCGTGCACATGGACATTATGGACGTCCACAATGGACGATCATAAATTTAATCCGATTGCAGATAACTGGAAACCGCCTGGTAAGTTAGAGCGAAAGTTATTATTTAAGTTAGACAGCACAAATATAATAAGTAAACATGTATGTGTCGCAGGCAAAGCTAAGCAAAGGCTAAGCCGCTAATTGAACGCTGATTAAGCTAGTTGGTTGCAACATATGTATGCACCAAGTATTCCTACAAAGAGATGATACGTAGACTAGATATTGATATGATACGTAGTTGTTATCTATACATTCTATGATATAACTTTATTATAGCGGATTTATACTAGGAAGTGATGTTTCTACCACCATCATCATCATCATATTAGTCGACACCCACTGCTGGGTATAGGCTTCCCCAAAGGATCTCCACCACGGTCGGTCCTGCGCTCCCCGCATCCAGCGGCTTCCCGCGACCTTCATCAGATCGTCGGTCCACCTTGTTGGGGGCCTTTCCACGGAACGTCATCCAGGGCGCGGTCGCTATTCTAGAACCTTTTCGCCCTAACGGCCATCGGTTTTTCTCACCATGTCCTTGAAAGTAAACCTCTTTCTTTGATATTCATACTAACCTTTAAGAATTCATGTAATATCATAAGAGTCCAATAAATACTAACGTCACTCAGCAAAACCAGACTTTCTTTAATTCACATTTAGTTTAATTACAATCACCATGTGTTCCGCCCACTGCCACTTCAGCTGAGCAATCCTTTGACCGAATACAATAAAACACTTGAAACTTTGAATATAGGTGAAAACTAAAAGACAATGCAATATTATGGTGTCATGAAGCTGATCTGATGATGAAGCCCGAAGAAGACACAGGAACTCTGTTATAAAACCATATACAACCCCATTGAGTTAGGGCTCGTTTGATTCGTCTTGACGAGTACTCTGTTGGGAAATAGTGGCCACTGGCCTGGGTCTGAAGATGGAGCCGGAAGAATGCCGCAGAAACTGTGAAATAAAACCATACAACCCCATCCAGTTTGAGCTCGTTTGATTCGTCTTGATGAGTTCTTTTTGGGTTAGAAATCTTTACGGGAGAACTTATTTTATACTTCTTAATCCGTTTTAAAAACGTGTTTTTTATAAAAAAGATTTTTGGAAAAAAATTGTTTTTTAAAAAGAAACTGGTTTTATTTATTCTTATGATCAAAGCGCTATTTTTATTCAATTTAATTAAAGTTGTTTTTTGCGCGGCGACCCACTCAAACAAAGATTCAGAACTACTAAAGAAAAGGTCTTTTGTTCGACGATATCTCAGTTTACAAAGCTTCATTAGAAGAATGAATTACCGACAAGGTATAGCCGAGTTCTTTAAATCTGCCCCCTAACATGACCACCGAAACACAATATACAAGGTGTTACAAAAATACCCCTAATGCCGAATATGGTATATAGGGACCATCAAACTGAACAACTTTTAGTATGGGCCAACTCTGAAATCGCGAAAATAAATCAGCTGTTTCATACATTTTGATATTTTCGATTTTAATTTTTGTTTGAAACAGCTGATATATTTTTGCGCGATTTCAGAGTTGGTCCCATTATTGGCTATACTAACTAACATGTACCTAATACACATGTATTAGGTACATGTTAGTTATGCTATACTAACTAACATTAGTTAGTATAGCCAATATAGGTTTCCCTTAAGTTAACAGTAATACTTTATGTTGTTGGTAAGTAATATAAAAGTATTGTTATGATCATTTAATGCTTTCAATATTTTTATTCTTTGACCCTGCCAATATAAACTCGACTGTACAGAGAACATCAAATTACTATCACAAAATGACTGTCCTCTCCTCAAATGAATCAGATTTCTATCATTTTCCAATTTAACTGCTCTAAACGTAAGTACTTTTGACGAGTTTCTTGCCAGTTCTCCTAGATACAAGTGTCCCACCCCCCAGTTGTCCCATGGGACTAGTGGGACATAATCATCTCACCTGTCCTATTATGGGACTGGTTCAATGGGACAGGTTAGACAGGATTTTGTAACTGAACTATCTTGCTAAATATTTTTATTGGAGCTTATTCCTACCAATAAAAAATATTCAGCCAATTTGATTTTTTTCAGACATTCACCATTTAAATTTTAATGCAATTAAGTATGCAAAATAAAATAAAATGTTTCAATTTATTTATCGTTTTTTGGAGAAAGAAACGATCTCTTTCAGGATTCAGATTCGCTGTAATTTCTCTGCAAATTAGGAACTCGGTCGCTTTACAAGAGGCCGGCGCGCTTAGATTTGTTTTCTAATAAAGACGTGACATGGATAGCATAAAAATGTTGGTTTCCTTCTATTTAGAATAGGTAATTGAGTACCTACCTGTGGTGAAGGGTCTATACAAGTCGATTCCTATCGGTTTATCTTTTAGAAATCCCACCCCGGTGGGGTGGGTTCTGTCAACTATGCAGATCATAACATTTTTGTAGAATGGCTTACCTTCGCCATAATTTCACCCCTCGCCACCTAAGGTAAAAGCGGATTTTTTCTGTCGTTACCTAAATATTTTCTTAAGCAGTCAAAGGATCATGGATAGGATAAAAAAAAATTGTTCACTTCAATCTCAACTAATTCCGCCTTACGACGAACTCATAACGTTGACGACAAATAAACAAAATGGCGGCGAGGACAATAAAATGGGCTATTATTTACGTAAATAAAGCCAGAACAATCTTATACATCATTTTTAGTAGCTCTGTGTTGCCATTCGGAAAACTCGAGTAGGAACATCTACCTACCTACTTTGAGTGACAGAATTAAATAAAAATACGACTGCCCTGCCAAAACGAACTAAAAAGTAAAATAACAAGTGTCTTTGCATTCGAGAGATCGTTTTGAAGGACAATTTTAATCAAAGAGGTCCCCGACTGCAATAACACTTGTTATTTAACTTTTTAGTACGTATTTTTTTTTTTTTTTATTTCACATAATTTAGTGACAAATTACATAGCTTTGGAATGTGTTTATTAAGGCATTTTATTTGATGCCCATATATTGTAATCATTGAAAAAACATAACATTTTTTTTATTCACATTTGAAAGTTGCGTGGTACAGTCCCTGTAGGTGGTTCAAAGGGTCATCGATGTTAAAACGCGTGGTTTATAAGTTTCTCAGGGCAGCGCGGTGTCGCTTCTTTGCGGGCTCGCGGCAGACTGACTGAGCGCTGGTTTTGCACGGAGACGACATCGTACTACCCTCTTTTTATTTTACTAAATGTACAAACTAAAATTATAACATTAAAGAGCGCGTCGCTTACAGTCCCCATATTGATATTTTCTAAAAAAATATAGCCAGTGCCTTTCTAGATGATGTAAGGATTTTAACGATACCTCATACATCCAAATTAAGGCATTTAGAAGTTATTGTGAAATAAACTCACATACCCACATACAAACACACATGAACCCTGAACTCATTACACTCTCTGTTTCTTTGAGAAGTCGTGTAAAAAGGAGCCCAATCACGCTAATTTTCAGCGATAAAATAGATACTACATCGTTACCGTTTCAGTTTCAGTTTAGTTTAGTTTTACAGAAGGTTGTTGTAGAACCTATTTGGAACTTGATACTTTCTATTGTAGGTTCGATTACGAAAATAAAAGAGATGTCATTCTGTTTTTGAAGTACATTACTATGTAGTTGTTTTGACTGATTAATGGAAACTTTTTTACGTGCTTACTGTGTTTTCTTTTCTATATTTTTCACATATTTCCGAAAGAAAAAATATCGCTTTTTGTTAAAAATGTTTTAATTATACCTAGGATGCTAATCTTGGACCATTTTAAATGAGAATTCTAAAGCTGAACCAAAGTTATTCAGGTAAATAGGCACTACCTAAATGACTACATAACGGTTTTGGATTTATCGTTCAGAATTAACGCAATTGGGCCACTGATTCCCAGGATCCGATTGGCAACATTTTCTGGTTAATTAAAAAAAAAGACAGAATTTCTAGAAATTATCTGTCAACTATTTTAGACTTACGAAACCCCGAAATGTTTTAAACAGTGACAATTTAACAAACGTTTTTAAATTTTGAGATTTTAGCATTCACAATGCTATTTTTATACAATACCAAATAATATACTAGAAAAAATACGACTCGCACCAGATCATGTTCTCGGACGGGAATCAAACCCGCGAGCTTTGGATATCCGGTCCAATGCTCTGACCGCTGAGCTACCAAGTGACTCGGTAGCTCAGTCAGCTCAGCGATTCCCGTCCGAGAACATGATCTGGTGCGAGTCGTATTTTTTCTAGTATATTATTTGGTATTATATAAAAACAGTCAAACGTATTCGAAAGGTGCCACAGATTTCCGTGCAGGCAACCTCAGAAGTATGTATATTTAGTTTAGGACCATGTCACACCAACTATTGCGTTAATTGGTAAAGAAACTACCGAAACAAGCGCTCAAACAACTTGGTGTGACAAAGTGCTAAAGAGAACTGTTACTTCTGAGACCGAAATCGCTTTTGATCCCACACGATCTCACACAAGAATCTAAGGATTAAATTATTCTCTTAACATTACGAGTATTTTCGCTCGTTTTGTACCATTTACTGTTAAAGAGGCTCACGTTGTTAACCTAAATCGTACTAAACAGTAATTGCCTATTTCGTGACTGTGAAGTGAAATCAACAAGAATTCGAGAAAAATGTAATTGCTAACTGAGATAAGCAAAACGAGAAGAATAAAAAGTCAGAAATACTTTTCTTTTGTTTTGTGATATGTTTAATTTTTAGGGAACAAAACCTCTTACAGTTTCGTCCATGTCCGTCTGTCCGTCCGCGGCTTAGCTTAGAGGCCCTTAGTGGTAGAAATCTGTAATTTGGCGTGAATGTCTATATTTATGTCTATATCGATGTTCATGTGACATCATAAATTAGCGTTCGCCATTTTGGCCCGATTGGGGCTCGATTTATCTGTTTTATTTTAAGCCCGGCAGACTTTCCGAAGTTCGATGCGTTAGTTAGTAGCCCCTGTTCAACTAAAACAGCAAAGCAAAGAAATGAAACTGGTAGGTCTGGGGCCAGCCTAAAGATTACAAGAATGTGTGCAGCAAAACGGATGCCCTTCGTATAGTGGAGAGATTTGCAACAATCGAAATCTGCATGATTCTTCTGTAATTTCATGCTCAGATAAATATGATTGTATTCATTTAATTTTAAATTTTGAGATTTTGACATTCACAATGCTATTTTTATTCAGTTGAATGTCGAGGTAATTCCTTGTACATTGGTGAGATGGCGCTGGCTTGCAGCGTAAGAGTTGAGATACTAGAAGAAATTCGACGTTCCCTCTAGTACCCGGTAGCTCAGCAGTCAGAGCATTGGACCGGATATCCAAAGGTCGCGGGTTCGATTCCCGTCCGAGAATATGATCTGGTGCGAGTCTTATTTTTTCTAGTATATTATTTAGTATTGTATTCAAAGTTAATTTTAAGTATAAAATCCTATTGGTACTTGGAAAAAAAAGTAGAAAACCCCGTATTACCAATTATGTAGTATGAACATTAATTTGGAACCGTAAGTGCTTTGAAAGACAATTCACCATTTTTATAAAGGCTTATCCTGACGGTCAATAGAATTTCATCTCACGCCATCCGACGGGTCTTAAATACCATTTAAGACCCGTCGCATGAAGAAGAAATGGAGACGGCAAGACCGTATAACACTGAACAATTCTGTCACTTTTAGCGGGAGGGGAGGTAAACACGCACAGCACACTATGAAAAGGTCGCGTAGTGTGCTGTGCAAGTAGGTCTGTACTGTGTGACAGCTGCCTCCCTACAGTATTTTCTGTCGTTAACTTTTAATCGTAATAGCTTTTATTTTATTTCGAGATAGAACTTTAAAAACAAACATATTATGATAAGAAAGATTGACTCGTAGATTTGTTGTGGCAGATCGCTTTTTACACGATAAAACAACACAATTTACAATTTTTCCGAGAGCGCACTCTCGCGACACGAAGCGATACAGAATGGCAATGACCAGCCCTGGGGCCCTACCGGCTAACTTTTCGAACTTCGGCGGGTCTGCCGAGCTTCAACTTAAAACAGATAAATCGAAGTAAGGAGTTTCGTATTGTACTCTTCGCCGAAGTTATTTAGAAGATATCGATGTTCGTGTGATATCATGAATTGGGGTTTGCATTTTAGCCCGATTGGGGCTCGATTTATCTGTTTTAATTTGAAGCCTGGCAGACTTTCCGAAGTTCGATGCGTTAGCCGGTACGGCCTCTGGTGAAGTAGTTTTATTAAACGTGCATAGTCAATATGTGATACCACCGTTGTCTCTGATTTCCATAACATAACACAATTACCAACGTACTTTGGCATAGGGGGTCGTCGCCCGCCTTTAGCCGGAAACAAATTATCGGACGCGGCTGATGGACGTGGCTGACAGCCGCTATCTGGACTATGAAAAAACACTGAGGTGTGCAAGCTATCGGACGTAAGTTGCGGACGTAACTATAAACTAATATGACGTCATCGGACGTCTGATAGCAATCTGGTACGCTGGATGTTTTTAACTGTGCTTATCTGTACTTATCAGTCGCGGCTGTCAGCCGCGTCCATAAGCCGTATCCGATAATTTGTTTCCGGCTTTTGCCGTCTCCATTGGTTAAATGCTCTAAGAGAAGAACAGCACAGGCTTTATTGCATACCTACCGCCCTTTTCAATATTACAATGCCAACAAGTATTGCGGTAGAAATGCGTGAAACTATTTTAACCGACTTCAAAAAAAGGTTCTATGTGCGTCTGATTTTGGGAATAAGCGGTAGGTATTGTCGGAAAATAATGAGCGAAAAGGATAGATGTGATGAATTTAAATTACTTACATATTAGTGGTCACTGCGCACATTATATGAAATTATTTATCCACAGCCCATAGAATTAAAAATAATAGAATAAACGCAAACGTACGTAATTAGTTTTATAAAGTGTAGAAGGCTAAAACAAAATAAGCTAAACGAAACGAATAAGCTAAAACAAATTGAAGAATTTTGAAACATAAAAGTTTTTAATTACAAAGATATAAGTCACAAAATTTTAACACTTAATGTCGTTTAACACTTAACCTAAAAAAAAACCTACAAAACATGAAAAGTACAATAAAATTAATTTACTTTTTATATCTATGTAATGTTTTACAAACCTGGTAGGTCCACGTCCTTATACCCGGAAAATAAGACTCATTTAAAGAAGTTAGAATGTAAATTACATTACAAATAATAAACGTCCATGGAGGGCATTTATTATTGTGTAAAGAAAATTTATTATAAACTCCTTAGAAAATTTATCACGCAATATTTATTATTCATTACGACGTTATTGTTCTCAGACAAATGGAGTGAATTAAGTGACACAATACTGTTAATTTTATCCGGGAACAAATAATTATGGTGTCCCTTGGATCGCGTGTCGGACAGAAAACGAGACGACTGTCGCAATTAAGTACCTACTATAATAGTTTTGTGATAAACAGATTTGAATATCTGTTCTTTGATAAGACAGGATTCATCTTAGAATTGTTAGGAAAAGGAACAGTTAGAGATATTGTTGGATGTGTCAAAAGCATACATAGCATAGCTCTATAGCATAGCTCTATAGTCAAAATGCTATGTGACTCTATAGTTACATAGCATTTAGCAGAAGAATGAAATATAGAGTCTTTGCCAGTCGTACATAAACACTTAAATTTATATTGGATATTTTTCTGTGCATCTCTCCATTCCCATCTTTCTTTGAATGTCTAAACTTATTTTATTCTGAATTTTACAAAAAATTAAGCTAGAAAAATGTTTAATTAAAAGGAACAAAAAACTTATTAATATTTGTCCTTTATCCTGCGCCGTTAATCAAGCTTAAGTGAAGGTTGTCTCATTTAGAAAAGTGGTGGCCTTTTTCTTCACAAAAAGATCCTATTTTCTCTGTAACCTTCTTTTAGGTAGTAATTACGAAATTATCTTTCAATGCAAGCCTTTATTATAAGACCTAGCAACAAGTGAGCGCAAAAAATATAAAAGTGATATTTTACGTGAGGATAAAATTTAATGACTAAGGTCCTACACTCCGGAAAACTAAAGCGTTATTATAGACGATATTACCACCCACGTTAAAGCCGCCCGCCCTGACTCGGCTATAGTCAGGGCGGGCGGCGAACATAAAATGCGTTTCTTTTAACACGCATTTTAGAACTAGAATAACTATAGATCAATTAGGCTAATTATTCTAGTTCTCATTCTAGTTTAGAAATACATTATACAAAGAAATAAGTACAATAGGTACTTACCTACTGTTAATTACATTCTAAAAATTAGTTAGGTACTTTAGTTTCAATATTCAGTCACACAAAGGAAGGTACGTACCTACATATTCCTTTTTGAGAAACAAATCAAAAATTATAACCGACTTCTTTCTCCCTCCCTAAATAAACTAGTAAGAATTATTTTAACTATATAAACTACTTATGGTGTTATAAATAAAAGTTTAGGAACCACCTAATTAAACCCTGATTGCCGTTGTCAAACAAAATAATAACAATTTACGTGCAGGCCAAAGCTACCACTTTCTTATAGAAGGAAATTACCTACATCTAATGTCACGCTCAATGACTCGGCTTAGGGCGGGCGGCGCGAGTAAACTAGATTACTCGTCAAACGAAATATCTTTACAAAGAATAATGTGAATGCTGCGTTACAATAATGATCTAATATGTAAGATCGTTATAATTAATTGTATTAGTCCTTATAGCTATTTTAATTGCGATTTAGGTAAATTATCATTATCACTGGGTTGCTCATCAGTTTTGTGAACAAACCTAATAAAAAAATTATAACTTATAAAATTTAAATGTTTAGATAGTTGTTAATCAATCACGCAAAAATAGCTAACTAAACGGATTTGGATGACACTTGCTACCCAGTTCAAAGCCTGGGATTAACTAAAAGGATCATTTTTATCCCAGTACAGTTGTATCCCGGCTAAGACCCTGTCCAGAGCTACGCGCGTATTAGAGGCGTTTCGCTATACAATGTACGCTTAGGACCAGCGACGTCAGCAACGTGTGCCATATTATCAGCAGTGTAACCAAAATCGCGTGTCAAATCGCGGCGAATTCGCCCTTTCTGGATAAGGTCTAAGATTAGAGTAGGGTGTCACAATCTACCAAGAGGTGTCGAGAAGTTAGGTAAGGGTGCATGTTGTCCTCACTCCTATTTAATCTGTACGCAGAAGAAATCTTTCGAGTTGCCAACGTTGTAACATCAACAATATCAGATATCTACGATAACACTGCTCATGTTTCGGGGAGTACCTACACAGGCACTGCATGAACTGTAAGATAATATTAATACCATAAAAAACCGGGGTATTAATAACTTAACACGTTAAGTGCGAAGCGAGGCCTAAATCACCCCTGAAGCAACTTCCCTGTGGTGCGGCAAGGAAAAACGTGAGTTTCTCTGTCGTGCGAATGGCATAGCTTTGGTTTGGTCCAGTGTAGGAAAGAGATAAATATATATTTGAGATGCGCTAATGGTTCCGTACTCGGTGGTGTACCTACCTTGGTACCGGATGTCTTAGGCCTCGTGCCGCACTGAATTAATATAATTTTAATGCAGTGCGGAACGAGGCTAAAACGTCCCATATCCCCCCTGACCTCGTACCGCACCCAACGCGAGCTTCCCGCGACCAGTGTTGTGCATCACGTCGATTGGAGAGCACGTCCTTTTACAGCGCCGAACATGTCTAAACGATGTCGGAAGAAGTTAGTTTTTTAATGTTAATTCAAGTTCTAATAAGTGTATTTTTAAAGCCCGAGGCAGAATAAATAGGACAGTTTCTTTTCTACTTCTGGTTGCCTTTTTTTTCTATTCTGTGAACCGCATTAAGATTTTCATATACAAATAGATAGATAAACCTTATGCATAAACCGTGATCCATTATTTTCCAATAATAAGTCTGTAATAGGTGCCTCTTAATGGTATAGAATGGAACGCTTCGTGCGCGAGTCCGACTCGCACTTGGCCGGTTTTTTTTTCTTTATGGCGCCTTCAAGCACAATTTAGATTATTAAAAAAAAATGTATCCTTTGATAGCTTTGTGTTGTTTTGCCAGGTTTTGCCCTTAAAACGATCTAATGAGATATAATTGATCAAAATCGGTCAAGTCGTTGCGTAGTTAAGACAGTTTAAAAACGTCGATATTATTTTTCCCATCACTAATCTCAGCGAAAATTTGCCCTATTTCAGTGCGTTACGAGGTGTATAAGATCCCATATTTTGTTTTGCTAATAATTCCTAAACTAGCCATCAGATCCCGGGGCGACGGTGGATTAGGGTTCATCAATTCACTGTCTATATCAATAAGGACCAAAATTCTCATTTATCTTTGATTTCGCGCCAGAAAATGGATTTTAGTCTGTAAAAGGAGGTGGGGTCTAATAGACCGCGTGTCGCCCTAACGTCTGGTCACGGTACGGGCCGATTATACCTCGTGCCGCAGGAACGGAAAGTATGCAAAAATTGGTGCCGCAGCTAACGTGTTAAAAACCAAGCCATTCGACAGAATGGCTTGTATCCCGGTTTTTATGGTGTCGCCTCTCTGAGGTCGCGAGTTCGATCGCCGACTGGGACAATTTAGACGACCACACTAAAATAACAGTACCAACTTATAAATAAAACAACATAGAATAAATCAGTTATTCTTATAAAACAAATTATACCATCATTCTTGTTATTGTTACCGAAGTTACAAATCAAGTTTTGTTATTGTTTTCTCTGCAAAAGGTCAAAGTTATCTTTGAAAACAAAGAATGCCTATCAATGTTTTATCGATTGAAATCAAGTTTGTGATGATAGATATGCTGATGAAATTATGAATTATTTTTGTTTTAATAACCCTATCGGTGCCTAATTTAATTGATTTGATCTCTGAGGACCCGGGATCCCGGGTTCGATCCCCGACAGGCTCACTTTAGAAAACAAACTTTTCAGATCTGAGTTTGGTGCTAATACAAAAAATCAGGGATTGATTATCCCTGATTTCAAAGATAAGAAGGAAGCCAATCTTCATTGCTTGTGCTACTTTTAGAAACATTTTCGACTTTTCTTTTATACGACAGAAATTCCCATCCCGATTTTACGACAGAGCCGATGTGCCCTCTCGCGGGTCCGAATTTCATTAATTCTCTTTACGAGTAGCAGGTAGGGCCGATAAAATATGGCGATGAGGTCGAACTGACGGTGCCATGGAAATTGGGTTTGCTGTCCCTTCAGCTAATTTAATTTGACGATTATTACTTTTGTAGTAAGAAGAATCATGTGAAAAATATGAAATCTCCATTCATGTTAGAAACGAAATGATTTCTGTCTACTTTTGCAGAAAAGAGGTAATGCCAAAAAACCGAAATAACAAATGTCGTTGCAGTCGGGGAAGCACTTTGTTTAAAATTGTTCCACAGAATGGTCCCCCGATTGCAATGACACTTATTATTCATCTTTTTAGTTAATTTTTGGCAGGGTAGTCGTGTTTTTTATATTTTTAAATTATTTATTTTTAAAATAGTAGGTAGGGTATTCGGTTCTAAGTAGATACATAGAAAAGTTATTACTTGATAGTATAACAATGAAAATCTCTCAAGATAATACCTTTTAAATAAGTTAAGCATTATTGAAAGGATAACTCAAAATATTTTGTGAAGAGGATAAAGTACAAAAGTGTCTGATATCAGCAAATAATACCTCTATCGTAAAATATAAGTAATAGGAAAATATCAGTGAATATTTTAACTTAATAAACCTTCTAACTTTCAGCGTTAAATTATTTTATTTGAAAGCTGTAACCCTCATTTTCGTATCTCGTGACAATTATTTTTATTCACCTTGACGGCCTAAAGCAGCGGTGGCAAATTAAATTCGTAATCAAATTAAAATTTCATCACCTTTGCAGCTTTAGGCGGAGATTTTTCTCTGTCAGAGATGTGTAGACCTGTAATTTCTATAAAATGTTATTTTCATCTCATATTTGCATTGAATTTTTTAACTATTTTATAACTTTTTTTTGAAAAATAAAGAAATAAGGTACATATGCACTCGTTATAACTGAATGTACCTAATTAATTACAACTTAATCAGTATTTAGTACATAGCTACCTACAACGATAGCGCATGCAAAATTTAAATTTAATAACTTACCTACAGCTTAATTTCGAGAACCGAATTTTCCTCAACTGAATCTACATACTTCCGAAACCCGCCTATTAAACGTGAACGAGTATTCACAGATGTTCCGAACTTCAGCCTACATATGTAGAAAACTTTCATAAGCTGTAAGTCAAAGCTCAGTATGCAAATATCTTGGAGTTCACGTCAACTCATCTTTAAACGCATGACAGTAAAGATCAAAATGAGTTTGCACGCCTTAAAGTGGATAGATAAAGGATATTTATACAAAATCTTATGAGGGATGCCGCGGAGTAATATCGGTCTGGTTTGCCCGGGGAAATAACAATAAAGTGAAAGCCTTGTACCAGGAGTCCAGGACTGACAATGTGAATGATTCGATCACATTTTTACAGCCACTCTTGGGCAAAGGAGACACTTTATTCCTGTTCTATGTGAGAGTAAAATAAATGTAGAAAGGTCCATCTTGCTTGCGTAGCGTCTACTTTCGCCCTAATGTTTGGTTATAACAGAACTATATATAATAGTATAAAAATGTAATAGTATATCTTCGACGTAGGTACCTCATTTTATCAGCTTTTTTTTTCATTTATCGGTTGTTATTAAATTTGATACGGCAATTGGACCTAATTTTCAGTTTACAACTTACCTTAAAGTAGCTTCAATTAAAAAGGAATTGCGTTGATATTGTTCGGTGTAGTGTAGATGTAAAGGGAATATATGATACTAAATAATATACTAGAAAAATTCGACTCGTCACCAGAATTGACTCAGGCGGGAATCAAACCCGCGACCTTTGGAAATCCGGTGTAGTGCTCTGACCACTGAGTTACCGAGTCACTCGATATAGTATACTATTAAGTATTGTTTAAAAATAGCATGCAATGATAAAATCTCTAAAATTAAAAAATAATATATGAATTGAATTGTGTTTTTACTTTTCATTTATTTTTATTACTATTACCACAGTTTTACCTACATTATAATCCTATTCAGATATTATACTGTAGTTTCAACATAAAACAACACATGTGGGTTTGTAAGATAGGTACCTATTAGCATAACATTATAAACCTTATCTCAATTAATTTAACATAATTTGATTTGCTGAAACTCTTTTTCTAAAGCAAATAAAAAGCATAAAATGGGATGGAACTATTTTTTTATAATCCTTTTATAAACAAGGAATATTCATTTACGTATTTTAAATAGTAACATACCTAGGTAATATAAAATAAATAATGTAAGTAAGTAATTGTATTAATGGTCAAAAGTTTCGAGAATAAAAAAATACTCTACTGCGAAGCTTTTCGGTTGAAATATTTTTAACAAGTTGATTTTTTAACGTTGTTTTTTTGAGATTGTAACCATTTTTATTAATTAGTAGAAGTGTAGGTATACTTAATGATTATTTAAAATACTTGCTGTATGAAAACATATGGGCAATTTCAAAGACAAGGTAAACACTTAATATTATCATTAACTCAATAATAAAGAAAAGTAAGTACCTTATTAGTTTGTCAGTTCGCTGTAACTCCATAAAAATCAACTACCTGCGTTAGCACTTGTTGTTTTTTGTGGTACCTAGATAAATCCGCTGTGGTACAAAAAAAAAATGTGATTGTATGAATAAAAATTTGTACCAACGAAAACTTTTACGAGTATCGAATCGATTACTCGTCAACTTGTAAAGCCTACCTAGCATTAATAATCTACTGTTCTAAATTTTTTCACGTATCCAAAAGCAATTATACTAACCCGCGGGTTCGATTCCCGTCCGAGAACATGATCTGGTGCGAGTCGTATTTTTTCTAGTATATTATTTAGTATTATATAAAAATAGCATTGTGAATGCTAAAATCTCAAAATTTAAAAAGCAACTATACTATCTTTTTTTCGGCGTTATTAATATACATATTCATGCCAAATTACAGCTTTCTAGTACTAAGGGCTATTGTACTAAACCGCGGACGGACAGATGGACATGGCGAAACTATACAAGGTGTTGGGACCAACTTTGAAATCGCAATATATATTTATATTATACAAAAAATTAATTACGAAAATATGAAAATGTATGAAACAGCTGTTTTTTTTCGCGATTTCAGAGTTGGTCCAATAGTAAAAGTTGTTCAGAATGATGGTCCCTAACTACCATATTCGGCATTAGGCGTACTTTTGTAACACGTTGTATAAGGGTTCCTTGTTGGCTTGGCTACGGAACCCTAAAAATATTCGAGGTAGCCTAAGATATATTTTCCTTAGATTATAGAGTGTGGTAATTAGCAACAACTTACATCATTAAACTAAATCAGGGATTAAAATATCGTTAAAAAATTATTTAACGTTCCAAAACGACTTTTAAAAATAACGTTATTAGACGGTTTACGTTGTTTTTACGGTATTGTACTGGTAAAATAAGGTTATTTGAGGGTTAAAATTATTTTAACGGAATTATAGCGGTATTTAACCGGTATTATAACGGTAAAATAACGTTATTTATTGGAATAACGATAAGGAAAATATCGATAATTTCAAAATAATGTTTTCAATCCCTGAATTAAATAGGTAAATATTTACCCATTGTTTCTTATGCACCATAATGATAACCTCAAATGAATCAGTCGTATCATAAATCTCCCACAACTTCTTAATGGCCATGATATTCCCAAAGGAATGGTACAGCAAAACTTCGGCAAAACTTCCGTATAAATAGACCAAGTATATACGTCCCCCGTGCCGTTCGCAACTCACTTTTCATACCGCCATTATTCATGCCACATTACCGTTTAAAACCTTCAAAAGTCTTTCATCTATATAAAAGAAAAGTACAAAACAGTCACTGTTTCTTTGAAGTCAATATGACTTAAAACAGTCACTTGTTTCTCTGAAGTCTATCTTTCAAAAGTTTCTGTGTCTGTGTAATCGGATCAGTAGCCAGATTCCAGATCCTATCTTATTTAAAGCAATGATATCTTATTCAAGCGACGTGATGGGCGGGCGGCAAAGTAGTGGAGTAATGTATACATTAACGTCAAGATTTAGGGGGATTAAGGATTATCTAAACTTGATTGTACTTAAGTCAATGTTGTATTGTGAAACATTTTGTTCTTAATCCAAATGTATGTAACTTACCTTAAGTATAATCAGCTATTGTTTTTTACTCTAGATCTAAGTATGTCCAAATCCATCCACAAAGAAGACCTTGAATATTATACAATATTTATATAGGTAAGTACCTACTTACATATAAGTTTCACCACTTAATAAGTCACAAGGAGTTTTTGATGATGATGTAGTAGAAGTTTGGAACAGTTAGCAATGTCAACAACCAGAGGAACAATAGGTATATGAAGTAAGAGTTCAACATGACGATTTCATTTCTTGAAAAATTTCCCGCAGAGGAAATTGGAAAAGTTGTGATTTGGGCTATATTGTTATTATAATCACTGTCTGTGTATGGCATATCGATTGACCTACTTAAGGCAGTTGCGGGTTTTATTCCTCCTGACATCTCCCGAGATATGCCGATTTAACTGACTTGGGAGTCGAAGAACCGAATCGGTAAAGGTTTTTGGAAAGTTGGATTGATATGAGTATGAGGAAAACCTCATACTCATATCAATCCAACTTTCCAAAAACCTACTAAGGTAAGTATGCAAAAGCATACTTACCTTAGTAAAAGTTAAGTTACTTTTGAGCGTGACTGTTCTCATATTTCTAAGTAACTCAAAAGTCAAAGACACTGGTAT
This sequence comes from Catoptria pinella, assembly GCA_963556745.1. Classification (NCBI taxonomy): domain Eukaryota; kingdom Metazoa; phylum Arthropoda; class Insecta; order Lepidoptera; family Crambidae; genus Catoptria; species Catoptria pinella. The sequence continues at coordinate 9,186,256 of OY750774.1, read as the reverse complement.
TTCAAAAAAATTAACAACAAAGTTTTCAACAATTCCAGAGACCTCTCAGCGATTACAAAATCAAGTGATACGCAAGTTGAGAACATTTTCATGTTTCTTTCACTCTCATATAAACAAATTAACCTTCGGCATACAACGTAGGGTATTTTTAACCCCAGCTCCAGAAAAATACTTCGACTTATAAGTAATAATCGAGCAATAACATTGAAATTCCCAGTAGCTGGGCGTTAAAAATTGCCGCGTCGACTCGCTAGAATAGAGAAACTTAGTTATTTCTATATTTTTTCATAATGTTACATATTTCTAGTTTTATAATATTGGCTTAGACTAAAAGTTCCTATTAATATAAAAGACCCACGTGATTTTTTTTGATAAAAGGAAAATTTGTTGAATTTCAGGAGAACTTTTGCATTTTGTGATTTTTTTTATGATTAAAGTTTATTTTCTTTATTATTTTGTGTTTTAATTATTACTTTATAACTAATTAAGCCAAAAACCCTATCTAAGCCGTTGTATTTAAATAATACCCTTAATACATAATATATTTACTAAAGGTTATTTTAACCCCACGTTGTACGGGTAAGGTTTTTTTTTCACCTTGTATGCCGAAGGTTAAATAAAAAAAGAAATACCTCCTTCAAAAAACCTGAAAAAAACAGGTTTTTCTTTTTTTTAAAGCTTTTTTATTTTAAACTTTTTTGTGGTAGGTATGTAGGCGTGTAAATATTTTTTTACTTTATATAGTACCTATTTGTGGTAAGGTATGTAAGCGTGTAAATATTTTTTAACTTTATATAGTATTTTCTATGGTACAACGAACATAACTGAAATTCCAAATTCACGCTGTTTGTTTTTAAGGAGTTCCGTTGTGCCTTCGTACTTCGTAGTTCAAGTCTAGTCCAAAACGTTGCAGACCATAGTTCAGTTTGTTTTGGACTGTCATAAACCTACCAATATCTCAATCACTAACACAATAATATTTTATTTGACTTCGAGGAGTTCCCTTGTGTATCTTCGATGTCCAAGGGCGAATACCTATGAAATTTAAATGTGACTACTCTTAAGGTATACCCTTTCAAACAAAAACGGAATCATCGAAATCGATTCATAAACAAAGAAGTTATACCTGAAAATCCTCAAAAACTCGTGCGATGGTAAGCTAAATAATTGATATTTTTCAGGATTATGAAAAAACTACTAGCCAGATCTCTGTATTTTTTTTATGGGACCACACACGAACTATTTTCTTTCAAATAAAAAAGAATAATTGAAATCGGTTAGCAACTGGTGAAGTTATTTTAAAACATACATAAAAAACCGTCGACTTGATAACCTTCTCCTTTTCTTGAAGTCGGTTAAAAAGTAGGTTACATTTTAAGCAGCTTTCAATAACTCTGTCCGCCTTATTGTTCAAAATTAATTACCAATTGCCTTTTACCCTCTGCCGGCAATAAGACAAATAATCCTCTCATTCGAAACTTCCAAGCAAACGATTTTTCTCTTCTGCTAAAAGTTGGCGAGGATTAAACTTGAACTTTAATGGCTTCTTAATGAGCCCCGACAAAGGCCCAGCAGAAACAATATTTACGCACATTTATAATGAGAAGTAGGCTCCCTCGCCGACCTCTTTGCGATTCTACTTCGCATATTTCATTTTAATGTCCAAGCGGCACTACATTTTTTTAAGGCGGGCTGCGATTTTGAAGCGCCTGAGGAATCACTGAATCACATTTTACATTCTTTTGTTCTTTCTTTATGCCAACGAAAAGTTAAAAGATTTGTGAATTTCAATAGGTACCTACCTAATAATTGCAAAACCTTAATTTTATTTAGTCAAATTCCCAAATCGATTTTCAAAGTACCTACATCATCATCATCATCATATCAGCCGCACGACACCCACTGCTGGGTATAGACCTCACCCAAGGGGCTCCACAATGATCGCATCCAGAGGCTTCGCGCACCAGATCATTGGTCCACCTTGTCGGAGGCGCGGTCCCCATTCCAGAACCTTTCCGTCCCAAAGGCCATCGGTTTTTGTCGCTATGTGTCTTGCCTACTGCCACATCAGCTAAGTAATCCTTCGAGCGATATCGGTTACTTTAGTTCTCCTACGGATCTCCACATTTCTGAAATGCCGAGCATGGCTCTCTCCATTGCATGCTTGGTGACCTTAAGGCGCCATCTCCATAAGCGAGAAAATCGCGGCGATATTATCGTCGTGCCACGTATTTCTATATACCCTCTATGAATGTGTCTCCACACGGCGATGTTATCGCGGCGATGGGACGAGTGGCAGTGTTCGCGCGTAACATCGTCGTATCGCCGCAGTATCGTCGCTACTGGTGGCGCGCCCGCCGCGCTCTCGCCGCGAGCACAACGTCGTCAAGGAAATGCGGCGATTGCGCTACGAGTCGTAGCGAACACGCTGTGATTCCGTCACGACTCGTGACTATATGCTGGCGGAATAATCGCTCGTTCGTGGAGATTACCCGCCGATAGAAGCGCGGACTCGTCGCGATTCTCTCGCCCGTGAAGACAGCGCCTAAGCCTTCTTTTTATTTGCAGCTGAAATTTTTGTACTTACCTATACGTACATTCTTCAAGCTGACATAGAAAAATAATGCCATCCCTATCATGCATTTAACAAAGCGAAGACAAGAGAAAAAGACAATAAAACGTCAAATGAAAATAGGAACTCATTTATTTACATACAAAATATTTACATAAAAGAGGGAGACTCCAACTACAAACAAAAATAAATGAAATGGCAACTTGAGCAAATTTACTTAAGTAATATTATGCTTAAAGGACTGCGATGCTCGCTCCTAAGTTTTAACAAGTGATGTTTTAATAAGTAAGTTTAATATCATTACTACAGATAGTTGTAAGTTAGACTTCAAACATTTATTCAATCGAAATAAACTGAACAGCTTTGTAAAATATATATAAAAACATTGTAGAAAATACTAAATAATCCCAAAGAAAGTTGAGTTACTTAAACACAAAAATTAATCTCGAAAATATTCTTAATGTCTTTAAATTTAATACCTAATGGAACTAAGTTAGCTCCAGCTTCAATTGTTATCCTTAGTGTTGCTAAGGACATCCTAAAATTATGTGTTCATAAACTTACAAACTACTTAATATAATATAAGAAGTAGTATGGAAAAAGGTAATGGAATTTTAACTTAAAAACTACGTGCAAAGGAATGAAAAAGTATAAAAGCAGTAATTTCAAGATTTCAGTTAAGTTCTTTGGACCAACGAGTAGCTAAAAATAACGCTTAACCTAATTATTTTTAAACTTTTGTACACACACCAAATCTCACATTCACAGCTTTAAAATGAAAATATAGTAAAATATTTATATCAAAAATTGTGACAATCGAATTTGCAATATCACATTATTACCTGCATGGGATTTAATGCTAACTCTACACTACTCACTCACTAGCATTTAGTTGATCGATCAATTCGTAATACTCCGAGCGGAAAGCGACTAATCGCTATAAGTCGAGGTCATCTTCAGATTCACTGTCACTGGTATCATTCAAAGCCTTCTGTATTTCATTTTCAACTTCAGCAGCACTTTGTGATTTTTCATCAACAGCCAGTTTATTATACGCTATATTTAAATTAGAGTTATAGTTACCTGCGCACCATCTTTTGAAAATGCAGGCCATCAAAAAGTAAAGCGAAATAAAAGAAATGACGAATAAAATTACTGAGAGAGCGATGTTTAATCTGTAATGCCAATTCACGTATTCTATTTGTGGTATAACTGTGATGGGATAGCAGTAGAGTTTTAATTCGACGTCTGATTGGTTGACTAAGCGAGCATCGTCTAAGCAGGAAGAGCATTGGCTGTTCAGAGGGCCTGTGCAGCCGGCACAAGTGTAGTGACACTGAAGGCAAATCAGAGGCGATGATACTCCAGAAGGTTCTAAGTCTAAAGCTTCAATCGCTGTCGGCTTTGGCTCCTCAAAGCCCTGCCTTTTCTCAATGCCACCTTCTGTGTACGTGAAATTACGTTTTCTTGACTTCCTTTCCGTTAGAACCTCGCTGGGATACGTGCCTCCTGGACAATGTTCGTAGCATCGACCGTCGTACAAGTGCAAACCCTTCGCGCATTCTAGTGAAAGAAAGAGAACAAGAATCTTTTAATTACATAAACAAAAAGGGATAGACTGCCACCACCCTGCCTGTCCAGTTTCCATGCAGTTTCGAGGTCTTGCCAGCGGACCAATGAGGCTTGCGGCGCACGAAGAGGCACGTACTCAGGTTGATCGCATAGTGAGACGAATGTAATGAGGAAAGGGACAGGTATAGGTACAGAATGTCAGAATCTTGTCACTGATCTCAAATAATTTTGTAATTGATACTTATTTAAAACAAAATCAAAAAAACGACAAAAACACTAGGTGACACTGGACATGCACAAAAGGAAGACGTGCACAAAATTAAATGAAATCAGGAATCCTAAATAATAGAAAAGTACGTGAAACATGCATTTTGTCAACAGTGTGCAAGAAGGTGAAGGAAAATTAAGAATTAGAAATTTAGAAAAAGTATTTGTTTAAGAAGCTTTAGTGGCGAATTATGGAGTTACGTGTATTTAAGCATATTAAGCCAAGCATACATGCAACACGACAACACATTGACTACTAATAATTACAAACTTAATAAACTAAAAATATTAATAACGTGTGTAACTGCTATTAATTTCTATTGTATCGTTTGACATCAGAGACAAGATTTACCTAACAATGTTCCAAATGAAAATCTGTATAATTTTGTAATAAAAGATTGTTTTTATTATTTCACTTTCATATTAGATTCCATATATACAAATTATGCATCAACATTTACAGTAATAAATACAATTCATTATGCTACTTAACGCCAATTGGTGATCAATTTTATACATTTATACAACAAAATGGTTATAAAAATGAGCGTTCCTGCGAACTTCATCGCAACGTTAATGTTACAACATCTATACAATATGCCAGATCCTTTAATTGAAAAGAAAATTAAAGGAAAATTACTGTAATACTAAGTACGCTCACAGTAACTTTAAGTAGGTACTTACAATTTAATTAAAATGTAGATAGACAAGTGTCAAATTAGCAGGGAAGCAGAATATTTCTTGATTGACTCGTAAAAATATTGGAATTTTATTTTGCTATCCTTTTGCAACATCAGCTATCAACTAGTCAGGATCTAACAGATTGTATTCATGTTGTATACACCAACCCCCTTACTAATAAAGATTGTATAGCAGATGTATAGTTACACAGTGTTTTGTCCCTTTCTCTTCAGTGTCTAACTTAAATAGTTTGTCAGAGAGTAACTATTGTGTAACTATACATCTGCTATACAATATTAGTAAGGGAGTAATTGTATACTATTAACTAATTACACAATTATTATTTTCATACTAAATCGATCACACCATCCTACTCGAATATATTGGAACACAAACGCATCCAGTTGGAATATTGAAGTACTTTTTTTTAATTAAGTTTAAAGCTACCGACGCAATATTTACGCCTAATACTTTTTTTAACTACCAGTCAATGAGAAATCGTGATCGTTCAGTCATTTTTTTTTAATTTACAGTTCCATGAGCAATTTGTACAAGTCTCAAAATTTATTTATACCGATGTCATAGCTACGTGTTATATACAGTTATCATTATCAATAGGTTAACTTAGTCTAGATGGATTGGCAATCTTTGCTATGATCACAACCACAATATGCAATTTTTATGTTTACGAGTTAAACACATGAATCTACTCGTATCTTAACAAGGTTTCCATTGTTTCTGATATGGACAATGTGACAGTTACGTAGCATTTCTTTGTAGGTTAACTTATAATAACTTTATTTACGTATTCAAAGAATAACACATTTACGTAATAATGGCAAATAAGTTTTATTTTTTGTTGATTGAAGGTAAATAGAATTGTATTTTTTGTAAACTAACATTTCGTAAGTATTAGGGGCTTAAGTATAAAATTGACGTTTTGTATGGAGAATATAAAAGGATTTGAATTTTCCATACTGACATTTTCTTAATTTATTTAACAACCATGAACGCTAATGTTTTGAAACTTTTATGCACTAATGTTTTAACACTAAGATATGATTTTGCCACTTAGGTTACGCGAAAAAAATAAGTATTGGCTAAGTTACAACGAAATAAAAAGTCCTTTCTGCTAACACAAAAAGGATTTACTAATAATAAGGTACTTTTTTAAAGTTAAGGAAAGAAAATTAGAAATATTTTTATTGCTGACAAGTAGTTGACCGTCATGATCATAATTTGAAATAAACAACCGAAGCATTTTTAACATCATAAGATATGAGTCTCTGTGTGTAAGAAAAAATCGTCAATTTCATACTTTAACCCCTATTATTAAATTTCGAACGTCAAACGGGAAAAAACTAATTAGACGAAAAATAAAGCTGCCCAACTCCACCTATCGAATTCAGTTTTATAAAGTTCGTGCAATAAACTTTTGTATTTATTTGCTAATGGCCAGTGCGTTTTTCACGAAGTTTTAACTCAAAATGGTAAACAACGAAAAAGTACCTGGAAAATAGTTTGTATATTTTTCATTCGCTTTTTCGTATATTTAGATATTCATTATTTTTTTTCAAAAATGAATTAAAAATTACGTCTAATCATGATTAATTCATATTACGTACTTACTAGTTAAATATGGTATTGGCTTTACTAAATATAAATTGCATGTAAGTATTTTATTCACATTGTAAGGGTCTTTAGTACGCGCTGTTCACCGCGTGCCTGCGACTGACAAGCGTATAGCCACAGTATAAAAAGTACCATAATTATGTCTTCATACATACGAAAGCGGGTCGCACTAAGAATTTCAAAATACTTCGGTGCGTATATCAGACGTAGGAAATTATTTCATGGACACTGAGTTATTATCATCTCTTTGGTAGTATAGCTCGCATTTGTCCTGCATTTGACATCGTCTTCGCACATACAACAGAGCGTAGGTAGGTAGTGATAATAATCACAGAGCGGATACGGTTACTAAAATACCCCTAATGCCGAATATCTGAAATCTGTAATCGCGAAAAAAAAAACAGCTGTTTCATCCAAAAAACAAATCGAAAATATCAAAATGTATGAAACAGCTGATATTTTTTTTCGCGATTTCAGAGTTGGCCCCATAGTAAAAGTTGTTCAGTTTGATGGTCCCTATATACCATATTCGCCATTAGGGGTATTTTTGTAACACCTTGTATATTTGATTTAATATTTGCTTTTATTTTCACAACGAAAGTAAACAATCCTCATTGTTTTACAATTCGAATGCCCAATTCATGAAATGAATTCGACGGCGACTACCACAATTGTGTGGGAGCAATGCAGGCCCTAGGGAAATTAAAACTGTTTTGGCTCTCGCAATGAATTTAATCAGAAGTTAAGCAGGCCTCTCTGTGTATCTGAATTGATATTAAAGTCTAGAATTCTAGGAATTGACGCGATATAAGAATACAATTAAAAAAACCGCCAATCACGATCAGACATCAGTTTCTTATATTTTTTTTTCTATTTCCTACGGTTTGGAAACATCTAATTGATTATCACGCGGAGATTTTGTATTTGAACCTTTTTTTTAAATAAAAAAATATCTTTTAAAATGTTTTGATACTGTCACATTACCATAATAGAAAATGCTGTATTATAGGTAGTTCGGTAATAATTTTATTTAACATTGGAACTTATTATAACAGATATGTTTCCCACAATAATTATACATATAACAACACAATGGCGAGATGTTGAGATGTTATCCATTCACTCGAATTGATTATGACTTAAAGCTATAAAAATTATCGCCAAAATATTACTTAAATAAACCATTGATCTATCTAAACATTAACTATAGGGTTATTTGTAAAATACCAACAACCTCGCAGGAGTAGTTTATAGTTGCCTTACCACGAATTGATGCAAACTGTGTTCGGTACCGTAAACTATCGTTTTCTCTCTTTCACTTGCACTGACTGTGAGCAGTATATCCGATAGTTTACGGTAGTGAAAACAGTTTGTATCAACTCATGGTACACCTCCAAGTCTCGGCACGGATCTTGAGCAGTGAAATTTTATGCGCCGAAGTCATTTTTAGGTCTCGTTTGCTGGGTACGCGTGTAGAGACGTACGCGCCGTGCCGTGCAGCAGCGTGTGTAGCTCTGATTGGCGGCTCTGAGTGACGTAAGCGCTAATTGGTTTGCTGTCGGACTTCGTTCCGCACGCGCTCCTTAAGTACAGTCGCGCTCGACAAAATTATAATTTTTTATGTGAACATTATTAATTAAAGTGTTTGTGATTTTGTAACCAAAAAACGCCGAGGAAAAATAAAGTGTTGAGTAAACATGTAAAAAAAGACAAAAAAACGATTTTCCACACAAAACTCGATCAGCTGTTTGAACATTTGTATGGAAAGTAGATTTGTTTGTCTTTTTCGGAAAAGTTGTAGAACAAACGTTGTTCTTCATGATATTAGTAAGATTACTACGCAGGAGTCGATACTCCTGCGAGGTTGTTGGTGTTTTACTATAACCGTGTATAATAGTAATAAATAATAGTTATCAACTGAAACATTCGAACCTTTAATAAATGCGTCATGTTTTGGTATAAAATATAATGTGAATATGTTCTATTAAATTATGATAACCACTTACGAGCTTGTTCGTTAACAGAATAAAACTTGAGTAAATTCAAAATTAGCTATTAAAAAAAATAAGTAGGTATAATGATAACATGGTATAATCCAAAAAGATTACTTACGTAGTGTGATTAAAGAATGTAAACTCAATTTTCAAAAGTAAAATTATTAGTAAATATATAATTAATAAGTACCTAATTATAATCATATTTGCAACAGGACGATAATATGTTTTGAAGAAAATTGTTTCATTTGGAAATGGACCAAAAGCTTTTCATCACTTTCAGTTACCTATCTTGTTTTTTTTGATTACGTAATATTTCACAATGGCTAAAATCTGTCATTTATTTAAGCCATTTTCGCAATTAGGTATCTTTTTCTATTAACTTTATGTAAATTAATTCAAAATGTACCAAATAAAACCAACATTTACTTTGGAATTTCAATAACTTTGTAGCCAAAAAACTTTAAAAAGGGTTAACTTATGAGTATTATGTCTTACCCTCGTATCGAGTAAGTAATAACTTGTGTAAAACTTGCAATTCTCAAAATGTTTATAAAATTATATTCACATGCAATTTATTGTATAATAGTATATTATGCAATTAGTGAATAAAGGACGGAGCGAGGGCCACAAATATTCATGGCGTAAATACGTTTTTCAAGAAGATTTAAGCGAAAATATTATTTGCACAAGGAGTTTGTATGTCGAGTATTCTTTGCACAAGGAGTTTGTATCGAGTATTTTTTGCTCAAGGAGGTTGTATAGCGTTGAGATGGAGATCGAATGGTGTTCTAAATTCAAACACCAAAATAGTGATTTAAATTCACATGTATCAGTGAATAACATAAGCTATTTAAAGGGGGAATGGTATAAAATAAATTAATCTTATAGGCACCAAAACTGCATTTAAGATTAATTATACTATAAATTGCATGTGAATATAATATCACAAGCATTTGAGAATTGCAAGTTTTACTCAAGTTATTACTTACTCGTCTATAGATACGAGGGTGTCTCACGAACGAGATTTTATTCAATCATTTATGCAAAAATAATTGGCATTGGCTTACAGTGAGTAATTTTACTTTCAATCTGGCTTAGTGAAATGAAGTAAAAAAGATAAGTCTTTTTGCGATGAAAATTTAATACTCTATTATAATAGCAACGCCATTAATGGAATTAAAATTAACAACAATATGTATTAAGAATGAAAATGTGATGTAATTAAGAATTTTCCTAAGAACAGTAGGCTAACGCACTTCTATCGCACTTCGTTTTCATTTTTCAAACTTAGTTTTCAAAATTTCAAATCTGAAACGAGCTATTACTCCTCTTTGCCTAATGTGTACGTACGTATTTTAGATGCAATTACGATCAAAATGGACGTTTTATTGAAATCGTAACTTATTAAGTATTATTATAAAGTAATTGCACTTTTTGGCTCCTCAACACATTATGCCAATTTATTATGTTAGTAGATTAAAAAATTTAAATTTTCTTTTGTAAACTTTCAATGATTAACCGTGTTTGTGTGAATAGAATTTGGTTTAATAAAGTCTTAACTACATAAAGGTCACGATTATATTTATTTAAATTTCTCTTTGGGATAAAACCTATTAGGTTTATTCCTGGCGATCCATTTGTTAAAAGTATCCAATATCCAGCGTAATTGGAGTTTTGTCCAAAAATATCCGTCGGATATTTCTGTGCCCTATTGCAAAAAATGTGCGGGTAAAAATTAAGCTGAGTATTAACTCAAACGAACAAAGGGACTTTTATGTGGGGTGAGGGAGGAATGGGCAAGTTATCAAGTGCACTTACGCCAATATTGAGTAAGACGAAATTTAATAAAGCTGCCGGACGACAAATGTGAACACAGTTGTGAACAGAATACCAAGAATAATGTCGTCAAGATTTATATTTAATATAAATAATATTATTAATAATATATTAAACAACATCACAAACATTGCTTTGATTCCAAAGTAGCTAAAGCATTTGTGTTATGGAAATCAAGAGACAACGATGGTAAACACACACACCCAGACCTGAGCCAATATAAAAAAGGTTTCTAAATTGACCCAGCCGGGGATCGAACCCGGGACCTCAGAGATGGCGACACCTTGAAAACCGGCGTACAAACCACTCGACTACGGAGGTCGTTAATATTAATTGATTCCAGTTTCAGTATCTAACTTGACATGAGACCTCTTTTTTAACAGGTAAAGTTCACATTGCAATCCAATTTTTATACGCCTCTAAAGGCTAGAATAAAATATTTCTCTCTCTTGTCTCTCAATCTCGGTATTAATTAATTAATGTTTTATTCTGTAAATAAGTATTTGTGTCAGTCAAACTTCTGCAAAATACGAATGGCTAAGTTTGTTTCCTACAAGATCTCTGTAAAGTAGTTACAACACGAGCTGTGAAAAGCTAAATAAATAATGAAAACGTTTAAATATTATGTTGGTACGGGTATTTATTTTGAGACAAATTGCCACGACTTTTAGTGGTATTTAAAAAAAACTGAGTTGATTCTGTATTTGAAAATATTTGTGAAGAAAACTGAGTTTTTTGTAATAATATTTGGTATGGAAACCAAAAACTATGTTGTAATTGTTTTCAGAAATATAATCGTTTAAATATGTTTTCTAATAACAGTTATTTTCTTTTTTTAATGTTTATTCCCGTTCATATTCTCACACAAACACAGTTAAGCTGAAACAGCTAACAAAATAATTTAAATGGCAACACTGTGTTGCTTAACCCCTTGAAGTGAGATTAAGTTAAGTAGATAGATACGTATTTAATATTAATCCCCAACAATACAATAACTATCTTGTGAGGACAGTAGCAAAGTGCTAAATGAAACAAGTTAAAGGGGTTTTAACTCACAATACTAATTTCAGAAATTATACTAAATAAGTACTTGATGGTTTGAGTGGGTCACACTGGATGGATTCAGTTACCTATACAAGGTGTTTGGAAATAGCCTTGTAAAGCCGTTAAATATGGTACCAATACAACCTCGGTAAATTAGTATAAACCCTGTAAACCACCACATAGCTAGCAAAGTTCGTTTTTTTATTTGTAAGGAAAACTGATAAGAGACAACCCTAGACGCAAATAGACTATTGTTTTCAATAATCAATCCCATTAATAGGCAAAAACAAAACACAATTTCGGTATAGGATTGCCACTACGCAGTTTATCATACAAAAACAAACTTTTTTTTTCAAAAATTGGTTTTCAGGGTTTATACTAATTTTTAAATTTTGAGATTTTTATATAATTATAAATAATATAATACTAAATAATATACTAGAAAAAATACGACTCGCACCAGATCATGTTCTCGGACGGAAAGTCTTTCGAGAGACTCGGTAGCTTAGCGGTCAGAGCATTGGACCGGATATCCAAAGGTCGCGGGTTCTATTCCCGTCCGAGAACATGATCTGGTGCGAGTCGTATTTTTTCTAGTATTTTATTTATTATTTTATAATAATTTACCGGGGTTGTATGCATGGTACTCTATCTACCATATTCGCCCATATTTTATTAAGCATTCTGTTTAGTAAGTAAAGGTATAGGCAATAAACTCTGTTAAACGAAAAACGAAATAAACTACTTACTTTGGATTATTCATATGAGTTATCATTACATTTCGATAAATTTACTTACATCAAGTTTGGTAGATGAAAACTGTGTGTCAAAAAGTAACTTACTATTGAACCTTGTTTTTAGGGTTCCGTACCAAAATGTTAAAAAGGAACTGTTCATGAAGATGTCGCGTCAAGCAGCAAACCGCGGGTTAAGGGGGAGCTGCGCGGGCGGCGAAGAAACGATATAAAAACGGATGCGCGCGCGCCGGACGACCATTCCTACGATTTTTTCAAACATTAAGTTGAATGTAGAGGTTAATTCCTTCTACATTGGTGAGATGGCGCTGGCTTGCAGCGTAAGAGTTGATATACTAGAAGAAATTCGACGTTCTCACCAGTGACTCGGTAGCTCAGCGGTCAGAGCATTGGACCGGATATCCAAAGGTCGCGGGTTCGATTCCCGTCCGAGAACATGATCTGGTGCGAGTCCTATTTTTTCTAGTATATTATTTAGTATTATATAAAAATAGCATTGTGAATGCTTAAATCTCAAAATTTCAAATAGTTATATAGCTTTCTCATCTTAATCAACTGTTTAAAAATATCTGGAAAGATGTTCAGTTGAATGTAGAGGTTAATTCCTTCTACATTGGTGAGATGGCGCTGGCTTGCAGCGTAAGAGTTGATATACTAGAAGAAATTCGACGTTCTCACCAGTGACTCGGTAGCTCAGCGGTCAGAGCATTGGACCGGATATCCAAAGGTCGCGGGTTCGATTCCCGTCCGAGAACATGATCTGGTGCGAGTCCTATTTTTTCTAGTATATTATTTAGTATTATATAAAAATAGCATTGTGAATGCTTAAATCTCAAAATTTCAAATAGTTATATAGCTTTCTCATCTTAATCAACTGTTTAAAAATATCTGGAAAGATGTTCAGTTGAATGTAGAGGTTAATTCCTTCTACATTGGTGAGATGGCGCTGGCTTGCAGCGTAAGAGTTGATATACTAGAAGAAATTCGACGTTCTCACCAGTGACTCGGTAGCTCAGCGGTCAGAGCATTGGACCGGATATCCAAAGGTCGCGGGTTCGATTCCCGTCCGAGAACATGATCTGGTGCGAGTCCTATTTTTTCTAGTATATTATTTAGTATTATATAAAAATAGCATTGTGAATGCTTAAATCTCAAAATTTCAAATAGTTATATAGCTTTCTCATCTTAATCAACTGTTTAAAAATATCTGGAAAGATGTTCAGTTGAATGTAGAGGTTAATTCCTTCTACATTGGTGAGATGGCGCTGGCTTGCAGCGTAAGAGTTGATATACTAGAAGAAATTCGACGTTCTCACCAGTGACTCGGTAGCTCAGCGGTCAGAGCATTGGACCGGATATCCAAAGGTCGCGGGTTCGATTCCCGTCCGAGAACATGATCTGGTGCGAGTCCTATTTTTTCTAGTATATTATTTAGTATTATATAAAAATAGCATTGTGAATGCTTAAATCTCAAAATTTCAAATAGTTATATAGCTTTCTCATCTTAATCAACTGTTTAAAAATATCTGGAAAGATGTTCAGTTGAATGTAGAGGTTAATTCCTTCTACATTGGTGAGATGGCGCTGGCTTGCAGCGTAAGAGTTGATATACTAGAAGAAATTCGACGTTCTCACCAGTGACTCGGTAGCTCAGCGGTCAGAGCATTGGACCGGATATCCAAAGGTCGCGGGTTCGATTCCCGTCCGAGAACATGATCTGGTGCGAGTCCTATTTTTTCTAGTATATTATTTAGTATTATTAAGTACTTACTTTTGTAACGAATTATTTACAATAAATTTGTTTTTTCATGAAAATAAAAATAATTCATTGAAATTTCCACTCATTTGGATAGGGAAGGAGGCTGCTCCCTGCCTCTAGAGGAACCCTTATGGTGCGACTCAGTCTGTCTGTCAGTCTGTCATAGCTGAATAGTCTGAAGCATGAAATTTGGAATAGTTTTAAATGACGAAATAAAAATATTTATATTTTTTTGCAACAGGGACTTAAAGGGGTCTTAAAAATTCGAAGTGAGGCTACTAGAGCATATGGGATATCATATAAAAGAGCGCTGCTTGCACATTGTCAAACATTTTTTGAGGCCGCATAGTTTTCGACTTGATTGATGAAAAATGTAAAAAAATAACGTTCCCCCTTTTATCTCCGAAGTTTGCATGGAGAAAAATCTGAAATCATTTTATGTGATAGAAGTTTATGTAAACATTACAGAAAAAACAAAACGATGTCTAAATAGTAAACAAAAAATAAAATGTAGAATGATGGTACGGAACCCTCGGTGCGCGAGTCCGACTCGCTCTTGACCGTTTTTTATAACTAAAGCGACTTTCAACAATAGTTTATAAAATTAATAAATGAGGTTTGAAACGGAAAATGTACCTATGTCACATGAATGGTTTACGCCCCAGATAATTTATTACGTGGCCTCAGTGCAAAAGTCAGTTTGTTTACTCTCAATTTTACCACAGGACTTAACCACTCGTTCGTGATACGACCGTCAATCACGACGAGGGTTTACGCCGAGTTAATCAACTGCTAACTAATTAGTGTGACCCGTCCATAACACGACATCGAGAGCTCACTACATCCTGTTGCCCTACCAGTGATGCAAACTGTTTTCGTTACCGTAAACTATCGTTTTCTCTCTTTCACTCGCATTGACTGTGAGCAGTTTTATCCGATAGTTTACGGTAGCATAAACAGTTTGCATCAACTCATGGTAGGGCCACTGTAACCATACTAACCATAAACGAAATGCAATACCAACCTCTTTACTTACACAATCGTAACATAAATAAAAATAAGTTATCATTAACAGCTTGTACTTAATTTTAACTTGGTATATTTTAATTAAAATCACATGCTGCCAAATAACGCAGCCACCGAAGCAACACTAATATTGATTCCCTAAAATGAACTTTAATTTAATCAGGTAAAGTGTAGTTTCGTGGTAAATGTATGTTTGAGTTGAATCGACTGAAGTTTGCAAAACTTACAAACTTAAAACTCACCAGAAGCTACACTTATATGTGCTAATACCACCTGAAATAAAGATCTTACTAAAATTATGATTTGTTTATCGGCATCGGATCAGGCAGAATCGAAAAAGTTAACTATGTATCTTTTATTCGGAAGACAAAGATTTTAAGAATCGATGGCGTTAAGTCAGATAATAAAATGCATCATACTAATAGGCCGAGAAAAAAAAACTGATTTTTCCAATGCAACTATTATTAAATTATGTTATGACAATTAATTTAAAGAAATTAACAATCTAAAGTGTCGCCTAATTTACGGATATATAATCCGTGCGCGATGAGAATGGGATGGAACCTTGTCGAACTGAGACGTGTTTGTTCGCCGGCTAGCCACAGGGATATCCAAAAACACGGTGTCACGCATGCGAGCCGAAGTGAGGGAAGCTGAAGCAACTTCAAATAAGATAACAAGTAAACAATTAGTTGATTAATTAAATTAAAATTAACTAATCAATCAATACAGTCAATTTTCTATTTGCTTTGACAAGGTTCCATGCCGTTCTTATCGCGCGCAGATCTAATAAAACTTGATTTATTTACCTACTCGATGCAATCATTTTAAAATGAGCTGCCAACCATTAAAATCCACGATAAATTTTATTAATTCGACTACTATAAAGAGGCTCAATGGCTTAAATGACAAGAATTGAGGGTCCATATAATAGTGGTCTTAAAGTTCTGCTCAAGAGTATAATGGCAAGGGCATCAGATGTAAGTATTATAAGCCATAAATAAATGAACAGTTTAGTACCTTGTCACACCAACTATAACGCTTGTTCAGTTGCAACCCTACTATATGTACGGAATAGTTGGTGCGACATAGTACCTGCTAAAATGTTCAGCTACCTAGATGACGTACGTAGGGAGTATCCTCTATAATCTATTGTCATTAATGTCCTTATTCGTAGGGATAGTCATATTGCATAGGGTGTGCGTTCTGATTACTTTTGTAATCTGTGGTTTAAGAACAAATTACTTCTGATTTAAACCAGGGGCTCTATCGGCTTACTTACATTGCTACCGTAATCGCTCTGATTGCAATTGCAATTGCGTTACATTGCTACTTTTATTTGGTAAGTTTTTATTTATGCCAAAATGAAGTAGCAATGTATCACATACATCTGTCGAATCAACTACATTAACTTCATTGTTTTTAGCCGATAGACCCGCAGAACTGTGTAAAATCGCCCTAAGCTTAGTTTTTTCTTTAATCTTGAATTACTTTATGAAATTACTTGCGCTTAGGATAAATAGGAAAGGATTTATTAAGAATTAAAAGTTTTTTGGGTACCTACTTAGTACAAGGAATTGTACACATGACGACGTCAGGTTATACATTTAAGCTGCGAAAACAGCTCTTATTGCGTAGGCTGTAAAAGCGGTCTCAAGATCAACATGTATAGTCTCAGGTGCCA
The DNA here is from genome assembly GCA_963556745.1 of Catoptria pinella. Classification (NCBI taxonomy): domain Eukaryota; kingdom Metazoa; phylum Arthropoda; class Insecta; order Lepidoptera; family Crambidae; genus Catoptria; species Catoptria pinella. The sequence goes on along the minus strand of OY750774.1, from coordinate 9,169,431 downwards.
TCGTGTGTACATTTGCTATAAGTAATAATTTAACAATCCTTGTATTGGAAATGGGAGAAACTAATTACTAATTTATTCAATTTTAAGTTAAACTAAGTAAGTAGGATGAAATTAATAGAAATACTTAAAAAGTTTTTGTGCTAGTTTCCTTGTGCGATATTTGAAATCACAGTTGTTGATGTTATAGTAAAATAAAACTAATGTAACGAATTCCTAACAATACTTTAGTTAGAAGACTACTTAATAAAATAAAATAAAACATTAATAATTATTTTTTTCGATTCTGCCTGATTTCACAAACTAACTGAATCTGAGTGTTATATTTCACAATTTCTCTAACAAAATGGAACCACGTTGACATTGGACAGTCGAAATTTAATTATTTACCCATTAATACTATTTTATAATACCTATCTATACATATTATTTGACACACTTCACGTAAATAAAGTACTATTGGGAACATTACGTTTCAACACCACCTTGCAGTGACCATGAATAACAAAAAAAGCATATAAAATGCAGTAAGAACAATCTATTATAATTATAACTTCTAACTTTTGAATACAAATTATAGGTATTGAAATTTCGAGAACACAATTTTCACAATTTTGTCACCACTGCACGGTATGGAACGGCGCTAAAGACAATGATCCAATGCGCTTCGACGTTTTTAGTCACTATATTTTTTTATGCAGCATGAAGCTGTAAAACAAGCAATCCACCTAAGCTTTTAGTTGTCTTTTTGTTCTATGAAAGTCTTCGTGCAACAGGAATTGATAGAATGGCGAAAATTGTCGAAGCGCGGTACTAAATTTCTCATCAACGTAGCGCCATCTGATGAGAACTAAAGTGAACTTTGGAACTGCAGAGATGCGAACACAATCTTCCAGGATCACTATTGGATTCGGACTCGGACTATTGCGCCGATAAGCAAGGAGCCCTTGACGGCCTCGAACTAGCTACAGGACATCTTAAATCTAAACTTATCCTAGCAGTTAGCACACAGTCGCGTCTTAACCTACATGGTTTCGCCTTGTGGCAGTTTTTAGTTCTATTAGGGATATAAGTAAAGGCATTGGCTGTTGAGAGTAGTAACAGGAGCAATAGACACAAACCTAGGCAGTGGTGGGGGGGTTTCTGGGCGAGCGTTGCGCACGCGCTGTTGCCCGCATACTGTTGGCCGGCGACTCCGGGATCACTCGCCTCCAAGGCGGGCACACTCTCCTCATGTATCTAAATAAATTTGCTTTTGTTACTTTTTGTTTATATGTAGTAAGTACAGTCAAATTGCAAGTAGATGAGTAAGTATATCATCATTTTACAGTTCAAATAAAATAAAGTCAAGTGTGGGGCGGGGATTTTGAATGAGATGTTAGTATAAGTAAGTATAATGAGTAAAATGTTAGCCTAAAACTACGAACGTTAAATTATTAAAATTTAATTTCAGCTACAAAAAATAATGTTTTTAGAGTTATTAGTTCTCGAAAATAATAATACTAAAGTAAATTCTTTAGGTTAGTCAAAATGTACCTGTCTATAAAGTCTGACAGACTTTTCTGATATAAAAATATTACACTATTTTAACAACAACACAATACTTAGGTAATTGAAAAACCATAAATTACTTTTTAGCAAAACTTTCTACTCGATTTATCTACAGTTAATAATATTACACAGATAATGAAAATATATTTAAAGGTTTATATTCAAAGAAAATAAGTTAACGTATCTTTACATTTTCTACACATAGATTAATAACGTACGAGGACAAATTTTAGTCATAAAAACCATTTCTTTCCGTACCAATAATCTTCCTTCAGCGATCAGCAAATTCGAAAAATCTATATCGAATAAAATGTATTAATCTTTTCGTTTGTCGCAAAAGTAATCAACTTGACACTACTGACTCTACAATTTTAACACACGAAAAAGTCTCTTTGATTGATGATGCGAATGACAAGGGTCTTGGAAACATGAAATAATTCTTGGATGATATGTGAATGAGACTTCTCCACTACACATGTGTGACAAGTTACATAAGTATCATTCATGTTTATATTAGGAGAGACTATTCTCGCCCTCGAGGCACACCATACCAAATCAAGTAAGGGAATGCCGATCTGTAGTTTGAGTAGGTACCTATATCGGCAATTAGGGTTTTGCTAGAGCGAGAAAGATAGCGGGAATGCAAAAAATGAAAAAGGCGATACCGTTCTGACAGATGTGGTCCAACCACACTGCTTTATCCTCAAGGGAATTATGCATCATCTTGATGCATAATTCAATTCATAATCTATTATTTAAGAAAATCAACATTTTATCTAGTAAGCTATATAGTTAATAGAAGCTCTCTAATTGAGACCTCGTTTCATTTAAATATGTAGGTACTTATGACCTTAATCACATCCACACTCACTACTAACTAAATTAGGTACATTAGTACCAACGCTAACTGAATTTACTGATCATAATGTACAGCTCTTCATATTAACTGTAAGGGACTAAAAATAGAATTCCCGTTGTGGAATTCAAATAATTTTGTACACTGGAAACAGCAGGCCTATTACATAAAAAGAACCGCGATAATCGGACGCAAATGTACGGAGTGGGACGAATCTCATTCGCTTATCGTGATTGTTTTAATATAATAGGACTGTTGCCTTTAACTGTATTATTCTTCAATTAGCTAATTACTTTATCAAAATCTTTTAATTCATTTAAAAGCTTAAAGTGGTAAACCAGTGACATAAACAATATAATTTTGTTTACGGAACAAAGGAAAGGCGTCATACTTGTTATTTGCAAAGTGTCGTTATTGCAAGTGACATAACACCAGTTTTAGGCGGTATTTACACGTGTCGACTTAGCCGGTGATTTTAGTAAATTAACGCTTTTTATCGACAATCGCTTGTAAAATCTAATCGCAAACCTAATTTTAATGGGGTGGCGATTGGCTAATTGATTACAATCGCCTACTAAGTTGCCTGTCAAGTGGACTCGTGTAAAAAGCCCATTAGACAGATTTGGATTTTGAGCACCGATGTGGGTTGGATACCTTATAACGCAAGTATAACGCAGACATTGATACTGGTACCTACTTTAACAAACTGGAAAATACACAGTAATATTTTTTTTTAGCAGGGGCATCTAATTTTGATCCCATTTCTGGTACCGCACAGTTTAAGGCTACAGAATATAACTTACCGTATGTGAATCATGCCACACCAAAGCCAGATCATCGTCAATGGCATTTTGTTTGACCTCCTCGACCGATTCTGGTTCGCTTTGGGTGTTCCATGATGAGACTGGGGGGCCCAGATTTGGCCCTAAGGCATTAGTCTCAGGCGAAGCGTCAAACTCTTGGGGTGGTGTTTCTGTGCCGTAGAATATAAGCTCCCATTGTGACAGTGGTCCTGCTGCAGAAAAAAATATGATTTTTCGAGTGTACGATCAGAAAATGTGGTGTTTAACGCGTATGATTTTGTATTATTATTACCAAAATAAAGGGGTTATTGTACGCCAATGTTTACTCAGAAAATATTTAAGTACTGTTAAATTCAGTCTTTCAAATTCGTAGAATTAGCAATTACGTATCTTAAAATACTTTTCATTACTGAATTTCAAAACTATATAATTCTTCCTTTAAAATTCGTAGAATGAGCAATTACGTATCTAAAAATACTTTTCACTACTGAATTTCAAAACTATATATCAAACTAATATTGATACATAGGTAAGGTTTTACAAAAAAATGCCCTCAAATTCGCCGAACAAAATATAACGAAGCGCTAAAAATAAAAACATAAAAATCACCAACGAAAATTAATTTCAATTACTACAAAACGTTAATTGCAACTGAAAATAAAACGGGAATCGAAAAAAACACTGTTGTATATATAGACTTCAACTGTGAAAAAAAAATAACAATGCAAACACGCCATGCAAAGAGTCGAGTTCGGACATAGGGTAATTGACGTGCGGGTACAAACTAGGCGGGCGAAATAAAACGAGCGCGACTACGGACAAACATACACAAGTCATGCATCGCCACTACAGCTGTACCGTTCGCTTGAAGCGGCGCCGGGTATATCCGTTGAATTTTCGGATATTGCTCGAAGAGGCTGGACATCTTTCGACCTCTGGGGTCCGCTAGCGGATCCAAAATATCCCCCCTCAAGTGGAGGCTTAAGTCAGGCGCAGACGTCGTTGTCGTCGTCTTTGTAGTGCTCTCTAAGGGCGAACGGGTTGCAGGTCTACTCTGCTTCGATTTTTGGGAGTTCCTATTCGGATTTTTTGAGTTCTTGTTTTTCTTCCTCTTCACTAAACCGACCGTGTAGGTGGGGACAATGGAGACGGCTTTCCCCCGACTGTTTTTCCGTCCGGATTGAACCACTACGGGACGTGTTGCGTTGCTCTTATTTCGAGCCGTAATCGGATTCCGGAACGGCACCGGATCGTTTTTAGCCGCCGGAGTGCTAGTTCCGTATAATGTTAAAGACCAGTCTTGCAATGTCGCACGACCTAATGAATCGAAAGGACACGTTCATAGGTGCAAACATGACTTATAATTAATTAAAATCCATTAGAGAGATAGATTATTTGTTGAGGTCAGTTCAATAAATAAATCATTAGTATAAATAGAATTGAAATGTCGTTGTTACAAATAAGCTTATTACTGCACCTGTGATTTCAATACATATTCACTGAACTGGAAAAACAAAGGGATCTCTGTTTTCAATACCAAAAGAAAAATACCTAATTTTATGTATATTTCAACACCATTTTCCGAGTGCTAATTTGTTATTTATGTCAACGAAATATTTGTTTTTTTAGCACTACTCTTTTTCGAAATTATATTATGAATGTAAGAAATATATTCATTGTTTAGTAAATTACAAATTGATTCACAAATAATTGTTAACGAATAGGTACACAATCACAAATAACTGTTAACACACAATAGTCTTTTAAAATGGTAATACATATACTACAGATTGTTGTTGTGAAACACTTGACGCAATCGAATTTTGTCATTATCAATAATGGATTCTAAGGTGTCGTCGTACGAGTATTGTTATCATTATAATCAAAAGATATCAAATTAATGGATGTCTTACCACTATATCGGCCTTCGTTGGACACCTCCAGTTGCCAGATCCCGAGTGGTGATTCCCCCCACATGTGCACCGACATGAAGGGCCAAGAGTTGAAGCCAGCTCTGGACGAGTCGTGCGCCCTATAAATTCAATATCTTAGTATATTGTCTTCTCAAAAAAGGATACTAAAGAGTATTTAGATGATAAAACAGCTTGGTCGTCGATTTTTCTTTTCAAAGTATAAATTGTGAGAAGTGTCCTTCCTACTTAAAAAATGTACATACAGGCTTCTTGACTCGACGAAAGCTTAATATGGGTAGCTTTAGTATGTCATGCTCACTATAAACATTTCTGTGGTGGTGTCGTGTGAGGCCGGGTCATTACGTTCCCACAAATATGGTTAAGCGAATCGATGGCTGGTTCATGCGTGAACGGGTGTTCACGAGCATGACGCATGAAAACTGTTTAGTTACTGAATACGTGATTATTTACTGATGAAAGCAAACATAATACGAAATCCATAGTTTTTAAATAAACTGTAAAAAAGAACAGTATCTTATTAATTCAGGTGTTATTTTAGAATTATTTGGCTCAACTAAAATCCCATCCCAGAACACACTCCAGGATCTAAATATACAGTTACCGCGCACCGGACAACGCCCCGTGGGCAGGCCCCCGACAAGGTGGACCGGCGTGAGCTCGAAGGTCGCGGGAAGCTGCTGGATGCGGGCCAGGCAGGACATTGTTGTGAAGATCATTGGGGGAGGCCTATAGGTACCCAGCAATGGGTCGTGCGGCTGATATGATGATGATGAATAGGGAGATAAAATATTGTAACAAAAGGGAATAGATAATAAAATATTCACAGTGAAAGTTCAATGAATACCTCCGCTAAGCAGAAACGATTAATAGCTATTGCTTTTCATATGCACTTAGATTATAATGCATGGTTATTCATATTGTTATTCGTAATATAATAATTAACTGCTGAGGTGAACTAGGTAGTAGGTTAGTTCAAAGCCAGAATAGGCGGCCAATTAAAATAGACACAATTCAGAACGTGAATGCGTAATACGTGGAAGCTATTCAATTGAGGCGTATTGAGTGATAACAATGTCGAATATGTAATACTCGTTTGAATTAATTTGCAGGTGGTAGGTAGGATATACTTGGAATCGGCAAAGGAATATTTGCTTGAAGGGTTATGTGAGCTGCCTTTTGAAGTAATTATTAATCAAGTCGTTTTACTAATGAATATTTCATTTTACTTACCATCTCTTAATACCATGAGAATGATTGTCGTGCGAAAATAATTGGCGAATTCAAGTAAAAGACTGCCGATTTTCTCGTCCATGGAGGTTAGTTAGATGTAAGGTTAGGATTATGCTTCGGTCTCCATTTTACGCCGCGTCAACGTCACAAAAGAAATTGCTTACTATGTAGGTACTTAATAAGTCCCCTTAATGTAAAGGGTTGGTGCTATTCGACTTTGGTGGACACCATACGAATGAAACGAAACTAAAAAGTCTACAAAACGAAACTAAAGAAAAAGAAAAAAAAGATCCCGAATATCAACTATGGATTTCGTATTTTGTGACATTGAGTTTGCTTTCATAAGTAAATAATTATGTATTCAGTAAAAACAGTATTACATTTTGTTCAAACATAATATAATATTAAATCGTGACGTTTGAAAACCATCGATAATATGTTCAAGTCATGTTAGGCAAGTGTACTAATAACTTAGGCAGTTCGGCCTGATTGATAGTTGACTGAAGTTTCGGGCTAAATATTAAAATATGACGTCAGCATACCCAAAACTGACTAAGCTTCGGCCATGTTTAGTAAGTGAAGCAAGCATGCCCAAGTAATTATGCACTGGGAAACTTCACTTTGTTCGGATTTCCGTAGCCATTGTTAAAGCGGGATTATCTCTTGTTTTATTTTGCCATTGTGAACTGACAATGTTACCGAAAAAGTAGCGGCTTTGGTTTTCTGTTATTCAGCTGTCGAGGTACCACTTTCAAGTTTTTGTGACTAAATATCTCAATTTGCTGTGAATTTCGGAACTGAAAAAGCCCCATTCTTTGAAGCAGAAGTGAATTGTGCAATTGAATTATGGCAGTAGCTTTTATGAAAAATATAATTTGTAAATTTCAATGTTGTTAAAGATTGCAACCCACCTTATGATAAAATAAGAAGAAAATGTATGCTACTCGTGATCATAAGTTGAGACATACTAAAATAAATACTTATAAATCACGTGACATATGCATGAACTGTGACAGCACTGATCGATACAGTTACTTTAAGCTACCTCCTACTTATTCCGGCCATTTTGGTACACACGACAGCGCGTCAGGTTATACAGTTAAACTGCGAAAACATTTATTAGGTAAGGCATAAAGGCGGCCTCAAGGTCAACATGTATAGTCTGAGGTGCTGTCGTGTGTACTACATCCAAGTCTATTATTATGTATGCAATACACACTTTAAATAACTACAAATGGAGTATTGCTTTAGGTAAAAACACTTCAACATCAGCCTGAAAGACTTTTTGTATTATTAACATTGCAATTCGGATATTGAAACATCGTGAAATATACGTGAAATAGGTTCAGATTTGAATTCATTTGATATTTTGAAATAGTATTTACGCGTGGAAACAATGCGAAACTCATTCGTGATTTCCTCGAAATGTTCATGGAATGCTGGAAATGCAGTGCTGCTGGGAAAATGAGAATTGATGTGTGGCAAAGGCTTTTTGCATTCGCTGTTTGTGGGCAGAAAATAACTCTTTTGAACGCCATTTTTAAATTTCGTGCCATAGTGGCATATATGTTGAGAGTTGGCTACATTCAATTTTTTGCAGCAAATAAAAGCATTATAAGTAATGGATTTTACGGATGGCGCCATAAATTGTTATCAATTCAATAGTTTATAGAATAAGGTGAAGGGGGCTTGCAGTCGTCCGCCAAATATTGCCACTATATTTAAGTCCATTTGCCATAACTTTTGTTTTGTTCGGGAAGTCAGAGTTCTATAATTATGTGATTGAAAAAAGTAAATATTATCAAGTTTTTGCAACTTCAAATTCATCGAATGAAACCAACCACCTACCTCGGAGCCAGCAGTGTAACCTTGGTCCCGGCAGGCGAGGTCAACGTAATGCGTATGTCACCCCGGCGCGCCGCCGACAGCGAGACGCGGGCTTGCACATGCTCCAAGTAATTGACTCCAGGACATGAGCTCACGTCCAGCTGAGTAAGGTTACAGAGAAGTTAGTTAGTTTTCATTGGGTACTTAACTATGAAATTGTGTGACAAGAGACTTAATTATGACTGTAAATACAACCAAGAAGTTAAAGGTATGATTAGAATTAGTTCTGTCTGACTAATGCTGGACTGGAGGAACATGCCAGCGGCATAAATCAGTCCATGGTCTACTTCAAAGGAGGATACTGTACTAACCTGCAGTGGAACTGAAGACCTGGTTGGAATCAGCCGCCTTGTTTGTGACCTTGGCGCGGTGAGCTCTATCTACCTTTATGATGGAACTGTCCTATGAAACCTGAACCATGCCAGCTGCATAAAGCAATCAAGGGAGGATAGGTACTCTACTAACCTGCAGAGAAACTGAAGACCTGGTAGGAATCGGCCGCTGTGATCTTGGCGCGGCGAGCTCACACTTCCTCTGCGGCGGAACCGTTCTCCAAGACCTAGCTAGGCGGACCATGCCAGCAGCGTCCAGCAGACCGTATCCGAATGAGTGCGACACGTTGCGACCGACGCCGTTCACGCGCCATTCCCCACCGAGGCTCAACCTTTCTGGCTTTGCAGTTCGCACCACTGCATAAATAAGGAAAAATTAAAACTAGCTAGCTTAGCTACATAACCAAACCAAATGGAGTCTACATTAATCAGTAAATCGTCAGTTTTTATGAGGATTTCTCGATTCTGATTGTGAAAAGAACTAACAATAAAATAATGACAAATCAGTACGCATTTTATTAACAATTCAGTAAACCTACGTAACATCAAAGACATTAAATAACTGCTCAAAAGAAAATAGGGGCCACCATACGATAATTATTTCTTTGGTAAATTTAATTTGATTTTATTTGAATTTGATATCGTTCGAAAGCTGTAATTTTAAACTTACCTACTTAACTGCCGAATTGACTGTAAAATTTTCGCCGTATCTCGGAATTGAAAAATTTCCAATTTCGCTATTTTTGTATGAAACTCCACCTTCTTTTTATTTTAACTGATACAGGGCGAATTGTACAGTAAATTCAACAGTGGAGTCGGCAAGTTGACTATTACAGCTTTCAAACAATATCAAATTAAAATAAAAGGTTTTTAACCCCAAAGCAAAAGAGTTGGGTATTTTTTGCCGACAAGTGAATAATAGCATAGATCCACTGAGCCTATTGATTTGAAAAATATTCTCGAGTGGTTGAACTGTCTTATCTTACGCCCCGACCATTCAGGGGTGAAATATTGGTACAATAGTTCAAACTAAAACCATAAATCATTTCAAGCATAAATGCGAAATCTCGAAGCTTTTTTATTGTGAAATACTTATAGCTGAGTAACGAAATGTTTTTAACTCCCGACGCAACAAGAGGGGTTTTATAAGTTTAACGTGTCTGTGTATTTGTGTGTCTGTGTATCTGTCTGTGGTATCGTAGCTCCCAAACGGTCGAACCGATTTGGGTTAATTTTTTTTTTGTGTCCAAGATAAATTCATTTGATATAATTATATGTAAGTATAAAAGATTTTTTACTTTATTCAAGAAAATAAACTAAGTAAATAAAAAAAAATCAAAAGTGAGTAGGTACTGTTAAAAACGAAGCGTGAAAATATTGCTTACAGGAAAATAAATATTACAAAAAAAAAATACAAAAACACTCTGTTAATTTTCTCGTCTGAAAATTCAAACAGTAAAGATATTCTGTTTTGTATTTTTATTCATTTATTTACCGAGCCGATGTACCGGTCCGATAAACAACATCAAAGAAACAAGAAATACTTCCGGAATTTCCATAAAGTATAATTTTGTGGGCAGTAACGAAATATTTCACGAAGAAAGAATCATAATCGTTACGTAATAAAATTAAGATATTATTTATTTAAAAATATAAAAGCCGTAAAAATTTAGGAGTACCTACCTACTCGTAATTAGGTTTAAAATTATTTACTGTATTTGGAATAAGAACCGTTCTCCAATATTAATTTAATATAATTTCAATTAATTTAATCCGTTTTACAATCGGACGCTAAAAAACAAATTAAAAAAGAAACCAATAAAAAAAAATTCGCAATGTGACTGACTAATGAAAACTAAATTCCCAAATTTACCGTCACCACAAACCTTTTAACGTTAGCAATTAGCAAAAATCATTACCTATCCATTTAATTCGAATACCAACCCGATACGAATGTGGTTTATTTCTACTTCACATTATTAAATGCCCTATCAAAAGCTATTAATAAGATTGATTTTATGTAAGCGACAAATAGTTTTGGAAACATTCAAAGAAATAATTGTTAAGCTCAGAAGTTGAACCGTTTTTTTAACCGACTTCAAAAAAAGGAGGAGGTTCTTTGTTCGGCTGTTTATTTGTTTTTTTATGTATGTCCACCGATTACTCGAAAACGGCTGAACCGATTGACATGATTCAAACGCCACTTTATCAGGATTCGGTCCCAAGTTAATCCCATTTTTTGAAAATTCGAAATCGGTTCAGTAGTTTTTGAGTAATCCTGAAAATACTGTAATTTTTTAGGTAACTTTTGCACGAGTTTTTTTTACTGTGTTTTAGGGTTAAACTGTCATAGGTAGAGTCAGCGAGTCGTGTCATGTCACCGAAATGGTGACACATTCCCTGTTCAATTAATATTGGAATCTGACCCATAATAATAAGGCGCAGAGTAAGATCTTTTTCCAACCACGTGCCAGCTTCCTCTCCAAAGACAGCTCACCAATGTACACACGACGGCACCTCAGACTATACGTGTTGACCTTGAGACCGCCTTTATGCCCTACGCAATAAAAGCTGTTTTCGCAGTTTAACTGTATAACCTGACGTGCTGCTGTGCGTACAAGAGCGCGGAAACGGTCTAGTGGTTTTCTTATTCTAGAGAAAGAAGTGTGTGTGTGTGTGAGAAAGAGGGAAATTTTGTTAAAAGAAACATGACATGTTACTAAGTAACTAGTTAACATATTTACAGACATACCTACAGACGAAAATGTTGTGCTGGGCGATTCAAAGTAAGTTAACCCAAATTCACTCATTATGTTTAGTGATTAGCTATTATTTTTTATTCTACAGTAGTTATGACTTACCAATATGCTGCATATCCCTCCAGGTGAGGTCTCTATTCGCTTGCAGGGCGAGCGCACAGATGCCTGCAGCGAGCGGCGCAGACGCAGACGTGCCCGTGTGCCCCGCGGTGCACGAGTGGTGGAGATCGGTGGTTACGACCTGGTGGAAACATCATGATAAGCCTTCGTCATGGATGGACAAGGGGATGAGCCTTCACCCACCACGCGAACCCAATACGGATTGATGGGTGTTAATGCCTGCAAATGTAGCCAGTACCAACACTACCACCGGTGTGTTTTAAAGCACGGATTAGTTTGACTGATTCCATAATGTCGCCATCTCTGAACCGGATTACGGCTTAGGTCAATTTAGAAAAATATTTTTTCTATACAGGAGTTACAAAACAACCCGCAATGCCAAATATGGTAGATAGGTACCATCAAACTGAACAACTTTTACTATAGAACCAAATCTGAAATCGTGAAATAAAATCAGCTGTTTCATTTGACATTTTCGTTATTAATTTTTGTGTGAAACAACTTATCTTTTCGCGATTTCAGAGTTAGTCCCATAGTAAAAGTTGTTCACTTTGATGGACCCTATCTACAATAACACCCTGTTTAAAAAAATCTCAGGTCTGGGTGTTTGTGGCACTTTCGTTGTTTGGGATATCCATAACACAAGTACTTTGGAAACAAAAAATTACTGCATACACGTACTTCGTAATTTATCTAACTGAAATAGTATTAGAATAACTAGTAACTATTAATAATGTAAATATGCCGCAACCCATATTTCACGCCTAGTATAGACTGCAGATTTGTTTGACCCAAAAGTTGGGCTAACTTTGATTGCTTACCAACGAACTAATAATAGATCGGACATGGGGTGTAACTTGAATATCATCGAGTTAACATAAGGTATTAGCAACAGTTCTGCAACTTACATAAATAATGGTGTTTAAATACGTAACTTGAAGTTACTGACGTACCTTTATTTTATTTCTGTGTTTATGCACTTTGTACATACAAGTTTTGTAAAAATAGCATTCGAGATTGTTAAATTAATAAATACAGAAGATAATAGAATGGGAAATGATACTGCTATTAACTATTACCATAGAATATTAACACCTAGAAGCCAAGTCCTTGTATGTAAAGTGAGGCAAAAAATACTTGACCAAAATGGCTTAGTTTTCAAATTTATATCCTTCAAACGTTACCTAATCGTAACTAAAATCCAGTAAAATTGTAACTAATCCCTTAAAGGTAGGGTAATTGAAACTATTTCGTTCTTATAAGTACGATTAGGTAACGTATGAAGGATAAAAATCTGAAAACTAAGCCATTTTGTTCAAGTATTTTTTTTTCCTTACTTTTCAATTCACATACTAGGACTCGGCTTTTAGGTGTTATTATGCTTTTATTATATTCTATTATTATTTTTGCCTCACGTTTGACAGGGCTTTTTGTAGGGAACTATCGTTCTAGGTTGTTATTATTCTAAAGGTGCGTACAGACTATGTAACATGTTATATAACTTGTGTTTTATAACACGTCCACATTATGTAACCTTGTTAATCAACATTGCAACATAAAACAATACTGTACACATTAGAGTAACAATATAATATAACAATGTTATATAACCATTGCCGTTTCTCGTTCTTCAGTGCTATCCGTACAATCCGTACACTAACATTGTTATACATATTAATAACATGTTTTATAACATTCAGTGTCCACATTATCTGAAACATGTTATAAAACAATGTTGTATAACATGTTATGTTATATAGTCTGTACGCACCTTTAGGCTATTATCATACTTAACGACTATTCATAGGTAATATCGATATTATTTTGTAAATAAAAGAATTTCATTATTTCATTAATATACAATACGCACACATTTACAATGCACTTATTTAACAGCAAACCAAAGCGTTACGTTTATGTCGTCGGAAAATCTTGTACCGAGAAGTTATGAAGAGTAAAATATTCATTGTTCTGAGGTTTTAGAGTTCTGTTCCACTAACGAAACTAAGTAGGTACTTTCAGTTTTATAAGTATTCAAAAACTAAGTTAGCAGGTTGTAACTAGTTTCAAAGCAAGTTCAACAAAAAAGGAAGGTAGAAGTACAGTCCCGCATTAAAAGTTGTTAGCAAATAATTGTCTATTCGTAAGATTAACCTGGCATCATTGGGGTTGGGTTAAAATTACCCGCTATTTTTTGATTTGTCTACAGTTTGAAAACTAAACATGTTACATTGCCGTTCTTTCCAATAGCTGGAGTTATAATATATAATAATAATATAATAAATGCTTGGACAATTTCACACAGCGCCATCTAGCCCCAAACTAACCAAAGCTAGTAAATATGGGTGCTAGACAACTGATATACTACTTATACACTTTTTAAATATATACTTATTATACATAGTAATACCCCGACCCGTCACAGAAATTAAAATTCATCATTTCTATTCCTGCCCGGCCGGGAATCGAACCCGGGACCTATTGCGATGTTGACCACTGCACCACTCAGGTCGTCGTCGAGTTGTTGAATTTCTTTACACATTTTTGACAAGAAATCCGTCGTGCAGTAACTGCGCTAGGTGCTACAGTGGATTTATGTTCAAAAAATAAATTTGATGCAACGAGTCCATGTAACAATTTTGCGCCATGGTGAAAATGATGCGTTTTGTATATTTTTTATTTTTACAAATATTTGACGTTTGATATTTTTTCTTATAGATACATGAGTTAAGTTCTTATAAGTGCTATTCAAAACATAAGAACTGATGAAGAAGAAACCAATTACGGTGATTTTTTTATAAGACCCTTTCAAACATAATAATAATATTTCTAAGTGAATAAGGTTTTCTCTGTTCAATTCTTTTTAATTCGTAATTAATTAGGACATTAAGCGAAACGTAATAAAAATATTTTTCTAAAACCTTTTTGATATACCTTAAAAAGAGTATTCGGGTAATAATGACCCACCCCCAACGTCCGCGTACCTATTTTGAACTCCCATGACGCCGGGTTAAACAAGTTGAAACGGGGTGATACTGGCAACAATGAAAACGTTAAGAAATTCACAGAACAACAGAGTTTGACAATGTTAAGTTTTAAGTTTGCTTAAATTTTAATGAAGAATCATAAAGGGCTATGGAAGATAATAACCTTATCTAGAAACGGAATGAGAAAAAAGTTTCGGAAAGAAAAATTTGACGGAGATGTTATGACGATATAGAGAGAGAGAGAGAGAGAAAACTGCCAACTTCAGAATAATCAAATCCGTCAAATTATAATATGAGTAACAAATAAAACTTTCAGAGGGTTATATTTATTAGAAGTTTACCAAAAGATGTATTTGAAATTTTGGGATTTAAGCATTCACAATGCTATTTTGATATAATACTAAATAATATACTAGAAAAAATAGGACTCGCACCAGATCATGTTCTCGGACGGGATTCGAACCCGCGACCTTTGGATATCCGGTCCAATGCTCTGACCGCTGAGCTACCGAGTCACCAGTGAGAACGTCGAATTTCTTCTAGTATATCAACTCTTACGCTGCAAGCCAGCGCCATCTCACCAATGTAGAAGGAATTAACCTCGACATTCAACTGAACATCTTTCCAGATATTTTTAAACAGTTGATTAAGATGAAAAAGCTGTATAACTATTTGAAATTTTGAGATTTAAGCATTCACAATGCTATTTTGATATAATACTAAATAATATACTAGAAAAAATAGGACTCGCACCAGATCATGTTCTCGGACGGGAATCGAACCCGCGACCTTTGGATATCCGGTTCAATGCTCTGACCGCTGAGCTACCGAGTCACCAGTGAGAACGTCGAATTTCTTCTAGTATATCAACTCTTACGCTGCAAGCTAGCGCCATCTCACCAATGTAGAAGGAATTAACCTCGACATTCAACTGAACATCTTTCTAGATATTTTTAAACAGTTGATTAAAAATATCTGGAAATCAGAGCATTGGACCGGATATCCAAAGGTCGCGGGTTCGATTCCCGTCCGAGAACATGATCTGGTGCGAGTCCTATTTTTTCTAGTATTTTACCAAAAGATGTTTGCCACAGCACATCATACTCGTAGATGGGGACTATACAAAAAGAGAATGAACTTTTATTATCTATGGCCCCAAATCTGATAGATTAAATATATTTTGAAATAATAGAAAACGTAAAAATAAAGTCTGTATCAATTAAAATGAGTAAAAGATTTGCAGACGCAGAACATAGTGCATATTCGAATTCGCAAAGCCCAGTTGTAAGCCACCGAGTGCGAGAGAGATGTAGTGTATTGTTCAATTAATACGCTATATTATTCAGTTTAATGACATGTCTATCGATCAGTTGTTTGAAAAATTGAGTCTTTGGTTATTTTTGATTGAAAATTTACGTTCGTGAATAATATTTTGTTGTTGCCATTAATTGAGATTTATTAGTAGTGTAAATAAGATTTTGTTAGGGCAAGCCGGGCTTTTGGGCTTGTATGGAGGTACTGCCACTGCTCCGATGCGCCGTCGGTCGCCGTGGCTAAGTTGTAAACTGATGCCGAATATCGTCATTGCGAGGCTGCTCGTCAGATGTTCGCATTGAGCTGTAAGTCACATAGCAAGGCTATTGGCTTGCGTAGCAAATGCGTCTTCACATCGCTTAGCTGCGTCTCGCAATGTGGATACAAGGCATTAGAGTTCTTGAATGTCGTAATTGTCATCCCTTACCTGCTTTTCATTGATAGCTCCACTGCTATAAGTCGCAGCGAGAGTCGAACTGCACATTTCTGAGTACCAAGGCACTTCACCGCGCTCCGTCGCTGAAGATATCGACAACGTCCAAATCGAGTTAGTATAGCCGTCGCAGTTGCAGTTGTCGTGCTCCCTGCCGCCGTTGCCGGACGCCCACACGAATATGGACCCTCTGCCATTCCGCCCCTAGAGTGAAAATTGATGTGAACATAGTGTGTAGTCAAGGGAACAAATATCTTCTTTATAAAAATATGAAACAATTGAGTCACGCGAGTACGTTATGGGTAGGGTAGCCATTTTTTTCCCATATTCATGACTATTATGCAGTTATGATATGATAATTATACTTATGGCCGAATACTCAAATGATACTCAACTTTGAGGGGCGCTCAAACATCATGCTGTCTTTGTCGTATCTTTAACATTTGATGCGCCAGGACGATGTTTGAGAGCCTTTTAAAGTTGAGTGACGTTTGAGTATTTGGCCATCAACTACATAATAGTGAATGAATGAAGAATGTGATTTTATCCAAAGCAAATTGATTTTAGCCAAATTTAGATAAAATAAAATATCTAAGGTTGGGTAAAATTAATCTGCTTTAGATAAAATCATATTAAAATAAAACATGGGTAATTAATATTGACATGAAAAAATAAGCCAAACAGAAACTAATTTTAACGATTCCAATAAAACAGCGTGTGCCATAATATTTCGATAAAAACACACATAACCTAAATAAATTACATAATAATATAATACAACGTGTTAAAAAAACCCGTAATAATGAATATGGTAGGTAGGTACCATCAAACTGACCAACTTTTACTATGGGACCAACTCTGTAATCGCGAAAAAAACAGCTGTTTCATACAAAAAATTATGACGAAAATATCAAAATGTATGAAACAGCTGATTTTTTTTTCCGCAGTAAGAGTTGTTCACTTTGATGGTCCCTATCTACCATATTCGGCATTACGGGCTTTTTGTGACACTTTGTATATCTACTTTCCTAACATAGAGGTCAATCGTATAACCAGGACATAGGTTTTATTTACATTATAGCTAAGTTCATTAGAGGTAAGGTTCTATCTTACCTTCTAATCTCATTTCCTAAAAGTTCAAAGAGGATTGTCTAAACAGTTTAGTTAGAAAAGTCAACAAGGTTATGTAAACATTGCCGAGTCCGTGACCACATAAGTACGAGGGAAAATAATTGCATCATTATATAAATTACTTTGTACCTGTGTAGCACCCACCTTTTTTGTACCCTTCGCTAAAAGTTGTACTGCCGAAAGTGAAAGGTGTTCTCGTGACAATGAAATAGAGTTTAAAATACGGTGTAGTGGTGACAAATTAAAGTAGCAAAGCAAATTTTGCAGGTGCTTGTTGTGACATTATTAAACTTATGTACCAGCTTGACTACATTTTGCCGTGGAGGAAAAATAATGAAAGCACGATGTACTTAACGATCGTATATAGGGTGTTCCCATTTTGATGCTGATTTGCAAGCGTATTTTTTTTTAAAGTCACGTCTCCAATTTAACTTATATCAACTTGCAAATAATGAAAAAGATTAAGTATATATTTTTTATGTTAGTAAGGTAGATTAAGAAAGAGTAGGTTTTGACATTCCTAAAGAAATCAGGTACCTACATTTTATTTACAACGAGTACCTTTGTGACTCCCTCGATAAACGCCCTGGTGGCCAGCTCTCCTGGGCCATCGACAGTCTTCCCATCATCATCTGGACCCCACGACGCGCTGTAGATGTCCACATGCTGAGGGTTCAGGCTCAAAGACCTGGCTTCTACGGCATCTGTGACGTCACCGTCCAGCATACGAACACCTGGAAATAAAAACTCTTTAGTGATCTTGCTATTGATTATGGAATATTCCACTCTCTCTGCTCAGCCTATCCTCCTCCGAACCTGTTAAGTCTATGGGTGTTGAAGGGGTAACATAAATGTACAAAAGAAACTCAATATGCGTCCTCAAAGACTACCCTGGTTTGGCGGAATCCTAAAACTACTTCCATCAGTTAGTGTGCTTAGCAAACGTATGGTTTAGTTGATATATCTGGTAAAAAATAAAGTCACCTACCAGGCACCTAGGCCCTGAAATACCATGTAGAGTCAGCTCGGACTTTGTATCTAGAGCAAACTCATACACACTGTATTAGGTATATCCAGCTGACGCACATACAATAATATGTAATAATTTAGTATACAAGGTGTTACAAAAATACCCCTAATGCCGAATATGGTATATAGGGACCATCAAACTGAACAACTTTTACGATGGGACCAACTCTGAAATCGCGAAAAAAAAGTCAGCTGTTTTATACATTTTGATATTTTAGATTTTATTTTTTGTATGAAACAGCGGACTTTTTTCGCGATTTTAGAGTTGGTCCCATAGTAAAAGTGGTTCAGTTTGATGGTCCCTATATACCATATTCGGCATTAGGGGTATTTTTGTAACACCTTGTATAAGATGTTCAAATAAATAAACATAGTTCTTAGCTTCTTAGCGATATAGCAACACTGGTTGTGTGATTCATCTCCCAAGCTAGGACCCAAAACCATAAAAAGCACAAAACCAAGTCAATACTACACTTTCCGTTTCCTTAAACAATTGCTCAACTGCATTGAAATCTCGACGTGACCTCGTAAATATTCCTACTCATATGAGTGGGGTAAACACGGGTAATGCAGAAATTAGCACACCGCACACTCAGCTTGTCCCGAGTAAGCCGGTATTTGTGGCGAAATTAGGGATCCCTTTCCACTGAGATGAGCGATAGCGAACCGGTGCGAGGTGAAAGCTAAGTCCATTTGGTGTAACAGAGAGAGAGTATGCAAAGGTAATACATAATAATAATAATAAAAGTTTATTTAAATCATGACATGTATACAAAAACATATTAGCGTTAACAACCGTTGTAGTCATGAGACTGTGTTACAGTTAGCGCCCACCTCAAATTAGACAGGCATTACAGACATGATTTGAACTAAGGCTAAAATAACAATATGAAACAGAAAAAGCATAAATTATAAAATATGTAAGTGTGTGTATGTGTGTGAGTGTGTGTGAGACTATGTGTGCAGGAGTTTGCAAAATATTTAACCAAGGACTCAGCTGTATCATAGTCCAGGTCAAGAAGTCACTCTAACGTGGTTTTACATTTGTATTTCGGAAGAGGAAAGATATTAAGCTTTCTATTCATTTTGTTATATAAAATAGGCGAAATGAAGTCAAAATGTAGGTAGGTAGATATGCAATGTGAGTTGCACTGTTTTATATTACGGAGAGCATATTACTCTCTTTATTATGAAATAGAGCGGCAGCTTACAGCGTCACATCCGTGACTTTGGTGTAAACATTCCGATACTTTTCGGTCGGAGTGGTAAGACAGGTTTCATACGCCATCATCAGCGTTTGAAAAAGATCACGACAGGTACATTTCTTAAGCGTCCTGCCGCAGCATACGGCGTGAACGTGACCACTTGCGACGTTGTAAGCGATCGATGGCGTTTATAGGAAAGAGTTACATAACTCTCGTGACAAAAAGATGGATGCAATACATTTCTATGATTTATATAAAGTAATAAGTATCTATGTATTTTTCAATTTATATTTAAAGTACCCTAGCGTAACAGTATCTATCATTACACATCATTTATCTATAAACACTCGCACAATCACCGTTTTATTTACGTTTTTTATGCATGTAAAAGTAAGTATGTAAGTGTAGACTGCGCGCGATGAAATGTGATGGAATCTTGTCAAACTGAAATGCGTTTGTTCGCCGGCCAGCCACAGGGATAACCAAAAACACGGTGTCACACATCCGAGGTGAGGGAACTTTTGCTACAGCAACTTCAAGTATACAATTAGTTGATTAATAAAATTAAAATGAACTAATTAGTCAATTTTCGATTTACTTTGACAAGGTTCCATCCCATTCTCATCGCGCGCGGATTATATTACAAATAAAACTACCGTTCCTGTAATTCCTGTCTGTATTTCAGGCCCAGCTGAGAATCAGCGTCGTGACCCTGAGTGGTCATAATATTGTTAGCTGAGGTTGAGGCTGATTGTGAGGTTGCCTTTTTGGTTTCTTTTACATAATTATTATTATACTTACCTTAGAAATTTTGAATACATTTATTTTATAAGTGAATGTTTTCTTTTTGTAAACCATTTTGTATTAACCAATTAAAGTTTTATTCATTCATTCATTCATTTATTTTGAATAACATATTTCTCTTATAAACGTAAACCTAGTTTCAAAGCTTATTTTATAAACTGAAAATAGTTTCAAAGCTTATTTTATAAACTGCAAAAAGTTTCAAAGCTTATTTTATAAACTGCAAATAGTTTCAAAGCTTATTAGCTGCCTGACTTGTCACAAGTGGAAAGACATCCTAAAGCGGTAATGCTAATTTGACGGGACGTCGTTTATAAACGTCTTTATGTGTTTGCGCCGATACCTCATGGTGACTAACATTTCACCATTTGAAATAGAACTAATACGCAACGTTCGTAATGTACACAATATATAGCTTGAAACGAGAATGGAATGTTGAAGGTACATGACATATTTATGACCTCAATAACTACACGATATTTACGCGTACTTTACGTACCCTATACAACGTGTTACAAAAATACCCCTAATGCCGAATATGGTATATAGGGATCATCAAACATAACAACTTTTACTATGGGACTAACTATGAAATCACGAGTGAAAAAAAAAACATGTTGTATAAGCACTTTGCTACATTTATGCACTTTTAATAATATTAGGTTTCAAATAAATAATCAAAGCTTTGAGAGTTGGAATTTTGGCACCTCTAAACATTTTATTTCCCATTATTTTTGTGTCTCTGTTCAGTAATATAAAGTGGAGTAAATCTATAATTTTTAATTTTCATTAGATTCATTAATAAGAAAGAACATTCGAGAAAAAAAATATTATACACTGTAAAAATAAATATTTAACTGTCAATGCTCCGTATTTTACGAGATTTATGCAAAGCGCTAGAATGCCTTCCGGAATGCGCTGAATTATACTATCCATCTTAGGAACACAAAGATCAATCCTGCCGAAGGTAACCTTTGGTTCAGCAATAGCCGTATTCTTCGTATTTTTGTCATGTACAGTCACCACCATAAACTTTAACGCGTCATAGCTTGCAAACTATAGCTCGTATCAAAATGAATGGGAGTACTTATTTGTAGGTAATTTATTAAGAAATAATTTTGTCTTTTTCTATTTTGTCCTAGCTTGTACGGTTTTCCTGAAAATTGAGAAAATCTGTAAAACGGAACACTTTTTAAGGGAGGGAGGGGTGACGCGGTGGCGAGGGAGGAGAGTTGTTTAAAAAAAAAAATTATTGATAAGTTTTTATGCGGCTTTATTATATAAAGCCGCATAAAAACTTATCAATAAATTTTGCCGACTTTCCCATACATTGAAATCTCGAATGAATAGCCTGATAAGAGAGAATATGCCGTTTCAAGAATTTGCCCTTTACTGACAAAAAGGAACAAGAATGGGTATTTGTGTAATCTGCGAAAATAACACAAAGTAAAACAAAGGAATTGTAATCAATCTCCAATTACGTTGAAGGGGTGCTGAAAATTGTAATTCAATTTAGCGAGCTAGAAAATTAGGGCGCTAACAGAGTTAGACGACGTAATGAAATTTAAAAGGGCCCTTTTATCTAGTAGTCTAGCTAATCGAAGCTACGTCAAGTTTCTTTAAGGATATATGTTTAATTAATTTTTAAATACAGTTCGACCAGAAACTCTAGTTCATACGATTCAGAAGGATTAGGAGTTATGATCTATGAAACTTAATTTTTTTATTGTAAAGAATAATATAATGGGATCTAAACGTAGAAATATTATATTTATAAAAAGTATTATTCTATAACATCATAATATTTTCAGTCTGTTTTTAGGGTTCCGTACCTCAAAAGGAAAAACGGAACCCTTATAGAATCACTTTGTTGTCCGTCTGTCTGTCAAGACCCTAAAAAACGCATATTTCGACACTAAAGAGAATCAAAATTTATAGGGTATCATTTCGATGACCTAGAACTATGAAATTTAGCAAGTAATATTGTCTTATACTACAAGTACTGTTTATAGTAAAAACTAAGAAAAACCTGTATCCGTGTTGCAGGTAAACTAAATTCAAAAGCCAATAACAGTGTAAACATATTGGTACGTACAGTTTTTATACTGATGTATTGTTTCTTTTCTTTTTAAATTTTACCCCTGTTTTTGGCTATACAAAACAAACAAACTATACAAATTATACTTATTATTCAAATACACGTTGACTGTGGAGCCAATTCGTTTCACTCGTCACACTACCTATAAACAACTCAGTTTTCAGGATTAAGTCAAATGATTTAACAGTTGTAAACTTTAGGACTGAGTGTCGGTACGTTGCTAAAACTTCTCAGCTAAATAAATAAACTGAAAGTCCTCGGATTAGCGAGGAAGGCAACACACGCCAGTTGAATACTTCACAATCCGACAATCCACAAAAGACAGTTTTGAACAATGTTGTTATAAGCTACAATTCTTAACAGAACATTTATTAACACAGGTTATTTGTCGCGAAAAACAAAATATTATATTATAATAAATAAATAAAGTTTTTATTTTCCAAAAATTCAGTTAACTATGATGTTTGTGAGGCATCCCCAGAGAGTAATAAAATATTGTGTTGGAGACGACTCGCTCTTACCTACTCTTTTATACAAAGGAAAATAATACCAAAAAGATCACGATAAAAAAAAATTTGAAGCTAATTATGAAGAAAATAATATGGTGTCAGCAAAATTCAAAAGCGCTTAATTTATAAGTTTTAAAAAGATATTTTGACTTTTGACTTTGACTTTAATACGTGTTGTAGCACATTTCCAAAACACACCCAACACTATAGAAAATAATGTAGAGCAAGAAAAATATAGTTTGTTAATTTCCAACGACGACCTCCGTGGTCGAGTGGCTTAGTACACCGATTTTCAAGGTGTCGCCATCTCTGAGGTCCCGGGTTCGATCCCCGGTTGGGTCAATTTAGAAAACGAAGTTTTCTATATTGGCTCAGGTCTGGGTGTTTGTGATACCACCGTTGTCTCTGATTTCCATAACACAAGTGCTTTAGCTACTTACTTTAGAATCAAAGCAATGTATGTGATGTTGTCAAATATTTATTTATTTATTTAACTTACTTTGGAATCGGAGCAAAGTAAAAAAAAAAAACAAATAACTTACTACAGTTACCATGTGTGTGGAAAAAAATCAAGGCAATCATAAAAATGCGATGAATAAAAAACGTTATCCTTACGTGATAGCGTTCTATTAGGTTTTCGCGATAATTCGCATAGTCTCTTCGAATTTCCGGGTTGAATAAGTTGTATTTGTTTCACAAAGTAAAAGTAAGTTCCGAGTAGCTTACTTGACAGATGATTTGACAGTTGTGATATATATGTCAAATGTTCTGTCAAATAAGCTATTCAGAACTTACTTTTTAATTGTGTAACAGGCCCTTAGTCTAATAATATGAGAGATTAATTTACAAGTATAGGTACCAGGACTAAATAGCACAGATTTCTTGCATGTTGCAAGTTATTAAAATTTTTTTTTGCATCCATCATAATGGACTCTCGCAAGGGTACGCCTGATTCCATTAAGCTTGGTTGATTGCTAAGCTCCTAAATGTGTGAAAGAGTTAGCAGATAACGGTTGATAAGTCTTACAAATGAATACTAGACAGATGTACTGAAATGACTTATCTTATCTTACAAATACACACTTAGTCATGCATGACACTATATACAAAGAAATAAAAATAATTTATGTAATTAAGCCTCTTCTTCATTAATCACGAGCATTCCAACAGGTGATTCAGGATGAAGCAATCAATCAACGCAGTACCTTAACTACTCATAAATTATTATGAAAACTTGTTACTAATGAAAATTATGAAAAAATCTATCGGATAGAACTCTATCTACCTAGATAGAGTTCTATTCGATAGATTTTTATCCTGTACCTACACTACCTGACAATAGTGAGTCGTACAACGTGTTTCATTTTGATATTTTTTTTTCGCGATTTTGAAAGTTTGTCCAATAGAAAAGGGGTACTTTCGTAACACGTTGTATAATGTACTTAATTTATAAAAGTTAATGCTATACACAATCAAGCAGCCGATGTCGTGGTTAATTTTACTAAAAGGCCATTTTATAAAAAAACCTAAACCAGACATTTTCGCACACCTAACCCCACTATACAATATTCCATGATAAATCCCCACAATAAAAACTTATGACGCGACATGTGCCTCTTTGAGTAAACCTCAACACTTTCCTCATATTTTCTTGAAACTTCGTGTGAAATGGCATTTTTCTTCTTAGGATCACGTATGTCCTTTTCCGAGAGAGGAACAATATTTTTTACATTATGTTACGTGCCTGCTCCAATTTATATGACGCTCAGTTAAAGAGACGTGGATTGCGGAGGTGGCAGCGAAAAACCAAAATGGCTGACTAAAATATACTAACTGATTAATGGAGTTAAAGTTATGTAAATCTGTTAACTAGATTGTACGGTGATAGATTTTTGTTTTCGTACAGTCCAGCAAGTAACGATACATAAAAATAGAATTAAAATCATAAATGTTGAATTGTATATGTTTTTCAAAATTGAATGGTTTTTGCAGATGTTCCAAATGATTTTTGGGTAGTCGAACATTTGGTCCAGCCATAAAATATATACAAAGACTGTGAAATGAACATGTTTCGTGATAATCCTATAAAAATAGCGTGGTCGACAAGCCCATTTTTGTGGCCCTGTGTATTTTTGTGGCCCTGTGTATTTTTGTGGCCCTGCGTATTTATGTGGCCCTGTGTATTTTTAGTTACTTTTCAAATGGAAGCAATTTATATAAACTACCAAGCACATTCTTCACGAATATTATTAGTTAATTACTGAAGTTCCTAATATCGTTATTATAACATCTCAGAATATATTATTGTGGCTTCGTACAGAGTGAATATTAACTACTGAATAGTTGAGGAAATGTCTAAATAATGTAATTATGATTGATGTTGTTATTGCTAATTACTGTTCCAAGTATTGGTTGGTCTACTACTCTTGTCATTACATATTGGTGTTGTAGCTTTTTACTTCTCTGCTTGTCGATTCTGTAACCAAACTCGAACCTCACTTCGAATGTCACTTCACTGCGCGGGAATTTCAAATCATAAGTGAGATAATGATAGACTGTTTTTTTTAATCACAAAAGATTATAGATAGCTACGTTAGCTACATAAAACCTTTTGCAATCGGTAAAGTAGCTTATTCAGCTAATTTCTAATAACAAATTCATGCGAAGAGAAGTGAGGTTCGAAGTGAAATGCGAGTTTGGTTACAGAAGCGACAGGCCGCCATGTATTATACAAATATCGCGCATTGCGAGAAAATGTCAACAGAATTTTGTCGTGGTGCGAATTATATAGGCTTATTGGTACCAGTACAGATTAGTAAATAGGTACCGGGCTGGTTCGAGTCCACAAGATCGTGGTAATACCGCAGCTACGGGTCCAAATCGTATCGTACACGCAACCGCACCTCAGATTATACATGTTGACCTTGAGACCGCCTTTATGTCCTACGTAATAAAAGCTGTTTTCGTAGTTTAACTGTATAACCTGACGCGCTGTCGTGTATACAACACCAATAGTGACTCTTACCTCCAACTCTCGCTCCAAACGCGACCCCCACAGCACACATGGAGTTGTTAGCAGTGGCGGCAACCTCGCCCGCGCACCTGGTACCGTGCCGATTCGAGTCCACCAAGTCGTACCGCGGCTGCGGATCCGAGTCGTGCGAGTTCACGTCGTACGATGCCATTGCATCCTAGAAACAAGATATAAAATTTAAACCAAGAAAAAAAAACTAGATTGGCAATTTTTTTTCTATTCCTTTAAGAAGATTATCCTAAATTTTTAAATAAATAATAATAAATATTTGACAACATCACATACATTACTCCGATTTCAAAGTAAGTAGCTAAAGCACTTGTGTTATGGAAATCAGAGACAACGGTGGTATCACAAACACCCAGACCTGAGCCAATATAGAAAAATTCGTTTTCTAAATTGACCCCACCGGGGGTCGAACCCGGGATCTCAGAGTTGGCGACACCTTGAAATCCGGTGTGCAAAGCCACTCGACCATGGAGGTCGTCGATGCTACTACTGCTACTACTGTATACTGTAGGCAGAAGATTAGGACCGAAATCTATCCCATTATCATTTATCGATAGAAAGAGATATTGCGTTACTTTAATTTTTTATGTCGGTCAGGCAGGACGTATTTTCTTTTAATACCATACAATATCACATAGTTATACCTAGTATGCTAACAGTGCGTACCGCTTGGCACCATTATTGCCACAGTATATACTTCCGTGACCCAATTCCGGTCCGGCCCACAGTGAAATTAAAAGCTGGCGAGATGAATCGTGTAATTTGAAACTGGGCCTTTGTTCAAATGTCACTCAGGCACTTTTGCCGTGCCCCAAAGTACCCACTCGTCCCATCTTAACCTAAATCGGTGTTTGAAATCGTGCGAATATTGGGTACAAACAAACGATAATACACAATTTGATCAAAGAATTTTTCGTTGACTTCTTTGCGAATCTATAGACTCCTTTTGATTTTTGAAAAATTGCCACCTAATTACCAGCGAACAAATAAATAAATTAAATAAATAAATAAATATTTGACAACATCACATACATTGCTTTGATTCCAAAGTAAGTAGCTAAAGCACATCTGTTATGGAAATCAAAGACAACGGTGGTATCACAAACACCCAGACCTGAGCCAATATAGAAAAGTTCGTTTTCTAAATTGACCCAACCGGGGATCGAACCCGGGACCTCAGGGTGGCGACACCTTGAAAACCGGTGTACAAAGCCACTCGACCACGGAGGTCGTCAAATCGATCCCATAGACGTTAAGAAAGCCACATATTAGTTTTGTTTTAACTAAAATCTCAGGTAAAGCAGGAACATATTGGACTGAAGACAAATTCTGGTATTACAAAATAGTCCAATACTCAGGTCGGTATACTCAACTCTAGCTGAAAATAATCCAAGGAGTTTTGATTTCTTGTGCGTCAGTACTCAGTAACACTTACTATTGTTGATTGTGTTATTCACCGGTGCTTCCAGTGGGAATGGGTCTGCTTCTGCCTATGTCTTAACGTTTGTTGAATTGTATGAATTGATATATATATATATATTTTGTAACAGCCTAGACTGAATAATGACCTTATGTTGTGAATTAAGCTTGAACCCTCTAACTTGATTCAGTAGAAATGAGCTAATTAAATAATCTGATTTATTTATGAATCTATTTTAATTGTAACATGTATGAATGTGATGTCGTTCCTTCTGATAAAGCTGATAAGTTTTTTGCGCCCATTTTTCTTGTCAGATAAAAGACGTCATAATGGGTAGGGTAAAAGAATTGACGATTTAAAAATGCTTATTATGTGAGCTTATTTGAATAAAGAAATTTTCAATTTCAATTTACTCTTTAACGATAAATTGTTTCACAATGTTGTAGTATAATAAATTGTTGCATTAGTCCCCTTTGCTTTCCTAATATTATTTATTTCTTTCAAATAGTTTTTTCGAAGTTCAGATCATCAAAATTACAGGGGCGCGATCACAATTTTGGATTTTTTTAAACTTCCATACAGTTTTCAAGGTCGTCAAAATGTATTTACTAACATTTCTTAGTGCTATCTGACGCACAAGAAATCAAAACTCCTAAAATTATTTCCTGGCAAAATTACCCGATTACTGGACTAAAATCAGCAAGCAAATTGTACCACGAGAATCGGGCCCCAAGGTGGATACACTGCTCAGGAATTGAACCACTGGGAGATCACACCGGGAATACTAGATAGTACCACGGAATAAATAATAGTACTTTTAATTTTGACTTTGAACACTAACTTGTCCCACACGATAAGTTTCAATTTTGCGATCAAGTCGAAAAATAATGGGATTATAATATTATTATGCCTACTGTGTAATGAATGAACCATGCCTGGTAGTACAATACTTACTTGATATTATCACTGGTATTTTATGGTATCAGCCAGTTGCTAAATATCTCATATTAAACTAAACTTCATAACTTCCAACTCGTGATTTCCACACAGGAATTCTTGTGATTTACTATTTGCGGCTACGTATGAAACTACACTCAATTAGTGGTAACCAAATAACTACTTCATCAACTCCACACAGAGTGCAAAACGGAATAACATTCACAACGGAACTACTTTTAGTTACTTACCTGTTTAATTGTTGTCGAAACAGCTTTGAATATTAAATAACGCCGTCTGAAGCTCGGATTTTGTAAGATTGCTTAATGAGTTACGTGATTTATCTCATTTGTGCTTCTGATGAAGGGCTTAAGTGTTAAAATATTAATGATACATTAATTAGCATTATCCTTTTAGGCTTTTAATGATTTAGGAACAGAAACTTTTTGACGGCGAAGTTTTAAAACTTTTATTTATTTCAAGCTCTGTTTTAGAAGCCTTCACGCACTTAGCCTTAGACCTCTAATGACCTAGAGGTACTACATCTAACACTTTCGTGCACCAGAAGATAGGCATAGCAGAGTTTGCCCTTCAAAACGGTCCAATACAGCGATCATCAACAAGCGTTCAGCGTGGAGATTATGGCAAGATACTCCGAAGAGTCTTATGTCTTGCACTGGACTATAATGAGCTGTAATCTTATAATAATAACAACCTAGAACGATAGTTCCCGATAGTAGTACAAAGCACACTGTCAAAAGTGAGGCAAAAAATACTGAGCCAAAATTTCTTAGTTTTCAGATTTTTATCCTTCATACGTTACCTAATCGTACCTTTAAGAACGAAATAGTTTCAATTTCCCTGACTTTAGGGGATTAGTTACTATTTTAATGGATTTTAGTTACGATTAGGTAACTTATGAAGGATATAACCCTCAAAACTAAGCCATTTTGGCTCAGTATTTTTTGCCTCACTTTACATACAAGGACTCGGCTTCTAGGTGTTATTATTCTAAGTGGTGGTATGAAGACTTACGTAATTGGCTATCAAGTCAGGATGGTCAGTCTCCAGGCCGTCGTCGAGGATGGTGACCACGACGCCCCGGCCCGTGATTCCTTCTCGCCACGCGGGGATCACGTTCATGTCTAGACCACCTCCTCGATTCTGCAATAAATCAGAGATTGTTAAATTGACTTAAAATGCCATATAAGTCTGGTGATAAATAGAATCTTGTAAGGTAGTACTAGTACTCATAGTAAAATTGTCTCACGTAGAATTGTCAAGAGTGAAACTTATTTCAGAATGGCTCCTTTGCTCAAGAAAGAGATGAGAGGTACGTAGACGAACCAAGCCATTTTTATGTATACCACGCCTTAAGTCGATGGTGACAAAACAAGACTTCATTTTCGCGCGAAAGCAAATAAACTGAACGAAAAGTTCGTACAAAGCAAGAAAGGGTGGAATTAGAGTTTACATTGTGTTTTATGGGAACCAAGTAATTGGAGGCGTCTATGTTTGTCAATCCCGTTTGCTCAGTTAACAAGATTAGGGTACCCAACAATGTTCGTACCGTAATGCTTTTAAAAGCGAGTTTTGTTACATGAATTCTAAAATGCCTCTTAATTGTAGAGGTAAATAAACCAACTGCTTACATAAGTAATCTCACAAGAAAATCATGTCTATGTACATAATGAATAAAACAAAGAAGTGGCGAACACCATAGGTTAGGTACTGTTATTACTATATTACTGTTATACCTAAATTTTGTTTCTCAATTGCTTGCTTATACAGAAGACCATGCGAACGGAAGTTTATGTACTCACGAGGTACCACATGTGTGGCCACTTTGGGTCGTTCAGTTGAAACTTGGAGTCTGCGGCGCGCGGCCGACCCTTCACCCGCCCCGGCTGAAGCTCTCGCTTGGACCCTGTCTCCCTTTTCGACGCTGATGATGGTGATGGTGCATCTGACGACTTTGTCTCGGCTGTTTGTGAAACAAAAGAGGTTAGTTTTATTGAAGAAGCCATTTTCAAAGGCATCTTTAGGTTTAATTTTTATGATTGTTTTATTATTGGTTTTGATATGAAAATCACTTTGATCATCTTGAGCTATAAAGGAAAATGGGAATATTATCGCCACATTTTTAATATCGCTTGTTCTATTTATGGGCGATATAAAACCAAAAGATCTTATAACCATAGTAAAAGAATAAAGCATTGATAGATACTCAGCATTTAATAAAGACATTATTTTGGATCTGTCTGAAGTGAAGATTTAGGTACAGTGAAATTGAGTAGAGAATCTTGTCTTATTATTCCATAAATAATTAAGGAATATTAATATAGATTTACCTGTTGACGAGCTGTCGTGTAAAGGCGGAATAGACAAGTAGTCCCTCTTTTTCCTAGAGAGGGCGCGCTGCTGTTTGGCCCACCGCACCCGCGTGTCCCCCTCCAACCTGCCATGATGCTCGTGCGCAGGGGTCAACGACCTCTTTGATATGGAGTTGTGGTGGAAGTGGTAGTGGTCCTCGAATATCTGGAACAAAGATAATTTTATGTTGGTGATTTTTATTCATAAGATAAAAAAAATGTGTAGTAATTCTGCAGTCAACAATATTAGATTAATTATTTTTAAATTACACATATTTACAAAAACCTGTCTCATAAAAGTAATAAGTATGAAGTGTTATGTAATAAGAAGTAAGTTATTTATTTATTTAGTTTTAAATATGGAATTAATTTGCAAACGCATAAAAATACTGATTTTAAACTGTTTTAGATAAATAACTAAATAATCAGCGCAATTTATCACCAAATAACAGGGAGAAACCTTACATACTATAAAGAATTATTTTTTTTCGCTTGATATTACTTGAAACCTACTAAGTTTCATTAAAACAAAGTAAACAAAGAAATATTTACCGACGGAGAAATAATAGACGACAATTTGGTAATGTGGAAAATATTACAATAAGTACATATTTCAATTCGAATTCCAACTCTCCCGGAAATCAAAACAATGATTTTCGCAGTAAAATTTTCATAATACACTCGTTTCGATTCGGCGAAACGCTACGGTGCTTTAAACCATAAACATGTTTGATTAAACTGTGGTTATCTTTTAAACAAAGCAAATGACATTTTATGCGCATGAAATATCCAGATACACTATTAAAATTATTTAAAATGCGTGAATATTTTCACTATTGCAATTATCGTCATTATGATTTTCATCCTGTTTAAAACGATGAATAAACTGGTGCGAATTACATTCACACATTCTCCCTTTTGAGGATAATTTCAGTAATATGAAATGTGTATTTGAATGTAATGCTTTGGGGAAATTAACAACATTTTATGAAACAAATGCCTGATGATTTTCGTCGAATTTATTGCTTTAGGTTTCCCGCCCACGAGCGATGAATCGCTGAGCGATTTTTTGTCGCCGAGAAAAGAACATACAGAGTTCAATACGTAAACGCCCACGAGCTACAAAAAATAGCTCAGTGACTAATCGCTCGCAAAATGACAATGACAACTGTGTATGTTCTATTCTCAGCGACAAAAAAATCGCTCAGTAATTTATCGCTCGTGGGTGGTGACGCTTAGCCAGTGACAAAAAAACGTCGCGATTATCGCCGCGATATTCGCAGCTACAAGAAGTTGCTCGTGGGCGCTGACGCTTAGTATCTTTAGTGTGCCAAAAATATTATCTACTTATTTATTATGTGGTTTCTTAACCAATCAATTAATTCAGCAAGTGCGGGACTGTCGAACTAAAAAGCTACTTGCTATATAGATAGATAGATAGATAATCATTTTATTTCTTGCTTCAGACACACACATATTCATTTAATACATTAAGAACATAATTTTACACGTTATAAATAAGTGCTGACACTTTAACGAAAAAGAAAATTAAAATAATCAAAAAACAAAAACCTTTTCACTAATAAAGATATCAAGATCTCGAACTAACGCTGGTAAACGTTCGCCCTTGTCTCGGCTGACTGACACTTATAACAAATACTTTAACGATATTGATATACTTATACCTAAATCCAGCTTGTTTAATAAAACTATTATGGCGAAGCTTCATAGTATAGATAGTAAAAATAGTTAAAAAAAACGAAACGTGATAAACGAAAAAATAATACCTAACAACATAAACAATATTCAAATTTAACTTCATTACCCATTTAAATCACATTAACATACATGTTACAAATAAGTTTTAACAAGTTAAGAGTACACTCTTAACTTGTTAAAACTTATTTGTGGTTAACGGTGTTGGTTTTACAATTATTTAGTTCTTCAAATTATATATACTTTTTGATGTATTACACATTGTAAAACCGTTCGTTTACCCTAATAAATGAAAAAAAATGAAAAAAAATAACCTTTGATGGAAAGTAATACTTGTTTAAAGCGTTTATATAAGCAAAAAAGAGATTAATAATATTCTCTGCTACAACATAATTAATGTTAGTAGTTATGAAGTACTGTTAGTAGGTATTCAAGTACAGATTTTGAGATGGCAGATACTTATCGTGTGCAAAATCTTTAATTTCAAGTAATTCACATGATGTAATGTAAGAAACTAAGATATTAAGATCTCATTAAAAAAGGTCGACTTAAAGCACTTCAAAAGCCCTCTTACTTGGTATAAGAAGATATAATGAGGACCAAAACGCTACTACCATTCAGAATAAGTGAAGCAGAATGCGGATATAAGCACCGCGTAACTTTTGATTGAAATACTCGATTCCGTATTGAGAGAACAAAGTAAAAAGGTGGTACGACTCACGAAAATGCTCAACTTTAATTATTCACGGAATTTCTAACTTCTGGTTCTGCCCTACAGTCTGAATTCACCCTCACTTAAGCCTCTACACACACTGCTAGTTTTTGCAGCAAGCGAAACAAACGCGTGATTGTCAAGCGCGCGTGTAATACAAGGTGTTACAAAAGTACCCCTAATGCCGAATATGATAGATAGGGACCATCAAACTGAACAACTTTTACTACAAGACTAACTTTAAAATCGTGAAAAAAAACAGCTGTTTCATACAAAAATTAAATACGAAAATATCAAAATGCATGAAACAGCTGTTTTTTTCGCGATTTCAGAGCTGGTCCCATAGTAAAAGTTGTTCAGTTTGATGGTCCCTATCTACCATATTCGGCATTAGGGGTATTGTTGTAACACCTTGTATAACGCGGCGTGAGCAGTGTTTGTATCGATTCAAACGCGCAATGGGAATCCACACGCAAAGCTATCAATGCTTTTGATTGGTTAAAAAAGTAAGAAATTAGGTACATTTGATATTTAAAACAACCAATCAAATGATTTTAGGACAGTCGCTTGTGGCGCCATCAGTTCCTCAGCATCCATATTGCATCGACACCGTATCTCGTTTGCATCACGATCATATTATAAACGCATTATAAAATATAAAACGTAAATATTATAAATGTACCTGTATTTCATCTTCATACAAATCAGAAGAAATGGGACGAAATGATGCGCTAAGGAATTTCGGTACAGTTCGGTACATAACCGTCACGAGCGCATCGCATGACGAGGACAGCGCTGCCGTCCATAAGCTAAAACGCCGTTAACCAACATCTGCTCGATTTTCACTTTTTGATGGCATCGTAATCAAAAAACGATTCTCTATCGACCTATCTAAGTCATATTTTCCTATCTTATTTAGTTTCTGAAATAATTAAAAGAAAATTGCCGTTATATGACTGATTTTCCTATGCATACACATCAACAATGCCTCTAACTACAATTGTATAGTTAAAATGCCGTCAAAAATTATTTTTCTTCTCAATTGCATATCTTGATTGCCGGTAAACTGATTTTTGTAAGCTACAGCGCGATTAAAATACATTTACTGTATTATAGTTATTCAAAGTGTCAAACTTGTAAAATAACGACTCTAGACTACAATGCCGATAAATGAAAATGTTACACTAGAATGCGACTAAAGGATCTTAACGGCAATTTAGTAATTTATTTGCCAAATCATTATTCGAATTTTACAATTTGTCCACTCATGCTTAATGACAAAATTTGACTATTACTGTAAATATTTACATTGAAGTCATAACTAAAATGCGGTTATCCCACGTTACTACACTAAAGTACCGTCAACTGCAGTACTTGGTTTGACTCGCCGCCCGGCGTCGGTGATTGATTTGGTCCGGCGCAGGAGCTTGAACGGGACCCCCGTTCAAGCTCCTGCGCCGGACCCATCCCCATATATATCCTCGTGGCCATACTGGTATGACAAACTAGTATGGCCACGAGGATATACATGTCCTCGACGGGCGTGCGTTTCATCATACCTGCCGTCTTCCCGAGCATTTTGTCGGCGTCAAATATGACGTAAGTATAAATTTGCGTAGTTTTATAAGAATTTGCGCAGGATTACTCGAAAATTCACACTGTGCCTACTAATATTCCAGTGAACGTAGTTTGCGTTTAATATTCACTAGAGTACCTAGTCTTAGATCTCAGAAAGTACCATATCTGTGTTAATAATTTTCATTTTAGAATTTACTAAAGAATTTCTAACATAGTTTCAGAAATTTTCAACTCGCTAGAAGATGGCATAGCAGATTTAAGGCTGTTTAACTAGGGCCCTCAGTTCAAACATATCTAAACTGAGAGCCCAAGATAGAATCTTCAAAATGTTAGATTTAACTGAAGAAATACAATAAAATTACGTTTTTATATAAAGTTTAACACCTCAGTGAATTTCTAAAAAAGAAATATTCGTTAAAAAGTTATTGGTTTAATAGTTAAGTGAAAACTAAATTGCTTAAAACCTCTGAACTGAGGGCCCAACGTTTTCGGCTATATTGACTTGGTTAAAACTTATAGAATAATGAAAATTACACCAAGTTCATTTAGAAATTCTTTATTAAAAATTAATATATTGTTCGTTGTCCTTAATACCATACTTTAATAAAAAATGCATTTTCATTCTTTATAGGACTAAAAATTTGTAGGGTATATATAACCTTGTAATACAAAATCAAATATGATTTCAAAATATTTTTAGGACTGACCTACATCTTACTTCATAGTATCCTTTAAGTGAATTGTTTACCAAAATTACCACACATTATTCCCAAATATAGTTTTTATTATTTTTATTATTGAAACGTAAATTAAAATTATTTTCAAACGTTGATTTCGATATTTCGTAATTTTCTCGTCAGTTTCAACAGACTACTAAATTAACAAGTTCGTTAGTAGTCTGTGTCATTTTCTCAAATTTTTCTTGATAAAAGGAAGGCAAACTTCGCGCCTAGGAAGGTTGCTACGAACCCTTCTGGGTGAAAGTGTAAAAATATCTATATCCAAATAGCCACATTGATCTCTACACGAACTCGGTTTTAATATTTTGCGCTGTGAAAGGTATAGAAAGAAACAGTGCTTTACAAGAAATGATAATGCTATCCCCCTCAAAACGCTATTTATTGTAATAAATGTAAAGTACCGGTGACACTATTAAGTTTTGTCATGGCAATAATAGTAACTATTTCGAGCTCGAGAGAGCTTTGTCTACGTAAGAAAACTCTTGGGTGTCTTTTTAACTTAGAACGAATTAAAAAAAATAACAATCATGTTAGAACTATATAATTTCAAATAATTTTCTATAATTTCGACGTTTATTGACGTTGAAATAAAAATATTACATTTTGAAATTCATATTTTGTATTAAAATTCAGTAAAAGGTTGTACAATTCTAAAAGCGAGTCCCACTGTCAAATTCTGCTCAGAGACGATAATCAAAGACTGATTTCAAACACGACAACTTTCTTATCCGATTGAATTTATCATTTAAAAACCTTTCCGAAATTAGCTTCTTTGTATAGAAAATCATATAGTGATCCCTATTATCCTATTTTATTACATCTATATATATACATATGTGTGTAGTGGTGGACGGATAATTAAAAATACCAGTCGATTTTCATAGAAACGAGGTAACTTTAAAGCCTTGATTATGTGTGTGAAGTGTGAATATTTGTGTATCGTTCAGTAGGTACTATTATTAATTCTGTGGTACCGTGACTTATATTTAGATGTGGGTGCCCACATGTTTATTATAAAAAACGTTGACAATATCTTACCATTTTTTGTCCTGACCTATATTTACTGAAAATAAGTTAAAAATAAAAAGTTTTATTTCTTTTATTACATTCCGATTGATCTTTATTTTTTTGTATTTTTATATTTTGCCTACTTATAATAACATTATGGACACTACAAATTTTGCTCATACAAACAATTTAAAATGCATTTTCTCTTAAAGTACTGTATTAAGAACAACGAACGATATATCAAGTTTTAATAAAGAATTTCTAAAAGAACTTGGTGTAATTTTCATTATTCTATAAGTTTTAGCCAAGTCAATATAGCTGAAAAAGTTGGGCCCTCAGTTCAGAGGTTTTAAGAAATTTAGTTTTCACTTACCTATTAAACTAATAACTTTTTAACGAATATTTCTTTTTTAGAAATTCACTGAGGTGTTACACTTTATGATAAAAACGTAATTTTATTGTATTTTTCAGTCAAAACTAATATTTCGAAGATTCTATCTTGGGCTCTCAGTTCAGATATGTTTGAACTGAGGGCCCTAGTTAAACAGCCTTAGATCTGTTATGCCATCTTCTAGCGGGTTGAAAATTTCTGAAACGATGTTAGAACACAGAGATGGTACCTTCTGAGATCTAAGCTATGCCTCTTATTGCAACCGTCTGGATTGAGGGCCCAACACATTCGGTTATAAAAGTTTTAATTCACGTTTTAGAAATATTTCAGTTTTTGTTTTTTTCTCGAAATCCCCTATAAGACTCAATTAGATTAGCCACGATTTAAAAAATGGGCTCTCAGTTCAGATGCACATGTTTTATTTTTGATCTTTAAATACATTTTGTTGGATTCTCTCAGTTATCACAAAATGTTTACTAAGCTAAATTGCCATTATCTAAAAAGGTTTGAAAGTTAACTGCAATTTATCATTGCAATAGATAAAAAAAAATATTTACAATTACAAATGGATAAATTTACACTTAAATAGCTTGTCTTAAATGCCGCTAGTTTACTATAGTAGCATTAAAGTTAAGTAGGTATGTCTTGTGACCAGAAAACAAAAGTTTGCTTAAATGCCGTTAAGGTACTTAGTGGCATTTTAGTAAAGCAATTATAAAGCGATATCTAGTATTTTACAAGACAATAAAATACATCTAAAATCAAACGCTAAAATGTCGCTAGTATAACGTCAACGACATTTTAGTGATGTTTATATAAACAAATAAATAAAATAATACTAATTAAAAACATATTTTTTTAAATATTTCCATGACTGTTTTATATTTCTTTGTGAAAATAAAAGCATTGTAAAGTTCCCTCAAATACCCTTTCAATGATACCTCAAAATTGTAAATAGCTGGTTTATTGATCAAATAGCATCAATTTTATCTTAAATCCCGCGTAAATCGAAAATTCATTTTCGTAGATAACGGCATTATTGCTTATAGACGGCAGCGTATGGTTGTACGAAGCTCCCGCGCATTTATTTACATCAATTATCGAATTTTAGGTATTGTTCAGTGTATGGATGTGTACATTCAACTATATGAACATTTATAAATAGACTCAGGATCAGGAGGGTAATCAAGTGACAGGCGTAGTGCATGTAGCGGCCGTAGGTAATTATTGCAAAGACTCGGGCGAGATACATTATGTAAGACTGACGTAATCATGCATCGCGATTATATCGCTGCTGAAGCGCTGCTAAGGCGCAATGTGTAAAGGACTTAAGATGAGGGTAACACATTTTTTATCTATGCATGAGTTGCCATCACATTTTACCTTTTTCACCCTCTGTTCCGTAAATCCAAAAAGATGTAAAGCTCCGCTGATAAAAATGGTGACCTGGATAATAAAAATAAAGCAAACATTTCGTTACGCCTGATCCATTACGGTGATTACGACTGCTACCTAAAACAAAACCTTATTCTGTTATTCTTTGAATTAAAAAAAACACTTTAGCGATATGTAAATTAAATGAGTTTTTTCCCCGCTAAAGTAATATCAGTATCTTCAGATTTATACGAAAAGTATATTTTTCGTTGTTACGATGCATTAAGGTATTTCGGGTATCGCATCGCATTGTTACTTTTTTATTATAAGTTTATCTTGTCTCATTAAACATGTATTAAACTTTTGAGCGCAAGTTTTCCATCTTACTACTCGTAGTATAGAGGGTTGTCAAAAGTCAAAAGTCAAAAATAGCTTTATTCAAATAAACTTAGTAATTAAGCGCTTTTGAATCGTCTATATTTTCCTACCATCCGTTCCAGACTTTTTTAACTGACAAGAAGAACGGGCGCAAGAAACTTATCAGCTTTAACAGAAATAAGTAACGTTTTTAGCTTTAACAGAAATAAGTTGCATAATGGAAGTAGGTATATTATGGCTTGGAAAAAGGCACTTCTCTACAAATAGAGTGCTTCATACTCTACCACGTTGATACTCTGGCAGTAAAATAAAAAAGCAGGAAATGTTCTCTTTCGAAATATTAGCGTACGAGTTATGTTTTACGGACAAAAATTTTTGTGTTTTTGTAATCCTTGTCGAAAGATTTGTTTCCTTAATCTTTTTAGATTATCAAAATATTGATACTTTTACAAAGAATAAAAAGTAGTTTTATGTAACATTTTTGTCCCATCTAAAATCTTTTATTTTTAATGATGACTTGGTGTTATTTATAAGTGCAGCTAACACTACTGATTAAGATTATTTGCCACAGATGGTTCTAAGAGCACTGAGGTTTCTGGAGCCTCCTTTTATGACCCACAATTAAAAAACATTTGCAAATACAAAATTAACAATGATATTAACATTATGACTAGGGAGCTAGTTGCCATAGATCATTCTATCAGATAATAAAAGCGTTCTACAGCATATAGCTCGTTGCTCTTCTAGACACAGAGGAGTGGCGGTAGCTTATGCTATTTTACAACAGCTGTTCTATTTTCAAATTTCAGTGGGTTCCAGCTCCTATAGGTATTTGGGGAAACGAGGAGACTGACCGTTCAGCTAAATTTGCAGTAAAAGAAGGAGTCTTGAAGGCAGTAAAATCTAGTGATTCAGAATTTTTATTAAATATAATAAGGAAATTCATATTTCATGAAGGAGTATTTATTTATTATAAAAGGTCGTGTGAAAAAGGAATCTGGTACAAAACTCTACAGTCAGAACCTCCTCAGGTCCCCTGGTTTCTTTCTTGATCCATGTCTTAAGTAGACGATATTTATATCTCCTAGGTTCGGTTAGTTAACGGCCTGGTCATTTATTCCGTTAACTTTTAACATTTATTGAACATAGAGAGATGTTGGTTGTATGTCCAACTTCTTGTCTGATCCGTTGAAGTTATTATCAACTTTTTTACTCATAGTTTTAAGTATATTTTCATTATTAAGAGTAGGATAAGATGGGATAGCATGTTCGAATAGTCAATCAAAGATCCTAAACAAATAAAGAAATGAAAAAAAAATTGGCAGTATTTACTTTCTACACAATTTATACTTTCTTATCCAATAATAATGAATTTTGATTAATTTAAAATTCCAAAAATTTTATGTCATCTGTTTTCGAAAGTACTCTCATTAGAAACAATGTTTTGAATCTTTAAGTTCGCTGCTTTCTGTGGCTTCTAACAACAAAACAATTAAACATCGAATATTTCCAAAACCTTCATTAAAAACCTTGTATATTTCCAAGCAGAATTATGGAGTTTCTGTAATAATTCAGGCGGAAAAGGGCCGTCGTGGCTATAATTATGCCCTTATTTGTGAATCGGGAAGTTTAGTGAAGCTCACGAAAGGCCTTTTCATCCTCTCGTATATGATTATGTATGCGTTACGGCCCATTTTGTTTGGGGAACTAGCGATAAAATCATTTTGAAGACGGTTGCTGAATAGATTTTGATTATTTACACGTGTTTGTTTCCAGTTTAGAGACACTTGCCTAATTTGGTGCTAATAGTAAACCACAGGTTGTCTTAAGAAATAAAATGAAGACGGAATATGAATGACGGATAAACGTTTGACTTAGGAGCGTTTTCATAGGAAAACGCTGCCCATTTTCTGATCCACGGAAGCGTTAGTTTCTCAACCGATTTTCGCGAAATTTTGTTTCTATAATAATTATTATATGTAATTTTTTCGTCGATTCAGTTTTTCGAAATGATTCAAAATGGCGGAGATATGGGAGAATCATATTACAGCAAATTCGAGCATTTTTTTTTTAAATTTCATAAACACGTTATCTACTGCTCTACAGAGGCACTAGTCTAAGGTATTAGTCGCCTTCTACGTCACCCATACCTCCGCACCGCTCGATGCCACGCAGAACGTGACGCGCAACGCCCCGCGTCTCCGTAAACGCGGCGAGCACTAACGGCCTTACCACAAATGATTTTAAAACTTAGACACTGTTTAAACGTGATGCTGTCACTTTTTGACAACGTGGTTTGAAAGGGACGGCATCACAGTGGAGGGCCACTCTCCCCTTTTGGATTTTTTTCACAACGTCTTGTGTATAAGTCCTTAGTGTGCCTCTCAAATTGGATTTAAAATCCGTCGATAAATAACGCTCCAGCAAACTTTCCTCTTTTCTCTCTATTTTCCCGCCAATCATAAATCCTCCCATATTTTTTAAATAGGTTGAAAAATGCGACCTGTAGTCGAGAACAGACAGACAGACAAAAGTATTTTGGCCAATCTCGAAATTGAGACGTTTCGCACGCTTCGCTCGCTCGGTCAATAACAGATACACTACCTAAAAGATGGCGTCTGCTTTAACGATAGAGTAGTGTATTCAAGTGCCGGTGGAAGCGGCATTGAGCGTCCCAGGTACAGTCTTAAATCTAAGACTAAGTTTACTTGCTGCAGGCACGCATGACCTGGTTCGAGCTGGGATGAGTTGGGAATTCAAAAAAGTTTCCAAAGGTGTACTAAAGGCACTTTTAAAGACACTTGTCAGACTACTTTCGAATACAAATAAATGTAAAGACATGTACACGAGGAATAGTATTTTCGTACAAATATGACACCAATTTATTGTAGCAATTAATATTTGAAATACAGCCTAAATTGTGCTAATACAATATTAATGTATTTGGGTTTCGATTAGGTATGATTCTTAACAAAGAGTTTTAATTCAATGGAAAAATAAACGGATCATTG
This sequence comes from Catoptria pinella, assembly GCA_963556745.1. Classification (NCBI taxonomy): domain Eukaryota; kingdom Metazoa; phylum Arthropoda; class Insecta; order Lepidoptera; family Crambidae; genus Catoptria; species Catoptria pinella. The sequence continues at coordinate 9,127,773 of OY750774.1, read as the reverse complement.
ACTTCGGAAGATACGTAAGCAATAAGTAGAGAGGTATACATTTTTAGTGCTTATTACTTATAAAAAGTCTGTCTTTTTATGATGTGAATAGCACTAATGTATATCCTTCGTACTACCACATTGAAAAGATCTCTGTTAAAAAGCATTAGATCAGATCATTAGATCCTTTGATACATGTAGGTTACTCTATTTTACTACCATGTCCTACTTTTATGACAAGTGAATGTGAGTGATGTGAAAAAGTTATGATGTTTTATTTATTTGTACTACAACATGGTTGAATTAATCTCGGATAAGATTAAGCTATGGTTACATTTATGTAAATGCCAAAATCAAGATTTATAATATATTTCATCAACGCCCGAGCGGTCGCATGCGGCCGGATAACAATGGAATATCTATTGTGTCTCATTTAACGGGCGTTGAAGAGTTAAGTTTAGGAAATTGCCACTTATTTCGTATACAATACTAACTACTATGATTGCAGCGTTAACGCTATGTACCGGTATGGTTTTGGCATAGGAATGCTTGAGTTATTAGAGGATAAACATAATTGTAACTTTTCTTATCTTTTTAATCAATGTTGCGTTCCAAAGTTCATGCGAACAAAGTCGCGGGCACAACTAGTTATCTAATAAAACAATCACAGTCCACAGGCCGCATTCGCGAATCGATGGCCACTCGTTTACGCCAGTCGCAACAGTTTTCCGCGACTTCCGCGGAAAGAGGCAATAACTCCAGAATTACATAACTTTTTTACACAACCAGGTGGTGACCCAACTTTCCGCCCCTATAAAAAAGAACAAAAGAGTTTTCAGAACAACAACAGAAATTATTTCGTCTCCCATTCTAAAGAAATCCTCTTGATATTCAAAAGGCTTTTCCATCAATCTGGGTAACAAAAGATTGCGTTTTTGAAATCTTTTGATGCGATTTTCCTCGCCGTATTTTCGGTTCAATAATTCTCAGCTGTTCGATTGACTAAGTTTCTTTTGGGATGTCCTATTTGTCACAGAAATGAATGATATTTGAATAAATTAATCCTTCTTTGGGAAAAGTTTGAATGAAGAATGAAACAGTGGTTTTTAATACTTTATAAATAATTCGCAGAATCTTCTTTAATGTATTTTTAAGATTAGTTAGAAGTATTTTTATTAAGCAAATATTTTTTTACTCAAACCTTAATCTAAATGATACTAATTTAATTTTGAAATGTTTCATTAAGTATTTTAAATATTATCACTATAATATGTTATTATTATTATGACCTTCCTTGTGTGTGGATAATGAGGATAAGCCATAACCCACCACGCGGGCCTAATGCGGATTGGTGGGTGCTAACGACTGCAAATTCAGCCGAGGCCAGCGGCTTAACATGCCTTCCGAAGCACGGAGGAGCTCGAGATAATAAATTTTTGGTCACCCATCCCATGACCGACCCTTGTGAAACTTGCTTAACCTCCGCAATCACTGAGCCAGGCGCTATACCACTGCGCCACCGAGGTGCTCATTATTATTATACGTATTAGTTTTTCATTCTTATTCTTTCTGATTAATTATGTTTGTATGAAACAAAAACACTATAATAATTTTATGTTTAAAGCTGCAATGGCAATGTGTGAAATTAGACCTTAATTTTGTATATAATAAATAAAATAGTTATATAAACGAAATAGGTTATCTATCATAGTAGAAACAACGTAAGACGTTTATACGAGGTAGACATACAGACGATGAGTGCTCTCGTATTTGGTAAGTATTGGTTTATCCGATATTGGAAGCTGTGGTGTGGACTAGCGTGATTCATCTCTACATCTATTGTAACCTAGTCTGACTGAGGAGGAACCCAACAATGGACAAAAGCTTTGGAGTTAACGCAATTTCTGAGCCAAAGTGAATCAAAGCTTGTAAATTAACTAGAAAATCTAGATTCATAGTGTCAATACGAATTAAAATATTGTAAATTGACGACTTGACGACCTCCGTGGTCGAGTGGCTTTGTACACCGGTTTTCAAGGTGTCGCCATCTCCGAGGTCCCGGGTTCGATCCCCGGTTGGGTCAATTTAGAAAACGAACTTTTCTATATTGGCTCAGGTCTGGGTGTTTGTGATACCACCGTTGTCTCTGATATTCATAACACAAGTGCTTTAGCTACTTACTTTGGAATCGGAGCAATGTATGTGATGTTGTCAAATATTTATTTATTAAATATGTTGCACAAGAAAATAAAGAAATGAGGTGGGGGGAGAAAATATTTAAAAATACGCATTTCCTGTTACTCAACGGTCAAAAGTTTATAATTGTGTTTTCAAGCAACACTACATCAACAACTTACACAAATAAATATTTACTTTCTGCGGTAACTATTCAAAAATGCATGTTTCGACACTGGAGGAGGCCGCGTCCCGTCGCCATGGCAACGCAGGCCCTACCTGCCATTGATCCTCTCCCCATAACAATAAACATTTCTCCTTTTTCCTCCGAGCATCGAGTTGTAACAATATAAAGGTACTTTCAGCTGAAGAAGAATGAAGTTCACAACTCCATGGGTATCAACATTGAATGTGGAATGCGTATTCCCCTTTCCTAATAAGATTCATTATATTTTACAAGTTTTGCCTCGCGAATTCGTACACCTAATAAGAATAAATTAATACCTCTGTCTTGGCCAAGGTCCGATATATTTCTTTACTAAATTCATTAAAATTGGTTGCTATTTATGCACAAAAATGTTTAAAGCAGTAAAGAAACTTTACTCTACTAATTTACTATTTGTAATAAACTTTTTGCTTCTGTCTAGAACACAGACTTTGTATTGTGATAAAATTCTGCAACCATAAAAATGTGTGACTGTGTCTGAAAACAAAACGAGAGCGGAAACGGCTGGCCGGCCGGCGGGCGGTAACCATGGCAACCTGTGTGATCCGCCACGCAAACAAATGGATGCATTCATTTTTTTTCAGAGCACCTTCCACTCTAAATGAGAGCAATAAATAGCGGGCGGATCGAGAGGGCTGAATTTCTTTTTTGGTGACGTAAACCTGTTACAATATTTTTTAAGAATGAAAAACAATATTATTCAATATAACAACTAGGACCTGCAATATCGGAAGGTTATCAATTCCGGAACTGAGTTACGATATTGAGACCCAATATCAGAATTCCGGAACTAGTTCCGGAATTGGCAAAATTATATTAATATTTTATTTCTGGCATAAAATGACGTATCTATCTAAGAATCTAACAAGTTATGTTTCGATCATCAGTCTTTTAATTACTTCAGACTTGAAAGTTATTCAAAAAAAATAAATATGATTACATTACTTACTACAGAAATTCTGAGTAAAACAACATGATTATTCTTGAATTTAATTAGTCATAAAAATGCGTTTAGTTGTTTATATTTATATGTTTTTTCAAACTGTTCTGTTTATAACTTGATATATCCAAAGTATGTAGAATAGTTCAAAACTTTTGGGAGGTTTTTAAACAAATATTTATAGTACAGGCACATGGCAAACATTAACATATCGATTACAAACGAATTCAATAAGTTCTGATGCATACCACAATAACGGCGTACATGACATTCCCAATTGATATCAGTCACAGAAACAAATAATCAAAGCACTGAAATAATAATTTATTATAAGTTATATAACGTTTTCATAAAAATATTTATAATCAAAGTAAATTTTACATAATATACAACGTGTTACAAAAATACCCCTTATGCCGAATATGGTAGATAGGGACCATCAAACTGAACAACTTTAACTATGGGACCTACTTTGAAATCGCGAAAAAAAAATCAGCTGTTTCATACAAAAATTAATTACGAAAATATCAAAATGTATGAAACAGCTGATTTTTTTTCACGGTTTCAAAGTTGGTCCCATATTACAAATTATTCAGTTTGATGGTACCATATTCGGCATTAGGGGTTATTTTGTAACACGTTGTATAAAACAACAAATTAATTAATTACATTAAAACAAATTAATAAATTACATTACACAGTAAATTAATAAATTACATTAAAATAAATTAAATAAATATAATTTAATTGATTTTAAATGAATTGAAAAGATAAGATTGAATTGATTTCATATGAATTGAGTTAAAATAAATTGATTTGATTGAATTAATTTTATTCTAGTAGTAATTTTGCTAAATATATCTTTTTACTTTATGGGTAGCTTTTTACTTTACAAATTAAGTCAATTTCAGTGAACTCTGTGTAATGAACGCTGTGAAATACTGGCCAGCTTTCGCTTCAAAGCTTGAAAATATCCACTAATATTTATTGCTCTACTATAAAGACTTGCTTAAAATTTCTACCTTTTACAGTATTTCTTTAAAGAAACTGCTTTTAAAACGTTAGTTAGACTTGTACGGAAAAAAGTATGAAAAATATTTTAATTATATAAAATATGTTTAAATAAAAACAATACAAATACCTATATGCCATAATTAGAGGCCGTTATCACTTCTTAGGGATGGGGTAAATTTTTTGGTAATTATTTTGGTTTATCGATAAATTAACTCAACTCGATATAATTAAAAGACTTTATTTATCTTACGAATAAACAGGTTTTTACATTTAAGAATAACAGGAATACTCTACTGAAAAGAAAATACTTAAGTAGATAAAATAATATTTGTACACAAAAACAGTTATATAATTATATTATATGTTAATTTAAACTATGTTTGTGTTAAAATATTGTATTTTCTACTTAATTATTTTCTTTCCAGTAGAGTATTTCTGTTATTCTTAAATGTTTATTCGTAAAATATTTTTTTTTTGTCATGTTGTTTAATTGCAGCAGAGTTGAGTTAACTTATCGATACCTAAACCAAAATAATTACCAAAAAAATACCCCATCCCTAAGAACGTCTGCTCCCAAAATATACCTCCGATAACGGCGTCTAGGTATAATTATTAATGTCTCTTTCAATTAAGCACAGCACAGCGTTCTATCATTAAATTCACTATTTCAGTACGATTTTGCCGTCTAGTCTTAAATAATCGAGAAATTCCTTTGGCAAAGGTTTTAATTAAACAGTATACAGTGACATCACCCTAAATCCTTTTGAGTATGTCTGTCTTTTGATTTCTTAATTATAACGTGAGCGACATATATTATAACTTTGAGTCTATTTTAGTATCAGATAGTTTAATTAGCCATTTTGAATGTCGCCACTTGACGGCTGGGGTGGGCTTTCCTCATGGGTGGACAAGGAGGATGGTCCATAACCCACCACGCAGGCCCGATGCGGATTGGTGGCTGTTAACCACTGTAAATCAGGTGCTTTATGTTCATTAAATAAAGTATGCATATAATATTGACTTTTTAAATAGGATGACATGGCAAGAAAGGATTTTACAGCATGCTTAAAAATACACGTAAAAGGTCGTAAAACTAAGGGTTTCAAACAAAACGCGTACTTAAAGAAATCTCATTTTCCCCAACTCTGAAAGCTTTAGCAACCCTTGTAGATTATAGAAACATCAGGAAAATGAAATATTTGATTCTGGCCTTCCGTAACTAAAGCTTTTTTTATAATAAATAGGCACCTACTACTAGGCGATAAATTATTCCTTTTCAAAATCTAAAAAACAGCTCTAAAAAGTAATAAATTATTTTCAAATCAATAAAAAAAAATTAAGTACTAAAAACTGGATAAGTGTGAGTCGGATTCTCCCACCGAGGATTCCGTCATACTATACTAATTCTGTGGTTCCATACAAACTCGTAACCGATGATTGATTACGTATCTACTTTAAATAAAGACTATTATTTTTTATGATTTAATTAAAATGTATAGTTTTCAGATTTTCCCTGTACTTAAGACGTATAAAGACGTATAAGACGTACTAATTTTGAATCCTTTGAGTGTCGAATTGTGCGTTATTTGCGGCATAAACGGCTGTATCTCTTTTTTTACGTTAACTTAGAAGTTTGATTTTTTTCACAGCTTCTAGGGACTGTAGACTTAAGTATATGGTTTTAATCGATACCTCCACGCGTTCCTGAGATAAAGGGTCTGGACAGACAGACAGACGGACAACAAAGTGATCCTATATGGGTTCCGTTTTTTCTTTTTGAGGTACAGAACCCAAAAAAACGAACTAAAAACATAAAAATGAACTAAAACTATAAAATATTTATTTATTCCTATATTTGTAAAAGGATAAATAAATATTTTATAGTTAATCTTTTTAAAACTTTTGAGTTTTAAAACGAAAAACGTGGCGCAAAAGATGTCTTTTGCATCGTATTTTCGTATTAAAACTTCTGTATATATAAATCTTCAATTGATAAACTCCTTCTTTTTTTGAAGGCAGATATAAAATATATAGGTATACCATTAATATCATATACACGTATACATACCAACTATACACAATAAGTGGCCAACTTAACAGACTTACATTATTGAAATTGTTATTACCTACGAGAACGGCGCTACGCCCGTCGTAGACACGGCGCAATGCAGTGCGGTCACGAGCGCTACGGTTTTCGTAGTCGGTGAATATGTTCATAATTTATTATCTATTAATAGAATACTTATTATAATAATATAGAATGTTTATTTGGGAAGAATAAGTAACATAACGTGTTTACAATAATCAAATTACAACTGCATTATTACCCAACATCCATTTTGTCAGTTTTCTTGTTCAAACAAATAACACAAAGTTACATTTACAATGTTCACATATTTTCGATCAACAAAGTAGGCAAAATATTTCCAATATTGTTAGAAAATTTATGCAAAATTGTAAATTGAGGGTGCCACAACAAAAAGTGTTGTTTACGGTTTATCTCTCGTGCTAGTGGAGACTGTGTTACAGCAAGGTAAATTCTCACTCCATGGAAAAAAACATCTCTGATCCCAGATTCATGAGACATATGGACGGATATTACAGTTTAGTAATGACTTAAAAATATAAAAAGGAGAGAAAAATAAACTGCATACCTACAAAAGATGCGATAGCGCATACCAAGTTTTAAGACTATGAGACCATCAACCATTTTAATGTCCCCACTGCTGGGCACAGGCCTTCCTTATGGGTGGATAAGTTTCGTAAACAACATTTAATAAACGTGACAATTTGTCACCTTTCACGCCAATATCATATCCACTGCGTCAACCAATTTGAAAATAGCACAGCAATGTAAACCAAATTGTCATGACAATTGACAAATTGTCAGCATTGTCACGTTATTAAATAGGGCCCGGATACTTTGCATTCATACCTACAACATTTTGTTATAAAGGATAAACTAACAAATATATATTTCACTGAATATAATGCAAAATAGAATAAGTTTTGTGCTTAATTCTATGATTAAACATACAGTTACGTATTCATAACGGTTTGCCAGACACTAGTAGAAGTTTATAAAAACAGATTTGGATCATATAAATAAATATTAAACGTGTAGTTTATACGTCTATGGTGCGATTTACATATTTAGTTATATTGTTGTAAGATCTATACATAAAAAAACACGGTAAAAATAATAATGATAAATATAATGTTAATAAATTTTTTTGAAGTAGTTTATTGTACTTGCGTATATATCGATAAATAGTTGTGTTAGGGCAGATTTTTCAATGCACAGATAAAGCTTTATTCTTTAGGTAACCTATTATACTCGTACTGCCATATTGAAAATGTTTGTCCATCCTGAAATAAAATAACTGTGTCATCGAATTGTGTTTTAAGCTTTGATGTAAGTGCCATAAAAAATAAATAATGTTTTTCTCACATTAAACACTATCGAACGCAAAATATTTACGAATCAATAGCGTTTTTTATTATGCTTGGGATGGTCGCTTATGAGTGTTCCAAAAATAAACAAAACAATAATAATTTCAGATAAAGAGAAAGATAAAATTTGGCTTATTCCGAAATATGTAGAACGTGAATAGAAAGACTCGTTCCTCCTTAAGGTTCCTATATACCTCAAGTGGCGCCCTCATTTTAATTAAATTTATTGCTCGCTAAGTACATAATGTATCGAAAATTCACATGTACAGATTGAAGCTAAGGTTCTATAGTTTATTTATAAACAACCTCAGTAAAATTTTGTTCGTTGTAGTAGTAGTTCGCAAAAGTGCTAAAAGTGTAAAACTATAGAACCTTAGCTTCAATCTGTACATGTAAATTTTCGATATATTATGTAGTTAGCGAGTGATAAATTAAATTAAGATGAGGGCGCCACTTGAGGTATATAGGGGCCTTAACTCAATAAATATTCTCCGAAATGCCTTTTGGAAAGTGTAACACGGAATCGCAGTAAATTTTTGACGCCCAAAGTATCGTAGCTCAAATCCCGTAGGGATTCTGAATCAGTTTCTGGAACGAAGAGCAATCGTTGTTTAAAAACAAACTTTATGTTGCAACATTTAAGTGCGAATTTTCCCTTTGACACTAATCCTTTTCACTTCGAAATGAAACGTTGATAACGATCAAAGGAATAGAAATTTTACGGTAACACTATCGACTCATGAAAGAAACTTTTAATACGGTTCGTAGTATTGATTTATCGCTTAAGCTGCCATTTGCATGTTGCAATTTGATATTTATTTTAGCAGAGGGTCTACTCATTTGAGTAGTTCATGAGAATGTCCATTTGGCCATTCTACTAAAATTAACGCTAGTAGAATGACATAAGCTGACGCTTAGCTCCTGTCAATTCCGTCGCGCGTCAACGATTTATTAATAGAAGTGGAAGGCAACATGATAGAGAAACAATTAAAAAAATATCAATGCCAGCAACGCAAAGAAGGTTTACGTAAATGAAAATTAAAAAAAAAAAACAAAAAAAAATACTCCCAATCCGGAGTTTGTTTACCCTGCGGATGTCACTGATAAGGGTCAGGTTGTAGTAAATAGTAATGATGCGACCCTACCCACTATTGGGCCGGAAACGTTACCACCTACTACAGAAGTTTGTTCGGGGCACGCATATTTACATAGGCCCGATGACAATATTGTTGCAAACTTCAATAGCGGTGCCTTATTGACGAGAGGAAATGCTAAGTACCGCTGCATGTTATTGTCTTTCAAATATTGATATGTCAATAAAGAATTTATTTATGACGGTACCCAGACGGAAAGTGGCGCCGCGATGAATTTTATCTAATAATATTGTAAATATTGCATAATTTTAATAAAACACTACGTGGTATTTTTAAGACAGTCTAGTATTTTTAGAATTCAAGTATCATTTTATTTAATTGTAGTGATTTCTAGAAGTAGATAGCAAAACTGCTAAATGTGGCCGTTTTTGACACATTTGCGATCTACTTTTACGAATGACTATGAGGGAATGTAACGATACCTTCTTAAAATAATAGAATATAAAAAATAAAAATCTCAAAAATCTCATCAAAGCGTAACGAGTATTTTATATCTGAAGAAATTCATTTTTTTATATTATTTTTAGCGATTTGTAGAAATAACATAAATACAACTATAGCAGACTACATTTTAAAAGTTTATATAATCAGCTCTCCAAATTATAGATTATGCAGTGCACAACTGAAAATGTTTGAAATATATCCGTCAGTTACAGAGCTATTATGTTAGTCTTAAAACAAAGAAGTTATGCCTGCAAATTCGTAAATACTCGTGCTATTCGTAAAAACTAGCCAGATCTCTGTAATTTTTTTATGGGACCTCAAATGAACAATGTTCTTTCAGATAAATAAAGAGAAGTTATGGTAAAAGTAAATTAAAAATTAAAAGATCCCGTCGTCTTGATAACCTCCTCCCTTTTTTAAAGTAGGTTAAAAATATTTTGCTATCGTTCTCTTTATTCTTAACATAATATAATTTGGACAGTAAGTGTCTTTATATTTTAGATAAAACGGAGATCAAATCCTTCAGATTTACGTTCAACTTCACCTTGTACGTGACTGAACTAGATCAGTTTTGGAAGTATACTTGTAGTTTTACTACTAAAACTTCAAAACCCTCGTTTCACTTTGGTAAATAAACCAAAGATTTCAGTTCACTTGTCGGCAATAAAACGGAGTAACATCTGTATTACTTATCGTAAAATATACTGTATCTACAGTCAACAGCACAAGTGTGCTGTATCAATAAAAATTGAAACTGTTTCATTGCTTATAAAAATTGGAACTGTAAAGCAATAAGCACGATGGCGCAACATCGGGTGCAAACACAATTTCTTCGATTGCTATTGTTATAGCTTCCACTCACGATGCAAGTAGATATTGGAACTTTAAGAGGGTTATTTGAAACCTTATTTTACATTCAACACTTGTCGATATAATATCTTATTCATAAAAGCACTATATTTAAACATTTTTAAAATTAAACTTTTTCTAAAGTAACTTCTAATTCAATTCTCTATTTTTATACAAATGAACATTACTTTTACAGGTGTTATACAGATGTTTATTACATCCAAGTCTGGAAAAACACATTTACATTAATAAAACTAAAATTTATTTAAAAAACTTCTACGGTTTGTCAATAAAAATATTCTGTTATCCATCACTCTATTTCTAAGTTAGCGTTATCAAAAACAAGTTAGCGTTATTCAAAGTAAGAGAACATAAAAGATATTCTGTTATCCATCACTCTATTTCTAAGTTAGCGTTATCAAAAACAAGTTAGCGTTAAGTTATTCAAAGTAAGAGAACATAAAAGTTTTCTCTATCATCGAATCAGCTCGGGCTGTGCTGCAGTGGGCGTAAATGCAATTTCCTGCATTGCCGCTATTATGTGCAGCGCTCACTGCGAGTTGCAATACCGTCGCCCTGCGAGACCACTTTACATCAATAGTCGCCGACCGAGACGAACCTCCAAAGTAAATACAGAAGGTCATTCTAGAAATTCTTTTACATCTAGATATAGGATGTAAGAAATTCAAAGAAAAAGTATTATTTGACTGTTTATTACTTCCGAAAAATCAAAAGCCTCGAAGGGTAACAAAGAAGCATCCGATTCATGGTCTACATGTAGGTAGAGATATTAAATAAATAATAATAAATGCTTGGACAATTTCACACAGCGCCATCTAGCTCCAAACTAAGCAAAGCATATTACAAGCTTTAAGTAAATGCTAGACGGGTGCTAGACAACTGACATACTTTTATTTAAATATATAATTATTCTACACATTAACACGCAGACCCGTCACAGAAATTAGAATTCATTATTACAATTTCTGCCCAGCCGGGAATCGAACTCGAGACCTCTTTCGTAGTAGACCAGCATGTTGACCACTGCACCACTCAGGTCGAAATGTCGTCAAGATGCTTGTGGTATCAATAGATACTCAAATTCTAACTATAGCGCTCATGACTTTGCTAAAATAATATACTAGAAAAAATACGACTCACCCCAGATCAAATTCTCAGACGGGAATCGAACCCGCGACCTTGGGAAGTCCGGTCCAAATGCTCTTACCGCTGAGCTACTGAGTCACTAGTGGCATCTTCGAATTTCTTCTAGTATATCCCACTATTAGCGTCAGCGCCCACGAGCGACTTTTTGTTGCTGCGCTGCGATTATCGTGGTATTAATCGCGGCGATAATAGCGGCGTTTTTTTGCCTTTGGCTAAGTAAACCCTTTGTCACTATTGTCAATGTCATTTCGCGGCGATTAGTCCCTGAGCTTCTTTTTGTAGCTCGTGGGCGTTTACGTATTGAACTCTGTATGTTCTCGACAAAAAATAGCTCAGCGATTATTCGCTCGTGAGCGGGAAGCCTTACGCTGCAAGCCAGCGTTTTCTCATCAAATGAGAGGAATTACCTCGACATTCAATTGAAATATCTTTCCAGATATTTTGACAATTGATTAAGATAAAATAGCTATATAGAAGATGCTTGTGATATCAATAGATACTCGAATTCTAATTATAGCGTGCAAGTTTTTTCAACATTTGCTCCTTATTTTCAAAATAAAAAGGCTATATATGGATATACATTAATCGTGGGAATAAATAAAATAGCTTAAAACACGTTAATTTTACTAGAAATACCCCAAATACCTTGATTTACATGTCATCAAGAGTCTAATGTACAATTTCAATTTACATGTCATCAAGAGTCTAATGTACAACAAACTCTCTTTCAAACAAAACATCATTTTAAATGTGATGCTGTCAAAAAAGTGACAGCATCACATTTAAACAGTTATCTAAGTTAAACGGTGTTTAAAAATCTTTTGTAATAACACGGATTTAAACGGAAGAAAACAGCCTCACATGACTACCACAACAGAGCTAAGTGAGTTACTGCAAATACAATTCATTCAAAAGGTAATCCAAGCGTTATGATAGTACTTCTATTGTAAGGCTCCTTCGTTGATGTCTAATTTTAGTGGAGATTCACCATTTTAACATTTCCATTTCCAGTCGGAATACTAAGTTGACGTCTCCGACATTATATTAAATAGCTATAGTTTTCAGCACGGCACGAGAAATGACGCTGCGACTCGTAATGAAAGCTGTTTTTGGTATAGTTGAAAGGCTAAACATTTTAGTACCTTGTCACACCAGCTATAAATCTTGTTTAAAAAAACCTAATTTATGAAATCAATTGTCGTCGCGACGTGGTTTTAAAATGTATAATTACTTTTGAAGTTGAAAACCACGTTGTTACTACAAAATACGTAATTTTTTTTAACAAAAATATACAAGAAAATTTTTAAGTACTAAATATATCTTTTTCAATATAAAAAATTTTAGAAAAAATCGACTCACCCGTAGCACCTAATACAAGTAGTAGTAGTTTTTTCTAGGACATTTCTTTTCTTACATTATTTATCTTAATATAAAAAATAGCATTATGAATGCGAAAAATCTAAATTTAATATTTTTTTCAGTTTATAAATGATAATATCTAATACTTTAGCACACTTTAGAAAAACATATTTAGACAAATGGATCGAAAATGTTTATTTTATAAACCAACGCAATAATGGTATTTTCTAACTTTTCTCATAAAGTGCTCGCTTACAAAACCGAGTTTAATAAAAATATTGAGCAAACAAACAAAAATACACCTTGTCGTGTACAATAGGAAGAAAATAAAGATGGAATAATAATAACATTATAATTTCATCTCACAAAAGCAATTTGTACATCATACGATTCAATAACAGAAATCGAAAAGCAGAATAATATATTTCCACCACAAAGAATCGAAGTAAAAATCCCTTTACCAGAAACGGTAAACCTCATTATTTATTTCGGGAAATAAGAATACCAGATTTCATTGTTCGTGATTCCTTAGAAGGGTAGTTGTAATGACACGTTATATCTTATGAGGTAATCATAGTAAAACGCTGTCAGATCTGTAAGCTTTGTAAGAACATGATAAGCTGTAACGTCGCCTTACATAAAGTCTGAGTGTACAGAACGTAAGCCCTCGTACGAACACGAAAATGTTGTTTCCAAATTTCCCGAAATCCTTTTTAAAGGAAAGTAATCTTTCCTAGAAATATAAATATAGATTGCTTGGTTATGATTGACGGAATAAGAAATCGGAGAGACAAGAATGATATTATTTTTGAAAATCCCTATTTCACTGAACAACAACTACAGGTATATGACACAGCATAACACAAAAATACTAGTACAAATATTATCGAACCATTGATTCTAAAAATATTACATAGACTTTCTATCATCGAGTCGATAGTTCGACTTTCTTTCTAAAACTATTATGATTCACTCTCGAGTACAAATAAAAACGTAGGTAGCAGTGGCGAAGGGGCCGATATCCATCGGCTTACCTTTTAGAATTCACTATGCAGATCATAACATTTTTGTAAAACGGCTTACCTTCGCCTGATTTCACCCTTCGCCACTGGCAGGTAGTATAGTCTTATAACATCAAACACGGTATATAATTCTATGTTAATGAAGAATTATCTTCAAAATCCAACTCGACAGCACTTTCATTTGTAAAATATTCTCAGAAACTGCCAACCTATTAGGTAAATGTTAAACTCACATATATGATTATGTGAAGGCAGTTCACAAAATGTAGCACCTAAGCCGTTATTTTAGAGTCGTGTTAGACATATTTAGACCGTCCGTGTGAGCTTGTTAAGGCACATTCTGTACAACGAGGAAAATTCACCTACAATCTAGACTTTCAGCTACACATATGGAAATTTTCATGAAAATTTACGTGGAAATTTTTAAGTCTTTTTCACCAGTCAGTGAAATTTTAGCACCCTGTATCAACTTTGACACGAAATAGTAGCTAGTTTTTATTATACATATTATTGTTAAAATATACAAGGTGTTACAAAAATACCCCTAATGCCGAATATGGTATACAGGGACCATCAAACTGAACAACTTTTACTATGGGACCAACTCTGAAATCGCGTAAAAAAATCAGCTGTTTCATACAAAAATTAAAATCGAAAATATCAAAATGTATGAAACAGCTGATTTTTTTTCGCGATTTCAGAGATGGCCTCATAGTAAAAGTTGTTCAGTTAGATGGTCCCTATATACCATATTCAGCATTAGGGGTATTTTTGTAACACCTTGTATAACCATTGTTAATAAATTTAGTAGTATTTCGACTGTAACTCGGATTCTTTAGACATATCTATATGTGAATGCATTAAATTATAAGTCATAATATACTACGGTATAAGGTTTTTTGGCAGAATGATCAATTCGCATAACATTAATATCGAATAATTACGCATACTTTCATTTCGCTTCAATACTATTATAATAATTATCAAAAAGCATAAAATTTTATTGCATACATTTTTTACCCATAACGATTACTAATCTAACGTTTATTAGCGTAACGACTTGTGGCATAATGCATACACACCAGCAGGTTGCTTCTGGCACTTCGCCGGCCGCTACCGCGGCACGCTCGCTTCGCGAAATTAGTACAAGTGGTCGTAGTGATAGTGATCGTTATGGCAACTAAATCATTCTGCAAATATATGATCATGCGAACATGGCATTATGCGAACATGCAATTATGCGAAAAAAAAATATGCCCTACCTATTATGCTAAACCATATTATTAACCGACTTCAAAAAGGGTTCAAGGTTATGACTAAAATATTTATGCAAGTGTAACCGCACCCTTTCTGTGTACTGCAGCAAGCAAAATTTTTGTTACCTGATAATTCATAGTTCAAATTTTCTGAAGTAGATAAATCCAACAGTAACTCAATCTGAAATCTATCCATGGATCTAACGAGTCCCTCACTTATTAAAATGTTATGTAAGTATTAGAATTGGATACCTACCTGTCCTTGTATTTTAGTTGATAAACCGACAGAAATGACGTACAGTGCCGTCTCCGTGCTCTACCGTAATTATGCAGGTATAATGTGGGCCCTAGCGGCGTTTAATATCAAGCGATAATTGAAGGGTTAAGGGGATGGATGCTACCCGGCAACATTTTACATTGACGACTAAAGAGGCAAAACATTTTGAAGCCCGCTTTTTGATGCTGATATAAATTGAAAACACTTTAAAGGCGTGAAAACCTTTTTTGTTGCTAGGGTAGATTGTATCCGTCAATGATATTATATGGGTTAAAAAGAAGGTTCAGGGTTAAAACCTTTATCCATAGCAGAGTACCGCCTCAGAGCATTCATCAAGCCCGGGTAACAATTTATTAACACAGATTAAATAATAGGAGCCAGTTCAGAAACGTCCGAAATATTTAGCATCACTTTTATCATTTTACACCTGTAAAATCTTGATGAGAATGAGCTTGAGAAAAGTTTTTTTAAATATATTAATTTTAACTTAAAATATGACGTAATTTTTTTTCTGTAGCCTGTCTGTAGCATGCATACTTCACAATATTTTTTAAAAATTCGAATAAATTACCACGCGCTATTGTTTTCGTGACAGGCACTGAGCAAGTAATCACTACCGTGGTGAGAGGCAGATCCTGGTCCGATGACGTCATCGGACTCCATTCTCTCGCTAATCTCGTTCGGAAAGGACGCATGGCGCCGACTCGCGAATGCAAACGTAATAGTGTTTTAAGAAGATTAATTATTTACTATAACTTTGTAAATATATACTTATCTTATCAAATTGAAATAAAACAGTTGGTTTTGGAATTACGGCTTCTACATAAATGGGTAAAAATTAAAGATGTTTTTCATTTTTCCCACGTCCATTCCAATACTTTTTCCCAATACATAGTTACACAATATGAGCTTACTCTCTATATAAGCACTGACTTAGTTCATGTAATAAGTTAATGCAACCTTAAACAACTCAAAGCAACTTGACTAGCAAACTCGAGCGCAAGTAACAGGTGTAGTTAGAGTTTGTAAGTAGACATATTGGAATTAGCATACAAACGAGACCTCTCCCGAAGGTGATAATTAAGTTTAGACGAACCGACGAACACTTTATATTAACATTAATTGGCAGATTGAGTTCACCGCACTTACTGGGCAGCCCGACGAAACAACAACAGTAACAGGTTCAGTTATTATGTACGCGTTTCATTTTGGTTAGAAGCTTTTATGCTTGAAAATTTAATTTGTCTTTTGCGACTTTCAACATCTTTTTACAGATATGAGTATATAATTTGTAGGCTCCTTTAAGGGTTACAGCAAACACAATACTTTTTTGCGATTGTATCAACGCTGCAACGTGATTTCGCGACTCTCCTGAATTTAATAGCATTACGTGAAAAGCGAAAAATCGTGGATCGCTGATCCCACATGAAGTACGTACTTTCAGGTGATGTGATATACTACGCGTTCACTTCATCATTGCCGCTACCTCCCGGCCCGCTTCGTCATACCGCACCCCCTGCGTCGCCTTTCTAGTACGGCTAGCAACGCAAAGCTTAATTTTTGTTTCTGTTGATTTAATCATTACGTTCGTTATTTGTGTTGTTATAATGATTAAAAGAGAAAAGTTCCTAAATAATGGCGAACCTATTTTGTTATATAAATTAATGACATTATTTGAACAAGAAAAAATTAAAAACAGTTGAAAAACATGATTACTTTTTTGTCTACAGTACCGTTAGCTGTCATAACGGTCGTCGACGGCAATCACGAAGTGAACGCGTAGGTAACTAAATGTGTCATACGCTCCCATATGGAACTCTTTTCTTTCATATACTCCCTTGTAGGAGCATAGAGCACACTTAAGTGTCGTATGCTCCCAGTGGGAGCAAAACAGTGGGATCGTGTGGGATTAAGCCCGCTGATGCTATTAAAAAGTATCGGATGTGCTGATATCCTAAAATAAAATAATGCTATTATCTTTTATTTTAAATAAGAAATTGAAATTACTTACCTAGTTAGTAATATTTAATGATCCTTATTCAAGATAATACTTATTTCACCGAGATTCTTTTCTTTTGTAATCGCTTACCTAGAATTTAAGGATTTGCTTATTATAATAACTTCAAGAATAAAAGAAAGTTATCTAGTGTTTATAATATATTTAATATTCAGAAAGCCTCCACGCATAAAAGCGCCTTCTGTTTAAAAATAAACGTAAGTAAATCGTGTTTAATTTTGAAAGCCCTTGTTCCAGTGTTTTAATTAATATGCCTGGAACAGCTGACTTTTATTTTTGATTTAATTAATCAGCTTATTTTTTTTGTTACGAACTTTATAAGTGTAAATATTATTACACTTATACATGCGATGGATAACTAAATGATATCTAAATACTTATTATTTAAGTACATGTTAATATTAAAACACAATGAAAGGTACTAAGCAACCTCTCTTTCAATTAAAGCGTTAAAATAATAAATGTGATTTTATTTAATTAACTGTCGCCGAACTTAATTAACCCAGTGAGGAGTAATTTTTAATGCTAGTTTATCGCGCACCTGTGCAGGCCTGCTAGCTAGGTCAGATGCTCGCATTAACCTTAGTATTTATTGCTCCGATGTAATAGAATTTCTAACGCGGAGACTGCACGGCGCGGCGGCCGCATAAAATGAACGTTTTAGATGAGGTACCTACCCTAGCACAGGGTTAAGTTTTATATCAATATAAATAGTATTACAGATAAGACAATAGAATGTTCATGTTTATTTATTCAATTGTTATAAAGGTTCTATGTAAATTAAGAAAAGACACAAAAACTACAAAAAAAAAGGAAAAAACGCAGAAGTAGAACATGGAAATATCCTTTTAATATTGTAGCTGTAAAAAGACGATTGTTTTTCGAATTCACTTTAATAAATTCACATGAAATATTTGTAAAACAATAGTGTAGTTCACCAGATGCTGTTTCCAAAACTTTGTTAGTACCAAGATCGCTGCCGTTTTATAAGTTTGTATGAACGAAAGCAAAGGTGGAAATATAATACTTGAGTCGTAACTCCTATGTTGTTAGTAAGTTGCACGTCGAAGCAACTTGACTAACTTTTACGAGGCTTCGCGTGGCCCCAAGTTATCACTTTTGACATTTCCGAGTAACCAAAAAGTTCAGTTGCCAATGAGGTTCCGTTAAGGTTGAATAAATACTTTTTTTATCTCTCAACTTCTTTGGATTAAACTCGCTTTGGCAGCCATTGTCTTTGCTTGTTCCTCGTTCATTTGTTTTTCTTCTTTTTATTCAGTATACTAGCTTTTGCCAGCGACTTTGTCGGCGTGGGTATTCTGAAAATACCAAGGGAACCTGTGACCGGAATAAAAAGTATCCTTTGTTTTAACCTAGGCTATTACTATCTGTGTTCCATTCCAAATCCGTTCAGCCGTTTTTACGTGACTGATTAACAAACATCCAAACATCAAAACTTTAAACTTTCACATTTATAATATTAGTAATTCCCGTTCCTGTTCTCGTTCTCATTCCTGTTCCCGTTCCCGTATTATTTTTTCATTTAAAATTTGAACCCCCATTTCAGTCCTTTATGGGTTGCATAATGTCCACCGTGTGGTGTTGGACCCCAAAATAAATGCCATTTTCGCAATAAACATCCTATATAACCTCAATAAAAACATCTGTATCGATTTGCTTGATAATTTGTTTTTTAAAAATACCTACTCATACAAAGTTTCAAGTCGAAATGTCTAATTAATATTATTTTTCCATACAACATTTGAAGCCCATTTTACCCCATTAGGGGTTGAATCATGGCACCGTGTTGGACTTCAAAATTAATGCCATTATCGCCAATGACTTCATTTACATAGACGAGCTATTCAAAACTAAAATTGTGTCACATCCAACCTTCGCGGCGCATCAACTGTTTCTATCGGTCGCTCGCAATAGACTAAAGGAGTTTTGGAGCATGCACCGTAACTTAATGAGCAATTTTTCGGTACTGTACAGCCTGTCTAGTGTAGTATATAGTACTAAGTAGTAGTATTAGTAGAAGTGTACATAGAAGTCTTTGCATTTTCGCAATCAACATCCCATAAAACCTCAATAACGACATCCATATCGATTTTTAGGTTTACTTACCAATTAACCCCCAAAGGGTTCATTTTCGGAAATCACGAAATACGTGTTTGCTTGGTTTTTAAAAGTACCTACTCTTACGAAGAAAAGAGAAGTCGAAATGTCTATTTCGTACAATTTTGCCATACAAAATATGAGCCCCATTTCACTCAGTTTTAGGGGTTGAATATGGCAAATTAGTTAAAATTTTAAAGAAGTTGTATTTTCCATAATAACATTTTCTTTATTTATGTAACAACCGCGAATGCTATATAATGTTACAAAACTTTTATGTACAAATGCTTGAACAGTAACTTAACTAACGCCACAACATGAAATAAAGAATAAATAAATTCGGTTTCGGCTAAGTTGCAACATCATAATTCGATACAATACTCTAATCATAATAATGATACATCTTAAGTTACGTGTAATAAAATCGATCATTTCGAAGGTAAGGACCAAAATATTATCATTGTTTATGACCCTATCAAAGTGAGCTATGTGGAATAACCTCAGTCTCTGAACATAACCCAACTAGCACACTAGTGAAAAATGCAGCTTTCCTTAAAGCTTCAATGTCTATAGGGGTGGCATAAGGGAAAAATGCAGCTTTCCTTAAAGCTCCAATGTCTATAGGGGTGGCATAAGGAGTCAGAATTAGGCACAAGTTCGATAACAGCTAAAATTATGGCTATGACCGCATTTAAAACCTAAGGTATTTTTGTGACACCTTATGGCACCATTAACTGCATTATAGTTAGATTTGTAACTTTTTTGCCACTTTTACTCGCATAATGGTTTCGCATAGCATTTCAGACCACCATTGACTGCATTGTAGTGATAATTGCATATTTATTGGCACTGTTAGTTGCATTACGGGCCCGGGTGGCATGCTTTACCACCCTGTGCTGCATAGGATAGGAAATTGTGACTAATTAACTTCTTACGGTTTCTGTTAAGCCTGTGAGGTAAAATTAGCTCCTAAGCTCGTAGTATTCCTTTTTGTGGAACTACTATGGAGTCTGCAGTGCTTCATGATAGAAAATAATAGCTTTTCAAGAAAATGGAGAACGTTGTACGCCTGGCCATACTTATTGTTTTCTGACTTTTTAAATAATATTTCGCGTATATTATTATTAAATAATAATGGCGAAAAAAACATCAAAGAAAAGTGGCTGTTGTAGGCGCAAAGTTATAAAATAATAAAACAAGATATTAAGAAGGAAATTGAAGCTTTATATCACATCAAATTCACACTCTAGGTTATAATATCCACTTTATTAGACATTGTATGGAGGTAGAAGTTCTAGAACTAAGAATTTAGCAGCTTAATTAGATCTAGGAGTTCCTGAACCGTGATTTTTGTCACCCATTTCTGCAAAAGGGGGCTACAGTAGCGAAAACTAAAAACCAAGGCTGCAATAATATTGACGCCATTTTCTGAGACAATTATTTCATTTGTTGTTCATATATTTCTCTTTTTAAACACACAGGTCACATGGCACAGTTTAGTATGATCGGAAACAATATGTTATCGTTAATTATCCATAAATAAATATAATTCAGTGTAATACTTATCAAAATTACGATTTTTTTTATGACCCGCTGTTATAAATTCATTATATTTTCGTAAAATCTTCAATAAATTGAGGGCCCATTAGTTTTATTCCAAAAACACCATACACGTTTCACAGTAAATTAAATTTGCCGATGTTTATCACCGAACAAGCCGCGTAGCGTAACTCAAATCGAATATTTACACTGCAATTCCACCATTTTATTATTTCACGACACACTGCCTAGCCATTATTATATAAAAACATCTCACATGTAATAGAAATTAAATACTTATAAAACCACCAAGCTTCCCAAAGAAAGTCGCAATTTGCACTCAAAGCTGTAATTTACGCTTCGGAGTGAATGAAATAATCTGACGATCATTCATTCAATTAGTGCCAGTAGGGTGCTTAAGGAGTGAAAATGGCGGTTGTAAGAAATTAAATGCGCTATTATGACACTTTACTGGATCAATTTAAATAGGTTCTAATTTCGCCCCTTTAGATCTAAAGCAGCTGCAAAAGGGTTGCATAGCGCGTTATGCAGCTGACTCTTGCAGCTTATAACTGTAATTATATACGCTATATAGGTCTTAAGCAGACGTCTTGTGCTAGTTGGGAAGTAACATAATTGTAAACGTACTCTACTTTTCCCTAAAAAACTTATGTGCCTATTCTTATCGCGTCTTTTCTCTTAAAATATGTACATTCCATTGAATTTTCTCGATGACATGAAGTAAGTTTTCGCGGTAAAATTCAGGGTAAAAATAAAATAAATAAGTTACGTCGCCTTGCCCCTGTAAAAACGAAAGAAAAACTACTAACCTTTTTTGTACACACGGCAGCACGTCAGGTTATAGTTAAACTGCGAAAACAGCTTTTATTACGTAGGGCATAAAGGCGGTCTCAAAGTCATCATGTATAGTCTGAGGTGCCTCGTGTGTACATGTTATGGATATGGGTTAGCTTAGTAAGTCGGTTAGTGTTTTTGTTATTGAGGGTATCTATGTTTGGCAAATGGACATATTGATCTTGATACTTTGCACTGGGGTGGTGTGTGGGGGTGTGTAGGGTGGTGTTGGATATTTTATGAAAAAGGTGCTTCTCCATGTTTTAAGAGAAGCAGCTTTTTTATAAAATATCCAACACCTTTTCTGAAATTACATTACATTATGTACATTTCTATTGAATAGAAATTCAATAGAAATGTACATAAGTTATTGACAGCGAGCGCGCTAAGCGTCTTCGTCTTGGGCAAAAATACTTTAATATGTTCGGATGTTCGGCTATCCTCCTCTACAGGTCGCATTTCTCAATTGACTCTCGTGAGATTTCGTGATCAGTTTGGACAATTACATAAAAATATGTCGATTCAGTTTTTCGACCTTTTTAAAAGGTAAAAAGGATTTTCTTTATCCATTTCGAAAAATGATCAAAACGACGAGGACTACAGCTCACAGAAACGAAATAAAATAAAATACAGAGTCACTAGTGTATGATTTGCGAGTAGGTATATGAGGTTTTCAGATTATTTATATGCAATATCTCTTTTATATTTGTATGGCTGTCACTTGTTCGTATACTATTCTTGTGAGTCTTCAACTTTCTTTACGTCGAAAATACTAAAAAAACGCAAATTTCATAAATACAAACTTCTGCAATTCAAAATCAGAACTATATTCCTTCCAAAATTTTCCCACTGCAAACACAGGTTTTATTATTTTTCCATATAATTACATTATGAATTTCCCGCGCTGCTTTCGGCCTAATAAGTTCGAACCGCAGCTTTTGAGGCTTCGTTTAATATGCACGCTTTGCACATTTCACCTGTACGGTGAAGGGTTGCGCGTTAATAAATAAAACAACGCTGGTTCTATCTCAAGTCTAAAAGTTACCCCATGTGTGGAATGTCGAGCGAACGCGCATACCTGAAGCAGATGAAAGTTTTATTAACTGTGTGAAAGGAAATATTTTTCAGAAAAAAAAAAACATAAAAGAAAGTTTTATATTTTGTTAAAATTGGCATCTCAGCTTTATGTTGACATCGCGTTTACATTGAATCAATGGTTTTTTTATTCATTGTACACCACGTGTGTTATGTTAAACTTAATGTTTAACACACAATTTTACATGTGAGTCTTTGCACAATGTTCTTGATAGAAAAAAAAAATTATTCAAATATTTTTAAATTTAAGAATACAATGGGAAACACTTTTTTCTTTTTATAGATAAAATTCAAACCACCCAGCAACCCTACCTGACTTACTCGCTCTCGCTGCATCGGTGCTGCCTAAGTGCTGGTTTTGTTGCGAACGTGACAGTTGTACATTAATCTTTGAACTATTAAAAACATCGTATCGACAATGTACACATTCTATAGCAAAAAGGTCGAAGCCGTGATAGCTATTATTATAGGAATAATTAATGAATGTAGGTAATATCGCTGTTGTGGTTTTGTCATAAACGAAACTGAATTTACTATTAAAACACAATTGAGACACGAGTGTTACGTTAACATTAGCAGAATGGAAGCCCTGGGCCCTATTTGAGAAACGTGACAATTTGTCACCTGTCATGACAATTTTTGCGTCAACCAATATGAAAATAGAACAAACTACTCATAGCTACACCGCATCGTAAACCAAATTGTCATGACAATTGACAAATTGTCATGTTATTAAATAGGGCCCAGGTCAAAAAATCTCCCAACTACAGCAAAGAATGAACTGTATTTACGAGCCCTAAGCTTTACTTATTACCTGAATCTGAAAATTTGTTTTTGGCCACCCACCAAAGACAGCCTCCCATGAAACTTACTCAGAGTTTGTAAACTTGGCACTACCTCAAAGAATATCCAAATTAGAATAAACTTATTTTATCATTATAAAAGAAACAAATCTCTCTCCAAAGCTTATGGTTAAATGATGTCAAAAGCTTTCATAAATGAATGGGCAAAGATTTTTAAATAATTGTAAATAAGTCACAAGGAATCAGATTGTGCTTAATAAACGGAATTCCAAATCTCGTGTTTATTCAATGAAGTTGAGCGGGAAAAAAGTCATTTTGGATTCCTTCTAAATTGGGGGAGGCCGGGGCGATCTCATTTTTGTAATCAAAGTTTCATTGCGTCTGAATTTGAATTTGAAATATCGTCGTATAGCGGTGAGATTAATTCATAAAGCCTCGCCCGCTGGAACGCGCACAATTGCCAAACTTTTTGACAAGTAAATCGGTCTACATTAACGTTTGTGCTTTATAACTTTGCGCGCCCAAGGCAAGATTTTATGATTGAAGAGTTGATACTTAATTGACACGAGTAAATTTTCTTTTGAACAACATAGACTATAAATTATTAGCAAACTAATTAATTTAATAAAGAAGGTGTAATTGAAACCGTTTTGACAGAAGACGAATTAGATTTTATTATTAACCACGTGTTTTCGCCAACTTCGTTAGCGCCATAGACATTTTGCATTGATAAAGAAATTATACCAACGTAATGATAACACACCCTTATAAATTATTAAATAGGTAAAGACTAAACAATTCATTATTTTATTCTCCTCTTTTTGTCAACTGACTATCGTTTTTTGCTAGCTATTAAATCAACTACGACTAGCTTTAATATTCTCTTTAATGACCATTGATTCGACCATTTCCCATTTCTATTCAAGAGTAATTATATAGGTACCTATGTTTTCTCCATAATTGACGACCTCCGTGGTCGAGTGGCTTTGTACACCGGTTTTCAAGGTGTCGCAATCTGAGGTCCCGGGTTCGATTCCCGGTTGGGTAAATTTAGAAAAACTAACTTTTCTATATTGGCTCAGATCTGGGTGTTTGTGATACCACCATTGTCTCTGATTTCCATAACACAAGTGCTTTAGCTACTTTGGAATCGGAACAATGTATATGATGTTGTCAAATTTATTTATTTGTATAAATGGTATAAAAAGTTACCTTGTTTGGTATGAAATAATAATGACCATGGTCGAATCAATGATCCCATAGGTTTTTGTTTCTAAACTTAGCTTTCACAATCGGCACCGAGATACCCAGCTCATTCAGTTTAAGCGTTTATGTATTCTGTGGCGTTAGTACTTAATGTCCATTTTACCCGGTTTTAAAGGCTACCGACCACCACCCGCTTTTAAAGGCCGTTGTCCACTAAGCCCTAACTCACCCGGAGCAATCAGGTCACCAGCTAATGGCTATCGATAATTGACCCGCTTTATTTATCGCACACTACTTTGCTGCTTGAATTAAACATGAGAATTTTATAACAACAAATATTTACCGGAGATTATTTTTTGGAAAACAAAAATTATATACTATACACTCCTAAGACTTCCGCGTGTACGAGTACATTAGTTCATTCGTTAGAATAAAATACTTTTTAAGGATACAAATACGGATTTTTACGGAGTTGATGTAGTTCCAGAAAGCGGGGACACTATCTCTTGGTTGTATTGTGAAAGTGTCATCTACGTACCGTTTGTAGAACTGGGGAGATACAGGTGTTGTGTTTAGTGCCTTCTCCTAAAAATCCTCCATGAAGATGTCAGCGACAACGGGGAATACAGGAGAGCCCATAACTACCCCGTCTGCTTGTAGATAGAAAAAAGTTCCGAGCGGGTAATTTCATAAAAATATGAGTAGCCTTTTTGCTTTAGTCCTACCGTGACCACGCCCCCTGGAAAGGTGTCGAAAAACGTCGTGAATTAAAAAAACCAATAAAACCAAACTAAATAATTCTAAATAAACATCTGAATTAATAATATACCGCTGTAATACTTTTTAAAATATGTATGTTTAAAGATCTGAAACAATTTCCAGTTCTGCACAACTTTATTCTAAGTATTGCAAATTAACTTGGTAAGCACAGGGCTGTCAAAATGCGCGAACGCCTCACGCTTGGCTGATTTGATATAGTCTGCGATCGTGTGAGATAATCTCTGTTACAATTTACTCCATCCAGTAAGCCACATTACATTTAACATGTCTGTCTCTTCAGTCAATTAGATACTCAGTCGAAACTATTTGTCATGCTAAAATGAACCTTATTGATAAACATAACTATATACTATCTATGAACGTTATTTAATCTAATCTTTAGCAACAAGCACGCTCATTTTATCGTATCTAGGGAATTTGGTACCAATCAGTCCCCTAAATTATAAACGTGACAATTTGTCACCTGTCATGACAATTTCAAATCCATTGCGTCAACCAATTAGAAAATAGAACAAAATACTCATTACTACACCGCAATGTAAACCATTTGTCATGACAATTTGACAAATTGTCACGATATTAAATAGGGTCGCAGGGCATTGTAATTTAAAGTCGTCTTAAAGTCCCTAATTAAAGTCGATTATGAAAAATTTTAAGACCTGACAATAATAAATGATTCTCCTACGAATCTAAATCAAGCTCAAAATTATTAATTTATAACTTTTTAATACTATTCGTAATGTCGTCGCCGAGCGGTATTCTCGTTCTCGCAAACGATGTTTCTGAGTGGCAGAAAGAGACAGAAGTATTAATTTTTATTTTTAAATGAGTTTGATGTTTCATACTCTAACTTAAGAACAAAGTGTAAGATTTGAAGCGACAATTTTTTTCTTGAAGTTTGATCTCAAAAATTTTATGCATTGAGGCTTCGCTATTATGGTAGCAAAATTACACCGCCACCTTATAACTTATTTCAACATTTAAATAAATACACACTGAAAGTTACTCCCGCATGTTTCCAAATTAATGTGTTAACTCTAACAATAGGTCACCGGAATTAAATCAAAGTTGCAATTTAACTCAAATCTCTATTTTCACGAGTCGGAGAAGCTTGCAAACTGCAAGTAATTACCCAGTTTTAGTTTTCACTTTATCCCATACTAGAACAATATTTGTTATATCATTAAAGCTTGGGCTGAATTTAGCTGAACTAGTTTCATCTTTTATACTCAATTATCATTGTCCGAGTCAAGAACACCTTAAATAAAAACAACAAGTATCTTCTTTGGTGCCTTACAAAAGAAGATCCCGCTCTCTGAAGACAGCACTGATAACTAGATTTTCAAAGAACCTCGACATTCTCTCACTGACTCTTGTAGCATCTACCTGTCTACCTATACACAATAGGTAACAATACAGATAAACACAGAACAAACAAATTCAGATTTAAAATAAACTTTTTTTAAACAGATATTTATTTTCTTTTGCTTGACTTTATTATAGACCGCAGCGATTCATTTAATGTGTACATGTTTGTGATCTAACAAACAAACTATTATTATTAATAATAATAAGTCTTTGAAACTAATGTTTAACCGACTTCATACTATTAAAAAAATATATACCGTCGACTTGATAACCTCCTCCTTTTTTTGAAGTCGGTTAAAAATGTCTTTATTCAAAATCGAAGCTACCAACCTGACTAAACCAAAAGCTCCCAAAAGTAAGAAAGTTCACAGAGATTTAATTCCTTTCACATATAACCGTTTCTCTACAACATAGTGCTGTAAACCGCATTTCTGGGCCTCATAACGATAAAATACGAAGTGCTATATCTCGCGCGAGCATAATAGGGTTAGCGGTGCGTCCTCTGGCTGGTTTCCAGACATCGATCGCAACGCGGCGTTGCCTGCTAAGTATTCTTACTGAATCAAACCTTGAGAATATTACTTTAAGAGGAAACACCACGGTCGAGAGAATTGAAAAATTCCTATAGAAAGTTGACAAAATCAACGTTTCGTAGTCCCCTGTTTCCTCCTCCAAAACTAGACCAATTTAAATACTTTTTACATAAAAAAATAAAGAAAGGATTTGGCTGTGTTCCTATGTTTTGGTTTTTTTATATAATCTCTTCAAATTTTATTGCTGGATGTTTAAACAATGGCAATTTTTTTTAGGCTTTTGGAGATTAATATCTTTTTTAATAATTATTTTATGAAAATAAATAAAACATAGGAACACAGCCAATTCATTCCTTTAAATTTTGATGAAAAAAATATTTTAATCGGTCTAGTTTTGGAGGAGGAAACAGGGGACTACCAAACGTTAATTTTGCCAACTTTCTTGACAGGAATTTTTCAATTCTCTCGACCGTAGTGTTTCCTCTTAAGGTTTTACCAATAGACTAATATTATATGTATTTTTGAATAATGCAACATTATTTTGAAACAAGGCAAAAACCATTCCTCCTTACTTTAATGTATAACGGCACGTCAGACTATACATGTTGACCTTGAGACCTTCTTTATGTTGTCGTACCTAATAAAACCTGTTTTCGTAGTTTAACTTAACGTGCTGTCGTGTATACCTATGTAAGTTTAAAAACTAGTATGCCTAGTCTATGTCGTCATCTAAATGTACAAAAGTTTTAAAAACTTTGTTTTATTGAATTAAATACATTTTATGTTTAATCTACACTTTTATGTATATACTCTACGTTTGAGTTTCACTTGTTGAAATACATTTTTTTTATTAATAACAAGATTTTTTTGTGCTCTATAACTTTTAAGTTCATGCACTTTTGCATAAAAAATATAAGCAACGTAATTATACTATCTGCCTGTCAACAACTCCATCAATCTTGCCGGAGCCTTTGATAAGGATTTCCAGTTAAAAATAGAATTACATAGATCGTTAAAACTTGGTAAGAAAAGACAGAGTCAGTATTTTACCCTCTCTTTTGTAACATCCCTGGCGTTTGTCCAACGCATCGACCGACCTTGTGATTGTGACACGAAAATTAGGGTTGTGCCGGATTTCCTTATCCGTAAACATTTATTCATTGAAGACTTTATTCATTGCCTATCCATCATCTTTTAATTAGATACTGGTAACATGTATGACGACTTTGTACTTTTTTATCTTTCTTACATGAGTCATTTAAAATCAAATAGTCCGTCTTAAAGTATGATTTCTACAGCCATATGTGGTATTTACACGAGTGACTTAAAGCCGCACGGTGAAAATCGCCTGTGTAAATGGCAATTCGGCCTAGGCCGCAGGTGACTGAACAAACTTATATGATCCGGTGGCCAAAACTGGAACTACTTTATTACATATTGTTAGCTAGGTTACGCCATCGACTACATAGACGACAGCGACGCCATCACCGATGTGTCACCTGCGATTCAATATTACAAGCGACTTGCTAAGTAACTCAAGTCGACCGCCACATGTGACTAAAATCGACCTATGTAAATAGCCCATTATCTATCTATGACATGTACCTGTTTTTCTTTTATTTAATCGAAACGTAAAACCTTATAAACTTCAATTTAAGCTTTCATGATATGACGAAAAACTATGCAAAGATAATTAGATTTATTTTTTTCAATTATTGAGCTTTATAAATTCAGTCGTAGTATAGAGCTCTGTTTAATAAATAGAAGCTTTTTTTAAGAAAAAAATATACTGATAGTTTAAATTTTTCATGGTAAAACTGTGTCCGTTGCAAAATGCAATCGCAATTCTGCGGTCACTGTCCGTGTTCAGGCTAAATTATCTGCCGCCACATTATGGCGCATCTCTTTTACATAAATTGCAACTGCAATGAATTTTACGACACTATTTATCTAGCACCGACCGTTACTAAAAGATATTAGATTGAAAATAGACGCATAGTTATGGTGGGTTAAAATGAGGCTGAATTTTTTTTTAATGATGATAGACAAGCGCTTTACCGCGAGTATGCCTGGTAGTATGCGATGATGCGATCTACGATGAACCTTTTTTTTTACCTATCATCAAACACAGACTCAAGCAAGGAGTTCCACTCTCTAGCGGTACGGATGATAAAATTTGACGCAGAACGCTTAGTGCATATCTTTGGAATATACACCAAAAAACAATGGCGCAAATTCGAACGTCTGGTTGTCCGATGGAAAAAGGGAGATGGCGGAAATGTGAAAAAAAATGTGGAAATGTGATAATGTGAAAAGCGTCTATCGCAAAGGCTGCAATTTATATGGGCAACCAAATAATGATATAATTTTGTGTAATGAATATCAACCCTTAGAAAACTTTTCTTGAAAATCTACATTTTGTATGAGGTATTATCAAATTATTAACCTATTTATCTTATTGACAAAGATCGAGATCATAGTAACATTCAATTCTAAACTTCATATTCCAAGAATATTTACTGTCATCAAATCATCATCATCATCGACGACCTCCGTGGCCGAGTGGCTTTGTACACCGGTTTTCAAGGTGTCGCCATCTCTGAGGTTCCGGGTTCGATCCCCTCTTGGGTCAATTTAGAAAAACGAATCCAGGTGTTTGTGATACTACCGTTGTCTATGATTTCCATAACACAAGTGCTTTAGCTACTTACTTTGAAATCAGAGCAATGTATGTGATATTTAAATAACCTACCACAATATTGTATTTTTTTTCTTAAAGTGTTACTTGTTTATTCAACTTTAGATACCAAGATAATAATTGTCTACTATTTGTAGAAACTGTTTTGGAAGATGTGTGATTTAACTGTGGAACCCACATTTTTTGTAAAATTGCTGTTTGTTTCCCGAATAAACTAAATAAATAAATAAATGTCTAAGTACAGAAACATAAAATTATGATTATCATATTACTATAGCTTACAATAGGTATAACTACGTACTTTGAAAGTGAGCAGCAATTTAATTGTTTAATAAAACATGCAGTGTCGCGATTAATTAAACTGTTATTTTATTGTTTATTATTCTTTACGAGTACTGTTTTCACAAATAAACCTGCTGTCTTTGTGTTAAAAGGGTAATTATGTGTACTATCTTATCTTTAGGAGCAACTTCTTGCTCGCCTACTAAGTATTCTCGACATTATACAATCGAATATCAGAATACAGTGACTAACATAATGTTTAATTATTAACGATGGTTTTTTGTTAGTCAAAATGATGGAGAGTGTAACAGTAGTAGACGGTAAGTATTTTTGTCTTAACCAACAACCAGCCTAGTTTGTTTGTTAGTAATATCAATTTTAAGTACACTGTGATAAAAAAAATCGGCCCACCTACATTTTACATGAAAACTCATGTTTTAATATTTTTAATCATTATTATACAAGGTGTTACCAAAATACCCCTAATGCCGAATATGGATCATCAAACTGAATAATTTTTACTATGGGACCAACTCTGAAATCGCGAAAAAAAAATCTGCTGTTTCATACATTTTGATATTTTCGATTTTAACATGCATGGTCTGAGGTGCCGTCGTGTGTACAAAAACATTGTATCTGCACTTATGGAAAATAAATAATTATTCTATTCTATTCTATTGTACTGGAAAAAATTCGACTCTCACCAGTGGGGCTACCGCGTAAGTGTCGTCGACTTCGCCGTCGGCTTCATTTGACAGATGGATGTAATACATTGCTACTTTTCTTTAGTAGGTTTTTTTATTTGTCGTGATCATCGATCTGTCAAATGAAGCCGACGGCGAAGTCGAAGACACTTGCGCTGTAGTGCCCCTGATCATATTCTCGGACGGGAATTCAACCCGCGACCTTTGGAAGTCCGGTCCAACGTTCTTACCGCTGAGCTATCGAGTCACTAGTATACATTCAGTATTGTATAAAATAGCATTGTGAATGCTAAAATCTCAAATTTAAAAATAACCAATTGTTGATAAGCATTTCGGATGTCACTCGGCCTTCGCGCGGCCATGTTGTGATTATTTATGGGACAAATACAAAAGACAAATGGCACGTATATTATCATCTGTGGTTGCGCCGCTTTCTGAGTGAGGAGGTTGAGAAAAATACTGCCATCTCAATATGCTACACATCCTAAATGATGACGTAATATACAATTGTAAATCCTTTAGGAACCATTGTGAAAAGAGAAATATATGTAGCTTACTCCCGCAAAAAAATGCACATGCAATAAACCAACACTAATCGAAGTTGGTCTACGTACAATCTAACTCCTGGGGCCGTACCGGCTAACGTATCAAACTTCGGAAAGTCTGCCGGGCTTCAAATTAAAACAGTTAAATCGAGCTCCAATCGGGCCAAAATGGCGAACCTCAATTCATGATGTCACACGAACATCGATATCTTCTAAATAACTTCGGCGAATAATACAATACGAACCTACTTACTTCAATTTATCTGTTTTAAGTTGAAGCTCGGCAGACCCGCCGAAGTTCGAAAAGTTAGCCGGTAGGGCCCCTGAGGATGCTCCGGGTTGGGGCGAAACACGTGTAGAGTAGTCTAATTGGTGAAGGTGCAAGGTGCGTCACTATCTTGCAAAATGCAGGTATTGTGCACTGATATTTTGTGGTGTGCATGTGCAATTTTTTGCGGGCGGGCGGGCGCTGCATCTTGCAATATTTTTTGCGGGAGTAAGCTACATATATTTCTCTTTTCACAATGGTTTGGGACTTCCGCCAAGTGACGCCTGATTCAATCAAATCCTTTAGGAACGACAAAAACGGTGTAGCATCAAATAACTCATAAGCAATGTTGGTTATGGTATTGGTATTTTAAAACATTTTTATTTTAGTAAGAAAAATATATTTAACGAAAACTAATATATATGGGTCATTTTTTTTTTATTCTCTCTTCGAAAAGCAAATAAAAAGGGCATTTTATTTTTTTGTCGGATTGTCCATTGTGACATTACACCAATGAGTAGTAAAGATAAAGAGCGCTCGCCGCCCTTCAAAAATAGGGCCTCAGGGACTCATATTACCGTCCAGTTCAATAATAAATACGCAAGTTTGACAGTTCATCAACCTTAAGCCTTTGTAATAAAAGTTAACCTGTCAAAAGTGCTTACATTTTTATGAACTCGACTGTACCTACTGCTTCAAAACTAAGTAGCTAGGCCAATATATTCGAAATTCTTGAAATTAACCTATTTTTGATTCAACGGAAAACAATCAAATATTTTTTATTTTGAGCAGATAAAAATATATATTTTGTAGTTTCATAAACGATCTTGATTATTTTACGGTTAAAAACGCGATTTTTGTATCTTCACTCGACTATAAAAATATGCAAAGACAAAGAAAATTTTCATTATTTTTATATTTTTTGGATTATACTTAAAGTTTATTAATCTCTTACTCACGAATAATATACAAGGTGTTACAAAAGTACCCCTAATGCCGAATATGGTAGATAGGGACCATCAAACTGAACAACTTTTACTATGGGACCAACTCTGAAATAGTGAAAAAAAAATCAGCTGTTTCATACAAAATTAAAATCGAAAATATCAAAATGTATGAAACAGCTGATTTTTTTTTTCACGATTTCAGAGTTGGCCCCTTAGTAAAAGTTGTTCAGTTTGATGGTCCCTATATGCCATATTCGGCATTAGGGGTATTTTTGTAACACCTAGTATATAAAATTGATAATGACATTTAGAAGAATATTCAACGGTTACTTTTTCAAAAAGTTACTTTATGCTCAAAATAAAAACAAAAACATTGAAAAAATTAAAAAGTGATGTTATTTTCATTACTCTTCACACATAAAGAAAAAGACAGAGACAGAGTTTTTCGAATATACTGGCCTTAAAACACCTACAATGATCTTTCTGACCATGTCAAAGTCAAAGTCAAAATAATTTTATTCAATTAAAAGTTGAATTGTCTATATAAAAAAAATCTAAGTAATCATAACCTTTTCATTTATTTCCATTAAACAAAACATTTGCCTGTTTAGTATTTGTAAATTGTTATCTAATTTTAAAATTTGTTATTGCCTAAGGGCAGGTTTTGATAACAATCACAAAATTACCTTTTGCCTTTCTGTGATTGTTATTACGAACGTTAATCGAATTAAATGGTACTTAATGCTAATTATATTACTCTTTGGGCAATGAAAAAATAATAAGCAAAGAATTCCCCTTGTTAGTAGTATTATTGTTTTTATTGGAAAGTAAGTAAGTATTATCCTTATTAATATTATAAATGCGAAAGTCCGTTTGTTTGTTTGTTACGCCTTCACGTCTTAACTACTGAACCGATCATCATGAAATTTTGCATACACGTTACAGAGAATAGAGTACCTTTCATCCCGAAAAAAATAATTGTTCCATAGGGATAGCATAAAAACTTTCCACGCAGACGAAGTCGCGGGCGGTCGCTAATTGCTTATAAAATACGAGTACGTAGGTAGATACAAGTACCTTTTTTAACCTAGGTACAACAAACAAAGACCACAGTGAAAATATTTAATTTTTCTAGCTTGACTCTAATCGAAACAAATCATCATCAGTGCCCCAAACTTACCTACCCAAAATTGTGGATGCGAATAAAGTGCAAATATTGATATCAAAACAAATGCAAATACAAAATATTTGCATTTGTATTATTGATATCAATTTGAAGCATAGATTTTATCAAAAAATTGTGATCGAGTTTCATAAGGTTCCGCATTTGTGTGTCCGGTGTCCATTAATTTCAGCAACTAAATTGACATGTAATTTTACTTATAAACTTAAAATGCAATATGCTTTAACTGACTATTTCGTGCAGTAACCTTTTGTTTCACAATGTTCGTACACCCGATATAGTGTTTTCGAGAAAATTTCGCTAAACGTTGGTAGCGCAACAGAGTAATTAATAAGAGATAAAGTTATCGCCGCGACAGTGGGGTCATCGTAATTGTAATAAAGCCCCGCGTACTTTACGCGTCGAGCTGGGAAACAAAAGGGCTTTGTGACACACACCAGACGGTAGATGTTTATCAGAGGCCCAAGTCTGTTAATTTACTAATATATCAATAGAATCTCGACATAGCCATTTTTAATGTCGCAGAGGCCTTCCTTATGGGTGGATAAGGAGGATAGGCCATAACCCAGCTCGCGGGCCCAATGCGGATTGGTGGGTGTTAACGTCTGCAAATGCAGCCAGGACCAACGGCTTAACGTGCCTTCCAAAGCACGGAGGAGCTCGAGATAACACATTTTGGGTCACCCATCCCATGACAGACCCTTGCGAAAGTTGCTTAACCTCCGCAATCGCTGGGCCAGGTACGCTATCGAGCTCCTCTGTAATATCATCAATCTACACTTATTTTAAGAGGTATCTAAACTTTGTAAGTTTGGGTAAATGGGGTAATCTCTGAAACTGAGGTACAAACTTTACCTCTTAAAATAAGTAAGTAATCTCCGAAACTAATCATCCGATTTCGAAAATGCATTCACCAGTAGAAACTGCTAACCATAATTAGTGACATTAATTGTATTATATTAATTAAATTCTCATGGGAAGTTGATTATACGCGAACGGAGCCGAGTCTAACTTACGTGCAATTTAAGGGCATGTAACCGTCAACTAGCGCCGCCAGCAAAATTATTTTTATCACTCGTAAACCAGGACAATTAAATGGAACAACCACAGCCTCATAATCATAATAATATGTATCTAACCACGCGTTTCCACTACACTCAACAATAAACCAAAACAGACGCCCAACAAGCCCGCCACAGCGTCGGCGCGGCGGACCGGGCTGTGTTGACAAAGCAAATTGAACTTTGTTCCGTAGGCTGAGGGTTGAGCAGCAAGAAATCCTTGGTCGCTACAAAACAATTGACAAGTTGCGAATTTTAATTCTGTCACAAGACTCTGTTTCGAAACAATGTTTACAACATTGTTAATTGACTAAATAGAAACGCTCGGTAATATTTGAATAAGTCTTCAATACTTTCATTAAAGGAAAGAATTTTTTCCGGAGTTATACACATTGCACACTTATCTTTAGGATTAAGCGAGTCTATACAAGGTGTTACAAAAATACCCCTAATGCCGAATATGGTATATAGAGACCATCAAACTGATCAACTTTTACTATGGGACCAACTCTGAAATCGCGAAAAAAAAATCAGCTGTTTCATACAAAAATTAATTACGAAAATATCAAAATGAATGAAACAGCTGATTTTTTTTTCGCGATTTCAGAGTTGGTCCCATAGTAAAAGTTGTTCAGTTTGATGGTCCCTATATACCATATTCGGCATTAGGGGTATTTTTGTAACACCTTGTATATTCTGGACAACATTCATAATCCGAATGGTACCTATTCGGTCGAATGAAATCAATAAACATCTTTACTAACAAATCACGATATTTTCAAGCGGATTTTCGGCGAGAGAATTTAAGTTTTAATCCCAGGGCATAAAGTGGATGTTTGAGCAATCAGGCGACCGGATGACAAGGTAAGCCCATAGTAAGTGACCCGGAAGCTTTGAAATTACGCCCGCTGAATATTTTATTTGCCGACGACCGATGATGTTCAGATATTTGTGTTCCCTTTCAAATATTGAGGGGTATTTCCCTTCGATATCAATAAAATATTATAATTTACTGGTTGGTATAACTAAGTAAGGATACCTTTTTTCCATCTTCGGAAGTCTCTACATGTGTTTCAAATAAGGTAATAAAGGTAAAGATAACTATTTTACCAATAAGTATATATGTTTTTTTAATTATCATCGCATATTGGGGATTACAGATTAATATGGGTATGGGTAGACCAGTAAAGAGGTGGTCTGATGAAATTAATAGAGTAGCAGGAGACAAATGAATGACTGTAGCCCAAGACAGAAAAAAGTCGAAAAATTTGGAGGAGCCGCTATACTCGTAGAGAGGTCCTTGATAGCAAATAGACAAATATGAGGCATGTATTGACATTATATTTATTGTATTCAACTATGATTTTACATAATATTGAATAGCCAATTTTATTCAAATAGTGAACAATGATAAAATACTGTAATTTGACATACTTACCTAATAAAATTGACTTAATATGTAATTTCATAGTTATCAAGGAAATAAATGGCTTTAATAATAATAATAAAATAGATATGGGCGGTAATTTATCATGATTTCATAATACTCTCAATAGAATGTATTATTCTGAAAACAAAAATACATTCTACAAAAACTTACCACTGTGTTTAAATGAAAACATCAGCAGATAATTACCTGAAACAAAGGATCTTCATTAACATGAGTTTCATTTTTATATTAGATAAACAACAAAAACATTATATTGTAAAATAACTGTATTAACCAATCAAGGCCCGGATAATGAGATACAAATAGATATTCCATTAACTCTATAGGATTTTCTCTGCTTTTATTACACCGAATAAAATTCGATGCGAAATTTATAATCTGGGTGCACGGTAGAGCCCACGCCAAGACGACCAAGCGAAGGGTAAGGGCACTACGCACTACCTTTAGTGTCTAGACACACTATGCCGAAGTTACGCGACCGAAGTTCGGCCAAGTTACTCCTGCGATGCTTTGTGAATGGCTAGCAACACATCTGTCAAAAATTACTCAGCGTTTTTTTGTTATTAAAAACGTAACTTCGGCATAGTGTGTCTAGACACTTACTCGAAGCGCTTCGTCGTTTTGTTTGAGCCCTCATAACTTGGGTTTTAACTGTACCAGATAAACAAATTTTTCGGGTTATGATGTCAAACATATAATGTTTCAATTGCATAGCTCTTATACTTTAGATTTCATTGATATCTAAAAACCCCATTTCGTCACTGACTCACTGATGATCATCAAAATTCTCAGACGTGCAAAACACCCGTAGATTCACCCTAAAACGAAAGCAATAATAAAATACAAGGATCATTTTTTTATTTAATCTATTAATCCATTAAGAATGTAATGAACGCCCCGAAGTCCATTAGGAAAAATATTTAGAAACACGAGAGATGAAACGACTCAATATTTCCCTAAGGCACCGGCTGCGTATAAACGGTTCGTAAAATTGCCAGAGCCTAACGATGTTGGAATTAAATTAACTCTATGTAATCAAGAAGTGTCATAAAAATTTATTATATTAAGTAAGTATTCTCTTAAATACAAATCCATAACTTCGTCAATAACAGTTTCTACTCGACAAAATAATAAGACTCGGTAGCTCAGCGGTCAGAGCATTGGACCGGATATCCAAAGGTCGCGGGTTCGATTCCCGTCCGAGAACATGATCTGGTGCGAGTCGTATTTTTTCTAGTATATTTTTTGGTAAAATAAGAAGAAATATGTTCAATATAGAT
Organism: Catoptria pinella; assembly: GCA_963556745.1. NCBI lineage: Eukaryota > Metazoa > Arthropoda > Insecta > Lepidoptera > Crambidae > Catoptria > Catoptria pinella. The sequence continues at coordinate 9,089,726 of OY750774.1, read as the reverse complement.
AAACCTAACTTTTTCCAAAAATCATATTTATCAACAAAAGTTAATTTATTTAATAAGTGCTTCCATACAAATTAGACAGACTACGCAATAAGTACCTAAATACGAATTTGACAGTATTTTTTTGTGTGAAACAATTGATAGACAATATTTACATCAGTGAATGTATAAAAAGGCAGGATAAAATACAGACACCAAAAACTCGCGAGTCAAAATACATCTAATTCGAACGGGAAGCAAATCTTTCCAATCAGAAACGTCATGGGAGATTTTCACGAAAAAAAAAAACAATTCAGCAGTCGGAAAGAGATTAGTTTTTAATCAATTTGCTATTCGTGTCGCTGACTCAATTACGTTTTTATTATACAGGTCTTTAAAAACATTTATTCATCGAGAAACGTAATAAATTTCATTTGAATTCAGATAGCCATTTCCGCAGATGAAATTCAATAATGGATTTGAAATGGCTTAATTCTGTAGATAACTGTATTGTGGTAAGTTAGAATAAAAAAAAAACTATTTCTGGGGGCCTATCCAGCGACGAAGGGTTCATACAAGCCGATTCCCATCGGCCTATCTTTTAGAAATCCCATCCCACCGATCCACACTATGCAGCCCATAACATTTTTGTAGAACGGCTTACCTTCGCCATAATTTCCACCCCTCGCCACTGCTACCTAGTACAAGTTTTTCGTACCTTTCGATCTTCGACCGTGAGCGCGTTAGAATTTATATGGGACCACCATGCGCCATCTAGCGGAATACTCGATGAACTATATCATTAACATAATAAATTCCAAGCATCGAACGTAAAAACTCGCACTAGGCCCCCTGAGAGTATGACGTAAGCAAGTCTTTTTTACTTTAACAATCAGCTGACAGGTGAGTGACCGCACCTTGCAAACTTATTCATCATCATCATACATTTATAGTTTCGTGTCAGTGTGTCTGTAAAATTAACATGAAAATAATTACAAATAAACGAAAAAGAACAAGAAAGCGACCAAATAAAACTATTTTAAAAATATGTCTTTGTATTCCCATTTATTACAGATTTCATACTTTATTCACCGATGTTACACCAGAATCACCGGATTGTTTACTAACGTACTTTGACTTTTTAAATCTTCCATTACGCACGTTGATGTAGCTCAATGATTTCATATTTAGGTACACACATGACATATTAGGTACATTGAATAGACGTGGAATATAAAAAAGAAGTTCATTTTTACCCTATACCTTATAGAAGCAGTAAAGCAATAAATTCCAAAACCAGCAGTTTTTATTTCACTTCGATACGAAAAGTATGTATTTTTAAGTTATAGTAATTAATTAATATGCTTAAAACACTATTAGGTTTGCATCCTCCAGTCGGCGCCATGTCCTTTCCGAACGAGACCAGCTAGAGAATGGAGACCGATGACATCATCAGACCTGGACCTGCCTGGTCATCACGATAGTGATTACTTGCTCAGTGCCTGTCACGAAAACAATAGCGCGTGGTCAATTTACGAATTTAAAAAAATATATGAATTAAGTAGAAGGACTATAGAAAAGTTTAAATGTCATATTTTAAGTTAAAATGTATATATTAAAAAAAACTGTTCCCAAGCTCAATGTGATTCATCAACTAAATGATGACGTGTAAGCACACCATTTTCTATTAGAAAATACCGTAAAGCTTGGAATGAATGGGCCTTTGTTCGTGAGAAAATACATTTTCCTTGTATTTATTATTGTCTTTAATGCCATCTTTGTTTTTGTTAATAATAAAATTTACAATTTATCTCTCTAGCTTCTTTTCTTATTTCGCTGGATGTATGGAAATAATTTGGACTTACATGATCAACCTAACAAACTAACGCTTTTCAATTTTGGATAGTAAAGTTTTTAATTTTTGTTTGTTTCGTACGCCGTGACGACTCTAATCGATCCTCGTATGGACGAATTACCGGTTCACTATCCCACCAGTCATGGGTTCACGAATGAACTTTTGAGTGATTATCGACTCCATGAAATGACATATCCAATGTATTACATACTAGCGACCGCCCACGACTTCGTCGGAAAGTTTTTTGCTATCCCTAGGGGAACGATATTTTTTTTCGGAATGAAAGGTATGCCTATGTCCTACTCTGTACCACTGACAACGTGTATGCAAATGATAATTTCATGATGATCGGTTCAGTAGTTAAGACGTGAAGGCGTAACAAACAAACAAACGGACTTTCGTATTTATTATATTAGTAAGGATATCAAACTTCGACGCTGTGGATTGGTTGACAACGTACGATGATGAGGATTTTTATTACTAGCACTGTTATTGTAAATATTGATTTTATGCTTCGATCATTGATTGGAGGTCTTATATACAGAGATTGTAAATTGATCTAGACTTATTATTAGATATCGATGTTTTAAGATTCCTTATTTCATTATCTGATATCATTCTTCCTAGTTAATAGATTGCAGAAGCTGAGAGATCAAAAGCATTTCAAAGTTTCAGTCCCTGAGTGACACTCAGTAATGAAAACCTTGCTGTAATGATTATAACAGATTTGAAATGCGGTCCGAGTTGACAGGTGTCTCGATTTCCGACGCCTTCTCATTTGAAAGGGTACGATCTGTCCCTCAAGCAAGGGAGGTTAAAAGCTAAGCTAATGAGACCCATTTTTTTATCTAGCAACACACCAATTTGGTCACTAATATTAATGGGTTGAGGTAAAAGCTACAATAAAATTCACAACGATGTTTCAAACTCAGGAAGTTTATTTTTGAATTTAAATTATTTAGTAAGTATACGTGTGGTGCAAAACACGGACGGACTACTGTTATTATTGACGACTTGAGTGGTGCAGTGGTCAACATGCCGGTCTACCACGCAAGAGGTCCCGGTTTTGATTCGACCGGGCAGAAATTAAAATGATGAATTTTAATTTCTGTGACGGGTCTGGGTGTTACTATGTATAATAAGTCTGGCACCCATATTACAAGTTTTGCTTAGTTTGGGGCTAGATGGCGCTGTGTGAAATTGTCCAAGTTTTTATAATATTACCTATTATTATTTATTATAATGATAATATCGATCAAAGTGACGGACTTAAATGGATATCACACTTTCAATCAACAAAAACCAAAAATAAACGTACGTAGGTATAATCCCGCTAAATACTGCTGAGTCTGCAGTATTTAGCGGGAAGAAGTACAAACTAAACCAAATTGTAATTAGTATTAATCTTAATGCAGTAGAAGTCATTGATGTAAGTTAAATAAGAGTAGATGTCTCATTACAAACGAATATAAATGATACCATGGATTGGTCCGTAATACTTATCAAATATTAAAACGTAATAGCTAGGGGGCATGGTAATAATATCTATACAGACAGTATCGTGACTCGGCCCTGTCCTTGAAAACAATATCTATACATCTGCGTGTAAAAAAGTCTGGAACGGGTGGTAGGAAAATATAGACGATTCAAAAGCGCTTAATTACTAAGTTTATTTGAATAAAGCAATTTTTTACTTTTACGTGGTATGTCAGCACACAATAGGACTACCCGAACCCGCCTACAGTATTTTTATTTCACCTAGGTATCTAATTGAGTTTCTGACCTATTGAAATCTATTTTTAATGCAATAAAATAGGATAATAAAACTAATAGGTTGCATAGAAAGGAGTTCAAAACAAGTAATAATGTTGATTTTTAAAATTATATGTTGACATACTCTAGTATAATTAATTAAGCAAGCAAACTTTTGCTCTAATTTTTTACATGTAATATTAATACCATGCCTATAAGTAGCCATCATTTATCATATTAATAATGTTTGATTGTATGTGAATAAAAAATCCTACAGACATCTAACACGAAGACTGCTGACATCTCGTTGAATCCTCATAAAATAGCTTCAACACGTCCCTTATTAAGGCCCCTATATACCTCAAGTGGCGCCCTCATTTTAATTAAATTTATTGCTCGCTAAGTACATAATGTATCGAAAATTCACATGTCAACAAAAATTAATTACGAAAATATCAAAATGTATGAAACAGCTGATTTTTTTTTCGCGATTTCAGAGTTGATCCCATAGTAAAAGTTGTTCAGTTTGATGGTCCCTATCTACCATATTCGGCATTAGGGGTACTTTTGTAACACGTTGTATAGGAGCCTTAAAATTAAAATGTCTGTATTTGCTATAACCCGATCGATGCACCGAAAGGACTTATTTAACGCTACGAGGACTGACCCAATTTATTACAAATTCCATCCGAGTTAATAAATGCTGATAAACTTTCCCCTTTGATTATGGCAGCTGCTTGAAACAGTTATTCAGCGATTGCAGGATTTTCTTCATTGCTATTAATTATTTTAAAGGGAATTGATGGAAATTTAGATTTTCCTGGGTCAGGGTTACACTCTTGACATTTTCCTACCGCTCTATTCATTCAATCGAACAATGCGACGTATTATAGAGCAAAGAGAGAATCATGCAAAATGCGTATGTAGACAATTTTATTGACGTGTATGAACCAAGTCAACCCTACCTAAGATATATTTTTTAATCTAGACAACTCACAACTTTCATTTAGTCCCAAGACTCCAAAGGATTTCAAAAACCGGGCAAGTGCGAGTAGGACTGGCCTACCGAGGGTTCTGTACAAAGTAGGTACCTACTATAATTTTTATGATTTAATTACAAAATTATAGTTTTTAGACCTTTCCCTGTACTGGTAGTATAAGACGATATTACTTGTCAATTCATAATTCTTGGTCAACGAAAAGTACCCTATAAATTTTGATTCCCTTGAAAGTGTCGAAATATGTGTATTTTGCGACTTAAACTTCCGTATCTTTTTTTACGTTAATCTAGAAGTTTGATTTTTTCACAGTTTGTAATTTTATTTTCACAACAGAAAAAACTATTGTAGGAGATTTCTAAACAAGGATTTTTAATTATCTCCTATAGAAAATAGTCTTTTCCGGAATCCATAATATAATTCCGAGCCTCAGAGGCTACGCTCGGTCGATAGTCGCCTATTTAACTTTGCCTATCTCAGACTAGAGTCCAAGTTGCTTAGTTTCCAAGTTCCTTCATTTGCCTTAGTTGGACATCCGCACTTGTCTATTAAGGATTTCAGTACAGTTCGCACCCTATTACCTCTGCTATGTAGCTATTTGCAATGAGTTCCAAGTTCTTGGATGTAGTGACTTTCCACATTCAGATAGCTTTTACGAGACTTTTGATAATTACAAAACAAATCCCATAAATAATTATATAAGATACTAGCTGCCTGCCTCAGGTTCGCACTGGTGGCGCCATCTAAAAGTTATACTGCGATTTAAAATGACGGAAAAGAGATTTTTATTTTACGTCTTTTCGTAATTTATTTTTTATACAAATCTAGTCCTGATCATAACAAACACAACAAAAAAAGAGTTATCTAATTTGGTGCAGCCGTTTTGAAATTATGCGCTTGCATACTTTCAGTGATTCATTTTAATTTATGTGATTAAACTCATTCAAATCAAAGTGAAGTTTATTCAAAGATAAATAATTCATTTCAAAAATTATCAAAAAATGAAAAATGTTATTTTAAATTTTCAACTAATTCGTTCAGTTTGAAAGTTTTTGCATTGCAAATCGAATACCCGGCGGAAATATTTTCTGCCCATCCATGGCCTCTGTCAAACGAGTAGGTACTTTGCTGCCCGAAACTTCCATACATGTAATTAATTTGAACGGATAATTAAAAGTGTTTGACTTGTTGATTCTGACCCTAAGAATGGAATTTAAATTTTAGAGGGAACATTGGATTTAACACCTTTAAGGTGGGAAATCTCATTATTATTATCATTGGAAAAATTAATTGGGTGCTTAAAAAAGATTTCCGAGTACTAAAATCTTTACTTTAAAGTTTATTTCTATAGGCATTTGTATACTTTCGATAATTTCACTGATATACGTATGACTAAAGACCTTCAACCATTTTTAATATCATCACTGCTGGGGCTTTCCTTATGGGTAGATAAGGAGGATGGGCCATGACCCACCACGCGGGCCCAATACGGATTGGTGGGCAACGACAGCAAATGCAGCCGGAACCAACGGCTTAACGTGCCTTCCGAAGCTCCGGTGGAGCTCGAGATAATAATCATTTTTGTTCACCCATCTCATGACCGACCCCTGCGAAAGTTGCTTAAGGCCCTACATACCTCAAGTGGCGCCCTCATTTTAATTAAATTTATTGCTCTCTAAGTTCATAATGTATCGAAAATTCAGATTGAAGCCAAGGTTCTATAGTTTATTTACAAACAATAACCTCAGTAAAATTTTGTTCGTTGTAGTAGTAGTTCGCAAAAGTGCCAAATGTGGCCACTTTTAGCACTTTTGCGAACAACTACTACTACAACGAATTTTCGATGCATTATGTACACACGACGGCACCTCAGACTATACATGTTGACCTTGAGACCGCCTTTATGCCTTACGTAATAATAGCTGTTTTCGCAGTTTAACTGTATAACCTGACGTGCTGCCGTCCGTACTTAGCGAGCAATAAATTTAATTAAAATAAGGGCGCCACTTGAGGTATATAGGAGCCTTAATCTCCGCAATCGATGGGCCAGGCGCTATACCACTGCGCCACCGAGCGCCTCGATATACGTATAATATGTGCATCAAATACAAACTTCAACATCGCTTATTTGCTTTAATCATAATAAGTACTGACTAGTCCTCCCGTGACCACGGCCCCTGGAAAGGTGTCGAAACGTCGGGAATTAAAAAAACCAATAAATCCAAACTAAATAATTCTAAAACAACACCTGAATTAATAATATACGCGTGAAATCCGTAAAAAATAGTTTTATTTCTAATGAACTGTACGCGCGGAAGTCTTAGAAGACATAATTTATAATTTATTTTTAGAAATAAACAACCAAAAGGTGTGAACTAATTTACGAAGCACATTGTACCTCAAATGTACTACGTATATTCATTTGCGAACAAACAATCAACGTGTATTGACAAAACCCACTATTGAGAACTCATTGGTACCTACTTCACGCCGGTCGCCGCAACACCAAACCAATCACCCCAAGCGAATTTCACAGAGTAGGTAGCTGCATTGTAATGTAGACATAATGTGCGACCAAGTTAAATTGACAGCAGCGCCACCGATCTCGTGTGATGCACTTGGCGAATCGGGTCACGATGAGAGCGCTGCATAATTAATTGTTGCATTCCTTGTGAGCTTGCGAGGATCCTTGAAAATATTATAAAACACGACCCAATAATACTGACTTGAGTTGGTATAAAAAGCTTGAAGAGTATAAAGCGTGGTGAAGTTAAGTAGTTTTGCGAAGGTCGGTATGGGCGCCCGAATTATACAGGCTGTGTTTTATTCACTCTCGAAATTTTACGGAATGAAACTGAACAACTTTCTTTAAGAAACATAGGGCGAAATATGTAAAAAAAATGGACTATCCATACAAATCAAAGAGATTACGTGAACAGTTTAGGAAGGGTGACCAAAACTTTTTAGTGTACTTCGCCATGTGTTTCTTAAAGAAATTTGTAAATTTTCATGGACTTAACTAAACACCTGCTTAAAAGGAGAATTACCACTAAAGATACCACTTTTTTTAGGCCCTATGCTTCAACAAAATAAAAAACAATAACATATCTTTTTTTCATTTCTAACGATATATTTGAAACAATTTTTCGTTTCCTGAGACTGAAGACAGTTTTATTGAGTAGCTAATTGATTTTATTTATTTCAGTCAACATCCTTCATATTATTTAGTATTTAACCTCAAACACTACAGAAGTAATATATTAATAATACCAGGAAAAGAAAAGAAAAACTAATTACTGAAAGGCCTTTCCAGCTACAAAATTCAATTACAATCACTAGGGCCCAAAAATATTTACAGTGGTATGTTTTGTAGGGTTGCCATAACTTTAAGCGACCAAAAAATTAAAAACGTCTTTATCCCATCCAAGAAACGTGTACTTAATATTATAAATAAAGTATATACAATATGAAGTTTTAATCATGAAGAAGCAATGATGTTGGCGTATGACATATCTTTACCACCTTCGCGCATACTGGGCATTATAAAGTTCGTTCGTTTTTCATAACACACGTTTCGACAGTCGTACGGACCACGTCTTAACTTAACACCAAAACGACCGGGACGCCGGGACCAATGAATGAAACCGGGACAGTCCCGGTCAAACCGGGACGTATAGTAAGCCTAATGTTTTGTCCTTAGAAAATGGTCATTCTCTTTTGGAGAGTGAATAAAAATACACCCTGTTTAAAGTTAAATCCATATGTTACTATTTTAATTGATGGTAAAATATAAGCGAACTTAAAAAATGCCTCTAGCTAAAATCAGGGTTAAAAACTTTCAATCATCATTTAGCGAGAGTGTATTTCGACGCAACTGTGGCATATGTTGAAATATCTACAAATCAATCAAAAATGTTCAGTGACATAAAGCCATTCCACTGATTGAAAACTTTACATTTTAGTCAAATAACATGTGTAGCTTTTAGTAAGCTCACAGTCGGGAAAAATGTGAAGACTAATCAAGTATAAACGACATGCGAAGCATTTTCATTTGCTATTTGCATTCTATACAACAATACCCGCTTGATGACGAGGTTTAGTAGCTGTATATATTTGCGACACCGCATCGATTTCTCTTTCGAACGATTTCTAAGGTTGATATCCAATTTTAAATAGTACTAAATTGTATTGAAAGCACACCGATCCTTCCACTTTTGATTTCCTCATTAGGTTTTCTGCTATAAATACTTGAATGAACGTAATCTCTGCCTCTCAGTAGCAGCAGATTTTAAACAAACGGAATCTGATTCGGAAATCCGAAACGGAATATAGATTTGGAGGATAAAATGTAAGAAAAATTTCGGAATTCCGTTTATATGTGGCGGGCCTCATGCGGGGCGCATCCAAGATAGGAAATCTTGCACTAAAATTGTCCTCGGTATGCCTTCTCCGTTGGTTGTGACACTATAATTAAGGTGGAATCAAATTAAGTAACAATACTGAAACAGGTGACAGTGTTGCTTAAACTGAACAACTTTCACCAAGGAACATAGGTCGAAAAACGAATTTGTTTTTCGCCTTTCCATACTAAGTCGATCAGCTGACAATACATTTTTTATGGGAGGATGAAATTATATTTCCGTATTTCGACCCATGTTCCTTGGAGTAGGTTGTTCAGTTTAAACAAAAGTATCACCTGTTTCAGTATTGTTACATAATTTGGTACCACCTTAATAGCTTCTTTGTTAAGTCTTCACCACGCCCAGTGTTGTTAATAATCACGCCTCGACAAATATAGGCCCATCAGAAACACTAGCGAAAAATTGTTATTCACCGAGCAAAAAATCAGATTAGCCCAACCTCTTTAATGAAATAATAAAAAGAATGTTGTTTGCATTTCACACAGACATTAATTAGCTTACGTAGTATGCGACGGACGAGACGGTTGGATCAAGATCGCAGGCAATCGCGTCTGTTCTGTCGCCCAAATTGGGTCAGAGGCGCGCTGAACTAAGCATTGCATAATTAATAGTTCCATTCAACGTCTCTTAAACCCCTCAGCTTACATCGCAGGATAGACACTGGGAACTGTTCGGTTTTGAGAAAATAATTTACGGCTGCATTAAAGCGATAAGTTGATATTAAACTTCATTCTTTATTTGAAATTTTAGAATAAGATTTTATAATGTGCTCATTAAAAGAAGCAGTACGGCGCCTTACGCGTCCAATTCAATAATGCATTCAGGACTCTGTTGGGGCTGCCCCGCTTCTGTAGCGCCTTAGGGATGTTCGCTGAAGCGCGCGTGAATTGTTTTTCCACAACGATGCGCAAGCGGTGCACATCCCCGGTGTGCAGGGTGCGGACCAGCCCGAACAGTGTCCTGCGCGCTTTTGCCGAGCGCTTTGACTGCCAGTACGTGTATCACTGTGACATGGTACATGTACGAGCAAATAATTTTGTCCCTTTTTCAACTTTATGTCATACTATTTTATACTTTATTTTATTTATTTTGAAATTTATTAATTTTGAAAAATAGTTTTGTTTTTTTTCTTAATTGACATGTAATTTAATCAAAGTATGTACATGTGTGTAATTCCTTGAATCTAATATGAACTATTTTTAATTTTGTGTGAACTATGGAACTTGTTTTCTGAATAATTAAATAATAATAATTTAATTAAATAATTAAATACATTTTCACAAATCCACAGCGAACTTTTTTTTATTTTTACAATTTATTATATTAAATTAATAGTAATTCAAATATATGTTAATATTTCCAATCATCTACATTGCATTTGCAATTACCTCAATAGTCGTCAATTTGTACATAATTTAATGACGGCAGCATTCTTGATTGTACAAATACAACACCATCTTTGTACTATGAAAAAATAATATTAATGGTGTTGGGAAAGATTGAATACCTATACCGATTGTACAATTTTCTTTGTAAATCATGCAATGTTTTTCAATGAAATTGGTTGAAATTTCCGCCGCCTCGACAGCAAGTCTTGGCATGTAACCAAGTTCTCAGATTGGTGTAAAATAAATTTTAAATCATCTCGAGACTCCTTCGGCTTTTCCAGAGAGGCACTATGATTAACATTCTGGAAAGAGCATTTTTGAGTAGCCAGTAGGTATATAAGTTAAATATGCATTAAAGTGCAATACACGTGTTATGGCTATCGTAGTCATTATAAGTAAGCTTTGAGCAGATATCCGTCTAGCAATAAATGGAGAAGTTTAAACGACCCTCTTTTTCAGTACTACCATACTATAGCCACCCAGCAGCCTTTGGCTAGCGATGCGTTAAGTCTGTCCAATATCATCGATGTATACCACTAAGAGAAATTGATCGAATGGTAACTGGGCGAATAGAAATTCAAGTATTCCACTTAGAAAAATTATCAATATTTTCGCCAATTTCGCTAAGTAGAGTAATCAAAATATAAAATTTTATTTCACTTAGACTTTATATCATCAAGCTAAATACGAATTAGTGCTAGTACACGTGATTTTCCTTTACATTTTAATCGATTCCAAAAAGGAGGAGGATCTTATTTTTACTATTCGAATATTTAGCCTCCTAGTTTAAAACGAATCTATATTTCTAGATCTAAACTTCCTTTCATAGCGTTATTAACACCTATTAAAGTGAATCCAACATTGTCGGTGAAAATTTCAATCCCCTCTAGTCGAATGGTTTCTTCTATCTTATTATTGAGTTTAATCTGTTTTCTTGGCTCGAATGCTCGAAAACGTTAAATTCTTTCTTAGATTGGACATTTTGCTTTATTGCTCCGGGTTCATTATTATACCACAGATAACAATAATACTGATTTCGATCAATATTAATTATACTAAGATAAAGTGTTGTATCACAGGTCAGCTTTAGCAGCGATATCCTTGACAAAATTACGATACGTCCATAGTTAGGTAATGTAGGTATAATTATGAGCTGTTATCTAACCAACACACTGACAACCAGTGACACAGGATGTGCAACAATGTAAGTGCCGGATGAGAATGGCATTAGTACGTTCTACGTAATGTAATTAGGGTTTTCCAAGAATGCCTAACTAGGTATAAAGTATAAAGGCATTTTTAAGATTAAATTAATTTAAGAGATATTATAAAGTGTTTTAAAATAAGAATCATCTAGATTTTATAAAAGCGACTTACAGATTAACAGTGTCATGTCAATATTAGGTATAGGCAAGTAAAGTAATTACTTGCATAAAAAAACAAAACATAACGCTAGCTAGAACATTAAAAAATATCACCCATATGAGACCACTTTCCAACACCAGCAACTAGAATTTTTCAGGTTGAGCTCGAAATTATCGCGCGCCAAGTCTTTCTAATTTATGTACGAAATGTTCGCAAAATACCGGTGTGAAACCTCGTCAAATTTACAGCTGCTCACATTTAAGTTTCTCACTATCTCGTTTATAATTATCTCGTTTTTAACGCGTACAATATTTCACACCTTCACAGGAGCATCATGTAAATGTTTTTTCTTTTCGTCTTTTCGTCCACAAACAATCTTATTTCAATTATCATTTTTTCGTGCAAAAGAATCTTATCTAGAACTCCATAAAGCCACATAAACTACTGTCTTTATTAAATTATGACCATCTAGTACTAAACAAGATGCTTATGTACTAAAAGAATTTATCAAGGTGATTGCGAGACTTTTCAGTGTCTGATTTGGTATTGATTTATCAGTTCTTGGAATTGGAGGGATTTAGTTTTAAAATAATTAAATATTAAACTTGAAAATTTTGCTTCAGTTCGCGTTCTTCAAATCTTTTATTTACTTTATAATTGGCTGCTGAAGTTCATCAAAGATCATTAAAAACCTTACTCAAGAAAATTATAAAGCAAACTGTTAATTTGAATTTATAATTTTTATGGCAATTCAAGTTGTTGTTTGTTTAGTACTAAGTTTAAATGTAAATTTTGCTGTGACGCTTCCAAACAACTGGAACAAAGTTTGGATAAGATGTGACTTTAAAACATAGAAGCAGAACAGAAAGAACATGCATATAATAGCTACTTTATTAAAACATTAAACCTGCAGACAGATTAAAGAATTCAAATGTGACCTTTGTCTTGTCTAATAATAAATGTGTATGCGAAATCTTATAAAAATGCAATAAATACACATTGTGTTGTAGTTTCTGATCTATCGTTATACCCAGAGTAGGCGGCATTTCACGAATGATGTACTAATTTTGCACATGTTGGTACGGCTTATTTTAAGTACTCTGGTTTATTTACTTGAATCTGTCGCTTTCATGTTTGGATTTCCCAAAGAAACGCTTGCACCTTAAGAATTATGATCATCATTACCATTCTAATTACCACCATCGCCTTCGTTATCTTCATCATCATCACTCAAAATATTAACCGAGATAAAATTAACTTCTTTGTTTAAAAAAAATGCTATAATCGCCCCCGATTAGGGTTTAAGCCGAGAACTCTATGTGGATCTTATAACGAGAGTGGTCTGTTCACTTCGTTCATCGAGTAATCCCCTATAAATCTTTTAAGAATCAGATCTTGTGCCATTGAAAGCATGGCTTAAAATAAAGCAGACGTTTACAGCGTTTTTCATATTTTTCAAGTTTCGCCGCGGCATTTCAAAAGCTTCTAGACCTAAAGAAAAGTACCTAGTAGGTAAACAGATTTTAGAAAAAGCTCTCGAGTTTTTCTTTCAACAATAGTAGGATAACTCTGCGTGCGTAATTAATTTAATAAGTACATACAGCGTTTTATTTCTTACAAAATGCTAACTTAATATTAACACTAAGGGCTATTACTATATTAAAACTAAGCATAGCGTTAAAAAGTAGATCTACTACTTCCTGCTTTTAATGTGTTATTTTAAAATAATTATCCACAGGCGTTTCTACTGAAACTTCTGATAAATTTCCAATTATATTCACAGTGAATATAATTGGAAATTTATTAGAAGTTTCAGTTTCTAAATCTCTATAGCAACAGTTTTCTACAAGCCCTTTTAGAATGTCATAATAATAATTTGTATCTTTTGGTATCAATAACTAAGCAACCGCCAATACCTATTAAAGCATTCTCTTAATGGATGACATTGTGAATGACACAGCTGGTTAGTGTGGGAGGATGCCGAATTTGATAATGTTATTATGATAACTTAATAATGAGACCGATATCAAGATCGACAGTAACAATGGAAATGTCAATTCAATATCGAAGTATCTTTTATGTGATTCCGATCAGCAGACATAGTATGACGGACTCGAGAAAACTTTTGTCTTCATCAGAAATATCATTTTGACAGCTAATCAAAAGGTTCCATCTGGATGTAATTTTTCGAAGTAACAACACGGCTACTAGTGTATTGTGTATTGTTTTTTCTCTGTGTATTGTACACAGAGAAAAAGACAATAAGAACGGAAGAAAAATTTAGAACTTATTGCACTAGGTACTTAATGATCTGAATTCCTGAATAGTCGTGTTCATTATAACAACTTTATTTCCGAAAACACTATTTTCGCAGTAAACAATGCATGTGACGATGGAATTTGGAACTAAACAAATATACAACGAATGAATTTTTCCTCTAACCGCGTGGAGTTCGAACAAATTCACAAGTTCATTTGCTCGATGAATTTGGTTCCCACACAAGCAAAACTCTACATAAAAGAAATAAGGAAATCGGGGTTATTCCGTCAAATGGCTTTTTAGATTCTAATAATTGAACTCTTAATCAATAGCGACATCTATGTGCAGATAGAGAATTTCTTTTTATTTCTGTTTGATGGACATGCATAATTCCAAAGCCACCATTTTTTTCAGTCAGACGCGAAAACGCCCCAGAAGTTAATTTTCATTTTAGGTAGCTTTAGTGGCTTTTTCGAAATCTGATCAAGGTAAGTGACGATATTAATAACTTGAGATTCTTTTTGGACCAATGGTTTAATCCTATGCTTTTATCTCACAGTGCTATTGAGTCTGACGTAAAAATCCGCAAAATTTTTAAGGCGGGGTAATTCAATCGGATTAAGTGACATAATAGCCCCATCGTTTTTGTATGAAGTTGCAAAACACTAGTGATGTCCATTAGGTTCGCTTAAACGTCGATATTTATATTTAATAAAAAATGTTTATTAAAGAGTTTAACCTATGATTTTTCATTTTATACTTTTTTAATTGAAATATTTCTTTTAAATTAAGTGGGCCTATAAATTTACTAAAAAACATTAGCATGGCAGTAAAAAAATACTACATTTGTTTTAATACTAATGAAAATATTACTTACTAAAATTAACTGTTCATAATAAATTATTGCTGAAAATGATTTTCTTATAATAAACTTCATAAATTAATTAGTTCAGCTTTGGTTCGTTTATCGATTATTATGACCCTATCCCTAAAATAGGTGCAAAATTTACGAAATTAACGGAAAAGTCCCACGAAAACTTTAAAGTATTTTTTCTCGAAACTGAATCATAGTAGCGCTCCATAAAGTGCAGATTCTAATTATTACTGTCGTCAGTATTATTTATTTCCCAGTTTTACCATGATTGCTTGATAGATGGCGAGTACAATGTTGTTTGACGAAATTACCCTACGCGGGGTTATTACATCAGAATTCACTTTTCGCAGGAAATTTCCTATATTTTTTATTTTGCCACACGTTTTTGAACTGAAAATATGATAGATAAATTAACAGATAACAACTTTTCTAGATACAGTTATTAAATTCAGTAGATTTATACTAGACGAGAGTAGGTACAAAGCTCTTTAACTTTCGAGTTCTGTTTTTGTGACGGAACAGCCCGCTCTTCCTTATTCAAAGTGCTTCGTATTTCATTTACTATTGAAAACGTAGTGGTGCATATCTACATTTTCCTGTAATCAAGCTTTTAAGTTTTTGTGAAGCATTAGATTATTTTAACTGAGGTTTAATAATGTAATTTTAATACTTAGTAAATTTCAATGTAAACCTTTTGTGTCTCTTTAGTTAGAACGTAACGGCGATAAAGGTTAACCAATTAAAAAATTGGAGCTTTAATTTAGCCAAATTATGTCTGAAATTAGTTCTGTCAATTTAACCTAAAACACACACACACAGTATCAATATAAATGGCCACATTAACGAAATAAACAAGACTGAAAAGACTGTTTAACTAACATAGTTTAAATCTAAACATTTGTCGTTACAAAAGCGCATGCGTGTGTTTATTTAGATATAGTTTTTGAAATAATCTCTTTACTATGTTTACTTAACAGAGTGCCGCATCTGCTCTTAACTAGGAACGCGTAAATAATGTTTTGATTAACGATAAAATTAAACAATTTTATAACCAAACTATGCGGATAATTCAAATGAATACGATAAAGCCAATTGGAATAACCAAGAAGTGAAATAAAGTGGTTTCGAAATTGGGAACATGTTTCGTATAGAAAAAAATGTTTGTTTATATAAAAAGACCAGACCTATAAACAATATTTTATGTGGATACGTGGTTACATTTTTTTTTTATTTTATCTATCCTGATATAAATATATCAGGATACTATGCGCCCATAAAATATACCTATACTTATTTGAAATTTTTAGATTTAAGCATTCACAGTGCTATTTTTTATATAATACTAAATAATATACAAGAAAAAATAGGACTCGCACCAGATCATGTTCTCGGACGGGAATCGAACCCGCGACCTTTCGATATCCGAAGTTCCGGTTATATCGAGTTTTCGGACTTTCCTTTTTAAAACAGTCTACGTTTCCAGATAAAAGAATTTAAGTAAAGTGAAAGATTTTAAGTAAACATACTGGTTTGCTTCTGCAAAACAGTTTTGGACGGACGGACGGACAGAAAGACGGTCCGGGAAATCTTGGACTTAAGAAAGTAAGTAACGGAAAATAGAACTAGGTAGTTATTTTGGCATTTGCGAACGGGGCATTAACGAAAATATTATAATATGGGCATAAAAGATGTAGTATGGATATTATGCAAAATAGATTACTAGGGTGGATTCGACCAAACTTGAATATAAACGAGAATAAGTATACTTACCAAGAATATATCTACCTATTCCACGATTTTATTCTCGAGTTAATAAATGGTTATTTTTCCATGCAACCCAAAGATAATTTACTCTTGGGATTTAATTCCTTTATTAGCAAATGAATTTGTGAATGAATCTATTATTCGACCAGTTGTCATTGTTCTACAAACAAACTATTTAAAAGGCAAAGTCTTGTCAACTCTATTTTGTCGCCTTGTGCGTAACTGTAGCGGTCAATGTTAACTCTCGAATACCCGGTCATTTAGTCTAAGAATAATATTTATTCTCGCTTGGTCGAATCCGCCCTGAATAATTACGAAATAAAAATATGCACATTTTTGAAATTAACATAAAACAAAAACGATTGCCTGTACCTAAATTCATTTATTAAACAGCTCCATGAAAACTAATAGTACTTATTCATAGTATGGTTTCACCTTTGAACCATGTTGTGAAATGAAATGAAATATTTAGTCACTAAAAATAGAGTACAATTTAGTTGTAATTAATTAATTTAGTATAAAAATATCCTTCGTATTCAGGAATATAAGGTGCCTACTGCCTACTAAAGGGGAAGTGGTGATTTATTGTTTACTAAGTCCCCTCTCGCACCTTCGTATGTACTTATCTCTGATTAAAGTCTTTTGAGTCTCTGGGTGGGATTGATTTCCCTCTGGAACACACACCCTTAGCACTTAAGCAAAAATGCACTGTTCATTGCTTGTAAGAGGAGCGCGTAACTGTTGAGCTTGAGCGCCATGTTGCGCGTCAAATGTTACCTAGTGAATACTAGGTTTGGTATAGTCATATCTCCTTCACCTATTTTGTCAATTCTGAAAAAGGTGAGGGCTGTGAGTTTTTTCGTGTCATTATACAACATTCAGATTTGCGAGAAAAATATTTAAATCCACCTCTAGAAGGAGCATCCATTTCATGTTTTTAAAATAGCTTTTTCAAACTTCATTCAGCTTTCAGCTCACCCGTGCCTGATTTCCCCGTAAACGAGTACTATAAATAAGATAATATTTGATATATAGGTATACATAACCAACCTTTTAATTAAAGTACCTATTCGTAGCCATTTCAATAAAATGTTTACGGATACAATTTATCCTTTATTATTTAAAACCCGTTGGGTACCTACTACTAATAAAGCCACTACTAATCAGATAATATCACTATTGCTCTGATTCCATGGAACGCACCATTATTAGTAAGAGTTTGAAAAGTATAGGTATAATACTAAATAATATACAAGAAAAAATAGGACTCGCACCAGATCATGTTCTCGGACGGGAATCGAACCCGCGACCTTTGGATATCCGTTCCAACGATAGTCACTTACAGTGAATCGGTAGCTCAGCGGTCAGAGCATTGGACCGGATATCCAAAGGTCGCGGGTTCGATTCCCGTCCGAGAACATGATCTGGTGCGAGTCCTATTTTTTCTTGTATATTATTTAGTATTATACCTATACTTTTCAAACTCTTACTAATAATGGTGCGTTCCATGGAATCAGAGCAATAGTGATATTATCTGATTAGTAGTGGCTTTATTAGTAGTAGGTACCCAACGGGTTTTAAATAATAAAGGATAAATTGTATCCGTAAACATTTTATTGAAATGGCTACGAATAGGTACTTTAATTAAAAGGTTGGTTATGTATACCTATATATCAAATATTATCTTATTTATAGTACTCGTTTACGGGGAAATCAGGCACGGGTGAGCTGAAAGCTGAATGAAGTTTGAAAAAGCTATTTTAAAAACATGAAATGGATGCTCCTTCTAGAGGTGGATTTAAATATTTTTCTCGCAAATCTGAATGTTGTATAATGACACGAAAAAACTCACAGCCCTCACCTTTTTCAGAATTGACAAAATAGGTGAAGGAGATATGACTATACCAAACCTAGTATTCACTAGGTAACATTTGACGCGCAACATGGCGCTCAAGCTCAACAGTTACGCGCTCCTCTTACAAGCAATGAACAGTGCATTTTTGCTTAAGTGCTAAGGGTGTGTGTTCCAGAGGGAAATCAATCCCACCCAGAGACTCAAAAGACTTTAATCAGAGATAAGTACATACGAAGGTGCGAGAGGGGACTTAGTAAACAATAAATCACCACTTCCCCTTTAGTAGGCAGTAGGCACCTTATATTCCTGAATACGAAGGATATTTTTATACTAAATTAATTAATTACAACTAAATTGTACTCTATTTTTAGTGACTAAATATTTCATTTCATTTCACAACATGGTTCAAAGGTGAAACCATACTATGAATAAGTACTATTAGTTTTCATGGAGCTGTTTAATAAATGAATTTAGGTACAGGCAATCGTTTTTGTTTTATGTTAATTTCAAAAATGTGCATATTTTTATTTCGTAATTATTCAGGGCGGATTCGACCAAGCGAGAATAAATATTATTCTTAGACTAAATGACCGGGTATTCGAGAGTTAACATTGACCGCTACAGTTACGCACAAGGCGACAAAATAGAGTTGACAAGACTTTGCCTTTTAAATAGTTTGTTTGTAGAACAATGACAACTGGTCGAATAATAGATTCATTCACAAATTCATTTGCTAATAAAGGAATTAAATCCCAAGAGTAAATTATCTTTGGGTTGCATGGAAAAATAACCATTTATTAACTCGAGAATAAAATCGTGGAATAGGTAGATATATTCTTGGTAAGTATACTTATTCTCGTTTATATTCAAGTTTGGTCGAATCCACCCTAGTAATCTATTTTGCATAATATCCATACTACATCTTTTATGCCCATATTATAATATTTTCGTTAATGCCCCGTTCGCAAATGCCAAAATAACTACCTAGTTCTATAATCCGTTACTTACTTTCTTAAGTCCAAGATTTCCCGGACCGTCTTTCTGTCCGTCCGTCCGTCCAAAACTGTTTTGCAGAAGCAAACCAGTATGTTTACTTAAAATCTTTCACTTTACTTAAATTCTTTTATCTGGAAACGTAGACTGTTTTAAAAAGGAAAGTCCGAAAACTCGATATAACCGGAACTTCGAACTCGAGATAATCGGAAATCATCTGGTTTTTGGGTATCAGCAATCAGAAACACTCGTGTCAAGTTTCAACCACAGATCACGGTGTGGCCACAGCAGCCCTGCGATTCTGTAAAATCAGACGACAACTCGCAACTCCCTTCGCAATTCACTCTCACTTCGCATCTCACCTCGCTTGACCTTGACCTTGACTTGCGTTGTACCTAGTGACAACCACACTCAACAAAATGTTAGTCGAGTTTTATCGATTCTAGTTTAGCTAATATGTGAGTTTTAAATTAAAATTTCTTATTTTAAGGAATTTGATGCAGCAAAAATAAAAAAAATAAAAAACTCTTAATTCGTGCCATGAATATAATCCCTATGCCTTAAACTGTATGTCCACGGCGTCCGTCTCCTCGGAGAGAAAAAACCGGACCGAATAGCGGCCTATATATTATATTTGTATGAACTTTTGTCAACTCGACATCCGGCGTCCGAAATCCGTCATCCGTTCTTTTGACGGGCTCCGAAGATTTTGCTTGATCGGATGAACCGCTAAACCGGAGCCTCGATTTGAAGTACCCCATTAGAATATAAAATACATATGGACTTGTCCACGGCGCAGCCACCCGACGTCCGTCTTCGTCAACCGTCATCTTTTGCGACTTGCCGAACTTGCTTATTGCGACAAGCACTTGCGCTGCGACTTTATTTTGTTCACACAATAAAGTTTTTAGGGCAAGTTAATATTAGGGGTTAAAGTATGAAATTGCCGTTTTGTATGGAGAATTTTAAAGAATTTGAATTTTCCATACTAACATTTTCTTAATTTATTTAACAACCATGAACGCTAACGTTTTAAAACATTTTGCACTAATGTTTACACACTAATATAACGTATGCCACTTAGGTTATGCGAAAAAAATAAGTATCGGCTAAGTCACAACGAAATAAAAGGTCATTTCTGCTAACCAAAAAGGAGTTACTAATAAAAACAAATGTTAAAAAAATATCTTCACGTTTTTAAATTTGAGATTTTAGCATTCACAATGCTATTTTTATATAATACCAAATAATAAACTAGAAAAAATACGACTCGCACCTGATCATGTTCTCGGACGGGAATCGAACCTGCGACCTTTGGATATCCGGTCCAATGCTCTGACCGCTGCGCTACTGAGTCACTAGTGGGAATGTCGAATTTCTCCTAGTATATCAACTCTTACGCTGCAAGCCAGCGCCATCTCACCAATTACAAGGAATTACCTCGACATCAACTGAATACCTTTCCAGATATTTTTAAACAATTGATTAAGATAAGAAAGCTACATCATTTTTAAATTTGAGATTTTAGCATTTACAATGCTCCCGTCCCGTTCGATTTCCGTCCGAGAACATAATCTGGTGCGAGTCGTATTTTGTCTAGTTTATTATTTGGTATTATATATCTTCACGTTGTTGTAATTTATCGTATAGTGTATTAAATGCCCCATCGAGGTATCTCTCTTGCAGGAGAGGGTGAAACCCAAAACTTTTTTGTCTTCTGCGTCTTTGTACGTATATTGCAAGAAGTTGTCGGCATTCTAACGTAAAAAAAGGCACGTGCACATGACATCTCAGTTGCACCGCAGAGTGATATGTGGTTCGGGATTGGATCGGATCCGGACGCAATGGACAAACGTGATCCGTCTCCGTCATCCGTCTCCGTCGAAACGCCCGGATCCGTCATCCAAGAAAAAACCGGACCGTGGACAGACCTATAATATTTTGTTAAGAATCCTGCTTTGTATAGTTACCTATATTAAGGCCCACTTGCAGTAACATTTACTAAATCTCGACTTTGTTAAACTTAGATGTAGCCCTTATGAAACTGTGAAAATTTTAAATATCGATTTAAAAATTTTACATATTCGTATGAGTAAAGTCTAGGTTTAACAAAATCGAGATTTAGTAAATGTTGCTGCAAATCGACCTAAGTACTCTTTTTGTATATATTGCTCATTGAATATAATGTCAATGTCTTGTTTGTCAATATTCTTCCTTGCGTTTTTTAATACAGTTTTTACAGTTTAATTTTATTATTTTCTTTCCCAAGATCCTATAATATCAAAAAGTATGTACTTTAATATGGTAGCAGAGCGTTAAGTTACCGGAAATAAAATTCAGATAGAATTTACGTCGAGAGTTGATGGAAAAGTCTATCGTTGAATCGGCAACAATCCAAGTGGGAGACACAAGAGCTTCATGAGGCGAACTTATTACTACGAATTTGTCACAAGACAACTGTGAGAAAGTTTTGCGATATTCTACAGCGAGGGAAGTATGGCTAGAACTACACCGCCTGTATGATGGCTTGCAAAAGAGTAAAGCCTGTGCATGAAGTTCTTCAGCTACACAGTGCAATCCAGTGGTGAAGTGTCACTACATATTAGCAAATTGAAGAACATCTGGTCTGAACTTACCAGGGAACTCCAGAAGGAACACCTGAAGGAAGAGCTACCAGAACTACTCGAAGACGGCTGAACCGATTGAAAGGATCAACTGTCGTTTAAATATTAATAAAATATGTAAAACACACTGTTTGATGTTTCACAATCATTTAATCAATGGTAGAGCATGTAGATACATTCTAATAAGTTTTCAAAACGGGACAAAAAGAATGTGTAGTCCGCCATTACACGCGCGGAAAATCGTCCTTCTTGCCAGAAGCGCGGGCGGCCAATCAGCGGCGAGGAGCATAGATTAGTATGGTCGCGTTCACGGGTAGTGTGAAGTTAAGGGCGCGTTACAAATATATTTATATCATCGCTTACATTTTTATTACATATACATATGCCTAGCCCCAAAAATGTTAAAAATAAATAAAGCTTTTTAAATTTTGAGATTTTAGCATTCACAATGCTATTTTTATATAATACCAAATCATATACTAGAAAAGAGTGGCTCGGTAGCTCAGCGGTCAGAGCATTGGACCGGATATCCAAAGGTCGCGGGTTCGATTCCCGTCCGAGAACATGATCTGGTGCAAGTCTTATTTTTTCTAGTATATTATTTGGTATTAAATAAATAAAGCTTTAAAAAAAATAAGCTGTTTTTATAGCAGTTTTTTTAGGTTTTCTGTTAGCACATCATGTTAAAAATGTATAAATCTACTGAATCTACTACCATTTCACAAATTGGAAGGCCTATCCAAGAATGAAATGACGAAAGAAAACTTGTAAAGGGTTTTTGACCACCGATAAATTAAATATGACGTGAACGCCATAGGCTATTTACTATATTTCGTCTACGTTATTGCCCTAGAGCTAAATCGGCGTAAGATGGCAAATCCCTAGTTTGCCTCCTTTGAACTTCAGCAATTGTTTGTAGCTCTTCTAGTCTCTCTTCTTCTGAAATTGTGAAAGCCGGTATTTCTGCGCGATTGCACATGTTGTGCAAAACACAGCATGCAATAACTATTTTTGCAACTATGTCTGGATGATAATTGAGCATTCTGTGTACTAACAAGCACCTAAATCCCTCTATTCCCAGGAGTTTTACAAACCAGTATAATAAGTTTTACCTAACAATATAAATTTTTTTTTTATCAAATTTTATACAATAACATGTAAAAAAAAATTGACATTAAAATAAAAATGTTTTCTGAAATAACATCCTTGTAGGTGGTTGTGGTGGAAGGCTTGTGGCTCATGAACATCTTTGCTTGCACAACAATAATAGCAATGCAATTGTCCAGAAATTCAAACCGTTGACAGACACACCTATCTGTTGTTCTGATTATTGAGAATAAATACAAGTCATCTGGATATATAAACTCAAAGCTTTTCTCACCATCCTTTACATCTCTTACAAAGCATTACAGAAAGTAATATTAAAACTGGACGATCACCGCAGGTAAATTGTTTACTAGTGACCTATTTTATAATATGTTGTTGTTACCATAAATATATAATAATGTTAGTGTATAAGTCTAGCATTCCGGACAAACCGCCGTGGTTTTTGGTTTGTTACGATGAAAAATTTTTGTTTTTGTAAAGTTAAATAATAAAAAAAAAATAGTTTTTCACAAATTAAATAGCTATATAATTTGTGGTTAAAAACTACTTATCAGTGTTAAAAAATAAAAAAATATTCACTTCTAAGACTTTCGCTCGTATACAGTTCATTAGAAATAAAACACTTTTTAAACACTTTTAGTCCTCCCGTGACCACGGTCCCTGGAAAGGTGTCGAAACGTCGGGAATTCTAAAAACCAATAAATACAAACTAAATAATTCTAAAACAACACCTGAATTAATAATATACGCGCTGTAATCCGTAAAAAGTGTTTTATTTCTAAAAAAAATATTATTTTAACATTGTTTGTAGAGGACTTCTTCTATTTTCACTCGTAAAATAGATACTTTTTATTTGACACTTTGAATCGGGTTCACTTGCGAGGTGAGCATCGAAGTGAGGGCGGAATTTCCTTACAGAATGCCACTTCTTATGTCATCTCATATTTCATCTGTCAAAATCTCACGGTCAATTTTAATTCAACACGCAGACTATTAGCTGCCTCAAATTCCTTAAAATAAGAAATTTTAATTAAAAAAACGCATATTTGCTATAAAGTTCTGTACCAAAAACTCAACAATTGTATCAAAAAACTGCAATCAATAAATCTCGACTAACATTTTTTTGAGTGTGGCAGTCACTACAATACAGAACTCACTTCACTTCGCAAGTAAATAGGTGATGCTTACAGAATGCAAATTTAAGTGAGAGTGAAGGGAGTAGCGAAGTGAGATCTGATGCGAGAGGTTGTTTAATTCGAGAGGTGGACGGATAATTAGAATTGTGAAAAGAGAAATATATGTAGCTTACTCCCGCAAAAAATATATATGCAGGATGCACCGCCCGCCTGCCCGCAAAAAAATGCACATGCACACCACAAAAATATCAGTGCACAATACCTGCATTTAGCATGACAGCGACACACCTTGCACCTTCACCTTAGATAATTAGAAGCACCAGATAATTTTCATACCAACGAGATAACTTTGAAGCCTTGGTTCTCTGCCGATCTGAAGATAGCTACCCAGGGAGTGAATGGATGAGATCCAGATTGCAATACACACAACTGATCTATCAGGATTCTAAGAGCTGTTTTGATATGCTAAAAAATCGCGAAAATAGCATTATATTGTATGGAAATTCATCATTCACATTAGGGGACATTCTACAACCACTCTACACCCCATAAAAGTAAAAGTAATCGTTTCCTTGATCGTTACGAAAAATTCTGTCACCTCTCGGTCTATACCTTACAGAATGCCACTTTTTACATCATCTCATACTTTATCTGTCAAAATCGGTAACCTATCCCAAGGTCGAAATTTTTTTGATCGAATTTCATTTTACTGAAATCTTTTCGACTGTTTTCGTTTCGCCTTTTTTGACTTCGTCGAAATTACGTTTTTTCGTTACTCCGATGTCTTATTTGGTCGAAAAACTTTTTACCGAAGTTATGCGCGGTCGAAAGAACATTTCGTCGAAGTATTATATTCCCGAACATTCATTACACCACTGATTTATTTGTCATATTTTCAGTTCACCAAATGAAAAACTTTGAATACATTAAGTAGGTTAGGTTAGGTTAGTGTTTTGACCATTCGCAACTCTATAATGCTTGCATGCATGGTGCATGCTTGCTTAATAAAACATGTATTATTATAACAAATATCGATTATGTCAAATGTTACCTACATAATATAAATATACCATAGTTGCGGTTGCGGCCAAATAGTATTCGGTAAAATGTTGTTCTGGTGGTGCCAATACTAAAAAATCATTTTGAAAATCGGTGAAACGTAGTTCGGTAAAATGAGACATATGCCAAATGATCTTTCGATGGTTTAAAAATATGGCAAACAATACATATAGCAACAAAAACTTTGGTAAACCGTTTCCGTTAAATGAAATTAGGACAAGTAAATTTCGGACAAGTTATCGGTTCCCGTCAAAATTCTCGCCGTCAATTTAGTTCAACTCGCTGACACGCTCGCAAGTGCAGCGCTAGTGCACATGCGAATTATCAAGCGAGTTTTGAGAATACCAATCAAGAAACTCACAGCGGATTCAGATGCGAGGTCACGAATGATGTCTTACAGAATCGCAATGCTGCGTGGTTTTAGTAGCTAAGGTGAAAGCAATTACCTACAGGGTAAAAATGCTTCCCAGCTCTTTCCATCGACTACGTTTACGCCTGTAGCACACCTCCGCCGCGAAACAATACCAGCGAAACCGCAGTAGTTCCGCCATGACTTGTCTTCTATCGACAACGATATACTATGACGATCACATCTACATAGCGGTTTCGCGTCATTATTTTCGCGGCGGAGGTGTGCTAATGGTCCGAGCCGATCGGGCGGAATCGCACATGAAAGAGACACTATCATAGTTAAATATATGCGTTAGAACAGGCTGTTTCGCTTCTCGTACATGGCGGGACCTACTACGGTTTCGGTTAATCTAAACATTGTACAAACGTCTGCTTTTCTGTACCCACTTCTTCTTCTTAGCAATACGGGCGGTTTCCGCAACTCGACGTCTATTGCGCCTATTTTGCGTCTGGCCGGATCAGTCCAGCCAGCCAATGCTCCAAGCGCTTTCACATTCGTGATCGCTTTCTGGACGCTGCCCGGCAAGCCAAGGTACTTCGCCGGTAGGGGGCCACCCCTCTGCATTCCAGCAGCACGTGGGTGGCTGTTTCTTCTACCTCCATGCAGCCTTTGCAAAGGGGACTGTTCCTGACAGCTCTGTGACCTGACCACCTACTGTACCCACATTTCTACATATATGTACCTCAATAAAATTGCTTGTTCAATTCATTATCTCTTCTTCACGTGCCCAAACAACCATTTTTCTCTTTATGAAGTCATCTTTTCTTACATAACTTCAAAATTATTAACAATATTATAAGATAATATACAGTGATTACACATACATTTCCTAAAGCTACAAAATCTCAGCGCAACCAACAACAATAGATGAAGCCAGCTTGCCGCAATCGGGTGCTCAATCGGGTAATTAAGCTCGATAAATAGATTTCCACGCAACTATGGAGCTCTCCAGATTTGAAGATAAAGTTAATAATTGAAAATTTTCTTCGCGATGTTATTGGAAAAGTTGTGCGGTCCACAATATCGCGATAGTGAACAAGAGCTAGTCGATGCACTAAGAATATTGGATTTTTATACAGCGAGTAGGTATTTAAGCTTTATATTTTATTAAACGGTCTGACAAGTCCTTAAATCGTTTTGCTTTAATATTTCAGCCCAGTATTAGTTTTATAAGATACGGCTTATTAGTGAGGTACCTACTCAAAATTGTTTGATAACGACGAAACGACCAGTGCTATTAGTTGCGTAATTGGATAGTTTTGTGTTAAATTCCGGTTTTTGCCTGATTGTCCGAGTATTGGGTTCATTGAACAAAATCAGATATACAATGTCTTTGGTCTTATATAGTTGTTCTATCTCACGAAGACCGTTTTGCTATGAATGTGTTAGGCGTGCACATGCACATTGTTTTAGTGCGCGTAATACGAGAGCGTGCAGACGCACACTAAAACAATGTGCATGTGCACGCCTAACACATTCATAGCAAAACGGACTTCGTGAGATAGAACAAATATACTTGCGATAATTTAAAGGCATTATATACTTACACCTAATTTTATCGAATAGAAACATCTACATGTTGTGATCCATTCCAATTTTGAGACAATCTAATTCTAGACAGCTTTTTTACATTAAATTGTATTAACTAGACTAGGGTTTAATTAAAGAAAGTACCTACCTAATTACGTGACAAATGTGTACGAACGAACGAATGTAATAACTTCTTCATTCAAAAAATGTACACAAAAAAATCTGACTATTAGAATTAGTTATTTTAGTTCACACCACAGATAATTATAATATTATACCAGTGGTTCACTCACATAATTACGTAAAAAGTATACGAATAATCTGTAATTAGTGTTTTGGTTTCATTTCATCCCCTTCACCTACCTACATGTATAGTTTATACGTTTTTAAATTTTGAGATTTAAGCATTCACAATGCTATAATACCGAGTCACTGTGTGTCACTCGGTAACACACAGTGACTCGGTAGCTCAGCGGTCAGAGCATTGGACCGGATATCCAAAGGTCGCGGGTTCGATTCCCGTCCGAGAACATGATCTGGTGCGAGTCGTATTTTTTCTAGTATATTATTTGGTATTATATAGTTTATACGTGTTTGTCATGTCATAACCTCAAATACGCTTAAATCCAGCTAATCTTTTAATCACGGGCCATCCTACCGAACCCACGTCATCACATTAAAAAAAATGTTTTCTGGTCGAATGATTTCCGCGCTAATTCGATGTGATTTATGTCACCGGATGGAATTCGCTTAGCCAGCGGGTGTGCAGTAATTGGAGGCGTAATCCGGGACTCCGGGAGCCCGGCCTCTTGCCAACGGAATATCACAAGATGTCCGTGTGACATTTATCGGTCTCTTCTCATTTATGTACTACGTACTAGAATAGAACAGACACTGCAAAGATAATTTTTGCTCACCTAAAATGGAGCGATACTATTAGGCTATTGTGGCTATAGTAAATGGATCGCAAATGTCTTACTTCCAAAGCTGCAAGAGGAGACACTGAAGTATATGTACTCACTGAGGTAACAATAATATGTACTACGTATTAGAGCAGAAACAGTGAAGAAAATGTTTGCTCACCTACCATGGACCGAATTGCAGTCCATAGCAGGTAAGCAAAAATTTTCTTGACGATGTCTGCTCTAGTACAGTTACGTCTTTAAATATGTATACCAGTGGCGAAGGGTCTGTGCCGGTATGCACAAGATAGTGTTCGTACATTTTGTAGATAAAAATTTACTTATCTAAATATAAGATTAGGGCCGTAAGACTAGCGATAAGATATGATTGTATTTTAGTATTTAAGCGCATAGTTCATGTAAGAATGTATACTTCTACAACATCTACTAGAGTATCAATACCTCCCTTCAGACGCTCAATATAGGTCTATACAAGCCAAATCCCATAGATTTACCTTTTAGAAAACCCATCCCACCGAATCAGCGATCAACTATGCTGATCATAACATTTTTGTAGAACGGCTTACCTTTGCCATAATTACACCCCTTGCCACTGATGTATACAGATTAGAACTTTGTCTCTCTCAAGCTATTACTTTTTTGAACAGAAATCAATGACTTTATTTTCAATTTAAATGACAACTTTTAACTTGCATCAAACGCATGCAATATTGATTGCCTCAAAATCGTGCGCTTTCACGTTCAACTTTCTGCCATACAAATTTGTTTTTTTGAGAAGAAGGCCATGCGCTAATGCGTACCCTGAGGCATGCCTCTGTTGAAAGCGCAAGAGGAAAGCGAAAGTTCACGGCCAGCGTGCACTACTGAATGCCTTAAGGCATGCGTCAGATGAAAGTGAACGGGAACGGGAAAACGATCGTATGGAGACACACCTACTGTCTGCTCTTGAAACTTTGGCAGTTATTTTGAAGGCCACTGTACATTTCCTAGGCCATATTTATAAACCGCTCTCAACGTTGAGAGCTATATTGAGATCATACCTGAAATGCTGTTTCTATAAGAAGAGCATCTCAAGTATGATCTCAAGATAGCTCTCAACGTTGAGAGCGGTTTATAAATACGGGCCATAGTTTTTATTATATTTATAAATATTTATTGTACATATACATAACGTAAGGTACAAATGGCGGACTTATTGCTAAAAGCATTCTCTACCAGTCAACCAACAGTAAACAGATAGACACGAATGCGGCACAAACAAAGAAAACTAATATTTACATGAGAGTTGTATTTAACTTTACTGTAAATCATCCTAGCCTACTTCTAGGATGGATGGACCACATCAACAGTGAAAAACATTTAATTTTACTCACCCAAATACAGTTAGCTGGGCTGGTGAGCATTTAGTTTCCTGTGCAAAAGTTATTTACGCTCCCAAAAAAATTAATGGGGAACATACGAGGAAATATCAAATTTAATATCCAAAAATCGATTTCGATTTAGCTAACGCCGCGTTCCTAATCCATCTCACAGGTCATTAATAACAAAAAGCAATAAAAACGGCCCTAACACTGCATAATATATCTAAGGGTTCAAATAATGCCTAAATTGCACCAATATCACGTGCGATTCATACAAACATTTGTTTCGCAAAGAAACAATATTAGGACCGTGAAGAATGGAAGAATGAAACTGGGAAGGGAGGTGTTCCCCCTTTTCTCGTATTAATGAAAAATCTTCCCCTCGTAAAGCTTCACCTTGCGAATTTAGAGACACATTCTTAGATATTTTGGTGCCATGTTACGATACTATGCGACCGGATTCCAAATTCATCGAGCGTGACGTTCTGTCGAAACGAACTTTATGCTGTTCCGGTAAGAGTTATTTTTGGGTGATTGCAGTTAATTCAACATTCGGTTGGCCGTCTATACAAGTTTATGGCCCGGGTATTCCATATGGGATTCGAATATCAACAATATGGAATTCTGGTGTGAACAATGTCATATTCGAAATTTCATTACTTAAACCTCTACAGTTCAGCCACTAATTTCTAATGATTAAATTAGATTACCAGATTATTGTCACCTTTATCAGTTACTTACCCTTATTTTTTATAGAAAAAGACTGACCGAGATAATTTAATTGAAATTGGTAATTCTTTAGCGCAAAACAATAACATACCGGGTAGATTCCAGAATCTCGTAAGTGTTCATAAGCTTTTATTTTAAAAGGTACTTAGGTGTTAATCTGAAAGTTAAAGTTTTATATTGAAAATTTAAAAGACTGATTTAATATTAATTTTATAATGCAAATATGATTTAGGAAAGTAAATTTAAGTATAATTAACCTCAATTAAAATGGCAACCCCACAGTTCAACGTACTCCCATCTATTTATACCGGGGACATCTCTTCGTATCATATATCAAACAGCGACTGCGCTGATCTTTCATCTCGCCACAGTGTAAAGTAACGGCTTGTTTTAAAGCTGTGTGTATATGTTTACAGGATTTATTAAGTATCGTTTGAGTTTTGATGAACTTTAGGACAAGCTTAAAAAAATATGCCAAAGCATCCCATCCCAACTCAACCCGGCCCGGTCTTCAACACCATCAAAGAAAGGGCTACAACTATAACACACCAAGCAGAGGCTTGAGTGTAACTTTTCAAATGTCCAAGCGTTACTATCGCGTTTGCGTTAAGATTTTAAATCTAGCCCCCCTAGCATGACCACCAAACTGCGATATAGTATAGTGATTTATCACGTTCAACTGTCAAAAGACAATAGATTTTGACAGTTAAACGTGATAAATCGCTGTATCATATCGCGTTTCGGTGGTCATGATAGGAGGGCTGAAGTTATTGTCATAGCGTTAAGGTCTATCATACATATTTTAACTCGAACGCGGTAGTAACGTTTGCACATTTTACAACACAACTTACTCAGGACAGGCCTAAAAAAAGGACAGGCTCTACCACGAGTTGAAGCAAACTGTTTACGCTACCGTAAGCTATCGGATACACTGCTCACAGTCAAATGAAAGAGAGGAAACGTTAGTTTACGGTCGTAAACAGTTTGCATCAACTCATGGTACCACAGATCTACAGCCAGGATCAATAGCTTACTCGTAACGTTAGAAAATATTTTTTTTTTCAAATTGAGTAGAACTGGATTTCAACTGAGAAAAATTTGATGTTTGTTTATAGATGGTAATCGAGCATTCTCCACTTACCTATACTGAAAGTAATATATATAAGACAACAATATATATGACAACACCACATACATTGCTCCGATTCCAAAAGTAAGTAGCTAAAGCACTCATCTTATGGTAATCAGAGACAACAGTGGTGTAATACCACTGTACCCCCAGACCTGAGCCAATATAGAAAAGTTCGTTTTCTTAATTGAACCAACCGGGGATCGAACCCGGAACCTCAGAGATGGCGACACCTTGAAAACCGGTGTACAAATCATCTCAACCACGAAGGTCGTCAAAATATCAGACAATAGAGAGTAATATCAGAAGTTATTAGACTGTGGTAATAACATTGTTACGTCCGTCAGGTTGTGTGCACTAAGACCATAACTTCAGAGAATGCAATAACTCTTCTGAGTAAATAGTCCTCAGAAGTGTGTAACAACTATAATGGCTGACTGACATTCTGTTTATCGTCTTTTGATGTTGGATCCCTTGAAACAAATGCAACTAAATAAATATTAATGAAACCTATTTAATATAAGGTGGAACCAAATTAAGTGATAATACTGAAACAGGTGATAGTGTTGCTTAAACTGAACAAAAATTCATCCTCCCATACAAAATGAATCGGTCAGCTGATCGACTTAGTATGGAAAGGCGAAAAAAGTTCGTTTTTCGACCTATGTTCCTTGGAGAAGTTTAAGCAACACTATCACCTGTTTCAGTATTGTTACTTAATTTGTTTTCACCTTGTATATCATGATGAGTTTTAATTTGTTGTTTTCCTTTTAAAAGTGCTACTAATAGTACTACTTTAGCAGCAGATTTAAGTAAAAATAAGAGAATGATGATATTAATTATCATTTGAGATTTCAGCATTCACAATGCTATATTTATTTATGTGGATTATTCCATACTAATAATATTATAAAATATAATCCCTACTAATAAGATGATCTGGTGACGAGTCTAATTTTTCTAGTATATTATTTAATATTAAATATAGCATAAATTAAGAAAAGTAATCAACAAGACTTAAGATAAAATCTAACCATAAAAATTATTTTAAACAAATCCAAGTCAAAAACGAAGTCTGCAGAAAAACCTGTTAAAAATATTTCCAACTACGTCCAAACAAAATGCGATAAAAGACCCTAACCCATTTACGCAGACATTAATCTTCGCCAGGGATTTTCCGGGTCTCAGAATTTGGTGTAATTACAAAATGATAGTATTGTGCTTGTGAGGGGTCCTCTGACATTCCGGTGAGCTGCGACCCTCGTCCCATCAATATTAGAACAGTTTCTTAGGGGTCTTTTTTATTATAGATTGGATAACCATTTGGCCACCAACCTGCAAGCATTACTATGATCTAAGTGATGTGAGGAAACTTAGCGGTATGAGGACGGGTAGCGAAACTATGAATCGGAGCTACTTTCTATCAAAGTTGAGCGAGGGACCTGAGCGATGCGAGAATAGCGGACTACTTTGCTTGAAGAATATCCCATGCACACATTTTTCAGTACAAATCTCGTGTCGTGTGAGGCGGGTCGTTACGTTCCCTCAAATATGGTTAAGCGAAGCGATGGCTGGTTCATGCGTCATGCTCGTGAACGGGTGCTGCCAGTGGGAATGGGTCTGCTTCTGTCTACTTGTCTTAACATTTATTGAATTGTATGAATTGATATATATTTTTTTTTTGTAATAGCCTAGACTGAACCTTAAATTTTGAATGAAGCTTGACACCTGTAAATTGATTCAGTAAAAATGAGCTTATTAAATAATGTTATTTATTTATGAATCTATGTTAATTGTAACATGTATGAATGTTATGTCTGGAAACGATATACATATTTGTAAATATCGTTCCTTCTAATAAAGCTTATAAGTTTTATGCGCCCATTTTTCTTGTCAGCTAAAATACGTCATAATGGGTGGTAGGATAAAAGAATTGACGATTTAAAAATGCTTATTATGTGAGCTTATTTGAATAAAGAATTTTTCAATTTCAATTTCAATTTCAATTTCTCAACTCAAACCAATATCAACAACAAATACCACACCTTATCCATTCTTACATCTTATGCGTCGTCCTAATTGGCTTCGATCGTATGAGCAAACGATGCGTTTTCATCACATCACGATGACACATTTCTACACGAGGTTTTAGAGAGCAGGGAGCACATTTCATCCTTAATGTGTATTTATATTACTACCTCATTCAGAATATAACAATATGTTACAAAAGTACCACTAATGCCGTATATGGTATATAGGGACCATCGAACTGAACGACTTTTACTATGGAACCAACTCTGAAATCGCGAAAAAATAAATCAGCTGCTTCATACATTTTGATATGTTTGATTTTAATATTTTTATGAAACAGCAGTTTTTTTCTTGATTTCAGAGTTGGTCAATAGCGCAGTGCTATTGAAATAGTGGCGGTGTAACAATAAAAAGATTAATCTTCGACTGGATGGTTTTATTTAATTAACTTTAAAGCACTTTATAAAAATTACATGCATTCACACAAGACGACATTTTTGCAGAGACCAGAGACTATATAAACTATAGGTAGGCAAAGACACACACTCAGTGTTGCCATAGGAAATTCTATTGCCATTTTTCTAACATGGTCCCATAGTAAAAGTTGTTCACTTTGATGGTCCATATCTACCATATTCGGCATTAAGGGTATTTTTGTAACACGTTGTATAAAATGGTAGGTACGTACACGCCGCGGCCGTTGACATTCTGGTGAGCCGCGACCCTCATCCTATCAATATTAGAACACTTTTTAAGGGATCTGGATCAAAAAGGAATCCTAAAAGCTGTCTCGGACGAGCTGATGTAATGTTTGTACCTATATACAATGTTGTATCGCTCTTAGTGTGGTACTCGTAGACATAAAATATCACACGGTCAACCTATATTTTTGTAGATCAGAATTTGTAGTTATATCCACAAAAAGTGACGTTTCAAAAGCATCACGTAGACAGCCTAAAACATATCTGCAAATGCATTAAGGTTCACAATTCACCATTCAATATATCAACCAATCTCACATCACAGCGAGATACGAAGCCTTATTCATGATCAACCATTTTATCAGCTGGAAATCCCATTCGTTTCCAATCGATTCCCACCTTTATTTCCGATGTAGTGACAGGAAATAACCAGGTGCAGCGGCAG
Organism: Catoptria pinella; assembly: GCA_963556745.1. Lineage (NCBI taxonomy): Eukaryota > Metazoa > Arthropoda > Insecta > Lepidoptera > Crambidae > Catoptria > Catoptria pinella. Next base: position 9,055,039 of record OY750774.1, on the reverse strand, counting down.
CGCGCCTAGGTCATACGAATTCTAGAATACCTAAGTTTTCTAAAGCCTACAAAACGCTCCAACGTTCAAGTAAATCGATCACGTACGAGACACTCCTGCACTTCGTTTTTCTTTTTATTCCTTTTGCAATGTTTATATGTTGTGAAACGCGGAAAAGTGTTCTTAACTTACTTCAAAGTGAAGTAAATGTAAGCTGCGATTGCTTGTGCAAAACTTTCGATTCACCCTTGATACAACTGAATCAATAAGAGATTGAGGAGGTTTGTTAATATTGAAGACGAAATAAGAAATAAACACTATACAGGAATATAAACTTGATATGGGATATAAAGTGATTATAAACTTTGAAAACCACCACATGGATGAGAAATTGTGTTTTTTTATTTGTATGAAAAACTGCAAAGTTACAAATCTAGATGCAAATGGTCTATTGTTTTCGATAATCAATACTATTAATGGGCAAAAGTGACCATGCACTTTCGTCTAGGGGTATATATTGCTGTTAACTACATATAAATAGAGAACAAAAGATAAAAGAAAAGATTGAACTACCCTTTCGGTTAATATTTACACAAACTTTTTGTTATTAAAACTTAAAAAATTTAATGGTTGGTTTTTTTCTACTTATCACATTTCTTGGAAAAACTATTTATAGCTACATTCATCGTAGATTCAAAGAATTGCATCAACAAAGTCATATTCAGAAAGTGAATAAAGTGAAAAAGAAATAAATGCCATAACATTTCATTTTCCGTGCTGGCTTTTGCTTTATTAAATTTTCCTCAAGCTCCTGGCAGTGACAAGACTATTTTGTGATAACTATTCCAAGAAATTACAAATGTAAGAAGAATATTATGAATTAATTTGGCCGGGAAAGGAAACCCACTAAACATCAGAAGAAATAAGAATATTGTATTAATTCAGAGCAAAACCTACATCAACCCACAGAAAAGTGAGTGCGCTCCCAGCCCGACCCAACCCATGCCCAGCCAGCGACCGCTCAGCGCCCGCGTCAAGCCCGTATGCTAGAAGTTGCCACTGAGCAAATCGACGGTGGAAAGCTTATATTGAAGCCTTCGCCAGCCCTTACTAATAAAGATTGTATAGCAGATGCATAGTTACACAGTGTTTTGTCCCTTTCTTTTTCATGTCAAACTTAAATAGTTTGACAGATAGTTACCATTGTGTTACGATACGTCTCCTATACAATCTTTATTAGTAAGGGAGCTAGACTCAAAATTGTAAAGGCTACGTGCTGGTGTGGGCTGGGCGAGGGGCGTGTGCGGTCATCTGAACACAGCCTGAATATCAACCATTATTTCTTATACTATCATGCATTCTGTGCCATTATCCAAAGGAGTATTGATAAGTTTGGGTATAATGCTTTGTAATTTATTCACTAGCAACATTTGACACTTAGCATACTGCTACTCAGCTTAGCTACATGAGCAACTTTCATCCATAATGCCTCATGTTGCGCGTCTTCTTGCTTTTTTATAGAAATAAATACAAGTTGTAAAGCCTATTACAAATTACAACCCTCTTACTCTTAAGTCAGGCTCGCTCACTAATGACGAATGTTTAAGGCATTATGCATGGAAAGTTTCTTTAACTACCCTACTTAATGGAAGCTCTTAAATCATAATTAGTGCGCCTCAGATGGAGGCTGAATAGGTGCGGTGCAGAATGAACGCATGTGCTGTAATTTAAACTAAAACAACTTTACAACAGCCGAGTTCTTTCAGTACTGTTACGAGGTATTAAATTTATGGAGCAATTAGGTAGTAAGTATTGAAAACTTTAGCAGCTTGTGTATGATGTGGTAATTAAAGGTTTTTTTTATTTCGTCACAGAAAAAAAAATTGCTGGTGTTGTAGTACTAGAATGTACGTATTAATAAAATTGTAAAACAACAGAATCAGTTTTGAGAAAGTTTTAAAATTAAGCAGTGCTTAAATTTAATAAAAACTGATTTCCTTCTATATTGTACTTTTAATTTTAAAATATGGTACACGATTCCCAGTAAATGAGAGGGGAAAATTGTGCGTCCTTAGGCTTCCCGCCCACGAGCGATTTTTTGTCGCCGAGAATAGAACATACAGAGTTCAATATGTCAACGCCCACGAGCTACAAAAAGTAGCTCAGCGACTAATCGCCCGCGAAATGACACTGACAATGGTGACAAAGGGTTTACTTAGCCAGCAACAATAAAACGCCGCGATTAACGTCGCGACAATCGCAGCTACAAAAAGTCACTCGTGGGCGCTGACGCTAATACGTAAAAAAACATTATTGATAAAGTATTTACCAGTGTTTTTTAAAAAATATTTATCAGAACATCAAGTAAAGTCTCTTAAACTTAAGGTTTGGTATAACAACAAAACAGAAAGCTTACTTTACACAAAACTTTAAATAACTCAAAAAAAATTTCGACATGTAACAAAACTTGACGTCACACACAAAAGGCGGCGACAGCTTTTCAAATTAAAAAATCAGGCGGTGTGCCGTGCAGCTAACGACTCTCGTGGTGTAAAGGGCTCTCCCGGGAATAACCGGGAATTACCGGCTTTTGCTCTAAACAACACACCAGCAGAAGCTACCAGTCTAGAGGTTGCCTTGAAAGCCCACTTAACAGTTTTAATGCAACGCAATTATACTGTTTTTTCAACAAGGTTTGTAAAAATTCTTATTTCTACAGTTTTTTTCCAAGATCATATTTTGTAGCGTCGTTGGAAATATTCTTAAAAAGCACAAGAGGTATATCACATCTTAACAAAGAGATAGCTCTTTACTAATCAAACAAGTTGCATTGCTTAGAAGTTGACAGTTTTAAATTTCATGCAAAATGTATGAAGAAATCTAAAATCAGATTTAGAAGAAATACTAACATGAACTTTTGAATGTCAAAAGCTTCGCCATATGAGTAACATAATAATGGTCGGAATAAAATCTCCATTCTTCCGAATTTGTTCTATCTAGAGGTATTTTAATATTTCAGAAAATTCTCTGTCTGCCTGAAGGCAACGCACAAATTACTCTTTTTCCATTTTAACAAAGTTCGTAATTATTTAGGTACATAAACGATAAATGTTTTATCCGGTTGCTTTATAAAAAAATTCAATTCCACACAATAAAGCATTGAATTTATTCAATTTGCTGATACCAATTAGAACCATTCGAGTCATTAGTTAATTCCGCACTTAATGAAAAAAACACAGATGGAACAGATGGATATAACCATTTAGAAATGTGATAAATTCGTTCCTAGAAAAAAAGCTACTTTCAAACTCAAATAAGAGGTACTTTGTTATCCAAATACAGTTTGCATGCCGACTCTATCTTTTTACTGCCGTCATATACCTTAACATTTAGCAATTCATACCTACAGTGGCGAGGGGTAAAATTATGGCGAAGGTAAGCCTTCTACAAAAATGTTATTATCTGCATAGTGGATTGGTGAGGTGGGATTTCTAAAAGGTAAGCCGATGGAAATTGGCATGGATGGACCCTTCGCCACTGATTTCTACTCAAAGTCTTAAGCTGCATTCTTAATTCCACTGAACATTGTTTTCATACTGTCGTTAGCAATCATACAACATACCAATATTTATTTAGTGTTTTGAATATTTAAGTACAATCGAACAAAGAATACTAATTAGCTGACCCAAAAGATACTAATTAGCTGACCAAAGGAAACAACTACTAAGGAAAGCTAACAAGCGAAGTTCAGCCGATTGGACTAGACAAATGAAAGTTGCAAAGGCCAGTACACATGAGAAAACGGCTACTCCCACGGAATTATAAACAAGGGAGCAGAGAACAAGGGAACTGCACAACTACTGGCTAACTTCCTAACTCGATACGGTAAAGTTGAAAATCGGCACAGCAGGCACGCTTTGGGATGGGGCGACTAATAAAGCGTTTAACATTTCTTAACTTAGAACATGATCAGCATACAACCAGTCAAAAACCGTATATTTGTCAGGGGATATAGCCATTGTACCTCAATACGATAGGTTATTGTGGTACTTACTAGTCACAGTGATGACAATACTATGCACATAACTTTTCTTAATATCGAGAAAAATTATGCAGGTATGCAAAGATTTAACTTTTTCCCAATAAAGTCAAGTCAATCAGTCAAACTTAATGGATAGAATAATAAAAACTGTGGTTATTAAAACCCACCTTGGTTTTAATCGAATTTGCATAAGGTACTAATTCAGCTAGTATTCGTTGTTAAAAAAGTGTTGTTATTAATGTCATAAAATAGTTCAAGTCAAGCCTAGCTTTTAAGAGATCAATATCAATGTCTAATCCAATGAAAAATGAAGGTAATGATACGATCATCCGGTTCATTGGAAAATAAATCTATTTTTCTCAACTAAGCTGACTGAGTTCATTTGGGAAATGTAAAGATTCCTAGGTCGATACAACCAACAACATTGTACTGAAGAAGGCACATAAAAGATATATTATTTGCTCTGCTGTCCGTATGTCTTACAGTTTTCTTTTTACTTCAGTGCGGATTTGTTATAGTGACATAAGCAGAATAAATATCAGTAAGTGCCCAGGTAAATAATAATATTATGAAACTTCTTTTCTCTACTTCTCGAAAAGCAATTATATGCTATGCCATTTTACACAATATATTGAATAGCAAACAATTTCTCTAAAAGATTGTAAGATTCATTGGCATCTAAATTTATCAGAACTATGCGAAAATAAACCCTTTAAGGGTCTAAGACTTTTGAAATACGAAATTGAGCGTGGAAATAAAATAAATAGCCAACTAGTAAAAGGACTTGTAACATAAGACTGTTATTAATCCTCTCCACGAAAGTATTCAGACCTCACAAGTTCCCGTCTTATTGGATTAGAGGGCTTTATCGTATCACCAATGGACTCGATTTAAGTCCAACTAGAACTTTACCTCTTGTAGATCCTAATAAGCTTTTGAACGGACCTTTAGCTTGTTCTCTTTCAATTAATTGTCTAACGAACCTTCATCTGAAATTTATGAGGTAGCGCTTTTAGATTTCTATTTGAGTTTGTTCCAAAACTTTTGAGTGTATCACACAGACACACAGGCACGTTACATAAAATATTACCACGAATAAAATCTATTATTATTATTAATGTAAAAATAAGCTACACTGGACGAATTGAATATTGTGTCAAATAGACACAATATATCACCACATCCAGCGACAACGTTATAAATCATCAAACCGCTTCTTTTCGACGCAAAACCATTAATAACACGCGTTATATAGACACGCGTGAACTAATTAGTCAGTTGTAGTATAATTAATAACGTCTACGCAGGTATACTGCGGTGGCAATTAAGCATATCCTGGCTATTCAGATCGGGAACAATATGAGGTCAATTGACTGAAATTAGTCATACTAATTTGCGCCCCTGCTAAACGCTGACGGCCTCGAAGACTCGTGACAACTAGTGATTATTTCAACGCATTTGTGGCTGTGCATCATGATGACATGTCGTTATATGGTAATGGAACTGACCATGCGTATTTATTTAGGCTGCGGACTTTTTAACTTGAAAAAGTCCGCAGCCTAAATAATTCTGAGTGAGCTGCCCCGGGCGACGAAGACTAGGGGGCGGCCGCCGGCCGTGAGACGGGCCAGCCAGACTTGCTAGTGGCTGGTCCACTAGCCAGTCTCGCTGTCTGTCTGTCTACGCCGTTTTAATCGTACTTATTACATCCACAGAGTGTTTTGATCATTTGGTTCCTGCAGTGGGGTGGTTCTACTCATGAGTACAAGCAACTTTTACTATGGGGCCTTAGGGGATAAAAATCAGGCATTTTGTGGCGTAACCCTAGGTGCGAAGTGAGGAGCCACCCCCTCTTCCACCTAGGTGGGGTGGGGGGGGGGGGGGGAGATAATACTGTATCCATTATCCCTTGTTTATAATTTTGTAATGAATATTTTTGGTCAAGGTTATTGGTTAAGGTATGGGATCCCCATACCGAAAGTGGCGCCCTCAGAGGTTTTTATTTCTAGTATTTTATAAGGTATCATTACATTCCCTCGTAATAATTTTTAGAAGTGGATAGCAAAACTGCTAAAAGTGGCCGTTTTTGACCCATTTGGTTGCTTTCTACTTTTCCCCTTCTAAAAATACTAGACCATGCTGCGTCTTAAAAATTCCACGTGAAATTTCATTAAAATTATGTATTAGGTTTAATAACAATAATACTTAACTAAATAATACGTACGGGAACCGCCTCAAAGATGCTTAAATAGATGTATTTTAATGAAATCGAACTCAATGAAGTGTTGAAATGTTTGCTTTTATATATTAGAAAAGTGCTTTGATACTCTTTTTTTTGAATGAATAATATTCATTAACGAACGTTAAAATCGGGTGTTAATTTTTTTTCTAAACAGACGACGTCTTCAGCATCAAGATTTATAAGAAAATTTTGCGAAGTCGTAATAAAAAAACATTTATTAAATTCTAAGAAAATAAGATAAAACGATGTATCAGCAAAGGAATTGAATACAAAAAAAACAATGAGATTAATAAAAAATATTTTTACAAAGACTCTTTGATCTCGACAAAGAAAAATATCGGACGATTAAAAGTCAAAACCACATGAGTAAATAATTTAATTATTCTTGCATAGCAGTAGTTATTTTATGTTTATTAAGGCCTGGTAACTTTTCACTTCACAATGTCGCATTGACGATTAAGGCATGACCTAAGCTGTTCAGAAGGGAGCCAAGGGCACGGTTTCCTCGTCGATGGCAATCGAGCCGTGATTGGGTCAAGTGTGAGCCGAAACAATGGCGTTTGGATGTCAACAATGCAAGGGAGCCGATCGACCATTATATAATGTTGGCTCAATATTTATAGCGATCGGAGCCATTGCGAACGTGGCAATCAATCGTTGAGGGCGCCACGTTTTTGTCCCTGACCGTACAACGTCTTTGAATCATATGTATCCTGTAGTATTCTTGTTCAGACGAATTCTTGATGCTAGCACAAACTTTATAATAGTAAATTCAATTAAATTCATTAATTCACAAATATAGGTATAAAAGTTAAAAGGTTTTTAAAACGACTGTATTAGCATAAATGTGCTTGCGAAAAAATATAAAGTGACAATTTAAAGATTCATCATGATATAACATACAAAAATTTAACAAATAATAATACATAGAAAATTAATTATATCTAAAACTTAATGTCAAAATTGTATATTATTTTTATTATTATTAATCATTTATTTTCAGGCTGCAATGGCCCATAGATATATACCTTAAAATAAAATAAATATGAAATATAACAACAAATCTGTTAGTATACAAAACTTAAGATTAGGTTAGTAAGAAAAAACTTAGTTAACTTTCGGCGTCGAATCGGTGGCTTCTGGCAAAGTCCCACGGAAGCGCCGGTAAACCACACCCTGCGGCCAGAAATCTTCCTTCATGAAAGTTTCCATCCTCGCTGTCGGGACGCGCACCACAAACGACTTGAAATTTGTGTTGTGGCGCGATTCCAAAGCCTGTACTCTAAGGCAGAAGTTGGCCTTTTTCTTTATATACTCTGTCACATCCCCCGCAGTGATAGTGTGGTGCAGACGGGACAGGTATACAGCCGTAGTCGGTATGGCAGCTCGCAGCAGGAAGTCGGGCCCTGTCGGTGCGGTACCATACTGGTTCTTCGCCACTCGCTGACGATGTCGCCTTTTTTTCCGAACCTCGGTAAAACCTTGGTCATCTTGGCCCGGAAAGACAACATTCGTCGCAAGCGCTCTTTTCTCGGAGGTGCCTGGCTTCTGCGACCGCGAACTTGTTTTGGCGGCAGCAACAGCAGCATAGTTGACAGGCGCGCGTGGCACAACCGCTGTAGGGAGCGCCGGCGGCGGGGCGCGGGCGGGAGGTGCGCTCCTCACGGGGTCGGCGCTCGCAGCTGGCAGCGGCGGCGCTCGGGATTTGTCGGGCCGTGGCGGAGTCGGCGACGAAACTGCTGACTTGCAACTCGACGCTGTTGACGTATCGAGGCATGCCCCGCGTAGCATATTGATGTTCGAGCCCACGATCGGTGACCTAGTTACAGCGAGTGATTCACGTAAATCGTCAACTTCCTTACGCAATTCACTCACTGTGTTTTCTGATGTTTGAAAATTTAACATCATCTCGGCCAAACTCTTCTTCAGGTAAACGATATCCTTCAGAAGGCAGGTCACATCGACGTGATCGAAGGTGACGGGAGGCAGCTTGTTGAGGTCTCTCGCCACGAAGGAGGGCACGTCGTCAGGATCGGTTTCCTTGAACAGGGTGATGATCTCCTGCAGGCTCTTCTGTGTCCCATCACGTCTCCGGGACACCATCTGGTCAATCTTACCGAGAGACTCGTACAGCAGTTTCTTCGCTGTGGCCACATCATCCTCACTGAAGTTAGACTTGCAGATTTGGAGCGCGCTCACCTCATCCATGACGTCCAGCTTTTGTTGTAGGAACGCCAGGAGTTCGTTAGCCACAAGTTTATCACTCATGGCTTGTATGCGTAACGCGGCACTTGGCCGCGTTTCACAATTTAATAAAAAATTTTTTTTGTATAAAAAATCAATGATAATAACAATAAAAAATACATTAAATATTTATAGTTTGTCTGTGTTTATTGTCCTGTTGCATTTTAGAATAAAATTATTAAATAAAACGAAAGTTTGCGCTTTTGAAAGAAAATTCACTATTGGCAACAAAACAAAGGAAAAAATATAATCTTCTAAAAAACAAACCATGGACAAATAAAAATCCTTCATGGCACAACGTGTTACACGGTATAACATTAAACAGTCTGTTAGATATTGATTAATGGTATAATTTGCTTTCTCTAGAAACATTTTTTTTACATTGGTTTCAAAGACTGAAATCTGTTCAATATCTCTTAAGGTGAGGCAAGTGATCATAGATTTAGGTGTCATACAGAATATACACTTTAAGTGGAGTTGGAGTAGGTAGAATGCTTTCTACCTACTCCAACTGGGTAATGTTCTAGGGACTAATAAACCACTACCCCCGATATCGAAAGAGTTCCGAACTGTATCCCGAGTCCCGACGGGGGTAAATTTATACAATCTGACTTCGACTCTTTGTAAACTAGCTGGACCATTATTACCTACACCCCGGAAGCAATATCAGTTTCTTTCAAAAGATTTTAAAAAGTTCTGGAAAAACTATTCAAATCTTTGCTGGAAAACATTTTCATGAAAATATATTTTTTTTTGGTGAATTTACAAAGCTCTCTAGATTGACATTGAATTTGAATCTCAAATTTGAAAATCTACTTCAAGTAGTGAATTTTTCTAACAATTTTCTATATTGGAAAGCTGAAATATAATATTTTTTTTCACAATATTTTTACGGTCATAATCATAAGATAAATATATTAAACGTGTTTGCTGTTCACAAATTATACAGTTATATCATCATAATATAGTTTTTGTACTAACCATTGCTCGCAAAGCTAGCTAATGTATGATGTTCAGTATGTTTTTTACCTTTCTCTATGGTATAAAGAAAATCTTTTGCCTTGAAAAAGGTGCCAAACATTTGAGAGACATCCAAGTAAATTAATTAAACATTTAAAAAAAATGTTTACTTCATACAAAATCAAATTGAAAGACATAAAAGATGATGATAACTATCTGGTGCGAGTCGTATTTTTTCTAGTATATTATTTAGTATTATATAAAAATAGCATTGTGAATGCTAAAATCTAAATTTAAAAAAAAAAATGACTCTTGCATTATTTTTTCATTCGAAAAATTATGCTCCGTTGGCTGTAAAGAGGATCTTGTCTAAACTCGCCTCTTTTAAAGAGTTTTTAATCAGAAACCCTTTTATGCTCCAGTCTAAAAACGGTAAAATGAAAACTTTCTTTCCACAGGTGCTTCGTGCATGATAACTTTGAAAGAAAATTCATTATATTTTTCCTTATGCATCTTTTTAAGCTCAGAACTATTTAGTTTGGCGCACTTTACAAAGTCTATACACCTTCATTTTGTAGTCGTTTTAATCCTCTTGAATGAAATTTAACATTTTTGCATACGACATGGGTCGAAAAAGACAAAATAAATTGCCATACCATACTTTCTAGAGTATCTAATTCTAGACACCTAAACATTGTTTTGTATGGAAAAGTAAAAAAAAACGTTTTTCGGCCCATGTTTCTTTAGCATGTTTAGTTATTTTTAACTTTCCTCTATATCTCCGACTAAGGGGATTAAAACGACTATAAAATGACAGATAGCAACCTAATGTGTTTAGTATGTACCATGGACAACAGCGTCGCTTTACCACTCTAAAGGTTAAAATCGCTTGCACGCCGCGCCTTCACAACTTACGTTTAACTTTTTAAATTTTGAGATTTAAGCATTCACAATGCTATTTTTATATAATACTAAATAATATACTAGAAAAAATAGGACTCGCACCAGATCATGTTCTCGGACGGGAATCGAACCCGCGACCTTTGGATATCCGGTCCAATGCTCTGACCGCTGAGCTACCGAGTCACTAGTGGGAACGTCGAATTTCTTCTAGTATATCAACTCTTACGCTGCAAGCCAGCGCCATCTCACCAATGTAGAAGGAATTACCTCGACATTCAACTGAACATCTTTCCAGATATTTTTAAACAGTTGATTAAGATGAGAAAGCCATATAACTTTTTAAATTTTGAGATTTAAGCATTCACAATGCTATTTTTATATAATACTAAATAATATACTAGAAAAAATAGGACTCGCACCAGATCATGTTCTCGGACGGGAATCGAACCCGCGACCTTTGGATATCCGGGCCAATGCTCTGACCGCTGAGCTACCGAGTCACTAGTGGGAACGTCGAATTTCTTCTAGTATATCAACTCTTACGCTGTAAGCCAGCGCCATCTCACCAATGTAGAAGGAATTACCTCGACAATTACCTCTAAACTTACGTTTAGTTTGTGCAGGGGCGATACACGCGCACGCGAATTTTGTTGCTCTGTTGCCCATAGTACTATTATAATATTCTGCTATGGTTACAGTTTGATTTAATGAAATGATTCAGCCAGAATAGCACCCTCTCTCTCATCATCATTACCTTCCCGCATATGCTTTGAATAGACAGTAGATAATATTTTTTACTATAGTAACCGTCCCACCAGGTGGAGATACTGGTTTGTCGGTTAGTAATAGAGGGTTTACTACGTTATATTTAACAGAATTGGGACCCAGTTTTCAATTCCCTTGCTGTTAGTGACAACTTCATGTCACAATGAAATTTAATCGTGAAATATAGTGCTAATTAATTAGTAGAAATGCGGCCCCGTTCCAAAGAATATCTCTGAATATTTTAGTTTTTTTAGTTTTGCTATTAAGGTATTGGTTAGTTAGTACAATGTTAATGATGGCGCAAGCTGCTAATTTATAGTTATTTGACACGAGAAACACCTTCAAATAAATAAATGCTTGGACAATTTCACACAGCGCCATCTAGCCCCAAACTAAGCAAAGTTTGTAATATGGGTGCTGGACAACTGATATATTACTTATACTTATACTTTTTTTAGGATATACGTATTATACATAGTAACACCTAGACCCGTCACAGAAATTAAAATTCATCATTTGAATTTCTGCCCGGCCGGGAATCGAACCCGGGACCCTTGCGTGGCAGGCTGGCATGTTGACCACTGCACCACTCAGGTCGTCAAAAGTTAGTAACCTCTATTCGATTGCTATTCGATGTTTGTGTATGACGTTAACGTATAATATTCCCTAAACCCAATTTCCTTTCAGAGGACTTCAATAAGTTAGGAGATAAGAATAAATATAATAAAACACGTAATGAGAGTGGGAAAACTCGATGAAATTCTTACGGGACCGTGAGAGTAGGGTTACCACATGGTTGTATTTGTCGAGATTTGACAAGATAAAAATTCTGTAAATCAACAGAACACATTATACCTCTGACGATCTAGATATGTCAGAGCCATGTTTTTATCTAAAGCTACCTTCACATACCAGTTCTATCTTGTATGCTTCTCCCACTTCCATATTACATACGATTTAACAGAACACATTTGTCAGGTATATGGTATAACAGCGTCATTAAGAAAATCATTTCATAAATTAAGAAATTATGTACAAAATTTTCTGTGTCAACAGAAACCGTAGGAAACACAGTTACAGTTACATTTTTCAAAGTAATTGTTACAAAGCTGTTACACTACCCACTCCAAACTGTACTTACATTAAAAAAAATACAGATCACTTACAAAAAAAGTGCGACAAAAAACTTGGCAACGGAGAGAATGAGAACATCGCATCGGAGAACCAAAGAAACTGGTGCCATAAAGCAGCGCCAAAGATAACAGTTATAAAATAAATTAAACACATTACTTCAAGTTAATTTGGTTACCCTACTTGCTAAGCGTCAGTGTCGTCGTTATTATTTATCAGGCATCCAATAATAACATTACTATAACCTTTGGGAGTTGTCTATGATGAACTTAGTTTTCGCAGTAGGCAGGTCATTGAGTGCTTATTAGGGCAGTTCATAAAGAGACAAATGAATAACTTTTTATTAATATACTACTCAAAAGAAAATTGGGGCCACTCTATGTTTTTCCATAAAAACAAACTAATTTCTGAAAGGTATTTTTATGTTAAATTCAATCTTATTTTATTTATATTTGAATTTTGAAAGCAGTAATAGTCAACATGCGAATTTTACTATCGAATTTACTGAATATGTTTTCTTATCCCCGTGTGTCAATTAGAATAGAAAGAAATTGGAGTTTCATACAAAAATAAGATAAATTTAACATTATTTAACTGTAGCTGATACACGGCAAATAAGAGAAATTATAGATTAAATTCGACAGTAAATTCGGCAAGTTGACTATTACAGCTTTCGAACAAATCTGATTGAACTTATAATAAAACCTTTCAGAACTTAGCTCTTTTGTATGGAAAATCAAAGTGGCTCTTATTTTCTTTTGAGCAGTATAAACAATGTCGAACATTTGAAGAGTGATTTCCTTATAGTAGCTTAGCAATAGTAATTTACATTTAATTTATGAAACGGTAATTTAAAACAACCTTCATTTAAGGTTTCTTTCTTTCGTTTTAGTTTTCCTCTTAAATGTGTAGTTATTTGTGGGAAATATAGTGTTAGTTATTAGAAAAATATATTTATTTACTTTATATTTTTCACTTCTATCTGTCATCAAACTATTATTATTACAACCTCTTAAAACTTGTCAAGTTTTCTGAATAGCTATCAATGCGTCTCTTTCTCGCTGTATTTATTTATTTATTTTCGGACGAAAAATAACTATATTAATCAGAGAAAATAACTTACATAGTAACGAAAAGCCAATTATAGGTCATCACAAATAGTATCATACTATACAATGCAAGCACCATATTATACTACTAAATCTAAATTACCTACTTAATACTAATAAATAACCAGTACAATTATGCCTCATCGAAAAATTCCTTACTCAAGATTTGCTTGATTGAAGCCTCACTCATTGCAAACAGCCTTTCTATTGTCTACTTTCAAAATCTATCTCAATCGCTTTCAGGATGAAACACATTGATGCTTCTTTTTGACACAAATAAAAACTTACCAAAGAAATGCAGCAATATGTCAGATCCAACTGTCAAATGAAAGCGATTGCGATAGATTTTTAAATAAGACAATTAGCCCCCTGATCCAAGTCTGTCCGTCGCGATGCCAAATTAAAACTATTACACGCACGCGATAAATATGCACTCTGTCGGTAATTTGTGGATGTGGGGGACGCGTAGCAGCTGGTTAAATCTGAGTGGCTTATTGGGTACTCGCAGTGTCAATTTGGAAAGAAGTTCCGAACAGTTTTACAGCATCTGACGCAATTTTAGAAAGAAAAACTAGGTCCGCAATCTCGCGACGTTTTTCTAACGTAAGAAAGTGATATTTCCTGCAGAGATCGAGATAGCGGCTCGAATCGTATTGATGTTTAATGCGAAAACATAGATATTTGAGGAATCTCTTCTGAATGTTTTCAATACGAGAGATGTATATATTATATCTGGGGTTCCAGATCTGCGACGCAAACTCCAGATGGCTACGGACCAACGAACAATACAGTATTTTTAAAGTATATCCCCCTGGTACTTAACATTAAAATAGGAGGAGTTACAAATCCATCAACCTAACAGCAAAACCATCAAAGGGATTCGGAGAAAAATAATATGATCGCAATTTTTATATGGCTAACAAATAAATAAATATTTGACAACACCACATACATTGCTCCGATTCCAAAGTAAGAAGCTAAAGCACTTGTGTTATGGAAATCAGAGACAACGGTGGTATCACAAACATCCAGACATGAGACAATATAGAAAAGTTCGTTTTCAAAATTGACCCAACCGGGGATCGAACCCGGGACCTCAGAGATGGCGACACCTTGAAAACCGGTGTACAAAGCCATTCGACCACGGAGGTCGTCAAAGTCTTTATCTAAGAATTGATAGAAATAGTTGTGCATTGGGCCGGACTTCCAAAGGTCGCGAGTTCGAGTCCCGCCTGACAAAATGATCTGGTGGCGATTTGTCTTTTTTATAAATAATATTATTTAATATTATACTTTTTTGTGTATGTGAAACAAGATGTTTATAATTATCAAGAAATATAAATATTTTCTTAATTTTGAGACTTCAAATTAAAGTAGGAGTAATTAACTTATAAATCAAACCAGTAAAACCATCACAATTCGTGGACAAAAAATGTGATCGCGATTTCTAGGGCTATCAAATCCGGTATATTATTCAATATTTCAATATTATCGCACATTGCCCTTTCATTCCGCCAAGGTTACACGGAACCAGTCCAGTAATATGCAAGTGACATTCATTATTGTCGTTTACCTTCGATCTACTTGTTTTAAGATATAGGTACACTACATTAAGATCACTTGTTTATTTAAGGGCCCTATAAACCTCAAAGTGGCACCCTCGTCTTTATAAAAATTTTGTCGCTAAGCACATAATGTATCGAAAAATCACATGTACAGATAAAAGCGAAGGTAAGAACCTTAGCTTCTTTTGTACATGTGATTTTATTTACAAACAATAACCTCAGTAAAATATAGTTCATTGTAGTAGTAGTCAAAAGAGCAAAAAGTGGCCACTTTAGGTTTATTTTCGATACATTATGTACTTAGCGAACAAAAGATGAGGGCGCCACTTGAGGGCTATAGGAGCCTTAAGTAGGAAGGAATCCCTACCGGCGCAAAATGTCACGTTCGCATAATGTCACGTCTTCATAATGTCACAACACAATCTTCCCGGCGCGAATCGACTAGTATTGTCGAAGACTTGTAGACGCGTAAGGATATTTTAACCTTCTAGTTATATCAATTACGATTACTCACTCTCACTTAGATCGTCATAATTTAAAAAAAAAAACGTTCTAGAATTTAAACTCGTAATTTCTCTCTTCTCTTTAGTTTTCTACTCATGTTTATCATATGGTACCCCATATGCCCCAGTAGGCTCACTTCGAATTTTTAAGAATTTTTCCCCTTTCAGTCCCTGTTGCAAAAAATATATAAATATTTTTATTTCTCTCTTATTTGCAAAATAGTTGAGCAAACGTCATCTAAAACTATTCCAAATTTCAAGTTGATAGCATTAGTAGTTCTTGAGATATCCAGCTGTGACCGACAGACAGACAGACTGAGTCGCACTATAAGGGCTCCTTTTTACCATTTTGGTACGGAACCCTAAAAACTAGTAATGCTCATAATATAATCAAAACCGATCTTACTTATATTTTTTCACAAATATTTATCACATGTTTTCTGTCCATATTTTTACCACTCTTTTCCTTTAGAAGCCTTCTAGTCTTTATTTCTCTCCAAGCAGCGTAGCACACTAATTACCTGCAACAAAAAATATGCACTGCTATTATATTTGAATATTAAAATAGAAGTTTTATAATAAAGGACATAGTAATGCATGTGCTGTGCATAACCATCAAATAATTGTATTTGCTTTTCTATTGACTGTACCACTGAACCTACAAAAAATAAGCTAATAAGGGGATCCGATGGGAATAGTAAATAATAAAACCGAACCTACAGGGGATCGGTTGCAGGGGATCGGATGGGAATAACTCAAACAAATGAATGAAGTTTAAATATCGAATCTGCAAAATATGCACGGTATTTTTTTTCTGTAATTAATTAACACATTGTCTACATAAAAAGGGTGAGTACCACATCACAAACTCACAGATAATAATTATAATACTATATACAAAACCGAAATAGGTATGGTATATGTTCATTAGGTTAAGTACTTATTAACATACACAATTTTCAGATGTTAAAGCACTTGTCAGATAAATAAATATAAAATATAATATATGACAACATCACGTAATTACATTGCTCCATTTCCAAAGTAAGTAGCTAAAGCAATTGTGTTATGGAAATCAGAGACAACGGTGGTATCACAATCACCCAGACCTGAGCCATTATAGAAAAGTTCATTTTCTAAATTGACCCAACCGGCGATCGAACCCGGGACCTCAGAGATGGCGACACCTTGAAAACCGGTGTACAAAGCCACTCGACCACGGAGGTCGTCAGATGTTAAAGCACTTGTTAACTGACTTCAAAAAAGGTGGAGGTCATCAAGTCGACGGTATGTTTCATATTTTATGTATGTTTTACCATAACTACACCAGTTCTTAACCGATTTAAATAATTCTTTTTTTAACTAAAATAACATAATTCAGTTGTGCTCCCATAAAAAAATTACAGAGATCTGGCAAGTAATTTTTTTCATAATCCTGAAAAATATCAATTATTTAGCTTAATATTGCACGAGTTTTACGAATTTTCAGGCACATCTTCTTTTGTATATCAACTTATACTTTTCTTTCACTTCTATTAATGTGAATGTAACTAAAATTGCAAGTTTCACTCAAAATAAATCAACAGCCATCTAATATTACTAAATTTAAATCAAAATTTTCTTATTCCACATTATTTCCAAGGAAGTAATTGAGAATTTACTGCGACCCTCCAGAGCTTGGCTTAAGGAAATTAAGATACACCGGGGCTGAAACCCAGGGAATACCTTATATCCATAAAACTGGAGAAAATTGTGTTACATTACGTTAAAGGTAAATAGTCTCATCATCTTACACAGGGGATTGCAATATGACGCTTCCGGCTTCCGCTATGTATAATGAGCCAGGCGAAAATCTGCTTTATTGCTTGTTTTAAAGTTATTTATAATTTACTTTTGTTCCAACTTGTATTTCTAACAAAGGGTTTTTCATTTAATTTCAAAGACTTCTATGTTTATACTACACTAAACAGACTGTACAGTACCGAAAAATCGCATATTAAGTTACGGTGCATGCACCGCAACTCCTTTAGTCTATTGCGAGCGAACGAGAGAAACAGTTGATGCGCCGCGAAGGTTGGTTGTGACACAATTTTAGTTTTGAACAGCTCGTATAATATGTAATTAAACTCATTGTTTAATTCTTTTTCTATTACTTTATCACAATTTTGTAAAATTTACGTTCTCAAATAATGGTATAAACATAATTAATTATTATAATCTTAGAATGTACATTTTCTAAATAAATATTTATTTCATTTTTACGTCTTAAATATATACAGTGACAGATACATGTTGTTCTGTGCCTTGTATATTTTTCAAAAATAATTCACAACACCAACAGTATCAGAAAAGAAACACGACTAGTACGCACAAATTGTGTATACTTTCTAGTAAGCTATCATAATGTTTGTTCTGAAACTATACAGTGCAATAACACTATGGCCTTGTATACTTTCAAAAGTCGCTGTAGGGTCACGCTTAAAGTCAAAAACATTAGCGCTGATGGACCTTAGAATACGTGCCTATAAGAACCATCAGTACGTCAGGATGGAGTTAGGCTAGGCCACAGCCTATAGTCAAAATAAGTTATTTTATGTAAAAGTTGAGAATTTTATACCGCACAAGAGTCAGAGCACAGTTTTAGCGCGTCAATGTCGTTGCTCTGGCAACGTTACCAAATAATTTAAGATAAATGTCTATGTCTAGTCTGCCAGACGTTAACAAAATCCAGAATGTCTGTTAACTAAAAGAAAATAGGACTCATCAAAGCAGTAGGTACGTGTCACTGTATAAAATTGCGTTGAGGATTTAAAATAGAGCTTCAGTTATTTTTTTCTGTTTTTAATAACAGCTCTATAGCTTTTCATCTCACGATGCCAATTGCCATATGACATTAATGTCACACACACTGCACACGATTTCTCTCTACAATTAATGAATTAAATGTCTTTACAACAATGACATGTCGCAAATTATCATTATGGACACAATTATTATTGTTACAGCATAAAATTGTAGCATTGTTGTAGTTAGATTTTAAACGCTGAATAACCGAACAGACTATACAGTAAAATTATACCTGTGTCTAAGGAATCGAACCTTGGACTTCCGGTCTTCGAGTCATTTAATTAGATCAATGAAGCGATCAGGCTTTTTAAAAGCGCAGTCGAGTAAAAGACTTATTTTGTGCCCTTTATGGCACTTTTGAGGCTCCAAATTTTCATCCAAATTTTCCGAATACCTAACAGCATAAAATTTTGGAAGCTTGCATAAAATAAAGTAAAAAGGAATATGAAGCGTGAGTTTGGCAATAAAGTTCGCCGATGTAAAAAGCGCATACTTACAAAACTTTACATGTTGAAACTTTCAAAACTTATTTTTGAAATCATATTTCTGTTGAATGTACTCCGACATTCAAATTATATTTACAAAATTTATTTTTACTTAGATTAATTACTCGACTGATTTTATATTCTTCATAAATAAGTTTTTTTTAATAGTAGAGTTAGTGACAATTTTTTTCCTCTATTTAAAGCGATAGAACAAGTATGAAAATACGGTCTCATTATTTTCAGTCACTCTGCTGGAAATACGTAAGTATTTCATTTTAGTGACGCATTCCAGCGTTTTTGAATGAGAATATAATAAATTAAAATATTACAATGTATGAAAATATACATTTAATAATATGTTAAAACGAGGTCAACAACCCGCGGAGCCAATAGTAATATGTAATGTAAAACCAAATAATATACTAGAAAAAATACTACTCGCACCAGATCATGTTCTCGGACGGGAATCGAACCCGCGATCTTTGGATATGCGGTCCACTGCTCTGACCGCTGAGCTACCGACTAGTGACTCGGTAGCTCAGCGGTCAGAGCATTGGACCGGATATCCAAAGGTCGCGGGTTCGATTCCCGTCCGAGAACATGATCTGGTGCGAGTAGTATTTTTTCTAGTATATTATTTGGTATTATATAAAATAGCATTGTAAATGCTAAAAATCTAAAAATTTTAAAAAATATGTAATGTTTTAAATTTCTATGGTTATTGACGATATTAGAATAAACTATATCGGGATTTACACCGTTGTTAAATTAATCCCGATATAGTTTATTCTAATAACACTAGTAATATGTTTCGTTAGCATTGCAAAATTCCTAGTCAGCCTCACATTTTAGACCTTACATACCTACAAAGGACTCATGCCGTGTATGCTTGTAAATTTATTAGCTATTCTATAACCTTGATGAACAATGGTTTAATAAACTCTTCAACCATGCTCTAACGAAAGAAAATTTAATTTAGGTACTCTCGACTCTGCCACAGTAAATAATCTTTAGTTCCAGACTAAATTATTTTCACTGAACTTACTGCAAAGATTGAAGTATCTACTGTGGCAGAGTCGAGAGTACCTAAATTAAAATTGTCGCACATAATGATCATTATGGTTTTCAACACACGCGGTTTCCGGACATTTAACTCAACATTTTTTTAAATTACCATCGTCGAAGTGACTTCATAAATATGACGACCTCCTTGGTCGAGTGGCTTTTTACACCGGTTTTCAAGGTGTCGCCATCTCTGAGGTCCCGGGTTCGATCCCTGGTTAGGTCAATTTAGAAAACGAACTTTTCTATATTGGCTCAGGTATGGGTGTTTGTGATACCACCGTTGTCTCCGATTTCCATAACACAAGTGCTTTAGCTACTTACTTTGGAATCGGAGCAATGTATGTGATGTTGTCAAATATTTATTATTTATTTATTTATATTTAAGACTTCAGCGTTGTCTTATAATTTAAAACTCTTTGCTAAACGGATTAAACAATATTTATTTTGCAGCATTGTGTTTTCTAGTCTCGTAAGTAGTAGGATATTATCTATATTTATATGTGTTTTAACGCAAACTTATTGAAATAAATAAATAGTGGCAAGACATCGAAGTCGTTTTATCACTGGCCTTATTACAAGAGCACTAAACAGTGTAATAAATCACAGAGTCCCCAACATTTAGGTCCATATTAATTAAATTTATCTCCAACCGCGCTAGCACACTTGAAAGCAATCTCCACAACACCAAACTCAATCTTTGCGACGGTTTATTAGTATTCAGGCCTTTGAAAGTAAAATTGAAATTAACAGTAGTGCTTTGAAAATATACGTAATTTTGAAAACTTCCCAAAGCACAGAAAATCTTAGAAGTAAGTACTTCCAACACAAAAAAACAATGTATGTACTATTAATACAAACATCAAGACTGAGAAAAAATATAAGTATTATTAACTTCTAAGAAGCAAGGAAAAACAACGTTGAATATATGTATGTATCTGAAGTTGTTTTCCCGCGTTTCTAAGCGCGCGATAGCAATTAACTTATTAGGAAGATTATTTCATAGGAATTATGTCCAGTTGTTAAATTAATTGAGCAGTTCGGTGGCGTAGTGGTTTAGCGCCTAGCTCTGCGATTGTGGAGGTTAAGCAACTTTCGCAAAGGTCGGTCATGGGATGGGTGATCAAAAATTTATTATCTCGAATACCTCCGTGCTTCGGAAGTTACGTTAAGCCGTCGGTGCCGACTGCATTTGCAGTCGTTAACACCCACTAAACCACATTGGGCTTGTGTGGTGGGTTACTACGGCCCATCCTCCTTATCCACTCATAAGGAAGGG
This sequence comes from Catoptria pinella, assembly GCA_963556745.1. Lineage (NCBI taxonomy): Eukaryota > Metazoa > Arthropoda > Insecta > Lepidoptera > Crambidae > Catoptria > Catoptria pinella. The sequence continues at coordinate 9,033,923 of OY750774.1, read as the reverse complement.
CTGTGCCCCAGCAGTGGGGACATTAAAAATGGCTGATATCGTTAAATTAACCCGGAAGATAATGCTTTCCGAAAGCTGTGAAACATGCCCATAATCTTTTCACCTAATTCTCATAACATGCCGACCTCGCTTCGCGTGAGTAACCTTCTTACGACATAATGTCACACAGGTTACTAGACCGTCTCCCACAATTAAGACACCAAATAACTTTTTTATTATTTTTTATTTTTACCTGTCAAACCAGGGGCCCTACCGGCTAACTTTTCGAACTTCGGCGGGTCTGCCGAGCTTCAACTTAAAACAGAAAAATCGAAGTAAGGAGTTTCATATTGTACTATTCGCCGAAGTTATTTAGAAGATATCGATGTTCGTGTGACATCATGAATTGAGGTTCGCCATTTTGGCCAGATTGGGGCTCGATTTATCTGTTTTAATTTGAAGCAGACTTTCTGAAGCTCGATGCGTTAGCCGGTACGGCCCTTGGTGTCCTGTAAGGTAAGTATATAATTATTATTATATTTAAAAAACGTGGTAAAAAAGGAGATACGACAGATTCACGTTATCAGCACACAGCCTTAAGACGCCGGCGAACAGTGAGCTTCCCATACAAACGTAATACCAAAATGATTTGCAATTGCATAATCAACTCTTCTTGTGTAGTTATTCGGATTAAGACAATATTTGTCTAGGTTTCTATTAAATAAAAAATCCAAAATACTAAACCAAATAAAAATTATTGTGATTTACAGTTTTGTATGAAAAAAAATAATTGGCGTTTATTTTGAACTGGGTTAGTATTTTGGATTTTTTTTAAATAGAAAGCTAGACATACACTGTTTTAATCCGAATAACATCAGAAGATTAGTTAATTAGGCTCAAATCGCAAATCATTTTGGTATTACGTTTGTATGGGAAGCTCACCGTTCGTCGGCGTCTTAAACTTTGGCACTAAAGAACTTATGCACAAGAATTTTTATATAAATGTAGACGAGCGTCAACTTATGAAAATTCAACACATAAGGGGAAAAGGGAAATCCACTTTGAAGTCGCGAGCTGGTGCGGGATTTTAATAAATACTTCCTTGAATATCTGGTTACAAACACTTTCACCATGCAATGACAGGGACACAGCTCTGCACTCCCAAAAACCTAATATTACGATTCCCATCACGAACCGCTCTTTTGATAAGGGTAAACAAATTACTCAAATAATGGAATCCAACGAAACCCTCTGATACAATACAGAAATGATTATTTGGGATAGAGGGGAACATTCAGTTGGTACTAGCTCACCCAAATGGTGGGCAATAGATTTTGAGATTCGTAATGGCAAACATTTCCTTAAGATTTGAAGACAGTTTGTAATTTTATAGGTTCTTTTTATAGACAAAGCAGAAAATATGATATGACGACCTCCGTGGTCGAGTGGCTTTGTACACCGGTTTTCAAGGTGTCGCCATCTCTGAGGACCCGGGTTCGATCCCCGGTTGAGTCAATTTAAAAAAAGGAACTTTTCTATATTGACTCAGGTCTGGTTGTTTGAGATACCACCATTGTCTCTGATTTCCATAACACAAGTGCTTTAGCTACTTACTTTGGAATCGGAGCAATGTAAAAAAAAATATAGGGAAAGATGGCTGATATATTCGACTTTTCTTCTTGCCTACATGAGAAATACTGTAAAAAAATGTGTGGTAGGTACTTAATGAATTAAAATACTCAGCGAGTATCCTTTAATTTTGAGATAGCTATTTATTTATACAGGGTTATTTTTAATTCATATAAAACCAACCTTGAAATCGCGAAAAAAAAAACAGCTGTTTCATACATTTCGATGGAGAAGGCATAGTACTTTTGTATGAAACAGCTGGTTTTTTTTCGCGATTTTAAGGTTGGTCCCATAATGAAAGTTGTTCAGTTTGATGGTCTGATCAACCCCACGAGAGGTTTTAAATGAATTAAAAATGACCCTGTATTTATTGACCATACACGTAAAAAAAATACCTATGTACACTAAAAATACAATAATGGATCAAAACTTGAACAAATTAATAAGGTAAATAGTTTATACTTCAGCTTGCTAATTTTTTAAAGAACAAATAATTTTCTTAGCCTACAAAAAAGCTTAAAACTTAATTATATTCAATTCTTTCAATATTATATTCAAACCTATCAAAATTTACAACAAAGGCAAAGAAGCCCAATATTACCTATTAAATGCACCGGTTTCTTAATGAAACTAACCATGAAAATTGCAGAAATTTAAATATAAATATATTTGACAACATCACATACATTGCTCCGATTCCAAAGTAAGGAGCTAAAGCACTTGTGTTATAGAAATCAGAGACAAAGTGTACTTAAACTATTAATCTATGTGTTAAATGGTAAACTATTTATTAACTAGCAAAATGTATTGATATTACGCAATTTTGTCCCACGACCTTATTTCTTGATCAGTGGCCCACTCTCTTGTAACAAATAGTTTGATAGGTTCATGCTCGCAAACCACTCGAAACATCGCTGTAAATTATATATGGAAGCCTCTAGCCCAAAGCGACTAGAAACAGGGACGGACTAAGGTATAGCCTATTTTATGGAGTTTTTATTAGGAGCGTATAAAAAGAATCTTACATCTACACTTCGTCTTGATTATTTCAAAATAAGAATAAAAAATACAATTTAAAAAATAAGAGTATTTTTGCTGCCGTTTTGAATTTGTATGTGTCTAGCTAGAATCTAGATAACAAATATAGTGATGTAGGTTTTTTGTAGTTGTATATCAAACTACAAAAAAACATTCTTAAAGATCAACACGTCAAGTGTTAAAAACAAAGACTTAAAAGCACTTCATCATATTTTTTTAATGTACCTATCCTTAAGGCAAGTAGTAGATAAAGTAAGTCGTAGCGTCTCGTAAGCTTTATCTTTTCAATAAGTACGGATATCATCTACGGATAAAAGAGTAGTGTTATCGCATCTCTACTGAAGAACTGAAGATGTGCCAAAATATTTTTTTTTGCACATTATTATGGCCCTCAGTCCAGGCCCTCCTGGGAAAATTCCCATTCTTCCCAGATGGATATATCTGCCGAAACACGTCCAGTGGCGTGTTATCCGCCAATATATCACCCACGATAAAGGAGTTTTGCTCAAGCGTTCAGATTTATCGCGACGTCCATTCACGACGCTTTGCTCACATTAAGATGGCGTAGTGCCACTGGTTTCCGTGTCGTACACGTTTATGGGCCACAGGACTTAATGAAGGGCAATAAAATTGTTCGGATACATTTCAAATGTCGCATTTATGTACCTATTTGATAGCGGTTTCATGTCAGCTATTATAGAGTTACGGGATAAGTGGTCCGGAGACGCCCGGCCTGGCACAGCCGTCTCTGAAAATTATTGTGTCCGATTCTTGAAAAAAAGCTTGCTTACGTTCTGCTGTAGCTCAGGGACCCTAAGTGGATCTTGGCCTCCAAAAGTAGAGCACGACATTCCATTGGAAAAAACCGGTCAAGAGCGAGTCGGACTCGCACACCGTGGGTTCCGTACCATCATAAAATAAATATACTAGTAGAATAATTGCAATTTTAGGTCAGCGCCAACTCTTAACTGATAACGGAAGTGGAACTAATGTAATTTTTGTTGATGATTTCTGAAAAGGTGTACTATTTAGAGACATCGTTTTATTTTTCCTGGAATCTTTACATAAGCTTCATAATTTCAGAGATTTCTCTATGCAAACTTAGGAAATAAGAGAGGAACAGTATTTTTTTTACATTTTTTATAAAAAAATGAAAAACATGCGGCCTAAAAAAAATGATTGAGAATGTGCAAACAGCGATCTTTCATATAATACCCTCCATGCCCCAGTAGACCCACTTCGATTTTTTAAGAACCCGTTTCAGTCCCTGTTACAATAAATATGTATTCATTTTTATTTCTTCTTATTTGCAAATAGTTGAAAATAAGTCAAATTGATAGCATTAGTAGTTTTTTGAGATATTCAGCTGTGACAGACAGACCGAGTCGCACCACAAGGGTTCCTTTTTACCATTTTCGTACGGAACCCTAAAAAGCTAATATTTCCATTTTGGTCTAGGTGTGGTTGCGTATCATTGTTTCCGATTTCCATTCCATTTCCATTTACAAGAGCACTAAAGGTAAGTATGTATCTTAGAAACGGAGCAATTAATGTATTAATTTATTCATTTGAAATATCTATCACAAAGGATAGAATTAATAGGAAGATATAAGGATATAAAGATTCATAATTAACAACTGTCATAGTCAAGATGTAAACAAAAACATGCCTACCTAATTAATTTCTTGAATTTAATAATTTAATCATATTTTGTTATTATTGTACCTTTTTCAATGATCTCGTAATACTATAGTAGATTATGCATTAAGGGCTTAAAGTAGTGTATTGTGTCCCGGGCGCTATTATTGAACCCCGAGTACGAGGGATTCTATGGTTAACTCCCGAGCGGAGCGAGGGAGTTAAGGCTAGAATCCTGAGTACGAGGTGTTCAAGATCGCCCATGACAAATACACATTTAAGCCCGCGATGCATACTCTACTTTTTATACTTTCTGCGAGGCAATTGAAACCAATGACTGTTATAAAGAAAGTACTTAAGTAATTATTTAAAGTTAGAATAATAAAATATGAATAATTAAGAATATTTATTGAAAATTAAAAGTTATGTTAGAAACATTACACCAATTGTGCAACGACAAAGTTACATTCTTTGGTACATTTATAGTTGGGTTAGAGTTTATGTTTTTGTCGTCTATTCTGTAGTGGTCAGTTCGACATTCAAATAAATCCTTCTTGGTGCGCGGGTGAAAATGAATTTCGTAAAAAGTTTTCATGATAACATACAGCCTAACTGAGAATAAGATCTCATTGCACCTAAACTTTTTTGAAACCAACCTCGATCAAGCACGACTACAAGGGTTGCATTCCAAATTCAAATCACATTATTCCCCATGGGAAAAATGACTTACTTTAGGAAAGGTTTGCATGACACATAATATGCCATTGACGAGCAGGTAGTATAAAAAATTTATTTCAAAATACTTCGAGAAAAACGGACGAAGATTTAACATAATAATATTATGATCATTGGCAATTGAAATAGTATTATTTCTTATTATGTTTATTTAGGCAGTATTTAGTTTTTAGTTTTTATTGCAGGGTACTTCCTATCTTTTGTTTATAAAATGTTGTGAAACTCTGTAATTGGCTTAAGAGTAAAAAATATCATAAGTTATACCTATATTAGATACATATTTGACGACCTCCGTGGTCGAGTGGGTTTGTACACCGGTTTTCAAGGTGTCGCCATCTCTGAGGTCCCGGGTTCGATCCCCGATTGGGTCAATTTAGAAAATGAACTTTTCCATATTGGCTCAGGTCTGGGTGTTTGTGATACCATCGTTGTCTCTGATTTCCATAACACAAGTGCTTTAGCTACTTACTTTGGAATCGGAGCAATGTATGTGATGTTGTCAAAAATTTATTTATTTTCATTTAAATGTAAAAAAATCTGTTGAGTTTCTGAATAAATACTTAAATACTTACTTAAATAGAGATCCTCATTCCCCTAGAGTCCCACTGTGGCCAAATATAATTCTGATTTGCATATTAATTGAAAAATCTGATTGAGTTTACATTTCATGGGGCTTAATCAGCGTTAAAGAAACAATTTGACTCCTGTTTGTGGCTTCAGCTTGATTAGTTTACACAGCCCAACCGAATTTGGGGTCCTGTTGTTTTGGACGTGCCTCGTTTCGGAGGTGATCGTGCTTGGCCTTAAAAATGTACTTTTTTGACTTAATTGGGGCTCAAATCTGTTTTTTTTAAAGTGCTTTTTGGAAACTAGACAACGTTGGTTTTTCACAAAATATGTAATTTCTATGTCTAACTTAAAAGTTTTTTTTTATAATAGTCTCCAAATTCAGTACTTTATGAAGCAAAGGAAGCCTAACCCATAACGGAATCATCTAACAGTAAATTTTTACAACGATTCACAATATTTTTTCTGAGCTTTGACATACAGTAGGATTTCTATTGACTTTATAGTCACTATGATGGTGATGGTCTAATGTTACCACTTATAAATCGCTGTCCGCACCTCACAACTCCTAAATTACCTGTGCATTAGGCAACGCTTAGAATATTAAATCGGTCCATTAATTTTGATTTCCCATCAAGTTCTAAATGAAATAGGTATCCAATCAGATCGACACCTTTAAGCATCGCTCTTCGTGCATCAACCCTCGTTTTGATAAACCATGGTCTGTAGTAGAAACAATTTGACCTCACCAAAAAGGAATGTGTGAACAACCTCTGCCTAGCTTATGATGGATAAGGGAAAGCTCTCAAATATCTTAAGTGCATTGGGACTGTGTTATCCCTTTGGTGGTCTCGGAAGCAACCAAAAAATTGATTCGGCAAATTCGTATTTTCTTCGCGTCATTAATCTTTTGATTCTTCGAATGGTTACGGCAAAATGTTTTTGGTAACCTTCGGAAACTTTTTATATTTTCTTTTGGGATGTGATTGAATCATAAAGAAATAAAGGAATATACCTAAGATATTCCAAAACTGAGCACTAAAGCTAGCTCAGAACAGCAATCGTAAAATGAATCCATTGAAATGAAATCGCAACAATTTTCGATCCTTTGAAGCGAGGAAGCGGGTTATCAATTTAATCACAATATTATATTCAATACCAACGGAGAGCGACCTATAATGATATCTAAACAGCTATTATTGGCAATTTCACAGGTATTGTAATGCAAATACCTCCAAACCTACCGTGATGATAATTTGGACGGCGTCATTACCAAAGGATCGTTAAATTTAATGGCACTGCGGAGAATGCAAACACCTAATTGCTATGAGCCTCCTACGAGTCTACAGATATTGGTAATTAAAACAAATTTAATTTTAACCCTTCAACGCCCGGAAAATGAGACACAATAGATATTCTATTGCTGTCCGGCCGCATTCGGCCGCTCAGGCATTGATGAATTAAAATAAGTACTAAGCTGAAAGTTGAATTTAAAGCACTCGGAGATTCTACCTTTTAAGAGGAAACACCACGGTCGAGAGAATTGAAAAATACCTATAGAAAGTTGACACAATTAACGTTTGGTAGTCCCCTGTTTCCTCCTCCAAAAATAGATCGATTTAAATATTTTTTTCATTAACATTTAAAGGAATGAATTGGCTGTGTTGCTATGTTTTCTTTTTTTTTCATAAAATAATTATTTAAAAGAGATATATTCATCCCCAAAAACCTAAAAAGAAATAACCATTGTTTAGACATCCAGTAATCAAATTTGACGAGATTATATTAAAAGCAAAACATAGGAACATAAATCCTTTCTTTATTTTTTTATGTAAAAACAGGGGACTACGAAACGTTGATTTTGTCAACTTTCTATACGATTTATTCAATTCTCTCGACCGTGGTGTTTCTTCTTAACAAAACCCTATTTGTTTCCGAAAACTGTCAACCACAAAGTGGAAATATAATATATTTCCACTTTGTGGTTGACAGTTGTCGGAAACGGAAATTGGAAAAAGGATAATTATAATAATATCTAAAGGTGGACTAGGCACTAATGGTTTAGTACACAAGTACAAAACATTAAAAAGGAAAACATTAAAATGAATTTAATTATTTACATAATTGACATAATTATGATATAATTTTATTATGACTTTTAAACAAATTATACAATTTGTTTGTGTAGATAATTTTGAGATTAATAAGATTAATTTAATTAATTAATTTAAGATTAATTTTAATACATTGTAATTTAATTTTTAATTATTTTTTCATTTCATTTATTTTTTAACTTAATTATATTTTGAGTCAGATTAAAATTATACATATGAACATTGGACATTGATAAAAGTATTTCCACATCGAACCATTCGGTAGAATATGCGGAAACCATGTAATTAAAATATTGTACCATATTCGAGCAAATAAATGATTTTATGACTTAAGTATTACATCAAAAAAGTCATACCCTAGAATCGTCAGAAATCTCAGTCGTTACGTGTCGTTTGATGCCTTTGAAATGACAGACATCCTGAAAAGACCAATACGTCGCTAAAAGTAATTTCTAATCATTTTTGTATTTATTTATTTTAATGCCCTTTCATTTCGTATGAGATCAAAGAATGAATGTGTTACATGTTATTTCATACTTTTGAAATGACAGGTTTTTTTAGGACTGCTTATTTTTCTTTCTTCGATTTCTTGTCCTCTATGATCGAATAGCTGGTTAACATGCCGTGTTTTCACAACTAGAAGTTTCTAGGTTCAATTACCGGTCGGGTTAGTAGATTTTTAAAATTATTTTAGTATTATTGCCTTCGATAGAGTTTATAGTACTTATCTTTCTGGCATCAGCTGGTCAAAATTGTTCTATTTATCTACTTACTCGATAAAGCAAAATTGTAATTTTGAGCACAACAAAATGATTACCACTTACACACTAAAAAATACACCTGATTAAAATGTTTGCTCGTCAGAAGATTAAATTCAATTGAGAGAAAATCTTTAATTTGCATTAAACGTAGCCAGATAAATCTATTATTAGCATTGAAATCCAATCTTCACAGGGCTGTCGAAATGTTAATCTTAGTTTTATGTGGTTTTACAATGAGGTATGTCTAAAAAATCAATCTGATTTTTTAAAATACTAATAAGGGATTTTATTCCTACCAATAAAAAGTAAAAACTTTTTATTGGTAGGAATAAAATCCCTTATTTCTAAATAGCCAATCAGATTTAACAAATTATAAGCCAAATGTTATGGCCCATAGCATATTATCTACAAAGAATAAAGAAATTGCAACAAATCGAATTGCAAACAACAAAAAAAAGAAACAAAACAAAAAGAGAGAACATCGGTTTTTACCAGATTGTATTTTCAATCCATCAGCGTGACATTAAATTAAAAAGTTATTTATTAACATCACTTGAGAATTTAATAAAATAATTAAGTGGAGAAAACTCATAATATCATCATTATCAGCCGCACGGCCTACACTTTTGTTTAATCATGACCACTTATCAAAGAATCATTCTAGCATGTGGCAATCCTGATCACTAGAGACAGCGCATTACTTTCTCTAAAGTTCTGAAGGAAGCAAAGATTTAAAGTGTTCATCGGAGCTTCTCCGACTGGAAATACTCTTGAAACTGGAACTTCATTATTGAAAAACGAACTGAAATAGAGAAATTAGTTTTTTATTCAACTTTATCAGAACAAAAAATCATCACTAGCTATAAGAAATAAACATTCATTCGTAATGTGTGGTGGGTTCAATATTCGTCGTTTTGCACTATCAATTAATCATGACAATATAAATAGCTAGTATCGTGTACTATTATATATTTTGTGGTTTCGAGTCGTGATATCATCATGATCCAAAAAATACTTACTAATAATTAAATGAATATTCATTCATTCAATTATTGGATCATTCATTCATCTGGAATGAAATTCTTTATTCAAATAAGCTCACATTATGAGCATTTTTAAATTGTCAATTCTTTTATTACGTCTTTTAGCTGACAAGAAAAATAGGCGCAGAAAACTTATCAGCTTCATCAGATGGGACGATATTTACAAATAAATATATCGTTTCCAGACATTTACATTCACATAATATGTTATAATTAACATGGATTAATAAATAAATAACATTATTTAGTTAGCTTATTTCTTAATGAATCAATTTACAGGGTTCAAACTAAATTCAAGATTCAACGTTCTCACTAGTGACTCGGTAGCTCAGCGGTCAGAGCATTGCACCGGATATCCAAGGGTCGCGGGTTCGATTCCCGTCCGAGAACATGATCTGGTGCGAGTCATATTTTTTCCAGTAGGGTCGGGTCGGCAACAGTGGCTCGGATTTTTTCGGACACACAAATTATGAAGAAACAGTTGGAGTACCGACCTGAAAATCTCAGTCAACATGCTTTAGTTATTAATGTTTCTCCCTTCATTATTACTTTTTTAAATAAGGCATTATTATAGACGTCCGATATTTATTTTTAAAAAATGGGAAATGGGCCACTGTGTACTGGTACTGGGCAACTGTGACTCGAACCCTATAGTACACAGAGACTCTAACAGTACACAGTTGCTCAACAGTACAAAATTGAATGGAAAACATTTATTATATTTAATCACATTTATTCGTTTAGGTATGTTAGAATTATATTTTAAACATATTAGGCATCAAAATCTGTCACGTAGTAGCTATAATAAGAATAAAATACTGACAAAATTGAGATCAACCAATTTCTCAAATTTTTTTCTTTGTTGTTTGAGATCCTTTAAATATTTTTATTTTCAAGCAAGTAATCTAATAGACAACATAATGGCGATTAGAATTTAAAAAATCAATAAAATTAAAAAAAAATGTTTAGTGCAAACAGTCGAGTGCAAAAGTGCTCGACCCTGTAGTACACAGTGACTCTAACAGTACACAGTTGCTCATCAGTACAATATTGAATAAAAAACATTTATTAATCCAATACTTTGCCATTTATTAATCCTTACTTTGTTAATGCTGAAGTGCGTCATTGTTTATAGACTTTTTTTATATAAAATTTATAGCAATCAATCAAATTTTATTTCGTTTGTGCGCAAATAATATTATTTTAAAAACAAACTTTCAAAAACATTACATTATTTTAGTTAGGTATAAATGGGTTTAAAAGATTGTTTCTCGTTTTGATAATTGGTAGGTACTGCATTATAATTCGGTTTTATGGCATAAAATATTATTTTTTCCTTTGTAAAATTAAACTTTTCTATTTATATGTACAAGTACTCAGTGACTCACGTTAGTATACAGTGACTCATGTAATTATACAGTGACTCACCGAGTCACTGTATACCTCTGTTTTTTGAGCCACTGAACACGCTGTCGCCATTTTGATTTCACGGACGTACCAATTTTAACAGATTTGACGAAAGGCGAGCAATTCTATGCCATTGCCTAGTATAATAACGTCACTTTCCATATACACACTAACAATTATCAAAATCTTTAAATTTTAGTGTATAAAAACACGTGTAACTTACCTTAAATAGTATTTTTTTAAGCACGAAGACAAATACAGACTCTTATCACGACCGAACGGCGCCGAAGCGGGGGGATCACTGGTTTGTACGTGTTTGGCTGTTAAGCGCTACCGATAAATGAGAAAGATAGATAGATATTGCTGTTCTTTATGGTAAATATCGTCGCGAGTCATTGTACCCGACTGAGTCACCGTTCCCTACCTGACCCTATATTATTTAGTATCAAGATTTAAAGTCATTTCATTATCATAATACTGATAATATCGTACATTTTGCGATACTGGGCACTATAATACTATATACAAAATAATACTAATAATAATATTGTTACTCTAAGTCTTGGTCACCTATGACTATTATTGTAAGTTGTTACAACCTGTTTCTTGAAACTTTTATGCTGAAGGAAGGTAAACAAACGTACAGACTGCGGACCAAATGCTGTGAGACAAATTTTAAGAGCTGCACTCCAAATCCTCGTCGTTTATTGTTATGCACTGCAGACGGAATGCACACGGACTTCATACTGTTTGGCGACTTTCTTGTAATTTTATATGTTACTGGCAATGCGTAGGGACTGAAAACGGATATGAGTGGCTTTTAACCGACTTCAAAAATTCAAAAGGAAGAAGTTATCTTTTCGTGGCGGGTATTTTTGTATGTATATACATAGTGGTGGCCAAATAATTAAGGACGCCAGTCGATTTTCATACAAACGAAGTAACTTTAAAGCATTGCTTCTTCGTCAGGGATTGACCGAGCGGTGATCTGGGGATGGCCATCCAGGGAGTGAATGGAAGAGATCCAGATTGCTATACACACCCAAGTGATCTGATCAAGATTCTAAGAGATGTCCTTTAATTTTGATCAGATAAAAAAATAAAAAAGTATACAACTTCAGCATAAAAGGCCGGGTCTCCTTTATTGGTATTTTTTTTAATAGAAAAAAAAACATTTTCTATTTGAGTCGCTTTTACAGACTATAGCACAGAATTAATATAGTACTGATAGTGTTATTTTTCCAAAGACTTCTATGTGTATACTACACTAGACAGGCTGTACAGTACCGAAAAATTGCTCATTAAGTTACGGTGCATGCACCTCAACTACAATAGTCTATTGCGAGCGACCGATAGAAACAGTTGATGCGCCGCGAAGGTTGGTTGTGACCTAGTTTAAATAAATCTATGGTTATGACACTCACACGTCACAATATGGTTATGTCATTGTATTTTTCCCGGTTCGTACATTCAAATAAAGAGAAGCATCAAAACCCGCCTCGCCTGTAATTTGTTTACAGGATCACATCTGTAACGTTAGGAGATTGCAAAAGCTCTTTCAAAGCCAGCGGACAGTGAACCTGAAAGTATAACCTCATGCCCATTTCAGCATTTGCCGTTTGCCTCATGCCCATTTCAGCTTTTGCCTGTTGGGCCTACACAGCAAATTTTTGGAGCTGGTGGCTTCGGTTTTGATTGTATCTGACTAATTATTATAATTGTAGGGGGGCAATGTACAATAGTACATTGGTCCGGCAACTAAATTGGACCACCCTCATATTATTATCGCGAATTGGCAACACCGAGCGATATGCATCAGTTTAACTGCCGCGGCTGGCAACCATACTTTGTCCTATTTTTTTCTTTTATTTTCTTCAGGAAGGTACAGTGACGTCTATAAATATATAAGTATACAGTTTAGAATTTTGTCACTCTAAAAGCTATTACTTTTTTGAGCAAAAATCTATGGCAAATTACGACTACAACAAAGTGACAAAGTTCTAAACTGTATACATATTTTTAAACGTGACTGTAGGTACACTTTCAACATAATAAAATTTGTTTTCTGAAAATATGGTAGATGGTATTGGTTTTACTTTTATACTTGCCTATAGATTATTATAAAAATAACAAACATAGATTGACCCCAATAAACAAAAAAAATGCAAACGTTTTTAGCTAATCGCCAATATGTTTTACTTACTTTGTTTTCATTTTTAAAAAAACTTTGTAGCATGTTTCCTGAATGCTTAAGAAAACAAAGATAATTTCTTTTTATTTCCCAGATTATTCAGGTATGTACCTACCTAGCTACCTATACATCAACACTAACTGTACATTTTAACAAATTCAACTTTTCCTATGAAACTCGATATTATTTCGTAATTACAGAACACTCACAAATACCTCGACTTTAAACTATCCCTTTTAACGAACTAATTGAATTTGGATTCGAGTTGCTTTTTCAATAAGCAAGCATATATAAATTATAGAATACGTTTGTTTTTCGCCAAAACCGTTCGTAATAATAGGTAAAAACCGCAACCAAAGCGCTTTTTTTAATCCACAACGGGTTAACGCTTGGCCTTCACTTCACCTTATGTTAAGTGGGTGGAAGCGCACTACACCCGGAATCCTCACCACTGAGGAACTGGCTAACTTAGCTCTAACTGCCGGAACACAAAATAAATTAAACTGTTATGTTATAGCGTCAGACTTAAATAAGATGGTGATAGCTAACCAGGTGGACTTGAAATAAGCCCTACCACCAACTAAACCGAGTACAAATGTACCCCCCTGGGAATCGAACCCGGGACCCCTGCGTCTTACACGGGTGGGCGATCCACTAGATCACAAAGGCGGTTAACCCCCCGTTCCTATATTCGAGAAACGATTCGTTTTGCTTACGGATGGTAGCATTTTGACACATTTACGATAGACTTTAAACAAAACGAATCGTTCTCGAATACCGGCACTTAATGAGCTTTAATCAGCTGTTAAGCTCTGAAAATACAAGCTTACACTTCATATGAATTTGATCAAACTATAAAGAGCCGAAAGCAACTGACTTTAGTATGACAGCGTGTAAAGAGTCTCATACTTAAATAAATTAAAAAACTTTCGAGACTCGCAGTAAGGGTAAGCTTTATAAAAAGCGCTTTATGACGGCTGTAAGGCGCTGAAAGTTCATCGGCTAATGATGCCGGTAATGAACTTCGTCAACCAGCAGTTGATTAGCGCTGCCAAAGTAGCCCGATCCAAAACGGTCAGAGCACAGTCCTTTGTGCGACAGCGACGTAGGGTTGTCAAAAGATGAAAGTTTAATTAGGGTACTTAATTTTGTAACTAACAATATAATTTTTGAGAGAACTACAAAACCTGCTAGGCTATCATGCATTTGTAGCAACAAACGATTACTTATAAATCGAAGTTATTAGAAACCTATTTTTGGTCGAGCAAAGGCAATACTGAGCCCAGCGCAGCTATCTTTAAGAATCCGGATTTCGTTCCCGATCAGAATAAAAGAAAACACGTCTTTATAAATTAGTTTATAGTAGTTTCTGATTTTGGCACTTTGTGTTTGGTACACCCGACGGCACCTCAGACTATACATGTTGACCTTGAGACCGCCTTTATGCCCTACGTAATAAAAGCTGTTTTCGCAGTTTAACTGTATAACTTGACGTGCTGTCGTGTGTACAAAATGATTAGTAACTTAGTGTGATTTGTCTAAAATATTTAATTTTAAAATTACTAAATACTTACTCACCAACCCTACACAAGAGCGTGCGGTCAGCATCCGGCGCACACAATACGCCCGATTAGCATCACCATCCACGATGCGATCAGCGTCCATTACACCGCGCGTTGCATTAAAAGCGTTGTTACACAATCCAAATGTGCACACATTTATATGCTTTATGTCTAAGTATTGTATGTATGTCCTCTAGATTGGGATTTTCCGCACACACATAAACATTACCTACATGCAGGCCGTCCCATGCTAAACTATAGCAGTTCTCAAGCAGTTCCAAATATAACAAATGACAGAAGTGAATATACATTAGAAATGAACGTCAGTTTTGCCGCCCGATCAGCATCACTATCTACCTACAATGTGATCCTCATCATACATGAAAGTCATATGAACTTCTTAAGACATTCATCTTTGTTAATAGAAAGACGATGAAAAGATAAATGTCAATCGGGGCCAAAAACTCACTCGCGTATGAAAAATGAATAACGAAGATAAAAAAATATTGCTCCTAAAAATCAGTCAGTTATCAAATAGATATTTTTTCAGACGAGTCGAAATCAAAAGAAACACTAATAATTAATTATATTTCTTTAAATTAATGAACTTTTGCGACACCAGTTTTATTACAAGGGCGATGCTAATTAACTGATTCGAATCTCCTACCCCTTTTATTATATTAACATTCCTGGCAGTTTATTGATTCTCAGTCTCATTAAATCTTGTAATAAAACATTATAATTAGAAAGTTTACGCCACCAACGAAGGTAAAGAAAACCCGAAGGAAAGTTAAATAAACCGAACTTTCTAGACGTTTCCATTTCTGCGTAATACCGCCCCGGTGAGGTTTTTTTATTGGCTTTGAAGCCGAAAAGCTAAAGAACTTTGTTTTAAAATTGGATACCTTTCAGCGTCGAACGATTTTTTTTCAATTAATAAATAACACCTGAGGAAAAAAAATTGAACGTTAAAAAAGAATTCAATATTTTAAAAGTAATCTGAGTTAAATTTAAGTGTTTTTGAACATTTATTTTCATAAAACTGAAACAGATGTAATAGAAAAACTTAATCTCTTTTTTTATTGATAAATTGAGGCTACTAAGACTACATCACACTCAATTTATTTCCAGCAAAAAATGTTATGTAAATCTCCAAATCTCCACGTCTTATCGAATCCCTTTATTTTCCAATTGAAATCTTACGAATGCGTATTTAGAATTTCAATCGGCACATCAAATAAACAAACCTGAATACATCATTCTTTGATTCGAATATACGATTCTCACATTCTGCTACACGAGATTGTGACGTACACCTTACAATTTAAGATTTAAATTAGTTCAACGTCAGGAATTCTAGTTTCTGGTTGGTTCTCCGCAATAAAAGGTACGATGTCCTATAAAGTTTTCTTCTCCGTGGATCCTTTACGTCTTGTAGGAGTTCTAGAGTTGGATTTATTTGCTTTCCGTCTACAGCCCACGTGTCTTTCTCAAACGAATATAAATTCGTTTCCATTGTATTTGGCAAAGATGGCGGATTTTAAGTAGCTTTGGCCGTCTAGGTAAAATTATTTTGGGTTCTTTGATATAAATAGGTGCTATGTCTTGTTAAATAAAT
Source organism: Catoptria pinella (assembly GCA_963556745.1). Classification (NCBI taxonomy): domain Eukaryota; kingdom Metazoa; phylum Arthropoda; class Insecta; order Lepidoptera; family Crambidae; genus Catoptria; species Catoptria pinella. The sequence continues at coordinate 9,017,641 of OY750774.1, read as the reverse complement.
GCTGGCAAATCACTCTCTTAACTTAGTTGGAATATGGATCGAGCTCTTAAAATAAAACTATGACAAAAACCCACTTTTGTAGAATAGAGCCCTAATAACTTTACTTAACGACTACCAGGAAGATTTTCCATTTGACGACCTCCATGGTCGAGTGGCTTTGTACACCGGTTTTCATGGTGTCACCATCTCTGAGGTCCCGGTTCGATCCACGGTTAGATCAATTTAGAAAACGAACTTTTCTATATTGGCTCAGGTCAGGTTTGTGATACCACCGTTGTCTCTGATTTCCATAACACAAGTGCTTTAGCTACTTACTTTGGAATCGGAGCAATGTATGTGATGTTCTCAAATTTTTTTTTTTATTTTGCTTCATTCAAAATTTGGGATTTGTATCGCTTTGATATTCTGAACTCATTACAAAGTACGTATTTATCTAGGTATCTGTAAAAACTCTTCACAAGTAACAATTGATTCGTAAACAAAAACCCCAAGGACAAAGCATAAATTCAGACTGATTGCAGACGGAGAGTAGTAATTTTGACCGAAGATAATATATTATTATTGGGCCATGTATTCTGTGCCAGATTTTTGAAGGACAGAGGATTAAGGTCAGGGTTGCCAATACACTAGTTAGTGGTACGGTCGGCAATAACGGCATCAACCATCAAACCGTACCTGAATAGTTTAGTTCCATGTCACACTAATATTATTGCCGTATTGCGTTCATATTATAAGGCAATATTTTTTTTACAAAATATGTGAATTTTAGAACAACCACAGAGTATAAAATAGTATTTAACGTACAGAAGACAATCAAATATAAGCTATTCTCGTTGCACGGCAATAAAGTAAAATTTCAAATTGCACAGAGCTGCGTGCCTATATTATAAGCACTATCCGTGCGGCTCTGCCTAGAGTGACCATGTACTATATGATTTATTGTCAAATTGATTTCATGTAATACTTTTCTAGTCTCGTGCGAATCTATGTATGTATAGGTAAACCAAGTTTGCCTTCTACCGCTTCGCGTCGTGTTATGGTAGCGGGGATAGGGATCTAGACTGGATTGTAAGAGCTTAGACCGGACTGCACCCGGATTTCATTCAAAACCATTTTTTTATAGCGCTTGGATAAAATTATTACACCATCGTTGATTGTACCACCGCACGGACTGGAACGCGCTGTGTGCTTCGCATGCCACGACTAGGCTTCTACACAATTAGGTACAAAGACATAGGCATATTTAAAAAAAAGAAAATAAAAAGCTTTTTAGAAAAAAAGAAAAACCTCCTTCAAAAAACCTGAAAATAAAAACTAAAACACAGCTTCAAAATTAAATACCTTTGAAAAGCAAAAAATAATATTTAAATCATTAGATACGCATATAAATTTTAATAAAACACGTCTATTGAAGTCGGGTGGGGCTGGAGGACAAATTCTTTTTTTAAATCTTAAAGCTCTAAGGTCTAATACCAATGAATATTCCTAATAAAAATAAAATACCTTTCAAACAAAAAATATTCATCTAAATCGGTTCATAAACAAAGAAGTTATGCCTGAAAAATCCGTAAGAGCTCGTGCTATGATAAGCTAAATAATTGTAGTTTTCTTTTTTAACCGACTTCAAAAAAAAGAAGGAGGTTATCAAGTCGACAGATTTTTTTTTATTAAACCTCGTTGTACGATTAGTGCGTTTTAATAACTATTCCATAACTAGTCTCGTAAGAGATATTAGAAGGGCCGAGATTTTTTAACATCGTGTCAGATAAATGTGGCTTTGTTAAAATACAGATTCAAGTTTATCACAATTCAATGAGTTATTTTAAATACCTAATGAGTTTTAAAACTTTTGAAAAAAGGATGAATTGCCTTGAAGATTGAATTGCCAAGAGAATTGAAACTTTGTGAGATTTCCGTTCAATGAGCATCAATAAAACAATATCTGACACATTTTGCTGAATAACGAAAGTTATAATGACTTTTCAACGTTTTAGATTTGTTCATACCTACTGTAAATGTATGTAACGTAGTTTTTTAAATTATTTTCTTATTATTTCGCTACACGTGGAACGAGTTTGTGGTGGTCGTCGATCGGTATACTTGTGAATTGTGAAGTTTTGAGCTCTTGGAATTAAAAATTCACAAGTAGTTACTTCAAAATTATTTTTAGGGTTCCGTGCCAAAATGGTAAAAAGGAACCCTTATTGTGCGACTTCGTATGTCTGTCTTGTCTGTCTGTCACAGCTGGATATCTCGAGAACTTAATTATCAACTTGAAATTTGGCGAATTTGGAATTTTAGATGACGTTTGCTCAACTATTTTGCAAATAAGTGAGAAATAATATAAGTTTATGTAAATATTTCAGGAAAAATAAAACGATGTCGCTCGAAGTTTACTATACAAGGTGTTACATAAATACCCCTAATACCGAATATGGTATATAGGGACCATCAAACTGAACAACTTTTACTATGGGACCAACTCTGAAATCGCGAAAAAAATCACCTGTTTCATACAAAAATTAAAATCGAAAATATCAAAATGTATGAAACAGCTGATTTTTTTTACGCGATCTCAGAGTTGGCCCCATAGTAAAAGTTGTTCAGTTTGATGGTCCCTATATACAATATTCGGCATTAGGGGTATTTTTGTAACACCTTGTATAGAGAAACAGTAAACTTTTTCAGAAAGATGGTACGGAACCCTCGGTGCGCGAGTCCGACTCGCGTTTTTTTTGTCTATGGATTATTATCAGTTATGTGTTACGATGACTGAACGAAATGACATAATTACTTACAAGTAATATAAACAAAAATTATAAGCCGAAACCAAGACAATTCTAAACTTTGTGAATTTCATGTGCATGAAATGAAACTATTTATTTCAAGCTCGTTATTCATTGTTTTGTTTTATTTTTAGAACAATAGTCATTATTACCACGTTAGTAATAGTCCAGACGTAAAGTAATTTAAAGTAGACGCAGATTAAAGTCAAATCAACAGCTATGTAAGTATTTGCGATTTAAAAAAAGATGATTGAGAAGATGTGTTTAGTGCGATAAGAGTTTATCTTTTTTATGCAGTGTTTCATAGAGAAAATCTATCTAGGCTTATTTAATAAACGTGACAATTTGTCACCTATCATGACAATTTTATATCCATTGCGTCAAACAATTTGAAAATAGACAAACTACTCATAGCTACACCGCAACTTAAACCAAATTGTCATGACAATTGACAAATTGTCACGTTATTAAAAAGGGTCCTGGTTTATTTCAGGAACCATTCGATAGTTTTTTATGCAAAGGGTACAGAATATCGAGTCGGTCGGTCGGTGCTTCTGATATTTATGTACACTTTTCCCATAATCATTTAATCCTCAGAAATCACAATGATCACTAACACTAACACGCAAGGTTGGTTCCGTCTAGGTGATAAATGCACCCAATAAACTCCACGAATAATGACACCGGTGACTGATTGGATAACAAGAGCGCACCAAACTGTTTGTCCTTCAGCAGTATTAGGCTGATGTAGACACAATAGCCGACAATACTAGCCAATCGGCTACGCGGATATCGCATGTTGTGGACGGTATACAGCAATAGCACATAAATCACAATAAGTATTTTATGCTAGGTTTATTCCATAAACCCGTTACTAAATTTTGTTGTCTGTATAGGCATTATTGGATACTAAGTATCTCCCTCTACTAATAAAGATTGTATAGCAGATGTATAGTTTCATTATTTTGTCCCTTTCTTTTAGAGTTTGACAGAGAGGTAGATGAGGTTTGGTAGATGGTATATAGGGACCATCAAACTGAACAACTTTTACTATGGGACCAACTCTCAAATCGCGAAAGAACAAATTAGCTGTTTCATTACTTGATTAGTTTGATGGTCCCTATATAGCATATTCGGCATTAGGGGTATTTTTGTAACATGTTGTATATAAAATATTTGTTAATGGAAATTAGATCGTAGACCGGTGAACTGTAAATTTGTTCTCTTATTGTTTGTTTCGCATTACAAAATCTGAATTTCCTGGCATTATTTTAAATCTGTCTTTCAAGTTCTCTAGATATGCCAAACAGACAAATTGCTCGAGTAGTTAATGAGAATGACATCTTTGCCTTGATACAATCGTTGGCTTGGATGAACGCATGTACTTTTCAACTCAAAAATTTCGACTTGTTGTACGACCTTGTTGGTTAGAAAGATCTCGATTTTTTTATTAGGACTGCATTTAAAAGTAAAAAGTCGAAATTATGGAGTTGATACCCTGTTCATCTAAGACGACGTTATGTGAAATTATAATAACATGTCATTATTTTTGACTACTTACAAACAAAAGCATATTTTAAATAATATACTAGAAAAAATTCGACTCGCACCAGATCATATTCTCGGAAGGGAATCGAACCCGCGACCTTTGGAAGTCCGGACCAATGCTCTCCACTGAGCTACCGAGTCACTAGTGGCATCCCCGTGGCGATATGGTTTTATTTAGAATTGTATAAAAATAGCATTATGAATGCTAAATCTCAAATTTTAAAGGCAAATTTTACTCACTCTACATGTTTACGCATCGTCGCCGTCGTCATAAGAATTATGAAAGTGCTTCGACCGTGAATCGTGTGAAGGAATCGCTAATGCAGACATCGTTTACCCCAGCTTCTTTACCAACTATCATCTTCATTATTTACATATTATAAGTACTAGCTTTCTCTACTATTTGGACCACAGCACGCTGCCGCACTGCAGCACCAAAAGCTTCCATTTGTGGTCGCGGCGAATCGTTGTTTAACTCTTTCCGCAGTTAACGATCGCCATAAACACGGTAAATTTACCGAAACCACTAATAAAGTCTATTCCAGGCGCGACTAGAATGAAGGGGCGAACAAAGACACCCTAATAAGGGCGACGTAAAATTTTACGAGCCCATTTGGATGTTTTGAGAAGTTTTCAATAATTTATGGCCCATTGGTGATGTGCTCTTAACGAGTATTAAAGTAAATATGTTTTGTTTTGAGACTATTATTTTTATATTGATAAAACAATGATCACTAGCAATCAGCTTACATTTTGTTGCATATACTTACACGCTATACTATATTGACGACCTCCGTAGTCGAGTGGCTTTGGTTTTCAAGGTGTCGCCATCTCTGAGATCCCGGGTTCGATCCCCGGTTGGGTCAATTTAGAAAAACGAACTTTTCTATATTGGCTCAGGTCTGGGTGTTTCTTTCTCAGAAAGTTTTAAAGTTTCCTCAGTCACAAAAGGAATACTTATACATTAGAAACCAAAAAATCAAAAGAAACACTTTATTAAAAATATATCCACTTTGATAAGTAGTTAAAGGAAATAGTGAAATTGAAGCATACTAGAAAAGCTTTTTAGATCTGAATGTAAATCAGTCCTTTGCTGTTTCAAGCGACCCTTTAAACCCTGTGTCATACTGTAGCTATCATCCCAGAACGTGAAAGGCATACTACTCAATATTACAGCACAACCCTATTTATATAACACAATCTATCTTGTTCATATCGAGTTTACAGACAACGGATTGAGAATAGCAAATATTGGGTTACACAGAGTAAAGACCCGCATCCTCTAACCGCAGAACGCAAATATAATATATCAATATAGGATGTTAGATAAAGTAAACTAGTATTGAAGTTGCTCCTATAGTCTAGCTCAGCCACACAGGTGTCAGGTGTAAGCCGAGTTTTATTCCCAGAGGGCCGTTCGTGACGGTTTGGTTAACTGCATGTTTACCTATTCGAAGGACAAAAATTTGTCGCCGTAATAGCAATTTTAGTACAGAATTTTATTCCAAGACCACGGCAGACACACTCCTTGCATTTCAGCCAGACATTTTAACGAGTTAAGGGTGGATACTCATTTAGGTTCGCAAACGCGAAGGTTCGCATATGAGTTCATTCACGTACACACTATGGCGCACTGTTGCAGCACAGGATAAACAGTTTTTTTTGTGCAGGTTCGCGGAGCCCTAACACGTGCTAGAGCCGAGTGTAGAATAAGGCTTTTAGTTAACAAAGCCATAACGCTCAGACTATTGCAGGTAGGCTGAGTACTGGTTTTAGCTGAAGCAACAGCACGAGTGACGGCAAAATTAACAAAATACGACCAGACTAATAGCACATCTTCACTAACTCCCATACTTTTCTATTATGTGGGGATCCATCTTTTGTCACTGTCGTCGCTAGTTTCCAATAGTAGTTTGAACGGGTTGTTTGTAATGGAAGAACAGGTGTCCCAGGTTATTGCGCCGTCGATATGTGAATTACACCTGAACTGTTCCGGTGCGATGCGATGCGAGTGACCCAGTTTTTTGCGACTTGCGAACTTTGAACGAAATTGGAACGGAACGTCGCGTGAAACGTGAAATTGATCAAACCTTTTAATTTTAAAGTTCTCGCTCCTGTTAAAGGTGAAGGTAAGAATTGCACTGATACTGTTGTATCGACATGCTTTATTGTGTATTTATATGAACGGTATATTGACAATAAGAAATAAGAAAATATTGATTGAGATAATTATTAACCATTAATTAAAGTGTCAATATTTCTCAACCTATATTCAGCTCTTGATAAAACATAGAGTTCAAAACATTCATTTTTTGATCGAAAGAAGTGGTATTGTAAAGGTTACCCTTTATCGTACCACATACGACACAGATATTTTTACTTTCATAAATAAATTCATCAGTTAGGAATAACTACTTTTCTAACGCTTTGATGGTCAAATTTTTGTCTAGACGGCACATATATTTTCTTCGCAGCATTTTCTCCAAAAGCCCTTTTGTTTTACTGTCTCAATTACTGTTAGTGAAATTGCTTTAGTTCCAAAACAACTGTGCTTTGTCTAGAACTCGCCTAATGCTTGCACATCAAGGGACATTTGGATGTCACACCCATCGTAAATAAAAGACAGAAACAAAGAAATAAAACCTTAAACGTAGGTAAATTCCAAATGGGAAAACCTACTTATGTTAAATAATCATGACATTACTCATCCACAAAAACTTGATTACTATTCATCACTCTGAACATAATAATTTTCAATTCTAAAAACCGTTTTAATCGACACTTATCCACTTTACATTTCAATTTAACTGTCATGATTTTTATAACAATAATGTCATCTGTACGAATGTAATTTGTATCATTTTCGATGCACCCGATGTATATGACAAACTGAATCAATATTGTTATATGGCATCATTGTTGATTAAACATCGGCATTGAAGGGAACCGCTCAATATTTACGTAGCACGATTGACAGTATATAATAATATTATTTGTCGTGATAACAACATACTTTTAAGAGTGTATCGTTTCTTCAATGGGTATCTATATTATTCCTTATCAAATTTTCCCATTGATACTAGTCACCGATTCTATAATGATCAATGTTCCATATGTCTAGGTATATCTTATATCTTTCAAACGAGATGTGACTCTGCGAAAATTCTTCTGAGTAAATCTTAAAGGGTTTTTCCTGTGGCAAAGAGAAACTCAATAATACTCTGCTCATTAGATCTAGATATCTACAAGGTAGATTTTCGAGTATTAAGGGCATTTTTAAGGGTCATACAGAGTTTAATAGGCTAATAATGCGCGTAGATAAATAATGCCTAGATCGTGTGTGTAACAATGCGTGATTCCTATATCCACAAACTTGGTTACGAGGTGGGCATCCTGCCATACGACAGTAGGATTCTCATAATAGATTAGTACTTAGCACTAGAAATGTTTAGCGTAGTTAAATTATGATAATTTTTCAATTTATTCCAATTTATGAGCCAAGAAAGAATCCGGTTAAGTGCGATTCGGACTCGCTCACCGAGGGTTCCGTACAAATTTGTAGACCTTTAGATAACTCCCAGTTTTCCTATAGTGGTTTTACTTCTACTTCTGCTACAAACCATTCACATGTTAGACATACTTCTCTATCTTCACCTCTTGTTGATTTTGGATTTCGCTATACTCCAGGCCTTCCGGCCTGGACAATTATTTCAACCGTTCTGATAACTATATTTTTATGATTTAATTACAAATGTATAGTTTTCAGACTTTTCCCTGTACTTGTAGTATAAGACGATACTTGCCTTTCATAGTTGTAGGCAACGGAAAGTACCCTATAAATTTGGATTCCCTTGAGAGTGTCGAAATATGCGTTTTAAACGGCATAAACGGCCGTATTTTTTTACATTAACATAGAAGTTTGTTTTTTTCACGGTTTCAAGGGACTAAACTTGAGTATATGGTTTTAGTTTCAACTCGATCGTCCAGCAATCAAAGACGAGATTATATAAAAAAGCAAAACATAGGAACACAGCCAAACACTTTCTATATTTTTTATGAAAAAGCTTAAGAAAAGTATTTACATCGATCTAGTTTTGGAGGAGAAAATTGGGGACTACGAAACGTTGATTTTGTCAACTTTCTATAGGAATTTTTCAATTCCCTCAACCGTGGTGTTTCCTCTTAATATGTATAACAGAATTTGTCACTTTACAGTAGGTTATTGACTGTTTTTAAATGCAAATGAATAACCTAAATACACTATTACTCACACGCGAACACTTGTATCTATAATATTAACATAAGTCATTATTATTGAATCATTTTTCTTAATAAAATATGCATATAATAGGAAATCAACTTTTTGGTGTGTTCATAAGAAAAATATTGAAACAGCTGTTAAACAAATTGGATTTTTATCAAAACCTATTTAAATGAAAACCTCTATAATGCTATGATGAGCTATCATACATAAGTTAAAAAAGCAGGTGATTGCTCTACAAAATGTTCGGTACGAATAAGAATTTTAGAAGACTCGAATATGATTATAAAGTTCCTAATATGGTCACAGAATTAATAATACTTAGTACTGCGTGTATGGATCATAGAATTATTTATACTAGATGCTCCATAACCACAGATTAGATATTAATCATAACCTATGATCACCTGTCACAATATTAATAATGTTCATTTTAGTTAGATGACACTGATGTCATAATAATAAAAGATAAATAACAACTGGTAACATTAATTACATTAAAGTTTAGAGGATGTACGCGTAGGTATTTCATTTTCCTGCAATTTAAAGCACATAATCTATACGACCTAATCATAATATTGCAAAAGTATGTAGCAGAATGCGGATCCTATGATTTTTTTGTGTTATTTGACATGCAATAAACTTAGTAATAAATCTGCATTGAAATTCAGATTTTTATCACTGTTTTTGTTGCTTTAATGGGACAAGGTCGTAAATAAATAAAACTGTTATTTCATGACAACATTCAATGTTTTATGGACTTTTTTATACAAGGAATTTGACCTTATCTCACTTATAGTTTACTGATGATAAGTTTAAAAGTGGAATCGCGTTACCAATACCCAGTAGCATTGGTGTATGTACTAACATTTGGGAAGTCGGCCTTGGTATATAAGATAATACGACAGAATACCTTAAAGCACACATAATACTTAGGTCTTAAAAAACAGCTTTTACTGAATCTAAAAGTAAGACGACCTAGTGGGAATAGTGTCATACTTTTCATAACAAAGAATATTTTTTTTTGCCTGACACGTTCCTAAGAACAGAACGGATAGCAGGAACTGCATTTTATTCCGCAGGAGCAGCATTTTAGACGCATTCAATATTGCCTCCAAACCGTGCCCTTTCCCTTTTAACTTACTGCCACATAAATTTGATGTTTTTTGAACATAGGGCATGCGCTATTGACTGTAATGAGGCAAGTCTCTGTTTAAAGCGCAAGAGGAACGGGAAACCGACTGTGTCAAGAGTAGTCGAGACACACCAAACATTTACTCAAATATCAAGGCAATCATTATTGGTAAGCGGTTTATTGCTCTAATCGCAGTTCAAGTTCGTTAAGCAAATAGTTCGGCATGCTTGGAACTAGTAACCGAGAGGATTAGAGTAACTTAATCTTTTAGGGGAACGTTATTATCTGTGTGTCTTAGAGGTGAAACTGGCGGATTCTTGAAGAGCTCCTTAATTACACCTAGTCCTACTCTAAAGAAGCCTGCCTCTATTGTTTTTGAACAGCTTGATTCTAGCTTTTGAAAAATATGACAATCGCACACGCACATCTACAAATCTAAGTTCAGTTAACTATTTTTGCAATCATGAAAAAGTTTAGTCTGAGTTTGTTTTTTTTTCAGAATAATTGATTAGTAATTATAGCAAACTATTAAAAATTCATCATACCTTGTAGTTTTATAGAAATCATAGATCAAAGTTGTTACGTAAAATATAAAGGGAAAAATATTTATAAAAAAAAATCAATTCCGATACAAAGTTAAACACAGAGTAGAGACAACTCTAGAGCACTCCAAAAAGGTTGTGACTGTCGAATCTCTTTGAAGACTCAATAAAGAAGCGATGACAATGACAAGCTCTTTTCCCTTCGACATAGTGAATAACAATAATAAAATTACTGAGTCATAAAAAAGGCGATCAAAGCGCAAACGGCGCCCAGCCTCGAGCCAAATGCGATACAAAAAAAAGGAAAGGAAACATCCCGGTAATGACATCATTTATCATCCGCCGACAACTAAACTAAAAACACTCCACTTCAGCCGATCAAGGCCAGTTTGCTTTTGAGATTTTAATATCATTGTTGACACTAACATTTCGATATATATTTTTTTTATCTACAACGGGTTAGCGCTTGGCCTTCACCTCACCTGATGTTAAGTGACGATAAGACCAGGTGGAAGCGCACTACACCCGGAATCCTCACCACTGAGGAACTGGCTATCTTACCTCTAACTGCCGGAACACAACAATTTTTAAATTGTTGTTATGACGTCAGAATTAGGTAAGATGGTGGTAGCTAGCCAGGCGGACTTGAAATAAGCCCTACCACCAACCAAACCGAGTACAAATGTACCCCCCTCCTGGAACCCCTTCATCTTACACGGGTGAGCGAACTACTAGACCACAGAGGCGGTTAAAATTTAACTTGTATAATTCCGTTGAACAACAGTCTAGAAGTAGAATCGAATACAACTTTCCCAACGTGCTGTCCCTGTCCACTCTAAATTCATAGTGAAGATGAGAAGTTGGATTGATAAGATCCTATTCTGCCTGTTGGTAGTAATGCTGGTTGGTAGAAAATGAAATTTTGTGACATAAGGATAAAACCCTCTGCACACTAGCTGCATCATTCATTTGGTCGAAGCCACCCGTGTCAAAGCTTAAGAGCGTTGTCACATTTTGCAGCTCAGATAGGCTGTCTTACTCACACTTCTAACTTTTTTTTAAGATAATAAATAACATGATTTATTTTGGTGAATGTTTTCAATACATCGTCAATAAAATACTATTACGAACATTTCACGTGTGTTTATTTATAGGTACACAGGAAGGCACCTCAGACATGACAGACAGACATGACCGCCTTTATGGCCTACGTAATAAAAGCTGTTTTCGCAGTTTAACTGTATAACCAGACGTGCTGTTGTGTGTAGATTCTATAAATTTTTCATTCTCCATTTGACAGAGCGTCGTGTACGCGCGTCATGTTGAACTTGACTGAGTAAAGACAACGCCTTTATAACTGTCATTATACGCAGTTACAACCCGTATACTCACCGGCTTGCCGCCTGCGTGCATCGGTTTAGCAACGTTGCGTGAGCGTGTCAGCACCGGTAAAATATTCTCGCCGACAGTTTGTTGACGCTCCGTGCATGGCACGCTACGTGCATGGCCGGAACGGCCTAGTGGGAATGGTGTCATACTTTACAATACAAAGAATATTTTTTGCCTGACAAGTTCCTCGCACGGTCATGGTATGGTATGGTGTAGTGGGCAGAGACCTTAAGTACATAAGTACATTGTTTATGATATCCGTAATACTATTATATTAAATGTATTGAAAAACAAACCGCTTCTTTTTAATATCTTCGAAAATAATCAGAAGTGTGAGAGAGACAGCTGCAAAATATGACGAGATCAATCAATGTGTGTGTGTGTGACCTTATCTGCTTCTGAAACGGAATATGAAAATATTGCATTTTCACTCGAACGCTAAACTCTGTAGGTTCCCACGTAAATGTGTTGTCAGTTGTACGATTTTCATGACCCAGTCGCATAAAGAAATAGGTAGATTGGTCCGAAACCAAGTCTCAAGTCCTTTTAATTAAGGGAATAATACTCTCTAGAAGTTTCATCAAACACATAGAAATAAAGGTTCTGTAAAAAACATGTTTAGTCTATATTCCACTCGGCTTACGGGTCACCTATCGCACGAATGTTATTAATATGCAAATTAAAGTAAGGACCCACCTAAGCGCACCTGTGCTAGCCTTTATGTATAAAGATGACCTTTTATACCTTTTTACAACCCTTGATACCACAGTTATAGTGCTTTATACTTCTCTATACTAGTTACGGTATCTTGTCACAGTGACGGGTATCAAATGATTACTACTCTTTCAAGTAGTGTCACTTTATGACTGGTGTACACTGGTACATGCGTTTAGCGTTAGCACCCATCAATACGCATTGGGCCCTCGAGGTGGCCCATGGCCCATCCTCCTATCCACCATGAGGAAGGCCTGTGCCCCAGCAGTGGGGACATCAAAAATGGCTGATGGTCACATTATTATTCTGATGAACGTTTTGTACTGCCTTATTTAAACTTATATTCCTACTTTACCTACCACAATTAAATCACAATAAACACAATTAATTGATCATAAATACATTTTGTCAAGAGCTACTTATTTTAATTACACTATCGTTACCTGCATTTCATTTTAATGACTTGAAGTGTTTTTCCAGAGTAGCGTTTTTAACAAAGCTCATAAACAAATAATAATAATAAAATTATTTATTCATGTCAAAAATACTTGTAACAGCTACCTACAAGTTTATAAGGCAATCAAAGGGAACAAAAAATATATATACAATAAATGTCTTTGGTATATGTAACAGTGTTAAATATCGCAGTGATTTTCACATGTAGAAGACACCTCACTTTTTTGTGTAATAGAAAAGAGAAAATGACATCAACTTCACACAGATGGGCCGCCAGAAACACAACGTTGTTCCACATGTTCAGTGAGGTTTCCGAGTGGTTTTTGTAAAGTTAACAGATTAAGGGTGTGCGTTTGCTAATTTATATGCTAATAAGTCGTTTTTGTGCCAACACCACACACGCCTAGGTATTTTTCATGGAACGTTATTTATAAAATCTTTATTGCCGTGGTATTATGGTACAGAACAACAAACACATTAATTAGACCTCTCCTGTGTGAGGTTGTTACTGTTATCTACACACTTGGCATGCGGTTTGGAAATCGCAGTGTTTCGGCAGAATTTCACATTATCTGATTCTGGTCCACGGAGGTGTTCTCTAAGTGACCATCAGCCATTATTAATGTCCCCACTGCTGGGGCACAGGCCTTCCTTGTAGGTGGATGGGCCATGTCGCGGACCCAATGCGGATTGGTGGGTGCTAACGACTGCAAATGCAGCCGGGACCAACGGCTTGACGTGTCTTCCGATGCACGGAGGAGCTCGAGATAATAAATTTTTGGTCACCCATCCCATGACTAACCCTTATCGCTCGGCCAGGCGCTATACCACTGCGCCACCCGAGCTCCTCTTTCTCCAAGTCGTTACTAAGAAAGGATTATTGCTATACAACATGTTACAAAAATACCCCCTAATGCCGAATATGGTATATAGGGACCATCAAACTGAACAACTTTTACTATGGGTCCAACTCTGAAATCGCGAAAAAAAATCAGCTGTTTCATACATTTTGATATTTTCGATTATAATTTTTGTATGAAACAGCTGGTTTTTTTTTTCGCGATTTCAGAGTTTGTCCCATAGTAAAAGTTGATCAGCTTAATGGTCCCTCCCATACACCATATTCGGCATTAGGGGTATTTTTGTAACATGCTGTATACTACCACAGAGTAGTATAATACTACCCTGCTATGTACGACTAACATGGTGGGTGTTCAAATCCAACTCAAGGTCATTAATAATTTGTCATTAATTGTATGCTAATATTGTGGTATGGTGGTACTGAACTTTTGACGCAGTGGTCGCCATTCCTGGAATCTTTAAAACCGCAAAACGTTTTAGTATCCATATTACACTAACAATAGGAAAATGTACGTTATTAGCATAACATTAAAAAGGACTCAGATCCATTATTTCACTAAGTTCAACTTGAAGTTCAACCAGTAGAACTAAGTGGAGAAAATATCTCATTTCAACTTGAGAGTCTTTGTTATTTTTTCGTAAAAGCACAGAATAGATATTAGGTAGTAAGTAAATACGTATTAATTTGGATTGGAAACTCATTAACACAGAAGTGAAAATGTTTACTTTAAGGTAAAGCAGGTAATTACCTACCTACTTACAGTAAATTTCAGGATATGTAAAATGTTTCAGAAAATGTAAGTTTAAAAAATGGTTTAGGAATTCTCAGTCTTAGAATAATAACAACCTAGAACGATAGTTCATGAAGATGGCGCCTTAGTTTTCAGATTTTTATCCTTCATACGTTACCTGATCGTACCTATAGGAACGTAATAGTTTCAATTTCACCTTTAGGGGATAAGTTACTATTTTATTGAATTTTAGTTACGATTAGGTAACGTACGACTCGGTACGACGGAGATAAATCTGAAAACTAAGCCATTTTGGCTCAGTATTTTTTGCCTCACTTAACATACAAGGACTCTGCTTCTAAGTTTTATTATTCTAAGTTCTCAGTCAAATTATCTATTGACTGGAGACTTCTCGTCTGCCAAAATACAATCAAGAGATATAAAATGTCTACCTACATGTAATTTTTTGTATACATACGAACAGTCCAATTTGTAGTAAGACTAAAGAATGTATAGTATAATGCAGCCACTCATTCAAACAAGCAATGACGGGGACTTTTAGAATTTAAAAAAAGATGTCCTCCAGCCCCACCCGACTTCAAAAGACGTGTTTTATTAATATTGATATGCGTACATAACTAATCATTTCTTGCTTTTTAGAGATATTTAATTTTGAAGCAGTTTATGTTTTCAGGTTTGTTTAAGGAGATTTTTCTCTTTTTTTTAAAGAGCTTATCTATCAGCTATAAATGAGGTGCAATTATATTTCGAAAACCAAAAATTTGTGCTAGTCGGGGTCTTGTGATACAGGCACAGCCCTTAATCTACTTATTTTAAAGATAAAAGGACGTCCACACCTTTCTTCAGGTACCTACTTGAGTCACGACAGCCCTTTATCAACAAAGGTCCACTCAAGATGGTAATCTGACAGCGCGTACAATTTTTATGAGACTTTCAATTCTATACGTATAGTACATTGCTAAGTACGAGTAAGTATATGCAAAGCGTTGGCCTTTTAGTACTTTTTGTGGGTTTCATAAATGTTAATAGATATGAAAACGTAATAATGTATTATCTAACTTTAGAACTTAAGAATTGTAAGAACTACATTATTTACAACTTTTCTTATTTTTCAATTTGAGATTTTAACATTCACAATGCTATATTTATTGACTCTTGTTTTATGCTTGATTTTAGTGGCTCGGTAGCTCAAAGTGGCAAATAGTTCGTGCGGAAATTAAAGAACTGGGCATTTTTTGATGGACGCGCTCCACGCCGCTAGTGAAAATATATTTTTTTCACACGTATTCGTTCGTACCGATACAACTTATTTAGCTTGTATGTTTAGTTTTTCATATAAGTACTCCAAATTAATACAATTTAAAGTTAAAAATCATTTGCATTTTTTTTTTATTATTCCTTTTTTTGCCATTAAGAAGTTAAAATCCTGTCATTCATTTTCAATTAATGAACCATTTATCAAACCGTTAACACTGGTTTACGTAGATAAAGCATTATTTAATAATGAATGCTTATTAACCGTTATCACAAAATACATAAAATAACAAGTAACAAAACATTATTTATCGTTGGCGCAATCGCACTTTTTTACTGGTAACTACTTATTAAAGCTGTGCGTCCACTGCATCGGTATTTCCGTGCCCTTAGAATAATATAATAATAATAATAATATTTGACAACATCACAAACATTGCTCCGATTCAAAAGTAA
The DNA here is from genome assembly GCA_963556745.1 of Catoptria pinella. Taxonomy (NCBI): domain Eukaryota; kingdom Metazoa; phylum Arthropoda; class Insecta; order Lepidoptera; family Crambidae; genus Catoptria; species Catoptria pinella. Next base: position 9,001,487 of record OY750774.1, on the reverse strand, counting down.
GTAGCTAAAGCACTTGTGTTATGGAAATCAGAGACAATGGTGGTATTACAAACACCCAGACCTGAGCCAATATAGAAAATTGTTTTCTAAATTGACCCAACCGGGGATCAAACCCGGTACAACAGAGATGGCGACACCTTGAAAACCGGTGTACAAAGCCACTCTGCCACGGAGGTCGTCATAATAATAACAACCTAGAACGATAGTTCCCTACTGTCAAAAGTGAGGCAAAAAATAATGAGCTAAAATGGCTTAGTTTTCAGATTTTTATCCTTCATATACGTTTCAATTTCCCTACCTTTAGGGGATCAGTTACTATTTTATTGGATTTTAGTTACGATTAGGTAACGTTTGAAGGATATAAATCTGAAAACTAAGCCATTTTGGCTCAGTATTTTTACCTCACTTTACATTACAAGGCTTCTAGATGTTATTATTCTAAGCCCGCACTAAATCCATACAAAGCAACAAATCCGCCCGCGCCGTACGCTCCAACTCCGATGCGCAGTCTAGCCGGTGGTCAGCCACCGCATAGCGTATTTATACAAGGTGTTACAAAAATACCCCTAATGCCGAATATGGTATATAGAGACCATCAAACTGATCAACTTTTACTATGGGGCCAACTCTGAAATCGCGAAAAAAAAATCAGCATCAAATAGTATATGTAATGCAGTCTGACTGATTATTGGTTCGGTAGCCAAAAAATATTTGCTGTAAGAAGCACCGTATTTGAAATTTCATGGCAAGAGATTTTATTTCTCAGCACGTAGTTAATCACATTGCCTAAATTGAATATTATTAACATAAACACACCGAAAATGACAACGTTTTACATTTTTAATCGACGTAAACTTTGCCGAGACATTAAAATACCTTCTACGAGCGTGAGGAAAAATGTTTTTAGGGTACCGTATTTTTAATTTCTAACACCACTTTTTGAAATAATAAAGAAAAATAGACTGAAAGCGATTACAGTTACATCTTCTACGCCTCTAGAGTGCCTGCTCTGACGTTTATAAAATTGTAGCATTGGTAATTATTTTGCTTTTGAACCATCACTTCAGAGAAAGAGTACAGTCACGTCTAAAAACATGTATATAATTCAGAACTCTGTCACTTTGTTGTATTTGTCATTTGTCATTGATTTCTGTTCAAAAAAGTAACAGGTTTAGAGTGACAAATGACAAAGTTCTAAATTGGAAACATATTTATAGACGTACTATACGTACAATACGATTGATTAGTTTCATGCAATTCGAATGATCTAACATTAGTGAGCATATTGCGTTTATGTGTGTAAGTAACGGGACTGTAGTTGACTGTACAATGCAAATTGATTTTCTAATTACCGGAGTTGAACCAATCGATTAACAGAGCTGTGGCACATTCATAAAGTTGGACATTGATATATTATGAACGAGCAACATAACGATAGGATAGAATTCCATAGTCTACTTAAGCGTAAGCGCCCACGAGCGACTTTTTGTAGCTGCGATTTTCGCTGGCTTGACAACATCACATACATTGCTCCGATTCCAAAGTAAGTAGCTAAAGCACTTGTGTTATGGAAATCAGAGACAACGGTGGTATCACAAACACCCAGACCTGAGCAAATGTAGAAAAGTTCGTTTTTCTAAATTGACCCAACCGGGGATCGAAACCGGGACCTCAGAGATGGCGACACCTCGAAAACCGGTGTACAAAGCCACTCGACCACAGAGGTCGTCAAACCCTTTGTCACTGTTGTTAGTGTCATCTCGCGGGGGATTAAACGCTGAGCTACTTTTTGTAGCTCGTGGGCGTTTACTTATTGAACTCTGTATGTTATATTCTCGGCGACAAAAATCGCTAAGCGATTAATCGCTCGTGGACGGGAAACCTAAGAGTCCGGCGAACAGTGAGCTTCCTATACAAAGGTAATACCAAAATGATTTGCAATTTGAGTATAGTTAACTCTTCTTGAGATGTTATTCGGATTAAGACAGTATTAGTCTAGGATTCTTTTTTAACCGACTTCAAAAAAAAGAGGAAGTTCTCAGTTCGTCGGAATCTTTTTTTTCACAGACATTTCAAAATAATGATAAAAAACAAAGCTATTAATTTGACCGATGATAGTAACACCTGAGTTTTGCACATAAAAATACATTAACAAACCCATTATTTACATACAATATAATGTTTTCTCATAACAACACAAATCTCTCGGAATTCCCATAAGGAAGGAAACTTTTAGTCGTAAATGATCTCAGCTACTGTTGCTTTGCTACTAATGTTGCCATAACTAACAGGTGCAAAAAAGTATTTATTATTTAATCAAAATTCATTTTGGTTGCAGCATCCGGAATATTTGTTTGTTAGAGAATAACCTGTGTATGGCATTTTTTAAATGCAAACATTTTTCAATATTTAAGTAGGTAAGTACCTACTTACCTAAGCCCAAGTGCAAAAAACAGGTTTTATTTAAAAAACACATTTTTAATACGGACTACGTGGCCCTTTTCCGGCTCCATCATGAGACACTGGACACTATTTCCCAACAGAGTACTCAAGACGATTCAAAAGAGCCCAAACCTGATGGTGGTTTTAATATAGAGTTCCTGTGGCCTTCTTCAGGCTTCACATCAGACCCTGGACATTATTTTCCAACAGAGTACTCATCAAGACGAATCAAACGAGCCCAAACTCGATGGAGTTACATGGTTTTATTACAGAGTTCCTGTGGTCTTCATACGGCTTCATCATCACATCTGTTCAATGATATTAAGCCACTAAATTATACGATAAGTTTCAAGTCTTTAGCTCATCGGGAAGTTAATACTTATATAATCATTTGCTAAAGTGGACAAACAAACAAAGAAACAAATAAGAAAGCAACCTAATAAAAACGTGTTAATAAAAACCCTTTTATGTAACTTTTACCCTATATTTATTTCCTCGGGTAAGTCTACGTGGCACACTCGAGCCTCGAAAGGGCCGTTACCTCCTTTGCGTTCTGTGTGCGGGTCCTTCGTTAGCTCAGCCACGTTATGATCCTGCACGTCGGAAACTGAAGAGGGTTTTCCAAGAATTGAATAAGAACGGAAAGAATGTGTTTTCCTCACACTATTATTAACGTTCATAAGTTTCTCTTTACAAAGTTGTTTGAAGAGAACATTATTTCATAATTTTCATAACATAAACAAACCTCTATCACAGTATTTTCTGTCATGATTACCAGGACCACTTATTACCCACCATCATATCAAAATTTACCATTTAAGTGTTTGTTTATTTATTTATATGTTAAAAGAAATAAGTACCAAATAAGAGCATTTTATTAGCTAGAAGTTTCTCACCAAAATTAAAAATACCCTTTTCATATTTTATGAAAACTTTCAAGAAAATGTCCCTTAGGTATAAGTGGCGTTTTGTTCAACAACAAAATTCATCACGTTTAACGTCTCTAACGTATTTACGAGATGAGGCATCAAAGTGGAGTTTAGATGCAATTTTCTATCTTACTTTCCGCCACATTGGAAGAACGTCCGAAACTAACAGGATCACTTAGTGTGGTACAGTAGGCACTGTGTTACTTGGTGTGCTGTATCTGAGAGAATGCAAATAGAAGTTTATGTAACTGTTGCATAATGAGGGGTATTAAAACACGTGTGTTTTAACGTGTGAGTGAGTCATACACTACTTACTAGTTTCATACACTTCTTTATCTACTCTCATATAATCAGTCTCATCTACTCTCAGTTAGCGAAGAAGTGTTATTTTTATTATCAAATTCGGTATTGCGTGTATAAAGTATGTCAATACAAACTCGTTTTGAAGTTTATAATTCGAATACAATATGAGAGTATCTAGATAAAAAAATATTTAGCACGCCAACACATTAATATAGCTGTTGCTTATTGCGTTTAGGTATATTTTACCTTACACTACGATACATTAGAACCTATGAAAATGTTTGAACAAAACATTTAGGCTATTATAAAATTCTGGACTAATCGTCAGAGATGTGTTTAGGGGAAGCCAATGCGCAGCAGTGGGAGTATCATAGCTGAATGATGAACCTCATTGTTATATTAACTTTATCTTTAATCACGTAAATTCCAGTACTATACCTAGGGAGTTACCTAAATGACTCATTCATCAGCGGATCCACCACTGAATTTGCATATAGGAATTTCACATAAACTTCGTGTAGTATATAAATATTGCCCGTCGGCAAAGTTTCCTGGCTTTCAAGGCTTCACTGTTCCGACAGCTTCATCCAATCCATTTTAATCCCAGGAGTATACGAGATCATTTAAATTGCTAAAAATCTTCAGACTAGGTACTAAAATTAGTAAACCTTAAATGAAATGACAGCCATTGTGGTAGAGTGAACAACAGGTTCACTCTTACTTCAGGATCGAGGTAATAGGTTCGATTGAAAAACCATCATTTTCTCTATTTCCCCAGATCTATTGGTTGTTGAGATCTAATTAAGCGAACCTCATATGACAGAACTACTGAAATCAATTAATTAACATATCTCGCAATCATCTCATAAACAATCTCGAATTAAATATAGCTAGGTAGAAATTTATATTTTCTTTATGATTATAACCTAATTTACATGGTCATGGAGGAGTGCTCAGCTAAAATAGCTGTGGGCAAGGCACAAAGCTAGAAGAATCGATAACCGTTTGTGGCGCAAAATTCCTGAAATGGTGTCCACGCACCAAACTACGCTCTATTTGGTTAAGCCCTCTACAAGGTGGACCAATGATCTGGTGAAGGCAGCAAGTGCGGGAAATCGCTGGAAGCGGGCAGAACATCACCGATCGTTGATCCTTGGACAAACGATACCTTCGTCAATTAGTAGTTATTATTATTCTTTATGTGTTTACTTACATTTCGATTGTTGGATGTTGATCCTATTCGAGGAATACTAATTACGAAGGCTTATCGCCGAATTAACGTACCTGGGAACAAAAGAAATAAGTCGTTAATTTTAAAATTTACAAGTATATCAGTGAAAGAAGGTGATGTCACTCAAATTGTGGTAAAATTTTACTACAATAAACTAGGTAGTAGTACTATAGCAGATAATACGCTAGTGCTACGTTAAATCATAAGACCTAACTTCGGTAAGGGAAAATAGACTACTTAACTATTTTCCCGGCCTGTCTCCCGCTTTGGATGGGGTAACATTGTGTGCTTGTAAAATTATATTTTTTGAATGTACCTTAGTATTACTGGCAAAAGAAAATAGTTTTTGTTTTCCTCATAAAATCTTATATTTTTTATAAAATTTATGTTATGAATTAAGTGAAACAAACATATAATTCTTAACCTACCAAAATGTGAAACCTCGTAGCTGTGTCCTTCATTTTAAAATGATTTGCGTATCTGGCCGTCTCAGTCGCAAACAGAATCTCCATAAATCCAGAGAAGGTACATTGTTTCATGTGTCATTCCGGGTACTCGTTAATTAACTCACCGCAGTAGCATACATGTATTATTTTTAAAATATTAAAGAATGAACTAAGCTGAATGGAGAATTTGTACTTGTGAGTTCATTATAGTTGGTGCAACTATGAAGGCTCGATGTTTTAAATACCACGTTATCATAAAATGTTGAAGGTACCTACAATAGAAGAAGTTCAACACTTTACTTAACTTTAAAAAAGAACGTACAAAATCACTCAATTTCACTCAAAAAGAATTCAAAGAACCTATAAAAGGTTCGCAATTTTTTTTTATTGAAAAATTATTGTATACGGAAATGTAGGCATCTCCTGTGTGTGAGATGATGTTGCATTGCTTGAATCTCTGCGCTTAGCAGGCGAGTTAAAGGTTGAAGATTAAATGATGTTAATGAAGTGTTGAAATTAGGGAATGCAAAACAGAAGTGAAATAAAAACCGTTTTTTTTCGTTTTTTAATCCAAAACCGATTAAAATCGGTTTTCAACCGGTTTTAAAGAAAACTATTGGACCATGTGCAATAATACATTTTTATTAGAAAAATTAGAATCCATTCTCAAGTCAAATACCCAATTCAGTAATTGACTTGAGAATGGATTCTAATTTTAAGGTATAATAGAGGAGAAAGAAAGGGAAGCAAAATAAACCACTACATGAAATTTTGGCATGATTTGACGAATTTTACTATGATTTCGAAGACTCCAAAGAGATTTCAACTTGAAATCTGTTTATCGAAAAACGGTGCTGCTCATTTGCAGTCCACGAAGGTGTTAAGTGTTTGGCTTACATTCTTATTTGCCTTTTAAGACATCTTTATGTGTGAAAGGTTTGTGCTATTCTACTCTGCCCGACGCAATTGCGGCAGCAAATTAATTTCCTAACTAGTTAAACTAGCGACCGCCTGCGACTTCGTCTGCGTGGAAAGTTTTTTGCTATCCCTCAGAAACAATTTTTTTTTCGGAATGAAAGGTACCCTATGTCCTTCTCTGTACCCCTGACAACGTGTATGCAAAATTTCATGATGATCGGTTCAGTAGTTAAGACGTGAAGGCGTAACAAAAAACATACAAACAAACGGAATATTAGTAAGGATTACATCGAGTAGGTACATACTAAATCTAAGTGGTGAATATAGGTGTTTGTTTATTGTTTTCCTTTAAGTGTTCAACAGAAATACAACAACAACGTAGTGTTAAATTAAAACATGCGTGTGTGATTTCAACTGTATCAGAATTTCATATCCCAATAATGATCTCATTAGTGATGCTGTCTGAAAACCCAAGTGAAAATGAGATACCTAAATGAAAAATTACAGTAACTACGAAGTACTTATAGTTAAGTATAATTAATAATAATAATAAATAATAAATATTTGACAACATCACATATACATTGCTCCGATTCCAAAGTAAGTAGCTAAAGCACTTGTGTTATGGAAATCAGAGACAACGGTGGTATCACAAACACCCATACCTGAGCCAATATAGAAAGTTCGTTTTCTAAATTGACCCAACCGAGGATCGAACCCGGGACCTCAGAGATGGATGGCGACACCTTGAAAACCGGCTTACAAAGCCACTCGACTACGGAGGTCGTCAATTACTTAATGGATGTAAGTGAATTTTTAATGTTTTGTTATTTTTAAAATATTAAGGTCAACAAGGAGTCAAATTTCGAGATTGAAAAATCACATAATTTGTGTAAAGAATTTTTTTTGTATTTTGTTCTAGGTACACTCGACAGCAAGTCAGGTTATTACTGTTAAACTGCGAAAACAGCTTTTATTACGTAGCGCATAAAGGCGGTCTCAAGATCAACATGTAAGTAGGTATAGTCTGAGGTGCCGTCGTGAGTACCTACACAACAGGGGCGGGTGCCTTTACAGCAAACAGCTAATCAATGCAAGATACGAGTAATACTGAGTATCTTCGTGTATCGTTTGCAGCACATAAATATTTAGTGTTAAAAACCCAAAACTGATGACGTCATCGAAAAATCTTTCCACCTAATTCAATTTCTCGCCAATTCACCATTTCATAAGGGCTATACTAACAAGTAATTACATTATTATATTCCTAGCAAGTCACCGTGTCCCAAACCACAATGATTTCGGGTAATTGAGCAAGAAGGCGTCGCCTAGCAACCGCATGCTCGAGCTGGCATGTGAGACTTCGCCCCAAATTCCATTGAAAAACCATTAGATTACCCCTAACCTAACGTATACGCGTCCTATAACGACAGTTTAGCTGCTTTAGTTTGGAAGTCATTAAGTAAGCGTTTTGTCGTGCAAGCAACCAATCACCGCATCCCTTTGAAGTACTACACTTATGGTGCCACGAGGTTTATTTACGTAGGTAATGGTATTCTTTTACGCATACGGATAGGTTCCTTTTAATCATTTTATCCACGACAGGTTAGTGCTTGGCCTTCACGGTTCACCTCACTTGATGTTAAGTGACGATAACGCCGAAAGTGTAAGCGCACTACACTCGGTGTCTTCACCACTGAGGAACTGGCTATCTTACCTCTAACTGCCGGAACAAAATTTTTAAATTGTTGTTATGGGAAAGATGGTGGTAGATAGCCAAGCGGACTTGAAATAAGCCCTACTACCAACCAAACCAAATATATATGTACACCCCCACTAGGAATCTAACCCAGAACCCCTGCGTCTGACACGGGTAGGCGAACCACTAAACTACAGAGGAGGATCTAACTATATTTATAAATTTATTAATTAATGATGACGCGAGCGAATCATTAAGAAATACCTAAAGGGCTCGTAGTATAAAAAGACAATAAGTGAGATACCTACCTATGGGAAGAGTTGTGAACTCCAAAACTGAGTGAATACTTAAGCATCGAATATATAATAGTACTAAACAACTTAAGTGCAAAATAAACACAAACTTTTTGAATATTGTTCTTGTTCAGGTAGTACCTACATTAAAATATAATCACCATCAACGCTATCATTTATTTACTTACCGACTCATTTCTACGATGTTTTTCCCCGCGGCTTCAACTGAACTTATATTAACTATTAATAGTAGCGAATTAGCAAATACATTATATATTATTCAACTGCAAATTTCCATCATAAATAAGCACCCCAGTCTTTGTGCTCTCTAGACACAAGAGATCCGCACACAAATCATCTTTGAGATGTGCATAATGTGCAAAATGGGGCCGTTATTCACGAGCTAAGACAATCACAATTAATTAAAGACCTCTGTCGTGCTGTCACGTTCACTCGTCACGGCTCTTGTGTTTTTACGCTTTGTGTAAAGACTTTTCAGGTGAAGTACACAGTATGTCTTCAAAGTAGCTGAACACTTTAAGATAATATCGCATATATTTTTGCGTTATGAGTAGGATTTCGACTTAAAGATAAAGCATTATAATATTATGAAGTTAATGTGACAAAGTGCTAAACTGTTCAAATACTTCCGATTTTAACTGTTACATACTTACCTCTTCATCGCCTGATGGAAATATACAAGAATGAATAGGTAGGTACCTACAGCTAAAACGAGAGTTACGAAATGGTAATAAATAAATTATAAACCCATTTTGGTGAATATCATTTGAATTTTTTTATTCCAAAAATACCATATTATAGATTTAATCTTATAAGGATGAGGAAGCAATAATTGTCAAGAAGGAAAAGTAGAAATAATAGAAAAGTTGGACTCCATTGGTTCTCCGGGAAATTGGACGGAGTGTCAGAGTTAGTCAATACATACAAACTATGAGAAATTAAGATTCGTTTACAGTGCCTATAAAATTTAAGCAAGAATTTTACTCTTATCAAGCATATAGTGGAATTAACACAGTTTAACGACAAGTACAAAAGGCAAACAAAACCATTTCAAACTTTTAAAGAGACCAAACAAAGTAAATACGTCGCTTAGAGAAAGTTAAAGCGTATTTAATTTAAAACGTCTAAAATATTCACTGATTTGGAGCAATACCTACTACTTACAAAAAGGTCCAACATGTTAACCCTTAGTTAACACAAACAACAAAACTTAACGCCTCGTGACCACTCCGAGTGTAACCCTTCGTTTGAGAACCTTTGTATAATTCAAAATGGCAAACTAATTGCAAACAAACGTTGAATTAGTCCCATTAAAGTTAAGCCATTTGGGTAATTCGACTTGGTGGAAAAATCCTTTTTAAATCTTTCATGTACAAAACCTTTCATTATTGTAATAAGTATTACTGGATAGTAACTTTCCTACAAAGTTCCGTTTCGTTTAATGTCCTTTGTCTAGAATATCCCCTTCCTAGAATGTTTAAGTCTCTCATTGGATTAAGCCCATATTTCGCACCGGCCTGCCTGAATAATTCAGATGAAGTTAAAGCCTGAACAAACACTTCAGGAGTCCATCAACTGCTGAAAACATTTTCTATCTAAAGCCAGCAGACAGTATGGTTTTTTGTTCAGTATCCTAAAAAGTCGTGTTGCCCTTCTATTACGTAGGAGCAGTTCAGACAATTCAATTTTCAAAAGAAATTGGATTTCACTTCGATTTGGGTATCTAACAAGGTGGGTGATTAAAATTCATTTGAGTTTGGGTCTATGCTTTGATTACCTTGAATATTGAACAATATAAATAAAATACAAATAACTTTCTTATCCAGTTTTCTTGGATAAGGGACATTAAGGCGATTAGTGCCCTCACAGTGGCGCCCTCATTATATTAAATTTATTGCTCGCTAAGTACATAATGTATCGAAAATTCACACGTACAGATTGAAGCTAAGTTTCTATAGTTTATTTACAAACAAACCCCTCAGTAAAACATGGTTTGTTGTAGTTGTAGTAGGCAAAATAAGAGCAATACTTCACTCTGTACGTGTGAATTTTCGATACATTATGTACGTACTTAGCGAGCAATAAATTTAATTATGATGAGGGCGCCACTGTGAGGGCACTAATCGTCTTAAGGGAGACTTGAGGAGTAAGAAATAGTGCATCCGTACCGCTAGAGAGTGAAATTCCTTGCCAGAGTTTGTGTTTCCTGATAAGTACAATCTGGGGTGGGCCTTCAAGTCGCGAGTGAATAGCGCACGATTCGTGGTCAATCTTATCATCACCAGGCGTGATAGTGGTCAAGATTGCCTATCTTAACATTAAAAAAACAATGACATTTTACCAAGAAATCTATATTCTAAACACAGAACAAATAATTTCTTTTTATGATTTTATAACAATAGTGTTAAGTAAGTGGGATGCTCTGCGCATCAAATAGTGGTGGCTTACTCTGTTATTATTTAGAGATTTAATTTCAAAGACTTTCAAGATTTTCATTCTGTCTAGGCTAAGCTATGCCAAGATTAGAGTCAAGCTTTATCGAGGAACTATCAACACCAAGAATACAAGAATATTTAATATTTTTGATCAGATTATTTGGACTTTTCACTTCTTAATCAAAATTAATAACAAACTTTTTAAATTAAAGATAATCCATCACACAGCTAAAAAAACAACAAGCCTTCACAATATTTCGGTAATGGCGTATGTTAGGAAGGATTTTTAGGACGATGAATGTTGTCCAACGTATTTTTCATCGGAGACCTTTTTCTGTCAGCCCTGTCAACCACAGAAATTCGTGACAAATGTGATATTTCTAATGACACGGCAATTATAAGTTAAAGCAAATCTCACGAAGCATGATGTTTCAGATTATTTGTGGGGTCAGCGCCTATGATTACTAATTTTTTAGAGCACAGTTATGAAGAGTAATTTTTGAAGTTTTCAGTAACCACTGTGACGTTTGTTAACTTCTAGTCAAAATTCTAAAAGAGTCAATTAAGAAACTTGTTATACCTACCTAATTAAATCGGGAAGTTCTTCAATAACGAAGTTTATCACACCGAAAATCTTCACAGAAATTAGGAAGATATTCCTAAGACGTAAGGTCTTTGTTATAAAGATTTTCATAAAGCTCATTTTGTGTTTCGATTATCTCAATGTTGAATTCTCTAATGAGGTTTTAATTTATACCTATGAAATTCCCTGTTTTCTTTATAACCTACCTAATTTCAAATTAAGTATCAATTTACATCTCAAAACAAAATACTCCTCGTTTAATTTTCACCAGAACCAAAACAAAAACGCATCTATACGGTTCTCATTTTAAATTATTATATCAACCGCATACTTAAATCAGTTTCTTATAAAGAAATCTTGTAACCCACACTAAATTAACCTCGAGCGGTGCCACAGATAAAAATAAAGCTGGAGCGACAAACAAAAAGGACAAAAGGAGAGACGGACGCAACCAGTAAGGCAAATAAAAGAGAGAGGTAGATTGTTTCAAATGGACATATTATTAAGTCAGTAGACCTACCGCCGACGCAAAACCATCGTTAGTTATACTAAAACCAACCTTATGACAAGCTAACAATTTATTATGCCATAAAAAATATGGAATTCCTAAGTTGCTTTTGTTTATTGTAACGGCTTGATGAAACTTCTTATGGTAGTATCTATAGGGTAGGCCACAGCCCTGAGCCTGACCTTCATTTCGATTCTACTTTAGTCAGATACACATACACCTGTATTGCTAATTCCCGTAAAGAGGGTCTCTTAAAACAAAATTATGATAGAGAAGGAGGCTTTCGCCCACGACTTCGTCGGCATGGATTTGCACTACCTAGGGAAGTATGTACCACCCACAGACATATAGATGTACCACCTACGTATAGGTAGGGTTGCTATAACTTTTTCAGGGACCAGTACCTACGCAAAATTTCGGTAATAAAATGCCCAGACACTATTATTGGGAAAAAAAATAGAATCGAATACAGATTCGATTCTATTTTTTAGGTAGGTACCTAACTGACCACTGAACTATGCCTCAATGATACATACTTACCTACTTCAAAACGTATTTATATCTTTCTTTACCTTAGTTAGGTATGTTATCGTGTTCTTATTTAGAACCAAAATAAGCTAATAAAACATTATCATTGACCTATTTATTATTATTTAATTTTGTTACGTTCTTTGCAGATGTAAAAATTATTTTTTATATTAAATAATTAATGTCCAACGAACTGGTGATTACAGTTTAAATAACCAAATTGGCAGCAAGAAAGAAACAAAACACAGCGATGGGTCTCTTCCAAGAACTAAATATGACAATTCCTAATAAATAAAATTGCCTACCTATTTTATTAATCCATGGCGCCACCTGAATATTACTATAGTTGTAGAAAAAACAACTGCTCAATTATAACACAAAAAGGTCTGGGAACTGGTTTGTCAAATACTTACCACAAAGAAATAAAAACACAATGCGGCATTTTTGACCATCGTCGTCTGCCCTTTAGAATTGTATCTTTTATCTGCCACACAAGACAAGCCCACCTTGCTTGGGTTCACTGAACAAAGGAATCGAATAATCTAACTTTTTTTGTGATAACATGACGTTTTCGGACTTTTTGCACAGCCTGATGTCCGAACTTTATGATATTATAATACAAATACCTACTTAATGCGAAAAGAAATACACAATCAACATTTTATTTTTTAATAACTAATTCAATTTAGACTTTTTTTTAATCGACGACTTCAAAAAAAAGGAGGACGTTCTAACTTACTCGATTACTCGAATATGGCTGGATGGAGTAGGAAAAATTGTCATCAGGTCTGATGATGGGATCCTAGAGGAAACTCTTCACACATTTTGGCAAACCTATGCGATTTGGTTATTTTCTTTAGTAACTTTTGAAAAGCACCATTTGGTGAAGTGGAAGTGATGAAGAAGACCACAGACATTAAAAAACGTCTTATGAAGTCGGGTAGGATTTAAAATTACAATTAAATACAAATAACCTCGATGTCGTTTTTTCATATTAAATATTTACTTATGCATTTAACATTGTATTCAAGTAACTGTAAGAGGCCACAGGGTTGTTAAGTTTGTTATTTTATCCATATAAAGGTAATCAATTTCATTAAAAGACGGGCTAAGAATCTAAGATCATTCACAAAATTACTTACATAAGGATGACAAAACGAAGCTTAGTTTCACAATATACGCCCAGACCCGCTCTATCATAGCTATTGTTATTTCATAGATACGCCAGTCATCAGCCTTGACACTACATTAAATCGCTTAATCTTTTCCGTAAGTCCTGACCACACACGCGTGTGGTGCGAACTGCGAGTGCGAAACTGCGAACCCTATGCCTATTCCTAATACCAGCCTTATGTGCTTATGTTTTGAATAATGAATAAGTAGTCCACGCTACGAGGAGTAATTTGTCGAGAGACCTTCAACTTACAAGGGCTATGTACTAACATGTATTAGGGTTCATAAAGCAATGTAAAAAACGAAGAAAGCAATACCTCTGCCACTTCCAATACCCTTGTCAGCTGCATTTGTCAATTTACACAATAGGATAATTTTCATTTTTGCTTATTAATTTGTTTGATTTGATTAAGAAGACGGACTTGACCTTCAACTCGTAACAGAGAATGCAAAAGGATCATGATAATTCATTTAATAAACCCACTGAGATTGTCGTTGTTAGCAAATTATTTATGTAATACCACACTTTAGTTATCTCAAGCTAATGGTAGCAAATACTTTGATAATAAATACAAATTCCCTTTAAATACAATTGCTCTTTAAGAAAAAAATAACGCCACACGACTCCTCTCGCGCTTGACTATATTTTTTTAATCCCGACCGCCTTATTACAGACTGTAATCACCTCTTAACATGACTAGTTTTTTATTGCCTCGTAATCACCGCGGGTTAATAAATAGCCGGGACGACTCCAGAACACTCCGATTCCACAATCCAAATCTCCTCTACAAACTAACCTCATTAATTTGTGTAATAGCATTGTCTCTTTTTACCTAATGGAGAGTGACAAAGAGGCTGGACCTACATTTTACAGGAATATTACAGACGCAAATAATTTGACAATTAGGTATTATTATAGATCTGTTTTGTATGGTTTTAGGTTATTAACACGTTTTTTTACGTTGCTTTCTCGTTTGTTTGTTTGTCCACATATTTGCTAACGATTTTATACTAGCTTCGCGATGAGCTAGAGACTTGAGAACATAGGTCAGAACTAAAAGGCAATGCAATATTATGGTATCATGAGCTGATCTTATGATGGAGCCGGAAGAAGGCCACAGGAACTCTATGATGAAACCTTGTGTTTTAGCTCGTTAGAATTGTCTTGACGAGTACTCTGACGGGAGACGAGGTCCAAGGGTCTGATGATGAAGCCGGAAGAAGGCCACAGGAATTATGTAATAAAACATGCAACCTCATCGAGTTTGGGCTTGTGATTCGTTTTGATACTCTGTTGGGAAATAGTTTCCAGGGTCTGATGTTGAAGTCGGAAGAAGGCCACAGGAACTCTATAATAATACCACACAATGACACAACCCCATCGAGTTTGGGCTCGTTTGATTCGTCTCGACAAATACTCCAATAGCAGAAGGTGTATTTTTAATTTTAGCTCGTTGACTAAAAAGCAGAAAATAATAATTTACTGAAAAAAAAACTTTTTTTATATAAAAACACGTTTTTTAATAAATTTTTGCGGCAGAATTCATTTCATACTTTTTAGTTCGTTTTTATTTTTATAAAAATAAAAATAAAAATAAATGACCTATTTCCATATTGTACCTATGTTTGTTTTTCTCTGCACATTTATTTGCTCTGTTCAATATGAACGAAAAACTACAAAAAAAATTTTTAGGTCAGTGGAACAAAATGAAAAAAGGCATAGATAATGAAAAAAGGCATAGATAATGAAAAAAGGCATAGATTATGAATACATTCTTGACATTATCAGGGAAAACTTTTTGATAATAATTCTGCTTAATTTCGTTAGCTCAGCTTAATAAAGGGATCTGAAACATTTCCAAACTTATTACAATTTTCTCGGGAATGTCTTAAAGATTCACTAATTTAAACATAAACTTCTTTCGCTCAAGATCAACAAGATAACAAAACTAAGTTATTGAATTGTTTAAATATTTTCTTGTATTTGCTTTAGAAAGTTTGCAATTGACTTTTGAAAACGTTTTAGAGTCAATAATTCAAAGTAAAATATCGCAAATAAAACATAAACAAACTAAGTGACTCGGTAGCTCAGCGGTATTGGACCGGACTTCCAAAGGTCGCGGGTTCGATTCCCGTCCGAGATTATGATCTGGTGCGAGTCAAATTTTTTCTAGTTTATTATTTAGTATAGTATAAAAATAGCATTGTGAATGCTAAAATCTCGAATTTAAAAATAAACAAACTTAAAACTATGACAGTTAGTTCCAGAATTTCAGTAGAAATTAAATCGAAAATCGATTTTCATGCATATTAATTAAAGAAACATTCGTTTTTTAACTAAGTAGACAAAGAAACGGGAATAAGAAAAAAAACATGTCTGAAGGTCTAAAAAAAGCAATGCTCTGATGGTGATGACCGTGAGCAGTCCTGTGTCACACTTCCGCCCAGTGACAAGAAATGATTGTCAGACGAAGATCCGCCTGTCTACATAAGTATACAATAAGAAGACCTAAATAGATTTAAAGAGGTAAGTAAATAGCAACTGTAAACGCGTTTGTACAAAAAGAGGAAGAATTGCTTAGAACGATGATTATCATAATTGTTAGGATATCCTGCCTGCCACCGAGTGCGTGCAAAGTACAAAAACAAATATCATTCGCTTCATATATTTTTACGTCTTCTGTCTTTGTCTTTGTAAAGGCGAGCGTACAAATAAAAAGGAAAAATAAATCATTTTCTTTTGAAACGACTCCGAATATTTAAGATAGAATTTACTACTAGCTGGTAGTCTTCTTCGGGAAACACATAAAGAGAAGATTTCATTAATATAAATACGATGATCATAACAATTATTAAGAACCAACGCCGATAACCTACAAACCCATTACCTCAGAAAACCGCATCTAAATTCTAAATCGTTCAAACCGTTCTTGGAAAAAATAGGAAAATAATTTAATTACTGCAGCGCTCCCTGACGGTTAAACACCAAAACACCTATCATAGAAGCATCGCCGATAACCTACAAACCCATCATGAAAAAACCTCATCTAAATCGGTCAAACCGTTCTGAGTGCTTAGTGCGAGTTTTTTTACCTCACGCTCGATCGTGAGCGCGTTAGAATTTTGTATGGCGTTGATGAAGTTCATCGCGTATTCCGCTAGATGTCGGGCCACAAATCCTATAAAAAACGAAGTTTACGTTAACGCGGTCGAGTAAGTAAAAAACTCGCACTACACACCCTGGAGATAAATGGCAACATTTGCGTTTGCGCACACACAGACACAACTTCTCACGCTAAACGCATATAACTAACTAGGTACCTTCTCCGTTCCGTCGTCGCGGGCTTAGAATAATAACACTTATGGGTACGATTAGGTAACATATTATTATGAAGGATAAAAATCTGAAAACTTTTATTTGCCTCACTTTTTACAGTGCTTTGTAGGGTACTATCGTTCAAGGTTGTTATTATTCTAAGGTTGTGGATAAAAAGAAACCGCACCTTTAATTAGGGACCGATATTACAGAGGCAGCTCTGAGCAGAAGAGTCCTTATTAATGTTACATACAAGGGAATAAAGAAACATCGATTAATAAAGCAAACCTATACGAACGGGTGTGAAATAAAAACAAATCCAAGTTAGTTATTTAAATGTTACGTGAAGAAAACATCGTTGAACCCTTCCCATACGTCTGTGCGGGAAGATTGCGCAATCCCGGTCTACCCAACCCGTCCGAACAAAAACTCGTTTGCATAATATAAGACAAGCCTAGTATCGAAGACTAAACGCAAATAAATGGTTCCTCCAAGTTAAGTCGACAATTCTCCGGGTCAACGGCTCCCAGATAAATTTCAGAGTAGACCTTTCCGAATACAAAATCTGTCGCTTTCTCTTTTTGATGTTCGCCTACGTGTAATGAAGGATCGACTCCGATCAGTCAAAAAATTGAGGCAGTCTGCCCTACCAAGGAGCCCCCAATTTTCTCAAAGAACAATTTTCTGTTTAAATCAACTAGGTAATCAGCGAATGTTCCGACGTACCTTTCTTGTTTGGTGTTATTTTGAGATTATTTCTTTCTTTGTTGGTAATTTCTATTATTCTATTACCTATACGGCTGTACGATCAATTTGATCAGGTCTTATAGTGTCAACTTAATTCCCCAACAGAATTTTATATTATTTGAGAATATTTGACCTTTTGTCATAAGTTTGGTTCACTTTACAAAAAGACAAATAATAGGCAGCTTAGCTGAGCAATAGGTAAGTTCCTACTATTATTTGCCTACGATTTATAAACGAATAACTACCTACTGTCCAGCAAAGTTATGCAAAGATTGCCTTGATACTCAATTCAATTTCTCAAGCAATTGCACGAGTACTTACTTCACAATTTGGTAAATTTCCATCTGAACAAATGTCGCTTGAATACGTGCCAGCCAAATTTAAAGATGCACTAAAATTAATCGATAAATTAAGAAGTCTTGCCAATTTTTGATATGACCTATCCAAATGTTTCAATGCTTCCAAAAAAGAAAAATAAATAAAAATGTTAGTTATATGTAGGTAGCTTTTATTTATATTTTTGAATTTAAGAAACTGAATTGAAAGCAATGAAGATACAAGTAAACTCTCTACAAACTTTGACTAAATATTGACTACGTATTGATTGATTGTAATTAAACTATCCTATTCGAAAGTGGCCGTTTCCAAAGTTCCAAGAATGTAAAACCACAATGTTATGTTATCGTAAACTTTGAGTCTTCTGATATCCATTATTAATGCAACACAAAAGCTTCCAAGAGAACCTAATACTCGTAGTTTACAGGGTGGCCCAGTTAGCTATAGGACAAGGCGAGAGCCACTGGGGTCGTCCACTGTGTATAAATAACAGATAATCTAGCTGGATCTTTGAAGGGCAAGTGTGAAAGGAAAACATAAAAGATACAAATTGCTCTGTTAACGAAAAATATTGCATCAATTTCAGTGTTCTTTCTTTTATTACATTATGTTACATTATGCTGTACTACGGTCTGTTTCGTGTTTATTGGCACGTAGATTTTCTTGAAGAGGTTTTTTTGCCATTTCTTCTTGTCAAGGACTCTAAGAAAAAATGTAAGTATGATAATTGTTTTGTAGGTGCAATAAAGAGTAATAAGTAGGTCGAGTGAGTGCGAAGCGCAAGCGAAGCGTCTCTGGTTCAACTTCGGCAAAAATGCTTTCGTATGTTCTTCCGGTGTCCGTTTGTTCTCTTCTACAGGTCACATTTCTCAACCGATTCTCGTGAAATTTTGTGAACAGGTTCGAATTCTGTGGTAGGTTAGTTTTTCGTTTTTTTTTTCAAACTAGCGGAGATATGTTAAAAAATCATATTTCAGCAGTTTTGAAAAATGTTCAAAAATACTCAACACAAATCTTTTTCTGTTAGCGGTGCAAAACAAATGTTTTTTATTTTTAGAAGACTCAAATGTTCATAGTTCAAAATCAATCAAAACATTTCTGGCTAATATTCGAAACTTGAAAATAATAAAGTTGTGACAGAATTTATGACTTTGTATTAGTAAGTATTTGTTTTTAAGCAACATAAGTACAATTTAAGCTACTGTTAACTCGAGGTCTAAACATTCTCATATAGGTGGTTATACATTCATTAAAAACTCTTTGATAAATAGTCTTTGTTTTGGAGTCGATTCTTCATGATAGTGTAGAAGATCAAAAGTATCAGATCAGAACTCGCCAGATACACTTCTGATTTATTAATGTTGTTGTTTGATTTATCTTATGTTCTGGTAACTTACTTAGGTAAGTATAATAAATGCGGAAAAGATTTTCTCGTATATCAGGTAAAACCATTAGGTACTTACAATGATATTAACTTTTTTAATATCATTGGCTTACACAATAATAAACTATTTCAACTATTTACGACTTTTTAATATTCTTGTAAAAATAATCTCTGGCTTCATTACTTATTATGTTCGTGTAAGCTGTTAAATAGGTACGTTATACGTGAAACCAAACACTACTTAAGTGAAGAATATAGGTACCTAGACCTACTTATTAAGTATTTTGCTTTTTCAAAAAACAAGAAAAAAGTTTTTGCTTAATGATTAATATTTCCACAAGGAAAAAAGTGTAAAGTAGTTATTATTGTTATTATTTAAAACGTTTATTAACAAATATCGACAGAACTGGTATTAAAGAGGTCTCTTTCACATTTCCCTGAACTAAGTACCTTACACCTCAAGCTCCTTTACATCTGAATTCTGAATAATTTCATCAGGACCCCACATTGAATTTCACAATTACCTACCGACATCAAACCACCGACCCTACCTATCTGATTTGATGAGCACACCTATATTAATGACTTTCATAATGGAGTAGGTACCTGACATTGACTTCTACAGTTCACTTCAGTTTCATTATGACCTCTATGTTTATTGTATTAAAGATTACCTAGACTCACAATGTAGATACTATGTCATAGATATCAAAATCGACTGAAATGCTTTCAACTCTGTTGAGATAGAATAAAACCTATTTGCTATCCATGTTATTTATCACACTCATAAATTTAAAAGATAACCATAAAAAAGAATGTGTCAAGTTGATATTAAAAAAAATATTACCAATCCAACAGATATTTTGGTTACCACAAAGAGACCACCGATAATTTAAACATGTTATTTGCCAAAGATAAGCAAGTATACAATGCAAATCGGAACAATAAATTCAGCCGAATGTTGAAGTTCATGTCCGTAGAGACGAATCAATAATTCCTGGATTTCAATTAACCAGTTTCCTGCTTTTAGAAATGAATACGTCGTTTTGAATCACAATGACGTCCGAGCGAGGCTATCTCATTTTCGTCATTGACTCTGAGCCTTTATTTCTTAGCGGAGTTAATGCAATCGGTTTGCGAGGCTCCCGCTCGACAGCAGTGTTTGTGGCTGACCGGAGATAAAGCCACCGACACACAAAAGCAGATACCCTTCCCCCCTCGCCCTTCCAGGCTAAGGGGGACCGTTTAAGCCGCCGATTGCCCCTTAGAATGCCAGACGTAACCCCATCTCCCCTCGTTCGACATCCGAATGGATTCGAAAGAAAACCTTATTCTCATTCCGATCTAACGCCCATTGTTTGAGAATTTGAGAACCTGCCACAATTGCTTTTCCAATTTAACAAACGGCAACTAAGCCTTCATTCATGTAGGTATGTTTCCTACCTAACTTTGTTTGAAATACTTAGATGTTAAAAGCCTACTCAGATAATTACTGCACAATAAGTCCGCATGTTTGGCACTAAATAATTGTTTTAAATTGTCTGGCATATTGTTATTTATTGTGTATACTTAGTAAAGGTACAATTTCTAATAATAAGCAAAACTCAGTGAATCAAAAAATATAAACAGAGTTTGCAAAGAGATAAAAACACAACCTTCACTACTGATTCTAAGGAAGCTAAAGACTGTAACATTGACTTCGCCAAAGCTTAAAATGACAAAATGGCCTTTAGCAAAGCAAAACGAAGCGTTGAAATAATGTTTGCTTTCCTAAATACGCAATAAGTAAGAAGCTTCAAATATTCATTTTTCAAATTTATCTTGAACGTAAACCCTTCGAGCGAAGTTGATTTTGATTTTGCTTGTTACCAAATTGGATTCAATCATTCCATTTAAATTATTTTAGAATTTAAACGAACTCTTCGGAATAAAAGTGATGGCCTAAATTTGGGAATGCTGGGCACAGCATTAGCCAAATCATTTAGAAATTAAGTTAAATACGATGTCACGTCTTCGTCCGTCCGTCCGTGTCATTAACATTTGGATAATAAACTTTTGATTCCAACGATAACTGAAAACTTTCTCAATTGTTTTTTTTTGTTTAGTGGTTTACGTTACCTGCTCATCACATAAATCAATTAAACTTTAATTATGATTGTTACATTATGTTGCCATCAATATTTACTTTGATAAAGTAGTACCTACTTAGGTACCTAAATTATAAACTAAAATTATCTATCTAGTTGTCAGTGTGAATGACTCGTCTATTTATTTTCGTGATGATCACTTAGGGTTGTCTCTTGCAGTTGCAAATGAATTCTTGGCTTAAGTAAGTACCATCTTTTGAATCGACATAAATAAAATATGGATTTCAAATCAATATTCGCCCAAAATTATACATTTAGAAACAAAAACAAACTTCAATCAAAGATCTTTTAACTTCGCTGAAAATAGTATACTGAACTTTTATTCAAATGTATGGGGCAGTAAATTTCCGTTATTTCAATTTTCCTCGAAGTCATAGTGACATGACTCATTGAATTTCTTTCCATTTCCTACTATTTGGTAGTTTTATCAGCCCTGGTCACCGCGCCAACTGGTTTTGGCATCTCGCCGGGCTTTAGTGACGTTGCGCCTCGTGGACACTGCGGAAACGGAACCGTTTCCTCTTTCTAAGAACAATCTACTGTGGTTTTATGCCACGGCCATAACTGATCTTTCGTGATACAAGAACAAAGTGTAGGAGCTGCATATTGTAGCGCGTAAATCATTACAATCAACAGAGGCATCGTGTCCTATGTGTAGTCGACACAGCAATGCCAAACTGCCTCGCTAAGTTAAGTAGGTAGTGTACCTAAGTATCTGCTCGAAGTTCAAATCATATGGTGGAATTAAGTGTACTGATTTATATACTTAGTTCACCTAGGTGAATTAAGTCTACGACGGGTTAGCTATTACTGAAAAAAAACAGATGAATTAAGTAGGTAGGTATACTAATCACGATCGAAGTCTAATCAATATATTTTATTCACCTAGGTGAATTTAGTATACTGATTAGTATAGGTAGGATTCACCTAGCTAGGTGAATTAGCTCAGATGGATTAAGTCTGCGACGGGATCGAATCTGACTAAACCCAACTCCTACCTAAATCTAAACCTACCTAACTTCAGCAATTCCACAAAAAAAATAAGTACCTAGGTACTACTTATACTCGTACTTAATTGAGACTCGGGTAACTGTCATTAGCAAAGTTGTTGTGAAAACACTGAAATAGGTACTTTATTACAATTTACATAAGAACTCTCATGAACACAGAAAAGGGAAGTAAGAGGAAAAAATATATATCTATTCTGTGCTCATGAATAGCATAATAGCAGCTGTAGGTAGGTACATAATGTAGCCTACAATTACAATATCATCTTCGGGGTGAAATTTGCTCGCAGCCTGGCAACATTCACAGTCCATATTCGTCAGCTGTGCTGTGGAGTGCGACCTGCGACGATTAATGGGAGTCGTTTGCACGCGTGCGTCTGCTGTGTCGGCAACCGTATCCACTACTCTTGAAACTCGAATAGGAACTTCTTTTGATTATGATAGTGATTCGAGACTCGAGTAAACTTGTAGTTAACTACAAAAACTATTTCATAATATGAATGCTAACATGAAAATACAACAGGTACTTTTGAGTTTTTGTAATATTTTATTCGGCTCCTCTTCAGGGGACATGACTGCGGCTAATAATTTTTACTGACTAATGATTATTTTAGCAATGCATGCGCGTCGCTATCATCACCAGCCACGATAGTTGCAATGAGCGACCGTTAGGCGAGGCGTTGTGTCGTGGCTGCAATTAGAATTCACTGCATTAATATGAAGCAGTAATTATATATGGCGGGTGAAATAAATGCATACCGTACCTACTTTATCGCCGTTTTACTGTTCAAGTAGAAATCGAAATATGTATCTTACATTGTAGGAAATAATTAGGCATAGTATAGTAGCCGAATCCGAATCGTAGTATAAAATTTTGATCGGATTTACTAATTCTTATTGTAATTACTGAGATGCAATGTGTATCATATTTCTGAACAATAAGAGACTCAGACAGTCAGATGAAAATGGCGGGAAGTCGAGCTAGCTCGTGGTGCGAGAGAAATGGGAGGACATAGAAGATTTCTTTAAGTTTTTGCATGTTTGATTTAACACAATACAACTGTTAATCATACTAATTTGGTGTAAAAGGGGTTCTGTCTTTAGCTATGTGAGGGTTGGAGCGGCTATTGGGCAGAAGGGAAGCCGCTGATTTTCACCTCCACCTTGGTGATTCTTTCGTATTCACCTTAGTCAATGACTAATAGTTAGCAACTGAATATAATATCACTTTGTTCTAAATAGCCAGCTATTATAATTTTGTGCTAAGCAGATACTTATGTAAGTAAGTATAATTATTATGGAGAATTGTAGGTTTTACTATACTATGGTTATACTGATTCAATTCTTTAGAATCTTTAGATGATCAAAGATCCAGGGTGACGGTGACGACATGATACGCAAAGGCTTTCCCACAAGTTCTTAAAGAGGTTGCGTGAATAGGATATTGGTGTTTCTAATAATGGAAATAACACAACTTGTGTGCTTTGGCCACAACCTGTGCTAGCATTTGGTAGAGTATTTTTGTAGACTTCCTTCGGTTTAGATGTGAACTAGCAACACTAGTCTCAAGCAATTTTCCCCAGCTCGATTAATGGAAACAGTTTCCCGACGAGACTTGATGCGGCGTAGGCACCGGTGCAACTATTGCAACTCGCAAAACTTCATAGCGCTGGCTCTCCTTATGGAGGTGGAATCACTGTAGTGATCACTTACCTACATTAATATCAAATTCATCTAAATTACTTACTCGGGAGTCGGTCGAGACCTCTTGCAGATGGAAGCAATTAACTTAGAAGTCTTTTAAACCTTTTATTTAGGCTATTACATTGTTTTCAATTAACATAAAAAAAGGCGTAGGTTCTCTCTATATCTTTTTTTCAATAGGTAAGTACTGTGGAAATCGTCTGTTTCCGCATCACCGCTGTTGCGTTATCTTATAAAAAGTTAGGATTCAAAAGTTAGAACAGGGGCCGTACCGGCTAACGCATCGAACTTCAGAAATTCTACCGGGCTTCAAATTAAAACAGATAAATAGAGCCCCAATCGGGCAAAAATGGCGAACCCCGATTCATGATGTCACACGAACATCGATATCTTCTAAATAACTTCGGCGAATAGTACAATACGAAACTCCTTACTTCGATTTATCTGTTTTAAGTTGAAGCTCGGCAGGCCCGCCGAAGTTCGAAAAGTTAGCCGGTAGGGCCCCTGAAGAGCACGCTGGGTACTATTTCTGTGACGCTGGCGCCACCCGGCGTCCGTGGCGTAGGTCATCCATAGATAATACCTTAGAGCATTCTTAATGCTCTAAGGATAATACACGTACATTGTAGGCATGGATGGTCGCGAGTGACAAAAAATAAAATACGCTACGGACTTACTTAGTGATGTTTGATATGAAAAAGTGTAAAAAGCTAATAATAAAACTTTAATATCGAATTAAAACGTCCTTTTTAATATTTACGCCTTCACATCATTATAGTACTTACCTTACTTACTTACTCACATAGGGACCTATAGCTATCGTATTTATTTATCCGTAATTTTCTGGTTAAGATGGAAATAGCAAAGGATTTATTAATGGACTCAATTATTTGAGGCCTTTGAAGTTCTCTTGAACTTTGTAATAAGCAGAGTTCTCAGAACAATTTATACTTACCCTACTTACATTACAGGAATCCCTTAAAAATACAGACAGAAATTACTTGAATTTAATATAGGTAAATTGCGTTTTTACCGGCATGACAGAGCTCTGTTATGTTATTAGTATAATATTATTGAGGCGTATGAAGTCATCGATTTAGTGAAATAATAACAGAAGAAATCAGATTATTCAATGGCGGCGTAATAACCTATTTAAACTGATAAACTTTTACAAGGTATGTATGACGTAAATATTCCTACATGACCTGTTCCGTACTTAAAAAGATTATATGAGATAAGTAATTCAATAAAAAATCCTACAAGCAATATGTACACTACGCAGTAGGACCACGGGCAACAAAGGGTATTACAGTAGGTATAGATACGTTAAGATACGACCGAAGAATGACCAGAATATAGGTACTTGCTTACGTAACCTACATCCTTAAAAATTATATCATTCCTTTGTAGCAAACGCGAGTCGCGACAGCCTAAAAATAACTTACTTCGAATTCAATAAACTTTAGACGAAGGGAAACACATTTAAAAGCCGTATTGTCGTCCTATTGAATATTCTAATTAAATAATAAAAAAACACCATAAAACCGATAGCATCTCTTATCTTCTTCAGATTGGAGGAAATGAAACAATTTAATCGGCAATAGCCATAACGTCATCATCACGTATTCTTGTACAGAGGCATGTAAATAATTAGTATCTTACCGTGTTCATAAAGTCGTGCGTGCTTCTGAGGAAATTACTCAAAATGTCTTACCTTCTAAGCTATTTGTAAAAAATATTAAGTAAGTACCTAGTCATATTATAAAAACCCCCTTTTAGCGATCTTAATTACAAAATGTTCGTCGTTCTACATGAGGAAAATTTATGTAAGTAGGTATGATTAAAAGCAGGCAAACATTGATAGAAGTATTAAGTAACGGGTCCGTATGGTTTAACTGGTTATCAACATATTCGTATTTTGGTGAGTAGAAAAATCTATTCGGTCAGCCAAAATGGTTTGGTACCTTTTTGCCAGCAAATATTACTAATTCAATCAGCAAATTAATGTCATACTGGACTGCTCTAAATTTTTTTAGCTGTAATGATGCTGATGCTGTAGTGATTTACGTTTAATAAATTTTTCAATTCAGTGACAGTGATCAGACAAACAGAATTGATTAGATGCCATTGTCATAACGTAAGGCAATTTTAGGAAAGACCAGGTATGGGATGGGTGAATCATGTCGGACTGCGATAACGAAAGTTAAGCAACTCTAGGAAAAGCCGGGTATGAGATGGGTGACCGTTTGGGAAAAATAGCATTATGCATGTTAAAATATTAAATTAAAAAATGTTAAGCGACTCTGAATAAGGGTCGGATTTGGGATGGGTGACCGTTTGGGACTGCAATAACGAACGTTAAGCTACTTTTGATGAGGCCGGGTATAGGATGGGTGACCGTGGTACCGTGATAACGAAAACACAAACGCATAATGTTAAAACTAAATCGCAATCAGCCCGGACAGTTCTCAAGCTATCAATAAACAACTGTTGATTGAAGTAAGATAGCACTAATAGATAATTATTGGCATATTATAGTAGACTTTCGAAAACCTCGGAAACGAAACACAAAATGCATTGCTAAATTTTCAAATTCTTACATTGAATTTTGTAACAACAAAATTTCATATTTTACTGCTCGAATTACTGACAAACTTTAAAACGTTCCCTGAATATAGAATGCGACTAACTGTATTGTAATGGATAATACAACAAAATCAAATAATTCATATCTGAATATAATATATCCAAAATATCGACTACTTACCTACTTAGTCGACGATGATAAACTCGAAGATATTGTATTATTAACCCCCGACGCAAAAAGAGGGGTGTTATAAGTTTGACGTATCTCTGTGTTTAGGTATCTGTCTGAGGCAACATAGCTCCTAAACTAATGGACCGATTTTGTATTTAAAATCTTTGGGTTTATCATCTCCAATGGAAACTTTTGGCAATTTTGCTAATCCAATGCACCACGCTGAACAATGAATCCAGCAAGTTTTTTATTAGTGAAACAAATTCGGAATACAAATAGGTCGTACGATAGCGACCGTGACTGTTTAATTATGGCTTAGCAGTAACACGCGATAACTTGACGACGGGTACAGACAAGTTCCAGTTATCTTGAATGTATGTACCTACTCGTAGATACAAAAAACAAATAGTAGATAGATAGGTAAGTAGTAGGTACCATTGATTGTGATGTGATTGATTGTCTTACAACTATTCAAATAATCCAAGTGACTCTTTTTATGTAAATGCAAATTGGTTACAGAACTAACTGATGAAATCACAGGAAATTATTTTTTTCTACAGTTTTACCAGTAGGACTTAACAGAAGAAACACAAACAATGAATAATTTTACCTTGGGTCAACGCGCCCTCTGCTCTATTCAAGGTCTTGCTTGCGGAGCGGAGCTAAATGATTTAAAATTGGTTATAAGATAGCGACGACCAAACTTGTCTACCACTACTACTAATATATGTAGGTGATTTATTTAAGTAAGTAACTTTGTACCTACTACTTAGATATGAATTTTTAACTTTGAAGAAAAGATGTGATTCTAAACTGAGAAGGACCATCACACCTTACTTACAGAATACTTCATTGCATAACAGTATTGTTTGGTAGTTTGTTATGGTCGATGAGCAGGGTTACCGGAGCTTTAATGGAAGATGGTGTCAGGGTTGGCAACGTGTTCATGGTTATCATGTCAATCACAATAAAGTAGCTGTACCTGATTGCTGGCTATGGGCTTTTCTCTGCTCTGCCCACATCCAGCAGCATCTCGTGATCACAAGATCGTCGATTCACCTTGTGGGGCCTATCCACAAAGAAACTTTCTTTCAACGGCCATCGGAATTTTGGTTACTTTACTCTTCCTTCACTCATAATTTTTGCTTCAATCGAAACATTCTACATAGTATACTTTTCAAGTGTTCTTTGAAGAGATCATTCAATAATCTTGCGTGAGCCCAAAACCGACATACATACTTTTTCTTTATTGGAACCGGTCATGTGAACAAAAGGGTTCGGGAAATACTTTTGACAAACTGCCAAACCTACATAAATCCCGATTTATTACAACTATTTAATTTGAGTTGGCAGTGAAATGACTTGGTCAGTTTGTTCATTAATATCTTTGAACAAAAGAATTTATTGTTTATATGTAGATACTTTGTTCCGACAAATGGCAAAGTGTACGGCGGCGAGGCGTAAACAGTGTATTCTTCCAAAATGTTGGAATTATTTATAATGATCACCACAAGATTGCTAATGCTTGTAAGTTTTTTTAGGTATACTCCCTACCTACATTATTTAGTTTGTCTGATTGATTAAGTGGAACAAGTTCACGTCAACAATTTAGCACAGTACCTACCAGGTACACCCACTCATAAAACGTTTAGTAAGTAGGTACTTAACAAAGAATTGAAGACCATCATGACGAAATATCAAAACACTATAAATAAATTCTGAAAAATATCAGGTATCCAATACACTTTTTTGGAATACCTAGGTCATTTCATTTGTCCTTTTTTCACAAATTCTTTGTTTCATGTGTAGGGTGTAGATTTAGTTTAACACTAACAAACATTTGTGTCACTAGTACGTAGATAGGTTTAAATAGTAATACTTATATTATTATTAAGTATATCTAACTTCCGAAAAATAACTGTATTTGATGTAAAATATTGTTTTGCATTATTCTTTAGCACAAAGGGAAAACAACCCTACTAAGATAAGATTACCAGAAAAAACGTTATTGATCAGAAAGGTTTTGTAAGTCGCCCAATTTCATTTAGGTAGTAGGTACTTATATAATGTTTTAAATTTCCATGGTTTTTGACGTTATTAGAATAAACTATATCGGGATTTACACCATGTACCTGTTTATTTTTGAGACTCCGATATTTCGGCGCAGTTGCATGCGCCATGGTCACGGAAGAACTGTCGATTGTTGCGTGCGGGTAGATGTTATTGGCAGACAAATCGGTCTACCCTCCGTCTAAGTCTTTTATTATTAAGTTCGATACCGGTACCACTGTCTGCAAACTCACTACTCACTCGAATCTGTTCACGACACACGACACTCACTGTATCTGTACGCGAAACGGCGCTTTTACATTTCATGTTGTTTTTACACAAACGGATTACGGGGTTCCAAACACTCGACAATTTAAACCCATCTTCACGATTGAAATTTTTGTATTTGGTAATTTCAATCGCTTCTCTGACCATTCTTGGTATGTAGTGGCGTTCTGTTGAGATAATCTGAGGGTTATGAAACTCGATCCAGTGATTTGTGTCCGAATGAATTAAATGTTCAGCGATGGCCGATTTTTGCATATCGTTGTTTTTGACCGCTTTTATGTGCTCCTTTATACGGCATGCTATTGTGCGTTTAGTTTGGCCGATATATGAACTACCACAACTGCAGTCGATCTTATAAACACCAGGTTTCTATGCAGAGAACATCATTGATGATGTTCTCTGCATAATGAAGGAAAACAAACAGGATGTTGAAGGTTATCTGGCATATTTAAACAACATTCATCCGAAAATAAAACTTACCTGTGAGATGGAGGCAGACAGAAGCTTAGCATTCCTAGATGTCAAGATTAAGGTGCGTGTTGACGGTACGCTCAGCCACTCTGTATACAGAAAACCTACACACACAGATCGCTACCTCGAAGCTACTTCGCATCATCATCCTGGACATCTAAACTCTGTAGTGGCATCACTAACAAACCGTGCATATGATCTTTGTGATGATGAACACCTGCACAATGAGTTACAACACGTGCGGCATGTCCTACAAAGCAATGGATATTCAGGAAAGCTTCCACCGAGACACAAGAAAAAGCACCAGTTACAGAGGCAGGAAGTAGATAGACAGCCGGTATTTTTACCATATGTAAAGGGAGTGACGGATAAGGTCTCAAATATTTTAAAAAAGTACGCAATAAAAACTATCTTCACTCCTTTGAAAAAGGTATCGCAATGTCTACGGTCCCCGAAAGATAGTTTTCCTTTGGAGAAACCTGGTGTTTATAAGATCGACGGCAGTTGTGGTAGTTCATATATCGGCCAAACTAAACGCACAATAGCATGCCGTATAAAGGAGCACATAAAAGCGGTCAAAAACAACGATATGCAAAAATCGGCCATCGCTGAACATTTAATTCATTCGGACACAAATCACTGGATCGAGTTTCATAACCCTCAGATTATCTCAACAGAACGCCACTACATACCAAGAATGGTCAGAGAAGCGATTGAAATTACCAAATACAAAAATTTCAATCGTGAAGATGGGTTTAAATTGTCGAGTGTTTGGAACCCCGTAATCCGTTTGTGTAAAAACAACATGAAATGTAAAAGCGCCGTTTCGCGTACAGATACAGTGAGTGTCGTGTGTCGTGAACAGATTCGAGTGAGTAGTGAGTTTGCAGACAGTGGTACCGGTATCGAACTTAATAATAAAAGACTAAAGAGCTTATTAAACCATCCTGAATTCCGGACCCGTTATCAAGCCGCTCCTTAATTCCGAGACGTTTAATTGCAGTTAGGAAGGTAGGATCCTACCTAGCACCCTTAATTCAGGATGAAATGTTCTTCGGCAGAAAGGGTGCTACATTAAGGACAGTGTTATCGCATTTAGGACGCTCTGCCGCAGTAGTCATTTAAATAAATAGCGACTTTACTCCGACACAATAAAGCGCAATTCAGATCGGACACCGCTACAGTTCCTACGACGTCTCTTCTCTCTCTTTCTGACGACGCTAGGGTTTGTTTAAATGAACTGCGTTTATCGATACTTTGCGGCTCAAAGGGCGTAATATTTTGGCCAAAATGAGTTTTGTATGCCATCTTATTTAGATTTTTCTCCACTATCGATCTGTAGTATATTTAAAATTCTCAAATTCTGAAAACAATGGTGAATACGACCCATAAATTATAAAATACCACATTTATTTTGTCATTACAAAAATCAATAAATATAAATCTTCTCTAGTTAATTGGCCTACCTATATAAATGTCTGCATAGAATACAAGTCTCTAAATTATGGGTTAAGGGTTGTCAAATTGACCTATTATACTAAAAACAGATGTAAGTATTGTATTGTAATATAAACCCAAAAAATGGAATAAAATAACATCAGAATGATATAAACTACAAATTTGATTTTGAAAGTTGGTGATTACACCCTGCGTTACTCGCAATTTATGGGGACTTTAAATATCGGAATACTCGCTTTATCTGTAGAATGGTGGTGTCGCTAGTGGTGCACAATTAGTGAACATCAAAATGTCATTAGTGTCAAAAATCCATGGCTGCAACGCAGTTCCATTTTATTCGACTCGAGTTGAGATCAAACGAACAATCAGTCGATACATTCGGCTCCCTGATTATGTAACTCGTTGCTAACAACTTTTCATTGCAGTTACATTGCTGCTTTAGTAAGAATAAATGTGACAACTATGTCACTTAAAGCAACAATGTAACTGCGATTTCTGTCAGTTTCTTGATTGCAACAGTTAAATAATCTGGGGGCGGGTCGACTCGGGCTTGGTTGGGATCTTCGTACATTTGACATTTATAGTACTTAGCAATTAGTAGTTATTATTCGAACATAGACATTAGTATACTAGTAATAGGAAATTGCCATTCGAATATCCAAATCAGTAGTTACGAATTAGTCGAAAAGTAGAATCATTCGGAGTCGTGCATCGCTAGTAAAAAATATCGTTAGGTATATTTATTTTTTTAAATATGATATTATCGTTGATATTTTTTTCTCTATATAATTATCATTAGATCGATATTTTTTTTCTCAATATATCGATATTTCCACACATGAAAACCGTATCAAATTCGATATTTTTTAAGATCTTATCATGTCTTGTATTCGACCAAAAACAAAGTTTTTTAACATAAGTAGGCTGCATGTGTTTAGTTGCCTTGTAAAAAATATCAAAATATAGATTTTTTTTCTAATATAGCTATAGTATATATCGTTTATATTTTTTTCTCGAAATATCAATATATCGATATTTTGTTATTTTTACATATTAATATGATATATTTAAAATAATATCGATACGATATATATTTGATTCATTCACCCATCTCTATTAAGGACCCTGAATCAAGGGAGGTGTAATCAGCTAGCTCTGGCGGCTGAATAACGGGTGCTAAATCGGACCCTGAATAACGGGTCCGGAATTCAGGGAGGTTTAATAAGCTCTTTAGACGGAGGGTAGACCGATTTGTCTGCCAATAACATCTACCCGCACGCAACAATCGACAGTTCTTCCGTGACCATGGCGCATGCAACTGCGCCGAAATATCGGAGTCTCAAAAATAAACAGGTACATGGTGTAAATCCCGATATAGTTTATTCTAGTAGGTACTTACACCCAATAGAAAACAAACGACAAGAAATCACTTGCACGTGGTACAATAGGTAATACTTAGTATATTTCGTACCTACTTAAATAAAGTATAACCCTCGTTTGATCGCTCAAGCAAGTCAGCCTCAAGACCATCCACCTAATAGTTTCCTCTCAAAAGTAATTTTCCGACCTCGGAACAGAGTTGAATATCCCGCAGTCTTTGGTGTGACGTAGACTTATCTGCCTGCATCATTACGTCACTGTTCTGACGTAGATGCCAACATTACGTTATCGAATGAGTACGGAGCAGTCGATTCAAGTGACAGCCTGACAGCATTCTTTTGTACAACACTCGCTTTGAAAGCCTGTATTTCTCCTACCCACCATAGTGGTGAGATGATATGCTTCTATACAAAATAATTTCCAGACAAATTCTAACGGGAACCGGGAAGAAAATAGCTGTGCCATAAAGAAATGTTGAAATTTCTTTGAAGAGAAGGTCTATTTTATTTTCAGTAGAGTAAGGCTAACTTGACACTTAGAAAACGGCATTTTGAAAAACATTTTCAATTATGAATTTAATTACTTAACAGTAAGAAACTCTGCAGTTTGTTTTCTTTTCTGTAATGAAAATGAAAACACAAGTTTGCAACTATTTTAATTGGAAGTTAGATAATGTTTCACACAGTACCTGATAAAAAATAGGTAGATCGTAGCCCCGGCGTTTTTCAGCCTCGAAATATTATAGTAGGTATAGTCAAGTTCATTAATATGTAAGTATACACTTTAACAATTCAGCAATCTTATGTCTTTTGTACAGTCAACAGCACGCTGGGTTACCACATCAGCGTCATCAAATTCAATCAATTTTATACTTAAATAAATATTGATCATATTGATGTAAGTGTAGGTAAGTAAGTAGTTATCGGGTAGGTACTCGACAAGGGTTGAAGTTAAAGTTAGTGCGCAAAGTACGAAAGAGATGTCCGTAAACCCCAGATTTTAAAGCGCAGCTAACTTATATATAATTTTCAATAAAAATATAGGTGCAGCACTTAATGAGTTCCAGGTGGCTCCTCAATTCAGATGTTTAGATTGAGGAACCACCTTTTTAAATCCAGAATTTTGTGCTGCAAAATTAGCTACTTTGCTGCTAAATAAGGGTGTGAGTTGCGCTTTAAAATCTGGGGTGGCTTCTCAATCTTTACCTACAGACATCGAAAGACTTCACCTTCACTTCATTCATGATGACTGTATTTCAAATGAACACGACATCCACTACTGAAAATACACGCAAATATATTTCAGACCGAAATAGCTACCCATAAGTGGACGTAGCTGTCATTTTATAAATAAAACTTATTTCTCTTGGTCCCCTCTTTGAAGAAACGCGTATCTTCTAAATACAGACATGTATAAACGGCGCGGTGACATATATTAAACGTTATAAAGCTGTTCCGATGTGTTCGGGTGAAAATTTTATGTGATGATATCATACACATTTGTTTTAGGAAAAATATTGAATTATTTTGACGATGGAGATTTTACTTTTTTATGCTACTACACCGACGATATACCGATACGAATACGATAGACTTCTAAAACTTTTTAGAACGATAGTTCCCTACAAAGCGCATTGTCAAAGGTGAGGCAAGCGCGCACTGTCAGATTTTTATCGTTCGTGAATATTTTACCCAAGCCTAATCGTACCTATAAGTACTAAACAGTTCACCTTTCCTTTAGGGGATTACTTACTATTTTATTGGATTTTAGGTTACAATTACTTACATTATTACTAAAGCAGAGTCCTCGTAAATGTAAAGAGCTGTTCATTTGAATCTATTGGCTTAGAATAATAAGATGATAGATTGAAACGAACTGATCCTTCGACGCTACAATTATTTGATAAACAAGAGGATAAGGTGAGGGTGGCAAAGTGCGCCTACCGGGGAAGTGCTCCTACCAGGGTACGAGTAGTGACACCTTACATTGATACAACAAACTAAATCATAGTACGAATTTTTTCCTGGGCAAGCATGTTTAACAAGCAAGATGGTGGTCAAATGCCTGTCCAGTTACTAATATACTACTAATATGGCTATAGTCACAGATGGCTCTTGTCATGAGAATTTGAGATACGCGCCTTTTTATTTTTACTGTTTTTATGAAAAAATAAGTACTTTAAGATTCTTATTTTTTATAACTGCTATCTAATGAAATTTATATAAGTTTAATAATCTAACCTAAAATTTTTATAATTGGGGAAGCGCGCCATACTGACTTTTCATATGGCGCACTTCGCCGCATTCCATATATTACTACAAACCTTTTAAAAGCTTGGCTATAAGTATCTTATCATGGTACTCCTTCGGAACTAAAATAAAAAATATGCTTGACACTTGATTATCAAAATTTATAAAAAAGGTTCAAAGCTCCCCAGCGTTTTGTTGCTTGTTTTTTAATAAATAAAATGCTGTAACTGTTCAATAATAAAATAATAAAAGGCTGTTTATAGCCTAATGCTTCATTATTGTGTTATTTTACACCAAGCGCACTTACCCGATTTATCGGCAAAGTGCTCCTAAGTATGTTTTAAAATGTTGGGATAAAGAAACATTATTTTGCTGTCAGATGCCAACAACACATCATTGATTATAAAATTGCAAAGTATCATAGATCCTTACGATTGATACCACAATAACAATCATAAGGATGTCATTCGTGAACTTAAACAAAAGTCATATTGCATCAAATTCAAAACGAAACCAAAATCGGTTCATCCGTTTGGGAGCTACGATACCACAGACAGATACACAGACACGTTAAACTAATAACACCCCTCTTGTTGCGTCGGGGGTTAAAAAGTATAGCGCACTTTTCTCCCCCTCACCTTTTGTAATGTTTTTGGATATATTGCAAGGCAAGTAGAAATCCTTCAATAATACTAGGTACCTACGAAATATATTTTATTTAATTCACTCAATAATCTGGACATCTATAAGAAGTGTCCCGGAAACCTGTTTTGATTGGTAGGTAATGGTGATTGGTGATCGATTACCATCGAGCAGACCGTATGCTTATTTGTTTAAAAAATATGAACAAGGCAAATTAGGAGCAACTTTTCCATCACGTAAACTACATGTCAGATGGCAGAGGTATGTGCTCAATCAATTTGTATGTTAACACGGCGATCTAACTGCGCACGCACAAACATTACGCTAAGTGGGTGGAGACGTTAACGCGAACGTTTCCTCAAATCCCTTGTTATGCGAGTTTGCAGCGTTTCGCTTGAAATAACATACTAATTTTATCTCAGTGCGGCTAATGGTTCATCTTGTTATATGATCCCGCCTTGTAACCATTCCTTTGAGAACCCACGAATTTCGCAAGCGACTCGAATATTGCTATTCCTACTCGTACAACATAGTAGACAGATAGTTGAGGTAGATAGTGAATTTAATAAAATGATGCAATTTTGTAAGGTAGGTAGTATATAACATAAATTTACTACGTAAAGAATGTGCTTCTGCCTTCTGCGAAGTATTACCATTTTTAAAATTAAGTGTAACATCTTGCACATTTTCCAACACTAAATTGAACAATGTACGCAAAACAGCACGGTAAGTTAAACAGTGCAACTACGAAAACAGCTTTTATCACGTACGGCATAAAGTCGGTCTCAAGGTTAACATGTATAGTCTGACGTGCCGCTGACTGTACCTATAATAAGTATTATCCTTTTTCTATCTACCTATTAACCCACCTACTGTTTAAAGGAGATGAAAAAATGCGAATAAAAAATATATAAGTACTTACCTACTTAACTAGATATAAGTATAGGGGTATTGTAAATTAATTAATTGATTTAATTTAATCCAAAATTAACGAAAAGATTAGGTCAATGTTGACTATCAAATTGAGAACGGCTCTTCAAAGGCCGTAAACACAAAAACAATTAGTATTCAATAAAGTAAACAAACTAAGCAAAAGTATATAAGTACTTAATTGTTTCTGAAGACAATGAAAGTTGTGCTTCCGTTCTCCACGCTAATTTAAATCGAATGATTTTATATCAAGGTTATGTATTGGCAGTGACATTTAAAAGTAGGGTAATGGCAACTATATAAATCGGTAAAAAAATTTGAACAAATTTGCTCTTTAAAAAATCTATGAATACCTTTTTATATCTTTGTAGATCTAGTAGGTACCCTTCCTATAATAGGTAACACAAGCATAATTATACTAAATAGTTAATATTTTAATATCGCTACTTTGTTCGATCACTCCTATGTATACTATTTTAAAACTCTGCTGACGAATTTAATTCCCTTACATCGAGTGCATATTTTGTAGGTACCTACATCATGTATACAGACATTGTAAAATAAATACATAACTTTCGGAAAATTTTGCGTTTTGGCGATTAAGGAATTTCGTTTTAACGTTTTCTGAGGTCTCTGATATCCGGCACTCAAACTCCAGACGGCACAAGAGCTTAAGCTTCTTAGATGATATTTGTTTTAACTAAATGTATACAAGGTGTTACAAAAGTACCCCTAATGCCGAATATAATAGATAGGGACCATCAAACTGAACAACTTTTACTATGGGACCAACTTTGAAATCGCGAAAAAAAAATCAGCTGTGTCATACAAAAATTAATTACGAAAATATCAAAATGTATGGAACAGCTGATTTTTTTTTTCGCGATTTCAGAGTTGGTCCCATAGTAAAAGTTGTTCAGTTTGATGGTCCCTATCTACCATATTCGGCATTAGGGGTACTTTTGTAACACGTTGTATAACTTACCTCTCCAAGGTTGACGAATCCGTGGTCCCTCGCGACCGCTTCAGCCGCTTCCTTACCCGCGGGCACGTGAACCGCCCACGTCGGCGTGTAGTGTGCACGCGCAGCCTCCAACAACGACAGCGCGAACAACGCCGACGTCACCACCGACGCACCCCGAGCCATTGCACACACTCAACTGCTAGTACTCGTCAGCATTGCACACACACACAACAATGTTAAAAACTGTCAATCAATTATTTATATGTCGATGCTGATCATGAGGCTATTGCATTTCTGTTAAAAAAAACAATGAATAGGAAAAATGTATAATTTTTAATCTCATTATTCTACTAAACAACGTCGCTGTCGGTCATATGGAAACATAATGTCAAACAGTGCATTCAAAATTGTCATGGAAAGTGAGTAAGTGTGCCGATGGTGTAGGATAAAATTCAACAATAATTACAATGCTTTCTAAGCGGTAAAATTTTATTCGTGTTAAATCCCATAGGTGTAGGTTTCAACTAGTCGGAAAGTAAGACCTAAAACCTTGTAGTCTTCGACGGATTCGTTCAGCCGATTAACAGTGAAATTCATTGGTTTCCGCAAATTAAAACTGTTGTACCTACGGCTCGACGTAAAAGTAGGTCAAGAATCCAAATAAGGACAAAATTCGCGATCTTTTGGCGAGGTTTGTTACAACAGTTTATTAGCGTATCACCAGACACCCATTAATCATTTTGACCCCATCAATATTTCAGAACATCCGCCACAAAAGTATTGTTTAACAGTTACTCATCGGTTTTTTCTTTCGAACAAAAGTCGTTCAACAGTATTGTTTGCGATACTCTCAAGCATTTGTAACTGAACACAATTTTTGTATTGGCATTAATTACCTACAAAAAACTTCAGTAGGTTAGTACTTACTTATATTTTATATCTATTTATTGCTTATTATAATCAAAGTCGGTAGTTATGTTTTTGTTTTTACAAGACTGCTCAAATAACAGAGAGTGAAATGTGTTTAAGGTCCAAGTTTGTGGGTAGGTACCTATGTGATGTAAAACTTCTAAATGCGTAAACGGAATTGGATGTATGGAGTATCGTAAGAATCCTTACATCATCACTATATTTTTTTGAAAAATACAATATAACGATTGTACGACGCCACTTTTAAATATAAATCAATCAAAATAGATAGGTAAGGAATGAAATTTGTTGATACAAAACATGTAATTCCATTTGCTTGCTTTTTTCCTATCCCATGAAGCTATCCAATCCAACCAAGGAATCGTCATAACAGTTTTTCTTAATAAGGCCACCAAAAGCTCTTTATGAACTTGGTTGGCGCATGTTTGGCGCAAGCAGGAAGGTGCTATATACACTGTGTAATAGCAACATCTCACTTTGGCATTTTACCAATAATTCTGCTTTAAGATCTGATTGCAACTCCCCAGGACATCAGAAATGTGTTGCCGTTATGCAACATTCTAAAAGTAGAGGGTAGTGGGTAGCTCCCCAATCGAGCGCGAAAATCCGTTGAGCCCTGCCTCTTAAACCTTGGCCTCAATAACATAATTTTGTTGCCGGGGGTAGGACTTTGCGTTTCCATTAAAAGCGCAATGCCAGAAGGCCAGAAAAGTATCTTTTATCTATCTTTCGGAAATACTGGGGTTATTTTGAAAGTGCAATAGCATTTACTCTTATTTTACTTAAATCTTAATTCCAGAATAGTTTTCTAAGCCTTTTGGAGTTATTGACACAGTGCAGGCAAAATGTAACATCCTCGTCAGTAACCATTGCAACTTTCTTTAGCGGTAAGGTACGGAGGAACAGGAACCTAGGAAGGTAATTAAACATAAAAAATAATAATGGCAGCACCGCGATATGAACCTTATACTATTATTGTGCATAACAGGCAAGGAAGTGAGTAATATAACTTTATAGCATGAAATGAAACTTTGCTAATGAAATTGTCAAACTATCCATGGAAGTTGTATGTTTTATATATTCTGTGGTTTTATTATGAAATGTAAAATATTATTTAAAAGGAAAAAATGCGAGGCGGATTACCGGATGTTTTATCCTCCTCCCCATCTACCTACTTCTGATAATCTTAATCCTTATCTGCAACCTTCACTCAATATTGTCAGATTTGTCGTTAGAAGTATAGTATTACCTAAGTATTTCGTAAACTGTTTGCAAGTAGTGTATCATTATTGACACTAAACAATATGTTGTTTCATAGCATGTTTATTGGTGATTATCAGTAGCAGAGTAGACAGTAAAGTGATTTTGGATAAACAGTACCTAACGTGAATGATGCAATAATTTTTTGATTGATTCGATATACTACTTTAATCGTGCCATTATAAGAATCATAGAAATCAAATGCAAATATCATGACTGTTTTTACATGAAAACAAACAGGTTACCTACGGTTTACGAAAAAATCTGGTACAAATCTGGTAGTTAAGTAGGGCATTCACAATTAGACACACGGTAGTCAGTACAGTAGAGACATTTACAGTTAGGTGTCTGCGAAAATTGCACTCGCTTGATTATAACGACTAACCTGCATATAAATTCACCGAAATAGATAGGCTCACTTATAAACAAGACAATGCACTCAAGGAGAATAAGTTTTTATCTTATCTGTTTCCATTCGAACGCTATGTAAACATTTTGTTTTTGTGACGAATCACGTTCGCAAGTATTTCGCGTGCGGCTCACATCGACAGACGGATGTTTCATCGATGGAATCCGATGGGATGGACCAAAGATTCCGGTGCACTCAGACAATAGTGGCCGGCGAGGTTGGCTGGTGAGAGTCGGCGCCGCTACGACGATCGTTCACCTCTCGCACGGCTGTTATTGCACGTTGTGGTTTTATGGAATATCGAATGGAATTGGAACATTACACAAATGATCAGCAACGAGCACTAGGTTACACTGTGATGGAGTACAGTCATTATTTACCACGGCACAAGTGTCAAGCGACGCGTGAATAACGCGGTGAGACGGCACAGCACACGCCCGTCACGTTCGCGCACGTGATGCTGACTGGCTCAGCAACTCGGCGCTACTCTTTGCTCTCGTGTCGTCGCCCGTCGCGATTGGAGCACGAATCGCGCGCGAGGCAGAAGCCTGTGTTGCCTGCGCATGGTAATTTTCCTCGACGCCGGCAGTTTTTTTTAACATTGGAAATGTTATCGTGGGGGAGTTTAATTCGGCTAATTTCCGAAAGTTATAAAGATAAACGAAAGGCAGTGGTGTCAAAAGATGCAAGAGCTCGCGGGGCATCGTATGGTAAGTACTTACTAAATTTTCGAAAATCGATCCGTAACTTTCTTCGGAAAAACGAAAATGGTGGAAAAAAAACGACAAAATTTCCCGCTGTTTTCGGACAAAAAGTAGATTATTCTAAATACGAAAGGCGATATCGAAAAAAATAAAAAATGTTCCCGAGGTAGATAATTGACTACCGTTTAGAAAAATAAATTTTAGGCTTGGTCGAATACCGTGGGCTGGTCAGGTCAGGTGCCCTTTTTATTGAATGATTATCAGATAATAAAAAACCCTAGACATATGGCATTTTGAAAAAACATGACCTTTTTACCCTTTACTGTCTATATGCTGTAGCTTATCATTTGTGTAGCCAGGACTGTCAGATTGGGGGAAAAATCCCAATTTTGGGGAAACATTTAATTATTGGTGAAAAAAGAAAATCTTATCTTAATACAAATTTATCATTTTGGGGATTAAAAAAGCTAGGGGAAATTTTTAGTTGGGTTGGAGTTTTATTTTGAGATTGGTCGTGTGAGTTATGTATAAAAATATAGGCTACGCTAAGTATGTTTACATGTGTGAATTGTATTTTAACATTGAATTAGTAAATAAATAAATCCTTATTAAATATTTAATTTTTTAAGGTAATAATTATTGTAGGTTTGCAATTGCATTAATTTGGTGGAGGTTAATACGAATAAACTAATACTAAATAACACTTCTAAGACTTTCGCGCGTACAGTTCATTAGAAATAAAACACTTTTTACGGATTACAGCGCGTATATTATTAATTCAGGTGTTGTTTTAGAATTATTTAGTTTGTATTTATTGGTTTTTGCTTTAGTCCTCCCGTGACCACGGCCCCTGGAAAGGTGTCAAAACGTCGGGAATTCTAAAAACCAATAAATACAAACTAAATAATTCTAAAACAACACCTGAATTAATAATATACGCGCTGTAATCCGTAAAAAGTGTTTTATTTCTAATAATACTAAATAATATAGGTACTATAAAATGATTAACTAAAAAATATTAAATATAATTTTAATTGAAATGTTTATAACAACGAAAAATTTTCTTTACGAATAGATACAGAAAAGTAGATCCAAAATAATTATGTTCATGGGGTTGCTGTGATTTAAAAGTATTGTACTAATATTAAATATTAAATGACTCGGTAGCTCAGCGGTCGTCACTTAGTGACTCGGTAGCTCAGCGGTCAGAGCATTGGACCGGTTATCCAAAGGTCGCGGGTCCGATTCCCGTCCGAGAATATGATCTGGTGCGAGTCGTATTTTTTCTAGTATATTATTTAGTATTATATAAAAATAGCATGGTGAATGCTAAAATCCCAAAATTTAAAAAGTATTGTACTAATTCAAAAAAAATATTACCCAATGTTTGTAACATTATACAGTTTACTGTAATTGCATCGAGTTTAGTTCTATTATAGTATTATAATGAATACTGGTTCTGTTGTGCGATCGTATTGATGTAACTAGCTTTCGCGCGCGACTTCCGCGTGGATATGTGGAAAATATCTAGGGAACCTTTTAATCGGAATAAAAAGTATCCTGTTTTAATCCAGGCTAAAAAATACCTGTGCCATTAAATCCGTCGTTTTTGCGAGTTTGAGTAACAAACATCTAAACATCAAAAAATTCATACTTTCACAATCATAATATTAGTATGATATCCATATTGCCCCCGTTCCCGCCCCGTTCTCGTTGCTATTCCCGTTCTGGTATTTCTATTTATTCGGTAATATTCCGGTTTTTCTATACAACATTTTGATTGCAGCCCTTTAGGGGATGAATCATGTCGACCGTGTTGGATTTCAAAATAAATGCCATTTTCGCAATCAACAAAAAACTCCATTAAACTAAATGGCAGGCTAGAAAATATTGTTTAAGCGATAAAAAGTACCACTAAGTTTTTTTCAATGGCGGCGCTAGTGTGCAGACTACGCGCTCTTAATGAAGAATTGTTGATTGCTGGATTTTACAAACATACGTCTTAGTTCCAGATATGAACTAGTCTCGAAACTCTCGAAACTTTTTTTAGGACTATAACCGCAGAACATAACACATAATATTTAGTACAAGCCTATAACGGAACACAGTTTTTAAAATTTTGAGATTTTAGCATTCACAATACTATTTTTATATCATACCAGATCATGTTCTCGGGCGGGAATCGACACAGTTTTTTGAAACTTGATCATTCTGTATTTTAAAATTTAATCAATTGACGACGTCGTAAACTCTCATAAGGAGTCCATTACTGGTCCCATCACCCTACCTACTTGATAGTTTTGAAATTGATATTTTCCTCCTTTCCCTTTGTTCACCTTTTCACAACTTACAGAAAAAGGTTATGTTTAAGTAGGTAGGTAATACTTTGACCATTAATGGGCAGAGAAAAAGAATATTATTGAAATACAAAAATGGTTGAACGGAACATACCTACTTAATTATTATAGTTAAATAGGTAGGTAGTTCTTTACTATACAGGGTGAAATCGAAGTCAATCTTTTAAACTAGGTAAGGATTTAACCGCGATATTGATAACTGTCGCCAGGAAAATAGCCATCTCATTGAAATCAGGGGCCCTACCGGCTAACTTCGGCGGGTCTGCCGAGCTTCAACTTAAAACAGATAAATCGAAGTAAGGAGTTTCTTATTGTACCATTCACTGAAGTTATTTAGAAGATATCGATGTTCGTGTGACATCATGAATTGGGGTTCGCCATTTTGGCCCGATTGGTGCTCGATTTATCTGTTTTAATTGAAATCCCGGCAGACTTTCCGAAGTTCGATGCGTTAGCCGGTACGGCCCCAGAATTGCGATTCAATTTTGCAAGCGATTGTCGATAAAAAGCTCTATTCGACTAAAGTAAAACCCGGAAAATCATCCCTCTGTAAATGCCCCTACGGGTCTTTTTTCCGGGCAACAGTAATCAATATCGCTGTTTAAAAGATTGCCAATGACTTCGACTTCACCCTGTATAGTAAAGAACTACCTACCTATTTTACTATAATAATTATTTATATGTACTTGTGACTATCAAATTACCACTTTCTGTACTGTCAATAAATTAATACAACTAACACCTAATAACGGTATTTCAGAAGTGGACAGACACGAAGTAGTGGCCGCATCATCTGCACAAGAAGTCATTCAACTCTGCATAGGTCTAATAGGTAGGTCAGCAGCAACGAAAGTCGCTTACCACTTTAGTAATATTTGTCACTTGTCAGTAACTTTTTAACTAATGCTTCAAACTGTGAAATATCTGTCAAAAAGTTTGACAAAGTACTATGTACAAGTGTGTTAAACTACTTTCGTTGCTGACCATACCCACGTTAGTAAAATGTAAAAAAAACACTAGGTACTATTCTGTACCCATGTGATTGTTAGGGTTATTATACTGGCGTACCTACCTTACCTACAGTCACGTCTAAAAATATGTATACAGTTCAGAACTTTGTCAATTTGTTGTAGGTGTCATTTGTCATTAATTCCTGTTCAAAAAACCGGACAAGTGCGATTCGGACTTGCCCACCGAGGGTTCCGTACGTGGGAGCTTAAGGACTATATTTTTGATGATTTAATTACAAATTGATCGTTTTCAGATTTTTCCCTGTAATGTATTACTTGTCCATAGTTCTAGGTCAACGGAAAGTACCCTATAAATTTTGATTCCTTTGAGAGTGTCGAAATATGCGTTATTTGCGGCATAAACGGCCATATCTTTATTTACATTAACACAAAAGTTTGATTTTTTCACAGCTTTAAGGAACTGTAGACTTTTCACGGTTTTCATTTCAACTCGATACCTCCACGCGTTCCTGAGATAAATAAGGGTCTTGACAGATAGACGGACATCAAAGTGATCTTATAAGGGTTCAATTTTTCCTTTTGAGGTACGGAACCCTTAAAA
The DNA here is from genome assembly GCA_963556745.1 of Catoptria pinella. Classification (NCBI taxonomy): domain Eukaryota; kingdom Metazoa; phylum Arthropoda; class Insecta; order Lepidoptera; family Crambidae; genus Catoptria; species Catoptria pinella. Next base: position 8,956,916 of record OY750774.1, on the reverse strand, counting down.
GTAATAATAGTAAGATAAATAATTAGTCAGTACATTGGGCCGGAATCCCAAGGGTGCGGGTTCGAGTCCCGTCTGAAGTGCTACGGGCGAGTCGATTTTTTCTAGTATTTTTTCTAATATTAATTCTTAATATAAAAATAGCACTGTGATGCGAAAAATCTAAATTTAATAATAATCTTATTTGAAATATCAAATCCATATCACAATAATAAAATTATGAAAACTAATGTCTTTTGGTCTGCTAGATATTAGGTAAGTAGGTAAGTAGTATTTTATTGGCTAACCAAAGTTTTTGTACCACTAGCGACTCGGTAGCATAATTGGTCAGTGCATTGGGCCGGAATCCCAAGGGTGCGGGTTCGAGTCCCGTCTGAGGTGCTACGGGTGAGTCGATTTTTTCTAGTATTTTTTCTAATATTATTTATCTTAATATAAAAATAGCATTGTGAATGCAAAAAATCTAAATTTAATAATTATATAGCTGTTTCATCTTTATCGATTGTCAAAACATCTGGAAAGATGTTTCTTTCGAATGTGGGGGTATTTCCTCACATTGATGAAATTGCGCTGGCTTGCAGCGAAGAAGTTAAAAAGTACTAGAAAATTTCGCCGCTCCCACTAGCGACTCGGTAGCATAATTGGTCAGTGCATTGGGCCGGAATCCCAAGGGTGCGGGTTCGAGTCCCGTCTGAGGTGCTACGGGTGAGTCGATTTTTTCTAGTATTTTTTCTAATATTATTTATCTTAATATAAAAATAAGATTGTTATTTAATTCAACACCCAAGTGACCGAATGGGGCTGGACAACAATGGAATACCTATCTATTGTCTCATTTTCTGGGCCTTGATGGGTTAACAAATGTAATTCAATTTTATTTACAAACTTTATAGGTAATCTAGAAATTGATGTAGCCTAATATTTTGTAATTAATCAACTTTTATGTATGTGTTAAATTTTCTATCTAAGTAGTGATGTAGGTGTGTCTGTGTATATTACAAAAAATTAACGAAGTTTATAAAATCTAGCTAACTGTTAGGCATAAATTAGAAGACCATTAATTTGATTGATGTAAAAGGTAGCAAAAAGTCACAGGTTCGTATTCATATCCTGGTAGGGTACTATGTTTGTATGAAGAGCATAAGAATTACTTACTATTTAGTTTAGTCATTGATGTTTAGTTTATATTATTTGTGTATTCTAATGGTTCATTAAAATCCGATTAATTTAACAATGTACAACTGCAGTAGCTAACTTCAGAGCACTTGCAGTACAATACAACACATTTAATCTGTAAAATTTACTCTTTGCCATACATTCTCGTGAAGTTGCAGCGAATCACTGTCTATAGTCAATTTAATTGCATTTTAAGTTTGTATGAGAGCATAAGTACTGTGATCAGCTTCACTGGTATAAGGAGAAAATAATGTTAATTTTCTAAAATAATGTTTATTTTTCTTCTCAGACCTAAACATACTTTATTTCTTGTAAAAAAACCCTAGTCAGAGTAGGTAGTCATTCATAGTTGGTGAAATTTTTTCTTAGAAAGTACCTATAAGTACAGTCTGGATTTTTAATAGGTAAGTATATACTTATTTCTACTTATACTTTAGCTTGCTGCGACTTGGTTTGCGTCGAATTTCGTTTCCCATGTCAATTTCGAAAATAATTATCTATTTACAAGGGCTATATAGTAATTCAATAATAACAATCAAAACTCACCTTACAAATCTTTATCTTATAACTAAATAAAGACAATTTTTTAATTTAGTCTTTATTTACTCTCGTCTAGTCTTGCTATGTAGTGCTAGTGGGTTTTTTCTTTTCCCCTCAAAAAAATAACTTAAGCTATTCTTCTGAGCTTTTCCCGGTTCCCGCTAAACTTTGTTTGACGTTTAACTGACATTGACAACCCTGGGGTGCGTTCCGTCCGTCGCTTGGGTGCGTTCCGTTGCTTCGCTCGAGTGCACTCGAGCGCGCTCGGGTGCGCACTCTGACCGTTCAGTGCTTAGAGGTTCAGTGGCTCGGTGAAATTTTACTCTGACAGCTGTCAGAGCGTAGTTTCACCCGGGGCTCTATCGGCTAAAAACATTGAAGTTCATGTTAACTGTGTTTTGACAGATGTATGTGATACATTGCTCCTTCATTTTGGCACAAATAAAAACTTACCAAAGAAAAGTAGCAATGTATTACATACATCTGTCAAAACACAGTTAACATGAACTTCAATGTTTTTAGCCGATACCGCCGCCGTTCCGAGGCTCAGAGTGCAGCAACCAAACAACCACCTAAATCGGTCGTTGAAAAACGCTCTGACGTTTATCTTTTATCATAATGTCAATGTCATTTGACATTATTTTGTATTTAGAGGTTTTTGTTTGTCTAAAAGTTCATGGTTGCTCCTCAAAAAAACAGATTCTATTTGATTTTGTTTTTAGGAATGTTAAAATTATCCGTATTCCAAAATAGAAAACGAAAACTTTGTACTTAATGACACCTAAAGTTCTTTTAGGTTATAAAAACAACTCGATCGTTCTGTGGCTTGGTTGCAACTCAAACGAGTTAAACTTTACCCAAACAACTACACCCAAAACGACGGAACGCACACCTGCAGTGTGCAGTCTGCACCAAAGTCATTGGTCTGCACTGCAACCTGAAACATAAATAAGGGTGCATTCCGATTCGCGCTGTCAGCGATATCATCGCGCTGATTTGCGTTACCGAATCACCGTTAGCGCGATAGCGACATGCTCTACCGTGTGACGTCACTGATTGCGTCATAACATCCGCCATCTTGCGGTTACGCCGCCCATGCCCCGAACCTTATACCTAGCATTAATGCTCTAAGCTCCGAACGATATCACTGTGAGCGTCCTGTCAAAACCGACACTAGTTTGTTTTATTTACCTCAGTGGCCCTACCATGAGTTGATGCAAACTGTTTTTACTACCGTAAACCGTAAACTATCGTTTTCTCTCTTTCACTCGCATTGGCTGTGAGCAGTATATCCGATAGTTTACGGTGTAGTGAAAACAGTTTGCATCAAGGTAGGGCTACAGATGCATTTTATGTGAAAATTTTAAATAATTAATAATTCGTGCCGCATACTATAGTAGCCAAAGATAGTACCCATTATAAGAACACAATATAAAATAAAAGGTTGGAATTTGAGTTTATGTGGGCCAAGAGACCAGTGAGCGTTATGAGCGCGTTCCTGAGCGTTCCGAATCGTTGACAGGTCCCAACTGTCATAAACGCGATATCCGAATCGGTACGTCTGTTATCGCTGTCAGCGCTGAAATTGTTTTTATTCTGAATCGGAATGCACATTATCGTCTAAAAACATTAAAATTCATGTTAACTGTATTTTGACAGTTATATGTGATACATTGCTACTTCGTTTTGGCACAAATAAAAACTTACTAAAGAAAAGTAGCAATGTATCACATACATCTGTCAAAACACAGTTAACATGAACTTCAATGTTTTTAGTCGATACCGCCGCAGCTTGCATCACATTGATTGACATTTGACAGACAACTTGGGCTGCGTGCTCTAAGGCTGCGGTCCGCATGGCGATATAATATCGATAAGTAGTGGCGTTTGCAACGCTCACGCGCGGTTCGAATTCGATATCGCACTTATCGACAAATGACAGTTGGTGGGTGATGCGGACCGTTCGTAAACGCGCAAACATGTCATTCTTACCTCAAAAACAAGATGGATTGATAGCTATACTAAAAAACTAAACTATTTTCGTGCTCGAAGGCGACGGTAGTGATGAAGAGCGTTTGATTATTGTGTGGACCCAACAACTTGTTTTATTACCTTTTTACATCAGCCACCATTTTAAATATTCTTAAAATTCATATTAGGTAACAAAATACTAACCATTATAAAGCTCTATACTTTTGTTGTGGAGTGAAAAAAGCTCCTATAACAAACTTCAGAATTATTCGATTTTTATGGAAATAAAATTCTGACACTCGACTCGTTTGACAGTCACTTCACACTTTTGACAAGACGCTTACAGTGATTACGCTCCGAGGCATTTACTAATATATATAGTATAATTTCTAGATGAGAAAGTTTATATCCTATATGGCTGAACGGATTTGGATGAAAAGCACACTGATAGCTTATAACCTGGATTAGAACATAGTATATTTTTTATGCTAATAAAAGGTTCTCAGCCCACACGGACGAACTCGTGAGAGACCGGTAGTCAAATGTTTATAGACAAAGTTAATGTCTTCTGCCAAAAACATTTTATAGTGATCTTCAATTATAAATTTCTTAAATTAGATATATAATAAATTAAGTAGGGAATATTTTCTGGAAGACTATAATTTTAAGTTTAAGTTTAAGTGGCAAAAAATAAAAATATAGTTTTAAACTAAATGATAAACAGTTTCAGCCATTTGCTTAAATATCATTAGGTATATTATTTTAATGTTTGTTGCATTCACCAGAAAGGAATATAACACATTTTTTCATATCGTTAAAAATCACTTTTGCTGGTTAGTGAAGTTTCGAAAAACTCAAAAATGGATCAAGCTTGGCTTGTCATATCAAGTTCTTTGCTTGTCAAGCACGTAAAAGTTATGATTGTGAATGTAGCACTGTTATGATCGTGAATGTAGCACCTAGACATTCAAGCATGGCTTGTCAAGTGACCACGTACACGTAAATACCCCCACCACTACCATTTGGGGGCGTGGCCTACCCTGAGGGCCTTTCGATAGGCCACGGTAATCACGTGATACCTACGTGCTTGTCAAGTTATTATTCTGAGTTGCCAAGAATCGCTCCTAGACAATCAAAATATGAATGACGAACCGAAAAATTTATGTGCCTTGACCATTTAGGGGGTACTTAACTATCCAAAAAATTTATGTGCTTGACAAGCCATACTTGACCGTTTGGGGGTAAAGATATGCATAAATGTCAGTTTGCATAGAACGGAACATAAAGTGTAAGTAGTTGACTAGCTATGTTAATAGATGGCGTTACGTTAGATACCTCTACACCAATGAAATTGCGAAATGTGTCCTACTTTCATGACGTCATTATTTCCACGTTGGAAGTGGAACAGAGATGTCATGTTATGTTTCTAAATTTGTTAATTTTAATTAAAGGTAAACAATTAAAAACAATAATACAATTTTTAAATGCCGCGTAAAAATTACAGTGAAATAAGTAGGTAGTGATAATTTTATGGATTTATTACGATGAAATCGGTGTGGAACGTCATAGCCAAAAATGACTCTCGCCAACGCTAATGAGGATATGAACAGGATCCTCGAGTATCTTACAAGGAATGATCACGAATTAGAAACAGTAAACACAAAAATGGATAACTTCCAACAAGACGGACTAATGGTTTGTATTCTTTATATGGTACTTATCTATCTCGTCTGCGCGTCAATTTGATAAGCTATCGCGTTTGAGGCTACCAGGTAAATTTGTTCCGGTTGAACCAAACAAGCGTTTCGGCAGACGAGTTGTGAAGTAATAACAACTGATCTTACTGATCACCGCCAGTCGTGGACCTCGTTCGACAGTTTTCGTGCTTACGCTCATACTTTTACCGTTATCCGTTCATTTCGTTTCGTGAGCGGTCGCGGTGCACTCGCCAGACGCCTCTCACCTATCATAATTTCCCATCCCAGTCGCTTTTTACATCTATTCTATTAACTCCGTTTCGGTATACATTTCACCTTAGTGAGTTCACCATAGTGTCGTTATTGCGTAGCCTGCGAGTCATTCACGACTTTGCTGCGTAAACAATCGCGAGTATCTTGCCAGCTAGGCACCATGCGGTCGACACTATGATTATAACATATGCCAACTGAACAGCAGCAGTGAACACTATCAAAACTTATCAGTGAATAAAGTGGACGCTTTGGATTGCAGTTTCTTACACCTCAGTGTATTTGTGATTATTTACAAAAGTGATTCATCAATGATTTTAAGTTGATGCAATTTCAATGAAAACTTGAAATATTCAAAATGGATAGAAAACTAGATCTATTGTCATTGTTGGAGGTAATGTTTATGTTTTTTCAAAACATTAGTGCACATTTACACATAGACACATTACATTAAAAGTAAATCAATGTTGATTACCATTTTCACTATAAAAGTTTCAAGTAATATCTTATTTAAATCCAATTGACTTACTCAACAAATTACTTGTTTATAATATTTATATATTTATTTATTTATATTGAATGTCTGGTCCAATTCTCTTGGAAGCTAAGAGCATTGGACGGGATATGCAAAGGTTGCGGGTTCAATTCCTGTCTGAGAATATGTTCTGGTGCGAGTTGTATTTTTTCTAGTATATTATTTAGTAATGTATTAAAATAGCATTATGAATGCTAAAATCTTTAAAAATAAATACCTTTCAGAACTAAGCTCTTTTGTATGGAAATTCATATGGTGACCCCTATTTTCTTTTGAGCTGTATACAACATTTTTTTTTGTATATATGAAAGCCTATAGTATATTTTGTGTTGCACGGGCGAGGCATTTTAGAAGGGTTTGTGTTAATTATGGTTTGCATATATTATTTAGTCAAAATATAACACGATATAAAAAATATTGCAATCGATTCTATTACTGATTCAGGTTTTCAAACAGTTTTCAGGTTTCATATATACTAAAAATAACCTTGTATAACTTTTATTTTTATTTTGACAATTATATTAAATCAGTATGTTTCTGAAAAACAAAACTCAAGTTCCTTTGATTAATTTTTTGAAGTTTATAGGTAGGTATTCAAATTATTTTAATCATCGGTAAATTAGGAAAATGTAATGTATTATATCCTTTCCTACTATGCATTTATTATGTATAATTGTGTCCTGTAATGCTTGGATTAGCACAAATTTATAATTAAATCTTCATCAAAATTAATCAGTGAACATTTTGTTAATGTTCCTTAATTTATAATTGTTTATTCCCCATAAATAGGGTGTAACAATGATCATCTTATTGATGATGCAATGTTTTGTTCTGATTAAACTTTCATACCAAAAAGACTACTAGGACAAAATAACATCTGATGTTATTATCCTATCAAAAAAAATCAAAATAATGTGCACATTATTGTTGTTAGTATGTAATAGCTTTTCCCTGCCTTACTCATACTTGGAATATTTCCAGACTGACAATTGGCCAGCCTCTGATGACTTCCTGGAAAATATTTTCTCCCTGGAGCAAGGGTCATTAAACTTCCTTGAAGAATCGATGCCAGATTTTACACTATGCTCGGAACCCGACAATGTATCACAACCATCGGAGGCATTGAGCAGTTCATGCTCTGACAGTGGACTTTCTAGTGACCAGGCAGAATTGTAAGTTTGTGATTGTTTTCTTCTGATCAGTAACCAGCCTCTTGATTGTGTAACTCCAACATCTATGACAATTGCTTTCAGTATGCCATTCATCTATTACTGCAGCAAAACAAATCACTGTCATTGTCATGTAAACTGTCATTATAAGTCAATTATGAAAATACATTGTTAATTGACAGCAATTGTGATAGATGTTTAGTTACACATTTAATTAATTAAGTCAGGAAAATCACATTATATTTAATATACCACTTAGACCAGAGCCTGTAGGCCATGTCATATTTATAAATGTTCGCTATCGCTTTGCTTTCGACAGAGAGATGCTCTGGAAGAGTTATATTATTTGTGAATATTAGGATTAAGATTTTTATTTTGTAAAAAGTTTTTGATGTTGTTATACAAGATTAATAGTCAAGATTGTATAAAAAACAAAAACATTAAATATGACTTAATTATGTATGTGATTGACATACAAGCTTTCGTTTTCAATCGAATTTTAAAACGTCAAATGCAAAGCGATATGAGCATTGGACCGGACATCCAAAGGATCGCGGGTTCGATTTCCGTCCGAGAATATGATATAGTGCGAGTCGTATTTTTTCTAGTATATTATTTAATTTGCAAATGTTACTTTGGCTAGGGGGCAGAATAGAAGCCACACATCAATCAAGGCATGGGACATGACAGATTTTTTTAAATACTATGTTTGATACGACTAAGTCTATTATGTGACAGGTGACTGATGTAGATAAGAGACTCATGTATGTGAATGATCCCTTACAGTTACTTTCTATAAGGTCTTTGAACGATAGCTGTTCATTGATCATAGTTGAGATGATTCACCATTTATAAAAACACCATACTTATAAATAGCAACTATTATCATTAGAATTTTCTTTTCAAAGTAAAAGGTATCTAATAATTACCTATTTTAAAGTTAATGAGTCTATTACATGTGTAGAATAGAGACGATGATAAAGCTCATTTAATAATGAACCCATTACTATATAAGACTGGCTAGAAAGTTACTGTACTTTGCATCTAGTTTTTTATAGGTTTCCTAAAGTTAAATAACTCGGAAAACACGTGGTTAGGTGTAACACACGCAGATACGCGACATGTTTTCTAAGCAAGGTGCCAAACTTAAGAGTATGTACATACAAAGCAGAGGCCACGGACATCACGGAGGTTATTGGCCTCATAACTACACCTATTTGTATAATTTTTTTACTAGATGAAAAACTATCGGCCTGTTTCTTTATGGATTATTTACACCATTATGTGAATGAACTTCAGTAATTTACTTACTAAGAAATTTTGGTTCAACTTTGCAGAGAAGAGGGGTATTGTATTGTATAATTAAATTAGCTATTTTACAATAATTCTTATTGAACTTGAACGTAGGTAACTATTATAATGAGAGTTTGTGATGTTAGTATTTAATAAGTAAAAAACAACAATCAATAGCATATCAAGTTGTTGGTTGTTTATTTGAAATATTTATACAATACAGTATTTATTAGCTTCTGATGTCAGGTCGGAACAACAGTTCGTTTAAATCATGTGATCGTGACCAATAAAACGGCCCACTACATGTGAGATTCACTCTACGCATTCGGTAGTAGTACCCACATTTATTAGAAATACAATTATGTTAGAAATAGCATTACCTAGCAACAATTCTTAAGATTTAAAAGATCAAGCTGCTTTCTAAACGATTACCATCGAATCGTGTACTTGTAATCAATATTTTAAACCCACAAATGGTGGAAATTCTATTTTAGATTCATTTATAATATAACCCGATAACATGTATCATATGTTACCATATTCCATGTGGTCCCACTTAAGTGCGACTGGTTAGTTGGACTTGGGTGAACCCGAAAATGTTTTATTACTTAGCTTCGCAATTATGTTTGGCCGACTAGAAAGTTAGATATTCATCTTATTCTTTAGACACGACTTTCAGTCGGATAGACGCAACTTTCAGTTTGTGAGTAGTTTAAAACTAAATTAGTTTAGTTGGTAGGTTTGAATGTTGGAATGAGAATGATTATGATCCGGAGTCAATCAAAATGAGTGAAGTTCGTGAGCGTGGCTCTTAGCTACTCTTTCTTTGGACGCTTTATCTTGTAATTTAATTCATAATCATTTTTGTCATAGCTCTCTTCATCATCATCAGCCTTAACACGGCCAGGTATAAGCCTTGGTCAATAAGAAATCATAGTCTGAAGTCTCTTACTGTAATTTTATTGAAAAGTACATTGTCAGTTTAACAGGAAGAGAGTGAGAGCCTGGTGTAGATACCATTATCGTGGTGCGAGTATCTCTTTCTGTTGAGTTGACAATGTCTGAAACCATACTCAAGGGCATTTCATGTCTTCAAATAACTATAACTCTATAATATAGAACGCAGATTTTCATGAACTGAAGAAATTTTGTTATTTAGGGCACTTGAAAAAAAACTTAAAGATGTTGAAACAGACCTCAAATGTCAAAGAGGATTGTATTTAATATCTACACTACAGCAATGATTGGACCACGTCAATCCGAGTTTTTAGTGTCGTGTCGTGACTCACACTCACCACAATGATGCAATTCCTTTGCAACTTAAGTAACTTAGCAGGCCATGGATTCGGTTCCGAATGGTCAATCGGTCATCGATCACCAGCCATTTTTAATGTCCCCCACTGCCGGGGCACAGGCCTGCCTTATGGTGGTTAAGGAGGATGGTCCATAACCCACCACGCGGGCCCAATGCGGATTGGTGGGTGTTAACGACTGCAAATGCAGCCGGGACCAATGGCTTTCCGAAGCACGGATGAGCTGGAGATGATAAATTTTTGGCCTCCCATCCTATGACCGACCCTTGTGAAAGTTGCTTTACCTTCGTAATCGCTGGGCCAGGCGCTATACCACTGCGCCACCGAGCTCCAATGGTACAATGGTAATAATACTCGATGACAACACTGAATCGAATTAACTGGCACATAAAAATAACCTCTATGTTTATCGCTGGACTTTTCGATGTTACTCACGACTTGAGTTTTAGGACTAATATCACATTCACTAGTCAATTAAATCGAAAAAACTACGCAAGACTTAAGTCTTGTATATTAATATCAACATCACGACCTTTTGTTTTGTTTCCCAATCATGTATGTTGTAAATATTGTCATTTTAAATATCCTGAGAGAGAATATTGTATATTTGTGTAATTTTTTTCAATAATCAACATATTCTACAATACTCGTCACACTTTCCAACAGTATCACTTTCACTGACACTTTCATTAATTGGAGTGTCCATATATCCATAATCAGGTTTTTATGCATTGAAAAGCAAACGGAAATTAGCTCTCAGTTTGGCACTGCCGTTATGTCGCTACAAATGAAGCAATATTATATACAAGGTGTTACAAAAATACCCCTAATGCCGAATATGGTATCAAACTGGCCATAGGGACCATCAAACTGAACAACTTTTACTATGGGACCAACTCTGAAATCGCGAAAAAAAATCAGCTGTTTCATACATTTTGATATTTTCGATTTTAATTTTTGTATGCTGTTTTTTTTTGCTAGCGCTACTTGACTGCTTAGCTGTCTTTTTTTATTTATTTTGACAAGGTCCCATCCCAATCTAATCGCGTGCTGATAATACCGACACGCATAAGTACGTTGGCTACTTCCTATCAGACAAGACTTACTTGCTTTTTTTGTAAAAATCTGGTGTCTTGGTCTTGGATGGATATACCTGTGTATTATAGATGTTCACGGAGTGAATACGTCAACAGCACAACACGTGTGCGTAGATAGCATCGGATATTTCCTCATGCGAGAGTACATTGTCGTTTAGTGCCCTTTCAATCACCTTGGCGTAACTCTGCACTTTCCTTACTTGGTCACTCTCACTCGGTTGTTGTCCTCACTGCTGCGTAATTGATACATTTTTATCTGTGATATTTCTGTTACTGTTGGACCTTGTTGGAATTAAAACCAAAAAGGCTTTAATTCCATTTAAGATTGCTTTTTGATTGCGTTCGTCTGTTGCGTACGATGCCGATACGTACTATTTTACAAACCTAGTTTTTTTACTCCCATTCGATATAAGTAGCTGATAAATTCAGTTGTGAGCTTTCAAATTCTTGTGGAACTCATAGTGACTCATTGTGTAGCAAATTCAAGAATTTCATTTCTTGAATATTTTCTTATCGTAAAAATTAACCGCTAAGTATAAATCATCTTTAATGCCAATTTAAGTAAGTTTATATGAAAATGTTTAAGTAAAAAGATTTAAAATCTACTCCAACCCTGCACTGTTTGCATCCAGCCAGCGGCTTTCCGCGATCTTCATCAGATCGTACATCCACGCACTTTGCCTTGGGGGAGTCATGCGCCCATTAGTGGGCGTCACGTTTGACAGTGTATATGAACTTTTAGAAATATTGAACTAACAGACTTATTTTATCGGAAATGCGATTTCATTAAAAACGTTGCCAAATTGTTACAAATAAAGCACATTTCCAGACCATTTTAGCCACGGCGGGTTTATTTATAAACATTTTCTAAGTTGAAAAAGAAAGGAAAATCTGCCATTCCATTGTTAATGCTGTTGAAACTTAGTTACTAAAAAGTACATAACTTTTCGGATTGTTATTGAAGGCAAGGATATTTTTTTATTGTTTTTTTGCTGTGTAAAACCAAACAGTCGTATCTACAAATAATTTGAATTAAATAAAGTGTAGTTCCCTTATACAAACAACACGACACTACATTCTGAAATAACTAAAGAAAGTATGCTAAACAATGGCAGTGGTAACATTAATACTGTTACCACTGCCATAGTTTGTCAAAAACTAAAGAAAGTATGCTGAACAATGGCAGTGGTAACATTAACACTGTTATCACTGCCATTGTTTGCCAAAAACTAAAGAAAGTATGCTAAACTATGGCAGTGGTAACATTAACACTGTTATCACTGCCATTGTTTGCCAAAAACTAAAGAAAGTATGCTAAACTATGGCAGTGGTAACATTAACACTGTTACCACTGCCATTGTTTGTCAAAAACTAAAGAAAGTATGCTAAACAATGGCAGTGGTAACATTAACACTGTTATCACTGCCATTGTTTGTCAAAAACTAAAGAAAGTATGCTAAACAATGGCAGTGGTAACATTAATACTGTTACCACTGCCATTGTTTGTCAAAAACTAAAGAAAGTATGCTAAACTATGGCAGTGGTAACATTAACACTGTTACCACTGCCATTGTTTGTCAAAAACTAAAGAAAGTATGCTAAACAATGGCAGTGGTAACATTAACACTGTTATCACTGCCATTGTTTGTCAAAAACTAAAGAAAGTATGCTAAACTATGGCAGTGGTAACATTAACACTGTTACCACTGCCATTGTTTGTCAAAAACTAAAGAAAGTATGCTAAACAATGGCAGTGGTAACATTAATACTGTTACCACTGCCATAGTTTGTCAAAAACTAAAGAAAGTATGCTGAACAATGGCAGTGGTAACATTAACACTGTTATCACTGCCATTGTTTGCCAAAAACTAAAGAAAGTATGCTAAACAATGGCAGTGGTAACATTAACACTGTTATCACTGCCATTGTTTGTCAAAAACTAAAGAAAGTATGCTAAACAATGGCAGTGGTAACATTAATACTGTTACCACTGCCATTGTTTGTCAAAAACTAAAGAAAGTATGCTAAACTATGGCAGTGGTAACATTAACACTGTTACCACTGCCATTGTTTGTCAAAAACTAAAGAAAGTATGCTAAACAATGGCAGTGGTAACATTAACACTGTTATCACTGCCATTGTTTGTCAAAAACTAAAGAAAGTATGCTAAACTATGGCAGTGGTAACATTAACACTGTTACCACTGCCATTGTTTGTCAAAAACTAAAGAAAGTATGCTAAACAATGGCAGTGGTAACATTAATACTGTTACCACTGCCATAGTTTGTCAAAAACTAAAGAAAGTATGCTAAACTATGGCAGTGGTAACATTAACACTAATACCACTGCCATTGTTTGTCAAAAACTAAAGAAAGTATGCTAAACAATGGCAGTGGTAACATTAATACTGTTACCACTGCCATAGTTTGTCAAAAACTAAAGAAAGTATGCTGAACAATGGCAGTGGTAACATTAACACTGTTACCACTGCCATTGTTTGTCAAAAACTAAAGAAAGTATGCTAAACAATGGCAGTGGTAACATTAACACTGTTATCACTGCCATTGTTTGTCAAAAACTAAAGAAAGTATGCTAAACAATGGCAGTGGTAACATTAATACTGTTACCACTGCCATTGTTTGTCAAAAACTAAAGAAAGTATGCTAAACTATGGCAGTGGTAACATTAACAGTGTTACCACTGCCATTGTTTGTCAAAAACTAAAGAATGTATGCTAAACAATGGCAGTGGTAACATTAACACTGTTATCACTGCCATTGTTTGTCAAAAACTAAAGAAAGTATGCTAAACAATGGCAGTGGTAACATTAACACTGTTACCACTGCCACTGTTTGTCAAAAACTAAAGAAAGTATGCATACTTTCTTTTGATATAACAGCTAAAACTTCATAAGTAGATGAAATAAAGTAATACCAAGTTTAAAATTTTATTTATGGAACCTTAAGTAAATCTCAAAGAGGCTTTGAAAGAAGTCAACGAGCAGCCACTGAACAAATCAATTTCGGATCGGACAGGTTTTCATCATAATACTTTCAGGCCACAGACTCTTCTGATAAAGCTATTATGAACATAACAAGTTATACTTTGAGGAAAAGAGAATATATGTTTTTAGTGCAATACACACGCTCACATCTACGAGCACTCGGAATGGTATATTGAGCAGTAGTATTTTATTTCAATGTTATCTGGTCAGACGTAAAAAACCTGCTGAATCATGACATATGTAGGTACTGGCTTCACAATATCGTTAGGTCTTAAATGAAATGTGATCGAAATATTACAGATGCGGTCCTCCCGCTTATTACCCATCTGTGCCGTCAGTTACTATTTGACAGTATTTTAAGCGATTTTAGTTAAACATATATTCTACTTTGAACATGGTGACACCACACCACGGTCGCACTCCACCTTGGCGGCACCACACCACGGTCGCACTTCATGTTGGTGGCACTGCAGAAAGAGACACGAGGCACCTAACTATTATGTAATCTGTGACGAGGTGTTTTAGTGCTATACCTGGGTATTGAGTACTATTATGTATTCTGTGCCATGGTGGGGAGTCCCAAACTTGGCCGCTTTTTCAGCCGTGGGGTGATAATAATCCTAAATCCTCTAGCTAGTATAAAATCATATTTATTCTACTCTACTGGCGCCCGAGCTATAGTTTAACTGAATATGTTTTTAAACATAAGTACTTGTTTTCGATTTTATGTAGTCTGATAAGGAAATGTTTTCACGGGACTTACAATGTAGGTATCACCTCCATATTGCGTACCAAGTTTATTTCTCTGATAAGGTTTCTTTGCAACTAGATATAGCAAGTCGGTCAATGTAAGATTCGATATTATTTTGTAATTATACTTCTTATTAAATTTATATTCGCTACGGGTAAGTCTATTTTTATTTCTAATATTATTTATCTTAAATAATGTTAGAAAAAATCGACTGACCCGTAGCACCTTAGACAGAACTCATAATATTATTTATCTTAATATACTTTTTTAGTTTTATATTTTTTCTGCGTTATGTACTTGCGTTAGTATTGAAGTTATCATCATAGTTATATAAGTAGTTTGTTATTATGCCGTCTTCAATTAGGCAAAGAAAGCGTTTCTAATTTTGGCAATGAAAGGTCTAATCACAGATCACTAGGTATTATGAAGACTACGAGAAAATTGAAATTATTTTCCGTTTATTCATAAGTAAAGCATAGTTCACGCAACAAAAATCATCCAATAATATCTATGTTTTATAAAAGGAACGTTTTTTTTTGTAAACCATTTTTTATGCAACCGTTTTATTAATTCATTCATAATTTCTGTCTATAGCGACTTTGAGCAGCAGCTTTCCCCGTTCCTGATTCAAAATTCCTGCGACGAAGAAGTATGTTCCACCACCGGCCTCGAACCGACCAGCCCTGGCAACGCGCAAGATGTGGTCATCCAAGACACGGACTCTTCAAACAGCTCCTCGGATATCGTTGAAGATAACTTCGATGTACTCGATTTCGAACAAAACGTCGTGCCAGGATTTATCAATGCTAATACTAATACATTCCAAAGCCCAGGTAAATAGTGCTTTTGTGCAATAATTTCTAAGTAAATTAAGTAACGTGACAACAAAAGGATCTAAATTCTTTTTTTAACCCCCAATGCAAAAAAGGGGTGTTATTAATAATAATAGGTAGTCGGGAAAAGTTCGCGGCCTTTTTGAAGCATGAATTTTGCGGGTTTTATTTCTGGCAATACTTAACTTAAGCGGGAATGAAATATATTGTTTGACAGCTGACTTTCTGGTGATAGCGGTTAAATTGAAACAAATTGATAATTGTCTTGCTTTTTCATGTTTTTAATATTTTTTATTAGATACGTTTTGCATTTTATTTTTCGATAAGGGTTCAGACCTTAAATAAAAAAAAGAATGCTGCTAGTGCTCAAAGAAATATTAGTATTGTTAATGGAGAAGATGCTTTGTCGAATACTACTGCCAAAAATTGTTCAGTAGCTTCAGGTCTGGTAATTTTGATGATAAAGATGTTCCTCGCTGTGATATCTTTATTATTTTTAGTACAAAAGGGCACTAACTTTTCCGACTACCTAATATAATGTTAAGCATTATACAAATATTTGCTTTGCTAGAAATATAATTTTATAACTTACCAATCCATCCTATCTCCTTATAATAGAGATCTCATATTTGTGAATTTAACAAATATGAAGTGAAATTTAACAAATTTCAATTACTTGAGTTATCAGTAGGTAGGTAGCAATGGCGAGGGGTGAAATTATGGCGATGGTATAAGCCATACTACAAAAATGATGAAAAATGTTATGATCTACATAGTGGATCAGTGGGGTGGGATTTCTAAAAGGTAAGCCGATGGGAATCGGCTTGTATGGATCCTTCCCCACTGGTAGGTAGATACATATACTTAATTTTCTTGACAGGTACGAATATTAGGCTTAGAAAGGGACACATTATTATGAAGCATAGATTATTTTCTCATTATTGAAATATTACAACAAACCTCATTATCTGCGAAAAGAACAAAAAAAACTATTAAGTATCGATCTTTTTTTGTTACTTAAATGTTTTTCACACATCTAATTGACTTCCTGAAGTTTTTACTTACAAATGTTTTATGGTCGGCACTGAAACTTCTGTTGGCGACAGACGCTTTACGTAACTATGAACTACAAGATAATTTAATTAAAGATAAGTAGTGTACGAAAAATAATTTGTCTTATCTACATGCCTTTGTTATGTATTTGTTATACCCAAATATATTTATTCTTATCGTTACGAATTTATCTTAAAGACGACCTTCAAAGTTTATTCTCCAAAGTGACTCAATCCATGTAACACTTGGGTAAATAATTGATGAGCTACAGAATTTTCTTATACAATTACAAAATAGCAAACGTACACATTATTATGTGTTTGCTTATACTGCCATGTTAGTTTAAAAAAATAAATAATAGATGACATTTAACCGCCTCTGTGGTCTAGTGGTTCGCCCACCCGTGTAAGACGCAGGGGTCCCGGGTTTGATTCCCAGGAGGGGGGTACATTTGTACTCGGTTTGGTTGGTGGTAAGGCTTATTTCAAGTCCGCCTGGCTAGCTACCACCACCATCTTAACTAAGCCTGACGCCATAACAGCAATTTAAAAATTGTTGTGTCCCGGCAGTTAGAGGTAAGGTAGCCAGTTCCTCAGTGGTGAGGATTCCGGGTGTAGTGCGCTTCCACCTTCGGCCTTATCATCACTTAACATCAGGTGAGGTGAAGGCCAAGCGCTAACCCGTTGCGAAAAAAAAGTCATTTTTGGTAATTGTTCAAAAACTTAATGAAAAGTAAAAGTATAACATTACTTGACACCAATAATTTGAAAATTCGCGAGAGGGCGCCGTACAGTAAACATAGGCTCCTTGAAATTAATTGTAAACAAATAGTAAAAGCTCACTATAACTGTTAAAAGTGATGAATATCTGTTGTCGCCAATAAAAATAATAAGCAGTGTTGTTAATAAAGTGCAGAACCGCAAATTCAGCGAAATATTTAAAATTTAAACTGTGTAGGTAGTCAGTTTCCAAGAAAAACTACCGTAATACAACTTTAAACTGTGAGAACTTTACGATTATATAAGCTAATATATTTAACAACCAATACAGTGAAACAATATTTAGAAACAAACAAGTGAAAGTGCAATAATTTCAAATCGTGTAATTTTATCAACGGTTTTATTGCAAGCCACTCAATTGGACTTTGAACTTGGTGCTAGATTATTATTATTATGTGCACAAGTAGCTATATGTAATCAAGTGACTGTGTTACTAAACCCTAAAGTGCAGCATAATTTTGCAACATCTATTAATGCTCCGACGGCGTTGTACTGCAGCACATAGACTGTTTTGTCATCGATTCCGAGTTCGATCCTCTCACCACAAATAATTTTTCATTGTTTTAAATTCTTGTTTAAATTATTTTTCTAATCCCAGCGGATTTAATGCCATCTATCGAATGATGTAAATTAACTCTAAGAAAATACAAAGCATGTAAATAAAAATACAAAGCAGGTGGGTGAACAACTTCATAATACGTGCATTCAATTAAAGAGGGCGGCAGAATCCACGACACGCAAATAAAAATGAGTAACGTAAATATGGAAATGATTTGCAGCAAATGTAACAAAGATTTGGCTGTAAACAAACGAGATTTTATAAAATGTGCTAAGTGCCATAAGATTTTCCACCTGGACTGTACAAGTATATCCGAAAAAATGTTTTATCTGATGAAACCTGAAAACAGAATAAAGTGCCAATGCGACGAATGTACCTACACAGAAACAAAGATAACTCATCAAATTAATATCTCATCTGAAAATTCTTTTGAAAGCTTACCAGATGAAGGAGATGACACAGAGAGTGATCACGAAGAAAGTAAGTTTATTACATTGCGAAGACGTAATATTCAATCGCCACCCAATTCATCAAAATCCTATTTTTCACCTATTATCTCATATGATAGCCAGGCGGCTAGCTCTAGCATAAATTCAGATATTTTGCCTGTAACCACCGCTGAAAACACTTTATTTATTGAAGAGCTGAAAGTACAAAATAAAAAACTACAGAAAGAGTTAGAAATTGCCAACAGTAAAATAGAACGTTTGAGCGAGATAAATAGGGCATTGATAGAGAAAACCAATGATAAATATAACAATATTAAATTGTGTAAGTCAGTCAGGTCTGAAGGTATGACCCCAACCATGAATAAAGGAGACCAACATATATCACTTGTAAATACAAGAAACGAACAACTAACAAAAAATCTATCCCATGAAAAAATCCCTTCTCTAACACAAGTTATCGTACCATCGATTGAAAATGATCACCTTGAAACAACTGAAACCAGAAAAAAAGGAAATCCAAAGCCCACTGTCCCCCGAAGATACCTGCAAAATACATACCAGAACCCACCAGCACCAAGTCAACTAGATTCAAAATCGAAGTTGTGCCTCATCAGCAGCATAGACCGTAAAGATGTCGCTACTACAATAAGGAAAAAGTTTGAAACGTGCGATATGTGCCACTATCGTGTACCAGGAGGTGGAACAAACCAGCTCCTAAGTGGACTTCATCATAAACTTAGAGACTTTACTTACGCTGACTATTGCGTGTTAATTATTGGGGAGTCTGACTTTAAAGTGTCTTGTAATTATGCCAATCTAGTTCAAAAACTGAGACAAAATTTGTTACTTGTACAACACACTAATATTATTTTGTGCCTGCCCACTTTTAAATATTCTTATAATGTAAACATATATAACGCAAGAATTGAAACTTTCAATAATTTAGTTAACAAAGATAATCAGAAGCATCAGTATTGTTACGTGTTAGATTCAAACAGAAATCTCCAATGTTCTTTTCGGATGTTCTCAAGATTCAATGGTACTATTACTAATCAAGGTTTTAAAGTTATTATTAATGATGTATGTCAACTAATGTTAAATATAGCAAATGATTTAATGTCTGAAAATCCTTGTATAGATGACTCAATTAATACTTTAACAGATAAAAGTAATCCCTTTCGTGCCTAAACACTTCACTATAATGTGCCAAAATATCCAATCCCTTACAAATAAAGTAGATGAATTGAATATATTATTAATGGACTCTGATATTGACGTTGTTGTAATGTGTGAACTTTGGTTATTGCCCAGTAACTATCATCTATACCCGTTGGAGGGCTACGAACTATGCGCTAAATATCTAAGGCAGAACCACATACACGGCGGAGTTGCTATTTTCACACGTGAAGCTATTAAAACCAAACCTAGACCCGATATACAATCATATACAGTAGAGTTTATAGTCGAATTCTGTGGGGTAGAAATTACTGATCACAACTTACTACTTATTTCTATGTATCGCCCTGAACGCGAAATAGAAATATTCTTTTCACAGATGCAATTATTATTAGAACACGTTACCAAGCATTACGCAAATAAAAAAATTATCATATCTGGCGATATAAACATTGATATTACAAAAAATACCAGTATATCACAAAGATTTACGAACCTTTTGAAAACTTACGGGTTACATTGTATAAATAAAGCTCCTACACGAATAACACTCAACAGTTCGTCATGCGTTGATCAGTTCATAATAAGTAAAAACATTGATATGAGCACTGAAGTCCACCATAACCAACTATCAGATCATAGCACACTTGTTGGTCGCATACCACTAAATGAAAATGTAAGTAAAAATATTTCAAGTAAAACTACAATAAACAAACGAATTTTTAACCGCAAAAATATGGATTCATTCAAAACCGCATTAAATAGGATCAATTGGCAACAGACTTTACCTCTTAATAACAACAACATCAATGAAAGCTACGATACATTTATTTACCAAGTCACGAAGCTTCTGGATAAATATATACCAAAAAAAGACTTCATCCTAAAAACTAAAAGTAAAACAGTTTGGATCACTAAAGGTATAAAGCGATGTTGCTATCACAAGCGAATACTGCGGTACCTTAAAATTAAATTTAAAAGCGAGAATTTAACAAATTATGAGAAGACATACAGCAAAATACTTAAAAAAACGATATCATCTGAAAAACGGAAGGCATATATACATAGACTAACAACATCTAAAAACAAGTACAAAACAATGTGGGGGATAATAAATGAAAAAACCAAGTCCAGTAACAAAAAGAGACAAAATATTAATTTGATTAATAATAGTGAAACAATTACATGTCCCAAAATTATATCAAATCTGTTTAATAATTATTATATTAGCTTTTGTAAAAACAAAAATAATTATACACCAAATGTACACAGAAATCAGAATCTGGCAAACTCATTTTATTTACATGTGGTCACGGAAGAAGAAGTAAAAAAGACAATTTTAGGTCTAAAAAGAAACAACACGTGTGGATTAGGGCTTGCAAACCGGTTAACCGGATAACCGAAAAAACCGATTAACCGACAGAATTTTGAACCCGGTTTTTTCTAGTCATAAAACCGAATTATTCGGGTTTTTCGGTTATTTCACTTCACATACAGTTTACACAAAAACTTTCTTATTTTTTCAAAAATGCTATAGTCTATGGTATTCAAGCAAAGTAATAAGCGTGTATATGAAACGCATTTTTGTCCCTAGTTTTTAAATTGACGTAACCGGCTGGCTGCCATTTTGTTTTGTCAGTCAAGCCAAGTTTACACAGGGTCAGTACAGAAGTCAGTACCGACTGACTTCAAAATATTCGTGTGGGAATTTTCAAGTCGGCGCTGACTTCATGCTGCTGTACTGACTTCAAACCAATTTACATTGGGTTTTTTTTGGGTCAGCGCTGATTTGTCTCGATTTCGGAGTCAGTCGCTTACCTCGTATAAACCAGCCTTCACTCTCTGGCAAGTGCCAAGTAAACGCAAAGAAACTTTCACGATACAGGTAAGCTCTTCAACTTTTGTTTTTTGAATAATTGTGAAAGGAAATATGAGCAAGGACGTTATTGTTTTTTAAATTACAACTTCAGCCAACTCACGGAGAGAATTTTATAAACAAACCACCGATACCTAACCTTAAAAGCACTTTTTATTCAGGTTTTGTTAATCTTACCTGCTTGTTAAATAAAGATTTGTGATATCAGAGTTCTACAATTGTTATTGAATAATTTAACATTAACCCATATAGCATTTGAGCATGCTTTGCATTAACTTTTTTATTGCATTACATTACATTTCACCAATATAAAATGCATATAAGTATGTTTAAAAAAAGATTTATCTCAATCTCTCTCTTATGTTTAATTTTGACTTTGTTATTAACCTCAAAGGTTCTAAAGACGTGTTTTTTATTTTACGATTTGTTGATTTTATTGATTTTTATGTTAGAATTTATTAAGGTTAATAAGTGCATAGTGGCATACATAATTTAGTTACGTGATTGATCTCAAATGTGTTCAGAAACTAATGTTACAGTTTTTATTATTTTACCTTTTTTATTGAATTTTATTTAAAAAAAAACCGAAATACCCGAAAAAACCGGGTTAACCGGATTTTTTTTTATGAAAACCGAAATATTCGGTTTCCTAAAACTACCCGGTTTTTGCATGCCCTAGTGTGGATACGATGAGATACCGGCCACGTTACTGGTGCACTGCGTGGATGAATTTGTGCCTCCTTTAACCTTGTTGATAAACCAATCTTACGATCTTGGTATCTTTCCGGAGAGCTTGAAATTGGCTAAAATCATACCCATTTTTAAAAAAGGGGATAAAAAGAGTGTTCAAAATTATCGCCCGATTGCTATATTGTCAGTGATATCCAAAGTATTTGAAAAAATATTGTGTAGAAGAATATATCGGTTTTTTGAGAAATATGGAGTACTGAACAATTATCAACACGGTTTCCGCGAAAACCGCTCAACAACCTCAGCTGTGCTCGACTGTACCTTTGAGATCTTAAACGCGCTTAATGATAGTAAGTGTGCAGTAGCAATATTCATGGATATTTCAAAGGCATATGATGGAGTTGTGCATGAAGTACTTTTAAAGAAGCTCGAATCGCAGGGCATAAGAGGACAGGTACTGAAATGGCTCTCGTCGTACCTAAAAGATAGGAAACAATATGTACAAATTATGCACCATAATGATGATGCAACCTTAAATACTTTAAAATGCGCTAACTCTTCGATTGAAACTATCAACGGGTCCATACCACAAGGAAGTGTATTGGGGTGTTTGTTATTTTTAGCATATATAAATGAACTACCCTCTGCAGTACCAAACAAAATCGTCCAATTTGCAGACGACTCCACGCTCATTATAGCTTGCGACAACAAGGACCTAGCTAAAATACACAGTGAAATACTTCTCTCTTTACACAAAATAACAAGTCATTTGCGTGAAATAGGCCTCACTCTTAATTTAGAAAAAACAAAAATAGTTAATTTTCGGCCGCATCAAAGAGTAGCACTGCCCCTTAATATAATTCACGAAGGTAATAAGATCAAAGTAGAGGAAACAGTTATGTTACTAGGTATTACTCTGGATGATACCTTATCGTGGAAACACCACGTTGACGCAGTGGTGGGCAAACTGAGTAGTTTTGCGTACGCTTTACGTGAGTTGCGTAAATGCACAAACGTACAGTGTGCACTAACAGCGTACCATGCGCATGCCGCGGCATGGATAAGGTATGGGATTGTGCTTTGGGGTAACTCAACCGATGTGCAAGCAGCATTTACTATGCAAAAGCGCTGCATTCGAATTATTGCGAATCTGACATCTAAAGAAACGTGTAGACCTTGGTTTATTAAATTGAAGGTATTAACAGTCAGCTGTGTGTACATTTATGAGGTTTGTCGACTTGTGCGAACGAGCCCACAATATTTCAAACGAGTAGGAGCCGTGCCTAGACGTTTTGCCTCACGCCGCGACAACGATCTGTGCCAACTGACACCTCATCTCGAGCTGTTTAAAAAAGGACCGTTCTATATGGCTGTCCAACTATATAACCACTTGCCAAATAATGTAAAAGCCCTCCAAGGTGGTAAATTTGATAAAGCAGTCAAAAATATTCTTCTGGAAAAGGCATATTATAATATTAAGGAATTTGAAAATGATAGACTAATTTAGGTACTTACTATTGTTTAATTGTTTAATCCGCCCAGTATTAATGATACATCTAAAATTGTTTTCTAGTTTGTAAGTAATTTGCAGTACCCCTATGGGGTTCTTGTTTGGAACTTTATATTGTAAACACTATGTATACAACAAGAACGCAAATAAAGAATATGAATATGAATATGAATAAATATTTCTTTAATACTTATGTACACTATCGTTGCATTCAAAAACGTATGTCTACATTCTAAAATAAAGAAAAAATCACTGAATTGAAACGAAAATTATTGAAATTACAATTATATTATCACTTTCAGATTATAACTTGACATTGAATCGTGAAATTTCGCTGTTTTTATCGCCACAGAGAATCCATCAAGGCCCGAAACAAATTCATATTGATTGATTAGGATCAATTTTAAGAACGATGCATTAACTGCATTATTACTGCTCCTCGCCCCGCTGTTAATTCTATATAATATAAATAATTAAAAATGTTATTTTGCACGTGTCACAAAAAATGCTTAGCTTAGCAGCTCAGTTCAGCCATCATCGATTTTTTTCCTCGAATGAGAGCGCTGACCTGGTTAGGTAAACAAGGTATACAAGTTTCATGATTACGGTATGAACAAAGCTCCACAACTCGAGAAAGGAGATTCAGATCAAGATCAACACCTAACTAGCTATCTGGTATAACAAACTGTCTACTCCATAGGTTACCATGCGTGGTAAAGCTAACCTCAGTCAAACTGACTGCCGCGAAGAGCAATTTAATGTTCCAACCTAAAGAGTAAATCAAAGTTATCAGTTTAATTTTTTTTTAGGGAAATCCGGTAGGAAGCGTCGCCTCTCCCAAACCCCTCAAGTTGTCGTTCAACCGAAGGTTCAAAAGCCGTCAGTCAGGGTCTCCGCGACCTCCGTCCAGAAACCACAGCTGGTGGTGAAGTCACAACCAGAAAAGTCAGTCAAACTGACCAACGTTCAAGTCCTGAGCCCACCGACTAAGGTTTACTCCAAGCCAGTGGAAACGGTAGCCCCACAGCGGAGAGTGATCCGAGTAGCTCCTATGGCAGGGAACCCTCGCTCCATCCTTTTACCTGTCACCATTAAGGACATGAAGGACCTCAAATCCATCAAGATTATTAACGCAGCTGATCTCAAGAACGCTTCAAATATAAAACTGGCGGCTGCGAACCTTCTTTCGCAGAGCAAACTACAAGATCTCAAAATGGAATCCCGAAATGACTACGAGTACGACAACATCGGCAATGGTAAGCATTCATTATAAACTACAACATTACAGTTTCAATAACCCCATATCATATCATCCATCAATTTCGTCGATTGAAACCAATTGTGAGAATTTAGACGAGTACTTTCATCATATTAAATCTGCTCCTACAAATCAATCTACATCAAAGCAACTTGTGGAGTTTAATTTAAGCAATGATCGGGTATTTTTTTACTGGAAAAACTTGTTTAGAATCCGGTTTTACAATAAGTATAGTAGAATTCCAAATGCCGGTAAGTTTGTGTCGGTAAAAACACCACGTGAGTTTGGTGTCTGACCAAGAATTTTAATTGATTATATAATATTATGTTAATGAGTAGTTAACTGCTTTTTGTTATCCATTACAATGTATCTTGCCTTTATATCATAATAATGAAAGTTTGAGAATATGCGCGATTATATTAATATGCTTGCTTAGTCATTTCATAAATATTCTACATTTGGAATCACCGTTAGAAAACCGCGTATTACTAAACCGTAAATATGAGTCATTAGTTTTCCTTGTTCGGTAAAGTTTGTTATTGTCACATAGATGACTCTGGCAGCGAACGAAGCGATGAAGACGAGGAAAAGGACAACCAGATCAACGACGGAAAGAACGGCTATCCCCGTCTCGTTCTAACCGCCGAGGAGCGGCGGCTGTTGGCAAAGGAAGGCATCACGCTTCCGACCAGCTATCCCTTGACGAAACATGAGGAGAGGGAGCTGAAGAGAATCCGACGCAAGATCAGAAATAAGATCTCTGCGCAGGATTCGAGGAAGCGCAAGAAGGAATATGTTGACGGGCTTGAAGATAGGTGATTTTCTTTTCATTATATTTTTTCATATTCTCATATCATTAATTTTTCTATCAAGAATACATTAGATGTTCGGTCAAAGTCTCAAAAACGACACAGTAAATAATGCCTCACTTCAAACTGAGGTCTTATTTAACACAAACTTCAAACTGAGGTCTTATTTAACACAAACGAAACTGCGCTTTAAGCTTAGCAGATACGGCATAAATAAAATTGAAATTATTGAAACTAGGTCGTCTTTTTATTTACTGGTATTATTGGTGCCATATTTGCATCTGTTTTAGTTCTTATGGCGTTATCTAGTGTTATTGTTGACTGAAGAGTTAATTAAATAATGTTTGTTGTTACAGAGTGAAGCAGTGCACAGCAGAAAACCAGACTCTTATAAGGAGGATAAAGATTCTTCAGTCGCAGAACCAATCGCTCACGGCCCAACTGAAGAGATTACAGGTAATTAAACAGGTTATAATTCCCTTATTTATAATGCACTTTAACTACTACGCTTCAAGGTTGCTTTTACAATAACAGAATTTATAATTAAGGGAAGTTTTCCGTAGTCATTGTTTCGTGTAAAGTTGACTAGAAAACCTTAAGGTTTTTGTCCAGTGATTATCTTTAATTTTGTAGAAGGCGAGTGATTATCTTTAATTTTATAAAAGGCGATTGTAAGCAACGATAAATATGTTGAAAAAAAATATATCGAACATTCAATTCAAGGTGATAACAAAAGTATAGAGCTCTTTTATTGTCTCTTGCTTTTACTACAAAAATAAATAATAGTGTTTAATTCTTAACCTAATCTGAATTCCACTATCATTTAGTTTTTGAGTTCCTCCAATCATCACATTCAAATTATATTATTCTGGGATTTTTTTAGTTAGGTGTGTATGTTCTTATCAAAATATTTTTGCACAAACGTTGCACGACCTTTGGGCATAAGATAATGATGTATGTTTGTTTGGTTTTGATATAAATTTTTATATTATATAACTTCTTTTCTTTTCATGTTGTTATGCATTCTCAATATACTTATGCATGTACACACAATAGGACAATAAGTTGCTGCTAAGACTGCCTTATCTTCTCAAAAAAAACGTCAAATTTGTATGGCAGAAAGTTTCAAGGGAAAGCGCTCGGTTTGGAGGCAATACTGCTTGCGTATGATGCGATTTGAATTGAAAGTTGAAGCGACTCGGTGAAGACAGAAGGTTTTAAGGTCAATGTATAGTTTAATGTGCTGGCGCGTGTACATCCGATAGTTGTATACTGAATATAATAAGTATAATGTGATAGTGTTTCTGTCTGCTATTATTACCTAATTTATGAATTTATGATTGAATCACTGACAGGTTCTATTGAAATTGGGTTAAGTTATGGGCCGTATCGGCTAACGCATCGAACTTCGGCGGGTCTGCCGAGCTTCAACTTAAAACAGATAAATCGAAGTAAGGAGTTCCGGATTGTACTATTCGCCGAAGTTATATATCATGAATTGAGATTCGCCATTTTGGCCCGATTTGGGCTCGATTTATCTTAATTTGAAGTCCGGCAGACTCTCCGAAGTTCGATGTGTTAGCCGGTACGGCCCCTGTATAAATTCCTTCCTGTTTATCTTTCTATGGAAAGGAGAAGTGAGAAACATAATATAATAATTTGTTTTATACTAAAATAATACAGCTTCCTTTTTAAGTATCGTCTATTAATTCTTATGTTACCGTCGACGATTTCTTATCAAAATGTTCTCAATATTGTAAAACCTTGGTTTAACAGTGAAATGTGCTTTTATTTTTTTACTTATTAAGTAAATTTCTGACGTGAATATTAACTGCCATGTAGAATTAATTATTTACGCATAGTGGCGCATTCGTTGTATCACTGTGACCGAGTGTTTTCTTCTGACTTGGTTGAAAACATACTTTATATTATAGTCTTTCTTATTACCAATAATACAAATGAATAGGAGACGGTTTAATCTTATTATATTTGAATATCAGTATGATAATAGATAACATTACAAAGGAAATGAAACATTGTTATTTGTTTGCCTTAGAAGATTTGCCTGTCTATACTTAGGAACAAAATTATCTCATATCAGGCAGTCAACGAATACTCAAAAGGGGGTGTAGAGTGCGCGAGCGGGTACCTAAACGATTTCTTCAGAAACTTGTTTAGGGTGCTTAGCTTAGGGTGTGAACTTACTAAAAGGAGGTTAACACAAAAGCGGGGGGACGGAAGGACGGGGGCGCAAAAAAAGTCTTAAAGAATTCTTTAGGTTAGGTAAGGTTAGCACTGCGACCAAAAAGCGAGCGGAGCGAGCGTGCCGCGGCAGCAACCGGCGCAGTGCCAGAAACGACGTTTTTGTAAAATTAACTTTCAATACAGGTATTTAACTTAAATTTCTTGAAGACTTGGCTATTTCACTCACTGTCTTCCGCACTTTAACGGGTTATATCCGAAAATTTGCAAATTACCTAGTTAATCCGCACGTTAACGTATTCCGTATTTTAGCGGTAACAGAAGAACACTTTTCTCTACGAGACGCACCGTTTTGGACATATTAGCGAAAGATTGGACTAGTGATGTAATATTATGAATGGGGAAGTATTTCTGTTTGTCTGTCTGTTACATTTCCATGCCTAAACTGCTAAAACAATTTAAATGAGTTTGAATCTTGTACAAAAAAAAACCACAAGGGATGCGAAATCCCACGCCGCCGCTAAAGTCGCTGGCAAAAGCAATAATTTAAGGAGAGGGTGCTTTACACGAATACTAAACGCATCGTTTTCCCCAGAATGTCTTGACCGGCGTGACGAGCGGTCCTCACGGCAAATCAGCGCAGCCAGCGACGTGCTTACTGGTGCTGCTGCTGTCAGTGGCGCTAGTGGCGCTGCCGTCCATGCGCGAGGAGACGCGCGCGCGCGCGCATCAGCCCAGCGCCGCCGTCACCAGGGCGCTGCTGTCCGCCAACAGTGAGTACACTACACTAGTCAAGTCAGCCAGCTATCTACATAAATGTCAAGCGGCTTTCAGTGCCCCTGGCACAAACGTCTACCGAGAAAATAACGCGCCTAAAAATACAGAGTAAATTGTCTTTGATAAATTTCATTTCGTTTTTCGGCGGTAAATGAAATGAAATCAATTATTTATTTGCAACACATGTGGTTTGACAAAGGTCTTAAACTTAAGATAGCGCTGTAGTTTCCCACACAAAATTACTCTATCGATTTTTTTTACTCGATGTTCGTGCTAGGGTACAGTGGCCCAATCGCGCTAATTTTCAACGATAAAACCGAAGCTAAATAGTTGCCGTTTACAGAAAAATACTTGCATTAGTTTTGTTAAAAATGTTAAAAGCTATGCCTAGGGAGCCTAGGATTATTCTAGGAATTCTATAGCTAAACTAAACGCATTTAAGTAATTAAAACTTAAATGACAACGTAACGGTTTTGGTTTTATAGTTCAGAATTAGCGCGATTGGGCTCCAGGTCTCTTTGGGTTCAAAGAGACCAAGTGGTGGTGGTGTCTTCCGCGTCGTCTATGGATCGAGACCTCTATGGATATTCCTATGAATATCCATAGAGGTCTCGAGACCGCCTTAGGATATGGCTGAACCCCGCATCAGACGCAGTTCGACCAGTTTATCTGATATGAGTGATTCTAAGATTTGATGTGTAATTTAAAATTATCTCATCAAAACTACCACCCCTCTGAGAACCCTCGAAATCGTGTATTATACATCACAAAAAATTCGAGTTCTTTTATAACACTCGACCTAGACTTTCTTCACGTAGGTACTTACACATAAGTGGAAATATCATGTGCGTGTGGTATGAGTGCTCCTTTTCCTAGAAATTGATTTAACCATACGAAGAATTTAAGAAATAATTGTGCAGATATTATGGTAAAACAAAAAAAAACCTATGTAGACTAAGTTATGGTCAATTAAATATAACGCTCACACTTTCCGCCTCCATAAAAAGGCCACATTCGGACATTTCAAATATTTAAATCAAGATTGACAAAATTTTTAGTTGACCATAGATTTTACAGCGTTAAGAATTATTTGGGACATAAATGTAATAGAAAATGTAATTAATATAAATAGTAAAGTTTTAATTTAATTTTGACATTCACATGCCTTTGTTAAGGGCGATAGGCAGAAATTTTTTTTAGACCTGTATTACCATATTTTACGTGAATAAATGATTTATGATTTATGAACGCCATTACTCGATATCATACAATATACTAGACGTTTTGAATTTGTTTCATTCGTTTTTTGTGTGGGTCGAGGGTGAGTTTGAGCTATGTCTATCCAGTGATACATCGACAGACGACGACCTCCGTGGTCGAGTGGCTTTGTACACCGGTTTTCAAGGTGTCGCCATCTCTGAGGTCCCGGGTTCGAATCCCGGTTGGGTCAATTAAGAAAACGAACTTTTCTATATTGGCTCAGGTCTGGGTGTTGGTGATACCACCGTTGTCTCTGATTTCCATAACACAAGTGCTTTAGCTACTTACTTTGGAATCGGAGCAATGAATGTGATGTTGTCAAATAAAATAAAATAAAATATATAATAAAACTCGAGAGCTTACGTCTTATCAAAGACCCAGAAAGCTAAAAGTGTATAAAGCTTTACATTATATCTGCACTTAAGTTGACGTATTCGATGTATTTTCAAATCTAGAATTCTTCAATATTTCTTTACGAGTTCGTCGCAATAAAAATGGCTTTCTAATTTACTTTACTGTTACGAATTTCTTTTTTTAAATTCTTTACCAATTTAAAATTTGCCTTTGAAACCTACTGATTTAGTTTTAAAAAGATTACATGGCTTTTCATCCGTGAAGTCGCGCAACGTTTATAAAAGAAAAAAAATGCATTGCAGCTCCAGTTACAGGTTCAATATTGCACATACTCATTTAAGACTTTGTGCTATCGGTAATAAAGTTCAATATCTATGAAGGTGTTTGTCTCTTTTACATTTCATGACTGCATCTACATAATTTCGAGTCTTCTCTGCATTGACAAAAACAGATTTCGTAACGCCATCACGACCCAGACATGCATGAATGCACGCGGTCATCGGCTTGTTAGATAACTCTGAAACTAGTTAGATTGCGACGGTTTTTCAGGATTTATTTTTAATTATTTTTTAGGTATTTTGTCTACTGATTTAAATTCTAAAGCGGATCTTATAGTCGCATAGTCATTTTTAACCAAAATGTTACTACATACTAGTAATAACTAAGTTAGTATTATATATTATTTAGTATTATATAATAACTAAGTTACTCAATTCAATGTTAAATTGAAGATTTTCCTTTACTTCAACTTCTTATATCTAAATTAGAGTCGTTCTAAATAGGTAAACTAGTTTACAGTGAAGTTGTTCTATCTCACGAAGACCCTTTTGCTATGAATATTGTTAGGCGTGCACATACACTTTGTTTTAGTGAGCGTGATAAGAGAGCGTGCAGACGCACAGTGTGTATATAATATATCATTATTATTCAAATACCAGGGGTTTATATTCGATTCTTGACTCGTGATCCTACTCATTTGTGTGTTGATATATTCCGTGTTTTTACAAAAGATTTTTAAACACTGAAATGTGACATTGTCACTTTATTGACAATATTGTTTGAAAGGGACAGCATCACATTTATACTGGCGTCCAAGTGAAACAGTGTTTAAAATTCTTTTGTAATAACACAGATTATGTGTAATGAAATATAACTATTTTTCACAGAAATGGCGCTCGACGAGACCGTCATCGATGACGGTGAATTCAACATGGAAGAGCTGATCACTTTCAACCGACCTCACTCCGACCATGACTACCAGGTGGTGAAGACCTTGGAGTTGCAGAAGGCGCTCCCCGGAGGCTACGTGGACCTCCCCATAGATGAGGACTGGCCCCCGAACCTGAAGAAGCGCATGAAAAAACTGGAGTTTGACTACGGCGACGGGAGGGACTACCTTCCCCCCATCGTCAAAGAAGATAACTACGAACATTTCTACAAACTCGACTCCAAGATACGACCGGAAGACGATGCGCTTAATATCGATAACATAGGCTTTCTCACCAACACCCTCATGTCCACTGGCAGAAAGTTAGGGGAACTTCTCGATGTTTTCCCTCCAATTCCAGTCAAAAACGAGGACATCGTCATAGAGGAGATCTCAGATTATGACACTCGGAATGATACAGAAGTCAAGAGTTTTGTAGTCAACGGCGCCCTCAACGAGTTTTAATTTTATACTATGTTTATTTACAGCACATATCCTATATTTTTTAAATTCTATTTTCTTGTTAACTTTCTTTCAGATGACTATATTTTTATTATTATTTTATTTGCAAGTGATTGTGGAGTTAGTAACGTTGAAATTATTCCTTTAGTTTAAGATGTCTGTTTCCGAAATTCGGAATACAGCGTACCCTTTATCGCTAGGGCGTTTTATTAGATTTATTTTACTATAATCATGATAATTATTTTAATTAGGTTAAGTATTATGTATGTTAATGAACTTTAATATTGAGCTGTCACGAATGAAGTTGTCGAGTTGGTATTTATTATTTGAGACTTCTAAATTATTATCAAATATATTATTATTAAAAATCATGCTTTGTTAAACAGTTTAGATTTAAGCAAGTTTATTTTAAGCATTTTTTCATGTTACAATTTTGACTTTGGTGCAATTACGTGTAAAATGTGTGTTAGCTAGTTTCTAGTTTGGTTAGACGTATTCCGTATGAGACAGAATTAGTTGTATTTCTTTCTTTGTCTATTATTCTTATTCGGAATGTGACTTATGCCGTTGTCTTGGGAACATTGATATTGGAATGAGATGTTGGTTCGAATAAACTGTCTATGGTAAATGACTTTTCACTTGCTAAATATCCTTAGTTAATATTTTTACAGATTCGGAACTACTCGCAAGTTCAACAAAAAGCATATAGGTAATAATAATCATGAAAGAATAAAACGAATATCTTATAATAAGCTTTATTTAATTATGAGTTAACAATATTTTCGTATTTTTGAACAGGTTGTGACCTTATTAACCGAATACAAGTCAAATTGCGTATGCAAATTTTAACCATACATCTTACAGAAAAAATAAACACTGACAACTGTTTCTATGAATATTAATATTTATTTTATACTTACAATAATAATTCAGTTTCAAAGCATCATGTATTATAATACATAAAGTTAATAAACTACAGTTCAAATTTCTTCGTGCGTCCACAACACAAGCCAACCGATTGAACATGACTTACTTAGTAAGCGAAATTTTAAATTATAATTTAAATTAACTAACCAAACGCCACGGCAGCCGCCGCGACGCCTCGCTTACCATTCTACGATTTGATGAAGCAATAAATAATCGCAATGGTCATTTAAGTCGATAAAATGAAATTAGGAGGGTCTGTTTCGCCACTTCCTGATAATGAACTTGAAGATCAACTGCCGTACTAAGAGATCAGTCCCATTTGACGTTCTAAATTTAATACAGGAACTGGTGAAACGGACCCTAAGAGTGCAAGAAATTTAATCGTGATTGAAACTTATGTTTAGAATTAGAATGTTTGTACAAGCTGGCTAGCGCTGGCGCGCCGCACTCGCGCGAGACGATCGCGATTCGTGGTCACAGACCACAAAGTTTGACTTCCGTTACCGAATCTAATTTGATTATTCTATCTAGCAAATAGAAAGTAACAATTAGGTACAAGTATGGTATTCATCATGTTTATGACTTACATTGTTTATTAAGTTCGATTACACTGCATGATTGTACAATTTAATTATTAACGTTCCATTTGACGAGCAAAACTTCAATTAGCTCACAATAGTTTATCAAAAAACATATTATTTAAAGAATCGATTTATAAACTCCATTTTACATATTGACAATATTCGCATTAACTATACTTTTTCTAAAAATATGAAACGACACAACAAGATGTTTTATGTTATAAAACACTTCAAACATACTTAGCCAAAATGAAGAATATGAATAAATCCTAATGCGGGATATAATTTTGTGATGACTACAATATCCGTGACTATCCAAAGTACCTTATAAATATGCCAAAGTGATCAGCACAAC
The DNA here is from genome assembly GCA_963556745.1 of Catoptria pinella. NCBI lineage: Eukaryota > Metazoa > Arthropoda > Insecta > Lepidoptera > Crambidae > Catoptria > Catoptria pinella. The sequence goes on along the minus strand of OY750774.1, from coordinate 8,922,986 downwards.
GCACCACCAACACCGACTCGCGCGTCGGTCACCACGTACCGGAGTGTACGCTTCCAGACCGCATTACGCCGATTCAAGTGACTCCTACTATCTTACTTCTACGCAAATTATGCTCGTCGAATCCACGCCGCGGTCCAAGCAAAAATATACAAATGTGTTCCTAAGCTGTACAATTTATACAACATCCAAGAAGCGCCCGCGTTGCCGAAACTTGCAGGCGGCCCTCACCTATCTACGCATATTAAGGAACTTTCAACTTCTGGATTCGATTATCAAATCGATTCGGTCCTCCGTCATAACAAACTTGATAATCAAATCTTCGGTTTCAGTACACAATAATAAGCTGGTCCGTGCATCGGTCGATGCCGTATCAGTCTATTTGCAACTCGACTCCAATCTTATAAATAATAAAAGTAGCCGCCGCTACGGATGACTAAGCCGCGCGGGACGCCAAAGGGTTAATTCAGGTAGAAAATAGGTCATTGGCGCCGAACTATCAGTCCTCTGAACCGACGATGGAACGCTACCACTATACGTATGGTATACTTGTTGATACTGGTAAGAGTTGAGTATGAAAACACCCGTACTATACCAGCGTGTGTCGTTTCTTATAAGCGTTAATAGTTGATGGTGCCAGTTATCTACACTGGCCTTCAAAACTTAGCATAGGCCCCGGCATGGATCTTGAGCGGTGAAATTTAATTCGCAGAAAGCCGTCTCTATAGACGGTTATGCTTCTGCGCATTAAATTCCACCGCTCAAGATCCATGCCGAGGCCTGTACCACACTTTTAAAATTGCAATTTATCCTAAACTATAGAAGTTAGTCATGATATAAAAACATTTTATATCTAGCTTATTTCAGAAACTTTCATTGAAGCTATAACTTATATATTAAATTCTCTTGCTAATCCTTTTTATTTCGAACATATATCTTGTGTATTTTAAAAGTTATTGCAATTTTTAAAAGTGTGGTACTATGTTTTGAAGGTCAGTATACTTTCAACTAAATACCCCACACTGGGAGTTGGTGGACGCGGGCGGCCGACGCACTCGTTACATCTCATGTGCGACTTCTCAAAATAATCCATCGACTCCCTCGTAAGACTAAACGATGGCGATCGCAGTAATATTAAATTGACATGAGCCCAGTAGCGTGGTCGTTTGTACACGAGGTGAAATGTCTCATTCAGTCTTGTAGGAATAGAAGTCAGTTCGCTCGGGACTCGACGGGATACACCTATCGAAAGAATACTTTCTTTTTTACATATAAATGAAAGTCTACATAAATTATTGCACGTTAAATATAACATTTATTCAACCGAAAACTGTTCAACGAAAACGAATCAGCTGAGACGCGTAATGGAAAATATATATATTCTTTTTCATTTTATTGCTTTTAACTGTGTTGTTATCTCATTAAAACTATCATACTACACGCATGAATAAAGATAATAATGTGGCTTCACTATAGGAACGGAGCCAATTTAAATAATGACCATACTACTTTGCCGCACAGATTGAACTTAGTACACGATGACTAAATAAGTATAAACCTAAAATATGCATACTCGGCTCGTCGAACATTGCAAACGAGTGAATGTCCCTAATGCTGTTGAAACAAGAAGCAGCCGTATAAATATACCGTAACATTTTGATCATAAAAAGATTTCGAGCTGCCTAAAACGAATTAAAAGTTTATATAACATTTTCTGAAGCAATATTGGCCAACTTCCTATATCACAACCTGAAAAATAAATTATTGACCCGATCTGCAATATTCAATCCGCCATGAAGTAATGTTTCAACAACACACAAACTTACTACAAACTCGCCGTATCCTCTATTGTTATGGTAATTCATTACTTATGTAACAAAATCAAATTACAACGCATTCACAGATACATCAACGAGACGTACATACAAAAATAATATTAAAACGGGCGTCACTATATTGGGATAAAGCAATACATGACTACTAAGTATTTCTTTTAAAACTACCGCTGTATGATATAATGTAGTGTTGGAGTACAAATCAGTTGATTTGTTCGAGTTATGTGCTGGAATGGACATCGTCGATGCGAGATGCGTGCCCTCCCGATCACAATTTATCGGATACTGATCTCGATAATAACGACACTAATCAAAATTAAATATACCTACATGTGTACAGAACGTTTTATTTTTCAGTAAGGACAGAAAAGTATAGCAGAATCAATACTGGCAAATAATTTCAAAGTTAAAACTATTTTGAAAGAATTTATTGGTACTAAATAATATACTAGAAAAAATACGACTCGCACCAGATCATGTTCTCGGACGGGAATCGAACCCGCGATCTTGGATATCCGGTCCAATCGGTCAGCGGTCAGAGCATTGGACCGGATATCCCAAGGTCGCGGGTTCGATTCCCGTCCGAGAACATGATCTGGTGCGAGTCGTATTTTTTCTAGTATATTATTTAGTATTATATAAAAATAGCATTGGGAATGCTAAAATCTCAAAATTTAAATAGAATTTAAAGGTGTTGTCTAATCAGCATTGTAATAAGGGCGAAAATTGAATGTGTTTTCTTAATATGAACCTAGACTAGATTAGATAATGCCATGTCCTCGTCCTACCTTACAAAAGTAAAAGGCGTGCTGTACTTTAGTTTAAGGAGTGAGCATCATAATCGAGGCCAGTGTTATCTCTTTCTAACTAGGTGTAAATGAGGGTGACAGACTTTGTTAACGACCCTTTAAGAAATGAAAGGAGGATGAGGTAATCTCGTGCCCTGTCAGGGCAAGTGAGTCTCACTGAGAATGAAACGTAATTCACTACGGACGGGTACACAAATTATAACATTCAACCGTCCGCGCCCGGCCTACGCAATGCGATCTTGCCCGAGATCATAGCAAAGTGGCAATGTAACCGCCATTGAAAAATTGAAACTTATGATTATGCTATAAGATTGAAAATCCATTGAAATTATTTTCGATATAAGGCTAGTACGTCTCGCATTAACCCTTAGAATAATTTTATTTTAATTAATGCTGGACTATTAGCAAAATAATTTCAGGAGACTATATTTTAGTCTTAACTGTCACAGTTTGAGTATCGAAGAGTAGTAAATAAATAATTGACGTTGGATATTTTTTGACTCAAAATATCTGTTGGGAGTTACTATATTTAATAATCAATTCCCAATAGTAACAACAACAGATAAAGTCGGTTCGAAATATCTTTCTTCTAGTTTGCAGTGCAAAGAGACCAGTGCCATTATAGACCGTTTTTCATTAACAATAAAGAAAGTTGAATTGCAATTTGCAGCTCTCTAATAAATTGTGTATAATGTATACGTAATTCAAATATTACACGAAGAATTTATACAGAATCTTTAAATTAACATACACAGTTATTAGTGATTTCAAAACGAATTAAATATTTTTTTGGTAGACTAAACACACGAGTCGTTTGACTATATTCTATTGATAATTAGCAACAACACAAAACAATGTACAAAATAATTATTATATGAAAAATAATTTCATTATAATTGCTTAGAATAGTGAACTAATGATTGGACATTATATTCATGTTCTCAAGTAATTAACATAACGCACATCAAAATCTTTACAGTATTTTTTTGTATTCATCGTAGTTCATGATTCTGAATGCATCCATAATTTATTCAACATAATGTTATTATAGATTAAGATATTACTGATTTTTTTATAGACACACAACATCGACTCGTGTTATTCTTTAATTACATATATTACACAAATATAAAAAAAAACAAATTAAGTTCAGGAATAACTCCGTAAATACAAATTACCACTATTACAGCTTTGCCGATAAAAATTACACTATAAACAGTATCATAATAATATATAGCGCGTGTTTTATTCTGAGTAGGTACAACTAATTTTTGGGTACATTTTAAAAAAAGCTGCATGTCACTTCATAGATACATAAACGGTTCCGTTTATGAAAATATACAGAATGTATTTTGTGTCCAACTTATTTGGTCTGAATATAAACAACCTTACAAAACTCATTGCTAATTTGTTTCACCGAGTCAAAAATTCGACAAAAAGTGTGCTGTAACCATAAATCAGATTGAAGCTAAATGGTTAAAGAAAGCTTGACTACATTATTTCAATCAAAATATTTGCAGGCCAAATTGAAGTAGATTCGGGTCAAAATCAACCTAAACAGTAAAAAGGGCCGTTACATTCGATTAAATGATTTCGAACCAAATTGAAACCAAGAGTCAAGAAAGGTTGGTTAAATTCATTTTTAAAATGCAGGCCAAATTGAACCTAGTGTTGGATACACTCTTTGTAAAAGTTGCAGGCCACATACAACCTAGTTTTAAAAATGATTGGTTATCAATTCATTATCATTGAAAGTTGCAGGCGATTTTGAACTTAAAGAGTAAAAAAAGTAGTTTACATTAACACTCTCTGTAAAAGTTGCAGGCCACAACAACCTGTAGCGTAAAAAAAGGTGAAGTTGCAGGCGAAATTGAACCTAAAAAGTAAAGGAAAGTAGGTTACATTAGGTGATATCGGGCAGGGCGGGCGCGGACGCGGGGGCGGGGGCGGGCGCGGAGGCGGGCGCGGGCGCGGGGGCGGGGTCAGGCGCCCTCGCGTCACTTGCCGGCGCGCGCGGCGCACTTCTTCTTTTTGCGCTTGAAGAAGCAACAGCACCTGGAATAAACGGATTGCCTACATGACGATTTACAGAGTCTGCTGTGGTACGAATTCGTAAAACAGAAGTCATTGATAGTTCAATGCTAAAATCCTGACCAGTAAAAAAAAATCTTCACCATTTTGCAAAACTAGATACAAATGAACTAACTTCCTCTACTGAAACGAGCGTGAATCTGATAATTGGTATAAAAAAAATGTGGAGTACCCAGAGCAATTTTAGTTTTTCTGGTCAACATTAACAACTATCGTCTATGCTATGTTACGAATAGTATCACGAGAGACAGTGACACAAGACACAGACACATATTACACATATAATTCCGGTACAAAGTAAATAAGAAAAATAAACAGATAGGTATAAAAATAAATGATTAAATTTAAAAATTATATAAAACATCGGATGTTTAATTACCGCTATGCAATTTTATCATTGCAGAATAAACCTTGAACTTAACAAAGTCCAAATTCGACAGGGCCTCACTACTATGCAACCTGTGTTTCATTGTCTAAAATTACTTTAGCAAATATACTACAACTTCCATTTAAAACGTTTGATTGAGCATCGTAGAACAGAGGTTGTTCTTCATGTGACAAAATCGGCTGTCCAATATTTTAGGTCTGGACTTACCTTGTTTTATATCACTCAAATTAGAAGAATTGTATATGTAGTATAAAAGCTGCATCCAAAAAAGTAATCCGTGTACATAGATTTACGTCCAATCGAACATACGCGCATGGGCCATCACGGATCACCATTATGGGTACTGTAGTACCCAGACATTTGTGTCTGTAGTATGAAACTCCTTTCTATGAAAAACAAAAGAGAAATAATAAAAAAGAAAACAAAACAAAACCGGTCCGTACAGTTGGAACACTGACTTGGTGTCGTCCACCACGTCGACCTCGTGGTGCGGCTGCGTGATGGGCGTGTTGCTGTGGCCGGCCGTCGGGTCGTCCGCGCCGAGCTCGCCGTTTGTGGAACTCACCACCTGCGATGCGATTGTGGACTTTAACACCGAACCAAAGGGGGTATTTAAGAGCGTTGACGGCAAACGGCCTATCATACAAACTTTCAAGTCCTTATTTTTTTAAATCAATTTACCTTCATACACATATGTAAAATACATTAGTCTAAAAAAATGAGTTGAAAACATTTTCGATAAATAGCTAAATTAGACCGATTTACATTTTCCAAAATTGTATTTTTTTAAATCATTTCAAAAATGTTTTCAACTTTCAATGCGTATGAATTTTCGTCAAAATCGGTTCATTCATTTAGAAAAATAAAGACTTGGAAGTTTCTACGAAATGCAGTTTGCGTCAACGCTCTGAAGACAATTTGACATTTTAATTGAAATAGACTCCTCCTGTCGACGGTAGGGTGCTTACATAATGAAACGGGTTTCAGGTGCAGGCGAATCTGTGCGGGTCGAATCCGAATCTGATGCTTTCGCTTATAAAGAAACAGGTTCAAACATATGGCGTGTCTGCTGCGACACTGTTTTGTGTTTTCTTAACATCCAACATCTAACAAAATATGGGCGTGGCCTAACTGTTTTGTTAGCTCGAACAAGCAAACATGTTATCCGAAGCGGACGAATAACATTCCCGTGTTCGCCTGCGGGGGAAGGGGTAATTTCATTTCGAGTACGTCTTTCGTCCGAAGTCATTTTGTCGAATAGTAGATGTTTGTTAGATGTTCGTGTTTAAAAGTCGCAGGAGATTGCAATGTTTTGCTAACATGTTTTGATAATATGTTTTGTTAGTTTGTTTTGTTATTTTTAGGCGCAGGAGACACGCCATTAGGCGAACGCATAAGATAACATGAGCATAGTATAACTGCAACGATCGGTTCCGACCCGCACAGACTCGCCTGCACCTGTTTCTTTATGCAAGCACCCTAAAAAAGTACATAGTCACGACTCAGGAGCAACGAAATAGAAGCTTACAAGAACTATATGTCCAAACAGGATTTTAATTGCTCGTGTGCCCATTTTATGTCTTTTTTTACAAACATAATGTCGTACATTGTGGCGGTGGCAAAACCGTAGTAGTTTTTTTCTGATTAGAAAATCCTGTGAAATTTAGATCAACCGTTTGAGTTCAGAATTAGTGAATAACAATAACTTAAAATTATATAATTATAACAATATAAAAAAAGTTGTACAAGTACTTAACTATTGCTTTTAAAAATACTAGCAACTATCCATTCAGTAAAATAACATAGAAAAATTACTATTGACACTTTTCGCTATATACTTTTTCTGGAGGAGTTTGTTTTGAAGTTAAAAGTCAAGTACATACTTTAATGCATTGGCATTTGTTATTTACGCTAAAGATAAATCCGGAAATGTGAACATGATAGCTAGGCCATTTTACCGTGCGTTTCCACTGCATTGACATGTTGATCGACTTGTTAAGCCAACTTGTCAATTATAAACATTTTGGCATAGTTGTGTTCTCACTGTCAAACTCTTTTCGAAACGATGTTTAGAACATTGTTAATTGACTAGTGGAAACGCTCGGTTAGACGAACAAAATGTAAACCCAGTTTGATTTATCTCGAGCGCTTTGGAACTTTATAAATAGCATAGTTGTTACATTACAAAAACTTATACACGACATCATATACAATTCTAATGAAAAGCGTTTGTGTTTATTTTATTAAAGCCACAAGAGAAAAATTAATACATAACTTAACGTTGTTATTTAGATAAAGATTAAATTTTGACAATATAGCACTAACAAATTTATTATAATAAGATTTTTCACACTAGTTTAATTAAAATGATAGAAATTGTGTAGTGTTCGAGATTAGCGTATGATGTGTTAAATTTTAAGCGACATAATCATTGTCTACGGACGGTTGCTAGCCCTCTAGCTTTTGCTTACTTCCACTGAACAAAGCCTAATTTTATTAGAATACCTCCACGCATTTGTATTTCTACGTAGTAAAAATATTACAGAGATTCGACAACTGACAACTTGCCAACTGTATTACTAATAAAATAATAATAAATTCTAACCGTTTAAAAAAAGTGTTAATACCAAACTTTAAATGTAAAAAGGTAAAATACCTGTTTAGAGGAACGCATCGTGTGTGTTTGAGCTCTTATTCAGTCTTTAGCTGGGCCAAGTAACTTGACATTAACACGTACCATGTAATTCTACCTTTATTTATAAGTTATCAATCAATGAGCATGGTACATCGCACAGCAGATTAAGTTACTTTGTTAAGTGAACACAAGCAAGGGGCGTTACGTTTCTCATGAATGAATATTGGCAATCTGCAGTGCTTATAAGCTTTACGGCATAGAGCACAAAATATTAAGCCTCATGCAGACACACTTTTCCGCAAAATGTTCAAACTGACCGTTGACACAGATCCAGGAAATTTCACATACCGAAAATGTTTATTCTTCAACAGCTAAAAAATAAATACACCAATATACATTCACAATTTACATAATAAATAAATACATTAAATAAAATAAAATAACTTTGTAGGAAGCATGCAGGCTCTAATAATCGCGAACTTTTTTTTACAAACTTATATACAAGGTGTTACAAAAAAAATCAGCTGTTTCATACATTTTGATATTTTCGATTTTAGTTTTTGTATGAAACAGTTGAATTTTTTTCGCGATTTCATAGTTGGTCCCATAGTAAAAGTTGTTCAGTTTGATAGTCCCTATATACCATATTCGGCATTAGGGGTATTTTTGTAACACCTTGTATACATTTCTTATAATAAAATTACTATGAGGTATCAAGGAGTGAATTGCAATACTGCACACAGATTCAGTCAACACATACCATTTTATAATAATATTCTTAGTTTTAACAAGTATATAAAAAAAAATTAAAACTGTTATTTTTTTGGAATTGATTTGGAAATCGAACCTATGTTCGAAAGGCCAAAATATAAGATTAACGAATAAAACAATAATACAAAATATTTAATTATAATATGAAACTGCTTTCATTGCTATACTGTATAAAAATATATAACTAATTTCATTGTTGTCAGGATCAAGCGGATTTGATTTAGGTGAAGCGAACTACAACAAGAAAATGTAGTCCCCATTGCATAACCATTGATACCTTAATTAACCCTTAATTATTCGCGTGGGGTATATTTTACCCCACGGCATGTTTGTACGCTTGCAGCGTTGTCATTTTTGCAGGTGACTTTAATTGTTTTCTCAGTAGCTGCCTAAATACCTCCGCCTGAACTCCTTTTTGCGATATATGGATGCGGCAGGAGACAGCTTCTGGTGTACATATTACCCCACGCGAGTGTTTGTGCAACTTTTTTGAGGAGTCAGTATTATATTATTATAAACGAAATGATTTGTTTTCTTTTGCAGACTGCTATCCTTTATTATGATGTTGAATCTTCCTAATTTTGTTCAAAAATATACTTATTACACTGAATAACATATTTTATTTCACTTTTTATATTGGGGTGATATACAACATGATGGTCCCTATATACCATATTCGGCATTAGGGGTATTTCTGTAACACGTTGTATACCTTACGCGAGCACGAGTGTAACTTTTTTGATGCGATTAATTAAGGGTTAATATACCTAACGCACATTAGTTGAAAGTAGTAACTCCAAATATATGCAGTTACCTGTACAGATCCGTGCCTGTCGGCGGGAGTGAGGTGTCCGGCGGTGAGCGGCGTGGCCTTGCCGCTGGGCGGCCAGTTGCCGGTGTTGGCCGTTCCGCCTGTGCCGCTGTCCTTCACCGCCCCCTGCAATCGACACGGTTTTACGCTCCTATCTATGTACTCAAGACATAGCATTGAAGATAATCTTTTTTCATCTGACTTTTTCTTAATTTTTACTGAATATGGGTTTGGTATTTAATTTTACAGTTAACTTTCAGGTAAGATTTTGTTAACAATATAAACTATACATATGTCGAAATTAAGTGCGATCGTGGAATAATAAAAAAAAAAGATACACGTTCTCAAACGCTTTCCGTTGTTTGCTATTGTTTGCAAGAAAAATATAAAAATACTAAATTTTTAGCAGTGTTATATAATACCAATGTAATTATCGTATTCCGTTTACTAGATTACATAATAAAATCACCGAGCTTAAAACTACAACAGCATTCACAAAATTAAAACCACAACTAGTCTTTATCAAACTCTTTGTATTAAAAAAAGTAAAAATTCAACGACACTCTTCAAACCTGTTTTACAGATCCTGTCACGAGGAAAACGATCTAGCGACCATAGCCATAACACAGTTTCGGTAGCAATACTTATAAAACTTCACACAAAACATCACTCAATTTTGCGAATAAAATCATCTATCAAAACATAAATTATGGGGCTAGCCGTAAAAAGCATAAAGCATAAGCTCAACGGGATGTCTTAGGCTTATAGGGATAAAAAAGTACTAAGGACTACCATAGGCAGAAATGTAGGTGAAAGTCTTATGTCTGAAGACTACAGAGGCAAACACGTGAAGTCTTGTCTATGTACAAAGATGTTTTCAGAGCGTGATTGAATATTACGCGTACATTGACGCGTTTGCATGCGGCAGCAAAGCGACGAAAAATCTGTCAGTTACATGGCAGCGTTACGCTGCCACGGACCTGAAAAAAAGACGGACGTAATATCACACTAAAAAGAAGTGAAGCATGCAAGGTCCTACAATTTCGTATGTTGTACAAAGACCTACACTCACACAAATACACCGGTCTTTTCTTTCCAGGTATATTTGTGTGAGTGTAGGTCATGTACAACAAACGAAATTGTAGGACCTAGCATGCTTCACTTCTTTTTAGTGTGGTATTACGTCCGTTTTTTTTTTTTAGGTGCTATGTCTCACTCTACTATTAGGGAGATGACATAGTTTCGTCATTTTTCAGAACAGTTTCGTGAGTATCTGCGAAATGTACCGACGCTCACATTTCGCTAGTGATGTTTCGTTCGTTCCGCAATGTTTCGCTACCGCAAGCGATCTCGCTGCCGCACGCGAACGCGAGGGCGTTATTAACAGAATATCATTAATTTGAATTAATCGAAACATTAGGCATTATTTACAAATAATGAGTTTGATGATCACAAATTCACAATAGAAGATTATGGATGATAAATATCTTTTTTTTTAATCTTGTCAATAAATTGGCTCCAAAATTTTCAAATTCAGTTCGACTGAAAAGTACACTAACGTTTTTACTATAAATAAAATTATATTATTTTAAGGAACGATTTTAATATGTAAGTAACATCATATTTAACTTAACAACATTTTTTTATGTTTGCAGGCAGAGTTCGTTACTAATTTCTCGATTTGTAAAAAAATTAAATATTAAGGACAAGTAATGTTTTTGATAAAAAAAATGTTTACCAACCAATTTATCATACAAGTATATGGGTACAAATTTAGATATAGCGGGTAATGCAAGGGTTTCTAAACCAAGGTTTATATTGGGGACCAAACCTCTCCAGAAATTAGCGCCGCCTCATCGTCCTCAACCAAACCAATTATATAATCACACAAATCATCCTGCATCGACAAAAAATAATAGTGAGTTTTTGGCAGGATGGGTACAATGCGATTAATTTAACTTTGTACAACAGAGGTGACCAACTTCAGAGCGCTTGGGGTACAAAACGATGTATTTTAATCTGTAAAATGCTCTTTGCCATACATTCTCGAGTGAAGTTGTCGCGGATCACTGTCTATTGTCAAATTTAATCTCATTGTAAATACGAAGTAATTAAAAAAACGAAAGCTACAATAATAAAGGTTTTAACGAATTCTAGGATGTTAACTGATAATTTTGTTTTATTTCCTCTCAAATAACATGCCATACTGCATTGAAATAATAATAAAAATATATGAGTAAAAGTAAATAATCTGATCTATAATCATAGCTTATCTTGCTCAATAATGTTGTAAAAATAAAAACGTATCTTAATGATAAGAGAATAGAGTATAATTTTGTAGGTTACCTTATGGAAGGGTTGATGTCGGTCGCGGTTTGGAGACACGACGATTTCATGTCCCGTCTGGATAGAACCAACTGGGGTAGACTGGAATGTTTAAACATACATACAACATTGTATAGCAGAAGATTGTATAGCAGATGTGTTTTGTCCCTTTCTTTTTAATATGAAACTTAAATAGTTTGACAGAGAATAACCATTGTGTACACACGACAGCACGTCAGGTTATACAGTTAAACTGCAAAAATAGCTTTTATTACGTAGGGTATAAAGGCTTTCTCAAGGTCAACATGAATAGTCGGAGGTGCCGTCGTGTGTACATTTGCTATACAATATTTACTAGTAGTATGTAGCAAAGTAAAAGAAATGTTCTATAATGTTCGCAACCGGCCGCAGTGCGCATATGGCGCCATCGCTATGGGGCCCGTTGCAAACTTTATAAATCAATCGTTTTACTTCGCTACACGCTAGGTGACTCACTACGCTCTAGCTAGACGCTGCGGCCGGTTGCGATAGAACATTTATTTCACTTTGTCACACCTGTCGCTGCGCACGTGGCCCAATGGACCTAATTATCGCCTGGCCACGCGAAGCAGCGTCTTGCTTAGCGACGACGCGCAAATTATATCATACATAGCGTGTGACGCCAATTAAGCGCTGTGCTGTGAGCGTTTCGACCGCGCAATGAACAGAATACGCGTGGCCAAGCAGTAAAACGGTAAATAATTCTAAATTCAAGTTACTTCTAGTCATTTATCTAACTTGATGTTTACATAAGTGCAATATAATGAATCATGCATGCTCTTAGCAGTTGCTCAATTATAATATAACGCACGCTATAGCAGTTAACTAATTTGATAACAATTGAAAGCGGCCCTTTTGTCTATTAATATCACTATCAACAATCACTGTATTTTGTTGTACCAATTTCAGTCGTATGGAAAGGGAAACGAGTTCGTTTTAATTGCATACGAATTATTAATGACAAGAAATGATTTCTTGTGCGTTGCAATGGATCAAAAACAATATTTGCGAACTAACTACAGCTTAATGAAAACGGACAAAATCTTGCAATGTAAAAACTAACAACTACAATTAATAACTGCATTCTTTGCCTATCCGTTTTGTCTATGATTTCTAGCCAGCAGGTGTTTCCAAATGCCAAGCAAATCTAGTCTTTTAGAGTATTACATTTAAACCTTATTTTACCACACCATAGCTTCAGGATACTTAGCAAACATGATGACAATTTCGCTCAAACAAGGGGTACCGTACTAACCTTGTCAGACTTATTTTTAATGACATTGGAGGGCGGCGCGTTGCGTAAGATTCGCATCACGTGAATATTGGGCGGCTGCCGTGCATAAGCGAAAGCATGCGCATGCAACACAAATACTTTTATGTTCAATTCCAACACCATTATTTCTAAAGACATAAAGACTAAAGTTGCATGTAGTTATAATTTGAGAATCTACACCAAAATGACAAAGAGTTACCTATTATTTTTTTTTGAAAAAAGAGTAAAACTATAGACTATGTAAATTATTAGGTTTACGACTAAATATAGCATGAAGAACATGTAGGTAGGTATTTTATATGGAACAGTCTATACTTGTCCCGATTTCTTTTGAGTAAACACACACATTACAACTGAGAATGTACTAAATTAGATTTTTGCTGAACACTGACGTATACTCTGACCCTAATCAATAGGGAAAAATATTTTAATTCCATATTCAATGAATTTTGAAGAGCTGATTCATAAAATTGGGCAAGATTACTTTTTTATACTACTGTACTGACAGTCTGGATCACTATTCTACCTAATAACTTCTATCTACAAAGAAACCACGTATTTAGAGACACTTTATATTTTTATTATTCAAATAATAAATATGTATTTTCTACTATTATTGAGAACTAAGAATTAGAATTGAAATAATTCATTACCTACTTCACAACCTTTGGTTACAAACTCATATGGTTACTCAAAAAATTAAACGCATAAACTTCGGTCAAAATAAAAAAAAAGATTTTATTAAAAAGTAAAATGTCAAGTCATGTTCGTAATAATTGTTTTTCATACTAACTTAGGGAAACCACTGATTTTTAACTTTTATTATGTGGAATTTATATTTTTATTTAATTTTAATTGGATATAATTTAATATGTTCTTGAGAAAATTTATAATGTTAAGCTGTTATAATTTTACAACATGATAACATGAATTTTTATAAAAAACTTAGTGAGAATGGCAGCATGCGCCAAAAGATGTTAAAAGTAAATTATAATTGACGAAGCGCAAATCCCTTTAGATTTTTTTTGAGTAATATTAAGGTTCTGCTTGGTGTTACTAGTATCAAATTAATATTATAGTTTGTTTATCCTTACTTGTCTTATTTAGTAAACAATTTTGACAAATTTCATCCGTCTTTTAATCTTTAATCGTTATTAAAAAATATATTGTCTTATTAAATTAAATTGTTATTAATAATTATCAACTCCTTTCGTAAAACTATTTGTTGTACTTTAAAAATGAATATTTCAATATAGCGTTGCGTGAAGAATGTTTACCGAATAACATAAGTAAGGATACACAGACTATATATTAGAGATTATAAACTTACAAATCACAATTTGGTGATGCAAAAAGCCTATACGCCATTTTTGTTCATGTGATTTGCGCTTAGTCTCATAGTAGGATGTGCACATATAATTAACAAAACAAAAAAATAACTTCCAAGCATACATTGCATTGCTAACAAAAACTGAAATATAATTTAGAAAGCTATAAAGACGGCCGCTAAAATTCACGCATTTATGTTGTACTTCACATCAAAGTATAATTTGATAAGCAAAAGTCAAAATGGTGGTCGTACGGGAAACTCGAAAATTGGGATGTTTATTACGATTTTGATCATTCGAAATATTGTAAAGAGGATTTTGCGTGGATTCTAGCGTTCGACTTTTGAGGATCTTGGCAGAATTAGACATTAATAAATGGATATTGACATGATGGCGAACCATATCAGTCAGCCAGTTTTTTTTGTAAATCTTAGCATTAAAGAGCAAAATTAAAGCATAAACTATGAAAGACAACATATTTAGTTGTCAGGAGTGGTTATGAGGTCAACATGGTCTGGGTTATTGACTAAGATGACATATATGGTGTCCATCATAGTTTAGTGACGGTTAAGTGTGATATGACAAATCTACAGGCGGTTTGGTAATAGCCTTATAAAGCCGAATATGGTAGATAGAGTACCAACCCCATAAAATTATTATAAACCCCGAAAACCACTACATGGCTGAAAATTTTAGTTTGTAGTTTGTATGGAAAAATGCAATATGACAACCCTAGACGCAAATATACTATTGTGTTCGATAATCAATCCCATTAATGGCGAAAGCAAAACAGAATTTCGGTTTGGGTGGCCACTATGTAGTTTATTATAAAAATATTTTTGTTTTTTTTTAAAGTGGTGGTTTTTAGGTTTTATAATAATTTTCCGGGGTTGTATGTATGGTACTTTACCATGTTCAGCTTTATAGGGCTATTTGTTACCAAACACCCTGTTCATCACAAAAAGTTTACTCATTAAAGTACATTGAATGGAAAGAAAATTATCTAAAATGTATGCTTATGTTTTCAGACAGTAGCCACAAAATATTTTACAGTTGTCAGATGCAGGTACTGACAATAATATCGAATAAAGCTATCTTACAAGAGTGAACAGATTTCGTGCGAAACTGAATCTAATTTCGTGACTTATAAAGTGCAAATTGTGTTGAAGGATAATTATGATATCTAGGACTGTAAATTTATCCTCTTTATTAAATAATAGATAAACTACAACTATTCTTAATTGATATTAAAGAAAAATTTGTCACAGCCTTGGTTTAGTTATTATAGTTAAGGTTTAGTTAAAAATGAAGATTAGCCTAGAATACAACAGCATATTATAAAGATATGAAAGTGTATACATGAAAGCGCAGTGAAAATCAATACACACACAACAATATTATCGGTATAAGTTAAAAAAGGTTAAAGAAATAGGCTTAAAACAAATAATAAAGTTAAACCTGAAGCTAGAGCTTTATCCTAAAATTAAATGGTAAAGTATTTCTGAATAATAAAAATTTAGGAAAACGAATTTTGTTAAAATGTTTACATCAATGATATATATATATATGTCATGCATAGTGTATGTGCGTGTACGGCGCGGAGTCGTGAGCGTGTTTGAGTACGTCGTATGTGTGTGTGTGCGTCACGTGAGCGTGCACAGTTGTGCGACGGAGTCGTCTATCAGTCTCGCCGTTCCAGTCGAACTCACAGTTATCGACACTTAACTGTCGAAAATCTATTTTATTTCGACACTTAAGTATCGCTCCATAATAATGTGCAGTCTAGATAAAGGCAAGACGTGCGTGTGTCGGCAGTGTAGTGTAGTGTAGTGTACGTGTGTCACGTGTATAAGGCAGGCGCGCGCGTAGTCACGCGACGGAGTTGTTTACCATGGTCTTGCCGGTCCAGTCGAACTCGCCGTCGTCGACGTAGCCGCGGCGCTCGAACAGGTCGCGGAACATGCGGCGCAGCTGGTCGTAGTCGGGCGTCTCGAAGAAGTCCAGCCGCCGCACGTAGCGCAGGTACGTCGCCAGCTCCTCGGGGTGCCCCTCGCACAGCACCTACGCACACGACCACATTATCGCCCTTACCACCAAACATTTAACACTAATTTAGACACTGTTTAATCCTTCGAGCGCCACAGTCTTCTATAGAAGACGAACGTTTCCGTAACCACCACGCCACGACTTTATTAGAAGACAATATCTAGTCATAACATTTATTTAATGAAATACATAAACGAATGCTTTGTTTTATTTCGTGCGTACTTTTACGACTGCGTGTTTCCCTCGGCGTGGAGGACACGGAAACGTTTTTTACAGAAGACCGTGGCGCTCAAAAGGTTAAATGCGATGCTCTCTCTTTCAGACGATACCGTCAAAAAAGTGACAGCGTCACATTTAAACAGCGTCTAAGTAAAACACTCGTTGAACAGTGTTTTAAAATCTTTTGCGGTAAGGCCGTATGTTTCACCGGGGCCCTATTGGACCGAGTCGACACTTCTCAGTGACATATGTCGGTTAATTTTACAATTGTGGTTACTTTAATTAGGAACGAGTACGTTGTGAAACAGAAATGTTTTTTTAAAGTCTACTTATTTGTAGATTAGTCAGTAATTCTTCACATGAGATTGGAGCCGAGTCAAGTTTACGTACACGACGCACGACAATATTGACGGTTTATAAAAATTATCCCTGTTTCACAACATAATTGTTCCATATTAAACTGAGGAAACTGTAAAAATCGCCGACATAATGTCACTGATAAATGTCAATTTGGTGAAATAGGGGCCAGGCCCCTCAGCATAACCACCGAAACACGATATATATCGCGTGATATAACGTTTTATCGATATTCAACTGTCAAAATCCACTGTCTTTTGACAAGTTAAACATGATAAATCGCTATATCATATCGCGTTTCGTTGGTTATGCTAAAGGGACAGATATTCTTTTCCCACGGATGGCCCAAGAGTCCGAAAGTGTTACCCGATTTGTCGTTGGATCACATCGCAAAATTTCATTGGTCGTGACGTAATCATAGACCAGTCACGTGACCTAACTGTCACGCAAAGAGACTACATCAGCGAACGAAAATCTATGGAAGTATAATTGCAAACAATCATTGCTTAAAAAATTGCACCACTGGATTAAAAAATGACTAATCGCACAACATTTAGTCAGGCCGGTGACAGACGTTCTTTACAATAATTACAGTTTGTATTTTAAAGTAAGAGTTTATTATAAATGACGTCCCGTGTAGTCAAATGGTATAAAAGACGCAAAGAAGGCAAATAGATGCAGAGATAACGTATGATAAGTATTAAATATTTTTTCGTTTAAGTTTAGAAAATATCTACGAGTAAAATTATGATTACTATACTACAACCAGTGTTCAGTCGCTTTGTGCTGCATAGCTAAATGTCAGCATTTTTAACCCCGCCCACTTGGTTGTCATTTTGTGCGGTGCTATTTTCTAAGCGGAATGCTTGTTCCATTGATTTTAGTTCGCTGGACTACATACATGCGGCCCCGGCAGTTAAGCTGAAGTAGTTTAAATTATTTTTTTAGGTGCGAAACGAAAAACGAAGTTCTGTAAGACTTTTATAACGATATATTTTTAAATTTACATAACAAATAGTTGATCTAAAGAGTAAATTCTTTCCTCACCTCTATTGGTGTTGCTCGCTTGGTGTCACCAATTTTTTGGTATCTTTCTTTGAGTGTATCAGCTTTTAAACCCTGCCAGGGTAAGGAACCACGTAAAAAATACATAAACATATGCCCGAGAGCCTCTAGGTCGTCGCGTCTAGATTGTTCTGTAACAAGAAAAAGAAAATCAATATAATTGCATTATTCTACATAGGCATATTAACAAAAAAAGATTACACAATTTTCATCAAGAAAACGCGCCACCCACCAATCCGCATTGGGCCTGCGTGGTGGGTCACGCTGGGGCACACCCCAGCAGTGGGGACATTAAAAATGGCTGTTGGTCTCATTAAGAAAAAATGACTTCTAAGAATGCAATGGAATTAAATGTGAAGTGACCATGTCGAACGCGCAATGAAGATATAATTTGCGCGTCGCGTCACCAGTTCGCGTGGCCAGACGGTTACGGATGTTAACTCATAATCCTACTACTAATATTATAAATGCGAAAGTAAGTTTGTTTGTTTGTTACGCCTTCACGTCTGACCTACTCTACCGACCATCATGAAATTTTGCATACACGTTGTCAGGGGTATTCAGAGAAGGACATAGGGTACCTTTATTTAGAAAAAAAAGTACGGTTCCCGAAGACCGTACTTTTTTTTCTAAATAATAGCAAAATACATTCCACGCAGACGAAGTCGCGAGCGTTCGCTAGTCCTTATTATGATAAATGTGAAAGTCGTGAAAGGATGTTTGTTTCTCAATCACTGTAAAAGCGGCTGAAAGGATTTGGATGAAATTTGACACACATATAGTTTATATTATAGCCTGGATTAAAACGTAGGATACTATACTATTTATCCCGATCAAAAGTTCTCTAGGAATCTTCCGAAGTTTTACGCGAACGAAGTCGCGGGCGGCAGCTAGTAGCTTTATAATGCATAGAATGAGCTTACCTTTTCCTAAATGTGTGTTTATTGACATATATCTCGCAGTGCCCGTGAGTGACTTGTGCTCCCGGTAAGGGATATGTTTGTTTGTCTCTAAGTCTATGTATTCTTTGGCCAAACCAAAATCTGAAATAGATAAACATAATCAAAATCCATAAGTATTGTACATGATTTAAATCTTTTTAGGGTCATTCTACAGACCCGTCAGATCTAAGACTTTAAGATAATGAACCTAGCAAGCCAAATTTTTGTTTTTAGATAATTTGATTTTTTTAATTTTCAGGAGACAAAAATTTTGCTTGCAATTTAAGCTGAATACCCAGCTTAAGCTTACACATCCGATCTGACACGTCTGAAGAATAACCCTTTTATCATGGATTTAACAATAAGTTAGTTATTTAAATTTTGAGATTTTAGCATTCACAATGCTATTTTATATAATACTAAATAATATACTAGAAAAAATACGACTCACACCAGATCATGTTCTCGGACGGTTCTCGATTCCCGACCGAGAACATGATCTGCCTTTCTATTGTCTAATTTCAAAATCTATCGCAATCGCTTTCAGGATGAAACACATTGATGCTTCTTTTTGGCACAAATAAAAACTTACCAAAGAAATGCAGCAATGTGTCGGATCCAACTGTCAAATGAAAGCGATTGCGATAGATTTTTAAATTAGACAATTAGCCCCCGGGTGCGAGTTGTATTTTTTCTAGTATATTATTTAGTATTAAAGTTAGTTGGTTAATAAATATAGTCTTTATGTTACAAACTTGATATAAAGCCTTTATATACCCTTCCGCGGTAGCTTAACCACAAAAACTATAGGATTACATCGATACCATTAACGTCCGATGGACAAGTGACGATTAATACCAATCTTAATTACACCAGACGTCATTGCACATCGGTAAATAACACAATTTAAAGTAGTTCGATACTTTTCCGCTAAAAATAGAACATCGTTAGGTTACCTTGAGAAGACCTTCGATTTTCACCTAACTGGAGTAAACAAAGAGTGCAGTCTTTACTTACTGAGTTTACTTTATATTATGTTCACCTTCATTTTTTTATTACTAATCTATACTAATACTAAGTATAGTCAAGTCTTTATTGAAAATAAAAATTTCATAACAAGTTTGAAGCTGTATTCAAGGTGTTGGTAGATAGATAATATAATAAGAAAAAAAACAGCTGTAGGATATATTGAAACAAGTGGATATTTAATTTTCTTTGTCACTCTCAGCTGATTTTAGTTGAATTGTTTTTTTTTTCAGTATCATAATTTCTTCACTTTTAGGGCGTTTCAATTCCAATTATAAGTTGACAGATTCTTAAAAAATATATTTTTGTTTCTATGCTAATATGCTATATTTACATGTGAAATAGGCTTAACCCAATTAATATGGTAACAATAAAAAAAACTTACCAATGATGTGAATGATTTTTTCCCTTTTAGTTGCAGTTCTACCTATTAAAAAATTCTCGGGTTTCACGTCCCGATATATAAGGTGCCTCGTGTGGACATACTCGATGCGGTGCAACTGAAACAGGCCAATCGGTGGTCATTCAACAGGAAAAATACGGACCACGGCGAATAAATATGAGCGGCCATTATGGGAGGCAGAACGAACAATGAAATCTGCATCTACTTATGTTGTATGAGCCTTGGTTATTGACATTTTGTATCCAGATACTATATTGGTAACTTTAATTTATCGTAGCATCTTTATCGATTGTCAAAACATCTGGAAAGATGTTTCTTGTGAATGTGGGGGTATTTCCTCACATTGATTAAATTGCGCTGGCTTGCAGCGAAGAAGTAAAAAGTACTAGAAAATTTCGCCGCTCCCACTAGCGACTCGGTAGCATAATTCGTCAGTGCATTGGGCCGGATTCAAAAGGGTGCGGGTTCGTGTCCCGTCTGAGGTGCTACGGGTGAGTCGAGTTCTTTTATTGTTAGACTGAACGATAGAGGTCGATTTGATACACGCAACAACAGGGGTAAAGGCAGTAACTTGAATGAGTTCCAAAATGTTTACTGACTTTCATGAGCTTTGACAAATGCGAGATATTAAATACATTTCTTCCGAGTTTCGATGAAACTTGTCACCATTTAATAACATAGAATCTTAATCATGAAAGAACTGATTTAGTAGGATGTCGAATCATTGATATTGCACGTCTTTAATATTCAAACAATGAGAATAATCGTATTTACGTATAGCTCAATACAATATGAGATAAGGTTATCAAATCAATTAACAATACACTTTGTCATGCCGCCTTTCAGTGATCTCTTTAATTTTGAATAAGAAGCAAAAGTTTAATCTATATTTAGATTAAACATGTATTGATGATTAGTAATTTTGATATTATTAATGTGTGAGTGGGATTCCTTATTTGTCTCTTATTTATACAAGGCTATTGTTCAACACTTCTGTTTATCGAGTAATTCTAGATAAATAAACTGTATTTACGTGTCCATTGTAAAGTGGAAATGTCAATGATTAAGAAAACTGTAGCTAAAGTCCATTCCACGAAACGAGCTCCCAAATAAAATCGGTCTGTGTGCGCCCATTGGTTAATGCGCGTAACCTTCAATAGCCTAGCTCTAGCCGCACGCATTGACCAATGAGCTGCGAGTATTTGGTTCCCTAGGAGTTCCATTCGTGGAATGGAGTATAGATAGTACAGTGGCATAGCCCAATTGGACTCTATTGCTAGTTAAGCAACTATCGCTGGGGTCGGTCTCAGTCATCGGATGGGACCCCAAAATTTTAGCATCTTAAGCACCTTTAGAAGGCAAGTTAAGCAGTTGGTCCCAGTCCTTTTGTTGTCATTAATACCTATAAAACCGCACTCGCGTGGTGAATAATGGCCAAACCCTTATTTTCCATCTATAGGGAAGGCCTGTGCCCTAGCAATGGGGAAACATTAAAATGGCTCACATGTAAAGGTTGCAATAGGAATTATTTTCTTTACAAATTCAACTTATTCAGTAATTGAAAGTACACTATTACTTAGCAAACTTAGCATTAACTTAAAAAGATAGAAGACTCACCAACTGCATAGCGATCATTAACACAGTCTTTAGAGAGAAACGGCGGCCGCACAGATCGAACAGGTCCTCCAGCGAAGGACCCAGGAGCTCCATCACCAACGCATTGTATTTACCGCACGGGCCGAAGTAATACACCTCCGGGATCCCCTCGGCCGTCGACGGCGCTACAGGAGTCAAGGACGAGGGTATGGGAGGGGAGGAACAACAAAACACATCAGTACTCACTGTATAAGACGAGCATTGCTCTCGCTCGCACCAGCCAGACACAACACTGCACCCGATATTTGAACCAGTCAACAGTGACCCGCGAGAGCATTGCTACGTTATAAGGAAAAAATGTTCGTCTCGAAGCCAGCGTATCGCCAATTAAGACTGTTTAATATCTATCTGAGAACGACGCTTTATGGTCCACACATTCCCCGAATATAGACAAAAACCTAAAAATACATGTGAGCCGGTGCACACATTGCGTGGACGCATATTCGCCTGTAGTTGGCGATCATCGTTTGTATTCCCCGAATATAGCATCCATATACGGAGGTAATAAGCTCTATCTGCGATTGTGCGGTGAATAAAGACGATGATATTGGTGAATGCTTGGAGGAGCCAATAAGTGGAACAGCGATACGGAGGCTGGAGTTAAAAGCCACAATGACCGACTGAACAACGACCATGACCACGGCGTGCGGTTACCCTCGATAACACGAAAATAATAGTTCAATATCGGTTACGGTGTTGCGCCGAGTTACACAATAGCATCTACTTATCATTTCAGCGGGCACTTACAAGCTGCATTGCGATCATAAGGACCGTCTTGAGTCTGAACCTTCGGCCGCAATGGACGAATAGATCTTCGAGCGAGGGCCCTAGCAACTCCATGACCATAGCGTTGTAGCGGCCGCCACATGTGCCCAAGTAGTATACTTTCGGTACACCCTCTGAGCAAACTTTACTATCAGTCTATGTACACACGAAAGCACGTCAGGTTATACAGTTAAACTGCAAAAACTGCTTTAATTACATGGCATAAAGGCGGTCTCAAGGTCAACATGTATAGTCTGAGGTGCCGTCGTGTGTACAAAGCTAATTTAATGGCGAGATTATATCTTTTACTTATCACTAGTATCACTCGTAATGATTTTAAAGATAGCTAAATCGATTTGCTGATTAAAAAGAATCTTATGGTCAAACTGTTTTTAACTGTCAAAATCGTCTCGGTTAAGTTTATTAAACCGATTTTCTTTTGCACAAATTCATTCATTTTATACAGTTTCACTAGTAACCAAATGTAATATGGCAAATTAACTTGTTGTTTATAAATTGTTCGACATATTATGCATTCTAGGGAAAGTACAGTTTATGACTATTAGCATAATGCGCTGATAGTTACAATGAATAAACATGCTAATAATACGTTAACAACTTTTTTCATAGTTTGTGATCTAAATTTTCCGGTATGACTAAAGAATTGTTGAACTGATAAAGAACAAAATGATAATTACTTATTTGGATTAGCCAACAATTAATAGAAAGTTTTTAAGATTTTAGCCAAATCTTATGTCTAGTCTATTCCGTTTTCATTGCATTGCTCATTTCCCAATGGCGTATTTGACGAATCCCCTTGGTCGAGTGGCTTTGTACACCGGTTTTCAAGGTGTCGCCATCTGTGAGGTCCCGGGTTCGATCCCCGGTTGGGTCAATTTAGAAAACGAACTTTTCTATATTGGCTCAGGTCTGGGTGTTTGTGGATACCACCGTTGTCTGCGATTTCCATAAGTGCTTTAGCTACTTACTTTGGAATCGGAGCAATGTATGTGATGTTGTCAAATACTTATTTATAAATATTTTTTTATTTTTCCACATAGAACAATAAATACTTAAAATATTTTGTAGCAAATTAAAATGTGAAAACTGACTTTTCCTTGTCAAGCGATTGAACATACTTTGCACGAACTACCTACCCGTCTAGAATTACGCTGCTAAAGTACTAATTAAAAGACAATTGCAACTAGTTTTAAGTGACTTCTAGCGAACAGTGAATTAATATTTTAATCAACCTCTAAGGCAGGTAACTTTCTGCCGTACAAAAGATTTTAAAACTGTCTAACAGGTGTTTAACTAAGCTACTGTTTAAATGTGATGCTGTCACTTTTTTGACAATATAGTTTAAAAGAGACGGCATCACAAAAACAGTGTCGTAAAATCTTTTGTAGTAAGGCCGATAGTGTCTGAAAAACCACAGATAATAAATAATGTTTAGCCAAAACAAGTGCGCTTTTTTCAGAATATACTTAAATCTGTATGGTTAATAGAGGATGTATCAAACTGTGCTGTGTGCTTAACGTGAAAAGGGCGTACATTATAGAACCATTGAACTTCGAATTTTTGACATGACCCTCGTAGGTACGTTAGATTCGTATCTACTCGTATTACGTACGTACAGACAGGTATTTCACTGTTCACTAGATATCGCAAAAGATAGGCGCCAAATGCACACTCCGTTTATCAATTGAAAGTGACGTCAGTGAAAACGCGAAATCAGGACTGATTGTTTTTATGTATGTGGATAAGCATCTATTTAGTACAGGAGGTCTACTCATTGTACGAGCTACGAAGTCCGTATTTATTATTTCCGCTCTGGAACATTATAGACGACACAAAAAATTTTTTTTTTTCAAAATCCATGTTACGCCGGCCAGTCCAACGATCAAAGCAGCCTTGTTTATCAACAACCAGCTTTTCGACCAAATAATTCAGTTACGCATGTTCGGAAGTTCGAAATATTGACCTCAATATCAGTTTTGAGAAGCTAAGGCGACATTATATGCAACACTAGCGCTACTCCCGCAAAAAAATATCGTGTAAATAAATCTTATAAAAAATCCAAGCTGATGGTCCCCTCGCAAAATATCAATTGTTATTTATAAATTCACAAATTTGATGACAGATAATTTACTGTGGTTTTTCTCAACGAAAAACAAATCGTTTCGTCGACGGTCGTTTTTATTTTTTTTCACCACCAAAACTGCAAACAATTATTTGTCACTGAGTTTGTGTGTTTTTATAAATAACAATTGATATTTTGCGAGGGGACAAAAATACCCCTAATGCCGAATATGGTAGATAGGGATCATCAAACTGAACAACTTTTACTACAGGACCAACTCTGAAATCGCGAAAGAAAAATCAGCTGTTTCATACATTTTGATATTTTCGAATTTAATTTTTGTATGAAACAGCTGATTTTTTCTGGCGATTTTAGAGTTGGTCCTATAGTAAAAGTTGATTAGTTTGATGGTCCCTATGTACCATATTCGGCATTAGGGGTATTTTTGTAACATGTTGTATAGTGTAATTATTGTGAGCGTACCGTGCGTGCCTAGTAACTTGTAGAATCTGTACTCGAGATGCAGCTGCGGCGCCTTCGACTTCATTGGCTCCATCTTGATGGCTACATGCTCGTTGTTGTATAGGTTTTTTCCTGCAAATCAAAAAATAATCACGTTACAAAAATAAAAAGGATATCTTATACAGTTGACTCAGTAAATACTTATACTAGAATTTTTTGTGTTTGGAGTTTGGGCAGAGGTAAAGGGAAACGTTAAACTTGCTAAATTATTTGTTATGAACCAAAGACTTCTGTCTATACTACACTAGACAGGCTGTAAAGTACCGAAAAATTGCTCATTAAGTTACGGTGCATGCACCGCAACTCCTTTAGTCTATTGCGAGCGACCGAGAGAAACAGTTGATGCGCCGCGAAGGTTGGTTGTGACGCAATTTTAGTTTTGCACAGCTCGTCTATGTAATTGAAGTCATTGTTATGAACATTGAAACGAAAGAATTTTAACAAACTTTTGTACCTTATTTAATATTGCTATTAAAGGTTAACGAAGGTTACAAAGTAAATGTCAAAATATAATATTTTTTCCATAATTTACCCTAAACAGCATTAAATCTTAAAGCTGCCAACCGTCCCGCATTTGTCCTTATTGCTCCCCTTTATCAGAAGCGTCCCACATTGTCCCAAAAAAAAATTGTCTAAATTTGAATAAGAATAGAATAGAATATAATATATTTATTGCATTTCATGTGGTACATTAAGGATCTTAAAATTAGTTTGGTGCATACACATGAGCCCTGTAAGGACATAACAATATTGTTACTTAAATTAAAATTAAATTCAGGCTTATTTAAAATATTCGATATCGTAAAACACCTAACGGCAAAAACAAAAACATAACATTATTAAAATTAAACACAACACTAGAACTGGCCTTTGTCCTACATTGTCTCACATTGCGCACGAATCTCACTTACCTTCTACCAGTTTTTTAATAAAAGAGACTGCATCAAAATCGGTCCATTCGTTTGGGAACTACGATGCCACAGACCGATACACAAACACATCAAACTTATTACATCTCTCTTTTTGCGTAGGGGGTTAAATCTAGTAAAAAACGAGGTACCGTGACGAGGTCACGCGATTTTTTTTGTTATTGGATTCTTAGGTCTATCCCCCATTTTGTCTTATTAAATCTCTCTCTCCATCTACTTTGACTGTTTTAGTATCTAGAATACAGACTCAATGCTATTTAATATCAGCTACGATGGTACCGACAACATCAAACACAGTATGTACACAATATTAAGTTACAAGAGTAAATAAGGATGATACATTATATTATAACTTATAGATGAGTTAAGCACAATATATTAAATATAAATAGGTTTTATTTGGGAAAACTTATTTTATACTAAATAAGTAGTGATCGAATATTTACTTGAAAATAAACAACTTATGTTGCTTTTCTGTAATGAATAAGTTTCGTAGAATAGTACCAATTAATTTCACAAAAAATAAAACCAATGTCGTAGTCAGAATTGGCTGACATTGCTGACATTTATTTAATTTAATTGCCTATTATTAGACGGTGTGTTAGGATAGGACTCGATTATAATAAATTTATTCTTCGAAAAGACTCTTTTGTTAATTCGTAGTAGAAACTTAATATTCAAAGCGTTATCATTACGCATTATGGGTACGTCCTATAGGGTTGTCAATATGTATAATTTATTATTTGCGCAACATTCGCAACCGAATTTCTGATTAGGAAGCCGCAGCCTATTGTTACATGAAATTACATTTAAAATACAATTTCACTAACTCTGCCATAGCCACCCTTGATCAGCAAAAAGCTTGGTTATTTTCCTACTATTTATATTATGTGATCAGATCAAATAGTTACTATTTACTGAAAGACAATGGAAACTAACTGGCCTATGCCCAGCAGTGGTTGATATAATGATGAAGTTTTGCGGTCGCGCCATGCATTTCTATGCATAACGTAAGCATCGCCTTCCATTCATTCTGTTTTAATTTAATGTTAATTGCCACATAGAAACGTTAAAAAATGTCGAATCATTTCCTAGAGATATTTCAGGATATTTCTTTTGGATGCGTTGTGTTCATAATTTGTTAGTTGCCAAAACATCTTAAGGCCCCTATTAACCTCAAGTGGCGCCCTCATTTTAATTAAATTTATTGCTCGCTAAGTACATAATGTATCGAAAATTCACATGTACAGATTGAAGCTAAGGTTCTATAGTTTATTTACAAACAATAACCTCAGTAAAATTTTGTTGGTTGTAGTAGTAGTTCGCAAAAGTGCTAAAAGTGGCCACTTTTGAAATGAGGGCGCCACTTGAGGTATATAGGAGCCTTAATTTAAATCTCTCATTCAGTCAGTGAGAAAATCTAAAATAATTGAAACAGGTGGTTGGTACTACAAAAGATCAATACCAACAAAAAGCTTTTGCTAAGGAACCAATATCGATACCGCGGCAAATATCGGGCGTTTCATTAAAAAAAATAGTGCCTAGCACAGCAGCTATATTCGTTTCCACGACTTTTTTTATTAGTCTTACCTTTATCTATTATGTTGTCACATACCCCCTTACTAATAAAGATTGTATAGCAGATGTATAGTTACACAATGGTTACTCTCTGTCAAGCTATGTAAGTTTGACATTAAAAAGAAAGGGACAAAACACTGTGTAACTTTGCATCTGCAATACAATGTTTATTAGTAAGGGGCAAGTCTTTAAGTAGTATCCCGGATTCCCTTCTTTTTTAGTTTATGGAATATACCAAGAGAGCAAAAAACACTTTAATTAATAGAGTTTAAGAACCTAGTCGATTTAATATAATACAATATTTTTAGGAGGAACATGAAACACACAAGAAACAACAGATACCGGATTTCCTATTTACTTGAATGGGAACGGAATTTGAAGCTTGAAAGAAGGCAACTTCATTACCATTGTTTTTGAACTGAAGTGTCTATATTTTCGCAAGATAATAAACAAAATAAGTAGTAATTTTAGTCAGTTTGTAAAATAAATAAACATGTGTAAAACGAGTATTTGATAGTAGGATTTCGCTTCAATGAACGATTAAGATACCTTATAAATGTATGTACCAAGTACATACATACAATGGTTTAAGGTTTCATTTTGCTCTTGACATGCGTTTTCGCATAGTAATAGAGATTTATTTACTTTTAACGTCTAGTATGTTTATATCCCTTAAGTCAGCAAATACTACTAAACTAAAAGTGGACAGCTCATTCCAATCAGCAGAGTTTGTACACACGACAGCATGTCAGGTTATACAGTTAAACTGCGAAAACAGCTTTTATTACGTAGGGCATAAAGGCGGTCTCAAGGTCAACATGTATAGTCTGAGCTGACGTCGGGCGTACTATATGACTTAATAACGAATAAAATATTCTTATAAAATACAAACGAATCCATCAGATGGTAATGCCAATTTCATTAGACATACGCCCCGACCGGGATATATAACCTGCCTTTCTATTGTCTAATTTCAAAATCTATCGCAATCGCTTTCAGGATGAAACACATTGATGCTTCTTTTTGGCACAAATAAAAACTTACCAAAGAAATACAGCAATGTGTCGGATCCGAATGTCAAATGAAAGTGATATCGATAGATTTTTAAATTAGACAATTAGCCCCCTGGAGTCCTTGGCGCTGTGGTGGGTTGGATGGATCACTACAGTTGCACCAAAAGGCCGTCAAATGCTTAAATCTTTGTATGGAGAATTTTAAAGATTTATTTCTTAATTTATTTAACAACCATGAACGCTAATGTTTTAAATCTTTTATGCACTAGTTAATGTTTAAACACTAAGATAACGTATGCCACTTAGGTTTAAAAAAAAAAATAAGTATCGGCTAAATTACAACGAAATAAGAGGTAATTTCTGCAAACAAAAAAAGGAGTTACTAATAATAAGATACTTTTTTTTCAAGTTGAGGACAGAATTTTCTTACTCAAAAATTATGAAAATTTGTTGAGAATAATGACGGCGAGTTCAAAACGCTCATACATTCACTCACCCCATCTCCGAGGTTTCAGACTAGATTACCTTACGAAATGTAGCTAAAAACTGATTTTTGTCGTGTCAGGGGTGTTGTTTTTTTGACGATATCCTAAACCCAATTATTACTTAGGTCGTAATCGAAGCAATAGTTGCTAATAAAGAACGTAATTTACTTATTTATCTGTTACAATTTGCTGACCCTGTGGGTGATTTAACATTCAAAATACCATTTGGTACGTGTGAAGTATAAAGTTGATATTTACATTGTGTGGGCCTCATGGTGACCAAAACAATGGCCTTACGTTTTACTGGTCATCTTTAATGTGAAAGAGCCACGCCTTTTACAATAAACATAACAAAATTAACTCTTCTAAGGCAAACTTGTACACATTTAGAGAAAGTTATCTAGTATACAACATGTTACAAAAATACCCCTAATGCCGAATATTGTATATAGGGACCATCAAACTGAACAACTTTTACTATGGGGCCAACTCTGAAATCACGAAAAAAAAATCAGCTGTTTCATACATTTTGATATTTCCGATTTTAATTTTTGTATGAAACAGCAGATTTTTTTTTCGCGATTTCAGAGTTGGTCCCATAGTAAAAGTTGTTCAGTTTGATGGTACCTATACACCATATTCGGCATTAGGGGTATTTTTGTAACACCTTGTATATCCCTTAATTTTTAAGTAAGTATATCTAAATTTAAAAGGAGATATCAGACCACTTTACTGGAAGTATTTTTGGAAAAGTAAGATGTAGAAAGACAATTTGACATAATAAAACCATAGATAAATTAAAAATAAATCATTTAAGTACAAGAAAAAAGCATTTATGTTGGTTATTCCAACATGCTGCCACTCTGAGACAAAAAAACAAGTATGTATCTTTTAGGAGTTAATATGAATGTGCATTTAAAAATCAAAAGTCTGAAAATATTGGGAAAAAAACTTAATTAATCGGCAAACTCACAAAGATAGCAAAACGCGTGCGTAGACACATTTATTCTTTCCAGTATTTACGTAAAAAACAGTCTCTTTTCATTACGCACGTGGAAGTCTACAAATGAGCTCTAAATCCAGTAATTTTTTGGTACACAAACAAACCTCAATATATTGACGAAATACCTATTGAAACTTTTAGCTGCAATTACTTGATAAGTAAAGGGAAGAGATACATCCATTACTTTTTTTAGATATAAGTACATAGTACATAGAAGACCGTGGCGCTTAAAAGGTTAAGGAACACTTATAAGGAACAAAAATGTATTGTATCAAACTTTTGGCATTGCCACCGGATAAATAATATTACTTTTCGAATAATCTACATGTTAAAATATACGAAGACGACAATAGATTTTAACCGTGATTACTTAAGGTGCAAACTCAGTGCAAAATCCACGTGCAAAATCCATTTCCTTCTTCATTTACACACGAGACGGCACCTTAGACTATACGTGTTGACCTTGAGACCGCCTTTATGCTCAACGTAATAAAAGCTGTTTTCGCAGTTTAACTGTATAAACTGACGTTCTGTCGTTTGTACTTGGTGACTTCTGCGAGAAACAAGGAAAATTCAGTCCTACCTACCCTACTCCTAACCTAGCCAGAAGTCAACTAAATCAAATTCAAGATAGGACAGGGCACCCACCGATTGCATATTTTTTGTAATGCCAATGTATCAAAGGACACAGTCCAATAATGAAATCAATCCCGATCGATCGACATTGCAATTGCAATTCAAATCATCTAATTGTAATGCATTACTTATAGACTCTCGAATCCATGTCGCTGCGGGTTGTTTGTTGTCGTCTAATGCGCAAGGTGCTTTACCTGTTTTTGCAATTTTATTCGCTAATTTACAGGTTTATTAATTAAATGCCCGCCTGCCCCCGATCGCTCTGCCCCCTTGTTCCTCGACGCCCACTCATTTTTCCCATCTTCAGGCATTTATTGAACGCTCTTCCATGAATTTCACTTACGAGTTCACGGCCAGTGTTATTTAGATATAGCGATAAATTACTTATTATACTTACGAAAATGTAAAATGTAATATTGAACTTGTGAAGACAAAAAAGAAGTAAGTAATACACTCGGCGTCAAAAAAATCGCATTTTCTATTACATTAGTTTAGATATGCCTACCTGCTACTGCTAGCACACGTATTATTTATTTAATATTTATATCTATTGAAAGTACATTTATTGGTCTTTTAAACAATCATTTATTGTTTAAAAAACATAACAGTTACCACAATTAAACGCTGCACATGTAATTACTTGCGCATTCATTATAAGGGTATAAATAGGGGTCAATCCAGGAAAATCGGGTAAATTCACTATCGAAACGTTAGAGAGAACGCACGTCAACTGCTCAATTAAGAAAAGAAACACCCAAGATGCATACTATTGGCCATGAAGCTTGTCAAATGAAATTGTTATATTGCAAAAAATGTGACAGTGCAATGTTGCTGGGAAACTAAATCTCAGTCATTTATTCCGTATGACGAGTGTTCCAACGGTTTGAGAGACTGTTGGTTATATACGAATGGATAGAAGTATATGACAACATTTACTATTAATTAGATATGATTAAAATGGATTTAAAGAAATTTTTTGAAAAGGTGCGATTTTTTTGACGCCGAGTGTAGTAATATCTTATTTATTAGGTAGGCACTTCAAATGTCAGTTTCTTATTACATAACAGTGTCCTAAAATTACCTATAACGAAGCAGGTAAACATAACGGTTTATTTATACGGTTTTATTAATTTTTATTTTAGTGAAAAACCCATGTTCTCTTGTTTATTCATTAAAAACTGTTTTAAAAACTTTTAGGTTTGAGTGGGCATTCGACATTCAGACACTGTTGAAATGTTTATATTAAAATAAACACAAATTGTTTTTTTTTTTATTTTTGATCTTTTGAAAAGTAAAAGAAAATTTAAATGTTTGTGAAACAGAATTCATCAACACTTGTGAAGAGTCAATACAGGTAAACAACGGAGGGGATCGTCATAATGCAGCACAACAAACCCAAGGTCTATTATGTAAAGCTAGGGCTACACTTTTCAACTTGTTTCATTAGGCCAAAGTGTACTGATTTGTACATAAATTGGCTGAATGCAGGGAGCGTGTCTAGATTAAAATAAACACTCAATGAGTCAATCAATATTGACATTTGCGTCGGAATATCCAATTTTGTTGACCCAACGTCCAATCTTGTCTTTAATTGGTCCAATGAGAGGTCACGAGCGAAAACTGCTTAATGCTTTAAGCGGAATTATGGCTGGGATCGTCCTTCGGGACGGAAGCACGGAAGGGAGCCAAATAGGTTTATCTTTAAACTACTTATAAGTAAAATTGATATTTTTTCATTACGTAAACAACATGGATAAGTGATACATGATGCCTGTTTCTTATAAAGTCCTTGTCGTTAAGGACTATTTGTAACGAAACAGGTAAAAGTTGAAAGATGTTCTCACTCTTACAAGTTTATAAAGATCAAGGATATTTTTAACACTTGAAACAGGAGCAATAATCTTTATTGAGTATGAGTAACAAAGGACAGATAGAAATAACTATTGAATTGAGTATAAATAAATACTTGTAATTTTATGGTCTGTGTTTTTTTATACATATATTTTTGTCTTGTATAGCTAGATCGTCATTTTAAGAGGATGCTTGCATTACTTTACTATATTCAATATAACTGTTTACCTTAGCGATTTGCGAATCCGACACTGTTGAAAAGCGAAATAAACAGCAATGAATAGTTCCCATAAATCTACCGTTTCCAATAAAGCGGTAATCTCAAGTATACAAAAGTGAACTAGTAAGGGGCTAGCCATGAGTCACCATCACATTTTTATTGACATTTCCAGTTGCGCTTAAACCAGAAACCTGTTAACAATTCAAACAAGTTTCTGACAACAATCCCGTGTCTTGGAGGTGTTACATAGAATGATGGAAATTGTAGCATTCTACTTGCTATCGCTCTTTGCAGTGAAAGGAGCCTCTGCAAATGAATGAATGTTAAATAAGATTTATTCACGGAAGTAATTAAAACGCTACAAAATTAATGTAATGACAAATGGACACTGGCAGAAACTTGTTGTGGCTGCATCGGAGATGACGTCATTCATTGGGTTGAGGAAAATCTCACGCTACTTGGTTTGGGACTTTGGGTGCGATAACCGCAACCCTTAAAAAAAGGAGTCTATCTTTTACTTATCACAATTCAATTTCTTTGAGTGGGTTCGTTATTTCATTTCAATACGGACACGTGGCATAACTGTAAATTGTATCTTTTGAATCTAATAAGCTATGAAGCATTCGTTTTATCTCACAGAAACAATCTTAGAAATTTTAAGAAGTAAAGGATGAAACGACAACCGGAACAAGTGAGTCATGAAACGCGAATGTCAGAAAAAGCTGTCGCCCCAACATAGAGCAGCCATATTTTTAAATTGTTATCAGACCTATGAAGAAAGATAAACATAAGTTAATTATTCTACCGGTATTGATGACGCATCTTATTAATCTTGTTTAGTGTTTGAACGTTAAGACTGGTTTGTCATTGTCGGAGCATTACAACAGTTTGGAAAGCTGGTACCTACCTAATATCATATAATGAACAGGCTTAATCACCTCACGCACGTGCGCGGGCAATAATGTTATTTTCAGTGACGCGAGGTTGAATCCAATTCTCATCCGCACGCAGCCATATAATCTCTAAGCTAGACAATTCGTCAAAATGAAACCTTACCGTTAATGCAATAGGGCTTACTTACATACGCTAAGGTCACATCGATGAGCTATCACTAGCCGTATACTCATTAAAAAAACAAAACATCTAATGATTTCACGAGTCTCATACTCATAACGGCATGGAGCAAGAATTATTGTTAGCCTCGTGACTGTTTCTTTTAGGAGACGTTTGGAAAATTGACGGCGGTAAAATGAATCACAGCCTCTGCTCAGGGTTCTCTGTTACTCGCCCGCTTTTACCTGTGATTGCGCACAGGTTAAAATAGTCATATAAAAGGAAATATAAATAAATTACTATTTTTTACTTCTCTCGTTAAAATATCTTATAGGTATTTTTTATCAGAGCGAGCCATTTCATTCAGTCTGATAGGACATTATTGTTAATATCAAAGTAGAGAGCTATACCGATCTCTATATTCGCCTTTTAATCATTGAAGTATTACTTTTAATCAAATTTTATAATGGTCACACATTGTAACAGTAGGTACAGACGTATACGGATATGAGTAAATTAGCATCAACCACGCTACCACATGCAAAAAATTACGTTCCAAGCATAAAATTATGAAGAGACAGGTACTATGAATTTTCACCATCTTATCGTTTAATGCAACACAGGTTATATTATTAAAATGCAAACGACTACGACGACGACGACCGACGTCAGATTGGTAAGTTCTTGATATGTTAAAAGGGCGTAATCTGCACACTAGCGCCGCCATTGGAAAAAAGTCACAGTGCTTAAATAAAGACGAAATTGTGAATTATCTCTCTGTAGTGCACTCTGAAGAAGCTTTTTGGTACTTTTTATAGTTAAACAATATTTTCTAGCCTGTCGTTTAGTTTAATGGAGTTTTTTTTTGCGAAAAGTGGCCACTTTTAACAATAAAACTCCGTTAAACTAAACGACAGTCTAGAAAATATTGTGTAAGTGATTAAAAGTACCACAAAGCTTCCTCGGAGTGCACTACAGAGAGATAATTCGTAATTTCCTCTTTATCTAAGCACTATGTTTTTTTTCCTATGGCGGCGCTAGTGTGCAGATTACGCGCCCTTAAGACTTACTCCTCCACATCTCAACTTCTGACAGACTTGATACACAAAATACAAGTTATTTCTTAGACAACGAATAAAAATACTCAATATTGACCCTGTTCAAATATAACTTTATTTATTTAAAAAACTAGAATAAGGTATTTATCTAAAAAATCTTTAAAATACGCACTTAACAATACAATACATGCCTAGACATCCTTTTCATTAATTTAATTGACGTTTTTATTAACAAGTGCTATCTTATCCCTTACATAATTGAGGTCAAATAAATAATATTGTTGTGTTTATAAACAGAGAGAAGACGCGTTTGTAATCGCACTATTAACGAACGTCTCATTCACATTAAATTAAGCTTCACACTCTGTATTGTGAATGATTGGAGTTCCTCGCAATTTTTAACTTTTAACCTTAACAATTTACTTATACTCGTCTTGAAACCGAATTGGCCAACTTCAATAGAGTTGAACGTCACACTCATTAAGATTAAGATTTTAACGCAACAACTTCTATAAAAAATGTTTATCGAATCGATTATTCTATTTTTAGCGAGTATATGGATTTCCTTATTAATTTTCTTGCTAAACATATTATTATGCCGTCTTATTCTTAAAAACAAGCAAAGTTACGGCTTATAAAGTGTCGCTCACTTTAACTAAATATCAGAGTTTTCAGGATAATTACGTAGGGTCCGGGGGTACGGGTTGCATGTGTTCTTCGCTCTCATTCCATGACTATAAGGTACACACGACAGCACGTCAGATTATACAGTTAAACTGCGAAAACAGCTTTTATTACGCAGGGCATAAAGGCGGTCTCAAGGTCAACATGTATAGGTGCCGTCGTGTGTACAATCTGAGGACACGGGACAGAGACAGGCGACGAATCCAAAACGTAACGAGCCGGTGAGGAAGGTGCCTAAAAACTTGAAAAGTGTAAACTTACCGAGCCTAAGTTCGCCGAAGTTGCCGCAGCCGATCTTCTTGCCAACCCTGAAGTTGGGGCCGACCATCAGTACGCCCGAGGACGAGGTGACGGAGTGTCGCGACGTGTGCATAGCGCTGCTGCCCACGCCGCGCCCGCCCACCGCCCCTGTCGCGCTGCAATGTACATCTTGATTACAATCATGGTAATTAGCAGTATTTAGTTTCTAGGAGCTGTTTGCGATTGAGGCGGGCAACCATCGTTAGGGTCGGTCATCGGTGCTAAAGACTACCCGATCCGCCTTATTCATAAAAACAAGCAAAGTTATAGGAGGCTTATAAAGTGTTTTGTTTCTTTTACTCTTTTGACAAATGATAAAGATTTGAACGGTACAATAGCTAAAATATAATTATTTGGAGTTTATGAATAAGGCCGTACATTTATACCCGAAGTGAATCAAGTTAATTTGTTGTTTTTTTTAATATAATTGATGGATGGTAGTGGCAAGGGGTGAAATATAGCGAAGATAACCGCCTCTGTGGTCTAATGGTTCGCTCACCCGTGTAAGACGCAGGGGTCCCGGGTTCGATTCCCAGTAGGGGGGTAGATTTTACTCGGTTTATTTGGTGGT
This sequence comes from Catoptria pinella, assembly GCA_963556745.1. Taxonomy (NCBI): domain Eukaryota; kingdom Metazoa; phylum Arthropoda; class Insecta; order Lepidoptera; family Crambidae; genus Catoptria; species Catoptria pinella. The sequence goes on along the minus strand of OY750774.1, from coordinate 8,886,220 downwards.
AGGGCTTCAAGTCCGCCTGGCTAGCTATACCACCATCTTACCTAAGTCTGACGCCATAACAGTAATTTAAAAATTGTTGTGTTCCGGCAGTTAGAGGTAAGATAGCCAGTTCCTCAGTGCTGAGGATTCCGGGTATAGTGCGCTTCCACCTTCGGCCTTATCGTCACTTAACATAAAGTGAGATGAAGGGCAAGCACTAACCCGTTGATAAAAAAAGATAAGCTGTTCTACAAAAATGTTATGATCTGCGTAGCGGATCAGTGGGGTGGGATTTCTAAAGGGTAAACCGATGAGAATCGACTTGTATGGAACCTCCGCCACAGATGGATGGTATTGTGCACTTTATCTTTGTTGTAAAGGTAAACAAAGTGAACGGAATCGTCTGCTAAGCCAAAAAATTTCCTCCTAACTTTCCCCAGAATTCCTTAAACTTTCCTCTATCCATTGTTATCAAGAAAAGAACCCTCAATCTGGAGACTCAGATAAAATTATCAAACCAACAACATTCAAGTCAAGATTTTCATTGCAAAATGAAGCTATTCATTTACTTTACCAGCAGACTAACAAGACTCAACTAGTTTTATGGGTTCTAATTTGTTAGTTCGACTATGGCCTGCCCACTAGTAACCTAAAAGCATTTAACGTGTGATTAGGTAATCTTCAGGTGATCAGTATTTAGCCAAGACACTAAGGATTTTAATGTTCATGGATTGCCTTAGGGGAGTGCGTCCAAAAGACTGACTGTGTGTATATAACCGTATAGTCTGTTTATCTTTACTTGTCTTATTTGGTAAACAATCTTCACCCAACTCTTTATTGAAAAAATCTGTTATAAAATACAACAAGTGGTTTTTCAACACGACACATAGATGATTAAAGAAATTAATAACTATTAGTGACAATTTGATTTAAATAAGACAACATATTTTTGAAGTTAGTTTAAGAAACTTAGGAAGGGGAGCCATCTTGGGTTTTTGTATGGGAGGGAGTTATAAAGCTGCTCCGACACAGCAGTTATATAATGTTGCATAACATTTGTTGCCAAAAGTTAGACAACATGTTATGTTATCCTCTAACAAATTCATACAAACTGTAACAAAAGTTATAAATTGTTTGTGATGTTAACAACTTCATGTAACAAAATGTTATACAACTAATTACAACATGATAAAACAAATTATAGCTTTTGTTGTATAACATCATCCGAGCGACAGCGGGATGTTAGCGGAAGGGTGGGGGAGGAGTTTGCTCACGCGCTTCGTTTGCAGTGTACCTACTCTGTTAGCTCTAGTCCATTCAATGCAGTGGTGAAGCTTTCTCGAAAGGCAGACCCAAACCGATGGTTACAGAATGTTATACAATGTTATATTACGAGTTGGACCAGTGTGGGAGCGTTTCTAAAATATAACATTCTCTAACATGTTGTAACAAAAAGTTACACACTGTTATAGAATGTTTGATATCGTGCTACACAATATTTTATAACGTTATATAACTGCTGTGTGGGAGCACCTTTACACAATCTTTATATGTATGGAATTTTAAAACGTTCTTCCCAAAAATATACAATATTATTTCATACAGCTACTGGTTATTGCAATATAATATTGTATCTAATTAGAATTAGCTCAAAAAGCCCTTTCATTCGATACCCCACACGATGGGTTTTGGAAGAAAGTTTTAAAATTCCATACAAAAAAGATTGTGTTATAACTCCCTCCCATTCAAAAATCCAAGATGGCTCCCCTTCTTAAATTGATCTAAGGATTCAAAAGGTTCACCCTGCCAAAGGATATGCATCGATCACCAAACGCCGTATATTGTGCATTATTATGTCGTGAGCAGATGCTACTATTTACTAAATGGGACAAGTATAAACATACAATACTGCCACTGCTTTTCTGGGGGTCAAAACAAAAAGGCAAGATTGCAAATGAAATGAAACATTTACTCATTATGAGCAGAACTTTGCAAATCCTGGTAAATAAATGGTAGATGTGTGACATTAGTTTATAAAACATCAAGCGTTCATATTAGCATTAATCTGTTCAATTTATTTATATTCTACGTACGACACACACCAGCACAAGATATTATCAATAAACGGCTAACATATTTTCTCCAATTCAATGTTACTATCAGTCAGACTTATCAAGAAACCACTAAAACGTACGTAGATGGCCCTTCTTCGGTTAACTTTCAAGTACAATCATAATTACCAATTCGTAAGAATTTTTCTTAAAAATATCTTAAGAGATGAACACGATTCAAGTGGAAAATACAAGTTGAATGCAAATGAAATTGCGGTGAATCTGTGACACAAAACGTAAACAGGTCAATTATTACCCGTAGTACCGAGTCGCTACCGTCTGAGGTGCTACGGGTGAGTCGATGTTTTCTAGTATTTTTTCTATATTAATATAAAAATAGCATTGTGAATGCGAAAAATCTAAATTTAATAATCGATTAGCATTGTTGGCGGTTCGTATCCAATAATCCACAGCACATATAGCCACAAGGGAGAAACCATGTCACTTTTTAACTTTTTAAGTGATAACAATAGTGTATTATTTTTCGTAACCATGATAACAATAGTGTATTATTTTTCGTAACCAACTATAAAGTCTATAGTTTTTTTTTTATTATCTCTTATGTCGTTATTAAAGTTTTATGGGATGTTGATTACGAAAATGGCATTTATTTTGAAGTCCAACACGGTAGGCATGATTCAACCCCTAAAGGGGCGATATGGGCCTTTCGGTCCATCTAGTCCACTCTATCAAAATGTCCACCGTATCAAAATGTCCATTGTATCATAAAGTCCACAGTGTCAAAATGCCCAGTCTTACAACATGTCCACAGTGTCAAAATGCCCAGTCTTACAACATGTCCACAGTGTCAAAATGCCCAGTTTTTCAAAATGTCAACAGTGTTATGTCTACGAGTTCGTGATTTTTAAATTCAAACAAATGAACGCTGACAAAACAAATGAAAGACGGCAAAACAAAAGACTATCAGAAAGTGATCGATCATCCAAAGTGCTTGAAAAAAATGGTGCAAGCGATTTTCAGGACGACTTTGTCATTTTTTCAAACTTGTGACTTTTCTAACTCGTCTCTTTCTTAAATCGTCATTTACTAACCCGGCCATTTCCCAAAGCGACCACTTTTCTGATACCAGTGAAAATTGTTGAAAACAAATGAATATCGTTAAAAACAAATGAATATCGTTAAAAACAAATGAATATCGTTAAAAACAAACGAAAATATTTTCAATACTAGCTTCCGCCCGCGACTTCGTCCGCGTGGACATTCGGAAAAATCATAAGGAACCTTTGACCGGGATAAAAAGTATTCTATGTTTTAATCCAGGCTATAAACTATGTGTGTGCCAAATTTCAACCAAACCCGTTTACCGAGAATTTGTGTGAATTTTTCTTTTCGTGATAAATGGTACGGAACCCTTTGTGCGCGAGTCCGACTCGCACTTGACCGGCTTTTTTATTAACTGTGTATAAAAATGCAAGTGTATTGAGTAAAAAAAACTTTTTTTAATCTGATTTATTTATTATAAAAAAAGTCCCATTAAAATCGGTTTAGTAGATTCTGAGATTCAATTTCCTGCCTGCCCCCTAAGTTCATTGGCGTGATTATTTATATCCCAGTTTACTCTCCAGGTGATACTGAGTCAAATAAAAAAAGTCCCGTCAAAATCGGTCCAGTAGATTCTGAGATTAGCCCGGACAAACAGACAGACAGACAGACAGACAGACAGACAGACAAAAATTTTAAAAATTGTTGTTTTGGCTTCTATTACGGTAATTAAGACCCCTGTAACAATTTTTCATAAAAATCTTCAATGTACAGAAATCGATCTTTTACAATCTTATTATATGTATAGATTTAAAATAAACAAACTCATCTTTATGTCTAAAATACCGATTTACGGATAATCTTTTTCTTTCTTCGTCTTTCGGTTACAAAGTTCTTAGAAACCCCCGGAAAGCGTATTTTTAAGCTATGTTTTTTATTCTGAGACAAAAAGGTTTTTACTGGACAATCCAAACTCCTTAAGTCACGTACAAAGAGGAGTGTAAAATGAGTAAGGTTCTTGTGTTAATTTTGAAACCTTAAGGTTAAGTGTAAAATGAGTAAGGTTCTTGTGTTAATTTTGAAACCTTAAGGTTAAGTGTAAAATGAGTAAGGTTCTTGTGTTAATTTTGAAACCTTAAGGTTAAGTGTAAAATGAGTAAGGTTCTTGTGTTAATTTTGAAACCTTAAGGTTAAGTGTAAAATTAGTAAGGTTCTTGTGTTAATTTTGAAACCTTAAGGTTAAGTGTAAAATGAGTAAGGTTCTTGTGTTAATTTTGAGTCGTTTAAGTTAATAAATGTTTCTTAAATGTTGCATGTTTAATGTTTTTTTTTGTATAAACGAATAACAAATTTTGATAGAGTAAACGTTCCCTTCGGTCGGATACAGTGGACAATTTGATGCAGTGGGCAAATTGATACAGTGAACATTTTGATACAGTGGTCTTTTTGATACAGTGGTCTTTTTGACTAACAGGACATCTTGAAGTGGTCATTATGATACAATGGACATTTTGATACGGTGGACATTTTGATAGAGTGGACTAGATGGACCGAAAGGGATATGGGGTTTCATTTTTTGTTAGGAAAAATAATATTAAATAGACATTTCGACTTGAAACATTGTAGGAGTACTTGTAAAAACAAATAAGCAAAAACATATTTCGTGGTTTTTCGAAACTTAGGGGATAAAAGGGGTAAATGAACCGAAAAAATCGATATGGATGTCGTTATAGAGGTTTTATAGGATGTTGATTGCGAATGTGGTATTTATTTTGAAATTCAACATGGTGGACATGATTTAACCCCAAAAGGGGCCAAAATAGAGGCCCAAATTTTGAATGGAACAATAATACAGGAACGGGAACGGCCCGCACTATGAGTTTCCCCAGTTACGTTTACTTTACTCGATAGAGACTGTAGTAAGCAATTTGTATGAAAGAACAACGACCACTTCCCATACAAGCGTTGATCTGTCAAATTATAGTTTTTTTAAAGTTGATGTATAATGATACTATAATTATATTTGAATAGTTGCTATGATCGTAGAACACTAGTTTTAATATGGCAATCATATATGTATGGTAAAATCAATATGTTCTAGTTTATACTAAATGTAATTATTGCCAATCTTAATTATTAGTTTTCTCTATTTCTGTATTGCTGATTCTCTATTTTTATTTTAGTTAGCTATATTACTTCTCTTTACTCAATATCGATAATTGATAAAATCAACATTTTTGACAGATCAGAAATGGGCGTCCTTCTTTGGTTCAGGCCACGGCGGTAACTACATATACACTAAACTAAAAGTTGTCATACAAATGTCAACTACAGTCGTTATCGAGTATAGAAAACGTAAACTCACTCATAAGCCTACGGGAATGGAAACGGGAAATAATTCTTTATTCTAAAATCAAAATAAAACTGTTGTTAGTGCACTTTATCTGAATGAGTAGTGGTTCTTGTGAATCATACCGTTATTGGCATTGAGTTTAAAAGTGAAAGCTATGCACCACAGTGGTCAAAAGCATGGAACAAGACGATTATCTAGCCGAACAATACCTAAATAACACGTAAATAATATCTATGTACCTACCTATTTTTAGTTTATAAAGTCTTTAAGATTGCTAAAGCAATTTGGCAAACCTTTTTGCTAAACTCAAAAGCACGGTATTTTATTGAATTTATTATTAGGCGGATGTCTGGTTTCCGCATTTATTGGTACGTTTAGCCAAAATGGCAATGATGGCCTGTTTATGATCTTAGTCTGTTGTGAAAATCACTCGTAGTCGTTCTCTACTTTAAAGTTAGCGGATCAATAATACAAGAATAAACTGATGGCATTCCATCGAAATGAAAAGGCATCTATGGTACTCAAAGTATTTGTTGTAATATTAACGCGCATAATAAATGCGCTATTTATGTTGATTCCTACGATTTTATACTATCGATAACGACTGACGATCCATAAATTATAATCGGTTGATTTTTCTAGACGAATTTAAGTAAACGCCCATGCTTGGGTAGGTGCGCGGTGCGATGCGATTGATATGACAATACATGAGATGAGATATTACACTACCTGATGTTATGTTTAACGTTAGTAGAAAAAATACTTAACGTTGTGTTGTTAAGTAAGCAATGATTAAACTTAAAGCAGTTAATATTAAAGCTGAAGTTAACAAACAGATTAGCCGATTTTACAAATCTAAGTAGGTAAGACTAAGTACAAGTATCATCATTATGTGAACCAATTATCCCTTGCTTGGGGACATTTCTTCTGGAATACAGGTCTTCCTTACGGATGGTTATGGAGGATGAACCGCCCTAACGTAACCCACCCCCATGCGGGCTGAATCTGCGTTAGTGGGTGTTGTTAACGTCATATGAGTCGCAGGACACCGACTGCTGAGTGTGGGGTGTTGACGATCGGAAATGCAGCAGAAACCAACTGCTACATATGCCTTCCGAAGCTCGCACGAGATTAAGAATACATTTATGGTCACTCAACCATGATCCGAGCTAGCGATAGCTTTGTTTAACGCCGCAATCGCATGCCAAATGCGCTAAGCTACACAGCGCCATCGAGCTCTTCGAGAAAATACACCATCAACATCTAATCGGTGATATACCTAGTCAAGGCATTAGCTAGCTGCCAAGCGTCCCCCAAACAATAGAATTCCCATTGTGTATGGTGCCGATGTATGTAAGAGGTTTTTATTATCCACAACGGTCAGTGCTTAGCCTTCATCTCACCTGATGTTAAGTGACTACACTAGGTATCGTCAACATTTAGGAACTGGCTATCTTTACCACTAGCTGCCGGAACCTAACTGTTAAATTGTTGTTATGGTATCACTCAGGTAAGATAGTGGTAGCTAGATAGGCGGGCACTGAGCTGATTGAAACAAGCCCTATCACTAACCAAACCGGGTACAAATGTACCCCCCTGGGAATCGGACCCGAGACCCCTGCGTCTTACACGGATGGATGAACCACTAGACCACAGAAAAGATGCATTTTTTTAATTCTCATGTATGAACTTTCTTTTCTGTTCTTCATGAAAAAATTAACGGGTGACAATTATGCGCGCCATAAACATTCCCGACAAAATCAAGTGCTTAGCTTATTTGGTAAATGAAGATACATTTTTATACTTGTCTATAATTTTAAGTCGGCTCACAGCGTGTTTAAAGCTAACCCACTTACTACTATGTGGGTTAAGTTAGTGGTAAAGAATGACTGTGCCAAAGAAGAGCAAGTGTGTCACTGACAAACAAATAATGACTACGTCATAATTGATAAAGAAAAGCACTCATTATCGAACAACAGGCATTAAAATATACCTACTTACTACATAACACAAAGTATATCTATGATTTAGTAAATCTATTGTATTGAATAATATTGATAACTTGATCCAATCATAATCAAAATACTCACTATTTTCTGTGCATTTATAATATTAAGAGTAAGGTTGAAGATTAAGCTTATACATAATGAAATAGAATTCTCTCTAATTAAGACTAGTACTTGTCAATTTGTCATGACAGGCTTGGCATTCCTGATTTGTATAAAAAAAAACTTAGCTTGTTGCTACTCATAAAAAATAAATTGGCAGCACTCTTATCATTTTCTAATAAGATGCGATAATTGTTAATAAAAGAAGAGGAAGGTTTATACATTCATATTGCCAGCTATGGTGTCAGTATACCAGAAAAAGTAAAAAAGTGAGGATTAGATAATAAATAATGCCATCCACTTAACAAATAATACCTGCTGTTTTGAGTAATTGTATGAAAAAATACTACTAAAGGAATTGAACAAGAATCAAGAAAACCATAAATCATGTCTGAGTAGGTATAATTGTTGCGGGCACCGAGAATGATAAAATACCTACCAGTACCAGGATTCAAAAATATAAAAACATGAAAGATTAGCAGACAAAATCAGCAGAAATGTGTACTTATGTTGCTATTGGTCTTGGGAGTCAAAAAGGAGTTAATATACACTTTATTCAAATTAACTTGAAAATTAAACACTTCTGAATCACCAATTTCCTTGTCAATCATCCATTCAGGACTTTTTGCTGACAAGGAGATTCAAGAGAGATTTACTACAAGTACTTGGGTTTGTATGATATTAATATGAAGAATCCTACTAGTAATAATTTAACAATTTGCCTCAATTTTTATTATTAGTTGCCTGAAATAATGATTAAAAAATAAAATAAAATTCTCTATCGAAATAACATTTTTGACAGATACAACATGTGAGGCCAAGTTGGGATGTAATTTTTGATATTTAAATACAGACAAAGTGGGAGTGTCCCAGGAGTATTTGTATTTTTTTTTATTGGGGTCAACAAACAGTTTCACAATAAGTTAAACTAATTTTACATAGTAGATCTAATAATTGTAAGACCAACACCGTCAACCACAGCTTGAGTATGGCGGAATGGATGCCTAACGGCGGGACATAGCTCAGCAAGCTCATTCCTCATGCAGGGCAGGCCTGTATCAGCAACCTCAGACCCAAGCTTTGAGATACATCCTTCTTTATGAATATTAGTTACTTTGTTAAGCATTTTGGAAAATTACAACGTTTTCTGTTGCTTCCATCTACTACTTTATATGCAAACTTCCATCAATGATTTCAGCTAGTTCTGGCTGCAGTTTGAAATCAAATTTAGAAGTTAGGTCTTTATAATAAATAAAAGGCATAATGTTTCCCTCTTATTATTTATTGTAACTACTCAGATTAACTATTTTCATTGTAGTGTTGGTCTTGCTTAGGTTTAGGAATCTCTATAAATTGAACAAATACTGCATTTTTGGGTAAATTTCAGCCACTTTATTTTTGGACCTGCTGGTAAAGTTTTGGGATAATGCATCAAACAAATAAAAACATTGTTTTTAAATAATTTTAAGGTTGAGCTTTTAAAAACATTTTTAATGCATCTTTCAATAATCTTTTATAAAATACAACAAATGGATTTTCCATACATAGATTACGAAAGAAATCGTTAACAATTAATAACGATTTAAAAATAACTACTGACTTATTTTTAAATAACAATTTAAATATAAAAGAAAACCAGTCAAGAGCGAGTCGGATTCGCATGATTTCAGAAAGAGTGTGCTATTTAGACACATTGTTTTACCTTCCTGTAATTTTTACATAAACCTTTATCACATAGAATAATTTCAGTTTTTTCTATACATATACAAACTTCGGAGATAAGAGGGGGACCAGTATTTTTTTTAATTTTTCAGCAAAAGTTGAAAACTATGCGTCCTAAAAAAAAGAAAAAATGTTTGAGGATGTGCAAACAGCATTCTTTCATATGATACCCCACATGCTCTAGTAACCTCAATTTAAATTTTTAATCCTTTGTTTGTTCCCATATGTACTAAATATGACAAGTAAGGATAAACAGACTATAATGATTCACATTCTGGTATGTATCCAAAAGATATAGTAGATATATAGAGAAAGGCATAGAGTGAATTAAAGAAATCACCACTACTTTGACTTTTTTTTTACACATAGTAATATTACTCATAACTCACTACTTTATGATGATTCATAAAATGTTATGTGTTAATTGGTACCAATACTGAATTATTTTACTCAAATTAACCTTTAAAGCCTAAACTAATAATTTGTAGAATAATACTTCTTCACAATAAAGAATCCAGCATTTATACTGGCTTCTGTTGCACAATAATTACATCAACAAATATGAAAGGTTATGTACTGCAGTGGCGAAACATCAACAAATACGAAAGCTTTATTAAATGCAGTGGGGAAGGGTCCCTACAAGCAGATTCCCATCAGCTTACTTTTTAGAAATCCAACCCAGTTCACCCCACCGATCCACTATGCAGATCATATCATTTTTGTAGAACAGCTTACTTTTGCCATAATTTCACCCCTCGCCACTGATGTTCTGTTATATTATAAGCAAAACCAAACACAATTACATTCAACAAATATGAAAGCTTTATGTACTGTTATATTATAAGAAAAATCTATCATTTTTCCTCATATAATATTATATGCAATTATTCTATGCCCATATCTTATATTGGAACATAATAGTAGTTTGGTAATCTAATGATAAGATAACCAATTTGGCATTAGAGATTGTATAGTCAGACTTATCAAATACATTTTGAAATTCATAAATAAGATAGAACCCACCAATCCAATATGACACATCCTCCTTGTCTACCCTTAAGGGTATAAGGGTAATGCTGCCCCAGCATTCCAGATATTAAAAATAGCTGATATGTAAATAAGATAAATACGTAGCAAGGAAACTTTAAGTCTAACTCTACACTTCATTTAACTTATGAGATATTTCACTCTAAGAATGACTACATTTTTAATACTAGAATGTTGGAACTTGAATCGGTAAAGTGTATATCAAATCAATGGGATCTTGGATTGCTGTTACTAGAATAGGTAGCTTTAACCTCTTATCTGAGGAAATGCTGCAAATCTATATATACTTACAGTGCGATAAATTCGCGGAGGTGTAGAACCTTATTTCTCATGTATAAATATTATAAAGTAAGGTGCCCATGGACGGATCAGGGACATAGCACTGGAGGTACATTTTTCCGGATCTGGGGGCTAATTGTCTAATTTAATAATCTATCGCAATCGCTTTCATTTGACAGTTGAATACGACACATTGCTGCATTTATTTGGTAAGTTTTTATTAGTGCCAAAAAGAAGCATCAATGTGTTTCATCCTGAAAGCGATTGCGATAGATTTTGAAATTAGACAATAGAAAGGCTGGTTTTAAGTGGACTAAGGGTTAAATGTAATTGACAAGGAATTTAAAAAAATTCTATTGGACATATTGCACATTTTATAAAGTTTGACATTCATAGTTGCCAAATTATACTTATAAATGAGGATGGGGAAAGTGTCCAAATAGATGAACTATGGGTATCTGTATATGTATTTTCTTTACACTACCTATTCAAATTGTGTTACTAGTAAACTAATGATAATATTAATTTGCACTGATGATTGATTGGATAGCATTTGTTGCTTCTCTTCTCATGTGAAAGGTAGATAACCTATATTCATTGCTATACTAGAAGGAAAGTATGTAAGCTATTTGTCAAATGTTACCAAACAATGCCTAGACTTACTAAATTAATGAATATATTAACTTGGCACTTACGTGGAGGTTCTTTTATCGTCACTCTGACGTTCTTTATCCTTGGTGCTCTCTCGTTTGTTCATAATACTACAGGTGTTGTGCAGGCTCTAAGCCTGACACTCCTATCACTCTGAGAGCCCACCAGCGGAGGCCGCAGCGAAGCAGCCCATGTCACAGCCTCGATGATGGCACGCGGAGTTCGCCACTCCCCATGCCACAATCCAAAACACCAACACAAACCGTCACTACTTTTTACTATTTTTAGGTCCTTTACACTAAACCACTACACTATACGAATTTATCTCAAAATCATGGTTATTTCCACTGCAATCACAAGTTGAACCAATAAGTTTATTGCTGTTTCGGCGACTGTCACTAATGATTGAATCTTAATTTACAATGAAAGACCTAGACAACGATTTTCTTCCAAAAGGGAACAAAATTGAATAGAGGTCGCCGTGCCAATGTTATGTTCATTCAAGAGTAACAACAAGCAAGCGTTGTGGGTGTCTGTCATGTCACTAATAACACTTTTACCAGTATCGCTACGATGTTCTTCCAAGCTTCAAAGAATTAACGTGGATTTTCCTCAGTCAATACACGAATGTCAATAAATTATTGATAGCAGAAAATTTTACAATTGACAGTTTCTTGAGGGAAGTCAACCCCAATTAGCGGTCGGCAAGAATCTTTTTGAAATAAATATTATACAATGGCTTGTCAGTGAAGAGAATGATCAACAGAACTGAAATCTAAGAAATCCCAGGTAATAAAACGAAAGGTAATTTTTAATTAGCTTTTCATGGATTAGTCACAACGTCGCCGAAACATCAAATGGACATTTGTTCCTCTGATAAAAAAGTTTAGATTTTGTAATGGCCACCGATGTTACACTTTTATCACTCGAAAATTGTAATAGAATTGCTGTATTTTTACAGTACCTGATCTAAATTATTTATAAATTTACACGTTTACATAAATATGTTACCGACTAACGATAAAATTTCTTATTTATAAAATTGTAACTCAAAGATATTCACTGTTAAAAATCGCCATTCGGCGCATGCGCAAACTTGCACCAGTCGGTGTTGTCAGTTATTGCAGTGAATGCTAGAAAATTAATCGGTTTTATTAATATTTATAGTTATAAACAGATTTTTAAAGGAATGAAAGTGAAATTTATATACAGAGTAGTTATTTAAAATTGAATTGTTTGTGAAAGAGTTGCTTACTTCTATAAAAAAGTTTGTTTTTAATAATAGTATCAGTAGATTCCTAAACGAGAAAATGGCAACATTATTAAAAAAAAACTTTGGATGCGTTTACCTCGCGTTTACTTTGCATTCATGATGGGAATGAACGCGTTCACGTCCAACTTTTTTTAAATTGTAGCATAGACAAATTGTATTTGATTCGGTCTTAGAGCATTAATGCTCTAAGGATTCGGCCGACGATTCCTCCTAAGGATTCGATTCTCGTATTGCACAGAGTACAGACAAAATGTTACGTGAAAGCGTGAAGTGAAATAAAAATTGTCTGTTCCGTGATAGAATTTGAAATCGCTTGGAAGCGATCACGAACGTGAAAGCGCTTGGAGCGTTCCTTGCTGAGCTGGGCTGGCTGGATGGAGTGATCCGGCCGTACACCCTCCAGACGCAAAATAGGCGCAATAGACGTCGAGTTGCGGAAACCGCCCGAATTGCTAAAAAGAAGAAAAATAATTAAAATTCGGTTCCGCTCTAGGGTTGAAAGCATCGTTTTCCCATTGCTATCTTGTCTTGTCGATTGTACAAAGGCTCATTCCTCATAAGAAGTTTCGAACACGGTAGGTACGTAGTTCAAGTGCAATGGAGAAAGCCATGCTCGCCGTTTCCCTCCCTGCGTGATCGAATCGGAAATAATCGAGTCACAATAAATAGCGAGAAGAACCGATAGCCATTGGGGCTAAAGGTTCTAGATTTTAGAGTGGCGACCGCGCTCCGGATGATGCTCCCCGTGGTTTGGTTAGGTTAGGTTAGGTTAGGGGAACGCCGCTGAGACCATACCTACCCCGCAGTGATTGTTGTGCGGCTGATACGATGATGGTGGTTTTTTTAAATAGGCCCAGCTTTGGAAAGTATGAACTTCAACGACAAACCTAGGAATCGAATCTTAAATATTTTTGTAGGTCTTTAAGTAGAGGTACTGTAGCTAAATACTGAAATCACAGTTGTTTAAAAAATATCGGATCGAGTAAGTAGGTAGTAAGAATGAATTCTAAATGGACAAGATTCAAGCAGGACCATATCCAGCCACGTATGTTCATGTTTGTACACAAGGCAGCACGTCAGGTTATACAGTTAAACTGCTAAAACAGCTTTTATTACGTGTGGCATAAAGGCGGTCTCAAGGTCAACATGTATTTTCTGAGGTGCCGCTGTGTGTACAACAGTTTACTCCTGCGCACCGATTCATATTTCGCGTGCACAACGAAGCGTTTTATTGGAGTACGAGTGCTACGGAACGAAAAGCCAGAACAGTCGCGATCTGCCAGCTAGGAGCTCAAGTCGTGTCATGTTTTCACAAACATAACGTTCTATCGAGACAAACTTGTGTGTATATATTATACTTTATAAGATAAATAATTTAATGTGAGTTTTTCCTGTGGCGATACGTCTGTCGAGTTGTTTTCGTGCTTATTTCAAGATTATTATACGAATTTGTCATATTAAACCAGTTTTAGTTGTTCACTTAGGTCTACCCAAATGGTTATTGTTTTCGGTGTTGTTTGAGGGGCGAATGTGTTATTCAAAATTTGTTACCGTGCGCGACAATGTAAGTAGGTACCTAGTCATAATAATAAAACTTGCTTGTAATATTTTTTTCAAATTAAAGGAGGTGTATCATAAGTCATTAATATAAACACCACAGATTAAATAATAGTAGGTACTAGCATTAAACTTAGTAAATGTAACATACTTCGGCAGTGTTAAAGTCTGGTGTTATACTAACAATGGGGAAACTAGGTAGAAGAGTTTTTTTAGGTACCTACTTAATTAAAAAAAAGCCAAGATCCTAAAATGTTTGTCATGCATGTCTAATCTATTTAAAGATCTACGATTCGCTCATAGATTTGTGACTTTTATTGTTACTTAATTGTGTTTGGTATAGGAGCTCAGTGCTAATGTACCTATACCTACCCACATCATTAGGGCCTAGCAGTGGCGAGTACAGAAAAAGAGGGGGGGGGGGGGGGGGGGGGCTGATGGCTTGAGTTATGGGCGTGTAAATAAAATACTATAGAAATATTTTTAGATATACGCACCTATCCTTACTAATAGGTATTATAAATGCGAAAGTAACTTTGTTTGTTTTTTATGCCTTCACGTCTTAACTATTGAACCGATCATGTGGTTGAATATAAAAATACTAAAAATCGCGCGTCAAGGGTGGGGCGCACGCCCCCCATATGTATCCGCCACTGGGGCCTAATTTTGGAAACAGAATATTTAGTAAAATCTATCTAGTTTTTTTGTAAGTGCAATCTCAGGTCTCTCAATGGTTTGTAATAAACAAGCGATAGTTAGGTAGGTATATCATTTAATATATTTAAAAAGTCTGTTCCCAAGAGCAAGCTCGTTTTTAATTATTATACCTAGTATAATAATACACTTGCAAAAAACAGTTTAGGAACTTTTTGCGGGCTACGTTTACCTATGTCAAAAATTAAATAGAGACAATACAATGCGATTAAATTGACAATAAGTAGACAGTGATCCGCTGCACTGCAATTTCACTCGAGAATGTACGGCAATGATATATAGGTAATATGATGTATATACATAATTATAGGTAATATGATGCTCAGAAGAATAACTGCTATTCTTCTGAGATATGATTATAAAGTTTTTGGGCAATGTGGAAATTTTATAGATTAAAATACGTCGTAGGTATACCGCAAGCGCTCCGAAAACTCTGAACAAAGAGAATGTGATCACTACGTTTACTCTGACTGATGTTGGTCACTTCTGTTGTGTACATAAGGTACAGCACCTCAGTCTATACATGTTGACCTTGAGACCGCTTTATGCCCTACATAATAAAAGCTGTTTTCGCAGTTTAGCTGTATAACCTGACGTGCTGTCGTGTGTACATTGTTGAATGAATCTCAGAAGAATAGCTAAAGCATATTCTTCTGAAATCGCATTGTAGGTACATACCTACGTCACTTCCATGTTTCAATCTTTGCTGATATTTGAAATTTTGAGATTTAAGCATTCACAATGCTATTTTTATATAATACTAAATAATATACTAGAAAAAATAGGACTCGCACCAGATCATGTTCTCGGTCGGGAATCGAACCCGCGACCTTTGGATATCCGGTCCAATGCTCTGACCGCTGAGCTACCGAGTCACCGGTGAGAACATCGAATTTCTTCTAGTATATCAACGCTTACGCTGCAAGCCAGCGCCATCTCACCAATGTAGAAGGAATTAACCTCTACATTCAACTGAACATCTTTCCAGATATTTTTAAACAGTTGATTAAGATGAGAAAGCTTTTTAACTATTTGAAATTTTGAGATTTAAGCATTCACAATGCTATTTTTATAGATGTTCAGTTGAATGTTGAGGTTGATTCCTTCTACATTGGTGAGATGGCGCTGGCTTGCAGCGTAAGAGTTGATATACTAGAAGAAATTCGACGTTCCCACTAGTGACTCGGTAGCTCAGCGGTCAGAGCATTGGACCGGTTATCCAAAGGTCGCGGGTTCGATTCCCGTCCGAGAACATGATCTGGTGCGAGTCCTTTGCTGATATTTTGATTTTATTCATAGAAATAGAATGTCAGCGAAAATTTTTCTAAGTCTATGATTTTATTTAATGGCAGTTTGAACGATTGGAATTATTATTTTGTAGTTGCCAAAATAGATCTAAAAATATGTCAAAAGTAAGTTTAAAGTATACCATTGGATAAAATTGATCAACCAATAAGAATAACCACGTGCTTAAAATAGATTAACGAAAATCTTTAAGTAGATTTATTTGGTTTTTGTAGGCCTAAGTATTTACCTTTTTGAAGCATTAAGTACAAAATATATGTTTCTTGAACTTTTTCGCTACCGTAAACTATCAATTTCTCTCTTTTACTCGCATTGACTGTTAGCCAAAGATTTTCGGCAAAGACAATTTTTTAGTGGTAGTGAAAACAGTATGCATCAACTCATGGTAGAACTAACTGACCCCTTAGATCAATGATTTAATTAAGACTGACCCTGTTTTGAAGTGTTTTAAAGTCGGTCGTTTGCTTCCGGCCACACCTTGGTCACACTAAACTATACCTATGAAGCAAAAGTGAACATAAAAATAAGTAACTTCTCTCAATTCTTTTTACAGACTGTATAAATATTAAAGATGGCAGAAACTAAGAGTCCTGAAGAAATAGAAAATCAGCTAGAGCAGTTCAAGCAATGGATCAATATTCAACCCCATCTGCCTAAGGACCTAGGTAAGAACTACTTTACTACTTAGATAAAAAAAGTCAAGAAAAAAGTAGGTACACGGTATTATCCGAAACATGTTAAATACCAGTGGCTCTGAGAGCTGTAGACCTCGCGAGTTTCTTTGCATAGAATGATCACCACGCATCTTAGGACAAAATCCTAAAAAAAATCTGAAATGAAATATTTATTGACACCGAAAAAATATGTTTCAACCTCTTAAATATAATCGTCGTCGAAGTTTATGGGTCTTGAACTTAGATCAAGGTCTTAAAAGTTAAATGGCATTTTCGAAATGACTGAAATATTTGTTTACGTTTTCAACCCTTATGCCCCATATCTCTGCCATTTTGAAACATTTCGAAAAACTAAACCTACTCACAAAACACACCAGATTTGGTTGATCTGTAGGTGCCTGTGATGAAGAACAATGACATTATACGAAAGCATTTTTCCCCAGCTGAAACGGAGACGCTTCGCTCGCGCTTCATGCTCGCTCGGTCAATTACGTTATGTTAATAATAATAAATAACACACACAAATATTGAAAAGAAAAATCTTATATTATAGAGATTGAGCAACATTGTTTGTTACTATGGTTTGAGTTAGGTAATTTTATAATGATTTCGTAACATTTTATTCCTCTTTCTTCTTCTTTTTTTCTTTGGTACAGATATATCTACGTTATTTTAAAATAGTTAATGTAGCGTAGGCTAATTAAAAGTTGCTAAGAATGTCCGGAATCTGCGTTACCGATTTACAAATCTACGGCGAGAGACCTTGGACAGACATTGCCTTGGACATGAAAAGCCATAACTGTATGTAATATAGGCTCAACAGTGCAATTCACATCTATAGTTACCTTATCAGCATTTAAGTCGTCATCAGAAATAATTGTATTCACTGAAGCTTGAAACTCGAGTGGTAGGTATTTATGAATCCCTCTACAGTTATTAAACTTTTCATAGATCATGCGGCTAATTATTATTAAAACTTACGGTCTATGGTTTGAATTTCCGTCATGGAAATGACATTTATTAAAAGTATGTGTTATTTAATATCTAATTTTGTTGTAGCTGTAGGTAATTTTGCTATTATTCTAAGATTTTGTATTAAAGTCATGTTTGACTTAATCATGTTTTGAGGAAATATACTATAAGAAGGTAAAGCTTAAGCTTAAGGGGGGGCTGATGGCTTGAGGCGTGGATTGATTATAAAAACTAAAAATCATCGCGCCTCAAAGGGGAGGGGGTCCCCCTCCCCCGTAATATGTATCCGCCACTGTCTCACTGTCTGGTTTGTACACCAGTTTTCAAGGTGTCGCATCTCTGAGGTCCCGGGTTCGATCCCCCGGCTGGGTCAATTTAGAACACGCACTTTTTTATATTGGCTCAGGTCTGGGTTTTTGTAGTTCTATCGTCGTCTCTGATTTCCATAACACAAATGCTTTAGCTACTTACTTTGAAATCGGAGCAATGTTTGTGATGTTGTCAAATATTTATAAATATTTAATTTCTATCCATTGTCAATCCAACGAAAACAAAAATCGTTTACTTGAATCCGAACAGCCGTTTTCAATTCCGATTTCGATTCGCAATGATTTCATTCAATGACCGTACAAAAAGTACGAAACGTTACAAATTCCATCTCATTTTTACAACAGATTTTCCTTAAATAAGAACAATCTTCTATTTATGTTGTCGGGTCATAGCAACAGACGCCTTGACCAACAAAGGACCTATGCAAGTGTAACGTTATCTTGTTATGGATTTCAAGGTTCATTGTTATACAATACGGACAGCAATAAAATTGCAATTGAGTTATGATTGCACACTGGACTTAGATCAATCTTGATCTAGATTTTATCTTATCGTATTCTGCATTTTACCTACTAATTTCTATTGCATAATGCAATTAAAAGCTTGAGAAATTGTGAATCTTAAATATGTCCCACCGTCATAGTATCTGATGCATTCCCACTACCTACTTAAAAAATAACTATGAAATCGGTTGATCCTCTAATCCAGGGGTCTCCAAACTACGGCCTGCGGGCCAGCTTCGGCCCGCGAGCACCAACAACCAACATACTGTTATTTACTGTGTATTGGTACGATAAGCTAGCTAGGTTCTGGCCCTTGGGGCTTCGTGGAGGAGTTAGTCTGGCCCTTAGACTAAAAAGTTTGGCGACCCATGCTCTAATCTAAAGCAAAGAAAACTGTATCCTTTGTTTCAGTGGCGGGGTACTATTTTTAAATACTTAGTTAAGTTATTCAAGTATATAAAGTTAATAGATACGTATTTGCTTTAATGAGGGTTTAACAATTTAAGTGGAAAGTTAAGTCACGTCAGAATTTATTCATCGAAAACGAGTTTTTCCCAGAGGAAACCTACTCGCTATTGTGCGAAGTGACAATGGCGGTTTCGATTCGAGTTTTACGGTTAATCTTACGTTTCGTCATATTTTATAATTTGAATCTCACTTTTTGCGACACTGTTCGGATGTCCTATTGTTTACGCCTGATTAACTTTAAATAAAACCACAGAATGATTAATGATAATAAACACCCAGATTTACTAAAATATCAAAGTTTTTATGCCAATCATAAAAAAGTTTTGTAAAATTCACAAATGCAATTTTAAGGAAAATATAATATTTATGTTCCGGATTTTTGAACTTGGTGGAATGGAAAGTCTTAAGTTTTCTGTCAATTTGTGTATGTAAAAACACAATAAATATATATTTTTAAAAAACTAATTAAATTGACAATGTGCACAATTTGAAGTGACTAATAACTTCAAAGCGCTTGCGGTACAAAACGACGTATTTTAATCTGTAAAATTGTCTCTTTTCTATACATTCCGAGTGAAGTTGCAGTGGATCACTGTCTATTGTCAATTTAATAGCATTGTAGGTACATTATATTACATGGAAGTCTTGTCTGACTTTTTTCCTAGTAGCTACCTATTTGTGTTTGAATGCTCCGGCATATTTTACTAAATAGTTACTGCGTAACTCCGGCTGTTAAGCCACTCTACTACCTACCCAGGAATTACTTTAGCTGTGAAAAAAAAATGTGTGCACAAAACCCTCCAAAGTTATAATCGAAACCACATTTAAAAAAATATTATTATGTTGTGCTTGCGTTATGGTTAGTTTAAAAATGCCTGTGAACAGTATACCTAATCAAAAAAATGGCTGTATTGGCTGTTAAAGAGTTATCTATTTCCTTTTGTTTTCAGAAGACAAACTGATCAGACGGTTCATACACAGTTGCTACTACGACTTGGAGAGGGCGAAGAGTGCTGTTGAGCTGTTTTGCAGCCTAAGAGCCTCGGCGCCGGAGCTCTTGAATGATAGGGACCCGCTGTCACCGCAGTTCCAGAGGACTTTGGGGATTGTGTAAGTATAATTCCCTTCATAATTTTGTGAGTAGGTACATAAAAGAGAATGGTTTTACCATAAACTTAAAATTAAAATATGTCTATGATCTTTACGCATGCCTTGTGCTTAACGACCGTGTTATGTGGGACTCGACTCCGAAGGGCCACTAAACTCCCAACTATGCGCTCTTAGAGGATACCCTGAACATGTGGGATCCGGAAAAGGAGCTTTGACATAGACCCGCAGGCGGTGAGTATTAGGTTAGGATGAAGTGACCGTCGATTCTAAACTATTTCGGAAGTTCGGAAGACGTTGCTAACCATCATCCAAGTCCTTTCTATTTGATTTCCAAATAGGCTTGGCCAGAAAGAGAAGAAATTAAATAAAATGGAACTAAAATTTAGCCAGTGTTGCCAAGTTAAGAGCTTATTAAACCTTCCTGAATTACGGATCCGTTATTCAGCCGCTCCTAAATTCAGAGAAGTTTAATTGCAGTCAGGAAGGTAGGATCCTACCTAGTATCCTTAATTCAGGATGAAATGTTCTTCGGCAGAACGGATGCTACATTAAGGACAGTGTAATCGCATTTAGGACGCTCCGCCGCAGTAGTCATTTACATAGCGACTTTACTCCGACACAATAAAGCGCAATTCAGATCGGACACCGCTACAGTTCCTACGACGTAGGACGACGTTTCTGACGACGCTAGGGTTTGTTTAAATGAACTGCGTTTATCGATACCTTGCGATTAATAATGATACAAACTAAAAATTTAATTTTGAAAGTTGGTGATTACACCCTGCGTTACTCGCAATTTATAGGGACTTTAAATATCGGAATACTCGCTTTATCTGTAGAATGGCGGTGTCGCTAGTGGTGAACAAATAGTGAACATCAAAATGTCATTAGTGTCAAAAATCCATGGCTGCAACGTAGTTCCATTTTATTCGACTCAAGTTGAGAACAAACGAACAGTCAGTCGATACATTCGGCCCCTGATTATGTAACTCGTTGCTAAAAACTTTTGATTGAAACTGACAGAAATCGCAGTTACATTGCTGCTTTAGTAAGAATAAATGTGACAACTATGTTACTTAAACCAACAATGTAACTGCGATTTCTGTCAGTTTCTTGATTGCAACAGTTAAATAATCTGGGGGCGGGTCGACTCGGGCTTGGTTGGGATCTATGTACATTTGACATTTATAGTACTTAGCAATTAGTAGTTATTATTCGAACATAGACATTAGTATACTAGGTACTAAATTGCCATTCGAATATCCAAATCAGTAGTTACAGTTAATTAGTCGAAAAGTAGAATCATTCGGAGTCGTGCATCGCTAGTAAAAAATATCGTTAGGTATATTTATTTTTTTAAATATGATATTATCGTTGATATTTTTTTCTCTATATAATTAGCATTAGATCGATATTTTTTAAGATCTTATCATGTCTTGTAAAAAATATCAAAATATAGTTTTTTTTTCATATAGCTATAGTATATATCGTTAATATTTTTTTCTCGATATATCAATATATCGATATTTTGTTATTTTTAAATATTAATATGTTTCGATATATTTAAAATAATATCGATACGATATATATTTGATTCATTCACCCATCTCTATTAAGGACGCTGAATCAAGGAAGGTGTAATCAGCAAGCTCTGGCGGCTGAATAACGGATGCTAAATCGGACTCTGAATAACGGATCCGGAATTCAGGAAGGTTTAATAAGCTCTGTATTCGTGATTTAGACGTGTTTGTATGGAAAGTGGGGCCCTTATTTTTTGTCAACTCTTTATGGTCAAGCTATAGGTAGGTACCTATATTTAAATAAAGCAGCTGTTACAAAGAAGCAGGAAATAAAATGTCAGAGCCTAACTTGATTAGTCTATTGCAGCTTTGCAGTTTGCAGCATTAGGATCTTGACCTTTCCTCCTTTCCTGATAGAAATCATAAAAAATCATGATGTGGAAAATTATGCAGCTCGTGCACCTGAAATAGCTAGCTAATTTTCATTATTAGGTTGGTATTTATTTTATTTTGGGTAGATATAATCCGCGCGCGATGAGTATGGGATGCTATCTTTTGGAACTGAGACGCGCACCGGTGGACAAACTCGCGTAGATGCTCGCATAAATGCTAGTTGTGTTATACTAGGTGTTACAAAAATACCCCTAATGCCGAATATGGTGTATAGGGACCATCAAACTGATCAAATTTGACTATGGGACCAACTCTAAAATCGCGAAAACATAATCAGCTGTTTCATACAAAAATTTAAATCGAAAATATCAAAATGTATCAAACAGCTGATTTTTTTTCGCGATTTCAGAGTTGGCCCTATAGTAAAAGTTGTTCAGTTTGATGGTCACTATATACCATATTCGGCATTAGGGGTATTTTTGTAACACCTTGTATAGAACTGTGTGCATGGATTTCTGCTAGAATTTTATTTTAAATGCGAGATTTGTATACTTGTATATTCATTATAGTGTGATTATTTTAGTGATTAATTAATCATGAGTGGAAAACTTTTTGCGTTTTTTTAATTCTTTTTATATTTAAACAGATTTAGAACTTTTTTGCCAGCGCTACTTGACTTAACTTGACTGCTTAACTGTCATTTTTGATACAAGATCCCATCCTCAGAAGAATACCTTAGTTATTTTTCTGAGGTCCCATCCCAATCTAATCGCGAGTGAATTATAACAGACGTGATTTAAAGTTTGTTTATTCTTACTTGTCTTATTTAGTACACAGTCTTGACCAAATTCATACGTGAAAAAAACAATTATAAAATACAAATGGTTTTCCTCGTTGATTTTAAAAAGACAAAATATTTTTTATAACATTTTTTTTTATAAAAGACGTAAGACAAGTATTAGTAGACAACTGTCAAAAGCTGTTTACTAAATAGGACAAGTAAGGATAAACAATTAATAAACAGACTATAAAAACTTGTTGTTTATTACAATCTAAATATAGACCTTGAGTGCCAACAAGAACAAAACTGGTTCTTAACTAAAAAATATATTTTTAGAACACAAAACTGGTTTAGACAGAGTAACAATTAATTTGCGGCTTTTTTAAACGCATGAATTTTGCTTGTTATATTTCTGGCAACACTTGAACACAGGCGGGAGGGAAGGGAAAGTGTCATAAGTAGGTAATAAATTATCAATATCATATTCATATTGTTTGACAGACAGACAGCTGACGTTGTGGTACCTAATAGCAGAAAAATTGAAACAAATTATTGTTAAGTGTCTTACTTCTTTATATTTGTAATAAAATTTGAAATGGAAGTTAATAAAGAGAAAATTAGATACGTTTTGCAATTTTTTTTCGATAAGGGTCTGAATGCTGCTTGTGCTCGAAGAGAGATTTGTAATGTTTATGGGGAAGACGCTTTGTCTAAAACTACTGCAAAAAAATGGTTCAGCAGATTCAAGTCTGGTAATTTTGATGTTAAGGATGTTCCTCGAAGTGGACGTCCTACAAAAGTAAGTAGTGATGCTATTATTGAAAAAAAAATTAATAAGATCAACACATAAGCACTCAACGGATTGCAGAAGAGCTTGGCATTCACCACTCGACAGTTCAGACACAAGTGATCAAAACTTGCATAAACATAATTATGTGAAAAAGTTTGATGTTTGGGTACCGCATGATTTGAATGACAGTAACTTGGTGAACAGGATTTCCATCTGCGAAACATTGTTAAAATGAAATGAAATCGCTCCATTTTTTTAAATATTAGTAACAAGCAATGAGAAGTGGATCACCTAAGATAACAATGAAAACGATCTTGGTCTAAGCAAGTGGCCTCACACCGAACATGTCATGTGCTGTGTATGGGGGGACTGGAAAGGCATTCATTGTGTATTATGAGCTTTTGCCACATGGCCAAACGATTAATTCTGACATCTACTGTCAGCAATTAGAAAATCTTAAACAAGCGCTTCAAGAAAAAGCTAAAAGAAAAACTACCAGAATTTATTGAATAGAAATTAACACTAAATTGTCATTTTATTTTAATGACATTTCTGACTAGTATGTAATTTATTTCGATTCAATTTCTGACATTTATTTTGATATTTTGTGATGTGAGTTTAATTTTTTATATTTAAATTTTATTATTTTTTTAATTCTTAATGACACCGCTATGACAATGTTTTACATAAGCTTTGATATTAATTATTATTTGCATGCTATTGCAATCAAATATGCGATCTTATAACAATAGTTTCTATTGGTGTTACAAAAATACCCCTAATGCCGAATATGGTATATAGGGACCATCAAACTCAACTACTTTTACTATGGGACCAACTCTGAAATCGCGAAAAAAAAATCAGCTGTTTCATACATTTTGATATTTTCGATTTTAATTTTTGTAAAAAGAAATCAGCTGTTTCATACATTTTGATATTTTCGATTTTAATTTTTGTATGAAACAGCTGATTTTTTTTCGCGATTTCAGAGTTGGTCCCATAATAAAAGTTGTTCAGTTTGATGGTCCCTATATACCATATTCGGCATTAGGGGTATTTTTGTAACACTTTGTATAAACCATTTGTAATCCTAATTCTACCCTATTCAAAAGCAAATAAATAAATTCAATTCATTCATTCATAGAATAGGTATAGTCTTCCACCAAGATAATGCTCAACCACATAATCTTTGTTGACTTTACAATAATTGGTGGACCTTGGTTGAGAAGTTTTACTGCATCCTTCGTACATTCACTCAGCACCTTCAAGTTATCATTTATTCCGCCCATTACAAAACTCTTTAAATTAAGTAAAATGAGACTGTATAAATTATATAAATCAGTTTTTCGCTCAGAAGCTTCAAAAAGTTTATCACAACAGTATAGGTTCTGCCAGGAAAATGGCTAAAGATTGTCGAATTAAATGGACTTTATTTAATTCAATAAACATTTCATATAAATGAAAATAAAATAATCAGCTGTTTCATATATTTTGATATATTAATTTTTGTATGAAACAGCTGATTTTTATTTTCGCTAATTCAGATAGGTGATGATCTTGTGTAGATCATCTGACAAATCCTTAAGTAATATATAAAATGCATTTTGTCAAGTGGAATCCCCGTAATCTTCCAACATTCACATTGTAATGAGATTGAGATTACAAATCGTAATAATATACCTATGTACTTATTTTATTTATTATTATAATATTAATCGTTATAATTGAGATTGAATTTATAAATGCGTATTTCAGAAACTTGGCACAAATCCGGATATCAGGCAATCGAAACCTGTGGATATGGCAGCTGAACGACCCAGGTCTAGAAAAATACGACTACATCCAGGATGCGAAGCTGTTCTTCCTGACAACTGACGCCTGGCTCCTCAATGAAGAAAACCTGGAAGAGGCAGACTTAGTCATACTCGATGTGAAGGATATATCGCTCAAGTTCATCACCAAGTTCAATGTATCTATCGCCAGAAAGATGTCCAAATATCAAGAGGTGAGTACCAAATGAGGATGGACGTTCCAGTACCCGAAAACCAATCGCAACAAAATAATGATATTCTATACATATTGACCTTGAGACCGCCTTTATGCCCTACGTACTTAATTACAATTATTTTTTATTAATTGTAATTAAGTACTTATAATAATAATATTAAGTAATTTATTTCGGACTAAAAAGTAGTCCATAGTGTGTTAGTAACAATAAGCTTTAAAAAACAAAAACAGACGAAAATATAACCTCATCCTTTTTTTGAAGTCGGTTAAAACTAACAACAACTTATAGAGTTACAGCTTCCATAATAATAAAGACCACTATATTGCTCACCACCAATTGATTTTCATACAAACGAGGTTACTTTGAAGCCTTGGTTCTTTGCCAAGGATTGACCGAGCTGTGATTTGATTATGGCTATCCAGGAAATGAATGAAGGAGATCCAGATCACTATACCCAACTGATCTGATCAACACTTTAAGAGATTTATCAACTCGATCAGCCCTGGTGGTGAACCAAGCTTCAAAGTTACCTTGTATGTATGAAAATTGACTGGCGTCCTTAATATGTGGCCACCACTATAAATTGCACCATTATTCCTTCTTTTTTATGATAAGTAAATATGGATTAGCTTTACTTGATTGCGATTTGAACTTAGTATTTGTTATATGATCTGTGCATGAACCATACTAACAAGAGATTTTAGCCTAACCTTCCCTCCAGCAGACTTTTTCCGATATCTTCGACCTTGAAGTGTGGTCAAAGTTAATTTGTAGTGACAGTAAACAATGTTCTTAACCTTGTGAAATTCGAATACTACAAATCATATTTTAAAATTATTATTATCCTTTACTACAAAACAAGTTCAGGTCGGCATTTATGGCGACGTTAATGTCAAGCTTAACTTTTTCATTTTAAGTTATGGAAGTAGGGTAACGGTTCCTTAACTCTTCAACGCCCGGAAATGAGACACAATAGAAATTCCATTGTTATCCGGCCGCATTCGGCCGCTGGGGCGTTGATGAATTAATTTTAATGTACCTATTTTTTTTCAGGACGCTTTGCCTATAAGGCTAAAACAGATACATCTAGTGAATGCACCGTCGTTTATAGACAAGATTTTCGGCCTTGTCAAACCGTTTCTGAAACAAGATATGACGGATATGGTATGTGTCATGAGCAAGTGTGCCATTAAATTTACCTCTTCAGGATCTAGGTATCTCTGATTTTTGTCACGATTTTCTGGCAAAACGTCATCAGGCAATCAATTTCAAAACAACGCACAGTGGTCCGAAATTTGAATATAGTGGACTTAGGACTCAAGGTCAGTATTTCAGGCCGAAAAAATTCATATGGACAGATAAGTGAACCTTTACCAACATTTGTTTTAGCGGTTTTCATAAAATTGCTTAACTTCGCGAAAAAAAAATATTGAAAAAAAAAATGTATGGAGAAAAAGTGATTTTTTTCTTTTTCTCGATTTGTTTAAAAGTGTTAGCAATAAAACCTTTTGTATAGTATTCTATTACCGTTATTTATTAATTTCACAAATATTTTTTTCGCATCTACTTGCAGCCTTGGCCAAAATAAGCATCGGAACTTTCAATATTTTTCTTTCAACTATTTGTGATAATTAAAGGGTTTTTTTTTCATAGTCATATAATTTTCGTATGTTTTTAATATTATTAATATTAAAAATCATTATTTACCGACGATTCTTGACTTTCAATTATTTTGAAAAATAAACACGATTTAATTTAAATAATATTTTATTTCTTAGTTGTTAGCGCTGTTATTCAAAGCGCAGTTAGCGACATAATGAGGCATTGCCTGCTCATTACCCCCTCTCCTGCCCTTCTCCCCCACCCTCCCTATTGCTATTGGTCACTTTTTCTGGTTGCGCGCTTATGAATCAAATAAAAGAGACGAGAGCTCCTGCTAGAGCGTCATTAGATATTCAACCCTTGAAGAGTCAACATATCAACATTTTAACGTGAAGAAAACTACCTACTTAACATGTCTGGATTTGGTATTACATACCTGGATATTTACATGTTTCTACGAAAAGGAGACCTGAAGGACTACAAAAAACTGCATCAAGCCATTATGGACTGCATTTCGCTTGAAATTTCGCAATAAAATTCTAAAAAACCTCTCTCTCTCTCACTGTGAACTTAAATCGTCGATGAACCGAAGTACATTGGGTACAAAAAACATTCATGAAGAAGCATATGGACTGGCTAGAGACAAGAATTAAGTGGCCTGAATGTGAATCTGTAAATCTCACCGAAATCTTTGAAGCGAGCAAAAATTTGGATCATCACTCCCCAGAAGAAGAAGTTTCTTGCGTCTACTTCGAAGGCGACTAGTGACATGGGCACTACTACAGATGTCATACCAAGGAAGCCATTTGAAGACTTGGGAAACAAGCAGAAGAAAAGGCGATCGGGTACATTACTCGACTATCCGGAAAAGGAACTGGCTTTTGCTTTTATCACAAAGCTAAAGTCTAATGGGAAAGAAGTTCTTGCACGCATCACGGCATCATCAATCAACTTATTAATAAACCTGAAGAAGTTGAATCATTTTTATTAATGAACAGAAAGAAAGAGACTATGCAGGAAGATCGAGTTTTGGCCCTTACTACTTCATTGGATCTATCAAAGTGGAAGTACCTCACTTTAAGGTCGGCATTATCACAACAATTGAAGCTTCCGTCTTACTACAAGTTGTTAGACGCTAAGAAAAGGTGTTATCCTGATGCCAGAGATATTGATATATCAGAGGATGGAGTGAAGGTGATATTACAAGCACTTTTAGATGTGACAACTCGAAGGATTCTGCAAGTCGTTGGTGATGATTTAAACATGTCCAGTGTAAATTTGAAGCTGACCAGCAAATGGGGATTCGATGGGTCTTCAGCACAGAGCAACTACAAGGAAAGAAGTGAATTGGCAGAATTTGACGACTCCTCTGTGTTCATGACGAGTCTCGTTCCTCTGAAGCTAGAGGCTGGAAATGTTGTTATGTATTTAACAATTTTAAGTTATTTTATATATATTTCGGTGTTTACATAAATAATTTTATTCACGTAAATCACTATCCACTTTAAAAGAGCAAGAAAATACTGATTTCATGTTAATTTTTTAATTTAAATATTTTAAGTTAAATCGCGTATAAAGGCCAAAGCTGCAAGTGCATGCAAAAGATTTCTTAGTGAAATTATCTAATAAATGTAATACAATACTAAACAAAAGGTTTCATTGCTAACACTTGTAAACAAAGCGAGAAAAAAAGATTTTTCACTTTTTCCCTATACATTTTTTTTTTCAATATTTTTATTTCGCAAAATTAATCAATTTCATGAAAACCGCTAGAACAAACGTTGATGGGCGTTCACTTATCTGTCCATATGATTTTTTTCAGCCTGAAATATTGACCTTGGGTCCTAAGTCCACTATATTCAAAATCCGGACCACTGTGCAACGGGAAGAATAGCAATATAGCCTAATATAATTGATGACTATATCAATCTTAGCAGTAATGTGTCGTTTTTTTATTCCAGGTACATTTCCATCCACCTAAATCCAATTCTTTATACAAATACTTTGATAAGGACGATCTCCCTGATGATTTTGGAGGTACCAGGGGAAAATTGGAAGACCACATGAAACACGTAGTGGAGGTCATGATGAACAAAAGGTAATACTTTGGACTTTGGTGACATTTTTATCCTGACTAATGAATGAGGAATATTGTAGTTTAGCTTCTTTCTAAATAAGCTTTTTGTTTTTGGGGAATTCTGTATTTTTTGTTTTAAGTAAGTATATACTTATGTGTATACTTAAAAATAAAAGTACCTAGGTCTTCGATAGAGACGTTATATTTGATTCTATTTGATATTAATTCATCAACGCCCGAGCAGACGCATGCGGCCGGATGACAAATATCTATTGTGTCTCATTTTCCGGGCGTTGAAGGGTTAAAAAAATAGTGACCTATATTTATGACCTATTATATTTATGTCTTTTGTTTCAGGGATATTTTAATGAGAAACGATCTCTGGAGAGCGGAAAAGAAATCTAAGAACAAGCATGAATCTTCTACAGATATAGGTTCCTTTAGAACTCTAGCTATCGACTAAATCCAATGTTATTGTAGTGATTATTATTTAGCGTGCTAACATCTTGCCGCCGTTTACCCTGCTTTTGAACTACTCGATACTAGGGTACTGATAATAATCTCTGGCATTCCTTGGTAGTGGAACTTTAAACCATAAAATTGTCGTCATCAAATGACATGCCAGCTTTCATAAAGGAAATGGAAAGGAAAAAATATATTCGCATGTCAATGGATGTAGTGGGATGCTATGAAAATGCCTGCTAAGGGGCGAATCTATGTTGTTTCTTACTTCCTGCGTCATTGTCGTTACTCGAAAATCTTTAAAAATCCAATGCATCGCAATAAATAAATTAAAAATATGCAAATTAATATAATTTATTATCGTACTCTAACGTAAATAATGGCATATTTCCTTGTGATGCATTGGATTTTTAAAGATTTTCAAGTAACGACAATGACGCAGGAAGTAAAAAACAACGTAGATTCACCCTAAGTTGATATAACTAGTTCGTTTTTATTAGTAAATTAACTAGTATATATTTCAATCACAGATACCTTAATTCATCAATGCCCGAGCGGCTGAATGCGGCCGGACAACAATGGAATATCTATTGTCTCATTTTCCGGGCCTTGATGGGTAAACCACATCAAAGAAGTCGTGATAATAATGTTTTTTTTTATTTCTCATTTTGTAGTTACTGTTACCGTTATTTTTATTCCGACATTTCTCGAGAGTTTTTGTCGCCATTTTGTCGAGTTCGGTTTGGTGTCTATTTTGTTTATTTTCAAATTGATTCATAGTGGATATTGTGTCTTAAAATTGGTGCAGTTATGTGGTACAAGTGTCTACGCAACTGAACAATATGTGGGATAATTGAAATAGGCGCGATCTTGGTTGTGTGAAGCTGAGACTTTTAAATTGAAGTGGTGGCTTCCTCGGCAGAACTAACCGAGTAAACTGTCTTGATATACTTGGTGCCAAATGCTCCAAGCAGCATTGGAATGCGATGCACCCGCATTCTAATGAAAAATTAAACAATATCTACCACTGAACTATTCAACACTTGACACTGGCAAAAATTACTTCCAAAAGAAAAGTAGATTGCCAAATCAAAAAAAAGAAGAAGACATTTCTCTTGCCAATAATAATGATAAATTAATGAATAATATTAGGTCTTTGCCTATGAAATTGCCGATATTTTCTCACAAACCTCGTCACTTCTATGATTTAAAATAAAATATTCATCAATTGCTTGATATTATGTCGAATAATGACCATCATAGACAACTATCAATAATAAACAAAATCCTTATTATAGTTTTCTTAACATTAAGAAAATACCTTAAAAATGACTCCTCTTTTTTGTTAACAGGAATGACCACTTTATATGTTTTAAACTTAGCCGAAACTCATTTTTTTGCTTAACTTAAGTGGCATAAATTATCTTACTGTATACACATTTGTGCAAAAAAGTTTTGAAACATTAGCGTTCATGATTGTTGGATGAATTAAGAAAATGTGAGTATGGATTATGCAACTTCTTTAAAATTCTCCATACAGAACGCCAATTTCATAGGTAAAGACCTATGAGCCTTGTCAGCAAATTTTTCTTCATGATTATGTTTACCTAAATACTAAACAGGGTAATTTTACGTTCCTATTAATGATTTTGTTATACCTATAATAAATAATATTCAAAGTTTACTGTAACCTGAAAGAGATACTTTTAAGCATTTTTATATTCTGAAAAATCCCAATGTGAGATTTAAAGCAGTTATTCCGTGGATTTGTGTCTTTTGCACCAAAGTTCAAAATAAGTATTATGCTTGGCTAATGTTAAAAGAATTGTTGTTTAACTTCTATACTTAAACTTACAATGGTTATGCAGTATTAGGTATTACTTATTAGTATGAGTGACCGAGTGTATATTTGACGACCTCCGTGGTCGAGTGGCTTTGTACACCGGGTTTCAAGGTGTCGCCATCTCTGAGGTCCCGGGTTCGATCCCCGGTTGGGTCAATTTAGAAAACGAACTTTTCTATGTTGGCTCAGGTCTGGGTGTTTGTGATTCCACCGTTGTCTCTGATTTCCATAACACAAGTGCTTTAGCTACTTACTTTAGAATCGGAGCAATGTATGTGATGTCAAATATTTTTATTTATAGAATGTATATTTTGGATCTGTAGCAAGAAGGTGATTATTTTTTAATTAGTATACCTATGCTTTTTTATAATGATATTTTAGTATTACGTGGTTGTTTATGTAGATTTATGTGTATTCGATATGTTGCGAAAAAAATGTGTTTTATATTTTTTTATTTAATAAAAAGGTAGTTATTCTAAAATTGTTTTTTATTTTTAATCAGTTTAATATGCGAAGCTAGATTATTTGGGAACTCCGTGGTCCCAAAAGAAAAACAAGAAAAAACTTATGAAGTTTCTGACGCCCATTTTCCTTTTCTCAGACGGTTCTTAAGACTTAAAACACGTTAACTGTATTGTTACCGTGTTTAAATAGTTTTTCATTCAAATTAGCCCGAAAATAATTTATTGTCTAAAAGAAAATAATATACTTATCAACTTGATAGATTTACAGGGTTATTTATAAAACGTATTTCTAGAAATCCTGTTGAAAGTTGTCTCGCGACGGGCCTTTTGGCATTTTTCTTCTCAGAAGTTCAGTTAACTTTACAATTACTACTACGACCTTTGCTTGAACTAAAATAAACAAGAATAATCGAGTCTGTTATGTTTATTTGATTTTTTGAGTGATACATACTATTATTTATTCTGTGGTGATACTAGTGCTAATTAAGTGTGGCGGACTATCAAGAAATTCAATAAGGAAATACAAATAGGAATTAATAAAATAATGAAAAGTGTGTCGAAACATTGAACGAAACTAATTAGTCTCATCTGCGCCATTGATGGTGCATACGGTACGGAGGGAGGGAGAGCGGCAAGTGCGCGGCATTCGCAGGACACAATTCTGCCGCGCTTGTCGCTCCTAAGGACACGCCTTAATTTGTCAATAATATTATTGTGTGTCTCTGTTCGTCACAAGGAACTTTTAGAAATCAGAAAACCCACTAGCCCCATTAATGGAACCTTTGGGAAAAAAATCCCAGAAACCCCATAATGGGACAACTTCAACGGGACTTCTGGGTATACACGACAACCTTGCAGGAGTAGATTACTAACAACATCATTAATTTGTTCTACGACTTTTCCAAAACAGACAAAAAATCGACTTTCCATACAAATGTCCGAACATCTAATCAGGGGGCTAATTGTCTAATTCCAAAATCTATCGCAATCGCTTTCATTTGACAGATGGATGTGACACATTGCTGCATTTCTTTGGTAAATTTTTATTTATGCCAAAAAGAAGCATCCATGTGTTATATCTTGAAAGCGATTGCGATAGATTTTGAAATTAGACAATAGAAGGGCTGGTTTTGTATGAAAAGTCAATTATTTTTTGCCTGTTTTCTTAAAAGCCGTATCTAGAGCAAAATATGTTGTTTATGATGTTAGTACTCTATTCCTGCGTGGTTGTTGATGTTTTACAATTAACCATGTATAAAGATATTATTTTTACAAGCAAGATTGCGTTCCCATACAAAGAAGAGCTTTCCTACCGAAAAGTAGCGGCTTTTATTTTTTTAATGTAGGCCTATGAATGAGGCATGTTGCTTCGCAGAATACATTTGTTGTGGGCCTTCAACAGACGAGTTACGAGTTACGACTACGACTTAGTAGTCGGCAGCTGTGCCGTGAGTGTCCCTCACGTGTGTTTTATAACGCGTTGTGTTGGAAAATATCGTGTCTCAATATCGGTGAATCATAAAACTTTGTGATCGAGTTTCAAGTTCAATTAGAAGAAGTAAGTATTTTTTTCATGTGCAACATATTTTACTAAAGTAATATTAGATGAAAACTTAAATTTAATAATAAAATGAATTAAAAAATTAGGTAGTAATTGTAACTATTAAAACTGTAAATATTCCAATTCATGTAAGAGGTAGTTGAGAAAAGTTTGAGTTAGTTTTTGAAGCATACCTACCTATGCTCATTTAGTCAATTTTAGCTATGTAGGTAGATTTCCGTCTAGCCCCCTCAGCATAACCACCGAAACGCGATATGCTATAGCGATTTATTACGTTTAACCGTCAAAAGACAATGGATTTTGACAGTTGAACTGTTGAACATCGTGTTTCGGTGGTCATGCTAAGAGGGCCAGGGTCATGTAAGATTGATTGTATTTAAACCCCTTGAACGCATTTGAATTAATAAAACTAATATGTGCATTATAAAAGTGCCCTTGAATGCAAAAAAATACAACAAAATTTAGTATTTTTTGATGAAAGATAAAGAGATGCATACTCATTACTCTGTCTTGACAAAAACGTCTTGAAATGAATTGGAACTTAAATTATGTTTACTCTTTTTGCATAGGTACTACTTGCATAAAAATGTCTGGAACGGGTGGTAGGAAAATATAGATTAGGAACCTACTCAAAAGCGCTTGATTACTTTTATTTGAATAAAGATATTTTTGACTTTGATAAAAGTATTTAGGTAGGCTGTATTTTTTTAAGGCTCATGTGAAATTACAACGATAGAAATATTATTCGTACGGGTTTTTAAGATTTCAAATATGCAACTGACCGACCCTACTCAAATGGCCCTCATTCTATACGTTTGAACGTTACGTTTATTATTAAAGCTTAAATATGAGCAATAGACGTTTAAATCACATGTCGCAAACTTTATGTAATCACAGATTTTTGTGTATTGTTGACAAGCTTACGGCACGTAATTTTATAGTTTACTAAAGCTTTAATAGTAAGCGTAGCGTTCAAACGCATAGAATGTTGGCCATTTGAGTAGGGGGTCTGGTGTCAGAATTCTAAAATTAAACTAGTACAATTTATACACTTTAATTAGCCATTAATTCTGATATAGTTCTGCTATCCCACGAAGACAGTTTTGCTATGAGATGAGAGCGTCTGCACGCTCTCGTATTACGCGCACTTAAACAATGTGCATGTGCACGCCTAACAACATTCATAGCAAAACGGTCTTCGTGAGATAGAACAACTATAACTAATAGATAATTGGGTTATCTAATCGTGAACTTATTTCTATAAAGTCCCTACTAAAATACTCGGTAAAATAATTATAGCTCTTATAATGGGTGGGTATATGGGTGTATATTCTGTGGTAACTCACAGATAGAGTTAATAACTTACTATTTCTAAATAATCTTAATTAAAACTCATACTAACAGTTATCGCATGGGCGCCCGCGCAGGTAGTGTGTCGGTAAATGCGTGTAACGGTAAATTACCATGCCGTACAGTATTATCAGATTTTTTCAAAAAGTTTAAAAAAAAATATCCAAAGGTATAACAAAACTTTAGTTCAAAAACGAAGTCTAATTTGTAAATAACTTACCTATGTATGTACTTAAGTATTTTCATTTCTTACAAAAACTCAAATGCAATATTTCTTATTTATCAAACAAAGTTAAGTAAAATGTCCCTAAAGCCATCCGTCAACATTAATGCTTCATAATTGATACGTACTTTATCAGTCGCACTGATAAAATGGCTAACCTCTGCGTTTCACCATGGTTTATCAGTAGCGTTAGACGGAAAGTATAAAGTAGTACGCTAGTTCTCACTTAAAATTATGCGCTCTAGTATAAGTGTAACATCATTTGTTTTAATGTTAACTAAGTATTCTTAGCCAAAGCTAAAGTGCGTTTCTCAATCTGAAAAAGGGAAACAAGTGACGCGCGTGCTCCTTATTTGTGTTTATATTTTTAACCGACTTCAAAAAAAGGAGGAGGTTATCAAGTCGACGGTATTTTTTGTCATAGCAATTTTTCCACAAATGTCTTACAGTAAAAAATGTTCACTCTGCGATTTTGTTGCTGATCGTAGGTACTAATTTTATCTCCTCTTTTATTACAGCCCGCGTGCTGGAATATGGCTGAAAAAACTCCTGAAGAGATAGAAGAGTTGCTGAAACAGTTCAGGGAGTGGATAAACTCGCAACCAGAACTGCCCAATCATTTAGGTAAGGCTTTTTAAGGATTGTTCGTGACAAACTTGTCACTTTATTAAAGTTGCAGTCACGCACACGCATGATGCAGCGTAGTGCGTAGTAGTGTGAGATCCTTTTTATGTCTATGTCTATGGCTTTAACTTTGACTAAACTATTAAAATAAATGATAGTAAAAACTTGACTTATTTTTATTTGACGTTAGAAAATTCCTAGAAATAGTTTTGCATTCGTAAAAGAAATCCATTCTAAAGCCTAAGTTAATGAATGTGTACTCGAGTCGAATGTGTTACTTACCGATGTATAGGTTGACTGACAATCGCATATTTGTAGGTAACAGAGAACCGCATAATGTAAATAAAGTAGCAGTCACAATAACAACCACACTGACGTGCATCCTGTACAAAGTGGCCACCTCATTAAAATACGATTAGATTTTACAAGCGATTATCGATAAAAAGCTAATGACTAAAATCGAACAACTAGTCGCCTGCCAAGTCAACCCGTGTAAATACCACATTAACCAGTCTTAGAATAACTCAACTACTGTAGATTTATTCTAATGGCAATTGTGACCGACTGGTCAAGGTTAGCTGGCTCGGTTGCATATTATAGTATCAGATTTATACAGATAGATCGAGTGTAGATTTGTTTTGTCTTGGCGATATAAATAAAACAATTGAATGTCGAGGTAATTCCTTACATTGATGATAACGCTGGCTTGCAGCGTAAGAGTGGGATATACTAGAAGAAATTCGACGATGCCACTAGTGACTCGGTAGCTCAGCGGTCAAAGCATTGGACCGGACTTCCAAAGGTCGCGGGTTCGATTCCCGTCCGAGAATATGATCTGGTGCGAGACGTATTTTTCTAGTATATTATTTAGTATTGTATATACTTTATTGTAGTACCCTTCAACGCCCGGAAAATGAGACACAATAGATGTTCCATTGTTATCCGGCCGCATGCGTCCGCTCGGGCGTTGATGAATTAATAAAAGTTGGTGTTCATAGAAATCAAAATGGAAAGAATGAAATTATTTATTTGGGACCACAACGATACACACATTGCCTATAACATAAGAGATATGTAAAAGTAAACACCGGATAGGTAATTATTTGTTCCAAGCTTAAAATCTGTTAAGGATAGAGTAGGTACAATTTCCCGAGTTCAGTAGTTAAGATTCTGCATAACAAGTCCTATATACTAAGTCTGTTAATCCTTACTTGTCCTATTAGGAAAACAATCTTCACCCGACTCTTTATTGAAATGATCAATTGACAATTTGTCACGTTATTAAATAAGGTCCAGAACTGTGATACTGGCTGTTAATCTTTAGATGTAATTCTCAGAGAATTTGTCATAGAAGTCAGTTGACGTACCAGGAAGTGATGCAGCTTTTTTCATGAGACTTTAATTGTTTGTCATCTAATAACTAGTTTTTCAAATCCATCTGCAATTTAATTAAATAGTATGTTGTGTGTAATTTGCCGAGGACAAAGCTATAGATAGAGTATAGCTTTACTGACAGTTTTTTCATAATCGTTGCATACCTGTTTCACAATCAAAAAGAAAAACTGGAATGCACCATGTCAAAACAAATTCTTATTACTAGCTCCAAAGCAAGTTTTTTAGTACTGTATTACTACTTATACTACTCTAGACCTATTTGCAGAGTTATAATATCGCCTATTAGTTGTTAAGATCTTCGTGGCCAACAGATATTTAAAACCACTATTGTGTAGGTATCAAAAATCAGTTTCATATTACCAAGTACAGAACTTAGCTATATTTTCCTGGAATCAGAGCTTTATATGTAACATCCAATAAATGTATTCCAGATGACAAAGTCCTAAGGCGGTTCCTCCACGGCTGCCACTACGACTTGGAGAGAACGAAGAATGCTTTTAAGGTGTTCGTGTCAGTGAGGGAGCAGTGTCCCGACCTGCTGAGTGACAGGGACCCGCTGTCTCCGCACGTCCAGAAGATGTTCACATTCCTGTAAGTTAATAATTGATTATAGGGTAATATTGATATTATGCTGAATATCAGTTTTTTTATCAGATTGACCTGATGAAGAACTGACATTCGAAGTAAAGTACGCAAAATTTGGGGTGACTGTTCTACACTGGGGTGACTGTTCTACACTATCTTGAATTCTCTTTCTAAATTGAGGAAAACAAAAGATAAACTATTATAATGTGATGAAAATGTCCACCCTAGTGTGTGTATGTAAATATAGTACTTCCAAAAATATCCTTGGCTTTAGACAGGCAGCCTACATTGAACACTATGAACCCAGTCTTTTTAAAAATCCAGGTGACTACACTCTTTTCCAGTCCCACCATTAACGTCGCGTGTTTCTTGACATCCTATAGAGCAACATTAAAAAAAAAAAAAATTATTTACCATTACAGCAAACAAACCCAGTTCATGCTGTCAGGCAACAGAAAGCTCTGGATCTGGAAGCTGGACGACCCAGGTCTCCAGAACTTCGATTCGTTCCAGGACGCCAAGATGTTCTTCATCACCACCGACATGTGGCTCCAGTTCGACGACGAGCTGGAAGACGAAGACATACTCCTGACTGATACCAGGGACATCATATCGATGAGATTCTTCTATAGCAAATTCAGTTTTTCGATAGCAAGGAAGATGATGAAATACCAACAGGTTTGTTTGGTTATTAATAACAATTAATCTGATCTCAACTTAGGTTAGCTAAAAACATCGTGATTGTGTATTATAGAAAAATAGAAAAAATAGAAACAACCACACCCCAATCATCACCCGGTTCGAAGACCATCAGCCATTTTTAATGTCCCCACTGCTGGGGCACAGGCCTTCCTTATGGGTGGATAACGAGGATTTGCCATGACCCACCACGCGAGCCCAATGCGGATTGGTGGGTGCTGACGACTGCAAAATCTGCAAATGCAGCCGGGACCAACGGCTTAACGTGCCCGGATCGAAGACATAAAAATAATTATACTTAAGGCGAGGTTTAAAATTTACACTTTTTGATGTAATGCCATAAATCTCTGAAAGATCCTACGAATCTGAAATTAAGATATATATTTCTTTATATCTTTATCCAGACTCGTATTGAACCGGAAACACGATTGAATGATTTTGGCTCGATACATTTTAATTTCTAAAATACCTCTTAAATCTTTGAGATTATTTAGAAACAACATTAGGTATTCAAATCGACATTGCTTTAAATAATTTGTATTATCAATATTTACAATCATTTCTCGTGTTAATCGCTATCGTTATTTACCTACTACGAATTGATTTCTAGATTTTTTTGCCTAATCTGTCAAATCGGTCTCACTCCGGCGCGCGACCTTTTCTCATTGCTGTCTCGCTTTACTGATATTGCACCTAACGTTGTGGTTTTAGTATAATAATATCTTCTTCATAGTATTGTGATTGTGCATCCTAAAAGTGTCTATAGTTTGCCAACTGCGGTTTGACCTTGTTTTTTATGAGACATCACGACACGATAATTATTTAGAACCTCAATCGACCTTCACTCTATAACCAACTTGCTTAGGTTCAAATTAGAATGTTTTTCTTACTGTATAAATAAATACGTTTTGCCTTTTTTATCACATCCTGTTTAATAAAAAGAGTAAAAAATATTACATACGTAATATATACCTTTGTGTTTTTTATGTTTTCAAACTTTTGATAGCGTTTTGTTAAACATTTTTTTTAACTGTCTGTATCAACAACTCTCACAGGGCCATGGTGTCGGAAGCAGCTTGTTACACAAAATTAGACCTGCATTTATTTCATAAAAGCAACAGAATTGACGGTAATTTAAAAATTGTAGATAGTAGCGCCACTCTGGTCGTTAATCTACAACACTTCCGAAATTTGTTTTGTCGCGTCAGGAATTGCTACATTACTGACTATAGCCTGTGCCTGTATTAAGAGTTTGCACTGTTACGTTTACTATACTCGATGGCCCAGCGCACACCGCTGGAAGCGCAAAGACAACAATTTAATATAAACCTTAAAGACCTTGTCATACGGTCAATAATTATATACCAAGCATAAATCTGCACGCGGCGCTCGGAGCGCCCTCAAGCTACTACAAGAGCATGCGCGCGACTGCTCCGGTCACCGCGCGCCCGCCGCCGCGCCACCGCGCTGCTCTGCGCTCCGCCGCGCTGCTCTGTGCTATGCCGTAATACTCTTCGCGCGTTTCGGTCAACACTAAAGACAT
The DNA here is from genome assembly GCA_963556745.1 of Catoptria pinella. Lineage (NCBI taxonomy): Eukaryota > Metazoa > Arthropoda > Insecta > Lepidoptera > Crambidae > Catoptria > Catoptria pinella. The sequence goes on along the minus strand of OY750774.1, from coordinate 8,846,142 downwards.
GGGCGCGCGCCCTCGAAGTAGCTGCGCTCTGCTGCGTGCCGCCGCCACGCGTCTTTCCGCTCGAGGGCTCTTGGCGCCGCTCGGGGTCGCCTGAACCCGCGCGCGCGATTCAAGGAAATGCGCTTCACCGCGCTTCCAGCGGTGTGCGCTGGGCCGATAGCGACTGTACTAAGTAATTTTGTATGCAATTTGGCACAGCGCCTCTGGCGGTAACACACTAAACTAAAAGTTGTCATTCAAATGTCAACAACAGACGTTTTCGAGCATAGCAAGCGTAAACTCATACATACACGCCTACGGTTTGGTCAGAGTACGAGCCTGTACGTATGTCTTGTCTATATTGTGTGCGTGTGTCAGCACAGAAACTTTATTCTGATATGCACATTATTCTGAATGACTCTTCTGTGTGGTGGTAATATCCTACCTTTTTCTATGTAATTTTGTAATATTTTGGCTTCGTTACACTCTGATTGTCGCCATCACAATGCAATATTGTTTCCTATTGTTGTGTATCTAATCGTCGGAGATAAAAATCAAGTTATTAATTTAATTGTTTGTGACAAATCACAGACTTATGGTCAAAATAGTTAAGTACGATAAAAACCATTTTAAAATTGCTAACAACTACATATTATTTTTATTTAGCGTTAGTGTTGTGTGTATGTACTACGTGTCGGGCCACACGCAGTATAGAGTTCCGCAGTTACTTTATACATTTACCATATGACTATTTACATCCTGTTTTACAGAAGTAACGAATAGTCGTTGCTATATACAGGGTGCATTTAAAACCACTCTCCAAATTTTCAGGATGTGTTCAGTGAGTCCATGAAACTGAACAACTTTCATTATGGGACCAACCTTGAAATCACGAAAAAAAATAAAGCTGTTCCATACAAAAGTACAATGCCTACTCCATCGAAATGTATGAAACAGCTGATTTTTTTTAAATTTTGAGATTTAAGCATTCACAATGCTATTTTATACAATACTAAATAATATACTAGAAAAAATAGGACTCGCACCAGATCATGTTCTCGGACACACATTGGTGAGATGGCGCTGGCTTGCAGCGTAAGAGTTGATATACTAGAAGAAATTCGACGTTCTCACCAGTGACTCGGTAGCTCAGCGGTCAGAGCATTGGACCGGATATCCAAAGGTCGCGGGTTCGATTCCCGTCCGAGAACATGATCTGGTGCGAGTCCTATTTTTTCTAGTATATTATTTAGTATTGTATAAAATCGCATTGTGAATGCTTAAATCTCAAAATTTAAAAAGTTATATAGCTTTCTCATCTTAATCAACTGTTTAAAAATATCTGGAAAGATGTTCAGTTGAATGTCGAAGGTAATTCCTTCTACATTGGTGAGATGGCGCTGGCTTGCAGCGTAAGAGTTGATATACTAGAAGAAATTCGACGTTCTCACCAGTGACTCGGTAGCTCAGCGGTCAGAGCATTGGACCGGATATCCAAAGGTCGCGGGTTCGATTCCCGTCCGAGAACATGATCTGGTGCGAGTCCTATTTTTTCTAGTATATTATTTAGTATTGTATAAAATAGCATTGTGAATGCTTAAATCTCAAAATTTAAAAAGTTATATAGCTTTCTCATCTTAATCAACTGTTTAAAAATATCTGGAAAGATGTTCAGTTGAATGTTGAAGGTAATTCCTTCTACATTGGTGAGATGGCGCTGGCTTGCAGCGTAAGAGTTGATATACTAGAAGAAATTCGACGTTCTCAACAGTGACTCGGTAGCTCAGCGGTCAGAGCATTGGACTGGATATCCAAAGGTCGCGGGTTCGATTCCCGTCCGAGAACATGATCTGGTGCGAGTCCTATTTTTTCTAGTATATTATTTAGTATTGTATAAAATAGCTGATTTTTTTTTCTTGATTTTAATGTTGGTCCCATAATGAAAGTTGTTCAGTTTTATGGACTGAACACATCCTGAAAATTTTGAGATTGGTTTTAAAAGCACCCTGTATACAAGGTGTTACAAAAGTACCCCTAATGCCGAATATGGTAGATAGGGACCATCAAACTGAACAACTTTTACTATGGGACCAACTCTGAAATCGCGAAAAAAAAATCAGCTGTTTCATACATTTTGATATTTTCGATTTTAATTTTTCTACCATATTCGGCATTAGGGGTACTTTTGTAACACCTTGTATATTTCCGGACTTTTCCCGGGTTGACTGGAAGCTGGAAAAATCCCGGTAGTTTGGGTCCCAGACCAACGCTGGTATAATGTAATTTGACTACCTCCTTGGTCGAGTGGCTTTGTACACCGGTTTTCAAGGTGTCGCCATCTCTGAGGTCCCGGGTTCGATCCCCGGTTGGGTCAATTTAGAAAACGAACTTTTCTATATTGGCTCAGGTCTGGGTGTCTGTGATACCACCGTTGTCTCCGATTTCCATAACACAAGTGCTTTAGCTACTTATTTTGGAATCGGAGCAATGTATGTGATGTTGTCAAATATTTATTTATTTAATTATGTAATTTTGTTTCCATTGTTACAGGAGGCGTTACCAGTAAGATTGAAAGCAATACATGTAGTGAATGCGCCACCTTTCGTAGACAGATTATTCAGTTGGATAAAGCCGTTTCTAAATAAAGAAATAACAGAAATGGTAAGTATATACGACAGCACGTCAGGTTATACAGTTAAACTGCCAAAACCGCTTTTATTACGCAGGGTATAAAGGCGGTCTCAAGGTCAACATGTATAGTCTGAGGTTCCGTCGTGTGTACCATTGAGGTCGTATATTGTGAAACAATATGATAAAATAATAAAGGAAAATCTTCTGCTATGGTGATTTATGTTATGGGCATTATGGGGTTAATATCGGGTCTTTACCTATGAAATTGGTGATATTTTCTCACAAATAAAACCTCGTCACTTCTATGATTTAAAATATTCATCAATTGCTTGATATTTTGTCGAATAATGACCATCATAGACAACTATCAATAGTAAAAAATCCTTATTATAGTTTTCTAAACATAAAAACATATAGGTACCTTAAAAATGACTCCTCTTTTTATTAGCAGAAATGACTACTTGATTTGTTTTAACTTAGCCAAAAATTATTTTATTTGCTTAACCTAAGTGGCATACGTCATCTTAGTGCTTGAACATTAGTGCATAAAAGTTTCAAAACATTAGCGTTCATGACTATTTAATAAATCAAGAAAATGTTAGTATGTAAAATGCAACTTCTTTAAAAATCTCCATAAAAAACACCAATTTCATTGGTTATTAATTAATTATTAATTATTACATATTCCTAATATTTTATCATCATCATCGCGTTGTTTAGTAATGGTAGTTTACGTAGTAATTGTGACATCAGTATTTTAATGTCCCCACTGCTGGGGCATAGGCCTTTCTTATGGGTGGATAAGGAGGATGGGCCATAACCCACCACGCGGGCCCAATGCGGATTGGTGGGTGTTAACGACTGCAAATGCAGCCGGGACGCTTCCGCTTCCGAAGCTGTGTTAGCGTAGTAATATTAAATCCTAAATAGTTTTTTTTAATGCAGATGCACTTCCACACACCGAACTCTGATACTCTTTTTAATTACTTCACGAAGGAGGAGCTGCCTGAAGACTTGGGAGGCACTCGAGGCAAAATGGATGATCATATGAAGAAGTTCGTTGAAAAAATCGTTAGCAAAAGGTATTGTAGTTTCTAAAAGAAGGTTTTTGATGTCTCGTACCGAATAAATGAAAAACCGAACTCTTCACATTTACAATTGGTTGTCCCTCGCAACGCGAAGATGTATCAAGTTTAAAATAATATAAAATACTGAAATGCTTATGGTCCCTTGGAGATGTGAAAAAATGCAATCAAAAGATATGGCCGCTATTGAATTAAACAACTCAATTATCAAGAGTCGCAGGCCATGGTAAAGGGAATAAAGAATCTGGAAAAATATAAGTTAATGCCATTTTAAATAAAAAAAAAGTTGTCAAATTTGACAGAAACTCTATGAAACTGACAGCCTCCTTAAAATTAAGTAGACCTTAACCAAAGAGTTTAGCTAAGAAGTCTTTGAGTATTCGGCCATTATAATAGTAGCGTAGATACGAGTGCGTTGAAGTCTTTTGTATGAAAAAGGTGTTAGTATCAGTAAAAATTAATCAATTTTCAATTTGATTGAAGATGACCTGAATGTCATCTACGTAACCCGTTGTACACACATCAGACAATACCGCAACAATATACTAATAAGCTAATATAAATATTGACTACGAACACAAGATCCAGTCAAATGACCAGCATAAAATCCTCTTTAGTTATTTTTGCTTACATAGGTAGTATCTTCCCTTTTGATTTAATCTTTTCCATTTTTGACAATCTGGGCCCTATTTAATAACGTGACAATTTGTCAATTGTCATGACAATTTGGTGTAGCTATGAGTAGTTTGTTCTATTTTCAAATTGGTTGACGCAATGGATATAAAATTGTTCGTTTCTTTGTTTGTCCACAATTATTGCAAATGATTTCATACCAGCTTCCCGATGAGCTAGAGACTTGAAACTTTTAACATAGGTCAGAACTAGAAGACAATGCGATATTATGGTATTATGAAGCCGATCTGATGATGGAGCCGGAAGAAAGCCACAGGAACTATGATAAGACGAATCCGTCTTGACAAATACTCCGATAGGAGATGGTGTATTTTTAGTTTTAGCTCGTTGACTAAATAGCAGAAGATAATAATTTACGGAAAAAAATATCATTGTTTTTACAATAAAACTTGTTAAAAAACAAGCACATTTGACTCTAACAAAATTTTGCACTTTAAAGCTTATTAATTCACAAACGAATGCCTCAGTCAAAAATCTGTTTCTATAAACTCAGAATATTTTTAAAATTGCTATCCAACAACACCCAACATTATGGGGTGGACAAGAAAAAAATAATACAACCCCACTTCACGTGTAGGGGAGGTAACCGAAAAAATTTTTTTTAGAAATTTAGGCGTAATTAATATGTATATCCATGCCAAACTACAGCTTTCTAGTACTAAGAGTCTATGAGCTAGGCTGGGGACGGACAGACGGACATGGCGAAACTATAAGGGTTCCTTGTTGACTACGGAACCCTAAAAAGAAGTAAATATTTCAAAGTAAGGAATATAATGTTATAACCTTACTGTTGATGTACTATACGTGGTTTTATGACAATCTTTATAATTGGCTGTTAGTATTAACAATGTTTTTATTCTTCCAACTGTCATTAGGGTCAATTCAGAGCATAATTATGAAGTGCACAAGAACAATAAAAGTGGTTTATCTAAGTAAATAGCTTGTGACAATCTAAAAAACGTTTTTACAATATCTCTTTGTTCTTCTGAGGTTATGAACTTGATTAGAGAGCAATTTCATAAATTATTACAATTAATAACACAAACTACATACAAGAGAAAAAAACGTTTTTTAATCCACAACGAGATAGTGTTTGGCCTTCACCTCATCTGATGTTAAGTGACGATAAGGCCGAAAGTTAAGCACACTACACCCGGAATCCTCACCACTGAAAAAGGCTATCTTACCTCTAACTGCCGGAACACAACATTTTTTTAATTGTTGTTATGACGTCAGACTTAGCTAAGATGGTGGTAGCTAGCCAGGCGGACTTGAAATAAGCCCTACCACCAACCAAATCGATTACAAATGTACCCCCCTCCTGGGAATCGAACCCGGGACCCCTACGTCTTACACGGGCGGGTGAATCACAAGACCACGGAGGCGGTTAAAATCTTAAAATGGCAAATCCAATGTTATGGCAAAAATTTGTTAATATAATTCAAGCAAAACATTAGAGTATTAATAAAAAAGTATTTCATAATTTTGAGTTAATTGTATTTGCTTAAAATTTTTGTTCCATGTTTGCGTCAATATAAATAAAAAAAATTTGCCTGAAAATATTTTACCTTGTCTCTGGTACGGCGTATAAACAAACCTAACCAAACTTTTTCCAAAATGAGCAAACCATAATCACGATTTTTGCTTACAATGCTAAAAATAACAATATGAAATGTTTATTTTCCTCAAACTATTATTGTAAGCCTTTAGGTTAAATCTTACAGGTTACTGGTGGCGTCAATCATTTTACCCTCTGGCATAATTATTTTTAATGTTACTTATGTATTTGATTAGTGTTAGCTGGAGAAACTGCCTTTGTTTAGTCGACTCAGCGATTATAATAGTTCATAAGCCATAGTTTAATTAGTAGGTACTTACGCATGTAAACAGCATAACTTCTGACATATTTAATAGCAAGCTGACTTAAAGGCAAGCCTCCATCTCCATCTCATGTTAAATAAGGGGCTGACATGAGAAAACTACCGCCGCTTGTCGATTTTATTTTATTTATTCTAAATAAACCCAATTTCTTAAAAAAGGAATCGGTCAAGGTTTTGTTAATAACGTTAAAATATTTATTGAATAACTTTATAAAGTTTTCAAACTGTGTACAGTTTGAAAAGGCATTCAAATAGTTTAAAACGCGATTTTGTTAAAAGTGGCCACTGTTGGTTCAAACCCGTTTTTAAACTATTGCACGCATTTTGTAATGTTGTAACGTTATTCAATAAACATTAGACGTCATTCACAAGACCTTGACTGATTCCTTTTTTAAGAAATTAGGCTTATTTAGAATAAATAAAATAAAATCGACTGGCGGCGCTAGTTGGCTCATGTCAGCCCCTTAAGTTACGATATGTGTAGGTACTTACTTAGTACGTTCTAATATGCCCCATTTAGGAATGGAATTTGTTTGTTTGTTTAACCATTTATGGGTATGATTGTTTAGTAAAGATAGCCCACTCAATACTGCGCATTAAAAAAACTTATGACTCGCACCAGATCATATTCTCGGACGGGAATCGAACCCGCAACCTTTGGATGCTCTTGAGCATTGGACCGGACTACACTACATTGGATTAGACCGATAATATGATCTAGTGCGAGCCGTATGTTTTCTAGCATTATTATTTAGTATTGTATAAAAAAAGCATTATGAATGCTAAAATCTCAAATTAAAAAAAAAAAACTAATTGAAACTAAGTGTAATTGTAATTTGTATTTGTATTTGTAAATTTGTCTTTTTGTTTTAGAGAGTTTTTCCTGAAAAACGACCCGTGGAAAGTAAAAACAGGAAATGAAACCAAAGATAAAAGAGATGAACCCAACAATGTGTCTTTATCGGCTCTTACAATAGATTGATTATTTAATATTATTATTATTATTATGTACGCTTAAGAATTCACGGGTCAAAAGTGACCCGGTCCTTTAAGGCTTGCGTGGGGATATGGATCCAACACGTAGAGGCCATTTTTAGCGACTTTAATCTAATATGCGTGTGGTACACCTGCTGGATCTAATCTCTGACTACATCAGTTTAATATACTCAGAGACTATCCCCAGCAAATGGACAGGAACTATGGAATTTACTGGTTAATGACTAGTGGGCTATTGGGTTGGGATTTGGATGGACTTGGGTTTGGGCTATGGAAAAAGACTACCAGACACCTGCCTTATCATAGTCTTCAAACTGAAAAAATGGCAGGTGGTGACTAGCCAAGGACTAAATGGGCCCCCCAAAATAGCCGCGATGGCAAGAGAGCAACATCGGTGTCCTCGGCTGCAGGGTGTAGAGAGGTGTGCACCGCTTTCTACCCACTGTACAAGGGACAGTGTGCCAACTCGCGTCTTACGCATGTTTCACTTCCACCCTGCGAGCGTATAGCTCTAACGACTCCACCCTGAACGGCCAACGAAGGCAAGCCAGGGGCGGAAGTCCGCAGGCCCCCTTGGAATCCACCCCTGCTGCGGGGATGAGGGCCTGGATCGACTCCCTGGAGCACTCGGGTCCGTGGTGTCGCTACTCACCAACAGCTCGCCACAAGCTGCCCTGCGGGCTTATTATTATTATTATTATATTTTTCTATTAAACTACTGTAAAATATTCGATTTATGTTTTTTTCTACTCCAATTCTGTCCCGTATAGCACAATATTAAAATTTATTTAAAAAAAAATAAGTTTTTGTTTTGTTTAAAGTTTTTTGAAGAAGGTTTTTCTTTTTTTAATAAAAAAATTCAACAGTACTGAGTTAAAATTAATACAAATAAATATATATAAAATGAATCGCCGGAATGTATTTAAGCGCATAACTTCAGTCAGAACGATTGCACCAAATTAGATAATTCTTCTGTTTGTTATTATCACAAGGTTTGTATAAAAGAAAATTAAAAAATAAAACGGTTAAACGTTTTTTTTCTCGTTTCCGTCATTAATATCGCAATATAACTAATAGATGTCGCCACCCGTGCAAAGCCAGGGCGGGCAGCTAGTAAAATATAATAAGAAACATTGTAAATCGACAATAATGATTTTAATAGTTTGTGCATGCTTGAAGATTTTAATTGCACAAAGAAAATAATGTGTACATCAATTATATTACCTAAGTAATAAATGAGAATCTTCTTCAGAAATGATTTTAGTTCGTCATTCGTCATTCAAAACAATATTGCTCATAGACAAGTATCCATATCGATACAATGTTGAGCTACATAAACTAGGTTCAATGGTTCTTATAAATACTTGAAGTTTAAGGGTCGGTTCACATCTGACGGAAGATGCGTCGAGCGTATCATCCGTCGCGTCTGTCTAATCAACTTTTACTATGGGACCAACTCTGAAATCGCAAAAAAAATACCTGTTTCATAGAAAAATTAAAATCGAATATATCAAAATGTATGAGACAGCTGATTTTTTTTCACGACTTTTACTATGGGACCAACTCTGAAATCGCAAAAAAAGTACTTGCTTCATACAAAAATTAAAATCGAATATATCAAAATGTATGAAACAGCTGTTTTTTTTTTCACGGTTTCAGAGTTGGCCCCATAGTAAAAGTTGTTCAGTTTGATGGTTCCTATATACCATATTCGGCATTAGGGGTATTTTTGTAACACCTTGCTATATTCGGATACTCGAACTAGGCACTCACTAAGTAGATACATGACTTGAAAACACTGCTGAAACCTTGAGCGCAGCGAACATTTTTCTAAGTCTACGGCTGAAACAAAGCGGACGTTTCGCGCCTCTTTTTTGGTGACGGGCTTCACCATAGACGTTTGAGTGGTTAAAACTTACAATCGTCAAATTCACATAAGTACTTATCTTTGTATGAGTTTACCCTTTTGGTTTTGTTATCATAACAATGTCTTTCGTATACCGCGTCATTTTGAAGAGTACACTGAAAATCACGTAATTAACCTTTATTTAGAAGTGTTAATTTACATCTCACATCCACACATGGGTGAATCTACGTTGTTTTGTTATGTTTCTTACTTCCTGCGTCATTGTCGTTTACTCGAAAATCTTTAAAAATCCAATGCCCCACAACGGAATTTGCCATCATTTACGTTAGAGTACGATAATAAATTATATTAATTTGCATTTTTTTGACCTATTTATTGCGATGCATTGGATTTTTAAAAATTTTTGAGTAAACGACAATGACGCAGGAAGTAAGAAACAACGTAGATTCGCCCACATCCATGTGTTTATGTTAGAAAAACTATTAATTTCCTTAAATTTGAGTCTGAGTTCGATGCCTCTCCGTTTCAGCTTGGGCAAAAATGCTTTCGTATGTCTCTCCGGCTGTCCGTCTGTTTCATTTCCTCTCTAAAGGTCGCATTTCTCAACCGATTCTCGTGAAATTTTGTGAAAACCTACCTACCGGCTAACTTTTCGAACTTCGGCGGGTCTGCCGAGCTTCAACTTAAAACAGATAAATCGAAGTAAAGAGTTTCGTATTGTACATACGACGGCACCTCAGACTATACATGTTGACCTTGAGACAACCTTTATGCCCTACGTAATAAAAGCTGTTTTCGCAGTTTAACTGTATAACCTGACGTGCTGTTGTGTGTACATACTATTCGCTGAAGTTATTTAGAAGTATAAGTTCGTGTGACATCATGAATTGGGGTTCGCCATTTTGACTTTCCGAGGTTCGATGGGTTAGCCGATACGGCCCCAGGTTCAATAATTAATAAAAAAATTTGTCGATTACTGAATCGACAAACTGTTGTAGAAATTTAAAAAAAAATGTATTCCCGCCATTAGAATAAACTATGTCGAGATTTACACCATGTATATATTTTTGAGGCTTCGATATTTCGGCGAAGTTGCATGCGCCATGGTCACGGAATATCGGAGCCTCAAAAATAAACAGGTAAACCCCGACATGGTTTATTCTAATATCATCAATAATCATGGAAATTTAAAACAATAATGTATTTCCGCCATTTCAAAAATGTTCAAAAATGTCACAAACGCGAGCAAGCGAACAGCTCACAGAGCCACTGTATCTAACCAGCTATGACTTACAATTCAGTAAGTTTTTTAGAATAATTTCGAAGACAATTTTTATTACTCTTTCTTTGCTGTTACAAGATGTTTTTTCCCAGAACGTGGTTAAAGTGTTCGCGACGTTACAAATGTCGAACTGACCAAAGTGCGTTGCGATAAAAAAAAATACTTCAAAATTATAAAACGTAAAGTACCTAGGTACCTTACTTAAATGTACCTAGGTAATTTAGATCCCCACTCCCGATCCTGATTTCATGTCATTTTTTATGTAATGAAATATTATAGTCAAAGTAGTTATGAGTTTTTCTTTATTTGTCAGCATTTTGACTTACTTCTTAAGATAAATATTATTAGAAAAAATTGACTCACCCGTAGCATCTCAGACGGGACTCGAACCCGCACCCTTGGGAATCCGGCCCAATGCACTGACCAATTATGCTACCGAGAGATTATATTTATCTTAATATAAAAATAGCATTGTGAATGCGAAAAATCTAAATTTAATACTTACTACTTTTTTTCTCGCTTAGATACATACTATAAATAATTTAATTGAGTAGTCTGTCTGTCGAACCGAGTTTCAGACCACATTATTACACCATACACAATCGATAGTTTGAGTCTACTTTGGAATAATTTCGTAATATTATGTAAGGAAATTCCTCACACGTTAACTGCCACAACAAAGTTAGGTTCGCAACTTGTAACCACTTGGTGTTCATTGCTTCAGCCAATTTGAAACAGAAAATATACCTACGTCAAATTACTTTACACACTGCAATGTATACCAAATTGCAATTGTAATATTCAAATTGTCATGTTAATGAAACAGCCCTGTGATGTTATGCGTGTGAGTGTTCAGTAGAGCTCCTAACCCTGATCGAGCTTGACGCGACGCAAGCGCAGACAATCGCAAACATTTGCATTTCGATCTCCGGTGTCGTATCAGTGACAATCTTAGTAATTTGAGTGATATCCGGCAATTTCGAAATTGAGGCAAGTATTTATTTGTGTTTTTAATGATTCATAGAATACCATCATTAGTCTGTTGATATTCATGTTTTTTTGTCAATATTAGAGTAAATAATGGGATAAGTACACGTGTATATTTTCTATAGTTGCATAGCTTACTTAGCATTATTTGTCTATTTTTAATTTTTCTCTATTGCTCTTTGATACTAAGTACGTGTTTTCTTACATAAAAGTAATTCGCAGTTTGTGATTTTTTTTCTTTATGTTGTATTTTATTTAACTTTCATGACAATAATATGGAAATATTATACTTTCTACAAAATAACATTGTGTTAGATACAAAGTAATTCTGCATTCTCATCGTAACTCACATGTTTTCTCTGAATATAATAATTGTTGTGTTCTAAACACCTGTTAGGTACTTTATAAAGTGACCTACATGTTTTGTTAATAACTTTGTACGCGAGAATTTAAGAAAGAAATGGAATGCAATTCGAAACAAAAGTGTTTTAATAATAATAAACAATACTAAAGTATTGTACAAAAATAGCATGGTGAATGCTAAAATATAAATTATAATAAGCACTTCAAATACATTATATTTTTTAATTATTTTTTGATTAAAATACGTATTAAAAAATATATAGTAACATACAACATGTTACAAAAATACCCCTAATGCCGAATATGGTATATAGGGACCATCAAACTGAACAACTTTTACTATGGGAACAACTCTCTAATCGCGAAAATAAAATCTGCTGTTTCAAACATTTTGATATTTTCGATTTTAATTTTTGTATGAAACAGCTGATTTTTTTTCGCGATTTCAGAGTTGGTCCCATAGTAAAAGTTGATCAGTTTGATAGTACTAAATAATATACTAGAAAAAATAGGACTCGCACCAGATCATGTTCTCGGACGGGAATCGAACCCGCGACCTTTGGATATGAGCTACCGAGTCACTGGTGAGAACGTCGAATTTCTTCTAGTATATCAACTCTTACGCTGCAAGCCAGCGCCATCTCACCAATGTAGAAGGAATTACAGAACATGATCTGGTGCGAGTCCTATTTTTTCTAGTATATTATTTAGTATTGTATAAAATAGCATTGTGAATGCTTAAAAATCTCAAAATTTAAAAAGTTATATAGCTTTCTCATCTTAATCAACTGTTTAAAAATATCTGGAAAGATGTTCAGTTGAATGTCGAAGGTAATTCCTTCTACATTGGTGAGATGGCGCTGGCTTGCAGCGTAAGAGTTGATATACTAGAAGAAATTCGACGTTCTCACCAGTGACTCGGTAGCTCAGCGGTCAGAGCATTGGACCGGATATCCAAAGGTCGCGGGTTCGATTCCCGTCCGAGAACATAATCTGGTGCGAGTCCTATTTTTTCTAGTATATTATTTAGTATTGTATAAAATAGCATTGTGAATGCTTAAAAATCTCAAAATTTAAACAGTTTGATAGTCCCTATACCATATTCGGCATTAGGGGTATTTTTGTGTATTTTTTTATGAATTAAACTATTTACGAAGTTAAGTGCCCGTTTACTGGTTTCAGTTTAATTTCAAAACGAACCCAAAATTTTACATCATGATTCATATTCTTTGTTTAGATTGACGAATCTTTGCAAGCAAACACAGTACAAGTAGATTCGGTAATTATTGTTTGCTTTAACTATTTGGCCTCAAAACGAAAATATGTGTATTTCTCGATTTATTATGACTATTTCTGGTATTCGTATTTAAACCGGACAGCTGTTTATATTAAGCAAATAAGCTGGGTGTAACATGGAAGGCCACCATAACGTTTAAACAGGTTTTATTAGTTTATTTCCTGGACAAACAAAACATACTAAATGTAGGATAAAGCTGTGCTTCATTGTTTAATATCAAAACCAAAAATATGTTTGATATTTATAATAAATCTTTATTAAAATTTGAGTTTACCACAGCATTTACAAACGGCCTTGCAAGAAACAGTGCTCCAAATAAGGCCAATTTCATAAGTCAGTTTTAACAATCAGATACTGTAGTTTTATATAAACTATGCCATAAACTCTTTTGTTACACGAAACAACAAACACTTTTGTTGACATATTGACCTAAAATTACTTCACTGCACTACACTAGAAAGAAAAAGTGAAACTAAGAATATAAACAAAGAATTTAGGAATTTTGCAGAGTATTATATCAGTGTTAAATCTGGCACTGTTTAATTTAAAATATGACCACTCTTGAGGTATACCCTTTCAAACAAAAAAGAACTATCGAAATCGGTTCATAAACAAAGAAGTTATACCTGAAAATCCGTAAAAACTCGTGCGAAGGTAAGCTAAATAATTTATATTTTTCAGGATTATGAAAAAACTACTAGCCAGATCTCTGTAATTTTTTTATGGGACCACACACGAATTATTTATTTTATTTTCTTTCAAATAAAAAAAGAATAATTGAAATTGGTTAACAACTGGTGAAGTAAGGTTAAAACATACATAAAAGAAAAAAAATACCGTCGACTTGATAACCTCCTCCTTTTTTGAAGTCGGTTAAAAACCAAAATATGTATCTACATATAAACAACTTTTTCAGAAAGAAAGAAGATTCAGAAATTAACTCAATTTTAGGGTGATTGGTGATTGATACCTCAAAGGCGATACTATGGGCGATACCTCAAAGATAGTTATACGCGATCGGTAATGTCCGATACATTACCGATCGCGTATACCGAGCATGCTTATGTCGCACCTCTGCTGCGCCGACAAAAACGGCCTTAAACTCTAACATCGTTCAATCGATTTATATGTTTATTGTTCCAGATGCCACAGGACGAGTACTATGATGTTGTCTCCATCAGAGAGTGGATTTCGAAGGAGCCACACCTGCCCAAAGATCTTGGTTTGTATAATTTTATTTTTAACACAATTAGTAATCAGTCATAGACAACATAGCCTTTTATATTGAATATAGATTTCACACTTAACTTTAGTTGTCAAAAAGTAAGAATTAAAAAACTGACCAAGTGCATGTCGCGTCGGGCCACGCGTAGTATAGGGTTCCGCAGTTACCTTATACAATTGCCTTATGGCTAAAAACTTATATTTACTTCCTGTTTCACACAACTATAAAGTATAATACTTTATAACTATTCAATGTGTTCTACGAAAACTTTTCCAACATAAATTAATTTTGCATGTTGATCGACTGTTACTCGTTAACTTGTAAAGCCTACCTAGCAGTGATAGTTTTCCTTTTAACTTCATTATATATGTACACATATGTACATTTGTAGGACAGTAGTCCTGACTTTTTGCACATTTCCAAAAGCAACCGTTTACTGTAGTTGACACACTTGACTCTAACAAAATTTTACACTTTAAAGCTAAATATTTCGCAAACGGACCCCTGAATAAAAAAGTTATATGGTTATATAAATGGTTTTCACAAACTCATATTTTTATAAGACCTATCCAATGATAACACTATGAAATTGATGAGAAAAAAATATTTTATCCCCACTTTACATGTAAGTAGTACTTACACCAAAAAAAAAAAATTTTTTCGAGACTCGTTCTACCACTTCTTCGGCGTAATTAATATACACATTCGTACTTAATTACAGCTTTCTAGTACTAAGGGCCTCTGAGCAAAGCCGCGGACGGATGGACGGACTGACAGACGGACATGGCGAAACTATAAGGGTTCCTTGTTGACTTGACTACCGAATCCTAAAATGATCTAAGTGACTTTTTTCCGTACTGACGCGAGCAAAGTGTGCTGTGAGATCGAAATAATGAATATTTAACTTTGGCTTTTTAGTATTGTCGCGACATTTTGTGATGTTTGTTTAAAATTCTTACTTGTGTACATAATCCTAAAATTATTATCTTCGAGTGACGTCATAACAATTTTCCACTTAACGTTGGTTTTAATAGGCGTCTTATTATCACTTGGACGTAGTATTATTTGCTCTGACTTCAACTGTGTGTGATACATAGAGTTTTAATGGTTTGTTTGACGACCTCCGTGGCCGGCTTTATACACCGGTTTTCAAGGAGTCGCCATCTCTGAGGTCCCGGGTTCGATGCCCGGTTGGGTCGATTTAGAAAACGAACTTTTCTATATTGGCTCAGGTCTGGGTGTTTGTGATACCACCGTTGTCTCTGATTTTCATAACACAAGTGCTTTAGCTACTTACTTTGGAATCGGAGCAATGTATGTGATGTTGTCAAATTTATTATTTATTATTATTTATTAATGTCAGAATAAGCATACCTATCTACTCTACTGTTAATATGATTGCATGCATTAAAATTAATGCAATCAATTATATTGACTGTCAATATAATTGATTGCATTAATTTTAAAGGTGAAGGATGCCTATGATGAAAATAGATATACGATGAATAAATATCCATAATATCGTACTTATTGCATAATATTGACTATAATGTAAAATATCTTGAGGAAAATGAGGATTCTGGAAGGGTGATAAACAACTTCCGTGATAAGTCAAATGAATAATTTATAAAATAATAATAAATAGTGTTAATATATATTTGAAACTTTAAATGGCAAAGTTTTGTCTGCAAAACATATACTTAGGTATATAATACCAAATAATATACTAGAAAAAATACGACTCGCACCAGATCATGTTCTCGGACGGGAACATGATCTGGTGCGAGTCGTATTTTTTCTAGTATATTATTTGGTATTATATAAAATAGCATTGTGAATGCTTAAATCTCAAAAATTAAAAAATATACTTAGGTACTTTCTTTATATAATGTTATATTATAATAGTGTTTCACCATATTCCAGACGATTTCATGCTACGCAAATTCCTGCACAGCTGTTACGGGAGTATGGAGAACACAAAAAAGTGCATTGAAAGATTTTGCGCCACCCGTGCCAATATGGCCGAGATATACACCTTCAGGGATCCCACATCGAGCAAGATGAAAAAGGCATTTTCAATCACGTAAGTTGTACCACAGCCTATAGACCTTCTTATAGGCTGTGGTTGTATTATGTGCCGACTACACACATCCTGCATAATATCTTATTTACACAGTGAAAGCCGCACGATTCCACCCTTGATTTGATGACCTTTTGATCCAATACGTACATGAAATGCAAGCGCGCAATTTAAATGTAAAAGAGACGTGTCGTAGATGCCAGGTGTCCGGATTTAGCCGGACATGTTTGGCTGTTTGACCTCTTGTCAAATTTGACTGCGTCCGGTCTGTCCGGCTTTTGTTGTGTGGCTGCCGCGCCAGTCGCAAGTAATGCCACGACACGTATACCCCGCTGACTGACCGCTGTTTGCAATGCGGTAATAAATATTGTCCGGCTTCTGGAACATATGTCCGGCTTTTAGGGTAAAATGTTCTGCCAAATTAAGCGCAGCGTCCGGCTTTTGTACCCTAGATTGGGCGGCCGGTAGCACTATCTGCTGCTGCCCCTGTAGCTCTTGCTAGAGGGATTTTTTTTCTACATTGAATTATCAAAAACGCCACTCCGACAAACCGACAAACTCTTTGTTTAGTTGACAAAAAAGTGTGAGATACAAAGATATTAGTTGCAAATCCAAAATTTCAAAGTGGCTGCTAATTCCGCAGGTGCACTAAGATAAATTATTTTTGTTGGATTAATAATTGCCAAAGTTTTCTACCTAAAACCCCTTAATAAATTACCTATACATTGTTTGTGTATTATAAGATTAAAGAATAAAAATCAACTTCGGTAAATAAATTTCATACTAAACTAAAATAGGTGATTCTAATAATTCGCTATAAAGCGCGTTGCAACCTTTTCTATTATAGAATGTGCACGGTTGACTATTATTTCTCATGCATTGGCTTCCAAACTGCCATCGCTGAGCAATTCTATGAAGGATAAAAAGTTATCTGTGCAATATACACCGTACTAAAAGAAGAGACGTTAATAAATTTAAAAAAATATGTAATATAAAGATTAAAAAACAAACTAGTTACTTAAAGCAGATAAGTTACCAATCAGTAGCCATGATAATAGCTACATCTAATTCCAAAAAAAAACTTGACTAATTTATTGGCTTACAAAAGTGCCCAGGAGGTCATTTTGCGAAACCTCCATTACATGTTTGATACGTACTATGTCAAAGTAACGGCTTGAAGGTATTTCAAGTGTTACTGCAAATATAAAAAATCTTCAAATTGTATGCAACCAATACACACCTATATATATCTCACACTTTTTTGTCATAATAAGTGATGATCGAGTGCGCATACGTCAAAGTGACGAAATAATTGCCAACCGGAGGCGTCGCAGAAGAGCGTTGTAAGTTTGTAACGCACGCACCTGACCCACTTCGCTGACCAACTGACGGAGGCTAAGGTCATCAAATCTGATAGTCAGGTGACAGGTGAACACGAGGTATATTCTATTATTGCGATGGTGTCAATATATCATGCCATAATATTAATTTTTGTTTACCAAAAAGAAGCTCTTCAGATTTTGAGTCTTAAACTTTGTTCTGGTTCCGTTTATTTTTAGAAGGTTGACATTTAATGTCGGTCGGCGCCTAGCTAAAAAAACACATTTGATCTGTGTGCTTACCTCAAGTTTATTTAAAAGATGTAGAGGTTACATACGCCCTCAATTAAATGAAATAGATACTAAAACAAAATAATTGTAGTTATATGTGATTAAAACGACCATAGATGTCGTAAGGACTACTAAGACTAGATTTAATCATGACGTCTCAAATTAATAGACTATTAAATGATTCATTCGACTTAGTAAGAAACACCAAGTATTATGATATAAAAAAACAATAAGTCGTAAATTATTATATAAGGAATCCGCACACTATAAGATTATAGTTATGGTTCGGTTGCGTAAGAACCCCTATTTTATGGCAGTCTTGCAAGAGTGAATCATCATTAACTTCTGTAATACCTATCACATTATTTTTGCAAGTTAATTTTTTACACTTTTAAACTTTCGTGTTGAATTGACTAACTAAACGATAGGTATTATTTAAACGTACCTATTTTTTTATTTTTAAAAGGTTTAAAATCTGTTAATTAATAAATAAGGGAACTCGACCTAATATTGGCACTCTAATCTTAACATCAATAAAATAAGGTCTTAAAATAAAACTGAACCATTATAATTTATTGTCTCTTTTAAATACACTGGCCTTTTAAAATTGCAATTTCTCTTAAACAATAGAAGTTAGAGTTTTGAATTAAAGAAAGGCCCTTTTTTAAGAGAGGTCCTTAGGGGCTTAGTGTGGTTTAGCGTCTGTCCCTGCGATTGCGGAGTTTAAGCAACTTTCGCAAGTGTCGGTATTGGAATTGGCTTGGAATTCCCGGCTGCATTTGCAGGAGTTAATACCCACCAATCAGCATTGTGTCTGCGTGGTGGTTAAGGCCCATCCTCCTTATCCACCATAAGGAAGGCCTGTGCCCAAGCAGTGAGGACATTAAAAATGGCTGGTGTCGTACGGTCCCTTCTAATAACATATTGAAAATGTAGGCCTTGGCCCCAACACCTACCGGGGCATTAAAATGCTTAGCTAATGATGTTGATACTTAGATTGTAGATTTATAAATGTTTTAGATCGGTGTCCACCTATGATGCTGGCAGCAACGAAATCCTCATCCACCAACTGGACGACCCCTCACTAGAAAACTTCTTATTCTACGACACCCTCAAAGCCTTCAGCTTACAAGCCGACATGTGGCTGAAGCACCACGATCGATTCCCGGACGGACACATCATCATTCTCGACATAAAAGATTATTCACTCAAAATTATTACCAAAGTGAATATTATGTTTTTCAGAGATTTCTTGATTTATCTACTGGTGAGTAAAATTAAATTGCATTGCATTGCTAATTTAATTAGCATAGGTACAGTCGAGTTCAACAACATGTACGCATTTTTGACAGTTCATCAACCTTTATGCCTTTGTAATAAAAGTCAACATCTTGTCAAAAGTGCCAACATATTAATGAACTCGACTGTACATCATGTCCATTTATGGATAAAAAAAAACAGAACAACGTCTAAAACTATTTATTAAAGGGATTTTTCTTTCTAGTTTCTGGATAGCATACTTTTCTATTGTTTACACGGGGTCCCGGTGGGTCGACTCATTACCCATGGGTTATTTTAACTACCCGTGGTTCCATGGCATGGATTACCTACTACTGTCGATAGAAACTATATCAATAGAAAATGATTCATGGTTTTATTATATTAACTAGCTGTTGCCCGCAACTTCGTCCGCGTGGACAACTGAACATTAAATGCGTTCAAAACAGATTGTGCCAATTTAGAAATGATTTAAGAACATATAGATATATTTATGGTACCTATTATCTGTCAAGTAAGTTAACTGGAACTTGTGAAATCTTTAAGAAAAAAAAATAGCGCATTGTTGGGTTCATTAGTTCACTATTATTGCATTAAACTGCCGCAGATTTTATTTGATATCGTGTCTCATGGCCACTATGGGAACTACAGTTACGCAAGATGTGTTGTGATATTTTCTTATTCTGATTGCAAGAGTTTCGACAAAGAACACTGGTTGCAAGAGTTTCATATTGAATTTCGTAAGTTGCAAATTTGCGATAGAGACGTAGGTATTCATTTTGGTACGTAGCCTTCACTGTCGATAAACAACCCATCAATCAAACATTTTAGTAATTATTAGTTTTATTTATTAACAGTAAGGTTAACCAGAAAGTTATTTATAGTTGGGCATTGCTTGAAAATTAATAAAGTACTTAAGACATACAACATTGATTTCAAATTATAGCTAGACTTTTGTAGAGTCTTAGAGCCTAGACTGTGGAGCTTCAGACTTTGATCTAAAAATAATTTGGATTCTTATAATCGGTCTCACAAAAAAGAGAGACGATTTTATGGTACCTACTATTCCTGTAAATTGCTAATGCCGCTAATGTGCGAACCTCGTCACATTAATATCCACGTTAACGTAATCCGCAACCATAGACATAGAAAAATTTTCGCTGCATTTCTATGTCCGCAACTAAAAATGACATATGACAAGATTCTAATAGGTGATTGAATATATTAATTATTGATTTAATATTTTCAGTAAGATAGGGTCTAGTGTACATTTTTTACATTTTGTTTTTGAGGTTAAGAAAATTAGGCGCATTAGCAATTTCCGGAGATTCAATTCAATCCATAGGATAGGATAGTACCTACTTATCTCAACTGTACCGCTAGGGGTGTAAAAAATCTCAAGGTCTCTTCATGCTACGACTGCAGCATTATTAACAACAATCAAAGAAAGTTTTAGTGTTAAATTAGAAGTAACCACATTTCTAATGATATTTCAGGAAGCCATGCCTGTCCGCGTAAAGGAAGTTCACATCGTCAACTGCCCATCGTTCGTGGACAAGCTATTTGCCTTCGTCAAGCCTGCCCTGCCCAAAGAAATCGTCGACATAGTGAGTATGATTTTAACCTAAAAAAAACAATGAAGAGAAAGATTTTTAGATCTTCCCGAAGAAAAGATCTTCCCAGATCTACATTGAATACATATTTGGGGATGCTAAAAGGTTATGAATTGTGGTCACCGTATTTTACTAAGAATATGGTGACTGAATTGCTAACAAGTCCGTTACTTTTTAAAAACAAAACGAAACAAAATCCACTGTCAACACAATCTGTTTCAAAAATCGGGTCGTGACGTTTATTCGTTTCATTTCTAAACACTTGTCCATGATATGTATACCCCGCTCTTGAAACTCCTTTGTAATTGATTTCAGATCTCCTTCCACAATAACCACCAGAGCCTAGCAAATGCAGTAGATAAGCAGTATCTACCCGTTGAGCTGGACGGGGAAGCTCCCAGCATGAAACAGCAACACCGAGATTGGCTTGAAAAGATAGAAGCTCATAGGTGAGATTTCTCACATATCATTCTTATATAATACTCTGATACTTTTTGTATGAGGCAAAAACTATCATACAAAATGTACGCGGCCTCCATGATGTCAACATTCATAGCATCTGACAAAAAAATCACTGATACTTCTTTTACGATGCACTAAATTAATTAATGGAATAAAAAAAGTCAAGTGCCCAATTGATGGAAAAATTAAGCCGTAGCTATTTGTACTTTACAATCCAATTTCTGATTTCATTGACCTTCTTTAAACATAATTTCATCTGATTTCAGAAAACTGTTCCTCGACGACAACATGTGGAAATCAACTTCAAAGAAAAAATCAAAGAGCAAAGCTGTAGAGAGCTCAATGAGTGGTTCATTTAAAACTCTATGCATAGATTAATTAAGTAATTTTATACATTTGTATGGCTTTAATATTATCATCAATTATTATGTTGGGATGAGGAAGAGGCATGAAAAAACATTTCGGTGACCTAAGTAAAAACATCAAGATAACATTACCTCTATTTTCACCAAATCATAGTTTACTTAAATATTTAGTAGTTAATTTCCATCAATATTGGGTCACACACCTATGAAATTGGCGATTTTTTCTCACAAATAGAGAACCTTGTCACTTCTAGTATTTAAAATATCCATCAATGCTTGATATTATAACGAATAATGACCATCATAGACAACTGTCAATAGTAAAAAAATCCATATTATAGTTTTCTCGACATAAAAAATACCTTAAAAATGACTTCTCTTTTTGTTAGCAGAAATTACCACTTTATTTGTTTTAACTTAGTCAAAACTTATTTTTTTCGCGTAACCTAAGTGGCATACGTTATTTTAGTGTTTAAACATTAGTGCTTACAAGTTTTAAAACATTAGTGTCCATGGTTAATCATGTTAAATAAATTAAGAAAATGTTCGTATGGAAAATGCAATTTCTTTGAAATTCTCCATACAAAACGCCGATTTTATGGGGGGGACACCTAATATTTTATTATGTAAATGTAAATAGGTAGGAATTTTTCGTATGTTTAATTATGGATAGGTTTTTACTTATAAATTACATTATATAACTATACTTACTAACATACATAGGTATTACTTGTAAATTGGTTTTAATATTGTTTTATTTTATGATATGAAATGAGTACAACTATTCTAAAGTAATAAGAAATAAAGTAAATAAACAAAAAATATAATACTAAATAATATACTAGAAAAAATAGGACTCGCACCAGATCATGTTCTCGGACGGGAATCGAACCCGCGACCTTTGGATATCCGGTCCAATGCTCTGACCGCTGAGCTACCGAGTCACAGTGACTCGAATATTCAAAGGTCGCGGGTTCGATTTCCGTCCGAGAACATGATCTGGTGCGAGTCCTATTTTTTCTAGTATATTATTTAGTATTATATACAAATAGCATTGTGAATGCTTGAATCTCAAAATTTCAAATAAAAAATATGTCAACTGAGTCCACGGTGTTATACATGGTGTTATTGGTGTAACGATAACTGTAGTACAACATAATACAAATTAACTAGTAAACTATCAACACTATTTTTACATGTATTTTGTGGGAAAAAAGTTTTGGCGCTCTCTCGCTCACACATTTCCCTAGATCCACTAAAATCCATTGTAAAGATCCATTGATGGATCTTTATTCACTCTTATGTCCACTTTAATCCTTGATTCAGTATGTTTTCTCAAGATTTCTTAAATTTGAGTGCATATTAAAAATGTGTTCCGGCCACTTATAACATTACGGACATTTTAACATGTATTTCAGTTTCGTGTTACTGAAGTATAAAAAGTTGTTGTTTCTGAAAGTTTAAATAACTTTCAGAAACGACAAACTTTTGTACTTTGTAGAAAACATGAAATGTGCGAACGAGAGAGCAGCATATCATATACGGCCTCTTAAATGTTTAATACTCGTAAAAAATCAAAATAATTAACATTATTGCTTTCACTTAAAATATGAAACAAACTCTAATTATGTGGTAATTGATAACTTGGAATGCTGTGACTAGTGTATGGCTTTAAAGGATTTATATAGTTTCTAGTATAGTACAAACACATTGTAAAAACCAAACTTTACAAGATGTCCCAAAACTTTGCCACGAGGAGGCAAGTACCTTAAATATTGAAGATAGGAAATTTTACTGATAAAATACTTCATTTTGTTTTTAAAAATGATTGGAACTGTATTTAAATATTTAAAAAAAATCGCATAAGATACCATACAAATTGATACATTACGTTATAATTGTTAAATATTTAATTGTATGGTCTTCCTTTTGTTTAAGATGCTGTGTTACTGAAGGAAAAGTAATTCTAATGAGACTCTTTCGATTGGTATCGTAAAAATAAAAGATTGGTGTTTTTAATATTGGTTTTTTTCATATTAAAAAAAAATACCGGTTGAATTGAGAACCTCCCTCCTTTTGAAGTCGGTAATGAAGTCTTATTTCAGTAAAATTTCCTACCTTCAATATTTAAGGTACTTTCCCTTCGTGTGGCAAAGTTTTGGGACATCCTGTATATTATATATTTTTGATTTATTATTTAGTTTTTGTTGTTAATATAGATAGATAGAGGAAACGGAAGACACATGTAGTACGTCCAATATAAGTAGTAAAGGTACCTATAGTGAAATAAACAAAAATATCACTATAACTGATGTATTTTTTTAAATCTACAGTTCAATAAGTCTGTTATATGATTTCCTGCAATTCCCACAGGAAATGGAACATGTTTATTTATGTGGAGTTTTATTTCGAGCAATATTTTAGATTCTATGATGAAAGTGTTTCTAAGTTTAAAAGATTAAATTTCCCATTATAAAAAAATGCTTCCTTTTTGTGAAAAATTTGGATACTTATCTTTTTCAAAGCTTTTGTCTTCTGAAAAACTGCATTAAAAACCAATTTAGGGTATTTTTTCTTTTTCTTTCACTAAAGTAGTTAATAAGTTACGTCATAGTATAGTATTATATTGTCTGTGGTCATAGTTATACAGATCTGTATTGATTCAAATCGGTTGGTTTTTAATCCGGTTCAGTGTCAGCCATACAGCAAACCAGCTGTGACGGTGAGAAAGTGCCCCAACTGGCTTCCGATAATAAATTCGATAAACGTGTATTACCTGCTTTTAGAGTCGCTGAATGACATAGTACCTATTATTTTTACTTTTGTTTCACGTAGTTACTACCTATACGTCGGTTAATTATTTGTAAATGATTTTAAGTATTAAGGTACTTATATTTTTTTTTAAATCAGCGTTGAAGGGTTAATGAAGCCGAGGTATTGTTACAAAATCATTCAAAATGTATAAAATTATTATCATCTTTTAAAAGTAAGTACTTAAAAATTATTATTTGTTTTTAACTAGACAATGTTCTTATGCAAGAAAATAATAAGAAGGTTTTTATTTCAATATCTAATTTTATTAAAATTTCAACCATTCTATTTCATATCACATAACATACATACCAAACAAGCAAAATTTTTATATAATATAACATTTACACTTTGCATTTATAATTATTTCAAACGTAATTTACCGAATTATTTGTTTATTAAATAACTAACGAGCTTTGTTATCGTTACTCTAATAATTATATTTTTCATATTGGGTCTCAAACTTCTACAAACTATATTTATTATACCAAATCTCCCAAATGAATAGAACCAGCATTGATTATTTGTTAAAAGTTTTAAAAACTATTCACTTATTATTTTTATCAGCGGTAACATTTAACTAGGTAACCAAGTGTTGTGGTATAACCACATAATACTTAAATAAATGTATTATTCGATTATACTTATACGTAGATACTCTTACTCACAAATCACATTGTATAACAGATGCATTTAAAAATAGACAATAAAATAATTCAGAAGGTCTATTATTACAAAACAAAAGCGAAATCAGCTGATATTCGTCATTCGGTAGGCGCAGCCCTATTACATAAAAAGAAAGAAGACGATCTCCGTGGTCGAGTGGCTTTGTACACCGGTTTTCAAGGTGTCGCCATCTCTGAGGTACCGGGTTCGATCCCCGGTTGGGTCAATTTAGAAAACTAACTTTTCTATATTGGCTCAGGTCTGGGTGCTTGTGATTCCACCGTTGTCTCTGATTTCCATAACAGAAGTGTTTTAGTAACTTACTTTGGAATCGGAGCAACGTATGTGATGTTGTCAATAAAAAAAAAAGAATAGCGATACTTGGACGCAATTTGTCGTTTAATTTACTTGATATTGAACCTTATTCCTAAGTCTATAGTGTCACGGAGTGGAACGATTAATTTTATGTAGTTAGAATAATTTTTGATTCCAAATTATAATGTTATTCGAGGAGGATTTCCGAGGAGGTGCCTACAGAATCATATCTAAGTTCGAGTTTTTTCAAAATTGCGAATTAGTTTAGATTTGGAATTTTCAAGAGATGACTGATTGAAAGATTGACCGCACTGGGAACTCGTTCAAGTTTTAGTGGATGGATACTGATATTTATCAGCGACTAAACTCAACTCGACTAATGCTTAAGTGCTAGATCCAAACGAACATCTAATACGTATACTTGTGACGTGAGTCAATCGACCGGCAACAGGTTATGTTTCGACTCAGTCCATTCGTGTAATCGTAAGCCGGAGGTTTGGACTAAAGTACTGCGCTTCTTCGTGTATAGCCGTCATGAAGAAAGTAGTGGCTACATCATTATCTGCCGATGCAGGCTCATCAGGAACTTAACTTTATATTCTTCCTAATACTAATATACTAGCGACTTTTATTAATTATGTGTCAGGAGAAGCTTAACCGTTTACTATACATTCATCAGTTGAGGTCTAATCTAGTGCCAGTGAGCGGAAGGATCCAGGCAGATCTTTGATGTCGTCGGTGCGGTCGTCGTGGCAGCTGGAGGGCCGCAGCGCCTCGTCCACGGCCCAGCGCGCGTCCGACGACAGGAACCACTCCCTGACGAAACAATACCACTAATCAAACTTGGCCGACAGACACACCCGCCTGAGGCCGCGACCACGACATCACCACTGCGCGCCGTCTCGATACCGGCCTCGAGGCACGTCGTCGCGACCGCGCAGTGGTTGCCGAGACGCTAGACGCAGGACGCGCGTGCGGTGATGTCGTGGTCGCGGCCTAAGCATCGAATACTTGCAACGACACGACCACATCACCGGACGGCGCACTTCGCGCTTCAGTAAGGAACTACAAGGCAGCCGATGTATTTTTCTGTACCCCTGACGATGTGTATGCAAAATTTCATGATTATCGGTCGAGTAGTTAAAACGTGAAGGCGTAACAAACAAATAAACTTACTTTCACATTTATAATAATTAGTGCCAATGTAAAGTTGTACACGCAAAGTTACCGTTTAGCCTCCACTCGCTTGTGCCAGTACCGCTTGATCTCGGCAATAGTACCAGCCTTGCCGCCGTATTCGGCGGGCAGGATCTCCTGCGGGATGTCCTTGTATAAAGTCTCCGAATTCGGCTCGTGGAACTTGATCTGAAAGGAAAAGCAAGTCGTGATAATGTTTTGACTGAAAACAGGAAACAGGGCGTAGAGCTCGATGGCAGTGTAGTAGCGCATTCAATTCAAATTGATCTACCCCCTACTCAAATGGCCATTCTACTAAAACTAACGCTAGTAGAATAGAATGACAATGTATGGGATTGCCAAGAGCTAAGCGTTAGCTTATGTCGATGGCCATTTGAGTAAATCCTCGAAAAATAAACGACCTTACCACAAAAGATTTTAAAACACTGTTTAATTATAGACTGTTTAAATGTGATGCTGTCTCTTTCAAACTATACTGTCAAAAAAGTGACAGCATCACATTTAAACAATGTCAAAGTCAAACACTTGTTGAACAGTGTTTTAAAATCTTTTGTAGTAAGGCCGATAACGTTTCTAGTGAAACAAAAGACCTGAGGAGCTCAACGTGACGTAGTGGCTTAGCTCATTCAACACTAACAACTATCACTATCGCTAGGATCGATCATAAACACCCTACTCAAATCAAATGGCCATCATTCTAGACGTTTGAACGCTACGCTTACTTTTATAGCTTAAATAGAAGCAATAGACGATATCACATTTTGCAAACTTACGTAAATCACAGACTTTGATGTAGGTATTGTATATAATTGACTAGCTTACGGCACGCAATTTTATACTTTACTGGTTATTTTAAAACTTTAATAGTAAGCGTAGCGTTCAAACGCATAGAATGTTGGCCTTTTGAGTAGGGGGACTGGTTATCATCTCGAGCTCGAGTTTCAATTTCAGTTTATCCGCATCTTCCCAACACATCCAGAATGCTCCAGCAAGGGGGACATGAAGAATGTTAAGACCTTCGAACGCGATAAACTAAGCTATAACCATGTTAGATACTTAAGCATAATCCGTACAAGTCAAGATTCAGCTTTCGTATCTGAAAGCCGCATTTATATCAAAACATAATATTATTATGAATTTCACAATACCTCTTTACGAAATCATTGTTTGCCAAAAAGTGAAAGTTAAAAGTTACGCTGCCAAAAAACGGTTTATCAATAAGTATACTAATGTTCTTGCCCCGAACCGAATCCTTAGTTTTGAATAACAGTAATTACTTACTACTACAAAAGTTTGAATTCTGAAATATATTAAGATAAATAAATACTAGAAAAATTCGACTCACCCGTAGCACCTCAGATGGGCTATGGGTGAGTCGATTTTTTCTAGTACCTATTTATTTATCTTAGTATAAAAAGAAAACGGTCAAGAGCGAGTTGGACTTGCGCACCGAGAGTTCTGTACCATCATTATGAAAAAGTTTGTCTTTTTATTTTTCCTGTAATCTTTCTCTTTCTATCAAATAAAATAATTTCAAACTTTTCTCTATCCACAAGCAGTGCTCTTTTATATGATACCCCATTTATGCCTCACTTCCTTTTTTTAAGACCCCCTTTCAGTCCCTGTTGCAAAAAATATAAAATATTTTTATTTCTCTCTTATAAATTTGCAAAATAGTTGGGCAAACGTCATCTAAAACTATTCCAAATTTCAAGTTGATAGCATCAGTAAGTTCTCGAGATGTCCAGCTGTGACAGACAGACAGACTGAGTCGCACCATAAAGGTTCCTTTTTACCATTTCGGTACGGAACTTCTTTAATAGGCAGCTCACAAAACATAACTATTGTATGCATATAAGATTTTCTAAAAATGACAACCGCACTGTCTCGCTATGCAAATGGTCGGTAACAATATATCATTACCTTAATACAATCTATAAACTCTTGCATAAACTAGACTTTCACTTTGAAAATGCAAATTACTGATACTTAAGTATGTAACTTTTACATGTATGGATGACAATGCTCTGGCGTTCATTATACAAGGCACGTTGATCGAAGGTAAAGGGTTCTCGACCTTGGGCAACTGTCCAATCCAATATCTAAGTACGCCCAGAATAAGGTAAGTAAGTGAGATTCTTTGAATCAATGGTAAAAATAATTTATCATTATCATTTTACCGGAAAATTAATTGAAAAAGTACAATTTCAAGGAAAATCATTTGCCGTATTTTGCATGCATTTTTAATTATTAGTACCTAATCACCTTCTTTTGATAGTTGTTTTATGCTTTAGAAGTGATTCTATAAAACCATTTTCATTTTCAGTTTCGGTGGATATCAGTCTCTCAGGATTACCTTAACAGATGGAATCGACATGAGCCATTTTAATGTCCCCACTGCTGGGGCACATACCTTGCTTATGGGTGGATAATCACCTTCTTTTGATAGTTTTTTTATGCTTTAGAAGTGATTCTATAAAACCATTTTCATTTTCGGTGGATATCATTCTCTCAGGATTACCTTAACAGATGGAATCGACATGAGCCATTTTAATGTCCCCACTGCTGGGGCACATACCTTGCTTATGGGTGGATAATCACCTTCTTTTGATAGTTTTTTTATGCTTTAGAAGTGATTCTATAAAACCATTTTCATTTTCGGTGGATATCATTCTCTCAGGATTACCTTTACAGATGGAATCGACATGAGCCATTTTAATGTCCCCACTGCTGGGGCACATACCTTGCTTATGGGTGGATAAGGAGGATGGGCATAAATCACCGGTCCAATGCGGATTGGTGGGTGTTAACAACTGAAAATGCAGGCAAGACCAACGGCTTGACGTGCCTTCCGAAGCACGGAGGATCTCGAGATAATACATTTTTGGTCACACATCCCATCCAGACTCTACCAAAAGATGCCTCCTTCTTTACCAGGTTGAAATACCCCTAGTGAAAATTTTAAATTATCTTATGATTTTATAAAGATATTGAAGAGATTTAGATTATATTACGCTAAATAAAAAATTTAAACAAATACGTACCAGCTTAGCGACCTCCGTCTTAATGAACGGCTTGCATATCGCGTGTATCTTGCTGATGTATGCCGGCGCGTTGATCACGTGCACCTGCTTCAGGCGGATGGGGATGGCTTCCTGAAAATAACATATAATATTATATATTTGACCTTGTATTAATGCTGGGCTGAATATGCATTTTTATGTTAATTACAAAATCATTAATGAATGCAACCTTTTAATGATTAGTAAAAGTGTCACACGTGAGTGTCACAATAATGTTTCAACACGGACCTTGGCTTTTTGAATCCAAGATGTGTCGTAACTTATGGGTGCTTAAGTATGGGTTCAGTGACTGACACCTGAGTGCTTATTACATAAAAAGAAACGCTGTAATTGGACAATGCTTGTACCAGTCTCATTCCGTGACACTATACCTAGTAATGTATCAATTCGTTATTCATACTCATATTTCGATGCTATAATGGGACTTAACATGATGAGGAATAAATTGTTGTATTACCCGTATTCTACAAAATGAAATAAAGTTTTTTTAAGATTTGGATCTTTATAGCATTAGAAACATTTTAAAGGCAGTTAACGAGTGAGTGTTGTTAGTAAATTGGTAATGTATTTTGGACTATCTCTAAACTTAAATAAAATATATTACGAACAACTTTTTTAAGCAATATTGAAATTGCGATAAAAATATCAGCTGTTTCATAATTTTTTGCAAAGTTTGCTAGAAATGTTGTATGTAACAGCTGATTTTTTTTACCATTTCAGAATTGCTTGCATACAAAAAGTTTTATTAGTTTAATTTTGTGTTATTTCATTATTGTACAGGCTAGAAAATCGCAAATTATATTCCGATGCCTCATTGTTATTTCTTGTATTGTCTGACGATAAAAATATGTAAAGGAAAAGATAGAAGTGTCTAGACCAATTATCGAATAGACAAACTTTCACTGTCCATTTAGAATATCCGGTCGGTCTGCAGAATTCTCAGTCACTCTCAGTGTTCGCACAAGTGCCTCAATGTATCTGTCGTCTACAGTACTTGGTTTCGCCCCAATAAACTTGAAACTCGTCCTGCGCGGATATTAGTACATAGCAGTCATTGCACCGGCGGCCTCATGTATGTTTCAAATATAGGTTCCAAAACAATCGCCGTCTATTTCTTAATTGATATCAGCGCTATAACTGTGTCATAACAATGCATTAGCAAATATCGGAACAGCTGAATGTGTAATGTTTAAATTGAGCTGAGATAGAGGATCTCACTGTACGTTTGTTAACTCGTCATGCAAAAACTGCTTGACTTTTTATCTCAGTTATTATTCAGCGTGGATAAAGTCGCGGGCAAATGCTACTACCAACCTACATTGAACTCTAAAACTGAATATGCATTGTATTTTATTTGCAACTGAATACACAACAACAAGTTAATAATAGATGGCTGCTAAACAACAATTCCAAAGCGCAAATCTCATACTCCCCGCAATACACGTATTTCCCACTGACATCATTAAACAACGAACCAGTAAAAAACGAACAAGTTCATGCGAGCCGATAACAAAACCAGAATTATAATGTTAACAAAAAAGGGAGATGAGGCTTAACGGAACTTTCCGCTCATGTTCCCTGCATGATTGGCAAATTTCGATCCATACTATTCTGAGTGAAAGGAACTGGTACTCTCAGAAAAAGTCCTTATCTATCCATCCTTATGAAAGACCTGAACGCCTGTGCTCCAGTAGTGGGGATATTGATGAATCATAAAATGATTAGAAAACGTCTGACTTTTGGTCTCAACTCAACTAGAATTAATAGACTATTATTACTTTTGTGGTGATTATGCAAATGGATCAGTGATCCTGCATAAGCTGTTATTGCTTGCTAAGGCATAGTCAAATAGGAAGCAAGCGACAGCTGCAATTGATCAAGAATGATAACATCTTGTTGTGTAGATAATGTACTTGTAAGTCTTGTAGTAACTATTCAGTAACCTGTGGTATTAGCTATTAGGTAGTTAGGTATTAAACATTTTGTAATAAGTATTCAAGAAACGAGCATTCTATCATCACCTTTGACTGCCAATTACAATGATGACTGACAATCAAAAGATGTCTGTTGGGGTTGCTAAATGACATTGAGTGTGGAGGTGTTTGCATGCACAATGCTATTTTCATAAGTGAAACTTAAGAAAGCAACTCGTCTTAACTACTTAGACGGTAATCAAATGCCATTGCCAGTGCCAGGTTTTTATGTGTCAGAGACATCGTGACTTGTTTTAATACAGATCGAGACTACCTATTTGTAATTCAATTACGCAAGTAGAGAATGCAGTCATTAAAAATAAATTTAAACAAACGCAACTACAAATAGAGCATAATTGTGAATATTTTGGCAGATCATCAGTAACCTTAGAAGAATATTTATCACCTGTGTATAAATCATGTACTTCCTCAGTACAGACAGATTGATCTTCGGTATGAACTTTAGCGACACGTTGGCAGAGTCGAAGATCGGTATCTCCCCCGCAGGTATGTCGTCTTCCTCCGTGAGCCTGGTGTCTGCCAGCATGAAGAAGGCCTTCACGGCGTCCACGAAGTTGAACAAGTCAAGGTCAGGGTTGTTTAGACGGTAGATGAACACTTTGTAGTTCTCTTTTGTCTTCCGAGGGAGCGGGATGAGATCTCTGGAAAAGGTAAAAGACTGGTTGGTCTTTTGTATTTGGAGCTGCCCCAAGTTCAAAATTTAGTTATTGATAGAGAATTCTGAGAGTTCATATAACTCTACGCTATCCCTTGTGATATTTAAAAATCGATGTAAAAAGTCGTAAATGATTGCAGGAGAACATTGTGACTCTGAAACTGAAAGAGCACACCCTAAATGGTCGTACAAAGAATACGCAAGCACCGGGTGAAGCGCAAACGGGCGTGCATTCGCCGTGTGAGGAGGGATCACGACGCTACATGATATTCCGAAGAATTGTAGGACTATTATTTCACACCATCATCAGTTTTCGATGGTTTATGTTAACTATACCACAGTGGTCTTAAAATCGTCAATCAATGGTGTTATTAAATAACAAATTCTGTTGAATTTTGTATAGAATCCCTGCAGATAAGTATACACCAGATATTGTGCAAAAACTGATCACGTTTTGAGTTTGACGTGTTGATCTCCTACAAAAAAACGCTAGTAATATCATTATTAATTATTATTCTGAGATGACAATTCTGTACCTTCAGTGAAAACTGATCTAACTCGAGTTATATCGATTTTGAATTTATTTCACTATTCAAGTCATCGAAAAATTAGCTTTTTTTGTGTCTAATCGGTGTATTTTTACGACTTCTATCAACAGAGATAAATTTTGTGCATAGTAATATAAGTGCTTGCTTTTCTATGATTTTTTTGAAATAAAATGTGTATATTAATATATCTCTAGTTAAAACAATGTGTACCGAAACTTATTTCTCTTTAAATTAGTGTCTAGAAATATAACTCGTTTTAAAGCTTTACACACAATTCAATAACAACTGACTTAAATTGTGCGTAGTGATTTATCTAGAATTATATCAATACACACATATAATTTCACAGTATGCTAGTTTGTGAACATTGATTCAACTCGACTTATAGCATTAAAAATGAAGTAATAATCAAGTCTTATTTTGTGTTTATCGATATAATTCAAGTTGAATCAATAATCACATATAGGTTTGGGATAGGTGTAAAATGATATAATTGACTTATATCAAAAAATATTATAATTAAACGAAGTAAAACGTTTGATTACTTATTGTGTAAAATGATATAACTGCCCAATAAACCCCCCGCGACCTCCCCTTCCCTCGTACCCTTCCCCCGCGCCTGTGTGGATATGATAGTGTGTTGTCTCAGTATTGCGCCGACGTTCATGCGCTGCGGTCACATCAGTAGAGACTCCGCGACACTAAACAAGATGATTGAAATGTAAGTTGTATCACTTTACACAAAGCATAATAAATTGTGCCATTTTATTAATAATGGGCTAAAGTCATTGATGGGATGAAAATCTGCCTTATGTTCCTTAAAATAAGTGTGAGATTGCTTCGATGCATAATAGTGAATTGTATCAATATACACTAACTTTTTACACCATTGCACGTTATTTTATACAAGAAATTAAATACATAGTATTTTTGATTCGGGCGTATTTTTTGTTCATTATCATTCATTATTGCCTGTCTTTGATCCCCGACGCAAAAAGAGAGGTGTTATAAGTTTAACGTGTCTGTGTATCTGTCTGTGGTATCGTAGCTCCCAAACGGATGAACTGATTTTGGTTTAGTTTTTTTCTTTGAAAGATAATTTTATCCTGATTGTTCTTAATCATGTATCATGAAAATTTGTTCAGCTGCTAACTTCTTTATGTCCGATCGATTCGGAATTTGGTACAGTATTACTTCAATGACATTGAAAGAACATGGGAAGGTAACCATAACCTGATCAGCCGTTAGAAGATCATCAGCTCTTTTCTAGTTGATGAGGGGATCTGGCTAAGTTCCAATGTCCAGTCAATTCGAAATTTGGTACCGTGACACTTCAATGATATTAAAAGAACATGGTAAGGTAACCCTGACCTGAAGCTTAAGCATCAACTGGAATCTGCAGAATACTCAACTCCTCACCAACATACAGCAGAGGTATCGTGTTTGGGATCACTAGAATGGTCTTTAATGAGTAGATTGCGAATAAAGTATAAATAGGTGGTGATGATGAGGCATCATCTAGAATCTGATAGATAGACGGTAATCAGGACTCATCAGCTTTTTGAAATTGAATTCAAAATTTGGTACCGTGTTACTTCAATGATAATGGCCGCCAAAAATTAAGTTTAAAAAGCTTCAAATAAAACTGAAATTAAAAATTTAATAAACCCCCGATACAAAAAAGCTAACTATTAATAAAAAAACCCCATACAAAAAAAGCTAACTCTTAAAAAGTTGAAAATAATATCATCAAGTCTTAAATAGCTCTATAAAAAAAAATTGCAAACGTCGGGGGACCACTAAGTTAATGGATTTAGATGTAAGCTCGTCACATTAACTTCGCGGTCCACCGACGTCTACAATTTTTCCATAGATTTATTAATGACTTGATAATAATGATGATATTATATTTAACTTTTTAAGAGTTAGCTTTTTATATCGGGGGTTTTTAAAGAATAATTTATTTACTATCATTAAATGTACTATTTTGGGAGTTAATTAATTTATTTTAATTTGCTACTGAATAGAAATGGGACTTATGAATGGTTTTTTTAAGATCGGTTTATTGCTAGTTGTCATTTACAAGTTGGCTAAGTTTGAGTCTGAATCACTGTAGTGATGGTTGTGTTGTCTTTACATGAAACACTCCGTAGTCAAGTCAATATTAAGCCAATGGGATCAATTCCCGATCAGCTCAATGGAATAAACTTTTATATTCATTTTCTTTTCTCTGAGTAGGTGTTTAAATATCAGCCTGTTTTCTATATTATGTTACGTTGAATTTCGATACAACAACAGTTTTAACAAGTCTAAACATCTGTTATGTTTTGTTTAAGTAAACCTTTAAGTTTAATATTGTTATGTTATTTTTTCTAAATTTAAAACACATTGTTCTGCTTATTCAAGTTGATTTAAGCGCTAATGAAGCAAGATTTAGTATTTTATATGATTACCAAAGTGTTAGTAACAAATTAGCGAAATATTTGTGGGTTTTAATAACAGCAAACATTACCTCATGATATTATTAAGTATTTTATAATAAGTTATATCACTATTCACTTAGCATACGTACTAGTTATATCGTTTGTAATAAAAGTTATAACAATGTCCACATCGATTTTTTTCAAAAAAGTTGTGAAAATTGATATAATTCGATTTTTTTAAACGATTCAACAAAACTAAACTCTAATTACTAACATTTAGAGTGTGTTCAACAATGTTTGTTCTACAACTTAAAAAAAAACATACAACTGAAAAGGCAGACACAAAAAAATAAAGTCAGTTAACATTTTACACGAAAGCAGATTTTCATGGTGAAAAATGATATAAGTTTTATTACATCACTATACACAAAATAAATAAATGTGATTAGTGATGTAACTAAACAATTTCATGAATACTGAAAAATCTGTAAGACATTTCTCTTTAAATAATACAAGAAAACAAAGTTAGCTTAACCATCTACAGTCTACAAGCACTTATTTTATTCTATCATTCTCAGTTGAAGAGTGAGATTTTTTTTAACTTTAAAGTCAATTTCCCGAAAATCATGTTTTTAGAGTTATACCTCTTTTCACGGAAGGTACAGAATTAAAACCGATTCTTTTATTAATGACTGACCTGTAAACTGTTTTGCATTCTATTATCATACAATCACTTGCTATTAAGGCTGCTTTACATGATGGTTATAATTATTAATGGTAGATATTCAACGACGAGGCTGTCCGACACTATGTTAATGTCTTAAATTACTTTGAGTTGCAATCTGTCTGTTTGTATTCTGCATAGCAAATATAGCAATTCTGCAAATAAATATATTGTTTTCGATTGATTTTGTAGCGCAGTGATGAGGATTTTTCTATAACACATTTTTAGGGTTCCGTAGTAAAACAACGAACCCTTATAAGATCGTTCGATTCCATCTATCTTTATCTTGCGTCATCTTTACCAGCATTGTGGCCTCTACAGTTTTGAACCGAAATTGATGAAATTCAATACATAAATACTTCTGTTAGAGATCTCAATTTTAACGTAATATTTGTTGAAACATCTTGAGTTGGAACAGAGACTACGGAACCCTATTTTCTATGCATGGCCCGAAACGAACTTGGCCGTTTTTTATATAGTATTATATAGAATTATGTAAGAAACTGTCTTGGCTTATTTTGCATACCATTTATAGTCGACCCTTAAAAGTAAAGTCATTTTAACAAATCTTTCTGTCTTCAAAATGTTGTATTGAATTACATGTGTCGTGTTGAACCCAGCTTATGTGCAATCAAACTCCTTTCACTTTTTTATGAAATTTATTCTGTAACGGCTCTGTTTCAGGTCGAAACTACTAGCGAAAGAGAGTTTCGTCAGTATCAGTTTTGGCCGGGTTTCTTGTCTAGACGTCGTGGTTTACGAAATAGTTAGCAAGGTAGACATCATTTGGGTCTAGCTATTAGAATCAACGAGTAATTTAATAAGACGTAAAGGATAATGATGCAGATTTCTTTTATTTTTTTACTTACATAAAATTGTTTTTTATTGTTATTAACTTACGTGATTTTGCAGACACGTTTGAACTCCGGCGACCGCTCTTGCTGAAGGCGAAGAACAGGACGATGGTGCGTTTAGCGCTATTAATAGTTAGCTGAGCTAACAGCTGACAGAGGAGCTAACTTATGGCTCTTCTATCAGTCCCTTGACTTACGTGATTTCGAAGACGCTTCTGGGGGTCTAGCCAAAGTAACATTTGCAAATCTTCGTTATCGCTTCGCTTTTGAAACATGTATGGGATTGACATAGGGTTTCGTTATCAATCGAAATTTAAAACGACAAATCCATACATTTTTCGAAGCGAAGCGATAGCGAAGATTTGCAAATGTTACTTTGGCTAGACCCCCTGATATCTGGCGATCAGGGGTCCCCTATTGCTGAAAATATCCGGCGCGGTGGATCTAAAGGTTGAAGAAGAGATCGATGGTGCGCTAGCTAGCTCCTGTCAGTCCCTTGACTTACGTGATTTCGAGGACGCATCTGATCTCTGGCAACCAGGGGTCCCTATTGCTGAAGATCTCCAGCGCGGTGGATCTAAAGGTTGAGGAACAGGTCGATGGCGCGCTAGCTAGCTCCTGTCAGTCCCTTGACTTACGTGATTTCGAGGACACGCCTCATCTCTGGCGACCAGGGGTCCCTATTGCTGAAGATCTCCGGCGCGGTGGATCTAAAGGTTGAGGAACAGGTCGATGGCGCGCTAGCTAGCTCCTGTCAGTCCCTTGACTTACGTGGATTTCGAAGACACGCCTGCTCTCTGGCGACCAGGGGTCCCTATTGCTGAAGATCTCCGGCGCGGTGGATCTAAAGGTTGAGGAACAGGTCGATGGTGCGCTAGCTAGCTCCTGTCAGTCCCTTGACTTACGTGATTTCGAAGACGCGCCTGATTTCTGGCGACCAGGGGTCCCTATTGCTGAAGATCTCTGGCGCGGTGGATCTAATGGTGAAGAAAAAGTCGATAGTGCGCTTGGCGCGTTCCAGGCTGTACCCGCAGCTGGAGAGGAATCGCCGGAGGAGGACTTCGTCTGGAAGAGAAGGAAACTGTCAATGACATAGATTTTTACTACAGTAATGGTCATCAGTGTTACACAGGCGGGATAGCACATATTTTAGTTTTGGCACAGAATTTAAATTAAATTAGTTATATGTCAGTAAGTTATGTAAACCAATAGAAATTCGATTGAACGCTGACGTTAACTAAAAAATAAGCAATAGAAAGACTGATTAATTAAATCAAGGTTTCAAACTAATAGAATTTCAACACAAGCATAGACACATAACTTAAATTGTCTCTGACACCTGTCAGCCTCTAACAGCTATTCATTTGTCTCAATTTTTTAGATTCCGACGAATTGAGATCCTCCTCCTTTTTTTTAAAGTCGGTTGAAAATAGTTTGCAGCCTTACATCGTTACAAAATAGAATTGAAACGGTCATTTCATTGACGGCTGGGTGTTAATGTTTCGTGCTAACAGTGTGTGTTGATTTAACGGGCAGTTGTAGTGATACAATGTGCAAGCAAAGTTCCATAACGGTAAAATATTACTACTACATTTTGTTATCGGATTCTGGCAGCTTTTACTTCTTGTATGTACGACCTTTCGGCACAAAAATAACTTATTTTGTGCTTTCAGAAGTTTCGGTCTCAAACAAAGAAGATTTTTTAAATCTTAATGAATTAAAAAGAGAGATTATTTATAACAAAAAGAGAAAATCTAATAGACACCAATAATACAATTTGATGTAGGATGACAACGACGATTTATGATAATATAACTCATATGACTATTTATTTTGATGACAGGTAAGTGCTTTATTTTCAAACGGAAAAGTCTCAAATGGAAATATTGATTCAGAAGTCTAACTTTATAAACAGGTACATTACTCATTAACAATTTGAACATTACAATAATATTTGGTTTTGTGGACAAATATTGTTACGTAAATATTTACGTTTCCTCATTGGACGTTGTAATAAGCCTGTAGGTACTTACTTAATTCACTTGAGTATACTTATGGAAGTCAGTCAAGCCTTTTAGCAATCAATTTGACATTTACTCTAGACTCTAGCTCGAGTTTTTGCGTTTTGCATAATTTTATATTATGCAAAACGGTCAATATTCATACGGTAGTGTACGCAAACTTTCTTCAAATACCTTATCGTATTTTATTTTTCTATTCCTGTCCATCCTAAGGTTGCCTGGAAGAAATCGCTTTTTAGTGATAAGACCGCCAATTGTATGTCTCCTTCGTACTTGTGATTTTCTTTCTGTCACTTCTTAATAAGGATTAAGAAGTGAGAGTGTTTCAGTCAAATATGTGTCTATCATGTGTATCAATTTTCTCTTTCAATTTATAAATTAAAAGTAAAAGTCAAAATGGATACCTAGGTAAAAATAGTTTTATAACTATGTAGGTAAAATGGAAATGTGAAATGAGTCTATTACCTATCTATCACATTTAGTAACGAAACCGTGTTCAGACGATATTCTGATAACCTGATGATCATGAAAAATAAATTGACGCAAATATTCTACACTTATAAAAGTATATTTCCTGATTGACTGATTCATCACCGCACTGTACAGTTCCACGCGGACGAAGACGAAGACACGATCTATTCCTTTCTAATACCAAAAACTAATACCAAATGGTATTTGTTTATTACCGTTATAGAATGTCTATTCCCAACGAATACCAAATTTTAATTTTTTTAATATAATTTAAAAAAAGTTTGGTATTCGTTGGGAATAGAAATTTTATTACGGCAATAAACAAATACCATTGGTATTAGTTTTTGGTATCCGAAAGGAATAGATCGAAGTCACGGACAGAATTAAGCTAGTCATTACCAGACTAAGTCAGGTAATTACGCAAAAAATCTATCCACTTACTTAGTGTATATTTTTTTACACTTAAATAAAGAATGTTCGGTTGGCAATATAAATCAAAGAGATTGCTCAAAGCTTAAAGTGTATCTGTGGACTGGATGGTGCAATTTGCCTGGAATCTAATTTATTCCGCTGCTGCAAGGATCTTTTACGCGTTGTGCCCTAGTTAAATATCCAAACTGGTTTAATTACAATTAATTAATCCCTTAGTGACTTAACCTACATTTTGTAAACGTCGCGAATTATAACATGAATGATACATTATAACATGAGTGACTCGGTAGCTCAGCGGTCAGAGCATTGGACCGGATATCCATAGGTCGCGGGTTCGATTCCCGTCCGAGAACATGATCTGGTGCGAGTCCTATTTTTTCTAGTATATTATTTAGTATTATGAATGATACACCTACTCGTAAGTAGATCTGTAACAAAATATAAAATGTATAAATTTATTTCTTTTTCAAAATCATCATCATCATCATCATAATTTCATAATATCACAGAATAGCACTAATAGTATGGTCTAAAAACCATAGACCATCAGCCATTTTTAATGTCCCCACTGCTGGGGCACAAGCTTTGCTTATGGGTGGATAAGGAGGATGGGCCATACCAATGCTATTGTAACAAAACTTTTGTACTATAATATGTAATGTTTGAACATTAAGCTAACTTAGGCAACATAGCTTTAGCGAAAAAAATAAGTTTCTTCTAAGTTGCAACGGAAAAAGTAGTAATTTTCGCTAACAAAAAAAGGAGTCAATTTCAAGGTATTTTTTTAATGCTAAGAAAACAAAATAAATAGACTTTATGCTGATAGTTGGCGGCTATAGTCATAATTTGATGTCATGTCCAGCAACTGATAAATATTTTAAATCACAGAAGTGAGTGAGAAAAAAACTCATAGCTAAGGACCCAATACTAACTAATTTAATAAAAAAACAAAATTGAAAGTAAGAATTAGGCGAAGTTAATTCCTAAATTATGGTGCTATATTATGTATTCTTGTGCTGGTGCGTTCGTTGTACACATGCATAGGAAAATTATCCAATCCAAGAAGCCTTTCTTACGTTTGATAAATAGTCTACATAATTTTGTATGTGCTTCGTAATAAAAACTTATGGGTTTTGTTACTGGTTGATGTTCGCAAGGAACCTTATTTATTACAAATGTGTGATAATGTTCGTATAAAGAACGTGTCAGATAAATTGATGCAGAGTGTGTCTAAAATGAAAAAATACAGGGTCATTTGTAATTCATTTAAAACCTCTCGTGGGGTTGATCAGACCATCAAACTGAACAACATTCATTATGGGACCAACCTTAAAATCGCGAAAAAAAAACAGCTGATTCATACAAAAGTACTATGCCTACTCCATCAAAATGTATGAAACAGCTGTTTTTTTTTCGCGATTTCAAGGTTGGTCCCATAATGAAAGTTGTTCAGTTTGATGGTCTGCTCAACCCCACGAGAGGTTTTAAATGAATTAAAAATAACCCTGTATACGTCAGTTTTTTAAAACCTTCTGTTTTCTTTAATTTATTCACATAAACACAACGATTTACAACAGTTATAAAATCGGAAAATTGGAAATTATAATAAAGTCTCACTTACCGACATCATGTGGCAGATGTGGCTGTTTGCAGAGCCAGTTTTTGATGTTGACGAGGTCCCGATTGTTCTCCAGCTCTTGGTCAGGCATGTTCCTATAAACATGAACATGGCATAAGTCGTTTATTATTGACCGAGCGAGCGCAAAGCGCGAGCGAAGCGTTTCCGCTTCAGCTTTGGCAAAACTTTTTTCGTATGTCTGTCTGTTCTTCTCTAGGTCGCATTTCTTAACCGATTTTCGTGATATTTTGTAAGTAGTTTCGATAATTATAGGTGTTTATTTTTTTGACGATTCAGTTTTTAGAAATTTTGTTAGCTATTTTAAAATGGTTAAAAATTTCTTCACAAACGCGAGGTCTACAGCTCACAGCTAGAGCCACTATTTTATTATTTACTTCTTCGTTTACTAGCGGCCGCCCCCGACTTCGCCCACGCATGTAGGATTTGTTTCAGGGCCCCATATCAGCTTACAAGCCCTCATTCACTCGGTTCGATATATTTTAATTTTTTATCGACTAAAATTAGCTTACGTAGTAAAAAGTAAGCCTGCTAAAATTCATCAAAATAGGTTCAGTCTGCGGTTTAACCGTGAAAACATTACAAAAATACAAAATTACTATCGCGAATATAATATTACCATATCAGGTAAGTGCTATGCTTAACTTAAATTGTATATTTGACGAATCATTAAATAAAGTTACCGTGAGCAAAGGCAAGGAAGTTGCAAACAAACAGCCTAGAATTCTAAACAGAACACAATCAAGCAGACGACAATAACCATGTTGACACGCTCAAGAGGACGAGCTAGTGCGTGCTAGAGTATACTTGCACAGACAACATCCTGTTTTAACAAAACTACATACCCACTAAAATATACGTAATCTAATAAAGTATATGCAGAGCCCAAAGATAAAATATAGGATACCTATAATAAGTATAAAATAGCTTTGATTATCAAGTCAAAGTTTATCGTATTATGAAACACATTTTTTTATTTTGCAAAATTTTGTGAGATTTTGCTAGAAATAATTTATGAACTGACGCCTGTAAAGTGTAAAATGATGTAAATATACCGATTGATGAATTACGGGTCGGAAATAGTGAAATTATAATACATTTCTAGACAAGATTTTTAACGAACTAAGGTAATAATGACTGAAATGTGGCCAAATGATAAATACAAATATTTTCAGAAGGTACTCACTCACATTTTCAAATAAATATTAAACAAGAACCAAAATGTATGATTTCGTTGAGCAGTAGGTACTATTATTATTTCTTCAGTCCCTTTAATTTCAAAT
Source organism: Catoptria pinella (assembly GCA_963556745.1). Taxonomy (NCBI): domain Eukaryota; kingdom Metazoa; phylum Arthropoda; class Insecta; order Lepidoptera; family Crambidae; genus Catoptria; species Catoptria pinella. Next base: position 8,803,336 of record OY750774.1, on the reverse strand, counting down.
AGGTACACTAGATGTTATCCCATTTATTATAGGAATTAAAATTTGTTACTTTTTTATATTATTAACAGTTAACATATCGAAACGGAAACGATTGAGCAGAGCAGCTCATAAATTATTAACGAAAATTATTGCTGGAAGTGAGTTTTAAACAAAAGCCTTTATTTTTTTCTGTTGGAACAACTTTTGTCTTTAACGACACACAACAGGTTTGGCGAGACAATCTACATAACTTATTGATAAACGAGTTAAATGACGAATAAGTTAAAAAAATACGAAATTATCGGAACGTGGCTTTTTCGGTTGTAAAAAAGACTTAAATTGCTCTTTCTCATTTAAGGAAAACTATCGCAAAGGCAATGTTTAAGAGGTGATCCGATCACTTAATAAGACAACAATAATTTGGTAGGTAGGTATGGCAAAATTGGAAAATTGGAAAACATGAAAACATGTATCAAATATATATAATTAAGACAAAATCTAAAATCTTACCCCCTTCTTGTGAATCATACCGTTATTGGCATTGAGTTTAAAAGTGAAAGCTATGCACCACAGTGGTCAAAAGCATGGAACAAGACGATTATCTAGCCGAACAATACCTAAATAACACGTAAATAATATCTATGTACTTACCTATTTTTAGTTTATAAAGTCTTTAAGATTGCTAAAGCAATTTGGCAAACCTTTTTGCTAAACTCAAAAGCACGATATTTTATTGAATTTATTATTAGGCGGATGTCTGGTTTCCGCATTTGTACAACAGATGTATAGTCACACAGTGTTTTTTCCCTTTCTTTTTAATGTCAAACTTAAATAGTTTGACAGAGAGTAACCATTGTGTAAAAACACATCTGCTATCTATACAATCTTTATAGTAAGGGGGTTAGATCTTAGAGATGTTTTACTTAATGTTATCATCACACATCGAATGAACTAGCACTTTATGTTATCAAGTGTATAAAATCCATTGTTTACTGAACTAACGAGTAAAGGTTTAATATAATTAATTATTTGCATGGAACCAGTTTCCTTTTATGAACCTAATATTCCTGCCCTCGCAATATCCGTGAAGAATAGGAACTACCTACTTTTACAAAGGAAAATTTTTAGAAACATTCATTTGATATTAAATGAAAATTTTAGAAAATTTTATGGGAGGGATTCCATTCCAATATCTATACTTTGTCTTATCCTAAAAAAGAATCTACTTGGGACAAGTTTTTATCATCTTAGGGTAACTAATTTTTTTTAAAGCATCTTGGGTGACCAATGTGGCGTAACTACACAAAATATTATCTTTATATAGTACACACGACAGCACCTCAGACTATACATGTTGACCTTGAGACCGCCTTTATGCCCTACGTAGTAAAAGCTGTTTTCGCAGTTTAACTGTATAACCTGACGTGCTGTCGTGCGTACCAATTTGAAATCATCGCGTCTGGTGGCACTGCGTAAGTTTCGGGTTAGACGAAAACGAAAGAGAAGTGGGAAACGGACGAAACTTGAATAAAATTACGGACTAAATGACACAATCAACGGGTCGGCTTGCTAGAGTTGCTAGGTATTGCTAGAGCGAGGCCTCACGTAGCAAGACGTAATTAGCTCAACCGATCTACGTGAGGGCGCATCAATGAGGATAACCCAGGGTCGAATCGAAGCTGACGATGACGTAATCATAACAACTCATTTCTAAGTATAGGTGTACCTATCCAAAATACTTACCCTTACTAATAATAAGATTGTATAGCAGATGTGTAGTTACACAATGGTGACTCTCTGTCAAACTATTTAAGTTTGACATTAAAAAGAAAGCGACAAAACACTGTGTAACTATACATCTGCTATACAATCTATAATAGTAAGGGGTTATTACGTATATAGTTATCCCATGCTGATGTCACATACTAGTTGTATGTATGATACCACATACCAAATTTTTGGTTCGACTCGCGCTTGATTAAAAGTAAAATGTTAAAGTTTTCTTTTTTTTCCCAGCTGGTGTTCTTCTTCTTCTTCTTCTTTTTTTGTTATGGCGATCTACTTTCATCTTGGAAGTAATTTTTGCCAGTGTCAAGTGTTAAATAGTTCAGTGGTAGATATTGTTTAATTTTTCATTAGAATGCGGGTGCATCGCATTCCAATGCTGCTTGTAGCATTTGGTACCAAGTATATCAAGACAGTTTACTCGGTTAGTTCTGCCGAGGAAGCCACCACTTCAATAAAAGTTTCAGCTTCACACAACCAAGATCGCGCCTATTTCAATTATCCCACATATTGTTCAGTTGCGTAGACACTGTACCATATAACTGCACCAATTTTAAGACACAATATCCACTATGAATCAATTTGAAAATAATTAAAATAGACACCAAACCGAACTCGACAAAATGGCGCCATAAACTCCTCCAGCTGGTGTTTATGATTCCTTCAGTGTCCCATTTTTTTAGGTCCTAGAGTAAAAGCAGTATTTAAATAATGCTAGAGCAATGACACTTGATCTATCTTAGTGGTTATAGCACCCGACCGCATGATTTTATCACTTACTTAATTGTTTTCTTTCAATTTAATTTCTACTTTGTGTCTTTTATATAATTTAAAATTAACTTTAATGTTTTTTTTATTACGAGATTAATTTTACGAGGACGATCATAGTTAGTTTGTGTCGGTGAGTGGTTTGTTTGTGCTTACCATCAATTAATTATTTTTTTTAGATTTCTAAAAGGAAAACTATACATAAAACATTAACATCAGGTGGTGTACTATGTTCATACGAATATTTAGTTTCATTTTTTGTTTTATTTTAACATTTTATGGCTTTTCAATTTATTTTCAGAGGTCATAGTCATATAACAACATATTTATAGTTATTATAATAGTCACTGTAGACGTTTATAAGCTACCAGTAGGAAAACAGTTCAACTCAGGGTCGAGTTGTTTTTCTTTTTTTACAATCAATGCTTAATGAAATCAACCTTACAAACAAAAGTTGTGTTGAAAGGGAAATGTCGTAAATGTTTACTTATGGTCGTTTGTGTTGCCCAACAGTTGCACAATAGTTTGACAAACAAACATCCGACGGACTCGAAACGAAAGTTCATTGATTGACAATTTTAGTATTTTTTGTTTGTTTTGTCACGTACCCTATACAAGACAAAACAAAATTACTAAAATAATCTCCAAAATGGCTACAAACATTTTTTTAAATTCTGAAATGGTACTTAGTCGTATGGATACTCCAATCCAAAAGGCCTTGTAAAATAACCTTATTTTTTTAGAGTAAAATGCGGCACGTTGCCTGGAAGAAATTTCAATTATTGAATACCATTCCCATTACTTTTTTTGTAAAAAATTGTGTATGTACATACAAAATTGAAAACAATTGTATGGTAGAAAAAACTAACTGTTAATATTTTGTGCAAAAATATAGATAGCTATAGATAATAAGTAAACACGTGACTGGAGTATGGGTGAAAACTACTTCTTAATTCAGTATTTCTTACATACATACCTGCTTATATGGTTTAATGATCAAATTGGCGTAAGGCCAACAAGTTAAGATATAAACTGCGTTTGTGCAAGTTCTGTGAATTCAAGTAAGTAACTATGTTGTTTTGGTCACCAATAGGTAATACCTAAATATAAAACTACACTAAATTTTAGTTTTTCAGAAAGTCGTAGAAAAAAAGTTGTTGTTATTATTAACCTGTATAGTTTCAACCAAGTTACTTAAGTACTTACATGAAAACAACATAATACAAGGAGATCCGCTGGCATAGATTGTAAAGTAATTTTTCCTTCTACTTTTATATCCTTATTATAAAATCATGATCTGATCTCTAAGGTCAGCACGACTAACTTGATTATTGAACTTGAATTTGCAAGTAACATTGTATCTAAGCAACTTTGCTTAAGTTCAAGCTTAGCACACATTATTAAGCTTAGCGCACGTAGTATTAAGATTCTCTACAAATTCTCGGACATTAGAAGAGTCGGTCAACCGACGTAAGCGAAGCTGTCGTAACTTCTAAAAAAAGTACTGAATTGATAATAATTTTTCACCTCTCCAGCACCAAAAGGGCGTTAAAACTCACCGCAAAGAGCAAAATCGTCTTTTGCTGCGAGCGTGAGAAAAAGTTATTTTTTAATTATTTAATTTCGATGAAAAATTCACAATGCTATTTTTATATTACTGTGTCTGCTCAGTAGTCTCTACTTTACTAGACTACTTCGCTAGTTCGTGATTTAAAGTCGGCACTCGCAGCACAAATTGACTTTGCGCTCTAGTAAAACAAATAACTAAGTATTTCTAAAATGGATCGTGCAATGTGAGTTAGTGGAATGGAGGCATACAGATTAGAATTGATTAGATATATTAGAATAGTAGATTATGCAATAAGGGCTTAAAGTAGTGTATTGTGTCCCGGGCGCTATTATTGAACCCCGAGTACGAGGGATTCTATGGTTAACTCCCGAGCGGAGCGAGGGAGTTAAGGCTAGAATCCTGAGTACGAGGTGTTCAAGATCGCCCAGCCTAACTCAGAATAAGATCTCATTGCACCTAAACTTTTTTGAAACCAACGTCGATCAAGCACGACTACATGGGTTGCATTCCAAATTCAAATAACATTATTCCCCATGGGAAAAATGACTTACTTTAGGAAAGGTTTGCATGACACATAATATGCCATTGACGAGCAGGTAGTATAAAAAATTATTCTGAGTTAGGCTGTATGTTATCATGAAAACTTTTTACGAAATTCATTTTCACCCGCGCACCAAGAAGGATTTATTTGAATGTCGAACGGACCACTACAGAATAGACGACAAAAAAATAAACTCTAACCCAACTATAAATGTACCAAAGAATGTAACTTTGTCGTTGCACGATTGGTGTAATGTTTCTAACATAACTTTTAATTTTCTTAAAATAAATATTCTTAATTTTTCATATTTTATTATTCTAACTTTAAAAAATTACTTAAGTACTTTCTTTATAACAGTCATTGGTTTCAATTGCCTCGCAGAAAGTATAAAAAGTAGAGTATACATCGCGGGCTTAAATGTGTATTTGTCATGGGCGATCTTGAACACCTCGTACTCAGGATTCTAGCCTTAACTCCCTCGCTCCGCTCGGGAGTTAACCATAGAATCCCTCGTACTCGGGGTTCAATAATAGCGCCCGGGACACAATACACTACTTTAAGCCCTTAATGCATAATCTACTATTATAACTCTTCATCTTAATAAATTAAGCTCGCTAGGGTGTCATCTATATCTCTGTTTCAAATTACTTACAGCAAATATCTTCAGCGGTTATTGGTTATTGTTAATTAGTTACCTACTTGTGCCCAACTTGGGCACTTTTGATGTTCTTTATCATTTACAAGTACTATGTATGTTTATTTTAGCTTAGTACCTAAATGATAAAAGCTTTTCCGAGATAATGGTGGACAAATAAATGCCGACAGACGCGATAAAATGGATTAATTACTTGATTATTATAATAAATAGTAGGTACTTATTGTAGGTACTGACGAACTGACGTACTCGTCACCTACAAAAATGATTGTCCAACACATTCGAGCAAGATTGTTCTGCCTCTAAACACCAATCAACATAAATGTTAAGGGCGTTGACGAAAACGGCATTTGTAACAAACTTTCAAGTCCTTATTTTTTGGAAAAAAATGAACCGATTTTAATGAAACTTCATACGCATAAGCAGGATACATAGGTCTTAAAAGTAAATTAAAAGCATTCTGTTACTATGGAATCAGTCCAATTTAGCTGTAGGTAGGTAATTATCGATAAAGGGGTTCAACTAACTTTTTAGAGCAATGTATCTGCTTATGTGTATGAAGTTTCATTAAAGTCGGTTCATTCATTACGAATAATAAGGACTTCGCCGTAATGCTCTCAAAGACAAAAAACTTCCATGACAATTTTTTTCTCTTAATGACGTTGTACCACATAGCCTCTTCGAAGTGCAGAGAGATCGTCTTTATATAAGCACCATTTTTTTTCCAATGGCGGCGCTAGTGTGCAGACTACGCTCTCTTAACAATGATATGAAATGTTAATCAGTGCTCGGTTACGATTACGAACCGTAAGTAGTACTTACCCAAGTAAGTAGTTCTTGCTCATAAAACCGTTAATGCTAAATTCTATCTATATTGAGCACACTGGCAGTGCTAATGTGAGGCAACAAAAAGTGCAATTTAACGCTCCGATCAAACGGTTAAAATATATTATCATAATGTTAGGTCAATGACCTGACTAATTCAAAGACCAGGCAGTTTATTTTAAATTAAAAAACGTGCTTTAATTACTTTTCGCATTAGGTTGTACCTACTTCTGTTATTTCCTGTATTAGGTGCCTAATGTATTAAAAATCTTAAAACACCTTTGTTAATTTCGACCGACAAAACGGTAGAAAATTTATTTTCTCAATTCGTCTCTTTTCAAGGCCTGCTATGAAAAATCGGACCCAAAGTCCTTATTAGATAACTCTATGATAACTCTATGTACCTACTAACATTTATGATTTATATTAGTCTTTGTCAGTCTTTGTTAGTCTTTACAGCCAAGTATCTACTTACTTATAATATTTCCTAGACTTCGGCGACAACGATAGTGAAAGTGTTAGTCGGTAATTAAAATTCTTCATCGCTGTTATTGTGTGTACTGTTGACACTTTCTTTCTATGTTCGTTTTTCAAAGTTCAAACAAATACATAATATGGTTGGTTAAATGTATCGTTCCTAAGAACGATCTAATATGAATAATAAGGTATTTATATATTATGTACTTATTTATTATATAAATACTATCATTATATTACACTATAATAACAAAAAGATAAGTTAAAAAAATAAGTAATTAACATCGTCTTCACTATCGCACTCATCCATCACCATCTAGCTAGACTAAAATCATCCTCAAAAAATATATTGTTATAATAAAAAACGAAAATCTTTTAGCTAAGTAGGTACTTACAAATCTTATTCAATTTTCCTCTGAGTTAAATGTAAATCATCAATTATATACCAACGAACTTATTTAAATTTGATACTTTATTCACAATTTAACACAACTTATTTTAAAAACTTCAGAGCAAAACTTAAATTGCCGTTTTTAAAATAAAAACGCGCGCGCTTGGCTGCCGTCCGAGACACACTGGACATAGGTACCGCAGTCTTCTCTCTTTGCGGTAACCTGCGTGCTTTAAAGCGGTTTAAGTATTTAGCACAAAAAGCTGTTGAATGACGAAACAACATTCACATACATGTTTCCAAATCAATTTATTCCAAAATTCATTAGGTACCTGAAACTGAGCTAAATGGGTTTCTAAATAATAGTAGGTTGGGTTTAAAGGTAGTTTTAATAATTCTAAACTGATGAACACAACTTGACATGTGGAAGAAAAAACACAGAGTACAAAACAAGGAAAATATGTTATAGTATAAAAAGTACAGAATTCAAAAACATAAGTTAAAAGTAAAAAACCATAAACTAGTAAAAAAGAGGCCGGCTCGGCAACAGAACCTACTGCTACTTATGTCGAAAAATGTGGGTACACTTTCAGAAGTTCAGTTAAGTAGGTACATCTCTTTTTATTTTTAATAGATACGTGTATTGTATAGGTACCTTGTTGGCTAGGTACTAATTCCCTTAAAATAATAGTGGATTGGATATAAAGGTGGGTAACCTAAATGAATAGAAATTAAAAGTGTTTAAGTATACAACATGTTACAAAAATACCCCTAATGCCGAATATGGCATATAGGGACCATCAAACTGATCAACTTCTACTATGGGACCAACTCTGAAATCGCGAAAAAGAAATCAGCTGTTTCATACAAAAATTTAAATCGAAAATAACAAAATACCTACATGAAACAGCTAATTTTTTTTTTCGCGATTTGAGAGTTAGTCCCATAGTAAGAGTTTTTCAGTTTGATGGTCCCTATAATACCATATTCGGCATTAGAGGTATTTTGTAACATGTTGTATACAATATTAGCAGTAAAGTTTGTGAAAGATATATTAGGTACCTAATTAATAAGGCAGCATGACTGTTCGTGGAATGTAAGATGCTTGAATTATTATAGAAACGAGCGAGTCAAACAACAAGGACAAGATGCTGCATGCAGCATCGGCTCTAAGAAACTAGGTACACACGACAGCACGTCGTTAGGTTGTACAGTTAAACTACGAAAACAGCCTTTATTACGTAGGGCATAAAGGCGGTCTCAAGGTCAACATGTATAGTCTGAGTTGCCGTCGTGTGGACATACTTGAAAAAAACGTAGTTAAGTAACTACTTATACTAGAAAACATTAATCGTTTCGGTTAGCGGTGAAAACTTACATAAAGTAATTCTTGCAGAGTCGGCAAAGTCTTTGACGCGTTTTTTGTAGACTTCCTGTTTCCTTCTTTCCTTTTCCTCTTAGGTATACCCTTCCGGTCGCGAATTTCGTTCGATCGCGTTGTCCGATTGATCGAACCACGGGAACAGCTCGTTTTGTGGTCCGATCAATCGAACAGCGAAGATTCTTATCCGCAGAGGCTTACAGAATAAAATACGTCGCTTTGTACGTACCGCAAGCGCTCTCAAGTTGGTCACTTGACACTTCTTGTACAACACATTGACTATGGCTGCTGAACTAAATTCGCACGGTACCGCTAACTGCTGCGCTCGCCTCGCTAGGCGAGTCCATAGCACACGCGTTTGTCCAGTGATAAATTGCACCGCGTGTGCTAACCGGACCGACTAGGTGAGTCGGGCCCTGGCGCAACGATTGTGCGCGTGGACTCTAGACGTGAGTCGGCGAACATGCCAGTCGAGTCCATACTGACGCGACGCCTGTGCTCACGGATGCGCTACGGGAGTCCATAGTAATAAATTGATATTGTATGTTTTTTCAACTCAACAAATAAAATAATATACCAGAAATCGACTCGTCACTAGACCTGTCTCAGGCGGGAACCAAACAAAACAAATTTAGGTAAAGGTATTTCTATGGTAACTAGACCTCCCTCTGTGTGACCCCCCCTCCCCCCCTCTCTTTCCTATACTATTTACATTATTATTACGAATTCATTAGTAATAAATAAATCATACTGAATAATTTATGACCCTACGAGAAATCACCTTGGAGAAAGTGGCGCCCTCATCTTAATTAAATTTATTGCTAGCTAAATACATAATGTATCTAAAATTTACATTGCAGATTGAAGCTAAGGTTCTATAGTTTATTTATAAACAATAATCTCTGCAAAGTATAGTTCGTTGTATGTAGTAATAGTAGGCAAACGTGACAAAAAACGTTTTCAAAGAATTTGTATGGACTCCGCTCGCGAGTTGTGAGCACAGCCGTTTTGTTTTGGTGGACTCGCGCTGTGAGTCGTTAGCACTAGCGCACCGCCAAAACGTCCGACACGCTAGGTGAGTCGACGCGTACACCTGTCGCAATTTTTCGACTCACGACGTGAGTTTTGAGCAGCCAAAGGGTTAAATTATCGCATCGTATTCTTGCAGGTACGTAGGTACTTTAGATCGTTAGATTTGTATAGCCCAAGTGTTGTAATGTAAGTGACGTTAAAAAAGTGAAATGTCGGCTGTGCGGCGCTATTATTTGAAGTGAAAAAGGGCTTATATAAGGATTTCAAAAAGATACCTATATCATGACGACCGTAATAAATAACTGAAAAGAACTAAAAAACCCGCCTGCTGCATCAAAAGACAAGTCAACAGAAAAGATTGACCTAGCAATAAATTCTATGCCTCCGACTGCATGTTATTAAGTTGCCTTTAATATTGGATCTCGTTTCCCTCTTTTCAGTTGACTTGAGGCAGGCGGGTTTTTTAGTTTTTTAAATTTTTAGAGATTGGTAGTAACACGGGCAACAAAGGTATCAGTGGTAATTGTATTTGTGTTGTGTGGCACATCAGACTATACCATGTTGACCTTGATATAATGTTTCGTAGACCTGTTTTCGTAATTCAACTGTTTAACTTGACGTGCTGTCGTGTGTACAACAAAACAGACCAACTTAAGAGCGCTTGCGGTACAATACCTATTCGTTGTTCTGTGACAATACGACGTATTTCATTCTGTCTCTTTTCTCTTTCCCATACATTCTCGAGCGGATCACTGTTTATAGTCAATTTCATTGTACTTTTTAATTTACTTGAACTTGTACACTTTATTAACCTGTGGTATCTGTCAACCAAATGCCAGCTGTCAATATCAAATTTAAGTCAAGTTGACATTTCATTTCTTAATTTTTTTCGAAAAAAGCAAAGAAATATGGTTTATGCAGCCTTTTATATTTTATAATGACTTTTTATTTCTTTTGAAGATTATTTTAATGTGGATAGCGAAACGTTTTTCAGTCATTTATGTCCAGCGTTGCCAGAATGTTACAAAAGTAACATTTTACGTTACTTTTGACCCTCTCATGTTACCTCCATGTTACACGACTCAATATGTTACTTTATGTTACTTTTTAGATTTTCCAGCAAACAAAAAAAATATTTTCATTTTCATTCGGCATTCAAGATTTTTTTGTTCGTTATCTTCTTAGAATAATAACTATATTCTAAGGTCATTTTGGCGCACTTGATTTTGTGGACTGACATATTCACTCACTCGCCTGTATTTCTTAATTTTCCATCCCGCTTACTTAAGCACAAGTGAGGCGAGTGGTGACTAGCAGCGAATGATTACAATCGATTTTAAAATTTTAAATGCTTAAACAAAATCATTAGGTACAGATTGATTGTAATGATTTTTTGACCAAACCGTCATCACCGCAGGGCCCGGAGCGCGCGGCGCGCTACTAGACTTTTACACGAATGGGTACAAACAAAGATGTAGCCATCTTTCAAACACAACCCACCTATGTAGAATTTTAATATAAAAAAATAACTAAAATGTTTTTTAAGACTGTTACTAATTAGTTTACTAGTGGATAGGGGTCCACATCAGGCATTTTTCAGAGCATCGCCAGTCGATTATTCGATCAACAATTATTACGATTTTTTCGATGTTTAACAAATGTGACAGGAAACTTATTTTAGTTTTTGTGTAATAAAATGCCATATTATAGTATTGTGTCGTTTTCCACAATAAGTAGGTAATGTTACTTTCTCGTGAAAATGTTACTTTTTGAGCTGTCTCATGTTATATTTGACTATCTGCCACTGGCAACACTGTTTATGTCATTCTGTCCTGTCAATTTCTCTGCTGAACTCTGTTTTATTGTATAATTGTATTATCATTAATCAATCAACCTTTCTTTCATAATTCTTCTAGAATTTATTGTGAAATGCAAGGCAACTAAAGCTATCTATCTACAAAATGTTCAGCATACGTCTGCAACAGTTGTTTTATGTCTGTGACAGAATTATAATCCGAAATCTGAGAAATAGCAGAATAACCTATCCCTGTACAGACCCAGGATTGAGTCGAAGAGTCAGGGCATTTCAGAAGGATGGAGTAAATGTCGACGATGAGGATGCCGAAGAATTCATTGAAGCATCTGAAAGTGATTTCAGTAATGTATGTGTGCTTGTTTTCACGAAATTCATTACCAACTATAGTAGATTACATTAGCACAAGAGTGACATTGTAAATTATTGTTTACTCGTCCAATACATCTAAGTATTAAGATTGTATATTGTTATTAGCTCATGAATACTATTGGAAATAGTTTGACTTGGATTTAGAATAGCTGTGCACGAATTTGGGCGCATGGGGAGTATTAAATTTTGTGGTTTTTTTAACAGACTACAGAAGTCTCTTATACCCTTATTTAGTTTGTATTGTAATCGAAGCTGCCTTACTCCTGTAGCTCAAGTGATAGGTTAGAAATTTTAGGCCTGCTTAAAGAACAGCAGACCCTAAAATTTCAAATGCCTATCATAAAAAGTAGGACATTTGGGGGTAAGCGACAAGAAATAGTGGTTGTAGAGTGATTTCTATTAAATTAATAATGCTATTTTAAAAAGAAATGACTAGCTATATTTCAGAATTTCAAGATTTCCAAAACAATAACAAATTTTCCATATGCATAGAAAGGATGGTTGGTTGGGTTTGTTATATTATATTGATGTATAAGTCTATGTGTTAATGTTACAATTTTAAGTTTTATAGATCATTCACCATTAGCATCAGCAGTTGGAAATAACTTGTTAATCTTTTGCAGGTTGGAGAATCATACAACAAACACATGAATGAAACTCTCATGGGAAAATATCAATTGAGTCACCATATTGTTAAAGAGAAGTATTTCAAAGAGAATATGCCTAACCTGCTCACATGGAGTGAAAAGGAACAAATCCGCCATTTGGTAACAACAGCGCCTGATGAATGGACACCTGAAAAAATTGCTGAAAGCTTTCCTGTCACCGTACCAGTTGTCAAGGTAATACAATCTAGACACAAGTATGTTTCAGCTTACAACTTCTTTGGTACAAAAAATGCAAAAAAAAGTTTTGCTGCTTCCAAGAGACAATGTATTGTACGCAACTGGCATCCTCTGTAACAGGATTGTATCAAGTATTATCTCAATTATTATTAGTCTGACTTAATTGTTCAAGTATTTTTTTTCTTACAGAAATTAATAAAATTCCCTTGGAAACCTGCAACAGAACAACGTATCGCCCGACATGATGCATCAGTCATGAGAAACTGGAAGGAACTCAGAGAAGGTTCTTTGAACATATCTCTTGAATTGAAAAAGCATTTTCTAAAATTTTCAGACAGGACAATCCCACCTTTAAATACTAAATCTATAAAAATTGATATTACACAGGAACAAAAAATGGGTGAATTTGAAAGTATTGTTCGTAAATGTGCTGTAAAGGAAACCAATGGAAATGAAGAGAGTCAACAGACAGAGTCAGGAGAGGAAATGAATGAGCAAGTAGTACCTAATAAGAAGAAAGACTCCAAAAGAATGACATTAGGTGAACTCACTGAAAAAATCCAAAATCGTCTTGACACTGGGAAAAACATAGACATGAATGATGAGATCATTATACATTCTATCCAGAAGAACAACATAGTTGCTCATCCTCCTGAAAAAGACAGTGAAATAGAAACATACAACCCAGATGAAAGCAGGAAAGAATTGACTGCATTGAAAACTGATGATTCAAAACAAGATAAAAGTATAATGGACTACCCAGAAAGAATAAGAATACCCAAAAGAGCATATAAAAAGAATGCTACATACAAAGTGAATGATTGTTACTATGATCATGATGGAAAATTCCTGTATAGAGTATTAGGAATGCATAACAATTAGGGTAAGGTAGTAGATAAATCTTAATTAAATAAAACAGTGATTTATTGAAGCTTTGTTTATTTTTTATAAAAAATTATATGCATTTCATTATACTTGTCCAATGAAATAAAACTTGGACTTTCATTAATATTTAACACGTCTCAATATACCCATAGTAATGCAAGTGGCATGTCTTTTAAATTTTGATCTGAACTCTCTTAATAAATAATTTGATATTTAGAACAATAAAAAATACACCTGAGTGACTATTACCATTGTACCTTACGAATGGAACAAAAATATGGCTTTAAAACATCACTTGAGGCAGTTAAAATATAAACATTACTATAACTTAATCTAATTGGATACAAGAAAATAAATTAAACTGTAAACTCACTTAGAATAACAAAGGGCGTAGGCTTAGAATAATAACGACCTAGAACGATAGTTCCATACAAAGTGCACTGTCAAAAGTGAGGCAAAAAATACTGGGCCAAAATGGCTTAGGTTTCAGTTTTCAGATTTTTATCCTTCATACGTTACCTAATCGTACCTATACAAATGAAATAGTTTCAATTTTACAACAACCTTTAGAGGATTAGTAAATATTTAATTTAATTTAAGTTACGGTTAGGTAACGTATGTAGGATATAAATCTGAAAACCAATCCATTTTGGCTCAGTATTTTTTGCCTCACTTTACAGAGTCCCCGTATCTGCTTCTAGGTGTATTATCCTATGGGTGTAGGTACATCAAGCATTGCAAAACAATGTTAGTGAGTCAAAAAATAACTGCCTCTGTCTATAACTATGGTTAGTTGCATAAATAATCCTTGCATCAAATACTTGGTATATAATGAGTATTGTTTTACATGTGGGCATTACTGAAGTGTAATTTACACACAACAAAATATTCGACAATTGCGATATGAATATAAACATTGATTTTTTCTTACAACAGTAGTACCTATGGCAATCGAATTAATAAAGATGTGTTGCGTATATTATAATATTAATGTTGTTTATAAAAATAGGCCAAAATTCTTTATTTATTGATAATATCGTTATTGTACAATCGCGAAGCAGAAAGTGTTTTGTACAATGACCCGTCTATACTTTTCTGTTGCTCGCGCGCTAACATAATTGCCGTTGCACTCGCACAGACCAAGAGCATCTGTGTGAATGCGACAACAATATGTTAGAGCGCGAGCGACAGAGACAAGTATAAACGGGTCATAGTACAAAATTCTTTCTGCTTCGCGATCGGAGTTTAGTAAGTATAGCAAGCTAGTTAGAAAAAAAACTAGGAATATTTTTAAAATCTTTTGTGAATTAGACAGTGCGCGCTTCCTTAAAGATGGACTTCAAAATACACTGACCTTCAAAACTTAGTAGGTACCACACTTTTAAAATTGCTGTTTCTCTTATACAATAGTAGTTAGAGTTTTGCAATTAAAAAAGGTTTTTTTTTCAAGAAGGTTAACAATTCTGATGTTATTATTAAAAAAAAAAAATTTTTAGTCCTTTTTATTTCAAAAATATATCTTGTGTATTTTAAAAGTTAATACAATTTTAAAAGTGTGGTACTAAGTTTTGAAGCCCAGTGTAGTAGAATAATAAACATTCAGTTACCATAAAAATACAACAGCAAATAAAGAACATTATATGCCAGTGATATTTTCTTTTTGTTTGCATTGTTTTGTTTCTATGCTTTTTAGTTTTCATAACACAAATTGCAGGTAATAATAATGACCTAAACTATATTATTAGCGCGCACTGAAATTAGCTATTTTTATACTTGTATAATTCTGATAGCAGAATAATGTTTTTAATATTTAATCACTCCTCCCATAAAACGGCAACTACAGTTGAATCAGTATATTATTTAAGTAAATAGAATATTGTCATTATGACTGTATGTAGGTAGGTAGACAACAATATACTTAATAATGATTAATATGATTTTATCATATCTATAGTTACATCTTCTACACGTTCTATAAATACTTTCAAATTTTGGCAGTCACATTATCCTTAGTCCGAATGAAATAACAACTAAAACTTACGGTACTAGTCATATTTAAGGCCTATACTACACGAGCGGTTCTCCCGCCGCGGAAACCCGCATGTAAACAGCAGCAGACACAATGAACGCGATCTACATTGCGCTGTTTCCCGCCGCATAGTAAATAAATTGTCTGGTGCGGTTTACATGCGGATTTCCGCGGCGGGATAACCGCTCGTGTAGTATGGGCCTAACAAAATTAAAGGAATGATTATTTCATTACGTAAATAAACTCCAATGGGAAACAAAAATGGTATTGACATAAATAATGTGACTCTGTGAACACAATATACCGTAACCTACGATTCGTTTACGAATTCAACTGTTATACACCACAGTCAAGCGCAAAATCTACAACATGTCTCTGAATATTGCGGACTTAACCTATTAATCGTTTTATACAACATTAATATGTACACTCGTGCTTCATTTCACACTCCAAACTATGTACCTTTAGCACCCACATTCCTAAAGTAATGGATATGCCATAATGTGAATGTCATAAAAAGTCTACTCGTGCATGTGTTTATTGGGGCAAAGTATATAGGCCATATGATTACGATACGTTCACATAAAATCATATTTATAAATATTATATAAGCTAAGAAGCTATTATTTCAATCAATCAAGCTTATTGGTGTCATTGTTGAAAAAAAAATTTGCTGCAAAAAGCCCTTCTTATCTTTGTCTGACCGACGCAAGTATATTACTTTATTTTTGCAATGAATGATATAGGCATCGGCACGGATCTTGAGCGGTGAAATTTAACGAGCTACTTTAATAGAGACTTACTTTAATAGCTATACTTCTGCGCATTAAATTTCACCGCTCAAGATCCGTGCCGAGGCCTGTACAAGCATCTCATTACTAGGGCGGGTCCACATCGTATGATTGTGCCGTAACAATAATGATACGCGATACACCGCAATAATACAGATGTGCTCCCACTTTCAGCGATTTTTTTGAGACCAGTCGAATGGACGGGTGGTAGTGTAAATCTAAATATTTTTTGCTTGTTATTGACAGTCAATGGACGGCGCTGAAACTATTTAAGTATTTTATAGTTTGTCTAGTTGTAAAAGTTGTTTACTATCACATTCACATTCCTGGAAAAATCCGTCCAAAACCAATTTAGTATCAATAATTTTCTCTTCGAATTAGGTATTGCTTTACATTTGTGACATTTTGATTATTTCTTTAACCTGATGATAGAAAAAACAATCTAAAATTTATTTTATGTATATTATTTTAATTAGACAGCTTTTGCTTGTGTAAATTTTTTCCCAAGTAATGTCAACTTCAAATGATGAGTACTGTACGAGTATATAAAGTCTACACAACCTGATCTCTTCAGTTTTAGTCACGACTACAGCCAGACCTCGTCATTGCAATTCCCTAAAATCACTATACACAGTGTCCTTATCTTTAAAATTGCATCAGCATATTGCTTACGTACAAAAAAAAATCGTTGTGGTAGCATTCCGAGACAGGAAGTGACGTGTGTAACACAGGCTTACGTCATCTCCGCTATCGTTATTGAAAATTACGTTCATTCATCTTTTACTTTTCGTTTAGAGATTATTATAGTTCATTTTAATCACAACTAAAATGCACTATAATAATTTTGTAATGAGTGTGGCAGAAGAGAAAAATTCTTCATTATTTGCTTGTTGTCGTGCAACTGGATAGTGACGTAAGCCTGTGTTATTCCCAGAATACCGGCCCTTTTTTTCTTAGACCATGTGGTACACAGAGTTGTCAAACTCTGCCATAAAAAGGACACACAAAATTGATGAAAGAGTGCCGCCATTTATTTTTGTGAATTGTCAAGTGCAGTGCAATAAGTCGGTTATAACTACAATGTTACATTAAAAACTCACGATAATAGTCAAAATCAGGAAATAGACACATTTTCACAATTTGTAACTTTACCCAATCACCTTAGTCACAAAAACGTCAAAACTTGACAGTCTTATTGTCGTTGAAAGTAGACGTTACTCCCATACATTTAGGTTTCAAATTCGTGTAACCCAACCGGTATCTTCGAACTCCATCCGCAGTCGTTTGAAGTAATGCCTGCAGCAGACGGCGGTGGGTGAAGGGGGTAGATCGTGCGTAATAACAATACAAAACCAAACTCACGAACAACATCCAATCTTCGAGGGTCCATTTGACGTTCAAAGTCGACCTTACCCCCATTCATTTAGGTTTCAAATTCGTGTAACTCAAACAGTGTCTTCGAACTCGAGCCGCAGTCGTTTGAAGTAATGCCTGCAGCACACGGCGGTGGGTGAGGGCGGCAGGTCGTGCGGCCTCGCGTCTCCGCCGGCCTTCTCTAGGGCGCGGGTGTACTCGCGTTGGAGCGCGATGAAGTCGATGTTGTGCTCGCCGAGAGCCGCCATCGCGAGGAAAAGGACGTCTCTGTGGTCAAAATACGGTATTTCTACACTATACAACGTGTTACAAAAATACCCCTAATGCCGAATATGGTAGATTAGGACCATCGAAAAAAAATCAGCTGTTTCATATATATTATTTATTATTATTTAAATTAAATATTTTTTGTTTTATATATGTCTAAAAGGTAATTTAAAATTCAAACCGAACTTATTCTAGTAGCGGCACGACATTGACTTTAATATTATTCAATTGGGTATATTTAGAATTTTCAATATTTTAATTTTATTTCCACCTATGCGCGCCATGTAAGCCTAGGTTACAGTGCGAGCGAATTTATTTTTACCTGCTGTTTCTATTGATGAAGGAGGCAAATACGCATACACACTTGCACACACACACACACACACTCACACGCATACTCACACACCTATTCTGAAACAATATTAAAATTATTTCGTTGTTCTCCTAATTTTTCACAAATTCTTTATACTCAAGTAATATTTGTATAAAACTATTATTATTTTTTGTTTTCAAGTAACCATTTATATATCTTGCTTACAAAGTGTTGTTTCCGTAATTGGCTTATGTACTGTATAAATTATACCTGCGTAAATGATCTGTAAACGCTGTGGTAACAATGTTCACTAAATAAAATAAAATAAATAAAATAAAATAAATAAATTAAAATCTTAAATATCAAAATGTATGAAACAGCTGATTTTTTTTTCGCGATATCAGAGTTGGTCCCATAGTAAAAGTTGATCAGTTTGATGGTCCCTATATACTGTAACATGTTGTATTACATTAATCGTATTCGTATAGAAACAATGGTGACTTGAAATTCGCGAGTTATCAAAAAACAATTAATCTATTTAAGGTCAAATATTTAAAATCTCTAGATTTTGGGTTCACATCCAAAAGAAGACGTAAATTGTTGGATTTACAAAATTGTGTGTTTTAAATAGCAAGCGTCCGCTTTGACTATAGTCCGAAAAATTTGAAACGTCAGAATTTAATTCTTATAATAGACAAACTAAGCTTTTTTCTTTTATTATATTAGTTTAGATTACATACCTAAAGTAGGAATGGTATCGCTTGGTGGGCGAGGTGGTTTCACGCCAGGAGGCCAGCTTGCGCAGCGCGTCTGTCAAGTCGTTGCTCAGCAGACCGTCCAGGATCGCTAATATCACACTGTGGGAATGTACACAATGATGTTTTGAAATTGGTATATAATAATGAGTTCAAAAATTGGTTGTAAATATAGTACATTACTGCCCCGGTCTGTAATGACCTAGAACTAAGCTGAACTACGCTCTCGGCCTTCAAGCTTGGTAAAATAAATAAAAATAAAAATAACTTTATTACTCAATTTCAATATAACATAATATTGAGACACCCCAGAGAGTAATACAATACTCGTGTTGGGGTTGACTCGCTCTTCCCAAGACAAAACTTATTAAATTAAATATTAATTATTCATTATTGGTCATCATTGCAGCCCTTGCTATCCGCGCTATAAAGGACCTCGTCCATGCGCGGTATGCAATGCTGACCGCGCTGTGACGGCCTGGACCTGCGCTACGCTGCACTTTCAGCAATCGTCATCATCATTGCCAGCAACGCAGTCTTTGTGGAGCAAGACTTTCATAGTGATTTAAACAAACAATGCGAGTAATTTAAATAAAACTATCTTAGTAAAGTACCTAACAATTGTTACAAGTACAGTTATAAAAATTCAGGACCGCCGTTCCAGGGTTTACATTACTTTTTACACCTAACTATATTTGAAAAAAAAAAAACTCGACCGTAATGGATTTTCAAAGGAAATTGCTGGTGGTTTAAACTCACCAGCAACGAAATTCTATACAGCTTTGTTGGCGCTTATTCGAGTACCGCGGAGAAGTCGACTTTGCTCAAAGAAGGTTGTCAAATAATAACCACATTACAAGCGTTTTTGAGTAAAAGAACAAAGATACTCCAACTCATTTATTCAACTTACGAATGAGTAGCGGAGTGATCGTGCTCGGTGAGCAAGAGCGCTCGCAGCGCTCGCGAACGCTGATGTTCGGCTCGCCGCTCGCGCCACGCTCGGTGTAACGCGATGCCAGCTTCCGTGTGAAGCCGCACCAAATCCCAACTGCATGTTACTCGACATCCTACGAAGTGAATGAGTAAGGCTTTTTAGACGCGAATGTTTTTTGTAGAAGATTTAAATTAAACTATAACCAACACTTTAACAGTTAATTAAGTGTTAACCATCTGGTTTTGACGTTGTTATGTATGGAGTAAATGTCAAAAACAGGTGGTCAAATATGTATCGCCTGTTTAAAGAGTTGGTGAACTCGAGTCGTAATTAACGAACGGTACTCTGCTCATTTTCAGATTTCGAGCAGCTTTTCTATAATAAAACCTAAGTTTTACTTATTGAATTCATATAGTTGGAGACATAAGTTAAAATAAACATCATTTCAAGTAATACAAATCCTTGTTATATCTGATTTTATGGTCATATTTTTAACGCTCTGTTATGTGAATGGACACATATATGTTTTATCTGTCACTCAAAACGATTAGATTCTTCTTTTTTTTTACTTCATGAGAATAATCTTTCAGACATAATACTTTAATAGATAGTGCTTGAATGTTTGGGATTAGACAAGAACAGCGCTACTGTATCGTGACATCACGGTCAAGTACGCTCCCAAACGCTCCATACTAAATTTTGTTTTAGAAAGTGACAGATATAGCCACAATTAACAATTGAATTTGTGATTTGGTACGTCAAGAAGTACTCACCAACTTTATGAGCCTCATGTAACGCGTCGTTACTCTGATACCGAGTTACGAAGTCCGGGCACAGGAGGTCAGGCAAATGGTTCTCAATGTTCGCTCGCTCCAGGAACCACACGAGGTTCCAATATATTATCGGGTGCGACTCTACAAATTCTGGCTCCGCTAAACATGCGTCTCCTTCTCTACCTGTAGGAGTAAAGGGAGAAAAGATACAATTTGTACCTTAGTGTTTATATCATAGACTTTTTGTCCCTTTCAATCCTCGCCATGATCTTAAAGTTGAACGAGTTCGCATACAAAAGTCAAGCAAATAAGTTCAATCTTATTATCTAAGTGACAAAGATCATGTAAAAAAACTGATGCTTGAAAATCGAAGAGTGAATATGTCATTCAAATTCTTACCCAAAATAGATTCGAATTCTTTCCTTAGAACTAGAGGGTTTAAATAAGG
The DNA here is from genome assembly GCA_963556745.1 of Catoptria pinella. Taxonomy (NCBI): domain Eukaryota; kingdom Metazoa; phylum Arthropoda; class Insecta; order Lepidoptera; family Crambidae; genus Catoptria; species Catoptria pinella. The sequence goes on along the minus strand of OY750774.1, from coordinate 8,782,333 downwards.
CACGCTCAGTATTTCTGTTTGCGTTTGGTTCATACGAAGTATCTGTAAAAGAAAATAAAAGTTACTCGAGACGAATGATGAAAATTTAGAACAGATTCATGAAAAAGTTGGAGCAAACAAACGGTGCTAAGGTACACATAAACCGCTCTCAACGTTGAGTGGTATCTTGAGATGCTCTTCTTATAGGAACAGCATCTCAGGTATGATCTCAAGATAGTTCTCAACGTTGAGAGCGGTTTATAAATATAGGTATAAATTTCAATTATGATACTAAACCACAGCACTTACAAAAAAATAAGCAAAACCTTCAATAATATCGTTATTAAAATTTCTAGACTAGTAACGCTATATGACCTAACTTTGTCGCTATAAGATATCCGCAGAGTAAAATAATTGTTCTTCGAGCTTATAGGCAGTATTAAGTCTATGACCGCCCAACCAGCCACGATGTCCTAGTGGTACGGTAACACCGCACAGAGACCGTACCTGCACGGACAGCAGCGGCACGGTGTGGCGGCCGCAAGCGGTGCAGCGCGTGTTGAGGTTCGAGTCGTCGGCCGCCCAACCGGTCACGATGTCCTCGTGGTACGGTAACACCGTACAGAGACCGTACCTGCACGGACAGCAGCGGCACGGTGTGGCGGCCGCAGGCGGTGCAGCGCGTGTTGAGGTTCGAGTCGTCGGCCGCCCAACCGGCCATTATGTCCTCGTCGTAAAGTAACGCGAGGCACTGGTGGCATTGCGAGCACGACGACATCTGCACTTTTACTGTAGGAGTACCACTCCTGGGGTTTTCCTACCACAAATAAAATAATAAACAACTCGATTCCATGCCAAGAAAAAACTAATCATTGAGTAACCATTCGAGAGTAGAACATTTTTACTACGTTTCACATACTTTCATAAGTGCTTAGTCACGTTAACACAATTTTCAAAGTTCGGCTAGAAAACTTAACACTCTGACGAATGCGAACATGACAACATACTATGTTTAGCAATCGCACCAAAAAATTAGCTATACATATTTTTATTACAAAAAGGCTGCTTTTGCGCTATTCGTCTATATGTTAACAAGGTACTGTAAAAAATCATAATAAGTTACACTTCTTTAGGCCTTACAAATCGACTGACCGAATCCAATAAAGAAGTTCATGAAATTGCCAACAAAATAAGAATGGGATTTAGAACTAATTTCTCTTTGTTAAAGCTACCATTAGAACAGCGTTTAAGAATATAAAAGCTATAGTAAACTTACGGTGAGCGTCGGATAGAGGTTGTCAGGTAAATGCGACAGCAACGTGGCGAGCGAACCGCGCTCCATCGAACACGCCAGCTCCGCGTCGCTCGACGTGCGCCGGAAACCCATGCCTTGCCACTCTATTACCAAACAATAAAGGTCAATTTTTAATTTCAAGATTAGTAACAAAGACTAATGTCCGATTCAAACCAACCGGCCCGCGTAGGGGCGCGCCAGAGGAAAATAAAGCGTCTATACAGTAGTCAAATTTCATACTGTGGGTGGCACCCGTCTCTGTCGCGGCATATCAATTTTCATGCAAATATGGAATTAGCTACCAGGGGCCCTACCGGCTAACTTTTCGAACTTCGGCGGGTTTGCCGAGGTTCAACTTAAAACAGATAAATCGAAGTAAGGAGTTTCGTAAAGTTATTTAGAAGATATAGATGTTCGTGTGACATCATGAATTGGGGTTCGCCATTTTGGCCCGATTGGGGCTTGATTTATCTGTTTTAATTTGAAGCCCGGCAGACTTTCCGAAGTTTGATGCGTTAGCCGGTACGGCCCCTGTATAGACGCTTTATTTTCCTCTGGCAGAGGTAAAATGCACTCCGACGCGGGCCGGTTGGTTTGAATCGTACATAGTGGCGCAAGTGCTCGAAAGCTGCAAATGTTTAGAATCTCATCTAAATTCTGGGACCAAGTTCGAATCGCATTCATGTAATAGTTTGAAACATTTCTTCATATAGGTAGATCTTTAATATTATGAAGAAAAGAAATGTTTTTAACAGGTAAGGTACAGTATCATAACGTTTTCTAATTCGATAGATAAAGTAACAGACGTAAATTTATTCTTGAACAAAAATATTATGCTCAAGTTTCACAATACTTATTGAAAAAAGGGCGAATCGATACGGTTTCCTCTTTGAATGACAAAAGGTAGCCTATATTCTTTTCTTCTGTTCTAATTTATTTCAGGCGTAAAAAGGTCACAGACAAAGAGTTACTCACTCCTTCATCTACACCCATGCTTTAAATCCTCTATAATAGGTTTTGAATCATTTAGCTTATAGCCAACATTAAAACAACTAGTGTTCAGTATAGTAACCATAATATCAGAACGAGTCAAGGCTGGTCACGCCCCCCGCGCCCACGCCCGCGAGTTGCATTATGAAATTCAGTACAACATTATAACACTCGTATGGATGATATAATGACGGACGCGCGCGCGGCGGGCTCGACCAGCCACTCGCTCGGATATTACGGCTACCATGACACTGGTTCTTTTAATGTTGACTATAAGCTACTGTTTCAAAATCTTTTATAAAGGATTCATATCATGGGTGTAGAGATAGTCTTGTATGCAACTGTACATAATTAGGTATTATACTACAGTTGCATAAATAACTATTTTATAAAATTAATATGAATTGTATAAAAATTTTACCATCAGGGTTCATCTCCGACGATCCGTCCGTAGAGTCTTCCTCGTTGATGAAACTACTCAAAGCACTCGTCGCGTTCCCAATGGCGCCTTTCACTGGCGTCGAATTCGCTGATATCACCTCCTTCATTTCATCCAACTTCTTCGCCATTGTCGTGGCGGCAGACTTGAGACTGCTCAAGCCGCTTTGGAATGCTATGCTGGTTGGACTGGAGGACAATTTTTAAATGGTTAATATGGTGGTAGCTAGCCAGGCGAACTTGAAATAAGCCCTACCACCAACTAAACCAAGTACAAATTTTACCCCCCTCCTGGGAATCGAACACGGTACCCCTGCGTCTTACACGGGTGGGCGAACCACTAGACAACAGAGGTGGTTATAAGGTTCTTCTTAATAAGATGTAAATCAGAATTTTGATCTTTCTGTATCACCAAAATACATTTTTTACTATAACATTACGGTTATTGTATACTAGTAGACAAAATATCTCTACTACTATTAGGAGTAAATCTATACATAATTTAATTAATGCTAAGATAAAATTATTAGGATCGTAATAATAGATTATAATGGAAGCTAAGGCTTGACAAGACATGCAAAATAAAAAAGTCATGAATAATCTTCAATAGTATACAAAATGTGAAACATAACATCCCACAAGTAGACAACTACCAATACAATTCAAACAAGATTATTTACATAAGCATGTATGTACAGTCGGCCCATGAAAATGAAATGACGACGCACCTCTGCGCGATTTAGGAACTAATTCGTCAAGCAAAAAGAAAGTTCCAATTGGTCAAGTGTGTTTTTACCGCGTGTTTTGGTTCTGATTTGTCAAGCAAATCAAAAGTAATAATTAGTCAAGTCCCAATTTTGTTTCGATTTGCCAAGCCTTCTAATATACGAGACGCGTGAAGCCCACCGCCGCTGCCCCCGCCACCCGCTGATCACTAGAATTTGATTTTGTTATTCCATTACCGGCCGCCTACCTCAATGCGACACGTGTGATGTTCGCAGTGTTGCCACTGCCTGTCGACCAAACCCACACATGATTCCTTGATTAAACACACTTACACACACGCAGTTTCCAGTTGTCTTTGACAATAGTCTCTCTCTCGCACTTTCAAAATTCTCAATTAACTATCCCGCCGTTCAAACGAACTTTTGTTTCTTAAAAAGTCACAAGTGTGTTCCTTTCCACGCAGAAATGTATACACAGCGCAGAGGTGCGGCGGTGGTACGGTGACGGCGCGGGGGCGGCATCGTGTACACGGGCCCTTAGTCAATATGTTGTCAATATGACAAGGTTCTAAGTATGCTCAACATTTTCATGGGCCGTACATATCAATAATATGCTTTCCAAACGTTATATTGACGATGCTTACCTAAAATAGCTCTCGATCACTGCTTTACTAATTTTCATATTTTCTTTGCGCAACGACAGTCTGGCAGGCGAATAGCGTCTAAGAAAACAAAAAAGCTAGCGAATAGTGAGGTGCGATAAAATAAAATGTGATTTTTTTACGACAACAATAATGCAACACGACATCAGGATGCACAAACATTCTATAAGAACAATAAAAAACCGAGCGAGTCGGACTCGCGCAACGAAGTTTCCGTACCATCATATTAATACACTGCGGTATAGAATATTGCAATTTTAGGTCAGCGCCATCGATTAACCGACAGTGAAACTAATTTATTTTTTGTTGATGATTTCTGACAAAGTGCGCTATTTAGAGACTTGTTTTATTTTTCCTGTAATCTTTACATAAACTTCTATCACATAGAATGATTACAGATTTTTCTCTATGCAAACTTCGAAGATAGGGAAACGGTATTTGTTTATATTTTTTCATCAAAAGTCGAAAACAATGCGGGCTAAAACAAATGTTTTTTTGAGAATGTGCATTCAGCGCTCTTTCATATAAAATCCCACATGTCCTAGTAGTCCCACTTCGATTTTTAAGAGCCTCTTTAGTCCTTGTTGCAAAAAAGCAATATTTATTTTTGTTTCTTTCTTATTTGCAAAATTGTTGCACAAACATCATCTTAAACTATTCCAAATTACAAGTTGATAGCATTAGTAGTTCTTGAGATATCCAGCTGTGACAGACGGACAGACTGAGTAGCACCATAAGAGTTAATTTTTACCATTTTGGTACGGAACCCTAATACCGTTTCGGATGTGGTATAAAAAGGAATTATGAATGTTCAAGCATCCTGTAATAATCAACTATTTACACTAAAAATAACAAAATGTTAAATAGCTTTCATGAGCAAAACGAGGTATATCAAATCCACTGAACTGCTTGGCGCCGGATTTTACCATACTACAACTGTCGAAATTAATAAAAACGACGAGGTGGCACTACAGAAAGTAAATCCGTCGACAAGCAGTGAATTGCAAAGTAAAAAAAACCTTACAATTGGAACGTACCGAACTTACGTTTGAGAATGATTATGGATCCATCATACATAATTAACACACTCACCAAAATGTGATTAAAATAAACAATCAAAACAGCTGTCATACTAAAATACGCATGCTCATCTTGATTGTACAGTCTGGCAAAAAATAGTGGAAAACAATGGAGGAGCAACTTTCACTGTCATTATTGATTTTGTATGGCAGCACTCTACTACTTTTGTATGCAAAAACCGAGTGTTGCTAGTAATAATAATGTTCGCTGCGTTCCAAAACGTTTTTTGGCAAATTATATAGTAATCACAGAACGACAATGCTTATTAATGGGCCACACAATAAAAAAAAACTCATATTTATATTGTTGCAAAATTTTAGTTTAGTCGCAGTTAAAGTGCGACTGCGACCACAGAGATATACAAGGTTATTTATAAAACACCAACAACCTCGCAGGAGTAGATTACTAACAACGTTTACTCTGCGACTTATCCGAAAACAGATAAAAATAATCGACTTTTCATACAAAACTCGATCAGCTGTTCAGACATTTCTCTGGAAAGTCGATTCTTTTACTGTTTTCGCAAATGACCCAATCAAAACTCACCCGAAATTAAAACTTTTTTGCAGAGTATAACCTAACCGATTTCATTTAGTTACATACATATACCTACACTTTATCAGTATTGTAACTAACTAACGTATCAAACGTTAACTATTTTTAAAATTGTCCCTAAAAAAAACGAGTGAGTTTTAGTTGGGTGAGTCGCGACCTATTCTGGTACACTATAACTCACCCGAAACTAATCTTCAGCGAGTTTCCAAGACTAGCGAGACTCGACGATACCGTCCCACCCGGCGCCGTCTCACTCCTATGCAGTTTCCTGGCGAGGAGGAAACTATCGAGGTTATCGTGTTTCACTAGAGGGCAGCACTAGCTATATCGAAGTGGGGGCTATAAGGATGGGAAAAGGGTAGAAGTTTTATTGAAATTTTGAGGTTCGTTTGTCAAATGTAATATTTTTTTCATACACAATATGAGAATAATTTGGATAAGAATCTAACAAGAGTAATCTAACTACTTTACTACAATTCTCAAAAAAACTAATTAATAAGTAAAATAAAAATAGTAAGACATCGAACCATCACCCAATTTTGCAAAGCAAAAGCAACAGAAGAAAGCATGCGGGATAAGCTAAAAGCAAAATAAATAAATATAGAAGGATCGTTTTCAAAATCTTTACAAACTACTTCCAATATAAATGTAAAAATGATTTGAATATTCTAATTATTTACTATTTCTTTGTTTATTGAGCTTCTGATCCTAACAGGAATATAAATTGTGTGACTATATATAGTGACTCGGTAGCTCAGCGGTCAGAGCATTGGACCGGATATCCAAAAGTCGCGGGTTCGATTTCCGTCCGAGAACATGATCTGGTGCGAGTCCTATTTTTTCTAGTATATTATTTAGTATTGTATAAAAATAGCATTGTGAATGCTTAAATCTCAAAATTTTAAAAAAATATATAAATTGTGTTATTGAGTCTCTATTTTCTTACATTAAACATCTTTATTTATATATAGATCACTGTGAAATCTAGGAATTGTCAGTTGAGTTAATTCGACCGAGACCAGTAATTTTTAGATTATGAAAAGTACATAAACAATAAAAAAATGGTCTTGACAGACGGACAGACAGATGGACAGACGGACAACAAAGTTATCCTATAAGGGTCTTCGTTATCCTATAAGGGGTTCCGTCTTTTTCCTTTTGAGGTACGGAACTCTAAAAATATTAAAAGTTTAGTATGTGAATTTAACGCAATATACATTTTTTGGAAACCTGATTTTTGTGCCAAACTTACTAACAACACATAACCTAATGACACTAACACAACGCGCGCGGGTCTCGTCTAGAGACAATTTGATCCTTTCCACTATCAACAAAAAACCCAACAATTTATTTGAACTAACGATCCTTCCACACCCATCTACTTCGTACAACTATCACCAGAAGGTGTGTACCCTGGTTGTTCCTCCACTGGATCATCCTGAAACGAGTTGCTTCGGCGGTGGAACAGCTTAGGGCTGACGCTGAACTCTTGGCGGGGGGCCGGCGGCACCGGGGGCTGGGGGTCCGCGGGGGGCGGGGACGGGGGCGGGGGCTCCGATAATGCGCCGAGGGGGTCGTCTGATAGTACGGGGGTGCGGGGCGATAGTCTGCAACAAACATAGATTTTTAAAACGCATACACAGAACACACTTCTTTTCAGATATAATTCCCAGCGAAAGTCTTGTAGCGACGCATGTCTGTGTGATTGCATTGTTTCTGACGTTTGTATGTAGTTGCGTTACTGCTATAGTTATATATTTATGTCAGTAGCGGATGCAAACTTTATGACTGCTATGGGCGGCAGCCGTGCCTCTCTCTTTCACCCAACATCAGAATTTATTTTAGGAGGCTGTCCACGTCTCGCTCGCACATTTCATGGTTTCACAAGATTTCTTAGATCCGAGTACGTTATTAAAAATATGTTCCGGCCCCTTTTCGCAATTTAAGATTACAAACATTTCAACATATATTTCAGTTTCGTGTTGCTGAAGTACAAAAAGTTGTCGTTTCTGACAGTTCATGTGCTTGCGAGAGAGCTGCAAAACGTGGACGGCCTCTTAACCACTGTCAATACTCACTTTAGAGGTGAAGATTTCGACGCGTTCAAGGGTTCCGTTGCAGCTGCCTCTTTATCAGGCTCTTCGGGAAAACTGAGCGCCCTCGTACACCGGGATTTGCTACCCACTAAAAGAAAAAGATATCATCTACACTATTCTAAGTGAGAATTTACAGCCATTAAACACGAAAGTTTTTCAATTTCCGCGCATACTACATACATTTACAGGTATTACTGCACATTAAATGGAACGAAAATACATTTTTGTTCCGATCTGATACATCTACTACAGTTAAGTTAAATAGTCAAATGAAATAGTGTAAAGGCTTTAATTAACATTTATAAGAATCAGGTACTTACCTCCAGAAAACGATAGTCTCTGTAAGTTTTGTACGATCTGTGCGTCACCTGCGAAGCTTTCGGACCTCGTTAGGATTCTCAAGTCTGAAGGGCTGTCTGGACTCACGTGTATTGTCTAAAACAACATAAAAAATAAAAAAAAGTTCGAAAGGTTGAACAAGGATAAGACATTTTAATGACTGTCAAGTGAACTTAGCGAGTGACAAGAAAATCAGACATCTTTTAGGAAGATAAAGTCAATGCTCAAAATTAAATAAAATACATTGTAGCAGAATCGTACTTTTTGAGATAAAATAAGAATGCGATATAAAAATTAAAGCCAACCTGTCTTTTTTCAGCAATAGTTAGAGGTGCACTACTTGTATCTTCATTTCCTAAAGAGTTGCTTCGAGGTCTTGTCGGTTCTGTCAAATCGGGAGTCGATGGCATTCCTGGAAGTAAATTATTTTTTGAATACACTGAAGACGTTGTAAAGCTTTTGATTATAATTTTTTGATTGAAAGGTCAATTCGACGAAGATCGCTAATAATAACTTAGTACGAAAGAAGTTTGAAGTAGAACAATTTCGATACATAAAAATAAGATAAGACAATATTTATCACTACAATAGAATAAAAAAGAAACGTCATAAAATGTTTATCTTCAAACATTCAGTGACCATTCGTTCTTTTGACATTTGAATTTGAAACTAGCGCGCCTTGTTACTAAACTTTTTTACATCCCACACATCATACCACACTAGTATCACATAATATACTACATGTTCAAATTGTCCGCTTTCTTACCTGTGATAAGTATACCAGCGGCAGCCGACAAGGCAGGCGCGTGCGGTCGCGCGGGCGCGTCCCGCACGATGTTCCCGCGGCGAGTCAACAACGCGTCGAACGCGTTCGACCGCCCTTCCATAGAACGACCTACAAACGATAGTGATGTAGTTACTGGCTAGGCCTGCTATCACCTAAATTATGGAACCCAGACAAAATTTTCAAAAACCCTGGACTTTTGAGTGAAATAATGAATTATACCCGGACAAAATCGAAAAAAACTTAATAACCCCGCCCGGACGCTCTACAAACTAGGACAAATCCGGGGAAACCCGGACGGATGGCAGCCCTATTACTGGCATTCTTTAATATGACCCTGCATTAGTAAAAAGGTTTTGTAGACCACAAATTGTGGCAAGCCCTAATCAATGAAGGAGTCTCATTAACTAGAAACTAAAAGAGTTGACTGTTAGAGAATGCCTTATGGCATTAAGTCCGCCATTTGCTGTTTATTTTTTCAATAAAGTTTAAATAAATCAATAAAAGAGCAATACGTTGCACATTCAATTTGATCAATAATGATGTCAAAAACATCAACATGTTGTTGTTGTAAATTTTGTTTTGTTGTAAATTTTTTTTTGTTACTGACCTGAGTCGAGGCTGGTACGACTGTTGGCCGGCTCGCAGGCGGCCAGTCCGGCCAGAGCTGATAATTCCCCTCCTTCGCCCACCGCTGCTGCAGAATGCACTCTTGGAAGGGTGCCACTGCCTATAAACCCAAGATTTGATAATAAACTTTTTGTCGTACAACGAAAAATAATAAGATCAGTAAACAAAAGAAAAAAAAATTGAGTCACGCGCTAAATACTGGCGCACACACTTTTTCAATTGTTTTGCGAGACGAATGCTAAGCACATTAATTTCATGTTTTTCAGTAAGTTATTTCAATAACTCTTTCCCGACAAGAGGGCTTATAAGATAATTTGTCTATCAAAAATTTGTATTTACAAACCTGACTTCAGACAGACAATTCGAATCAGTATTTTTTTATATATTTAGAGGGTACAATACTAATTTGTTTTAAGTTAAGTAAATATATTGATAATTATCGCCAGTATTATTTTCAGTGTGCTTTTTACATTACAACCTGTTTGAGTAAGATAATAAAGATCGAAATACAACAACTCACTGCCAGCAGAAGTAACGCTCAAGCCTGCACTGGCCGCTCGGCTCGCTCGTAGTGCGCCCGCTTTTCGGAACAATGCGGCTCCCATTACAGCGATACGTAGCTTATTCCATAATAGTTGAGAACCACTGTAACAATTATGTAGTGTGTACAGTACAGTCAATAATATGTACGCACCTTTGACAGTTCACCAACCTTATCCCTTTGTAATAAGAGTCAACATCTGTCAATAGTGTTTACGTATTTATGTACTCGACTGTACTACTTAAATTGATTGTAACGATTCAATAACATTCGACGAAACTACAGGGAAGATCAATACGGTCTGCACTCTGCATGTACGCATGTGATATGAAAAAACAATAGCATATTTTTAGGATATGATTAGTAAAGAAGTATCCTTACTAATATTATAATTGCGAAAGTCTGTTTGTTTGTTGGTACGCATTCACGTCTTAACTACTCAAACGATCATCATGAAATTATGCGTACTTGTTGTCAATGGTACAGAAAAGGATATAGGGTACCTGTCATCCCGAAATAAAAAGAACTATTCCCGAGGAATAGAAAAAACTGTCCGTCCAGCAGACGAAGTCGCGGGCGCTCGCTAGTACAAAATAATTATACATATTTTGTTTTATACAAAATGTCTTTTTTATTTATGGTCTTGTTCGGAACTAGCTGTTTTCCTAGTCAGACATTGATACATATTTTGTTAGAGGTTTTATTCAGAGGGAAATTATGATAAAAGTCACAAATCGGTATTGAAAATATGACCGTTATTTAAGACATCGGCGAAATAATTTAAAATAAATGTCAATATTTTTTTCATACAAAACTGTAAATCGCATTTATTTTTATTTGGTTTAGTATTTTGGATTTTTTATTTAATAGAAACCTAGACAAATACTGTCTTAATCCGAATAACATCACAAGAAGAGTGAATTATGCTAAAATTGCAAATCATTTTGGTATTACGTTTGTATGGGAAGCTCACTGTTCGCCGGCGTCTTAATGAGCCTCACCTAGGCATGTCCTTGGGCCACGTGGCCTCCAGCACACAGCGGTTGTAGTAGCCGTATGTGAGCGCGTTGGGCTGCAACCCGGCGCGCTTCATCAGGAACAGCAGCTGGACTGCTAATACCGGTAGTGAGTGAATCCCGCAAAGTTGCATCATCACTCTGTAGCATACCTAAAGACAATGGAGAATAACTGTGATTAATGTGATTTTGTTTTATGACTTATGGTAGTGGTATGACCGATAGCTTATGGTATCACATGAACCACTGTGAATATCGCAATATCTAAAAAATCAGAAAAGTTTTATGGTCTTGAACACTTTTTTTTGTATTGTCGAAAGACGTCATTCGACGGGTGAATCTATCTTACGTCGTACGTAATAAAGCACATATTTCAATGCGTATGGCATTTTCTTCAAACCTTTCCAACTTCAAAAATATTAGCTTGATTAAAATGAAACAAAAACAGGTGTTTGCTAGACATTTATCTACATCGTCATTAAGTTTCAAGTGATTTAACAGACCCAGTGTCATTCTCCACTGAATATAGCGTGTATTTAATTTTGTGTTTCGACTCAGACTGCGTCACCGCTATGGCAGTCGCTGACAACTGCGTATAAATTGACCTTACTCTTGAGCGTTCAGTTTAGGAGTCATTCGGATACAACGTCTGACGATACATCGGCATGCGTCGTCGGGGCGTCGAAAGAGTAGGCGAGTAGGAGTCTTATCTGTTATATCTAATCTGTGCCTTAATTGTAGACGATGTAAATGAAAGCTATTTAAACAATGCTGTGTATAAAATAATGTAACAATCAATTAAAATAATGTTATAATAATACTAAATTGAATGCTAAAATCTCAAAATTTAATAAAAGTTATATTTCTGTATAACGCCAATTGTTTGTTTACCTCATCACAAGGCACCCTCAACTTGGTAGCTCTCTCCAACAGTTCGTAGGCGGCTCTAAGCGTCGCGTGTTCTTTCCCACGATTTAGCATCATGCGACAAGGCAGTGACAGGAAGTAAAGCGAATAGCATGCCCCCAAAAGGCATTTGGCCCACGCTTCTGGTGACAGACTTGCTTTACGGGCCAACCTGAACGAAAAAAATATTAACTTTTAATTAACAAAATTTCGTTTTGGAAGTAAATACAGTTAATTTTATAAATTATAGTGAGAAATTACCTAGTGTGATACCACCGTTGTCTCTGATTTCCATAACACAAGTGCTTTAGCTACTTACTTTGGAATCGGAGCAATGTATGTGATGTTGTCAAATACTTATTTATTTTATTATTTACCTCTACGAGGTAGATTAACGATCTAGATAAGGTTGCAGGTAGCCACTGGATGCGGGTAGCGCAAGACTGACAGACTTTAGGCGAAGCCTATGCCCAGCAGTGGGCGACTTATTTCTGATATAATATGATAATAAAACCGAAATTGAATCACAAATGCAGTACCTCTGTGTTGCGGCGATCTCTTGTTTGATGCTACGGGACCGCCAGCGACTCGGCGGATACTAGTAACTGTGTGGCAGGTATAGTTTGAGCGTAATCGCTGTACCACGCCTCGGGCAGCAGCAGACGTGGCGGGGGGGATAAAGAAAGCGGCGATAGACGTACGTGCGGGAGAGAGACAGAGGAGTTTGCTCAGCCCCCGCCCTCACCACGCACTTACCCAAAGCGCGGCACTGGACTTGCGGTCAGACTATAGTAGTACCAAAGAAAATATACACTACGCGAAAAGAAACCTTATGCATATGTGCTCGCAAAAGTGTACGTGGCTGTGTGAATGGCGCAGGTGAGCGCGGGGGTGCCGCGGAGCCATCGGGGCGAGGAATGGACAATATGACAAAAAAAAAAAATATGGGTGTTAGACAACTGATATATTACTTATATACTTTTTAAATATATACTTATTATACATAGTAACACCCAGACCCGTCACAGAAATTAGAAATTCATCATTTCAATTTATGTCCGGCCGGGAATCGAACTCGGTACCTCTCGGTATCACTGTACCACTCAACTCGTCAACTTCCGGTGAAACATTATTATAGCACGCTAGCAGGTGTGCAACAGGCGGTAGTACCTCTGCGCGGCGGCGATCTCGTGCTTGGTGCGGCGCGCCATGGGCGAGGCGTCGGCCAGCGACTCGGCGGACGCGAGCGCGGCCGCGGGCAGCGCTTGTACGGCGCCGCTGCGCGTCTTGCTGCGGCACTTCGCTACTAGCACAGTGTCCAACTCGAACTTCTCGTACGTGTACGTTTCGTCTACGACATTCCCTTGTGATTAGAAAAAGAACAAACACCAAAAATAAAAAATAACAAACAAAAATATATACTACAAAGCTTATGTTGAGAGCATACGAAGGATTACCTGATACCGATAACCCCCCATTCCTTATCGTTTTCGAATATAGGAACCGGCAATAAATAAATAGGATTTTGCGCTAGCACTGAATTGATGGAACGGAATCACCTGATCGGTATAGAACCTTAGTGATCCGAGCATCATAAAACATTACAATGAGCTACAAAAATTTTTGAAAAAAAAATTTCAAGGCTGTTTAAAAAATTAAGCTACTTAAATCTGGCTTATTTTTATCACAAAATTCTAAAACTGTGCATCATCAAAAACTCACCAGGGTCAGGAGGATCGGGCGGTAGTACAAAGACTGTCCTCTCCGAAGTATTAGAGTTATCTAGCCCCAATAAAGGCTCATCCCCCGCCGCCACCCGCTCTATGCACTCGTCGAAGAATGTCAGTCCTTGGTCCACGTCGCAGACGAATGACCGCTCCTCGATGAACCGAGTGAACATTTGGGTCTTCATCATTAGCGCGAAGAAGCGCTGTTGTGTCTGTCAGATATACGGAAAAAGTAAGCTAGGTATATATTCTGCCTTCTATGCAAGTAAGCAACTCAGAACTTACTTGTTTCACAATCAAAAAGTAAGTTCTGTGTACCTTACTTGACAGATGATTTGACATATTTATGTCAATAATCAGAGCTCACTTTTTGATTGTGAAACAGGCCCTTAGTGTCGAAACTACTAAACTCTAAACGAGAAGTTACATCTGGAAAAGAGTATACATGAATATTTTGGCGCAACTGTCGGTCTGCGAGTCAGGGGTCAGTCCTTAGTATCGCGTCCGTCTGTTCCCCGATAGTCATCTGTCTGTCTCTCCGGTATGTCATCCCTGTCAACCTCTGTCGTATGTCTGTCAGCCTGTCAGTCATTAGTCGAAGGAAACTGGACGCCGCGACAATGAACTTTGTTACACAAAAACCTACCTTATGACCTTAAGAACGCCTCCATATGGAACAGAGGACCCGCAAGAACTGAACCAACAGTTGGCGCCTTCGTGATCGGTTTTGCGTTACTTCGGTAGCCTTGTAACGTAAAGAAGTAGATACACTACATAATTATGCATTTTTAACGCAAATACCTACCTTATCCCGTGACCTTAAAAACGCATCCATGTGGAACAGAGCGTGAGGGTCCGTAGTGCCAACAGTGGGCGCCTTCGTGATCGGTATTAGGTAACTTCGGTAGCCTTGTAACGTAACTGCCATGAAACGTAAGAACGCTTCTTGAATTTTCAACTCTAAAGCTTGCTGTGAAAGATATAATTTATAATAATAATTTTATTTTAAACGTTTAAAACATCCATATATTATTAGTTTATGTTAGTAACAATTTTTACTTAATCCTACGTTAGTATTGTTAGCTTGTTTAAGTAAAAGTTTTTATTTCTTAAGCCCGATTGTGATTTCTACCCAGTGTCTTTGAATGGGGTAAATACTAAATTTACATCAAACAATTTACTTATAGCTTTTAAAGGAGACAGAATATTTTGTATTGAATAGAGACAGAGTTTGTTTTTTGTGCGTTCTAGTTGCGACAAAATCATTAAATAAAATACATTCAATCATATATTCAGTAATTTCAGTACATTGTAATGGGTCATACGTTGCATGACAATAACATAAACATAAATACCTCTTTTTTTCTCCTTTGAAAATCTCTATCTAAACTCGTTGTAGGTTCACCATTAAATTTACTTTCGTTTGAATGATGAATAGGTGATGCTGGAAAAACAAAACATACCAAATAATATACTTGAAAAAAAACGACTCGCACCAGATCATGTTCTCGGACGGGTATCGAACCCGCGACCTTTGGATATCCGGTCCAATGCTCTGACCGCTGAGCTAACGAGTCACTAGTCACTCGGTAGTCACTAGTGACTCGGTAGCTCAGCTTATTTGGTATTATATAAAAATAGCATTGTGAATGCTAAAATCTCAAAATTTAAAAATGATATACAGTATGTTTCATAAAAACCCGTAAAATTTAGATTTTTTATTATGTTTGAAAAACTGCAAAGTTTCAACCGTAGACGCAAATAGACTATTGTTTTCGATAATCAATCCCATCTATAGGCAAAAGGAATGCACAATTTAGGTCTAGGGTTGTCACTATGCAGTTTATCATGAAAATAAAGTTTTTTTATAATAATATTCCGGGGTTGTATGCATAATGGTACTTTAACTATCATATTCGGCTCTAGGGGGTTTTATGTAACACGTTGCATATTCATTTCCGACATATAAAGAATTAAAAAAAAATGAAATATTTTAAAAACAAAATGAAAAATTATCAATATTATTCATTAAAATAATTAATTATAAATAAAAATACCGTACAGTATCAACAATTTATACTAACCTGGCCTTATACTGCCGTAAAGACAATCCAGTGTTTGTCTAAGCGTTCTCGCTTGTCTTTTAGGCAATAATTTTATTGATACATGTCGTTGTGATTCACATATCTGAAACGTTGAGAAAACTTGTAGTGAAAGACATTGATACTAAAATGAACCTTCAAATCTTGCAATAAGGTCGTATTTAAAAAGTGATTATAGGGAACAGTAACTTACTGTAATATTATTGGTATCTAAATCGACACAGGTCACATCTGACGGTGGTTCGTACAGATCAAAAAATCTCGAATCAACGCCTATTAAATATGGTAATGGAGCGTGTAATACTTCTGCTAAACCTGTAATAGAGAGGATAATTTTAGCGATAATCTTTATACTGTGTTTGTTGCCAAGCAAATTTAATGCTTAAGAACAGTGGCAAAGAGTGTATATTTTAATAACAGATCTCAAAGAAGTATTAATTTAATGACATTAAACTTCCTAGAGTTATGGCGTCATTTTGTCGAGTTCAGTACGGTGGCTATTTTAATTATTTGCAAATTGATTGATAGTAGATATTGTGTTTAAAAATTTAAGTTACAAGTGTCTACGCTATGTAGAATAATTGAAATATGCGCGATCTCGGTCGTGTGGAGCTGCGACTTTTGTTGTAGTGGAGACTACCTCGGCAGGACTTACTAAGTAAGCTGACTAGATTTACTTGGTGCCAAAAGCTCCAAGAAGCATTGGAATTTGATGCATCCGCATTCTACTGCAAAACAATATCACTTAACCTCATCGGACACTTGAAACTAGCAAAAGTATTCCCTGAATTGCCAAAACAAAAATAAGAAGAAAAACATACCTAAGGGACATAACGGTATATAAGGACACTGCCATTTGAACGGAAATAATAAACTTGAAACTGCTTCTGAAACAGCTGTCAGCGTGTCTGGCCTGCAAACACAAAAGTATCTGTCATATACTGTCATGAAAATAAAACAAAAGCATTTCAATTATAAATAGATATTTTGATGACAAACTTTAAGTAATTAAAATATTTATTACTCTACCTACACACACGAAAAACCCAACATTCATAAAAATACATTATTTCATTTTTTTTACACTACATTTACTAAAATAACATTTGTATAGCCAGCCTCCGAAGTTGCTGAACATTTTTGTACTTTGTCGCACCAACCAGGGCCCTGTTTAATAAACGTGACAACTTGTCAACTGTCATGACTATTTCATTTCCATTGCGTCAACCAATAAGAAAATAGAACAAACTACTCATAGCTACACCGCAATGTAAACCAAATTGTCGTGACAATTGACAAATTGTCACGTTATTAAATAGTGCCCAGACCCCCTAGCATGACCAGCGAAACACACATTTATTACTCTAGATACACACGCGAAAAACCCAACATTAATTACCAAAAAAATACATTGTTTTAATTGATTTACATTTACTAAAATAATATTAGTAAGGCCAGCCTCGGAAGTTGCTACATTGTTGTACTTTGTCGCACCAACCAGCCCCCTGTCATGTTAGGGAACATAAGCACCGAAACACGATATATATCGCGTGATATGGCGTTTTATCGACACTCAACTGTCAAAACTTATGTCAACTGTCTTTTGACAGTTAAACGTGATAAATCGCTATCGGGGCAGAATTCATGTTTGGTAAGTTGAATCCACGCAATAATAGGCGCGACATGGTTAAAGTGTCCGACCATACCACAGAGTAAAGCGCTAGCTCAACCTTAAGATTAGGTAAAACCACAGAACATGAGAAAGAAAGAGGTCCTTAAGATATCTATTGCCTTAAAACAAAGTAATCATACCTGAGTGAGTGTATCAAAATTTTCTGTTCTGTGATAGCCAACGCTAGTATCAGCAGACAGTTATCAGGGCCAAGATTTAACAGTAGTTGTCTGAAACCGGCTCCGCTACGGACCAAAGGTTGATCGTCCCGTCGCGTCACTATTACTCGATCGCTCGGGTTTGTTGGTGATAGCTGTATGAATTATTATTATATTGTAAATATAACGGTAAAATTAGGACTGTATACAGAAAATGGTGTTACGAACTTGCCATTTTGTTTTAATAATATCTATATTTTTATTACGGCTGCCAAAAAAATAATTTTGCTATGAATGTGTTCGGTTTGTTCATGTACACACGACAGCACGTCAGATTTTACAGTTAAACTTCGAAAACAGCTTTTAAAAACGACCTCCGTGGTCTAGTGAACACCGGTTTTCAAGGTGTCGCCATCTCTGAGGTCCCGGGTTCGATCCCTGGTTGGGTCAATTTAGAAAACGAACTTTTCTATATTGGCTCTGGTCTGGGTGTTTGTGATACCACCATTGTCTCTGATTTCCATAACACAAGTGCTTTAGCTACTTACTTTGGAATCGGAGCAATGTATGTGATGTTGTCAAATATTTATTTATTTATATTATTATATATTTATTACGCAGGGCATAAAGGCGGTCTCAAGGTCAACATGTATAGTCTGAGGTGCCGTCGTGTGTACATTGTTTTAGTGTGCGTCTGCACGCTCTCGTATTACGCGCACTAAAACAATGTGCATGTGCACGCCTAACAACATTCATAGCAAAACGGTCCTCGTGAGATATGACAACTATAACAAAAATATGTTTGCAAAAATATCAATACCGGCCCGATGACGGCCAGTTCGTAAGAAGACTCGTCATGAAATAGAAATTACCTGCAACAATATCCTAGGCTCAGGAAACGGAACTTCCTCTAATAAATGTGTAATATACCTTTCTACTGGTATAGTTAACGGCTGTTTACTCCATGACGTTTCCTGTAACAAAATATAAGCTTGATTTTTTTTATACGAATACTGCAGAAGTAGCTGCAAATATCAAAATGTATGAAACAGCTGATTTCTTTTGCGCGATTTCAGAGTTGGCCCCATAGTAAAAGTTGTTCAGTTTGATGGTCCCTATATACCATATTCGGCATTAGGGGTATTTTTGGAACACCTTGTATTTTTGTAACAAGATGTTACAAAAATACCCCTAATGCCGACTCGCAGAACATGCCTGAGACGCTGCAGTAACGAGGCAGCATAAAGGTATCAGAATTCTTCTGATGATGTTCTTTAATACTTATCACAGCAACTTTTTGGCTGATGTCTCATAGGTCAAACATAAAACAGAAATTATATTACTTAGGACTCACCAGTATATACAACAGCCACCGCTCAAAAGTGTCGCTGAACGGCCACCGCGACAACAAACACACGCACTTATTGATATGCACTGAATGAGTGTTGTGCGACACGCCAGCCCGCCAACCGAGTAGCTCCATTTGAGACTCAGTCAGCTGTGTGTGAGGGTAGCTTTCATAAAAAGTTACAGCTGATCCATACACCTAAACACAAGACAGATATAAAAAAAACCGGCCAAGTGCGAGTAGGACTCGCGCACGAAGGGTTCCGCAAAAATTGTTGTTGTATGGGCCCCTCTTAAATATATGTTTTATTTTAATTTAATTATTTGTTTTTTAAGTGAATATATTTACAAAATATTCTGTAAATATTTCAAGCGTCTACCTGTTGCCGTTATCAATATCGAGCAAAAAAATCACGTTTGTTGTATGGGAGCCTCCTTAAATATTTATTTTATTATGTTTTTTTAGTATTTGTTGTTATAGCGGCAACAGAAATACATCATCTGTGAAAATTATCACGGTTCATGAGATATACTGGTGACAGACGGCAGACAGACAGACGGCAGATAGACAGACGGACAGCGAAGTCTTAGTAACAGGGTTCCCATTTTACCCTTTGGGTACGGAACCCTAAAAATGGCAATTAGCCTTTATTAAAAGTATCCCATAGTAATTGTACTTAACGAAGTTTGTATTATGATGGGTCAGTGCAGGCAGACCGACGGAGTGGCGGCGAATAGACTATTTCGTTATCATTTGAAATGCTACTTTAGTTACATTTCATTATGGTTTGAAATAGCTCGGTCAAAAGGCGCGCAGCATAGCTCTTCGGCGCAACCATACTTTTAATAACGAATCTTACGGCCGAATACTCAAACGATACTCAACTTTGAGGGGCGCTCAAACATCATGTTGTCTTTGTCGTATCTTTGACATTTAATGCGACAGAACGATGATTGAGAGCCTCTCAAAGTTGACTACCTCCGTGGTCGAGTGGCTTTGTACACCGGTTTTCAAGGTGTCGCCATCTCTGAGGTCCCAGGTTCGATCCCCGGTTGGGTCAAAACGAACTTTTCTATATTGGCTCAGGTCTGGGTGTTTGTGATACCACCGTTGTCTCTGATTTCCATAACACAAGTGCTTTAGTTACTTACTTTGGAATCGGAGCAATGCATGTTGTGTTGTCAAAATAAACATTAAAAAGAAGTTGAGTGACGTTTGAGTATTCGGCCACTAGTCTCTTTACGCTATCGGTCAGCGCAGACCCGATACTTACCTTATCTGTAGCATCTGCGACTGTCAAAACGAAGGTAGAAAACACGGGTTTCGGTGTGACAGCGATGTTAGGCCACAGCTCAAGGTTCACGCCCATTGGTAAACAAAATAAGGGCACTGAGGTGGGGAAAGCTAGACTTCGCCGTTCAGTCGTTGGATACCTAAAATATGTAGATCAAAAATCAAAATCTAAGAACAGACAGATGAATTCCAAAAGTGTTTCATATTGACCACAAAATCCATAGTTTTGCGAGATAACTTGAGATAAAACTATATAGAAACAAAGAAACAAATTCTAACTTTTTATGGCTTAATTATTACTTATGAGATGTTTGTATCCCTTCCTTATTTTTTACCGTTAAAAAATATTTTATGTGACGAAGATCAGTTTTGAAAGAAGTGGCAAATTGTATCAGTTTGGTAATTTCTAACGATAAGGCGTAAAATAATAATTAAGAATACCGATCACCATTAGTAAGTTAAAAACTAGGTTAATTAAAAAAAATAAAAAATTAATAACCCTCAATAAAAAAAAGTCGTTAAATACTAAATAATATACTAAAAATCGACAGGTCACCAGGATTGTCTCAGGCGGGAATCGAATCCGCGACCTTTGGAAGACCGGTTCAATGCTCTCACCAACTGAGCTAACGAGTCACTAGTGGCATCGTCGAAAGCTTTCTAGTGTATCCCATATTGGGCTGTCAAGACAAATCTAACGCTATATTAAATGATAAAATCCGTTCAGCCGTTTAAAAGATATGAGGTAATAAAGAATATCATATATAAACATACATACATACTTATTAAATTTAGATTTTTCGCATTCACAATGCTATTTTTATATTTATTTATCTTAATACATACATACATTCAAGATGCTCGCGAAAAACATAATCCTTCCCTTGCAGTCGGGTAAAAATAGCATTGTGTGCAAAGCTAAATTCTTAAATTTAAAAAGTCATTAAGTATTGAAAAAAAAGCACTCGTAAATAATGAATCGTAATGTACAACATCTTAGCAGGCAAGAGTCGTAACACTGCGGTATTAGAAAGGTGTGTCAATTAGGATCATTTGGAGAAAATTATGAAACACTGCGCGCTCTATTTCAAGCGAACCGCAACCGCAACACAAGACAAGTATGAAACAGACTCAAACTTAGCAAAAAGACGAAAAAACTATCGAGTTCGAATTTAATTCGTATCACGCATAAGTGTTTTTTTACTGGAAATTTTAGTTCCCTTTACGGAGGTAGGTGGCGCTTTACATTTTTATACAAAAAAAGTAATTTTGTATTTGACACGAACTCAATAGATTTTTGTCCTATTGGGACAGAATGATTCAAATTACTACCACACCCGAGTAATGAGTGTACATACACCAAAAAAAATACGGGTGGAATTGAGTACCTCCCTTTTGAGGTCGGTAAAAACAGAGAGGACAGATGTCAAGCTTAGTACCTTAGCGCACACATCGCACGCACACATAGACAGGCTCTCACCGAACGACGCCACTGCGTCACGCACTCGAACTCGTTTTGAGATTGGTCTGAGACTCCGGTTACCCCGTGTCGGTGAGAGGGTGTCTATGTGTGCGTTGCTCAAGCGCACGTATTACTAAGCTTGACTTCTGTCCTCTCTCTATTTTGTGTTACTACTCACCTAAATAGTACTTCTGGTTTGTATGCTATTAGAGGCGGACGGTTCATTGACTTCTTATAACATAGAAAAACATCGCTGCCCATTAAACCTGCAATTTAAAATAAATTACCGTACTAACATTCGGATAACCCATCAGTTATCAGTTATGAAGTTATTTAAGCACTTAGATGACATTTCTGGAGATTACTTATCTCTCATTATCTTTTAATCATCAGATAAATTTGGTAAACATTATGTAATAACCATAGCCATAATACAGCATATTATTTTTGCCCAGGTAGGTATAAACAAAACATATTTTTTGCTGTTATGAAAGTCGCGTGAAGAGTTGGTCCTATACTCTACCGGACAAGGGGAATTAAACACATACTCACTTTTATTTAAATTCTTAGCGATCATACAGAAGGTATGCTGCAGACATTCTCCTTTGCTAGCCATTGTCACGCAGACATCGACCACGATGAAGCAGTTGCACGGCGCGGTGGGGTTAGCCCTCCGTAACGTTATGAAAGTCTTGTGAAGGGTTGGTACTCTACCAGACATGGGGAATTAAACACATACTGACCTTTATTTAAATTCTTAGCAATCATACAGAAGGCATGCGGCGGACATTCTCCTTTGCTAACCACTATCACACAGACATCGACCACGATGAAGCCGTTGCTCGGCGCGGTGGGGTTAGCCCTCCGTAACGTTATGAAAGTCTTGAGAAGGTTGGTCCTATACTCTACCAGACAAGGGGAATTAATCACATACTGACCTTTATTTAAATTCTTAGCAATCATACAGAAGGCATGCGGCGGACATTCTCCTTTGCTAGCCACTGTCACGCAGACATCGACCACGATAAAGGCGTTGCTGGGCGCGGTGGGGTTAGCCCTTCGTTACGTTATGAAAGTCTTGTGAAGGGTTGGTACTCTACCAGACAAGGGGAATTGAACACGTACTGACCTTTATTTAAATTCTTAGCAATCATACAGAAGGCATGCGGCGGGCATTCTCCTTTGCTAGCCACTATCACACAGACATCGACCACGATGAAGCCGTTGCTCGGCGCGGTGGGGTTAGCCCTCCGTAACGTTATGAAAGTCTTGAGAAGGGTTGGTCCTATACTCTACCAGACAAGGGGAATTAATCACATACTGACCTTTATTTAAATTCTTAGCAATCATACAGAAGGCATGCGGCGGGCATTCTCCTTTGCTAGCCACTATCACGCAGACATCGACCACGACGAGGGCGTTGCACGGCGCTGTGGGGTGAGCCCTCCGGTACGTTATGAAAGTCTTCGCGGTGGAATTGTTGACGTTAGCTAGTCGTTCGCCCACCGACATAAGGACCATTTCGGCGTCAGCCATGAGACGCTCTTTGCCTTCGTACATGACCCCTGTTTAAAAAGTAAAATTTTATGATTTTAACAAAACCCTTCTTCGATGCAATAGGGATAATAAACATAAATAATTAATAAATAAATATAAAATAATAATTAATACCTCAGCAAAGACTGTTGAAGAACTGTACGCAACAAAAGTGGGTCGATTTTTTTCTACTTCTAACCAACAAACTGTTTTCAGTTTGTTGGTTAGAAGTAGAAAAAACCGCACGACATTGTCGATTTGAGTTTTCCATAAATGAGTACATCACATTACAACACGGTCAAGTTAACTCGGCACCTGAATCGCATGATTTTTACCCACTCGAGACGACATTATGGTCTGATACGTTATTGGCTGTGTAATGAATGGTTAAGATTAAATAGGCAATATGGTAGTGAAATAATAGAACACGGTAACAGCACTTGCAGCACAATATGTGAACAATTTTATGAAAACGACGAGTTCGACTCAGATACTGAGTTAACTTGACCGGGTTGTATCTACATACATTCATCATAATTATTACGGAAAGCCGTTTATGTGTAAAAAATATTATGTTCTTAAAATAAAGGAATATTTCATTTCAGTAAAATTTGCCATCATTAATATTTAGGGTAGGTACACACGACAGCACGTCAAGTTATACAATTAAACTGTGAAAACAGCTTTTATTACGAAGGGCATAAAGGCGGTCTCAAGGTGTGTACTTTCCCTCCAACTACCGATATTCTTTGGTCTCTCTATCTTTAGTCTTTACCTCTGGTCTAAACAATAACTATATTAGAACAAAATAATAGACTGTAAATTTTCCCAATTCGACCCGACATTTAAACAGATAATGATGAAAAAAGTACCACGGTCAGGGTCAAGATAAAACACGACTGTTTACGCTCTGATAAAAATAAAGAACTAAAAAAAACAATACCATTATTTAAATTTCTTTGATAAAAAATACAATGTAAAGTATGGTAAATATGCTAAGTTATCATTGTAACTACTATTACCGACTATCAGTACAAAGCTCCCGCATGGGTAGTTAGATGATTCATCCATTCTATTCAATAACATTAAAAATCTTCAGCTGGGCCGAGATTCTGCTAATGTTAACGTAACAATCGTATCACAATGGTGCTTCAATAGTATTGTTGGTTTTAGTACATAACAAGAATGGGCAATGATAAAAGCATGATCAAAGAAACGCGATATGATATAGCGATTTATCACGTTTAACTGTCAAAAGACAATAGATTTTGACAGTTGAATGTCGAACATCGTCATTTTTATTCACCATCCAAATTTTAAGGAGGTGTTCAGTCCATGAAACCGAACAACTTTCTCCAAGAAACATGTGTTAAAATTCGCCACAAAAATTTGGTTATCCATCTTACTAGTCTGATCACGTGGTCTCTTTGATTTGTATGGATGGTATTTCTTTTTTACATATTTGACCCTATGTTTGTTAGAGAAAGTTGTTCAATTTCATGGACCAACCACATGCTTAAAATTTGGATGGTGACTAAAAAATAACCCTGTACATCGTGTTTCGGTGGCTGTGTCAAAAAGCAGTTCTATTTAAACACGATTGAGACACAATTATTAAGTCAACATTAGTAGAATCGAGGCCCAGATAATGGGTTCACGATCGGCGGCCGCGGTAATTATCTCACTACTCAATGTAAGTACGTGATTTGAAGGCTATGGTAGTTTTTTGGACTTCGTGTACCATTCAATGTACACACGACAGCACATCTGGTTATACAGTTAAACTGCGAAAACAGATTTTATTACGTAGGGCATAAAGGCGGTCTCAAAGTCAACATGTAGTCTGAGGTGCCGTCGTGTGTACATAAGAGCCATGAGTATAATTAAATGAACATATTTGCTAATCACGTGGTTGCCCTACTTAGATTTACTTTGTAAATAGATTTACTTCTTGAAAATCTATATAAGAAGTGCGTACAATTTGAAGAATTAACGTATTTTAAGCCCTTTCCTTTTCGTAAAGCACAATAATTTAATTCCACATACAGGAGTACTTAAAATTATTGAACTTTTAACTAAAGTAGCAGAGCACTTCCTTTTATTAAAATAAATATTATTAAAAATTATATCAAAGCAATTTTTATGTAAAAATCCCTTAAGGGGCTGACATAAGTCAAGTAGCGCAATCAGTCGACTTTATTTTATTTATTCTAAATAAGCCCAATTTCTTAAAAAAGGAATCAGTCAAGGTTTTGTTAATAACGTCTAATATTTATTGAATTACTTTACACAGTTTGAAAAGGCATTCAAACAGTTTAAAACGCGATTTTGTTAAAAGTGGCCACTGTTGGTTCAAACCCGTTTTTAAACTATTGCACGCATTTTGTAATGTTGTAAGGTTATTCAATTAACATTAGACGGCAATCAGAAGACCTTGAATGATTCCTTTTTTAAGAAATTGGGCTTATTAAGAATAAATAAAATAAAATTGACTGGCGGCGCTAGTTGGCTCATGTCAGCCCCTTAATCGTTTCCCGTCCAGCCAGACACGCCCACATTACTAGTGAGTTTCTTATCACAACGATAAAAGGTCAAATATAAAGTTGTCTGGGTTTGACCAAATGGTTTGCTGTTTATGTAATATATTTTAAGCATTGAAGACTTAACCAATACATTCAAGGCGCAAGTATTTCGTGGTCCATAAGAAGTCTCTTTGTTAAAAAAAAGGTATTCTAAAAGTACCAAAAAGGAATTGAACTCCACTCGAGCGTAAAGCGATATAAAAAGATACCAAAAAACTGCATGGCATGTCCCCGTCTCGGTTGGCAACTGTGTCAACTGTGTATTACAGCTTATCACTAGGGTATGTCTGTGGGTTTATTCATAAATGCGATAACGACTATCACATTGACGGATTTAGTTGCAACTAAATCATTGGAAGCAATATCGGTAGCACTAAAATCGGATTTGATTTAATATTTGGTTTTTAAAAATGGGAAGCATTAAATGTAATTTTCGCAGGCATTTAAGTATGTGTAACTGGTGTACAATATTCTATTATAAATTTTCAACCAAATCTATGAATAGTTATTATCGTTTTAAACCGAGGAACGATAAAATTTACGCAATGCTCCGTTTATAAATAGCGTATCAATCTAATAATGAAAACATTGAATGACATAAGACGGAGTTTCTGTTATCGTAAATTCCCTCGTTACCTAATCTTCTCAAGGAAACTGAATTTATTCAAAATCTGTTGACAAGTAATGTCAGTTTTTTTTGGGTATGATTTTATCAATTACCTAATAAATGCATTTTCAGTGACCTAATAAATAATATTTGTTCCTAAAATAGTAGATCTGTCACTTAAATTTAATCACCAAATAATATAAAAACAATTACCTAAATATTAATTAATAATTACTTGGAAATAATATCAATCATCAAATAATTATATTGGGTTTCTAAATAATAAAAGAGTCACTAAAACTGAATCACCAAACAATTAAAAATTTCTAACCTAAAAAATATATTTGATCATTGAAAAATAATATCAATTTATTACATAATTCAACTGAAATTTGAAAATATGGGTACAATTAATTAAATTAAACTACAATAGGTTTTAATCATATACATTTTTAATCGAAACAAAAACACTACTAACGAGCTGTGCGAGTTCGTTAGGTATATTTGTTACCGGCCAAACCCGATTTTCAGGACAAACTAGTTTGGCCTAGTTTAAACTAGTTCTTCCTATACGCGATGGGATTAACTGGTATAGCCTAGACCAAACTAGTTTGTCCTAAGCCCGATAGGATAAACCAGTTTAGGCTAGGGCAAACTAGTTGATCCTGATATAAGCATTATGGCCAAACTAGTTGATCCTGATATTTATGGAGCTTCGCTCGCTTCGCTCGCTCCGCTGCGAGTGGTCTAAACACTAACCTAACCTAACCTACCTAGTACATTTAAATTTTCACAGCCCGCCAATTTGACTCCGCCCCTACTTAGGAATTTTTCTATTAATTAAGTGACACATCTATTATTTTGATGATTGAACGATTAAAATGTTTGTTGATTAGATTTATAAGGTGATAGATTTACTATTTTAGGTTCAAATATATTATTGCTGCCAGGGACTTACTTTTTAGAGGACAGATCTTATATTTAGGTTATAGAAAAAAGTGATCAAACTATAATTTTAGAGACATATTTACATTAAATCGGTGATTTATACTTAGAGACAGATTTGATAAATATGATGACTAATATATTTCAGGACAAACTAGTTTGGCCTAGTTTAAACTAGTTCTTCCTATACGCGATGGGATTAACTGGTATAGCCTAGACCAAACTAGTTTGTCCTAAGCCCGATAGGATAAACCAGTTTAGGCTAGGGCAAACTAGTTGATCCTGCATTATGGCCAAACTAGTTGATCCTGATATTTATGGAGCTTCGCTCGCTTCGCTCGCTCCGCTGCGAGTGGTCTAAACACTAACCTAACCTAACCTACCTAGTACATTTAAATTTTCACAGCCCGCCAATTTGACTCCGCCCCTACTTAGGAATTTTTCTATTAATTAAGTGACACATCTATTATTTTGATGATTGAACGATTAAAATGTTTGTTGATTAGATTTATAAGGTGATAGATTTACTATTTTAGGTTCAAATATATTATTGCTGCCAGGGACTTACTTTTTAGAGGACAGATCTTATATTTAGGTTATAGAAAAAAGTGATCAAACTATAATTTTAGAGACATATTTACATTAAATCGGTGATTTATACTTAGAGACAGATTTGATAAATATGATGACTAATATATTTCTTGGGGATAGATATTATAATTTGGGTATTGCAGATTAGTGACACATCTAAACTTAGGTGACAGAAAATATTGTTCCCATTTTTTTTATGTCGTTCTTTGCAAAACTTTGTTGAAATACATACTTACATTATGTAGGTACATTTACTGAGAATTTTTTGAAAGTTTGAAAGATCTAGATATAAAATCTAACACATATGCCAAAAATATGCGTATGACCATGTGCCTACGAGGTGGAATGAAAAGGCGGAAAATTCGTGACAAAGGTGAAAAGGACAGAAAGACTTAGCAAATAATCATTGTATGTGTCGTCACATTTTGTCTTACCAATGTCAACAAGCGGTGGCCGGTCCCTTCCTCTTCGTATGCAGAGGAAGCACTCCGGTGATCGCATGGAGCCATGGTTGAGGTCCGCCGGTAAACCGGTCGGCGTCAACTCTATTAGCTCGTAACCATTCGGCAACGTCTCGCCTAGGCCAGGGAACACCACACCTGAAACAAAACAAGCAATTACATACCGTCAATTGTGGAGATCCTTGAGGGAAGCATAGAATTTCTTTGTCGATTCAGTTTTACGTAAATTTTCTAAATGGCGGATATATGGGTGAGCCAATAGCTGTTATTAGAATAGTTGTATTCGTCAGTTATGAAAGATCATTATGTAGACAAATGAATAGAAATAACAAGTTTTACGTTCTTGTCATATCACTTTTTTAAGCGGAGCGCAATGTAAATTCTATAAATGAATCCATGACTCGGTAATTAAAGCAATGTGTTCATTATGAAGAAGAGTTTATTGATTCCTTTTATAGAATATTGACATTTGTTATTCGTTGGCTCTTAAAGGCTGTGCATTTATGTACCAGAATACCGTCTTTTACTCTGAGCTCTCGAGTCTTTTTTATTTTAGATCTCTACTCGGTAATTCTAAAGACCTTTAGCTCGAACAGACTCGTTAGCTCGATACGAAGCTCGTCAAAGGTTTCAATTATAATCTTAGAAAGGCTTAAACTAGTTTAAAGATTCTATGCTTGAAGAAAAAGAAATATACACAAGTTCACCAACTATCCGCTATAGTTAGCTGAATTCATTGTGGTAAGGCAGTGTGACAATTAACAATTACTATTTTCAGAATATAAGAATATTATGTAACATAATGCAGACATTAATTATGTTATGTACGATGCACAAACAAGTCATACACCACAACCATGCGCGCCGTATACATCATGTGTAATATTAACAATGCCTCTTTATTTGCCTGGGAGTTTAAGTGGCAATGAACTTATCTTTGGTCCAGTCAATAACATCGATGATAGGCACCAATAAAATATGAATCATGCAAGGAGGTCACTCGAATACGTTTGTAGTACACGCTTATACAAAATGAGTTATGTTGACAAAGAAGTAAGAACTAGCGAGGCTATGTAAACTACACCTGTTAATACTTGAATGTTTATATTATGTAATAGAGATAACCAATAACTACTAATGCTATATCAGTTTACTGGCGAGTCATGTTACCATAGGAAGACTCGGAAGTTGTCTTATGTGATATGAGATCGTTTATGATAACGTAAAGCTTATAAAACGAAAAAACAGCTTTTAAAAATTGAAAGCAATAAATCTGTATTGAATGTTGTTATTAAAACAATGTTTATCAAATAATTAATTTAGAAATGACGATAACGACGTCTGATTAATACTACCAGTTTATAAAGCCATTGTTTATAAAAGTTTGGTATTTTTTACTTATTTTTGATTGATAACTTTAACTTGATTTTGTTAAGTTCTGTAGACCTTGGACACAGAATATTTAAGTACCTACACTAACGCCCTTGGAGCAGTTTTCTATAAAAGGTTACGGTATCAGGCGACTGCAGTTGTAAGCGGAACAAAATAATCGATGGACTTAACGCTTCGTAATATTATGAAACTAGAAAAGATTTACGATTCACATTGTTGTAATGATAGGTAAGTATTTATTTTTAAATAAATACTATAAATGTTGTAAACTTGTAATAAAATAATGTAAGGTTGGCTAATCTGATCAAAGGTGTATTTTTATGGTTCCGTACCCAAAGGGTAAAACGGGACCCTATTACTAAGACTCGCTGTCCGTCCGTCTGTTTGTCTGTAAGTCTGTCACCAGGCTGTATCTCATGAACCGTGATAGTTAAACAGTGGAAATTTTCACAGATGATGTACTTTTGTTGCCGCTATAACAACCAATACTAAAAACAAAATAAAATAAATATTTAAGGGGCTCCCATACAACAGACATGATTTTTTGCCATTTTTATAGTAATGGTACTTACGGAACCCTACGTGAGCTATTTTGCGCAATTTTTTTCTCATAATTGAAGTGAGAAGTTGATAGTAGGTATTTACTACTAACCTATCTTATTTGAATAAATATTTTCATTTCCCGATTCCCACGATAAAAATGTATAACAACATGCCAGGCAGTATACTACCTACAATTTTAACTATATTTTAGACATCATTTGGATTATTTGAAATGGTACTTCGTTATATTAAGGGTCTGTATCAAAAAGTAAGTTCTGAGTAGCTTACTTGACAGATGATTTGACATATTTTTCATATCACAACAGACCCTTATGGCCTGTTTCATAATCAAAAAGGAAGTAAGACGGTTGTGATATGAAAAGTAAGCTACTCATAACTTACTTGTACATTGTGAAACAGGCTCTTTGTAATATTATTTACAGACCAAGTTATTGTAATAGGTACGTAAGTACCTATCTAAAATACGTAAGTAGCGTTAAATTTCTCGTGGAAATAAGCAATTTATTAAGTCTTGCTCGACCAGAACCTTGGTAGTTATACTTAACACAAGATTAAACCAGTTTCACTCATTAATCCTATAAAGGCTGCGTTGACATTTTGTCTTGACCATTTCTTAGCTTTCACAAAAAACCTTGTTAACGCAAAGTATCGATATCCGATCTATTCTATAGCGAGATCGACGGATGTGCGTTTTATTGATATAAAATATAAATAAAAAGTAGTTTGCATATCAGTTTAGAGTATTACGTGTATTATTATGGATGGAAAATAACACGGGCAGGCCGGATTGGCTCCCGCCATCCGGAAGTCTAAAAAGAGTAGCCCTGCGTCAAAAAAAAGGTGAGACAAATCGAGGCCAAGTATAAGGCTGCCAACCATCCCGCATTGGGGGGACAGTCCTGCATTTATCCTTATTGTTGCTTAGCGTCCCACATTGTCTTCACAGGCATCAATTTGTCCCACATTGAAAACATGCATAGACAGCTACAGCCACAGCAAAATCAGTGTATAGCGCACGAATCTCATTTACCACCAGCTTTCAAATAAAAAAAAAACCGCATCAAAATCAGTCCATTCTCTTGGGAGCTACGATGCTACAGACACAAATACACAAACACGTCAAACTTATAACACTCCTCTTTTTGTGTCGGGGGTTAAAAAGGAGTAAAAGACGAGGTGGCGGATCACGCGGTTTTTTTCGCCATTGATTTTGGATTGATCTGTCCCCCATTTTGTTTTAGGAAAGTTGGCATCCTTGCCAGGTCGCTGAATACGTAACGTGTTTTATCCCGGACGGAACGGGAAGATTTCTTTACATCGTTGCATATAAATATATTCCTAGTAACAAATATACGCGACGAGAACACGGACGGGACGGGGTCACGGGGCGTGATGGACGGGACGGGGAATATGTATGGTGCACAGCACGTCCCCGTCCCGTCCAGGGTTGTTTCCCGTTACGTATACAGCTACCTTTAGCACAGAACAAAATACAATATAGTCCTGTATAAATTAATCGCTTTCAAAGAAATTGCACTAACAGAAGAAGATAATTTACTCTAATGATTTTAAATTACTACCAATCACAAACCTATAATCTTTACGTAAGCATAATTATTATACAGAGTCGAGCGTAAGAGTCGAGTACAATAATATGTAACACAATACCGAACCGCAGTCACCAATGATCAATGATACTGGATTTACTTCAAGAATGCATATTGGTTAAGGATTAGCCAGTACAGTGAGTAAGCATCAGGGTTTTTCACACACATCTCCGTAATTCTCCCTTGATAATCGGGTCAGGTATTTACTCAGGGAGGTAGAATGCCACAAGAAAGACTGAATGAAAAATTCTCGAACAAGACTATGATGGATAGTTAGCAACTTTATTAAAACAAATCTAAAAAAAGTCGATTGTCATATTTTTAGTTGAAATTATTTTTTCTCAACTTTATGTAATTCGATTTTTTGGAAGTACTTAATTCATACTAATGAGCTTTCGAGATTGTGAACCATGCATCATTTTAAACGTCCATGTCACTGTAATTAATAAACCAACAGTAAATATTGTAGTGTTCGAGAATCTGTCATTCAGTCTTGTGGTATTTGGTTTTGACTTCAGGACTTGTGTACTATTATGTATTCTGTGCTTCAGGTAGGAAATCAGTTAGAAAGCCCAACCTAACTATATTTTACAGGTATTGCAGGGCCAGGTGCCACCGAGCTTTTCAATATGACAGATCCATAGATATAATTCAACTGTCATTGTTTATTCAAGGATCTTCATTCTATGTACCTTTTAAGTACATAATATTTACATACCAACTCCATGCATATTTAAACATTGAGAAGGAAAAATACATGATAGGATTCATGACAGAAATATTAATTAGCAACCCAGACAACCAATTATGTGTGGCTTCAGTCATTGACAACTTCCTGCATTGTATTAGCATAATGACCCATGAACTCTCTTGTAAATAATATAGAATTATATTTTAAAAAATATGTGTTGTGTAATGTTATGGGAAATTTTAATATACACTGACTATATTACTGATAAAATGTAAATATGTTCATACCTAGAAAAACCAAAAAATTTGTTTAGGAATATGACACTTTGAGACTGTAAAGGGTAATATTGCTTAGAAATATTTTTGGTTAGACTAGTGTCTAAACTTATTCTTGGTTTACTAAGGCATTAAGAGTTTAACAGTTTATAAAAAGCAAATTATTATCTACAGTATTGCTAATCACAATTAATTTTTGATATTTTTAATTTTTTAATTCATCATTAATTCATCAACGCCCGAGCGGTCGCAGGCAGCTGGATAACAATAGAATATCTATTGTCTCATTTTACGGGTGTTGATGAGTTAATTCATTAATTCATTCATGTGTCTCATTTTAAGGGTTAACATTAACTATGAATTTGATGAGTTGATGTTTTGTTAACATGCATAAACATTGAACATGGCAGTTGAAACTTACCTATATCTGTAATCGGTGGCTTAGTACTGTAGCCCTTTAGATGTCCAGAGTCTGAATCGTCAAGCAGTTCTGGTTTCTCCGGCAACCCAGCCACCACAAAATAATCGGCTACTCTTCTTTCATCCATAATGTTCACTTATATTTAGTTTCGATTACCTGCATAGCAAAATTTATAAATTCATGGTCACTGCAACATGATAACCTTTAGTAATCAACGTCACTACAACACAATCATCACAAAACAAATAATAATATCGCACTCAATCCAAACAAACATGAAAAATCACATACATTTTATAATGTTACATAAAACTGCTGAAATTTAATAAACAAAACAACAAAAAAAAAGAAACATGAAGCCCTTGAACTGAACTTACGAATAATTTAATTCAACAACTAACAAATTGATTGTGGCTAAATCACACATCGTTTTCGTTCACTGGATTTTTACATGTTTCAACTTCTTACTTTTTTAGCAACGCGACACTGTTTTACAGATTGCTGGTTGTGGTTTAACTTTAAAGGAAAGGATCACGACACGATTTTTACGAAACGTCGGAAACGTCATTCATTTTGGAGTTTTGTCCACTGAGCAAGTAATCACTACATTCAGCAGCCATCAGCTACATCAGCCAGTTGACCACAGATCACACGGACAGAGTTTGACAGTTGCCTGACAAACAAGAAAAGAAAAACAACAAAACAAACAATCAGCCCATAAGGATGTGAACGAAGCGAAACTAATCGATTATAAGGGCAGATTGATAAGTTTCCGAAACGATAAACTTAGTAAAAAAGATACCGTAAACTGGGTGATTAGCAACTTGCGTGGTGAAATAACAACAGCGACATTTTCCATTGAAAAAATAATAAAAAATCAAAATGAACTGCTTGGCCTGTTCATAGAACATTTATCTATAAAACTAATAAGGTCATTATGATTTTATTTTATTTTTCTATCGAACTAAAAATCTAGAAATCTACTCTTTGTAAAACTATAAAAATAATTTACTTGCTTGCTATAACTTGCTATAATAAACTATAAAAATAATTTAATTTAATAAATTACGATTTTTCGCATTCACAATGCTATTTTTTATATTAAGATAAATAATAATAGAAAAAATACTAGAAAAAATCGACTCACCCGTAGCACCTCAGACGGGACTCGAACCCGCACCCTTGGGATTCCGGCCCAATGCACTGACCAATTATGCTACCGAGTCGCTAGTGGGAGCGGCGAAATTTTCTAGTACTTTTTATTTCTTCGCTGCAAGCCAGCGCAATTTCATCAATGTGAAGAAATACCCTTACATTCGAAAGTCAATTGTCAAAACATCTGGAAAGATGTTTCTTTCTTTCCAGAAGGGTGCGGGTTCGAGTCCCGTCTGGGGTGCTACGGGTGAGTCTATTTTTTCTATTATTATTTATCTTTATAATTTACTTACCAAAAAAAGAAATAAATCATAATACCAATCATATAAAAAATTTACATAAACTAAACAAAATACAAAGTAATTTAATGGGACTTAATATGATAAAGCTCTGAGAGGTTGGAGTCCCTTAGGAGGTTAGGAGGAGTGTCACTTTTCTTTAATAGTTTTTGATGATTTGATTTTGACAACTTTGCAGCTGCTGTAGTTATGACGGGTGTTTTATTATAATGAACTAGAACTTCTTTCTGCATTATTCGTAATAGATATATTTCTTATATGAATGTATGTCAGTGGCCGTTCTGCAAAAATGTTATGATTTGCATTACATAGTGGAACGGTGTGGTGGGATTTCCAAAAGATACGCCGGCACCGATGGGAATCAGCTTGTTTGTTTTGTGGCTTGTATGAACCTTTCGCCACTGATGTATGTATGAATGTATTAAAGGGTAACTTCGGAACGCATCGATTCACATCTTAACCGATACTGAAATGAATCACGAGTCCCATCCCTAAGTTGTTATTTTTAATCCTCCCTTTTTAACACGAAGTTAAAGGCAAAGAGAAGTATTAGCACACAGCCATGTCTTTAGTGTTGCAATATTGTCTAACTACTTTTGCATTAAATGAGCGATTATTATTGCATTCAGTTAGCTTTTTGCTGCGGTAGTCAGTCACCACTAAAACATACAATAAAACTCAGCTCCATATTTTCGGAACCGCGGAAATTTCAATTTTAGAGCAAAAAGGAAGGACATTTTGTGATTACCTGATGTTGATGAGCTGCCCGGCTCGACTGTTGACCGCCGATATCTACATTACAATTGATAAAAGCGTTGAGGGAGTACTTAACAAAAAACATTTTTATTTTTTTCAAATTATATTTTGTCTCATACATCAATGACAATTTCTTTTAGAGCCTTTGCAGATGGCGCTAGTGTATCAGTTAATTCCAACATATCCTTGTTGGATGTTATTTGGCCTGCCGACAACAACATTCCTATAGCTCCTTCTAATTCACTCACTTTTTTACAAACTTCTATTTCTTCTTTGATCTCTTGCTGCAAAGATGTATACAGTGACAAGTTTGTGTCTGAGAATGTTTTGAGTTGAGGCTCAAACACATCTACAAAAACATTTGCGGCATCAATTATTGTTCTAGTAAATCTAACTTCTCCTAAATTTTTCTTGAAATACTTTAATAATGCTCCTATATCTTTTTCATTTAGCCCACCCATGGCAACATTTAATACTTTTCGTCTGAGCATTTCCTGCATTGCTGCTGCTGTTTTCTCTGGATATTTAGTAGCTACAAATGTTTTCAATACAGCAGAGAGTGCCTTACTAAATTCCATTTTCCTGATGAATTTATCATAATCACTCTCTTTGATGGTCTGCCGATTGTTAACTACTAAATCTACTGTATCTGTTTGAACATGGTCTGGTCCAAATTTAAACAGACCTTTCTTTTCTTCTGATTCTGATGCAGGTTTGTCTTTCTTTCTTATGGATATAACACCATCTATCATACCAACGGCTAAAGTGTCATCATGTTCAGATATGCCCATACTTAGTATTGCATTAGGGAAGTCAATGTTGTGCACAACTTTGAATGTTGATATATCATAAATTTTCACATGCCTATCAAGTGACGCAGACATTAATCTACTGCTATTACTTGCTAGCCTAAGGGTTGTAACTGTCTTGTGGTGCTGCGAAATATTTGCTAACAGTTTTCCACCATTGAAAATATCCCAAACTTTTATTTCTGTTCCTCCTGCACTAATAAATATACCTCCGGATGGTAGAAATACCGTTGATTCCACAGGACTCCCATGGTTTACAGTCAGAACTGTTTCATTTGATCTGCAGTCGTAGAGTTTTACAGCATGATCATATCCTCCTGATAAAATTATATCAGGGGATATGGGACTAGCAGCCCCTGCCCTAACATAGTCTGTGTGTTCATTGAAAGTTGCAATCTTTTCTTCTGTTGCTATGTCCCACATACAAACTGATTTGTCATCAGAAAAACTGAGTATTTTGACTTGATCCTTTGAAAAATTTGTTCTATGAACCTGTAAGAAATTAATGGATAACTTTATTGAACTAAATTAACTTTATCCTTACTTCCTTACTAATATTAGAATCCAAAAGTTAGTTTGTTTAATACACCTTCATATCTTAACTACTCAACCAATCATCATGACATTTTGTTTGCATACACATTGTCAGGGGTACAGAGAAGGACATAGGGTACCTTTCATCCCGAAAAAAAGTACTGTTCCTGATACATAATTATGTAAATTACTTCATTAATTAAAGCCTCTTCACATTAAAATGAAAAAAAAGCTCCAGCTTGCAGTTCAAGGCTTTTGGGTTTTTAAAAACATGATTATCAATAAGAACCTTACAATTTTTCTTCGTCAACTTAAATGTTAAACTTACTGGTGCTGTATGTCCTGTGAAGACACGGAGTACATTTTTGGAATTCACATCAAATAGCTTAACAACTGCTTCTTCACTGCCTGCTACTAATAACCGTCCATCCGACCGAAAAGTAGCTCCATATGCTGCTTCCACAAACTTTGATATATTTTTAGCTACAACTTTTGTTATTGGATCATAAATCTGAAAAAAAGCTTTTGTAGATAACACTATAGTTTACAAAATTAAAATGCATTTTTAGAAGACGAGTATGCATTATGTTATAGTTCTTCTATTTCACAAAGACCATTTTGTTATGAATGTGGTTAGGTGTGCACCTAAAACATTGTTTTAGGGTGCGTAATACGTGAGCGTGCAGATGCACACTAAAACAATGATCATGTGCAAACCTAACAACAATCATAGCAAAACAGTCTTTGTGAGATAGAATAACTATAACTCAATAGCCATCAAAAGTTATATGATATCTATGTGCACGCCTAACAACATTCATAGCAAAATGGTCTTCTTGAGATAGAACAACAGTATAACTCAATACTCATCAAAAGTTATATGATATCTATGCAATTTTGTATTTATTATTTGTTTATACAGAAAAAACAATTATGATAATTTTTTAATTATCTTACCTGAACTCTAACGGAACATGTAGCCGCAAAGTAATAAGGTTCTACTGGGCTGAAATCAATGTAGTCAATAGCACCAAATTCTTTAACTAGGACCGGTAACTGGAAGAGAAACAATACTTTAAATAAACAGAAAATATTTTCTGAAAGCAGCTTTCTTTAAGTCTCTGATAACATTTAACATACCCCTAGTTTTTTCCAGTAAATTGCATCTGAAGTTACTGTGGATGCCGGCTTCTGATACGCAGACTTATTAGTCTTTTTGAATGGGTATGATATATGGGCCATATTTTTGGTATTTTAACTTACGATTTTAATGAGCGATCTTCGTTTTATTTAGTCATAAGTAATTATTAAAACGGCCAATAATCGAAACCACAAGCTCAAGTCCACAACAACAAAAACATGTGACCACCATGTGACACTGACAGTGACGAGTGATAGAAAAACACGTGTTTCTGACAGTGATGGTGTCAAATGTTCTTATTTTTGATTTGGCAATTCACTCTTCAGTGAATACTTTTGCCCTTCTTTTGCCAGTTTCAAGTGAACCCTAGTTCAGTAATATCACAACTACAAAAAAAAATTTCAGGTCAGTGAATATCACACACTGGGACGCCATGGCGATGTCGCCGGCTATGAATTTCGT
This sequence comes from Catoptria pinella, assembly GCA_963556745.1. NCBI lineage: Eukaryota > Metazoa > Arthropoda > Insecta > Lepidoptera > Crambidae > Catoptria > Catoptria pinella. The sequence continues at coordinate 8,743,708 of OY750774.1, read as the reverse complement.
AATGAAATATATATGACAGTACACGCTTCCCTACGGGTCTGGCAATGTCGCCTTGGAACTTAGAGCATCCTTGGAAGCCAAATTTTTTTACGCAAAATTTCGAAAATCTGGCTCGACAAAAAACTCTGTAATAGCCTATTGTAATAATTATATTACAATAGGCTCACAACACAATAATCAGTTGTAGAGGAGATCTGTAGAAGAGAACAGGGGTCTAGCCAAAGAAACACTTACATCGCTATCGCTTCGCTTCGAATAATGTATGAATTTGACGTTTTACATTTCGATTGATAACAAAACATTATGTCAATCCCATACATGTTTTAAAAGCGAAGCAATAACGAAGATTTGCAAATGATACTTTGGCTAGACCCCCTGACAAAAATACGAAATAATTTTTGTCCAAGCTGAAGCAGAGACGTCAATTAAATTAAATTATTTTCTTGTTGCATGTCATTTTTAGTTGTAAAAATGTTGCGCGATGTTCACACACTGAGCACTTGAGCAGATAATCCTGATAATCCACATTCAACTTCAACTTCAACTTTTATGGTGAATGGCTGCGTCTCGTTTTCCACATTCAACAAATATTTTAAAAGAAAAATGTCAATGTCAATCGTTATGTCAGTTGTCAGTCAATGTCAGCGTAATTCCGAAACGCAAGACCGAGATGTGCCGTGTTTATTATTGTAATAATTATTTTTGATTTAATTTCAATACAATAAGTTTCGCGTGAATAAATATTTGAAATGTTCAAATTACTCGGTCGCCGAGGATGTCGCAGTGGCGTCACCAAATTGTTTTGTGATAAGTTTGAGGTTAGAAGTGCAAAAATTTACTACGTATATTCTTCGGCTAATGCTGTGAGATTCGCATCCACAGGCGGAAATGATCTAGGAAAAGCTACTTCTATAGTAGATAACATACCTGAACCGCCACCTGTGCCAGATCCTGAGACTTTCAGTAAATTGAACGAAACAGTGCAGTCCTTGGCTGCCAATGGCGAACCAACTTTTGCTAGTTTGGGTCTTGGTGGCTGGAGTCCTGTTGGGCTTGTACAAAATTGCTTTGAGTACTTTCACGTTACTTTAGATGTACCATGGTGGGGTGCCATCATTATAGGCACAGTAGTTGTCAGACTTATAATGTTTCCTTTGGTTATTATGTCTCAAAGAAATACAGCCGTCATGAATAATAACCTTCCGGAAATTCAGACACTGCAATTAAAAATGACACAAGCCAGGCAAACTGGCAACCAGTTGGAAGCAGCCAGATATGCTCAAGAGATGGTAATGTTCATGAAAGAAAAAGGATTGAATCCATTGAAAAATGCCCTGGTTCCTTTGGCGCAAGCTCCTCTTTTTATATCATTCTTCATGGGCTTAAGAGGTATGGCAAATTGTCCTGTTGAGAGCATGTCTAGAGGTGGATTATGGTGGTTTACTGATTTGACTGTACCTGATCAATACTTTTTACTGCCAATCTTGACTAGTGCCACAATGTGGGCAACCATTGAGCTTGGTGTTGATGGAGGAAGACTTGATGCTCAGAACATGCAAATGATGAGGTATTTCCTAAGAGCACTCCCAGTCGTCATGATTCCATTCACAATTAACTTCCCTGGAGCTATTCTTGTCTATTGGTGTTCGAGTAACTTTATATCATTGTTGCAAGTTGGAATCCTTAAAATTCCCAGTGTTAGAGAATATTTTAAGATACCTAAATTGATGACTCACACACCAGATAATCTTCCTATTAAAAAGAAAGGTTTTGTTGCTGGAGCGAAGGAATCGTGGACTAACATAAAAATTTCCAGGGAACTTGCTGAAAGACAAAGGGTTGATGAAATGCTATTCACTAAAGCAGGAAAAGGCGCTGTGCAGAAAACTTTCAAATATGATCCTACAAAACTATCAAGTGTACAAGCAAAACCTAAATAATTAGTGGTTAACTTATTAATTTGTAGTTATTATATTATAGTATTGTCTAATTAAAGTGTTTTATTTTTATGTTTGAATTAAGTACATCTTTGTTTGATTTGTTGTTATGTTTACTTAATACACTAATTTCTTGTGTCATCCAAATAAATAATAAAGCTGTTCTATCTCACAAAGCCAGTTCAGCTATGAATGTTGTTAGGAGTGCACATGCACATTATTTTAGAGCATGAAAACGCAAACTAAACAATGCTACCCTCTTATAACTAGAAAGCCGTTAAGCTACAAGTGGTTGATTTTGAGTTTTTAATAGATAGTGATACAATACTAAATAATATACTAGAAAAAATTCGACTCGTATCAGATCATGTTCTCGGACGGGAATCGAACCCGCGACTTTTGGAAGTCCGGTGTAATGCTCTTACCACTGAGCTACCGAGTCACTGGTAAGGATACAATTCTCTATCTTTCTGTCTCAGAACCATATTTCTATTAGTTATAGTTCCAGAGTTATAAAAACTTTGTAGGCCGTTAACTGACACAATATTTGGTAACTCCTAAACTGAAAAGTGACTAAGCTACAATTCTTGGACTTGGGGAACTGGGTGAAATGGTTCCGAGACTGATCACCCGTCCGGCCTCGCTGGCGTCCCACCTTCCAAATAATAATAATAATAATAAGCTACAATTCTTTGCTTGGCGCACGTTAAATAAAGTACCACAACTGCCCAATGCTGCCACATTATTGCCTTTTGTGACTTTGTTCATTCGTAGAGGTGGTTAGTCAGTAGAGGAATAAGTTAATTCTGTATAGGTATGAGGTGTAATGGTTTAGGAAAGCATAGAGAAAAAAAACGGTCAAGAGCGAGTCGGACTCGCGCACCAAGGGTTCCGTACCATCATTCTGTACTATTTAGACATTGTTTTATTTTTCCTATAGTTAATCTTTACATAAACTTCTATCACATAAAATAATTTAAGATTTTTTCTATGCAAACTTCGGAGATAAGGGGGGATTTTTTTTTCATCAAAGATCGAAAACTGCGGAGAAAGAATAGTTTTAGAATGTGCAAGCAGCGCTCTTGTTTTGTCAGGAAGTAACTATTTAGGGAAGTTTTTTTGGTGCAGAAACGTTTGCGGGCTGATCAAAGTTTCATCACGATGGCTTAGGAACGCATTGAGGACAAACAATAAACACAAACGTCCACATAAAAAAAATATGTAATAGCAGTCTATGTACATAGGTACCTAAGATAATTCATAATTGCGAATAGTTATTGCGTTGAATCACAGCCCCTATTTATTATTACTTACTACATTGCCGAAAACATTCAGTACCTACCTAAGTTGAGTTGGTAACAAAATTGAAAATAGGCTTGGCAACTAGGTACCTAGTTTTGGAGGGTTCCCATTTCTATTTCAATATTCGTAGGATATTGTATTTGCCAGTGTTTGTTTAGAAGGCAAATATTTTTATCATTGAAATTATGTTTTTTCCCGTTTGATAAACGGAGTAGTAAATACGAACTTATTAGGTAGTTTACCTGGGTAATTTAAAAAAACATCAAAGTAGCTTGTGCGGGTCTAACGTAGGTATTTTATATTGTAATTTATTAGCCTTTATCTGACCGCTGGTAAACAATGGTCGCAACTTAGAATGCTGGGCAAATGAAATTCTTACTTAGAGTTGTTTTGACAAATAAATTAAATGAATACATAAATTATGGAATACCTATACCTACCTAACTTTAGACAGCGCACACTAAAGTCATAGTAAATTGTGAAAGTGTGGATGTTTAGATGTTTGTTACTCAATAACGCAAAAACGGATTTGGATGAGATTTGGCACACAGATAGTTTATAGCCTGGATTAAAACATAGGATACTTTTTATTCCGATTAAATGTTCCCTAGAGATTTTCCGAATCTTCACGCTGACGAAGTCGTGGGCGGAAGCTAAAAAAAAATAAAAAATCTTAAAGCTAGTATAGTACGTAAATAGTTTTAATATGCATCATCATCGTCATCAACGGCCTTTTTGTTGTTCCCACAGCTGCTAAGCAAAGCCCTTCCATATGGATGCTTAAGGAGTGTATGGGCTATAGGTACATAAATCGAATCGGAACGTCTTCCGATATAGATCTTATTTTTTACCTTATGCTACCAAACTTTGTAAATGCATTGCGTTTTCCCGTCGGAAAGTGAATCGAATGCCAGTCGAATGTATTTGTGAATAGCAGTTTTCGAATCTATCGGAGGATACGTATTCGAATCGAATGCTTTCAAGTAGATTTCCGACAATCGCGAATAACCCTAGTCTAGTTATGTATGAGTGCACCGGATCATTAAGGCGGTATTTACATGTGTCGACTTGGCAGGCGATTTTAGTCATTAAGCGCTTTTATCGTCAATCGCTTGTAAAATCGAATCGCCACCTCATTGGAATTAGGCTTAGTCGACACGTGTAAATACTTGTGACACGATGTAGACTTTTTAGACAAAGTTAGTGACATATATATTTAGATTTTTGTCAGACTAAAAAAATTGTTACTTAACCTCTTTTTTGTTCGCTAACCCGATCTCGTTATCGTCATTACCGTAAGCCACGTCATACCACAGGTGAGGCATATATCACGTAGCGTAATATTCTTTCTTCCACGAATTTCAGGTATAAATCTTTGAGAACGCGTATTAAAGAAACTGGAACTTTTGTTACATTCGTTTGTAAGTACTTATTCAGAAACTATTTGTCTTTAAAGAGTTGCCCTATTAAACTCCTTAAATAATGACTTCATATAAAACCAACGAGTCTGTAAAAATCTCAAAAACACTAGGAACATTCAGTCATTCACCAGTCTTTTGTCAGTGTTCAGATTGGGTATAATTTCAAAGCGCTACGAAATACGATGCGTAGATCCGTAGCATACAGACGGACGCTACGGTTGCTACGGTGATAACTATACCTATAATAATTTAATTAATAACTAGTGACTCTCTTCTCTGTAGACCTCTCGTTCAATACATTTTTCGAAATGACTGAAATATGTTTATTTTTTCGAATAACAATAATAATTATAAGCCCTCAGGGCAGCTCGTGGCGAGCTGTTGGTGAGTCGATCCAAACCCTCGTCCTTTGGGTGAAATGGTTCCGATTAGGGAGACTGATCACCCGTCCGGCTTCGCTGGCGTCCCCCTTCTAAATAATAGGGTAGCTCGTGGCGAGATGTTGGTGAGTCCATCCAAACCCTCGTCCTAGTCCATCGAAATGCCAACCCAATAGCTTTACCAGTAGATTCCATAGTTCCTGTCCATTCGCTGGGGATAGTCTCTGAGTATATTAAACTACCTAACGTAGTCAGAGATTAGAGCCAGCAGGTGTACTGTAATACACGCATATTAGATTAGTCGCTAAAAATGGCCTTTACGTCTTGGATCCATAACCCCACGCAAGCCTTAACAAGACATACGAAAGCATTTATGCCTAAACTGAAACGGAGACGCTTATGGAATAAAGATTAATAAAATAATTTCATTTCATAATAATTATTAATTAATTAACTATTATGAAATGAAATTATTTTATTCATACCTATATATTCTCTAAATAAATAATTAATCTTATTTGCCTAAGTATACATTAAAATGAAAACTAATCTATCTATATACATATAAAAGGGAAAATCACTCACTCACTCACTCACTGATCACGAAATCTCAGAAACTGCAAGTGCTAGGAGTCTCAAATTTTGCATGGGGGCTCCTTTTAGCGTGTAGGTGCTCACTAAGACGGGATTTTGCGAAATTCAACCCCTAAAGGGGTGAAACAGGGTGGTAAAGTTTGTATGGGAGAACGCGATTCCTTGGCCCGATTGACTTGAAATTTGGCATAGACATTCTTTCACAAAATTAATTAAACACGTATTTCGTATTTTTTAAATATTTATTACCTAACAGGGTTAAAAAGTGATATAAAGCTAATTTTGCTGTGATTGACTTCGACGTCGGAATTGAAACTTTTTTGTGCATTTGATTGATTAATTAAGAAAAATAAATATCATTTGTCATCTCAACGTAGTACTACATTCTCTTTGGTCTTTCCCCAGAGATTAGGTAGAATGCATTTCATTGAATAGTACCTATGGCGTGCTGTCATTTTTTCCTTCCTTGCGTTGTAATAAGGTGCAAAATTATTACATCTTATTATCAGTTTAATTTTAAAAGAATACAATATTCGGTCAAGTCGCCTATGCTATGACAATTAATAAAGCACAGGGACAAAGTTTAAGAGCGGTTGGTGTAGATCTGCGCAGTGATAGTTTCTCCCATGGCCAGCTCTAATGTCGCCTGCTCGAGAGTCAGCTCGCCGAATAGCCTTTTTATTTTGCAACCGGATAATATTACAAAAATACCCCTAATGCCGAATATGGTATATAGAGACCATCAAACTGAACAAGCGCGATTTCAGAGTTGGTCCCAAAGTAAAAGTTGTTCAGTTTGATGGTCCCTATATATACCATATTCGGCATAACGGGTATTTTTGAAACACGTTGTATATTATAGAGAAGTGTTGGATGATCGAGATTGAGAATCCTGATAATGCACCATATATTTTTTATTTAGAACTGCAATACTCCGTTTTTCGCGTATTGCAATGCTCCGTTTTTTTAGCCAGGGACTTTCTCGGTCGTAAGCAGAACAACTCACCAAAGTTTCATCATAATCGGATCAATGGTTTAGGAGTCCCGTCGTCTGTACACTTAGATCTTTTAAACTATGCATAAAAAACCGCATCAAAATCGGTCCATAAGTTTGGGAGCTAGGTTGCCTCAGACAGATAGACACACACAAGTCAAACTTATAACACCCCTTGCGTATGTTGTGTATGTCGTATATACATATAGTGGTGGCCACATAATTAAGGACACAAGTCGATTTTCATACAAACGAGGTAATTTTGAAGTCTTGGTTTTCCGCTAGGGATTGAACTAGCTGTGATCTGATGATGGCCATCCAGGGAGTATAGTCTAATAACTTCACACTCACCACATTAGTAACTACATTGTACCCGTGCGAAGCCGGGGCGGGCCACTAGTTGTTAATAAAAGAGTTGGCAGTTTTTTGATGTGGCATAGTAAAGAGACTTATCGTTGGTAGGTAGGTACTTTACTTAAAAAAATAATCCTAAATAATCTGCGGTTATAATTGCAAAACCATTTTCTGTCTCATCTTACTAGATTTTGCTTGAAACCACATATGTACTATTCGTAAGTTGTTCGCAAGCAATCGAATAGCATTGTGGTTCGCTCAAGTTGCCGAGTCGCTGCGTTTGACACATCCCGGGAAATAAGCACCAAGCGGAGTCCTATATTAAGTGTTATACTGCCACTGAGCTAGGTACCCTTAGCACGAACAGCTATAAAAAAAATAACACGCGTAAATACGTTCGATAGAGTAATTTTGTATGGGAAAATTGTACAGTGCCATCTATCGCCAGAAAGGAAAATGAAATTTCCTATAGACAACTACAGACTCTATCGAGTACTTTTACGCGCGCTTTTTTTCTCGATAGCTTTTCTGGCGTCCGCCCACGTGTTGTCGTCGTCGTGTAGTTGCAGTTTGTGATGAATGTCGATCATAATAATGTGTTCATTATCTCTCCTTTTGATAAGGAAGTACTTACTTCATTGAAGCAGGAATTCATGAACTTGCGTATTGATTGATGGTGAAAACTAACTTTAAAGAACCGACTGCCAGGTGTTTAAATAATTGAACAATTTGATTAAAATCCGCTACGTAGATAGGTACCTATAATGGATAAAATGCGAATATTTAATTGGCTTAAAACTGCGTAAAACGAAGTTAGTTTTACTATTAAACTAGTACCTCGTGCAACCGAGAGCTCAAAAACGAAACAAAATTTAGTTAATAATTTAGTTTTTCTCTGAAAGAGAAAATGCGTTCGTTATTCCATGGTGTAATAATAATAATATTGTTACTACTTACTAAAGTAAGTCAATAAAAGAGTAACAATTTTATTTATAAGTACCTACATTTCACCTTAGAATAATCTCTTTACCTCCAAATTGACAAAACGGATGAGAAATACTTAAACTATAAGACGTTTCCAAGAATTTTTCCACTATTCAGAAATTCAACCACTCCTAATTAATTGAATATGAAAATAAACCTAATTCCAAGTAGTAAGTAGGTACTAATTTTACTTGGAATTTTTATATTAACAGTAAGAAACGATAATTCATCTTACCCGACAGCCAGCCAGGCAAATTAAAATTAAATAAAACAGAAGGAAACACGACAGGGCAATCGATCTATATTTTCAAACTTGGGACTTTAATAACAGAATTCCTTTGTGTTATTCATTTCCTTTGGGAGAGGCCGTATTATGAATGTCAGGACGTGTGTGGATGTAAAAATGTTGGATATTAAATTTATTTATTATTTATTATTCTTGAATGCATTCTACCACTGCACTGAGGTAAGTTGCAAATACCTGCTCCCCTACGGCCAACATTCTATACGTTTGAACGCTACGCTTACCTAAGTACTTTAATTCAGCAACGCCCGAGCGGACGCAGACGGCCGCTAAACAATGGAATGTCTATCGTGTCTCATTTTCCGGGATTAAATATGAGCAATAGACGATTAAATCACATGTCGAAAACGTAAACTTTATGTGAATCACAGACTTTGTTGTATTGTATGTAACTGACAAGCTTACGGCACGTAGTTTTATAGTTTATTGCATGATATAAAAAAAAAGTGTTATTGTTTATTTTAAAGCTTTAATAGTAATTTAGCGTTCAAACGCATATAATGTTGGCCATTAACTTATTATAAAGCTACGTCAGTGTAGGTAGGAAAAAGAAAAAAAAATGGATGAATATTAAATACCTAGTAAAAATGTCTCTGTCAACAGACTTCAATCCAAAAAAGTCGAGACGAGTTGTATTTTGAAAACGTAATTTCGTTGTCCATCGCGCCGGACAGAGGCAGAGTAAGTAGCAAGATACTTGCGCAAAATACTTTTGCGCGAAAGACTTTTCCCGCTGATTAAACTTTTTGCGCAAAATGCCATTTTCACGGAAGGTATAAACGGAAGATATTAACGCAAGAAGACACTTTTTGTAACATTTCAATTTTTTGTATCATACGAGTAGGATTTTTGGAACTTTTTATTCTTAGATTTTATCCTAGCTAAGAACATTATTAAATTTTAGATTTTTCGCATTCACAATGCTATTTTTAAATTAAGATAAATAATATTAGAAAAAAAAGAAAAGAAATTGCGCTGGCTTGCAGCGAAGAAGTAAAAAGTACTAAAATTCGCCGCTCCCTCTAGCGTCTCGGTAGCTAATTGGTCAGTGCATTGGGCCGGAATCCCAAGGGTGCGGGTTCGAGTTCCGTCTGAGGTGCTACGGGTGAGTCTATTTTTTCTAGTATTTTTCTAATACTATTTATCTTAACTAAGAACATGTTATTGAGTTTTTTCCAAATACGTAATAATTAATGATCTCGTTTTGATTAGTTAATGTTTTTATTTTTACATTAGATTCTCCTCGCAAATGTTTTTTGCGCAAATGTACACGTACTGTCACCTAGCCTTTATCTCTGGCCGCCAATTCGCCTCATTGGCAACGACAAATGCAATAGGATAAGTGCTAGTCTTGGTCCAAATGGATTTTGCTCAGAGATTCCCATAGTTACGTTGAGAATTGGGAAGACACTAATTTGTTACAGGAACGTAGTCAGCATATAATGAATTTAATCTTTTGAATTATGTGTGGATGTTTTGAATAACCATATTAATTAAATACTAAACCATCCTACATCATAGAAAGATAAGATACCTAGAAATTAATAATAAATGCTCGGACAATTTCACATAGCGCCATCTAGCCCCAAACTAAGCTTGTAATAATTATGGGTGCTAGACAACTGATTTACTATACTTATATACTTTTTAAATATATACTTATTATAAGTAATAACACTTAGACCCGTCACAGAAATCAAAATTCATCATTTCAATTTCTGTCCGGCCGGAAATCGAACCCGGTACCTGTGGTGGACTGTCATGTTGACCCCTGGACCACTCAGGTCGTCAAATTATTGACTTATTTATATTTCTCTGAGACCATAGACTGATTTATATACATAAATTTGGAAAAGCTGTCTCTCACAATTTACAAATACGACCATTAAACACAATGTAGAGGTATAAAATTAATGTATGTAAATGAATCCTGTTTTGGCAAATGAAAATAGGAATATAGTCTATATCTATATTATATAGAGAGTAATAAATGGCAAGTTAAAATACAGGAAGAGTTTTATGTGTATCACCAAGCCCTATGTTAGAAGAAAAGACGCATTTTATAGTATGGAAAGTACCTATCGTGTATTCCCAGTAGACCCGTTAAAGTTGTCCCGTCACGGGCCTTCTGGCCTTTTTCTTCCCAGGAGTTCAGTTAATTTCCAACTACTACTGCAACCAGGTTTGCTCGTACTAAAATAAACAAGAATCGTCGTGTCTTTCTTTTAGTGATACTTATATTAAGTGTGGTGGATAATCAGGAAATTTAATAAGGAAATACAAAGAAGATTTAATAAAATAATATACATATATTATATCGGTGTGTCGAAACATAGAGCTGCAAGTGCGCGGCATTCGAAGGAAACAATTCTGCAGCGCTTGTCGCTCTTATGTTTGGACACGTCTTAAACGTCAATAACCTAGAATAATAACATCTAGAACGATAGTTCTGTACAAAGCGCACTGTCAAAAGTGAGGCAACTAAAACTGAGCCATTATGGCAAAACTGAGACATTATGGCAAAACTGAGCCATTATGACTCAGTTTTCAGTTTTTATCCTTTATACGTTACCTAAACATACCTCTAAGTACGAAACAGTTTCAATTTTCCTACATTTAGGGACTAATTACGATTTTATTGGATTTTAGTTACGATTAGGTAGCATAATGAAGGATATAAATCAGAAATTAAGCCGTTATGGCTCAGTTTTAGTTGCCTCACTTTACATACGAGGACTCAGCTTCTAGGTGTTATTATTCTAAGGTCAATAATATGTATTGTGTATCTGTTCGTCACAATGAACTTCTAGGAATCAAAAACCTACCATCCCCATTAATGGAACATCTGGGAAGAAAACCCTAGTAATCCCTTAATTTGAACCTCTGAGAACAAAAATCCTAGAAACCCCATAACGGGACAACTTCAATGGGACTTCTGGGAACTAGCTAAGTAAAATATACGAACCATTATACAACAAAATGTTAAATCTAAGTTCGTATAATTGCTTTGAAAATGGCAACTGTGATTTCTTTGTCGCTTTGTGCGAAGTTAGAGCTGGGCGTTTGAATGTGACGGGCGGCGCTCTCTGATTGGCACACAAGAGGGCTATGTAAACTATTAGTGTGTGTGTGTAGATTAAAAAAAGAAGATATTTCTAACATTTTGTGACAATGTTTATCACACATAAGTACACAATAATATCTACACAACAATGCCAAAACTCCCTAAAACATTATAATGGGAGCGAAAATTATTAGCAAGTCGATCTTTCTACGAAATAGTTGTAAAGAAAGTCGAAAGTTTTTTGAGATTACATTTTTTTTTCTTGTTGTCTATAAGGCAACACTGTTTCTTTTTCAATTACTTTCATTGTATCATAGTTTATCATATCAATTAATATGATAAACCTCCAAACACCTTATAAGCTGAAAAGTTCTGTTATTCCATTTATTTACACTACATATTTCTATATTTTTATTTATGTTCTGTTATTCATTTACAGACTTTCATAGAAAATTGTTGTCAACACACTCAACTTATTATAAGTTCAAAAACTACCGTTCCGTTGTTTTTCTCAGCGTAACATGTTTAGTATGCGGCATTTTCCCGATATTTCTCTATTAAGTTTATGGGGAGTATGATCTAGAATATCAATAAGAGCTATGGCGTCGACACCTCACATATTGAGATCATAAATCTCGCATGTGTATCATGCTGGCTTTGCGAAAATATTGTAGCCCAGCTTTTGTCACTCTGAGCCGGGCACCGAACACATCCATCAATTTGGTCGAGGTGTAAAATTTACCTGCAGCTGTTACTACAGGCATGTTTTACTTATACAAACTATAAACAGTCACGTCCAAAAATATGTATACAAATTAGAACTTTATCACTTTGTTGTAGTTATGACAAATTCATTGATTATCGTTCAAAAAAGTAATTAGCTTTTGGAGTGACAGAGTTTTAAACTTTATACATATTATACTAAATAATATACTAGAAAACTTTCTAGTATATTATTTAGTATTATATAAAAATAGCATTGTGAATGCTTAAATCTCAAAATTTCAAATAGTTAAAAAGCTTTCTCATCTTAATCAACGGTTTAAAAATATCTGGAAAGATGTTCAGTTGAATGTTGAAGTTAATTCCTTCTACATTGGTGAGATGGCGCTGGCTTGCAGCGTAAGAGTTGATATACTAGAAGAAATTCGACGTTCCCACTAGTGACTCGGTAGCTCAGCGGTCAGAGCATTGGACCGGTTATCCAAAGGTCGCGGGTTCGATTCCCGTCCGAGAACATGATCTGGTGCGAGTCCTATTTTTTCTAGTATATTATTTAGTATTATATAAAAATAGCATTGTGAATGCTTAAATCTCAAAAAAAAAAAATTCAAATGTATACATATTTATAGACGCGATTGTACAATAGAAAGACGAAGATAGTGCATAGCTTATTAAACTATTGACACTAGGAAGTAAAGATGTCTGTTTTTTTTATCAATATCAAGGTTTTACTTCAGAAGCTACTCACATTTTTATAATGATCGGTGAGAAGTGTCTTAATTTTTATTTTTTTAAGTTGAAAGAAATCTCAAAATTTCAAAGTACCGTTAGCCGTTCAATGCCTGGAAAGTATAAAGGAAAGTGGACTGAACCAAAGTAAAAATAAAATTTTCATTTTAATTCTTTTCATTCTTAAACTTTCATAATTTTCATTTTCACTGTACACGGAAAAACAAGATTTAAAAGTATTAGAAACATACTTATTTTAATTAGAAACGTCTAAATATCGTAAAGTCTAAGTACCGTTATAATCTCAATGTCTTACCCTGATACATGAATGATTAAGACTATGAACGACCACTACATTATACTTATTGTCCAATATTCATATCGATATAGATAATATCTGGGGTCAGAGATGGTTATTAGAGGGTCGGAAACAAATCACATTGGACGTGCTCGATAACCCACAATAGTTATGGAAATGGACGATTATGCCACCACTACTCGAATGTCTATTATTTTCATAATAAAATACTCATTTGGTAAAGTGCAATTGATATTTAGGTGATGTTTTTACTGATATTTTTTTTCGACTAGCCATTAGGTATTTTAAAATGATTATGTAACTGTTGCAATCAAGAAACTGACAGAAATCGCAGTTACATTGTTTCTCTATGTAACATAGTTGTCACATTGATTCTTACTAAAGCGGCAATGTAACTGCGATTACTGTCAGTTTCAATCAAAAGTTGTTAGAAACAGAGTTACATTATAAGGGGGCCGGTCTTTCGTCTTTAGGTTACTGGTATTTGTCTTATCCACTTTAGGGATCAAAATTATGTAACTGAATTTAAGGCAGCGCTTGATTGGTCCCTAAACTGTCTATTAGGTTGCGCCAAAGCACTGGCGCCGAATTATTATTTTGTACTCTAGCTTTAATGGAAAAGCCTGTGAGTGTTTTATTGCAGCATCTACTGTGATACGTTGAGGAGCTCGGTGGCGCAGTGGTATAGTGCCTGGCCCATCGATTGCGGAGGTTAAGCAACTTTCGCAAGGGTCGGTAATGGGATGGATGACCAAAAATTTACTATCTCGAGCTCCTCCGTGCTTCGTAAGGCACGTTAAGCCGTTGGTCCCGGCTGCATTTACAGTCGTTAGCACTCACCAATTCGCATTGGGCCCGCGTGTTATGGGTCATGGCTCATCCTCCTTATCCACCCATAAGGAAGGCCTGTGCCCCAGCAGTGGGGACATTAAAATAGGTAGACGGGTACTGCACGCGTTTCTTTTTTTCCTTTTTATAAAAAAGAAAGCGACCTAACAAAAACGTTAAAAATGTAATACATTACTAACCATCATACATAATGTTTGTTACCTACGAAAATTCGCACGGCAGTGGGGCAGCCATATATTAAACAAATAATAAAAATAAAAACGAAACAGTTCGGTGGAAAAATGAAATATAGCGGCTATAAAGTCGGAAATAATACTCGTATTTCTCCGTTACGAGCCCCGACGGGACAGATTGAGGCGGTCGGGTGGACAAATCCCTTAAAGTCTACGAGGCAAGCCTTCTGAAACACCAAATATTCTCGGAACAATAGAAATAAGAAACTTCACACTTTCCACGTCGCCGGAATGTTAAAATGTCTGAAATGAGCGGCGCGATGAGAAATAATCCGTCATCTTGGAGCGTGTTTCCGAAATAAACGTGCTGTTTACTTTGTGTCTTGAAGTGTTTTACATTTATCGAACGGTCACACCGATATTAGCCGCTGAAAGGATGGTACTCATGAACGAATGTTTGTTGCGTAAAAGTTTTGGTGGCACGACTATTAGGATATTACCTATTTAAAGAATGTGCTCAACAATTATTTAAACGTTCAATAATTCATTTTAAATTAAAAACCAAAAGAAAAAGAAAATTTGTTGGCGATTGTAGAATTGCGTACTGAACTTTCGCAAATCGAATGTTCGCCAACAAGTTTCGTGTAAACGAATGTTCGTGTAACACTAGTTAGACACTAGTTAGTAGATAGATACATAGATTGTCTAAGTAGTCATAGTCATAGTCATATTGTTTATTGCAACATGTTGGTTACAAAGATCTTACAAAGTAAATGGTACCATAAACATGACCCTGTAAGGGTATTGCAACTTAAAGTAGTCTATCTATCTACTGCAGCCCTTGTAGAGTCCGTCTTCGGACATAGGCCTTCTCTTCTCTCTTCACTCACGCACGACGGTCTGCCGCCACGTGCATCCAGTTGATGCCAGCCTGCTGCCGGATATCATGCGTCCATCTCTTGGGCAGTCGTCCTCTACCGTGGTTGTTAGCGCGGGGTCGCCATTCAAGTAGTCTTCTCGCCCACCGGCTGTGGTTCATTCTGGCTGTATGTCCTGCCTACCTCCACTATTTCCGTTTTATTTCTTCGACCACGTCAATCGCTTTAGTTTCCTGCCGGATCCACTCATTCCTTATGCGGTCCATGAGGCTGATACTGAGGATATATCTCTCTATAGCCCTCTGTGTGATACGGAGTTTCTCGGGAGACTTTTCCGTCAGGGTGGTGGTCTCCATACCTTAAGTGAAAACCGGCAAGACACACTGATTGAAGATTTTGGTTTTAAGATGTTGGGAGATCTTTTTGAACTTCATGATTTGGCGGTTGACTGCAAAGGCTGCCCAAGCCTGCGCCACTCTTCGTTCGACTTCTGTTGTCTAATCTTCAAGCCCAAGATTTTATGGCCGTGATAGACATAGTAGAGTAGGTCGACAGTCATCCCTGAACAACCGCAAATGTTAGTTAAACATCTAACTAAATCAATACGCCATTTTCATTCGTGTTGTCATTCAATTCAAAGGACATTCATCTAACCATAGAGTTTAATTTCCCCTGGGAGGTAGCCATTTGGGAAGGTTATATTTGTAACAAACGTTTCGAAACTACTCTGCCTTGGAATTCAAAATTATTCAAATTATTTGGAAAAGAAACTATCATCTTTAGGTTATCATTAAAAATATGGTATTGTATTCGTTTTTGACCGAGCGAGCGCGAAGCGTCTCTGTTTCAGCTTTGGCAAAAATGCTTTCGTATTGGCTGTCCGTTTGTTCTTCTCTACAGGTCGCATTTCTGAACCGATTCTCGTGTGAGCAGGTTCGATAATTACTAATATAGTTATTTTTTGTAAAGCCCTTTTTTAATTTTTCTTGAAAAAACACATTATTAGCCATTTCGAAAAATGTCACAAACGCTTGGTCTATAGCTCACAGAGCCACTAGTAAAATAAATTGTTTTTGACTTCAAGAGTTTTTTTGTTTTTAAACAACCTTTTTTGTTTCGAATTATTGAAGTGGTGTTCTTCTTCTTCTTTTTTGTTATGGCAATCTACTTTCCTTTAAGAAGTAATTTTTGCCAGTGTCAAGTGTTAAATAGTTCAGTGGTAGATATTGTTTAATTTTGTATAATTATTACAGTTGTTCTATCTCACGAAGGCGTTTCGGCTATGAATTTTGTCTATTCTTCTACGAATTAGTCGGGTTAAGAAGTAGCTGAAAACTTGACGCACTAACTAAATCTTGTTCTTTAAGGCGTATTAGCGCAATAGTTGTGGTGACATGGTTCTAATGTGTTCATATACTTCTGGAGAAATCGTACCTTACAGGTTTCACGTACTAATCGTAAATATAAGAAAAAGTTTTCTTACGCTTTGTAACAGAACATCAATATTGTAGGAAATAAAGCCAACTAGTGTCAGTTCGGAATGTGGTCGGGATAGAGTAAGGTTAATAAAATAATGGCCTTTTGTTCATTCGAATAGAACAATTTTGGGTGTAGGGAAATTAAGTAAAATACACGAAATGGCTTTTTTATAAATTAGCTTATAGTTTAATTTTTAGAAGTTATTTAACTATAAGCTTACTTTTGCCAGTTTTTTGACGTACAGCATCCTTAGCACGAACAGCTATCGAAAAAATTACATGCGTAAAAACATACGATAGAGTAATTTTATACAGGAAATTTATACAGTGCTATCTACCGCTGAGATTTCCCATAGAGAATTACTCTATCGACTACTTTTACGTGCATTATTTTTTTCGATAGCTGTTCGTGCTAAGCGTAAAGATATTGATATTTCTGAGGTGCTACGGGTGAGTCGATTTTTTCTAGTATTTTTTCTAATATTATTTATCTTAATTTAAATATAAGGATAAAAAACTTAGTGACTGTTTTAAGATATCATCTTGTTTATTAGTGCCTTGCCGAAATGCCGAGTGACTTACAAAATTATTCTTTACGTCTGGCTCAAAGGGCAATATTAAAAGGAGTGTGGAGGTTCCTTTAAAAGTTGCATTGTTCTTTCGTCATTACGAGTTTTAAAATTTTACGATGAGGAGGGTACTGGTGTACTGAGATACAGGCTCCGGCTTAGGTCAGGCTCAATCTTTATATCATCATCATATCAGCCGCACGCGACCCACTGCTGGGTATAGGCCTCCCCCAAGGGTCTCCACAACGATCGGTCCTGCGCTGTTCGCATCCAGCGGCTTTCCGCGACCTTTACCTGGGGCCCTACCGGCTAACTTTTCGAACTTCGGCGGGTCTGCCGAGCTTCAACTTAAAACAGATAAATCGAAGTAAGGAGTTTCGTATTGTACTATTCGCCGAAGTTATTTAAAAGATATCGATGTTCGTGTGACATCATGAATAGGGGTTCACCATTTTGGCCCGATTGGGGCTCGATTTATCTGTTTTAATTTGAAGCCCAGCGACCTTTACCTGATCATCGGTCCACCTTGTCGGGGGCCTACCCACGGAGCGTCGTCCGGTGCGCAGTCGCCATTCAAGAAACTTTCCGCCCCAACGGCCATCAGTTCTTCTCGCTATGTGTCCCGCCCACGGCCACTTCAACTGAACAATCTTTAAGTATATATTCTAATAATATTGTCTCTAAGATTGTTAGAGAGAAATAAAAAATGTTATCATTATTATTAATAGCTATTAAGAAAATTGGTTAAAATCACCTGCTATGATTTTAACCAATCGCATACTTATATCTATTCTGTGCTATGAGACTAATAACCTTACATTTATCATCGTTTAAATGCAATAGCTTTCATTCGACGACGCTCTTTCGCGTCCCGTCATTTGCCGATCTCGCTGCCAGAACAAATATGGCCAGAAGCACTCCCGAATACAAATTAGGCTTCGATGCAATTTCGTCGGGTGATGTGACGTTTTGAACGAGCTCCAACGTTTCCAAACGTAAGGAATTTTTCAATTCCAAAATTATTTTTCTTGTGTGTTTATTAGAACGAGATGAGTGCGACAAAGTAATTTGTAACAGACTAACATAGAGTACATAAGTTGTGTTAAAGAAGATACTTAGGTACGTATGTAAAATCCTATTGCTCAATTACAAATTAGAAATGCAAAAACAAGAGAACATATGGTAAAGCACTGATAATTGTGCAATTGTGCATATCAGGGCCCTATTTAATGAACCTGACAAGTTTAACATTACGGTGTTTAGACACTGTGAGTAATTTAATTAACTGATACAATGGATACAAAAAAAAATACCTACTCATGTTTGTTAAGATGACGCATTGAACTTTTTGGTGGCAGGGATCTCGATTTTCTCATCAACTACAAAACGTATGAAAGTGATAACCTGATTATTTATTTCATTGACTTGATTTTGTCAGTTGCAGAAACACGATTTAAAAAAGAAAAAAAAAACATTTTTTAATTGAGAAAAAAGCAAAGAAACCTCTTTTAAAACAGAGATTTGCATTTTACAGGCAAACCTGACCAATTTAAGCCTCTACATTTTCTTAGTAGTTAGCCTACACACTGAGAAATGCCAGTTGGATTTTTTAAAATATATTTAAACGAAAAAATACGGTTTGGCGATACTGCTTGCCATGAGTGGGATAGTTGAGTTTAATTTACGAAAGTTTGAGCGAGACAGTCGATACGGAAAAAGTTTATCAATGCGTCTCGCCTTAAATCGGGCCCAGACTTTGTAATCAGGCACCATAAAGTGCTTGAAATATACACCAACAACAACAGTCACAGGTAAAACAAAACAAGCAAAAATCTTCCGTGTGCTACAACTACGGTGCTACGAGCGTAGCAGTATTGTAAATCTCGTATGAGGGTATTTATAAAGCTTCGTCTAGAATGAAAAAGCGGGTGGCTGAGGGTAATCACGTGCCAAAGATGCCTCAATGAGATACCTCGAGATAAAGCTCGCTGCCAGCCACCGAACGATAAGTCTAAGGTCATCAAGATGCGCAGAAATACGTTTAAATTTGAAATCGCTCAATGGCTACGGTACTAATATTAACGTTTTTATATTTAGTAAGAATCGAAATTCCTGCGATGTATATAGACAATCACTCTGTTCACACTACGAACCTTTATTTAAAGGGAACGTCGCATGCCCTGAGTGCATACTAGGGCATGCAAAAACCGGGTAGTTTTAGGAAACCGAATATTTCGGTTTTCATAAAAAAAAAAACCGGTTAACCCGGTTTATTCGGGTATTTCGGTTTTTTTTAAATAAAATTCAATAAAAAGAGTAGAATAATAAAAACTGTTTATTTTCTTTCGTTACCGAATTAACATTAGTTTCTGAACACATTTGAGATCAATCAAGTAACTAAATTATGTATGCCACTATGCACTTATTAACCTTAATAAATTCCAACATAAAAATCAATAAAATCAGCAAATCGTAAAATAAAAAACACGTCTTTAGAACCTTTGAGGTTAATAACAAAGTCAAAATTAAACATAAGAGAGAGATTGAGATAAATCTTATTTTTAAACATACTTATATGCATTTTATATTGGTGAAATGTAATGTAATGCAATAAAAAGGTTAATGCAAAGCATGCTTAAATGCTATATGGGTTAATATTAAATTATTCAATAACAATTATAGAACAAACCTTGAATAAAAGTGCTTTTAAGGTTAGGTATCGGTGGTTTGTTTATAAAATTATCTCCGTGAGTTGGCTGAAGTTGTAATTTAAAAACAATAACGTCCTTGCTTATATTTCCTTTCACAATTATTCAAAAAACAAAAGTTGAAGAGCTTACCTGAATCGTGAAAGTTTCTTTGCGTTTACTGTGACTTGGCACTTGCCAGAGAGTGAAGGCTGGTTTATACGAAGTAAGCGACTGACTCCGAAATCGAGACAAGTCAGTGCTGACCCAAAAAAAAACCCAATGTAAATTGGTTTAAAGTCAGCGCTGACTTGAAAATTCCCACACGAATATTTTGAAGTCAGTCGGTACTGACTTCTGTACTGACCCTGTGTAAACTTGTCTTGACTGACAAAACTAAATGGCAGCCAGCCGGTAACGTCAATTTAAGAACTAGAGACAAAAATGCGTTTCATATACACGCTTATTACTTTCCTTGAATGCCATAGACTATTGCATTTTTGATAAAATAAGAAAGTTTTTGTGTAAACTGTGTGTTAAGTGAAATAACCGAAAAACCCGAATAATTCGGTTTTATGACTAGAAAAAACCGGGGTCAAAATTCTGTCGGTTAATCGGATTTTTCGGTTATCCGGTTAACCGGTTTGCAAGCCCACTAGGGCTAGCCTACGTCACAGAGCCTACATCTAAAGAGCTACTAAATTGCCGAAGAAGCGTTTATCGCTCCACAATAAAATATTAAGTTACAAATAAACTCGATCCCCGAAATAGCTGTTTACATTTGTTCGACGTAGACGAAACGACGAGCGGTTAAACGTAATATATGTGGACCTTTTATCTTCAGATGGGATAATCTTTTTTTCATTTTACCGGTAAATCTTTTAGAATTCACCTGGCAACACTAGTGGCCTTGATATATGGCGGAGGGCCACCTGCGTGCCGACAAATGCAGACATACGTCACATAGTGATATATTGCGCACTATCCTTTATACGCGCCTACACGGTTGTATAAAAGATTTGTATGGTGCCGCGATTTCTTTCTCTGCTCACAAGTTACTTGTTGATGAATGAAAAAGAGTGAATGTTGCCACAATAGGTTTCCCCGAAGTTGGGGTATTCCAGGTGTTCGGTTTGCCATCCCTTTATAAAGGAACAAAAGTTTTGTTTGCCCACGAAATTAAATACAAAGAATAATTCTACTTACATTTAAATCTTTACATTACTTATGTCTAAAAAGAAACCTAAGTTATTAAATAAAGTACACACGCACCTAATAATTACTTACAAGAATAAGGTACTTTTTTCCTGCTTTGATCAAGGATAATCAAATTGACAAATAATATCGACTTTATTTTTTTCATTTCATTGCTGATTATTTCTCTCTTCTCTTAAGTACGTACTCGCTCCAAATTGTGAACAAGTCTCAGAATTTCTTATTAGAACACCTAAACACTTCTATTAGACTGTCCTGGACAAGAGACCCTTAACAAGGATGAAAGGAAAAAAAATAAAGGAAAACTCCCGACGAACGTACAATAATTTAATGAATTCGCAATTTGCATACCGACAACGACTCGAGAAAACCAAGTACTTATCTAGAGCTGCTACTATACAGGGCAGACATAAAAGACGGTAGCTGGAGGGAAAGTACCCTAAATATTGATGAAGGCAAATTTTACAGAAAATAAACATTCCTTTATTTTTAAAAATAAGTAACACTGCATTTAAATATAAAAAAAAAGTTTGTCTCAGCCGGGAATCGAACAGGCTAAAAGCTAAAAATAACACGTACAGGACGTTTGTATACCAATGAATAGGGTCAATGATAAGGCTGGGTCAATTTCATTTAAATAACATAGTATTGTGAAAAGAGAAATATATGTAGCTTACTCTCGCAAAAAATATATGCAGGATGCACCGCCCGCCCGCCCGAAAAAAATGCACATGCATACCACAAAAATATCAGTGCACAATACCTGCATTTAACATGACAGCGACACACCTTGCACCTTCACCAATTAGACTACTCGCTACATATATTTCTCTTTTCACAATGGTTTGGGACTTCAGCCAAGTGACGCCTGATTCAATCAAATAATAACTTAGTATCTTAAATTAAAGGCAGACCCAAGAAACATAAAAGAATGTTGTAGGTACGACATTTTCTAAATTTTTGCATAAATCTTAGCAAGCAGTTTTACCTATTTATAATAATAAAGGAATGTTTCCTTTTAGTAAAATTTACCATCATCAATATTTAGGGTACTTTCTCTCCAACTACCGTATTTTATTTCCATTTTACCTGTATAACTAACAGCTATGTAATTATAATAACTATAATAATTTATTACATTTTGGTGGTTACGTCTATTTTGCTGCTGTGTGATGCACTCTGAAAACTCGATTTTAATATATATTTTAAATAAACTGTTTACCTTTCCTAATTAATCAACAAAAGTTCCAGTCAGTTAAGTTGTCACAGGTTCCAAAAGGCAAGGTAAAAACACATATAAAAGCTAATAAAACCATACCTGTGCTACTTACTTCATTTTCTAGACCGAAAAAAGCCTCAGTTTTACGATCTGTAATTTATGTCGCACTAACATGTATTGGCATACTCGTAAATTTTACGAGCAGTCTGGTAACGGCGCCATCACCAGTCACAGATATTTTGGCTTTTTTTAGCTTAGGTGTCACTGACAACTCTTTATGCAGAGGTAGCAAGGAGGTGGAAGAACCAGCAGCTCACGTACAGCTGGAATGCAGCGGAGTGGCTCCTTACCAGGCGAGGTACCTCGGCTCGCCTCACAGCGTCCAAGAAGTGGTCTCTGACGTAAAAGCGCTTAGAGCGTTTTGGTTTCAGTTATAGTTAGGGTATTTGGCCATATCCACCGGACGCAAAATAAGCGCAATAGTCATCGAGTTGTGGAGAAAGCAGCTCTGTACATTCCAAGTTCGCCGACAAGGAAGTCGTTTCGTAATCGTTCTCTTGTCTCTTCTATTATTGGTGTCCCTTTTGTTCTGCTCTTAAATTAGAGAGTATTGACCTTAACTTTTCCCTGGCCTTTGTGCAGTAACTTGAGTAGTTAGTAGTCACTATAAATAATTACAAAGACACTACATTGAGCTACAGTTGTAGGGTAGAGTTGCGTTTTATGTGTGCTGTACAATAAAAGATTTAGATTTAAATAAGAGATTTAGACAAAAAAATATTTGTCCTAATTAATAAGACGTATAATTATGTAAATTATTGTTAAACAGTTGAAATGCTTTGTAAGTTACTATAAAGCTGTAAAGCTGATTTAGTGAATTTTGATAGTTTTAGAAAACCAAGACAGAAAAAAAATACGGGTCGAATTGAGTACCTCTGTACAGCTCAATACTGTACTCGGTGATACTTGAATAAAACGACTACTTGCGAACAAAAATATATAATAATTTGAAAAACAAAAGAAACATATTTACATTAGTGCCGTAAAATCTATATAATTTTCACGCGTAGTCAAACAATAGACGATCGTTAATAATAAAAAAGAAATGTCACTTCTAAAGAGGTTGCATACCTTTCTCGTATGCAACCTGCGTTGTTTCGACTCTGAACAACAACCCTCCTTTTGAAGTCGGTAAAAATATGTAAAATAGTTTTAACTTTATACATGCTACAGTAATTAATGTGTATGTTTGGGAAATAAAACTTTAGAAAAGTAAATTACTGATGTAACATAAAACAGAGTTTTCCTAAGAACGAAAATATATTTTTGTCACGAAACAATAAGAATGAGTTAATTTAATTAACTGCTATTGTACCTACACATAATTTTAGATAATTTTCTATCGACTCTATGTTTTACTAAGGCTCTACAAAATCAAAATTAAAACTGGCTTAAAACCTTAAATCCGTAGTACTAATTTTTCACACCGTGTGTGCCAACAATATATGGTTTGAAAATGTTAAAAGGTGTGATTTTCTTTAAAAAAAGTTCAATAATTAAAGTCGCCAGTGACTGAAACAATAATGAATTATTTATATTATTATGTAAGTCACCTAGTCGTCTCATGTTACATATTATCTTTAGCACATCAAATTTACTTATAATCATTTAACAATTTATATCACTCCTGAAGGCCCCCAATAGATCAGCTTTAATTCTAAAGTTAACGTGGCCTCGTTAATCTGTGGCCTGAACATATTTCAAAAGTCAACCTCAAGATTTATCCGAAACTTTGTTGTTCTAAAACACCTGGTGTTTCGAGCTGAAATCTCTATTCCCCATCAAAGTTGTAAACCCTAAAATCCCAGAGCTTAATTTCTTTGCACGTTCGCAGTCTCTCGGTGAGTCGTTTCGGTAAAGTAATTGCTTATGAGTGGAAGCGGATAAACGAAACGAGTTCCACTCGGGCCGGCCTCATAAAATGGACTCAGGGGGCTGCATTTAATTAATGCCGCTAACAGAACTACGTGGCAGCACATACCACGGAATGGAATGATACCTTTCGACCGGACTTTCGACGGAAAAATCACAAAATTACCAACCACATCAACGTTTTAGTGCGGCCAATGAATTCAACCTTTCCAGAAAAGCTACCGACTTTTTTCTCTACGTAAATTCGTCATTCTTAACTCGGAAGCTTAATAAAATATGGGCGGTGAATTACAAAAAGGAATCATGAAAAGCGTCTCTTATGAAGAATGGCGACCGAGACGTAGATAGGAATACTAAAAAGCGATTTCAAGGAATTCTTAATTTTTTTAAAACGCGCAGTTTTTGCTCTTCAAAACAAGTGAATACGCTTTGTTATTTATAATAATTTGTCTTGCTAATAAGCACTAATAACCTTAGACCATGACAGTTTATTCTAAAATGCTTATTTTCATAAGCTGATTTCACTATCACTAAGTTCAAAAAGGATAAGAAGATAGCGACTCGGTAGCATGATTGGTCAGTGCATTGGGCCGGAATCCCAAGGGTGCGGGTTCAAGTCCCGTCTGAGGTGCTACGGGTGAATCGTTTTTTTCTAGTATTTTTTCTAATTTATTATTTATCTTCATAAAATCTGCTAGGCCGGAGCCAGTTTAGTGTCGGCGACTTCATATCCATACTAGTATTCATATAAAATATAATGTAAAGTTACTTTTTATGATAGAATAATAACTATAGCGGACTAGGTACCCGTTGCGGAATTTTTAGTTGCTCTATCTCTTTTTGCCTGCTCAGAACCACATTCACTAGCAAGAATACCGCTCTGCGACAACTGGCTCACCAAGGACGAAGAGCACAGTCACCGAGGGGTTATCTTGCTCTAGTAAACAACTTCTGAGTAGCAAAATGAGATAAAGCTACAGAGATAGAGAGATCTCATGTAGCTTACCCCTAATGTTGAGTAATAGAAAACTTTATCATTTAAATAGGGCTGAACTATACATTACAATGTGATAACAAAGACGTTAAGACGTTTGTTAACATGAAACATGTTACTAATTTGATCGATTGATTACACCACTGCGCCATCGAGCCTTCTACGATACAATATTATAATGGAATTATCAAATTCCTACTCATGAATCGATATAAGGCTCACTCTAACTTCGTCCGTATAATAAATACTGTCTCTTCCAACCTGCAACGTCTATTATTTGAAATTTTACGCACCATTTCTCTTAGTGTTCCACTCCATAGATAAACTTAAGTCTCGAGAATATAATATGAATGAAGTATTACCAGTAGGGAAGCATTCATACATAATACTTTTCAAGTTGATATTGAGAAAATTTGTTACATGTTTAATACCCACCGTCACCCGTGTTTTATTTCTAATGACTGTACGCGCGAAAGTCTTAGAAGTGTATATGTAAACAGAAACCCTTTTCTGCTTTATTTTATGTGGGAACTAATTATGGATACCTTTTTTATGGATACTTACTTAATTAGGTTGACAATTCCTGAAAATGTAATAGCCGCCACCTATTCAAACGAGACTTTCAGGTCTAGACCTAAGATACCAATTGTAATAAAATAGTAATTGTTTCTGTTAAAACAATACTCGTTTTCCCTTGTTCCTTGGAGGTAACTATGGTCAGGTAACTGTTGGACAGTTTTCATCAACTAAAAATCTGCAACTCTAGAAAGCTGCAACACGACTACATGCATACAAACGGCAGTTAGTTCGTATGAATAAGAACTCTTAATGCTTACGGACAGCTTATTTTTTACTCTTTGACATGTAACTCACGAAATTTTTTTTCATAAATAACTTGCAATATAATACTTGTACAATCAGGATACAATACAATCCAAGAATATGTAATACAACTGACGACTCAAAAACTAATTAATTAATCGGTTAATAATATCAGTATGTTATTTTTAACAATGATTAGAAGATAGGCATCTTTTGTACGGTCAGTTGATGCGAGTAAAAGAGACACGACCCGTCTCCGATTATGACAATTTTATTATTCTAATAGTTTGCATATTCTGGAACTAGGGGTATCTATCGACTGTACCCATTCACCACTGTACCTTTCGAAGTTATGCTTCAGCTATCGTTATCAGCGGTTACAGGCGGTCGAACCCCCGTCACAGAATATATAATAATAGTACTAACGTCCCCGTTATTAACACGACTGAAGTTCCCGCCGGATGTCGACTGCGCTGATATTATGAATGAGTTTAAGCTTACTAGACTCGATAGCGAATGTAGTTGACATTTGTAATGCAACTTTTAGTTTACTGTAGTTACCGCCAGAGGCGCTGTGCGAAATTACATACAAAATTGCTTACTACAGTCGCTTTTGAGTATAGTGAACGTAACTGTGCAAAACATTTGATTTATTATTTAATACAGGCACAGAGTAGGAAAATAGCTTCAGCAACATTATTGCATAAGTAAATAGTATAATATGGACGAGAAGTCGAAGAAATCCCTCCTCTTTATCATGAGATAATAGGTACAGTCAGCGGCACGTCATACTATACATGTTGACCTTGAGACCGTCTTTAAGC
Organism: Catoptria pinella; assembly: GCA_963556745.1. Taxonomy (NCBI): domain Eukaryota; kingdom Metazoa; phylum Arthropoda; class Insecta; order Lepidoptera; family Crambidae; genus Catoptria; species Catoptria pinella. The sequence continues at coordinate 8,716,963 of OY750774.1, read as the reverse complement.
CGTACGTAATAAAAGCTGTTTTCGTAGTTCAACTGTTTAACTTACCGTGCTGTTGTGCGTACAACAAAGATTATTTTTTTCAATCGACATTTAGTTTTCATGAACGTGGCACCGGAGCTCGACTGAGGCTCGATTTCGCCATTTTGTGGCAAAATCATGGCGTAGTCTGTGCGGTGGCGGAACTCACCGCCTACGCAGCAGCACAGGCTTCATGTCAAAATTTCAATTGAAATCAGTAAAACGAGGAATCAGGAAAACTAAAAAGGAAACAGGAAATCTAAAAATACTAAAATTCTTTAACTCGTGTCGTTTCCTGCTTTAGTTTTATCTATTCGAGCCAAGCGAGCACCGCGAGTCCGGCTCAACCCCGGCTTCCGTCGAACTTCAGTATCTATAGAGCTCTTGTACATCTACACTACAGTCATGAGACTCATGAGAATCTTTTTTTGTCGTTTATTGTAACATTTGGTGCGTATTCAAAGTTCCTAATGAAGTAACTACATTTGCAAATCCCACAACTTCCAGAGATTAACCGCATACAAGTTATCAGTTATATGCTATGAAAGTTTTACTACAATAAGTTTTACCAATGTTTCTTTCGTGGACTGTATTTTATAGGTGGAAGATTTGATTGGGTCACTGAACTGATAATACTTGTTTGTTATGCACTAAAGCAAGAATAAATCCAACTTCGAAGCCGCTTACCATCCCGAGACTAGAGCTGAATGCTTGCTTACTTCTAAATAATCTTATTTCAAATGTATATGAAACTTTATCTATCAAAGTCAAAATTGATTTTGTATACCTATTTTCTGACTCAAAAATTGTACTCTCATGGATTGCAATTTTTGAGTTTTTATAGGTACTAATCAAAAAAGTTAATTCTTCCAAAGTTGTGTGTTTTAAGAGAATATTAGGCAAATTCCTGTTCCCTGAAGCGGGGGCTATGGGAAGATTTTTGACACAATAAAGTAAAATATCTCCATCTCAAAGTAAGGTGATGCACCCAGACTCGAGATAACAACCTTAGATATGTCAGTGATTGAACCTGGGACCTCAGAGATGGCAACACCATGAAAACCGGTGTGCAGAGGTCGTCACAAAATAAAATAAAATACGATAAAAGATGTTTAGTGTTTGTTACAGATCATAAGCACATAGTCTTAAGATCAAATAAACGTGAAAAATCTGTTATTTTAAAAATGGTTCCCATAGCACCGTTTTGACGTTTATTCGATTCGGAGGTAGGTATTCCAGTTACCGCACCAATCGGTGCTCTGTTCGAAAAATGAATTAAAAATATTATTAAAGTATTCCGGTTACGGCGCCAATGGTTTCAGTAGAGGTGTTAACTAAAAAACATCGATAACACAGTTCAGTTCTTTATTATTTTTGAAGACATTATTTAAAGTAGGTATTCTAGTAACAACTAATAATACATCACTAGGTTAAAAGTACAAGGACAATGTAGCGTTGCGAATTATCGTTTGGATTCAAAAGTACCAGGATAACATAGCTATGGAGTAGGATTTTTTTGATATTCCAGTTACCGCACCAATCTGAACCGCGCCACCCGAACTGCACCAAAAGCATTCCAGTGACGGCACCAATGGTTTAAGTAGAGGTGTTAACTAAAAAACATCGATAACACAGTTCAGTTCTTGATTATATTTGAAGAAATTATTTGTAGTAGGTATTCTAGTAACTGGAATGCTTTTGGTGCGGTTCAGATTGGTGCGGTAACTGGAATACCTAATTTTTTCATCCAAAAATACAAATCAATCGAATGCTTGAATAACATTCTTAATTTATTTTTCGAATAGCACCAATTGGGTGCCGTAACTGGAATGCTTTTGGTGCGGTTCGGGTGGTGCGGTTTAGATTGGTGCGGTAACTGGAATACCTCATCTCGATCGATATACCTATATCTATACCGATGTATCGATATTGATAAACCTCATAAAATAGAATTAGAACTCTGCACTAGGTATACACTTCTAAGACTTTCGTACGTACAGTTCATTAGAAATAAAACACTTTTTACATTACATGCATTACATAAGTGAATAAAAAAGTAGGTTTTAGTGGTTAAGTCTTAGTAAGGATAACTGCTCTTAGTGTTAGTACGGTATATGCCAGATCTGAAACAAATAACATTACAATGAGTAAGAAATTAAGGATCTTATAATTTGATAAAATGGAATGGATAACAACATGATAAAATGGAATACGCTACATTAATTTTTTACTTATTTAAAAAAAATACTTTCATGTTTGGGGACATGATAACGGGAAGGTCAAATTGACCCAAATACGTTCATGGATTGTATTGTACTGTACACTCAATTGAGAATGTATGCGAGGGGTTTAATTTAAGATACAGTAGTGAAGTTTAAGGTCCAATGTCGATGAAATTAAAAAATACTACACTTATCCCTTTTCCAGCATAAAACCATCTAAATCGGGTCATGAACAAAGAAGTTATACGACCATATATCATCAAGGTAGTTCTCCAAAATCATAGTATTTTCCCCTCCGGACCATCTGACCACTATATCTCATCACCAGTGGTCAGTTGAGAGGAAAAATTATCTCAATTTTCAAGAATACCTACTTGAAAACTACTGAACCGATTTCAAAAAAAGGGACTCACTTGGGAGTTAAGCTGATGTAATAACGTTTGAACGTTGAGTAACCAGCACACATAAAAAACATACAGACGAACAGAGAACCTCATCCTTTTTTGAAGTCGGTTAAAGAATCATAAGAAGTGAACATTGCTTTTAATACTAACCCAGGCTTTTCAAAATCGGTGTTGCCCATCTTCAATCTGTCACCACGGCAAATGTTTAGTTGTACCTCCAGCATGCTGGCACAATGTCTGCCTATCAAGTGGTTGAAAGTGACGGTAGCAGCGAAGTATCTCCAGGAACGGTTATGAGAGCAGATGTTTGAACCAAAGCAACCGGGCTGCTTGTTACCGCGATTGACGAAGAAGTCTACGTCTCCAATGGGAAAAGCGATACCAAGGGCTTTTCCGTAACCACCGTCGGTGTGAATGCCTTCGACGTAAAGTGCGTCGCTGGCGTTGATCCTGTTGAGATTGAAGTGCCATAGAGGACCGGCGGGGTCCAGGGCTGCAAACAAAATACGGAATGAAAACGGATCACGGTTATTCTTCATATAAAAGTAAAACAAACGATTTGGTTTCTCTAGATAGTAAAAAATGTTTGTCAGGTGATAAAACGGATAATCATTATCATATTTTTTAATGTTTCAATATGCAAAAAGGAAAAATACATTATTAAAATCATTAAATTCATAATTACATTAATTCAATGAATACCACTAAAGTTTTTAAAATATTTTCCTTCATTTTCATGTCGATTTGACTACAAAAGAACAAATAATCAATATAGGTAAAACGACAATAAAATCAAAAATGATATCAAGTTGAAATCCTATGTCAGTAATATTTGCCATCAATAAAAATATTTATTCGAAGCTGAAGCCAACTAAATGGACAGAGTTGTGACTCCCGTGACTCCAGCAAAGAAGCACAAGAACTTTCCCAGTTAACGGCTCACATCTATTCTGGTTTATAGTATCAATACCTGGTCTCTGAACTTAAAAAAAAAAAACGTATACCAGAAATACGAGCGACTTGTCCTTTTAATTCTCGTCCAGCGTTGCCAACGACATGAGCTCCCAAGCTGAAGCCAATTAAATGGACAGACTTCAGAGATATCGCCGTGACTCCAGCGAGGAAGTGCAGAAATCTTCCCAGCTCACGGCCCACCTCTGGGACACCAAGGACAGCAGTCGCGTAGCCACTAGTGGCGAGGGGCTTCCAGTCCAGAACGATCACGTTGACGTCATACTGGAACAAGAAAGCTGTGGAAAATAGGACATTGTCTTAATAAAATTTATATACTCGTAGGTAAATTCTGTATACAAAAACCGGTCAATTGCATGTCGAATTTCACTCATTTAGGGTTCCGTACCAAATGGGGCTAAGGGGTGGAGCTTATCTATGCTATGCGTTTGACCGCAAAATGAAGTTGGTTTGTAATAGAACTAATACGGAAATTTAGAAGAAAAAATCAGATTTTTCACTATTTTGGTGTTTTTTGGTAAAATATAAGTAATCATAAATATTATAATGGGAAGTTAAAATATACTTCGGAACAATATTGACTTTGGCGACCTCTCATGCCATTGTTAAAACAAAAAAACAGTCTGTGTCTAAATAACAAGCTCTAAGCTTAATTGTTTCGAGTTCATAATTTCTATCACTAAATCTAGTAATATCTATCAGATAATCTGATACTGATTCAAGCTTACGCGCTCACTGACATGAAATAAAACACTTTTTAACGGATACTTTAACGGTTTTATTGAAAGTACTTTGGTAATTAGTTGGTATATGGTTTGATTTTTTATTTTCCCGACGAAACTACTTTCAATAAAACCGCGCTAGTATCCGTTAAAAAGTGTACTGTAATGGAACCACTTAGGGACAGGGAAAACAATAGATAATTAAACAATACTTTAAGATAAGTAAATTGAAGTAGATACTAAGAAAGCGCAAGCCAGGAAAAAGTAATTTATTAACAGCAGCTTTTGAGAAGAAGAGAATATTAGTGCAAAATCACATTCACAAATTTAAATTCACATTATTTATTTATTCAACCTTATTAGCCTTAATAGCTTACGCATTATCTACTTTTAGTGTTTTGTAACAATCATCTGTTTAACGTTATTGTATTTAAAGAGAAATAATATTTTTATCAATTATAACAAAATGGGCATCAAATTAAAGGCCTTGATAAGCACAGTCCAAAACTGTCCTATTAGATGAAAAGTTGTCCCACAGAATGGTCCTCCGACTGCAATCATTTTTACTTTTTCGTTCGTTTTCTGGCAGGTAAGTCCGGTCGTGTTTTTAATATTTTTTATTAGGGCCATCACTTTAAGCTATGACTTATTATATTTTACTTACCGTCTCTGATAGCATTGTTCATTCCACTCTCCTGACTTTGGAGCCAACCATGAGCGACCACAGCGGTGCTGACTGCAGGGTTGAAGTAGGAGCTGTTGATGGAGGCAGCGTCGCCATTGATCAGTTTTTGACTGACTTTAGGGTTTCTCCTGATTACATCAAGGTTTATAATGAGTTTAAAAATATGTTTTATTTTTAAGGTAGATAGGTAGGTAATTTTAATCGGGTTCCTTAACTTATGTCTACAATTTCCTCAACTAACAGAATAAAATATCGCGTTTGGGAGTGGTGTTTGTATTCCCGTTGTCCCCATAATTTTGTTCCCATCATGGAGACAACAGAACGTTTTAAAATTTCCTTACCGTTGTCCATATTATCAATGGAGACAAAGGGTAGTTAAGATTTCACGTATCATTGTCCCCTTTAATTATTTTAAGAGCGCGACCTAACCTAACTTTCTCTATTTGTATGTGACCCTGATAATTTAAATTATGATTTTCGATACTATACTTCAGGATATCAAACATATACCTACCAAAGTTAACCTTCTCTTAAAATATAAAATAATTGTTTACCGATCCTGTTTAGTTTAGTTTTTTTTTTAAAAGCGAATGTACAATCTGATTCTATTTCTGTGATGATTTGTAGTTGATACTTGGGAACACGGGAACGACTCGCGCATCCTTTTCAAGGTCATGTATTGTATTAGAGTTTACTACTCTACTAGAAAACGTAATTTCATAACTATATTTGTAGTAGCAAAATACATCCTGATCCCTGCACACATTATATTATAATATAAATAGCTATTGTTAAGACACTCTTCATAAAATTTCAACGCAATGGGGACCACGGTATGCCCCTTGTCCCCAGTCCCCATTGCATTACAACGGGCATAATTGAAAAAATATTACAATAAATTAATGGAGACAGCGTATGGGGACAACGGAAAGTAATTTTAATTATTTTATTAAATTACTCCTGTCCCTTTTAATGGGAACATGGCCTATGGGGACAACGTAATACAGGGTTAACATGGCTCAAATACCTGGTGAATAAATAATAGCTGTTGATGTTTTTCAACTCATTCAGGAAGCCCACATCAGGCTTTTCTTCCAAGTCTATGGTGCGTTTGATTCCTTCCTCATCAATGAATTCTATGTAGCGATCGTATGTCACTTGTGGGAAGTCATCTGACACTAGGACGGCCGACACTGAGCAAGCTATAAAAAAGTATAGTAACATCAAGGCGTTATATCTCTTAAGCGATATAGCAATGAGAAAACGACGCGGGAGCGAGAGTTATTTGGTAGATTAGGCGAAGAAACACAAAATCAATTAGTTCAACCAATGCTACTCTACACGATTGTGAATATTGATTCTAAAAAATAAACTTTAGAATTTTTAAGAGGTATTTTCGAAATTACATATAATGTATCGAGCCAAAATTATTAAATCATGTTTCTGATTCAATATACGTGACCGATATAAAGAAATATCTCATAATTTCAGACCCATAGGATCTTTCAGCGACTTATGTCCTATGACATTACATCAAAAAGTGTTAAATACGGTGCTATAGTATGATGCTCAAAAGAAATTAGGGGCCATCATGGTTTTCCATACAAACGAGTTAATTTTGGAACAGTTTTTTAATAAATTCTATCTGATTTTATTTGAATTTGATATTGTTCGAAAGCTGTAATAGTCAACTTGCGGACTTTATTGTCGAATTTACTGTATAATTTCTCCTATTCGGCGTGTCAACTGACTTGACAAACAGTTGTCCGATGACTTTGAGTTATAATAAAAAAGTCTGGAACGGGTGGTAGGAAAATATAGACGATTCAAAAGTGCTTAATTATTAAGTTTATTTGAATAAAGAAATTTTGACTATTGACTATTTATTAATAGGCATAGAAATGTCAAAAAGAGCACTTGTCAGTTGATTTTTTAATATGTGGTGATTAGGGAATAATCTCCATTCTGCTGTTACTTCCGTACATTTGCGAAGACGAAGTGATTTTTTTTATGAATTTAAGAATTCTGAAACTTTTCCTATTAATAAGGGACCTTATTTCTACCCATACATTTTTTTTAGCCAATTTGATTTTTTTCAGACATTCGCCAATTGTCGTGTATGCTTTTACAGCAACTATCAAATGATATATGTAAATTATTACGTAAGTAGAATAAATAACTTACCGGTCAGAACCGCAAGAAGCGACAATATTAATTTCATTGTGTACCAATGGTTTATTAGCCACTGGACGAGATCACATTCGACGCTTTTATTTATAGGACTTGCCATTTCGCATAATAGATAAAACTTTATCGGTCTTTCAGATTTATAAATCCACTTTTGCCCGCGACTTCATCCGCGTGAACATTCAGAAAATCCCTAGGGAACCTATGAGCGGGATAAAAGTATCCTACGTTTTAGTCCGCTATAAACTTTAGACAACCGTTTTTGCGTGATTGAGTAACAAACATCCAAAATTTCTTCTGTAGGATATAGTAGAATAAGTCTGGGGTCCATAAAATTGTGAATGCATAAAACTATTCATAATAATAAGGTATACCCGTTTAGCTTAATATCGAATCTTAGAGGATGAATTTTTACGCATACTTTCATTCCGAATAAATACTATTTGTAACACTATTAACTGAACTCCACCTATTGACGATAGATGGCGTTAGCTGTCTGCTGAATCACGCTTGGTTTTACCTTCGTAGTTCTTTATAGACCTCAAGATATTCTTGTCATGTATCGTGATTCGTGAAATGGATCCCCCATTCCGATCTTAGGGACTGATGGGCAATGGGCATTAGCTGACGGATATCCGGCTTTAGTGTCACTCATTTCATCACCATCAGCCTTCGGTTCCACATTAAACATTTATTATCCTCAGCGGACGCTCTCGACCCTGGATCTAGTAATACAGTTGCGGGATCGTCACCCACCAATAATTATACCGTTGCAGTTGCAGTCCACTATCACAAGGTATAGATTCTGTAGTTGGTATTTGGAATTGTGGATAGTATGGTGAGTTGGCTAAAAATACATACACTCATACTTAAAGTTACAACACAAACATGGTAAATAGTTATAATCCGCGCGCGATGAGAATGGGATGGTACCTTTTGGAACTGAGACGCGCACGGTCCGTCGGTCGGCCAGCCGCAGCGTCGGCAAACTCGCGTAGATGCTTGCATAATGCTAGTTGTGTAGAACTGTGCGCGTGGATTTCTGCTCGAGTTTTATGATATGCTCCCTTGATGGACAAGCTGGAATAAAAGTTGAGACCGGAGGGCCTTTATAGCGCTGACAGCAAGGGCTGCAATGATGACCAAAATAAAGCTTTGTTTCGACCCCGGAAGTATAAGAATTATTTATAAAATGTCAAAAATCGATCAAGTGCAAGATTTTTATATTTTTCTATACTTTTGTATAATAGTACAAAAACGTCATCTGTCTATGTAAAGGGTTTTCTCCCCTCGATGTACAATGTACTATTTTTCACCTAACTATGTTTGAAACAGAACTCGACAATGTATAGTCGAACATGTAGGTATGTCTTATAACCAAACTCTGAAGCTCTGGCGCTCCTAGGTTTGCCTAGTGTTTTGTCCTTTTCTCTTTAGTGTCACACTTAAATAGTTTGACAGAGAGTTACCATTATGTAACTACACATCTGCTATACAATCTTTATTAGTAAGGGGGCTAGTTTCTACATACTTGTTGTTGTTGAAATAAAGTTAATGTTTTTCTGATTAATATAAACAGTCAGTCACCCAAGATTGCCCTAGGGCGCATTTATCAATATAAAAATAGTATAATACAAATGAAGGTGAACCTGAGTAGATACAGTCGAGTTCAACACTTTCCATCGAATGTTGACTTTTAGTAGTTGCTCGTAGCAAAGATAACTTGATAAACTTGTTATCTTAATAATTAAACTTTACATTTATATTGTATATTTATTAAACTTTATATGTATTTATAAATGGCTCATGACCATTTTATTGTTATTTTTGAACTCTATTGCGACCGGATACCTACCCTTCATTGCTGATAATATTTTAAAAGATGATGATTGAGTCGTAATAACTTTTGTGCTGTGAGAGTTTTCTTACATCTGATCCTAGTCTTAACGATCGGATCGCGGGTATGAGTTTCAGTTATCAGCGTAAACATTTGTTTTTAGTCATTTATGTTAATACTCTTATGCTAGTACTGCTGTCCAGTCTGGCTTGAAAGCGCGCACACAAATAAAGTGGACACCAAGTTGAACGAGACGATGCGTTGTGTTTCTGGAACCGTAAAATCTATACCGTTGCATTGGCTCCCAGCCCTCAGCCATATAGCCCCACTGCGTTTGCGACGAATGAATGCTCTAAAGAGAGAGTTCGATGAGATCGAGTCCCAGGATGAACTACTGGTTCATAAGGAATTTGTCTGCCCACCGCCGCACAGACTAAAATCAAGGCACCCTCCATATGCATCTGCCAAATCGCTTAGACACTTCAACACTAATGACCTCTGGAAAAGAGAGTGGAGCGAGGCAGTGACGGATGACACTCATGCCCAATTAATTGACCCCACATCTAAACCAAAGGGCTTTAATCTGCCGCGTAAACTGTGGTGCCGTTTCAATCGATTAAAAACAGGGCACGGTCGTTGCAACGCCTGTCGGCACAAATGGGGATGGTCAGATAGCCCAATCTGCGACTGCGGTGAGGAGGCTCAGACTATGGAACACATGCCCTATTCGTGCGTATCCAGGACCTACTAGTGATATGAATGAGCTACCACCTGACTTCATCAATTGGCTCCGAGACCTGGACACTGATTTATAATCAATTTATAATCGGAATTTTAATTTTGTGACATTTAATAAACAATTTTGACATGTATATTCCTCGTTCGCCTATTTTATATTATCATACGATTAAATAAATACTCTTTACACACCAAAATTAGGACACAATTATAAAACATCTTACTTACGATACAATACAATAATTGATTTCCTACTCATAAATCGGTATAAAGCTCACTCAAACCTTGTCAGAATAATATTAGCTATTTGTCTTTGAAGACTGTCTCTTCCAAGGCAACACCTAAGTATTATTTGAAATTTCACGCATCATTTCTCTCGAGTGTTCAACTCGGTACATCCCACTCTCCCCATTGTCATGATCCATGGATATAGTGGGAATACTGTTTCAATAGATTATGGTCCCTCTATTAGTCATTTTGCATAAAGACTAATGAACAGTTTTTACTTTATTTAATTATCATTGTCATATAGTCCATTATAATACTTATGATTAATTATATACTACACAATTTTTTGTAAGTTTAAAAAATGTCGGTTTTCTAACTTAATAAATTTTATTGAATTCTGAAAGTACTGGGAAACATGAAATAATGATAAATATTGCTCGAACTAATATTTTAAAGCAATTGTCATTATAACCTTAAAGCTGTAGGGTCATTGTCTGTTCTGATAAACTTGTTTATCAGACAATTTATTGTATGAAAATGGCGAAAGGAACTTCTGTACCAATTTTCTTCAAAATCGGTTGAAAAATGCGACATAAACAGACAGACGGCCAAAGAATTTTTGGGCCAATCTCGAAACTGAAAAGCTCGCTCGGCTAATAATTAAAATTTATGACAACATCTATAGTTTACACCAAAGCGTATAAATGTTACCAAAATTTATAATTATGTTACCAAAATGACAAAGTCGGTTATTATAAATGTAATAAGGAATAATTTATCGCTAATGAACTTTGAAGATTGGTGTCTGTAAGCTCTATCTATCGGGGCAGATTTGTAAAGCGGTGATAATGAACCAATAATCGAATTCCCCCTATTCCACTGAAACCTCACTCAATCCTCTTACGAATGAACAGGCCGATTTGATTCGGAGGTCTCCAAGTCTTGTTATAATCATAGTTGATATTATTATATTAGTTGACGACCTCCGTGGTCGAGTGGCTTTGTACACCGGTTTTCAAGGTGTCGCCGTCTCTGAGGTCCCGGGTTCGATCCCCGGTTGGGTCAATTTAGAAAACGAACTTTTCTATATTGGCTCAGGTCTGGGTGTTTGTGATACCACCGTTGTCTCTGATTTCCATAACACAAGTGCTTTAGCTACTTACTTTGGAATCGGAGCAATGTATGTGATGTTGTCAAATATTTATTTATTTAGTTAAAACAGCAACGCAACTACATGCAAATGGTATAAAGTTTACTTCGTAAGAATAAGAATACGGACAGATTGTTTTTTACTCTTTGACCTCTGCATGACTTCATGACGACAATATTTTTCACGACCTGAGTGAGTGGTGCAGTGGTCAACATGCCGGTCTACCACGCAAGAGGTCCCGGGTTCGATTCTCGGCCGGGCAGAAATTGAAATGATGAATTTTAATTTCTGTGAAGGGTCTGGGTGTTACTATGTATAATAAGTATATATTTAAACCCCCTTACTAATAAAGATTGTATAGCAGATGTATTAGTTACACAATGGTTACTCTCTGTCAAACTATTTAAGTTTGACATTAAAAAGAAAGGGACAAAACACTGTGTAACTAATACATCTGTTATATGATCTTTATTAGTAAGGAGGAAAAAGTATATAAGTAGTATATCAGTTGTCTAGCACCCATATTACAAGCTTTGCTTAGTTTGGGGCTAGATAGCAGTGTGTGAAATTTTCTGAGCATTTATTTATTTATTAAAATATGTCAATTATAACTGACTTCTGAAAAATCGGTTGATAATATCAGTGTGTTATACTTAGGTCCTTAGAATGAGTTTATGTACGGGACAGTCGACGTGCGATAGTCTTCGATGACGATTATTCTAATAGTTTGCATATCCTCGAACTATGGTATAGCTATCGACTGTACCCAGTCACCGCTGTAGCCATTGAACTTAGGTTTCATCTATTGTTATCAGCGATTAAACGGCCACGACTAAAGTATCTTTATGATGTAATAACGTTTCTATCGAATATTTACTATGGCTCTGTGAGCTGTAGACCTAGCTTCGGACTTCCTTTTGTAAGAAAAAGTAATTATACTGTTGATAATACGTTTATTTAATTATGTCTACATTATTCAAGTACCATGTTATTTTAAATCTTAAACTCAAAATAAGTCTATTTTCTTATTTGAAGTAAAATTAGTAAAGGTCGATAAAATAATTTGACTTGAACAGCACACTTAACGCCATCTGTTTCAATATCATGTAATTATTATCAAAAATGTATCAATATTATGTTTAAATTAACTGTGAGCTATTTCTTTTACATCTATAAATTTGTATAAATGACCAACTCAATTATTGTAGTGCTATTCTTGCAACTTGACCAATAATTAGCTAAAAAGTATTTAAAATGATATTAAAAATATCCCACTAGCGCCCGCCCCGCGAAGTCGGTAATATTCCGGCGATCGCCATGTTGTTGTTGCTGTAAAAAATGCGAGAGAGCTCTCATGTGTTTGTTTGTCAGAAAAGCAGTAAAATAAATGCATAGATTCCAAAGTCCTCATGTGTTTGTTTTGTTAGAAAAGCAGTTAAATAAGTATTTAGTTTTCACTTTCTAAAAGCGACTGTGTGGTTTAAAGTATAAGTGAAGTTATAATTGGAGAAATATCCGCTTTTTTCTGTGTTATGAATGTACATACTAATGGAAGTTCTAATAAAATAAGTAGTTTGGGTACAGTAATCACAATACTATTTTTTATTTTTTTATTTTGGCGGGGGTAGACCACCGCATACTGAAAACTGAAGAAATACCATCGCAGCGACAACCGCCGACTGAAGATAAAACGTAGTGATTACTTCTTGCTCAGTGACTGACCATAGAGGCAGAATAAAATGATCTCTTATATTATGTTGTCGGCAATAAAAAATATTGCATTGTTTGGGAGTTATTTGAATTATCCGATCTTTCCCCAATATATTGATATATTGCTGTTAGGTAGCTTCCAAAATTAAATTTTAAATTACGAAAAATTAAACAGGTTGTTTTCGGGAACTGCACATAGTTAGTAAGTAAATATTCGTATTATATTAATTACGATAATTAGAATGAAAACAAACAGAAAACATTCGTATATATATATTCACATAAGCGAATATTCTTTTCACGATCCACCTCCTTGGTTGGTCCTCGCGATTTCTTTGAGTAAGTTATCAATAGATTGAATGTGTTTATTTAAACAATAGCGACCTTACCACAAAAGATTTTAAAATACTGTTTAACAAGTGTTTAACTTAGACACTGTTTAAATGTGATGCTGTAACTTTTTTGACAATATTGTTTGAAAGAGATGGCATCGCATTTAAACAGTGTCTAAATTAAACAGTGTTTTAAGATCTTTTGTGATAAGGCCATATAATCTCAAATTGCAATCTTCCACGTCGACTATTCTAACCGGTCAGTTAATATACGATTTGCCTGAATTTGTGGTCGACACCGAGCGGCTTCGTTTCCACCTCCGATGTTCCTAAATCACTCGCAGATACAATCCGTAATGTCGCACTATTCGCTTTTTATCGTGGTATAGTGATACGATATAGTATATATGTGATACGATATAGTGATATGATATATATATACGAATGTTTTCTGTTTGTTTTCATTCTAATTATCGTTTTCGCATTGGCAACACACAGAATTTATGGGTTTCAAAAAAAAGATCTTTGTTTGGCTCCGGTGTGAATAAAGTGGATCTGTAGCGTTTTTCATGTTTGATAGTATAAGGCTTTAAACAGATGAAAAGTCAAAATGAACGAAGCTATTTTTTAAATGATATTTTTTTTATCATTTCAAATAATGTGAGTCGTAATCGGTAATAATCAGCTAATGTTTAAAGCTGTTTAAAGTTTTAAACTCTTGATAAATCTGTATTGTGATTTAAATTGATAGTATCTTTTTAAATGGGGTCTTTTTGTATTAGGGAAAATATATTTCCTTGATGTTTAAAATTACATTAAATTCCCGTGGTGGGACTATGCCCTCCAATCACGTTATTTCTTTAAGAAACTTCAACCTAAGGAGCGCTTCGAGGAATAGTTTTAGGGCGCTTCGTTAGGAGCGCTCCAAAATACCTCCGAGCGGAGCGCTTCGAGGAATACCTCCTTCAAAATAATTTTGTATTAAATTACTTATTTATTTTAAAATAATCACTAATCAACTGTTTGTATTGGAATCAAACAATTTAAGTACTGTCCAGCACAGCTACAGAATAAAGTATAAAAGTTCTGTTAAACATTGAAATCTTCTTGTTGCACTGGAAATTGCTCGGCTTTTTCAAGCATAAATAAATTACCTCAGGAAAACCTCGTTAAAGAGGATAAGTAATACTTCGCGTAAGAAAATATAGTTATACCTACCACAGTATACCTACAGGGTGGAAATAAAAGATGGTACTTTAAACGAAAGTATACGTTACACAAGGTGTTACAAAAGTACCCCTAATGCCGAATATGGTAGATAGGGACCATCAAACTGAACAACTTTTACTATGGGCCCAACATTGAAATCGCGAAAAAAAAATCAGCTGTTTCATACAAAAATTAATTACGAAAATATCAAAATGTATGAAACAGCTGATTTTTTTTTCGCGATTTCAGAGTTGGTCCCATAGTAAAAGTTGTTCAGTTTGATGGTCCCTATCTACCATATTCGGCATTAGGGGTACTTTTGTAACACCTTGTATATATTGATGTCTAGAATCAAATCAACGCAGGTTGTATCAAGGTATGAAACCTCCGCGAAAACAACATTTATTTTTCTAATAATTACTATCGTCCTTTGTTTAGTGACGCTCTTTGCACACCGATTTATACATGTTTATAAGTTTTGAATTACCAATTGTTAGCCTATATTATATTAAGTAAGCCTATTTTGTATTAATTATAATTTACGTGAGTGTTAATAAATAATATTTCATTGCTTTGGTATGATTGTATACGTCTAATAGATTTTGTATTGAGTCTCTTTTATAAAATGTACAAACCTCATTGCAAAGAGATATATAACCACTTTGCATTCATACGAATAGTTTTTATTTTTCTTAAACAAAGGAAGAACGATATTCAGGGCATTGAATTGACATAACCTTGTTGTTCTGGAATGTTAAACATTGATTTTAATGTGATTTGCGTAATTTGTAATAAACTGTTAAAAGAAATATTGCTCTCTTATTCAGCTGTCCTTGCATTTTGAAGTTATCCCTACACAATATATTATTTTTGTCGCAAGTTGATGTGTTTTTATGCAATAATCAATATAAGTATCACCGAGTACATCTTAGATTGTACAAATTGATGATGCCAAATTTTACTGGTAGGAAACATTCCTTTATTTTTAAAAATAGGTAAAACACTGCTTCAAAGATTTTTGTAAAAAATATGAATATTATTTTAGTTTCCTGTTATTTATACAGATTGATCTGTACTCATACGTTATTTGCTACAGCATATTCGTTATTTTAATGAGCACAAAGTGGTCGAGTACAGACAGTGGGTGTCTGTACTGATATACAGCATGGCAATACGCATCCGGTGCAGAGTAATATTGTTGATGTTTTTTGCGTATTGTTTCGATTCTATTAGGTACTACCTATTGCTATTTGCTTTACCCGTGTAACTAATAAATTATTGACGGTTTTAATTGTTACTTACTTACTTGTGAATTCAGTGCTTCAGGTTTTGGTCAGGGTTAAGTCAGACAGAAAGCAGTCACGCGTATCGCGTTTGCGTTTCAAATGCTGTCTAGTGTGTTTAAAACTTGATCATTGCATGCAAACGAACTAAGAAAGCGAACGCGAATGCAGAACGCCTGAATGTGTGACTGCTTTATTTCTTTATTTATACCATTAGATATATAAAATCCTTAACAAACATTTCGTAGAAGTGACTTTATTCCGAATGTTTCAGTACATGGCAGTTGCTAATAGGGACCAAATGAACTTGCACTCCGCCACATAGCTTCTTGGAGAGCAGTGCAATATCTGTTACCGCTACCGAGTTCAGTCACAGTACATATATAGCAAGCAGTATCTCAAGTAACTAAGCTCTTTTCTCGTTACGCCGTAATCGGAGCGCCAGGGTGACATTCTCGATGTCCGGCGGAAGCGGCTGGAACGATCGCGTTTATAGGGCTCGAACTATAGGATCAGGCATTCAAGCATCAGGAATTTACCCTGACTCGGGGTCTGTTACAGTTGCGCGAAAGACACTTGCGCGAATCCACTTGCGCGAATGGACATGCGCAAAGGAGACCTGGCCTTTTATGCTAAAGCTGTATACTTTTTTAATTTTTTAATCTGTGATTCAAAATCTGCTGTAATTTTTCACTTATTAGTCTGTAGATACTACAAGTCAACCAAATGCCAAATCGAAGTAGGTCAAATTGTCATTTTGTTTTCTTTATTTTGAAGAAAGGAAAATAATTATGGTTTATGCGCCACGTTTTTACATTTTATAGTGACTTTTCTGCCCATTGAAAATTGAATGTGGATAACGGAACGTTTTTCAGTGACTCGTTGTTTCCTTAGTGTTTCCATATCAAATTATGTTCAAATAACTTTTTTCTACATGCGCTAAAAATAAGACAGGACTTGATCAATGTAGCAAATATTATTGGCTTTATTTTAAGATCAAATTCAATCGTATACAGGTTAAGCATTTTTTCTAGGGCGAATGCCGGTTCTCCTTTCCATTCTCGCAATATTAAGCTATACGACGGCGACGCGGCACTTGGGACTAGCTGGCTGCTGGGTTGCACTGTGAATCTTTCTTAGAGCTTAGCGCATTCTCTTCACTACCCATTCCTCGACATACAGGTCTTTTTTTTAGTTCGTCGGAGGGTTCATTAGATTCATTAATTCCAAAATACATTGTAAATTGTTATAAGCAACTACTCAACTTCTCTTCTGTAGCGACAGTGATTAAGACGTTTGTATTTAGTTGCGGTACTGCTTAAACTATATTTATTATGTGGTGTAGTGCAGAGCAGTCCCTATTCACTAAGCTAATCACTGATGTCTGCGGTGAATGTTTATAAGTATTCAGCCAGTTTAAACGTTGAAGAAACAACCTAGTCCATTCGCTAGACTCTCGGGGGAAAGAGAATTGCAACGAGACCTCGTCACAGCTTTTTAAAACATTATTTGGCAAATAAACCGTCATCGCTCTTGACTAACATTGTCGTCAGTGCCATATTTCTTCAAAGGACCCTCATCATTACTTCATAATTATGACATAGCATGAAAAATATGCACGTACGATTATCGTATCTAAATATTTTTTGAGACACCTCTATTATTTCAATTTAAAATTCAAAACTCATTTATTCAGTCTAGGTTGTTACAAGCACTTGTGAATGTCAAAGAACGCCATCGGTTCCGAAACCCTAAGCGGGAGACCTTGTAACGTGAAGAACCGGCAAGAAACTCGTCAAGGGCTGCTTTTTTCTCCCTGTATATTTCATACAGAGCCGTCAAAAATAAAAAAAAACCTCAGCATTTAAAGTGACGTCATTTTCCATTACAATAACTAACAAAGTTTACATTCAATGGATAGGTAAAATAACTTTCAGCTACTTGAGAACTCAATGTCTACTACTCGATAACGCATAGCTATGAAAATGTTACTATTCTCTGATTACAACAAATTGAGTATGGTATCAGATTAGATAATTATACGTGATAGGATAGCCTGTACCCTATTAATAATACAATAAAACGATTGGCATCACACTACACAATAAGAAAAGTCAAAGAAACTACCTACTTAACCCAAATCATCTACTTCAAAATTCACAAAAACTTATTCGACCATAAAAGTTTTCGTCGGAAGAATATTATATTAACTTACACTCGTAAAGCCCGCCGCTTCAGTCTTATTTGATAGAAACTGCACATACGAAGTTATTTCGATCGCAGCGCAGCAAAGTGCATGCCTGGTTGCAACCGAGTGAGGCGTAACTTTTCAGCTATGCAGTACATACAGCAGTACACTACACACCCAAAAAATACAAAGAAGAGCCGCTCGGAAGAAATCGTAGTTTACGTTACGCACATACATTATGTATACAGGCAATCTCAGGCCAAGCCAGGCTAGATTCAGTACACCGCGCGACAAAACAAATGATGGAACTGTTTTCGAATACGGTTAAGGGCCCTACTTTTGAAATATGATCCCACTGCTAGGGCACAGGCCTTCCTTATGGATGGCTAAGGAGGATGGACCATGACCCACCACGCGGGCCCAATGAGGATTGGTGGGTGCTAAAGACTTCAAATGCAGCCGGGACCAACGGCTTAACATGCCTTCCGAAGCACGGAAGAGCTCGTGATGCGTTGGGAGGCGAGTTTTAAATTACGAACATCGTAAAAATCTATGAAGGTTTTTCTCTGGTCTTCACAAGATTTATTTTCATCCTGTAGCCAGGCTCTTATTTAAAAACGTGACATGTCAATTTGTCAATTGTCATGACAATTCGGTTTACATTGCGGTGTAGCTATGAGTAGTTTGTTTTATTTTCAAATCGGTTGACGCTATGGATATAAAGCTGTTATGACAGGTGACAAATTGTCACGTTTATTAAATAGGGCCCAGAGCGTCGCTTCTGCCTAGAACACGACTTTATATTTGGTGCCCAGGCGAAGCTTTACATGTTGCAAATGTTGCAATACACACCTGCGGACAGGGACGGATACCGTTATCTAAATTTTATCGGTAAATTACCAAATAAAATGATATTTTTACGTAACTTACGAAATACCGCTATTTGATAACGTTATTTTTAACGTTAATTTAGCGACCTGGCTTGTGCCCACGACCCTTGGAAGTCCGGTCCAACGCTCTTACCACTGGGCTACCGAGTCACTAGTGGCACCATCGAATTTCTTCTAGTATATTATTTAGTATTGTAAACACATTTTCATCTTAATCAATTGCACATATTTGGAAAGATATTTCAATTAAATGTCGAGGTAATTCCATACAGTGATGTAAATAACGCTGGCTTGTTGCGTAATAGTGGGATATACTAGAAGAAATTCGACGATGCCACTAGTGACTCGGCAGCTCAGTGGTAAAAGCATTCAGTCAAAATAATAAATAAAACCCTAATATTAAAAACATTAAAGTCGTGTCGTGTCTTTAAAACGATTTCTCTTAATAACCTGAGATCGTGTGCGTTATTATTATAAATTACAAACTGATTATGTCATTATTAAATCACACACGTCTTGAAATAAGGTGGCGTTAAAAAGTTTATCGTTTCAATTTGTACTTTACAAAGTTAATTTGAATGAGTCGAGTTTACAAACGGTGCATCTACGTTTAATCCAGTTCGACGTTCCAGTTCAACTGAACAAAATTTTACTGTGGTTATTGTTTGTAAATAAACTATAGAACCTTAGCTTCAATCTGTACATGTGAATTTTCGATACATTATGTAGGTACTTAGCGAGCAATAAATTTAATTAAAATGAGGGCGCCACTTGAGGTGTATGGGGCCTTAAAGTCGTGTCGTGTTTTTAAAACGATTTCTCTTAATAACTTAAGATCGTGTGCGTTATTATTATAAATTACAAACTGATTATGTCATTATTAAATCACACACGTCTTGAAATAAGGTGGCGTTAAAAAGTGTATCGTTTCAATTTGTAGTTTACAAAGTTAGTTTGAATGAGTCGAGTTTACAAACGGCGCATCTACGTTTAATCCAGTTCGACGTTCCAGTTCAACTGACACTCGTACACTTCTTTAACTATGCACTTAGCTCCACTGGTACTAAAAACTAGGGAACTATTAGTTTAAAGTCTTGAAACTAGATTAGGAAGTCTTGTAAGTAGGTTAGTCGATTTAAAGAAATCGCTGCATCAACGAATATTGGATTTCGTTAAGAAGTTCTTATCTAAAGACTCCTTGTTCACGAAAAATGAAAGGTAAGTATTTAGTTTTACTTTAATGAAAATATGAAGGTAATATTTCTGTAATGAAATAATGTGATGTAAATCAATCCTGCCCTAGTAATTTTTTTTCCCAATAAATATGTTTCCATGCTTCTATTTTTTTGCCTTAATAAGGTACTTTTTCCCAAAAAAAAGAAGAGTGTATTATGTTCAGGGTTCATGCATGTTTGTGTGTATGTGAGTTTCTTTATTCCACCATTAGCTATCTGCTTCAGCTGTCGAATTAAGAAAATTGATGAGTTGTATTGTATCTTTTAACCCAATTTATAAAGTCGTCAAGCATTCTCGTATGCTTGTTTGTTTGCAGTAAGAAAACAACTATTTTATATAGCGATCTTTATTTCAAAGTTTGCCTTATTTTTCACAATAAAACTATTCATAGCCCCACGAAATTTTCTGTGAAACATACATAAAGCTTGTCGCGCAGCTCGCGCGTTCAGAATTTAAAACAGTACTCACCTACATTTATTCGCAACTAAACTCACTTGAAAACTAATATTAAACTTTTGCTAGAGTTGACAGTAAACGCTTTTGTAACTTCAAATGCTAAGTGAATTTTGTAAGAAGGTTTAAGAGTCCGACGAACAGTGAACTTCCCATACAAACGTAATGCCAAAATGATTTGCAATTTGAGCATAATTAACTCTTCTTGTGATATCATTCGGATTAAAACAGTATTTGTCTAGGTTTCTATTAAATAAAAAATCCAAAATACTAAACCAAATAAAAAATAATGCTATTTACAGAAAACTGTAAATACAAAAGTATGAAAAAAAAAATTGGCATTTATTTTGAATTGGGTTAGTCTTTTAGAATTTTTATTTAATAGAAACCTAGACATATACTCTCTTAATCTGAATAATGTCACAAGATTAGTTAATTATACTCAAAATGCAAATCATTTTAGTATTACGTTTGTATGGGAAGCTCATTGTTCGCCGGCGTCTTAAGAGCGTTGGATTCGTCAAGGCATTTCATACAAACTGTCAAGTCGAAATAAATGAACCGATTTTATTGTAACTTCATACACATAAGCAGAATACATTGGACTAAAAAGTTAATTGAAAACGTTTTCGATAAATAGTGTTACAGATAAATTAGACCGATTTAAAATTTTCCATAGAAACAAAAATACCCTATTATCTTTTTCAAAATAAGACATTGCAAAAATGTTCTTAACTAACTTTTTAGACCTATGAATCCTGCTGATACGTATGAAGTTTGATTAAAACTAGTGTACCTACTAATAGCTAGCAATAATATTTCAAAGGTTCCTTTTCGAAAACTAAGGACTTGAAAGTTTGTATAAAATGCCGTGATGAATCAATTTTGCAGTTCTTTTGTTTGTGTTTGACTAGCAAAACCCTAATAATTATAACATCCATCGATGTCTTTAAAAATCTTTGTTAAAACAAAATTGAAGATTCCATAGTAGGGTTGACATTATTATAATGATTGTAAAAAAATATGTGTTTTCTTTCGATTCGTATTTTGATACTTGGACAATAATGTAATACGATCTAAATAAAAATAAACAAATGGGCATAACTAACAATGGTATTTTATAATAAATAAATATTTGACAACATCACATACATTGTTCCGATTCCAAAGTATGTAGCAAAAGCACTTGTGTTATGGAAATCAGAGACAACGGCGGTATCACAAACACCCAGACCTGAGCCAATATAGATAAGTTCGGTTTCTAAATTGACCCAACCGGGGATCGAACCCGGGACCTCAGAGACGGCGACACCTTGAAAACCGGTGTACAAAGCCACTCGACCACGGAGGTCGTTAAATAACAGAATGATTGATATTATATAAAGTTCGTCGATTGTTTTGTCAAATTCTATTGGAAAGAGGAAAGTTTTTTACCGCCATAAAATTTTACAGCTAAAATTCAAATTGCATTGGTATGCCGATCAGTTCATAGAGCTAAATCAAAAGAAGCCCAATTCGACAGTGCAGCTGAGATTCTAGATACCAGAGAATTTTTATTAAATCTCTTACATGTGAAGTTGTGCGCCTGGGAATCCAGATATGAATATAAAGCTCCGGCCAAACCTGAGCGGCCATGCCTGCGCGACCAAAGTGGCAGCATCAATCGCGTGGCGGACGCTGCCCTTGTAATCATAATGGCGCCTTGCACACCTACGGGACTACAATGCGGGACGATTTCTTTCGATTGTTTTCGCGTTCTAAACACTCCTCGACGACATCACCACGCGCGCGTCCTGTGTCTTGCATCTCGGTAACCACTGCGCGGTCGCCACGACGAACCGAGAGGCCGATATCGAGACATCGCTCAGTGGTTGAGACGCAAGACGCAGGGCGCGCGTGCGATGATGCCATGGCCGAGGCGTCCCGTTTCGCTGCCGCGCAGGTTTGGCCGGAGCTTTACAGACGTCTTCCAGTCGGCCCAGACGATTCCAATATCGGCGCTCATAATACTCCACGTAATTTCAAATATTGCTTATACCTAACTGATATATGAGTTAGAAAGTTGGAATTCCACATAAAATGAACTGATAATGAAATAAAAGCTAGTAAACTACCTTTATTAATCATATCATAATTGATATTTTTTGTAAAAATATGGCAAATTACTGAAACGGATGTCTGCTACAGACTGGCCTTGGAACTATTATATTAGGCCATTTACCTGAGTTTAGATAGTTTAACTCGTGTCATGTTTATGATTCTCTATAAAGGATGCATTATTTATGTACATTGGCGGCGGATCACGTTTGACGCTTCGTCAATCATAAAGGAATAGATAACTTTCCTTCACTGAAATGGTTTGAGTTTTTGGTATAGCTTTTAAATTTATTATAATAGTAAGATTTTGTTCCATGTCTTGTCCAGTTATATTAAAAAGAATCGAAGATTTAAACAAAGTAAGTAATCAAGTTTAACTTAGTTCTTAATTAGTTCTACAACTTATAATTTCATAAGTGTGAATACAAAAGAAAGGTCTTTAACCTTCTTCAAAAGCTCATATTACCGTAACGGCTCCAAGTCATATTAATTTTAATTGTTTCATATTAATCTGCTAAGATGTCTGATGTAATTAAAATTTAAGCGAAGAGATTGTTTCACTTTGACTTTGGTACGTCTTCGTAACAACAATAAACGGGGCGTTTTACACGTCTGCTACTGAATTCCAGTTTGTAACTCATATACTTGTGGCACAAACTGAGGCATTAGCTAACTGAGTGTTCCCGTCGCCTCGGGCGGGCGAAGACTTCTCAAGTCGAATCCGTCATTATTATTCTATGAAACGGCGCCCTGGGTATGGTAACACCTGCGCGCGCCTCACGTACAAATAACAGCGTAAACCTGACAAATTGTATCACATTCATATTGGTCACGAGTGTTCTGCGTTGCCAAAAAATAAATGTGCGGGAGAGCCTGGATTTCTAGGGTTACGCGGCCTTTGGCGAGTTTGCGGCCTCCTGCAAACGGTTTTTGTGGATTAGGCAAGATAACTCTGGGCACAACCACTGCGGAGGTTTAATTATACTCCAAGTGATGTGTCAGGATAAAATAATGCTGTGAAAGGGCCGAATTAATGAGCCGAGTGACGGGAGTAATGAAATGGCGCGGCTTATGTTGTGCATTTAAATTAAGTTATTACAGGTCGCTCATTTTTCGACGGGATTACTTATTTTGGAGTTTCATTGAACTGTGTTTAAGATAAGAAAAATGAAACATCTGTTTATACGAACATACCATATCCAATTTAAATATAATTTTCGCAACACCGAAAATGTTGGGATGAGAATTTATAGTAACACAGTAACAGGTGTTCAGTCAGACAAGGGTTCAGTGTTCACTAGACTAGTAAATTATCCAACATACTTCTCCCACGTCAGTGATCATTAACTTGATCAATTAATTATAATTATCAATAATTTAATCAACTAATTGACCGAGCGAGCGAAGCGTCTCAGTTTCGAGAGTGGTAAAAAAATGCTTTTGTGCGTCTGTCTGTTTCCATCTACAGGTCGCATTTTTTCGATTTTGAGGATTGGCACAAGTCTGTTGATTTATTTTAATTTTCAAGTCAATCGCGATTTTTTATTTGGGGGAAAATAGAGGGGAAAAGGGGTAGGTAAGTTTGCTGTAGCGTTATTTATCGACGGATTTCAATCAAATTTGAGAGTCACACTAAGGATTTCATTCTACACAAAATATTTTGAAAAAGGTTCCAAAAAGGTGGAGTGGCCCTCGACTAAAAGCGGAAAAGGGTGAAAGTCTGCTGTTATGTCCTTGGTGGGCGATATGTAAAAGACGTATTCAACCTCATGAGGTTGCATACAGACATCGAGAAATTAAAACCTCTTTCGTGTTCCCTACGTTCGAAAGTATATTAAAAGAAATGTAAAACGATTCACTATTTTAATAATGGTTAATAACTGTTTTTGTGTAAATATTTTTGTACTGGATTAAATAAAAAGTTTTTTGCCGATTCAGTGTTTCGATTTTTTTCTGAAAAAAAGAACATATATTTTCAGCCATAAACTATATCGGGATTTACACCATGTACTTGTTTATTTTTGAGACTCCGATATTTCGGCGCAGTTCCATGCGCCATGGTACATGGTGTAAATCCCGATATAGTTTATTCTAATAACGTCAAAAACCATGGAAATTTAAAACATTACATTTCGGCCATTTCGAAAAATGTTAAAAAATGTCACAAACTCGATGTCTACAGCTCACAGAGCCTCTAGTAGATAGTGGATCAACAATAATCAAAAACATATTGATGCGAACACCATAAAGTACTTTAAGTTGTAATATAGCCAGGATTGGAAGCAGTGGACTGTATATCGTTCTTCTCTTCATTAAAGGGACAGGATAGGAAGTAGAACACCAAATTGGACTGAAACTCTTATATTTTGCGTACACAGCACACACGTACACGTTATAATGCCAAGAGAGCGGGAAATCACAGAGAACCGATTACGTACGTCTTGTACCTAGTGTTGCCACACTTGAAAACTTACAATAATAATTTATGTTGCCAACATAAGCTGCGGCCTAAGAAATTGAAAAAATACAATTTTTCTTTAAAATAAAATTACAAAATTTATAACTCAATCTACTATATAACTGTTGTATATTATTCAATAGGCAAAGTATTAAGTATGCTTATTACAATTTTTATAATTAACAAGAAACAATCAATGTGATTTTTTTTTTAAATATTCAACTAATTTATGCAAGTTTGCTTTTCAAACATGCTAAGTATTAAAGTAACAATGCAATTACGTTTTCAAACTTAAGTTTAGCATAAGTTAGTGCTAATCTAGCTACCTGTAAATGCTGTACATTTTTTATCTTATATAGATAAATTCCACACATAGCAAAAAAAATTACAAATTTATATTAAAATTAGATATGTACTTGTAAACTTTTCATACACTATTACTTATTTATACCTTTTAGTGTTATCAATAGAGTAGGTACACAGTGTATTGCAATAAGTTAGATATTTACTAAAACCAGAGAACAAAGTAAAAAATAATACTAGTAGTCTTACATCTCTATAGGTAAAACACAAAGCTTAGTCACAGACCTATTATGAATGTGGCCGTTAGCAGTCTTTACTTCTACCGCACGCACTTTACCATCTTTTCCAGGGAAAGTATTAGTGATTCTAGCCATGGGCCATTGTAAAGGGGGGGTATTATCGTTGCGCAGTATTACTAGACTACCTATTTTTATATTAGGCATTACATTACGCCATTTGGGTCTGCTTTGCAATAGACATAGATATTGCTTACTCCAGTACCTCCAAAAGTTTTGCTTCATTTTAATAACAATAGACCAAAACTTAAGCAAATTAGTAGGCCTATCTTTGATATCATGTTCAGGATATGTGTTTAGTGGTGAACCTGTGAGAAAATGACCCGGTGACAAGTATGAAAAATCGTTCGGGTCTGCGGATACAGCAGTGAGCGGTCGTGAATTCAGTACACCTTCTATTTCTACAAGCACAGTGTTCAGTTGTTCATATGTGAGTAAGGCGTTGCCTACAATGCGTTTTAGGTGATGTTTCGTACTCTTAACTCCACTCTCCCAAAGAGAACCAAATACAGGACTATAGCAGGGGGTATAATGAAAATTTATACCGCGCGAGGACGCATAGGACTGTATCTGTTGCTGGTGGCTCAGAGAAGCTTGTAAGCGGTACAACTCATCCAATTGGTTCCTTGCCCCTTTGAACGTCGCAGCGTTGTCGCAGTGTACATCACTGGGCAAGTTTCTTCGAGCAATGAATCTCTTAAACGCAGCAAGAAATGACTCGGTGGTCATGTCAGAGACAAGTTCTAGATGAATTGCCTTTGTGGCGAAGCAAACAAACAAAACTATGTAACCTTTTCCTATGATTGGTTTCCTGATGCGACTATTCTTAACTAATACTGGCCCAGCGAAGTCCACCCCAACCTTCTCAAATGGTCGGCATGCGTTGACACGTTGCGCAGGCAAGGAACCCATTAGTTGAGTTGCAGCTTCAGCCTTCATCCTGAAACAGATTACACATTTGTAGATATTCTTTTTTATTGTTCGCAATCCATCTATTATCCAAAATCTTTGTCTGAGGGATGTTAATAACAGTTTTTGTCCTGCATGTAATAGTCTGATATGTTCATCTCTAATTATCAAGGCAGTGATATTCGAATCCTTAGGTAATATAGCAGGATGTTGGTTCGCGTAGGGGATTGAAGCGTTTTGTAAACGGCCACCTACTCTCATTACACCATCGGCATCAAGAAAGGGTGTCAATGGTAGTAAATTGCTACTGACCTTATTATTACACTGTAGAGATTTGATATCACTCGGAAAAGATTTTTGTTGTTCGTGTTTTACTATAAACATTAATGCTTTATTTAATTCACAAGCTGATAAGAAACCTTTTTCCTTAACAGTATTTGGCTTAGCATTGTTACAAAATCTTAACATAAATGCAAGTACACGAGCCATTTTATGTATACTTGAATATTTATTTAATTTCTCATAAAGGTCTGAATCAGTTGTGGCAGTGGTGGTGGCACATACAAGTACTTGTTTATCAGTATTAAATTTCAATTCTGGTAAGTTGATTGGAATCTCAATCAGTGATTGGAATTTATGATTTTTGTTGTGCAAAAATGATGGCCCATTCCACCACATAATGTGTTCTTTAAGCTCATGAGGTTGAAGACCTCTGCTGAGACAATCTGAAGGATTGTCCTCAGAGATTACATAATGCCAAAGACAGTGTTTTGTTAGCTCTCCTACAGCCCTGACTCTGTTCGCGACGTAGGTATTTAACTTTGCTACATCGGTTTTTAACCATGCTAAAACTATCTGTGAGTCTGAAAAGAGGTGTGTGTCATTGACATGTATTTTGTTACCGAGTATGGTGAGTACCTTCCTTGTCAGCTTGGCGAGAAGTAACGCTGCATTCAACTCCAGCCTTGGAACTGTTAGCTCCTTATTCAACGGGTTTATTCTCGACTTAGAGCAAAGCAGATGAACATGTACCTTACCATGTGTGTCAATGGATCGCAAGTAGAGACAGCAGCCGTAGGCTACAGCTGACGCGTCGGCGAAACCTACCAGCTGATTGATGCCGGTGTCGTTGGGTCTTACGCAGCGAGGTACGCTAACTGGCTCCATCTGTGATAAGTCCCTAATAAATTCTATCCAAAGCTGTCTGACATCATCTGGAGGAGTTGAATCCCAATCTACATTGGCAGCCCATAACTTCTGCATAATTAATTTTGCACGAACAAATACTGGCCCAATCAGACCTAGGGGGTCATAGAACTTTGCTATATAGCTAAGTATATCACGTTTGCAATCATTTGGACTAGTGTACATTTCAGGGCAAGAACTCGTGAACACATCGTTTTTAACATCAAGATTAACACCTAGTGCTTTGAGAGATATGTCATGTTTCTGCAGATCTACTTCTGCGATGCTGTTTGTGTTAGCCTGCTGTACATTTTCTAGGAGTTTAATGCAGTTTGAACCCCATTTGTGCAGCTGAAATCCACCCAGAGCAAGTAGTTGTTCTAACTGTGACTTCATTTCTAATAATTTATCTTCAGAATCATTGTTACACAAAATATCATCTATGTAGGTGTTATTTTCTAATATTGAAGCTGCTAATGGAAACTGATTCCTATATCTTTTTGCTAGTTCTATAAGACATTTTGTAGCTAAATATGAAGATGGCTTTAAACCATATGTAATCGTCTTAAGCTGTATACATTTAATATCATGGTCAGGAGATTCGCGCCATAATATATTTTGTAAGGATCTCTGACTTGGATCTAACTCTATACACCTGAACATCATTCGAATATCGCAAACAAAGAAATGTTTATCTAGTCTGAATGCTATGAGAGTGTCAAACAGATCCTTTTGCACTACTGGACCATTTAGTAAAAGGTTGTTTAATGAAACTTTCTTGTTGGTAGGCATAGAGCCATCGAAAACTGCTCTTAATTTAGTTGTGCGAGCGTTTTCTTTGATCACTGCATGGTGAGGGAGAAAATAAACAGGGTCCTTTGACAGGTCATAGCTGTTAATATCGATATACTCACCATGATTCAATTCAACATATTGATCAATAAAATTTTTATACTCGTGGAAAAGAGCTGGATTTTTATGCAGTTTCTTCTCCAAATTTATAAATCTTTTATATGCCAAATGAAATGATTCCCCTAGCTCAGAGTTAACTTGTTCTAATGGGACCTTAATGGGCATCGAAACTTGAAATTTATTATTCTCAAGCTTAGCAGTCTCATTAAAAAAATTCTCGCAATACTGATGCTCTGGCAATTGATCTGGGTAGATTTCAGGCACTTGTTCAGACTTCCAAAATGCACTTAATGAGTCATTTAAACTATTATCACATTCTTGACAAAATAAAGATACAACCTTTTTTATAGAATTTGCTTGAGTAGCTCCATCACTGCTGTGGCCTGCTACAATGTACCCGAATGAAGTGTGAACTATTGATGGCTGCTTGGAGTGTGGTGTGCTTGCTGATGCAGGACCCTGGCTGCTCTGAGATTCGCTGCTTTTAGGCTGTGGCAGGAGCACCTGGAAAAATACATCAGCTCCAAGCAAAAGGTGCACATCACCAGGCGTGTTGAAGCTCTCATCGGCTAGTTTATAGTGCGCAGGGAATGTGAATTGAGACTTATTGAAATGAGCTTGTGGCAATTTAGAAGTAATTTTTTGAACTATGTGGCAGTCAACATCAATTTTGAACGGATAAACAGTGGAATGGACTTCCAGATTAATGCGTTGGTTAATGGCCTGTTCAGTGTTAGTGATACCTATAATGGTTGTGTTACTTTTGTTAGGTGTTATACCTAAGAGATCCACAACTTTTTGTGTGACGAATGAAGCCTGCGAAGCGCTATCTAATAATGCTCTGGCATAAATTGTTGTGCCCGACTGAGATAGTAACTTGATTCTTGCAGTGGGCAGCAAAACCTGACCTTGAGATGCGCTTGAATGCAAAGCGACAGATGGATTGGTTTGCTGTGATTCAGTATAGTGCAGCAAGCTATTATGGTCTTTTTTGCATTCATCACATCTGAAATGAAATTTACATTTGCCCTTGTGTAGCGATAAGCAAATGTTGCACAACTTGTTAGTTTTTGCAAACTCTATGCGTTTCTGGGGTGCAGCCATTTTGAAACTCGGACACTGAAATAATCTATGTGCAGACTTACAGTAAATGCATGATGGAGAGGCATGTTGTGCAACTACAGCGTGTGTGGCTAAGCGCTGTGCTTGAGGCTTGGGGGAGTATTCTGTGTTTTCAAGCGCAAGAGCACGGTGTTCCAGATACTCCAAAAACTCTTTTATAGTGGGACGTGACTTAGTATCACGCTCCATTTGAAAGCCACGGCTGGTTAACATATCTAGCTTCCTAGACAATATGCATAGAACAATACTATCCCATGAATCAACAGATTCACCCAAGTTCCGGAGAGCTGCTAAATGTTGTTTCACCTCTGAAATAAATTTTCGCAGATTAGCAGGTGTAGATCGAGTCATGTTGCTTAAATCTAATAGTATGTTTAAGTGTTCTTGCACTATTTTTGCTTTGTTGTCATATCTTTCTTTCAAAAGATTCAAGGCTTCTGTATAGCTGTCATCCTGAAGTGGTAAATTTTGTATGAGTGCTTGTGGTTCTCCACTCAAAAAACCTTTTAAATAATAAAGTTTTTGCACCGGGGAAAGTGTAGTGTCATTGTGTATCATGGCAGTAAATATATTTAAAAACTCATAATATTGTGTGTAATTACCTGTGAGTGTTGGAATTACTACATTTGGAAGCTTTATTTTGGAGGTACATGTTTGATTACTTGGCACTGAATGCATTTCATAAGTAGATTTGTGACGGATTAATTTGTCTAAATACGCAATTAGATCGAGATAGGAATCTTCGATGGCGTTTGGATCCTCGGCGTCTTCTGGATTCAGTGCCTTAATCTGCACGCAATATTTGTTGTAATCATTAAACACGCTATAAACACGCTCCTTGGTAGCTTTTAACTTTTCTATTGGGTACTGAAGGAATGTATCAGACTCCATATATTTTGTCATTTTGGTAATGGACCCTTTGCAATGACCCCTCCCGGCTACTAAAAGATTTAATTCGGCCATGGTACAATATTTCGACACTATATAAACCAACACAAGACAACTTTTTCACTATTATTATCTAGTTTCAAAGCAATAATCAAACAAAACAAATTTAGCAAATTAAAATGGCTGCCTGCACACAATACAAACAAGATGAGAATGCATTAGGCATGGTCGTTGCAGAGACGAACCGTTCTAAAAGACCGTTTTGAGTTCCGCGACGATAGAACCGTTTTACGTTTCGTCCAAAAGCAGTCTTCGTCGCGAAACCAGTCCTCGGATTGTTTGACGCGAATTTGTACTTAAAGTCAATGTCAATAGAGTCTAGAACGCAATGAGACCATTGCGTCGTCGTCGTCGCTCGTTCCGTTCATTTTGGTCTTTGATATATTAAAATAATCTTTATTGTTACTAGAATACAGTCTAATATAGTGTAAGACAACTTAATTTTTCGAAGTTTCTTCTCGTTCGCAACGCGGTGGTCATTGCTGTGTATCTTACAGTCGTTGATATAGAATACAAGGTTGTTTATCAATAAAAATGGCAACGAGTCCTTCGCGTGGCGTGCGTGGGGACAGCTTATGTTTACATTTTTTTAGTTTTTTAGCTTACTTATGACCTTAGTCAATATGTAAATATTACCAAAAAAATACAAATTAGGTATGTACATAAAATGAAATGAACTTTTAAATACGCCTGGAATAAAAAATAAAACACGAAAAACATTAAGTCCGCAACCATTTCACTCGTCTTCGAGACGAAGTCGACGAGATTTCGATAATGAGTTTACGTTTCCCTCGTTCGACCGTCCTGCGTCGTCATCCGTTGCCCGTCCCCATACAATGAAACCAGTTGCGAACGAGGACCGTTTCGAGGACTGGTTTTCGTTCTAGAAAAAACGGTTGCGTTTCGTCGTCAGAAAATTCGACAACGACCCACACCTAGAATGCATGCAGAGCGTAGAAATGGCGTGGCGTCCCTGCAGTTGATTGGCGCATCGATCGATCGATCGATTCACGACGATATAGGTAGTACCAACCTTCACGAGAAAAAAAATATTGCTTTGCGCGAAGCTCATACAATACAACCCGATACAATTTAGCGACGTGAAGTTGTTGCGATCAATCCAAATGAAGATGGCGCAGCAATGATGCCAACATGAAATTTCTTTGTTCTAGGTTCCTTGTGCTCGTCTTCGCTGTGAATTGGTGCAGCGTGTGACAATGACGGCGCGGCGAGACGCGATGATTGGCTTGATTCCTCTTGATGTTTCTTGGCGCGAAGTTTGAAACGTGCCAATGGGATGATTTTGCTTGCAAGATGGAGTCGTTGAATAAAAATAGCTTGTTTCTCTCACCAATGATGTCCAAAAATGGCGGCTTTGCAGGGATTACTATGATGATGATATTTATGAATTTCGAACACCTTTTTTCGATAGAAATCCTTGAATCCTTGTCTTGCTTGTCCCCTTCTTACGCGTTTTGATGGCAGGTACCGATGATACACGTAGCGTAGATGAAGTTTCGCTGGCGTTGCGATGATGGACCAAATTTATGATGCGAACACCATAAAGTACTTTAAGTTGTAATATAGCCAGGATTGGAAGCAGTGGACTGTATATCGTTCTTCTCTTCATTAAAGGGACAGGATAGGAAGTAGAACACCAAATTGGACTGAAACTCTTATATTTTGCGTACACAGCACACACGTACACGTTATAATGCCAAGAGAGCGGGAAATCACAGAGAACCGATTACGTACGTCTTGTACCTAGTGTTGCCACACTTGAAAACTTACAATAATAATTTATGTTGCCAACACATATTTTTAAATGAAATGTCTCCATTTCTTTCATTGGTAAGAACCCATTAATTGCTTCATTCAATTTCAGTCGCCCTCCTAGTCTTGTAAGATCCGAGTGTAATTTAACCTCTTCACCGTTAACCTAGGGTCGTTAAAACCCTACAGAAATTGACATCGAACAGTATCCTTGTCGTTGTGGTGGATCGAACTGCGTCAGTAAATTGAGACAATGCCTTTCGAGTAGCATGTGTCCTCAGTTTCGGGGTCGATCGTTTCACTGAACAGCAAATCGGCTCATGGGGTCTTATCTTAGGGCTTTTAATCGACAATCGTAATCGAATCGCAATACTAATTTCAATGAGGTGGCGATTCGATTTTACAAGCGATTGTCGTTAAAAAGTCCTAGGAGACTATATCGACCAAATAGACCGGAAAATCCACCCGTGTAAATCCCACATTAGGTTCACTGTAGACTTTCTAGCCGGTTTTGTTCAACTGGGTTGAATCATGGATGACTAAGAAATAATTTAATAAAACTAATGGCTCAGTGAGCTGTAGACCTCGCTCAAATTGTGTTGTCTAATAGATGTCGCCACGAGGTTGACACTGCTTTTAAAAAGCAGAACTATGCGCTGTTTGGTAGGTTAGGTATTCTTTTATTATGTCTATTCGAAGCTAGATGGCGCTTTTAATTTTGAACACTTTCCAATGAGTGTTATTTTTCTCGAAAAACTGGCTCGACAAAAAAATGTATATTCGGTACTTAATTATCGAATCTGCTCACAGAATAGGTTGAGAAATGCGACCTGTAGAGGAGAACAGTCGGACAGCCGGAAAGACAGACATACGAAAGATTTTTGCCCTAGCTGAAGCATAGACGCTTCGCTAGCGCTTCGCGCTCGCTAGGTCAATAATTCTTGATCACTCAAACCAATATTTTAACTTGTACTATGGTAACTAAATAACGGGTAAAAATACATCAATATAATAGAATATAAATAACCACGACCTGGGAGCAGGATGCAGGATACGAACCCGGTACTTTTGCCTCAAGAGGCAGAATCGCTGCCACTGCGTAAAGCAGTCGTATAAATAAGTTACAAACTACTTAAATTATACCTTCCTAGCAGCCGCCCCCGACTTCGTCTGAGTAAACCATTATTTTTGTATCTCTTTGGGAATACCTTATTTTCTGGATGAGAAGTAGGTACCCTACGTCTTTCTATGTACCCCACACGATGTGTTTGCAAAATTACATGATGAGTAGTTAGACGTGAAGGCGTAACAAACAAACTGACTTTCGCATTTATATTTTTTTTTACTTAATTTATTCGGAACAACAAACAATAATTGACCAATGTATGTTACTTAAATAAACTAAGATGAAAAATACTTATAGGACAATCAACACCGTCATCCACAACTTAAACATGAGACTGGGTACCTGCTTCTTTAACCTTCTTTAAAGGTACTTAGATAGTAAAAGAGAAAAAAAAACAAAAACAAAAACCATTGGTTCTTACTAAAGCAGCAATGCAACTGCGACTTCTGTCAGAGTTGATTGCAACAAAGTTTCAGGGGGCCTCCCTCTTCTATAACACTCTATGAAGCACTGGTACATCTACCAGCTAATGTAATACCGGAAGATTACCACAGTATTCAAATGGAATATTATCAAATGCTTCGGAAGGCACGTTAAGCCGTTGGTCCCGGCTGCATTTGCAGTCGTTAGTATCCACCAATCCGCATTGGTCCCGCGTGGTAGGTCATGGCCAATCTTCCTTATCCACCCATAAGGAAGGCCTGTGCCCCAGCAGTAGGTACATTAATGGCTGATGGTCATTATCAAATGGAGTTGGAGTGCGTATATCGCCTACTTTATAAGCTTGAATCCTGCCATAAAAAATATATTTAGGTACAGCAATATACTTACTGAAAAAATAAATAAACTTAAAAAAATAAAAATACATAATTTCGACGTACTGTAAACTTTCAAATTCTTGGAATGTAAAAACTTTTCAAAAGTGTCGTAGATGTCAAGAGTTTCAGCAGAAATGTGAAATTCATTAAAGTTTCACGATTCCATCTCCATGAATATGTACGTGACTTCACGTTCCACTTAAATACAAAATTGCCGTAATTCATACGGTTAAGTCATAAAATGCATAACTTAGATCCGTTACAAGCTGATACCGTACTTAGGGTGTTAAGCCGCGGTGTGATAGCCTCCATTAATAACTTACAACTCTTACCCTTCCTCACTTATTCACGACTTACCTGCGTTTATGTCGCAGCCCTGATACCGTAATACTTGACGTTGAGCTACAGGGTGGCTCGTTACGCACCCTTATCTCACCTTAAGACGAAGCCGAAATTTATCTCCCGAAAACAAGGCTTGTACAATTAAAATAGATTGGCTGTTCAGAGTGTCTTACCACAACGCGTCTAATCTGGCGCACTATTGTGTAGGTCGGGGTGAAAACGGGAATGACGAGCTGTTTACTTACATGTACATAAGACCGAGTACTTTAATTCGTTAAATGAAACACTTACACATTCACACACACACACACACCACACATAAAGACACACTTTTAAATTTTAATTTATAATTAAAGTACCCTAACATACCAGTATCTATCATTACACATCATTTATCTATCAACTATCTATAAAACCACCGTTCTTGTAATTCCTTTCTGTGCACCTCTGTTTTAGGCTCAGCTGAAAATCAGCGTCGTGACCCTGAGTGGTCATAGTATTGTTAGCTGAGCTTGGTTGCCTTTTTGGTTACTATTAAATAATTATACCTAACTTATGCATTTATTTTATAAGTGAATGTTTTCTTTTTGTAAACTTTGTATGTAACCAAATAAAGTTTTATTCATTCATTCATTCACTTAACATATACTAGGTATGGATGTCGTGCGACTAATAATGATAATGACTTGCTTTAATCATTATATTAATAATCACAAAGACGAGTCTGAGTCTTAATCCATTATTAAAGTTTGTATGTGAACACTTTTTAGGATAAAACGACATAATGTGAGTGAGTTGATAATAAAAGGGACCGTGTCGTGGCCACAGGAAGTCCTTTCCTTAAAAAGGGGAGGAAACGTCGGGAAATGATAAGAACCCATTTAAATTAAACCTAAATTCGGAAAAAAAGTAAAATAATTATGCTGTGTTTTGTGTGTGTGTGTGTGTGTGTATGTGTGTGTTTGTGAGTGTATACGTATGCGTGTTTGTGTGTTTATTTCAAAACATAGTGTGCACAGAACTGCTAAAAGAAACAAAGACAGGAGTGAAATTAAATACTAACAAATAGATACGAAATTGTTTGTTTGTTTATTGCGCAAGTCTGTCGTCCATCCTTATCTCTTTCGCAGCAAGACAAAGGACTGCAAGTTTTATGTACTTAGCTAATGCCAGCGTCGGAACTCCCAACTTGACCCTTAATAAATTATTCGCGGAAACTAATCCAATAATAAACATATTTTAAACAGAAACTTGGCTCTGGGGGTAAGTATCTGTTGTAAACTTCTCGCTCTGCAATTAACAATCCCAGATTACTTACGTTGTGATTTATATCGGTGGTACTGCGTTTAACTTTAATCATAAACGAAACAAATTGTTTTGTAAGAGGAAAATTTTCGAAATTTAACAGTTGCTATGAAATAAAT
Source organism: Catoptria pinella (assembly GCA_963556745.1). NCBI lineage: Eukaryota > Metazoa > Arthropoda > Insecta > Lepidoptera > Crambidae > Catoptria > Catoptria pinella. The sequence goes on along the minus strand of OY750774.1, from coordinate 8,680,786 downwards.
ACTACCTAACAAAGTGTTATGAAATGATTTTATTTTATAACATGATTTATTAAATTAGTTACTATTTACAAAATTGTAAAATCGCTTTTTATGGCATTATCAAAATTCAGTCAACTGTTTTTAACAGGATGAATTAATTGATTGTTTTTAAATTGTTAAAATTGAGGCAAATATATTAAAAAAGCTAGTAATAAAAGTTATTAAAATCATGACAAAAAAGGTGGTGCATGTAAAAGGCATCGTCGTACAAAATGTTTAAAAAGAATCAAAAAAGGTTTTTTGTCATCTGTCACAGACATCGGTGGATATGGCGTGAGCGTGTGGCTTGAGTGAGCAGCCTTTGATAAAAAATCATGTGTATCATTTAGTAAAAGCTCCGAAATAAATGTAAAACCCCAATTTCCAAGCTCAGAAACAAATGTAAAACCAATCTCTCTATTTGTAACACAATAACACCAAACAGAAATAGTTAAATGTTTGCTCACTCAGCCCTCGTAGAGGGCTAGCCAGATCTCCATGTTATGATAACTTTACTTATATCTTTCGGGTATTAGTTATTATTAAAAAGATCATATATAACACTGCGGTCTTTAGTTTTAGATTGCCAAGTGCCGTTATTAAAAAGTTACGAATGATTCCTAGTGCTAACTCAATCCTCACGCTTTCAAAGGCAGCCCTTTGAAAGTGTGAGGATTGAGTTTTCCTACGAACTAACTATAGAACCGAATTTAATTATTATTTTAGTTTAAGTTAACTTCGAATAGAATATCGCAACGTGAAAAATAGTATGTTATTGAGTAATGATATTTAATAAGTGCTCACTCAATCCTTACGTTTTCGCCAAAGAAAATGTAATTAATTAACAGTTTAGTAAAAAGATAGTACTAAAAAATACCGTCTTTAACCTATTGGAGGCCCTGGGCACATTTGGGGGCCCCTATGATGTTGACTTAAATTTATCTAAACATGCCGAAATCAGATCAGAAAGCCTGATATTCGGGCAAGAGAAGGATAGCTATGCGCATGCAAAAGCTAGTAAGCAAGTAATATTTGTAGTCAGTAATTATTGTTTAAGTTTTCGAAATACCTAAATATGTTTCACATGTTTTATTTGGTAATATCCGATATTGTTTAGAGATATGGCAGGAACTAGGGGGACCCTATGGATCGCGGGGCCTTGGGCACGTGCCCAGAGTGCCCAGTGGGAAAGATGGGCCTGACCCCGCTACGCACTGCTCCGCATAGCAGTGCTATGTGGCGGTCATTCTAGATTTCAATGTATAGGATAACTGGCAAAATTATTAATAACTGTGTTTTATTGCTGCGATGTTATAGATATACTATAAGTGAGTACATTATAATACATAACTGACCACATCAGTGCACGTTTCAGAATAAGCGAAGAAAGATCCTTTGAGTTCGAAACCAGTTAATTGCTTACAATTTATTAAATGGGAAATAACCTCAATTGTGTAAGGAAATTTGATTAATACATAGGTACCCATAAATTAATATCGTAAGCGCAAGCCAATATTAATAACGTACACGTTTCGTTTTCATTATTTAAACTACCATTAAAAGGGAAGTGGTTCCAGAAATTACGTGGTAATTATAAGGAACGGCTTTTATCGACTTTGTAATTTCATTGCAGTATCTTCATTCATTACGTTTGAAAATTAATTTATGACGCCGTAGAGAAGTTATATTTGAACACAGAATTACCTGCTTTCATTGCGAAATCAAATATGTTTCGTTTATAATATGGTATTTACACGAGTGATTAAAGCCGCACGACTTTTGCCGCACGGCGCAAATCGACTGTACGGCGCAGGTGACTGAACAAACTTATCAGATCCGGTGGCCAAAACTGGAACTACGTTATTACGTATTGTTGCCTAAATTACGCCATCGTTGTATAGACAACGTGTTACAAAAATACCCCTAATGCCTTTTACTATGGGACCAACTCTGAAATCACGAAAAAAAAATCAGCTGTTTCATACAAAAATTAATTACGAAAATATCAAAATGTATGAAACAGCTGATTTTTTTTTCGCGATTAGGGGTATTTTTGTAACACGTTGCGCGTTGTATAGACGCCAGCGACACCGTCATTGATGCGTCACCTGTGATTCGATTTTACAAGTGACTTGATAGGTAACTGAAGTCACAGACCGTCACAGGTGACTAAAATCATTGGTTGATTTTAACCATTATATAGCCCACTATGGAGAATATTACATAGATTTATCTGAGATATACGCCTTTAAAGTTTACTTGTGTTATGGAAATCAGAAACAATGACGGTCGGTACCACAAACACTCATATTGAAGAAAACTTCGATTTCTTTAGTGACCTAGCCGGTGATCGAACCCGGGACTTCAGAGACGGAACATGAAAATCGATGTACCAACTACTACAAGCCACTTGAACACGTAGGAAGTCCATATAGGAGCTGGTTCCAAAACTGATACCTACTGCATGCTGCAACTTCGGCTAAATCCATTTTGAAGGAGGTCTGTCTTCACATAGTAGAAAATGGTGTACAATGTTTAATTCAATTAAAAATGAACTCGGAGTCTGGTGCACTGGCTGAATACAATAATGTTTTTGCAATTCAAATAGGTAACTAAGACACAGCAGATACAGCATAAAATGGTTTTTTTAGACGAGCCGTCGTGCTGAAAGAAGAGATGAAATACGCTTTGTAATAATCGGTAGCTTAGTTGGAGGAGCTATGGACTGGACTTCCAAAGGTCACGGGTTCGATCCCCGCCTGAGAATATGATCTGGTGACGATTCGTTTTTTTTTCAAAGCATATTATTTAGTACTGGTAATAATGTCAGTTTCTCTGAGCTAACAAACAACCCTATGCATACCATCTTTGCCCGTGACTTATCCTGACAATGATTTTAATTTTAATGTAATTTTGAGTTGGAACAAAGTAAATAAATAAACCGGACAATTGCGAATCGGACTCATTCACCGAGGGTTCCGTACACTTAGATACTGACTATATTTTTTTGTGATTTAATTACTTGACGACCTCCGTGATCGAATGGCTTTGTACACCGGTTTTCAAGGTATCGCCATCTCTTAGGTCCCGGGTTCGATCCCCGGTTGAGTCAATATAGCAAACGAACTTTTCTATATTGGCTCAGTTCTGGGTGTTTGTGATACCACCGTTGTCTCTGATTTTCATAACACAAGTGCTTTAGCTACTTACTTTGGTATCGGAGCAATGTAGGTGATGTTGCCAAATGGAAAAAAAAATCATGAACATAATAGAATAATAATATTATTTGCATTGAGTTTAGTTCATATATGTGTAACGCTAAGTCAAGTGTAAAGATATCATGTTTCAATGCTTTTGCTTTCTATTCACAAGCTTAAGTTTTTATACCGTAAATCAATTCCATTTATGGTTTCGAGTTTATCTATATTTCATTTCAAACAATTGAAAAGTTTGCAGACTTTAAACATTTATCAGAAACGTGATATCATCAAGTACCTTTTATTGTTATTTTGTATTAGGATAAAAGACCTTGAGTATTGTGATTTTATAAATTTAAAATAAAAAAAACCGACCGAGTGCTTCTTCTTATGCCTTTTTAAAATATTTAATAAATTTTTGTAACACCTTGTATAGTATATGAAGACTGTAGTTTCATTAGTTTAGCTACTAGAGCTTTGTGACTGATGACGTACAGACGGACGGACTCAAGACTGATAGCAATAGGGCTCCGTTTGGCCCCTTCAGGTACGGAACCCTAAAATTCAATACGAAATTGAATTTTATCAAATTAGGCTTCAAATGACTTCAGCGTATAAAGTGGGGTTTTGGGTTACTTTCCATGACAAACCTTAATCAATGTAAAGACATTAACTATGGGATAAACATAGGTTTATCCCATAGTTATAGGAGCAAATAAGTTATATATACTAAATTCAACTTCAGAATTCTATGAAGATTACCTGCTTACTTTCAATCAAGCCTTTTTTCGTAGATTAAATAAAAATTCTGCGTAGGTAAATACGCGTCGTGAAACTTTTCCCAAACTGAAATCTGTTCGTTTGAGCTTCGTTAACTTTGCTCAGCGATACTTTATCTGATTGTGAGCACCTTTTGTTCGGGTTCCGCATAAACTTGCGCGTAATACTTCCCATTGTACTTTGTAAGTGTGCGTCTTCAGTGGTGGCGCATAGCGTACCTACACTACCTACCTATGCTCTCAAACGTACAGGTGTGATTGTTCTATTCGCCATTAGTTGAATCCGCGATATGTCCAATTTACTTTAAAATAGATATAATGTTGTTTAATTTTGAAAAATACTTTTTTGACTAACTGCAAATTGGACTGAATTCGAATTGGGCGAAATGTGAATTGGACTGAACCAATCACGTTAAATTGGGTATGAAGTTGCAGAGCAGAGGAACACTCAGATGTCTGTCCTTAGTGCATGTTAGAGGCCCCAAGGGCTTAATTGCACGTCCGTTTGCAGATCAGACTCGTATCCACGAGTATTAGTTTCATCCGCCGCGGATTCCACATGTGCGATACGCCGCCACTAAGAACCCACACTTAACTGTCTATTTTAGTGAAAGTAAAATATTTGCGCCGTAAACTTTAAAGGAATTGCCTCGATTCGCTGTCTTTTAGCGCGTCCGTGTTTTCTGTTTGTTCTTGAAAAGAAAAAAAGATTATTGTAGTAATTTGTATGTTGGATTCTTTTTTGTTTATTGGTTTTTATAGATTTATAAAAAGCATTACAACTCTTAACTACTGGTTGTTCATTGATTCATCAACGCCCGAAGGTTGAATGCGTCCGGATAACAATGGAATATCCATTGTGTCTCATTTTCTGGGCCAAAATGATAAATTATGTATTATTCGTAATTATTTTTTTACATGAACGTATTACGATCTGTTGAACATAAATATGGGTATGCGCTTAGTTCGATTTTGAAAAGTTTTGAGATAAGAGTTCGTTTCAGAGCGTCTGTACGGTTCTCTCATAGACTTAGAAAAAATTTCGCTGGGTTCTCTAGACAAACAAATTATGTAAGCACTTAAAATTTTTGATATAAACAAAACATTTCAGATGAGATTTCTGTACACGGTCTTCAGTGGCCCTACCATGAGTTGATGCAAACTGTTTACGTTACCGTAATCTATCGTTTTCTCTCTTTCACTTGCATTGACTGTGAGCAGTATATCCGATAGTTTACGGTAGCGTTAACAGTTTTCATCGACTCATGGTAGGGCCACTGATCAATTATCGGCAGCGGGAGTTTAAAGCTGCGCGTCGTATACGGCGTAAATCGGAGCGTATACGGCGCGCGGGCGGATTTGTTGCTTTGTATGGATTTCTAAGCACAGCACTACATCGGCATTTCCGCACCATAGAAATCCGTACTACTAACTACTTACTACTTACACAAAGCTCCTTTGAATAGTTTTGATATTTTTTCTTTATTTTGTATTACTGATCCATTAAAGTGTAATCACAAGCAATTTTTTTACTATTGTATAAGGTTTGGATCCTAGGGATGAGCGCTGTAGTCTGAGATACAGGTTCTTGGACCTAGTTCAGACACAGATGTTTAGAAATGTATAATTTGCCTATTTACCTGTAATGATTGTACTGTGCTTTGTAATTTGTAATGGAAGTAAATAAATATTATTATTATTATAGAAATCCGTACGAAGCAACAAATCCGTCCGCACCGTACGCCGTTTCCGATGCAGTGTACTCGCAGCGGCGGAGCGCGAGATGCGCGGCGACGCGACGACGCGACGGTGGGCGGTAAGGAAGTGAAAGAGACAAAAAAGGTCAATTTAAATCCAACAGATCCCAAGATTCACGAAAGTTTTGTGGTTTAAGGTTTTTATTTTCTCATAAATAATTACATAGATTCATTTACTGAGAAAACATTTTAAACTTTACAATAAAGAAAACATAATGAGCGTACACAAATACTCGTATAACATAAAAAATATGTTGGGTACAAAACTATGGTAACTGTCGACGTAAATTGTATACCTCAACAAGCAACCACGGATTTAAGACAGAAGACCGTACCGCGTACTTGCATGCTGGATGTGTCTGATATTGGAAGGTAACTAATTATTAGTAAGGCGTCAATAAATGCCCGAAAAGGTTTTATTGGCTAATTAATAATTAAGAAAATTATAAGTGTTAACGACATCTATTACTTGTTGTGACTCAGTTCAAATGCGATTGTCATATGTAAATACGAAAAATGATTCAAAGACTAGGCCACTCGGTACGGTAAAGCTACGATATCGCAACGGCTTCAATTATAGTTATGTTTATTACGTAAATAGGGCCAAACCACGCGCTATCCGCACCGCTCTGCTGCCATCGCCCGGCTGCCGCTAATTTCGTGGCCCCAGCCAAAGTCTTGCCGCTGAACATTGGGGTCACTCTGAAAACTTCATCTTCGATCTCAATTCAACTGGCGTTTGACTCGCAGCCAGAGTTATTTAAATATCTGCAAAGTTAAATCAAATTATCAGCGTTTAATTGTAGAAATTATCTTGGAGTAATAGATTGTGTAGATACTTTTATGATTATTAGGAATACAGCCTTATGTTCTTACCAATTATAGTGATTCGGTAGCTCAATTTGGTTAAAGCCGTGTTCAGATGACACGCACCGATCACGCACAGGACCCGCATACGCGTTGTGGTTCGCCTTACACACCTGCGCTCGCCACGCGCAAAATCAGCGCACGCCTCGCGCCCGCTTATACTACTGGACTACTTCGTTTAGTAGACACTAGCTATAGCGCGGGCGCAAGGCGTATGCGGGGTGGGTGCAGCGCGTGTGCGGGGTGACCGCGGGGTTGGCACGAAGCGGGCGCGAGACGTGCGCATTGCGTATGCAGGTGGACTTCGATAAATGCAATTTGAGATCTATTGATGTGTCATAAGACTTAAATTATATACAATGAATTTTAAAGCAAGTTAGACGCGGGTGCTGATGCGAATAGCATGCGCTTAGCGGGCGCGTGTTGTCTGAACGCGGCCTAACATTGGGCTGGTTTCCTAAGGTTGTGTGTTCGATTTTTTAGTACCTATCTATAATCTGAATTCAACATGCAGCCTGTATGCATATTTATGTTTCCACTATGCAAGTTGCATGTACTTGTACCTACTTGCATAGTGAAAATGCGGCTTCACACGCAGTGTGACGTCATACTGCGCGCGCTACTTGTATAATGGAACGCACGCAGCTTAGGTACGTTATTAAAGCAGAAATATAAAAATTGAAAACATGAATAATTTATTGAAGTGAAAAACTCATTAAAGCAATATCGGAGATAGAGTTAGCGGACTGCACCGCAAGTTTTCGGCGGGCGCGCCTTAAGTTGAATTATAATAAAGTGGCTGCAAACTAGGAGAGTATTGTTTTAAATGGATTCACGACTTTTGCCTGTACCACGCCTAACTTACCTGCCAACTTCGAGCTTAACTTCGGAAGGAAATCCATTGATGGACCGAGCCAGCTGCAGTCCGGTTTAGTGTAACAACTTATTTCAAATTTATGGTAATGGTATAAAAGACTGCAGTTTAGATTTGATTTTGAGTTGTTGTGGTTTGAAATGTTTTTATTTTAGAGTGTCAGAGGTCAATCGCGTCTTTTTAACCACGCTAAACCTATTTAATTGATGGAGAAAAAAACCTCTATTTAAACTTGTAATACAGAAATATGATTTACCAATTGAATCCAGTATTCACTCAAACATTATTATTAACCATATTTTTTTAGCTTTCAACGTACACACATTGGTACACACACACGCATGAAACACACACACAGATAAGAACTTGCTATAATTGGGTGCGAGTGATTTATATATAAAATATCTGCTAAATTCGATAAGTACTTATACAGGCTGTATTTTTATTCACTCTCCAAATTTTAAAGTAGTGTTCAGTCCATGAAACATGTGGCGATATACAAGATGTTACAAAAATACCCCTGATGCCGAATATGGTATATATGGACTATCAAACTATGGGACCAACTCTGAAATCGCGGAAAAAAAAAATTAGCTGTTTCATACAAAAATTAAAATAAAAAATATCAAAATGTATGAAACAGCTGATTATTTTTTTCGCGATTTAAGAGTTGGCCCCATAGTAAAAGTTTGATGGTCCCTATATACCATATTCGGTATTAGGGGTATTTTTGTAACACCTTGTATAGACCACAAAATTTTGGTCATCCATTACAAAACTGATTACGTGATCTCTTTAATTTGTATGGATAGTCAATGTTTTTAAATATTTGACCGTGTGTTTTTTTAGGCAAAGATATTAAGTTTCATGGACTGGACACATCCTTGAAATTTGGATAGTGAATAAAAATACACCCTGTATGAATTTATGAGATAAAAATACACCCTGTATGAATTTATGAGATAAAAATACACCCTGTATGAATTTATGAGATAAAAATACACTCTGTATGAATTTATGAGACTAATCGACACTAATTTAATATTACCAATTTTAACCACTGTACCTCGGTGATTTTAACCCGCTATAAATCAAACTCGATAAATCTATTTAACAAGATGGTGATGTGTAATCCGCAGCATAGCAAACTTCGTCCTCATGAAATGTTCATGAAAAGTTCATCTCCAATATTTGTTTAATTAATTTTGAAGTTAGTCACGAGCTATCTAACCGCTAGTAGGTAGTACAACCTAAGTTAGATACTAAAGCTAAACTTATTGATCTAAGTCGTTGAGGAGTTCGATGGTTCAGTGGAAGAGGTATAGTTCATAGCCTGCGGTTGTGGAGGTTAAGCAACTTTTGCTAGGGTCGGACAAGATAGGTAACCAAATATTATCATATCGTTTATTGGAAATTGGTCCCGGCTGCTTTCGCAGTCGTTAGCACCAACCAACAGTAATGGGCCCGCGTGTTTGTGCCCATCCTACTTTTCCATCTATAAGAAAAGCCTGTGCCCCAGCAATGGAGACATTAAAAAGCCTGATGATGATGATGAAGTTTTAGAGTGGGACGTTTCACTGTGTTCCAGGGAATATCGATATGGAAGGCTATTTAATGCGAAACAACACAAAATGAATAATTGCAAGCTTTTGAAAATCACAGACATAATTGTATTTAATGGAATTAACAAGCCTACGTCACTTTATTTTAGAGTCTATGGCTTGGTCTAAATTTTTAGGTTAGCTAACAAATATAATGTCAGCCATTTGAGTAAAAGGGTTAGACTGATGAACCCACGGTCTCGGGTTCAAATCTTAGCAAGTTGCAAATTTTGGTGAGACGAACATAGTAGATGTTGCTCTAATTAAGAATTAGGTACCCTAATGCTAAAACCATAATTTAATGGCCGCAGTACACGCTTTGCATTGTTTAGAAAGTAAAAACAAAGTACCTATCTTGAAAGAAGAGCCGCTCGGTACACATACACGGGTTTTCGTGCACGCACACATACGAGTAGCATGTACAGGGTATTGTAGCAGTTCCTCAACAAAACAAATGACGGATGGTGTTTTCGAATACGGACCTTCTGTCTAGGACACGAGTTTTTTTGGAGAAAATATATTCGTTATTACCACAGACGCGAAGTTATTTATTATCCTTTCTCATTTGACGACCTCCTTGGTCGAGTGGCTTTGTACACCGGTTTTCAAGGTGTCGCCATCTCTGAGGTCCCGGGTTCGATCCCCGGTTGGGTCAATTTAGAAAACGAACTTTTCTATATTGGCTCAGGTCTGGGTGTTTGTGATACCACCGTTGTCTCCGATTTCCATAACACAAGTGCTTTAGCTACTTACTTTGGAATCGGAGCAATGTATGTGATGTTGTCAAATATTTATATTTATTTATTTATTTGTTTTAACGATATTTAATTTACGACTTCTATTTTCAGAGTCTTTAGTCCACACAGCATTAAGCCAGCTTAGATTTTCTTTAAGATCTAATTCCAGCTAGTAAGGAAGTTCCATTAGGGGCAGGTTATTGTGTTCCGACTCGGAGAACAAACAGCTATAATTCGATCCGCTCCTCAGAGGGCCGTAACTCCGGAGCAACATTGAGATAGGGATTCCTGCAACGTTTTCGAACGAAGCTATTAGCTCAGTAAAACTAGCCGTATTTATTTGAGGCTTGTAATTTTAACTGCGAATAAATTGGCCTCTAAGCCTGCTTAGCCCGAGGAGTTAATTGGCTTTTAATTACTTATGTTGTTTTATATTTATGGCAGAATTCGTAAGACGTAATCTAAAACATTTTCCAGGCGTAGATAATACGAAGACCATACCATATGCGTGCTGACTCGCCGCGTTCCACGACCTCTCTAGTTACTACATGGTCTGTCTTCACCGAGTCGCTTCAACTTTCAATTCAACTTGCGACAGACGCATGCAATATTGCCTCCAAACCGAGCGCTTTTCCTTTCAACTTGACGTTTTTTGAGAAGCTGGCTGTTAAGGCTGTTAGCGTGGACTTGAATAAAACTCTAGAAGTCCACAGTAAACGTATAATCAGATATTTAAAGAACCTACTCGACAGTTGCAGGTTCTAACATACGAGCATTGCGTATGTTACTTCATTCACAATATATATTTTTATACTTAAATATTCGCCGAAACACAACAGTTTTCTTCAGGAAATTTTGTAGGACTGTCGTAAAAAAAGTCAATACAAATATAATGACAACGAACATCACATTCGAACCATTAGTTTCGGCAGATAATTTCGTATTTCCAAAAAAAAGGTTATATTCTCTAAGAAGGAAGTCACACGGCAACGTTATAGGGCTATTGCATGCCCTGAGGCATGCCTCCGTTGAAAGCACAACAAGAACGTATAGATTTAGATTATTTTTTCTATGCAAGAACGGGAAAGCTTTACGGACCTTGTGCTTAAAATGTTTAAGCGAAGCGCTTTGAACAGCATCTTTTGGCGAGTCATGCATGTTTGGGCTCTGTAACTAAGAGAAAAAAAATGTATAGTACTTATTTTTAAATAAGTTCAAAATAATGTGGAATTTCATCAAAGCATAAAATGATTTCAAAAAGAAAAGTGAATTCAGCTCACTGAAATAATGATTCCTCCACTCTTCACTGTAATTCCTACCACAACAATACCGTTTAAAAGCCAAATAAAAAATATTAAGTGAAATCATATTTCAGATGAAATGCTCATTCTGTAAGTAGCTGTTTTGTTTTATAATAATTGTTATATAGTAATCAGTCAACATATATTTATAAAAAAAAGTATTAAAACATTCACTTCTAAGATTTAAGCACGTATCTATATCGCATTTGGGATAAGTATACTAAGTACCTAATGCGGTCTTATAATAAAGGTTATTTGAGGTTTTAATTGTATTTTTCCTTGATTTTTGGATTCCCGACATTTCGATACGATGCAGCTGCTGTGGTCTAACCTAACCTTGCAAATTCTTCTTTGTTACGTACCTCTTGGTTGTTAGAATTGTGAATATAATTTATAAATTTTGGATTTTACCATTCACAATGCTATTTTTATTTAATACTCAATTTTTCTAGTATATTATTGAGTATTAAATTGTGAATATAAGTTATAAGTAATAATATGTTATACCGTGCGTGACTTGAAAATTGAAAACAAAAGTTTCATTTGGTTCAGTTGTCTCCTAAGCTGCTAGGCTATCGGCCGAATAATTGATTATTAGCCTTGAAATCTTTAGTTAAGGTCTCCTTAACTTTAAAGAAGCTGTCCGTTTCATAGAAAGAAAATTCTATATAATTATCGATCGTGCTCACAAAATTTCACGAGAATCGTTTTATAAATGCGACCTGTAGAGGAGAACAAACGGACAGCGGGACAGTCGGAACTCGGAAGGACATTCGAAAAATTTTTGCACAAGCTGAAGCAGAGACGCTTCACTCGCGCTTCGCGCTCGCTCAATTATTTCCTAAGTTCCTACTATTGATTTACATAAATAGAAATGAATCATTACGCACGTAATGAAGTCAGTGGTTTTTGATGTAAAATCAAAATAAATGGCAACATTCAAAATGATTAACGTTGTCGAAAGGTAGACACATAAATTGATAATGTGTAATTGACGGTCTCAGCTACAGGGCTGTCAAATTTAAATGAAACAAATCTATAAAATGAAATAAGGTTGTTTGTTTAATAAACACGAACTAATTTATATTTTAAATGAACAATAATTCACTTCTTCCACGCGTACAGTTCATTAGAAAAAAAAAACACTTTTTACGGATTACAGTGCTTATCGTCGCTGTCAGTTCAAAAGGACGTATGTCAAAAAATCATATTTTTTAAAAATAGATGTATGCGTGGTTCGGAACGTAATCTTTCATTATATTGGCATCAATTTAGTTGTCATGTTAGAATTATTTAGTTTTGACTTATTGGTTTTTTGATTTCCCGAAGTTTCGACACCTCTTCAGGGATCGTGGTCACGGGATGACTGGCAGTCATAATAAATTTAAACTAAATAATTATTAAATAACAACTGAATTATAAAATACTAAAAATACCAATACGCGCTGTAATCCATAAAAAGTGTTTTATTTCGAAGGAACAATTATGTCACACAATGTTTTACGCATTGATGTAGGCTATTCCAAAACTTTGATAACTTGTGCCTTGTATCCAAATACCTTTTTGTTAAAGACCGCAACACAAGTCACTGAATGTTAGAACTTAGAATGTATTTATTTTCAATACTTTTACTTCTTTGATTCAAAACTTGTGAGCAAGAATGTAAGCAGGACGTTCTGAAGTAACAAACCAATTAGACAAACCCTACATTTAAAGAGCTTGAAGAATGTAATGAAGCAATATATTTTGTAGAATTATCGTATACTTACATTTATTTATAAATCAATAAAGTTGGTGATATTAAGTTATTTAGCTTATTATTTGAAAGTAGAGACAGCCCTGCCACCAAAGCATAATGGTAATGAAATTACCGTCAATCTGGCACAAACAGTCGATAGGATGATTACACACTCGCTGTGGAAATTGGCCAAATAAGATTAAAGCATAATTTCCGCGAATAATAAACGTACTAGCTCTTTGTTTAAACTCTGATTGGTTAATGTACAGTGACGTCGCATGTGGTTATTTGGTGAATGTTATTAGGTATAATTGACTTATTAGCGTTGACAAGTCACGGATTGCGAAACGCTAACGGTAGTTTTGTGTGGTTTTGTTGTTGATTTCGTAGCCAATACAAGCTGTAGCGTCAGCTCGGACTTTGTATCTAGAGCACACTCACACACACTGTGTTAGGTATATCCAGCTGACGCACATACAATAATATGTAATAATTTAGTATATAAGATGTACAAATCAATAAACATAGTTCTTAGCTTCTTAGCGCTATAGCAACACTGGCTGTTTGATTCATCTCCCAAGCTAGGAGCCAAACAAGCTGTTACAAAAATACCCCTAATGCCGAATATGGTATATAGGGACCATCAAACTGATCAACTTTTGCTATGGGACCAACTCTGAAATCGCGAAAAAACATCAGCTGTTTCATACAAAAATTAAAATCGAAAATATCAAAATGTATGAAACAGCTGATTTTATTTTCGCGATTTCAGAGTTGATCCAATAGTAAAAGTTGTTCAGTTTGATGGTATCTATCTACCATATTCGGCATTATGGGTACTTTTGTAACACCTTGTATAGTCTCGATACGGCGTAATAAAAATTGTCCTATATATTTTAACAAAGTTCAAAAATAAGAATCATTCGTTTTCATACTTATTGATAACTTTACAAAGGTAACATAAACTAGCTTTGTACTTATAACAGAAGAGTTTGAACTACTTAGTAAGTGGAATAAGTTTGTGATGTTGTTAACGACCATCAGCCATTTTTATTGTCCCTATTGCTGGGGCACATAGGCCTTCCTTTTGCGTGGATAAGAAGGATGGGCCATTATGCACCATGCGGGCCCAATGCGGATTTATGGGTGTTAACGACTGCAAATGAAGCCGGGACCAACGGCTTAACGTGCCTTCCGAAGCACCGAGGAGCTCAAGATACTAAATTTTTGGTCACCTATCCCATGACTGATCCTTGCGAAAGTTGCTTAACCTCCGCAATTTCTGGGCCAGGCGCTATCTCACTGCGCCACCGAGCTCCTATGTTATTAATACGAATACTTAAATAAAATCTCGACGTTCCCACTAGTGACTCGGTAGCTCAGCGGTTAGAGCATTGGACCGGATATCCAAAGGTCGCGTGTTCGATTCCCGTCCGAGAACATGATCTGGTGCGAGTCGTATTTTTTCTAGTATATTATTTGGTATTATATAAAAATAGCATTGTGAATGCTAAAATCTAAAAATTTTCAAAATTATGTAGCTTTCTCATCTTAATCAATTGTTTAAAAATATCTGGAAAAGTATTCAGTTGATGTCGAGGTAATTCCTTGTACATTGGTGAGATGGCGCTGGCTTGTAGCGTAAGAGATGATATACTAGGAGAAATTCGACGTTCCCACTAGTGACTCGGTAGCTCAGCGGTCAGAGCATTAGACCGGATATCCAAAGGTCGCGGGTTCGATTCCCGTCCGAGAACATGATCTGGTGCGAGTCGTATTTTTTCTAGTATATTATTTGGTATTATATAAAATCTCATGTCAAACCAAAATGCGGTTTAAAAATCTCAAGCGACAAACACGATTTGTTAAACATCAGACGATTAGCAGTAGCTTAAAGATAAGCCAACATTTATCCTGCCGAGGCGGTGGCGACGTCGGAACTGATTATCAACAATATCGTTAAAGCATTATTTTCTACCCCTCAGGGTATACGGAACGTAACTGAGTCTGAAGATTTAGTATCAGAAATATATAAAGACTTGAAGTGCCTTTTATACGAAACGAGAAAATAACTTAAGATAGGGAGAAAGTTGTCTAAAATAAAGAATAGTGACTAGCAACTTAAAATACTAGGTCGAGACAAAAAATCTAAAACATAGGTATCCATGATTTCTTCACTGTCTTTTTAGGGTTCCGTACCTTAAAAGGAAAAAACGGAACCCTTTGTTGTGTCACTTTGTTGTCCGTCTGTCTGCCGCAAAAATGCATATTTCAACACTCTCAAGGGAATCAAAATTTATAGGGTATTTCCCGTTGACCTAGAACTATTTTGGCAAGTAATATCTTCTTATACTACAAGTACAGGCAAAAGTCTGAAAACTATACATTTGTAATTAAATCATAAAAAAGATAGTCTTTATTTAATTCATTTGTAGGTACAAATTTGTACGGAACCCTCAGTGGGCGAGTCCGACTCGTACTTGTCCGGTTTTTTTCATTAATCTCAAATTTTGGGTTGACTTGTCATCCCAAAAATTTAAAAAGTTAAAAATTTTAATCCCAAAAGGCCAAAAATGTTTATAATTTGTCACGTTTGAAAAAAGCGACAACTTGACACGTCTCGACACAGTTGCAACTGCTAGGCCATGCGTTAAGGTTTGAAATGTAATTCTGTAGCCGACGTATGTGTGAAACAGTAACAGCCCTAAAAGAGATTCTACATATATAGATGCATCTTCGTTCAAGTCGGGTGGAATGATCAGGTCTCGCGCTTGGCTGCCCTATGCGCTTAGTCAGCGTTGCTCGGCTTGTGTTTACTAATCATCGGCTCTAGAGGAACTCCATCCAATAATAGCTGACCCAGGATCTTAATAGCATCTCGAAACACTCCTGAGATAACATACAATGCAATGACACATTTTGTAAAAGAAGAATGGATTGTTTGAAAGATTTGCTATTTTTAAATTTAATTGTATTTTATTAGTTAATAATTTTTAAGTTAGTTGTAAGCCTAAAACCTGAAACACAGGTTCACAAACCTAGTTCAGGCATTGTTTTCTTTTCCCTGTAAGTAATTATTTTTAGTTGTAATAAGTTAATTACAGCCGAGAACGGAAAGTTAGCATTTACATTGTCGAGGATATAATAGATAGTATGGATAGAAGCTCTTGGCGTAGCAGGTAATCGCATAGCCCCGCGATTGTAGCAAGAGTCGGCCATGAGATGGGTGGCCAAGAATTTGTTATCTCGAGCTCCGTGCTTCGGAAGACACGTCAAGCCATTGGTGCCGGCTGCATTTCTAGCCGTTAACACCCACCAATCCGCATTGGGCTCGGGTAGTAAGCCAATTGGTGTTGGCAGTCTTGTGCCCCAGCAGTAGGAACATTAAAACTGGCTGATGTGCATGAATACGATACCTATGCTTATTTGAAAGGATTCACCACTTAATTTAACCGCCTCTGTGGTCTAGTGGTTCGCTCACCCGTGTGCGCAGGGGTCCCGGGTTCGATTCCCAGTAGGGGGGTACATTTTACTCGGTTTGGTTGGTGATAGGGCTTACTTCAAGTCCGCCTGGCTAGCTACCACCATCTTACCTAAGTCTGACGCCATAACAGCAATTTTTTTTTTGTATTCCGGCATTTAGAGGTAAGATAGCCAGTTCCTCAGTGGTGAGGATTCCGGGTGTAGTGCGCTTCCACTTTCGGCCTTATCGTCACTTAACATCTAGTGAGATGAAGGCCAAGCACTAACCCGTAGTGGATAAAAAATTGTGCAATCCTACTAGTATATAAAGTACCTACCTGAAACCCACTCTCATGGTAATGCAGATCAGGTCTCGGAGCTTTGGTGCTTAAATGTCGTCGTCCAAGCGAGTGATCTCCATCTCCTTGTAGCGAAACAGGTATTACCTGAGGTATTACATATATTTGCATTAATCGAACCAGAATTTGTAAACAAAGCTCCTCAGCTATCTCATAGTTTACGGGTATGCACGTATTTTCAAATAAAGACCAACAGCCATTTTTAATTCATCTCTCATCGCTCTTAATTCATCACAGCCCGAGATCCGAGATTCGTGATTTGTGATTCGAGATTCGAGATTCGAGATTCGAGATTCGAGATCCGAGATCCGAGATTCGAGATTGGAGATTCTATAATGGTATAGGGTAAAAATGAATTTTTTTTCCTT
Source organism: Catoptria pinella (assembly GCA_963556745.1). Lineage (NCBI taxonomy): Eukaryota > Metazoa > Arthropoda > Insecta > Lepidoptera > Crambidae > Catoptria > Catoptria pinella. Next base: position 8,663,728 of record OY750774.1, on the reverse strand, counting down.
TTTCCCACGTCCATACTGAAACTTATTCCTACCAATAAAAAAATCAGGCATTTTTTTTAGACATTCCCCCTGGGGAATGATTTGAATTATCCTATCTTTCCCCGATCCATTCTTGCCCTAACGTACGGACATTGTAATTCAAGCTTCGTTTTAGATGGATAAAGACAATGGGCCATTTCTCATCTCACCACGCGGGCCCCATGATGAAGGTCCCAAATATATTTACAAATTATAGCTATCATTAACATGTTTGCCCAAACTTAAGTATTTTCAAATAATATTTAACAAGCTGCACATTGACTAACACAGTATGTAACTCCGACGGTAGAGAACAGGATTTTATTTAACTTGTGTAACTAGCTTGTTGAATACACTCTTTAATTGGGAGCTTGATTATGTAGACTGCACGTTTATTAGTCTAACTTTGAGTTAACTTTGACTTCATTCTGCGTGGAATTGGAAGTTTTATTACACATTTTTTTAATTTAACTGATGAATTTTATGTAGGGACAGGGTAGAATGTATCTTTAAGGGTAATATACCGATTGAGATGGTATCAATTACGTTACCGATTTGTAAAATAATTAGTAGGCAATAATTTATTAAAAATTTTCATTCGTCTGATGTTATAAATAATATGTGCTGTGCATTTTTAATTTTCAATATGGTGAATTCTAATTTAAATAAGGATTTTTCCAAAAGTTTATTTTGCTACTAAAATACCGTCTGAGGTGCTACAGGTGAGTCGACTATTTCTAGTATTTTTTCTAATATATTATCTTAATATATGAATAGCGAATAATCTCAATTTAATAATTTATGATGATTAAACCATAACATATTATGATACTATGATGTCTTATATATTTTTGTGACTTTAATACTTACACAATTTTTTCACCCAAATACTGTTTCAAAAGCTCAATATGTAGCCACTTGGCAATGTAGAAAGAAGAGTGACGACAAGCACACGTAATAATGTTCCTACTTCGTTATTCACGCTTCCTCTTATTGAGATGTCGAAGGCGTGTCGACATCAAGTCTACATGCTTCTTAGAAGCAATAACGTTCCCAACAAGTCATATATCAAGCCATCTTCTCGTCATTGCTCCCAAAATAGTTGCTTTGCTTAAATTAGCAAATTTAACACGTCACATACTCCGTTCTTCGACTTTAATCAGTACCCTAAGCGCGAACATCTTTCGAGAAAAAAACGCGCGTTAAATTACTTAGTAATTTTGAATGGAAAAATTAATTTTGCCTTAGAGCGGTAGATGGCGCTGTACAAATTTCCCATACAAAATTTACTCTGTCGTATGTTTTCACGCGCGTTATTTTTTTCGATAGCTGTTCGTGCTACGGGTATTGTAGCACCAACAGCTATCGAAAAAAAACGAATCGATAGAGTAATTTTGGCCAGCGCCATCTAGCGCCGAAAAGCGAAGTGAAATTTTTCATAGATAAATAACTCTATCGAGTATTCGTTCTAAGGGCACTGATTACACAAAACTGCAAATAAAACTCATAAAGATTGAACTCTATCAAAACCAACTAAATATACTGCTGAAAGAAGCACTAACTAACGTTTCAGATTTTTTTTAAACATTTTGGCTATTCGTCGAATCTTTTTTGACTCGTTTCGCACTTTACTTAGCTCTCCGAGTTACGCTCGGCTCGTAGATAAAAAAATAACTTATCATAATTATCTACTATGAAAAAATCGTGAATGAAATATTTAAAAAGATCATCAAGATTTTTTGCTGTTACTAATGTTCTTTAATGTTGACATTATGATTCCCCAGCGAGTTTGCAAATATTAAGGCGTTTCTTGTCTTTGCCCGAGAATGATAATGAAGGAATTCATGGGGTTATTAGATTAAAATTAGGTGTTCAAACAGCTACCTACCTTTTCCCGATGTTTCGACTGAGTTGAATACCTGTGATAGTAATCTAATAAAATGCAAAGCGAGTCTAAAAGTGTTCATAGGGTTAATTTTTAAAACCATATTTCATAAGAATTTAGAAATTATCTATAGATCCAAATATATACATCAATCATTTGGTTTGTTTTGTTTAATGTACAAGTATTAACATCATTAACATACTTATGTTTATGAATTCTAATTCATTACTGTTACAGAGAAACATTCCATTAAAAGAGAAATAGTTTTAAATAAATGTGACAAATTGGATTCAGTCAGTCACATATCTGATACTGATTTTAATTAAAACAGATTTATAAATGAGCAATATCCCTTCGAGAAGTTCAACATCAAAAGCGGGGGCAACGAGCTTCAATAATAAATTCAATCAAGCCTTTCTGAAGTTCGGAGCTGAACGATTATCTTTGAAGTTATATGTCTCCTGCTTTATAAAGTCTACGATTTTTCTTTAACGCTGAACCTGTGAATAATTTTGTCGGTATTTATTATTTCCGTTTTGATTGTTTTGCTGTAAATAACCAAACTCATTTTTATTGTTCTAATATTTAACAAATAGAGTACCTACCTATACAACGTCTTACAAAAGTACCCCTAATGCCGAATATGGTAGAGAGGGACCATCAAACTGAACAACTTTTACTATGGGACCAACTCTGAAATCGCGAACAAAAAAATCAGCTGTTTAATACAAAAAATAAAATCGAAAATATCAAAATGTATGAAACATCTGATATTTTTCTTCGCGATTTCAAAGTTGGTCCGATAGTAAAAGTTGTTCAATTTGATGGTGCCTATATACCATATTCGGCATTAGGGGTATTCTTGTAACACGTTGTATACAAAAGGAGAGTCTTGCTAACACAAACTTACTTTTTAGGACTATGCGAATTCTGTTAGCTAAGAATAAAGAACACAATATTTATATGAAAAGATATATTGAAGAATTAAATATATTAGAAAAAAAAGTCAAAGGACAATCATTGACATTGTCTGAAAATGACTTTGCAATAATGTGGTCCAACGGCAAAAAAATGCCAATCCAAAATTAAGAGATATAAAGTCTATGTTCCATTTGATTCCAAATGACTGCATAGATTTTTTGTTAACGATGGTACTCTTTGTTATTATAGCACGTTTAAATACCATACTATCAAGCGAGGATGTTGAACAGCTCTATCTAGTAGATTTTTAAGGAACTTTGCCTGGAATGTCTCTCTCAAACTCTCGCAAATTACACCATGGCAAGCAGTTTTGCGACGCCAAACCAGTTTTTTTCGTTTAAATAAAAATCTATAATATATTTTAAAAAATCCAACTGGCATTTTAAAGTATGTGTTTAGACTAATCTACTAAGAAAATTTAAAGGATTAAATCGGTCTTAAATTTTTTAAATGCAAATTTCTGTTTCAAAAGAGGTTCCTTTGATATGTTTTCTCTGTTATAAAAGTTAAAGAAGCGTGTTTCTGCAACTGACCAAACTGAAGTCAATGAAATAAATAATCAGGTTATTAAATATCACTTTTGTATGTTTTGTAATTGATGAGAAAAATCGAGACCCTGCCACCAAAATGTCCAATGCGTCCACTTAGTTTTGGTGTTTTTGTGGATTGGATCCTTTCTGCGTAAACGTCCTTCGTTCCAACAACAATAACTAGCAGCCACAACAATCGAATTTTTATGGACGTCATTTGATATTTCTGACCTAAAAATGATGGATTTCTTTCAGCCTGTTCTCGCGAATTGAGGTGTCAAAGACACAATGAGGTTTTCGCCCGACGGTAATGAAACAAGGTCCCATGCAAAGCCATTAGTCACGGCATATAAAGAGGCTGTCACATAAAAGCTCTGTTCCCAATCTGGCCAATGGGATGAGAGGAAATTTCAATAATAATTGACTCCCGCCGACAATAAATCCGGTTGACATTCCGGACATTGAGACTATTGAGAGCTAGAGCGCCACTGCTTTTAATTAATGCCTGTTTTATATGCGTTTTGTTTGATCGAAGATTCAAGACTGTTTTGTTTTTTAGAAAGCTACAAAGTTGCCACAAAAATCGCTCTTTTTTCTTCTTCTGACACTGACAAGAGTGACAAAGCGCGCGATTAACGCCGCGATAATCGCAGATAAAAAAAGTCGCTCGTGGGCTGGAAGCCTAATTATTGCAAAGGTTACAACTTCTTTAAACTAATTAATGTAGGTATCTAACGTATCTGAGTACCTACTTACTTATTTCCGAAAAAATGTTCTCAAAATACTCAGTATCATATCTTGATAAAATGTAGTGAAAAAGTTACGTAAGTTGTAAAATGTTTGTTGGAATTAAACGCATGCGTTGAGTTTACAGGCCCGCCGAGACTGGGAAGTCATTCCCGCTATCCTGTTCCGGCCACTTCGTTTGGGCCACTTCCGGAATTCTAGGTGGTTTTAACTCGTATTTTGATAGTGAATTATTAGTATTTTTTGTAAAACTAAGCAAATAGTTGTTTGTTTTAAATGTTTTGTACAATTGAAATATAAGACAAAACATTAAAAGAAAAAAAACGGTGATGGTGAAAAATTTATGGATAAGTAAGATTTTTGTTAACAAGTAAATATAAAATTATATATAACTAGCTTTTGCCAGCAGCTCGCATTTTCCCGGGATAAAAAGTAACCTATATCAGTTCAAAATTTTAGCTTTCTACTTACATGAATAAAAAAAAACCACTCAAGTGAGAGTCGGACTCGCCCACTGAGGGTTCCGTACAAACTTGATGATTGGTTACGTGCTTCAAATAAAGGCTAAATATTTGTTATGATTTAATTACAGATGTATAGTTTTCAGATTTTTCCCTGTACTTGTAGTATAAGGCGATAGTACTAGCCAAATTCCATTGTTCTAGGTCAACGGGAAGTACCCTATAAATTTTGATTCCCTTGAGAGTGTCGAAATATGCGTTTTTTGCGGCATAAACGGCCGTATCGTATATTTTTTAAGTTAACTTAGAAGTTTGATTATTTCACAGCTTCAAGAGACTGTAGACTTGAGTATATGGTTTTAATTTCTACTCGATACCTCCACGCGTTCCCGAGATAAGCTGAAACCTCAAAATACTATTTCAACTTTATATATTTTTCTTTAAAACTACTATTTCATAACAGCTCGGGTGGTCGAAAGAGATTTTAAAGTCTGTCCATTTTTATGAAGTTTCGCGAAAATTCTCGAAGCTATTTTATGAATGTCCAACTTGAGTAACGATCGTATTGTTCAGTCATGCATTCATTCCAAGTTTCGAGATAAACTTAGTAAGGGAGTATGGAAACAATAAGTTTTAGGAAAATGTTTGTTTCGTAATATTTGTTCAATTTGATTATAGAAGTTCTTTTAATTGTTTGAAGTGTTATCTGGTGTAACACTTTGTATTTGTATACTTACGACATCACGACTGTACTGTATTATAGAGCTGCTGAGTCCTATTACGGGATATCGATGGCGCACTGGCTTAGACCTTGTCCAGTGATTTTACGCGCGAGTGGACACGCGTGTTGTTATACACGCTCTGTTAGTGACGTGTGCAATATTATATCTAGTTGCATGTTAACCACTGCACGACCTGAGTGGTGCAGTGGTTAACATGCCGGTTTACCACGCAAGAGGTCTCGTTTTCGATTCCCGGCTGGAAGAAATTTAAATGATGAATTTTAATTTCTGTGACGGGTCTGGGTGGTACTAAGTTTAATAAGTACGTACATATATAAGGTGGAACCAAATTATTTAACAATACTGAAACAGGTGATAGTGTTACTTAAACGGAACAACTTTCTCCAAGGAACATACTTTGAAAAATTAATTTTTTTTCGCCTTTCCATAGTATTTCGGTCAGCTGATCAATACATTTTGTATGGGTTGTGAAAAGAGAAATATATGTAGCTTACTCCCGCAAAAAAAATAATAATATGCGGATACATGGCCCGCCTGCCCGCAAAAAAATGCACATGCACACCACAAAAATATCAATGCACAATACCTGCATTTAGCAAGACAGCGACACACCCTGCACCTTCACCAATTAGACTACTCTACACGTGTTTCGCCCCAACCCGGAGTATCCTTGGGAGTGCATGTGCATTTTTTTTGCGGGCGGGCGAGCGGTGCATCCTGCATATATTTTTTTGCGGGAGTAAGCTACATATATTTCTCTTTTCACACTGGTTTGGGACTTCCGCCAAGTGACGCCTGATTCAATCAAATATTTAGTATGGGAGTATGAAAGCTTTAAAAAGGCTGCGGCTGCAGGCGACTTACAGCCTATCCTCCTTATCCATCCAAAGAAAACCCGTATTCCAGCAGAGGGGACATTAAAATGGCTCATGCTGATGGATGATCAACATCACTTTACAGTTACAGTATAGTTGACGATCACTGCCCGCAGATATTGCAGATATAAAACTGACGTAGAAGAATGAACTGAATGTTGACTGAATGCTGAATGAGAAGAATGAACGATGCAAATAAGGAAAGAATTCTAATATTCTTAGAGGTCTTGAGAGGGAGACCTAAGAGACTCGAACGTTCATCATATACGTGAATCAGCATGTAGTCACTGGGTCTTGGAAGTTGTAAAACATACACACACGTTCGTGAAATTCGGAAAGCTTGATCTTTGTTTTATAAATAATAATAAACAACCAGATCGTAGAAATACAATAACTCGGAAAGTGATATCCTCACAAAATTTCGTAATGGGCGAAATTCTAACTCGGAGGACTCGTATTGAGGTTTCCACAAACATTTTATGTTAATCACGGCTGTTCGGGCCCTATAAAATGTGCCCACGGCGCTTTTGTCGAGGACGGAGGCCATTCACATGCAAATTGATGAAGGATCGGCTTTTTTGTTGAAAGACACGACATGGAGCCTGGATTAAGCTGGACGAAGGCCACAAAAGAAGTTAAATGAGCGCTGGAGCGACACTAGCATTCTGAGCTCTATTGCCTTTGGTTGCTTAGTTACATGGTTCTAATGTTACAGAAATTAGGACTTGGGTCTTTGGTAAGATTAAAAAAGCATATAAGCCACGAGAAATTGGAAGAAATCCTGTTAATCGAACTGCCGATGAACCAAGCCGAGCACTTCCAGACAAAGTAATTGAGCACAGTTGTTTAGAAAATTCTAATGATGAGCCTATAAGCTAGCTAGGATGAGCTTGTGTCATCAGTACGTGGTGCAGGCAGCCTCAAAAGTAGCTAAACGTTTAAGGATTTTGTCACACCATCTATATCGCTCAGTAAGTTAGTTTTGCTACAATTACTAATACTGCAATGGTACTAAAGTATTCGGCTACTTTCAAGATCAACCGTACGTAGTTGAACGTCATCAGATAATGGTATAATATTGTTATTGCTAGACATAATAAGTCGGGACAGTTTGTATTGAAGAAACCTGAAACTTGATAGTATTTTTCACAAAATTCAGTATATTATGGTTGTTTTACCAAAATAAGGGGACTCTATCGCCTGATACATTACAGAGGACGGATTTAACACCTAGCTATAAATAAAGGTGAACGCCGTGATCACAGATTAATTAGTGCATCAGACTCTATCGACGCAAAATGCAAAGCAGAGAGTGGCAGTTTCGATTTCTTTCGGTATACATTGCGGTGTCTGTGATTAGTTTGATCAAGTTTCAAATTAGTTAACGCAATGAACACCAAATTGTCATTGTAATTTAATATTGTCAGGTTTATGAAAGGGTCCAGGTATTCAATTAGACAATGACAGTGTTAAATTTTGCCATAAAATACCAAAGTCAGGTCGGAAATGACTTTTGAGTTGCCCCTTTTTACACAGCCTCCGAATCCTTGAGACCCGTTGACCCTTAACGTCTCTTTGAAGTGAGTCTTAATTAAATTTCTGCTGCTTACATTACAAAGGGAATTTGCATTGGGTATGGACGTGCTTGAAAAGCGTAAATTGATAAATGGGGAAAAATGTGTGGTTTGTGTTAATGAGGTTTTATGGGCTTGAGTAGCTGAGCACACAATGTTGAGGATATTTATTAACACGTAACGATTTGAAATAAAATACTTTTTACGGATTACAGTATTATTGATTCAGATGTTATCTTAGAATTATTTAATTTGGATAATACTAAATATTTACTAGAAAAAATACGACTCGCACCAGATCATGTTCTCGGACGGAGATCGAATCCGCGACCTTTGGATATCCGGTCCAATGCTCTGACCGCTGAGTAGCTTGGTAGCTCAGATATCCAAAGGTCGCGGGTTCGATTCCCGTCCGAGAACATGATCTGGTCCGAGTCGTATTTTTTCTAGTATATATTTAGTATTATATAAAAATAGCATTGTGAATACTAAAATCTCAAAATTTAAAAAATATTTGGTTCGGTTCTTTTTATTTTTTTTTATTTTCCGGGGTTCCGACATCTATCCAGAGGCTGTGGTGACGGGATGACTTAAAAGAAAAACGCTGCTCATATTTTTTTGAAATTTCTCCTCAGAATCGTCTAAAAGTGCATTCTATTTAATTAAATTATTTCATAGCTGAGTTTTTTTTATTATTGATTAAAGTATTTAAAAAAACAAGGCTAAGCTACCAGAGGCGGCTCGTGACTATCCCCGCGCCAAAATGTCAATTTTTCAAAACAACGTAGCTCAGGAGCATTCTCGTACAAATGTTTTGTTTCTCTACACCCCCCTAGTGGGACATGCCCCACTGGTTGGGAACGCCTGGGTTAAGTTAATAAGTTAAAATGTCCTGAGATTAAGTTTTAATTTAAACTATGAATTTTAATGTATGGTTGTAATTTAAGATTAGGACAATATAGGTAAAAAAAAATTAAGATTCTGAAGATTTTCTGGACAATCTCTCGGTGCTTGAGTAGCGGTCATTAGCGTTAAAACTACTGATCCTTTGAACAAAAACTCACATTTTCGTATAAACAAAAAGTAATGTGTCTCGTAATTTAAAAATATAACAGGAATATCGTGATGGCACAGAAATCAGCATCACCGTTGAGAACACAGCACGATCATTATACAGGAGCAACCATTCGATGATTAATTTTGTTTCAGGTCCACCACCGCCTGAAATGTGAAGTGACCTTAAACCAGCGTACTAAAATCTATGGAACAACCATTCTACTCAAAAAATAGCACCACACAAAAATTACAACCAAGTGGGTAAGGCTAAAAGTTCTGGCATTTAGTTATGCAGCACAAAGCGACTGAACACTGGTTGCATATGATATTTTTTTTAATTTGTCACACAAAACAGATTTACAGCAAATACATTAGGTACTATATACAAAACAACATTTTGAAAAAGTAAGCAAGTAGGCTGCAACTCCAACAATACGTGCGAACAACATGATTAATCCAGACAAGTCATTAATTAAATTAATATACTTACATAAGTTGTATAAATTAGTTTGAAATTAATAAAATTGAATTGAATAGAATTAAATTACATTACAAAATGAGATTAAGTAAAACAAGATTGAATAAATTAGATCGATTTAAAACTTGATGAAATTGAGTACAATTAAATTCGTTTGATGAAAATAAAAAGGAACAATTACCTACCTACAAATTGAAAGTAAATCAATAATGATCCATCAAACCAGCCTATGTAGTGATCTTCTGAACTTATTGAGCGAAGAAGCGTAGATATCAGGCACATCGCCTGACAGGTTAGACATGATGGCGACCATAATCTGTATACTCATAGAAATTCTTGCTTAAACGAAAAAATATTTAATGCATTAATGATACGTTATATCTGCATCTTTTTGCCTTCTTTGCGTCTTTTACACCATTTGACTACACAACACGTAATTTCTAATAAAGTATCTCTCTTCTTCTCTCTCTATCTCTTTTCTTTAAAACACAAACTTCAATTATTGTAAAGAACGTCTGTCACGCTGTCAAATGCTGTGCGAGTTTAATTTTTTTTAGCTCCGTGGTGCCATTTTTAAGCAATATTTGTTGGCAATTATACGCTGCCTTAAACATATTTTTTACACCGATCGAGTCGACTGCTGGTTGTTAAAAATTTGTTTTCGCTACCTCTATTTAATTGTCATAGCAAGCCTGTAGTTGTTTAACCCTACGATTAATATAAATAATCAAAGGTTTAACCATATTTAGTCATACCAAATAATATACTAGAAAAAATACGACTCGCACCAGATCATGTTCTCGGACGGGAATCGAACCCGCGACCTTTGGATATCCGGCCCAATGCTCTGACCGCTGAGCTACCGAATCACTATTTAGTCAGTTAATACTTCAGTACTTTTCCATAGCATCTTTTTTACAGATGTCACTGTTTGAAGGATTAATCAAAAAAGTTGCTTTGACAAAGTGATAGTGTTGCTGACTGTAGATACAGTCAGCAACACTTTATCACTTTGTCAAAGCAACCTGCCTCCTATAGATATAGGAGGCAGGTGTTACAGCAGTTTTGAATGAACGTTATCCTTTACCGCTCTGATTACTAGCTGAAAACTATTACTGGGGTGGTTCTTTGGAAAAGTGTTCTCCATGTAATTTCCACAGTATTTTTGAAATCGCCAAATTAAAGTGAATTACACAAACATTTTGAAAGTTTATGCAAATTCAAATATACGTACGCTGCGGCAGCCTGTATAGAAGACCGAGGAGTATAATCTTTCACTTTGCTTGCCGTTCGTGGATTATGAGATAGCCTTTGGTCCTATAGACCTGGTAGGTGCTGCAGTCCCTCGAGGTGCCAAGTAGCAAGGTCCTAAGATCTTATTAAAACCGCGGATGATTTAAAAAATATCCGCGATTGCTCAGAAGAAGGCGCACGAGTGACGCGTGAAATCCGTGCAAAATTAATTAAGTTACTCCTATGTATGTTGTTCCAATATAGCAAAATCTATACGACGTGTCGTGACACGATGCATATGGAATGCATACAATATTATAGCACATTTATTCATAATTATTTGTTTATGGAGATATGAGTCTGTGACGCTCAAAACTTGCTCTACCAAGAATTTGTATGGAGTTCAATAAACGTAGAGCCAAGTTTCTTAAATACACTGCTAAAAGTGGTTAATTAAAGTAACTTTTACAATCCAACACTAGAATTAGAGCCTAAAATCCACAGAAATCCAACACTCCCAACTAGCAGAAGTGCTAATCAGGTGCAACTTCGAAAGCGTTTGTATACGAAAACTTTTTGTAAATTGTAAATTGGGTTAGAGGTAATTAGGAGTCCGGTAATTTGCACGCAGCAATCCTTTGTGATGGCCATTAAGAGACCCGTATCACGTTTCTTTGTCTGTATAACACGAACCAGCGAGCATGCGAGACCGCAAAACAAATTAATTTCAGCTTCTAAACAAATGTTGACTCGTTAGCCCAAAAATTGTAGAGGGCCATGTTAGCACTTTAAACAAAGTTGATCCTCGGTCCTCGCTCCAGGCGTTTTTGAATTAATTCTATTTGGTGGACGTTGATTTGATTTTGATTTTAATCGCGCTTCGAGCGTTGTTTTATGAGTTCGGATTTTTATGGGATTGAGTTTGGTGTTTTTGCTGGCTTTTTGGTACGTGACCTGCCGATCTAATAGGACCAATATTTCAAGCAAATATCAACTTCATTTTATCTTTTCTTCTTGTTACGAAGTGTTTGATATTTTATTGCCTAACGGTTCTGCTCTTTTATGTTCTGGCATGACTTTATGTTAAGTAAGTGCGGAGTTCAGACGCGAAGAATGCTACCTAGTGAAGTTTGGTATCATGTTTCATACATAATAATTCTAGGAGAGACCATAGAAAAGAATCAAAATTCTTTGGGATCGATTAAATCGTGCGAGTTATATAATTTTATGAAGTTTGGGCATTCACTGTATAGATTTATTTTGTAGAACGCACTTCAAAATAATTCAGAAGTATAATAGCAAGCAGTTACTTGTTTACAGACTTTTTAAATAGGTACTCATAGGTATTCCTTAACAAAATAAACAGAATTGATCACAAACTTGGAAAGTTTGAAATTGAAAAACTTTCACAATACACGATAGCAAAATTATTGGTTTCGACTTGGAACGATTCCATAGTGATACTATTACCTATATTAAAAACGTGAGCAGCGCAGTAGAGGTGATAAAAGAAACAGTTGTGATATAAAATGTCCAATAATTCATTCTCAAGGCAATATAATGTTGCTACAAGGAATGCAAGCAACTTATAAAATAATTAAATCATTTTATTTTGTCATCGCTTTGAGGTCCAGTCAACGGCACGCTGGGCTACCACAATAGGGTAATTAATTTCAATCAATTTTAAACATAAATTCGTTGACACTAAGGTTCAAAATAAATAGGAGATTTTAGATAGTTTTCTATAACTTGACCTGCTGCTGACTGAACTTCCTGTAAAAAGTTATGTTATTTCAAGATTACTCTTTAATTGTTACTTATCGCAAAAAATCTCCATTAAACAGGATAGAAAATATTGTTTAAGTGATAAAAAGAACCACAAAGCTTCTACGGAGTGCACTACAGAGAGATAATTCACAATTTCGTCTTTATTTAAGCACTATTTTTTTTCCAATAGCGGCGCTAGTGTGCAGACTACGCCCTCTTAAGGTAACGAACGCATTTAATTTGATAAGGATCTATAGCTGTCTAAATACCTTTTCAGTTACCATATTAGTTGTGTCCATTTAAAAAAAAGGTTATAATTGAAATAGTAAACTATCCTCAAAAGATAGACATATGACATCAGGAACTTCTTAAAGACCTATAAAATAGGAACAGTTCCATCATACATTATTTTGTTATAGCTCAAAAGGTTTATGCAGCGTTCTCGATGCAAGCTCCCAGTCGGTTGAATTTTTGCCGACATCTTCAATTTACATAAAACCTTTAACTTATTATACACTTAACTTAAACCTTGCTCAGGAATCACTCTATCAATTGTTGAAAACCGCATAAAAATCCGTTCAGCAGTTTTTGAGTTTATCGCGAACAGACAGACAGACGCGGCAAGGGACTTTGTTTTATAATATGTTGTGATATGCATTCGTAAAACCCAAACACACATAACACCTTCAACAGCTCCTCAAAGTGATTATAAGAAAACATGAGTCCTTACATCTCACAGGGTCCCATTACAAAGTGGGTGGAAGTCGCACAAGAGCTCTCTAGAACCCTAAACGAGGAATCGAACCTGCACCCCCTGTGTGCGTGAACTCGACCGGCCCTCGGCAAACTTAATTAATCTACCCACATCAAGTTTCTTCGAATTACGTGTTTAATTTCTCCAGGCAGTTTACCTTGGCCTTCGCAACTAATCTTGAATTAATTTAAAACGTCTGTTCCTTGGGAATGAGGCTATTGCGTAAAGTATTAGTAAAGGATTTTCTTTCTAATCATGTGTTTCCAAATTGACAGGGTAATATTACAAAAAAAACTAGCGTAGTTTTTGTAACCAGACAATTTGAATAAAAAAACAAACAATCACCTCACATGAAAATGGGATTTTGTTTTAGTTAGACCATCGTGGTCTTTCGATTCAAGACTTTTACAAAATATTATGAATACTCAAGTTCTACAAGCTATCATGCCGCAGTAGGAAAAATACCGTAATGTCTCTATATACCATGTGTATTGGAATCTTATTTACACACACCCTTACTAATAAAGATTGTATAGCAGATGTATAGTTACAAAATGGTTACTTCCTCTCGATCTATTTAGGTTTGACATTAAAAAGAAAGGGACAAAACACTGTGTAACTGAACATCTGCTGTATAACCTTTATTAGTAAGGGCGTAAGTATTGAATAAATGTTATTTTAAACTACGTTTAATAATTTCGTAGCTCTGCAACGCATAAAATAACTGATACCAAAAGACAAAGTGAATTTAAATTATTGCCGTGAAATGCACTGAATTTCATTAAATTCCAGCTGCCGCGTGCGTAAGTACTTGCATTTAACTAAGTGCGAATTACAAAGTCCATAATTTCAGCGACGCGCAACCGAGTTTACTCGGAATTTAAATAGAATTAAGCGGTTGTGCAACTAGTTAGTCACATTTGTCGGACGACGTATCGGTTCTGTGACCTGAGATAGTACGCTGTATTCATGCTAGTCTGGGCCATGCCGTATTCGGGGCCCAAGCTGCGTTGGTAGTGCTTATATTCTTTATAAAGACTAATGCATTTTGAGCCCCGTTCCTTCAGAAGCCGAGCGGCAACCTGAGCTCAAAGAAAACTAGTGACTCATACAGAACGTTGACGCGATCAACGTAGCTGGACACGGCACGGCCAGATTTAGCATGAATCCAGCTTTAATTAGTGCAAGATCAAGTTACACATCTTGTTAGTGTTACACATCTTGATTATAGTGACTTGTTTTTAGCTCGCTTGGCTAACTACCACCATCTTACGTTAACGCCATAACAACAATTTATTGGTTCCTGCAGTTAGAGTGAGATAGCCAGTTCCTCAGAAGTTGAGAATTCCGGGGCTTCCACCTTCAGCCTTATCGTCACTTAACATCAGAATGATGAATGTTTTCTCATGAAGGCCAAACACTTAAACGCGTTGTCAATGCAAAATAATTGCTTTTTTTAATTTTAATTAAAAATGCTTACACATAACTGAATGAAGGTTCAAGCAAGGTTGATAACGTATCAGCAATACCCATTGTATTGCAAGATAACTCAGGTTACGATGGCCGCTGACATCAGACAGGCCACACTTTTGTGTTATAAAAAATGTGGAAAGCAAAACCTTTGCATAAAATAATAGAGTACCTAAGTAAAAAATTAAAGAAGGAACTACTAACACCCAGACCAATGCCAATAAAGAAAAGCTCGTTTTCTAAATTGACCCAGTCGGGGATCAAACCTGGGTCCTCAGAGATGGCGATAACTTGAAAACCGGCGTACAAACCACTCGACCACGGAGCTCGTCATATGAGCTGGGGATAATTTTAGTTTTCAGGCAACACAACAATTAATGAAACTCTAGCTTTGTGACGTCAACAAATAACGTTGGTTTACAAATTCCCTGCATGAAACAAAAGAGGAAGAAAAAATAGTAATAATAAAAAGTTCTCATCGTTTTGCGGGCTTGCAACTCGATTACAATTTTTAGATGTACACAATGGACGTGGGAAAAATGAAAATAAAAGTTCATTTTTACAATATACCATTCTAGAAGCCGTAATTCCAAAACCAACTTTTTTATTATAAGTATTTACAAAGTTATTGTAAATAATTAATCTGCTTAAAACACTATTACGTTTGGATCCGCGAGTCCGCGCCATGGTCTTTTCCGAACGAGACTAGCGAGAGAATGGAATTCGATGACGTTATCGTATCTTCCTGCCTGTCACCACGGTAGTGATTACTTGCTCAGGGCCGGTCACCGAAACAATAATGCGTGGTCACTGTTACGAATCTTTAATTTATTGTGATGATGTTAATTTTTATTGTGTGATTTATTGTGTAGAAGGGCTACAGAAAAAAATGCCATATTTTAGGTTAAAATGTATATATTAAACAAAAAAACTGTTCCTCAAGCTCATTGCTGTACTGGACTAAACTCTGACTAAAACTTTATTTCAATAAAGTTCACTTTAAATCTCATGTTTCTATTAACTACGGTGTGAGCAAACTGCCTTCTCCATGTTATGCCAGGACCCCAGGACATTTAAATAAAGCAGCGTGCTGGCACCGTTCCCAGATTACCATAAGCGTTTAATTATTTTGTTTATCTGACCACTAAAATGTCCCGACTCTAATAGATGGACTCACAGAAAGGACGATGCTTGAATTAAAAAAATATGAACTTAAAATTTTTAGCTCCAACTCTAACCATTTTTTGGAGATTTGGTGTCTCTTTAAAGTTAAACTTACTAGTGGCTCTGTGAGCTGTGGTAATGGGGTTTGTGACATTTTTCGAAATAGCTGAAATGTATTTTTTTCTTTTCGAAAAATTTTGAAAAACTTTCTCGACATCAAAAATGAACCTGCTCTCAAAATTTCACGAGCATTTGTTGAGAAATGCGACTTGTACTGTAGAGGTGAACAAACGGACAGACATACGAAATTTATATGTATTTGTATTTGTATAGGTATTTTTGGCCCAAGCTGAGGCAAAGACGCTTCGCTCGCGCTTCGCGCTCACTCTGTCAATAAGTGGGTGTGAGAAATATTTTTGAAGTAAATGTGTAAATCGCAATGTTACCTATTTTCGGCAGCAGATTTGGTATAAGACAGTTTCATTATCCTAACCCTTGTCAACATCGGTCGGCAGAATATTAAGTAAAGTTTATGCCTAGGAACATGTTTCGGCACGCCAAACATGACTTTGTTGTGTTGTGATGGGAAAAGTTTTCCAGTTGATAATAATTTGACTATTAACATTGCTTTTTAATGATAAAGTTTTTGGTTTTGATATTACCTGTATTTACGAAACAGTTATCTCATCAATACGAACCGTCAATATGTCAGACAGAATGATTTTTAATTTTGTGTGAAATCGCAAAATTCGAAATAGAATTTGAATTTTAAGCAAGCAATTTTAATGCATTCGGCATTTTCGAAAATTTTTGCTTTTTTTAATGAACAGAAAAGTAACAAATCAAAGAATTGCTCAGGTAAAGTCACAGTGTGTAAGACACAGAGGAAAGTTTCTGAAAAGGCAACCACGCACCGCTTCGTAATCGCGAGAAGCTTTCGTCAGCGCAGGACCACTCGTCTGGAGTCCTTTATGTATGTTACCGGCCATACCCGATTTTCAGGACAAACTAGTTTGGCCTAGGTTAAACTAGTTCTTCCTATACGCGATGGGATTATCTGGTATAGCTTAGACCAAACTAGTTTGTCCCAAGCCCGATAGGATAAACCAGTTTAGGCTAGGCCAAACTAGTATGTCACAAGCCCGATAGAATAAACCAGTTTAGATTAGGCCAAACTAGTTGATCCCGATATAAGCATTATGGCCGAACTAGTTTATCCTGATATAAGCATTATGGAGCTGCGAGTGGTCTAAACATTAACCTAACCTAACCCACCTAGTGCATTTAAAGTTTTTCTTTGTAGCTTAACTAGTTTATCTTATCGGGCTTAGGACAAACTAGTTTGGTCTAGGCTTTACCAGTTAATCCTATCGCGTTTAAGAAGATCTAGTTTAGCCTAGGCAAAACTAGTTTGTCCTGAAATCGGGTTTGGCCGGTAACATATAGATACAAGCCAATTCTAAATTAACAGATTCTAATGAAGCACATTTACATTAGTTTTTCCATAACTAAGCGGATAGAAAAGTGATACCAAACAACTTTGTCCAAAGCAAACACTGGACAGGGCGGGTAATGTTTCCTCAATCAACAAGGTTGAAGTGGCAACAATGCGCCCCAATTTATGCGGCCGAGTAGTTGCAGGGTTTTCTCAAAGGCTGCTGTTCCCTGTACAAGTTAATTGGAAAACTACGGCGCTTTAATCTGAATGTGATCTATCCCCTGTACACCTGACGGGATGTGTTTGATGTAGAGATAGTTTTTGTCATAAGGCTGTATACCG
The DNA here is from genome assembly GCA_963556745.1 of Catoptria pinella. Classification (NCBI taxonomy): domain Eukaryota; kingdom Metazoa; phylum Arthropoda; class Insecta; order Lepidoptera; family Crambidae; genus Catoptria; species Catoptria pinella. The sequence goes on along the minus strand of OY750774.1, from coordinate 8,646,212 downwards.
GTTTACTGACTGAAAAGAAGCAGTTACGATAGCGGATAGACGATTGTAAAATTTACAAGCTGTAAAGCTCGAGCCTCTTCCTTTCTCGGTGTTGCAAGATCTTACAGGAAACTTTTAGCAGGAATAAAATGTGGTAATATGGTTGTTACTTCCCCCACTTGTAATTATCACTACATATTATAAAACTAAGTCCTCCGCCGCGTTTGTCTGTCTGTCTGTTCGCGATAAACTCAATAAAACTGTATAATAGGTCAAGCGATAAGGCGCGCGTCCTCCTATAAATATGTAGTTGCTCTGTGAACTGTAGACCTGGCGTTTGTGACATTTTTGATTATTTTTCAGAATTGTTAAAATATGTTTATTTTCGAAAAATTTCGAAAAACTAAATCTACACAAAAAATATAGGTTAATTCCAGTAAATAATATTTGCAAAATATCAGGTTTTCAACAAGAAAATTCAGTGACAACCATTATAAACAAAACAATTACTAACAAATTATATGGATTTTATTAAATATTAAAGGGAGTAAATCTAAATTTTCGAATCTCATCGTGTTTGAATCAAATAAAGAAGATATAAACATACATAAAAAAAACAAACCGTCGATTTGATAACCTCCTCCTTTTTTGAAGACGATTAAAAATATGTCGTGCGTGACGTATCAAGAGGTCAAGATGGTAGCAATGTGTAGGGAATAATGAACGAGATGAATCATAGTTTTGAAATTTGAATAAATTTATGGTTTGTGTATATTTTTTATAAGGTAATAATTAAGATAAATAATATTAGAAAAAATACTAGAAAAAGTCGACTCACCCGTAGCACCTCAGACGGGACTCGAGCCCGCACCCTTGGGATTCCGGCCCAATGCACTGACCAATTATGCTACCGAGTCGCTAGTGAGAGCGGCGAAATTTTCTAGTACTTTTTACTTCTTCGCTGCAAGCCAGCGCAATTTCATCAATGTGAGGAAATACCCCCACACTCGAAAGAAACATCTTTCCAGATGTTTTGACAGTCGATAAAGATGAAACAGCTATATAATTATTAAATTTATATTTTTCGCATTCACAATGCTATTTTTATATTAAGATAAATAATATTAGAAAAAAATCGACTCACCCGTAGCACCTCAGACGGGACTCGAACCCGCACCCTTGGAATGTAAAATAGCATTGTGAATGCGAAAAATCTAAATTTAATAGGTAATAATTACTTTTTAGGAGTATTTACTAGAGCTTGCTTGCTTTTTTTGCTGCTTCATTGATGTATGTACTGCTCCGAATACGGTGGCTAGAACAAACCTTATGCATACTAAAACAATGCGTATTACTCACGCATGACGTGACTGCAACTTCGAGAAATGGAATATCTGAAGGAGAGCTTTACGATGCAAAACAAGTTAAACCTCAAAGCTGGCATACTAAACTCTAACTTCATCCTCCATGCCTGAAATAAAACAAAATTTAAAAATACCAAAGCAAAAGAACGCGACTCAAAACAAGCTCAAATATACAGCGTTTTTGTCAACTCTCGACCGACAGAGCTTTGTGGAAAGCTGCTTAGTATTTACCAACCACGCAATTACGAATTCTATTGCTGAACCACTGAGCCCGTGTTTACTATGTTTGACTTTACGTTTTTCACATGCTGTTTGTTATGTTAAAGTGCCTAGAATTTGGGAACGCATGGATTACTCGTGGACTAAGATGTTTTTTGGGTGCCTGAGTTGATAGATTCGGTTCTTTTTATTTACAACTTTTGATAAATTTACTTGAACTAAATAAATCCGTAATACATTAATTTATTTATAATGAAGATCAGTGACTCTTGGTATTGTATATTGAATTTGTAGCGTCGTTTGGAATCTACATTTTAAATTTCGTAGGTATTCATACTATTACTATTTATAGTATTTGTATTACAAATTATTTGTATTGTTTCGAAAGTAGAGTAAGGTGGGAATAGTTTAACGGAAATAATACTTAAACTATTTTGCGTTTCTCAAAATTTTGTGTAGGAATTTAAGGTCGATTCAGAAGTAGTGGCAACCGCTTAGAATTGACGATAGTGGTGACCAATATTTGAAAAAAGTACGCGATTCATCGATTTGTAATATGGTGTTACCACAATTAATGTTTGCAATGTTGTACCTTGCAGTCTGTTAGCGGCAGAAGTGATTTTCAAATAAAGTGACAGCAGCAATACTACAGAACTTGCGTGTAGACTTTATGTAACTTGCGTGTATAATGTCCCCACAGGTCTTTCTTATGGGTGGATAAGGAGGATGGGCCATAACCCACCACGCAGGCTCAATGCAGATAAGTGGGTGTTAACGACTGCAAATGCAGCCGGGACCAACGGCTTAACGTGCCTATCGAAGTCGGAGGAACTCGAATTAATAAATCTTTGGTCACCCATCCCATGACGACCCTTGCGAAAATTGCTTAACCTCCGCAGTCGCAGGGCCAGGGGCTAAACCACTGCGCCACCGAGCTCTTCATATAATAATAATAAATTTAATTTAATTATATAATTTTATTTCTAAGGTGAGGTTATTTTATTTTAATCGCAATCGGTGTAGCTTCAAAATGTTATGATATGAACACGTCATAAACAAGAATAACTAGAGCGTTAAATCCTCTGTTTATTTAGACTCAGAACGTGTGTCTAAGTAAAAGAGGTTTCTCCAAAGCTTGTTTATTAAACGATACTATTTTGGAATTATGTAAATATGAGATAATGCCACGTTTGCTAAATGTTTATTCTAGAATACTCGTACTTTGTTTGTTTACTATTTGTTTACGTCGAACCAAATTGACATTTGGAGCGCATCGTGTATTAAAATTATTTGATAATACGAGTAACTTGGGATCTAATAATTGTTTTGCTCTTAACAGATCTAAAATCTTTATTGAGCTTTCAAATTAGTTAAAATTTTCAGCGATTAGTTTCAGATCATTAAAAAAGTTAAAGATCGTGAAAAAACCACCGTAAGCAAAACAAAGAATCACAACTATTACATTCCACAATATAAACACCGTCTCCAACACTTGGCGAGGCGATAACGAGAGGTTTTCAAGTGCTCTCAATAGGGCGCAACGTAGCGCAAAACCAAAATTTGTCTGTAAAGTGACTATTCTGCACAAAATAATTGAGCAGTTATGCTAATGAGCTACAAGCTGAACTGACGCCAAAACGGTGTCCGCGGAGCTTTATGCAAATCACCCCGGGCTGCGATCGCTGCAGCCGATGCGGAATGGATAAGACAAAATGTTAAATAATTATGTAATTTGGCTTTTGATACGCACTTGACGATTATAGCTTTTATTTATGTTATTTTCAATTTACTGAAACGTACGGTTTTCAGGAAGATAGAGGTAAAAGTTCATTTAAAGACATAAGTTTCAAAACAGAGGGATAGACGAAATTACTATATTTTTTTTATTTTAGTATTTACTAAAAGATTGGTGTATTTTAATTTAAAATTGTTCTTAATATTTACCTAAAAGTTATCAAAACTTACTAACTCACTTTAATTTAGTAATAGAATGGTGGACTTTATTCGTAATTATTCTTAATATTTACTTAATATTATAAAGACTAACTAACTCAAATTAGTTTAAAACTTTTCCTTTGATGAATTCTAATTTTCAATGCTGAAAATTTTTAAGTCGCTATTCGCATTAAGTTTTACATAGATTTTCAATTCAACTCGGCTTAGGATTACTGACACGTAGCACTTTCAAAGCCAACCAGTTATTTAAAGTTTTCAAGAACTATTGATGAGTTCAAAAAACTTCAAGAGATTTGTTTGCTATAAAATAAGTATGCATATGCATAGACCTTTACCCTACCTATAGATATGGAGGTTTGGCGCGAAGTAACTATTTTCAATAATTGTTCAAGGTGAGACAGTCCCAGAAAGTAATAGAATATGTTGAAGCAGGAGCTCTTCGCTATAATATTATATTCAGCGAAAAGGGAAGTACTTCCGCCGAGCTAGTTGTCTGTGCTCGGAGACCGTGGTCCGACTGTTCGATGTTGGAATTTGTATTACTGCAAAGCGCTTAGAAAACTTCGATATCGTGAGTCAGGTCTCAATACAATTTGCCTTGATGTTAGCTTGACGTAGTGCGACGTCACGCACGTCTGCGTAATGTTTACATATTGTGCTTTTTGCTGATCCTGCATTTCTTCGTCATTCGTCGATTGCTTATGTAGCTATTAACGCTTCGGCTCTTGCATAGTTTGCGGAGTTTGATAATTTCAAATAGACCACGAAATAAGTCATTTTTTATAGATGATAATCGATTGTAGTGGTCAGCCTTGGAACAACATTTTTTTTCTGAAGGCTTAAAAATACAATTAAAAAAGCTTTTGCGTGTATAGCTAAGCTAATAAACTGAAACTCAAACACTTATTTGGGCTATTAAGAGATTTTATAATTTTCCATAATATTTAATTTTTTACTTATTTGACACAAAAAACGACAAAAATGACGAATCATCTCAAAATCAGCTCGTACATTAAGGTTGTGTGGTTTTCTAACATAACTGGGTATATAGCGTTGTATGAATGCGGAGTATCTCATTGATAGCGACACCATTAATGATTAGGTGTATATTGGAATGCCTAATGCCTTTTTTGGCACACAAATTATTGGCCTAAAATGTTTGCCACATTTTTCATTATAACCTTGTTTAGCCTATTTTCACTTCGCCTAAAATTTTTTCGCCGTATTGCAATTCATAATCCCTAATATTTGCTCGTACTATTCGCACCATAGTGTAATATTAATACCTAAATAAATTTTAAAACATTGAACATTAGTGGTTTTGATAATTAGGGATTTGAACGTTTAGGCAAGACGTTAAAAGTGCGTAAAATCTATTAGGCTAAACAATAATTGTACTTAAGGAGTTAAGTCCAAAGAAATTCGGCCAAATGAAATTAGGACCAATGACTTTAGACGAATTAAAGGACACCCAAAATAAACATAATTTTACAGGTTTATTTGATTCCGGTTTCTATGATATACGAGTATGTATGTTTTCGATTCAAATTAAAATATTTACTCCTTTACAAATTAACAACGAATATGGAAAAGTTTCAAAGTATTTTGTTTGTGTCACTCAAATGTCAATTAGGATTCGATTATTTGATACAAAACCCCTGGATTACTTACTATTTGAAGCATAATCTCTGTTTATTAGACGAGCCTTTATTTGATGAATTATCAATATATAGTGTTAATAGTATTATCATTTCATCTCAGGATTTAATATTTGAACCAAATCAGCTTTAGCTGAAACAATTTATCTACACAGAAGTTGGTTATATTCGTATGTTCACTATGTTAATACCCTAATACTTTTTGGTTCCGTAAAAGTTAAAGCCCTAGTTTAGGAACGTAATAATTGGTGCGACAGGGTACTAAAAGTATTCACTTTCTGAGGCTGACTGGTACCCACACGACAACAATCACGAACGAGGAAAGAAGTGAGCATTCCTAACATCCAATAGCTCTTTCACTTCACACTCAGACTAATTGAAACGCGTTTCGAGGCTTCTAAAACAATAGCCGAAGCCTTGAAGATAAAACGCGGTCGGAGCACGTTTTGACATTTTCATTTTACAGTGACGTATCACAGAATCGCAGGTGCATTCCACTGCAACAATACACTGCAGCAGTACTACGACTGGCTGTTCGCAAATGACATTTCATATTTCACGAGTTTGCCTCGAATTTTACAGTAGTGGAGATTTTGTTAAAAATTTATGTTGTATCGTAAAATATAAAATATGTTTCATGAATATAGAAAATAAACCGTGTTCTACTATTAATAATAATAATATCCAAGTGCTCCAGGGAGTCAATCCAGGTCCTCGTTCCCGCAGCAGGGGTGGACCCCAAGGGGGCCAGCGGACTCCCGCCCCTGGCTTGCTGGCCGTCCAGGGTTACGACTCCTCGACTCCTCGTTAGAGCTATATATACGCTCGCAGGGTGGAAGTGAAACATGCGTAAGACGCGAGTTGGCACACTGTCCCTTACAAAGTGGGTAGAAAACGGTGCACACCTTGATGGCTTAACGTGCCTTCCGAAGCACGGAGGAGCTCGAGATAATAAATCTTTGGTCACCCATCCCATGATCGACCCTTGCGAAAGTTGCTTAACCTCAGCAATCGCTGGGCCACGCGCTATACTACTGCGGCATCGTAGTAGTGTGGTTAAAGAAATTTATTCTCACAAAAGACAATAATGTCACTTACAGGAGAACAATGATAACTTAAAAGTAATAATTTTAAAATAATCCGTCGTCCAACTAGGCATACCTATCGACTCAATTAGTGCATTTTAATTAGATTTGTTCTAAAACATGTTTTCGTAGGTGTGATTTGAATGCACTAAATGAGCTAACATTTTTTATGATCGAAGGTATTTTATTATAAAGCTGCGCGCCCTCAAAAGTAACTACTTTTTTACCGTAGTTAGTCCTAGTCTTGGGTAGAACGAGAAAACTAGCTCGGCGTGTGCATCGTCTTCCAACTTGTCTGGCAGTGCGGAAGGTTAGGCTAGTATGGAGTGAGCCATTTAAAATTTTTTTTTACTAAAATGCATGTGTTATAAATATAAAGTTGTTTAATGTTCATTATTTTAGTTTCTTCGTATATTTTAGTGGTAGGTGTACGATAATGGTATTGGAAAAGTATTTTTATAAGTTTATTCTGTATAATTTGAAGTTCGGCTAATTTAGTTTTGTTTGCAGTACCCCAGATTTCGATTAAATATAAAAGGTGTGGTTTTACTAAAGAATTATATAGTGTGTAGCGTAATCGACGCGGAATACAGCGAACAATCTGTCGCAGAGATGGTATAAGTGATCGTAATTTATTTTTCACATGTTCAATCTGTTCATTCCACGTCAAGTAGCTGTCAACCCTCAACCCAAGGTATTTTTCAGATTTCTTTTCTGTTATTACAACACCGTTTATTTCTAGCGGTTTGAAAGGTAGAATTACTTTATTTTTGGCCTTGAAAATTACGTAGCAAGTTTTTGATGTGTTGATTGTCAGAAGGTTATATTGGAACCAGGCATACAAAGCGTCGAGATCCTCCTGAGCTTTCCGTATAAGATCATGAATGTCAGAACCAAAGTAAAATAGACAGGTGTCGTCTGCATACAGTGTTATCTGGCCATGCAAGCCAATTTCGCGTATATTATTGATGTAAATCGTGAAAAGTAATGGCCCTAAAATAGAGCCTTGCGGAATGCCACATGTTACCGGTAATATTTCACTTTGTACCTTATCTATTTTCACTACTTGTGATCTATTTGTCAAATAGGATTTAAACACTTCGAGTGCAGATCCTTTTACACCTATTCTTTCCAATTTTTTTAAAAGCAAATCGTGGCTAACAGTATCGAAAGCTTTTTTAAGGTCAATAAATATACCAAGAACTATATTTTTCTCATCGATTTCAGTTTTTATTTTGGTAATTAAGTCGACAGTAGCTGCAAGAGTATTACTTTTAGGTCTAAAACCAAATTGGCGCTCGTAAATGAAATTGATCGATTTTAGATAATTTTCCAAGCGATGCAGTATAATTTTTTCTAAGATTTTAGATAAGAAGGGCAATACCGAAATTGGTCTGTAATTTCCTGGGTCGCTTTTAGAGCCTGCCTTGTATAGCGGAGTTACTTTTGCAATTTTCAAGGTGATCGGGAAATCACCGGACAATAACAGTTTGTTTATACATGCAACTAGATCCTTTACAATAAGATTATTCAGACACTTTATAACCTTAGCATTAATACCGTCCAAACCTGAACTTGAGTTGGAATCAAAAGTTTTTATTATTTTAACAATTTCCTCAATAGTGCACGGCTCCAATCCCGTTAGTTCAGAGCTTTCCACTATGCAAGGCAAGGCTCTTGCGGAATCAATGTGAAAGTAAGTGGGAATTTCAGCGGCTAAACGTGAGCCTATTGTAGAAAAGTATTCGTTGAATGTTTCACAAATTTCTTTAGTATCAGTTATTTGTTTTGATTCTACTACTAGTTTTGAAGGGGCGCAGCCTTGTTTAATCTTATTATTTGCTAGATTATTTACTAAAGTCCACATTTTTTTTGGTTTATTTAAACATTTTGTAAATTCTTTAAAATAGTAACTATCTTTAGTACACTGAATCAACTTTTTCAACTCGTTTCTGCTTGCATTATACTCTTCTTCCAAAGTTTTGTTTTCCGTGTTTTTTCTAAGCTCAAACAAAAGGTAGTTTCTCCGATTAATTCCATAAACTATGTTCTTGTTAATCCAGTCTTTTTGAGGTAAGTTTAATGTTTTAGATTTAGTTTCTTTACAAATTTCTATAGCTTTTTTCAAGTTATTCTCAAATGCCATGTAATCATTATTCGTTTCACCAAGACCAACTTTCTCGACTGTGTCATATAATTTAGTATAATTTATTGCTTCATAGTTATGGCGCATCGTTTTTGGTGGTTTGACTTTTTTGATTTCCACATATATTTGTCTGTGATCGGACATACCTGACTCCATGAGAGCCATATGGAAATAATCGTTTTTTAAATTGGTAGTCACGTGGTCTAGAATAGATTTACGAGTAGATGAAGCTCTTGTATAGTATTTTTCAGAGATTTTATTAAGTATTTTATGTCCAGTTTCCTTGATAAACGCGTTGTATTGCTTGGTTTTAGATTCTTTTTTTACCCGAGTAGTGCTCCTCATAGTAGAGTAAAATTAATTAATTTACTACTTCACTTGAAATTATTACGCGTACATGTATCGAGTGTTCTGTACCCTTAGCACGAACATCTATCGAGAAAAAAAACGCGCGTAAAAGTACTCGACAAAGTAATTATCTATGGAAAATTTCATTTCGCTTTTCGGCGATAGATGGCGCTGTACAAATTTTCCATACAAAATTACGCTATCAAATGTTTTTACGCGCGTTATTTTTTTCGATAGCTGTTCGTGCTAAGGGTACTGTTTCTGTGGCGAAAATATAATTTATTCGAGAACTCTTTATTGGGAAGTTTATTACATTCCGTTTATTGAGATAGATTCTCATAAAATGGTTCATATTACGAGTATGTAATATAATATATTTTCCTGAAACATCCAAATAGCAACCGAATATATAATATGCAAACGAGTTACTCAAATTCAGTACCGGTACTTATTAGGTATTATTTTTGTTTAATCTGCTTGTTTAAGTTTGAAAAACTTTTGCCGGTAAAACAATGTTTAGAAGCCAAAAACTAAAATACTTTATAGTTTCTGATTAAGTACTTAATTCTTGTTAACCGACTTCAAAAAAAGGAGGAAGTTCTCAGTTCGTCGGAATGTTTGTTTTTTTAAGGACATTATTGGTAAATAGAAATAATAAATAAATATAAGACAACATCACAAACATTGCTCTGATTCCAAAGTAAGTAGCTAAAGCTCTTGTGTTATGGAAATTAGAGACAACGGTGAAACTACAAACACCCAGACCTGAGCCAATATAGAAGAGTTCGTTTTCTAAATTGGCCCAGCCGGGGATCGAACCCGGGTCCTCAGAGATGGCGACACCTTGAAAATCGGTGTACAAACCACTCGACCACGGAGGTCGTAAAAATATGATGTATTATGTTTATCATAACTTAATTCCGGAAAACATTATTGAAGTTTTATCGTGTTTGGAAAAAAATCCATATTCAACGGCTCCTTTGAAAATCGATACGGCATGGTTTCAAGTACGAGTATGAAGGGGTGCCATTTTGCTTGCATAAAATTTTTAGTCATAATATGGTTTGGCATAACAGGAACGGCATATTTAAAATTTAATGCTTTTTGTTATTCAGCATATAATAATATATATATATATCTGCATATATTTTTTAATATTTATGCAGAATAAAAGTTTGCGTAAACATTTCTTTGGTATTAATGTTATGCGAATTGATCATTTTGCCAAAAAAACCTTAATAATATTGTACGGTTTACACCGCACATACCGCGACGTCAGTATTGAGTTCAATGCGCTTACATATAAATAATACTTGCGCTATACAAAGTCGTAATAATGAATTTTAACTCTATTTTAATTAGTGTCTAAGCAACTGTTTAACTGTAAACATTTAACAATAAAGTGAAATCTCAAGTCGTGGGTTTTCTTCAAGACACTCCAACTAACTACTATTACTATAACTACCTAAACTTCAATTTATGGTGTATTGAGTACGTGGTCAACTAAGCGGCTTATACAAATATATTAAACCTTATTAATCTACCTTATGCCATAGTATATGTATGGCTTAATATGCATTCACATATGGAGCGGTATTAATAATCTTTATTGAATGAATTAATTCTTCTTTTCTATAAAGTTGGCTTCGACAGTATGAGTATTACCATATCTATAAATATTCCTTCATATTTCAGTACCTCACAAACCAATATTGCGCCAGTTTCTAATTAGCTTATAAACTTTGAGGAATCGCTAACCAGTTTCGGCAGTTTCGATAATTTTGAGAAATTGAGCTAGCTTCTAACTAAGCCTGAGTCTATTATACTAACAGTATTTGTATACTGTTACCTTATTTAATATGTATATCTGCTACTACGCTTGCTTTTGCGATAATATTACCCTCTGGCCACGTGGTCCGACTGCCTTTGTTCTGCCGATCGGAGGTCCTTATCTATGAAATTGACGTTTTGTATGCAGAATTTTTAACAAATTGCATTTTCCATACTAGCATTTTCATAATTTATTTAACAACCGTGAATGCTATTCTAACAAAACTTTCATGAACAAATGTTTGAACATTAAACTAATTTAGGCAACATAACTTAAGGGAAAAAAGAAGTTTCGGCTAAGTTACAACGGATAAAATGGTCATTTTCGCTAACAAAAAAAGGAGTCACTTTCAAAGTATTTTTTGAATGCCAAGAAAACAATAAATAGACTTTAATGATGTTGACGGCTATAGTCATAATTTGGTGTAATATCCAGCATCTGATAAATATTTTAAATCACACAAGTTATGTGGTTCTGTATTTGAGAAAAAAACATAATTTTCATTTCCTAATATTTACTGTGAACTGTATACAAGGTGTTAGAAAAATACCCCTAATGCCGAATATGGTATATAGGGACCATCAAACTGAACAACTTTTACTATGGGACCAACTCTGAAATCGCGAAAAAAAAATCAGCTGTTTCATACAAAAATTAAAACCGAAAATATCAAAATGAATGAACTAAATATAATCTGCTACACAACAAAGTCCTTTTGTGTTTTTAAGTTTCCAATTTTAATTTCCTTGATTGGCACTATTGCGAATAATGTTTCTCGACACGGGATTAACACTTCATATAGTTGTATAGATGGCGCTCGCAACGATACTACAGGGACCAACGACCTAGTTTTGCGCGCGAAGTTTCGACACTGTGCCACTCTATTAAAATATTACGTCGTAAATTTTACGTTCTATATCCAAATTTGATTATGCCGGGGACCGGTCGATAATTCCGTTAGATAGTGTTATGATCCATAATGGTAAGGAGATTATAGATTTTTATAGACACCTCTAATGCCCGTTTGCACTAAACTTAAAATCGCCTAAGTTTTTTTAACTACAACTTGACCAAATTAAAACGGTGTTATTAACTTAGCTGTCATGCAGCTTTCATGCGCCTATTTATCTTGGTCGAGTTGTAGTTAGGAAAAGACTCGGCGATTCTTAAGTTTAGTGCAAACGGGTGTGAGTGTTCTTAACGAGGTAATATTTTACTTCTAAGATTTTCCTACTTCCCTACTATACCAGTTTATGTCAGAAAATGAAACAATTTTATGGATACCAACCAATGCGGTTTTTTTAAAAGGTTTTTGTATTAAGGTAAATAATGTTAGAAAAAATACTAAAAAAAATTGACTCACTCTCCGAGCTACTTCGATTTAGCACGAAGAAGGTTGTCAAAAAAATGTTCGAATTTCCAAGCATGTTTGAGAAAAAGTAGTTACTTATTACCTTCTTACATTTGTAAACGTTTTTCTATTATTTTCATCAACTAAGCTAAATAAAACCAAAATGTTTTAACACACTTATTTTTTGTTTTACATGTTGCCTTAATTTTTGTGATAAGCGATGCCTGCTGATTGGTACAACAACCAGAAATGAACAAATTGTATTTTTTTTAAATTAAATAATCTATTTATTATTGATTTTAATTTTCTCGCTATCGTAGTGAAAAGTAGAGTCTAACGCACGGCGCTTAAGACCCATTATAACTCGGTTTCTATTTACTCCCTCGTTAAAGTTCGAGAGTAAAACTACCTTGTATACAATAGGTCATTTTAGCGCCTTGTATAATAATCTAGGTACTATACACTTCACATGAATTGTGTTTTAATGATTGAATAAGTGTAGGCACCAACTTATCGACGTTAGCTTCTACCATTGTCCGCAACTGTACATCATTCGCTATTTTTCATTTCAGGCATTATAGTAGTCAAGTCATTTCGGATTTCAGGCATTTGGGATTACGTGTTTTTGAGAATTTGTCATTTTGACATTCATGTGTTTTGGTATTAAGATCTTATGATCGGGAGGTATTTTTTTCCCTCGATCCCCTGTAGTACCCCGGAGGTTGATAATTGGTATTTAATGAAATGTCAAAAAATGCGAGTTTTTTATATTTTTCCATACAAATTTTATTTAAAAGTAAAAAAATGTCATCTGTGTAGTGTCTGTGTAATAGATAGTTATTACGGGGCGGTTCTATTGAGAGTCCGGAATGCAAGGATTGAAATATGGTAAAGAAATTATGACGTTACAAAATACTGTTAAAAATAACGTATTTTATTGTTAACGCTATTGGTATTTCATTTTATTTAAATGGAACTGTTTTTGCTTAAATGGATACTATACTTAAAGCTATTTTGGCCACTGTTTCACTTTAGATGTAAATAAAACACACCCTAGTTTTTATAATCTTTTCGTAATTTTGTTGCTTATTGCAAGATTTTATTTAAATTCATACCGATAAGCCCTGCGCAGACAGAAAGAGTTCAACCGTTCGAGTTCTGCGTTCTGTGTTACGAATTCTTTAATTGTTTGTATGTGATCTGACTGCCTGTCATCTGCGCAGTGCTATACGCAGTAAGTAGAACTCGGAAGTTGACATAGAATGGCTGAACTCTTTTTGTCTGCGCAGGGCATAAAAGGCTGATTTAATAAGGAGTACATTGCATAAAAAGCTACTTTAATTATGAGTTTTATAACTTTACTAAACCTCTTTGAATAAAAATTAAAATAAAGTATGTTTCACTTGCCCCTTGACGTTATTATAAAATCACGATAGTATCTGTAATTTGTTTTCATTTCTTCGAATATTGTTAATTTCTTGATTCTGTTCAATTTTGGCAAATAAGTGTTAATTGTCTAAGCTTTCTAAGGTTATATCTGCACGAGATCTCGTTAGGTAAAAATGTAAAAAAATAAAAAAGTATTTTTACGATAATCTTAGCCAAAAGTACAAGACATTGAGTTAAGAACTCACCATGGATTGTACTCCACATGCTCGGTTAAATCCGAATGACATAAAAAACGGACTCTTTAATTGAATCGATGCAGGCGACCTAGTGTTGGTCACTCTAATCGGCTTAAACGGACAGCTTAATCGATTTAAACTTAATCGATTTAAGCTACTGGACCGTTAGCTCGATAACGCTCGAGACGATTACTCGTGTTAAGCAAATGGTTGCTTTCTTATTTAAAATATAAAAATCATAACACAAATATTAAGCAAGTATGATTGCACAGTTATTAACAAGTAACTGGTCTGGATTTCTACTCCATACCTATTTTAAATTCACAGTCGTAACCTAATCCACGAGTTGGGGTTTCCCTAGCCTTGTTCTGGGGAATTCCAAATGTTCATCATGTGGTCGTATCAACACCACTACCACCACAAAGGTATCATCACCAGTATCACCACCACCATCACCACCTCCATCACTAAACTTTAAACAAAATCGCACGGCGTGCGGTAAAATTAACTTTCCACACGGTGTATGACTATCATCGAAAGTAAGCCAAGTTCTTTCCCGAACGTGGCTGTTTTTGAAGTTGTTTTCGTTTTTATTTTCTGGTTTTTATAAACCTAATTACTACTTTATTGCGATTCGTGTGATATGTTTATGATTGTGATACACACAAAATAATAATAAAAAAGAAGTAGTCCGTATAGAATAAAATATTTTTGAATAAAACTTTCATCATTTGAAGTGCAGTTATTTCCAGTTTTTATTTAAAATATTTAGAATGGCATACCTATTGTCAGCGCATTCCCAATGGCAAAAGATTTACAGATCATCGCCTGGCGGAGCCAAGCTATCACAATCATGATTGTGCAGTGGTGCAAGCGTCGTTTTATGAAATTGTGACAAGAGATTTTAACACTTATGTGGTATTTACAAGAAATGATTTGGCAGGTGACTTGCTGATTAGTCAATTTTTATCGACAATCGCTTGTTAAGGCTCCTATATACCACAAAGTGGCGCCCTCATCTTAATTTAATTTATTGCTCGCTAACTACATAACATATCGAAAATTCACATGTACAGATTGAAGCTAAGGTTCTATAGTTTATTTACAAACAATAACCTAAGTAAAATTTTGTTCGTTGTAGTAGTAGTGCTAAAAGTGGCCACTTTTAGCACTTTTGCGAACTACTACTATAACAAACAAAATTTTAGAACCTTAACTAACAAACGAACTACTAGAACCTTAGCTTCAATCTGTACATGTGAATTTTCGATACATTATGTACTTAGCGAGCAATAAATTTAATTAAAATGAGGGCGCCACTTGAGGTATATAGGGGCCTTAAATCTAATCGCAAACCTAATGTCAATGAGGTGGCATTTCGATTTTACAAGCGTTTCTCGATAAAAAGCGCTAGTTGACTAAAATCGATTCGCATGTCGCCTGCCAAGTCGACCCGTGCAAATTGGTATTTACCAAAGCACATAGTAATAAAAATTGAGGACATTATAATTATATCTAACGAAAAATATTCCGTTACGATTAAAATTGTCTCTAGTACTGTATCACATTGATTATACCTTAAAATATTAATTACTTCTTTATTAAAATTTAATTTCAAATTATATTTAAGGAGCTTAAATTTAACGAAAATGGGGAAACAAATTGCTTTTCAACCAATGATATATTATTAAAACAAGTAAAAAGTCATTGTTTTCAACTGGCTAATATGACCTTCACAAAATATTAAGTCTGTGTAAAGTTACTTTAAAGTTTGCTCTTATCTTAGATAAAAAAACACATGTTTCTGATCGTGCATATTGCGCTAGTAATTATTTTACAAAAATAAACCTAACGACTATTACTAAGAAAAAACGCATTTTTAACCCTAGGGCACCAATAACAAGCGGCAGCTTTAATTCCTGAAAGAGTTGGTTGTGCAGAATCTTCGGAATGGAATCCTTACAGCATTTTCCTTAAATTTAAGCACCACTAATGTGTACGGCAGAAATGCTGTGGTCGGTTAATTGAATGCAGACTCAAAATTTAGTAGAAACAGTTTAGGAATGCAGCGATTTCTTAGCCTCAATTAATGGCGATCAAAATCAAATTAAATTTAAGCATAGCAGTTTCGCTACAAGGGATCTAGCCATGAAGCTTTCATAGAGTCCTACGTCATTTTCATTACTCCGTTTTCGACGAAAGCTTTGTGACAAATAAATATAATAAATAACTTATATTAACCTTCATTTTACATGATTTGTGGCGCATTTTATATAAGTATCCTACTTATCACTAATTATTACTTAACAATAAGTCCTCCGCCGCGTCCGCCTATCTGTCGACCTGTCTGTCTATTCACGATAAACTCTAAAACTAGTGCATTAATTTTAATGCGGTTTTCACCAATAGATAGGGTGATTCATGAAAAAGGTTTAAGTATATAATTTGTCAGGATTTAATGTTAATTGGTTGAAATATAGCGATTATTGTTGGAAATGTCGGAAAAAGTCAATCCGCATGCCTTTGAGATAATATAACAAAACCACGAATAATGGGATTATTGACACATATCTATCTTTTCAGAATAGCTTTTACTATATCCATATCTTCTAAAAATTTGGTCACGTACAATGCGGTGATTGGAAAGCTATTTAGACGGATACAGTATTAATCCTTATCAGCTTAAATCCGTTAGAGACCTTAAGCATTTCAAGCACATTATTATGTTTTACATATCTTAGGAGCTATCGCAAAAAAAATTCGCGCGCGAAAACGGTAAAAAACACCGATGACGGGACTCGAACGGGACGGAAACAGACTTTTGGAGCGAATGGAAATGACGACTGGGAGGTATTTGCGTTTTCTTTTTGGGTGTGTCGTTGGAAGGTCGCAATTGGCAAAAAAAGGAAGGAACCGAAGCGAAGCGAGGGCGGGTCGCTAGTTCTAGATACTGTAAGGTTTGGAGACGTAGATTAAATTGAAATAATGTTTTGGATCGATATAATAATTATTTATTATTAGCTTTTTTAACACTTATTTCTAATTCACAAAATCAATAAACGCCGCCGTCCATGTCTGTGCACGGGGCGTGTCTGTTCTTTTTTTTTAATTCAAATTAACTCCAGCCAGCAACGGCATTGATGGCCAGCTTGCAGTGCAGAAACACACCTTATATTCCTCGCATACTTTGAAAAAAAAAAAAATGTCTTAATTTTTTTCCTAACCATACCAGAAAATCACATAGGTACTTGATTCGAGATACTCCTAGACCATTAGCTACACTACACATGACTAATAAACGCCACCCTTTAAAAATAAATAATCAAACAACGGCCGGCGGTATGGTCAGCTCGCAGTGCAAAAACATAGACACTCCTTATAGTACACACGACAGCACGTCAGGTTATACAGTTGAACTGCAAAAAACGCTTTTATTACGTAGGGCAAAAAGGCGGTCTCAAGGTCAACATGTATAGTCTGAGATGCCGTCGTGTGTACAATAAATTTTGCTGATCCAGATATCCCAGATACCAGATATTTTTCCCATCTAACTTTACTTAAAATGGGAAAAATATCTGGAACAAATAAACTTTATTAAGTTGTTAATTCATTTATGGTGCTCATCTATTTGAGTTATGATTCATCAGTACCCTTTTAGTTTTGATACATAAATTTTATGAGGGGTAGGTTATATGATACATATTTTTATTCAGTAATTTATTATGTTCCGATTTGCTCTTGTGACAGTAATAAAAAGGAAGGCTATAGTTTGTCCTAATCTGTAAATTAATTTATCTATTCATAATCTTATTTCAGTAAACTAGCCAGATCTATAGATAAGGTTCATTTAATTTTACAAGCAACGGGTGCTGTATGAATAAACTTTAAACTTAGTTTACCCCGCGAAGTTCCAAGACATTTTACGAATTATCTTTTGGGACTTCATTTTCTCCGAAACTTAAGTTAGAGTACTTTGACGCTTAGGTATTATATTTCTTTGTCACAGCTTCTATTTATAGTATACTTAATAGTGTTTAATAAAGTTTAACGCGACTTTATTTAAATAATCGAGAGAAACCTTTTTAGATATTTTTTGAGCTTGGGATGATGTTTGAGGGACGTGAACAACTAATATTTATTTTTTATTTCTTTAAGACCTCAAACACTCAGGTTGCGTTCCGGTCATGCGATCCGATCTCAGATTTATAACCATGGAAAGTTTTAATGTTTAATTTTATTACTTGCCACGGTTAAAATGTACTCTGTGACGTTCGATGATCCTAGTGATTAATGTGTTGGAATGCAACCATTAAAATAAATTAGTTTCCATGGTTAAAATCCACTCTAAGGCGATCGATGACCCAGCGATTAGCCTGATGAAATGCATTCAATGACACTTTTTTTCTACATTGTCAATGAGCCCATACGCGTCAATAAATTAAAAAGTAAAAGTGTGGTATAAAAATTTAAAAGTTATTTTATCATGCAGTTGATTGAACTGTAATGGGTTATTTTTTAGCCAAGTCAGTGACTGTCAGTATTTAATAAAAAAACAAACGTATTTGTATTTGAACGACTGTAAGAAAATAACCTTAAGGTGGGTCATCGGTCATGATTCAATTTGGTCGACTGTACTATGAACCAACAAACAACTTTTGATTTCATCAGTAAACCGACTCAGATTGATCACACCCAAGATCAATACGTAACATATCACTTCTAATATCCGATCGTTACCCCACCGCAGGCTAATTAGTAGGGCTAAACGCGTGAACTTTGCGGCTAACGGTCTGGCCACGCGGCGCGGCGACCGGAGACGCGACTAGCGAATTAGTAATATTATGCGTATATTATTTATGTGAATGGTGAGTTGACCGCTGTGCAGTAAGCAGCGAACTAAAATCTATTGAACAAGCATTCCGCTCAAAAGATAGCATATAACCAAAACAAAAATGACAAGTAAGTGGGCGGGGCTAATGCTGGCATTTAATTATGCAGCACAAAGCGTCTGAACTCTAGTTGAATAGTACCAACCATAATCTGTATAGGTACTCATAGATATTTTCTAAACGATAATTAAAAAATATTAAATACTTATAATACGTTATCTCTGCATCTTTTTGCCTTCTTTGCGTCTTTTACACTATTTGACTACACATAACGTCTTCTAATAAAATCTCTTTTCTTTAAAATATAAACTGCAATAAATATTGTAAAGAACGCTAGCGTCTGTCATCGGGCACGTGGATGGCCCGACTAAATGCTGTGCGAGTTGTCATTTATTTAGCCCCGTGGTGCCATTTTTAAGCTTATAATAATTGTTTGCAAATACACTTCCATAGATCCATAGATTCCATAGTTCGCTGGCGGTAAACATGTCGAGCGCGTGAAGCAATCTCGCGTCACGTCACCGTCGCCGGTTCTCTTTCTCTTTTTCTTCATTCAATACGGGGTTTGCCGTCTATTGCGTCTATTTTACGTTCGACCAGATCAATACGCAGCCAGTCCAGCACAACTAGAAACGCTCAAAGCGCTTTCACATTAGTGACCATCACTTCTAGATCGCTGTCGTCGCCGCCGGTTCCCGTGGCCAGGCGGTTACGGCCAGCAGTGGCATGCGGCCGAAATTACCACGATTCATCATGACTGTACCAGCTGAACCAGACAACTATGAATCATAAATTAATTCCCTTATCTCCGTTACAATTACCTGATATGATTTGATAGGGACATTAAAGTTGATTGAATTCCAACATTTGATTACACTATACAGGGTTAGTTTTTAATCAACATCCAATTTCTAAGGATGGATAGTCCATGACACCGAACAACTTTATCTTTGAAAAGTAAATTGAAATGCCTATTCACATCAACATATACAAAGCAGTGATTAAAATTGAGGTTGACCAAAATTTTGACTTGTTTTTGAACAGTTACTTAATTATTTAGTTTCTAATCTTTTCTTAAAGATTTCGATTACGAAAAAAACCCTGTTTCTAAGGATAGCTTTTCATAATCCGAGTAACGCATCACTTAGGTTAAAAGGTTATCTTATCTCTACTTCAAAATTCAAAATTCAATTCAAAACTCATTTATTCAGTCTAGGCTGTTACAAGCACTTGTGAATGTCAAAGAAGCTACGCCATCGGTTCGCGAACCCTAAGCGGGAGACCTTGTAACGAGAAGAACCGGCAAGAAACTCGTCAAGGGCTACTTTTTTCTCTCCCTGTATATTTCATACTGATTTGTCAAAATTTGAAAAATGAGGAGGATGAGAAGTTTACATTCAATGGGTAGGTAAAATAAATTTCAACTAGTTGAGAAATCGCTGTCTACTACTCGATAACACATAGCTAAGTGTGCAGCAGTCTGATAACAGTTATTGATAATTTAAGCTATGTAGAACTAAAGTAATTGACATAGCTCGAAGGAATGCTTAGCTGAAGTGGCAGTGGGCGGGACATATAGCGGGAAGAACCGATGGCCATTGGGGCGGAAGGGTTCTGGAATGGCGAGCGCGCACCGGACGACGCTCCGTGGGTAGGCCCCCGACAAGGTGGCCCGGCGTGAGGGTGAAGGTCGCGGGAAGCTGCTGGATGCGAGCAGCGCAGGACCGGACCGATTGTGGAGATCCTTGGGGGAGACCTATACCCAGCAATGAGTGTCGTGCGGCTGATATGATGATGATAATGATGAAAGGCAAGTTCGTTGTTCATTGTAGTGGTTCTGTGTTAATTTCTGTTAGTTTTGAGAAGACCTAATTTGTGTTTAACTTGGAAATCGTTGTATCGATGTTTGTTCATATCTACCTTATTTATCATACTATTATCAGTGTTACAAATTAATCATTTACTAGAAACTTCTCAATTCGTATAAATCCCTTACATGTTTTATTTCACTATAGTAACTAGCTAGTAAAACGCCTAGTTTTTAATAACAATAAATTCTTCTTGTAAAGGTGATATTTCACAATATTTGTTTTTATTACTCTATTCTTCAATCATCTTCAAACCCCTTAGTGAGATTCACAAATTTCACGTAATAAGATTAGCCCGTCTGAGAACAGATTTCACCTTATCCATTCGAGTCAAAAGGTAATAAATCAGCAAGTTCGCCGAAACAAAATAAGCGGCGCGTAAATAAAGACCTCTGCAGGGTATCGCGGAGAAATATACCTATGTTACAGTCAAAGAGCGGAATTGTATACATTACCCGTAAGTGTCCAGACATTTTGAGAATTAGGCAATTTGCTGGACGTTCGACGACGTTTTAATAATTGCAAGTTTTGCTACAAAGACCATTTGTTTAGTATCGCTCCATAGACGTTTTGGTTAGTTGGACGTTTTGTTACAGACGGATACATAATAATCATTAATATTATTTTTTATTATGCCAATAAACCAATACTTAATCTTAGGTCTTCCTCAAGGTATTAGTTAACCATTATTACTTTATCTTATTTCTACGATACTAAGAAGACAAAGTTAAATATATCATTATCTCTTGTGAGACCTTGAGTGCATTCGATTAACAATTTCTTTTTAAATTTTGAGATTTTAGCATTCACAATGCTCGGACGGGTCATGAGAACATGATCTGGTGTGTGTCGTATTTTTTCTAGTATATTATTTAGTATTATATAACTAATTCTTATCGGTGTTAGATATAATATGCAAATATCATTTGCTAATAACAACGTCATTGTGAATATTATTAAAATGCATATTGAGTATAGTCGAGGAGATGATTACATGTAAATAAACAGTTGTCAAAAATATTTTTGTTAAATAAATGAGGGGAAACGTGGACGTTTGAAACTTCTCATTAATTTTCAAAGAAACAAAATAAACAAATACTTAATAATTGAAGCCAATACAATAATTGGTTAGTTGGATTAATGCCGTATTTCACACTTGAACTGTAACACATACACAAGTCGAATATGAACATTATGAAGGAAAGCATGATGGATGCAGATCGCGGGGCGTACTGGCTAGATTACTGCTATTCATCACCGTATCAGCCGGCGCTGCTGCTTAGCGTCCCAGCCGAATTTATAAATAATTTACTCATAATTGACTTTAGTTAGTTGCCTTGTAATTTCGACTTTTAAAAAAAAAAACCTGACATGATAATGGCAAGTAGTTGTAATAGCGGCTCTGGTTGTCATCTGTGAAGGTTTGAATAATAAAATAAAAACGTGAAAACTTAAATGTTATTTGATGTAAATGTAGCGTCAATGTATGCCACAAAAATCTCAAACACTTTAGTTTTATGGTTATGCTCAATCAAAATGTGTTAAGTTAAAGCTACCTACTTCTAAGAAAAGGTTGGAGGGATACATTATTACCCAGTGACAATTTTGAAGAAATCTTATTATTGTTTTTTTAAGTACCTGAACGTCGTAGTCATGATTGGTATTTTACTGTTTGACTTGCAACACGCGACATGACAAACACGCAAAATCTATGTCACAAAATATCTTAATAGTTAAGATAAATAATATTAGAAAAACTACTAGAAAAAATCGACTCACCCGTAGCACCTCAGACGGGACTCGAACCCGCACCCTTAGGATTCCCAATGAATAATTGGTCAGTGCATTGGGCCGGAATCCCAAGGGTGCGGGTTCGAGTCCCGTCTGAGGTGCTACGGGTGAGTCGATTTTTTCTAATATTTTTTCTAATATTATTTATCTTAATATAAAAATATCATTATGAATGCGAAAAATCTAAATTTAATAATCTTAATAGTTAATTTACTAAATACCTAGAATAGTATTATAATTATTATCTACTGTATTAAACATGGCTATAGTCTAATGTCCCTTAGTCGTACGCAAAAACTCGGTATCATCCCTTAATCCACTCACTGCTAGCGAGATGTGATTGGAAGGAGATGTCAAATTAACTTTCTATGGCTCCCTTGTGTGTCTAGCTTTTATCCGACGTAACTTTAGGACGACCTTAAATAAGCAGGGTCACCTTGACCCCTAACAACATGAGCGGCCAACTGTCACCTAAAACCAATTAGTATGCTTATATTTTTTTAATTTGAGATTTTAGCATTCACAATGCTACTTTTATAAGATAGTAAATAATATACTAGAGAAAATTCAACTCGTCACCAGATCATTTTATTAGGCGGGATTCGAACCCGCGACTTTTGAAGTCCGGTCTAATTCTCTTCCAACTGATTTACTGAGTCACTTGCGGCATCGTCGAAATTTTTCGTAGCAACTTTCGCAAGGGTCGGTCATTGCGAAAGTTGCTTAACCTCCGTAATCGCTGACCCAGGCGCTATACCAATGCGCCACCAAGCTCTTTAACCTCGACATAACGTAGATCAGTTATCAACAATAGTCTATTGTTCCAAGATCAAATTATGACAATACCCATATGGATATTCAAAAAATTGTTTCAACTAAATATCTTGTTTTAATCTAAGTAAATATTCGAATGAACTGCTATCGCATGTTGCTCCGTATCTCACAGAAAGCATTTATCACAGTGCCCCAGAGAAAACATAAATTTTCCGGGATAAAAAGCAGCCAATGTCAATGGAGGTTCAGCTATCTTAACACCAATTTGGCTGTGTGAACAAAACTCACACGACAAAAAAGTATTCTTTGTCTTCTATAGAATTAGCTGCGTTCATAAACTCATTATCATGAGTCATCATGACTCATGTTTTTTTCAGTTACCCGTTAGTTATACAATGAAGATATACATAAGCTCAAAATGTTTAGTGATAAGAACCACAGGCAGAAGTCATATCTGCTGACAAGCCAACTTAGTCCGCAGCTCAACAAATAACATAAATTTTCTCAGTACATTTGTCTCTCCAACATTTTTCTTATACCTTGAACAGTTTAATGCCTGAACCTGAATGAACAGGGTAAAAAACTGTTCTATAACAATATAAAAGAGAATTAGCATTGAAATTGCAACTCCGACAATTGCTCAGGTAAACAAATAGTGGCTTAAAATGCAGCGCAGTCGTGCCTCCATCGTAATGCGGACGTCTCGCCACTTACACTTATAAATGGCCTCTTCTGATATAAGGCAAATAGATGACTCTGCAACACGGACTGTGCTTCCCTAGAAACGGTATTTTATAAGAAAAAATAGGGACGAGCTTAAATTCGATGAAAGGCAGGACCGTAAGTAATACCGTGGTTTTTTTTCAGAGCTTGCTACCATGAATTCTTTTAATGCGTCGAGTTCTAACAACGATTTAATAAAAAAATGGTATTTATTAAAACATGGATGAATCCATGATCAAAAAACAAAACCGTCGGATTGATAACCTCCTCCTTTTTTGAAGTCGGTTAATAATGTTTGATGAAAACACTCAAATTAAATGTGTATTTACAGGTTTCTAAAGTTGTTATGAATGTTAATAATTCATCGGCATGATGATATTTCACCTACATAGGTACCTACTATACAATGGTAATATCTTTTCGTTGAGGTCTTTAAACGAACAGAATAAATCATTTTTAATGAAAAAAGGCTTAGAATGGAATAAACTTTCTTAAGCTTTTTGTAAGAAACTATAAGTTTACACAGGTTTCAACTTGACAATGACCTTTGATCAAATTTTCGATTGAATATCCTAAAACAGTTTTTTTGTATACAATGCAGGGAATTCATAGAATATATTAAATATAATGTCTTATCAAGAGAACTAACAAAAACTAATCATATAAATTTAACAGAAGTCACGTACTTACGTGTGTTTTGTTTATAATGCTTCGAATAGAATGCCGACGAGTCTAGAAATCGGCATCAATGGCGCAGTCGATTCGATAAAATGAGAAAATAATTTATTGGTGGTAAAATGCATGTTAGCTAAGCTTTTCTATCGAATTGGATGGTATCTTTTATGGCCCGTGAGGTGCATGGTTTTTTTATTGGCAATCGCTATTAGCGTACAGACATATTTTTAATGATCACAATACATCTGTAGTTTTATTAATTCTAGTATGTTCAAATTATAACTAATTAAAATTAAAATTAATAAAATTAAAATTAAATTTAAAAATATTCGTGTGTAAACACGAATATTTTTGTAATTTATGTTCATGACGCCAAATTGGTACTTACCAAATAGAGACCTACTAAAAAAATTAAAAAAGGTTTAAAAACACGACTGCAAAAAAATTGTTTTTTCAATTATTTATTTTACTTTCACTCTATCCTAACAGCGCTTTCACATATTACATTAGTAGCGCTACAGCAGCTTCTTACCCACTTCGATTCGCGAACCTTGTGCTCCGCGAACTTATATTGTAGGTTCGCTGAGCTCAATATGGACACTATTGCGAACTTCTACATGCTCCTCCTTTGTTCGTTCGCATTGGATCGCAAAATGTGGGGCACGCACCGAGGTTCACACACGTACACACTATATGGCGCCACAATTTTGTGATGGTGCAATGTTGCAGGTTCGCAGAGCGCCGCGTAGGGGCCTGGAAAGTCAGACCACCCGTCGAGTCAGAGGGAGACTGCCACCGCACCCCCTATGACTGATCGACGGAGAGAGAGCAAGTAGTGAGGGGTTTAGTTGGTAGTGGTGCCTCCTCTCGACCACCCCATCTGGTCAGCCTACCTGAGTAGGTAACCTTATGGGGAGTTCGGGAGAAGGCTCTCTCCCTACCCCCCCTCTGGGGAGAGGTAAGAACCCCCCGGCTCCCCCGCCGAGCCTACTATTTAGGCTCAACGGGGGCGCCGGGAGCGGCGAGAGACAGCCCAGGAGTGGCTTCCTGCGCGCTGACCGAGTCCAACATGCCGTTTGGTATACCTAAAGATTGTATTTGCCCTCACTCTAATAAAAAAAAAAGATTCGCAGAGCGCGGAGGTTCGCGAACCTAAGTGGGCATAGTTCTACTCATGAAGACGGGTTTGCTATGAATGTGTTAGGTGTGCACAATTGCACATGCACATTATTTTAGTGTTACAGTGTTTTAGTGTTAGTGTTACAGTGTTTTAGTGTTAGTGTTACAGTATTTTAGTGTTACACTAAAATAATGTGCATGTGCACGCCTAACTCATTCATAGCAAAACGGTCTTCATGAGATAATAGAATACTACCCACCCTCATATGTATGGATATGAAAGACGCGCGAGCGCAGCTAAAGCGCCTTCAATGTGAAAGCGCTCTAAACATAAAATATCGGCATGGGATGACAGTATCATCACTACACTAAAAAAGCGACACTCCACAAAATATGGCTGTAGCACACCGTAGATTTAGAAAAACCAATATTCCTCCTGTCATATATTGCGGAATGACAAAATGACATGTGGAAACGATGTAAAAATAAAAGAAACACTCCAATAACCGACGGCTGAATGATTTCGGTGCACAGAATAGTGGACTTTCGTGATAATCCTTGCAGACTGACTCTGAAAGTATGTATTTTTCCATTGGTATAAACTTTCCTCATTCTAAACACACTGAGAGAAAAAACACTTTATTTAATTCGAAGGACAAAGTTGGAAAGGGCCGTGATATTTTTTTTTAAGAGTTGTGTTGTGTGTGTAACAGTACTTGTATGCAATTTAGGTTCTTGTACTAAATTAATTCATTAGTTTATCGTACTGGTGTTTCTTTTTAATTTGACATAGGTACTTACATTATTATCGGTGTAATGTATAACATAATTTTTTTTTTGTCGAAACGAAATGTCCTAGTGGGACTTATAAATTAAAGCCCCGGTCCCCAACATTGATGGAGTCGAAACAATGATAGATATTTCGATTAATTTTGTCTCCGCCGACTAGTTTTGGGGTTGAATCGAAATATTCGCTCGACCCTCGACAAAATATGTCCGGTCCACGATAGATTAGGCGGCTGTCCAGTGGTTTCGCTGTCCCAATTTGATATTGCCGGTCGTGTAAAACCGGCTTTAGGAGTCGTTTGGTCCAGATTTATATACATTTCCGATTGTGATTATGTGATCTGACCTTACTTTACTTCCAAGATTTGTTTGGTAATTGAAGTGGTTAAGTAAATTAAAGCTTAATATTATTATGGATGTAAGTTCGGGAGTTTATGGTAATTCCAAAAAACTCCCTTATTTTACAATTAGGTACGTATTAAAGTTATGATGGATACGTATAATATAATCGACGACTATTATTTGACGACTTCCGTGGTCGAGTGGTTTTGTAAATTGGATTTCAAGGTGTCGCCATCTCTGAGGTCCCGGGTTCAATCCCCGGTTGGGTCAATTTAGAAAACGGAATTTTCTATATTGGCTCAGGTCTGGGTGTTTGTGATACCACCGTTGTCTCCGATTTCCATAACACAAGTGCTTTAGCTACTTACTTTGGAATCGGAGCAATGTATGTGATGTTGTCAAATATTTATATTTATTTAATCTGCGCACGATGAGAATGGGATGCTACCTTTTGGAACTGAGACGCGCACGATCCTTCAGCCAGCCACCGGAGCGTCGGAAAACTCGCGTAGATGCTCGCATGATGCTAGTTGTGTAGAACTGTGCTTGTGAATTTCTGCTCAAGTTTTATTTTAAATGCGATATTTATATAGTATTGTGTGATTATTTTAGAAATTAAATAGTAATGAATGAAAAAAGGGGTAGAACTTTTAACTTTTTAAAAATAAATTTTTATATAAATAGATTTAGAATTTTTCGCTAACACTACTTGACTGTTTAACTGTCATTTTAGATTTGCTTTCACAAGGTCCCATCCCATTCTAATCACGCGCGGATTATTCCTTTTAACCTTTACCATTTCTTTTTCAAATACAAATAACTTTATAAATAACTTTTTACTTTTATATTTTATTTTATGATAAACAATTTTCCTTTTGTGTAGTTTCTAGCTTAGTTTCATTATTATCTTGCTTTTGTTTAAAATCAAAGAATCCACAGTTTTGTTTAATATATTAGCGTTGACCCTTTTTGTTTGAAATTTCTTTTGTTCACTTTTGTCTCGTAATGTTTTCATAAGTGACTGTTTAGATGAAAGGTAGGGTAGGAATATCTATGAAACATGTGAAGAGCCCAGGAGAAGAATGATCAAAGTAATTTTTGGTGAATTTGAAGAAAAAATATTTTTTAACTATTCATCAACGCCCGAGCGGACGTATGCGGCCGGATAACAATGGAATATCTATTGTGTCTCATTTTCCGGGCATTGAAGGGTTAAAGCTTTGTAAAAACATAATAAAAGTGACACATAGAAATGCCACTTGACATACATAAGTACTAATATTTTTGTTAAAAAAAATAAGTTATTCATAATTATTCTATTCATTGTTTTCTTCATTGACACCCTTCATTAACTGAAATAATTATCAAAGTCATATTGAAAACCTCCGCGTGGACATTCATTTGAAAAGTAAGAACTATCAAAATTTCAACGACTAATCTTTTTTTACTTTTGCCACATATACAAGGTGTTACAAAAGTACCCCTAATGCCGAATATGGTAGATAGGTACCATCAAACTGAACAACTTTTACTATGGGACCAACTTTAAAAACGCGAAAAAAAACAGCTGTTCATACAATTTGATATTTTCGTAATTAATTTTGGTATGAAACAGCTGTTTTTTTTTTCGCGATTTCAAAGTTGGTCCCATAGTAAAAGTTGTTCAGTTTGATGGTCCCTATACACCATATTCGGCATTAGGGGTACTTTTGTAACACGTTGTATAACCTGGAGACGACAATGCGACAATAAATTAAATGTCGTATAGCTAAGAACTCTCCCATGCAGTCTCATAAAAAAACAATTAAAAATATTGACGACCTCCGTGGTCGAGTGGCTTTGTACACCGGTTTTCAAGGCGCCGCCATCTCTGAGGTTCCGGGTTCGATCCCCGGTTGGTTCAATTTAGAAAACGAACTTTTCTATATTGGCTCAGGTCTGGGTGTTTGTGATACCACCGTTGTCTCCGATTTCCATAACACAAGTGCTTTCTTTAGCTACTTACTTTGGAATCGGAGCAATATATGTGATGTTGTCAAATATTTATTTCTTTATATTTATGTATATCCAATAGTTTTGACACAGGAAATATTTTTCAGTACAATTAATTTTAGTTTGATATAAAAAAAAATATTTTGTTCCTAGGAATTATTTGATAGTTTTAATATACTCCTATGAATTAGTGTCACAAATGTTTTCATTTATTGTCGTATTGTCGTCTCCACCCCGTATGATTTTATGCCAAAAAATAAAAGCAAATTTTTCGGGACATCCTTTTTCTTTTGGATAGGCAGCCTCAGCGTCTTCTAAACTAGATGGCGTTGAGTTAGTACTCAAAACTGGTTTTAGGGTGACTGATCGTTTTTCCCTTGGGCTCTTCATGTGGGTATAGTCCTCCACGTCTATTAATATGTATACAGTTTAGAACTTTGTAACTCTAAAAGCTATTACTATTTTGAACAGAAATCAATGCTAAATGACAACTAGAACAAAGTGATCAAGTTGTAAGCTGTGTACCATATTTTTTGAGACGTAACTGTAAGTTATTTGTATTTAACAAAAGTATGAATTATTATAGGTGAACAATAGTTTTAAGCAATGAATTTAAAAAAAAATAGCTAAATTATGTGCAGTTGGGGTAAACCCTAATAGTGTTTATGAATTTATTAACTTCATTGTATTTAATATGGCAGACGAAATAATCAGCAAAGCTATAATATGCACAATTCGATTTCTACTGCGAAAGAATTGACACTAATGACCAAGTAATTTTTCAAAGGAAAGGATTGGACACTTAGTTCGTCAAAACAAATCCATATTCATCTAGCTATGTTACATGATACCAGGTTGATAATAGATAATATCAGGTAAAAAGATATGGAATGGCCTTCAGGCTCACATTTTCCTTCCAATAGTACTGAGAGCAGTGAACTTCTTCAAAGAGCCATAGGAAAATTTGTGAAGAAATAATACGTCATCATATAGGGAGGTAGGTAAAGCAAAAAAAGACATGAGATGGTTTTAAACCATGAGACGTTATTGGTTGCACTGAAAGCTTACCGCAAAATCAAGTGGTGATTTTTTTTATAAGATTCCCGATATCAGTTCTTTGGCATCCAGGCGCGCATTTGCCTTCCAAGACCGAGAGCAGTTAACTTCCTCAATGGCCCATAGGATTAGCATCGAACAACGATTACAAGACCACTCTACGGTTCCGCCGGTAAAATATGGTCGATTCTAACGGCCTAAATTAAAATTTTCTCGATTGCCCTCGATAAGCTTTAATGGAAATTAATAATTATTTTAACTTATGAATCTTTATCCTGGGTATTATTATCGATACAATATTTTGATTCCAGTTGACTTGCGGTGTAAAATTTTAGTTAAACAGGTGGAAAGAGATCTAGAAGAATGCGAGTAAATTATTTCAAAAGTCAATCTTTGTGGAAAGTTAGTTCGACTTAGTTAAGACGTCGTTTTTTATTGGCCATAGTTGGTTTTCAAGTAGGTAGTAGTTGACTTTTGTTATTAATTCAGCTATTAACACGAATAACTTGGCTTCATATATTTTCTTATTTTTCCTATTCTAGTTTGTTCACAAATAAACCAACAAAGTTGTGAGCTAACTTTGTATTTTGATGATGTTTTCATATAATATGTAACTTTGTGTTCTTACTGATACATTCTCATTTTGTAATAATTTAACCTTAATCGTAATGTTGGTAAACAAACAGAACATGCATTCTGGAGCTAACAGTAAATAAACAAATATAAATATTAGACAACATCACAAACATTGCTCTGATCCCAAAGTAAGTAGCTAAAGCACTTGTGTTATGGAAATCAGAGACAACGGTGGTAAACACACACACCCAGACCTGAGCCAATATAGAAAAGTTAGTTTTCTAAATTGACCCAGCTGGGGATCGAACCCGGGACCTCAGAGATGGCGACACTTTGAAACCGGCGTACAAATCACTCGACCACGGAGTGTTGGTAATAGCGTGATATCTGTGTGATTCTTTTGATTTCCGGTATTGATATGAATGCAGAATAACGAAATCTCTATCTCCCGTATACAAGAACAATACTCAAATTATCCATGCCTATGCGTACGCACAACGTTGAAAAAGAGCTCTTACAAACGTATTCACAAACATTACTATGAGGTCTCACAGTGGACGCGGACGCACAGCGCGGCGTACCAACTACCGATCACACGTAATACATAAAACAAACGAACCAACCACAGATCTATATTTCAACGCAGTGCGTTCGCATAGAAAGGGTCGTTTGAGTATCGTTCTTGAATACAGGTGTGTAAACACACACCCGTTTGTTTTACGTATTACGATTTGCGTCCGCGGCAACTATGAGACCTCATAGTAATGTTTGTGAATATGTCAAAGACATTATAGGTAATTTTCATTTATGCATTGGCAACTCAGGGTTCTCTCTAGCTAACCTGAGAAGTTTTGTACTTTATGTAGGTTACCAGAAAAGCGTTACGTCCCTAATTAAGTTGAAAAATTGATGGCAATTACTATATATGAAAAATACCCACAGAATTTAACATTTTCCTGCTACTCTCACACTGTTCGAAGACGATGTTTCTTTCCCTTATATCACCTTTATACTCGCACGAAACGAAAGAAACATAAAATATCTCGGCACCCCTTTCTAGCACTGTCACAGGCGAACGTAAGAACAAATCTTGGCAATTTGCAGCGTTCGAACAAGCCAAACTCACAAAGTCCATCTCCACCATAAAAGTCACATCTTGGTGAAAAACGAGATAAGTTACAAAAAAAGTTCGCCCGCTTTTATGCTCCGCTACACTCCCGCGTGATATTTTATGGTAATTTTTGTTGAATCAACATGAGCATGAATATTTGTCTGTAATGTAACACAGAGGTAGTAGGGCATGCAAACCGGTTAACCGGATAACCGAAAAAACCGATTAACCGACAGAATTTTGAACCCGGTTTTTTCTAGTCATAAAACCGAATTATTCGGGTTTTTCGGTTATTTCGATTAACACACAGCATACACAAAAACTCAGAGAATTTTATAAACAAACCACCGATACCTGACCTTAAAAGCACTTTTTATTCAGGGTTTGTTAATCTTACCTGCTTGTTAAATAAAGATTTGTGATATCAGAGTTCTATAATTGTTATTGAATAATTTAACATTAACCCATATAGCATTTAAACTCAGAGAGGTTGCGTCGACCTCCCTTTTTATCCCTATCTACAAAACGAACTAACTATATCTTTTTTCTTCCGCCAGTTCTTTCTCTCAGAGGCCTCCCAATTTGTGAACTGGTAGTAGATTCAGTAGCTAGATCTTGTTTTCTAATTAACTTTATTCAATTTAATTCAGTAATAATTATTAAAATCAGAACGCAGCTATAAAATAATTTAATAAACTTGAATACATTTTTATAAAATTTCGAGCGGGTAATTTCATAAAAATATGAGCAGCCTTTTTGCTTTAGTCCTCCCGTGACCACGGCCCCTGGAAAGGTGTCGAAACGTCGGGAATTCTAAAAAACCAATAAATACAAACTAAATAATTCCAAAACAACACCTGAATTAATAATATACGCGCTGTAATCCGTAAAAAGTGTTCTGATTGCATTACATTACATTTCATCAATATGAAATGCATATAAGTATGTTTAAAAAAAGATATTTTATCTCAATCTCTCTCTTATGTTTAATTTTGACTTTGTTATGAACCTCAAAGGTTCTAAAGACGTGTTTTTTATTTTACGATTTGTTGATTTTATTGATTTTTATGTTAGAATTTTATTAAGGTTAATAAGTGCATAGTGGCATACATAATTTAGTTACGTGATTGATCTCAAATGTGTTCAGAAACTAATGTTAATTCGAAAACGAAAGAAAATAAACAGTTTTTATTATTTTACCCTTTTTATTGAATTTTATTAAAAAAAAAACCGAAATACCCGAAAAAACCGGGTTACCCGGATTTTTTTTTGTGAAAACCGAAATATTCGGTTTCCTAAAACTACCCGGTTTTTGCATGCCCTAAGAGGTAGTAACGGGGGAACGTAAATGTATTGACATGTTTTGCCTGAAATACAAACTTATCATTAATTTACCTACATAAGTTGGTTCCATAACAAGTAAATTAATATTTTGCAATTCTAGAAAAAAATAACTAATTAATATAATTTTCGCCTTTCTTTCCTCTAATGAGAAAATATAACAGAAGAGATTTATTTACTTGTTACTGTATTGTCTCACTTTAATTATTTCTGGATATATAGCCGGACCTCAACATAATTGGTTTTCACGTTTTTCCCCAAATACGGAATAAATAGCATCTCTGCACATGTCAGTGGCCAAGCAATACAATACAATTCGGCTCTATTGTGTAGCATCAACCGCACGGAATCGGATGCTCCTGTTATCGCTGTATAAACATATCAACATGATCACAATAGCCTCGAATCAAGACAGAGAAAGCAAACATTCAGTTGTCGAAAGGGTACTACAGCCAAGTGTAAACAGACTAGGGTAAACAACACACATACGTAATTTTAGTAAAGTATCAGGATATAAGAGCTCATCCGAGAGCGTCGCCTTCAGTATTCAACTGCTTTTACTGCTTGATGTCAAAGCCGGGAACGTTAATGTTTAGCCCTTAATTTAAATCTTGGGTAACAATCGTAGGAACGAGTTTGTTGCGCTAGATTCAGCTACATTTTAACTAAGCTTGTTAGCGCAGTTTTGTAAAGGAGATTGTCTGCTGCACGGGAGACACCTTCAGAACGAGGACTGCACAAATGGAACTAATGAGTTCCGCGCTTCTATGTGTTCTAGTGGCATTGCTGCCGCAGACGCTCGGTAAGGAATTTTATTTCAGCTACATTTTATTTTCCAAGTCTATTCATTTATTCGCGAGAGTTAGCCTCGTGATTTTTACTCTCAACCTTTCTTGTTGTTTGTATGGGTGGTTAATTTTGCTTTCCTCAATATAGTAATTTGTTGCAGTGAAAGCACGGAATAAAAATACGTTCACTTTAGAAACTATGTCGAACAACTCATCGACGAATCGACAGAAGCCACTTCGAAGGCAGATGTTACTCAACATAAATGCACCTCCATTAGTTAGCGATGTTAGTCAGTTACAATCCGTATTCAATGATGTCGCTTGTAAATCATGTATTGCATGTATGGACAAAGCTGTCAAAGCATATAACCATAATATTCAAATAATGTATAATCGTCCCAGCGCTGAAGAATTTAGAGACGATGTTCTTACAAGTGAGGTTGAAGCTCGCAATCAAATGAAAGTCAGATCAAAAAGGGATATTCAACCGACTCCAGAAGCGATAGTAGAAGTACCAAAGAATGTGAAGACTAAGAAGAACAAAGTAAACAAGGCAGTGACAGTGACAAAATACGACATAGACGGTAGAGTGTACGCTTTAAAAGTGAAAGAGACACAGTTCTCCATGGATCGCCAAAATGAAAGGACCTCAGATGCTACTTGTCAAGTGTACAGTGTGAAAAAATCTGTCCCTTGTGAATCACCCGAAGGCGAAGGGCTACTGCAGGCAGCAAAAAGGAAGGCTAATAGGAAAAAGTCTAGGAAAGAGCAGGAAAAAAAAGTGATGTCTACTCCTGACACACCAACGCCAGTGACCACCCATACTTCGTTCAAGAAAAGAGAAGTCGACAATTCTCAACTGCCTGAAAATTTCATGCCTTCGATAGAAGATTTTTTTTAAGAATACCTAGTGCCTAATTTATGTTTTTGTTATTGATAAGGTTTATAACTTTAGTTATTTATACATGATTTATGTTGTTATATTTTTGCATGAAAAATGTTTTTATAGTTTAGATTAAATACCAATTTAATACGAACTACAAGCGTTTATTATTTTTGAGCTTACATATTTTTGCGGATTGGTGGGTGCCAACGTCTAAAAATGCAGCCGGGACCAACGGCTTAAAGTTTAGTCGGCGGCCTTCCGAAGCACGGAGGAGATCGAGATAATAAATTTTTGGTCACCCATCCCATGACTGACCTTTGCGTAAGTTGCTTAACCTCCGCAATCGATGGGCCAGGTGCTATACCACTGCGCCACCAAGCTCCTCATTTTCATCATTCTTTCTTAATTAATCAGTATTCATAATATACCACTTCTTTGCGTCACGTATGTACGTTACGTGACTCCGTCCCACTGAGAGGCGAGCTTTAACAAGTTAAGTAATAATCTTCTTGTAATTAAATAATTAATTGTTGAAAAATAAAAAGAACAATTTTGTACATCCTTTGTGGGACACCTTATATTCATTCTTAATAAATCAGTATTCTTAATAACACTTCATCATACCTCATCATAGTATATAAAAAATCCTGCGCCTCGTATTGTATGTTACGTGACCCCGTCCCACTGGGAGGCGAGCTTTAACGAGCTCGCATCTCGCAGATTAGATGTCATGTTGAGAGATAATAATGTGCATGCATTTTGTGTTCGTATTATTTTCTTTTTATTTCGAGGATGGTGGCGTTTGGAATACAAATAAATTGTTTTAGAAGAGTTTTTATGAAGAGTGACTTCGCTGGTAAAATTATTTTTTTGTTACCAGAGGCTAAACGCACTTTGTACATAGTTCAATTAGCACGTTGTATGTATTACAGTTTCAGTGATGACCTCTTCGTCCGAGCCATATTTCTTCCCGGCGAGATGTTTTTTGAGGTTTGCGAACATGTAATAGTCGCTGGGGGCTAAATCTGAAGAGTAGGGAGGATGTGGAAGTAATTCAAAGTGCATTTCTACTAATTTTGTCATTGTAACGATCGATTAACACGCGTAATTTTTTTTTCACTGTTTTAAAGGTAACAAAAGTTAAGTAAGGTAAAAAATTAGAGCCGTAATTTAAACATTGTTGGCGGGAAATTAAATTTTAATAGATAGCGTTGTAAAGTAGGTACTATTAAAAAAAAAAGTTTGGCCCGCCATTTGTTTATCCTTCGGCCTTATAGTGATGTGTTAGGTATGTATTTGATACTAAGAGTTTTTTGTACATATTATAGATATTATTACAGTTACTATTTCCAGAATTTAAATATTTAGATTTCTGTAAAAAATATGACAATATTTAAAAAATCATACATACCTACAGATTATTTTCACTAACAACAAAAGTTGATTAAGAAATTACAATATTTTTTTTCAAATTTGAGATTCTAGCATTCACAATGCTATTTTTATAAAATAGGTACTGAATAATATACTAGAAAAATTCGAGTCTAGGTAATTCCTCACATTAATAAAATAACGCTGGGTTGGTGGGATATACTAGAAGAAATTTGACGATGCCACAAGTGACTCTGTAGCTTAGTGGTAAGAGTTCGATTCTCGTCCGAGAATATGATATGGTGTGAATCGAATTTTTTCTAATATTTTATTTAGTATCTCCTAAACAAAGTCTAATAATTAAATACCCACGTCCTCTTAACGAACTAAAATACAGATGCTCTCTTTTCAGAAGATCAGATTGCTTTAATTCTATTTCAAATAGAAAGGCGGTCATTATCTAAAGCTAGTTTCGCGCTAAAAACTAGCTTCAAGAGAAAGAACTACCTAAATGAATGGACCGATAAAACATTTCTAAATGAGGAAATCGCCACAAAAGGATCACGTGCGAACTTCGCCGTTATCAGCGTTTGGTGCCCACATTCTGTTCTTGGCCAAACTTTGCTAGTCACAGGGTTGTCACATTATTAAAAAACAGTATTTTTAACTTCAAAAAAGGAAGAGATTCTCAATTCGATTGTATATTTTTTATCGCTGTTCGCGCATAACTTTGACATTTATGAACCTATTTTAATGATTATTTTTTAATAGCAATTTTAGGATAAAATTATCTATTTCAATGTAGTTTAACATAACACGTTATTATTTGGTGCAATTTTTTATCCCCCGTAACTTTGTAGTTTATCATAAATGTAAGATTATAGTAACGGATTATGAGACAATGGACGGACATAAATGTTTTTGCGTATTCTTAGAAAGTTAAAGATATTTAAAGAAAAATTTGGCATCTCTCACAAATAAAAAAGATATAAGAAATCGAACGAGAGCCTGAACTTAATTCATAAAAATAGCGTAAAAAGTAAACAATAAAACTTTTCACTTCAATCGTAAAATAATGCTTTTAGTTTTAAAAAGCGAATGCCGATTTTCAGAAGTAAAGAAGTACTTAAATTTTTAATAAAATAAAGCCGCAATTTTTGTTGAATAAATATCGCATTCATGCATCTGGCTGGCCCAACGATTTAATTTACATACTATCACCATTTGTAAGACCCTTTTAAGCAACCAAACCTGCGCAATAGATCTTCTTTAAGTGACTTTAACCGATCAATCTGTATGCTGGAGGTGCCTTCTACTCACCCTTTTACTGGTATAGGTAGGTACACACTACGGCACCTTAGACTATACATGTTCACCTTGGAACCGCCTTTATTCTCTACGTAATAAAGGCTGTTTTCGCAGTTTAACTGTATAACCTGACGTGCTGTCGTGTGTACATAGATATTGATACCAAAACCTACTCTGAATAAAAAAGAAAAAAAACTGATAAACACTAAATTATGTTCGGCACTAATAATGTCTTTGGTTTTGAGTTCTCCATCAGCAAAGTAGTCCATTTTTGACACACAAATGCTTAAAACATTTGATCTTTGCCCTCAATAGCTCAACTGTAAATAAGAAATTTATAGATTAGAAAATAAATACTTCAGTAATTTCAAGTGCCAAGTTCCGATAGCTTTTAAACATATGCTAAAAAATAACGTTATTATTTTCTTCCAAAACAATTTCATTGCGACTATTCTTTCTGTGTATTAATATGAATAATGATATCACTTTGAATACCAATATTACGACAAACACTTTTGATTCTATTAACCTACTCATAATTTGTAACCCTCATCAAGTGGGCAACGTTGAAATAGTTTTGTAAAAGCATTTCGGGCAACCCTACCTCATAAGAGCTGCTAACGAGTTCTGACTTTCCCCAGTCATGTTGTGCTTAGGAGCTTTATTTATCCGAAGGCTTTTCGGAGGCAGGATTAACGTGTCTTTAACGACTGAGCTCTGGATCGCGCCCGGCACTTCGATAACTTGACTTAGAATTAATAATACAACTACAGTGCGGTTGTGCCTCAAGCGGGAAGTAAATTAAGTCTGGAATAAGTGAATTTTGGGATAGCGTTCTTAAAAGTGAAAGTCAAAGTATGAAGATACATTAAACAAAAAATTATTAGTAATTTTGATAATAGGTTCAGGGTCAGTATCAGGTAACGCATCGAACTTTGGAAAGTCTGCCGGGCTTCAAATTAAAACAGATAAATGAAGCCCCAATCGAGCCAAAATGGTGAACCCCAATTTTCATAATGTCATGAACATCGATACATTCTAAATAACTTCGGCGAATAGTACAATACGAAACTTCTATCTTGGATTTATCTGTTTTAAGTTAAAACTCGGCAGGCCGAAGTTCGAAAAGTTAGCCGGTAGGGCCCCTGATCAAACGAATGTGATCTCAAATCCCATGGATTATCTGCCTACTCATAAATAATTCAGTTGGTTTCACACAGCTGTATTAAAGGACCGCACGACCCTTAGCGAGGTAACGGCCGACGTACAAAAGTTGTACGGAACAACAATTTGTTTGCATAAACAAGAGACAATTAGCGGAGCCGAGCGCATAGGCCGACACCTGCGGCACATTTAACGCAGCGACGGGGCATAGGATGACGCGGTTTTCGATTTCAATAAGACCCAGTATATCTTATGCTATTTTTATACAATACTAAATAATATACTAGATGATCTGGTGCGAGTCCTATTTTTTCTAGTATATTATTTAGTATTATATTTATGTTACTTAAACTTTAACATTAATTTAACAACGAATCCAAAGCTTTCAATTTAACAGCGAATCTACTGTTTTTGCTGTTGTTTTATGTCAATAATTCGCTTGCCGCGATGCCGCTATTTTATGTTTACTACCGATTGCATTCGAAAATAACATAACGTATGAATAAACAAATTCTCAGAATAAACAAAACTCAATAAGGTGTAGTGAGATATCAAGTGTATTTATTTTTTCTTTAATCAAAAAAATCCTGTTTTTAAAGATAATATTCAGAATTTTTTTATTATACCAAAAAATACATGTGACCAAAACCACACCACGTATCACCATGGGGGAGGGGGGTTAAAAAGTTGCTAAAAACATCACGTGATTAATGGACGGCCTCTAGGGATGTATAATATTAAGGATTTTAATAATATAAACCCACGGACCTAAAAAAAGACGGACGTAATATCACACTAGAAAGAAGTGAAGTTTTTGATTAAAGAAAAAATAAATACACGTGATATCTCACTACACCTTATTGAGTTTTGTTTATTGTGAGAATTTGTTTATTCATGTATTCATACGTTATGTTATTTTCAAATGCAATCGGTAGTAAACATAAAATAGCGGCATCGCGGCAAGCGAATTATTGACATAAAACAACAGCAAAAACAGTAGATTCGCTGTTAAATTTAAAGCTTTGGATTCGTTGTTAAATTAATGTTAAAGTTTAAGTAACATAAATATAATACTAAATAATATACTAGAAAAAATAGGACTCGCACCAGATCATCTAGTATATTATTTAGTATTGTATAAAAATAGCATTGTGAATGCTTAAATCTCAAAAATTTAAAAAAATAACATAAATATTCCAAAAATATTGACATATCCGCGTCCGCTCCCGCTTCCGCTTGCTTCAATATTTAATATGCCATTTAGCGGTGTGTAGGGAAGGTCGGCCAGAATATAAAGGGATGTTACACAAACAAGAAGATTCGCCGTACATCATAACTATAGCGGCATCTGTGACAAAGACAATCCCGCCAACTTTTATTGCTTTTCTTTGGTTTGGCGATGTAAATGTAATTTGTTGAGGTGTTTCCGACACTATTTGTCTTTGCGTCTTACGAACACATTATTCTACGGGCTTATTTGTACAAAATAGTTAAGGGAGTTGGCCTTGGTCTTTTGTTTGCGGTGAACTTTTGCAGGTAATAATAGCTTTGCTTTATCATGTGCAATGATCATTATGCGAACATATTTATAAGTGAGTGGTTTTTTACATGTTCCAGACATATTCAATAGTTACACTTCAATTGAAAATGTTATTTACCCTTCAAGGCCCGGAAAATGAGACATAATAGATGTTCTATTGTTGTCCGGCCGCATTCAGCCGCTCGGGCGTTGATGATAAGGCAAATACGTGCTAATTTTATCTGTTCAGGGAGCCTACTCAAACGGCCATTCTACTAAAATTAACGCTAGTAGAATATATAGAGTAAAAATGTATGGGATTCCATTATTATCCATTCCATCCCCATACATTATTATTCTATTCTACTAACGTTAATTTTGGAAGCATGGCCATTTGAGTAGGGGGGCAGATATTTTAACATACGACCTCCATGGTCGAGTGGTTCGCGCACCAGTTTTCAAGATGTCGCCATCTCTGAGGCCCCGGATTTGATCCCCGGCTGGGTCAATTTAGAAAACAAACTTTTCTATATTGGCTCGGAGACCGTTGTTTCTGGTTTCCATAACACAAGTGCTTAAGCTACTTACTTTGGAATTTGTGATATTGTGTAGTATACGATTTAAAAATTTAAATCGAAAATATAAAATGTATGAAACAGCTGATATTTTTTCGCAATTTGAGAATTGATCACATAGTAAAAGGTGTTCAGTTTGATATTCCCTATATACCATATTCAGCATTAAGGGTATTTTTGTAACATGTTGTATATTTAATTTATAGTTGTTCTAAAAGAACAAAGGCAAAAATTGTCTATCTAATATACACTAGCTAACAAAGTATATAATAATAAACAAGTTTATAATAGTAAACATTTAGACTTAGACTTCCCTGACAGTGTCTTGTAACTTGAGTGACTCCGAGTAACTAATTAAGTCTCCACCAATAACCTAAACAGAAGGATCAACATTTTTAACTCTGAACTGGAACTCTGTAAGGCGTACGGAAATGGTGTAATTAATGCGGACGAAACTAAAGTCTCAGTTGAAATGAGGGAACAACTCTTTTGCTAAACGGAAACTCGCTAATTTGTAGCTAACATCTGAGTCGTTTCCTGTAGGATATTTGGGAGTGCACCAAACAAATCTGCGGGGAAAATGGAAAAAAACTGAGTTAAGTACGTACGTAGGTAGTGAAATTTCCGCTGAACACAAAAGATCTCTTTGCGGACGGCGAAATTCCAAATGTGGGGTTTGTACAGTTTGTAGGTAAAGTGTCTGACGCTCGTACTAGTGTAAAAATAGTAGTTGGAAAATGGGAAAAACAACCCTTAAAAACACCTATTTTGATGAAGATTTTTTTGTTCCTTTTAATCAATAGTGAAATTACAGTATAATAATAGTACTTACACGACGACAAGTACAAACAAAAAAAGAACAAAATAGTGATATACAATTTGGCAAGTGGATGAAAATGGGTAAACTAAGAAATTCCAACGCAAAAAGGTCGAAAAGAACTTAGCACAATTACAATTCCTATTCTTACTTTTGGTTTTTATTTTGTGAAAAAGATGATTTCAAATAAAAAAGCCAGCTTAAAGACTGAAGTCTTTAAGAAATAACTTTATTGATGTCACTCAAAATATAGATCTCTACCTAACTCTAACAAATTGGACATTTTAAACAATATGCCTTTAAATTGTTATTCCTTGCGCTTGTATTAAAATAAAGTGATCCGTAACTTTTGAAGTCGAGTGTACCGTGCATTCTTCGTCGAGCTACGTTGTGCCACTTGTGTGCTTCTAGAACTGAAATATACTGGTTTCTGACCCTTTTGTATATTTGAAGAATATTTATCGAATTCCTTACAGTAGTGCTATGTTACGAACTCTCATGTGTATAAGTTTGTGAGTGAAAGAAATAAATCAATGTGCTGTGTTGTGAGCTACTTAGTTGTAACATAGGACAGTATTCGCTAATTACTATGCAGTTTAATTTACGACTAAAATATTGGAAACATAATTGGTATTGCAGCTGTTAAGTAACTAGCACAGATTGATTATCTAAATGTTTCACTATTTTACAGTTTTTAATTTTTAGACAAGAATATATTTTATGTATTAGCATTCAAAACCTGTCAATATTTATATAGCTACGAAAAATTGGTTTTCCAAAAACACCCCAAACCACCTGTCCAAGTTTTTCGGCTATTAAAAGCTCAAAAGCTGTTATTTTCTAAACCAAAACAAACAGAACAGAGTATCTATGGACAGATGATACGCTCCATCTCAAGCTGTACATTTGACCTCACCACAAAAGATTTTAAATACTGTTTAATTTAGACACTGTTCAAATGTGATGCCGTCTCTTTCAAACCATATTGTCAGAAAAGTGACAGCATCACATTTACACAGTGTTTAAGTTAAACACTTGTTGAACAGTGTTTTAAAATATTTTGTGGTAAGGCTGAAAGTGTGATAGATATTATAAGAAACAACAGTCGATTTTCATACAAACGAGGTAACTTTGAAGCCTTGGTTCTCCGCCTGGGATTGATTGAGCTGTGATCTGATGATCGCTATGATCTGATCAACAATCAAAGAGCTGTTTGGATATGTTTTAAAAAACCGCGAAGATAGCATTAAGGTGTATGGAAATCCTGAAACTAAGAACTTTGATCCTTAAGCTCTTAGAATGCTGATTGCCCTACCATGAGTTGATGCAAACTGTTTACGCTACCGTAAACTATCGGATATACTGCTCACAGTCAATGCGAGTGAAAGAGAGAAAACGAGCCACAGATCAGTTGAGTGTGTGTAGCGATCTGGATCTCCTCAATTCACTCCCTAGATAGCCGTCATCAGATCACATCTCGATCAATGCTCGTTTGTATGAAAATCGAATGGTATTTCTAATTTTGCGTCCACCACATGTAGATGCATAAACGTGCCCCGTGGTAGCTACAATTAGATTCACTGGGCACTATTGTGATTGCCTCGCACAAGCTGAACTGATTAGATCCCTGACTAATTAAATTTGCCTGTAACATGGCACTGCTTATTGCTAGAATCCCTTTGAGAGTAAGACTTGCAAGGACTTTCCGTAGATTGACATTAGATAAAGGTTATGTAAGATGTCATGACTTGAATTAAAATTGATCATTTAGGGTATACATGACCTAGAAAAAAGTAGGCTTATTTTTAAGGGACAAAGAAAAAACAAAATCTGTATATTAGTCGATAAAGATATGTACCACCACTAATATTTCCCCTCCGGCCGTTTTCGCAACTGCGATTCGCAACCAGTTGCGAATTAAGAATTTTCTTATTATTAGAATTACGTATTAAAAAAAGAATAGAATTATTTTAAATAACTTTTGAGATTAAAAAAACAAAATCATTCATTCAACATGGGGGTGAAATATTGCCACCCTATCCCTCATACAACCCCACGTCCGAAAATTTCACACCGCAGGTGAGGCCGTCAAAGAATTTAGGCGATCCCTCAAGATAAGTTTTTTTAATGTTTGAAAGCTTGTGCACACAAATGCGTAATTGCATCTTGGTAAGAAGGAAGTATTTCAAAAAATATTTTTCTGACACTTTATTTTTCGTTTCGCGAATTATTTTCGGAACAGTCTACGTAACGCTGATAACAATGTTGAAAGAGAATGAAGCATTAATTCTTACAAATCCAGATATTATTTCAATAAATTGAGACAAAAATAATATCACTAAAATTTCTATCATCATGCTAAGCATCTTGCCAGGCTGTGGCCAGCGGGGTGAGTTTTCACCAAGATTGAACGAACAGTTTAGATTAGAAAAGTTCGCGCGGGCCCCGGACAAATTGCTTTACTAATACAACGGATTTCCGGACTCCTGGCCGGCTGAAATCCGACAAAAACTTAGACACATACTTCGGTGGGTCGACCCCGAATAAGTTTTGGACTATTAAAGTTTTTGCTACGATTCTAGTGATTATCTTGATGGGACAATGTCTGTTCAAGAACTATGAGAATAATTTAATTAGTTTACAGTTATCATTATTGGTACCGAATAGATTAATATGGTCTAAAATGAAATATTCATTGTAATTATTAAATCACTGATTGAAAAGTGCGGTTAAATAGGTTTTGTTGAGTTCATAAATTTTAAAAACCTGGGCCCTGTTTAACAACGTGACAATTGGCAATTTGGTTTACATTGCAGTGTAGATATGAGTAGTTTGTTATATTTTCAAATTGGTTGACGCAATG
Source organism: Catoptria pinella (assembly GCA_963556745.1). Lineage (NCBI taxonomy): Eukaryota > Metazoa > Arthropoda > Insecta > Lepidoptera > Crambidae > Catoptria > Catoptria pinella. The sequence goes on along the minus strand of OY750774.1, from coordinate 8,602,316 downwards.
AATATGAAATTGGCATGACAGGTGACAAATTGTCATTATTTTTGTTTTTATAGTATATAATATAGAAAGCTAGTTTTCTACGTTGACTCAATCAGGGATTGGACCCGAGACCGCAGAGATAAGAACTGTTGTGCAAGCCACTCGATTACGGATGTCAACTTTCATTAAAAAGGTACCTATCTAATGTCAATCTTTATGTTGTATTATTCAATTTATTTTTTATTCAAATACTGAGTAGGTACAATATCACCCCCCAATATTTTCGCATGACTATCAACCATTTTTAATATCCCCACTACTGGGGCACAGGCCTTCCTTATGGGTAGATAAGGAGGATGAGCCATAACCCACTACGCAGGCCCAATGCGGATTGGTGGGTGTTAACGACTGCAAATGCAGCCGAGACCAACGGCTTAACGTGCCTTCCGAAGCACGCAGGAGCTCGAGATAATAAATTTTTGTCCACCCATCCCATGACCGCGACCCTTGCGAAAGATGCTGAACCTCCGCAATCGCTGGGCCGGGTGCTAAACCATCGAGCTCCTCAATCGCTGGGCTAGGCGTAAACCACACATATTAGATATTTTCGCATATCTCTTTCTAATCAGCTTTGGGATTCCGAAAATCGCATTTCAGTTTTTAAATTCCCAGTTCCATATTCCTCAATGATAATAAGAAGTAGAGAAATATCGGCAGCGGCGGCAGACTAGCCGGTGCATCGGTAATGTGCTCAATCGATTCGGGCCACGAAAGTGCACTTCGTATCACAGTACGTATAAAACTAAAGCAGTATCTCAACCAAGATCTTTTTCTCATTATAAAAAGACCGCAGATAGAGCTCGGCGCGTGCGTCCGTCGGGCGGAACGAGCGTGCGATACAGCACTTGGAGCCCGATCGCGCTAATTAGGAACGATAAAATCAAAACCGCTACGTTGTCATTTAGGTTACATCTTTGGTTTACCTTTAGTATTGTCATTTAAGGCCCCTATATACCTCAACCACTTTTGGTTCGCAAAAGTGCTAATAGTGGCCACTTTTAGCACAAAATTTTACTGAGGTTATTGTTTGTAAATAAACTATAGAACCTTAGCTTCAATTTGTACATGTGAATTTTCGATACATTATGTAGGTACTTAGCGAGCAATAAATTTAATTAAAATGAGGGCGCCACTTGAGGTATATAGGAGCCTTAAATTGTCGAAGATTGGTACCTATATTCTAAGTTCCACAAGCATAGCTTTCGACAATTTTAACAAAGCAAATATTTTTTCTGTTAACGAAACTGAAATTAATGGTGACGATAATATAGTTTTGGTTTTAGTACCCAAACACATGAATATCAAAATGACAAATTCTTAAAAAACCTAATCCCAAAATGCCTGAAATCCGAAATGACTTGACTACTATAATGTCATGCCCTCCGGATCATAAGATCTTAATACCATAGTGTTAAAAATTATCGCGATTGGGTCTCTGACCAACACGACATGTGACGCACGTGACTGGCTGCACCATGAAGTTAATATACTTGTCAGGTATATTAACTTCATGGGTTGCACTGCGAACCTTGCTAGAGCTGTCGTATGCTGTCGTATGACATGAATTCGGGCGTTTGTATGTAGTTGCGTTACTGCAATATTTGTTCTGTGTACTCCGTATGCACTTGCCTTCTTGTGCACGCTATAACAAAGAGGTCTGATTCTGACGTGAGGGAAATCGTAATGCTAGCCTTTTTCATGCAGCTTGTGAGCTTGAAGACAACATGTCTTCATGAATAAACGTAGTTGGAATTGAAAAATTTCATTATGTATGTAAAGTGAGGTAAATTCAAAGTATATTGAAAACTTTGATAAATTCAAATTCAATCAAATAGCTTTCGCCCAGTGTAGTAACACGCTGAAATATTTTTACCAACCGTGTGTCGCTTACAACGTCTTTCGCTTTAATATGCCAATAGAAGATTTTAATCTATTTATCACTAAGAACTTAAAAATATCGAGAAAAAAAAGAGAAAAACGGTCAAGAGTGAGTCGGACTCGCGCACCGACGGTTCCGTACCATCATACTGAAAAGTTTACTATTTAGAGATATCGTTTTATTTTTCCTGTATTCTTTACATAAACTTCTATCACATAAAATAATTTCATACATTTTTCATCAAAAGTCGAAAACTATGCGGCCTAAAAAAATTTTTGAGAATGTGCAAGCAGCGCTCTTTCATATGACACCCCATATGCCCTAATACCCATATGCCCTCACTTCGAATTTTTAAGATACCCTTTCAGGCCATGTGGCAAAAAAATATAATTTTTATTTCTCTCTTATTTGCAAAATAGTTGGGCAAACGTCATCTAAAACTATTCCAAATTTCAAGTTGATAGCACTAGTAGTTCTCGAGACAGATAGACAGATAGACTGGGTCGCACCATAAGGGTTCCTTTTTATCATTTTGGTACGGAACCCTAAAAAATTAGATTTTAAATAAATAATTGAGCCAGACTTTTAAAAGGTACCTTTTTTATCACTGTTGAATGCTCTATTTTAAAATTCCCGCCTTCTACAGTTTGTAACATACTCTATGCCACCGTGTGGCTCTCACCTTTTACTCTGTGGACATCTTTATGTGAAAAACTGTTTGTACTTTGATAATAAAGTATTGCTGAAATCTGGCTCTTTAAACATTGCAATTTCAATTAATTCATTAGGTTATGGGCCCAGCAAGCCCTAGTAATAATAAATACGAAATCTTGCAAAAATATAGTGAAAGTAAAAATTCATAACCTCTATAAGTGCAACGTGCTGTTTTTATCACAATCATTTTTTTTTGGACTAAAATCTTCGAATCATCACAACTAAAATGGCATCAAGCAATTCACTGGCATTAATTGAAAAGTTAACGGGTCGTGAAAACTACGCTACTTGGCGTTTTGCTGTTAAAACTTATCTACAGCATGAAGAGTTGTGGGACTGCATCGAATACAAGGATCCGACAAAAATTGATCCAAAGCGTGATACAAAGGCGAAAACAAAAATAATACTACTTGTCGATCCGATGAATTATGTCCATATACAAGAGGCAGTCACAGCAAAAGAAGTATGGGAAAATTTATCCCGCGCTTTTGATGACTCCGGGCTGACACGCCGAGTAGGACTGCTGCGTGACCTATGCAATACTTCACTAACTGGATGTCTAAATGTAGAAGAATACGTAAGCAAAATAATGACGACAGCACATAAACTGAGAAATATTGGTTTTCATGTAGATGATGAGTGGCTCGGAACACTGTTGCTCTCCGGTCTACCTGAATCATACCAACCGATGATAATAGCAATCGAAAGCTCAGGAATAAAGATTACTTCTGACTCAGTGAAATCAAAACTCTTGCAAGATGTCAAACAAAGTGAAAATAATTCATCAGCGTTTGCTACAAGTCAGAAATTTCAAAATAAAAACAAAAGTTTCTCAAAAGGCCCACGCTGCTATACATGTAACAAATATGGTCATAAAAGCCCAGAATGTAAATCCAAACCTAAAAAGAATCAGAAGACTCATTCAGACAAGCAAAACAGCTCACACTATGCCGCTGTATTCATAGCTTCATTGAACTACACTGATGCCTGGTATGTTGATTCAGGTGCTTCTGTTCATATGACCAAACACCATAATTTGCTTCAAGAAGAAACAACATCAAATATAAAAACTATTAAAGTTGCAAATAGTAAAACATTACCTGTTTTAAGCTCTGGACAAATAAGCTTAAATGTCTACAATGGAAGAGGCCATGAGAATGAAATATTGTTTAAGAATGTGTTATATGTACCTGGGCTTGCTACCAACCTGCTGTCAGTTAGTCAAATTATCAAGAATGGTGGCCAAGTTAAGTTTGATCAGAATGGTTGTGCTATCCTAAACAGAAAAAGTGAGATTGTGGGAACGGCAAGCTTAATAAATAATATGTACCGGTTAAATATGCCTAGTGGCTATGCATGCATATCAGATGTTGTTGAGCAAGATTCTTACCTGTGGCACCAAAGAATGGGTCATCTGAATCTTCAAAGTATGAAGAAAATGACTGAAAATACAGCTGATTTAAAATTAACTAAAGTTAATGAAGATATTAAGTGTATAACGTGTCAGGAAGGGAAACAAACACGTTTACCTTTTAAAAGTCAAGGCTCTCAAAGCAAAGGCCTACTGGAATTGATCCATTCTGATGTCTGCGGACCAATGGAGACACAATCATTAGGTGGAGCCAGATATTTCTTGACATTCCTGGATGATTACTCAAAGAAGATATTTGTGTATACCCTTCATAAGAAAACAGAAGTTTTAGAAAAATTTCAGGAGTTCAAAAATCAAGTTGAGAATCAGTTAAATTGTCGTATTAAAGTTCTCCGCTCAGATAATGGACTTGAATATGTCAATCAAAATTTCTCAGACTTTCTTAAGGATTCCGGAATAGTTCATCAGACAACCACACCCTATACACCAGAGCAAAACGGTACAGCTGAACGCATGAATAGAACCCTAGTGGAAAAAGCAAGATGTATGCTATTAAATGCCAATTTATCAAAAGGCTATTGGGCTGAAGCAATCTATACAGCTGCATACATAATCAACCGTTCTCCGACAAAGTCTCTGTCTTTTAAAACACCAGAAGAAATGTGGTCAGGTCAGAAACCCAATGTCAGCCATATGAGAACATTTGGATGTGAAGCGATGGTTCATCTCCCAAAAGAGAAAAGAAAGAAATGGGACTCAAAATCTCAAAAATTGATTTTTATTGGGTACTGCGAAAATACTAAAGGATATAGATTTATCATACCTAACACAAGAACAGTAATAAAGAGCAGAGATGCCATGTTTCTTGAATCAACAGTTAAAAGAGATTATGTACCAGTCAAGTTAACCATAAAAGAATGTGATAATGAAACTAAAGAAAGTGAAGACCCTGTAACTGATGACTCCTTTAGCAGTGTGACTGAAAACAAATCACAATCAGACACCGAGTACTTACCTGATGAAAGTATAGAATCCTTACCTGAAAGAAATATCACGTTAAGACCAAGAAAACAAAATTTAAATGCTAAAGCAACAGAAGACAGTTCTTACCTGTGCTATGAAGAACGAATCTTACAGAATGATGTTCCTGAAACTTATGAAAAAGCATTAGAATCTGTTGATGCATCAGAATGGAAAAAGTCAATAAAAGAAGAACTTGATGCTCATCACAAAAATAATACATGGAGCTTAGTTGACAAACCTCCCAACGTACGCTTAATTGGATGCAAATGGGTGTTTCGACTTAAAGAAGAATCAACAGGCCTACGCTACAAATCCCGGCTTTGTGCAAAAGGATATGCTCAAACCAAAGGCATTGATTACCAGGAAACATTTGCCCCAACCGTCAGGTACGATTCCATTCGTTTATTATTATCAGAAGCTGTACAACACAACCTTGAAATCGTACAACTGGATATTAAAACAGCTTTTCTCTACGGTGAGCTGGAAGAGAACATATACATGTCTGTCCCTGAAGGTGTAACATGCGAACCAAATAAGGTATGTAAACTCAATAAATCATTGTATGGGTTGAAACAGGCTCCCAGATGCTGGAATTCAAAATTTGACTCAGTTTTAAAGAAATTTGGTTTAGTCAACAGTAAGGCAGATCAATGTGTGTATGTTGGCACAATTAATGGAGCAAAATGTTACCTGTGTTTGTATGTTGATGACGGGTTAATTATCTCCAAAGATAAATCAGCATTAAACGAATTAATTGATGATTTACAGTCAATCTTTGAAGTTAAGATTTGTTCACTCAGAAACTTTGTTGGAATGGAAATAGAGAAAAGTAACAAACATATTTTTATACATCAATCTAACTACATTGAAAAGTTGTTAAATAAATTTAATTTAAACAATGCTAAATCCAACAGTGTTCCAGTAGATCCACATACAAAGTTGGAGAAAGGAGACTGTCAGATAGAAAAAGCCATTCCATACCGAGAAGCAGTTGGATCATTGCTACACCTGGCCATAGTAAGCAGACCAGATATTACATTCGCTGTGAGCCTGGTGAGTAGATTTTTAAATTGTTACAATGAATCCCATTGGAATGCTGTAAAGAAAATTTTTAAATATTTAAAAGAAACCAAAGATTTTGGATTGTGCTATCAACCGACATCTGAGCCCAACATAGTGATAGGCTACAGTGATGCAGATTATGCTAACGACCCCAATACAAGACGTTCAGTCACTGGATATGTTTTTATTAAAAATGGAGCAGCAGTGACTTGGTCCAGTCAAAGACAGCAAACAGTGGCCTTATCAACTACTGAAGCAGAATTTATGGCAGCCTGCTCTGCCACTAAAGAGGCTATGTGGGTCAAACAGTTGTTAAGTGACATTGGTGAATTTAATCAAAAATCTGTGTGTTTAAATTTAGACAATCAAAGTGCTATAAGTGTAATTAAAAACATAAACTTTCACAAAAGATGCAAACACATAGACATTAAGTTTCATTTTATTAAGGAAAAATATTATGCAAAAATTATTGATTTAAACTATGTGTGTAGTAATGAGCAATGTGCAGATATTTTTACCAAACCCTTATGTAAAGTAAAATTTAACCTGTTAAGAGATAAAATAGGAATTAAATCGTGCCATGTTGTCACTAATATTTAGTCAAAGCTTCTCATTGCATTTATTTTTAAAGAAGGCTTTAATTTAGTGGGAGTGTTGAATGCTCTATTTTAAAATTCCCGCCTTCTACAGTTTGTAACATACTCTATGCCACCGTGTGGCTCTCACCTTTTACTCTGTGGACATCTTTATGAGAAAAACTGTTTGTACTTTGATAATAAAGTATTGCTGAAATCTGGCTCTTTAAACATTGCAATTTCAATTAATTCATTAATCACAGTAGCGCTTTTGTTGATATACTTAGCGTATACGAAACTTTGTTTTGTCCGTCTTCAAATACGTATTACCACACCAAAACAGTTCCGCCCTCATTACCATTTTGTTAGAAGTAAAGATACGAGTAACAAAAACAAACCGATCCCAACATCTGGGGCACATGCACATTAAAAATCAAGTTGTTATCGGAGGCCCTCAACTTGGTTGGTCCGGTCAGCTTCTAAGTAGCTAACACTTAAGAACCATGTCGCAAAAAATACTGCGTTCAGTATTAGTAGTGTAACATACAGAACGTTATACACAGTTGGTGTGATAAAGTACTTAAATGTTCAGGTACTTCTGGCCCGAATGTACGTGATCCCTAAAGCGACAACAGTTTCCCCTAAGGACTGTCTGCATTCTCTCTATTCGCTTAATTGAATCCCTCTTCTTATTTCAACAGCGAATAATTAAGGCAATTATATGAAACAGTTTCGTAGCATTGCAATTTTAGGCGGGAGTTTTTACTGAAATGGAAAAGGTAGATAGTTGATCTGCGAATAATCATATTTCTAAATATAGTTTTTTAAACAACATCTGACACACTGTCATAATGTCATTTTATTTTTAAAATTATAATACTTTTCTGCAGTTAAAAGACCTAACTCTTTTAACTGCAGAAAAGTAGGATTATGAACCATTTCTTATCAGAAATTCAAATCTAGACTGCTTTATTTAAATACATATCTAGTGCAATAATAACAAAGCTTGAAATTGCATAGATCAGTGACCCGTTATGATGCATTTTATTCATATTTTAAACGTACTAAGTAAGTGCAACATACACGATAGAGAAGAAAACCTGACTAAAGAGTAAAAAAAAAAAAATTTTTTTTTTATATTTGGCAACATCACATACATTGCTCCGATTCCAAAGTAAGTAGCCAAAGCACTTGTGTTATGGAAATCAGAGACAACGGTGGTATCACAAACACCCAGACCTGAGACAATAATAGAAAAGTACGTTTTCTAAATTGACCTAACCGGGGATCGAACCCGGGACCTCAGAGATGGCGACACCTTGAAAACCGGTGTACAAAGCCACTCGACCACGGAGGTCGTCAGTATCGAATTATCGACAAAGTGGGTCATGATTCAGTTGGGTCGACTGTACCTTCTTCTTTAGTGCACAAAGTGGTTTGTAAAGCAATATTCGGCAATATTCGATTTCCGTTACAACTCGTGTATTGTCAACATAAAGGAATTCAATATTACAGGGCCTTCACTTATCGAGAGCGCAATGCGACACTTAAGTATTTTCATCAAACTCCCAACGATAAATGGGTGTCTCCGCATGAACAGGAACATCTCCTATTATTTCGCGAATGTTATCAGAATATCAAACAACGATTCGGCAAAGTATCACTTAGGGACAATGAGATTCAGACAAAAGATAACCTTACGTGTCTCTCTATAGATTATATAATTGCTTGGTCTTCTTCACTGTATTCACTGTTACGGAGCTTATCTACATGATCCGGTTTTTACACCGTAGCGTATGAAAAGGAAAGAACGACATCACGTGACGGAAATGTAAATGAAAGAGAGCATCAGAAACAATTACTTTAGTGATCGTCGGCAGCGTCGTCGGCTTATTCAGCTAGTTTGTAGGATGGCTTTATTATAATAAACAAATACGAAACTTATAAGGACCTTTAACGCAAAAAAATATGCTTTCGTTTTTTAAAGTTATACATTAATGTGCACCTGTACATGTCGTAAACCGTACATTTAAAATAAAACCGCTATCGTCTTTATTATGCACGTAAAGTGGATTGTTCAGTCGAGGCATTTTATGATTTAGAAACTAAAGAAAACTCTTAATAGGTAGTCGTGCAATGTAAAGGCTCCCTTCAAAAAGGGTGGGGAAAGTAAGAGTAGTGAGGAGCGAGTGTTTTTCACGTTCTCATTATGCGACGATTCGTATTCGAGACGAGGCGGCTGTTACCAGTGTTCGGGAGGTGCCGGGCAACCCATAGCGAACACATCTCACTTCACCGTGCTTACGAACTGCGTAATCGATATCGATTTTCACTCGGATAAAAGAATGTATTCGACTTGCATTCGATTTCCGAACAATAAGTTGGTTAACTCTTTTATTAACTGTGCTGTGGCTTAATTGGTTTCTATCAATGAAGTCGGGTAGGAAATAAAAGCTTTGTGTTAGTAAGTTAATTATGAACTAGGATGTTATACCATTTTAGGGTTCCGTACTTCAAAAGGAAAAAAGATAGAACCCTTATAGGATCACTTTGTTGTCCGTCTGTCTGTCAAGACCCTTTATCTCGGGAACGTGTGGGAGTATCGAGTTGAAATTAACCATATACTCAAGTCTACAGTCCCTTGAAGCTATGCAAAAATCAAACTTTTAAGTTAATGTTAAAAAAGATACGGCCGTTTATGCCGCAAAAAAAGCATATTTCGACACTCTCAAGGGATTCAAAATTCATAGGACCTAGAACTATGAAATTTGGCAAGTAATATCGTCTTATACTACAAGTACAGGAAAAAATTTGAAAACTACACATTCGTAATTCAATCATAAAAAATATAGTCTTTATTTAAAGTACGTAATCAATCATCGAGGTTAAGCGACGGTATGCGTGGTCATAATTTAACTTCCAATTGACCTACAAACTTGAAATATTGAGATAATGTTAATGATTACGTATATTTTACCAACAAATTGATAATACTGTTTCTTTTTCTATTAAATTCCTTCATTTTCCTATTATTATTATTCTTTATTTCAGGCAGAGCCCAGATTAGCGTTAGTAACAATGAACACTATAAAACTAGGTTTAGTAATTACAACACATAATTCTTAATAAATTACATTATCTAACATTTTAAATACGATTCAAATTAATAATTTTAATTTAAAAAAATAACAACAACAAAAACAAGTTTTAACTATCACCAATTATAATTATTTTATTTTTATCACTGTCTGATGCTGTACCTACCGTTAAAATAAAGGCATGTCCCATCTATCAACAAATACCTTTAGGATATTATTAGTGCTACTCAGCGCAGATGGCGCACCGTTTCCTCACTATCGCACTGAAGCTGTCGATTCAAGTTTCCGCAAACATATTGGAAGCGCTGCATCGCCTTGGCAGCCCCAAAAGCACCCTCAAGGCGTTCGTTGTTGCGTTGCACTTTTAGGTCGTTGAATTCTCGCTGCGTGTAGGTAACCCACAAGTTACACGTATACAATGATTGGTAGGACGCTTTAAAAAGCGTTAATTTAACAGGCCTGGTACAACGCGCAATATATTACAAACCAACATAATTTTGCGGTCAAACACGTAGCACAGATAAGCCCCGCCCGCCCCTTAGCCCTATTTAGTACAGAACCCTAAATTTGCGAAGTACGACACGCACTTGGCCGGTTTTTTTAATCTAAATTCATCCAGGTCAACGGGATGATTGGGTTACACCACATCGTCAGCAAAAAAACTTTAGATCAAAACGTGTGTTGTATTTTATTTCTTTTTTTTCCAAATTCCATACTTTGTAAATATATGTTTGTTAAAATAACAAGGAGGGTTGAACTCTTTTTACTTTATTTACTGATACTGTTTTTTTTACTATTATAATTGTTAGTTATTTCAACTATTGAATTATTTAATATTGACTATGTTCAAATGACGTATCAACACTTCTTTGCACATTGAAACTTGATAAAAACCAGTGGTTATATGTTTTTGTTAAAATAACGACGAAACAAAAAGTACAATCGGTATTTATTAGGTTCTCAATGGACATGTACAAAATATAAAAATTAAAACAGTTGCAATAGCAAAAATACTGAATATCTCGAGATTTTTATCAAGTCAAAATCAACGGAAAACTTCGTCGAAAAGCTTAAGCTAAATTAAGCAACTTCAAAGTTAAATGAAAGCACTACTTATCCTATAAAGTCCGAGACAATTCGCTTAGCAGTAACAGATGTTGGTATTTTTAAGTTGGCCGACGAAAGCCAGCTAGTGGCTACAAAGTTGTTGATTAAAACTAACTTTTTTCATTTCTTGTTTTGCCAGACGGTGGCATTGTAATGGCCTGACGCGGTGGTACGAAATGCGACAGATAATGCTGTGGCGGTCCTTATTATTTGACTCTTGTGTACTAACTGTAATAGTGCGCTAAGCAATATACTAACTATATATATTATTGTTTGTTGCTGTTGGTCTTCCTAGATATAAATAAATAAACAATATTACAAGTTTCTTCGTATCGGTCACAGCTTAAATGGCTTCCTATCCGACAGCGCAGACAGCAACGGCTACTCTGGGGCCGTACCGGCTAACGCATCAAACTTCGGAAAGTCTGCCGAGCTTCAAATTAAAACAGAAAATCAAGCCCCAATCAGGTCAAAATGATGAACCCTAATTTATGATGTCACACGAACATCGATATCTTCTAAAAAACTTAGGCGAATAGTATAATACGAAACTCCTTACTTCGATTTATCTGTTTTAAGTTGAAGCTCGGCAGACCCGCCGAAGTTCGAAAAGTTAGCCGGTAGGGCCCTACTCCATCCTCAATAATCCCCATGCTCCAGAATACTTGAAATGCAAGTTTCAGTAGGTATCTCTGCGACTCTCATTATAGTCAGCTCCGGTCTACAAACTCTCTTGCTCTCTGTACTCCTCTCTCGCTCTGGCTATATGTCCGACTCTTTCACACTGCAAGCTGTGCGCCTCTGAAATGACCTCCCTGACTCTATCAAACAATATCCAAGTAAACTTTCCTTTAACTAGAAAGTTCCTCCTTCCTCCTTTAAATAGAAACTCTCTCCTCTTGGAAAGCTCATAATGTGGAACTCAATGTCATCTCTGTATCTTTCTCCTTCTTAGATATTTCATAAATATTTATTTTAATTATAAATATTTATAATAATTATTTTGCGTACTTATATGTATTATTATTTTATTTGTGTGTTATATGTACCGCAATTTATCGTTTCCCAAAGGTTGGCAGATATTTTAGTATTAAGTCCGCCTTTTTTCCTTATTTTGTAGTACAAAGATTTTTTTATTAAATTAAATTAAATATTACTTAATTTTAAAAAAAATATAGGGTTTGTTAATTCTAATCATGACTGTTAAAGCATTTTTGTTAAGAGTGATGTGAGAAATAAATAATTTAAACCGTGAAAGTAGTTTTATCATTCCATTGGAACAAATATCCTTCGCAAAGTTTCATTAAACATCATTTTCATTAAATTATATTGTTGTTTTGATGTAATAAAACAAATTTTCACGACCATTATTACTTCAATGTAATATTTATATTTTTATACTAGTGGACCCTGTGAACTTCGCTAGAATTTAATGATAATTTTACCTTGAGAACCAAGCCGAATACTAAAACGAAAGCAACACTACGGTCTTTTTATCAGTACTAAGATGATTATCGCATCGTTAGTCTTGGTACCTTTATAGTATCAATAGAGAATAAAAAAATAATCTCAATAAATCAGTAGTTTTATTCAGAATCGTTGACATATCGTTGGCTTATTCATCAGAATGGATATCTACTTCCAGTATTCACTCGATATATCCCAGACCTGAAACAAAATCATATTTATGGAAGGTGAAAAAGCCCAACACTGAAGCAAAAAAAACGGCTGCCCTGCCAAAAACGATCTCAAGAGTTAAGGCTCCTATATACCTCATGTGGCGCCCTCATTTTAATTAAATTTATTTCTCGCTAAGTACATAATGTATCGAAAATTCACATGTACAGATTGAAGCTAAGGTTCTATAGTTTATTTACAAACAATAATCTCAGTAAAATTTTGTTCGTTGTAGTAGTAGTTCGCAAAAGTACTAAAAGTGCTTGAGGTATACAGGAGCCTTAAATAACAAGACAGTGTCATGACAGTCGGGAGACCGTACTGTAGAATATTTTTTAATCATTGCAATGACACTTGTTATTACAACTTTTGAGATAGTTTTTGGCAGGGCAGCAGTTGTAATTTTTTTTTTTAATTTTTATTTCTTTAAACATTTTAGTGACAAATTATAAAAAATTATAATGTGCCTGAATCAAAGCCTTTAATTTGATATCTATATTGTAATTATTGAAGATTTCTTTTCTCCCGTTACAAAATGGTATCATGCAGCCAACATATTGACTTTTTTCAAATAGTCTATAGCCAGTATCACTAGGAGTAAAAATTCTAACGATACCTCAAACATCCAAATTGGTTCAGGCATTTAAAAATTATGGTGGAATAAAGAAATTCAAATGCGTAAAAAAATACATGAACCCTGACCGCAATGCACTCTTCTTTTTTTGGGCAGTCATGAAATTGATATATAACTTACCCAGATTTTCTCAAGTCATCATTTCCCATATGAAGTTGCCTTCCTCTGCAAGTATTGTTAGCTATTTGGGAAGTGGTAAGACATAAGTTTCCAATTAAGTGGTTGTGAGTGATACTGGAAGCAAACGTTTCCCATGCTCGGTTGTGGTTGCAAAGTCTGGTGAAACATCCGGGCTGACTGTCGCCTCCGTTGAGAAAGAAGTCGGCATCAGCGACAGGGGAGCCGATACCGAGGCCGTCGGAGCCTCCGTCAGTGTGGATGCCCTCGACGTATGCACCATCAGTACGCCGGAGACGGTAGACATTGTAGTTCCATAGAGGACCTGCTGGGTCCAAGCCTGTGAACAGAAATCATGGTACTAATAATTTAATAATGTACGTGCTCTGTTAGGATCAAGCTATACTGGCCTGTCTGGCAATTTCGTTCTCTAATGCGATAAAGTTGCTCTGCAGTTTCTGCGTTTTCCGGCATGGATAGCCTGACATTTACCGAACAGTATTCTCACTCTAGTGAACGATGCTTGTGAGCGGCGGAAAGAGATGGAATTATTAAAAAGTTTGGAACCAGGTAATCTAATATATTTTGATTTTTAAACGTCATTTCAATTAAAAATATACTATTGCAACGACGAAGTACATCTTAAACTGCACTGTCCCATTCATAGGTCACAAAAGATAGATGGGAAACTTTCAACGCAAATAAGTTTTGACTTTTTTACTTACCAGTAACACGTGCCGCTCTGCCTCTCAGTTCTCTGCCAGCATTACCGACCACATGGGCACCAAGACTAAATCCAACGAGGTGGAAGGTATTGATATTGGCTCCAGTGGTTTGGATGAGGAAGTTGATGAACTGCCCCAAGCCACGACCAACAGCAGGAACTCCGCGAACTGCAGTTACGTAGTCAGAGAGAGCAAGGCGTCGCCAGTCAATGACGATCACGTTCACGTTACTACTTCTTAAGAACGCTAGAAACAATAACATTAACATTATACCTATATATTAAAAACAATTAAACAAAGTCTGCGAAGTAATGTTGTCGAATAGCACTTAATCGATAATGATATAATTTTAGAAAAATATCACAAAAAACCCAAATCTTATAATTTAGTATATAGCTTTTAGAAGTTTTTTAATTATTTCTGTTATTTTAAATATTTTTCGTACCGATTGTAAGAGTTCTAACTTCTTTTGGGTATACGCTAATAGTGGAAATTGCTAACAAGGAGAACTTCGGCTTGCTTGCCACACGTTAAAAAAATGCTACGAACCCTCTCTGATGACAGGATTGTTGATGGTGTTCTGATTGCTAAGCCAGCCATGGGCTAGCACCGCTGTTGGGAGACTGGGGTTGAAGTTCGAGTTGCGAATCGAGTTGGCGTTGTTCATGGTAAGAGTTTGGCCTACTAACGGGTTACGCCTGTAAATAAATAATTATTACAAGCCGACAACTTCTTAAGTGAGCAGTATTTAGAAGCTGCTGAAGTAATCATTAATATTGAAACAGCTGGCATGTCTGAAAGAACAAATACATTCTACCAATCACCAACATGAATTATTTTCTTACCTTGTGTACAGTATATAGCGGCTATCAGCCGGGTTTCTCTCGATCTCGCTAAGGAGTTCATGGTCAGGTTCTGCTGCAAGATCCACTACGTGAAGATTACCTTCCCCATCAGGAAAGTTGATAAAACGAGGATACTCTTTATGTACACCATCCTCTACCAGTGGTACCGCCGAAGCGGTGAATGCTGAAAATTGCGGTGAGTAGTTTTTTTTGTTATTTGCTACAAATAAAGGTTTTTTGCTAAACAAAATATAAATGTCCCATTTCTGATTTCCTTCATAGACTTATCTTGTTGTAATGATCTGAAAGCGTTTCATATTGTAATTAAAGTAAATAAAAAATATATGTACAAATGGAGCCAGCAGAAAAACTATTGTCTGTCGTCACTGTGTGTTAACAAGTAAAGATTATATTGAGTATGTTCAGTTGGCACCGTAGATTGTGCCATGCCACATTAGTTAGCATCGTACAACAAGCAAAATTTAGTTCTTGTGACTTATGTTGTAGGTACAAATAAAGTGTTCGAGGCCGATGATACTTAAATTGTACATAAACAATAAAATTATGTAAGAGGAAAATATTTAAGGATATTGATGGCAGTTAAAATTAAAACGTCTTTTTTTCAGAAAAAAACAATAAAACATTACCTGATACTACTACTAAAAGTAGCAAACAAGCACTCATTTCTACTTTTGAGATATATGTGTCAATTTCTTGTGAAAACATGGCAGTTATCATAATTCATTGTTTATTATGTTCATCAATCAGATTAATATCAACTTATGATATCGCATAATAAATTATAAGAAAGATAATCTTTCTTATATTATTTCATCCTTATGATGGGGGGTGAAGCGAATAGATATAATAAAGTATACCAAAACAGCAGATAAGTAGTTGCAATCGTTTTTTAAAACCTCGCCGAAACATCTAAGGCGAATTTTTAAAACAATTTATATTATAATATTCAAATAATTAAGCAATTATTAACATAATACTAAATAATATACTAGAAAAAATAGGACTCGTGTTCTCGGACGGGAATGCTCTGACCGCTGAGCTACCGAGTGACTCGGTAGCTCAGCGGTCAGAGCATTAGGCCGGATATCCAAAGGTCACGGGTTCGATTCCCGTCCGAGAACATGATCTGGTGCGAGTCCTATTTTTTCTAGTATATTATTTAGTAATATATAAAAATAGCATTGTGAATGCTTAAATCTCAAAATTTCAAACAATTATTAACATTACAAGAACGCCAAAGATGATTTTAATATTTGAGACTTATACTTTGTAACTTAACAACTTAAAATACATAGTTTGGGCGCCAGTTTAGCTCCAACCAGTTTTAGTATTTTCCCTCGGGAATGAGACAATTTCCCGAAATAAAAATAATCTTTTAAGTTGACCCGTATAGCCTGTCCATACCAAATTTCATGAAAATCCGTCAAGTAGTTTTCGTGTGAAGTGGTGACAGACAGACAGATAAAATAAAAAAAAAACATGTGGATTTGGCCTTTGTATCTATAATAATGACTATTGGAATTAAAATTTCCTAAAAATATTGAATGTACAGAGTCGGCTCAGTTACTGATTTATTACAAGGTTAGATAGAAAAGCTTTAAAGCTTAACCCACCTTAGAGTCGAAAGAACCCACGCCCTTTGCTATCCGGGCAAAATTACAAGAGTCAAGAAGTTTAATCGACTTTTTGTACCGAGTAGGTATTTTTGAACTTTTGATCATTATCTTTGAGCGTTATGCAATATTTGACAAGACAATTTACAGAACATGAAAAAAGTATTTTTATACTAGAAACTAAAAAACAACGTCTCCTATCATTCCATATGACTAAGACCTAAGTTGATTTTCTTAATATAAGTATCTACATTGTTGAGACGATGGCGAACTCTACAGTTCAACATTTTATCATCAATATTTAGATTTCGAAACTGCATCGTGATATTTATTGATGGTCTATTGTGCGATTTATTCATCAATATCGTACAATAGCAAAAATGATGATAAATATTGAAGTGTCGGGTTCGTCTAAAACCTAAGTAGGTAGTTTTGAAACTTGTTCACTGATTCTTGAGCATGCTTCATCTGCCTTACATATAACACCATATTTTTACCTTTGTTACTGAGTACTGACTAGAGTCTTGTGCCCGTTTGCACTAAACTTAAGAATCGCCTAAGTTTTTTCCTAACTACAACTTGACCAAATTAAAACGGTGTCGAATCTGTGAAAATCAGAACGCAGCTATAAAATAATTTAATAAACTTGAATACATTTTTATAAAACTTCGAGCGGGTAATTTCATAAAAATATGAGCAGCCTTTTTGCTTTAGTCCTCCCGTGACCACGGCCCCTGGAAAGGTGTCGAAACGTCGGGAATTCTAAAAAACCAATAAATACAAACTAAATAATTCCAAAACAACACCTGAATTAATAATATACGCGCTGTAATCCGTAAAAAGTGTTTTATTTCTAATGAACTGTACGCGCGAAAATCTTAGAAGTGTATATGTAAAACGGTGTCATTATAACTTAGTTGTCATGCAGCTTTCTTGCGCCGTTGTAATTAGGAAAAGACTTAGGCGATTCTTATGTTTAGTGCAAACGGGTGTAAGAGTATTTACTAGTTGGCTTATTAACACCTTCTTGATCACCGGATTGCGGAATCCGATTCCCTTGTTGTAAGTGTAAGAAATATGTATTTAAAAAACCTAATTACTTCAGTACATACAAGATGTTACTGCCGGTAATTTAACATTGAAATTTTATTTTTCTAATAATACAACATGTTATAAAAATACCCCTAATGCCGAATATGGTATATAGGGACCATCAAACTTATCAACTTTTACTATGGGACCAACTCTGAAATCGCTAAAAATATCAGCTGTTTCATACAAAAATTAAAATCGAAAATGTCAAAATGTCAAAATAAAACAGCTGATTTTTTTTTTCGCGAATTGAGAGTTGGTCCCATAGTAAAAGTTGTTCAGTTTGATGGTTCCTATATACCATATTCGGCATTAGGGGTATTTTTGTAACATGTTGTATAGTCATACAAATCTCAACTTTAGTGATTGCGATTAAGTGACTTGCTGAATTTTGGTATTAGTTATGATTGGCTATTTAGAAAATCAAAATATGTGATGCAAGATAATGAATAAGAGGAATAAAAGTCAGGATATTTGCTAATTATGTCATATATTTACAGATTGCTTGTGTCGTCGCAGTAAAACTAGAAAGGATATCTTCTTCCGGTGTTCACTCGATACATTCCAGTTCTGAAAGAAATATAAAAGATGTTAAGACTTGATAGATACTTGCGGTAAACATGCTTAATATTATCATGAGTTTGTCATTTATTGTCCATCTAAAAAGGAAATATAACAACTTCTTTGTAATGGTTACCTACATATTGAAGTTACAAAAGATTTATCAAACGAGAATAATTGAAAACAGAATAATGTCACAAATCTCGTAAGGTAGCAGATTTCAATGAGCTCAATAAAATAAATATGTACAATCCTGCCCTACAGGGTGAGGGCAATTATTACTATGTGCAATTTAAAACAAAATTAAATGTATTTTCCAAAACAATGATTTGTTAAAGAACATTATATTTACCCCCATTTCCTTAAGTCGTCATTTCCCATGCGGAACTGTGCGCCGCGGCAATTGTTAGTTGTTATTTGAAGGCTGCTGGTGCACAAATTGCCAACTAAATGGTTGCGGGTGACAGTGGATGCGAAGAGTTCCCAAGCGCGGTTATGGTCACAGATACCGGTCAAGCAACCAGGCTGATTGTTGCCACCGTTGGGAAAGAAATCGGCATTGCCGATAGCGGAGCCGATACCGAGACCGGATACTGTATTGCCGTCGGTGTGGATGCCCTCAACGTACACTGCATCAGTAGCCCGAATGCGGTTCCTATTATAGTTCCACAATGGCCCAGCTGGGTCCAAACCTGCATACACAAACAAAGTGGCTATGAAATATTCACATACCACTATTCTATTTGCTGGCTGTATGAGCTAAGTCTTAAAATTAGTTTTAAAAGTTGAAATATTGCCCCAGTTTAGGTAACTAACTACTACAGTTAAAGAAACTTCTTTAACTGAGAGTAAATAATAATATCGTAAACATCTGGAGTGCTTTACTAACCAGTAACACGTGCTGCCCTTCCTCCAAGTTCTCTGCCAGCATTACCGACCAAATGGGCACCAAGACTGAATCCGATAATGTGGAAGGTATTGATATTGGCTCCAGTGGTCCGGATCAAGAAGTTGATGAATTGTCCTAACCCACGTCCGACATCTGGTACACCGCGGGTTGCAGTGGCATAATCAGAGATAGCTAATCTTCTCCAGTCAAGGACTATGACGTTAACATCACTCCTTCCAAGGTATGCTAAAAAAACATTTGTAGTGAACTAACTATGTTTTGCTATTTTTTTTGGGTTTTTTGGTTCATAATTAAACAAAAGAGGGAGAAGAAATTGGCATAATCGGATTTTCTGACGCTCCTTTTTATCAAAAAGATTTCAATGGTGAAGCTTTTGATATTCTTAGTAATCAGCCTAGACTGATGGAATAATTTCGATGTAAGTCTTAAGCTCACCATCTCTGATGGCTGGATTGAGATCGGTGTTCTGGTTGCTTAGCCAACCATGGGCGATCACCTTGGTGGGAACTCCGGGATTGTAGTTTGAGTTGCGAATGGAGTTAGCATCGTTCATTACCAGCGATTGCCCATTCCTTGGGTTACGCCTGTGAATATTTTTTTATCATAAGTATGTTAGTACTTAAATTTTTTTAATAGTCAGATCTTACTGTTATCAATTGCAAACTAGTTTGACTGGACTGTGTTGAGTTTTTGTCCGTTATATACCTCTACTTCAGTTATATCATCTTAAATGCTAAAGTGGTAGCAAACGGTGTTCTCATCAAACAAAAAAAATTATGAGATATTTACATAATATTAAAAAGTTTTTACTTAAGAAAAGTACAAGGAACCACACCTAGGTAGTACCTATTTTACCTCGTGAATAGTATGTAACGGTTGTTAGACGGGTTCCTCTTAATTTCTGCTAGAAGTTCATAATCTGGTTCAGCCTCAAGGTCTACTAAATGAAGGTTGCCATCTCCATCGGGGAAGTTGATGTACCGTGGGTAATCTTTCTCCACCCCAATGTCCGCCTGCGGCATCGCCGAAGCGATATATGCTAATAATAAAAAAAACATAGCTCTTGATTATTTCCATAAACTGGATCCTGGATAGATGTAAAGAGATTTAAAGAAGAACACAATGTCGTGACAAAATAAAAACGAAATTAAAAAAACGTACCCGAGGATACAACCAATAGGAACAGAGCAGCACGCATTGCACCTGTAAGCTGAATCTGATGATTTTCATTACCTAAAAGCAGGTATTTATATGGATTTGTCTTGTCATATTATTTTATAATTATACAAGATTATGAATCAATTAATCAGTATTTAATCAGTTTTGAAACAGTCGTATTAGATATAAGACTTGGATATTTGGCTGTTGCTGAGAAATCTGTCATTATAATTATGTAAATTTTCCAACGCAAAAACAGACAGAAAAGAAAATACTTAGGTACCTATTTACTAAAATCGGTGTGTTTTTTATTTAATTGTATAACAATGGGAGCATACCAGCAGACCAATCGCTAAGTCATCGATCACCACAGAATACATTTTAACCATAACCTTTGTTTTTACTTTCTGTGGTTAAAATGTACTCTATGGCGATCGATGACTCAGCGATTAATAGTAAAAGCACCCTATAGTGCATTCCAGCAGACTAAGATGAGTAATAGTTCATTACTTCAACTGTTGACAGATAAAGGAACAGCGACATTATGTTGCCATTATATTTCCGCAAGGTCTGCGGACTAGTGGAAGGAAGAGAGGCTTGGTGGCGCAGTGATATAGTACCTGGCCCATCGATTGCGGAGGTTAAGCAACTTTCGCAAGGGTCGGTCATAGGATGGGTGACCAAAAATGTATTATCTCGAGCTTCTCCGTGCTTCAGAATTCACGTTATGCCGTTGGTCCCAGCTGCATTTGCAGTCGTTAGCACCCACCAAACCGCATTGGCCCCGCGTGTTGGGTTTTGGCCTGCGCCTCAGCAGCGGAGGGACAGGGGGATGGTAATAATGAACGATTACCATAAATAAAGTTTTATTTAAAATTAGAATACAATTTTAAAGTTTGATGTTTAATACCATACAATAGCAACTAGAAAAAAATGGCAATCCTAAATTATTTTTGTTACATGTGTTCGAATTTTCTGTCAAATAATATTGTACTATCATATTGCAATATTAATGAATAGAAACGCGAACAAAATTATAAGTTTGTATTATAATTTTTGTATTAGTATTATCATTTCGCTGGAGAATGATAATATAAACAAAGCGTAATAACAGATTACGCTTATCTAAAGAAATATGCAATTTAAAAGATAACGACCATCCCCAAAAATATCCCACATGAAGTGTCATGTACTTTAAAAAAAAATGATAATTTTGTTTGACAGTTCCATATTTATGTACTTACAGTCTGTTTATACCTACTTGTTTTATTGGTAAACTCTTTACTATAATAATCATTCATTAAATACTCAAATGGTTTTCCAAACAAATATTACAAAGTTAGCAATAAGTTATTATTGATAATTTGATTTAGTAAGAAAGCATAATAATTTTTAAATTTTAGCATTCACAATGCTATTTTATATAATACCAAATAATATACTAGAAAAAATAAGACTCGCACCAGATCATGTTCTCGGACGGGAATCGAACCCGCGACCTTTGGATATCCGGTCCAATGCTCTGACCGCTGAGCTACCGAGTCACTAGTGGGAACGACGAATTTCTCCTAGTATGTCAACTCTTACGCTGCAAGCCAGCGCCATCTCACCATTGTACAAGGAATTACCTCGACATCAACTGAATACCTTTCCAGATATTTTTAAACAATTGATTAAGATGAGAAAGCTATATAATTTTTAAATTTTGAGATTTTAGCATTCACAATGCTATTTTATATAATACCAAATAATATACTAGGAAAAATAGGACTCGCACCAGATCATGTTCTCGGACGGGAATCGAACCCGCGACCTTTGGATATCCGGTCCAATGCTCTGACCGCTGAGCTTCCGAGTCACTAGTGGGAACGTCGAATTTCTCCTAGTATATCAACTCTTACGCTGAAAGCCAGCGCCATCTCACCATTGTACAAGAAATTACCTCGACATCAACTGAATACCTTTATTATATATTTTTAAACAATTGATTAAGATGAGAAAGCTATATAATTTTTAAATTTAGAGATTTCAGCATTCACAATGCTATTTTATATAATACCAAATAATATACTAGAAAAAATAAGACTCGCACCAAATCATGTTCTCGGACGGGAATCGAACCCGCGACCTTTGGATATCCGGTCCAATGCTCTGACCGCTGAGCTACCGAATCACTAGTGGGAACGTCGAATTTATCCTAGTATATCAACTCTTACGCTGCAAGCCAGCGCCAGTGACTCGGTAGCTCAGCGGTCAGAGCAGGACCGGATATCCAAAGGTCGCGGTTTCGATTCCCGTCCGAGAACATGATCTGGTGCGAGTCTTATTTTTTCTAGTATATTATTTGGTATTATAGCATAATAATTATTAACGATTTAGGTTAAAATGACGTGTGACAACTGTCAAAAACCGTTTTATAAATAGAACAAGTAACGATAAACAGACTTTAGCCCTGGCTTTTTTATTGTCACGCAGAAGATGTGAAAAGTAGAGTATTTACCTCTGTAGAAAAGCCTGCTTTTGTCTTAGGCGGCTTGAACCCCTCGGTTTGCTCAGGGCTCTACATAACAGAGTGCCTCGTTACGCTCAGGGTCCAATATGCCACCAGCGACGTAAGACACTGCTTTATCCCCTTGATGCATAATCTACTATCAAAAGCTATGATACTTTTATAATATTTTAATCATATACGTATACTCGTCTATAACTTACAGAGCTTTGTTTAAAAATTTAACTCATTTTAATTCGTGCCAAAACTATATAGGTACTTCATTGTCACCATCATCTATTTTTCCAATGTCCCCACTGCTGTGGCACAGGCCTTCTTTATGGATGAATCCTACACATCCTACAGACAGCAGTATGTTCTGGAATCTAGGCCTCGCAGCGAACGTCAATCCATTATGTCCATGGGTTTTCCACGGTTTTTTCCAGAGATCCATAATAAATGTCATTTATTAATTAAAAATACTTTTTAATTAATTAATGCTTGGACAATTTCACACAGCGCCATCTAGCCCCAAACTAAGCAAAGCTTGTAATATGGGTGCTAGACAACTGATATACTACTTATATACTTTTTAAATATATACTTATTATACATAGTAACACCCAGACCAGTCACAGAAATTAAAATTCATCATTTCAATTTCTGCTTGGCCGGGAATCGAACCCGGGACTTCTTGCGTGGTAGACCGGCATGTTGATCACTGCACCACTCAGGTCATCTATTTTCTTTTCTTTATCTTTTTGTTAAGAAAAATAACAATAGACGTGTGGCACCTTGTGGATCTATGTAGACATTGTGTAAGGAGCCAAAGATAGTCATTGATGCATCGATATTGTAAACAAGAGACTATCGTTGATAAGTAATTTTCTAACTGAACTTTCTTAGCAAGGGGTATCTTTGAATGTTTAGAAAATCAAATACGTGCTGCAGGATATTTGTAAGGAAGAAATTAAAATTCAGGTTGTTTAACCATTATGTCATTTATTGTCAGATCGCTTATGTCGTTGTCATCCAATCAGAATGGATACCTTCTTCCGGTATTCACTCGATACATTCCAGTTCTGAAAAAAGATAACTAATTTAAAAAAAACAACTTCTTTTCTATTGATTTTCCAATAGTCGACGAGAGATTTATCGAATGACAAAAAGACAATTGTGACAATCCTCGATTAGTAGCAGATTTTAAGAAGCAAAATCAATGTTATTTTTCAAAACAATTTAGTGTAATAAAATATTTACCCCCATTTCCTTAAATCGTCATTGCCCATACGGAATTGTGCACCGCGGCAATTGTTAGATGTTATCTGAAGGCTGCTGGTACACAAATTGCCAACTAAATGGTTGTGGGTGACAGTGGCCGCGAAGAGTTCCCAAGCGCGGTTGTGGTCACAGATACCGGTCAAGCAACCAGGCTGATTGCTGCCACCGTTGGGAAAGAAATCGGCATTTCCGACAGGGGAACCGATGCCGAGACCGTATACATAATTGCCGTCGGTGTGGATGCCCTCGACGTACACTGCATCAGTAGACTGGATGCGGTTGCTACTGTGCTTCCACATAGGCCCAGCTGGGTCCAAAGCTGCGAAAAAAGAAATGTGGTTCAACATAGAAGAAACACCAGATAAAACTTCCGAACGTAGGCTGTGTATGCTAAGATTTCTGGCCATCAGTGGCGAGGGGTGAAATTATGGCGAAGATAAGCCGTGCATAAATGTTATGATTTGCAAAGTGGATCGGTGAGGTGGGATTTCTAAAAGGTAAGCCGATGGGAATCGGCTTGTATGGACCCTTCTTTATAAAAACAAAGAATGGTTACTGCTGGCCATTCTTTGATTTTATACAACTAGGGTAACAATCAAGCATACAACTGACAAATGTCAAAATGGTCACCATAGCCCTTCGTCTTACGACGTCACCTAAAATGACGCTTATTCTACCGAATCTTAATCCCTACACTTTTCCATCCACGTTTGTAGGGATGGAACCATAATTATAAGTATAATGTCAAAAATTCTTTTATCTAACTTAGTTCTTACTAAGCAAACGTGATTTAAGCAGTTGATGTTCTTTGCAATATTTTAACACTCATACAATTAATAAGTGGAATATCTTAATAAAGTAGGTACTAACTAACCAGTAATTCGTGCTGCTCTCCCCCGAAGTTCTCTACCAGCGTTACCAACCAAATGGCCACCAAGACTGAATCCGATAATGTGGAAGGAATTGATATTAGCTCCAGTAGTCTGGATCAAGAAGTTGATAAACTGTCCTAAGCCACGCCCAACAGCTGGTACACCGCGGACTGCAGTTGTGTAGTCAGTAATAGCTAATCTTCTCCAGTCAAGGACTATGATGTTCACATCACTCCTTCCAAGGAATGCTAAAAAGAAAACAGTTCTTGTTAAGAAAAAATGTTTGAGTAAACACTTGAATAGTTCTCATTCACGTTCTTCCCTAATACACCTTTGACGTTCATACGTAAGCAGCATAGAACAAATTAATTGAGTTCAAATTTGAAAATATGCTTACCATCTCTAATGACTGGGTTGAGATCGGTGTTCTGGTTGCTTAGCCAGCCGTGAGCGATCACCTTGGTGGGAACTCTGGGATTGTAGTTTGAGTTGCGAATGGAATTAGCATTGTTCATCACCAAAGATTGCCCATTTCTTGGGTTACGCCTGTTAATAAATTTTTGTCTTAACACTTCAAGGCCCGGTATCAATGAAATTCCATTGTTGTCCGGCCGCATTCGGCCGCTCGGGCGTTGATGAATTAAGTGCTTGTATCAGTTATTTAAATGGGCAATATTCCAGATTTTATTGGTATCAACTGAACGCTAGTCTGACTGAACAGTAGTGTTTCCATGAACATCTGATATCGTAAATATTAAAGTGTATGCAAATGTTGGCTGCTCATCAAACGAAGCAAATGGAAGATGTTTTTTACAAGGTATTAAAGAGATTTTACTAACTTTAGAAAAGATATAAAGGTATTAAAATGTGTTTGCACGAAAGAAGTATTTTACCTAGTGAATAGTATGTACTGGTTGTTAGCCGGGTTCCTCTCAATGTCTGCTAGGAGTTCATAATCTGGTTCAGCTTCAAGGTCCACCAGATGAGGGTTGCCATCTCCATCGGGGAAGGTGATGAACCGGGGGTAATCTTTCTCCACCCCAATGTCTGCCTTCGGCATCGCTGAAGCGATATATGCTGAAAATATTTAAAAGGGTTTTATTAGCTCTTGATATTTTCCTGTTGGTAACAACTGGAATCAAATGCATCACAGTTGTATTGTGTACAGGTTAATGTTGATAAAAAGGAATCGATAAAGACTAATAAAATTAAACTCTATACAAGAATCGTACCCGAAGATGCAACTAAAAGGAACAGAGCAGCACGCATTGTAACTGTAAGCTGAATCTGGTCTTTTTCGTTAGATCTATAGATCTTTATATAGATTTGTAGTAATCCATGTTAAAGATTATGAAGTAATTAATCAGTATTATTTAAAGAAAAGATCATTTCTAAATCTTCCAGTGAATGATTAGACAAGGATTCTTTTGTTAAAGATAATTCAAATAGTCATTATTTTAGTTTATACACCAATGATTTCAAACAAAGGTTATTGTTATTTTTTTAACTACTAGTTGTTAAAGTTGAGCTATGTTTACAAGAACTAGTTTAAGAAATATCGTAATCAATGTTATTAATAACAAAACTGCCCAAAAAACAGAGAGTGTTATGTGTTGAGGGTTCATGTATGTTTGTAGGTATGTGAGTTTCTTTATTCGACCATAACTTCTAAATGCGTTAACGGATTTGGATGTATGGGATATCGTTAGGATTCTTACATTATCCCGAGTGACAGTAGCAAAATTAATATGGCGGCTGTACGACACAACTTTCAAATGAAAAAAAAAGTTTTTCTTCAATTATTACAATATGGGTATCAAATTAAAGGTCGTGATGAGCATATTTCAAAACTATATAATTTATACGCATAAATTGTACATAGGTAGTATCTACATGCAAAAAACTAAAAAAAAGAAACAATAATTCTTTATCTTTGGCTGAAATCAGTTTAATCAGACTTTTTGATATGACTGACTGCTAATCTATTTGATTTTG
Source organism: Catoptria pinella (assembly GCA_963556745.1). Classification (NCBI taxonomy): domain Eukaryota; kingdom Metazoa; phylum Arthropoda; class Insecta; order Lepidoptera; family Crambidae; genus Catoptria; species Catoptria pinella. The sequence continues at coordinate 8,575,458 of OY750774.1, read as the reverse complement.
TTTTAATTATGCACATTTTTGAACGAATGTGCAAAATTATAGAGAGGATAGGCTCACAAGTGGTTTCAGTGCTCCTGGACAGGGGCAGCTGCAAAGGTGCCGAAACTTCGGGTAATATGTATAACAAATCAAACCAAACCCAAACTAATCACCATTAATAAAACCGCAATAGAATCCGCTAAAAGTGTTTTATTCAATAGCCATTATTTGATTGAATCAGGCGTCACTTGGCGGAAGTCCCAAACCATTGACAACGAGCTTGACGACCTCCGTGGTCGAGTGGCTTTGTACACCGGTTTTCAAGGTGTCGCCATCTCTGAGGCCCCGGGTTCAATCCCTGGTTGGGTCAATTTAGAAAAAGAACTCTTCTATATTGGCTCCGGTCTGGATGTTTGTGATACTACCGTTGTCTCTGATTTCCATAACACAAGTGCTTTAGCTACTAACTTTGGAATCGGAGCAATGTATGTTATGTCGTCAAATATTATTATTATTATATTATTATTGTGAAAAGAGAATAAGCTACATATATTTCTCTTTTCACAATAGTTACTTTAACTTGACTGGTTTACGAATATGCTTCAACCGATTGGCTGTCAGAGCTAGCGTAGTTACCAGGTGCATAGTCCATTTTAAATGACTATAGTATTTATTAACAGCTCCATGAACACCTTCTTCATTGTCGGATATCAAACTTGTGATATTAGCTTAAGACTTTATTTTTATTATCTATGTATTAATAAAAGAAGATACATGTAGAGTGTAGGAGCCAGTAAGATAGTAATGCAAATACTAACTTTATACATACATCGACTTTGTTAATATTTTGCCTACCTCCGTGGTCGAGCGGCTATGTATACAGGTTTTCAAGGTGTCGCCATTTCTGAAGTCCCGGGTTCGATCCCCAGTTGGGTCAATTTAGAAAACAAACTTTTCTATATTGGCTTAGGTCTGGGTGTTAGTGATACCACCGTTGTCCCTGATATCCATAACACAAGTGCTTTACCTACTTACTTTGGAATCGGAACTGTGAAAATGTGATGTTGTCAAATATTCATTTTTATATTTATTTAATTGATTTTTATTAATAAATTTTAGTTTAATTGTACTTTTTTGTTATTGGATATGTTCGAATGTTTAAAAAATCAGATGTGATGTAGAATATTTGTAAGAAAAAATTAAAAGTCAGGTTGTTTGAGAATTATAATTATCATAAATTATTATGTTATACTAACAAATTGCTTATGTCGTTGTTGTCCAATCAGAATGGATACCTTCTGCCGGTGTTCACTCGAAACATTCCAGTTCTAAAATAAAATTGAAGAACATTAAAAACAAAGCAACTTATTTTACCTACTTAATAATATCATGAAATGTGTGGTGCTCTGCCGCAGAGCCACCACTTTAGAAATCGATCATTTATATCTTAAAATGACGTTCGTTAAACGTACATGCTGTACATGTGCTTGTTATCGCTGTACGTGTACGAGGTTACAAAATAATAAGCATTGATTGTGGCTCTGCCAGGGAGTATACTCTCCAGCAGAGCCACCTAAAATACGAGCTCAGGGATGTTTAAAGCTGCCGTTTTTTCATGAAATCTGCTGTACGAACTCTGTGAATCGTGTACGAGTTGAAAAATATCACTAAAAGATAGTGGTTTTATTTCTTTTAACATAACTAAAGTTTTCATAAAAAGCGCCGTTATTTTATGTCAGCAGTTATGTTTTTCAATTTTATGTGTTAAATCTTAAAGCCCACCCGACTTCAATTCACTTCGATTCATGGACACTTTCTTTTTATATTAACGGCGCCCATAGGTTTTATTTTTGGTCCATGGATGTCTGAGTTACGTCGCCCCTTATCATTGCTGTACCGACTTAAGTAACTTCTTTTTGGGGTAAATTTTATATCCCAAACTTTTTATTTACCCCAAAGGGAAAAAGCCATAGGTCATTTATGTATGAAAACTGGCATACCTACCTGTCCGCCATTTTGAAAAAGTCGGTTTTGGAGGCCTGTGCTAAAAGTAGTGTCAATCGATAGAATAAGTAATTACAAACAAAAAGTAATAAGTAAAAAAATCTCGCAGGTGATATACTTACTGAGATATTCGAGTTTGAATATGATAAACAAAATAATTTTCTGGATTTAGTAATTATGTCTATACCTAAGGTCTATACAGATTGTTGTTAACTTATTTATGAATTTAGGAAGCGTCCATGGCTCAGCTGACGAAGTGTGCTCCAGTTATTCTATCGATTGATTTAAAAAAAATGACAGATTTTGTATTTCAACATTAAACTCAAATATCTCGGTAAGTACCTATTTCACTTACGAGATTTTGTTACTTATTACTTTTTGTTTGTAATGACTTATTCTATCGATTGACACCACTTTTATCACAGGCCTCCAAAATCAAAATGGCGGACAGGTAAGTTATGTATGCCAAAAGCACATGATGCTCTTTCTATTACAAATGTTTAGGTATTTTACTCGAAATATGTAATTTGATTTTAATTAAAATGAGAGGCATTCTAGAAAAAAATGTCTAGATAATAACCTGCTGACATAAAATAACGGCGCTTTTTATGAAAACTTTAGTTATGTTAAAAGAAATAAAACCACTGTCTTTTAGTGATATTTTTCAACTCGTACACGATTCACAAAGTTCGTACAGCAGATTTCATGAAAAAACGGCAGCTTTAAACATCCCTGAGCTCGTATTTTAGGTGGCTCTGCTGGAGAGTATACTCCCTGGCAGAGCCACAATCAATGCTTATTATTTTGTAACCTCGTACACGTACAGCGATAACAAGCACATGTACAGCATGTACGTTTAACGAACGTCATTTTAAGATATAAATGATCGATTTCTAAAGTGGTGGCTCTGCGGCAGAGCACCACACCATGAAATTGGTATCTATGTATTTCTATCCAAAACGTAAAGAAATAAACTTCTGTTGTGTCGGTTTTCCAAATATTTGATCGAAGAGAGATTTATCATTTCAATATTAAGGAACATTTATTTTGATCTGATTATTAGCTGCGTTCACGGTAGTCCACACCGCCCAAGCAGCCGGCGAGGTTCCCGCGGCAAACGTCCTGCCTCGCGAGGCGGCTCGGAAGGTGTGGACGTGTCTCGGGCACGGCAGGCAGGCGCATGCTCAGCCTCGGGCGAGCGCGCGCGCGGCCAAGCTGTGGCGGTTTTTCGGTTCGCTCAAGGGTACCTCAGGCGAGGCTGCTCGCATGGTGTGAACACATCTACGCCACACCACGCACATGTCTGAGCAAATTATGACTCGGGTGCGGCAGCCTCGGTGATTAAAATTATTCGAGTTAGCTTGCCTCGGCTGAGGTAGGATGTTTGCCGCGTGTGGCGAAACTAGGGCGAGACTGCTCGTTCGGTGTGAACACAGATATTTACGTTAAAATATTAATAATAGTTTATTTATTTACGATTATACAGCATGTTACAAAAGTCCCCGTAATGCCGAATATGGTATATAGGGACCATCAAAATGAACAACTTTTACTATGGGACCAACTCTGAAATCGCGAAAAAAAAAATCAGCTGTTTCATACATTTTGATATTTTCGTAATTAATATTTGTATGAAACAGCTAATTTATTTTTCGCGATTTCAGAGTTGAAACAAAAAAATATTGGACAGGACAAAACACAACTGTCTCACAAATCTTGATTAGTAGCTGATTTTAGGAAGCTCAATAAATTTTGTAGTTAATTTTTTTCTTAATATTTCGTCGTTGTTCACCAAAACAAAATACTTAAATGTTAATTTTTTAACTTATAGTTACTGCTAAAAAAATATTTACCCGAATTTCCGTAAATCGTCATTTCCCATACGGAATTCTGCACCGCGGCAATTGTTCAATGTAATCTGAAGGCTGCTGGTGCACAAATTGCCAACTAAATGGTTGTGGGTGACAGTGGCCGCGAAGAGTTCCCAAGCGCGGTTGTGGTCACAGATACCGGTCAAGCAACCAGGCTGATTGTTGCCACCGTTGGGAAAGAAATCGGCATTGCCGATAGGGGAGCCAATGCCGAGACCGTATACATAATTGCCGTCGGTGTGGATGCCCTCGACGTACACTGCATCAGTAGACCGGATGCGGTTGCTATTGTACCACCACATAGGCCCAGCTGGGTCCAAACCTACGTACACAAACAAAACATGAGAAGTGGCTATGAACTTTTTACAAAGGTAACCTCTATTTGTATTGATGACTGAATGTGGCAAGTCTTCTAATTAGTCGCCTCAAGACAAGAGTAAAAAGAAACATAGTAGTTATGTTTGCTTGTTTTCTATGAGGCTAAATGTGCTTGTTTATTGATGGTTGGTAACAAACCCCGATTTTGTTTTCATTTCGCACCGCCAAGATCTGAAGAGCTTTCAAAACTTAACGACAGAAATACAAGATTGCAAAAAGTGGTGTTATTTGACTGCGGTCGTGATCAGGTTGAAATATTGCCCTATCTTAGGTAGTATTTAAACAAAAAAAGTGAAAATTATAGCGTAACATCACAATGAAATACTAACCAGTAACACGTGCTGCCCTTCCTCCAAGTTCTCTGCCAGCATTACCGACCAAATGGCCACCAAGACTGAATCCGATAATGTGGAAGGTATTGATATCGGCTCCAGTGGTCTGGATCAAGAAGTTGATGAACTGTCCTAAGCCACGTCCAACAGCTGGTACACCGCGAACTGCAGTGACGTAATCAGAGATAGCTAGTCTTCTCCAGTCAAGTACTATAACGTTCACATCACTTCTTCCAAGGTATGCTGAAAAGAAAACATTTCTCGTCAGGAAAAAACACCCGGTACAGCTTTTAACGTTCATACGTAAGCAGCTTAGACTGAATAAATATTTTTTTTTGAGTTTCAATTTGAAAATTTGCTGACCATCTCTGATGACTGGATTGAGATCGGTGTTCTGGTTGCTTAGCCAGCCGTGAGCGATCACCTTAGTAGGAACTCTGGGATTGTAGTTTGAGTTGCGAATGGAGTTAACATTGTTCATCACCAGCGATTGCCCATTTCTTGGGTTACTCCTGTTAATAAATTCGTCGTAAGTACTTATGTCGGCTATTTAAATGGGCGAAATTCCAGATCTTATTAGTATCAACTGAATGTTAGTATGACTGAACACTGAACAGTGTTAAGATCGCGTAGTCTGCTCACTAGTGCCGCCATTGGAAAAAAAACCACTGTTTAAATAAAGACGAAATTGTGAATTACCTCTCTGTAGTGCACTCTGAAGAAGCTTTGTGGTACTTTTTATCGCTTAAACAATTTTTCTAGGCTGTTGTTTCGTTTAATGGAGTTTTTTCGCGAAGAAATACTACTTTTTCAAAACGACAACAGGCTAGAAATTATTGTTTAAGCGATAAAAAGTACCACAAAGCTTCTTCAGAGTGCACTACAGAGAGATAATTCACAATTTTGTCTTTATTTAAGCACTATGTTTTTTCCCCAATAGCGGCGATTGTAGTTCCCTAAACTACTTCTTAGTCTTATTATAAACTTTTGATATCGTTAATGATAACGGGTACTCAAACGTTTAAATTGAAAATGTTTTTGTATAATTAGATAGTACCAAAGATATTTTACTAACTTTAGAGAAAAACAAGAAACCACAATCTTCTTTTTCAACAAACATGTGTTTGCATGAAAGTAGTATTTTACCTCGTGAATAGTATGTATTGGTTGTTGGCCGGGTTCCTCTCAATTTCCGCTAGGAGTTCATAATCTGGTTCAGCTTCAAGGTCCACCAGATGAGGGTTGCCATCTCCATCGGGGAAGTTGATGTACCGGGGGTAATCTTTCTCCACCCCAATGTCTGCCTTCGGCATCGCCGAAGCGATATATGCTGGAAGTAAAAAAAACTGTATTAGCTCCTGATATTGCCATGTAAGTAGCAGCTGATAAAACTAGATGCAAATGCATTGGCAGTTGCATTGTTTGTTTAAGAAAAGGACACGATTAAGTAATAAAATTATATAAAATAGTTACATTAAATATTTAATATAATTAAATAAGTATATAAGTAGTTTATAAATTTATCATTCATCATGGTTAACGCCTTGTGAATCAGAAAATTCTCTTTTTATAATTTTTTGCATATAACGCATGCAGTGGCAGCCTTTTAAGTCTTCACTTAAGATTGTAACCCATAGTTATATAAATGTTAACTTATGTAAGGTGAATGTACTAGTAGGTTGTCCTTAAATAAACAAAATAAAATAAATAAAATAAAATCGTACCCGAGGTCGCAACTAATAGGAATAGAGCAGTACGCATTGTAAGAGTTAGCTAAATCTGATGTTATTCATTAAATGTAGGTATTTATATGGATTTTTCATAATCGATGTTAGGGATTATTAATCAATTAATCAATATTATCATTAGATATTAGGATATAATATAAATTCATTATAAAAACAATAATTTCTAAATCTTCCAATGAATTATTCACAGATTCCTTTGTTAAAGATATTTTTAATCAGTCTTTATTAAAGTTTGCAAGTAAAGATTATTGATTAATTAGTCGTTAAAGTTGAGATGCGTTTACTCGAACTCGTTCAAAAGATTTTTCTATCGATGTAATAAGTATTATATTATTATTACGTATCATTATAATAATAATTGTAAAACTCCATTCTTATCGACAGATTATGTTTATCTAAATACAATTGCTAAATATAAATTTGGTAAAGAGTAAAAGATAATGCCCACATAGGAGGTGTCTCAGAATTCGAAATTTAAAACTCATATTTTATTGAGAAATAAATACTTGAAAAAAATCGACTCACCCGTAACACCTCAGACGGGACTCGAACCCGCACCCTTGGGATTCCGGCCCAATTAACTGACCAATTATGCTACCGAGTCGCTAGTGGGAGCGGCGAAATTTTCTGTTATTGAGTCTAGGCTGTTACAAGCACTTGTGAATGTCAAAGAAGCTACGCCATCCGCTCGCAAGCTCTAAGCGGAAGATCTTGTAACGAAAAGAACCGGCAAGAAACAAAATAACATAAAACAACACCTCATTGAAATTAGGTTTGCAATTCGATTTTACAAGCGATTGTCGATAAAAAGTCCTATTCGACTAAAGTCGCCTAGTCCAGGAAAATCGACCCATGTAAATGCCCCATGAAGCAACAATAATAATAAAGACCAAAGGTCACAAATATCTTATACAAGGTGTTACAAAAATACCCCTAATGCCGAATATGGTATATAGGGACCATCAAACTGAACAACTTTTACTATGGGACCAACTCTGAAATCGCGAAAAAAAAAATCAGCTGTTTCATACAAAAATTAAAATCGAAATTATCAAAATGTATGAAACAGCTGATATTTTTTTCGCGATTTCAGAGTTGGTCCCATAGTAAAAGTTGTTCAGTTTGATGGTCCCTATATACCATATTCGGCATTAGGGGTATTTTTGTAACATGTTGTATATTGGAAATAGTGTGGGTGGAGGCGGCAACAAAAGGTCGAATATTTGTTTTTGAAGTTACGTGCCAGTTTCTGTTTGGATTTCGCGACCTGTAGGGTGTATAATAATTGTCCACGTTAGAACAACGAAATTCACTATACGTTTACATAAAAAATATGTTTATTTTTAGCTAAAAGAAAAATTGAAATATTTTTATATGCCTGCTGTATTGCAGCTGTTTCATAGAGCTGAGGGCCTACCCAAATGGCAAACGTTTCTAAGCGTTTGTCTTTCTGCAAAATGAAACGCTTTAGCGTTAGCAATCCGATTGCTCCGATTGCTTAGAAAAAAACACAAATGAATATACTAGTTAAGATAAAACGCAAAATTTCCCATACATTGTCATTCTATTCTACTAGCTCACATATACACTTCTAAGATTTTCGCGCGTACAGTTCATTAGAAATAAAACACTTTTTACGGATTACAGCGCGTATATTACCTCCCGTGACCACGGCCCCTGGAAAGGTGTCGAAACGTCGGGAATTCTAAAAAACCAATAAATACAAACTAAATAATTTTAAAACAACACCTGAATTAATAATATACGCGCTGTAATCCGTAAAAGTGTTTTATTTCTAATATTCTACTAGCGTTAATTTTAGTAGGATGGCCATTTGGGTAGGTCCTCTGGTACCCTGTGGTCTGTGCTTTACTAATAAAACAAAAAGAAATAAAAATTATGACGACCTCCGTGGTCAAATGGTTTGCACGCTGGTTTTCAAGGTGTCGCCCTCTCTGAGGTCCCAGGTTCGATCCCCGGCTGGGTTAATTTAGAAAACGAACTTTTCTATATTGGCTCAGGTCTGGGTGTTTGTAGTTCCACCGTTGTCTCTGATTTCCATAACACAAGTGCTTTAGCTACTATTAAATCGACGCTTTTTAGAAAAAAAAGAACTTTCATTGAACTTGTAATACTTCTTATATTGTAGGAAGCGATCTCTTTTTACTGGCAAAATTATCTTAATTTCATTTCATAAGAGCGAAATCTGCCTCTAACCTAATATAAACATAATATCATACGTCATCTACTTTCAAAACCAGTCAAGTGCGCATTGGACCACGTACAGTGTAGGGTTCCGTGGTTGCCTTTTATTTTTACGTCATATTTTACACAGATAAAAACTTTCTTTAGGTAACTTTCAATGGAATTAACGCCCGCTCAACTGGCAGGAGGGGAAAACTTGACTCTAACAAAAATTAGCGCACGAATTTCTGAATCAAAAATAGGTTTTAATATTTAGAACGATAAATACAAAGACACACCACATTATGGGGAATAATGTGGTGTGTCTTTGTAAACTATATGCTAAGTTACATATTTCTCTGAGATAAGCCGTAGACAGACAGAGACAGGTACATGGCAAACTATAAGGGTTCTTAGTTGACTAAGGAACCCTAAGAAGAGCAGTGTTCTTTACGATCTTTGAAAGTTTCGGTGATTTAAATAAAATATTGGCTTCAGTTCAACTCGTGCGCCATCCGTCGCGAGGAGATTTGATTTTGAAAAGAAATTTGTCTTCTAAATTCCGACATATTGGAGCAAGGGAATAAAAGGATCATGCCAAAGTTTCCTTTGTGGAATAAATTTCGAGTTTTCAAGTTATTAAGGTTGTATGGAAATAATGAGATATTTTATTAGACTTTTGTATGCAAAGTAGATAATTTTTAGATATTAATTTTGCTTTGATTGAAGATGTTAGCTTTTAGAAATAAATTTAAAATGAGTCTAATACTGTATAGTATACTGTTATCTGTGGTAATAAGTATTATACTTTATATCAAATAAATCTACTTTCAGTTTTAATTTTATTTACTTCTTAGGTACAGTCAACGGCACGCTGGGCTTCCATGACAGTGTAATCATATTCAATCAATTTTATAAGTACTTAAATGCGAAGATATTAAGGTTCAAAACAAATCGCAGATTTTTGACAGTTTTGTATAACCCGACTTGCTGCTAGCTGTACATTATACTAAGATATTTAATTTAAGTATTACTTTTTCTACGATTTCCATTTCTCCTTTGTTACTCAAGATTGTCCTAACTTGATTAAAATACAGAATATTTGTTGTTTTTGAGAAAATATTAGAAATAAACTCTTTAGTTTCCTAGTGAAAATATCCAACCGAAAAGATATCACTCCATTATTTATTTCTCCGTTCAAGTAAGGCGTTTCTACGCAATATTGTCACGTACGACAAAGCGAAGGGTTTATCGTTATTATTTCTGTTTAAGAGAGCTGTACATTATTGAAAATCAAAGCAATATTTTAATACAAAAAGTTAGTCTTGTAAGGGCATTCTACACGGACGTATTTTAGCGTCTTGTGTACGCTAAAGTTTTGTACAACTCAAAACTCCCACCCTACCCATTATCGAGTTAGAACCTGTCAAAGTTTAACTGATGTGTAAAAAGTTTCTAAAACTTTAGTTGTTCTTTAGTTATCGATATTGTAAAATAATATGAATAAATAAATAATAATAAATATTAGACAAGATCACAAACATTGCTCCGATTCCAAAGAAAGTAGCTAGAGCACTTGTGTTATGAAAATCAGAGACAACGGTAGTGGTATCACAAACGCCCAGACCTGAGCCAATATAGAAAAGTTCGTTTTCTAAATTGACCCAACCGGGGATCGAACCCGGGACCTCAGAGATGGCGACACCTTGAAAACTGGTGTTCAAAGCCACTCGACCACGAAGGTCGTCAATATAAATGCAAAGTATACTATACCTATAACTATTAGGTTGTATCTTACAGAATGCCACTTACGGGTTTTTTGCCACACTTAACAGCATTTTGAGAGTTTGAGAGATTATAGAGGGAAGAAAGTACTGAAGGAAAAAGGATTAAGAAGGACAACATATCGAAATAGTATATTATGCTACGATTGAGCAGAGCTCACGAGTTTCATACGACGTTTTTCAACACATTTGCGAGGATAAAAACAAAATAATTTACCACCGAGACAAATACGATAAAAACAAAATATGAAAATTATGGGAAAAGGGGCGCAATTTTTATTTCGCGCGCCCATTGCAAAAGTATTTTGCGAACAAAGGGGTGAGTGAACATACAGCCTATTTCCAAATTATAGTGTTAAGTGATAAAATGCAAATGTTTTAATATTTTATAACAAATTGTAGTGTGAATCTCTTTGTTGTTACAAAAAGAATAACTGTATTATCCGGTTACATTTAGAATGCTCTGTTTGCTCACATATGCAGTAAGGTACTAATTTAACTTTGTAACGATAATTATATTACGCATTAGTGTGTAATATTATTACGTGCGTGTGTGTTATAGCTCGGTTTATGGCCTAAAAGCGATGTAATAAAGCTCACTTTACGAGTGACATATTATTTATGTATCGAGTCCGAACAAATCAAAAACTTCGTTTTCTAGTAACTCTTCCAATTATAATATTCCGTGTTAGTTCGGCGTAACCGTTTTGTAATGCTTTTATTGCTTTTTGATTATAGCTGTTAATGTTTTGTTGCCTCGAATTATAATTTAATAACACTTGTTTGCAGCTTTCATTGTTAGTATAAGGGTTTTCAAGTTTTTTTTAAATTTTATCAATTATTAAAATTAGATTTTTTGCATTCACAATGCTATCTTTAATCCGGCCGAAATCCCAAGGGTGCAGGTTCGAGTCCCGTCTGAGGTGCTACGGGTGAGTAAATTTTTCCTAGTATTTTTTCTAATATTATTTATCTTAAGTTTTATCAATCTAAACCCACAAATTATTTTGTTACACACTTTTAAAATGCTAAAAGATCCATCTAGATCTATTTGAAACTGCCGATATAAAAGTCCGTTCCTCAAGGAACAATATTGACATCAAAGACAAATAAAGTTATAGAACAGAAAATACTTAGAGTTCAATATATTTTTTCTGAAAAGAAGAGACTTAAAGATATTTTTATGAGCATACATATATTCACAACTGGCAACCCTTAACTTTGATTCACAGACGGCTATTAAAGGGATTTACCTAACTTTTCCATTTCTACCGACACAATGAGAGTTTCTTTCAAACGGTATCTTGAAGTGTTTGTAAAAGCAGTGAAGTCTGAATCTTTTTTAAGCATGGATCTGCCCTCTTACGATCAAATCTTTAACGGAATCAATAATATATTTTGGCTTGTGGGCATTCCCCTTGATGTCCCGAACATACAATTCAGATTCTATGTTTCTTTGTTAAGTTTAGTTATAACAATATCGGGAGAAATAGCATTTTTCTCTTCGAAAATATCGTCTGAAAATATTCTTGAGCTTATGGATTTAGCCCCTTGTCTCTGTATCGGGGCCTTGTCGTTTTTCAAAGGGGTATTTTTAGCAGGCAAATTAAAAAAGATAATTAAGTTGAAAAACTCTTTAAAAGATCTGTATCAAGTTAATTTAAACAGTGACAGCAAGAAAAATCTTCTGCGAAAGGACATAATGAAGATACACAAGCTCGTTAAATATTATTTCGTTTTGAACACGGCTCTTATTACTGTGTATAATTTTTCGTCGTTGGTTTTTATGTTGTATCATTACTTAAAACACGGGGAAGTAAAGTATATCTTGCCATATGCAGTTATAAATCCTTTTGCGATAGACAATTGGTCCGCTTGGATGGTTTCTTACGTAGAACAAATTTTTAGTGGTAAGTATCTTCATTTAATATTACGCACAGTCGACCCTACTGAATCATGACCCACTTTGCCAATGATTCCTTTGAAACCATAAAAATAGGTTTTCTTCTCTATCGTGTATATTGCACTTACGAATAGTACATTTTAAATATGAATAAAAATGCATCATTGCGGGTCAGAGATCAATGCAATTTTTACTTTTGTTATCACAGCACTAGATGTTTTTTTTAAAATAAAGCAGTCCTGATTTGAATTTCGAATAAGATATGGCTCATAATAACTCTTTTAATTTTAGATAAATAATATTAGAATAAATACTAGAAAAAATTTACTCACCCGTAGCACCTGAGACGGGTGAGTCGATTTTTCTAGTATTTTTTCTATTTTTTTCTAATATAATTTATCTTAATATAATAACAGCATTGTGAATGTGAAAAATCTAAATTTAATAACTCTTATAACTGCAGAAAACAAAAATACAATTTTAATTAAAATAAAACGATATTTATGACAGTGTGTTAGAAATCAAGTAGTAGTCAGTCAATGAGAAAAAACACAATGAATGACAGAGACAGTTAATAGAATTTCTCTGTTGCCACGGACGAGTACAGTCGAGTCTGTCCGATCTATTATCACAGCCTAGTCAGTGACATATGTCTAATTAAATGATAACAGGTTCGTTACCAATGTAATGTATGTTCAAGCGAATTTCAACCTACTTCGGTATTTGAATGACAGTTAGAAAATTACCTTAAGGTGGGTCATGATTCAATTTGATCGACTGTACTTACATACGTGTCAAATTAAACACTAACGAATTCTAACGGGATCTAGTGAGATTATATTAATTAGTTACTTACGTTATAATTTCGTATTAAATGTAAATTAATATACAACATGTTACAAAAATACCCCTAATGCCGAATATGGTGTGAACAAAACTGTAACTGTAATGTAACTGAATAACTTTTACTACGGGACCAACTCTGAAATCGCGAAAAAAACCAGTTGATTCATACATTTTGATATTTTCGATTTTATTTTTTGTATGAAACAGCTGATTTTTTTACGCGATTTCAGAGTTGGTCCCATAGTAAAAGTTGTTTAGTTTGATGGTCTCTATATACCATATTCGGCATTAAGGGTATTTTTGTAACATGTTGTTTGTTGTATATATTTGTAAATATCGTTCCTTCTATACAATGCGCTTGTTGGGCTTCCCTTTTGCCTAAAAAATTCGAACGTGTGGTGATGGTAAGAAAATATATCCAAAAGCACTAGTTTCCATATGACTAATAAAAGCTTTTGACTTTGACAATCACATATCTTTTGTTTCATCACATCATCAGCAGCATGCACTGGCACGACAGAGGGCCAAATTAATCAAATGAAATGAGAATATAAATCGTTTTTCTTTTTTCAATAAAAAATGAATAATTATCTTCATCCATTAGTAAGCAAGATTAATTTGAATAGTGTTTATTGTATAATTGACTTCTATTGTTTTCAGGCTTTGTTTGTATTCTGGTAATAACTATGAGTGACGCGCTATTTTGCGTGCTGACGTCGCAAATTTGCAACAATTTTTATGTCATTAGCGACGAAATAAAGAGATTGCAAGGCAGCAATCACACTGTTTTAAGCAGGCTCGTTAAAGAACATCAATATATTTTGAAGTAAGCTATGTATTTTAGATAGTTACTAACTTTCAAATGCTCCGGGACCAAATCCTACTGAATAAGAAATAGCAATCGTTCAACTTTATCTCAGCAGTGATGTTTTGGTGTGAAGGCCCTAGTTAAACAGCCTTAGATCTGTTATGCCATCTTCTAGCGACTTGAAAATTTCTGAAACGATCTTAGAAATTCTTTAGTAAATTCTAAAATGAAAATCATTAACACAGAGATGGTACTTTCTGAGATCTAAACTATGCCTCTTATTGCAACCGTCTGGATTGAGGGCCCAACACATAAAAATTTGAATTCACGTTTTAAAAATTTTTGAACCTATGCTTTAAGTTTTTAGAATTTTTTACTAAATCCTCTATAAGTCTCAGATTTATTCGCCATAATTTAAAAAATGGGCTCTCAGTTCAGATGCACGTCTTTAAAGAGCTTTTTGAAGACGAAAGGGAAATTGGAAAGCGAGGCACTCCCTTAAAGTTCTTGATAAGGTGTATTTTATTAGCTCTGCAATAAGAGGAAAAGTTAAAAAAAATCCGTTGTTTAAAATTAGTATCTTTCAGATTGTCAGAAGATTTGGAGGACATATATAAACTTTCCAATTTATTCAGCTACGTAGTTGGATCCCTGGAAATTTGCGCTTTAGGGTTCAGTATTACAGTAAGTTTTGATTTACGATAAGGGCGTTTTGAACGCCGTCATTCTCCTCGACATAAAATTGTCATTATAGGTTGTAAAAATAATATAACTCATGCTGCTTAACGCTACTCGCCTGGGACTTATTCTCGTCACTGCTGAATTTTCTTACTCTGAAATAATTATGAAAATGTTGAGGAGAATGACAGCGTTTAAAACGCCCGTAGATTCACCCAATTGTTAACATAACAATTAAAATAACCCATTAGATACCGTCCGCTGGATGGTCACTATAACGTCAGTACTATAATAAATTATGTGACTGTTATCTTATAGCGTGCTTACTTAACGATCTAAACTCGTAGCACGAACATCTATCGACAAAAATAAAACTCGATAAAAATACTCGATAGAGTACCTAATTGTCTATGAGCAATCTAATTCCGAAGGAGCTCGGTGGCGCAGTGATATAGCGCCATCGATAGCGGAGGTTAAGCAACTTTTGCAAGGGTCGGTTATGGGATGGGTGACCAAAAATTTACTATCTCGAGCTTCTCCGTGCTTCAGAAGGCACGTTAAGCCGTTGGTCTCGGCTGCATATGCAGTCTTTAGCACCCACCAATCCACATTGGGCCCGCATGGTGAGTCATGGCCTATACTCCTTATCCACCCATAAGGATGGCCTGTGCCCCAGCAGTGGGACATTAAAAATGGCTGATGGTCATAATTATGAAAATGTTGAGGAGAATGACAGCGTTCAAAAAAATACATAAAAATTAAAATAACCCTGCTAAGTTTTTAACCGACTTCAAAATTAAATATTTTGTTTAATTTTTTTTTATGTATATTTTAACATAACTTCACCAGTTGAAAACCGATTTCAATTATTATTTTTTTATTTGAAAGAACATAGTTTGTGTGTGGTCCCATGAAAAAAATACAGATATGTAGTGTAGGGTGGGACTTTTAGAATTAAAAAAAGAAAAGATGGTCCTCCCGCCCCACCCGACTTCAATAGACGTGTTATATTGATATTCATATGCGTAACTAATAATGTGAATATTATTTCTTGCTTTTTAGAGGTATTTAATTTTGAAGCTGTTTTTGTTTTAAGGTTTTTTGAAGGAGGTTTTTCTTTTTTTTTAATGTTTGACACAATTTTGCATAAGTTATAGAAAGTTGTTTTTAAATATTTTCAGATTGGCAACTGGTCATATTTTCTAGGCTACGTTTTATTTCTGATCTCCGTTCTACTTCAGATATTGATGATGAGTGTTTTCGGTGAAAATATCATAAGAGAGGTACTTATATACTTATTGATGATAATGAGGTAGCTACTCGGAAAAAAGAAACTAATTATTGTATTCATTACAGAGCCGGAGGGTCGGCGAGGCAGCTTTCCTTTGTAAATGGCATGAAATGGATGAGAAAGCGAAGAAAACTATTCTCATAATTATGATGAGGCACGTAATTATTATTCTGTCAATCATGTTTTTATAGATATAATTGGAATTTAGGGTTAAGAAAGTAGGTACTTAACTCTTAATTCCAATTAATATTGGTTTCAGATCCCACAGACATCAGAAATTGACAGCGTATAAATTTTCAGTGATTAGTTACGGAAGTTTTACAAAGGTTTGTATTCGTATTTTTTCAGGCCGCTAAAGGCCAGTAATCGCAGGTCAAATAAAAAAATACTCTAAGCTACTAAAGCAATATCTTTACGGATGAATGATAATTAAGAAAAATCTTTTTATTGTATTTAAAAAATGTTTTAATTCTAAAACTTGAACAGGAAATTTTGAGAACTTAAACCTGGACTGAAGTTAGCTAACTTCTCTACAACTCCGACCAAACTTAGAAAAACTTAGTGAAATGAGTAGTAGGAGATTCAAAAATGGCTTAGACATTAGACTTTAAACTAAAATAAACGAACTAAAATGAATGTAAAAACATTGTTTTGTTTTGAAATTGTATCGTAATATTGTTTTGTCTAGTTGACCTTTGTGGTTTTTGAATTGCTCTATCTTCCTATACAACGTGTTACAAAAAAAACCCCTTAAGCGAAATATGGTTTGATTGTAACTGAACAACTTTTACTATGGGACCAACTCTGAAATCGCGAAAAAATACCAGCTGTTACATACATTTTGATATTTTTCATACTACTTACATCGGACCTAATACATGTCTTTAAGAGTCATAGCATCAAATAAAAAAACCGTTGGTTCGTAAAATTATAAACTCAGTAATTTTTTTTTTCAGATAATAAGCACATCGTGGTCTTATTTTACCATTCTCAAGACAGTTTACAAACCATCGGAGAGTAACAGTTTTTAAAATAACAATTTATTCTTATTTATTATTTAATCGATAAGAATTTGTTTCAGTTTAATCGCAAATTTGTTTCAGTAGAAATAAAATGCTAGTCCAACTTTTTTATTCTTTTGTTGTTTTCTATACTATTCATTAGATAACATACTAAGTACCTTTAATATGACATTTTTAAATTATAGTCAATGACTTCAATTACATAGACGAGCTGTTCAAAACTAAAATTGTGTCACAACCAACCTTCGCGGCGCATCAACTGTTTCTTTCGGTCGCTCGCAATAGACTAAAAGAGTTTCGGTGCATGCACCGTAACTTAATGGGCAATTTTTCGGTACTGTACAGCCTGTCTAGTGTAGTATATACATAGAAGTCTTTGATTATTAGTATTATTTAACATTTTGTACCTGGTTCTTTGTCTGTACAGCGCGTAGTATAAACACAAAGACTAATAGTAAGCAATACCTACTGCTACGGTAGGTACATACTATGTTTGCAAAACTCTTCCGCTCATCAAACCTGCACCAGTTCTTCCTGCCCCCTAAAATGACCAGCTAAACATAAATAAATAAATAAATATAAATATTTAACAACATCACATACATTGCTCCGATTCCAAAGTAAGTAGCTAAAGCACTTGTGTTATGGAAATCAGAGACAACGGTGGTCACAAACACCTAGACCTGAGCCAATATAGAAAAGTTCGTTTTCTAAATAGACCCAACCGGGGATCAAACCCGGGACCTCAAAGATGGCGTCACCGGCCTTGAAAACCGGTGTACAAAGCCACTCGACCACGGAGGTCGTCAAAAACACATTATGATGTAGCGATTTATCGACACTGCAGTGTCATGTCAGTCGGTGGTCCTGCTATAGAGACTGATGGTACATACTTGCTCGAGACCATACGGATTGATGCATGTTGTAGATTTACAGTACATAAACAATTAAGCAGCTCTTCTCATTAGGTTCTTTTTTAAATGCGCGTTGCCTGCTACCTTAAGAAACGACGTGTGCAAAGGTCTTTAAGTACATTACACCTACTTTGCATAATTATCATGGTAGTAATATACACTCAATCTGTTGATAAACCTGATTACAAACAAGTTCAGATTTATGAAGAAATTAAATGATATGATTACTGTAACGTAAACATTACGCAATTCGCAATGGTAGATTTTGGGTGTATAAAATTATAAATCTTTCCCTTCTTTCTTCTTGGTAGTCTGGTAAAAAGATTCTTAAATAAGTAACCAAAACGTAAATAAAAGTAAAATAAAACATAAGTTTTTATTAAAATTAAACTCTTTATATTTAAATATTTTGTGAGTGTATCTGCAGAGTGACGCAAATTATTAAAAAATGTAATTTTGCCATAAAGTATTCTGTGTTCTGTAATTTTAAAGTTATAAAGAATGCTGGAATACGTAAAAGTGTTTTTTTTATTTCAATGTTTATGCTCAGAAAATTATGTAGCAGATAAGAAAACCAAATTAACATTTTTACAGCTAAATTGAAAAGATGGTTATTAATAAATTAGTTCGTAATAATAGACTGGCACCTTTTAAATGGCTGACAACTAATTTTCATGACAATAATTAATCTTAATTTGAATTCCAACGCTCGAGTTTCTGAATAAAAACAAAGAGTTAACCTAGCCATTATTATCCCTTCAACAATTTAACTAGAATAGTATTCAAAGGCTTATTCAAATCTTTCAATATACCGATCCGGATTGTACTATACAATTTCATACCGGAATCAATATGTTTTATATGCCTAAGGAATCTATTCTGATAAGCAGTAAAAGTGTTAATTCAGGTATCGATAGAAGTTTTGCCTTTGCACATAGGTAATTCATTAATATTTTATTTCTAATACGTACGTTTAGAAATAGTACAAAACTAGAATTAGAAATGAAAGCCGCCAGCGACTTCGTCCACGTGAAATACTTTTTATCCCTTAGGATTTATCCCTTAGGATAAAAAGTATTTCACGTTAAAAGGTCAGGTCAGGTCAGGTTATTAGGTCTTCCTAGATAAAAAGTTTAATCCAAATTAAATACATAATTAGATATAATACCACCCCAAATCCAGAGCTCTATAAATTGCAGACCTTCATCTTCCCAACCACTCTCACCCTGACCGCTGTAATGATAGGATGACACACTAACTAGAGGGATTTCATTGCTCTATAAATAGCAACCGTATCTACATAGCTAGCTATGTAGAATAGATTAGGTAATCGAATCCATAACCTAATCTATACCAGCCCTCAGCCGCCATATTTCCAGCCGTCACGTTTCTACCTTCGACGACAAAGTTTTTCAGTTGAGTTGAGGAAAGGTACCTCTCTAAAAGAAGATTGGCAGAGAGGAGATAATGAGTACATTTGCTCACAGAAAAATATCTAAGCAAATCCATCGCAATATTGTGAATGTTTTCGAGTATGTTCTGCATCCGTCACTTAAACATTGTCAATCAGTTAACCTTGCAAGCATATTGATCGCATTATATGCGACTTATTACTTATAGGTATACCATTGCGGAATACGATTGATTTTCTTGTCTGTTCACCACTTATTGAAACAACATTTAAAATGTATTTGTTATTATTATTATGTTTGTTTGTGACGTCTTTCAAGTTAGGTAAGTAAATAATGGTAGATTTATTATTATTGTCATGTTTGCCGATTATGTATCAAATCTAGGAGTTTCAGCGGTTCCACTGTCACCATTAAAGTGACAAAATAATTCAGAATCAAACTATATTGAAACATAATTAATTTACGACAAATCAGGTACCTAACTCATTATTTTAATAATTATTAGCTGTTTTGTGCTGTTTTTGCAGATGTCACTCTGGCTCAGACAGAACGAACGTACCAGCGATTCCATGAATTTCCCATAGGAAGCAATAAGTCTGTACTTGTGGATTTAAAGGAAAGTCCCAATTATGAGCTTTTGGTTAGACTAGCAATAAGTTCTGATTTAAACGCGTATTTGTTGTATACGAGGTGAGGAAACTAATAATATATGATATTGAAAATTTTATCGTGAACTAAAGTCCTATCTACTAATTATCTAAATCTGTAACTGAGACTCAATATATATTCAATATTTTTTGGCTCAATATTTTATAGCTACAGAGACCAAATCCACCATTTTTGTCTGTCCGTCTGTCTGTAACCGAATCCCATGAAAATTACTTAACGGATTTTAATAAAATTTGGTATGGTAGTAATAGACTAATTGTATCAACTTATAGGTTACTTTTAATTTCGGGAAATTGTCTCACTCCCGAGGGAAAATACAAAAACTGGTTGGAACTAAAAATTGCGCCCAAACTATATTATTTTAAGTTGACAACTTATAAAGTATAAGTCTAATATAAAAACTATCTATGGCATTGCATGGAATGTTAATAATTGCTTAATTATTTGAATAATAGTTAAAAAATAGTTATAATATTTATAACAAATAAAGTTAGGTATAATAAATAAGTAAGGAATTTACGCATCGCAAATCACCTACCTCAAAGCGCGTTTTAAAAAGTTAATGTCAAAAATGTAATTTTAATTTTAAAATCTCATTCTTATTTTCATCAAATTTAATAAACACTGTTAATTTAGTATATCTAAAAATTAATGGGGATTTTAGACCACGTGAATGAATAACTTTTACTATGGGGCCAACCACGGAATAGCGAAAAAAAAGTTAGCTGTTCCATAGAAAAGTACAACATCCACTCTACTATAGTGTATGGAACAGCTGATTTTTTTTCGCGATTCCGTATTTGGTCTGAAATCCCCATTTCATTTATAGATAAACATAAAAATTAACGGTGTATAGTATCTTTTATCATGATATTCTTTCCCCAGACAAAATCCAGATTCAGCTCAATATATACGGGCCGATGATTTACCATCAATAGTGTCTTCAAACTACAACCCGCAGGTACCTACTGTGGTGCTGATACACGGTTGGAATTCGTCACCTTATCAGGAATTCGACGTTTCGGTTAGAAACGGTAAGTAAGCAAGCTCGTTCCATCTTCGGCCTATTCTTAGTGCCATTCTCATTAAGGTTCCCTGTAACGATCAATTGCGATTGTCAATTTTTCCATCAATACCATTGTTAGAGTAATTGACAATCGCAGCCAATCGCGCTATCAATAATGTACCTATATTCAGATGTAGAAGATACCTCACCTGGTGTTCGCTTGGTTGCTATCAAATTTGAGAGCGCAAATGAATCACCTGTTGGTGGCGAGGTTGGAATTTAATTTTCTGCGTGTACTTCTGGAATCATAATAACCCAAGTCCTCCTCCTAGGTCAAATCTTTTAAAATTGGTTCCACGGCTTAGAGAACGTAATAAACAACCAGATTAATTAATTTCATCATTGAGAGGAGCAGAGGAGCAAATTGCCGCAATATGGTACTGGCCTCCAGAAGCACTTGGCTGCACGGGCGCAACGGAACTGACCGGCACAAAAGTTGCATCACGGGAAAAAGGATGAATAGTTAAGAAGGTTCATGAGACGTTATAGCGTTGGTATCCCTAAAAGTCTTGCTTATAGGGAAATTTTTGTGTGAGCAAATTGTTCATAGTGCGCCTTTTCACGGGTTCACGTTGTTTATGGCACAAGACAGGCTTGTGCTCCCGCAGCGGTAAATAATCTTGGTGATGATGATGAGGAATATAAATTAGGATTTGATGTTTTAGCTCTACTCCAAACCGAAGATGTGAACGTCATAGTAGTAGATTGGAGGACAATATCTTCTCTAGGCTATGTGACAGCAGTGGTGGGTGTACCACGAGTGGGAAAGAACGTTGGTCATCTTCTGGAATTTCTTAATGGAACAGTGGGGGCACCTTTGACCAAGATGCACTTGGTGGGTCACAGCTTAGGCGCTCATGTTGCCGCTAACGCTGGAAGGGAGACGGGTGGAAGAGTACGTCGTATTACTGGTAAATAAGGTTCATTTTAAATAATCAGTTGCCGTTGCTAAAACATTGTAGTAGTTGACCACATTTTAGGGATACTTAGAACTAGTTTCAAAGGTTCCGGAATTTCCGGATTGTTTACATTGTCATGTCCGCCTGACAGAAAATATCATAAAAAAATTGTTCCATTTTTAAATTTATCTGGAAGATACGTGCTAGATCCGGAACTTGAGATAGAGTCCCATAATAAACTTTTGATGGAACTAATAAGTAATTACTTCTCAAAAACGATCGCAGGTTAAAAAATATTTCTACCACTTTGTTTAGTCTCAAAATTATTATTAATAATAAGCAAATATTTCTGAAACCATATGGGGTGCCATGTGATAAAATCATGTACAGATTAACAAATAAATAAGAATGGATTATGATAAAAGCTAAGATAATAGGTACAAAACAATAAAACATTTTTATCTCCTGAAATCTGAATGTGTGCAAAATACTAACTCTGATTAAAAAAAGTTATTATATAGATAAAGTATGAAATTATCTAAGTATTTATTTGCTTACCTTATCAAACAAGAACGAATCAATTATTGACATTTCACGTAACGCTGTTTTTTATATAAAAAAAATATTTTAGCTATAATTAAATGACTTAAAAAATGTGATGTAAGGTTCATTGTAACACATTTTAAGAAAATGTTCGCACCAGCAGTGCATTGGGCTACCTACTTTAGCATGATGATGTTATCGTTTTGATGAATTAATAGACAAAACAGGTTAAAACATTGTCTGATATCCACATCATCCAAAAAAATTATCCTCTTTCAAACAAAAAAACAATCATCTTAATCAGTCCATAAATAAAGAAGTTATGGTGATGATCATTCGAATAAGTTCATTATAACGGTAACGAAAACGACAGTATTTTTAGGATTTCCTGAAAACTACTGAACCGATTTCAAAATTCCAAAAAATGGGACCAACTTGGGAACAAATGTAATAACGTTTGAATCATGAATTCGCGAATTACGTGACAACAGCAGTCCGCCATTTGCGAAAATCCGTTTCAACAGATTATTTTTAAGCCAAAAATAAAACAGTAAAACAGAAGACCTCCTAAATAATAAAGTGTTGAGTTATTTCGAGGAGGAAAATCCAATGAATTTCAGTCGAGACGTACTAACAACTATTTGAATTTCAACTCATTAACTAAATAAATAAAATACAGTTTTTTTGAAAGTGATTTGAAAAAATTTCAGGGTTGGACCCAGCCGGGCCATTGTGGTACGAAAACCCCTACCGCCTAAGGCCTGAAGATGCGATATATGTTGAAGCCATACATACAAACGGACTAGGCTTGGGTATCGGTAAGGAGGTAGCTGACGCAGACTTCTTCCCTAATGGAGGGTCATTACAGCCAGGCTGTAATACTACTAGTTGCAATCATGCCAGATCTTACCAACTATTCGCCGCATCTATAAGATATAATCGATTTGTTGGTAAAAAATGTAAAGGATTCGTTCAAATGGAACATGATCTGTGTATAAGAAATGGATTGCTTATGGGAAATAATGACTTAAATAAACTTGGGTAAGTTTTTATAGAATTTCATTAGTTGGTTTGGGAAGTTTGGTACTGAGTATTTTTAGAAAGTTCTTTCTAAGCTTCTAATACCTCTATCATTCTTTCGCTTTTTACTCGTTATTTAATTTTTCTCATTAGTGCTACGATTTAGTACTTTGTGGTAGGACTAATGAGAAAAAGAGTCTCATTAGTTCTACAGTAAAACTGACCAGTAGAACAAGTGGGACCCGACCTTTAATTGTCTTAATAATGCAGTTTTTATGTAAAATTAAGGATCATATTTCATTATTCATATAATATGAGTATACACACTATACCCGATAGCGACTGTAGTTGATATTTGTATGACAACTTTTAGTTTAGTTACCGCCAGAGGCGCTGTGCCAAATTGCTTACAAAATTGCTTATAACTGTGCAAACTCTTAATACACGACCTCCGTGGTCGAGTGGCTTTGTACAACGGTTTTCAAGGTGTCGCCATCTCTGAAGTCCCGGGTTCGATCCCCGGTTGGGTCAATTTAGAAAATGAACTTTTCTATATTAGCTTAGGTCTGGGTGTTTGTGATACCACCGTTGTCTCTGATTCCCATAACACAAGTGCTTTAGCTACTTACTTTGGAATCGGAGCAATGTATGTGATGTTGTCAAATATTTATTTATTTACTGTTCTCAAAACTCTATTTATGATAATATTGAATAATGATGTTTTTTAATAACGAAAATAATGTCATAGATTTATAATTTAATGTGTTGTTCACAGGAAAGGAATTTTCCGGTTAGATACTACCGGTACCTATCCATACTTTTCAAACTAAAAAAATATATTACTAATATTCCCATCGAAAGTTACAAAGAAAACCAAGCGATATATTTCCCAATTATTATGTTGTATGTTATTAAGTGCATTGTTAATAACAAATTGTGGATGTATATTTAATTCTGAAATAAATTATTATCATTATTATCATTACTATTATTAATAAAATAAATAAGAAGTATTATAAACAACCTTATAACTTAAAATTTAAATTATTATAATATTTAAATGTTGAGTTCCGTTCCTTAAAAATAATGGATCCCTTAGTTGTTGGTGTGTCTGTCTGTCAAATTAAAATTAATATCGAAATCTCTGGGAGTCGTAAAAGTATCAGAATTTTAAGTAAACAATCGAAATATAAGTATCTACATTTTGACTAAAATTAAAATCTATGGAGTAATTCCCGCTAGGAATTGAAAATGTTATTTTGAAACGTTATCCTCCGTAAACAATGTAATTATTTTAAGTTACGTTAAATAAAATTATTTTACCGGTATAATACCATTAAATACCGCTATAATACAGTTAAAATAATTTTAACCGTTTAATATCATTATATTACCAATATAACACCGCTAAATACCGTTAAAATTGTTAACAATAAAAAAACATTATTTTTTGCAACGTAATTATTAAAAACCCAAAAAAGAAGGTTTTTGACTTCCAATTGACAGACATTTTCGGTTCAAGTTCTTGCGCCAACCAGTTTATACGCAAAAAGAAATGTAACCACTTCATACGCTCTTTTTAAAATTAGAAAAAAATTAAAATGCTCAGTGAAGAAAGGTAAAAAGTTTCCAAGACGGAAGAAGACAAGATAGAGTAACACAATTAAGTGCGTAACTGCCATACTGGGCTTTTACCGCTTACTTGGCTAAACAGCATGATTGCTTGCTTACCTTTATGAATGCGTAACTGCCATACTGTGCCGTTACCCTTAATTTATTTATTTAACTTTAACGTAAATGGGCACAAAAAGGCGTGCTTAATGATAATAGCATTCTCTACCAGTCAACATTGATGGCTGAAATTCAAAAATGCGTGACTGCCACACAGGGCTTTTACCATTTAATTATTTGTCTGATACGAACTTACCATACTGGGTATTTTATGTTACAAGGCATATGTCTAACAAGGCATGAACCAAATATCTATTGCACTCGAGATACTACACTGTTTCACCGCATAGATAGGTCAGACAGCTCAACTGCAACAAGTGCAGCATCTCAAAGCGCAACTGGTGACGCGACAGTGTAAAAAGCAGACTGTCCTCAAATGGTTGCCACGTCGGAACCGCTGCTATCCGCCTTCCATGCAGACGGCCGATGTGCTGGAGCTGCAACTGTAGCCCTGTTGCTTATCAGGTATGCTTATCATATGTTTTTTCATGTAGTCTTAGATATCCCTGAGCGTCTACTCAAATGGTCATTCTACTAAAATTAACGCTAGTAAAATAGAATGACAAATTATCATATGAGATTTATTATATTCTACTAGCGTTAATTTTAGGAGAACAGCTATTTGAGTAGGGGGAAGGTGTTAATCCCAATGGAATAACAGAGTAGTATCGGTAATAATTACTTGCGCAAAAATGACATAATATAAATGTATGATTTTATCATACACATTCTTTCAATAGTAATGAAGAACTGCCAGTACAGCATTCTTAAGTAGAGCTATAAAACTAAAACTTATCAACTTCATGGATCCTGAGCTATGCAGCGACTAGCTGCATATCTCGACTCGGCCGGGTATTTAAATTGTTAGTTCCAACTTCAAAAGCCTGAGCGTTTCGTCTTAGTACCTGGCCGAGATTTACTGGCATTTGTAATCTCATTTTTTCAAAAATGTCACTCTAAAACCCTGTACGACTCGGCCGAATCGCTCGGGGTTTTAAAGTGTAATGGGCTATTTACATGGGTAGATTTTAGTCACCTGTGACGGTCGACTTTAGTCACCTAGCAAGTCGCATGTAAAATTGAATCGTAGGTGACACATCGGTGATGGCGTCGCTGTCGTCTATGTATTCGATGTTGTAACCTAGATAACAATATAAAATAACGTAGTTCCAGTTTTGGCCAACGGGTCGGATAAGTTTGTTCGGTCACCTGCGGCCTAAGCTGAATTACCATTTACATAGTTGATTTTCGTCGGGCGGCAAAAGTCGTGCGGCTTTAGTCACTCGTGTAAATACTAGTGATGTGCCGAGTCGCTGTTTTGGTGGATCGAGTCGACTCGAGTCGGTTTATACGGTATTCGAATCCTGACTCGATTCCGCGATTCGACTCCAGTACGAGTTGACTCGAGTCTAGTCTAGTCTAGTTCAGCCGCTGAACTATGAAGCAGAAGTTGGCCTTCTTCTTGATGTACTCTGTCACGTACCGGGGCTCCATCGGCTAACTTACATTGCTATCGTAGTCACTCTGATTTGACAAATGAATGTGATACATTGCTACTTTTCTTTGGTAAGTGTTTATTAGTGCCAAAACGAAGTTGCACTAGCAATGTATCACATACATCTGTCAAAACACAGTTTACACTTCACTGTATTTAGCCGATAGACCCGCCGGTCGTCCCCCGCGGTGACGGTGTAGTGCAGACGGGACATATACCGCGGGATACCGCCGTGGCCAGCGAGATTCTTCCTGACTCGATTATCGGACTCGAGTCCAGTGTACTCGAATCAAAATAAATTGGTATTCGAGTAGGCGAGTCTAAGACAGGAATCGAGTCTGACTCCAGTCAAGCCGTACTCGGCACATCACTAGTAAATACCACATAAGTTCTAATTACAAACGCCGGAGCGGTTCGTCCAAATACCTGGCTGAGATCAACAGGCTTTTGTAATCTCGCGTGGCACTGCCTGAACCATAGCGGATCCTAAGTCTATGGCCTGAACAGTGGCGGTGGTTTTTACACGACTGCCCAAAAAGGAGTGTATTATTAGTTATTTTACTTTGGAGGTTTAATTCACTTTGTTTTTTTTTTAAATATTTTTGAAGTACTTTGGAAACCTTTTTTTTATGCTGAGGAAAAACGCGCTTCTCTCCCCGCAGGTGAACGGGAGGGGGCATGTGGGACTCGCCACGGCTGCCTCCCGTGATCCCACCCAGCCGTGTGGCTCGATGGGATCTCGGAAGGAGGGAATACCCAAGTACTTTGGAAACCTAGCGATCTTGTGATTAATAAATGGGCTGCATTTGTTAATTTATTTGACTTTATTGAAATCTTCATATATTTGAATGACATACTATTTTTAAGACTACTTGTAAAATAGTCTGTTATTCGAAAATAGGGAAATTAATAAATTAGATAATAGCAACACCCAAAATTTAAAATAACTATTTACTAATAGTTTTTTTTTATCTTAATAAGAAATCTTATTTACAATAGCCGACGGCGTGATTAAGTTACGCACAAGATTGTTATCGATTAATATGAGTAAATCTGAAACACCGATAATTATGTTTTATCTTTTCTGCGAAATGACAAACCTTATAAATAAAAGCGGCGAATGTGATTTCTTCAAGTGGCTAATAGACCATAAGTAGTACACGATGAAATTAACATTGTCGCTTCTTGCGGTTGTAGCCGGTAAGTTATATTTTATTCAATTTTATTAGTGCTTTGGTATTTGCACAAATGAAAAATAAGTCAAAATTAAGAAAATTATTACTAAAGAACTGCAATTGATTTTATGTATTATCAATAACTGATATGATAATATATTGAGTTCAGAAATAATTGTCTCGTAGCTTGAATTACACCTCTTATATAAGGTCAGGAACCAAAGTGGTTTTCTTGTTACTTACTCTTCTTTTAGATTCTAAGCAAAAATACAAACTATTTGATGAGTACTGCTTGTTTATTAATTATAGCTTATAGGTTGAACATTACGGTAAAACAAATGAACATTTGCGTTAAAAAGAAAAGATTATTTTTTTTACCTTCCTTTTCTTCCAGCTTGCTCAGTGTCAGCCGTCCCAGTGTCAGATGACTTCCCACAGGTGCCGTACAATCGCTACATAGAATTTTTCTTCGTCACCAAAATCTGGACGTAGACCTTGATCGCAATATTGTGTATTATTACCTATCTACGTATTTTTTACTCCAGTTATATAAGAAATTATAAAACTTGTTAAAAATATTGTTTTTGTCTAATTTACTCATTGATGTCGGGGTTGGTCTACTTCCCACAGGTGCCGTACAATCGCTACATAGAATTTATTGATGAGGAAGGAATCAAACAGACCATAGACCTGGAAGAAGAGCCTGATGTTGCCTTCCTAGAGAGGTTGAGCAGGGAAAATGACATCAACCGCTATTTCTTATTTACTAGGTAATTGATAATCCCGACCGCGCCATTTTTTTTTCAGTTTGAATCCTAATTTAGGCAAGTCACGCTTACGCATTACCTATTTAAAGCATTTTTTTAATCGCAAACATTTTTGTAATCAGGTCAAACCCTGATGTCGGTCAAGAACTGATCAATGGCGACGCTGACTCAATCAAGAAGTCCAACTTCAACCCTGCAGTGAATACTGCTGTGATCTCTCACGGTTGGTTCGGCAATCAGGAGAACGGAATGAGCTCGGCTATCAGAGACGGTAAGTAGTCTTCTCATGATGATTGCACTAATAAATCAATAAAAAAACACTCGTTCAGAATATTTTTGACACCTACATGAATAATGTCCGTCCCTATAATTGTAGATGTGAATTTAGAACTAGTGCTGGAGTTTTCTCTTCTCAATTAGTTATAGTTCGTTGTAGTAGTAGTAGGCAAAAGTGCCTAAAGTGGCAATTTTTGCTCTTTAGGGTACCTCAACGAACTACATTTTACTGAGATAATTGTTCGTCTAACGTCTACTATACTAATTCTGTGCCTTAGCTTCAATCTCTACATGTGAATTTTTGATACATTATGTACTTCGCGAGCAATAAATTTAATTAAGGCAAGGGCGCCACTTTGAAGTATGTAGGTGCCTTAAACAAAGCATAGCCTAACTATTTTTTTTTGTATTTTTTATTAACTTCTACAGTCGAAACACAATTTTTATATATTCATGTCACCATCCCTATTATCGGTCGCATAGCTTTGCAAGGCACGGAGTTAAGTCTTACACTGTGGAGCCGTTAACAGATACTATTTCTGTTACAGCGTGTTAGGCTTCCTGCCCACGAGCGACTTTTTGTAGCTGCGATTATCGCGGCGTCAATAGCGGCATTTTTTGTCGTTGGCTTAGTAAACCCTTTGTCATTCTTATCAGTGTCATTTCGTGGGATTCTATTCTCGACGACAAAAAATCGCTCGTGGGCGGGAAGATTTAATCTCCAATCCTCATTGGGCTCACGGGATGGGTTAATTATGGCATAATAATATGATGATGACTCAGAAGTCACAACTGAAATTAATTAATCTCAGGATGACAGTTAATCTGTATACAGAAATTAATATGAATTAAGGAAATGTCAAATTTTTTACAGCTTTCTTGGGCCAGGATGACGTCAACGTGATCGTTCTGGACTGGAGCCCCCTCGCTACCCGTAACTACGTGACTGCTGCCCTTGGCGTTCCAGATGTGGGCCGAGAGCTGGGAAGATTCCTGCACTTCTTCGCTAGAGTAACTGGGATATCCCTGAAATCTGTCCATTTAGTGGGCTTCAGCTTGGGAGCTCATGTTGTTGGCAATGCTGGACGAAAACTAGACGGCCAAGTCGGTCGTATTTCTGGTACGTATTTTTTTTTAGTTCAGAGAGGTATTCATAGCTGCTAGCTGTGGATCGTGAAAGTGGTTCCTGCGTTTCTTTGCCAACCCCTGAACTCGGTTTTAAGTTGGAACTTTTTTTAAAATTATCGATACTGGAATGTTACTTAGGTAGTTATGCCGAATCAAGCATATTGAATTATAATTTATTTTATGCTGAGTTATCATTATGATAACATCTTACGCTTTTCTATGCGCTTAAAGACAGGCACAATATAGAAGCCACAAAAAATAAAATAAAATCTGTTGGTGTTGGTTCTTGATAAGATAAAGAATACGAATATTTTTGTGTTCCTTGTCGCAAAAGATAACTTTGATATAGCTCCATTAAACATTGAACAGAATATTAATTACTGATGTAAAAATTAATCAATAGATATGTAGCAATTTCCCCATTAGATTTTTTTTCTAAGTCATAATATTTGAATGTTGAAATATTGGCATTTTATTTGTGTAAAGCATCAGCTGTCTTTTCAATTCCTGAAATGTACATTATAATATGACTTGAATTGCACACTTTTGTTCTCTACTTAATTTGGATTGGTGGGTTTTCATCATCACCGTAAGCTGATGATGACAATAAATATTTGAGACCAAATCATTTGGTATTACTTTTATGTGAAGAATAGATCATCAGCCATTTTTGATGTCCCCACTGCTGGGCATAGGCCTTTCTTATGGATAGGTAAGGTGATGAATAATTCGGGACCGAGATTACTCTGGCATACATGAAGTCCGAATTTATACGGACGGTTCCAAAATGGAGACTGGAACTGGAGCTGGAGTATTCTCACAAGACCTAAATATCAAGATATCACTAGCGCTAGGCAAACACAGTTCGATATTTCAATGCGAATGTGTAGCAACAATAAACGCCGCTACTACGGCCCTGTCTAGAGGTATGAAGGGACTAAACATCCGCATACTGACTGACAGCATGGCCGTCCTAACAGCACTGGAAGCCAGCACGATCAACTCCAGTATCGTCTACGAATGCCACAAGTTTTGGATCGTTTGGCATCCAACAACGTAGTAATCCCACAATGGAGCATAGCAAGGGCATAGTGGATCACACGGGAACGACGCCGCCGATGAGCTGGCTAGAATGGGATCTTCGACAACAGTGGCAAGACCCATACCCATTCTGCCACTCCCGTTCAGCCAACTACGCTCATGGGTAGGACAACGAACTCGTGCTGCACACAACACTCGTTGGGTAGATTTAACAAGCTGTAGACAGTCTAAGATGGCGATGGCTGCAATTACGCCGAGTGTGACCCGCAGGCTGCTCAGCCTCAATCGCCAGACCTCCGGATAGTTATAGGTACACTTACCAGGTCACTTAGCTTTAAACCGACAACATTATGAATGCGACAGACAGTCTTTTATGCAGGGGATGCCTGGAAGCAAAGGAAACAGCCGCCCACGTGATCCTGGAGTGGGTGGGGCTGGCCACACAACGGGCAGAAATCCTCACAGAGGTAAAGTCGCTCCTAGAAGCCTGTAAACGCCCTAGGAGGCTTCTGCGCTTCTGGAAGGAGCTGGGATGGCTCGATAAGCCATATCGATGCTATGAGGTTTCACGCATAACGGACCAAATTGGTCTAAATGCGAAGACAAGTGCCCATCACCAATACCAATACCAATAACCAAGTTCCATTTTTTTTCTCATAAATAAAAATGAAGGGTGACTCATCATCGCTCAGCCCAAACCTTTAGACCTAAAAAGCTAAAACTTTGCACAATCTTTTTCTTGTGATGTGTCCGAGAAATATGGAAGGATATTTCGAATAATTGACCAAGCGAGCTCGAAGCGTCTCTGCTTCAGTTTGGGCAAATTCGTAAGTCTGTCCGGCTGTCTCCTCTCAGGTCACATTTCTCAACCGATTCTGTCCGGCTGTGTGTTCTCCTCTCATGTCACATTTCTCAACCGATTTTCGTGAAATTTTGAGAGCAAGTTCAATAATTATATAGATTTTTTTGTCGATACAGTTTATCGAAATTTTGCGAAAAAAATTCATCCATTTGAAAAATGTTAAAAACTAGAAGCGCCGTCTAGCTTCGAATAGATATATTAAAAGAATACCTTACCTATCAAACAGCACATAGTACTGCATTTAAAAAGCAGTGTCAACCTCGTGGCGACATCTATTAGATTAATATTTAAACAACATACAATTTGAGCGAGTTCCTGCTACTCACTGAGCAACTATTTTTTTTTTCTAGCATATTATTTGATATTATATAAAAATAGCATTGTGAATGCTAAAATCTCAAAATTTAAAAATTATGTAGCTTTCTCATCTTAATCAATTGTTTAAAAATATCTGGAAAGGTATTCAGTTGATGTCGAGGTAATTCCTTGTACATTGGTGAGATGGCGCTGGCTTGCAGCGTAAGAGTTGATATACTAGGAGAAATTCGACGTTCCCACTAGTGACTCGGTAGCTCAGCGGTCAGAGCATTGGACCGGATATCCAAAGGTCGCGGGTTCGATTCCCGTCCGAGAACATGATCTGGTGCGAGTCGTATTTTTCTAGTATATTATTTGATATTATATAAAAATAGCATTGTGAATACTAAAATCTCAAAATTTAAAAACTAATTATTATTTGTTCACAGCCTTGGACCCCGCCGGTCCTTTGTTCCACATCAACTCCTACAGGATCAACTCCAACGACGCGTATTTCGTCGAAGGCATTCACACTGACGGAGGTTTCGAGCTCAGCCTAGGTCTCGGCTTGGCCATCGGAGACGTAGATTTCTTCCCTAACGGCGGTAACAGCCAGCCCGGCTGCTTCACTTCAAGCATCTGCGGTCATAATCGTGCCTGGAGATTCTTCGCTGCCACCGTCTCTTACAACCATTTGGAAGGCAGACAATGTTCCAACATCTTGCAGATCACCCTGAACACGTGTCGTGGTGACAGATTGAGGATGGGCAACGCCGATTTGAATAAGACTGGGTCAGTATTAAAAGCAACTTTCACTTCCCATCTTCGATTCTTACGATATCATAAAACTAGCGAGCTTTTGAAGAGATTGGGACTTTGCTCGAAGATTCGTATGCTGCATCATAAACTAAAATTTCTATTCCAGCATTTACTTAACCGCAAAGAAAATATTACTGTAACTTGCATTAACTTAAGAAATAATGGCTTTATAACTTATTGTAATGTTATTTGTTTCAGACATGGCAGATTTCGTGTTAACACTAGGAGACGTTATCCCTACTAATAATAAATTAAACACCTGAATAATAACAATAATTAAAAACAGCTTTTGAAACTGACTGATTTATTCTTTGTCATAATAAACAACGTCTAATATACGTAAGCCTATCTCTTACTGAGGATAAGTTTTGAAATCGGCCGTAAATCACCAAAAGCTAATTCTACCGCTAAATACATAGTTATTGTGATTAAATAATAACAAAGTTCTATTATTAACTCATTCAAAGTGATTTCCGGTAGGATTATAAGCTGTTCTCAAAATTGTGAAATAAGACCATGAAGTGCTTATAATCTGTAACAAACAATACATAATCTTAAACTACGATTTTTTTTGAGACAACCTCTTTGTTTTATACCGGTTTTCAAGGCGTTACCATCTCTGAGGAAGGTACCAGGATCAATTCCAGGCCGGGTATTAAAAAACTAAATAATCTAGATACTAGGTTGGGTCTGGGTACATTACCTTACATTGGGTAAAGGGATGGGGCAATTTTAATTGTGTAATACTTCTTCAGTCTCAGCTTTAGGGAAAATTAAAAGTATTGACTTTTTGATTATGTGCTTACCGTAGTGAAACTTTCATAGCATATAACTGAAAACTTGTATGCGGTTAATCTCTGGAACTTGTGGGATCTGAAAATGTATAGTACTTCATTAGGAACTTTGAATACATCAAAAACAATTGCCGAATGTCAAAATAAAACTACACAAAATGGTTCTCATGACTAAAATGTAGATGGTAAAAGAGCTGTACCGGAGTTTGCTCGATTGGCTCGAGTAGATAAAACTGGAGCAAGGAACGGGGGAAATGAGTTGAAGAATTGTAGTATGTTAGCCCATTTTACTGATTTCAATTAAATTTTTGATATGAAGCCTGTTGCTGGCAGAACCGCTACGGAGGCGGTGAGCCCAGCCACATGCCCGTGATTTTGCCACGAAATGACGAGGTTGATTCCCGGTCGAACTCCGATGCCATTATGAAGCTTAATGTTAATTGAAAAAAAAAAGTCTTTTTTAATACTGTTGCTGGAAAATGTGTGCTTTCGATGATAGTACAGCGTGTGGAAAGTTGATTTTACCGCAAGGCGTGCGTTTTTGTTTACGGTTTTTTTTTCTACTACGGTTTCAGTAGGTAGCTATAATGTTTTCTCGCAAATGTACTGAAAAACGTCGTATGGTACACGGTTGTTAAGGTTTTCAAAACTCGTGACGATTCATTTTAATAACCTCCTTACCAACCTTGTATCATAAACTACTATTTACCTTCTCATCATGAACAGGAGAGATTTCTTCGACTTTTCATCCATGTTATACCATCTACTGCAATATGCCGCTGCACCTACTTTCCTACTCTGAAAGTAATTAACATAGACTTTGACGCATAGAGGAATTTATGTATTAATACCTAATCAAATGTGATTGAAGGAGTTGCTATACATTTTTTTTATATAAAAAAACAATTAATGAACTTCATCTTTTTCGTCCCAAACATAACGATAACATAAATGTAGTAAGTACACATATAAAATAAAATAAACCGGACAAGTGCGAGTCGAACTCGCCTACCGAGGGTTCCGTACAAACTCGATGATTTATTACGGACTTTAAATAAAGGATATATTTATTTAATTACAACTGTACAATTTTTAGATTTTTCCCTGTACTTGTAGTATGAGACGATATTATTTGCCAAATTTCATAGCTCTAGTCTAACGGAAAGTACCCTATAAATTTTGATTCCCTTGAGAGTGTCGAAATATGCGTTTTTTGCGGCATAAACGGCCGTATCTTTTTATTACGTTAACCTAGAAGTTTGTTTTTTTCCCCGGTTTCAAGGAACTGTAGGCCTAAGTATATAGTTTTAATTTCAATTCGATACCTCTACGCGTTCCCGAGATAAAGGTTCTTGACAGACAGACAGACAGACGGACAACAAAGCGTTGCAAAATGACGGTGTATAGCCTTGTCCACCGCTGCCGTTATTGAGAGCAAGGTTATTTTATTATGGGTTCAAGATGAAGTAACGGAAGTACAGTGGACAGGCGGCAATACTTCAGTGCCGTTATCTCGTTCTCAGTAACGGCTCGGTAACGGAGGCGGTGGACAAACGGCCTAAAGGTTTTTACATCAATACCTCGTTAAATTTCTAATGGCTCACCTCTTGAATGAGGTCTTCCCCAAAAACACTCATTATTAATATTTGAAGTAAAACGGACATCAAAAATAGTAAACAGGAAGGTATTTGAGCCAAATCTCCAACCTGTTAGAAAAAGAAATATCGTTGTAAAATTCATACATAACATTCATTCTAAAAACTAGACGTACAGTCAGCGGCACGTCAGACTATACATGTTGACCTTGAGACAGTCATTATGCCGTACGTAATAAAAGCTGTTTTCGTAGTTCAACTGTTTAACTTACCGTGCTGTTGTGCGTACATGCATATAGTCTACCTAGATACCAAATTTAAAAAAAAGTTTGTAACTAAATAGGTCTTATTTCGTTTTGTATTTGTAGGTAGGTAGTGTTTAATATATTGTGTACTAGTCGAAGGAGGCTGGACGCCGCGACATGGTGGTAGGAATGTCGCGGCGTCCAACCTCCTTCGACTAGTGACTGACAGGCTGACAGACATACGACAGAGGTTGACAGGGATGACGCACCGGAGAGACGGACAGATGACGATCGGAAAACGGACGGACGGGAGACTAAGAAGTGACCCTGACCCGCAGACGGACAACTGCGCCAATATATAGATAATTATTTTCTTTTTTTATATTTAAGTAGGTAAAGGAAGGATTTTTTTGCCATTTTGCATGAGGTGTTTACCTGTAATTGTGCATTTAGCTTAACACCATAATCTAACTTACTTACAGAATAAGTGTCGATGTGATAGCTGTTAATACAATAATAATAAAAAAACTTTATTGCACACTAATACAGGACATATTCAAAGAAAAAACAACACAGAGAAAGCACACAAAAGGCGGCCTTATTGCATATAGCAATTTCTTCCAGGCGACTTCTAGATGTTGGTGAACCAAAGAAATAAAAAAATAGGTAATAATAACTGGAATTTTCAGTGTTTTTTTTTAGTATTGGTATTGACATTATGAATGTAGGTACTCTAATAAAATAAAACAAGTTTTACCGATATATTAAACCCCAGAGCGCATATTATGACAGAGCCCACAAATACGTTTAAGAAGCTAGGTAAACGGAATATGTCTTCTAAATCTTCACTTAGCCTGAAATAGAATACAATTAACAAAAATTTTATTCGGGCTAAAAACATCAATACCTCACGCAAATAAAAAAGCGAATTATCACAACTGACCAAACAAATTGTAAGTAAACACAATATTGTAAGGAATAGCTGTATGTATATTTGACAATATTTTTTATATTATCCTAAATAATATACTAGAAAAAATACGACTCGCACCAGATCATGTTCTCGGACGGGAATCGAACCCGCGACCTTTGGATATCCGGTCCAATGCTCTGACCGCTGAACTACCGAGTCACTAGTGGGAACGTCGAATTTCTCCTAGTATATAATAATTTTTGTTTGTATGTAGGTTACTAAACGTTTTAATGGCTAGGTTATAAAAATATGATTTAGGCTTCCCGCCCACGAGCAACTTTTTGTAGCTGCGATTATCGCGGCGATAATAACCCAATTCAAAATAAATGCCTATTAAGTTTTTCATACAAAACTGTAAATTGCATTAATTTTTATTTTGTTTAGTATTTTTGGATTTTTATTTAATAGAAATCTAGGTAAATACTGTCTCAATCCGAATAACATCACAAAAAGAGTTATTAATTGCAAATAATTTTGGTATTACGTTTGTATGGGAAGCTCAATTCAGCTCACCGTTCGCCGGAGCCGTAAGATTCTGAATATGTGTTGCTGGTTTAAAAAGCCCAGAATTTCAACCTACTACTCATTATTATGCTATCTTTTAGCTGACAAGAAAAATGGGTGCAAAAAACAGCTTTATCAGATGGAACGATATTTACAAATAAGTATATTAGCGTTTCCAGAAATTACATTCATATATGTTACAAATAACATAGGTTAATATTAAATAAATAACAATAATTAAACTTACTTCAGTATATTTTGATGTTTCTTCACAAGATCACGCAGAGTATGACTGTTTGTTTCATCTAAATGTTCGATCTCATCAGCGAGTACAGTGAAGTTGTTGCAAGTGTGAAGTGTCAACATGCAATACAGTGCATCTACAGTCGTGAAGTAAGCCACACAAATAAAAGCTGGAATAAAAAAAATGCGCGAATAATTGTGGAGCAATGTATTCTCAGAAATTTGGAAGATACTTTTTTTTCTTGAGGCTTTTGATTTCATCATCATCATTACATTATCCTATCAATAAACATTATGACTATGACAACCCATTAAAGTCCACTGCAGGACGAATGCCTGTCCCGTGATGGGATATTTTTAGCGCGTAGATATGTACTTATTAAAAGTTTTTTTTATTCTATACATACAAATTAAAATTTTAAGTTTTTGTAATGTTCTTTACCACATCTCGCGATACACTCTAATGTGGCATGCTAATAACAAGCTATACGAGTCACATACAAAAAATATTGTTTTGGAAATTTAAAAAAAAATATCGGTTATCAAAATGTTAATTAATTCAAGAATGTCATGAATTACCTACCGCATGTAAGTTCTTGGCAAAAAATAAGACACCATTTTGTCCAACTGTCTATGGCAAATGGCATAATCACCGCGCAAGCTAGGGGAAACACTACTCTGTTTGTTGTAAGGTAGGTGTAAGCAATAATAGCTATCGGTGAAAAGCTGGCAACTAAAACTAGAATTAGGTTTAATATGAAGAAATATTTTAAAAAATTTTGGACTGTCACTGTTTTCCCTTTGATTAGATTAACTGTAGATTGATTCATAAGAATTTCTGAATACAGTTCATCTAGAGATTGCATCAGTTGGGAAATGTTTTGTCTCTTATACAAGACACATAATATTTTTAAGACTGTAAGTATTCCGATACATGTGTGAGGCGCAAGTTGGGTTATCTCTAGTAGATTCTCAGGGGAATAGCTGACAATCAAGAATCCAACCTCTTCCATTAACACAACAATTAAATTAAATAAAAGGAAGTAAAATCGAAACGGAATCTTTGATTCATTGAGTGGAATCCCAAATATTAATAAGTTAAATTTTATTAGTTTGAAGAGTTCAGCGAATGTAGGGATGTCCATCCTCCTAGTTGTTTCAATCCCACAAACACACACCTTCTACTTTCGTCGGTCGACATGTTTAGCTTGAAGTAAATACATCTATTTCTTAGATCTTAGGGTTGTCAATTTCAACCGAAACCTATATATTATAATGAATTCCTGACCTTTCATATTAAGAAATAAGGCATTGAACGTGGTTAACAGTTCGCTGGTCCAGAGAACCCTAACCGAAGCGCATAAGTGAAAGAAATCATAATTTTGTCGAAGCGAAAGGATCTTCTTAGTTAAATAATATTACAACCTTTCTTAAAACCAATATTAATTTATTATAGTAAAAAAAAATTACGTTTAAAAAGCAATGACTTTCTATTTTAAAACCCTTATTGATTTAGTACAACATAGAAATTTGCAAGACGTGCTAGAAGCCGAAGGGGCGACAATTTAATTTGAGAGAACAATGAACATCTTATTATAAATTCTCTTTGCGGCATGAAATGTTGAAAGTCTTTAATTATCGTTTCGCGATACATTGATGTTTTCAGTAAGTAAATAAATAATACATATAAATCTTTTTGATTTCCATGACACCACGTGCACTTACGACTTAATTGGCATATGTTTTTTTTATAATATTATAAATGTGAAAATTTAATGTTTGGATGTTTATCAATTAATCACGCAAAAACGGCTGAACACATTTGGAATGGTTCACAGGTAGTTTATAGCCTGGGTTATAACATAGGATACTTTTTATCCCGTCAAGGGTTCCCTAGGGGTTTCTGAATGTTCACGCGGACGAAGATCGCGTAAAAGCTAGTATGTAACAAGTGGAATTAAAAAAAAAATATCTACATTTATCGCTACAATTAAAGAAAAAAATGTTTCAAAGAAAAATAAATGCACACACACAGTTGTAAAGCAAATAATTACTCACGTAGGGTTACTGCGTCAAAGAGGAACGACTGAAATTGGCCGAGCCTTCTCGCAGTGAACAAACAAACGCGCGTACGACATCAGGATTAGCCTGTTTGTTTGTTCAACCTGTATTCAGAGGCGCCAAGTTCTCACAAACTGTAAATTGAAACTCAAACAAGTTATTCCTAAAGATACATTACATCACATTTACAATTACTTCGTTTGGTTGGAATTTGCCTTACACTTTGCGAAAGGCGTTGTTGATGATCAACCGACTAAGTTGATAGTTGACAAAGTTTTGTTTACAATATTCTAAGCTGTCAGTGTGATCCGCTTATTAAATTCTTTGATCAAAATCAAATAAACCTAGTGTGTTACCTATACAGACTGTTTTGTAATAGCCTTTTACGGTTCCGTACCAAAGTGGTAAAAAGGAACTCTCATGCTGCGACTTAGTCTGTCTGTCTGTCACAGCTGGATATTGCGAGAACTACTAATGCTATCAACTTGAAAGGAATAGTTTTAGATTGCCCAACTATTTGCAAATAAGAAAGAAATAAAAATATTTATATTTTTTTGCAACAGGTACTGAAAAGGGGTTCTAAAAGTTCGAAGTGAGGCTACTACTGCATATGGGGTATCATAATGAAAGAGCGCTGCTTGCACATTCTCAAACATTTTTTTATGCCGCATAGTTTTAGACTTTTCAAAATGACAACCCTAGACACAAAATGGGCGAAATCAAAACACAATTTCGATCTAGGGTTGCCACTATGCTGTTAATCATAAAAAACTGGTGGTTTTCAGGGTTTATAATAATTTTCCGGGGTTGTGTGCATGCTACTCTATCTACCATATTCGGTTTTATAAGGATATTACTAAACACCCTGTACAAAAACATCTGAGCTCACCTCGAGATGCAAAAAAAAAAAATATACAAAAATGAATACAGTCGCTAACGTAAATAAGGTATAATTTTTAAATGCCTTCAACTTGTACCGTATCAAATTCAAACTCCTAACTCTTTGTTGTACTGTTATTTTACTATGTGTCAATGTCAATACTGACAATATTTCCCTTGCACGGCCTAAAGACGGGTGGCGTCTATTTCGAACATTAAATTTCCATTGCGCAGCCTGAATAGGCTCGTTACTCATAAATAACCGAACTCCGGTCGTTATCTCTCATTCAACGTGTGTGCACCGCTCACGAGGAGGCAACTTTAAATTATTGTTTTACGAGTTTCGTGGCGAGAAATTGGGACGGATTCTTCGGATTAGTGGACTAATAGTCCTGCCTCCCTAGCATGACCACCGGAACGCGATATGATATAGTGATTTATCATGTTTAACTGTCAAATACAATGGATTTTGACAGTTGAGTGTCGATAAAACTACGATATATATCGTGTTTCGTCGGTCATGCTAGGGGGGCAGTGTCAGGTAATTTTGCAAATAATTATACAAAATAATTTTAATTATATTGTAGTCTTTGGATTTTTTTAAATATTTAAACTTTAAAAAAAATCTTTAAAATTAATTTCAATGTTGGGAAAGCAACAACATTTCACACACGTTTATGAAGCAACATGACAGTTGCTAATGAAAATATTTAATATCGGTACTTTAGCCGTCTTTTTTGTAAAGTGTCTCGTTTTACAATTAAGCACCTTATTAAGATAGTAAACACCCTCAACATCACGAGATACCGCTCGAGACGAGATTAAAGAGGCTGGTCGAGATAGAGACGAATGGCGAGCATCCATCTCGCCCGCGCGGAGATTGGAAAAAGTGTAACCCATACTGTGTGATTGTCCTAGGAGCCTTAAAAAGAAGCTCAATGTTATGCCCCTTATATTATGTGTTTTTTTAAGTTTCTCGTTTTATGATTAAGGCAAGGCAGTTCACGAAATTTACTCCTTTACTATCTCTTTAAAATATGGTTGATTATTGCATAGCTTTAATTGTCGCTTCGCCAGAAATTTGACGAAATTTAGTACATACATTTTATTGATTTCTGAAATACTGGATCATTTATTAAAAATGTACTCGGTTATTGTGTTAGATCAATAAAAAAGCAATCCTTTTTGCATATAAAATCATATCACTGTCGTTGAAAATTACGAAATCTAACGATTGGAAGTTTATTTATTCAGGTTTTTTTCAGAGATATCAAGCCATTTTTCACTATTCTGTTCTGTTATCGTGTTTCTTTGTTTCTTTTTCAGTCTACAGTAATTTTTGTGAAGTAGAATTCTTCATCAGTTCTTCACATTAGAAGCTCAGAAAATCAATCTTTTCATCAGATCGTGAACTGGCCTCGCCTTAAAGAAGCTGGTCGCTTATGAGGGTGGCTCGCCAATCAAAACTCATGACAACGAACACATCACGTCAATAGCTAATATTGATCTTTCATCACATCGAAACGAAAGGCATAACATCAAAACCAAAATTTTACAGAATCGAATGGTTGTGTTATTTAGGAAATGCAGTTTATTTATATTCAACTAGCTTCCGCCCGTGACATCGTCCGCGTGGATGTTCTAGAAATCTCTCCCTTTCCCTCTCCCTCTACCAATTTGAACCCCCATTTCACCCCTTTAAGGGTTGAATCGTGTTCATCATGTTGGACTTCAAAATAAATGTCATTTTTACAATCAACATCATTTCATACAAACTTTCATCCCCTATTTTACTCCCTTATTGTATGAATTTTGAAAAATCCTTTCTTAGTGCACCCCTAGACCTCATAAGGAACCTATGTGCCAAATTTGGAATCTCTAGACCCAGCGGTTAAGGCTGTGCGTTGATATGTCAATCAGTCACAGTCTTCTAGATAGAGATTAACAGTGTGACATCAAATGATGATGTCCCGTCTAGTATTGATAAAAGGGACACTTATGTTTTCGAAAACGAATTAAGGTTACCTTATTTCCATGTGATATAGGGATACAGGATCTAATTAAGCGTTGTGTGTAAACCATAACCAATTGT
Source organism: Catoptria pinella (assembly GCA_963556745.1). Lineage (NCBI taxonomy): Eukaryota > Metazoa > Arthropoda > Insecta > Lepidoptera > Crambidae > Catoptria > Catoptria pinella. The sequence continues at coordinate 8,533,130 of OY750774.1, read as the reverse complement.
TTGAAGTAACAAAGCTTCGCTCGCGGGTTAATGCTGCTAAAACAAAGGAACGTCATCTGGAATATCAGTCATTACTATGAGTACTTTAAGTAGGTAGTTAATTTAATAAATTTTTAGATTCTTTGCACTTCACAATGCTATTTTTATATTAAGATAATAAATACTTGAAAAAATCGACTCACCCGTAACACTTCAGACGGGACTCGAACCCGCACCCTTGGGATTCCGGCCCAATGCACTGACCAATTATGAGCGGCGAAATTTTCTAGTACTTTTTACATTTTCGCTGCAAGCTGCAAGTGCATTGGGCCGGAATCCCAAGGATGCGGGTTCGAGTCCCGTCTGAGGTGCTACGGGTGAGTCGTTTTTTTCTAGTATTTATTTATCTTAATATAAAGTTAGTTTAATGCCATAAGTTCTTAAATATCTACTACTTAATGGAAAAAACCTAGATAATTTATGTTATTGAATAGACAACTGTATTTGCAATGGAATTAGGTATAAAATCTAATTGTGCAAGGCTTGGTTGGTTGTGAAGATAAAAAAGGTCGAAGCCAATAAAGAATAACAAAACACGAAGTTTTTTCAATGTTCAGTGACTTAGTAGAATGAAATCCGAATGTATAAATTTATTCTGGGAACTGAATCTACGCAGAGCAGTGGAAGCAAGTTTATTACGGCAAGGATGATTTCGATATTGGTATTAATTCCAAAAAAAATCTTCAAAGTAGTGTTATCTGTGGAGGCTTGTAATTGGCTCCTAATAGTATACTTACGTATCTACTTTGTACCTTTAGCTGTAAGCCCCCCAAATATTATAAAATAAAATAAAAATAAAATAATACACTACTTCGAAAAGTCAATTGAGGTTGTTGTTAACTCCGCAACAAATCAAATTAAAACAGTGTAGAACAAAACAGATTTATTAATCCGTTTATTCCTACTAGTAGAAATAAACACCTAGTTTCCTCCGTTTAGTCCTACTAGTAGAACTAAACAGTAGAACTATACGGAATACTTGAATTTTATTGTTTTATGAGTAAAATAAATCGTTGAAGTGAATTGCGGTAAAGTAAAAGATGCCCTTAAAATTTATGTGTTGCCAATCCTGTCCTGAAATAAAGGTTTACATAAATGAGAATAATTTTCAAATAACAAATAGGTACTAGAACAAGCTCTTAATTAAGCCTAGTTCATTACGTGGGGAACCCGAATGCTGGAACCCTTAACGAGATCCCTCAGATCTGCCGTTGCCAATCCCGCAGGAATAAACGGAATCGGTGGGAAGGATGAGGGTGAGAAATCTCGCATGCACTAGAGTAGCTTACATAAGTCCTAAATCCTAATTGAAATCATAAAACATCCACAAAGTAGGGTTAGTCCTTTCCACAAACATTTGCTAGTGTGAGATAAAAAATTCTTAGAGTAGGCTATAAAGATAGATTGAATAGTCGTTGGAACTGCGAATGCGGTTGCCCTTATTTTACTCCTCCTGCACTGCTGTTTTCACTGCCCTGGAAATAGTAGCATACAATTATCAAGAAAAATCAATTCCCCGCTTAAATAATACTGTAAATTAAACCTCATTACTACTCAAACTCTCTTCTGCGTAAAAACTGCGTCCCACCAATCTCGTGTTTGCAAAAAATGACCAACTATTTTTCTACACATTGTGTAAGCATCAATAATTCAAATAGTAAACACTTCACAAGTTATAGAGCCTCATTAAACTTTACGGGCTTTGTTGCACCTGTGCTAATTTACTTTCAGCGAGCGATATTTTTCTTCGCGTCCACAGGCTTAATCGAATACAGCTGAGATAGCACTTGCGAGGCTCGTTTATTTCCCTTGCTTACAAATCACCACTAGACAAGGATCCTTCAATCCTTATCCAACACAGCTTTAGTTTAACGTAGTGTAGAGAAAAAGCAGTATATTATGTTTTCATTATAAAACAGTACGAAGATTTTTGTTTGATTTCGTGTAATACACATATAAGTTACAAAGAAGTTTATGTTACAAAGAAGAAAAAACTACTTAAATTTATACGATAAAATTGTACCCATTCTCAATAAAACTTTATTTTTGTTTACCTACCGAAAACCTGATTTATTCCAATTATCCCCTCTGAGATATCCCCTTTAAGGGGGAAAACTAGACTGGTTCCGTAACTCTGCTCTCAGAGGGGGAAAATTGTGCTCAAGTATAAAAAAAACCATAAAGTCCCCTCACTCACTTTGGATTATTCCATTTTTCTCCCCTATATTTTTAATTTTAATTTCTACGACTACGATTATAGCTATGATTATGTACTAATAAAAAACAACATAGCTGTCCTTATAAGCTGTCGATGTAAATATAAAAACGCAACTATAACTAAAATACTTAGGTGGTATTACTCAATTGTGAATATAGTAGACTAGGTACTTATATCATTACAGTTAAAGATTTAAATCTGCTATTTTTTAGCGAAGCATGGGTTGTGTAAAAAAAAAATCCTTACTCAATTTACCTCAAAGGGAGTTTCTGGACATTTAATTATTCGAATCTAGTATTCCCCCTTAGGGGGGATTTTCAGAGGGGAATTGTAGACTCTTTCTACTAGACTTTTTGTTTTAGATTCCACTTTCCCCCCAGGGGTAAAATTTCAGGGGGGATTTGTGGAATAACCTTGAAAACCATAAAACAGTTTTTATAGTATTGTTATCTACATAAAAATGATCTCATCCAAAAAACGTTATAAATGTCAAGCATTTTAGTGTGATGTCATGACAGAGATTTTTCTAGTCATATTCACGATGCAAGAACATACATTAGGTACTGCGTCCATTTTGTACAAGGTGGTAATATATTGATCAGGTAGTGGAACTGCAAACGCCTGACTAACGACTGTGTCTTTTCTCTTCTGTCGTATGGAGATGGAAAGGGATCCCGGAGTGTGAAAGAACTAGTTAATATAACTATACTTTGTTCCAGAACTGTGGAGTTCGCCATACGATAAATGTTTGACGGTCCAAATATACCGAAAATTAAGGTTTTTCTTCAAGATTTTAATGTAACCTAAAAAGTTTGAAAGAATTAAGAATAATCATTATAGGAAAAAAAGGTAGTACTTTATTATTTATTCTAATAACTGCCTCTGTGGTCTAGTGGTTCGCCCACACGTGTAAGATGCAGGGTCCCGGATTCGATTCCCAGGAGGGGGTACAATTTATAATCGGTTAGGGTTGGTGGTACAGCTTATTTCAAGTCCGCCTGGCTAGCTACCACCATCTCACCTAAGTCTGCCGCCATAACAACAATTTAAAAAAAGTTGTGTTTCGGCAACAAGAGGTAAGATAGCCAGTTCCTTAGTGGTGAGGATTCCGGGTGTAGTGCGCTAACATTTTCGACCTTATCGGCACTTCAGGTGAGGTGAAGGTCACTGTCCCGTTGTGGACAAAAAACCTAATACTTTTAGGTAGCCGTTGCTAAATGTCAATAATAATTGCATTTGGTTTTTTGTTGAAGGAGGTAGTAAAAACATGCTTAAAATATTATTTCCGTAAAAAGGGGCGGCGATATTTCAAAACATACCATTGTCAATCTAAATAAAACAAGTATGTCGTGATCCGCAAATAGATCACGGCCCAAAAAGGTATTCATATTCTTTTATTGCATCTTGTTGTATACCATAGTGTTACCTTAATTTAATCTAACCTGACATTTCACACGTCCTTTGTATGGCAAGGCAGAACACCGGAATTGTAATCAATAAAAACTGTGTGCACTCTGTTTTGTGTGAATAAAACAATTTGATTTTGATGTTTTTAATTTTTAGGCACAAACAAGATCCCTGTAAGGGTACGGCAAATACTTCTAATACAAAGAACTTTTTTAACCAATATTATTATTATGATTTATGGTTATGATATTTATTTTTATTTAAAACATGTTTACATATGCATGCAAGCAAATAAATATAGTCATTCCAATTTCTACTTATGCAAATTATTAGTAGTTGGGCAAGACTCAAAATACTAAGTTTATGATAAAGATCAATATTACTGAAATATACCTAGATCATAAAAATTTTGGTTAAGCATCTATTTTTTTTAGTAACGTATTTTCACATTCAGTAAGTAAGTTATAAAATTATTATAAAGACAATTATAAAAATATTTAAACAGAAAACTCATCCATGGATCTGACACGTCTGAAAAATTACCCCATTGTCGCATCTGGGGGTGATTGCATAGGGCTAGTAATCGAGGGGAGCGTTGAGATAAATAAAACTCAGGACTTACAGACAAAGGTGTATTTCTTCAAAGGTCGAAAGACAAGAGTATTTATTTTTTTATTGTTTATTCATGACTTGAATACAGAGTCCTTCAGTCGCATACATTTTAGAATAATTAGCGTTTTTTACTGTTGCCACACGGCAGTTACAATTTTACCTAAAATTAAATTAATGCTGCAAGTATATTGTTGAGATACTCCCAACATACATACAGTAATTAGTACTATTATTAACTAATACTTATCAATTGACAATATTACGCTAGGAGGCATGTATGAATAAATAAATAAATAAATAGAAACATCCTGTTTCAAGTGATTTTAATTTTATGTGTGCAAAGCGAAAATTCGCCACCATCGAACCGTGATTTACACCGTGTACCTAAATATTAAATTTTTGCCCCGAAATCCGGATTGACGTCCAATTTTAAAAGCTGGATTTTGCGAAACATCTGCGATATTAATATTTATTACATCTTTTGATTCCTGATCCGTGAAAAGTCATAGAATTATGAATTTTGGCTGTTTCAAAATGAACTTTGTATAATATGTATACGATATATGGTTTCGTTTGAACAGGTAAATACGATTTTTTTATTTTTATAGGGTTCCGTAATATATTATATTAAGAGGAAACAGGTTCCCTCTTAAGGATTATTTGGTTGTCTCTGTCAGTCAACACATTTTCTCAGGAACAAGTGAAAATATCAAGTTGATATTAATACCAAATAATAGTAGTGTATGATACAAGGTTGGTGAGGAGGTTTTAAAAAACCTTAACAATCGTGTGCCATACTACGTTTTTCAATATATTTGAGAGAAAACATTATAGAGAGACATATCTTTTTCCTTTTTTTCTAAAAATATTAATCTTTAAAAACTTGAGTAATTTTCTGTCTGTGAGTTGTCTTATAATAATGTCGAGTAACTTTTATAGCATAAGCGCGAAATCATTTTTCTGAACTACACTCGCAACAATCAAACAAATAAACATGGCAGAAAATATTTTCGATCTACCTGTCATCAATGAAATCTAAATTTGTTTCGTAAGATTTTCCGTCCGGCCCTGTCCTTTTAAGCCGAAAACAATGCTTTAAATTGCAGATTGACTTAATGATTTACGACAACACTAATTGAATGATTTAGTGTTGACAGCAAAAATTAATCCTTTTACTAACAATGGCAATGTCTTCTTGTCGTTAATTATATAAAATCAAGATAGAATATGATTATAAAGTTATTGGATAAAATTATCCACGGTGGATATAAATGTCGCGCTGTCAACTCATGCACTGTTGCGTGACATATATCTACTATGGTTAAAAAAAATATGTATTAATATCATGCATGGTGCTAGCCGCCATTTTTTTTTTTTTTTTTTATGCCGAAGAAAGTGCTAGCCGCCCTAATATTTTTTATTAAAAAGTTTTTGTTAGAATAAAATCTGGGCCTTATTTTTTAATCCTTCAACTGGCATCAAGCGCTTTTTACTACTCATTTTTATTCGACATAGCAAAATCTGTATTTTTGTATCGCTTGTTGGTCAGCAGGTTGTCAGTCAGTCTCTTTGGTCAGCGATTTTGGAACTGACTGACTCAAAATAATTGAAATAAATTATAAAAAAGGCCCCCACATTTTTACAAATAAAAACAATGATAAGAAAAATATACTTGGATTCAAGAATGTTCCATGTTTGAATTTATCACTAAATAACCAGTGTTTACGATGGTGTATAACTTGCCAGTATCAAATGATTGAGTAAAGAGTATCTTTTTTTTATTTTATTTTTTTATTTAGCCTTTCCGCGCCGGGCGCGCCAGAGTCTTTTATAAAGGTTTTCCAATTTATGTAAATAACTATGAATAGGAGCAAACATAACAAAAAAATGCCATATTTTTCCAGTATTTTTTACACGATAACTTCGCATCACACTATATTTATTCAATCAGTAAATTGTGTTCTTGTTCTTGTGTGTTGTGTTGCAGGCGTAACGCAGGCGTCCGGGCCGGCGGCGGTGTTGAAGGGTTATCAAACATAAAATATTACATTGATGATAGACGCACTAAAAATCACGTAAATTTGTCCGGTGCGGTGTGACGACAGCACGTATCTAAAAACTTTTAGCATTCCTCTCGTATAACGACTGTAGTCCGGTGAAGCTGTTAACATCGAACTTTCTATTTATCCACTCAATCTAAAGTTATTTATGTCGCTTATTATGACTTTTAATAAATCAGTTTATAGTTATAATATCAAAAAAAATATACTATTGAACTCTCCGCGTACGCGTCAGTCTCGCACTTTTTTGTTTTTGTTGACTATTACTTCACAGTTACCAGCAGGGGACAAATTTACCCCCAGGCTTTCAATTCACTCTTCCCGTTTCATTCCCACAAAGTTGCCATGGGTAATAAACTCAATCATAAGTTACATATTTTCATTAACGTGCGAAGAAAAAAAGATTAAATAATGTAGATGTTACTATCAGTGCAGTGGACTTACGCCAGGTAATACCTGATTTAATTAAATAATGATGTTATTTAAGGCGCTAAGCCCTGTCAATCCGAGCAGTTCGATCCGTGAGTCAATCCAAGCAGATCGCTGCGTGAGTCAATCTGACCAGATCGATCCGTGATTAAATAAAAAATCAATGAAACAGAAACCAAACGCCGATTTCTCGTTTTTTACTACTTTTTCCTCTTTCACATAAATTAAAAAATCTGTTCAAAGATTTTTATGCGTTAGTTTTAACATAAACGAATGTTCTGCTTCCGATAAATTTTGCAAAAAAGACTAAAAACAGGGTCCACTTGATATATTTTACATCAAAAGTAGTGACATATTTATAAATGCTTGCAATTAAATCTGTAATGTACTTTATTACTTTTCTCCCCAAACAAAACATCGTCTAATTTTGACTAAATTAATTAGAGATATAAACACACCCTTTACTCTGCAAAATACCTTTTCTTTATTATTAAACTTCATGTAATATCACTGTTTTGTCTTGTTATCAAAGATTTTCTGGGCTTAAGGGGTTAAAAAACAAAATATTCATCTCTACTACATCATAAATATTGTCTGTGAACAACGTGGGAACGTTGGAAAAGAAATAAAATACAATTTATATCGATTTGTTTGCCCGTGCGATTGGCACTCATCTCCCGTATGAATTGTTTGTAGGATAGTCTCCTTCAAAAATGGAAGCGCTTAAACGAGAAAATAGTGATGCGATTACGCATCTCTGTCTTACTAACGCAATAGAAGAAACGGTCGCGCGGCATGGGATATTGTAATAATTTTATTTAAATAATGATATTAAGGTTGTTTTTGTACATGTTTGACTTTAAATTCATAGTGAAATTATGTGTACACTCAATACTTACTGGAAATATAAGAAACCAATCTTTTTTCACTTTTTTCAAGTTGTTTTTGCACAAATTCAATGCACATCTAGACATCGTTACTCCCGAGCGGTCAAATGACTACTGATGATCTAATGCTTGCTTTCGATTGGAGTATTCGTTCGCGGCTTCACTTTTAGTGCGCTTACGCTACAATGATGGAAGAGCTAAACGAATTAATACATTTTTGAATTTGGTTTTCTGAATTAAAATCGATCCATATATTGACAAATCTATCTAAAACTGTAAATGTGGCAAAATAATATACATGCTGTTAATTTACTTCTGAGGCCGACTGTACAAATATTCCATTTAGGTACTTTCGATAGCAATATTATTTAATTTTAAGGAAGAATAGTGTTACTTATTGATGAGATGCTTTGAAAAGTAACTTTACTACTTGTTTAGTTATGTTTACATTTTCCTTTTTATGTGATTAAAACACTGATTACTGTTTATTACTAGTGGCACAGTGAGCTGTAAAAAACTCAAATTGTTGTTGTTTAAAAACTAATCGAATACATGTCGCCACGAGACTGCTTTTGAAAAGCGGTTCATGAGAATCGGTTTAGACGGACGTACGAAAGCTGAAGCAGATACGCTTCGCTCGCGCTTCGCTCTCGCTCGGTCAATTAGTACAACACTTTGTAAAGTCAAGTACTGTTACTGTTATCTCCAAGTGCTCATAAGTGGTACAAATATAAGCTTATTTTGTATAATTCCAATGCTATAGTGCCGTTTTAGATAGGGATTATTTCAGTATTACCACACACTCCGCTATTTAAGCAATACAAATGTTTGGGTGAAAACGGGCCAAGTTTTAAACAAAACCACTGAACACAAATAAAATAACTTTTTATGGTTACTGTACACAATCGCTGGTACACTCGTGTTTACATACTTGAGAGAGTCACTGCCTTTTTCATGTCCGTTCATATTTTTATTTAAACTGTGTTAAAGTGAGAATTAAAACTGTTTTCTCTTTTTTAATAAAATTTATGGACACCTGGGAATGGTCAGGATTTGTCGGCACTCGGCAACCTTTTACACAAAATAACATAAAAAATAAAAATGTAAGGATTACTTTACCTACTTAAGCAAAAAAATATGTATTGATTTCTAAATGTCTTGAACCTTTTCCCTTAAGAGTCTTATAATAATAATAAATATGATCAAAGAAAGTAAGTGACAATTATCGGTTTAGTAATAAAAGTGGTAATAAAACGTTTTTTTTAATAAATTTTATTATTAGGTTGCTGCGTTTACAGTGTTTTTGCGTTTTAAATACGTCATAAAAGCCGTTGAGAGCATTAGCTAAGCAACCAGAGATCATAGCGTAGAGAGAACATAGCCGGATCTGCGGTCCCGAACATAGAACACGCACTTAAGACTCTCGAGATTACAATTAAACTACCAGGCTAAATAAACGAAGAATAAAAACTAAGTGGAAACAATATAGCTGTTTCACTAAACTTTTATCTATTTACTAAAACATTTAAAAGAAAAAGTGGAAAAATCGAAGAGTGTCGTGTCATATACTTACGAGTGTACATATACTTAAAAGTGTACCTACTGAAAACAAAAAAATAATGCAAGTGAACAGTTGAAATTATTAAACTCAGTACCAACAAAGAATATGCACAGAAGACAACGGATCAGGCCAAAGTTGGAGTCTTCTTGCAACGTTAATTGCAATTGTGGTTTCTTTCGGAACAAAAGGAGTTCGCACTACAATAATGAAAAAACTTCCGACTGTTTTTATTTTTTAAGAAGCACTTTTGTTTTTAGGAAGTGTCGTTAGTTTTTCTGAGGTCCTGAGATAATACAAAGGCTTTGGCTGAATTTCTTATTTGAAACAAAAAACAAGTGAAACTTGGAATTGAGTACTATAAGTATTATTAAAAACCTCGACTCAAAATATTCAAAATCAAATTTTAACCATCGCTTCCAGAATAAATTAATAGCGAAAACAGCATCCTTTGAACAGCATCAAAACATCTTCATACCACACTATTATTACACATACTTTTTCTATAAAAGGAAGCGATGTAACAGGCCGTATTCAGCCGGATTCCATACAGAGAATATTAGTTCCCGGAAAAAAACCTCGTAATGAAGGACTGGGAAGCCACTGACATATAAATGTCTCGTTTCAAACAAAATAGGGGTAGGCGCTTACGGCCTGGCCACGCGAAGCGGTGAATGGCGACGCGACGAGTGTGTAGCAATGCACTCATATCGCTTCATAAGCAGTTGTCAAAAAACGAAAAAATGGAGCATAAGCGAACATAAAATTGTATTAAACATTACATGCAAACGTGTCTTTGCACCTACGTCAAGATAACTTCGAGGCAAAATAAATGGATGGGTACCGACTTAGGTTCGAGAACATCGTGCTCCGCAAACCTATGTTGCTCAATGTGGATGGTATTGCGAACTTCTACTTGCTCCAATGCGAACGAACAAAGGGTCATTAGAAATAAAACACTTTGTACGGATTACAGCGCGTATATTATTAATTCAGGTGTTGTTTTAGAATTATTTAGTTTGTATTTATTGGTTAAAACAACACCTGAATTAATAATATACGCGCTGTAATCCGTAAAAAGTGTTTTATTTCTAATGAACTGTACGCGCGAAAATCTTAGAAGTGTATATGAACAAAGGGTCGTTCGCATTGGATCGCAAAATGCGGAGCGCGCACCGAGGTTCGCACGCGTACACACTATGGCACATTGTTGCAGGTTCGTGAACCTAAGTGGATACCCACCTTATGACTTACTTCCCTTTTCGCTTTGTTGAAAGTACTTCCCTTTTAGCCGTGTAATGGCGAAGAAATCCGCTTCAAAGCTAATTGTTTCTTCTAGCGCGTTCGATTCACAATTCACTAATCGCGTTACCAATCGCATGTTCGCATGGCCAGGCGGTTAGTGTGACCCCTGAGAGTGAAAGGCCGAGGCTGAATAAGTTATCACAGTAAAGAGCTCCTGAGCCAACATTGTTGTTTTGATTTGATAGAGCCGAGTCGAGAGAAGAGGATTTGTAACCGAGCTATTGTTTTAATGCAGTTATTCTGTTTCTTGAGTGTTTATTTATCTTTTGTGACCTAATTAATTGTGACTATGTCAACCTTGAAATAGCAGCACTAGTATTTTGTGGTATTCAGATAACACAAAATAAATACTAGTGTTGCTATTTCAATGTTGACATAGTCACAATTAAATGAGCACTAGACCTACGTATATAAATGTTCTTTAATATTTGATTCAAAATAATGTATTTCAGGTAAAAACAAAGCTTAATTAAATGAATTTTAACTATGTCAGAATTGAAATAGCAGCACTAGCATTATTTGTGGCTTGGTATCTTTTATTAATTTCTCAAGTGTTGAACACTCAAGGTCTATAAATTTTCTTTAGTATTTGATTCAAATTAATGTCTTGCAGGTAAAAAAGTTCTATTTTTTTACATTTTAACGATAATTTATCAGAATAGTGTAGTCAAAACGATCAAACATGAAATTGTTTATATTTTTCACTAATTAAATCGTGTTCTATTAAATCACCCATTTTAGAACAAAAGCAAATACAATGCTTCAATTCTCTGAGAAATATTGGTAGTGGAATAAATTATATATATTATAATAAATTAATTTCGTTCTTCATCAGACCAAATAACTAAATCTAAATCTACGTTAAGGTATTTCTCGTTAGTAGTTTTAATCAAACACTGAATTATGAATTTGTTTTCTTATTAAACAAAGTGTGATAATAGTTATTTATGAAGTAAATCTATTTGCTATTGACTTTGATATATAAATAAAATATTTTGTAAACTTGTTACTGAGAGTTCTAATTATGTATGACAATCGTAATCGTATGTAGTATTGGTAAGACACAACGGAGGCAGCCAAACAATGCCCCATACGCAAATTGAGTTAAAAGATGCTGCTTGTGAGTGTATGGTAGACCTGTGCCAGGATTCTTCATCACAGCTTCTTAAGACCAGGCTCAACAATTACTGCAGACATGTGCTGTGAAGAATTGCAAATGATGATAGACAAACTCGCTTTCAAACAGCCGAGACTTGACAATTGTTCTTGTCCACTCCTTCTTCACGACAACGCTCGTTCACATACCGCCATCTAAAAAAAACATCTAAAAAATACAGGAGCAACAACTGGCAATATTTCGTCATCCACTATACTCACTAGACTTTGCTCCAATTGATTTTTCGGAATTTGGATAACTTTTTAACAGGGAAATATCAGAGGGGACGGTAAAATCAGCACTTAGAGATTTCACCGATTCCCATCCCAGGCAATCAATGCAGAGGAATCAATAAACTCCCATTAAAATGACAAAAGTACATCAGCAATAATAGCCAACTGATTGACTATAAAAATATTTTTTATAAAAATATATATTTGAATTTTTCGATATAAATCGGCAATTTCATAGGTAAAGATCTAATATTTGTATTTAAAATATAAATAGACATACATCTAGATTTGTAAAATAAACCGACATAATTGAAATGTATGAAAAACAACCGTTAAGAACTGTATGTAAAATTCTTATTTTTATTTCTTAATTATTAAAGAAAATTATCTTAAAGGGCCGTAGAACGTCAAATACATTTACATTCATTTGATCAACGATTTCAAACAGTATTACTTGATCTATAGGTCCAAAAAAAATGTAGTGAGCAGATTATAGTACTCAGCTATATGATAGACATGAAACATGACAGTTAAAACTTATTTCGATAGAAAAAAATCGTAAAGTGACCTCCAATTTTGTAGTTTTTTGCCAACTGCCAACAAATGCTGTGCCAACAATTAATAAAATCTTGAAACTAACAAAAAAATACCTTAGATAGCTCTCTAGTTTAGTGATTGACAAATTTTCCTAAACATGAAATAGTTTATAATTATGTTGTCAATCATTTCGATAATTTTTACTATTAAAATTTCTTCCAGCCTTGTACGCCCCCTTAAAGCTTACGTACTTGATTGTTATTTATTTATGTATATCTAACTATACTAGTACGTTAACAATCGAATTTTAAATCGTCAAATCCATGTTTCGAAGTGAAGCGATAGCAAAAATTTGTGAATGTGACATTGACTACTAGCTCTGCTCACAAAATTCATTTCGGTTGAGAAATGCGACCTGTAGTGGCGAACAGCCGGACAGATCTGTCTATCCCACCTGTCCCATTGACCCAGTCCCATAATGGGACAGGTGGGATGATTATGTCCCACTAGTCCCGTGGAACAACTGATACTAATATATTTCATAATTTATGTCCCAGTAGTCCCATGGGACAACTGATATTGACATACGAAAGATTTTTGCCCTAGCTAAAACGGAGACGCTTCGCGCTCGCTCGGTCAATTTACACTACGGTTATATTTAGCTATACTGTAGTAATTATCGGCAATACTGCTGATTAAGACACCGGTATTTGCTTTGATACATACGGTGGCAGTGTACACAATTAGCAAGCTCGCTCCACTGCCTCGATTATGCTTTGCAAATATGTTATCTATTAATTATACGCAGCATGTGACGGCACTATATTACTTAATTGTCGACGAATAACTTATGTGGATTAATCTGAAATTATATTAAAATAAAGACGTCCTTCGATATACGGGCGGCTTTTGTATAAGGTTTTTGGTGTAGAAAAAGCTAACCTTAGATAAATTGTGTAAAAATTATGTAAACCAATGATGTCTATGTTGGTACATACCACAAAAAATTCCAACAGACGTCATTGGTTTAGATAATTTTACACGATTTTGCTATAAAACGGAATCTCGTTACTTGCCTTACGAAAATGGATTAAGTAAGTAGGTAGGTATTATCTTATATATCAACCCAGATATTCAAAAAGTGAATCAAAAATCTCCTTTCATCTTGGCAAGAAAACTTAGGAAAATAGACCAAAGGCGAAAATTAGCCATTTTGTCAGATATTAACAGCCATCGATAAATTCACCAAGACTCAAGTTTGACGGGACAGCAACATACGTTTTGTGAAATTAGTTTAGTTTCAGTTCCGGGTGCCGTTAGTGATGGATGACGGTGCTGGTCCTGTGACAGTTTCTGATGCATCACTTTGTCTGCTATTGGTCAGTTAAATCCATCAGCGAAAATTTTTCTAAGTCTATGGTTAAATCACTAGTGGAATATTACAAAAAAAACGAATTTTTGAGTTCAGAAGTGAGAGTAACTGTTGTTTATTTTATACAACAATGTTATATGAATGTGATGTGGCTTATATTTGAAGTGTCTGATATACTTAGTAAGTATTTGTTTTTATAATAATTTTATTTCGTAAACCTGCTTAGTGCTTTAAATTATCTTATTAAACTGTCTTAAGGCAAATTTATATTATACTGACAATGCATACAAACAATACAACAAAGTGATTTTATTAAACTTATACCTACATACGAAATACGATAAGCTTTTGATTCAATAGCAACTAACTATATTGGCTTTACAAAATCTAATATAATTTAGTATACAAGGTGTTACAAAAATACCCCTAATGCCGAATATGGTATATAGGGACCATCGAACTGATCAACTTTTACTATGGGACCAACTCTGAAATCGCGAAAAAAAAATTAGCTTGTTCATACAAAAATTAAAATCGAAAACATGAAAATGTATGAAACAGCTGATTTTTTTTTTCGCGATTTCAGAGTTGGCCCCATAGTAAAAGTTGTTCAGTTTGATGGTCTCTATATGCCATATTCGGCATTAGGGGTATTTTTGTAACACCTAGTATAGCTTATAGTTCATAGCACAACAATATCGCTCACCATACATTTATATAGAACACGTCCATCCTGTCTGTAAAGAAGATTTACTTAACTGTTTGCTTCTCAAACTCAGTGTAGGTGTTTGTCGCCCACAAAGGCTTCAACGCATACAGGCGTAGCCCGCAGGTTCTGTTTAAATGCGAAGCGGTCGCCGCCGGACGGCGTGATTTCTTCTGTAAACCACTCACGTAAAGCCCGGCCCGCCACCTGCAACCGTCAGCCGGTTACAGGCCTGAAGCGGAAGCGATTTCGAAATAATTATGATAAAAAACTATTATATCGCAATATTCAATACTAAAACATAGCATTTAAGGCGGTTATATTTGAATTTGCAATCGGAAAAAGCATAGGGGTGCATTATGTCTACTTCAGTAGGGTATCGTAATAAATAACGTTAATTTTAACGTAACGTGCATTCTGTAGCCTTAGCACGAACATCTATCGAGAAAAAAACGCGCGTAAAAGTATTCGATAGTACAAATTTATCTATGGAAAATTTCATTTCGATTTTCGGCGCTAGATGGCGCTGTACAAATTTCCCATACAAAATTACTCTATTGAAAGTTTTTACGCGCGTTTCAACTTTACGGTGAACACACGTTTATGTTTTTTTATTGACATTGTTAAAAAAAGGTTTATGATTTAGTTGTTTGATGAATATTTACCAAAAATAATTATTTAAAATAATTTCTTGTACAAAAACACTTATCATAATGTTGTGGAAAAAATAATTAAAGGAAATAAACTAATAAAAACTATAAAAACGTTTTTGTGTACTAATTCACTTTTTTCAGTGTTCTGTAGTTTTTTGGGGCAAATGATGTGCTATGGAATGCAATGTTTTTAATAATATATACAGTACTAAAACGCTAATTCTAGCATTTTACACCAGTTTCTTTTCACCTGTGTAACACTTATTTATACCTAAACGCGTGTTCATGACTATGTATGTGGGTACAGCCTTTTCCGCAGCAAAATGTTTAGGTGTTTGCATTTTAAGGATAAATTTCCTATAGCCGTTTTAGCATGCATACGATTTTCCGTGATAAACTATTTATAGGCACTCGATGTTAAATTCGGAGGATGCTTCAATTGTTAATAAAGTATCTTATTTGCTTAATGGAAATACCTATGTAGCTATGAATGCAATATATGCAAAGGGATACGCCTATGTCCTTTGTCATATTGGATGCTATTTATCATACAAAGATATTAAATTCAAACAGTCATGATCACAAAATTAACTTCACTCGAAAAAAGATGAATGAATCATAATAATAAATGCTTGGACAATTTCACACAGCGCCATCTAGCACCAATCTAAGCAAAGCTTGTAATATGGGTGCTAGACAACTGATATACTACTTTTATATACTTTTTAAATATATACTTAGAGTAACAGACCCGTCACAGAAATTAAAATTCATCAATTATATTTTTTGCCCGCAGGGAACCTATTGCGTGGTAGACCGGCATGTATGTTGACCACTGCACCACTCAAGTCGTCAACTAAAAATATATGAAGAAAATAGTCATCCAGTTTCAGAAAAGTGTAACTTACAATGGTTATTAGGTTAATGTAACGACATTAATTAATACTCGTACAAATTATTTGCCAAATCTAGACCTACACTTAAAGTCTATTGTTGTTAGACTTAGCTTATACTCACGACCTTTATTACAGATTAATAATCCTCGCCCACGAGTGAGATTATTGCGCAAAAATATCGAAATAACGAATAGTTGTATCGTTAATTACGAGACCGAAGATATCTCATTTGTCTCGAGTACAAGCTCTCGATAATTCGGCCGGATCACGCGATCTACACAGAAAATTGGAGTATGGATTTGAGCGAAGCAATTGATGACTGCTTCATCTTTTTTCCAACGACTTTTTTATTAGACTTTGTTAATGTAGGTAAAGTTTGTTTATGTTTTATAAGTCAAAAGACTATTATACACTTCTAAGACTTTCGCGCGTACATTTCATTAGAAATAAAACACTTTTTACGGATTACAGCGCGTATATTATTAATTCAGGTGTTGTTTTAGAATTATTTAGTTTGTATTTATTGGTTTATAGAATTCCCGACGTTTCAACACCTTTCCAGGGGCCGTGGTCACGGGAGGACTAAAGCAAAAAGGCTGCTCATATTTTTATGAAATTACCCGCTTTATAAAAATGTTTTCAAGTTTATTAACTAAATAATTCTAAAACAACACCTGAATATAATAATATACGCGCTGTAATCCGTAAAAAGTGTTTTTTTATAAT
Organism: Catoptria pinella; assembly: GCA_963556745.1. Classification (NCBI taxonomy): domain Eukaryota; kingdom Metazoa; phylum Arthropoda; class Insecta; order Lepidoptera; family Crambidae; genus Catoptria; species Catoptria pinella. The sequence continues at coordinate 8,516,336 of OY750774.1, read as the reverse complement.
CAAAAGACTATTGTAAATATTTCCAGTTGCGTAAATCAAAGTCTAATATAGGTCCTCATTTATATCAGGTTAAAATTAACCTACTGCACTGTCTGAATCTGTCTTTGAACAATTATTGTTTTGAGTCGATCCTCTGTAATTTCTCAAAAATAATTTCTAATATCTCTAAATAGAGTTAATTAGAGTAGGAGAGTGGGAAGAAAGATGATTATTTTATTTATTTGACACGTTCGCAAACAAATATAAGCAGAGCTTTACAATTCCTGAACGAATTTTCGAAAAAGATTTATCAATGAAGTTTACAATTTTTCTACGAGGATTTCTTTGTTTTGGTAGGGGAATTATTTCATTTCTTCGTAGGTATAAGATAGACGAATGTTGATATTGATTTTTATTTCAATTCGATCAATGAAAACATGTCAGCCTGTCGATTCTGTAATCGAACTCTCATCTCACTTCGAACCTCACTTCACTTCGCGTGAATTTGTTATTATAAATTACTTTACCGATAGCAAAATGTTTTAGGTAGCTACCTAAAACCTATTGTGAATAAAAAACAGCCTATCATTTGCCCATTTATGATTTAAAATTGTCGCACAGTGAAGTGAGATTCGAAATGAGGTTCGAGTTTGATTACAGAATCGACAGGCTGTTCAGTAAAAATATCTAACCAAACAGAGATTTAATTAAATCGATATGATTAGAGTAATGTTAGACAGTGAATTTAATAATGTTTAACATTCCTAGTTTATTTTCCGTTTAATAAGAGGGCTGAGGGTTGAGGGTTCTTAGATATCGAACCATAAACGTAAATTAATTTGTCTTCGTCGTTCGATTGTACTAAAACTGAAAATGTATTATTTTGATGTTGTAGTTTACTGAATAAAGATTTTTTGTTAGGGGTATACTTTCTACTCTTTATACCTATACCTATTTGATTTATCTATCTCCAACTATAATAGGTACTATAAGATCAAATTAATAATTACCACAATTTTTTTAGAAATCCCACAAAATTTACCACATACCATATAATAGGGGTTTAAGTATGAAATTGTCGATTTTTTTCTCACACACAGAGACCCCTATAATTTTCTAAGAGATTAAAATTGCTTCAGTTGCTTGTAACTATTCCGTATTTAAATCATGACGGCCAACTATCAGCTATAACAATATTCCTAATTTTATTAGTGACTGCTTTTTTGTAAGCAGAAATGATCAATAACCATCAGCGAAAATTTTTCTTAGTCTATGGTTTAAACATTTGTGCATAAAAGTTTTAGACCATCAACATTCATAGTTGTTAAATAAATTAAGAAAATTATTTTCTAAACAAAATGACTCTTACTGAAATCCCTAATGTAACAAGAGGAAAAGTGCTATGTTATCAAATATTCTTACGGAATACATAAAACGTCAAATATTACAGAACCTAAATATAAGTAATACCTATCACAAGTTTGGCAATGCGCCATTCAGCTATCGAATTTATTCATTTGGCATTCGAAGATATCGAACACCCTGTGTTATTTGGTTTGCTGTCGGTAAACATGTTACGTTGGAAAATGTTTCAGTTAACCGTTGTAAAAATCTACACTATTCTGGTGATCTAAAATTTAGTGCTGTTACAAAACTAAGTTGTAAAACTAATAATACTTTAATTAAACTAATAATACATTATTATTTCTTAAAATAGAACGTAGGTATAACTCACTGTAGTAAATAATTATCAAAAAACATCTAAAACAAGCAATCGTATGTATCAGCAAAATAATTAAAACTATTACTTTTCTGATTGAGTCATTTAAAATAAACAATCATACGATATTGGTTTCGTTTTATATGTACACTATTTTTACTACTTTACATGTAAATGAAAAAGACTAGCGCCCGCTACCGCCACGCGCGCTATAATATAAGATACGCATTTTGTGTTCATTTTATCTTATAATAATAATTTATCAAAAAGTTAAAGGGAAGCCAAACGTGCAACCGATATCTTATCTTGACAAAGATTTTCAATGTTATTGAATATCAGATAATCCCGCTTTGATATAAAAACAAGCACTTATTAAAAACTTGTGCTCTGTCCGTGCCACGATAAACTAAACTTTATTAGTAAAATGTAACGGGTTATTTTTATTTACTACAAATATTCCGAATGTGAAATATTTCGTTATAACGGATCAACAGGTCGTGTCACATCAATACGTGGAAAATTGCCCATCACGAGGGTGCAATTTGCTAATCCCTGAATGAGATTAGATAAATTTGACTTAGTAATTAATGTAATTTGTGTTAACCCTTTCTGAAATGGCTGTTACTAAGGGTTAGTTTACATTCGTACAATTTGTGGAGCATTCGTTGAAAAAAAAACTGGAAAAAAATCATTAGCTTCAGGTTGTTCAAAATATTTTTGTGGAACTTCCAATCCGTTACCTTTGAAGTACACATCCAACGATACTGGATGTTAACAGTTCAAAAAATCGTCGCATACTAACGTAATAATTACCCATCTAACAAGGATATTGATGATTAATCTACCTGCATCCAGCCTAAATTGAGTCTTATAGTTTTATCACGAAGATTCAAAGGGTAGGCTCTTACTGCTCTAAAATAAGGGTGCTTTTAAATGGGTAACTCAGCATGGCACGGTAAAGTTTTCGATGAATTTTAGGACATATGCGAATAGGGTAACTAGAAAGTCCCGCCCAGAGCCGTCCCTCCAGAAATTGAATTACCAGGCAGTATTCCAATTTAAGCACCATACCTAATTTTGCACCCTTTTAGCTCGACACTTTTGCGCACGTCTGTCGTTCAAATTGGATGGATGTCCTGCGTATTTATTCCTGTTTCACAGTCATGATTTATTAAGTGGGTTTTGGTGTTAGGTGGATGAAGGGCCGAATTAGTAACCGGATTATACAAAAAGTTATAATTGTTAAATTCTTTTTTTGTATTACTAAAAACAAAATATAAAATTTACAGTTGAATCAAAATCAAATTTGAGTCAAATAAGTTTTTTTTTTTAAAATAAGTAAAACATTTCTTAATTTCGGATCCACAACTATATTTAATTTAAAAAATGGTCAACATTTTCCTAGCGAGGAATGAATTAAAAATAAATCACATACCACTTGTGTTAATTGGTCTAACTAAACACGACAGCGAGAGTCATGTTAGTACAATTAACAACATTACTAAAACTAAATCCTGGAGAGTCTATTTTCATTTAACTATATAAAGCCGAAGTGTACTTGTTCAGAAGTAATGCGGACTTACTCTAGTTTCAGTTGTGTAGTAATTTATTATTGGTCAAGTTGTATATCTGTCAAGATAAATCGAACGGGGACTGAAGTCACTACCGCTAATTATTGTCGTACCTACAGACCTACATGGTGGATCAGTCACAGTGGCAATCTCCTTAGCAGTAATGGAGCAGTGAGCCGTGTAATTTGATCAGTGACCCTACTACAAACATTACCGGGTTAACATGAACGAGAACTTACGGTAAACGGCTCACAAACGTCGATCCCGATCGACGTTGGAACCGCAAGATGAAAGGATTACTAAGATAAATAATATTAGAAAAAATACTAGAAAACATCGACTCACCCGTAGCACCTCAGACGGGACTCGAATCCGCACCCTTGGGAATCCGGCCCAATGCACTGACCAATTATGCTACCGAGTCGCTAGTGGGAGCGGCGAAATTTTCTAGTACTTTTAACTTCTTCGCTGCAAGCCAGCGCAATTTCATCAATGTGAGGAAATACCCCCACATTACAAGGATACATTACAATAAGGATTACATTAATAATTGAAATAAGTTTTGTTTAAATACAGGTTGTGTTAATTAAATAAACATGATTTGGGATCATTACATGATGACCTCCGTGGTCGAGTGGCTTCGTACACTAGTTTTCAAGGTGTCGCCATCTCTGTGTGGCCCGGGTTCGATCCCCGGATGGGTCAATTTAGAAAACAAACTTTGCTATATTGGCTCAGGTCTGGGTGTTTGTGATACCACCGTTGTTTCTGATTTTCATAACACAAGTGCTTTAGCTACTTACTTTGGAATCGGAGCAATGTATGTGATGTTGTCAAATATTTATTTATTTATTACTATACATGTACCAATGAGACTATACATATAAAACATGTTACAAAAATACCCCTAATGCCAAATATGATATACAGGGACCATCAAAATGAACAACTTTTACTATGGGACTAACTCTCAAATAGCAAAAAAAAACAGCTGTTTCATACATTTTGATATTTTCGATTTTTATGTTTGTATGAAACAGCTGATTTTTTTTTCGCGATTTCAGCGTTGGTCTTATAGTAAAAGTTGATCAGTTTGATGGTCCCTATATACCATATTCGGCATTAGGGGTATTTTTGTAACACCTTGTATAAAAGTTCTAATACTTAATAATATACTAGCATTGTTAATGCTGGATTGACGAGCTCGGTAACGCAGTGGTATAGCGCCAGGCCCAGCGATTGCGGATGTTAAGCAACTTTTGCAATAGTCGGTCATGATGGGTGACCAAAAATGTATTATCTCGAGCTCCTCCGTGCTTCGGAAGGCATTATGTTAAGCCGTTGGTCCCGGCTGCATTTGCAGTCGTTAACACCAACTAATCCGCCTTGGGCCCGCGTGGTAGGTCATGGCCCATCCATCTTATCCACCCATAAGGAAGGCCTGTGCCCCAGCAGTGGGGACATTAAAAATAGCTGATGGTCACCGTTAATGCTTTTTAGCATTTTCAAATTTAAAAAAAAAACATAAATGTTTTGTTTATTTCATATTTCTTTTAGAATTATTTTGTAAGTCAGCTAAATTCTATGAATAGGACTTATTTTTACCGTTTGTAAACAAATAAAGCACATACTTTATTTTATACAATAAAAAAGGTATCATATCTAATCCTAACGTAAAACTATTATTTTTAGTCAATATGTAGGTAAATTACTTTCAAGAAGACGGTTTACAATGTTGAAGCCGGGCAGTAGACATTATTTGTCAACAAAAATTTAAATAATAATAAAACAATCATAACAATTAGAAGAGCATTGGCCTGGATTTCCAAAGGGTTTGAGTCGCATCTGAGGAGTTGGTGAAAAGTCGCTTCTTTTTTCCAGCCTAAAAATATATATAATTAATAAATAACTCCAGTACATTTAATATCACAATTCCAAACTAGTCCACTCGTAACAACTACGGCGTAGCAGCTATATATCAAGTAGCATTTTCAAGTAGCGTAATTTCTCGGGCGGTAAGCATTCTTTGTCAACAAAGATAATATTAAACTAACCATAGTCTACTTCGTAACGACTACGACGTAGCATCTACATGTAACATAGCAATTTGAAGTAACATAAATCCTCCTGCTCCTTCTTTAGTCAACAAAATAATACAACACTAACCATAGTCTAGCTGCTAACGACTACGATGTAGCGGCTACATAATATCACGTAGCATAATTCTTTCGGGCGGTAAGCATTCTTTGTCAACAAAATAATACAAAACTAACAATGTCCTCTACAGCGTAGCAGCTACATATCACGTAACAATTTTATTTTAAGTAGCATAATTTCACTTGGAACTTGCGCGTCTAATACGGCAAATAAATAGACCGGTTTGTCTGCAACTTGTCGGAACTTGTTCCGTGCTGTCCTCAGGCATGCTCGCTTTGTCCTATTAAATAGTTTAGGTTTGGGAATTGAGTAAATAATACTCGTTAATAAATATTATTATTTATTTTTTAACAGTATTTTTTTTCCTAATTAAGCCCGTTTTATCGTTAGAAATGACAAAATACTGTCCTTTCTAATCCCAATTTTTAAAGGGAAAGTTCATTTCTCAATAATCCCTTGGGGATGAGGCTAAGCCATGAGATCCCTATTGGGTGTAAAGCGAAGGCGGTCCATTCACGGCCACGGGGCATTTGATTGATGTCGTCCAAATTTACGACCTATATTTTTGTCCAATATTTGATGGGATTCGGATTTGTAATAATATTAGAGCTGGAACATGTTTTAGTAGCGTAGTTATTGTGATGATGTTTTAACTAGTTGAAATTTTTTTGCTTTTATGAATTTCAGTTATGAACTGAATTTTAATGCTGTATTGATTATAATTAAACATTTATTTATCATTATTAGCTCAGCTTTCGCTCGCAACTTCCTCCGCGTGGACATTGTTAAATACCTAGTCTTTATATTTGTTTACGACATACCAAATAGCAAACACGTAAAATCATACTGTTGAAACTGCATGGTAACTGCACACCAATAACACGCGTATACATATTCAAACAACAAATTATTTATTCATTAATGTACTCTTACTATTACGAGCTCGGTGGTGCAGTAGTTAAGCGCCCGGCGATTGCGGAAGTTAAGCAACTTTCGCAAGGGTCATTCATGGGATGGGTGACCAAAAATTTATTAACTCGAGTTCCTTCGTGCTTCGGAAAGCACATTAAGCCGTTCGTCCCGGCTGCATTTACAGTCGTTAACACCCACCAATCCGCATTGGGCCTGCGTGGTGGGTTATGGCACATTCTCCTTATCCACCCATAATGAAGGCCTGTGCCCCAGCAGTAGGGACATTAATAATGGCTGATGTCGAACTATGTATTACAAGAACTAATTATTTACTACCCTTCCGAGACTTTGTAGCAACGTACTGTGTCACGTAAACGTAACGTGACAGTACAAATTACACGTAAATCAAAATATTTTCTCTCAAAACCAATTTTAATTATGAAAATATATTTGCTTTTATTGTAAATAAAAAAAAAATGGAAATAATTTTGAAAACCTGACAAGCCGTCAGAAGCAGGTTTTGACTTCCCGTGATTATTGTTTTGCTTATGACGTGATGATCTAGTATTCTATCATTTTTTTTTTTATTTCGAAGTTCAATTAAAGTTGCTTTTTTTAGCATAATATTTTTTTACTGATTTTATTGAAATGATAACTTATAGGTCTGTACTATAAATACGCTTCATTAACGTCGATACAGGTTAAGAAGCATATTAATTATGTTATATATATTTATTTATGATCTATAAGTTTGAAGTTGGTTACTGCAATAGTATGATATTGGTATCTTACTATATTCTGTATCTCGTTAGATAACTTTACAAAGTCTAAATAATATAAAAAAAAATATTAGAAAAAATACTAGAAAAAGTCAACTCATACTAAAAAAAGCAGCTCAGACGGGACTCGAACCCTCGCTCGAACCGCAACTTTGGGATTCCAGCCGAATGCACTGACCAAAGAATCGATATGGTGAGTGAGTCGATTTTTTCTAGTACTTTTTCTAATATTATTTCTTTTAATATAAAAATAGCATAGTGAATGCGATAAATTTTAATAATTTACTTAGCCTGCCGGTTTTCCGGATAAAATGAGTGAACGAAACGACCCCAAACATTGGTCTTCTCATAACAATAAGTGTAACCAACCCTGAAATCTGTCTGCCGACACCGAACACCCCAATTAATTCTGAACCGACATTCTATCTTATTTTAATAAAATGGGCATTAGAAAATCCGCTGTTCGCCGGCTCCCTCATTCAAACGCAAATTGATTCCGTTCAGCTCGCCGAATATGGAAACAGATCTGACGGCAATTGAAATTGAGGCATATCGAATCTATAAAAACAATTTTCTTCCCCCGATTGTTGATGTACAGGGGAAGGCATGCGGTTATTTTTCGACACCATTTCGCAGATACGTGACTGCGTGGTTCAATCGATCTTTAGGGCGGTCCGTATATAACGTGCAATCAGATTTTAAAATTTTCCACGTATGCACAACAAATATTTGTTTCAGCTAGATTGGTTAGTTTCACTTTGTAAAGGATTATTTTATTAATTGCATGTTGCTTTTACAGTAAAAACAAATCACCGAATTCCAGATGGTTTTAGTTTGGCTGCTAGATTAAAAATAAAAAATAATATTTTGAATCCCAACCGAACAAGTTTTGTATTTGATACTATATTAAACTGTTAATATTAATCTGTTAAACTGTAAATTCTTTAAGAGTGTGTGTAGAATCAACCTATATCCTTTTGGACTCTTTAAAGTATTTTTCTGAATACCATGGCATTTATGAAATTAATTTTATGCTATTGTGAATTTTATAAGAAATCAGTGTGTGAAAATACAAAAACAATTTTTCATCTCGACCCTTCGAGTCTCTTGTCGAATGACAAACCCGTTACAAAATATATTTTTTGTTAGTGAATTGTATTTTAATAAATAAATAAACTTCAATGGATTGCAACTGGAAATTGTATAAGTTAACAAGCTAGAGCATTGAGTCTGTAGAAGCTCGTAGGTACTAAAATAAACTATACACAGTGTGGTGTGTTGCAAAACCTACGTTTCTTTCAGGTATTACGAACTCCTTAAGAGGAAAGGCGGATGTCTGATAGTCAACTCAGTACTGCTAAGTTGGCACATATACAACATGTTACAAAAATACTAATGCCGAATATGGTATATAGGGACCATCAAACTGATCAACATTTACTATGAGACCAACTCTGAAATCGTGAAAAAAATCAGCTGTTTCATACAAACATTAAAATCGAAACTATCAAAATGTATGAAACAGCTGATTTTATTATCGCGATTTCAGAGTTGGTCCCATAGTAAAAGTTGTTCAGTTTGATGGTCCCTATATACCAGGGATGCACAGACTACGGCCCGCGGGCCGCATGCGGCCCGCCGGTCGAATACTGGTGGCCCGCCGACAGCAAAAATAATACTCTCGTACATTCGAAAATATTGAGTTCTATTCCAGAATAAAACCAATAACAAATGTTCGAAAAGTAATTTGAATCTCGCGCGCGCGCTCTATCAATCTTATCGGTGCGCCGTGCATGCGTCGGTAACAGCGGTCGGTAATGTTCGTGCTGATCTCGGTTAAATTCGTTTTCTTGAGGAAGCGCGCCGCGTTATACTGTTCGAGCGAGCGAGATAGCAATAGTCCCAAATTCCCGATAGCTCGCGTAGGTAGATACACGAAGCTTCCAGAGTCGGTTTCGAGATTTCTCCAGACAGTTTTCGACTCTATGCGCGTGGTATAAAAGCCACGCTAACCGCAGCGACCGACAGTTCGGTTTTAATTTGAGTAAAGTGTCGTTAGTTCTAGTGTAGATTTTAACTCGACTAGCCGGTGTCATAATTATAATATATTTTGATCCACATTCAACGTAGATTTCCCGTCAAGTGCCGTGTATAATTGTGTTGTGAAATCGTAAGTAAAACTGTTATTAATTTTATCTACATATTTTATCAATTATTTTTGGTAATTAATTAGGAACTGTAATTGGTTTTAGGTGCTGTGGTAATCCTAGTCAGGATTAAAACGCAACATGGACATGCCAGGAACTAGTAAAAAACGTAAGGTTAAAGATGAAAATCGGCAGTTTCAAGAAATTTGGACTGAGAAATACTTTTTTGTATGGTCGCATAACAAAGTCGTTTGTTTAATTTGCAAGAATTCTGTTGCGATTGCAAAGGAATATAATGTAAAAAGGCACTATGAAACGCAGCATCCTACTTTTACGAAGTTTACAGGCGAATTAAGAAAGCAAAAAGTTTTGTCTTTAAAACGGGAGCTTATTGGTCAACAAGCTATGTTTACAAAACCCATTCAAGATACAGAAACAGCTACAGAAGTTAGTTATGAAATTTCTCGAATGATAGCAAAGCGGAGTCGCCCCTTCAATGATGGGGATTTTGTAAAAGAATGCATAGAAATTGCCGCTAAGAAAATGTGTCCAGAAGCAGCAAAAAAGTTTGAGAAAATTCAACTGAATCGTATGACCATCCAAAGACGAATTATGTCTTTGTCAGATAATATTGCGGAACAATTAAATGAAAAAACTAAGATAATTGATTTTTTTTCATTAGCACTCGACGAATCCACTGATATTAGTTCCACAGCTCAACTTCTTATATTCATACGAGGTGTTACTCAAGATTTTGAAGTCTTCGAAGAGTTATTAGGAATGTGTTCATTGAAAGGTCAAACCAGAGGAGTTGATATACTCAATGTACTTTTGGACGAGTGTTCAAAAACTGATTTGGACTTATCGAAATTATCGGGAGTTTCGACTGACGGTGCTCCTTCGATGATTGGTGTCAATTCTGGGCTAGTTACTTTGTTGAAAAAGCATTTGCAAGAAAAAAACTTAAACGCTGAAGATCTCATGCAGTTTCACTGCATTATACACCAAGAAGCCCTCTGTTCTAAAAAAATTGAATTTGAAAATGTCATGAAAGTGGTAGTTTCGACTGTGAATTTCATAAAATCACGAGGACTCAATCACAGGCAATTCAAACAATTCCTTGATGACATTGAATGCGAACATGGAGATTTACTGTATTATACAGAAGTAAGGTGGCTAAGTCGTGGATTGACACTGGAACGATTTTTAAATTTAATAGAAGAAATTGATATTTTTCTGGCGGAAAAGCAAAGGGACGTCCCGGAACTTAAAAGTCCTGATTGGTTGTGTGATTTGGCTTTTTTAGTTGACATTACAAATCATTTGAATGTCTTGAACACACGGCTTCAAGGCAAAAATCAACTGATATCCCAGCTCTACGCACATGTATCATCCTTTCAATGCAAGCTGACACTTTTCAGATCGCAATTGAATTCTGGAAATTACAATCATTTTCCGAATTATAAGAAAATGGCTGAAAAATTCAAAAAAACTGCTATTAATTTCAGTTATGTAAAAAAGCTAGATATTTTGATTCAATCTTTTCAAGACAGATTTTCGGAGTTTAAAACAGTGAAACCTCTGTTGGACATATTTAGCAATCCTTTCACGATTTCAGTTGAAAATGCGCCAGAGTTAATGCAGTTAGAAATTATCGACATTCAGAACGACCAAGATTTACGCAACAAATTCAACGAAGGAGACTTGCTGAACTTTTACCGCTGCATTGATAAAAATACGTACAAAGAGTTGCGCATAAACGCTCTGAAATGTGCAAGCTTATTTGGTTCTACCTATATATGTGAACAAACCTTTTCAATCCTAAATAATAATAAAACAAAAAATCGAAACCGCCTTGCAAATGAAAGTTTGGAAGCAGTTTTACGTGTTGCTACAAGTAAATTTGAGCCAAATATAAAAAAGATTGTAAGCACTATGCAGTGCCACGCTTCAAATTAATAAATTCTTTTTCAATTTGAATACATTATTATCAATTTTTCATTGTCTTTAATTACCTATACTTCTGGTGGCCCACCATCAGTTCATAATTTGCCCGAGTGGCCCCTAGTCTTAATAAGTCTGTGCATCCATGCTATATACCATATTCGGCATTAGGGGTATTTTTATAACATGTTGTATATTATCTGTTTATTTATTGAAATGTCCAACAACTATCAAAAGTAGAATTGGCTATCGCTGTTTCGCCTCAATACCTCCTATATTCGGAGTAAAACGGACTGCGCTTCAGTTCAGAATCTAGGAGAGTTTTACATAGATTCAGCATCAATTTACTTTTCGTAGTTAGGTGTTAGTTTGAATAGATTTGCAAACCGAACGCTTACTATTAATGGGACCAACTGGACCCTGAATACATTATTTCTTGGTCAAGTAAATTCTCAATTCGTTTCTAAGTTATTAACTACCCATTAGGCAGTTTTATTGTAAATTTATCACGCCTAAGGTTCCGGTTTCAAATGTTGGTAGATACAAATGTTTGTGTGATGATCTTAAGCATATTTTGTTCTTTATTTCATTTTTAAATTCTTATGTTAGTATCTATTCTATCTATTTTAGTCGTCGATGAACAAATTCTGCATAGCTTACACCGTTATATATTTGACTAAATGAGTGATGTAAGATGTCCAAAATTATTTCTTTTCAATTAATTATAATTCTACCATAAGCATTATATTTTCGTATTAAAACGCAACAGACAGAAAATCGGAACCCGATCAAAAGCCAGTGCTCGATACGTATCGAAGTTTAAAGTGTAACGTTTGAAGTTTTTTGAAAGTTTATCGAAACTCCTCGGTGGATATATGCGGTGTATCGGGCAGCGGACGCAGTCGTACTGCGAACTCCGTAGCGACATGAAAAATGCATTAAGTTTGAGGACAACTACTGCGGAACGCTTATAGGGATCTTAGTACAAAAGGTTGTCAGTAGGCGAAGTTCATTGGCTTAGGTATATGTGTGGCGGCAGAGCAGAATATCACACACTATTTATACTTAGGATATTTTTTTAAATCACATTCTTTGCTACGATTCCAAAGTAAGTTGCTAAAGCACTTGTGTTATGGAGATCAGAGACAACGGTGGTATCACAAACACCCAGACTTGAGACAATATAGAAAAAATCTTTTTCTAAATTTTATTGACTCAGCCGGGGATCGAACCCGGGATGGCGATACCTTGAAAACCGGCGTACAGAGCCACTAGACCACGGAGGTCGTCTTTGTGTGTATGGACCGGATATTATCGAGAGATCGACTGGACTCGGGCCGGAAACGGACTGTAGCCTGTCGGAGAACCCGTCAGAGGCTCCGGTCGAGCTCCGCAAGAGCTCTACTGCTTCTACAAATAGCGAGCAGTTTTTCCTAATGAGCACTGCTGTCTCCAACTCACCTGTCAAGCAATGATGAGATTATGGCATCATACTTCTTCTACGAGATAAGCAAACGTCTTGTATTAGACTTTTAAGCCTGGGTCAAATCGAATACGGCACAGTTTGTTGCGGTGCGTGGTATGACGGCAAACGAGGTTGTAATGTATAAAATGCTATGGTATATGTCACACCGAACGAGCGGTTGATGCGCAGCAGCCGCGTGACATGTACTGTTATATACATGACAAACGCAACGCAACACGCTGTGCTGCAACGCACACGCATTTGGTGTGACCCAGGCTTTAATAGATAATTATGGAAGTACTACACATGACAGGTATATATTTATTTTTACTCAAATCTGCACTGTTAGAAGAGGAAAATAGTATTGTAAATTCTTTGTATTGTATTGCCTAATTCAAGTTTATGTAAGCAATTTTTAGTATGATTTTAAAACAGTATAAGATGACACAACTCGTGCTTAACTAGTTACAATAAGAATTTATGGAACAAAGTAAGAAGTTTCTCTACTGTATTATTTCTTTTACTGTGTACTCGGGCTTGTGGTTATTTATACCGAACGTCACTTCTTTGTTTCAATTGCATCCGTGTTGTGTTTTTAAGTAGATTTCGATAACAGCTGCGAGGAAAGTTCCCCGGGCCAATCTTTTTAAATAGATTTACTATCGTTATTTTATTCAATTTCTATCTTAATCTGCCTGTCAGTTATTACAAATAAGAAGATCAAAGCGTTTACCAGTTAATATCAATCTCTATAAATAAAAATGAATCGCCAAAATGTATGTAAGCGCATTACTAACGACTGCACCAAATTAGATAATTCTTTTTTGTAGTGTTTTTTATTATCAGGAAGGAAAAGAAATTTTTGTAAAAAATGTACGGAAAGACGTAAAAACATTTTTTCTCTTTTCCATCATTTTTAATAGCAATATAACTAATAGATGGCGCCACCCGTGCGAAGCCGAAGTGAGGCAGCTATTACAATATAAAAACGACAGCCTAGAGCACACGCGTTCAACTAATAGAGATAAGTGACCCCAAATAAAGACATAAAGCTTCCCACTCACGTCTTCCTCTTTTTTCATTTCGATCAGATTTCATAACGTAATGAATTTGTAATATTCCAGGCACACAATATCAAGGCTTAAGATTGTGGCTTGCCAAGAAATCGTTGGCAGCCCTAAGTCTACTTGTATGGGAGCTCAATTAAAAAAAGCGGACGTGCCAACGGGTCCCGGTTAGAATTAATATCATGTGATTGCAATTTCTTTTTAGGATTCAGTAGATAATGAAAGAAAAGCATTTACACGCCACTAAAGTGTTAAGATAAATAAATCCTAGGAAATCTATCCACCCGTAGCACCTCAGATGGGACTCGAACCCGCACCCTTGGGATTCCGGCCCAATGCACTGATCAATCGAGTCGCTAGTGAGAGCGGCGAAATTTTCTAGTACTTTTTACAATGAGACACAATAGATTTTCCATTGTTGTCCGGTCGAATTCGACCGCTCGGGCTTTAATGAATTAATTACACAAAAACATTTTGAGCTTAGTTATAAAAATACCCATTATGTTATCATTTGTGAAAACTCAGTTATAAATTTACTTTTTAAATTTTATTTACACTAATTAACTAAATTATTTTTTTAATGAAGAAAATCTAGGGAAGTGTAGAAAATACAGTTTCATAATATTTTTATTTCAAAATGTGTTTTGCGTATGAGTAAAGTTTGTCGGACCGAACAGGAAAAGTGGAAAGTCCTTGAGTTAATTTTAAGTAGTTAGATTTTGATAGTTTTACTTTCGTGTTTTGAGATAAGATGTTACTAGCTACATGTGGCCTCTTTTGTTAATATGCCGTTTTTAAACTAAATGGAAAGAATAAAAAGTTAGTTTACAAATATTAGAGACATAAATATTGAAACTTGAATTGTTTTTTTTTATATTTAATATTGATTGTTAAAGACTAACAAATTCAAATGTATTAGCAACGCTAGCTAAATGACGTCATATTTATAAGAAAATTAAAACAGCTTCTAATTAATAAATGTTATTATAATATAAACGAATATTTAGATGATAGAAATATAAATGAATTTTTGTCAACAAAATAATATTTTTTCATAACATGTTAAAATTAAAATCTCCATTACACTTCCCTAGATTGTTTGCATTAAAAAAATAATTTAGTTAATAAGTGTAAATAAAATTTAAAAAGTAAATTTTAAACTGTGTTTTCACAAATGATAACATAACGGGTATTTTTTTAACTAAGCCCAAAATGTTTTTGTGTAATTAATTCATCAAAGCCCGAGCAGTCGAATTCAACCGGACAACAATGGAAAATCTATTGTGTCTCATCCAATTCTTATGTTGTTATAAAACCTCTAATAGAATAGCGCTACCTGATTGCTTGCCCGACGGGGTCCAACTGATCTAATTTACTTTAATTTATACCACCTATGATACTTGGAATGCAATAAACGTTATGAGTTATAAGTTAACTGACGCTTGCGCTCATTGTGCTCTTTGGTCTATTCGAAATATTAATATTTAAAGACTATTCCAAAAGTTGCTTAGCAAAATTCATTTGTAATCTCACACTAAGGTTTCTGCTTTTCTAAGCTTTGTTCGTTTGTTTATTGAGTCAGAAAAAAATATTGCGAATTCACGCCGATTCTTCAAAGATATTTTTTCGTATAAACATGGTTACTTTGTTTACCGCCGCCTTCGATCCCACCCTCTAATTTAACACTCCAATCCGGAGCCACTGACACGTGAAATTACAAAGGCTCGATTTTCCTTAGAATAATTACCTGTCTGTTCCGAGGTCCGAAAGAAAATAAAATCGAGAATTGGAGCTATAGGCTCTATTGACATTCCCTTCATTTCTATAATCAATTCTAATAATAATAAAAAACCCGGTTCCAATATTGTTTTTTTAAGTTTCCTTTATTATCTTATTCGGAATATTATGAAAATTGAGTCTTTAATATTTCTAATTTAGGTTTCCGTTGACACGTAAAGCCTAGGGTTGTCAATAAAGAAACGCAATATTAATCCTCAAAACATAAAATTAGATTTTTTTGGAATTGAACTTTCAATTAAGAATTGTTTAATTTATTATCCGCGCGCGATGAGAATGGGATGAAACATTGTCAAAGTAAGTCAAAAATTGACTAATTAGTTAATTGTAATTTAATTAATCAACTAATTGTTTACTTGTTATCTTACTTGAAGTTGCTGCAGCAAAAGTTCCTTTACCACGGATGCCGTGACACCGTGTTTTTTAACACCCCTGTGGCTGGCCGGCGAACAAACGCGTCTCAGTTTGACAAGATTCCATCCTATTCTCATCGCGCGTGTATTATACTAGTATGTGTTGCTGTCAAATAGTTGTTCTTATTTGACAGCAACATATTCACATTTCGCTTACAAGTAATTTATCTTCTATAACTCCTCGATATTAACCTTGATTTGAATAAAAGATTGCTAACTAGTTAATATCTTTATCGATTGTCAAGACATCTGGAAAGATGTTTCTTTCGAATGTGGGGGTATTTCCTCACATTGATGAAATTGCGCTGGCTTGCAGCGAAGAAGTTAAAAGTACTAGAAAATTTCGCCGCTCCCACTAGCGACTCGGTAGCATAATTGGTCAGTGCATTGGGCCGGAATCCCAAGGGTGCGGGTTCGAGTCCCGTCTGAGGTGCTACGGGTGAGTCGGTTTTTTCTAGTATTTTTTCAAATATTATTTATCTTAATATAAAAATTGCATTGTGAATGCGAAAAATCTAAATTTAATAGTTAATAATGTTAATAAAATCAAATACTTACTGTATACGTATGTGTTAGCAATTTACTTATCCAATTCTTAGTTAGAGATTAAAATTGCATCCAAAATCTGTTGTTCAATTTGCAACATGTTTGCAGATAATAGTAAGTAACGCTCAAACATAGATCCTAATTAAGGAGCGTTAGTTAATACTAGAACAAATAATGTATCCACCACCGGGAATGCAGTTGCCGAAGTGTTGTTTTAGTTCGCAAGTTAAGACCGAGATATGTGCTTGCCAAGGAAACCGGTTAGCTCATTAGCAACACCAAGCAGGGGCATAAGTTCCGATATTAAGGGTAAGATGTGGATCATTATTGTATGAAGGAAAATAAAACATCTTTATTATGTACCGGAAAATTCACGACACAACAGTACCATAATTATTATTATTCTTATAGTGAGGGAACTCCTTTGTCTCGGTGCAAATGCAAACAAAAGACGACTATTACTCTGGTTCCTCACTTTCAGTAGGGATAGGTAAGGTATCTATGGCTCGCCTGTTCAGTAGCGGTGGGGGAACGTAACCCTGCCCTGCGGGGCAGGTGAAGTGCGCCTCACCGCACTGTAGCCCTGTCAACACGGCCGAGTTACTACTAGTTTTAATAATTACGCTATGATATCACTAATAGAGGTGATTCACGGATAAAAATAATACAAATCTGTACTATCCCTATAGAATCTAAACCCATAATTCAGTCGAAGTGATTTAACTTTGTAAGTTATAGTGACAACTAATGTTGACAGGGCAAGAGTGCGGTGAGGTGCGGGGCAGGATGACGTCCCTCAAACGATACCGCGCAGGGGACCCAAAAAAAAAAAGAAAAAAAGGAACTTTCCCTACCGAAAGTGAAGAACCAACCAAATCCTTACTGCTTAACTACGTAACCTTTACTAACATTATAAATGCGAAAGTCCGTTTGTTTGTTACGCCTAAACGTACTAACTACTGAACCGATTATCATGAAATTTTGTATTGTTGTCAGGGGTACAGAAAAGGACATAAGGTACCTTTCATCCCGAAAAAATAATTGTTTGACCTCTGATTTACTTGTCTTCATACATAGGCCTCCTACAACGCCTTTCACGGCTACCTTTCGTAACTTGCAGCCAGTGGATAACTTCTACCCTGCATGGTCTCTCGTAGCTTCCACGCTAACGCTGTTCTGAACAATTGGTCCTATCTCCATTCAAATCAATACAAAATCTAATATGGTAAGTTGAAGTTCTAGTACTAATCGAGTTGGTTGAATAAGACAACCTCTTTGTCAATGGCGGTGTTTAAAATAGTTTCAAAAGTGGCGTTTTCTCATCAACTATTACAACTATATATACTCGTATTATGATTATATAGAGGCACAGATGCAATGTTTTATCACAGAATAGAAATTAGTACTATATGTTTTTAAATTTGAGGTTTAAGCATTCACAATGCTATTTTATATAAAACCAAATAATATACTAGAAAAAATACGTATTTTCTCTTTCTTTCTAAATTTAAAAGTTATATAGCTTTCTCATCTTAATCAACTGTTTAAAATATCTGGGAAGGTATTCAGTTGATGACGAGGTAATTCCTTGTACAATGGTGAGATGGCGCTGGCTTGCAGAGTAAGAGTTGATATACTAGGAGAAATTCGACGTTCCCACTAGTGACTCGGTAGCTCAGCGGCCAGAGCATTGGACCGGATATCCAAAGGTCGCGGGTTCGATTCCCGTCCGAGAACATGATCTGGTGCGAGTCATATTTTTTCTAGTATATTATTTGGTATTGTACTATATGTTCTACTACTAATATTATTTGGAAGATTTTAAGCAAGGGAGACGCTGCGCCTTAATATTGGTACAATATTGAGCTCAAGAATCCTCACTAATTGCTATAAGGTACTATTTATTGTGTCTAATTACTCACTTATATTTCCCTTTACAATTATGAAACTTGTTTCCATGCCACTGTGTTCCATTTTGCTGGTTTACAGATTTAGGAACTTAGCTTAATATTTTCTTTTAAAAAATAAACGTATTAATATACTACGAATTTCAAGTCATCGAGATACGTGTTAGAAGTAATAATTGAAAGTATCAGCCCTACCCTAACAAAAAATATAAAATATTTTAAATTACTTATAAATCTTAAAGATTTCCATCGAAGTAGGTACTTAGGTTTAATATAAAAATATCAAAAAATACTTCTGATTTCTATTAAAGGACAGGTTGTTATGCATAAATTTTAATTAATATTTTGCTTTTATTTATTTCAGTTCTAAAAATTGACAAAGACTTTCATTCACAAAAGATTTTCATAAAACGGTTTATTCATATATTATAAAGCAAAATAATAAAATAGCACGCATATATTGCGTTCCGTATGTAAGTATTAGTATTTAAAGCAAACAAGCAAGTAGAGCCATTTTGAAATAAGAAATTCAAAATTTATAATTCAAAACTCATTTATTCAGTCTAGACTGTTACAAGCACTTGTGAATGTCAAAGAAGCTACGCCATCGGTTTGCAAACCCTAAGCGGGAGACTTTGTAACGAGAAGAACCGGCAAGAAACTCGTCAAGGGCTGCTTTTTTCTCCCTGTATATTTCATACAGAGTCGTCAAAATTTGAAAAATGAGGTCGGTATTTAAAGTGACGTCATTTTCCATTACAATTATTAACATAGTTTACATTCAATGGGTAGGTAAAATGAGTATGAGTATTTCTATCTGGCATAATCGAGACAAGCGACGACATCAAACTTCGTTGAAAACTATCAAAAGTTTTGGCTTTCGAAAACATTCCTTCTTAAAGGGGGCTTCCGTGTCATAGAAATTGAATTTCCCTTCATAAAACGGTCGAAAAAGGAAAACTTCGTGTTATGGACGATTTGGTCAGGCCATTTGGCAAACATCGGGATGAAGTTGAAAGAGTAATGACTGACATTACAACGCTACGGCCACTTTAGCCTCTAGTAAAGTTTGGTGCTTACATATTTTAAGCGGTATGCCATTTTTATGGCGTAGTTTAGTATGTGGCACGTCCTATCTGAGGTATTGAGCGTGGTCAGTTGGCGGAAGTTATGGGCTGTTTTTTTTTCACGATAAAGGTTCTTGTTCTACTACATCCTCTATGGTTCAGTGCATTCGACATCACTGATGTATTGGTTTTGATTCCTGGATCAATGCAGAAAACTAGTTTTTCATATTGTCACGAGTCCTATTGAGTTACTATAGTGTTTGCCTTTGCTTTTGATTAATTTAACATTTCGGTATCACTTGTCGAAACTTGCAAAAATATAGTCCTAAACTATACTACTTCATTAAGTTAACTGTGGCAATAGAACAGTTATATTTTGTTCAAGCGCCTTGAGTAAAACGAAAAATATATTAGCAATACTAAGTTTTTCTGTCTTTTAATAAAAGAAAAGGTGAAATTACAAATGTTTGCGTGTAAGTTGTGCCTATTTAAATGATAAAATAAATAATAGAAATTGAAAAATTCTTTATTCAAATAAGCTCACGTATAAGCATTTTTAAATTGTCAATTCTTTTAAACTACCACCCATTATGACGTCTTTTAGCTGACAAGAAAAATGGGCGCAAAAAACTTATCAGCTTTATTAGAAGGAACGATATTTACAAATATGTATATCGTTTCCAGACTTTTTCATTAATACATGTTACAATTAACATAGATTCATTAATAAATAACATTATTTATTTATTTATTATAAAAGCCCTATGTGGATAACATAATAATCTAAAAATCTAACGCCCAAAATTCTTTCATTAACTATTTTAAATTGATGAAATATCCTTCCATGATTTCATTTAGCTTGTTAATTTGTTTACATCAAGGATGATGCTAAATAATTCATAAAGGAAACAAATCAAATTACTTCCCTAATTTAGTTACATGATCTTTAAATTATTTCAACGAGAAAATTGAGACAAATGCGTCAAATAAACAACCGTTTCATCATGGGATTTCGTTACGAAGATATCAAAATAATGAACCTTTAATCTGTTTTGATGGATGGATTTGTAAAATTAAAAAAGTTATGCGACCAACTTTCAAAGTAATCAGTCGGAAAATAAATATTGTTTTGCAATTTTTTTTTGTTAATATACTTACGTAGGGTATTGTGCTAACAGAATGGTTCAGGCGCGCCGCAAGCATGCGTGCAAGGCGTGCACCACACGCGGCGGAACGTCCAGAAGGGCGGCAAATCGAGCGATCCATCACGTAATATTCAAATTCATTGTCATAATACCACTGACATGAAAAAAATATTTGTTATATGGAGGTCAGTGCATAATACCCACCCACAATTAATTTTAACACTTTCCCTCTTAGTTTTTGTAAAATTCTACACAACTGGGTGGTTTCTTGAAATAAATATGCCTATTATTATTATTATTATCAAATCCATTTATTTCTTTGATAACTATTAAATTATATTTTAGTCAATTACATTAAGTAGGTAAATAAATATGCCTATATATTTGTTCCCGCTTGAGAAGAAGCGGCCACCGCGGCTCGCGAGTTCTGGTTCCTTCTGTGCCAAGAGTGACCCATGTACTAAATAATGTATTTTTCGAATCTATATAACAAGCTTGCCTACTTCCGCTTCGCATCATGTTATGGCGGCAGAGATAAGGATCTAGACTAAATTTTAAGAGCTTAGACTGACCTCCACCCGGGTTTCATTCGAGTTTGGATTCGTCATCGCGCTTTGACAAAATCATTGCACCATCAATGATTGTAATGACTTTGTCCAAACATCTGTTAGGTATAATAAACTTAAGACACCTGTCATAAAAAACAAAATACTCTCTGTGGTAATGGCCGTCGCCCTGATAAGTTTGTGTCAAAATAAATCCGCTGTAATCTTTTATAATATCTTTAATTTTCGCCTTTAACCCTTCAACATCATCGCCGCTTGACCCTAAGCGCGCGGCGCGCTTGGCACGCCGCAACTTCTACACAATAAATTTTTACAAGGATATAGGCATCTTTTAAGAAACCACCCATTTGTGTAGAATTTTACAAAAAACTAAGCGCGGGGAAGAGTTAGAATTAAGTTTGGCTTTCAAAAGAAGTATTTTCTTTCTAACAAGCTCAGCGTTATAGGGGTTGCATAATCGGTATTGCACACGGGCGCTCAGACAGCTAGCGGTGAACCTGCAATAATCATTATTTTGCGATTAAAGTCGGCTTAGTTATATGGATAGGTACTATTACGAGTGTCATTGTAATATGATACTAAATGTGGTTTTTGTTCGGGGCTACTGTTGGCAAAAAAGAGACGTACCCTTGATGTACACACGACAGCACGTCAGGTTATACAGTTAATCTGCGAAAACAGCTTTTATTACGCAGGGCTTAAAGGCGATCTCTAGGTCAACATGTATAGTCTGAGGTGCCGTCGTGTGTACACAATTAAGGTAACGAAGCTCAAAGTAATGGGACATTTACACGGGTTGATTTTTCGGGTAAAGTCGCCTAGCAACGACTTTAGTCGGCTAGGGCTTTTCATCGACAATCGCTTGTAAAATCGAATGGCAAACCTGATTCAATGAGCTGGCGATTCGATTTTAGAAGCGTTTGTCGAAAAAACTCTATTCGACTAAAGTAGTCTAGCAAGTCATCCGGAAAATCGACCTGTGTAAGTGCCCCATAAGCGATAGTGTCTCTCAAAGAATGTGTGTTGGTTTCTTAAGCCTTAATAAACATATTTGTTCAAAACTTATAATTCAAATCGAAATTAATATTCATGTCTATGTAAAATTCGTATAAATAAAACAAATTAGCGTAAAACCATTACCATTAAAAAACTGGGGTCAAGAGCAAACCCATTTATAATAAAAAAAATAAAAAAATAGATGAGATACTAAATAATATACTAGAAAAAATACGACTCGCACCAGATCATGTTCTCGGACGGGAACCGATTCTAGTATATTATTTGGTATTATTTAAAAATAGCATTGTGAATGATAAAATCTCAAATTTAAAAGTAGATGAGATTTTCAATAACAGAAGAATTTTGTAAGTACTTAAATTTTACGGTAGCTCATATTAAAATTGTTGTTAGCATACTCCCAACATTTTGTATGGGGGGTCGTACCCATAGTCATGCTCATAAGGAAACTTATAAAGTTATGTGCTCCCTAACTTCATAACGCAATAAACAGTTTAGTATGAATTCGGTCGTAAAGTGGCGGTCGTCCCTGGCAAATAGTTTCCTTTGGTGATATTTTTTATATACACCCTTACTAATAAAGATTGTATAGCAGATGTATAGTTACACAATGGTTACTATCTGTCAAACTATTTAAGTTTGACTTAAAAAAGAAAGGGACAGTGTAACTATACATCTGCTATACAATCTTAATTAGTAAGGGGGTTACAGTACATTTTTTGAGTTTCTTTAGCGTAGGTAAGCAAATCTTCTTTTACACTAAAATTATACAGGGTTTACGGATTACAGCGCGTATATTAAAAATCCAGGTGTTGTTTTAGAATTATTTAGTTTGTATTTATTGGTTTTTTGAATTCCCGACGTTACGACATGAATTAATAATATACGCGCTGTAATCCGTAAAAAGTGTTTTATTTCTAATTATACGGGGTGTTTGATAATAGCCTTATAAAGCCAAGTATGGTAGCTATACATAGAAAACCACCACTTATTTGAAAAAATAATAATATTGTGATAAACTGCATAGAGGGAGCCCTAGACCGAAATTGTTTTTTGCTTTTGTTTATCATACAATAGTCTATTTGCGTCTAGGATTGTCATTATGCATTTTTCCATACAAAAATAAACCAAAAAGCCTGTATATGTATATATAAATTTTTAATTGAAGTGAGACGTTTTTAACTTCATTTGTTCATTTATTTTATATGACAGGGAAATGTATCTCTTTTTAAAAGTTTTAACCGTAAACCGTATCAAAATTGGCCCAGCAATTCCCAAAATAAATGGTGGGCGAATTTACGTTGTTTCTTACTTCCTGCGTCATTGTCGCTACTCGAAAAACTTTAAAAATTCAATGCATCGCAATAACTATATTAAAAATATGCAAATTAATATAATTTGTTATCGTACTCTAACGTAAATGATGGCATATTTCCTTGTGATGCATTGGAATTTTAAAGATTTTCGAGTAACTACAATGACGCAGGAAGTAAGAAATATAAGAAACAACGTAGATTCACCCTGATGACAGACACACACCTCTTACTCTAAACGAATATACCTTATCCGTTCTGCCGTGGATTAAAAATACTTTTTAGAGTGTATGTAGGAATATTCACCTATTTATTTGCCACCACACATAGCAATGTGTGTGATCGTGCAATAGTACCCATTTTTAATTGTCAACTATTTAGCCCCCCCCCCCACATAATATGGCACTATCCTCATTCATATTTTATAGTGTACTAAAAAGATTCGGAGTCTCCGAAAGTAGTTAAAAGAACAGCTAAAGAATTTCCAAACAACGTTTCGTAGAAATCCCGTAAGTTAGCACGGAATCGTTTCTTGAACAAATTCGAAATTAGTTCGCAGTGGTTGAAATCGGTGCCAAAACCGCCTGAGTGCTAATGCATTGAGTCACGTAATTTTGGTTCTATGCGCCACAGACTCAAATGCAGGCCTTATAACGCTTTGTCAAGCAGTTAAGCATGAGATTGGGTTACTTATCGCTTACTGCAGAATGGGCTTTTGAGCTGTATTAAGCACACACGGTTTTTGGCATCAACCAATTAGTTGCTTTTTAGAAGCTATATGCAGTGACTGATTTAATGTTAAAGCTTACTAGAACTAGCGTAAAGCGAGTTCAAAATGATGCCTAGTTGAGGTATTTAAATATTCTTTGAGATGTGTAAAACAACTTTTTTTCTTAAATTGACTTGGAAGTGACCATTCTATTAACAAGTCCCACATTTTTATAAAGACTTGCAAATACAGTGTGCGTTTTCTGGACTTCTGACATATAATATCTTTTACAAATTCGTAACCGAATCCGAAATTTCGTTCACAAAAACCGGCTTTAGGGTAGCCTTATATTTAAAAAGAAGATAAAAGGTATTTCGAGGGATTTGCTTTCATTCGGTGTGGACTTTTGTTATGGCTTCTTTTGTTCGGAGTCCAGAGGACTAACTACGAAAAAGGAATCGCGATACGACGACGTTCGTTGTTCGATTTACTTTTGAACGCGGAACGAAGGTTGTCCGATTGTCGTGGTTCGGTTTTTCGTAGTAGGCCCTCAACAATAGGTGGATTTGCTGGTCATCCGACCGGGCCCAAATCTCGGCCCTCCAGCGTAAGTACTTATCAATCTCGAGGGGAAATACTTATATCGCTATAACTTTCAATACGATATATGAATGTGACTTTTGGATACAACTTCAAATTCGGACTTTTATAAAAATCGTTGTTTTTTTTTATAACAATAGTTATCTGATTAAAATGCGAAACAGTACCTACTTACCAAAGAAAGCATTTCATAAAACTTTTAAGAATAAGCGAAAAATTAGAAATAATTGTACAATTCTGATTTTCTGCAGTTATGCAATTTATTGCTTGACATCATTTTATAAAGATTATTAACTTTTTAAATTCTTAATCTTAAATAATGGAGTGGTTACAGACTATGCAAAGAGCCCTCTCATGATTACGAGCAGTCGTTGAACCCTCTTCGATTAATGTGTACTCCTATCCGCTAAGGGGCGTTTGAAAAATGACAACGTAAGCCACACCGTGGCCACAGCGTATAAAAGGCTGCGGTTTGCGTAAGCACGGAAGCGACATTGGAGGAAACGCTTTAGTGGCTATTAATTTATGACATAGGATGGTACAGTCAAACAAATTAATTCTTAAGCAAGTTTATTTTTAAATTTGACAACATCACATACATTGCTCCGATTCCAAAGTAAGTAGCTAAAGCACTTGTGTTATGGAAATCAGAGACAACGGTGATATCACAAACACTCAGACCTGAGCCAATATAGAAAAGTTCGTTTTCTAAATTGACCCAACCGGGGATCGAACCCAGGACTTCAGAGATGGCTACACCTTGAAAACCGGTGTACAAAGCTACTCGACCACGGAGGTCGTCAAATTGGACATAATTTTTTTTTTTTATTTATTTAAAAAATAAATTATGTCCAATAACGTGTGTCCAAATACTGTGGACGTTTCGATACAGTGACATCATGTGACTAAAGGAAAAAACTTATCACATGACTTTAGTAAAAGTCAAGGTTTTATAGTGGCTTAGGATTCAATTTGGTTGACTGTATATGCTAAATGTGTTGCTTCATCGTTCACTATAAATGCTTGAAATACTTGCTTTGTTTACGAACAATGCAGTTTCGGTCTTGGGTACGCCCAACACCGTATTTTGTTGGAGTATTTTGTGACTTTACCTCTAGACTGTTCACTGTCTCTCTCGCTCACTATATGTATTTAAATACGAAATTCATACAAACATTCCCCATCAAATTTTGAGTTATTGACGTCATAATTACAGCCAGTGTAGGGGATTACTCGCACCACAGTATATAAATTTAAAAAGGAATATACAGGTTGTTCCAAAACTTTGCCACACGGAGGGAAATATATTAAGGATACTTACCCTTAATATTGAAGACAGGAAATTTTACTGGAGGAAGACTTCATTTTGTTTTTAAAAATAATTGGAACTGCATTCAAATATTTTTTTTAAATCGCATACGATACGAAACTATACTATGATAATAATAATATTAAAATGTAGATGTTAAATTTCACAGTCTTTATTTTGTCTAAGATGATGTGTTACTCAAGAAAATAATAATCCTAATGACTTTTTTTTCATATTTGGTGGATTCGATTCAAGGTTAAGGCAGGGGATTAAAAAAAATGCAGTTCACATAATTTTTAAAATCATAATAAAGTCTTCTTTCAGTAAAATTTTAAATCTTCAATATTGAAGGTGCTTTCTCTCCGAGTGGCAAAGTTTTGGGACACCCTGTATATACTGTGCTCTTACAGAGCGTTCTATTTTTTTAATAAGTAACATTTGATTATTTTGTAAAAAGTATTTTTTGTACTCTAAAACAATAAGCAATGGATAAACTATTAAGTATTTTTTATCCCTGGCCCTTAAAAGGTGGAGTTTGTAGCTCAGTTGCATAATCCTAAACATCGCTTACTCCACCGCTATTTCAGCAGTAGCTCAAACTAAGGCGTAAAGCAATGAAAAACTACGAAGCGAGTGCATTCTGCAACAGAAGTGTTTGCTCGGCTGCACAACTACGATTATATTGCGCTGTGACACCCCTACCAATTTCCGTTCCATTTCTGGATTTTTAGCCAAACTGCACTCGGCACCGCCAATATTGGAAAGCGTTTGGAATATTTGGCAAGCGAGACCTTTGAGAACTGGAGGAGTTTCAATAATGCCGATACAAGGTTCCCGAGGACCGCCTAACGTAGTCCAAGTTGAACTCTAGAATATATTGAATATATCTAAGACTTCCGCGCGTACAGTTCATTAGAAATAAAACACTTTTTACGGATTACAGCGCGTATATTATTAATTCAGGTGAACCTTTTGAAACCAGTAGGTACCCGTACCAAAAATATCTATCGAGAAAAAAACGAGTGAAAATATCATTAAATTTAGATTTTTCGCATTCACAATGCTATTTTAATATTAAGATAAATAATATTAGAAAAAATACTAGAAAAAATCGACTCACCCGTAGCACCTCAGACGGGACTTGAACCCGCACCTTTGGGATTCCGGCCCAATGCACTGACCAATTATGCTACCGAGTCGCGGTAGCTATCTAATATTATTTATCTTAGAGTGAAAATATCGATAGATTTTTTGTGTGAAGTAAATAAGGCAACTACTGCCGAAAAACGAATGTTTGTTGGATTTCTTGAGGTAAGTGTGTACTTACAAGTACACGTACTTACAAGTACTTAAGTTACAAGTACTTACCAGTACACACTTACCTCAAGAAATCCAACAAACTTTCGTTTTTCGGTAGCATAATTGGTGACTGCAATAGGCTGATGATGATGATGATGATGATGATGAATTGGTGACTCGGTAACAATGTGTATTGTTCACTGGGACGTGAATAAACCAAAATATGTACTAATCGCTGTTTGTACTCTAACTAGATTTAGCAATGAAGTTTAACTAATATGGCCTCAGGAGGTATTCTGTTTGTTAATTTTTTTCGTAATACAATATGCAAAATGGCCGTATGAACTGAAACTGTGTTTTGAAGTACCACTATATTATTTAATTTTTAGGGTTCCATACCAAAGTGGTAAAAAGGAACCCTTATGGTGCGACTCAGTATGTCTGTCTGTCACAGCTGGATTTCTCAAGAACTACTAATGCTATCAACTTGAAATGTTTTAGATGACGTTTGCCACAGGGCAATTGTTGCAACATTAATGTAATTCAATATTTATTTTTATGAAACAGTTACTTATGTTTGGAAGTTTTGCACAGTCTTTTTCCTTTACAAGATATGAATTAGTATGCACCATGCACCCTTAAACTTGTTAAATAATAGGTCGTCAGAAAAGTTCGCGGCCTTTTTGAAGCATGAATTTTGCGTGTTATAATTTTGGCAATTCTTAACTTAGGCGGGAATGTAATACATTGTTTAGCAGCTGACTTTCTGGTAATAGCGGTTTGATTAAAACAAATTGATAATTGTCTTGCTTTTTCATATTTTTAATATGTTTTATTTGATACGTTTTGCAAATTTTTTTCGACAAGGGTTCAGACCTTTAACAAAAAAAAATTAATGCTGCTAGTGCTCAAAACCTGGTTTGTAATGTTTGTGGAGAAAATGCTTTGTCAAATACAACTGCAAAAAAATAGTTAAGCAGATTCAGGTCTTGTAATTTTAATGATAAAGATGTTATTTAGTACAAAAAGGCCGCGAACATTTCCGACTATAATATTTAATGAGATACCGGATTTTAAATTTTTATACTCCTCTTTATTTTATACTTTAACAAGTGACTCAACTACACTTAAAAATAAAATATGCTGCACTATATTCAGAAATACTGCAGGTATTTTGCTCTCAAAAGGATTTTACGATCCTCAATAAAAACACTGCAGACTGCTATCACTGCTTTAAGTATCAACCGGCTTTATAAAAGCAAAAGCAGTGCAGCCCATTCTGACTTAAATATGGGCAAGTTGACCATCAGCCATTTTTAACGTCCCCACTGCTGGGGCACAACACAAGCCTTCACTATGGGTGGACAAGGACCCACCATGCGGGCCCAATACGGATTGGTTGGTGCTAACGACTGCAAATGCAGCCGGGACAAACGGCTTAACATGCCTTCCGATGCATGGAGAGCTCGAAATAATAAAATTTTGATCCGACTCTTGCGAAAGTTGCTTAACCTCCGCAATCGCTGGGCCAGGTGCTATACCTCTGCGCCACCGAGCTCCTCAATGAACCGACCACCGAGCTCCTCAAAAAATGGCACAAATTAGTTACCAAGTGCTAACGGCTTCAAATGCAGCCGGGACCAACGGCTTAACGTGTCTTCCAAAGCATGGAGAGCTCAAATTATAACATTTTGGTCACCCAACCGACCCTTGCGAAAGTTGCTTAACCTCTACAATCGCAGGGCCAGGTGCTATACCTCTGCGCCACCGAGTTCCTCAAAAAATGGGCAAGTGCGAATCTGTATTTTGATATTGAAACGGCACAAATTAGTTACCAAGTGCTAACGACTGCAAATGCAGCCGGAACAAACGGCTTAACGTGCCCTCCGAATGGAGAGCTCGAAATAATAAAATTTTGATCCGACTCTTGCGAAAGTTGCTTAACCTCCGCAATCGCTGGGTCAGGTGCTATACCTCTGCGCCACCGAGTTCTTCAAAAAATGGGCAAGTGCTAATCTGTATTTTGGTATTGAAACGGCACAAATTAAATACCAAGTGCTTGTGTTGCTAAAGATTTCCATCTAGGTGATTGCGGTCAAAGTTGTTTAAGCCACATTGGCTGTAGTGCACTGGTTCACGTCGTATTCATGAAGTCTGTTCCAAGTGTTGCAACTTCTAAGTAAATCGATTCTCTGGATGGTAATCAGCGCCAGACGGTTTCCAGTCTGATCTTTCGTGGCTTTGATAATAACTTATATTAAGTTGAGTAATCTAATGAAGATTTTTGTTGTTGAAATTGATTTGAATGTTCATTCAAAAGTTTCGTGACTACATTGTGTTATTAAAAAAGAGATGATTTGCAAGAATTCATGTATTTTATTTTTTCGTCGCAGGTAACTTTTTGTTCAACAGGTAAAGGCATCAACAAGATAACGAACTAAATCTGACTTTAAAAATCGACAATCGACCAAAATGGTAAAAAGGAACCCTGGTGTGGCTCAGTCTGTCTGTCTGTCTGTCATAACTGGATATCTCAAGAACTACTAATGCTATCAACTTGAAATTTAAAATTTTATCTCCGAAGTTTGCATAGATAAAAATCTTAAATTATTTTATTTCATAGAAGTTTATGTAAACATTACAGGAAAAATAAAACGATGTCTCTAAATAGTCAACTTTTTCAGAATGATGGTATGGAACTCTCGGTGCGCGAGTTCGACTCGCTCTTTACCGTTTTTTTTTGAACACTCGAACTAAAAATGGTTTGAACATGTTAACTTACCACCTATTAAGCCGATGTTTAGTATAATAATATCTTAAGGTAAGAGTCTTAGCTCGAAATTATTTATAAGTATACAATTTATTGGTATACAAAATCAAATTTATGGCGTGCTGGAATCGTAAGAATTGGCGCCTAGAGCCCGAGTAATGTTGCCACAGATAAAATAAAACTACTGTTTGTGGGTTGCCAACAATGGTACTAAATTAAGTACTGTCAATGTTCAATTTATAAAGCAACACAATTTACGTGACCTTATATTTAGTGCAGGGTCCTACCCGTCAGGGTATTTTGCACACTGACAGGAGTCATCCTGTCAGTGTGTAATATAAAAAGCAATTTTAACCCAAATCACACGAAACGAGTATCTAAGCACGAAATTACAGCAACTTTGATAACCTGAGTGGTGTAGTGGTCAACATGCCGGTCTACCACGCACGAGGTCCCGGGTTCGATTCCCGGCCAGCCAGAAGTTGAATTGATGAATTTGAATTTCGGTGACGGGTCTGGGTATTAATTAAAACCCGTTACAGAAACTAACGTATAATAAGTATATATTTAAAAAGTATATAAGTAGTATATCAGTTGTCTAGCACCCATATTACATAATTTGCTTAGTTTGGGGCTAGATGGCGCTGTGTAAAATTGTCCAAGCATTTATTTATTTATTATTCATTGTTTTTTTTTTGGCAATTCGGTAGTTGTGTTTGATTACTTTAAAACTAGCATGGAAAGACTAATGAAAGCCATAACTTTTTTTTTTATTATTTCTTTTCAGAAATGTCTAACGGTGTATTGTTATATTGAAGCTTTTACACCCTACTAAATTGTTTTAAACTTTCAGACGGTTAAAAATAGTATGACTGAAATACGAAGCTTGCTTTATTTTGCCGGGATACCAAAGTTGGGATAGCCAGGTGGACCCGGTCCTAGGGGAATAAGATTCAACTTGTCTATTAACTCCCAACTTTGTTACAATTTGCGAATGCTAAGGAGCTTGAGTCTGCAGTGTGGCGTTCGGTTTGACTTTAGAGGTATAGTAATTTTATTTCAAGACAGCGTTCTTGTTCGTTTACTTTTGACGACCTCCGTGGTCATGCGGCTTTGTACACCGGTTTTTAAGGTGTCGTCATCTCTGAGGTCCCGGGTTCGATCCCCGGTTGGGTCAATTTAGAAAACGATCTTTTCTATATTGGCTCAGGTCTGGGTGTTTGTGATACCACCGTTGTCTCTGATTTCCATATCACAAGTGCTTTAGCTACTTACTTTGGAATCGGAGCAATGTATGTGATGATGTCAAATATATTTATTTATATTTATTACTTTGACAACAGAGAGTGACAGTGATTCTGCCTCTTGAGCTAAAAGTCCCAGATTAGAACCCTGGTATGGGAATTTGTATCTGTGATGAGATGAAAGGTGATGACTCCGGTCACTATACGTAAAATGTAAGCAATTAATGAAAGCAAAATAAAATTTATTATTATTATTATTATGAGCAAGCATTAATTTCCGAATCATTGATGTTTATATTCTTATTCATTTCTATTCGGTTATAAATCATCCTAGTACAAGCTTTGCTTAGTCTAATTGGGACAAATAAAAATTATGTGAGAATATTTATTTACTTACCCTTTGTCTAGTTTAGTTTTAAATATCATTTAGCTTATAATCTATATACTCTCTTGTAAATGCATCACGTCATAATTCGGCTGAGTTCTGTATTTTATTTTGAACAAATTACTTGGTAGTAACACCTAAGGAATACAGTACACAGTTAAATGATTCTAAACCTTACATTGTAACAGTTAAGGTCGTTTAATATTAATGGAGTAGGTAGCTGATTCACGAAAGTCCTTTGGGACAGGGTCGGGGCTACAACCTTATAATTAAATTCGATCTTTTAATTAAGTAAATTAAAATATCCGGGCTCATCAGAGTTTCTCTATTATGTAGGTAATTAAAGTTTTATGTATTTAGTGCTTTTATTTTCACAGACTGCTATTTTTTCTAAATTATTATTCCTCGCAGTTTTAATTATCTGTTAATTATGAACGTACTTAGTTGCTACAATTTAAGAAACTTTAGTAATACTAATTCGTATTTGTTGTTGTATAATGTTGTAAACATTTATAACATTTGTATAAATGTTATAAATGTTTTGTTTTTTTTTTGTATCTGTTAATTATGAACGTACTTAGTTGTTACGATTTAAGAAACTTTAGTAATACTAATTTGTATTTGTTGTTGTATAATGTTGTAAACATTTATAACATTTGTATAAATGTTATAAATGTTTTGTTTTTTTTTGTATCTGGGTGTCACTATTTTTTATGGCAACTTACAATCATTTTAGTAAGAAATTAGAGCAAGTGGCAAGTTAGTAATAAATTGGATTATTTTTATACCTGGTTTTATAGGTTTGTACAAGTTTCTAAAATCCACGATTTAGATGTACAAAAAAGGTATACACGGTATAATAACACCAACTATTATTTTTTCGAACCTCTTATTCGTGACTACGTATCATTATACAAGACTTCCTTCCAAAACACTTAAGAATAAAACTAAAATAAAATTATTCTACAAAAAATTTCTTTGTCATGAAAATGATAAATAATTCATCATTCTCAGCCTTACTTAGACTAAGTACATCATATTTCACATCTCCAGGCCCTTGGACGCGACATAAAATACAGTCGAGGTAATCCTATCCATCCATGATTTATATCTCGGAAGGGTCAGTAGGAATTTTCATAAGCTGTATATCATAATTTCATATGCAGAACTGTTTAAAAGATACCACCCGAACGTCGCGTATCTTGTGATTTACACTTCACCGGTTTCACGAGCACACTATAAATTTGAGTTTTTGAAGTGTGAAAAGAAATGCATTTGATTTGGGCTACATTTAGAAAACCTATGGTGGAAGTTCTTCAGATTAATGTTTGAATTGTGTATATTGTCTAGTTGTTTGTACAATGTTAGTCTAATAAATAGAGATCGTATAATTGGATGCATATTTACCTAAAGACATTGGTTTGCTAAATGGAAGTGGCTTCTCAAAATATTTAAAATTGTTAATACCTATGTGTATATTCCTTGTATATTCCCATGATGTTTAATAGGCCTTGTTACAACGTAATAAGATTGTGTTTGCTTCTTCAAAAATCACTAATAATAAAAGTAGGGAAAGCAACCAATCACAATTGTAACAAGCCAACTGGAATTTGTGACAAATCGGGTTTATTTAGAACATCGCACGGAGTAAACACAAAAAATGGTTGATCCCGGAATTCCTTAATTTTTTTCAAAATCCTTAGTTTTTTTTTCTAAACCGTTTCTACGGATCATTTAACTGAACAACTTTTTCTACTGGATGAACTCTGAAATCGCGAAAAAACTATTGTTTTATACATTTTGTTATTTTCGTTATTAATTTTTGTATGAAACAGCTGACTTTTTTCGCGATTTCAGCGTTCGTCCCATAGTAAAAGTTGTTCAGTGGTCCCAGGAAACAGTTTTTCCATATTTTGGTTCTTTCATTAACACGTTGTATAAATGGAACATAGGTATATAATTTTAATATACAAGGTCTCCTGCTTAGGGTTTGCGAACCGATGGCGTAGCTTCTTTGACATTCACAATCGTTGTGACAGCGTAGACTGAATAAATGAGTTTTGAATTTGAATTTAATAAAAAACGTATTTAAATTTCACGATTAAATCCATTACACAGTAGTGTAGCACTTTCAGCAGAAAGCGCTACAAATTCATTTGTTAATCCGAAAAACAAAAGCGTTTCATTTAAATGCCGATGTACACAATCTGCAACGGCTTACACTGAAACATCACGTTCACGTAATGACACTTTGCACTTATTCGTTTGGTTAAAAAAGGCAATTTTGTGCAATATACCAGTCGAATACAAGTATCACATCCCACCAAAACAAATGAATATTTTTCTTAAAAAAATAATCAACTTTACTTAACTGTGGAATGAAATGATAATGAAACTTGTGTAATAGCTCTATTATAACGTTTTAAGCTTTTTTTTGTTAAAGCTACTTTCAGTTTAATTATTTCACCGGCTATAATTTTTACTAAATAGTTTATCATATTTTAAGTTGTAAGTAATATTTGTAAATAATGTTCTCCTTATCGAATGTTTTTACGCGTCTTTTTTTTCTCGATAGCTGTTCGTGCTAAGGGTGCTTCGTGCTATGTCATTTTGTATTGCTCACACTAGCACAGTATTTGTAGTATATTGTGAAAGTTTTAAAGTGCTTATATAATAAATTCCTCACCAAAAAGTTTAAATAAAGGCCCATAATTTGTTCTACTTACATCAAATGAGACCTTATTTCGGGATCCTCTGGCTCCTGGATTTACCGTAATATTATAACATTCGGGGCCCTCTTCACGTAAGCGCCGAGAAGTTGTTTACCCAACTTTTGATTGCCTTCTTTACTCTGTTTGTTTACTTTTTTACTTAGAATGGAATTATGACGAAACTTTTTTCGTTAAAGGCTCAAAGATACATAAATGGGTTTAGAACTTGGCCGGGTTCACTGAAATTTGTTTGCGTATATTTTTGTCTTCGATGTTCCTGGTTCAGGGTTGTCGGAAAAAGAATAGAATGTGGACGGTGATTGACTACCTCAAACTGAATGTTTTTTTTTTATATTTTTAGATTCTCATCATAATAATAAATAAATAAATTTGACAACATCACATACATTGTTCCGATTCCAACGTAAGTAGCTAAAGCACTTGTGTTATGGGAATCAGAGACAACGGTGGTATCACAAACACCCAGACCTGAGCCAATATAGAAAAGTTAGATTTTCTAAATTGACCCAACCGGGGATCGAACCCGGGACCTCAGAGATGGCGACACCTTGAAAACCGGTGTACAAAGCCACTCGACCACGGAGGTCGTCAAAATCAATATGTTGATCAAGGTGGACGGCATGGACCATCCATGCAAATAAACTAATCAATTTCATACTAACGAAGGCTTTTCAACGTGACATTAAAAAAAAGTAACTATTTGCCTTACTAGATGGCGTTGATGGAAGAGTAAAGTGTCAAAATTGGCTTTGAAAAATAAACGGCTTGTGCTAAAAAAAATGCCATTTCATTCCTTGGCGTTCATTGGTTGTAAGCGGTGGTTTCGGTGTTTTCTTTTTCCTTCGTTTTCTACAGTTGACACTTGCCTGTTTATCAACGCCATCTATCGAGCCTACAGCTTTTTTGTCATTTTGAAAAGCCCTCATTAGCACCCGTATTGTCGTTAGGTATATGATTGTTTATTTAAGGAATGTGAGTTTTCACCCTTCGGTTCGAGTTTCGTTGCATCTGATATAATAATCAAAAAGCTATTTTTGATATTTTTAATTCCTTAATTTCAAACCCAATTGTAGTAATATTTATTATTGAAACGCAAAAAAGAACGAGAATGACCAACTGTCTCGCCACCTTACATGTCCATGAATTTCTTTACGTTCCGTCTCTGTATCTTCAGTTTTAATTACAAAATGTTTAAGGCAACACTATCTCCTCCATTTGTATTCTTACAACAAAAAATTCTCGCAGCAGATGCTTCACAGTAAAGTTCAGCATAAAATCCAATAGCGAATGCAGTTTTAAAAACTAAAATCGCTGTTCTGGCTCGTAGCACTTTTCCTTTTTCATGCAAAACAAGTAGCAGCCATAGTTGACTAGTTCATCAGTAAGCAAAATTTTCATTAAGACATTAATATCAATCGTCAGCCATTTTTATTTCGCCACTGTTTGGGCACGAGCATTTCACATGGATGGATAGAGGGTTTTTATTTAAAAAAAACAACTCTCCCTAGTTCGATTTTGTATTCCAAACGACACCAAACAAAGTTAAAATACTGAAAAAAACATACTGTATGGATCACATGTATTAAAGATCCCAGGTCCGCCAGCCGTTTCTTATTTTCTGATTGACAAGTTCCCACTTGTCAATCAGAAAATAGTTATTATTGAGTAGTGTTATGCTGATTCTAGCCGGCTGATGGCTAAACATTATTGACTTTGATGATTGTTATGTTAATGAATAGATCAAAACTGCCAGACACTTCTCGACATTTGATAAATTGGTTTAACTACTTAGCTTTTAAACTGAGCTGAAACAAACTGGTTAATTTGAAATGTGTAATACTTATATACTGGTCCTCAAAACACTATGTCGCAAGAGCCAATCGTGATTTGCTTTTGTGCGCACTGAGAGCAAGTTTTGAGGCAATTAAACACTCTATACTAAATACCGAACTTGTACTGTTTAGTCGGTAGTCTGGGAAATTAATTACCACTGATGGTAAAATCTCGATTTCAAAGGACTAGTATTTGGCATTTAATGTTTGTTTGTAAATAATGAATAGTTATGAAATGCGCTTTGAGAGATGAAAGAGAATAATCGTAAACGTAAAAATATGCTGGGTTTAGATAGGTGATCATTTTGAGCTAAGACGGAACTTATGGCTACTATATACCTCAAGTGGCGCCCTCATTTTAATTAAATTTATTGCTCGCTAAGTACATAATGTATTGAAAATTCACATGTACAGATTGAACCTAAGGTTCTATAGTTTAATTACAAACAATAACCTCAGTAAAATTTTGTTCGTTGTAGTAGTAGTTTGCAAAAGTGCTAAAAGTGGCCACTTTTTTGTTTGTAAATAAACTATAGAACCTTAGCTTCAATCTGTACATTATTGATGTACTTAGCGAGCAATAAATTTAATTAAAATGAGGGCGCCATTTGAGGTAGGTATATAGGGGCCTTAAAAGAAAACTAGGCGTGGCACAGATCGTGTAACATTATTTTGTTGAGTTCAAACATATATTTGATAATATTGAGTTTAACATTTATAATTTAAAATCTATAATGATAAAAAAATCTCTTTTGTCAACCCAAGGAAAACTACCGTTTACACAAGAATTTCCTCCTTAGAAAATGTCAAGGAAAACAAAAATTTTCCTCAGATTATATCCCTGAAGTAATTTAGAAGGGTTTAAGAGTATTTTGGAATGTTCAAAAGCTTACAGCCCGCACAAAATCAATACCACCAATCTTTTAAGAAAGTTCAATTTGTTTAGAATTGAAACGGATTTATTAAAATACGAAACTGAAAAAGGCTTTTGGTTGTTCTTAATTTTAGTATTCAGCAGTACAATATTAGATTACCCAAATTTTCTTCTTCACCATTCTGTTACAAACTGTAATTTCGTGAAGTTGAAATACATAGGTAAGAATGGAATAAAACCATTAACCCTTCAACGCCCGGAAAATGAGACACAATATACAAGGTGTCACAAAAATACCCCTAAAACAGCTGTTTCATACATTTTGATATTTTCGATTTTCATTTTTGTATGAAACAGCTGATTTTTTTTTCGCGATTTCAGAGTTGGTCCCATAGTAAAAGTTGTACAGTTTGATGGTCCCTATATACCATATTCGGCATTAGGGGTATTTTTGTAACACCTTGTATATTCCATTGTTATCAGGCCGCCTGCGTCCGATCGGGTGTTGATGAATAAAGCAGTCGATGTGCGTTTTTTTTCTACTGATAATCCATTACACCTGGTGCGTCTTTATACGATCGCTTTACCGTTTACTTTCACTTTAATCTGACGCATTCCTCAAAGCATTCAATAGCGAACGCTTATCGTGCACTTTCAACAGAGGCATGCCTCAGGCCATGCAAAAGCACATCCTCTATCTTCTCGAAAAAACGTAAAATTTGTATGGCAGAAAGTTGAACATGAAAGCGCACGGTTTGGAGGCATTGCATGCGTTTGACGCAAGTTGAATTGAAAGTTGAAGCGACTCGGTGAAGACAGACGATTCAATTTTCTCAGACTCTCAAATCTAACAAAATAATATTGCCTCTTCGAGTGGCCGTAGATGTTTTAGGGAAAATAATAATCTTTTCAACCGTGTACCGCAATAAATTGTAAACAGCGACTAACCCTACATCTTAAGTAAGGGCCTCCAGGCGATATGCAAAATGTAGCAAAATGCAAGATTCAATTTAGTCGTGATAGCTAATTTATTTTCACCCCTGCGCCGTGTACACTCAAACACAGACGCGATGTTATGTTATTATAGTTTTGCAAGTAGGAAAGTTGTCATGGTTGTGGTTTTTTGTTCAGTCGTTTACTTGTTGAATATACTTGTGTCAGAATTATAATGAATAAAAAAAAATATAAAATAAAGTATTAAAATTATTACGCAGTCGCGTAAGATGTAACTTTCGAGCCATTTCGTTTTAATTTAATAATATATGAAATCAATAATTAATATCAAGTACTCAAGATCGCGCAGAGTCAATTCCAAGTAAGTGATTCCATACTTTTGCTTGCGAGTGTAGTTTGGCCATAATGCTTATATCAGGATCAACTAGTTTGGCCTAGACTAAACTGGTTTATCCTATCGAGCTTAGGACAAACTAGTTTGGTCTAGGCTATACCAGTTAATCCCATCGCGTATAGGAAGAACTAGTTTAACCTAGGCCAAACTAGTTTGTCCTGAAAATCGGGTTTGGCCGGTAACAAATATACCTAAATAACTTGCACAGTTCGCACTTGACTGCAGTGTTTTGTTTAGTTTTAGATAACGAGTGTTTTTGTTTCGATTATAAATGTAAAATATATGATTAAAACCTATTGTAGTTTAATTTAATTAATTGTACCCATATCGTCAAATTTCAGTTGAATTATGTAATCAATTAATATTATTTTTCAATGATCAAATATATTTTTTAGGTAAACATTTTTAAATGTTTGGTGATTCAGTTTTAGTGACACTTTTATTATTTAGAAACCCAATATAATTATTTGATGATTGATATTATTTCCAAGTAAGTCTTAGTTAATATTTAGGTAAATCGTCGGTAATAGGTCGATAAAAATATATAATAAATTACCAGAATCTATATTAAATGAAAATAAATATCCTGCATTCATAAATAAATTAAAAATATATCTTCTAAATAAATGCTACTACAGCATCAACGAATATCTAAATGACAAAACAAGTAATTAAGCTGCATGCTACCTAATAATTTCCTATTATTAAAAGTTAAAGGTTAAGTTACGTTCGTAGGAGAACCTATTATTATTCATTATAAATACTTAATTAAACATAATATATATTAACAAAGAAAACCAAAACGTCTAACATTATAATCTGCGCTACTCTGTTGTTTATTGATTTTGTACATGATATTGTAACTGATTTAGGTACCTACTCTTTTAAATAAAAGCGTCACCTCTCTTCTATCTCCCTTTTGCGTGCCCGACAGGGTCCATAATGCTTCTTTGTTTATAAAAATGTACCACCTTATGTTACATTATGGTTGCAAATAAATTATTGAGTATTGAGTATTGAGTATTGAGTAAGCGTTTTTATATTATTTGGTGATTTAATTTAAGTGACAGATCTACTATTTTAGGAACAAATATTATTTATTAGGTCACTGAAAATGCATTTATTAGGTAATTGATAAAATCATACCCCATTAAAAATATATTTTTTCGATATTTTATTCTACTTTAACATTAATATACACAATCATACTAAATAACAGCTTTCTAGTATTTAGGGCCTTTGAACTGAGCCACGGACCGACGGACGAAAGGACAGACGGACGTGCCTGAATTATAAGGGTTTCTTGTTGACTTAACTACGAAACCCTAAAAATCAAAGATTAAACTAAAAACTTACCTTAGCTTTGACTGACTGACGCACTTTTGTTAGTCATTGTACATGAAAGCTATAATTTGAGGATTTCATTTTACATTATAGCTTTACTATTATTTGTTTATTTGATTGGAAAACCAACAGCATCAATAATACTATAAGCTACAATATGTTAAACAGTAAGCCAATTACAGGTTTTCACTTATAGCAATAAATTAATACAATAAAGGTGTAAACAATATGTATGTTACAGAGTAAATTAATTATGAAATTGTTCACACTAAACACGCGAAAAAAACTATTCGAAAAACTTACGGGATAGACACTGCTTAGTCTTAGACACACCACTTGTGAATAGATCCAAGTTATGTTCATTGCACGCCTTATTCACCAGTCTGCTCGCTCGCAATACATACGTATTCTGTCTATAGTTAGTCGATGCGGA
This sequence comes from Catoptria pinella, assembly GCA_963556745.1. Taxonomy (NCBI): domain Eukaryota; kingdom Metazoa; phylum Arthropoda; class Insecta; order Lepidoptera; family Crambidae; genus Catoptria; species Catoptria pinella. The sequence continues at coordinate 8,475,945 of OY750774.1, read as the reverse complement.
TGGTATAGATATTGGCTAATCACGCTGGTGGTATTCTAAGTGAAAATTTACATAATAGATCGGGACAGTCGATTTCATTATTGAAGACTTTTGTCAGAAAAATACAGTCGGAAATATCGCGCCTAATTTTTAGTGGTAGGAGGAAATCCATGTCTGAAGAAAATGAGATGTTCATGAATCATAACATCGGCAAAACACAGGAGCTGAGAATGATGCAAGCAGGCCTGGATGTCGTTTACATAGATGACAACGAAGAACGGAGATAAGGAGGAGATTATACTCAAATAGTAAATTATAATAAACAAACATTACATTTTATCTTAAAAATACTGTCATAACAGTATACACACATAGCAACAAAACTTACTGAACACTTAAGAACTTCGTCATTGCAACTTTTTGTCAATTGTCTCACAGTTGGAAATATAAGCTTAGAATGTTAATTTGACAAAGTAATAAGGGTATATAATCCGTTTCCTACAAACGAAATTACACCAAAATCTCCTTAATTCTTTACAATCTTCGTATCAGACAGGATATCAATGTTATCTAACTATACTCAAGTATAAGTGATAAGTTACCAAAAAATAAACGCAAAATTAAGCTCGTCAAACATAATAGAAAAAAAAAATAATATATTAGAAAAAATACTAGAAAAATCGAGTCACCCGTAGCACCTCAGACGGGACTCGGGCTTAGGATTCAGGCCCAATGCACTAACCAATTATGCTACCGAGTCAGTGCATTGGGCCGAAATCCCAAGGGTGCGGTTTCGAGCCCCGTCTGAGGTGCTACACGGGTGAGTCGATTTTTTCTAGTATTTTTTCTAAAATATTATTTTTCTTAATATAAAAATAGCATTGTGAATGAGAAAAATATCAATCTATATATATAAAAGGGAAAATCACTCACTCACTCACTCACTCACTGATCACGAAATCTCAGAAACTACAAGTGCTAGGAGTCTCAAATTTTGCATGGGGGCTCCTTTTAGGGCGTAGGTGCTCACTAAGACGGGATTTTGCGAAATTCAACCCCTAAAGGGGTGAAACAGGGTGGCAAAGTTTGTATGGGAGGACGCGATTCCTTGGCCCGATTGACTTGAAATTTGGCATAGACATTCTTTCACAAAATTAATTGAACACGTGTTTCGTATTTTTTAAATATTTATCACCTAACAGGGATAAAAAGTGATGTAAAGCTAATTTTGCTGTGATTGACTTTGACGTCGGAATTGAAACTTTTTTGTGCATTTGATTGATTAATTAAGAAAATTAAATGTCATTTGTCATCTCAACGTAGTATTACATTCTCTTTGGTCATTTCCCCTGAGAGTTGGTAGAATGCATTTCATTGAATAGTACCTATGGCGTTATGTTGGCAGTGCTGTCATTTTTTCCTTCCTTGCGTTGTAATAAGGTGCAAAATTATTCCATCTAATTATCAGTTTAATTTTAAAAGAATACAATATTCGGTCAAGTCACCTATGCTATGACAATTAATAAAGCACAGGGACAAAGTTTAAGAGCGGCTGGTGTAGATCTGTAGTGATTGTTTCTCCCATGGCCAGCTCTAATGTCGCCTGCTCGAGAGTCAGCTCGCCGAATAGCCTTTATATTTTGCAACCGGATAACATGACAAGAAATGTGGTAGGTATAGAACATGTTACAAAAATACCCCTAATGCCGAATATGGTATATAGGGACCATCAAACTGAACAACTTTTACTATTGGGACCAACTCTCAAATCGCGAAAAATTAATCAGCGAAAATATCAAAACGTATGAAACACATTTTGATATTTTCGATTTGAATTTTTGTATAAAACAGCTGATTTTTATTATAGAGAAGTGTTGGATGATCGAGATTAAGAATCCTGTTAATGCACAACATATGTATTTTTATTTAGAACTAGATGCACCCGGCATGCGTATATTGCAATGCTCCGTTTTTTTAGCCAGGGACTTTCTCGGTCGTAAGCAGAACAACTCGCCAAAGTTTCATCATAATCGGATCAATGGTTTAGGAGTCCCGCCGTCTGTACACTTAGATCTTTTAAACTATGCATAAAAAACCGCATCAAAATCGGTCCATAAGTTTGGGAGCTAGGTTGCCTCAGACAGACAGACACACACAAGTCTAACTTATAACACCCCTTGCGTATGTTGTGTACGTCGTATATACATATAGTGGTGGCCACATAATTAAGGACACAAGTCGATTTTCATACAAACGAGGTAATTTTGAAGTCTTGGTTTTCCGCTAGGGATTGAACTAGCTGTGATCTGATGATGGCCATCCAGGGAGTGAATGGAGAAGATTCAGATAGCAATACACACCCAACTGATCTGGTCAGCATTCTAAGAGATGTAAGCATAAGAATTTACAGTTGCAAGTTTTCATACATTTCTATACTATATTCGCGGTTTTTTTAAACATATCCTTACATCTCTTAAAATGCTGGTCAGATCACTTGGGTGTGTATAGAAATCTGGATCTCCTCCATTCACTCCCTGGATGGCCATCACCAGATCACCGCTCGGTCAATCCCTGGCGGAGAAGCAATGCTTAAAAGTTACTTCGTTTGTATGAAAATCGACTGGCGTCCTTAATTTTGTGGCCACTACTATACCTATATAGATATCCTGTAGTGTAGTCTAATAACTTCACACTCACCACATTAGTAACTACATTGTATCCGTGCGAAGCCGGGGCGGGCCACTAGTATATATATAAAAGGGAAAATCACTCACTCACTCACTCACTGATCACGAAATCTCAGAAACTGCAAGTGCTAGGAGTCTCATATTTTACATGGGGGATTCTTTTAGGGCGTAGGTGCTCACTAAGACGGGATTTTGCGAAATTCAACCCCTATAGGGGTGAAACAGGGTGGTAAAGTTTGTATGGGAGAACGCGATTCCTTGGCCCGATTGACTTGAAATTTGGCATAGACATTCTTTCACAAAATTAATTGAACACGTGTTTCGTATTTTTTAAATATTTATTACCTAACAGGGTTAAAAAGTGATATAAAGCTACTTTTGCTGTGCTTGACTTCGACGTCGGAATTGAAACTTTTTTGTGCATTTGATTGATTAATTTGATCTGCGCAGTGATTGTTTCTCCCATGGCCAGCTCTAATGTCGCCTGCTCGAGAATCAGCTCGCCGAATAGCCTTTTTATTTTGCAACCGGATAACATGATAAGAAATGTGGAAGGTATACAACATGTTACAAAAATACCCCTAATGCCCAATATGGTATATAGGTACGATCAAACTGAACAACTTTTACTATGAGGACCAACTCCCAAAGCGCGAAAAAAAAATCAGCTGTTTCATACATTTTGATATTTTCGATTTGAATTTTTGTATGAAACAGCTGATTTTTATTTCGTGATTTCAGAGTTGGTCCCGAAGTAAAAGTTGTTCAGTTTGATGCTCCCTATATATACCATATTCAGCATTAGGGGTATTTTTGTAACACGTTGTATACTATAGAGAATTGTTGGATGATCGAGATTGATAATCCTGATAATGCACAACATATTTTTATTTAGAACTAGCTGCACCCAGCATGCGTATTGGAATGCTCCGTTTTTTTAGCCAGGGACTTTCTCGGTCGTAAGCAGAACAACTCACCAAAGTTTCATCATAATCGGATCAATGGTTTAGGAGTCCCGTCGTCTGTACACTTAGATCTTTTAAACTATGCACAAAAAACCGCATCAAAATCGGTCCATAAGTTTGGGAGCTAGGTTGCCTCAGACAGACAGACACACGCAAGTCAAACTTATAACACCCCTTGCGTATGTTGTGTACGTCGTATATACATATACATATAGTGGTGACCACATAATTAAGGACACAAGTCGATTTTCATACAAACGAGGTAATTTTGAAATCTTAGTTTTTCTTTGGGATTTTCTTTTGTTTGGTATTGAACTAACTGTGATTTGATGATGGCCATCCAGGGAGTGAATAGAGAAGATTCAGATCGCAATACACACCTAACTGATCGCATTCTAAGAGATGTAAGCATCAGAATTGTCAGTTGCAAGATTTTCATACATTTTAATGCTATATTCGCGGTTTTTTAAACATATCCTTACATCTCTTAAAATGCTGGTCACATTACTAGAGTGAGTATAGAAATCTGGACCTCCTCCATTAACTCCCTGGATGGTCATCATCAGATCACCGCTCGGTCAATCCCTGGTGGAGAAGCAATACTTAAAAGTTACTTCGTTTGTATGAAAATCGACTGGCGTCCTTAATTATGTGGCCACCACTATATATAAGATATCCTGTAGTATAGTCTAATAAATTGTACCCGTGCGAAGCCGGGGCGGGCCGCTAGTTTAATAATAAATAGAAAAATCTGACAAGTGCAAAACTGTGCACTTGCTCAAGGGTTTAACATTACAAAGTTAAAAAAACAATTTCTCGTAATAACAGTTAAGCCCGTATGGAGCTAAGAACGTGATTTTATGTACAAATGTTATATTTACTGATGATAAAAGAATAATGGCTTAGCTAGAATTAAACTGCCTGCTAGATATAATAATGCCGGTTAGGGACTTTTGATATTACGTTTTATTTCTTTGTACTTGAATTATTTTATATCTCTTTATTTCTGACAAAGGTAAGGACCCTTATCTCCAATACGAGTGAAACTCGGTACATATGACACGGTACAATAATTTAGTGTGGGAAATAAAAATAAATGCTAGGAAGTGACTGATAAGAGCCTTGCGCAGTTTCCTTGTAAGATGCGTTTGATAAGGGTAAATGGAATTAGAAAGGCGTAAGAATTTAATGAACGCATCGTATCGTTCAACTTTATGGAGGGGAGAAATATGGAAATGTGAATTATTAATAAACTCGATCTTGTGTTTACTTATACGGATTATGAATTTGGATCGTTTTCTGTAGGTTTGATTAAATTTTATTATTTTATTTTAATCTACTATGGCAATTGGTTAGGAATATATCAACATTACATTACATTACATTAACTCCGTAACTAGGACTAGGACTCTCGAAACACTGTTATATTACTATTACAAAAATTAATTACGAAAATATCAAAATGTATGAAACAGCTGATATTTTTGTTCGCGATTTCAGAGTTGGTCCTTTAGTAAAAGCTGTTCAGTTTGATGGTCCCTATCTACCATATTCGGTATTTGGGGTATTTTTGGAACACCTTGTATACTTCTTTCTTCTATTAGACTTGAAGAGTTCATTTTATGAATCTTGTATCATTAACATAACAATTTAAGGCCGAGTCGTGAATTCGTGTATTATGAATTTTATTTTTATGTATAACGAGTTACGTATTTTCTAAGCATAATCAACAATCAGCACTAATTTAATTGTACAAATTACGGCGCCCAGCGATTCCAATCAAATGTATGCTCTGAATTGAGTGTAACGAATTGAAATAATCGAATCCATGGGTTCTAAGTGAAATCGTAAATCGAGAGAGTGTAGTCACGTGTGACACTCACGAATGGCTGACTCGAGGGCCAAATAAGGGAAAGGTCAGTATGGAATGACATGGAAGTACACCACTCGTGAACCAATAAAACTGATCAACGCGAAAATTGGATCGTGTTATGACACTCCGGGATAAATTTGGCTGATTAATTTGTTCAAAATGGTAGATCGGGTTAGATTTAAGTAAAACGAGATTTTTAATATATTTTTATTATTTCAATGTAAATACATCATTGACTTATTATATTATTAGGTACATACATTTATCTATTATGTTATAAAATATCAAAGAAATGAACCTAAACCGAAAGCAATTCTGGGGGTTATTACAACCTCTTAAAACTTGTCATTTTTCTGAATGACTATCATTGCGTCTCTTTTTTTTGCTATACAGCGGAAAAGAGACGCATTGTTTCTACAAGCTGTTTTTATTTGCTTTGGTGTCAAGATTATTGTGTTTGTTATGCCTATATGCCAATATTAAGGAATATTTGGTTACATTTAGTTTGTAAAACATTATGTAATACTATACTAAATATACTAGAAAAAATCGACTCGTCGCCAGATCATTTTCTCAGGCGGGAATCGAACCTGCGACCTTTGGAAGCCTGTTCTAATGCTCTTCTAGCTGAGCTACCGAGTCACTCAGCTCCCGCCTCAGAAAATGATCCGGTGATGAGTCGAATTTTTTCTAGTATATTATTTTATTATATAAAAATAGAATTGTGAATGCTAAAATCTCAAATTAAAAAAAATATATAATAATACCTAACTACCAACAAAAGTTTTTTTGCGGACTTCGCTATGTAAGGATTATTTAAATATAACAATATTTATGCATAAATAGTGTAAATAGGAAAATAAACATAACAAAAGATTTTAAAGCACTGTTTAATTTAGACACTGTTTAAATGTGTGTCTCTTACACACAATATTGTCAAAAAGTGACAGCATCATATTTAAACAGTGTCTAAGTTAAACACTTGTTAAACAATGATTTGTGGTATGGCTGAAAATAACTTTCACTGTCGTTACTAAAGAGTGTCTAAATATTATTTGTTTCATATAAATATTTAGTACGTGAGCTCATTTAGTATCGAAATCTCTCGCCCGTACTTTAAATTTAAACAGCTTTTAAATGGCCCTGTTACTGACAGAATGAAAGTGCCCCATTTTACATTTTAACAAGTAGTTCAATTTTCAGAGCAGCATACATATTGTATGAGTGACGTAAGTGCATGAGTGTATGCAGTTAATGCACATATTAAATGAAAAACTGCAAATATATACAACATGTTACAAAAGTACCCCTAATGCCGAATATAGTAGATAGGGACCATCAAACTGAACAACCTATGGGAGCAACTTTGAAATCGCGAAAAAAATCAGCTGTTTCATACAAAAATTAAAATCGTAAATATCAAAATGTATGAAGCAGCTGATTTTTTTTCGCTATTTGAGAGTTGGTCCAATAGTAAAAGTTGTTCAGTGTGATGGTCCCTATATACCATATTCCGCATTAGGGGTAACAAAGGTACTACATAGATTTAGAACACATCATTATAGTAAGTACATAGATATAAAAGTGACAGATAGCTTGAAATATCCAATGTCATGAACTTGGGGAATTCTAAGTACGTAAAGTAATTCATCCGCGCGGCCTTTAGAACTAAATCATCCCACGGGAACGTTACTGGGATTAAAAAATACCCTATTATGCTAATCCAGGCTTTGTTTTGTCTGTGTACCAGGTTTCATCTAAATCCGTTAAGCCGTTTTCGTCATTGAGTAACAAACATCCATACATACAAACCTTTCACATTTATAATATAATATTAAATCTTTACCTATTAACATTGTCGATGTCTTTACATTGTAGATATTTAAGAAAAAAAAATTAATATGAATAAATATTTTTTCTGTCTGTCTGTACGTTTGTACGCGCATCACGCAAAGGTACTGTACAAAATTAAATGCGGTTTTCACAGTTGTATTTCTGAGATTTTAACTTAAAATTTGGTGCATGTTTCATCTTGATACGCCAACTAGAACAAAGTCCACGCGGGTGAAGTCGCGGGCGAAAGCTAATAAATGATAAAATAATAGCGGCTGCCCGCGACTTCATCCGTGTGAACAGTTATTTCTCTATCCCTCCAAAAATTTATTCTTTCTGTCTACGTCTTTTTCTAAATATTCATATGTGTGTAATATGTGAATTTTTCATATTTCACATTATTTCGAGTTTTCTATTTTATTATGAGTTCAAGTAGCTCAAACAAAAGACCAACATTAAAAAATACTTTTACTGTGTTACGTGTGTTTCATTCAGGTTTTTGTACAGGCTTTATCAAAGAAGAATATAAGTACCTATACGGGCACTCAGAAAGTTTTGCGACTAACAGTTTTTGTCTATGGAACACTGGCTGCTTTTGATGTCAAAACTATTAACTATCAATTCCATTACGAAATCAAAGCAGCATTAACGCTGAATGGTATACTACAAAATGGCTGCCAGACGTTTTTACTGCAATGAGCAACAAGCGACCGAACACCGGGCTCCGCGAGGTACTGCTTCACCATGGCAACATGCCCGCACACTCAAGAGCTCAAAACGAAGGACTTCCTGGACACCACACCGGTCAAAGTCATGGGTCACCCACCTTACAGTCCTGATCTGGCAACGTGTGACTATTTTTTTTCTCTAAAAAAAATTTTCTGAAATGGATACCGTTTTCATTGCCGGACGCGCTAACAGAGTTCGAGAAGGGCGTAGAAGAGGTGTCTGCGCGGACTGGAAAAAGTGCTTCGAAAATCGGTTCAGACGCATGCAACTTTGTATAGGCCGGTGAAAAGTTTTTTGAAAAAATGTCATAAAAATATTTTATCCACTTCAATTAGTTTTTAGTTTCGCAAAACTTTCTGAGTGCACCACGTATACTAGGTGTTACAAAAATACCCCTAAACTGAACAACTTTTACTATAGGGCCCAACTCTGAAATCGCGAAAAAAAATCAGCGTTTCATACAAAAATTAAAATCGTAAATATCAAAATGTATGAAACAGCTGATTTTTTTTTCAGTTCCATAGTAAAAGTTGTTCAGTTTGATGGTCCCTATATACCATATTCGGCATTAGGGGTATTTTTGTAACACCTTGTATATTAGTCAAATATATTTTATTTTATTTTAACGACTTAAAAATACCCTTTTCATAGGTTTATTCAACTATATAGATTTATAGAGGTAAAGTGATGACATGAAATATCTTAAGGAAATTGCTCGAGACACGCTTGTCTTTGGCTCCGAGTTTGCATAATGAAATACTATATTAAGGAGAAATAAGGACACTTTGCATCGCTTATAAAACAGTTTGTTGCAGAGTTTTGTCGAGATATTTCTGTAATATAATGTGTACTTTTGAATAATAACTGTGTTGGTTGGTGTATAAAATGGTAGGCCATAAAAGCAACAACTTTTATACATGAAACGTGTTTTATCTCTGTTTTTGTTAAGGAATTTAGTCAATACTAGCTTCCGCCTGCGACTTCATCCGCAATAGCATTTGGAAAAAAACCCTAGTGAACCTTTGACCAGAATAAAAAGTATCCTATGTTATTCAGGCCATAAACTGTGTGCCAAATTTCATCTAAATCCGTCCAGCCGTTTTTGCGTAATTGAGTATCAAACGTCCAAACATCATAACTTTCACATTTGTAATATTAGAAGGATGTATCCAATTAGTACTGTAAATAGAATGGTTATGAAGCAACTGTCTATTATCTATCGTATTTTTTTCGACTTTGTAAGAGTAGAAGATAAAATTTAATTCTTCATTTATCGAATAGCAAAATTTAGTTGAAGGTGTCATAGTATCTGCTTCTTAGTAATATGTAAAGATGAAGTAAAGTTATAAGAAGATAAAGAATCGTCTTTCTCATTTTGAAAGTAAGTGCTACTTGTCATTGTTATGAACGCAATTATAGGATGCGTTTTGAAATAAAAATCGAGAAAAGAAATACATCAAAATGTTGTTTGTACACAACGGCACCTCAGACTATACCATGTTGACCTTGTCTCAAGGCCTTTATGGCCAACGTAATAAAAGCCGTTTTCGCCGTTTCACTGTATAACCTGACGTGCTGTCGTGTGTACGAACATGGGAAATTAAAAAATCTTGTAAGTACGTGCATTATGAAATTCTCGTATAGCTTCAGGCAAATTAACTTTTCCCCTTTTATATCGTTGCTTGAACTTCCTTAACGTGACTATAATGATAATTCTTGAAAAATATTACATGAAAAAAAGTTTTCCCAAGTCAATGAGCAAAAAATACGAACAAAGATATCTGTTTAACTTGGAAATGGATTTCTGCGGTAACCAGAAGTTTTCATCTTATTTCCCGCTGATGTATTTTTGCATTAAGTTGATGAAAATAACAGTTCGCTCGAGAGAACATTTTGTAGGCAAAGAAAGTGCTCAAGAACAAACACTGTAAAGAAATTTTTATCAACGTAAGTTTCATTAATTCAATTTAAAGTTTCACGGTCCTTGAAACTAGAAAAAGTTGAATTTGAATGACGTGAACAACATTTTATGTCCTAAAATTATGTTCAGTCTATTTAAAATTTTTTTGGAAAACTTTCGATATGCAATAAATATGGCAAAATATTTTTCAGTACACGCTGCACAAACTTGTGGTCAGTTCATCTGTATTCTGGCGCAGTTGTCGTTCTGCGGGTCAGGTTCAGTCCTCAGCCAGTCTTCACGTCCGTCCGTTCCCCGATAGTCATCTGTCCGTCTCTCCGGTACGTCATTCCTGTCAACCTCTGTCGTATGTCTGTCAGCCTGTCAGTCGAAGGAGGCTTGGCGCCGCGAAAATCTGTTTTTTATTTAAAATAAAATTCATTTTCAAGATTTAAAGATTTTGAAAATACAAAAAAGCAAAACAATCGCTAATGAAAACATTAAATGAGTTTGTTACTAGCATGTGTTTTGTTATAATAAAAAAACACTTTTTATGCTAGTGTGGCTCAACAATAGCAGTTTTTTCTACACATATAGTTTTCATTTATACGAAAACAAACACAAAATTCCTCATTTCAGTGTGTGTGACTTTTGGTAATTATCAAATCAAACATTCTCAAGTGGACTTCTTTTGTTACTCCTATTCATTGTCCCAAATGGACCAAAAAGGTTTTTGGGTTAACGCTACGCACTTTTCGTCGTGTTTCGGTGACGCGGCCCCTGGGACCGAAGTCATACTGCCCTCGGTTTAGTTCTTTTATTACTTATTTATACCCAGTTTTAATATAATATAAACTCACCAATCTGTCTCATAGTACCTTTCGTAAGGTAGTTAGATCTTATTGCCTAAGTGAAAGTTTTTAAGCGGATATAAACTTTGATCTTCTCAACGATCTGACCGCTCAGCAAATAGATGTTATTGTGGCTGTAAGTATAAGGCAACTGAACATTAAATAAAATGACGGAATCTAATGATTGTAGAAAGTTATAAAGGCATAAGGAGATCTACGTAGAACGCGTAGTATGACCAGACATTTTTTAATGTCCCCACTGCTGGAGCACAGGCCTTCCTTATGGATAAGGAGGATGGGCCATAACCGACCACGCGGGCCCAATGCAGATTGGTGGGTGTTAGCGACTGCAAATATGCAGCCGGGACCAGCGGTGTAACGTGCCTTCCGAACCAAGGAGGAGCTCGAGATAAAAAAATTTGGTCACCCATCCCATGATCGACCTTTGCGAAAGTTGCTTAACCTCCGCAATCGTTGAGTCAGGCGCTAAACCACTGCGCCATCGTGCGTGCAGAGGAGCGCGTAGATTAGATAGTACCTTATGCACTTTTGTAATAAAATTAAGCATCTATCAAACGACTGTATGTTCTATGTGTATGTGCTAGGGTTTGCATTATTAATTTATGTAACTATTTACCGAGGAGCTTGTGATGTGATGCTGTAATGCGCTCCATGCGCTATGTAAATATGATGTAGAGTAAAAGCTGTGTTGCCTTATTTCATGTAACGTGAACGTCATGATGTGCATCTCTTTACAAACAGCAATTAAATCTTTAATAAAAATTCATGTTTACTTCGGTCTACTTACATGCAATGCAATTACATAATATGTACAATCACGTCTAAAATTATGTATTCAGTGTAACTTTTTGTAGTTGTCTTTTGTCATTAATTTCTGTTCAAAAAAGTAATAGCTTTTACATTGAAAAAGTTCTAAATTATATACATATTTATAGACGTGACTGTACTTGTAGCCAACCAAAACGTTGTTATTAAATACTAGCGACCGCCCGCGACTTTGTCTGCATGGAAAGTTTTTTGCTATCTCTCGGGAACAATTATTTTTTTCGGGATGAAAGGTACCCTATGTCCTTCTCTGTACCTCTGACAACGTGTATGCAAAATTTCATGATGATCGGTTCAGTAGTTAAGACGTGAAGGCGTGATAAGTAAGGATTAACATGACAGTATCCGAATGCTATCAATGATGAGGTCCACTGGAGTATCAGTAAAAGTGTGAGTTTGTCTGACTCACGCGTCGAGGATTCCGTTCTAATATAATAATTATTTTTTCTTTACTGCTAAAAGTGCGGTGAGATCTTGCTTCCTGTCGAAATTTTATGATTCTATGTCAAAGGAGAATATCCCTATAGCTTTGGGTAACTCAAAGTAAAAAAAACGGTCAAGAGCGAGTTGAACTCGTGCACCGAGGGTTCCGTCCTTTCCATCATCGTCCTGAAAAGTTTACTATTTCTTTTCCTGTAATCTTTACATAAACTTCTATCACATAAAATAATTTCAGATTTTTCTCCATGCAAACTTCGGAGATGAGAGGGGATTTTTTTTTACATTTTTCATCAAAAGTGACAGACAGATTAAGTCGCACCATAAGGGTTCCTTTTTACCATTTTGGTACGGAACCCTAAAAGCTTCTTTTTGACTTTGAGTTACCCAAAGCTATATTAATTTCTAGTATATTATTTGGTATCACCCAAAGCTATTATTATTAGATATTTTTGTCAGTTTCGAGGCCGCAGTAGATATTTGATATTATTTCAACTTGTTGCCTCCACGTGTTACTGAACGAAACGGTTTTGACAGACAGACGGATAACCTATGTTCCTATAATATAAGATTTCGGTTTTTTATTTTTAGGTTTCGGTTTTTCATTTTAGGCCACAGAACCCTAAAACCGAAGTCAGCCACTGATGCTAGTAAGAACGTTTGTGTAGTTGGAATATTTCCACTTCAGGAAAAAGGGAAAGCATCTGGTCCCCGCACTTTTATCATTTGCCGTGGCCCAAATGAAACATAACGGGTTCACCGAATAAGTTTGCGGTGGCTGTAGGCCCCGGGGCCCCGGCCTACACTTCTGTCCGAGTTTAGAATGGGCACAGGGGAGCATTTGTCATTTCTCCCTTCTCCGGATGCCACTTTAATTCTTTTAGTTATTACTTATAGATCTTATGAGAGTTAAACTTTGTCCAGTGCGATTATTTTTTTTATATTATGGGACTGTTTCACAATGTAAAGTAAGTTCTGAGTAGCTTACTTGACAGATGATTTGACAGTTGTGATATGAAAAATATGTCAAACAGAATTTACTTTTACATTGTGAAACAGGCCCTTAGTAATATTGTTTACTAGTTTCTTCGTGAGCTTAGACCTCGCGTTTCACAATTTTGTCTTTATGATTTTTGTTCCTATGGCGGCGCTAGTGTGCAGACTACGCGCTCTTAAAAAGAAGGGTTTTGTAGATGGGATCAAAAGGGAGGTCGACACAACCTCTCTGAGTTTTCTTCCGCCAGTTCTTTCTCTCAGAGGCCTCCCAATTTGTGAACTGGTAGTAGATTCAGTAGCTAGATCTTGTTTTCTAATTAACTTTATTCAATTTAATTCAGTAATAATAATTAAAATCAGAACGCAGCCATAAAATAATTTAAAAAACTTGAATACATTTTTATAAAGTTTCGAGCGGGTAATTTCATAAAAATATGAGAAGCCTTTTTGCTTTAGTCCTCTCGTGACCACGGCCCCTGGAAAGGTGTCGAAACGTCGGGAATTCTAAAAACCAAAAATACAAACTAAATAATTCTAAAACAACACCTGAATTAATTATATACGCGCTGTAATCCGTAAAAAGTGTTTTATTTCTAATGAACTGTACGCGCGAAAGACTTAGAAGTATATAAAGCAGTACTAAGCCTGTTTGCTATATCATTTGATATAATTGAAGCTAAATTGCACTTATAATTTTGAAAATTTTTCGAAAGGGATGAATTTTTTTTCGGTAAGTAAAATTCGAAAAACTTACTTGACAAAAAATAATACATATAATTATCGAACCTGCTCACAAAATTTCACGAGAATCAGTTGAGAAATGCGACCTGTAAAGGAAACAGACGGACCGACGGAAGGACATACGAAAGAATTTTTATCCAAGCTAAAATAGAGACGCTTCGTTCGCGCTCGTTCAATAATGATAATTAAATTTTTTGTTAATACTTGTATTAATTAATTATCTGTAAAATAAAATAAAATGTTTCACGTTTTAATAATCAAATGGTCACCTATTGTGAATTTATCTAATACCATCGCCACAAAAATATGCGCTTAAAATGCGATTGCGGTTATGCCTGTATTTCAGATAAGCAAGAACCGCTACCGTCATACAAGACAAAGTGTATTGGAAGCCGTTGGAAGATTCAAGCACAATTCTATTTATATCCTTGCCGTAGTTAACAGTAGATTAGAGAATATAAAAGCGCCCGCAGCATAGGTATTGTGTTATTATGTTGCATGTGAATGCATGCCCGTTCCGGATGCATGAAGAGCGTACGCAAGTATCTCTATAGAAACAGGGATATGCCTTCCTGGACTTACAGAACTGCAATGCAGAAATTCACAGTGATTTTCCATTATTATGCATACATATTTAATACCTACTATTACTTCATCAGAGCGTTTTTTTTTAATTGGCAGAATAAAACAACTACATTCGCAGTTTGTGTGTACGTTCTAAAAATTATACATTATTATAAATGTAGGCAATCCCGTTGTGCGCAGATTGAGTATGATTTCTTATAAATTATTAACATAAGCATATAAAGCTCTTTAGAATATTTTGTATTTACAAATTATTTCGAATAAAAAAAACAAAACAACTTTAGCAAAAGTTATATACTCGTCAATATAACAGATTTCCAATAATTTCCCAAACTTTATTCTAGGAAAGTGAATTATTTGAAACACGTTATTAGAAAAACTTCAGAATTGCAAACAAGACTTTGCACTTTCGTTAGATTTTTATTAGCCAGATATAGAAGGTATTATTTTGTTGCCGTTAACATGGAAGATTCTGGTTACAAATAAACTACTACGAATACAATTAAATGTAAATAATATACATAATAATACATAATATGTACACCCTTAAATTTTAAGTAAATCTAAAAATTAAATGGGGATGTCAGACCGCTTTACTGAATATGTATGCGCAGTTAAAAATTAAAAATCAATAGTCAGAAAATATCGGAAAAAAAAACCTTAATTAATCGGCAAACTCACAAAGACAGCAAAACGCATTTATTCCTTTCCATGATTTAAGTAAAAAAGACAGTCTCTTTAAATTGTAAGTCTATGAATCAGCCTTTAATCAGAGATCAGTAAAATTATGGGTCACAAACAAACCTCAATATCTTGACTAATCTTTCATAGAGGTGAAGGGAGGTTTCATAATTATTATGAAATATTTAAACTTTTAACTGAACATACTTGATTAGTAAAGGAAAGAGATAAGCCCATAACTTTTTTAAATATACCTACTTAAAAATTAACCGTGATACGTGTATATACTATACAATGAATCTAAAAATAATAAGTATACTACAATAATATCTGTTTATTGCTAAGCTTGTCCAATAGCTACGATTTATCTTGCGAGTAAAATCAGCTGCTGAGCTGAATTTTTTTTTTGAGTAAAAGTTTTTAAAGGCAAAATTTCGATTTCGTTGGTCAATTTCAAGCCAACCTTCAAAAGAGTCAGTTAAATACTTTCACGAAGGTCATTCACCTCTATGAAAGGTGTTGCTCCTCTTGACAGAAAAACACACGCGCTCAAATAAACAGGAAAAAGACAGAAAAGGACAATTTTTATCGCTGTCACCCTTCTACATCACACGGACGTCGCGTTGGAATACAAGGGCCGCCTCAAAATAGGATTCATGTCAGGAGCCATTTTTTATATCACTATTGCATGAGGTAAACCTCAGGAATAATAAACCACCAGAATAAAAGCACGTGTCATCAAATCAAGTCAAAATATGTTTATAGCGAATACAGGTGGTAAGAGATTATAACATAGGAAACTTTGTTCAGCCATATTCTGCCTTTCTGACATGCAATAATTAAAATAACAGTAGTTGAAGTAGTTACAATGTCAAAATCAGTTCTTATCAGCTTTATCGCAAATTATTACAAAATTGAAATATTATAGCAACATGTCAAAGTACAATTAATGATGTCAAATTACAATATGTATAATGTCAAATTATAAGATAAATATTAAGCACAATAAAATACAAAATAATATGTATAACAAACAAAGAATAAAGCTTATGTCACAAAACCAAATCGAATCATTACAGTTTTATTATGTCATTATTTATTACGAGTTACCAATAACTACATTGTTTTGGAAAGTCGTGCTTGTTGATTAATATGTTGGGTTTTTCCCTGTGGATCCCACTTCCCGAAGATCCCGTCCTGGAGGTTCCCGATTTGTTTTTATCTTCATCAACTTAATCAGTACTATGTTTAGCTTAAAAGTACCGTCATGTCAGCAGAAAAAGTGGTCAATCAAATTTTAATATACTGTAATATTGAAATTACATACAAACATATATACAAGATACGCGCGAAAAACATAAACCTTGCCTTGC
This sequence comes from Catoptria pinella, assembly GCA_963556745.1. Classification (NCBI taxonomy): domain Eukaryota; kingdom Metazoa; phylum Arthropoda; class Insecta; order Lepidoptera; family Crambidae; genus Catoptria; species Catoptria pinella. The sequence goes on along the minus strand of OY750774.1, from coordinate 8,459,468 downwards.
AGTCGGGTAAAAAAAGTCTGCTATAGTAATCACAGGTTGATTTATTATCACAATATTTCTTTTTTGCGATACAAAAAATGCAATTGTAAAATACAATTGTATTATTGTAGTCATAAATTATAAAATGTAATTTGTTAAGAATTATTTGGTTATATTGCATTTTTTTAATTTAATTTCAAATATGTAGTTTTAGATTTTTTCATTTACTTGTATAAAATACGATATTACTTCCCAATTTCATAGTTCTAGGTCAACGGAAAGTACCCTATTTTTTATTCCCTTGAATATGTAGAAATATGCGTTTTTTGACTTTTTTCGTTAACTTGGAAGTTTAATTTTTTTCTCAATTTCAAGGGACTGAGTATATGGTTTTAATTTCAACTTGATACCTCCACGCATTCCCGAGATAAAGGTTCTTGACAGACAGACAGACAGACGGACAACAACGTGATTCTTTAAGGTTTCCTTTTTTTCTTTTGAATTCAAAATTCAAAATTCAAAACTCGTTTATTCAGTCTAGGCTGTTACAAGCACTTGTGAATGTCAAAGAAGCTACGCCATCGGTTCGCAAACCCTAAGCGGGAGACCTTGTAACGAGAAGAACCGGCAAGAAACTCGTCAAGGGCTGCTTTTTTCTCCCTGTATATTTCATACAGTCGTCAAAATTTGAAAAATGAGGTCAGCATTTAAAGTGACGTCATTTTCCATTACAATAATTAACAAAGTTAACATTCAATGGGTAGGTAAAATAAATTTCAACTAGTTGAGAAATCGCTGTCTACTACTCGATAACTAAGAAAATCATTGTATGATATGAAGAATTAGATATGAAGAATATGAAGAATTTGAGGCACAGAACCCTAAAAAGGAAACCTAAAAAAATGCAACAAATTAAAATAAAGCATTCAATTTATTAAATTGTCACCGCGTGTCTTTTGCGAGTAAAAAAATCTTTTTCACATCGTCACATTATTCATTTCAGTTTGTATGGAAAAACACTTAAAATGTGATGGCGACCTTCCAGGAAAAATCATATTTTTCTGATATCAAATGCTTTTGATTAATAATCTTGGCGCGGCCAGACAGCCGTATTTTTCTCACCATAAGTTACAATTCATTCGTCTAGATTAGGGTGGACTGCCCCATAAAATAGCATTTATTGTGTCAATTTCTCGGAAGCTGCGAGAAAATGGTCCTTTCCGGGAAAAATAGTTTTATTGGTTACTCAGTTGCAATGATTATGGTGGCAGCTGATATAAGTCATATAGATAAAATGTTGCCTTATTTTTTGCGAGAATCAAGGAAGAAATAAATATAAAAGATTCGGGTAGGATTTAGTAATACAATATATTATCACAAAATATATTGATGACATAATAATTATTATGATCACTTCACTGATCATGACTGTATCATTGATGTAAAACGAAATCGTTGATTTTTTTCTAGATATGATCTCGCGCATTTATGGTCTTGGTGTAATCTAATTTAATTATAAAGTTAACAAGCAATTTAACTTTATTTTTAAAACAGGGTCTAATAACTATTTTGACCATCAGCTATTTTTAATGTCCCCACTGCTGAACACATTTTTTTTTTCAACAAGAGTGTCCATACTATCGCAATCTGACGACATCTGCCTGGCAGTGCATTCGTTCCGGAGTAATGAACGAGCGTGGCTGTTAGCAAAACAGATCTTGTTTCACCATTTTATTAATTGACCATTATTAATATTGCAGCTTCATTCACGAGACGAGACCAGCTTTGTTGCAAAAAACAAACAAATCAACAAAAAAGCCATATAAGTAGGGACCTTAAGTGTCAACATACATGAACTTCATATCAATATAGTTACACGGTAGAGCCCCTATACTGGGAACTATCAGGGATGAACCAACCATATTACTTAACATATACCACAGATGTTATAATTGATGATAGGTAGTATAATTTAAAAAAAATTGTGATTGAAGCATTCATAATGCTATTTTATACAATACTAAATAATAAACTAGAAAAGATACGATTCGCACCAGATCATGTTCTCGGACGGGAATCGAACCCGCGACCTTTGGATATCCGGTCCAATGCTCTGACCGCTGAGCTACCGAGTCACTAGTGCCATTGTCGAATTTCTTCTAGTATATCCCTCTCTTAACGCTGCAAGCCAGTGTCATTTCATCAATGTAAGGGATCCTCGACATCCAATTGAAATATATTTTCAGATATTTTGACAAATAACTAAGATGAAACAGCTATATAATTTTTAATTTTTGAGATTTAAGCATTCAAAATGCTATTTTATACAATACTAAATAATATACTAGAAAAAATACGACTCGGACGGGAACAGGATCTGGTGCGATTCGTATTTTTTCTAGTATATTATTTAGTATTATGATAGGTAGTATAGATAAACTATACCTATTAGAGGTATGATAAATGACCTACCAAACCACAATTATTAGTTTACAGTACGAGCTGTTTTTATTTTAGCCGCAGCGGGCTAAGGAATTACTAACTTAAAGCTACTAGTTACTTTATTTAAATTTAAAATATTGCATCATATTAATATAAAAAATCTTATCCAATCAAGTTTTTAAGAAGTTAATCCGGAAGTTACGTTAACTATAAAGACATTGACTGAGATGCTGCAGGCAGCGGGTCGTGCCGGCAGCAGGTCGTGCCGGCAGCGGGACGTGCCAGCAGCGGGTCGTGCCGCCAGCGGGTCATGCTGGCCAGCGTCTAGCCACTAAAAAGTCCGTAACAGTAATCATAATGATAAATGCAGCACAGGATATCATTTCACTAAGTTTACAAAAGGTAGCTAGGAATTAAAATATCTAACTGTCACCTAAAGAACAATCACCACTTCCCATACAATGTATAATGATAATAAAATTATATTTTAATAGTTGCTATGACAGTAGAACACATGTACTTATTGAATTTTAATTCGGCAATCAGAAAAATATGTAATTGATTTTACATCAATATGTTCTAATTGTAATTACTGCTAATCTTTATTATGGATTTTCTCTATTTCTGTATCGCCAATTTTGATTTTAGTTATTAATTCAAAAATAACAATAAATTTGCTATTTTAAGAGTTACCAATATTACTTCTCTATACACGTTAATTTATAAAATCAACATTTTGACAGGTCTGAAATGGACATCCTTCTTTGGTATTTTGCAATTCAATTAGGAAGTTCCTGTAATTCCAAAATGAGCGGATGTAGGGAACTTGACTGTTGGCACACTTAATTAGTTCCGTTTAGTTGCCATTCATGTAGAGAACTACAAATAGTCTATTAAGTATAACTTAATAATAATTATCATATGAAACCAAATAATATACTAGAAAAAATACGACTCGCACCAGATCATGTTCTCGGACAGGAATCGAACCCGCGACCTTTGGATATCCGGTCCAATGCTCTGACCGCTGAGCTACCGAGTCACTGTGGGAACGTCGAATTTCTCCTAGTATATCAACTCTTACGCTGCAAGCCAGCGCCATCTCACCATTGTACAAGGAATTACCTCGACATCAACTGAATACCTTTCCAGATATTTTTAAACAATTGATTAAGATGAGAAAGCTACATTTTTTTTCCGTCCGAGAACATGATTTGGTGCGAGTCGTATTTTTTCTATTTTTTCTAGTATATTATTTGGTATTATATAAAATAGCATTGTGAATGCTAAAACCCAAAAATTTAAAAATTATCATATGAAGTTGAGTTATAAATACCTAAATGTAACTTCATTGTTAACAAAAACATGGATTTCGACCATCAGCCATTTTTAATGTCCCCACTGCTGAACACATTTTTTTTTCAACAAGAGTGTCCATACTATCGCAATCTGACGACATCTGCCTGGCAGTGCATTCGTTCCGGAGTAATGAACGAGCGTGGCTGTTAGCAAAACAGATCTTGTTTCACCATTTTATTAATTGACCATTATACTATATATAGCTCGATTACCACTCACTCACTGACTGACTGACTCATTGACATAATTGTTCTCCCAGAAGGAGGTGGAAAAGGGTATAATGATGTTTGGGGAAAATGTGCAAAACCCCAATCGAACTGGGGAAAAATTATGACATTTGGGAAAAACAAGATGGCGGCTGTGGGGAGATTTGTAACTTTTTTGTTTTCTAACCGATTTTGTTCAAACTTTCAAGACTGGTAGATTTTGACGTATTATGTTTAGGAAAATGAGAAAAAGTGTCAAAAACAAAATGGCGGCCGCGCTGGAGAGCTTTGAAAAAATCGATTTTTGGACCGCAAACTGCGGGGCCACAGCTCTGAAGTGTTGTTAGGTTTGGGAAAAATATTTTTACCGTTTCACCATAATAGCCCTCAATTTTGACAAAACTAGGAAATTTAAAAAAAAAACAAGATGGCGCCTGTTGTAGTGGCCATTTTCTTTGAGGTACGAAAACATGCCGTTTTCAAAGTCAATTTTCTTCCAGATGGCAACACTGGAGCGTTTTGAAGTTCATAGAACAGTTGTAGGTATAGACACAGAGTATAGATTGGTAGAATATTTTTACCTCATTTCGGGGTAATTTTCGAGATTTACCCCAAAATGAAAAAAAGTGAATCGACCACTTTTTGGGAATTTCGAGTATGAGGGTTTATGTATTGTCTGTATACAAATGACATTTTGGTATTTTGGTCGACAACGTCTGGCAACCCTGGAAACTGCTGAGGAAAAAGTCATTTTTGAGATACCCTTTTTTCAAGTCCTATTGCGGCGGCTGGGTGCAAGTGAGAAAAAATAACAAAACGTGGTTACACGCAGTTTATGCTGCAGAATATAGGAAAAATATGAACAATAGAAAAATCAATATGGCGGACGCGGTGGCGGCCATTTTGTATATTTTATACATTTTTTAAATATTCTAAGGCTATTTTGAGGCAGTTCACAACACTTGAGAAGGTTGACATGTACTGTCGAATTACGCAACATATTAAGGAGTATTGCCATGTAAAAAATAATTACCCATTTTCGGGGTACTTTTTGAGATTTACCCCAAAAATGAGAAAAATAGAAATACCGCCATTTTTAAATATTTTTTATCAAAAACCATTAGATTTTGTCCATACTAATGACATTTGACTATTTTTATATCGATCAGATGGCAACACTGGAATTGGAAGTAAGGTTTATTTTCCGGGTACCGCCTTTATTATTACCAAACAGGAGCAGTTTTAGAGGGGTGTAATGTATTAAGAAAGTATTCAAGATCTAAAAAACTCTCAGAAAAATAAACTAAAAGTGGAAGACCAGGTTAGGATCCTCATAATGGGGTGCTGCCCGCCAAAATGGTACTACATAGGTAGATGGTGCTCAAACTAAAGTTGTAGAGAACTTTAAGCAGATTCTGAAGCAAGGAAAAAATATTCAAAATGGCGAAAAAACAAAATGGCCGCTCATTTTCCAGGTACCGCATCATTTTTATTACCAAAAAAGAGCAGTTGTAGAGGGGTACAATGTATGAAAAAAAATTAAGAATCTAGAAAACTCTCAGAAAAAATAAAATAAAAGTGGAAGTCCTGGTTATGATCCTCATGATGGGGTGCTGCCCGCAAAAATGGTACCACATAGGTAGGTGGTGCTCAAACTAATGTTGTAGAAAACTTTAAGCAGATCCTGAAGCGACGAAAAAAATATTCAAAATGGCGGTAAAACAAAATGGCCGCTCATTTTTCAGGTACCGCATTAATTTTATTACCAAAAAAGAGCAGTTGTAGAGGGGTATAAAGTAGAACAAAGTATTCGTGACCTAGAAAACTCTGAGAAAAAAATATTAAAAGTGGAAGTCCAGGTTAAGAACCTCATGACGGGGTGCTGCCCACCAAAATGGTACTACATAGGTAGATGGTGTCCAAATTAAAGTTGTAGAAGACTCTAAGCATATCCTGAAGCGAGGAAAAATTATTCAAAATGGCGGAAAACAAAATGACCGCCATACAAAATTACAGAAAACCCAGCACGAGCAACTAATTAAGAAGGAAATTTCTCTCTCAAAGTTAAAATCAACAAACAAAACAATAAAATTAAAATGTTTTGATCTGATGACATAGCATGAAGCGGAAAAACAAAATGGCCGCTCAATTTCCCGGTACTGCATAATTTTTATTGCTAAAAAGGAGCACTTGTAGAGGGGTAAAATGTATGAAAAAAATATTCAAAATCTAAAAAACTCTCAGAAAAAAATATATTTAAAGTGGAAGTCCAGGTTAAGATTCTCATGACGGGGTGCTGCCCGCCAAAATGGTACTACATAGGTAGATGGTGCTCGAACTAAAGTTGTAGAGAATTCTAAGCAGATCCTAAAGCGAGGAAAAAATATTCAAAATGGCGGAAAAAAATGGCCGCCATACAAAATTACAGAAAACCCAGTACGAGCAACTAATTAAGAAGGAGATTTCTCTCTCAAAGTTAAAATCAACAAACAAAACAATAAAATTAAAATGTTTTGATCTGATAGCATGAAGCATAGTAGCAAGCTAGAAATATGAAAACATTACTTTTTAAAGTACACATTACTGGGCATCGAGCGTTTAACTTCAAAACGTTTACTTATGATAACACGTAATGAATATTCATCGTCATTCCACGCACATACAGCATAGCAAAATGATCGTTCACAGATTAAATAAAAAATAATGGGGTTTTTCGTTTTTTTAAACTATTTATCGATAACCATAATTTCATTCATTGACATAATTGTTCTCACAGAAGGAGGTGGAAAAGGGTATAATGATGGTTGGGGGAAATGTGCAAAACCCCAATCGAACTGGAGAAAAATTATACCAATTGGGAAAAACAAGATGGCGGCTGTGTAAAGAGGTAAATGTATAAAAAAGTATTCAGAATCTAAAAAACTCTCAGAAAAAAGGAATTAAGTTGAAGTCCCGGCTATGATCCTCATGAATAGGTACTGCCCGCCAAAATGGCACTACACAGGTAGATGGTATTCAAACTAAAGTTGTAGAGGACTTTAAGCACATGCTGAAGCGAGAAAAGAAATATTCAAAATGGCAGAAAAACAAAATGGCCGCTCATTTTCCAGGTTTAAATTATTTATCGATTACCATAATTTCATTCATTAACATAATTTTTCTCACAGAAGGAGGTGGAAAAGGGTATAATGATTTTTGGATAAAATGTGCAAAACCCCAATTGAACTGAAGAAAAATTGATATTTGTTCAAACTTTCAAGATCGGTAAATTTTGACATTTAAAATTTAGAAAAATGAGATACACTCCGCACTGGAGTTTTGAAACCGTGGGGCCACAGCATTGAAGTGTTGTTTGTTTGATTGGAGAAAAATGTTTTTACCGTTTCACCACAAAAACCCTCTTAATTATAATCGTAATCGCGAAACCGTACCTAACCGTAACCAGAACTGTAGCCAAAACCTTAACCGTAATCGTAATCGTAACCGTCACGAACGTTCGGGCTCGGACACCGACTCGGGCTCGGGCTCGGGTTTGAGTTCGGGTTCGGGTTTGGTTCGGTTTAGTTTAGGCGTTGTGTTTTTTTTACATAGAAAAACAACGTCACATTCTCATATTTATCAATATTCCATCTTATTATTTATTTATTTACAAACATAAAACACAAATTTGTTGTTATATTTCATTAATTTTCCTTATTCTATAATTATTTCATACATGCGACCTCATTTCATCCATACTCCAAATTCAAACTATCAACCTCCTTGTATAAAACTTCTTGGTATCTATGTATTTATTTTTTATAACATTTTAATTCATGTTCGACAACATTTAAAAATATTCAAGTATTCTACTATCCTTTTCTCACACATCCATTTTACATCATTCATCCTTTTCACTCTAATACTTTTTTCTTGTATTGGCCGTTTTCGTGGTTTTTCCCGCCTTTTATTAGGAAAATTTTCACTGTTCACGGCGTAAAGCTTATTTTTACTCCGAACTTTAAGGAGACTGATATAATTTTAAAACAAATGTTGAAATTTTGTTGATTCCTTTTGAGAATAACATATTTTTATTCAGTTAGTATTTTAAAAGTAAATTAAATGTTGATTTTTATAAAGTCTTCACATGTTCGTTTGGTTTTTTAGGCTTTTCATACTGTTTTGGAAAATCTCGTTGGAGAAACACAAACAGCTAATATTAAATACTGTGAAAAACCGCTGTAAATATCATTTTCATGACAATTGCATTAATCAATAAAGGGTATGTATGTATTCTAAGTAATTTCTTTTAACAGTCGCAGTTCGCATTTATTTATCTATATTTATTATTCTTTTTATTAACTCCTTTTTTTCTTTTTCAATTCCAGGAGGGAAGAGGAGGAAAGATATCGATTAATTTTTGTTTTCATAATGTGATGATTATATTATTATTAATTAGTACCTACATTATACGGGGCAGCTCCAGTCCTGATCTTGGAAGTTTTTATACGTGCTTTTCGTCTGTTTCAAGTAAGAGCGTTCTTATTTTTATGATTTTATTTAGCAAGACAAACTGCGACTTCTGTGCAGCGAGACTACGGTATTAAATTGTACCATAGAAGTCCACGATTTCGTAAACACAACTCTTAATTTCAACAACCAAATATTTTTTTCATATTATTTCATAATTTAAGAGAGCAAAAGATAAGGTGCCCACCCCATTCATTTTGTACAGTTAGTGTAATACCAATTATTTCATCACCTACCTACTTACCATACATAAGTCTATGTTTTAAGTTTTTCTTACATCTCTTTTAATGTTTTAATATAACATACTTGTACATCTTTAGTCTACATGTTTTATTTGTAAATATTTAAAAATTTGCTCACTATTTCCTGTCTTTTCGCCGGGCCAGGAAATACATGACAAGGTTCGACTTCGTGTTTGCGTTCGGGTCGGGCCAGTTTTGTGTTAAGATTCGGTTCGGTTTCGGGTTCGGGCTCGGGCTCGAAATTGGGTTCGGGTTTGGGATCAAGTTCGGGTTCAGGTTCTGGGTTCGGGTTAGAGTTCGGTTTCGGGTTTGGGATCGAGTTTCGGTTCGCGTTCGGGTACTGGGTTCGGGTCCGGGTTCGGGTTCGGGTTCGGGTTCGGGTTCGGGTTCGGGTTCGGGTTCGGGTTCGGGTTCGGGTTCGGGTTCGGGTTCGGGTTCGGGTTCGGGTTCGGGTTCGGGTTCGGGTTCGGGTTCGGGTTCGGGTTCGGGTTCGGGTTCGGGTTCGGGTTCGGGTTGAGGTTCGGGATCAGGTTAGTGTTCGGGTTCGGATTCGGTTCGGTCTTGAGTTCGGTTTCGGGCTCGGGCTCGGGCTCGGGTACGGAATCGGTTCGGTTTTGGGTTCAAGTTCGGTTTCGGGTTCTGGTTCGGGTTTGGGCTCGGGCTCGAGTTTGGGTTCGGGTTCAAATTCTGTAAGGCTTCCGCGCAAGTGTCGTCGACTTTGCCGTCGGCTTCATTTGACAGATGGATGAGAACCATTGTTACTTCTTTTTGGCACAAATAAAAACTTACCAAAGAAAAGTAGCAATGTATTACTTGCGCGGTAAGGCCCCTGGTTCGGGTTCGAGTTCGGTTTCGGGTTCAGGTTTGAGTTCGGATTCGGGTTCGCGTTCGGGTTTGAGTTCGGGTTCGTGCTCGGGTTCGGATTCGTTTCAGTCTTGGGTTCGGTTTCGGGTTTGGTTTCGGTCTCGGGTTCGGGTTCTGGTTTGGGTTCGAGTTCAGGTTCGGGTTCGGTTTCGGTTTCGGTTTCGAGTTCGGGTTCGGGTTTGGGTACGCGTTCGGGTTTGGGTTCGCGTTCGGGTTCGAGTTTCGACCTCGGGAAAGTGGAAGTCCAGGTTAAGATCCTCATGACGGGGTGCTGCCCGCCAAAATGGTACTGCATAGGTAGTTGGTGCTCAAACTAAAGTTGTAGAGAACTCTAAGCAGATACTGTAGCGAGGAAAAAATATTCAAATGGCCGCCATACAAAATTACAGAAAACCCGGCACGAGCAATTAATAGATGTTCGGGTTCGGTTTTTGGTTTGGATTCGGTTCGGTTTTGGATTCGGATTCGGTTTGTTCTTGGGTTCAAGTTCAGGTTCGGTTTCGAGCTCGGGCTAGGGTTTGGGTTCAGGCTCGGGTTTGGTTCGGTTATGGGTTCAGATTCGGTTCCGTCTTGGGTGCGGCGGTTTTGGGTTCAGATTTAGTTTGGACTTTCGTTTGGATTCAGGATTGGTTTCGGGTTCGGGTTCGGATTCGGGTTTGGGTTCGGCTTCGGTTTCGGGTTCAGGTTCAAGCTCGGGCTCGGGCTCGAGTTAAGGCTTGGGTTTGGTCCAGTTTTGGGTTCAAATTCGATTCGGTCTTGGGTTCGAGTTCAGGCTCGGGTTTGGTCTGGATATGGTTCGGGTTCGGATACGGTCTGGTTTTGGGTTCAGATTCAGTTCGGTCTTTCGTTTGGATTCAGGATAGGTTTCGGGTTCGGGTTCGGGTTCGGGTTCGAGTTCGGGTTCGGGTTCGGGTACGGGTATGGGTACGGGTTCGGATTCGGGTTTGGGTTCGGCTGACTTCGGCTTCGGTTTCGAGTTCAGGTTCAAGCTCGGGCTCGGGTTCAGGCTCGGGTTTGGTCCAGTTTTGGGTTCAAATTCGGTTCGGTCTTGGGTTCGGGTTCGGATACGGTCGGGTTTTGGGTTCGGACGGGTTCGGGTTCGGTCGTGTTTGGATTCGGTTCGCGTTCGGGTTCGGGTTTGGCTTCGGCTTCGGGTTGAGGTTCGAGTTCAGGTTAGTGTTCGGATTCGGATTCGGTTCGGTCTTGAGTTCGGTTTCGGGCTCGGGCTCGGGCTTGGGTTCAAATTCGGATTCAGTTCGGGTTCGATTTGGCTCGGTCTTGGGTTCAGAATCGGGTTGGGGTTCAGGTTCGAATGCGGGTTCGGTTTCGGGTTCTGGTTTGGGTTCAGGTTCGGGTTCGCGTTCGAGTACGAGTTCGCGTTCGGGTTCGGGCTCGTATTCGGGTTTAGGTTCGTGTTCGTGTTCCGGTTCGGATTCGTTTCAGTCCTGGGCTCGGGTTCAGGTTTTGTTTCGGGCTCGGGCTCGGATTCGGGTTCGGTTCGTGTTTGGATTCGGTTCGCGTTCGGGTTCGGGTTTGGCTTCAGCTTCGGGTTCAGCTTCGGGTTCAGGTTCGGGTTCAGGTTCGTGTTCGGGTTCGGATTCGGTTCGGTCTTGAGTTCAGTTTCGGGTTTGGGCTCGGGCTTATTTTCAAATTCGGATTCGGTTCGAGTTCGATTTGGCTCGGTCTTGGGTTCAGAATCGGGTTCGGGTTCAGGTTCGGTTCGGGTTCGGATTCGGTTCGGTCTTGGGTTCGGGTTCAGATTCAGTTTCGGGTTTGGTTTCGGGTTCGGGCTCAGGCTCGGGCTCGGGCTTGGGTTCAAGTTTGAGTTTGGTTCGGATTTGGTTTTGGTCTCGGGTTCGGGTTCTGGTTCGAGTTCGGGTTCTGGTTCGGGTTCGAGTTCGGGTTCGAGTTCGGGTTCGAGTTCGGGTTCGAGTTCGGGTTCTGGTTCTGGTTCGGGTTCGAGTTCGGGTTCGGGTTCTGGTTCGAGTTTGAGTTCGGGTTCGGGTTCGCGTTCGGGTTTAGGTTCGGGTTTATGTTCCAGTTCAGATTCGTTTCAGTCCTGGGCTCGGTTTAGGTTTCGTTTTGGGCTCGGGCTCGGGTTTGGGTTCGGTTCGCGTTCGGGTTCGGGTTTAGCTTCGGCTTCGGGTTGAGGTTCGGGTTCAGGTTCGTGTTCGGGTTCGGATTCGGTTCGGTCTTAGGTTCGGGTTCAGGATCGGTTTCGGGCTCGGGCTCGGGTTCAAATTCGGATTCGGTTCGGATTCTATTTGGCTCAGTCTTGGGTTAAGGATCGGGTTCGGGTTCAGGTTCGGTTCGGGTTTGGATTCGGTTCGGTCTTGGGTTCGGGTTCAGATTTGGTTTCGGGTTCAGGCTTAGGTTCAAGTTTGAGTTTGATTCGGTTTCGGGTTCGGGTTCTGGTTCAAGTTCGGGTTCGGGTTCGGGTTCGAGTTCGGGTTCGGGTTCGGGTTCGGGTTCGGGTTCGGGTTCGGGTTCGGGTTCGGGTTCGGGTTCGGGTTCGGGTTCGGGTTCGGGTTCGGGTTCGGGTTCGGGTTCGGGTTCAGGTTCGGGTTCGGATTCTGATTCGGGTTCGTGTTCGGGTTCAGGTTCGGGTTCGGATTCTGATTCGGGTTCGGGTTCGGGTTCAGGTTCGCGTTCGAATTCGGGTTCAGTTTTAGGTTTAGATTCGGGTTCGGGTTCGTCAAAAAATAGGCAGACTATGCTGGGCCCACTACTTTCTCAATGTGATTGGATGTTTCATTACTATGATTTTAATATCAGCCAGCGAAACTCTAAGAAAAAAAAATATATAGAGCATTAATTTCACCGGGCTGCAACACAAGTTAACCACGCACGCATCACCACACCGCACTGCAACTTGCAGACAAATCGCAATGTGATTTGATCTGATGGCAATACCGCATTCCACAATTCGCATTCCGACTCCCCAAAGACCGCCACTTAAAGACCAACAGAACGGTGCCCGCGGGCTGCTTCAGCAGCCCGCGCACCAGGGCGAAATACTAGTTATTAATATTGCAGCTTCATTCACGAGACGAGACCAGCTTTGTTGCAAAAAACAAACAAATCAACAAAAAAGCCATATAAGTAGGGACTTTAAGTGTCAACATACATGAACTTCATATCAATATAGTTACACGGTAGAGCCCCTATACTGGGAACTATCAGGGATGAACCAACCATATTACTTAACATATACCACAGATGTTATAATTGATGATAGGTAGTATAATTTAAAAAAAAATGTGATTGAAGCATTCATAATGCTATTTTATACAATACTAAATAATAAACTAGAAAAGATACGATTCGCACCAGATCATGTTCTCGGACGGGAATCGAACCCGCGACCTTTGGATATCCGGTCCAATGCTCTGACCGCTGAGCTACCGAGTCACTAGTGCCATTGTCGAATTTCTTCTAGTATATCCCTCTCTTAACGCTGCAAGCCAGTGTCATTTCATCAATGTAAGGGATCCTCGACATCCAATTGAAATATATTTTCAGATATTTTGACAAATAATTAAGGTGAAACGGCTATATAATTTTTAATTTTTGAGATTTAAGCATTCAAAATGCTATTTTATACAATACTAAATAATATACTAGAAAAAATACGACTCGCACCAGATCATGTTCTCGGACGGGAACAGGATCTGGTGCGAGTCGTATTTTTTCTAGTATATTATTTAGTATTATGATAGGTAGTATAGATAAACTATACCTATTAGAGGTATGATAATATGACCTACCAAACCACAATTATTAGTTTACAGTACGAGCTGTTTTTATTTTAGCCGCAGCGGGCTAAGGAATTACTAACTTAAAGCTACTAGTTACTTTATTTAAATTTAAAATATTGCATCATATTAATATAAGAAATCTTATCCAATCAAGTTTTTAAGAAGTTAATCCGGAAGTTACGTTAACTATAAAGTCATTGACTGAGATGCTGCAGGCAGCGGGTCGTGCCGGCAGCGGGACGTGCCAGCAGCGGGTCGTGCCGTCAGCGGGTCGTGCCGGCAACGGGTCATGCTGGCCAGCGTCTAGCCACTAAAAAGTCCGTAAAAGTAATCATAATGATAAATGCAGCATAGGATATCATTTCACTTAGTTTACAAAAGGTAGCTAGGAATTAAAATATCTAACTGTCATCTAAAGAACAATCACCACTTCCCATACAATGTATAATGATAATAAAATTATATTTTAATAGTTGCTATGACAGTAGAACACATGTACTTATTGAATTTTAATTCGGCAATCAGAAAAATATGTAATTGATTTTACATCAATATGTTCTAATTGTAATTACTGCTAATCTTTATTATGGATTTTCTCTATTTCTGTATCGCCAATTTTGATTTTAGTTATTAATTCAAAAATAACAATAAATTTGCTATTTTAAGAGTTACCAATATTACTTCTCTATACACGTTAATTTATAAAATCAACATTTTGACAGGTCTGAAATGGACATCCTTCTTTGGTATTTTGCAATTCAATTAGGAAGTTCCTGTAATTCCAAAATGAGCGGATGTAGGGAACTTGACTGTTGGCACACTTAATTAGTTCCGTTTAGTTGCCATTCATGTAGAGAACAACAAATAGTCTATTAAGTATAACTTATTAATAATTATCATATGAAACCAAATAATATACTAGAAAAAATACGACTCGCACCAGATCATGTTCTCGGACGGGAATCGAACCCGCGACCTTTGGATATCCGGTCCAATGCTCTGAACGCTGAGCTACCGAGTCACTAGTGGGAACGTCGAATTTCTCCTAGTATATCAACTCTTACGCTGCAAGCCAGCGCCATCTCACCATTGTACAAGGAATTACCTCGACATCAACTGAATACCTTTCCAGATATTTTTAAACAGTTGATTAAGATGAGAAAGCTACATAATTATTTTTTTTTCCTCCGAATACATGATCTGGTGCGAGTCGTATTTTTTCTAGTATATTATTTGGTATTATATAAAATAGCATTGTGAATGCTAAAATCTCAAAAATTTAATACCTAAATGTAACTTCATTGTTAACAAAAACATGGATTTCGAGATCAATCAACGCATTACACAGATAAAGATTGCTGCGTTGAAGAAACGCAGAGGATGGTAAGTATCTTATTATATTAATCCCATCCAGCTCATAATAGGTGTTTTATAGTAAGTATATTTTAATTAGATAGGTACGCATGTTTCTGAGAAGACTATTAACAGACTGATGAACAAACAAGTTGCCCCTACAAGGATTCCGAGTATTCGTTTGAGGCATAGAACCCCAAAAGTATATCTGTTCATGCTCTGAGCTACAAAGATCACCTCAAAATTTTCGTCTGAGTTAGTTATGTAATTTACAATATTACTATATAAGCACGTCAGATGCGAAACCTACATCATATACGTTTCCAATGTGAGATATTTCCTCTTATTTTAGGGATGTCCAAAAATAGCGATTTTTTTTTCGGTATATCGATATTAAATAGTCGGATATATCGATAGATATATCCAGTATCAAAGACGTATGAAAAACGATAGTATATTATTTAAAATTGTTTATTAGTTTTAGGACAATATTATGATAATTTCAATACATGAATAACATTTATAGTAAATATCAATGCTTTTTTTATTGAGATTTGAAATTACATCCATGATTTTACGTAGATAGTTAACTTATTGAGCTTAAACGCTAGTATTACGTAATTTTTTCCCAATAAATTTACCGATGTACAACGTGTTACAAAACACTCATAAAGCCGAATATGGTAGATAGGGTACCATTCATACAATCTTGAAATAATATTATAAATCCTAAAAACCACCATTAAAAAAACATAAAAAAACTGCTTAGTGGCAACCCTAGACTTAAATTGTGTTTTGCTTTTGCCCAATAATGGGATTGATTATCGAAAACAATAGTTTATTTTCATCTAGGGTGGTCACTTTTCAATTTTCCCTACAAATGAAAAACAATATTTTACGGGTTATGATGAAACACCCTGTACATTGATATTTTTTCCGATATATCGAAAGGGGTTACGATATTCTTGAAAATATCGATGTATCGATATATCGATCATTTTCTTTCACTTTTGGACAACCCTATCTTATTTGCATTTGTTAAATCCGAGCATTTATACAACGCAACCAGAAGGCTGGTAAATAGCAAGCATCCCGCAGTAAAACAACAAGATACTCGCGCGCTAAATCAGCAAATGTATATGTAAATTGAAACGGTTGCACCTTCCTGTAGATTATAATGACAAACGAGGCTTTCGTGGATGCGATGACGGGCACGGCGTTTGCATAATCTGTGCTAATATATGATTGTGTAATACACGCAATAGTTTAGTTTTCATCAGTGTAATGTAAGTATTTACGTTGTGGTGTACTATAGATAAGGGTGATTAGGACACCCTTTAGTCAATGTTTAGCTGAGTTGAGATGTTAATAGTAGTTTATGAATAGTAGTTTTTGACGACCTCCTTGGTCGAGTGGCTTTGTACACCGGTTTTCAAGGTGTCGCCATCTCTGAGGTCCCGGGTTCGATCCCCGGTTGGGTCAATTTAGAAAACGAACTTTTCTATATTGGCTCAGGTCTGGGTGATTGTGATACCACCGTTGTCTCCGATTTCCATAACACAAGTGCTTTAGCTACTTACTTTGGAATCGAAGCAATGTATGTGATGTTGTCAAATATTTATAAAATATTTATTTATTTATTATACTAATTCACTTTTTAATTCACTTTTTATGATACAAGGTTGGTAAAAAGGTTTACAGACGAATGCTCATAATCGTATCGTGTTAAAGAACCTTAACAACCGTGTACCATACGACGATTTTCAATACTATTGCGAGAAAACATTTATATAGGTACCTACTGAATTAGTCGATCACTAGACGTACTTAATTCGGTTCACACTAGCGTAGTGGGTAGAGTGGTAATTGTGAATTACCCGTTCACCCACCAGTGGGAAAGTCGAATGGGTGGACGGGTCGAGAAGGAAATAAAAATACTTTTACAGCGCAAAATAAACCACAAAATTTTATAAAAATGGCGCCTTTTTGTACGCATGCAAAATATTGTTTTCAGTGTAAAGAAAGGCAAAGACCTTCAAACCATTTAGCCTTTACTACTTAGATTAAAAAAAGGTCAAATACACTTCAAATCTTTTGTAACTTATTTTATTGACAATTAAAACAACTTATTGCTTAATTTTATTTATTGTTCTCGACAGCTTTTCATTTTCATTACAGAAACTATTTGGATATATATCTTATCAGATATTTTAAAATAGAAATAAAAAAACCGTAAAAAAGCACGGCGTGCGGTAAAATTAACTTTCCGCTATACTGTCATCGAAAGCACACATTTCGAAAATGTATTGAAAAGTTTTTTTCACAATATCAACATGAACAATTAAACATCTCAAAGTGTTATTAAATTTAGATTTTTCGCATTCACAATGCTATTTTTATATTAAGATAAATAATAATAGAAAAAATACTAGAAAAAATCGACTCACTCGTAGCACCTCAGACGGAACTCGAACCCGCACCCTTGGGATTCCGGCCCAATGCTCTGACCAATTATGCTACCGAGTCGCTAGTGCTATCTCAAAGTGTATTAGATCAAAATTACAGGTATTAAACGCATTTAAACTAACCAAGAGTGTTTAAACCTACCTGGTTCTGGTACCTAGTATTATTTCTTGTACTATTTACTTTGAATTTTAAAACTCACTAGTGCATCAATGTCAAAATTTCAGGTTTTTAAATCACCAATTTACATGTTGGTTAGATTATCTTCTCACCACTTTGTATGGATATAGATCCATACAAAATTTAGAACACAACTCACAATCATTATATTCGATTCAGATATCTTCACACATCCTGAACATTCAATAGTGTCATGTATTCTAATTCAATAGAAAAAATGTTGCTCTACTTAGAAACATCTTGTTGGGATATATCGCCGTATTCAGATCCTGCAGTAGACAGGCAATCTCCTTAATTTAATAGAAAATTCTCAGTGCATTTGATCAAGGGCACTAGTATTAGTTAAATTAACTTTTAACTTACGCTGGGCCATCCTATCCTTAGTTATATATTATAATATTATAATATCCTTACTAATATTATAAATGCGAAAGTCCGTTTGTTTGTTTGTTACGCCTTCACGTCTTAACTACTGAACCGATCATCATTAAATTTTGCATACACGTTGTCAGGGGTATAACAGAGAAGGACCTTTCATCCCAAAAAAAAAATTGTTCCCGAGGGATAGCAAAAAACTTTCCACGCAGACGAAGTCGCGGGCGGTCGCTAGTGGTACAATAAATACACAGCGCCAGGCAGCAGGTATAGCATTCCTAGAGACAAGAGTCACGTGGGTGACACTGTGTTACCAGTCATTTATTTCCTGTAACAGTTCTATAATACTTTGAATATTTTATTTCAAAATTACGTTTATTCATCTTTTTAATTAACTTGAACTGTTTTGTTTGTTAAGAAAAACAATTGTTCACAATAAAAATGTATTATATTAATGAGTGATGGATGACAGAAAAAACTTTTATTCTTTGTTTTTTTACCATGGCAACTAGATACACTGAGAGAAAAATATTGTTGGGTGTAACAATAAAACTTTAACAGGGGAGAGCCGTTTAAGGTGGATAGTTACCACTACAACGTTTTTATTGCTATCTGGTTTTTGTTACACTAACAACGTTAACGTTCTGCGTAGGGATTGTTAGACCAACAAAATTATTATATTGTTATTGCAACAATCAATAAACTGTTCTTGTAACAATATGAAAATGTTTTGGCGTTAATTTAACTATGTTCCTATAACAACTGAGCTTTGATAGACTTTGATAGATTAACAATTTTCCTTTGTTATTGCACCTACCGTCACATAAAAAAGTTGATAAAAATACAAAGTTATTTTGTTACTGTAATGACATTAACTAAGAACTACAGCAAATGCCAATATTTGCTACGGCAAACTTAATTTGTTAGGTAAGGTTGATAGTAACTTCACCTTTGCTGTAGTACTAAGTTAATGTCATTACAGTAACAAAATAACCTTGTATTCTTATCAACTTGTTTTTGCTACTCTAGCAAAGGAAAATTGTTACTGTGACAGTTTTAAGACGGCTACTCCCGCGACGGTAGCGCCACTCCGTAAAATTATTAACTACTGCCTGAAAATATATTGAAACCAAATTCTCTAGTAATGCACTGTCTCGTGTGATTTGGCACTAGATCTGGAAAATGTCTTGTTTCAATAATTCTATTGGTTCTAAATATTCTTAAGTGCTTTTCTAGATAGAACTTGGTTTTAATTAATTTTCAAAAAGTAGTTAATAATTTTAGGGAGTGACGCCACTGTCGGTAGTAGCCGTCTGCGGTCCATTATCTGTGGGAAATAATATTATAAAGGTTTTTAGTAAAATAAAGTTTAAATAGACAAATTGAAATATTTATTCAACATAGTCACAATCAGTGCAGAAAACATTTGACATAGGATCACGACCATAATGGCGGGACCCATGCTTTTTTAAATTTCTTGTGAAATATACATTTATTTAAGAAAAAGATATTCAACAAAAAAGGTTGTAATTTTTCATAAAAGTGGTGGGATCACCATAATATAATTACATATTGTGGTGTCAACCTTAACACACAAATGCTCTCATTTTATATATAAGTATTAAATACTATCGGAATAGATTTTTTCGATTTCAGAGTTTAGGTAAGCTAAGTAATTGGAGTTAAAATTTGACGTATTATAGTTTGGAGCTACAAAATGTTATTTTCATTAAGTGATGGTGCTCCCGATACTTTCACGACAAAATGACAATCCTACCAACTTTTCAGTTACACCAACTTTCACTAAAGTCACTTAATTCTTTATATACACAGTCTACACTCATTTTTCCGTGCGTATCCACGAACACCCGTAAAAGAAATGAATGCCAAATAGATATTATAACAAAGTTCTTCGTTCCCCGCTACTCCCCGCATACCCTCAAATATTTTTATCACAACAAAGTTTACATTGTACGTTGTTAGATTGACAGCTTACGTTTGAACTCCATAACAAACGCTTTTGATGGATTCACTTTGCTATCGTATTAACTTCATATTTATTTAACTTCACAATAAAATCCTGTCATCACAACAAAATTACTTGAATTTTTTGGCAGAGACAAATTATTTATTGTTCGTGTTACAATAAAAACTTAACATATTAACTTTGTCGCACACTTCAAGCAAATTGTCGTCTCAACCAAGTTAGTTAATATGGTTAAAATAACAATGCACATGTTATTATTATAACAGTATTTATTTTGTTAGATTGGACTTGAGTACTACATCAAAATATACTTTCTTAAAAAAACAACGTACTATTGTTAACTATAAGAACTTTTTTATGATAACAAGTTGCGCGTTGTTCTTATCACAACAAACCCAGAACAATAAAAAAGTTGATATGGAAACTAAACGAGCCTGGATGTGGTAACAGAGGTTTTAGTTTCTACAACAAGAAAATTTTAGCAAAGCTTTTATTGTGACTTTGTTAGCCATTATTTTTCTCAGTGTAGTGACGTAAGCAAGTGTCACCCCGGAAAGCCAGACATTATTTTCTTGGATCATGCGCTTAGTCTTTTGTTATTGCATTATGGAAATTATTGAATGTCATATAGTCAAGCTTCATTGGATAGGGAAGAAATTCAAGCATGATTTTGATCTCCCAAATGATAAAGGCCAACATTCCCAATTTCTCAGAAAAGTCAATAGTTAACATTATTCACACGATTAGTACTTGACCATCAGCCATTTTTAATGTCCCCACAGCTGAGGCACAGGCCTTCCTTATGGGTGGATAAGGAGGATCAAGGAGGATGGGCCATGACCTACTTTATTTCAATATTTGATCGATCTTTGAGCAATCATAACTTACGCCTGAATTTTAATAGTATGTCCAAATTATTCTATAGTTATTAAAAATTCAGTGCTCTGGTTTGACAGCGAACCAATCCAATTTTTTAAATGTAATCTAATCCACATAAATGGTTTTTTTGTTCAGATACGCAGTCACAATCAACATGTTGCATACAAAATGAATAGTTTAAATTTATTTTGAGGTAAACCTTTGTTGGGTTCGTGACCGTGTAACGCTGGCCGCATAAAAAAAATTAAATTGTGTTAATTGGAATCGGGGTGGTTTGAAAAGCATTTTATAACATTGCGATGACGACACTAGTAAAGTAAAGTAAGTAAAGTAAAAAATTGCTTTATTCAAATAAACTTAGTAATTAAGCGCTTTTGAATCGTCTATATTTTTCTACCACCCGTTCCAGACTTTTTTAACTGACAAGAAGAACAGGCGCAAGAAACTTATCAGCTTTAACAGAAATAAGTAACGATATTTACAAACTTAAATATATCGTTACCAAATACAATACATCATATAACAGGTTATTAACAACAAAGTACTTACTAGCAAGTTATTGTGTTACATCATATCCACGCATTCTGGTCTTTCAAATAATCGTCTACTTTGTAATAACCTTTACCCATGAGCGGCTTTTTGACATGATTTTTAAATTCATGCAAAGGTAGATCAATTACTTGTTATGGAACTTTATTAAACATGGTTATGCGTTTCCCCATAAATGAACCTCTACTTTTTGCAAGCCTAAATCTTGGAACGGCAAGTTTATCTTTATTCCTTGCATTAATATGGTGATTATCGCTGTTCTTTGCAAATGAATCATAGTGTTTCCTTACATATACTAAATTTTCATATATGTATGGGCCACTATTGGTCACTAGCAAACATAATGACTTTTAAGTGGGTAAATAAAACTGAGAATTTTATCTTGAGTATTAAATTGTTAGAATTTTCTAGACAATCAAAGCTGTCTCAGGATATGTAATCATGCATAATAATTACATGGATGTTTACTGCGGCATACAAACTTCGTTCGAATTACATAGTTTTGGGTTGGGCGTTATTTCTAGGAAGCAGAATGAATGTCGTTCGATTTATCGTGAAGATTTTCGGCGTTAGGTCACTTTACTTAATTCTTATCAACATTTAGGCACAATAAACTCGTGTTCGAATTTAGTAAATAACTGTACTATATTTAACATTGGTAGGGAACTTGTTTTCAAAGTAATAATAATAATATTTATTTACTTCCATTACAAATTACAAAGCACAGTACAATCATTACAGGTAAATAGGCAAATTATACATTTCTAATCACCCGTGTCTGAACTAGGCCCAAGAACCTGTATCTCAGACTACAGCGCTCATCCCTAGGATCCAACCTTATCAAAGTAATATAATATCGAAGTGTCTATCTTGTTTCAAAAGAATTAGGCATACACTTGTAAATCCATGGTTAGTTTGAGCAGTACCGTTTATTTCAATTTGAAAGAAGATAAAATTCCTATTTCATATTCCAAGTACAAAATATTTTATAAAATATCTGGAGCTCACCCAGCTAGCACGACATTGTGGGACGGCAAATAGCTTATGCTTCCTTCCGAACAAAATTATTGAGAGCAATGACTTACCCTAGCTCGTTGGTAAGATATCCTGGCGTCTACATTCCTCTGAGAACCTTTAAGGGAGGCATTCAAAATATGTATTCTGTTTAAATAAAAAATAAAAGAGATCCATATAGTTTCAACCGAGGGCCTACGACTAGTGGGTTCGCAGATTCGGCCTTCGAGTACTGCAGTTACTGCTTTCGTAAAGCTCGGTCATGGGATGGGTGACCAAACATTTATTATTATCATGAGCTTCTCTATGCTTCAGGAGGCCGGTTAAGCCATTGTTTCCGGCTGCATTTGCAGTCTTTTATACCCGTCAATCTACATTGGGCGCGGGTGGCGATCTTCTTCATTTATTATTCATGGAGGAAGGACTGAATGATTAGGATAATGATGATACGGTAACTGTTTTTTCCTGCATTTGCACGAATAAACTTGGGGTCATATGTTGTTGTTTTCCGTCTTCTCCAGTTAAAAATTACAACACTAGTGGCTTTGTGAGCTGTAGACCTCGCTTTAACATATCTCCGCCATTTTGAAAAATTTCGAATAACTTAATCGACAGTAAAATTCTATACAAGGTGTTACAAAAATACCCCTAATGCCGAATATGGTATATAGGGACCATCAAACTGAACAACTTTTACTATGGGGCCAACTCTGAAATCGCGAAAAAAAATCAGCTGTTTCATACAAAAATGAAAATCGAAAATATCAAAATGTATGAAACAGCTGATTTTTTTTTCGCGATTTCAGAGTTGCTCCCATAGTAAAAGTTGATCAGTTTGATGGTCCCTATATACCATATTCGGCATTAGGGGTATTTTTGTAACACCTTGTATAATTATCGAGAATCGGTTGGGAAATGCGACCTGGGACCCTACCGGCTAACTTTTCGAACTTCGGAAAGTCTGCCGGGCTTCAAATTAAAACAGATAAATCGAGCCCCCATTGGGCCAAAATGGCGAACCCCTATTCATGATATCACATGAACATCGATATCTTCTAAATAACTTCAGAGAATAGTACAATACTAAACTCCTTACTTCGATTTATCTGTTTTAAGTTGAAGCCCGGCAGACCCGCCGAAGTTTGAAAAGTTAGCCGGTAGGGCCCCAGGTCGCATTTCCCAACCGATGCGTTAGCCGGTACGGCCCCTGTAGAGGAGAACAAACGGACAGCCGGACAGACATACGAAAGCATTTTTGCCTAAGCTGAAACAGAGTCATTTCGCTCGCGTTTCGTGCTCGTTTGGTCAATTATTCACTTATTTATCTATTTAATATCATACTTTTCTGAGGCTTCTTCTTCCTCTTTCATTTATTAATGTGGTTTGGACTCTAAAATAATATACCCAAAACTTAATTCGTGCCGGTGAAAATTTAGAAAACACATCGTTTCGCCTATTGTACAGAAAATTTTAGGTTGTACAATGTACATCGAGACCCCCATAATTTTGTCACGTCCGGTCCTTTGCTCGCGGAGGTTTGATAAAATATCAAACCCTTGCGGTTTAAAGATTAAGTATTCCATGAAATATATGCCAACTCGGTCTTCTATTCAGACCATATTTATGTGACTTCCTGTTACCTACTTCATTATAATTGTCATAGAAATTAGATATAAATCCTCAATGAGTTTCGGAATGTAGAATTTGACCTCAAAACATTAGGTTCAATCTTGATTTGGCGCATATAAGTTACTTTTCATAATAACAAACTCATCCAATTGAATAAAGCCGCAGCAAACCGCAAACAATTGGATTGTAGCAGGTAAAAAAAATATACAAAATTACACAGTTATTTGGCGGCAAACGACGCAATCTCACCGCGACACGGACCGGATTGAATATCACCCGGGTTGACCTTTTTGAATCAATAATGAATCCAATTTTATCCTCCTTTATGTACACTCATTCGAATGCAGGTAGAGGGATTTACTTTGACTATTGGGAGTCAAGCATCCGATGGTATGCCTATTTTAGAAGACTATTAATAATTTAGTCGTAACGAGGGGTACCGCTTTATTGCCTGCCCAGATTTCTCTGGTGGACTGTTAAAAACCCAAACGAAACCCAATGTCTTTTTATGACAACTGTCAAAAGTCATTGACCTACGGAAGGGTAAAATAAGGGTCAATTTTGTAATTAAATATTACCTACAGCCACAGCCCCTACTCAAATGGCCAACATTCTATGCTTTTAAACGCTACGCTTACTATTAAAGCTTGACATAAGCAGTAAACTATAGAATTACGTGCCTTAAGCTTGTCAACATTTCGCGACATGTTATTTAATCGTATATTGCTTAAATTTAAGCTTTAAAAGTAAGCGTAACATTCATACGTATAGAATGTTATACCGTATAGATACAATCACTCAAATCACCAACATTCTAGGGGGGCTGGTATCTACAGCGTTCATCTCTAAAAAAGGATTGCTTCTATTCTTTTGTTCGTGTAGAAAATATCAATTTTTATGCGAGCTGTAAAAGAAACTTTTACTAAGTATTAGTGCCTAATATTTAATCAATCCTATCTTTTGAAAAAATAAATATGGAGGCAAACACAAAAGTAATATTTATATTTAAAGTTGTCATTAAGTAAAGATATTTATTTTGTTTTGTTTTGTTTAGCTGCAATATTATACATACCTTTTTTGTTTATTTTAGAAAAAAATAAGTAAGTATACTGCCGATGCAATATTTGTTCATATTCAGAAGAATTTTGGTTAGAAAAGGAATAACAGTTAAATAAAACTGTTCTAGTCTTCATATGGCGCAACCGACTCATTGGATTTTATGTACAGGCCTAAACATTAACGTAATTATATAGCCTCTAAACTGAGTAAGACTTTCACCCATACAGCTGACGTTATAAGGTTCAGATTCGTAAATCAGTTTATGTACGTTTTAATACGATAGAGTCAATATTGTTATTGGTCAGTGCTGTCACCGTGAAAGGACTGTAACATTTTGGCTAAACAGAAATATGTAGTTTGGGTCTCTGATTAAATACTCCGTAAAAAAATGCTTCTGAACCTTCGTATTTTTAATAGATAGGTACCTAGCAGCTAAATGTAGAGGAGTAGTATTTATCTATCTCTACCACTGTATAGCGCTTTTTTTGGCCCAGCGATTGGGGAGGCTAAGCAACTCTCGCAAGGGTCGGTCACGGAATGGGTGACCAAAAATTTATCATCTCGAGCTCCTCCGTGCTTCGAAAGGCACGTTAAGCCATTGGTCCCGGCTGCATTTGCAGTCGTTAGCACCCACCAAACCGCATTGGGCCTGCGTGGTGGGTTATGGCCCATCCTCCACTCATAAGGAAGCACAGGCCTTCCGGCGGCCCCAGCAGTGGGGCATTAAAAATGGCTGATGGTCTAATGTAAAATAAGGTAAAGTGTACAGGGGCAAAACACAGTTTGTCACTAAAACAGAGTTTTTAGTAATCAGCATTTTAAAGTTTGTAAGTAAGTATACGAGTACAACTTCTTCTGAGAAAAATATTTCTATAGTAATTCACAGTAAACATTACTATGAGGTCTCACAGATCCCAACAATCGAAACAAACGAATAAATTGAAATACATAAGTATAATGCAAGACTTATCTAATCATGTACTTCTTCAATCTTTTAAAAACGAAATCTTTTTTATTAGAATAAACTATATCGGGATTTACACCATGTACCTGTTTATTTTTGAGACTCCGATATTTCGGCGCAGTTGCATGCGCCATGGTCACGGAAGAACTGAATCTGAATCTGAAGTCTCAAAAATAAACAGGTACATGGTGTAAATCCCGATATAGTTTATTCTAATAACGTCAAAAACCATGGAAATTTAAAACATTATATTGAAATCTTTTTTTTTACCCTGAATTATTATTATGCAACAAGATTTTGAAATATGATTTTTATTTGATGTCTTTATAAGATAAAAGCAAACTGTTAAGCTCTTAAAGTGAACATTAAGTTAAAATGAAATATGATAAGTAACTATACTTTAAGGGAATTACACAGCTATTAATATCAAAAAGTAGAAATGATTACGTCTTAAAAAAATTAAATAACCTTTTAAGAAAAAATATTAGTAGTTTTAAATTTTAAATTCAATTAATTATGTACTAAAAGTTGTTTTATAATAAATAATATATTAGAAAAATACTAGAAAAAAATCGACTCACCCGTTATAAATATTTTTATTTCTCTTTTATTTGCAAAATAGTTGCGCAAACGTCATCTAAACTACTCCAAATTTCAAATTGATAGTATTAGTAGCTCTCGAGATATCCATCTGTGACAGACAGACAGAGTCGCACCATAAGGGTTTCTTTTTACCATTTTGGTACGGAACCCTAAAAAGTGTCGATTTTTACTTTTTCGTTTATTTGTGTTTTCATAAAAGATTATTTTTTCTAGTATATTATTTAGTATTATATAAAAATAGCATTGTGAATGCTAAAATCTCAAAATTTTAAAATTATACAAGGTGTTACAAAAATACCCCTAATGCCGAATATGGTATATAGGGACCATCAAACTGATCAACTATTACTATGGGACCAACTCTCAAATCGCGAAAAAAAAGTCAGCTGTTTCATACAAAAATTAAAATCGAAAATATCAAAATGTATGAAACAGCTGATTTTTTTTTCGCTTAGCAATATAGTATAGCTTTCTCATCTTAATCAATTGTATAAAAATATCTGGAAAGATATTCAATTGAATTTCAAGGTAATTCCTTGTACATTGGTGAGATGGCGCTGGCTTGCAGCGTAAGAGTTGATATACTAGAAGAAATTCGACGTTCTCACTAGTGACTCGGTAGCTCAGCGGTCAGAGCATTGGACCGGATATCCAAAGGTCGGTTCGATTTCCGTCCGAGAACATGATCTGGTACGAGTCGTATTTTTTCTAGTATATTATTTAGTATAAATAAGGATTATTACGTCATTAAACGTTGCTCATATTATTTTATCTTGAAACACGTCAGCCTGAATATAGTAAGATTTTTTTTCTATTTGCCTGAAATAAACGCATTTATTATGAAGAGCATTTGAAAAGATATTGCGTTGTAAAGATTGTTGATAACGAATGTATTCATTGCAAAAAATTGCTTCAAATTACAGAATTTCTGAACAACTCTATTTTATGAAAATTGCGTTTCTTTTCATGCGATATTTCCAGTGAAATCTCTTTAGTAAATTGCATTTTACAGTATGTATGAATGAATATGCCCCTTGATTTTATAAATTTCAAATTAATTTATAAAGCTTTTAGTTTATGTGAACTAAAGTAGTGCCAATTTAATAGAACACTTTTGACGTCTGTCTTCATTTGTCTAAATTGTTTTTGTGATACTACAATAAATATGTATTATTAACTAGCTGCCCGCCCCGGCTTCGCACGGGTGGCGCCATCTATTAGTTATATTGCGATTCAAAATGACGAACATGGTTTTTTACGTCCTTCCGTACAATTTTAAAAAATAATCTTTTATACTACCTTGTCCTGCCCCCCTACTCAAATGGCCATTCTACTAAAGTTAACGCTAGTAGAATAGAATAACAATTTATGGGACTGACATAAGGTAATGGTTAGCTCCTGTCAATCCCATACATTGTCATTCTATTCTACTAGCTTTAATTTTAGTAGAATGGCCTTGGAGTAGGCCCCGTGATAATAACAAACACAACAAAAAAAGAATTATCTAATTTAGTGCAGTCGGCGCTTTCATTGCGACGATTCATTTTTATTTTAGATTAACTGCCTTTGAAAAAATAAATATTGTGTTAGTTATTTTATCAGCGTTTTCAGTTGAATATTTTTTATATTGTAATGAAAACTAAAAAAAAGAATTTAACCTACAAAGTTCTTTGATGTTATAATTAATTTGTCAATGAGGGATAAATTTTACTGAGATATTAACGCTGATTTTACTTTACAAATTGCTAATTGCTACCATTTTAAGGGTTACGTTCACGACTAAAAGATTAAATCAGCCATATGAGAGGGTTAAGCCTTCGAAAACCATCAATAAGTACCATCGTTACATTTATCGCATATCATTAAGGTTTCAGCCCAGGCTGAAAATCATGTTCATTTTGTATTTAAAATCAAGAGTTTTCATCGGATAATAAAGCTATAGTATAATATTTTATTTTAATTTCATTCAAATTCAAAACTCATTTATTCAGTCTAGGCTGTTACAAGCACCTGGGAATGTCAAAGAAGCTACGCCATCGGTTCACAAACCCTAAGCGGGAGAACTTGTAACGAGAAGAACCGGCAAGAATTTCGTCAAGGGCTACTTTTTCTCCCTGTATATTTCATACAGAGTCGTCAAAAATTGAAAAATTACCTCAGCATTTAAAGTGAGGTCGTTTTCCATCACAATAATTAACAAAGTTAATTCGTACAGTTTGTTAGTTTGTTTCTACATTAGTACATTAACTAATAATATTACCTTTGTCACAAACAATGATATTTTAATTTTATAAAAAGAGAGAGGTTTTTACGGCATTCTTTCCTCAAGTAAAAGAAATTACTCATGTGTGGTAGCCGATGCTAAAAAAATACCGATTGCAATTCCCAAGCATGTAATCAAAGTAACGTATATTATTAATATGGGATTCATATCCAGTGCTATTTTACACCTTTCTTGTTAAGTCTATCTATTATGCGACGACCTCCGTGATCGAGTGGCTTGTACACCGGTTTTCAAGGTGAAGCCATCTCTGAGGTCCCGGGTTCGATCCCCGGCTGAGACAATCTAAAAAACGTTTTTTTTCTATATTAGCTTAAGTCTGGGTGTTTGTAGTTCCACCGTTGTCTCTGATTTTCGTTACACAAGTGCTTAAGTTATTTACATTGGAATCAGAGCAATGTTTGTGATGCTGTGTATTATTTATTTATTTACTATATGTGAAATAATGGTTTGTAAGTCTATCGCATTCGCGAAAAACAGATCTCGAGATCACACGTTTTGGTTTAGGGATCACAAGATAGAATACCAAACAAAGTGTTCGTCGAACCAGCAAACGTACTCGAAGCGAACAATAACCTAACCAGTGCACGAGACCTTTAGCATCCTATAAAATATCCCGGTATACCCTCACAGTGTAAATAAAAGCGGGGAACCAAAGCTCAACATACACTGGCCACTTGTTTCTTGCTGGAGGCATTCAATAGCTCCATATAAAAGGACCAATAACTTATACCAACTTGTTTGTTTCAGAAATTGAAACGAGCTTTATTTGTAATTCTTCAATGTTTTAATTTGTGTGAAGTTGTGCAAACACGCGACCGAAGCACCGACATCGTTTGATGTTTCGGTCACAGTTTCGGGACTTCGACGAGGTTTTGTTTTGTATATGAAACGAATGTCATTGTTTCATAAATTACAGGACGCCGTCTTTTGTTAATTTCGAGAAAATATTGTTTTAACGTTCCTCGGACTCTTTTGTTATTCAATCTCTTTGACATATTATTAAAACACTTAATTTTTGTGTTTGTTATGGAACTGAATAATCTGCCACATTTTTTTGTCATGGAAATACTATAATAATCGAATATTAAATTAAGTTTACTATGTTTTAGATTCCTGCTCCCCTACTCTCGTAGGGATCGAGTTCACATCATCGCATATACGTCAGAAATTTGTTATTTTGGTACATAGAATACGGTTTCCTTCCAAGGTTTCCATAGTACCGTTTCGACGTTTACTCGATCGAAGCTATTCGAGTTCGGATCAAATAATAAGATAACTTCCGAACTTATTTGAAATATTATTTTCTCCACAACACATGTAAGACGGGTGCATAAAATCAAAGACTAGAATAAAATTGTTACCTTTAATTAATCATTTACTTATAAAATAGCACAACTTCATATCTATTTTAAGGACCATGCACACGTCGTTTTATAATCGAGCAGCCCCTGATTTTGCTACTCTGTTGCCATCAACTTCTGATTGAAACTAACAAAAATAGCAGTTGCATTGCTGCGATTGTTTTAAGGCCGCATTCGGCCGCTCGGGCGTTGATGAATTAAAAGTAACATAGTTGTCACATTGATTCTTACTAAAGCAGCAATGTAAGCAGCAGTTTCAATCAAAAGTTGTTAGCAACAGAGTTACATAACCAGGGAGCAGGAGTAAACAATGTATTTATGTACGCAAATTAGACGCGTTGCTTAAGGCTGCATAGACTGCACACTAGCGCCGCCATTGGAAAAAAAATCATGGTGCTTAAATAAAGACGAAATTGTGAATTATCTCTCTGTTGTGCACTCCGTAGAAGCTTTGTGGTTCTTTTTATCGCTTAAACAATATTTTTTAGCCTGTCGTTTAGTTAAATGGAGTTTTATTGTTAAAAGTGGTTACTTATCGCAAAAAATCTCCATTAAACTAAACGACAGGATAGAAAATATTGTTTAAGCGATAAAAGGAACCACATTGCTTCTTCGGAGTGCACTACAGAGAGATAATTCACAATTTCGACTTTATTTAAGCACTATGACTTTTTTCCAATGACGGCGCTAGTGTGCAGACTACATGCTCTCAATGTCGTCTTGCATGTCAGCAACCACTGCGCGCTGTATCGACATTCGCGTCTCCCAGCTCGTCTCGTCGCGACCACGCAGTAGTTGCCGAGACGCAAGACGCAGAACGCGCGCGCGGTGATTTCGTAGCCGAGCAGTTACAGAATCTTTGCATTCGTAATTAAATAACTGAAGGAGCGCTGGCATGCGCTGTCGTCGTCGGTCGTAAATAATCACAGTATTTGGGAGAATAGATTTTAATGGCACGTAAACATAATAATAATATATTAATACAAGGCAAAGTCAAGTCGTAGTAGTTTTAGTCGATCGTCCCTTTTTTTCATGCTTCCGTCAGTGTCAGTCATGCTGGCAGCTGGTCGCGATGGCCAGCGTCTTAGTCACAGTACAAAAGTCTATAACAATAACCACACGCTCATGATCGCAAAGAACGCGTCTTTCTTTGCTCGTTTAAAACGCGCCATGTGTAAAGACCATTTAAGTTGACCGCTGCGTACAATGTGGCGGGAACATAATGGCATTAGCTTCACTATCGTCAAATCCTGAATGTTTGTCGTGGTACAGGCCCATGGCGTGGAAGGTGACGTGGCCGATCTCTGCTGGTAATATACACACGGGAGTTATAACCACCAGCTGGAATTAATAACTAAGTTCAAATTTAAAAAGTCATGCTAATTTTTTCGTTTAGAAGGTACGTGATCTGCTATCAAAGATTTTTTGGAATTTCGGTGTGAAATCTTCTGGAAATACATCTAATATTTACTAATCCAACCCTGCTTAGTGATTCAATGCAAGATCAAATGAGAGTTGAGGAGAAATAAAACAAAGTAACTGACATTTCTCGAAGGATTTCTCACTCAGCTCAAGTGGCAATAGGCGGGACACACAGCAAAAAGAAGCGATGGCCGTCGGCGCGAAAAGGTTTTTGAATGGCGACCGTGCACCGAACGAACGGAATGACCGACGATCTGGAATCCATTGGATGGACTGACCGACGATCTGGAATCCACTGGATAGACTGACCGAAGATCTGGAATCCACTGGATGGACTGACCGACGATCTGGAATCCACTGGATGGACTGATCGACGATCTGGAATCCACTGGATGGACTGACCGACGATCTGGAATCCACTGGATGGACTGACCGACGATCTGGAATCCACTGTCGTCTAGATCCATGGGGAGCCCTATGCCTATGCCCCGTAGTGGGCTTCGTCCGGCTGACAAGATGCATTACCCTACAGGTTATAAAATGTTTGTAATAACATTACCCGTCGACCAATTGGCCTCGTATAGAACGGCAGGCAGCATCCCTCCAAAACTCCCGAGTAAGTGTAGAACAAGTAAGTAAAGTTGGTCTTCTTGGCTAATTCGATTGGGTTAAACTCCTGAAAATGAAGACACGATCTTGCCTCTACGAAGTCATGTCCCTTGTTAACTAAGCTCCTAAGCCGGTTTGGACCTGGCAGTAAAAAAAATTGGGGGTTAACATTAACAACCATTGAACTCGAAAAACTTAGGTATCTGAACAAAAACATCCGATATATTACAGTTAGCATAGAAACGTATCGAGATCAAACCAAATTCAATTAGGGATTGACAGGGGCTAACTAGCACCACCAAAACATTTCATTTTGTAACTTTTAAACTGGGTCAATATAAAAAAAATCAGTCAAGAGCGAGTTGGACTTGCGCACCGAGGGTTCCGTACCATCATTTAAAAAAGTTTACTATTTAGAGACATTGTTTTATTTTTTCTGTAATCTTTACATAAACTTCTATCACAGATTTTTCTCTATGCAAACTTCGGTGATTTTTCATCAAAAGTCGAAAACTGCGACCAATAAAAATTTTTGAGAAAGTGCAAGCAGCGCTCTTTCATGCCCTAGTAGCCTCACTTCGAAGTTTTAAGAACCCCTTTCAGTCCCTGTTGCAAAAAAATGTATTGTTCTCTTATTTGCAAATTAGTTGGGCAAACGTCATCTAAAACTATTCCAAATTTCAAGTTGATAGTATTAGTAGTTCTCGATACATCCAGCTGTGACAGACAGGCAGACAGACAGACTTAGTCCCAACATAAGGGTTCCTTTTTACTATTTTGGTACGGAACCCTAAAAAGGAATCAGAAGTTATCTTATTAATATTTATTGAATAACTAACTCTTCAAGACTTTTCATTCTTTCTATTTGTTTTATAACAGGGTTATACCGATAGAAGACACTTTTAATTTAAGCACCTTCTAATACTTATAACTAAGAATAAAGAGTTTTTTAATAAAAATATTATTATATTTCAATAGGAATTATATGCCAAGACTAATAAGCGTGACGCAACTAGAGTAAATGAAGTACAGCGTCATATTGACATATTGACGACCTCCGTGGTCGAGTGGCTATGTACACCGGTTTTCAAGGTGTCGCCATCTCTGAGGTCCCGGGTTCGATCCCCGGTTGGATCAATTTAGAAAATGAACTTTTCCATCTTGGCTCAGGTCTGGGTGTTTGTGATACCACCGTTGTCTCTGATTTCCATAACACAAGTGCTTTAGCTACTTACTTTGGAATCGGAGCAATGTATGTGATGTTGTCAAATATTTATTTATTTTATTTATTTATATATTTACACATATTTGAACAGCGATTTTACACAGTATTACTTGATCTATCGGGCCCCACAAAATAATGTAGAATGAAGATTATAGTACTCAGTTATGTGATTAACAGTATCCCTAGCACGAACAGCTATCGAGAAAAAAAACGCGCCTAAAAGTACTCGGAAGAGTATTCTCTACGGGAAATATCATTTTGCTTTTCGGCGATAGATGGCGCTGTACAAATTGCCTATACAAAACTCTATCGAATGTTTTGACGCGCGTAGTTTTTTTTAATTTTTTCAATTCTGTGCCAACCATTAGACCTATAATCTTGAAATTATAATATTAAAAACCTTAGATAGCTTTTCAGTTTTGTGATTGACAATTTTCCAAAGTAAGGCATAGTTTATTAGTTATTAATTAAAAACGATAATGCTGTCAATAATTTCGATAATTTTTACTTTGACTTCCAGCCTTGTACATTATAAGTTTTTTATTTGCTAGCGAAAATCAATTCCATTATAACTCATATTTTCAAGTGTATATGTACACTGCAATAAAATATTGCTTTTATGTGCACATGTGTTATCAATGAATTCGAAGAAACTGTTGGAAACATTCATAAAATAAAGTATCAATAAATATCAAAAAGCAAAACAATATTTAACACAATGTAATAAAATTGGAATTCATCAATACCCGTAGCACAAACAGCTATCAAAAAAATAACGCGCGTAAAAAAATTCGATAAAGTAATTTTATATGGGAAATTTGTACAGCGCCATCTACCGCCGAAAAGCGAAATGAAATTTTGCATACATAATTACTCTATCGAGTGTTTACGCGCATTTTTTTCTCGATAGATGTTCGCGCTACGGTTACAGAACTTCAAATAAATTAAGCATCAAATAAATCGAATCGAATCCATACTCACTCACTGAAAACAAATCAAAAACAAATGGTATAATGCCGACATTCCAGGGACAAGGCCAGTCCTCTGGCAAATTAGTATTTGTTTCTGAAACAAAATAACAATAAAATTAATTAGTAGAATTTTAATTTATTTTTATACCTGTTTCTTATTCTTATACTGAGAGAAATAATTTAACTTCTCACCGTTGTTGCTCTTCTCGCAAGGTTGAGAAGCAATTAAAATAGAAATAGAAAGTAAAACAAATAGATTTATTATCCAATTCCCGCTTTGCCACATTTGTAACTTGTTCTGTAACATTCCGTGGTTTAAGTGGCGATTTATTGTTTTCATATTATTACAGTGCAACGAAATAGTTTTCTTAGCAAGTCGATACTATTATTGCATTCGTTCCCAAGCTGCTTGTGGGTTAAATTTTAAATATTGTTAGAAAAAAAATATTAAAAAAAGTACGATTTGAGCCTCTTTTAGTTTCTGTACTCCTACAAGTAGCACAAACTCCTCCTGTAGCACAAACATCTATCAAGAAAAACACCGCCCGTAAAAGTACTATGGTAGAGTAAAATATCTATGGAAAAATTCATTTCGCTTTTTGACGGTAGATAGCGCTGTACAAATTTCCCATACAAAATTACTCTACAAAACTTTTTTACGCGCGTTTTTTTTTCTCAATAGATATTCGTGCTATGGGTACTGATTCGAAGCTGAGTGGTGAAGCTAGGTGCAAGGTTAGGTAACTATGGAACAGCGGATTGTATCAACAGGCTGATTTACTAACTTGTAACCGCGCGAGCGTTTCGCACTGTTTTACACGTGTGTAGATTTGGACGCACCTTTACATTTTCCTTGATGATTTCCCACCAAGAAAGTATGATATTGTGTTTTCAAAACTAATTAATTAAGTAAGTACAATGTTTTGACAATAGCAATAGTAATTTTAGGTCTCTTTGAAAACATTTATTCTTTGCCAAATAATTATTTTAATGATTATAGAAAACGGAACTTGCGTTTTAGCTGTATTGTTGAGGCCCATCTTGTCGGCATAAAAGCTAATGAATAATTTCTGGAGCCAAAGAGTTTCGCTTTGACTAGCAGCCGTGCCGAACGATATTTAAGCTCGCCAGTCTTTGTCCGAGATGAGAGAATACGTATCTTGTTATTATTTTGTAAGTTTCACATTTAATCTGTATATATGTATATCACTGGACCTAGAGACTTGAAATTTAATACACATACACTTTATACAGTGTAGGCATCCACTAAAAAATATTTTTTAAAATTCACCCCCAAGGGAGTCAAATAGGGGATGAAAGTTTGTATGAAAGTCTGTCAGTTTCAAAGTTAGGATCTTCAAATTTTGTGTTTAGGCTGACGATTGAAAATAAATATTGATGTGCCACAGCGTTTTTGATAACTCCACCCGCGACTTCGTCCGCGTAGACTTTCGAGAAAATCCATTGGGGACCTATAACAAGAATAAAGTGTATTCTAAGTTTAAATTTACTACGTGAATAGGCATGTCGGCACCAAGCAAGCAGCCTCGTGCGAGGCTCGCTGCACGCGGCATACTTCCTGCCTCGCGAGGCAGCGTGCTTGGTGGGGATACCCCCCTAATCACGTAAAAACGGCTGATCAGATTTTGATGAAATTGAAACATACAATACTCCTTATCCTGTTTATAGGTCCCTTTTAGATTTTCTCGAATGTCCACGCGGACGAAGTTGCGGGCGTAAGCTAGTTAGTAAATATTTAAGCTTATTACACATTTTAAAAACCTGCTATGTTAGTTAAATTTGTTTTTTTGTTGTTCCTGTTAACTTATATTTGTGATTCTATTTGCGAATGAGAGTTCAATAATTAAATAAATAAAAAGTATCAAAAATATCTACTATTAAACTGATTAAAGTAGCCTTGTTTATTTTATTTGCAAATACCACATCACGATGTGATTTAAAGTATTTTAGGTTAGAAAATTAAGCAATGAATTTATAAAACCTTCTGAATTGGCAAGGAAAATAACATTTCGTCAAAAAGGAAAATTTGATTAGGAGATATTTGAGCTCTTTATTAATTGTATCTCACTGTTCACAAGGTTGAAAATTCTGTTATAATTACAAAGTAAAACAAACAAATTTAAAATCAGCTTGAGGGCACATCCTTCCTCAATGCCAAGGCTCTTTCTTAAATATTTGAAGATTCAATTTTATTTCACAGTCAAATATTTGTAAAGCGTCATTTGCATTAACCCTAAATAACGTAAGCATTCATTTCGACACTAAATCGACATAATGGGCACATCCCATGAAACCCCATTCGAATCAACGTTGTGGTTAATTTATCTGCGTAATACGTTTCACGTTAAATGGCGCTCCAGCCTCTTCTCATTTATCTTATTCACTTTACACAAGGGCGTAATTCGGCCGAGTTTTACATTTTAATTTAGACCGCGGTTTTAATATGTCGGGGGAATGCGACGGTTGCGATAACGTGACGATTTTTAAGAGGATTTAATATAACTCATGATGATACGTCTTATTCAAATATATTGTGTCTGCAATATGTAATGAAGTTTTATCCTTTGATGTTTGTTTGCCGGGTTTTTCTGTATTTTGAGAGTTCTGTTATAAGGAAGCGCCCTTCTTTTTGTAAGGCGCATTTTTAAAGAGTGGCGGTTCCATTGATAAACTAACTGGCCTACGCCCAGCAGTGGGCATCAAACACTGACAAAGTAAGAAGAATGAACTGTTTAATAACAAACAAAAAGTCGTTTAGTTTTTTGATAATAAAAAATAAAGGGATTAGGTAAGTATGTACACCAATTAGCTTTTCTATATCAATATGATAAAGAGAGAGAGAGAGTCAAATGAGATTTTTGTTAAAGACATTATCATTATTTTAAAAGATATAAGTAAAAACATAATTATGAAAATTTGCTTGCAAGCACTTTTGATTTAACTCCAACCGTTTTTCCGTAAGCACGGAATTTATTGTTCAAAGACTTTCTGAGCAACTCTTCGGAGGGGTAATCTGTGTTGCTACAGTTTCGGGTTAATTTCACGTTAGTCTTAAGCGGGCTATGGAGGGTTATGGTGCGCAAGCTGCTATTTATAGCTGTACTCTAATGATCTTTGCATTATACTGTGGGCTAGTATGAGTAATTTTTTCGTAACTGTATTGTACTTGTGATACAATACAGTTACGAAATTGTATTGTATCACAAGAATACAGTTACGAAAAAATAACCCGTACTTGTCACTAGGACAATAAAATTAAAATAAAGTTTGAGAATAAGGAGTGTTTTAGTAAAATTCCTTTACTATACAATTGATTTGAGACTAGATGGGAGACTAAGTATTATTTAATTAGTTAGAATAGCAAAACAGGATTACTTTTTAATAACTGTAATTGAAATCGAGGGAAGTTTGTTTGATCTATTGAGGAAAGTTGTTGATATGTAACACAGTTTTCATTTTATGATAACCGACACTTACCATGCAGTCGAGAGGTGAAATATTTTTTTTCTAAATACAAAAATAAGGGGGATGAAAAAAAAAATCCAGCGTAACGGTTGTATTATGCTTTATATTTAATTATAGCACCGATTTTAAATACGACTCGTTATTAGTACCTATCCAAAATACAAGCTTTACTTAGCTTCAGACTAAATATTTGCAATAATTAGACCTGCATTTTCTTATTATTTTCCGTTTAACCGTTCGTTCCACTGTGCAGTCTTTAACGCAGTTAGTAAAACTTAAAGAGGTAACGACCTCGGTTACTTATGCAAGTAGCTCGAGCTATCCGGAAACAAAAACAAGCTGAGGAAGCTCTACATAAGCTGCCTGGGATGGATGAGCTAAAAGTTTTCTCCACCTAAGTTTAGTTCTGGTTCTAGCTGACTATTAAACTGAATCAGTGGTGGGGAAAAGATAAATTATTTTGAAATTCGAACGGTTTTTTTTTAACGTTAGTCTAACGTAACGTAAGTCTCTACAGTCGTAGCATACAGATTATTGACTGCACAGTTTGTTCATTTTAGAGTTCCGTACCAAAATTGTAAAAAGGAACTATTATGGTGCGAATCAGTCTGTCTGTCCGTCTGTCACAGCTGGATATCTTAAGAACTACTAATGCTATCAATTTGAAATTTTGAATAATTTTAGTTGACGTTTGCGAATACTAATTATTTTGTACTTCGTGTGGAATAAAAACCAACTTTTCTTTACACTAGTAGTCCAGTAATCTGAGTAAAAAATATACTGCCCTTCGCTTCCATATATCCAACTTAAATTTTCAGCAAAGTTATAAAGGAAAACCAAAGATTTTGAGATTTTGTCATTTCGGTTATTGTAACAAAAACCCTGTCAGATCCGAAAGGGGCATAAAGGTGTACCAATAATGTTACCAAGAAAATTATAAACAATCTTTTTTTGCTGATAATGAAAATTCTGTCGTTATTTAAATTACACCTTTAGTACCCAAATCTTCCCAAAATTTTCAATGAGTAACATCCCTATCACAGTAGCAAAACGTCATGACAACACTACTTGTCATAAGGTCATTCCGCTGTCAGTGTTGCAATGTAAGCTCCCCATCTTTTATTTCTTTTTATTTTATTTTATTCAGATTTTTTTTTCTCATTAATCAAAGTGGATTGCGTGAATAGAATCGAAACTAGATACCCAATAACCCCTTCATGGATCGGACAGGGTTTTTGTTACATATTGTATATAATAACTGAAATGACAACGTAACGGTTTTGGTTATAACGTTCAGAATTAGCGCGAATGGGCCCAAAAGCAACATCCTCCCACGAGAGAAGCCCACGTCCTGCAATGGACTAGAATGGGTTGTTATGACGATGATTATTAAAAACATTTAATTTACAGATTAATTGCTTTCTATAAGTAATTAACTTAAAATCATTTAAGTATAAAGATATTCGTCAAATATTAATATTGGACTTTTCAAAGGAACTCCAATTCTTCAGATGTAGAACGAGAAACAAAACAAAGAGCTTATTAATTATGTACATTTCAGTTACAAAGGATTGGTTTGTGAGAATCGCAAAAGGTATATTTGAAAGCAAACAAAAGTCTTTTGATACCCGCCACCTGTAATGCAGACATCCTTACTAATATAAATGCGAAGTGAGTATGTTTGTTCGTTTGTTAATTTGTTACGCTTTCACGTCTACTACTCAACCATTTGTTTGTTTGCTAATTTGTTATGCTATCACGTCTACTACTCAATCCATTGTTTGTTTGTTAATTTGTTACGCTATCCCGTCTACTACTCAACCCTTTGTTTGTTTGTTAATTTGTTACGCTATCGCGTGTACTACTCAACCCTTTGTTTGTTTGTTAATTTGTTACGCTTTCACGTCTACTACTCAACTATTTGTTTGTTTGTTAATTTGTTACGCTTTCACGTCTACTACTCAACCATTTGTTTGTTTGCTAATTTGTTACGCTATCACGTCTACTACTCAACCCATTGTTTGTTTGTTAATTTGTTACGCTATCACGTCTACTACTCAACCCTTTGTTTGTTTGTTAATTTGTTACGCTTTCACGTCTACAACTCAACCATTTGTTTGTTTGTTAATTTGTTACGCTTTCACGTCTACTACTCAACCATTTGTTCGTTTTTTAATTTGTTACGCTTTTATGTGTACTACTCAACCATTTGATCATTTATTAATTTGTTACGCTTTCACGTCTACTACTCAACTATTTGTTTGTTTGTTAATTTGTTACGCTATCACGTCTACTACTCAACCACTTTTTGTTTGTTTGGTTCTTTGTTACGCTTTCACGTCTACTACTCAACCATTTGTTTGTTTGTTAATTTGTTACGCTTTCACGTCTACTACTCAACCATTTGTTTGTTTGTTAATTTGTTACGCTTTCACGTC
The DNA here is from genome assembly GCA_963556745.1 of Catoptria pinella. NCBI lineage: Eukaryota > Metazoa > Arthropoda > Insecta > Lepidoptera > Crambidae > Catoptria > Catoptria pinella. The sequence continues at coordinate 8,419,258 of OY750774.1, read as the reverse complement.
TACTATTCAACCCTTTGTTTGTTTGTTAATTTGTTACGCTTTCACGTCTACTACTCAACCCTTTGTTTGTTTGTTAATTTGTTACGCATTCACGTCTACTACTCAACCCTTTGTTTGTTTGTTAATTTGTTACGCTATCACGTCTATTACTCAACCATCAAAGGAAATTTTGTTTACGCCTTGCCAGGAGCACAGAAAAGGACATGGGGTACGTTTTATTCCGAAAAATGGTACTGTTTCCTAGGGATAGAAGTGTAACTATCCACGCCGACGAATTCACGGGCGGAAGCTAGTTGAATCATATTTTCGTAAAATAAATCATTTTGTCGTGCCGTGGCTTACGCGTTTCCCTTATTTCACTTGATCTTTATTAATTTGTAGCCTTTTCTGAAAAAGTATTTTTTACCAATTTCGACGAAATATAGAAAGTTATATAGCTCCAGAAGAATCTAAACAGAGCTTTTAAGTTTGTATGATTAGCATTAGCTAAGAAGTTTTTTAAGGTCTAAGAAATCGTAGACTTTGCGATCCCTTAGGATATTTTATAAGTTTACTTATTTAATTCTTTCATGATTAAGCTTCAGTTTTGGAGATAATTTAATTAATTTTATATTTTTTTATTTCCACTTTACTCAGAAAAAAAATATAATTTGAACAGGTAATTTAATACTTCTTTTAACAGTTTAAATACACACCTGAAAATTATTATTCGAAGTCAAACCAAACCGTTTCTTTGTTCGTTTGTCCACAATTTTTGCCAATTGCTCCACAGTTTGGCTTTCCGATGAGTTTGAACTTGAAACTTTGAACATAGGTCAGAACTGGAAAACAATGCTATATTATGGTGTCATGGAGCTGATCTGATGATGGAGCCGGAAGAACTCCACAGGAATTCTGTATTAAAACCATCCATTCCTTTATCCCTGTTGTTCGTTTCGTCTTGACAAGTACTCTGTTGGGAAATAGTGTTCCATCAGGCCGGAAGAAGACCACAGGATAAAATAACACAGGTAGAGTAAAAAACAAAAAAAATATTATCCGAGAAAAAAAACACGTTTTCAATACTACCTAAAAAGTAAGCAAAAGACAATTTTATTGATGATAATTACAAAATGCGCACCACGTGTTTAGGTTTAAAACTTCTCTATAGGATTATATATAAGTAATTTTGATTCCAGTAACTAGGGTTAAAGAAATATGCCAGTAGTAATTTGTGATGCCTAAAATGCTTCTGCCTTCTAATAATTAGTAAAATGCAATTGCAGCGTAGCGCTGTGAGTCTTGCTCAAGAGACTGCTAATGAAGTTCATTGCGAAATTTACCGCTTTCATAGATTGGAGACAAAGATTATTTAGGAACAAGTATTTCCAATGATTTATTTCCTGGCACAATGGCCTTATTTTAACTAAAATCCACTTTTATTTTGGGTTAATTTAAGACCCTTTTAGAAGTAAAAATAAAAAATTTGATCGCGGTGACAAGGTTATTACTGCGTCTTATTTTACACATAAGAAGTTAAATCGTGAAAACTTGTTTACTCGCAAAGATTGACCTAAGATTTTACAGGCTGCATACGAAAATGTCACGTATAGCGCTGAAATAGGTCACGGCGAGAAAAGGATATCGAATAGTCTTTTATTATGAGAATGTTCTATTATAAAGACGTGGTTTCTAGCTGTTAAAAATATCTAGTCGTTTGAATTGATGCACGAAAGACGAAGTGGTTTATTCAATTGCGTTTGAATGCTATTTTAATTATCTACGTGCCTGTGATATATGTATGATGTTACTTCTCATGGTTCCATGAGAGAATTATGCTGAAGATCAACTTTTAGAAAAAAGTTACTATGTTAGTTTTAGGTACTCTTTTCTCGATCTTTTCTTTCTTTTATCGTTGTTATTGTCTCACAAGAAACTAAAAAACCAAATGACATAAAATGACATAATTAAAACATCTGACGATGCGTACTATTATTAATTCTGCGACAATGCTCCAAAATTGTTGGTGAAAGCCGATAAAAAGTTATGTTCCCACTTGTTCTATACTGGGCAGTTCTACCGTAGAACTAATGATACTTATTATTTCTCGTTAGTGCTACAATTTAGTACTTTGTGGTAGGACTATTGAGAAAAAAGTCTCATTAGTTCTACGGTAGAACTAACCAGTAGAACAAGTGGGAACAACACGATAAAAACACACCAACGTTAAAATAAAACTCAAATAGCATTTTAAAATAAGTATCCGTTTAATCATTCTACAGCTCACCAGTAGATAGAATGATGATGAAAAACAACAATTGAGTTAAATTAGTATTCTTTTAAAAGGAAAACGGGAACTTTATTTCCAAAGTGAGAGACAGTGAAAGCAACACTGTGACCGTGGATTTGTAAATTACATTTACATTAATTTAAAATTAGTTTAGAACGGAATTTGCATTTTAACAGTACAGCTGATGAACTGAAAATAACATTTATTTATCTGCTTACTCGTTATGCCAGTTCTGCGCTAGTGGTTTTAGTAATTGTTGTACTTACAAATGAAACTGCCATATAAAGTATTTTTATACTACCTGCTCGTCAATGGCATATTATGTGTCATGCAAACCTTTCCTAAAGTAAGTCATTTTTCCCATGGGAATAATGTGATTTGAATTTGGAATGCAACCTATGTAGTCGTGCTTGATCGAGGTTGGTTTCAAAAATGTTAAGGTGCAATGAGATTTTATTCAGAGTTAGGCTGTATGTTGACGACCTCCGTGGTCGAGTGGCTTTGTACACCGGTTTTTAAGGTGTCGCCATCTCTGAGGTCCCGGGTTCGATCCCCGGCTGGGTCAATTTAGAAAACGAACTTTTCTATATTGGCTCAGGTCTGGGTGTTTGTGATACCACCGTTGTCTCTAATTTCCAAAACACAAGTGCTTTAGCTGCTTACTTTGGAATCGGAGCAATGTATGTGATGTTGTCAAATATTTATTATTTAAAAAAATAAACAGATTTTATTCTGAGTTAGGCTGCATGTTATCATTTCCTTTGCACTGCCTATACAAATAAAAAAAAAGAAATCGCAAACTTTTTACGAAATTCATTTTCACCCGCGCATCAAGAAGGATTTATTCGAATGTCGAACTGACCACTACAGAATAGATGAAAAAAAAATACTTAAGTAATTTCTTTATAACAGTTTCAGTTGCCTCGCAGAAAGTATAAAAAGTAGAGTATGCATCGCGGGCTTAAATGTGTATTTGTCTTGGGCGATCTTGAACACCTCGTACTCAGGATTCTAGCCTTAACTCCCTCGCTCAGCTCGGGAGTTAACCATAGAATCCCTCGTACTCGGGGTTCAATATAGCGCCCGGGACATAATACACTACTTTAGGCCCTTATTGCATAATCTACTATTAAATACGTTAAATATTGATTAACGACTGTTAATAATTTTCAAGAATATTTCTACCTCCCACAAAACACGTATGTAGTTACGAAATATCACAGAGTGGATCTTTTAACTACCTTGATTTTTATACAATGGTCTGATCAAACTTTTTGATCGTTGATTCTCAATGTATCACGGTGGTACATTCCTATCTAATCACGTGATCGTTCTTATCTTCCACAAAACAATGTAGTGATGGAATGTCAAAGACGGGATCGCTTAAAAAGCCTTCATCTTAATACGATTAGTAGCATTGATAAGAACTTTTCAATCGTTGATTCTCCGTATATCACGGTCGTACATTCCTATCTCATTCCTTACCTTCCACAAAACATGTAGCCTCAGAATGTCATAGAGTGGACAGTCCCCCCATTAGAACGGCTCTTGGATCCTTCAAGAGTCCTCGATTCGTCGCAGACCCGGATTTGTACGCGCTACTGACTTCAACATCGAGGGCGCTCGAATACTTGTGTTCTGCTTGTTATCCAATGATTTTTTTATTTTCCCCGCCAGTTTTTTCTTTCTTTCCTGTTTTGTTTACTTTTTTCATCTGCTTTTGTTATTTTCGCGTAAGCTCAATTGAGAGTTTGTTTGATCTTTATGTTGTGAATGCCTAAAGTAAGTTGAAACTTCGTCTTAATATATAATTTTGCGAAAAGTAAAGGAAATTGAATTTTTGTTTGTCTTAGGAACAAGGTAGTATCAATATAATGTAATATTTTCTGTTACTTTTTAAACTATGTTTTTAATGTTATTTTCATTTATAATACTATCCTGTTATTTTACCTGATTCTGTTATAATCCTTAAGCAATCTTGTACACAAAACTAATTATATTTCAATTTTCAATTTTGAGTCGAGCATAAACCGATTTATACAAAGTGTTACAAAAAACCCTAAAGCCGGATATGGTAGATAGGGACCATTTATTTATTATGGGACCAACTCTGGAATCGCGAAAAACAAAACAGCTGTTTCATACAAAAAATAATAACGAAAATATGCAGCTGATTTTTTCGCGACTTCAGAGTTGGTCCCATAGTAAAAGTTGTTCAGTTTAATGGTCCCTATCTACCATATTCGGCTTTAGGGTTTTTCGTAACACTTTATGTATTTCCTAAGAGTACCTACGTTAAAAACATAAAAAAGTGAGCCATCAGTTCCAGGCAGAAGTTAGTACCTATCTATCCAGATAAAACGTTTTTGATATATTAAAACCTTAAAATAATAACACCGGCACTTTAAAAATTTTAGCCTTATAAGTACATAGTACAGTAACTGATGAATGTCGGCCAGCTGTTCAAAGTCTGGGAGACGTGGATTCGTGAATGTAAAAGTGGACCATTAAGTACGCCCCAAGTTTGGCTGCGTGCCTACTGCATCTCTAATCATGCACTCGATATTAGTGCTGACTGGCGGGAAACAAATCGGGTTCTGCGAATGGCATTACTAAGCTATTTGATAAAAAATGGTGCTTGAGGAGCCGATTTAAAAAGTTTAGATGAAGTATTGAGTATGGTATATAGCGCCTGGCCCATTGATTACGGAGGTTAAGCAACTTTCGCAAGGGTCGGTCATGGGATGGGTGACCAAAAATTTATTTTCTCCGAGCTCCTCCTTGCTTCGTAAGGCACGTTAAGCCGTTGGTCCCGGCTGCATTTACAGTCGTTAACACCCACCAATCCGCATTGGGCCCGGGTTGTGGGTGGCCCGTCTTCCTAATCCACCCATAAGGAAGGCCTGTGCTCCAGCAGTGGGGACATTAAAAATGGCTGATGGTCATTGAGTATTAGATACTGCCTAAAAGAGACCTTGGAAGGCCGTTGCTTCGCTTGACACACTGTGCCCTTAGATTATACTGTGCCAAACGGGACATGACCACTTTTAAAATAGATAATTGAACCTGGGAAAGGGATGCAGACAAGCGGTCCGAGTGCCGTAAGGGTGTTGCAGAGGGTCGGACTTTATGCGACGAGATCTGGTTCAGAACACTAGTTGACAGGAGGGAGAAGCGTCACCAGGGCGGCACTAATACATCAGCCGGCAAACATCCCCTGCCAGGCCTGCGGGAGAGTATGTCATGTCGCTCTCGCATCGGTTTACTAAGCCATCAAAAGGGTGCCCTAGGCACTTAATATTAATCGTCTGCAATAAACACAAAGAAAGGTTACAGCTTCTTAAGAAAAAAAACTCGTCAATATCAAAAATATACATAAATGAAGATACATAAATGTTTATCTTTATAATAAGTTGGTCAAGTACTATAAGTACAGGTTAAAGCTAACTGCAGGTTAAATTTTTATAAAAAAATAATTCCCACGTGCTCTTACTTTCGGGATCGAACTAAACTTTATTGAAGAAATAAAATTCAAGACAGTAGTACATAATAATGAATTTAAAAGGAAATCTATCACAGCTAGTTAGGCTTTACAAGTTGACGAGTGATAGTCGATCAACGGAAAAGTTTTCGCAGGTACTTTTATTAAATAGTTGGTATTAGGTAGAGCGCTCGCTTAGCATGCGAGAGGTACCGGGATCGATACCGGCGTCTCCAAAGAAATCTATTTTTTATAAATTTACCATTGCTGTAACATTATCACCTTTTTTTAACCTAAACCTTGTAACAACTATTTTATCATTATACTTAGTAGTGTAAAACAGGGCGTAAATATAAGTTAATAACCATATGATATGGTTTGAGGTTACTACGGAACCCTGAACTGAGTGTGGTCTAACACGCACTTGGCCGGTTTTTTAAAACATCAAAACTATTATTAATTTATTCAATGGATTTCGTGATAAATAAATTCCAAAAAAGCTAAAACAATAAACTAATATAGCATCCATTCAAGTCATCAAGTCAAATAGCCTGAAGTAAAACAGAATACTTTGACCTGTATATTTTTATACAGGTCAAAGGCGTAGTCGCGGGCGATAGCTAGTAACTGAATGAAACTATTACAGTTTATTCCTTGCCCAGACTATTAAATAGTTTCTTTCAGCGAGCAAGCGCGACAATATATAAATGATTATAGACCGGGAGCTGTCGGCAACATGCCAACATTGGAACCTACTTTATTATTCGCATTTTAGTCCGCTTTTCTCCTTTTTAGTATTTAAGTATTAAAATTTCGATAAATGTGTGGGATTTTCACAATAACTCAGAAAAGGTAAAAATAATAGTTCGAAGAAAAACCATTATGAGCTTATAACGCGTAATTTGATTTCTGAATCGAGTGGGTGGTTTGATAAATACAATAGCAAATTTAACTAGCATAATATTAAAGTAGACATAATTGATGTTTATTGGTTTGTTTAAAGATATTCTATTATGTCTAAATCAAACGGCAATAATGATGTTTAAAGACAATATTTTTTTATTCCTTAGGTTGATTAAATTCGCTCCGCTTTCGATTTGACACTCAGATGCAAAATATATCATCAAATTAAGGGACTCCTTGTTTTATTAGCAAAATATACCCTTTTGTTGAAACTTAGCAGACTTTTTTAACACGCTTACGAGAAGCTGGCTGACCAAAGGTGATGGAGCAAACAAGTTATGTGATATTAGCAAATGTTAAATATATCTGGAAAATACAAATTGTAAATAATTACATCTTTTTCATCTTATTTATTTATTTACAATGATAAAACACTAATTTGTTATATTTAATATTTCATGTTTTTTTCTTATTTTATATTTATTTCTTACATGCGGCCTCATTTCGTCCATATTCTTTATTTCGAATTATCAACGTTCTTTTTCAAACATCCTTGTTTAATACTCCTTGGTTTAACTGTGTCTTTTGTTTTTTATACTTTTTAATTTATGTACGACAACATTTAAAAATGTTACTAACCTTTTCTCACATAACAATTTTACAAGTTTCATCCCTTTCACTCCATTTTTTTTTCTTTATTATTTCAAAGGGTGGTGATAGAAATTATAAAATCACTTTTCCTCACGCTCGAGTTTTTACGCGCCAAAAAAGCCCTCTACGTGCTAGAGAGGTGAAAATGCTATTTACACTACAAAAGCGTAGGACTTAGCGAAAAGTTTGCCAAACTTCGTGTAAAAGCCTAGCGGTAAAATCGAAATTTAGGGAAAACTTCTTTGTGGCAACTTGTAAAACACGAGTTTAGACCTTGTCGAGAACGGGCGACGGCCGCCGCGCTTTTCCATGCGATTGATTACATTGCGGTTAATATTGCACATGATGCTGACGTCGCTGCTTCTAAGCGAACTTTGTATAACAAATCGCATCTCATTCGCGCGTAGCTCTGGACAGGGTCTTAGACCTTGTCAAGAAAGGGCGAATTCGCCGCGATATTAAACGCGATTTTGGTTACATTGCTGTTAATATTTCACACGTTGCTTACGTCGCTGGTCCTAAGCGAACACTGTATATCGAATCGCGTCTCATTTGCGCGTAGCTCTGGACAGGGTCTTAGACAATTTGTACATTTTCCAACACTGTTCAAGAGAAGCATTCAGTCGCATTCTAAAATCGTATTTCAATAAAAACATTATTAGTAGGTACGTTTTCTCTATCGAATGCTTTTCATTCGTGCAAATCAACACTTGGAAATAGAAAAAATTTTAACTTTTGTCTCCGTTTTTCTGTAAACATGTTATATCGCTGGTCTCAATTAGTGATCTCATGCTCTTTGATCTCCACTGCTAACTAGTTTATTTTTAAAGTCTAACAAACTGTGATTCGACATCATTCGATTCAAAAATCGACTGCCACAACTAATAGTATCAAAACTGCAAATCACGGACTTTAGAGTAGATTTACATATGTCTCGCTTTGATTATTAAATATCTGGTAGAAAATATAGGTAGCTTGTATAAGTTTGCAGGATCACCATTGCTTTAATTAATTTAATTATTAGGCTCCTATATACTTCAAGTGGCGCCCTCATTTTAATTAAATTTATTGCTCGCTAAGTACATAATGTATCGAAAATTCACATGTACAGATTGAAGCTAAGGTTCTATAGTTTATTTAGAAACAGTAACTTCATTAAAATACAGTTCGTTGTAGTAGTAGTTCGGAAAAGTGCTAAAAGTGGCCACTTTTTTACAAATTTTACTGAGGTATGTACATGTAAACTTTTGATACATTATGTACTTAGCGCGCAATAAATTTAATTAAAATGATGGCGCCACTTGAGGTATATAGGAGCCTTAATAAAAGAGATATTTATCCGGGGACAATGTATTTGTATTTCTTGTCGTATAGTTAATTAAGTTAATTAACAAATCGTCTTTTGGGTCGTTCATACGTCAAATCGAGTCTCCTTCCCTCTCACGCACACCTCTCCCTGTCACTCTTCTTTCCGTTCCATTCCACGTCTTTCACCCATTCTACACTACTAATACTAATACTAATGATAATTTTATCAATTTCTTGCTTAAAATCAAAGCAATGAAATTAATCCATGTTCACAGCCTGGAAGCTAGGCTTATTTATTTGTCAACCAAAATGCTATTAAAAGGCGTAGAATTTATTTTACCTTCATTAATCCATAAAGCAACAATGTCAAAATTGCAGAATCCATTAACGGAAAATGTGTTTCACCAAACAGCGAAAACCATAAACATAATAAAAATTCAATAGGTCTTCCAATTACTATTTAATGGATATTTCTTTTTGGACGTCCGTCGGTGACGTAATTTGAGCCAAAGTCAACAGAACTCGCTATTCCTTTTGTGGGGTTTAATGCCATATCTCACTAGGACTCCAGTGGAGGTGCAACCAGTCACGCTACCAATAAAATGAATACAGATGACATGTAATATATGACAGGTGATGGCAGGTAGTGGTTTCCGCTTGATTGCGCAACCAATTCGCGGCGGCAAGAGAATCACCTGTTGATGGCGCAACCATGGTGTTCTAGTGAGATAGGGCTCTTAATCAAAAAATACACAATGGCTCACTCGCCAATGGCAATGCGCTCAGGGATTTATTATTGCTTAAAATACTATAGCGATGGAGCTCAAACAGTTTTGATTGGTTATTGATCAGCTCTCGCTTGTACACATTTGACGATCTTGTCATTTTTCATCTGAAAAACATTCAAAATATCATGTGAATCCGTAAACTAGGAAATTAGAGTCTGTTATCTATTGAAGTAAATGATTCGTAGTTCTTTGAATGAAACTGATAGTTCAAACTTTTGTACATGAAAAGTTGAGACAGTTGAATAACAAGTCCTACCACCAAGCCCAAAAATATTACTAGTGTCTCTGTAGAGCTGTACACCTTTTTGTGTTTTTGTGACATATTTGAACATTTTTCGAAATTGCTGAAAGTCTTTCCAAAATTTTCCCCATATTTCCGTAATTTTGAGAAAACTGAATTTACAAAAAAAAAACTACATAATTATAGAACCTGCTCACAAAATTTCACGAGAATCGGTTGAGAAAAGACGGACAGCCGAAAAACCGGAAACGGGACAGACATACTCGTACGAAAACATTTTTGCCCAAGCCAAAGCAGAGGCGCTTCGCTCGCGCTGCTCGCTCAGACAATTATTTCTATAAAAAACTAAGTAATGTCAGCGTCAACTAAATTTACCGTTCGAATACCTTCTTAGGAAATTCCTTTGAATAAGTAGGTGTTAATCTAAGTTGGCGTATTCAGTAATCGTGGCGGAGACTGCGGCAGAGTGCTTCAGAGTCCATCCATTTTCCAATTCTGATATGAAACTAAGAGAAGCGAATTGGAGTCACGACTTCGTTGAATCGTTTATCACATGCATTCGCGATGAGCTAGAAACTCGCTCTGCACACAGTTAATAAAACCACAGTGAGGTTATAATGACAGAATTTTCAGAACCCGATTAGATTTTGTTGGCATTTTAATTTTTTTTTTAGTAACCGTATTATGAACTCCTTGAGCTATGTAAACCACCGATTTTGATGACACTCAAATATCAACTTTATTATTTCATTATTTTACAGTTGGTATTGTATTTAGCTAGCAATGACGGTGTTGCACATTGACTTTTTTTATTTTCTGCTATTATAGATTTAAATTGAATAATTTTGCAGTAAATTAACATTTATCGGTTACTACTGACAAACGCATGCAATACATTGAGAATAAATTATTCTTTTTTATATAAAAAAGTTACTTCACTATCTATTTATGTTCATGTTGACAGAATGATACTGCATTTTTTCAAATCTCTTGCGTGAAATTTTCTTTTCCCATCTTCGCGCCACGTCTATCATGATTTTACTTCTTTCTTTGAACTTTGATAGCATTTAAGGCATTAAGTACATTGGATACAAAACATTCACAAAAATGAATATTATACGGAAAGCTATTCCACTTTAGTCATTTTGTAACTGAGACATTTTTAAAATGTTCGCACATTTGTACGTAAAAGTAATGTTATGTAAATGTCACATCAATGTTCGAAATTAAACACCGATTTCGTAGCTAAACACCTAAAATTAGAGAGAACGGTGTTTACTTTAATGTTTAACAACAGCAAAGCTCAGATTCCATCAACTTCTTTATATCTTGCATCTTGCAACTAGTTTCAGGAGGGCGGAAAAGTGAAAAATAAAAATGGGTAAGGTCTTAAGTCAGCAGTTAACGAGGCAGCACAAAATCCACTCCATTTACCGAGAAAGGTCTTACGATGTCTTACCATGTCTTACTGGATGTTAGTGTCCGGCTTGCAACGTGCAGTAAAAATATTTCCACTGAGCCACTTCTAATTTATAGATATGCCAGCGAAGCGGTTACGTAAATGGAGAAAATTGCTGGTGCGATTTAGGCTGCTCTCGCGGAAAAGACGTTTGCGAAGTGGGGTATTCGACCTTTAAAGGCTCCCACACACTATGCCGGCGGCACCGCCGCCGGGCAAGCCGCGATGCGTCCGGCGGCTTTTAATGGCTCCTACACATGCCGGCGGCACGGGTCGCCGGCTTTTTACTTGTAATTTTTACAAAAACATTTAGTTTTAACAAAAAATCATTATTTTGTTTTAAAAGTTATAAGAGTATATTTTTTGGGTTGAAGTTCAAAAAAATTACTCTCGCGCTTTACTTGGACAGAGCTTTTTATTTTTGTTCCGATTTTCGTTTGAGTTTGTATCCAGGAAGTGACCGTTCTTTGTTATCCAATAACAAAAAACTGTCTCATTTTTTCAAGTTTCCTCATTCGTTTTGAGTGTTCGTTTGTTACGTAAAAAAATACAGTAAGTACTGTACAATCTGGAGATACCCTCAGCAGGTATTTTTTTTGCCTGAATTGAATTCAGACCCTATTATGTTAACGAGGTGTCCTACAAGGTATACTTGAAGTTTTTCGTAGTTTGTAGAAAAGGTTTAGTTGGCAAAACTCTGTGTGAAATGTTGTTGTTTATCGCAATTCGGGATTAACCTTCACATAGTTTGCACCACGATTTTTGTATAATGAGTGCTGGAGTTGGAATTAAAAGTCATGAAAGTAACTAATTATAATATAAAACTTGCCGCTTTTGCTTATGTAAGGGTAACAGATTAACCTCTACACTTTATTTCATACTTTTTACTAAAGTAGGCCAGTTCTTTTTATAAGCGCAGAGCTTGAAATTTAAACGTTTTGCTTATTTACTAACGAAACCAGGGGAAATTAAAATGGTTCTGGAGTAGACAGCAGAAATATTTTCATTTAAGAAACAAATTAATTATGCCATTCAAGTTAGGTACTTTTTATTTGCCAATTTAAATATTAGTTTAGTTAAATGCGGTTATAATTGGTAAGTTCATTTAAGGGGCTTTCATTTACTTTGAGATTGATTCCTAATTTATTTACTTATTTTGTGGTCGCATTATTTTGACAGATGTTTAATAAGTTGATTAATTATATTAGATAAAACAATATGACCTCGGAAGGAATCGAGTGTAGTTTGTTATTATTTAAGTGTGTGTTTAGAGACTATTTATTTGTTTTGTCTATTTACGCTATGGGGAAAAATGAAGATTTTATTTTATTTTTCTATTCTGTCTGTGGTTACAACACGAATTTACATATTCACATGGTTACAACGCAACGTACCATCAAGGCAAGACAGTTCACGAAATCTACTCTTTCACTTTCTCATTAGAATATGGTTAATTTCTCGCCTCACCAGAATTTTGACAATTATTGTTTTTTGGAAAACTGGATCATTTATTAAAAATCCACTCGGTTATTGTGTTGGATCAATAAAAAGCTATGCTTTTTCCATAAAAAATCATATCACTGTCGAATTTTTATAGGTTTTCATGGTGTTATTCAGGATGTTTACAGAGTTATCAAGCCATTTTTTTCAGTTATTGTGTTTCTTTGTTTCTTTTTCAGTCTACAGTAATTTTTGCGAAGTAGAATTCTACATCAGTTCTTCATTGAAAGCTCTAAAATTAATCTTTTCATCAGATCGTGAACTGGCCTCGCCTTAACCTTATTCTTTTCATTGATTCTTCTAAATAACTTATGCGACGAACAAAACTGTAAGTTAAAGTTACCATCCCTTACCGCTTAAATTTATTACAATACAATGAAATCTTTATAGACACGACCAACATCAGGTGACATTTTGTGCTGACCCTGGGACAAGTTACCTACATACATGTCACCCGGACACTTTCCAAATAAATAAATTAGGGGTTGAGTGGCCACCGACCCTTCTCAACCGGGGCCAACAAATAGAACAATTATCCTCTCTTTGTGGTGAATCCATATTTATTATTGACGCAAAAAGGTGGGATACGGTGCGCTGACTGTGGGATTTCACGCGTCATCCCTTAATTGTGGCACTGCCGAATTTGAACATGAGATTTGGGTCCCAGTGTCCTGATGAGATTGTGCTTGTTAAAAATAAATAAATTTTAATACGAGTATTAGAAAAAGTATCATTACGTGTAAATTACAAAAAAAATCGTTTGGTAATGAAGTATGCAATAAACATCGCTGTTATAGTTTACTTTGATGTAAAATATCTTTACTTTAACCACCTCTGTGGACTAGCTAGTGGTTCACCCACCCGTGTAAGACGCAGGGGTCCCGGGTTCGATTCCCAGGTGGGGGATACTATTTGTACTCGCTTTGGTTGGTGGTAGGGCTTATTGCAAGTCCGCCTGGCCAGCTTACTTACCACCATCACCACCATCTTACCTATGTCTAACGTCATAACAACAATTTTAAAATTGTTTTGTTCCGGCAGTTAGAGGTAAGACAGCCTTAGCGGTGAGGATTCCGGGTGTTAGTGTGCTTATACTTTCGTCCTTAACACTTAATATCAGGCTAGGTGAAGGCCAAGCACTAGTTCAATAAAAACAAATTGTATTGCAAGAGTTATGTGGGGCTTACACGGGTGACTAAAGCCGCACGATTTTTGCCGCTCCACGAAAATCAACTGTGAATGGTAATTCGGCCTAGGTTCTCAGGTGACTTAACAAACATCTGACCCGGTGGACAAAGCTGCAACTAAGTGTAATTACATATCGTTCACCTAGGTTACGCCGTCCGTCGACTACATAGACGACAGCGATACCGTCGCCGATGTCTCATCTTTTATTTTTTTGCGGTTCAGTTTTACAAGCGACTGGCTTGTCGACTAAAATCGACTGACATAGTCGGCTAAACTCGACCCGTATGAAGCCTACATTACTCTGAAATTCACTTGTACATTTTTGCGTAAACTGGAATTTAATATGACGTCATTTTATGTAAGTTTTTCAGTAACATGTTACAATTGAAATAATTCATAGAAGAAAAGAATTAATCAAATCTCTGATAAATAAATACACAGTTTAATAAATTGAATGAGGTAAGTAGGTACAGAATTATATCTACACGGCAAATACCAATAAATAATCTATTTAGTAATAGTAAATACATTAAAAGATGCAGAATATAGTTTCAATTCACTCTAATTATGACAGCCAAATGAAATGTTTTTTTACAAATTTTGTATAAGCATCGCACGCTAGAAAAAGAAAAGATGTTAAGTTTTATTGTGCGATAAAGACCTGTTTCTATTTCTATTATTATCTTCAAACATCCATTAAGTACTCCAACTATAATGTATGTATGTACTGTATGGCTGATTGTTTTTATTAAATATAACAAGTATTTTAGTCAGCTAGTGGCCAGAGCATTGTATGCTATACATGGTTTAATAATGAGATATTTGAAAGCCACTCGCCTAGTCCTACACTGGCTACAGCTGTATCATCTTAGTGGAGCAGCTCTTTCGTAGGAATCCCGCAAACAACGCACAGTTGCACTATCAACCACCGAAGCTGAGTATATGGCTCTTGGTGAAGCCTGCAAAGAAGCCATATACTCATTTTCTCTAGTGAAAATATTTTCAGTGCTAATCATTCCATCTCCATATTCACGGACAACCAAAGTGCATTACAACTTACGTAGGTTCAACATCAACTAATTAAAAGATACTGTAAAAGTGTTCAGTATTTTTACGTAAAATGTTACTGAAAAAGTGGTGCTTATCCAACTTGAAAAATTAATGCCTTGCACAAGTTTGCAACACAGAAACTTATGAAGCAAACCATATTTTCCTTTGTGACGCGAAAACTTTCACGAGCTGCGAGCTAAAAGTATTTATTACTAAGAACAGAAGACATTGGATTACGCTATTTTTTAAGTGCAAATAAAATCCTGAAAAGATATTTTTTGGTAAAAATATCTTCTATGACATTTATGGCGACATTTCTTTAGTGACAAGAGCATTTTTAATGTCAGCGATTAAAAATGAAAATATGAAGCTCGTAAACCATGGCTTGTGGAATTTTTGTGAGAACCTAACCTAACCTAACCTAACCTAACTATGATTGGTTATAACCAATCTTTCGATTACATGCACTTTCATTCAAATGCAGGCGGGCGAATCCGGATGCGGCTGAATATCCGCATGATGTTATGACCAATAATCAGTATTTATTACGTTCTTTACCTTTTTTATCATACACTGTCCTTGCTTTTCCATTTGATTTTACTTTTTCAGTCACTAACTTTTCGTGATGGAGATTAAAGGAATGTATTCATTGATGGAGAGTCAACATGTGCACATGGTAAGCGGTAACTTATCAGAATTTAGTTAAATAGAATTCAACGCATATAAGCCAAACACGCACGCGGGTGAACATTATCAACATGCATCTTATTTTAGTTTATCTTTTATACACTGTTCTCACTTTTATTTATCTTTTTAGTCACTAACTTTTCGCTTACTCTTCCGCAGTCAGTTAAAAGTATTGATTGAGAGTCAACATGCGGTGAGCAGTAGCTCGATTAACGCATCGGATTGATAGCCAGCCGATAAAACAAACATTTGTTTCGAGACTGCGAGTATGTGTCGTTTCTGTTTTTCCATTACGCAAAACCTGCACCGCTTTATTTATTAAAAGGAAAACCGTAATGTGATCATGTTGGTTTATTTGAAACTGTTCGATTAACTATTATAAATTTTAATGACTGCCGCTTGTTTTTTTGTTAAAAGCTTCCAAGGAGATTTATAATGTAACAATTTTGAGACATAACTAAGAAGTTTAACAATTTCAATCAATCTCACATTTGCTACAAACACGCCTCTAATCAATCGGTTACTTAGACAGCATCACCTATTTATTTTATAATCCGTATAAATATAAAAACAAATTAAACAGTCTAATTAGTGTTATTTTTATTTTTTCATAAAAGTAGGGAAAGTAAGAGTATATTTAATTATTTTTTTTAAATATGAGTAGTGAAAAATAGTAGTTCATTCGCTTTTTTTGTAGTGTCAATTCGTATGTTGGTTCAATCCTAGCCGTAGTGCAACATTTTTGCTCAAAAACCTAAATATTTCCTTTAGCCCACAGAATGTTTGTACAATTTTTAGCGTTATTGCTTCCCTTACTTTTCCTGACGTGGAAAATATCTGAAAGCAGCGAAGGTTAATCCTGAAATAATTGTATGTCACTCTTGAAAATGTATTGTCTTAGTACACGGGGGAGTTATGAAGCAATAGTGCTGTTTTTATTTTGTTTTTCTGTAGTGTGTGTAGGTGTCGTATTGGAACTACTTCTACCTAATCTTTTTACGCCATCATTTTATCAACAAAATAAATAAAAACTAAGAACTAAAGACGCTACTGTATAATACACCCTTATATATACCAACCAAAATAAAATTTATACAGGGTGTTTCATAACAACCCGTAAAATTTTGTTTTTTATTTGTATGGAAAATTGTTAAGTGACAACCCTAGACGCAAATAGACTTTTGTTTTCGATAATAAATTACATTGGGCAAAAGCAAAACACCATTTTGGTCTAGGGTTGCCACTATGCAGTTTATCATGAATTTTTTTTTTTACAAATTTCTAAATAATGGCGGTTTTCAGATGTCATAATTAATTTCCCAGGGTTGTATTTTGTATGCATAGTACCCTATCTACCATATTCGGCTTTAGTGGCTATTTTGTAACACGTTGTATATTTAAGCGATATATTTGATACGATACGATATATTGGAATATTATGCGAAACTGTACTATAACTAAATGTTTTCTTTCAAAACAATTCCAGTCTATCACATGCTACACTCGTAAAGCCTTATTTAAGTATTATAGCCTTATAGCCGTATTTAACTAAACTTTATGTTTTAGCTTCCACAATGTAGAAGCTAAAACAAACGTTTACTAAAACCTGATTTTACATTAAAAAAAACTAATACCTATTTGAAAGACAAATTGGACTGTAGTATTATTATTTTGGAATTTCAGACCATGTATGAATACAGCCCAAATTTTTTTCAAACAACTTTCATTCGACTGTAAGTAAATAAAGCGTTTTTTTGCATTGTCAAAAACATAAAAGCGGCAAACACAAAGTACAAAATTAATTACCACTTCATGGCCTAGTCGTTGTTGTAGAGTATTTTAGTAAAGTTCAGTAAAAGGTAAACGCTAGAGGCAATTATTTAATAAACAATTTAAATTAAAGTACTGCTTACGTTTTTTTAATGTTCACACGACGGCACCACAGACTATACATGTTGACTTTGAGATCGCCTTTATGACCTACGTAATAAAAGCTGTTTTCGCAGTTTAACTGTATAACCTGACGTGCTGTCGTGTGTACACAAATGTGACCGATTTCTTAAAGAATTATTTAATGAAAGTTTTCTATTAAAACAGCGTTAATTTGATTTTAATTCCTGTGAATGATTATAATGAGTGAATCATTTATATTTAATTGTATTATTCTCATTAAGAGATAAATTAATATTTTTTAAGACCAGCATATAGAAGATCGAAAAGATTTTTAGGTTTTCAAGATTCATATCACCCAACTTTATCTGTATCAAGACCACTAAATCTGAAATTCAGAACAATCCAAATAATCTTTGCGGACATAAGTCATGGCTTGTGAAGGTGAATGCGATAACATCTCTGCTTTGTTTCTGTCTCGGCCTCTGTTATTCAAGACTCGGATATATGCGAGCGGGTCGTGTCACGAATATGAATGTTGTGAGGGAATTAACTTGTTTAAATTGTACAATTTCGGTGCTAAATAGCGTGCGGTGTGTTTAGGGTTAAAACATATTAGAGTGCGTCATGATCTGGGGCCGTACCGGCTAACGCATCAAACTTCGGGAAGTCTGCCGAGCTTCAAATTAAAACAGATAAATCGAGCCCCAATAGGGCCAAAATGGCGAACCCCAATTCATGATGTCACACGAACATCGATATCTTCTAAATAACTTCGGCGAATAGTACAATATGAAACTCCTTGCTTCGATTTAACTGTTTTAAGTTGAAGCTCGGCAGACCCGCCGAAATTCGAAAAGTTAGCCGGTAGGGCCCCTGGTGAATACGCCACAGCACGTGTGAAGCTCGCACGCAGTTACACGATTTTGTGTGCATACCTATCGCAACTAACTAACGCATGCTCGCATAGAAGTTGCATTCAATGCGCGTTCCGCTGTAATGTATTTATGTGGTTCCACGCACATTCTGCGCTCGCTTTGCTTCTTGCCGAAGTAGGCATCGGTACACGATACCTTGTGCCGAAACCACCGCAACAAAATGTGTCCTAATGTGGATGAGGCTTTATAATAAAAAAAATACAGACAGATAAACATCGTAACCCAAAATTAAATAAACACTAATCTTGGATTTTCTTAAGAAAAAAAGACCCATTTAGGAGCAATTACCTTATCTATTAATAAATTAAATAGTAATCTCGGGAGAGGAATGAAATAAAAAACGAACTTCCTCAAATATTTAGAGGCTTTTAGCGGATATTTTAGACCGGCTAAAATGAGTGGCGTTAAACTTACACCCTGTGGGTTTTCGCCAATTACCTGTGAAATAATAAGTTAATCGAACGATAAACATCGTTCGCTCATCGTGACTCTTTTTTGCAATAGGCCCTCAGAGATTAATAACATAATACAGTTGCACTCTTTATGATAAGGGATTTATTTTAGTCTCGATCTTATACTTTATTCAATGCGCCATTATCAAATGAAAAAAAATACCCTGATAACTTTTTCATCTCTTTTAGTAATTACTTTTTAAACAATGTTTTCTTAATTTTTAATCACTTAGGATAAACGATCCCGCTGACATAACAATTAACAATTAAATTGATGGATTCCTTGATGGAATTTGCTGCTGAGCTAAACAAAGAAATGTTTGCGACAGAATCCTCTGACAAGTCCGTTATTGTAAATTATAAATGGTTCTCTCACAGATTTTTGTCATTTTCCTTATAAACTTGGGGCAACATCATAATTAAGAAAGCGACGCGACGTAGTATCATTCCATTCGCACCATTTGTGTCGCAACATTTTGACAGATTTTCTGAGTGAAATCTTTGAATTTGGCGCATTTCTCACAGTCCCGATTTACATTTTAAATTATTATCTGCTGCGATCTATGTTTGCAAAATATGATCACAAAATCCATGAATATCCTAAGACTTAATTCACATTATGGAAATCTTAAGTGATCACCATTTAATTTTTTTTTAAAAACCTCTTTTTTAATTTTTAGACTGTTAATCTGCTCATTAATTTTCATAAAATAATACTCGACTACGATACGCAATTATATTATTGGCACTTTTGATAAAATCTTTGTTTTGAAATCTGTTTAAAACTAAAGACATTTGTCTATGGGGACAAACAAATAAATCGGATAAAACTCGACTTTTTGCTACCTACATATAAGCAAATAATTTTAATATTCTTCTGCTAATGAAAACCACAGTTTAGTATACTGTTACATGGTCAGGTAAATGGATACATTTGAACTCATGCGGTGGCAAATGAATTAGCATATTAATTCATCTTTGCTCCAGTATTTGCATCACAAAGAGCGTGAAATGATTCAGTGGCCGGAGTGCAAAAACCATTCATATCGCATCAGATACTTATATTAGCCCGCGACTTGGTCCACTTGGAATTTCACTTCCCGTAGGAATTTTCAAAAACTCATTTGCCAATTTTATTTAACCTATTTAATATTATAAATGGAACAGTTTGGATGTTTGTTACTTAATCACGCAAAAACGGCTGAACAGACTTGTATTAAATTTTACATACCGATAGTTTATAATCTGGATTAAAACCATAGGATACTTTTTATCCTGATCAAAGATTCCCTAGGGTCCACGCGGACGAAGTCGCGGGTGGATGCTTGTTTTTAATAAATAATTTTTGAATTTCAGCTCGATCTGACCATTTGTATAAATATTCATAAGTTTATACAGGGTTATTGTAAAACACCAACAACCTCGCAGGA
The DNA here is from genome assembly GCA_963556745.1 of Catoptria pinella. Taxonomy (NCBI): domain Eukaryota; kingdom Metazoa; phylum Arthropoda; class Insecta; order Lepidoptera; family Crambidae; genus Catoptria; species Catoptria pinella. The sequence continues at coordinate 8,399,023 of OY750774.1, read as the reverse complement.
GAAAATTACTAACATCATAAACAACAACATTTGTTCAACTACTTTTCAGAAAACAGACAAAAAAATCGACTTTTCATACAAAACTTGATCAGCTGTTGAAACGTTTGTAATTATTTTTGCCTGTTTTCGGAAAAGTCGTATGAAAATTTTTGTTGATTATGATATTAGTAATCTACTCCTGCGAGGTTGTTAGTGTTTTACAAATAACTCAGTATATACTCATAACTCAATATGAGTATAATATATATACTTAAACTTACACATCGCAAAACTAGCAACAAAATATTCTTCGGTTCAAAAAGTATTAAAATATGGGGTTCTAGCTGTTATATTTTTCTGACCGTAACTGGAGCGCCTGCCGGGGGAATTCACCTCTAGCATTGAAATATAGGTAAATAAAAATAACGTGAGTGTAACAAAAGTGTTGTTTTCTTAGAATAGTAAAAATTCAAAGATCAATATATTTTGACAAGGTTCTTGTTTAATCTTGTTTTGTCTCATTGACGCTGATAGGGAATTATACAAGATGTTACAAAAATACCCCTAATGCCGAATATGGTATATAGGGACCATCAAACTGATCAACTTTTACTATGGGACCAACTCAGAAATTGCGAAAAAAAAATCAGCTGTTTCATACAAAAATCAAAATCGAAAATATCAAAATGTATGAAACAGCTGATTTTTTTTCGCGATTTCAGAGTTGGTCCCATAGTAAAAGTTGTTCAGTTTGATGGTCCCTATCTACCATATTCGGCATTAGGGGTACTTTTGTAACACCTTGTATAGTTATACTTACATATCGCAAAACTAGCAACAAAATATTCTTCGGTTCAAAAAGTATTAAAATATGGGGTTCTAGCTGTTATATTTTTCTGACCGTAACTGGAGCGCCTGCCGGGGGAATTCACCTCTAGCATTGAAAAATAGGTAAATAAAAATAACGTGAGTGTAACAAAAGTGACTCGGTAGCTCAGCGGTCAGAGCATTGGACCGGATATCCAAAGGTCACGGGTTCGATTCCCGTCCGAGAACATGATCTGGTGCGAGTCCTATTTTTTCTAGTATATTATTTAGTATTATATAAAATAGCATTGTGAATGCTTAAATCTCAAAATTTAAAATGTAACAAAAGTGTTGTTTTCTTATAACAGTAAAAATTCAAAGATCAATATATTTTAACAAGGTTCTTGTTTAATCTTGTTTTGTCTCATTGACGCTGATAGGGAATTATACAAGATGTTACAAAAATACCCCTAATGCTAATATGGTATATAGGGACCATCAAACTGAACAACTTTTACTATGGGACCAACCCTGAAATCGCGAAAAAAAATCAGCTGTTTCATACAAAAATTAATTACGAAAATATCAAAATGTATGAAACAGCTGATTTTTTTTTCGCGATTTCAGGGTTGGTCCCATAGTAAAAGTTGTTCAGTTTGATGGTCCCTATATACCATATTCGGCATTAGGGGTATTTTTGTAACATCTTGTATAATTCCCTATCAGCGTCAATGAGACAAAACAAGATTAAACAAGAACCTTGTCAAAATATATTGATCTTTGAATTTTTACTATTCTAAGAAAACAACACTTTTGTTACACTCACGTTATTTTTCATTTACCTATATTTCAATGCTAGATGCTAGAGATGAGCTAGAGGTGAGGTATCTACCATATTCGGCATTAGGGGTATTTTTGTAACACCTTGTATAGGATAGTAGAAAGAGAACACAATTTTTCAACCTTCCTTTATTAAAAAATGAATAAAATTAATTAATAAATATTTGACAACATCACATACAATGTTCCGATTCGAACCAAGGACCTCAGAGATGGCGATACCTTGAAAACCGGCGTGCAAACCACTCTACCATCCGTGGTAGAGTGGTTCGCACGCCTAGTCTAGTATGAAGCAATCAAAGCACCTTCGTTTCATGGCTCCTACAGATTTTAGTTCGGTGACTCCTACGTGCTGAGCAACGGGAAAAACCGTAGTTTTACCCGCCGGGTATGCGCTGGGCAAAAAATTGAACCGCAAATAAGCCGCCGGCTTGGTTCGGTATGCCGCGGTACTCGCCGACTCAGTGTGTACAGAGCGATTAATTTAACAACTGAAGTGACTAACTTCATAGCACTTGCAGTACAAAATGACGTATTTTAATCTTTTAAGTTTACTCTTTGCCATATATTATAGAGTGAAGTTGCAGCGGATCACTGTCTATTATCAATTTAATAGCATTGTACCAGCTATTATTATCGCATGAATGTTTAAAAATATACATCTTTAATTTTGTATTACACAAAGGAAGTTCAAAGTTAAACACTTGTAGTATTTATAAATTCTTTATTTAATGCTATTATTTACAGTCGTAATGTTCATGGCAGGTAATTTACAAATAAGTTTTAATACCTACCTAGTGTCGTAATTTAAGGTTTTGTTGTGGGTCACTCAAATATTTACATAACATTTTCCCTAAAACTAAATAACGCTTACAAACAATTTTATTTAGCGAAGTACAGAGACGACATTTTATAAGATTGGATCATTGGATCGCTCTTTGAGAAAGTAAAGGATCTAAAGAGCAACAAATTAACTTGCTCGTAGAAAATGTAAGCAATAGTAAGTTACTAGGTCTGGGAAATTAATATCACAATTCAATAGTTAATGAAAAGTTAAGTTATGATAAATATTAATCACACATTTTACGTCAAAAAGAGAACAAATTCGTTTTGATTCCTCACAAACAATTTTTCTTAATTTTTTTAACCGAAAAGGGGTTTAACGTTCAAAGTGATTTCTTCCAGATTTTTTTTGCGGTTGGTTGGTATACAATACTTATTACATAAAATGTGACCACAATTTGCATGAAAAAACTATACAACAATAATTCCAAAGCAAATGTAATGGAAGAAGTTTCATATCTAACATTTCTCATTAAATTAGTCAGAATAAAACAGATGCTATTTATTACTTACGCACTAAATTGTTTTATTTTCAATATTTCTTTTCTATTTCTAGAATTGGTTTACTAGTACAACTATTTACAAATGTATCCCTATTTTTAACATATTTTTTTGATATGCCATTTTATGATTGTTATATTTGTAGTGGTTACATAATTTCGTTGGCAACAATATGTACTTTACTCAAAACTATTTTACTTAACAATAACAAACACAAAAGACAATAATTACTTTGTTAACTTTTTAGTGAGTTATACATAAAATAAAATTGGTTTGTATTATATCGAGGCATTTCAATTTACTCGTAATGGAGATATGGAGATCGGAAAAGCTTATTATCTCACAATTCACTATAATTACGATAAACGACATAAATCACAATTGATCATGTATTACGTTCTGCAATATAAATTTGTTTATTGAAAGAGCCTCATCGTTGAATAATTAAATTAATTTCCTTCAGTTGCAAAATATATTTTTAAGGCAAGGCAGTTCAAGAAATCTACTCTTTCATTATCTCTTTAGGATATGGTTGATTATTGCATTGCTTTAATTGTCGCTTCGCCAGAAATTTGACGTTTGGTATATTTTTATTGATTTCTGGAATACTGGACCATTTATTAAAAATATACTCGGTTATTGTGTAAGATCAATAAAAATTGTATGTTTGCATAAAAAAAAATCATATCACTGTCGTAGAAAATTACGAAACCTGACGATTCGAAGTTTATTTTTATAAGTTTTTATAGAGCTATTCAGGATTTTTTTACAGAGTTACCAAGCCATTTTTAAATATTCTGTTCGGTTGTTGTGTTTCTTTGTTTCTTTTTCAGTCTACAGTAATTTTTGTAAAGTAGAATTCTACATCAGGACTTCACATTGGAAGCTCTAAAATCAATTTTCGTGAACTATGGCCTCGCCTTAAGTCACATACAGATAATAGAGTATTTTAACGAGAACTAAAAACTTAGTGGATTGTGAGGTAAAAAGTGATATTAAAATACCTACCAACATTTATTTTTGTAAGTTTTTTTCTATTTGTTGTAAAAAAAACTAAGTAATATAGTGAAAGGCGCAAACGAAATCCAGTTCCAGTGATGGAATGAACACGGATTTCTAAGGCTGGCCCCAGACCTACCGGTTTCATTTCTTTGCTTTGCTGTTTTAGTAGAACATAAATGTGTAAATCATAAATGTGGGCGACATTCATGGAATTGTATACTTTATTATTTGATGAGCTCCAGTCGACTTACGCGGACATTTACCATGATATTAGAAAACTAGAAGATTTTCTTTCAAATTCTATAGCATAAATGGTAAATTAAAACCTTTTTTCGTAATGTAAGATGCATAAAAACTCAATAAAAATCGACAAACAGATAAAAAAGAGCAGTCTCAACTGAAAGATTTCTAATAGACTAGAAAAACTCCGGACCGAAAGCTCATTTTTCTCAAACCTACTCACAACTTTTATAACGAAACGTTCTTAATTTTAATAACAATCGTTTTATTTACATACATAAGTCTTAGTTTACCTATTGCATAAACGCAAAAACGTTATATTACAATCATCGTACCAAACGTTAAAAAGAAGTAAATAGGACCTAAACGGTTTAAAGTATGTACCTATCATATTTTTAATCTAAAACATGATTTAAATAAAATAGGAAATGTATTATACGTACTTATTGGGTTTCCCTCACCAATAGTGTACAGTCCAGTTCATAAATATGTAAGCACTTTTGACAGTTGTTGACTTTTATTACAAATACATAAGGTTGATGAACTGTCATAGGGCATATTATCGAACTCGACTGTACGTGTTTAGTATATTTTAATCAGTTTTTTGCATCGGTTCTAGATATAATACGTACGTATATAAGTACTTTTATCTCTAAAACTTGTCGTTTTCCAACTTTATTTTTCGTTTTAGCTACCTATCTACTTCTTTTGATAATAACAGGAAAAAGAATAACATTTTTTTCGTGCACTAAATTGACATTTATATCACGAATTGGAGTGGAAATAACTTATCATCTTGAAACGTGCGAAATTAATTTGATATTGCTCCTATTAACCGAATGAAGAAGGAATTGAAAGCTACTAAAAGTTACATATTTTATGTATGGCAACACTGATATTAGCACTAGAGTGGGGAGCGTAAAGGCTTGATGGCTGCGACATCCCGTCGATTCGACAGTTGGCAGCCAATTGTTGTCAAGAACCGACTGTTCAATTACGTTTTGCATCGTGTCTATAAAAGAAAAATCACAAATGAGCAAGTATGATATTTATCAGATGTGATGATTTAGTTTTTCTGTGCTTATTTAGATTTTTAAGCCTTGTTAAGAGCGCGTAGTCTGGATATTAGCGCCGCCATTGGAAAAAAATCAAAGTGAAAAAAATCATAATAAAGACGAAATTGTGAATTATCTCTCTGTAGTGCACTCCAAGGAAGCTTTGCGGTACTTTTTATCGCTCAAACAATATTTTCTAGCCTGTCGTTTAGTTTAATGGAGTTTTTTTTGCGAAAAGTAGCCACTATTAGCAATAAAACTCCATTAATCTAAACGAGCAATCTAGAGAACCACAAAGCTTCTTCGAAGTGCACTACACAGAAATAATTCACAATTTCGTCTTTATTTAATCACTATAGTTTTTTTTCCAATGGCGGCGCTAGTGTGCAGACTACGCGCTCTTAACAAGGCTTAAAACATAGTAGGTGCAAATGTATGCATGATGTTTTTGTAACTTACCATACGTAGTAACATCGGGCGTATAGAACTTTTGCTCTGCAGGCTGCAGTGGCACCACGAACCCTAAAACAAGTTTTAATGAGAAATGATAAAAAACTAGTGGGAGTCGGATTCGCACACTGAGAGTTCCGTTCAAATTTGTAAGTACTTAAATAAAGACTATTTTATTTTTTATGATTTAATTTACAAAAGTTTTCAGACTTTTCCCTGTACTTGTAGTATAAGACGATATCACTTGCCAAATTACATAGTTCTAGGTCAACGGGTAGTCCCCTTTAAATGATTCCCTTGAGAGTGTCTGAATATGCGTTTTTTGCGGCATAAACGGCCGTATCCGTATCCTTCACGCGTTCCTGAGATAAAGGGTCTTGACAGATAGACAGACAAACAGACCGACAACAAAGTGATCCTATAAATAAGGGTTCCGTTTTTCCTTTTGAGGTAAGGAACCCTAAAAACTAATTTGACCAGTAAATTAGATACAAATACCTGAAGGCTTTTTATTGACTCAATATACAACATGTTACAAAAATACCCCTAATGCCGAATATGGTATATAGGGACCATTAAACTAAACAACTTTTACTATAGGACCAACTCAGAAATCGCGAAAAAAAATCAGCTGTTTCATACAAAAATTAAAATCGCAAATATCAAAATGTATTAAACAGCTGATATTTTTTCGCGATTTCAGAGTTTGTCCCATAGTAAAAGTAGTTCAGTTTGATGGTCCCTATATACCATATTCGGCATTAGGGGTATTTTTTTAATATGTTGTATATGGATGTAAAACACATTTTCGAAAATTTTGAAAAAGCTTTTCTCGATTTACAATAATGTCTTCATCGTTAATATGATTTCCGTTATATTATATCTGTGTTGTTTACTCACGAGGCGGGAAGTACTCGGTGGTGGTCGGCGGTGGCGTCGTCGTCGTCGTAGTGGTTGTAGTAGTTGTTGTAGTTGTTGTGCTCGTGGTCGTCGTCGTGGTCGTTATTTTGATTTCTATGGGAAAAATTGAAGGGTTAACTTATAGGTGCAATTATTTACTTTCGTTTCAACTTCATCTACAGTAGAATGAAATTCATGTATAGAATTCCACCACTTGTGGAAATGCCAGCAATATACAAGGTGTTACAAAAGTACCCCTAATGCCAAATATGGTAGATAGGGACCATCAAACTGAACAACTTTTACTATGGGACCAAGATTGAAATCGCGAAAAAAAAATCAGCTGTTTCATACAAAAATTAATTACGAAAATATCAAAATGAATGAACCAGCTAATTTTTTTTAGCGATTTCAAAGTTGGTCCCATAGTAAAAGTTGTTCAGTTTGATGGTCCCTATCTACCATATTCGGCATTAGGGGTACTTTTATAATACCTTGTATAAGGTCATTAACTTTTTTCAGGCAATGATTTTTTTTTATTTAAATCGGTTCAGTAGTTTAGAAGATAAGGTACCTCCCACATTCTAACTTACAAACTTTGCTATCTGTTTTGCATCTACAGGGTGATTTTAAAGTCAAGTGACAAACTTACGGGAAATGTGCAGTCCATGAAACTGATCAACTTTCTCTAAGAAATGTTTTCTCTTAAATCGACATACGTTGGCAATTTTGGGTCACCTATGTGAAACCAATCTTCAAGGCGTTGCTTCGACTTTCAATTCAATTTGTGTCAGACGCATGCAATATTGTCTTTAAAACCGTGCGCTTTTTTCCTTTTCAACTTTCTGCCATACTATTTTGTCTTTTTTTTTCAGAGATAGGGCTTATGCTATTGATGGCAATGGAGCATGCCTCCGTTGAAAGCTCAAGAGGAACGGAAAAGTGACTGTGTCAAGACACAACTTATTACTCTGACTGATATGTATATTTTTTGTATTTCGATAAAACAATAGTATATTACAGCCGAGAACGGAAAGCCAGCGTTTACATTGTCGAGGATGGTTTGTGCTAAATTCGAGGCAATGTAAATAACTTCCCGTACAAGGCTTGGATAGCGCTTTTCTTAAGAAATGCAAGAAAATAAAAAATCCCTTATAAAAATGTGTGGCCATGTGAAATGACTAGTGCGGGAAGTAGGAAGTATTAGGGAAGTAAGTATTGAAATTCGTTTTCGCACTGTTCACCAGACCGCCACGTAAATGTGGAAACAGCATTCTTTTTTCAAATGTAATGTGAATATTTCAGAGCATAAGAGCGCTTTCACATTAGGTCGCAAGTAGTGCAGCAGCAGCGCGACAGCAGCGCGGCAGCCGCGCGACTGCAGCGGATGCCTTCTTATTACAAATACAGCCGCGCGACTTGTTTAGATTAGGGTGGCGCAGTTCCACTGGCTCGAAGCCGACTGTACGCACGCGGCTACCGCGATACCGTCCGCTATGACAATCACGTGTCGCACGACTGTCGCGCTGCTCTTTTTAATATGAATTTATGGCTTTCTATAGACAGCGCGATTGTCGCGCGACAGTTGCGCTGCTACTGCCGCGTCGCTTGCGGTTTAGTGTGATGAGAAAATAAACTTACTTAGAACAATATTTTTGTTAGTGTTGCGGTAAACTGACCAGGTGATAAACCGACCCCTTTGTCATACCAACATTTTTTTAAACAATATTTCGTTTTCTTGCATCTATATAACTATACAAATCTTACCATAAAGCCTAATAGTTCCTTCAGCTTTTCCAATAGTATTTGTTGAAACGCAAGTGTAAGTGCCAGAATCTTCTGTGCTGAAATCTGTGATAGTCATTGCCATTCTCGTCTGATACGTAAAAAGACGTTCTTCTGTTAAGTCGTATTTTTCTCTGAAACAAAATGGGACATTTAGTAAAACTATCTGAATTATATTTTGAACTAAATATGTACAATTGAAAATTGGTCCATAAATCAAATCAATTTTTAAAACGTGAAACATTTTCCTGAAAGTATTAAATGAATACTTCTTTATTGCACTGTAACAATGTTGTCACTGTAACTGACAACATTGTTAAATAGACAAATTATGAACTTTTTGAGCAAAGGAGGAGTTGAGAGACTATAAAAGAGATCTTTGTGAGCAAAAGTATGATAATAAAAATATCCTTTAAAATAATAAATACCTTTTTTGTTAGGTTTTAAATTAACATACATGAGTAATAAATAATAATATATGAGTATCTTACCCTGCAAGAATCATTTCCTCGCCCCCTTTCAGCCAATAGTTAATGGATTGAGGGTAAGCTTCTACGAAGCATTCTAATCTGGTGTGTGATCCTGTGGGGACACCTATCACCTTCGTCGCTACCACTATTGAAGGTTGGACTGTGGAGAAAAGGCAGTATGAAGCAATATGATAAAAGTTACGGTTGGACCATATCTGTCAGCACAGTATCGCCTTTTCGTCGCTCTATCCTTTTCTGTCGCTCAGAACCGCCATTTGATAGAGCTAAAAAGATAGTGGGAATGCAACAGCACGCGGCGGAATCCTCGAGGTGATCGCATTCCCGCTATCTTTCTCGCTCTAGCAAATGGCGGTTCTGAGGCGGCAAAAGGCGATTTGGTGATGATAGATCTGATGTGGTCCAACCCTTACTAACATTCTTAACAATAATTAACTTTTGTCTACTAACTACAGCCAGGACCAACAGCTTAACGTGTTTTCCGAGGCCAAGATTAAATCATTGCTCCGAAGCACGGAAGAGCTCTAGATGTTTTTTTTTCCTTAGAGAAGGCCTGTGCCCTAGCAATGGTGACATTAAAAAATTTGTCATGATAATGGTGATCATTTACTCTTTGTCATTATTTATTTTTCTTGTTTCATACTTTATACTTACAGTTAACACTTAGCATGATACGTTTGCTGACGGAGGGAGGTACGTCGTTCGATGCGATGCACAGGTATGCTCCCATCTGTCGACGCTCCACCTTCGTTAAGTTCAAGTTGGGCCCCATGAACATGTCCACTGTTAAAAAAGGTAACCATTACGCTATCCAGTTTACGTCTCCCGATTCTAAATACGGCCAATCAGGCTTAGTTACGCCGCGAAAACTAAGCTTTATCGGTTACTTTAACTTTCAATTGCATCTTCGGTGTGTATATTAGATGTATCATAGGTAAAATAAGAGTTTTTTATTTCACATGGTAAACAAAAAAGTACTTATGACTTAAATTCATGACCTGTGGCAAACAGATCAAATATTCGCAATTGACCAACTGGGTCATCGGGACATTAAGATTCCTGCCGTTATTAATTATCTTATGACTAGCTATGTCCGAATAAGGTATGTGCGAATATGGTAGGTACTATACCTACCTTATTCGCTGCTATCTTCAGAAATATGTAAAAACGCAATATTATTTACTACTTGCCATAAATCCAAATTAAACCTTATTTTTTTCTTTATGAAAAAATCTTGTTAAAATTTTAACGCCACATGAGTTTATTATTAATTTGTTTGAAATTCAAAAGCAAAGCAGCAAAGGAGACGAGAAAATGAGTAATAGCTGGAAACACAAAAATGAGTTCAGAACCGTAAACCGACGCTGACAAGAGCGTTTAAAAAAAATCTTCCGCTCCCCAATTTCGCTTCTTACTGTGCGGAAAACAATTATTTGATGAATATTCATAGGACCACCGCGAACGGTAACCTCAGCAAAATTATGTAGTCCAAAGAAATAATTTTAACGTAATAAATGTAACGCACTTGAATAATTTCTTTCCTCTGTGGAACTGGAGATAATTTTAATAAAATAACGCGATTTGGCCTCTCTTCTAAACGATGTTTTGTTTTATTAAAGTTTATCAATTTTTCTTGAATAATGATAAAACCAGATCTGGACTTAGGTACTTTTTGCAGTATTTACCGTGAGCTTTGTTTATTTTAAGCTAGTTATGAGCATTTAAACTATGCACGACCTACCATGGCGATAATGAAATTAAACTTGCTTCATAAAGAATAGAGACAATCCTCGTAGCTAAAGAAAAAGTTAACAGTCGTTTTGTTTGTCAATGCCCCTAGTTCGCAAAAGTTTAGGGTCGTTACTGTCGGCATTACGACATTTATTTTACTTTAATACTTTTTCTATCATAACGAGACCAAGAAACTTTCTTCTTCACCAATTAGTGTTATATTATTGCTACCGATTTTCGGTACATAATTAATCACTAATTGCTGGCCGAACGACATTAACCAGAAGGCGAAAATGAAGTTTTATTACGCGATTTATTTGAGGGCAGACAATAAATACTAATCAGGCGGCTGTTAGCGTCGTTGTGAATAAAACCTAATGAGCAATTTAGTTCGAAAAGAGTCGGTTTTGTGAAAGTTACCTTTATTGGAGAGCAGTTACCGTAAAAAGGTCTAGAAATTCTAAGACTATGTTTTATAAATGTTAATCGAGTTTCATTTTTCATAAAACAAAATGTTAAATTTACTTATTGTGAAAGAACAGTCAAGTCACTATTAAAAAGTAAAGATTTCCAATATTCTAGTTACAAGAACCAATTAAGAGTTAAAAATAGTATTTGGAAAAAAAAACTTATCTCATTGATTTCTTTTTGTTCGTACCTAATTTTATTTTTTAATATTCACAAAAAGTTAGATTTTATTGAAAATCGTAATAAAAAGTTAGAAAGTACACAATTTATTATGTAAAGAATTCTTACATGTATTCAACTTTAATATTTTCTTAGTTAACATTATGTCTTACCATTGTGAAAAGAGAAATATATGTAGCTTACTCCCGCAAAAATATATGCAGGATGCACCGCCCGCCCGCCCACAAAAAAATGCACATGCACACCACAAAAATATCAGTGCACAATACTTGCATTTAGCATGACAGCGACACACCTTGCACCTTCACCAATTAGACTACTCTACACGTGTTTCGCCCCAACCCGGAGCATCCTCAGGAGTTAGATCGTGCGTGAACCAACACCGATTCTTTGTGTTGTCCCGAGTCTTCTTTTTCTTTCGGTGTTGGTTCACGCACGATCTAACTCCTGAGGATGCTCCGGGTTGGGGCGAAACACGTGTAGAGTAGTCTAATTGGTGAAGGTGCAAGGTGTGTCGCTGTCATGCTAAATGCAAGTATTGTGCACTGATATTTTTGTGGTGTGCATGTGCATTTTTTTGTGGGCGGGCGGGCGGTGCATCCTGCATATATTTTTGCGGGAGTAAGCTACATATATTTCTCTTTTCACAATGGTTTGGGACTTCCGCCAAGTAATGCCTGATTCAATCAAATATTATGTCTTACCTTTTCTCAGTTCCCCAACTTCATTTCTCAGCTGTATATTGGTGCCATCTTCTCTCCGCCACAGTATCCGTGGCAGGGGCCGTCCACCAGCTCTGCAGGAGAGGCTCGCATCCTGACCTTCAAGTGCCACCAGATCCCCGCTGGTACCTTCATCCATTATGTTCGGTGGCACTGGACAGAAAAACAAAGAATAAGATTCTAAAAAGTTAACAGGGCCTCGATTCTGATAATATCATAGTGATAATCGTGTCTCAATGATATTTCAATTGTACTCATTTGCTTATTACACGACTGCCCAAAAAACAAAGAGTGTAATGTGTTTTAAAAAACAAACAACATGGCGACTGAACGACGCCACTTTCTAATGTGAATAAAAAAATATTTCTTCAATTATTACAATATGTGCATCAAATGAAAGGCCTTGATGAGCCCATTCCAAAAGTATATAATTTGTCACTAAAATGTGTGAAATAACAATAAATAAGTTTAAAATAGTATATTATGCAATTAGTGTAGAATGGACAGATTTAAAGCGAGGGCCATAGATGAATCACGAGCAAGTGAAGGATTCTAACGATTCAAGTGTTAGAATCCTGAGCAACGCGAGTGATTCATTGCTCTCGATTTAAATACGTTTTATTCAAGAGTTGCATACTATATACTTTATACCATATACTTATGTTACAATGCGACAGGGTCTTTTGCACTTTTTCACATTTTTTTTACCCTCATCAACAAGGTTCTTCGATTTAATTGTATCGTCGACTAAGTAGTCAAACTCTTTAGCTAGCCAGGTGTTTATTTTTCGTTACGTTTACGTGACGTTTTCTATATTAAGTTATGACATTTCCAGGAGCTAATACGGCCTCAGATATCAGTACATGCTATCTTAAAAAACTTTTGCCAGGCATCAGATGGATCGGTACCGAGACATGGACTTTGACATTTAAAAAAAACAAATCATATACTTGGACTAAAAATTCCTACGTCAATTTAAAACGCAATAAAAAAAACATCTGAGAATTCAAAAAAAAATCATATTCCTTTTTTGTGTATATCAACCGAAATAATACCTAAGTATTTAAATAATCAAGCTGAACATGGAAAGAAATTATAGCATCAATTTCATACTTTCATATTTTCCAACTCAAAAAGTTTTAAAAACCAATCATGTTATTTTTAAACACGAGGCCAAGTTTTATCAATCTATAACGAAGATTGAACAAAACCATTAAGAAACCATTACCATATAATATGCAAATACATTTTTTATGGAAAATTTCATAAAAAGCTGCCCTCGCCGTAGCTATTTACGTTTACCTCTCAAGAGATAAATAATCTCAGCGGAAAATAATTACCTTAACTTGAATTTTTCCTGTTTGCTGCACGGATACCCATAATTCGTACGATACGGCTACTTTAATAAATATTTGATTACAAATTAAAATTAATTACCGACCCCGGTTCACAACGCATTATGTTCAATGAATTACTATCGTTGCTATAATATAAAGAGCGTTTTACATCGAAATTGCAGAACCAAAGTGGTCTTTTATGCAAATTAGCCTGAAATTAAAACCAATATGAGTCGAACATTAAATTATTTTAATTTCGCTGGCTTGTTCAATGGATGATGGATATTATTATGAACCTTCTTAAAAAGTATGAGTTATTTTCTAAGAAGAGGTGGGTAAATTTTTTTTTCGATCTCAAAAACTGCCCATGCTAGACTTACGCTGTTGAATAGTGTTTTGCTTATATGGATGAGATTTTTGGGATGAAATGGTTTTTTGGAAACAAGGCCAAAAAAAAAAATTACCTAAATATTATTTTTTAAACTTAAATATCTCAAAAACTGCCTATGGCAGAATTACTCTGTAGAAGATTTTTTTGGTTATTTGGATAAGATCTTTGAGATAAAACAGTTTTATGGAAGCGACAGCGCAAAAAAATGACCCAAATATTATTTTTAAAACTTAAATATCTAAAAAACTGCCCATTGTAGACTTACGGTTTTCGATAAGATCTTTGAGACGAAACGAAAGAGCTTTTTGGAAGCGATATCGCAAAAAAATGACCCACTTTTTACTCATACCCCTTTATAGTACGTGCATAGGTCGGTCAGAAGCTTACGTATTTCCAAATGATAGATTTTATTCTTAATTTATTAATAAAGGACTCGAATTGATCTTTTCTCTCTTAAACCCGTTTAGTGAATGGTAATATCGGGTCTTAGACATGTAAGTAAGTAAATAAGTAAAGGCGAAATCGATTTGTAATAAGCGGAGATCAAACTCGACATTTATAAAAATATATTAAGCAAAACTAAGCTTCATTAAACAAGCAAACAATTTCTATTACGGCAACCTTGTTCATCTCATAATTTTATTTATTTTGTGGGTACATTCAAACAATTGGAGCGATAATTATAATATCCGTATTCTCTAGTTATTTGTGGAAATTACCCGCGATTTGAAACAATTTTCTTAATGGATGTCTAGACTCTAGGCAGTTTGGCCTTGACTTCATCTGTCGAATACAAATGTTCAGCAATTTGAGATAATTACTTTTTAGCTAAACTGATTTCTTGGGAATTGTACTTTGGATAATCACAAAATTAATATTCTATAATCTAAATTGCTACACGTGCTTCATGATTTATTAATAAAATCATTTTTTTATAATCATACTAGATGACTCGGCAAACGCTGTTTTGCCATATAAACTGATCAATTATCGACCGCCGAGAGTAGAAAATTATTAAAGTACAAATATCGCCATCAATAAATAGGGGTAGGTGGTAGAAGGGTGAAAATTTAGAGTTGTATGTATTTTTAATGCAGAATCATAAAAAAATATTGTCCAAAAATAAAAATTTATTTGTTTGGGGTAGACCACACTTATCACTTAGGAAGGAGTATGAAAAATAGTTCACGTCCTATTCTCAAACCTACTGAATATACACACGAAATTTCATAAGATCGGTCAAGCCGTTTCGGAGGAGGTTTGTTACAAACACTGTGACACGTGAATTTCATATAATAGATATTATGCATATGCCTATTGCTATAGGCAATTGCTATAGGCTTGACATGCATATGCCTATTGCTATAGGCTTGACATGCATATGCCTATTGCTATAGGCATATGCATGTCAAGTATATTGCCACTTGCTAGTGGCATTATACTTGATTTTGATACAAAATAGATATCACGTGCTCTTCAATAAAAACAGTATACAGTAAACAGTAATATTTATAAATAAACGTTTCACAGAATTAAGTCACAATTCCATCAGAAAATTTAATTGCCAATATCCACACGACAGATAAAAACAATTCGGAATGTATCTTATATACAGTAACGGAATGCCCAGAATAGTGCTCACGGACAAAATGTTTCGTCCGTAAATCACTACCTCAGAACAAAACGAGCGATGTACCATTACGACTACGTACGTGAGTGCGCGACTATTAAGCCGCTTGCCCATTTTGGAAACTAGTGTTGTAAATGTACTGTAGGCTACCGGTAGAATACGGTAGCTATGGAAGATTACTTAAAAGTAAGAATTTCACAACTATTTAACTAGATACCTATAAGTACATCTTTTACCGTAATTGTTACAGGATGGTGTCGTTGTAGTAGGTACGTGAGTGCGCGACTATTAAGCCGCTTGCCCATTTTGGACACTAGTATTGTAAATGTACTGTAGGCTACAGGTAGAAAACGGTAGCTATGGAAGATTACTCAAAAGTAAGAATTTCACAACTAAATAAATAAATATAAATAAAATAAATATTTGACAACATCACATACATTGTTCCGACTTCTAAGTAAGTAGCTAAAGCACTTGTGTTATGGAAATCAGAGACAATGGTGGTAACACAAACACCCAGACCTGAAAGCTAACGCCAAGGCGTTCAATTTTGTATAAAGAAAAACGCTTAGAAACGTTTGCCGTTTGAACCCATGTTGGGTTTTAGGAAAGGTAGGCTTATACAATTTTACATTACTTACTTATATTTCCAAGAAAATGTTCTTGGTTCCTTTGATCAAGACAAAGTTCTTGAAAAGTGATCATAACTAGGCAAATTTGATCGAATAGAATCATTGTACAGTTGAGAACCAATTAGCAATTCGTTACGCTCGATCACGTGACTGTTCGTTCGCTTATGTCAATCCCATACAATGTCATTCTATTCAACTAGCGTTAATTTTAGTAGAATGGCCATTTGAGTTGGCCCACTGAGCCAATATACAAAAGTTAGTTTTTCTAAATTGACCCAACCGGGGATCGAGACCGGGACCATGCTTGCCAATTTTGGAAACTAGTGTTGTAAATGTACTGTAGGCTACCGGTAGAATACGGTAGCTATGGAAGATTACTTAAGGCTGGCCCCAGACCGGTTTCATATCTTTGATTTGCTGTTTTAGTTGAACAGGGGCTACCAGCTAACGCATCGAACTTCGGAAAGTCTCCCGGGCTTCAAATTAAAACAGATAAATCGAGCCCCAATCGGGCCAAAATGGCGAACCCTAATTTACGATGTCACACGAACATCGCAATCTTCTAAATAACTACAATACGAAACTTCTTACTTCGATTTATCTGTTTTAAGTTGAAGCCCGGCAGACTTTCCGAAGTTCGATGCGTTAGCCGGTACGGCCCCCTGTTCTACTAGAACAGCAAAGCAAAGAAATGAAACCGGTAGGTCTGGGGCCAGCCTAAAAGTAAGAAGTTCATAACTATTTAACTATATCTAGTTAAATAGTTATGAACAAGTACATTTGTTGCAGGATGGTGTCGATATTAATATTTGTATTATGTTATAACTACAAATAAAACTTTTTTTAAGGTAACGGCAATAAAAATAGTGAGTTTTGTTAAACCATTTATTTGAAACCTACGAAAGCTAACGTAGTGTACCGGTAGGCTGTTATTAGTAGACTACATTTCACATCCCTATTCCGAACGGGGAAACAGTTCCTTTGAGCTGCTTATTTATTTACCAGGTTTTTGCTGCGAAGATTTATAGTCAGTTGTTTTGTAATGGCGAATTGATGCGGTAAGTTTACGCAACCCTACTGGGAGTGTTTAAGTTTTGCCTTTAGCGAAATAAGGAAGATGAAGTTTAACCTGCAAAAAAATAGACGACCGTATGAAAAATAACAAGGACTATGAAAATATACAACGGGCACGAAAAAGTACACAGTCGTGTTTGTAAAGTAGAGTGAAAGAGAGAAAAGAAGATACTTTCGTATCGAATCTCAAGAAGTAACCTACGAATTACATGTTAAATTAGAAAATTTCATATTTTGATACTTTTATCCGTTATTTTTGGCTTTCGAAAACAAGTTAAGTAAAATAGCAAAAAATACCTTATAAATAAATGCTTGGACAATTTCACACAGCGCCATCTAGCCCCAAGCTAAACAAAGCTTTTGGGTATGGGTGCTAAACAACTGATATACTACTTATAAACTTTTTGAAAATATATTTATTATACATAGTAACACCCAGACCCGTCACAGTAATTAAAATTCATCACTTTAATTTCGAACCTGGGTACCACTTGCGTGGTAGACCGACATGTTGACCACTGCACCACTTAGGTCGTTATGAATACAGTGAAGACATTCATCTTGATACGTAACACTCTTTAATTAATGGTAGGTTAATATTATTATATTAAGTTACCAAATGTGCTCATGTGAATACCTCACGACTGCGATTTGCGATATTTTTTGGAGAACTGCCAAGAAAGCAGCTGGAAATGTTTCAAAGGCATAATTATGATGCCAAATATGAACTCTGTAGCCAGCCTTCAGCGATTTCATATGTAAATATTATATTATACGGCTTAATATTGCAACATTTGTTCAGGATATTATTAAATTATTATTAGCAATATTGAATTAAAACCATTTACGCAATTTTATTGTCTTGCGTTTCTGGACATGATCACAGCAAATTAAAGTGCCAAAACATCGGGAAATGCATAAATTGAATCAAAAGAGTAAAAAACATTATTAAAACTGCTTTATAAAATAAAAAATGTATGACACAAGTGCTTTAGCTACTTACTTTGGAATCGGAGCAATGTATGTGATGCTGTCATTTAAAAAAAATAGTTTTGTTTTAAAAGATACTAAATAAATTATTCATCATCACTTTACATCACATCACTTTCAAATTTTCAATGTTTAATATTTGCCCTCAAAACTATAAGATACGAAATTAAACGAAATTGTAGAAGATAAATTAATTGAAAATACTCAAACCATAATGTAATTTAAAACCTATTCAGGACATAAAATCATGAAAATCTTATAAATACATCGTAAAATTCGCTATCAAAAGCAGGATTACCGATGTTACTAAGTACAAAGTAATTCTTTCCCAAAGTAAACTTGCGGTCATAAAAAACGGGTCACCACGTTATTTTCATACAAACATGCTCACTTCACAGTCACATAAATAAAAATGGTTGTGCATCTCTGCAATTAAATGTCTCAATGGCTTGTCCAAAATATCATCTCTTCAATAAATATTTGAATTAGCTACAGAACCATCTCAATTTCGTCAAAACTGCAGTAAAGCAATGCATAATTTTAATATCATATAACATCGTACCTATGGAAAGAAAAAATTGGCTTGTACTTACCTTTCCTTCTTTTTGAATAAATTTTAGAAGTATCTATACTTATTCAACATTCTTATTCGAATGGTGAACACGTAACTAATCAACATACAAATCATTGCCGAAATGCACAACCTCTTTTTATGAGACTGTTAAGTGAGCATGTTTGTATGTTAATAATGTGGTGACCCGGTTTCTTTGTCCGCGAGTTTATAATTCCACACGCCCTTTAATTTGCTTGTCTTTCAATTTATTACGTACCAGGTTTATATTAAGGTCGCTTTTCTTGTTTATGTAGAGTAAATTCAGTATAGAAAGCTTCTAATTGGATTCAAAACACGAAAAATTTTGTTTTCGCCGCTTTTTATACCTCATGAATAGGAAATTTTCTTGTTAAAATTCAACTCAGCTAGTTTCTGCCTGACTAGAGGTGATAGCTTAACCCTTACTTATCATTTTTCTTCATTAACCACAATTTGTTCGTATGGATTTTAATAGCGAGTTCTATTTCATCGAAGCAAAATTGAGATTCATTTATCAATCCAGCATACATGAGTAGTTTCTGTATTCATATTATCAAGTGAATCTAAAATAACAATGAATGACTGATTTTGACCACCAAAATTACACTTTGAATTGGTTTTAACCATAATGTAAGCTTATTTTATTTTGAAAGGGTTTAATACAATTGCGAAGATTTGAAAGTCAAAGCTTGATATTTTTTTATTAATATAAAATATTGTTAATGACACATTTCTATATATTAAAGTCCACCTTGTATATCTTTGTCATGAAACATCAAAGATGGAAATTGTCGCAATATATTTTGCAATAATATAAATTAAAAACTGTTTTTTCCCGACTTTTCGACACCATTCCACGGGTCGTGGTAAGGCCCCTAGAAAGGTGTCGAAACGTCGAGAAATCAAAAAACCAATAAATCCGAAGTAAATAAATCTAAAATAACACCTGAATTAATAGGTAATATACGCGCCGTAATCCGTAAAAAGAGTTTGTACATATTTGCTCGTAAAGGGTCTCTTATTACACCAATTTCAATATCGTATTGTATCTCATTACGTACTTGTGCGTTATTGTAATGTAAAACGCACGGTTTATCAAGATGCTCCGTCTAAAACGAAGGGTACTTTTTTAATCTTAGCGAAGAGTTTTTATCTCAGAAAAGAGGTCAACATTTTATGAATAAATTTGAACTTCTTTAACAAGTGATTAAAAATTTATTCGTTTAAGAAAGTCCGAGTTTTATTTATTTCCTCGCAAATATGTTATAAAACGTCGTATGACATACGTGCGCTGTGATAATTACCGCACTTATATCATAATGTACGATTTATTTCTAATGAACTATACGCGCGGAAGTCTTATAAGTGTATATGAAAACTACTTACCTAGAACATCAACACATCCTATTTGTTTCTTCATCGTGCTTGTGTTGATCTGACACATATAGCAACCCCGATCTTCCACCTTCAGAGGTCTGATGTGGAGCTGCCAGGACCTTGGGGAGTCGTTGGTAACAGCATACCGTGAGCTGTGGGTCACCAGCCTCGTGTGAAGAGTGAGGATGGTCTGATCGTCAGCTCGGATCCAGGCCACCTGAGAACGACGAAGGAACATTATTAAATGTTTGTTTTATCTTTGGACTCTACCTATTCGTTGCTTTGGGGTTAATCTGAGCTTTAGACATGGTGTTTGGCATTACCCTTATAAAACAGAATATGGTAGTTAGGGTAAGGTACCAAGCATACAACCTCTGAGTATAAAACCTGAAAACCACCACATGACTGAATAATTTGTTTTTTTTAATTTGTATATTTTCGAATGGTTTCAAACTGTTACCGACCAGCAACGCTACAGCCTTTTTGGGTTTCTCTTTGGTCTACCTTCCAAATTCTAAATCTCAGTGACATCTTTTATAAACAATTGTAAATAGTAGTTGTCAATAAACTACTAAAAGGGAAAAGCGTTTTTTTAGTGGTTCAAGCCCTATCCTCAACACAAACGTATAAAATAAAAATGCAAATAAACAAATTTCAATTTCAACATATTTCAAACTTTTGGCAATCATTTTTAATACTGTACAGTGGTTTTTCAAAAAATGTTATTTAAACAATTGACAGTGAACTCAGTGGTTAGTTAGCGGGTGGTTAGCGGTCAAACGTCATAATCTAGCAGCGCAGTCGGATTGGCACTGCAATACAGATTATTTAATATCCAATTAAAACAGGTCAATTGCGAATGACATGTTACGTATTATTATAGAACCTACGTAGTAATTTTTAATTGTACCTACCTCAATACCTACCTTCAGTACATACCTATCTACCTACTATTCAAAGACTAGCTTATTCAAAGACTTCAAAAATATGTTCTTACCTTCTGCAAAAGGTATTATTTAAAACGTAAAGCAGGGAAAAGGGAAACAATTTCTTACTATTCATATCGGCTCGCTCTTTCACGTGTAGACAAAAGCCCAAAGGCAAAAAATCGGCATCTCTCCACTTTCATAAAACAGAAACCAAATAAAAGGTAAATCAAATACTTATACAACTGGATAGGGAAAGGAAAAAGCGATATAATAAAGTGAATTTTTCCATTAGGCCGGTCAGAATCAAGTGAAATCACATTACGCTAAATTCGAATGTACAATACTGGAAGAGATCCAAAAAGTGTTATTCAATTACCGAATTTCTTGTTCCTTTTCAGCTTATTTTAATCCGGCGATGGAAACAAGCTTTAGACTCCTATTAGGCTCTTTGATGTTCAGTGATCCATGGTAATGAGTCGGTTTCCATTGATAAGGCTCTTAGGCAATATACTTTTATGAACTTGCACAAGCAGCAACTGAAATCGTTTCACTGAATGTGTTTAATTTAACAAATATTTTATTGAATTTTGATACTTGCTGTATTTTTTTTTAATTACCTCTGTCCTTCATGTAGTATGCAAATATGTAACAATTGTACTTATAAAATAATAAAATACAAAATATACCAGGGGTTGCCATATTTTTATCAGCTGTTCTCATATTTATAGCGTTAAATTAGAAATTGATATATTCGAAAAATACCGTCAAAATGACGAAATTTTCCCATCGGCCGCATACGAAATTTTTCATAGAAGCAAGTAGGTATTTTTTATATTTCAAACTGATATGCTGTGGATAAAGATCTCTCATCAAATTAAAAAGTGTGCTGTGATTTTTTTTAATGCAAGTTGGCATGCTCATTTGCTTTATAACTCTCTAATAAACTTAGTGGTGAAGAAAGAAAATAAACTTCCATCATTAAACATAAAGCTCCTTTGAATCGTAGACTTTTTTGCCAACCACCCATTCTGAAACGTCTTTTTCTTGACAAGAAGAATGGGCGCAAGTAACTCAACGGCTTTTACCCGAAGTAACGACTTTAACAAATACCCGTGAGTAACGTTACGAATAGAATATTTAAGTCACATGTAAATGTTGTAATACGTAAATATTTTTATAATGTGATATTTAATCCACTCGTGAAATAGCTCAAGTTTTTTTTGACTAACTTTGTAATGAGCCATTATTATTGATAAAACGTGAGTTATAATTGACGACCTCCGTGGTCGAGTGGCTTTGTACACCTGTTTTCAAGGGGTCGCCATCTCTGAGGTCCCGGGTTCGATCCCCGGTTGGGTCAATTTAGAAAACGAGCTTTTCTATGTTGGCTCAGGTCTGGGTGTGTGTTTACCACCGTTGTCTCTGATTTCCATAATACAAGTGCTTTAGCTACTTACTTTGGAATCGAAGCAATGTACGTGATGTTGTCAAATATTTAATTATTTATTTATTGTAATAAGTGTAAAAAAGAGCAACGATTCTTTATCAAATTTTCAATTTATTCCCTTTACTTTTGCTGCACACTTTGCATAACCTGTTCTGACAAGAATTATTCTTGCCAGAACAGAGTTGGTAGCATAAACTTATTATACTAGATAAATCTTTGGTTGGTAGGTTACCTACCAACTATTGTAAGGCAAGCCTATCGTAGGCACTTTGTTTGGAAATAGTTATGTAGTGTTTTGCCCACGTAACTAACAGAAACGTAATTTTCTACAAAAGGCATCTCCAAGAAAGTTCTTATCCACATTTTCTTTCATATGTTTTGCAAAATACAGTTACGGGCAAACGGATATTGGGTATGACACTTAAAGTCACACTGAAATCGATTGAAAAGGAATTTCAAAAGATTCTCAATGAACACTTACGTTCATACACAAACAAACAAGTCCTGAAGTCACAACAAATCTTCTAAAGAATGTTTATACTTGCCCTTATTATTTGCCCGCAAATGTGTTTATATTTCTTTTTCGATTCCTTTTTATATGGGCTTCGGGAAATATTCAATGGCGAAGTCGAAGTATCGTTTCATTTTCCGCAAAACAGGTCGATCATTTTCAGTCACTGTATCATTGTATATTCAAATGCATTTATTTGGAGAAAAACTTGTTCAAGAAAGACAGAATAAGTTCTAAGATTAATTTTATTGTTTGTGAGGATATTGTGGCTTTGGTAAAATTATAGCTAATAAAACAAGGTTCATTTGATAATGTTAGGTAAATCAAAACAATATACTGATCCTGTTAATTTTTAAAAATTAAAAAGGTAATTATTGGATTTTTGGCATTCACAATGCTATCTTTTGCTATTATGATAAATAATAAGAACTAAAGAACTGATGACTAGACTAGCACCTAAAAATGTTAAGTAGGTACACACGACAACACGTCAGGTTATATAGTTAAACTGCGAAAACAGCTTTTATTACATAGGGCATAAAGGCGGTCTCAAGGAACTGATGACTAGACTAGCACCTAAAAAATTTAAGTAGGTACACACGACAGCAAGTCAGGTAATACAGTTAAACTGCGAAAACAGCTTTTATTACATAGGGCATAAAGGTGGTCTCAAGGTCAACATGTATAGTCTGAGGTGCCGTCGTGTGTACATAAAGATATCAAAGCTTAAAGATCACTAAAGGTTTCTTTTCATCAAATTCTTACTTGAAAAGAGCTACAAAAGGTTATTCCAATACATATGTTCTAATCCTAATCATTTCACTAAGGTTTTCAATTTTTCAAAGTAAGGCTGGGTTACTTTACTAGCTCAAGACGAAACACGATAGAAAGGATGTTTTAAAAGTATGATCAGATCAGCTTTCTTGCATAAAATGCAAGGTTTCCCTATGGAAAACTGAAAACGCTGAGTTAGCTACCTCTGAAGAGGGATCGTTCGATCTCAGCCTTATGAATTTTCTTCCTCCTAGGGAATGCTTGATCGCCTTTTATGTTAAATATGTAAGTTGAGGTAAGTGTCACTATATTATCTTGATATATATTCAATTTCGATACCCTAAATAATGTTATTTAAAACATTGCATAATAAATTATCAATTTGCCTACTTCCGAAAAGAAAATAGACGAAATAAATGCATACATGCAATACGTCTGTTGGGTATGCTAAAGTTTGGAATATCTTTGAATTCAACTGAATATAAATAAGATTATTTATTAAAATTATAGTTTGATAACTATAATGAGAAATATCGTAAGAGTATTTGAAATAATAAATGAGTATGAGTATATAAACATATTTTATTATTAAACTAAATCGGTTCATCAATTGAAAATTATAAACTGTATGCATTTTGGCCTATATAAGCCAAGTACATATGCCAATTACTGTCAAACATAGGTAAAGTGATACCTATGACAGTAATTGGCAATTATTATTCCACTTTGTTGCTTTCAATCTTCAATGAATTATTAACGCATTTTACGGTATGCAAGAGCAAACAATATGGTGACATTTTAACATATTGATTGTTTAAATAAAAAAACAGCTATTCCATACAACATTTATATCAAACTTTGCGAAAATGTAATATATGATGAAATAGTTGGTTTTTATCTTACTGTACTTACGGCAGTACA
Organism: Catoptria pinella; assembly: GCA_963556745.1. Taxonomy (NCBI): domain Eukaryota; kingdom Metazoa; phylum Arthropoda; class Insecta; order Lepidoptera; family Crambidae; genus Catoptria; species Catoptria pinella. The sequence continues at coordinate 8,374,427 of OY750774.1, read as the reverse complement.
GCAGCTTCTAGTCTAGTGCAACAACCAAATGACGGAAGTGAGTGAAGTATTCGAATTGTGTGCATAATGGCCTATTTACCATATTGGGTTTTGTAGGGATTATACCAAACACCCTGTATTTACCTCATGATTCTTACAATAAGAACCTATCATCTAGTTTCATCAAAGAATGGAACAGAATTTGTATGATATTATCTGTCTATTATCTACAGCCAATGAAACTGGACCTAATTTAAGCTAAAATAAAAAAGTATCGCAGAATTAACTCGCGATAAAACATATTTCAAAGGTTTCGGATAGCACCTATCATATAGTTTCATTAAAGAATGGAACAGAATTTGTATGAAATTATCTGTCTATTTTCCACAGCCTACGAAACTGGACCTAATTTAAGCTAAAAAAAAAGTATCGCAGAATTAACCCGCGATGAAACATATTTTTTCACAAAGTTTGTGTTATGACGAAAAGGAAGAATCAGATAGGCTTGATGAGATAACGCCTGGATATGCAAATTTTGCCGATTCAATGGGCACCGCGGGCCTACGGCGAATCATCAGCAAATTGGGAGTTGACGCAAAAAATTTGTACATTCATTTACGAAACACACTCCGCCCGATTCACAATTACCGCTCCACTCGTTTGCCGTCATAAAGCACAGCTTGGGAATTCTTGTATTTGCTTAGCTCGTAACTTTTGGGAGGTGAGAGAACTTTTGTTTTGTTTCCAGTTCTAGTCAGTTATTAAGTTAAGCTCCCATATTTTCCTGCTAAATTGCTTTTGGAGTCGTTAATCATAATACAATATTTGTTTTTGCTTGTTTTAATAGAATGACATTACCCTTGGTATTCCAAATCACTTTTCAAACAAACGTTTATTTTAACGATATCAATCTTACCCTGGTATCAGAAAAAAATTTATTGAACAAGTTACTTGACTTTCATTAATCCTAATTTATTTTCTAGATAAGAAAAGTATAACTAAATTAGTATCAATTTACCCATTTCAGAAAAAAATAAGCAGCTGTGTATATTTGATTATTATTTTGATGTTATTTAATTCGTAACATTTTTCATTGTCTTAGTCTGATCAATTTTTTTATCCACAACGGAATAGTGCTTGGCCTTCACTTCACCTGATGTTAAGTGACAATAAGGCCACTAAGTGCACTACACTCGGATACTCACCACTGAGGAACTGGCTATCTCATCTCTTACCTTACCTTACCCTTAACTGCCGGAACAAAATATTTTTTTAATTATTGTTATGGCGTCAGGCTTAGGTAGATGGTGGTAGCTGACAGGCGGATTTGGAATAAGCCCTACCACCGACCAAACCTAGTACCAAATTGTATCCCCTTCCTGGAAATCGAACCCGGGACCCCTGCGTCTTGCACATGTGGGTGAACCACTAAACCACAGAGTGGTTACAAAATTCTTAGATTAAATTCGTAATTTTTAAGTAAAAATTCAATATTATATTATTGTGTTCATTCGGATAATTCAGGATTTTAAATTAAAAATCAAGAGTCTGCAACTTCATAGGATTCATTTTTAAATTGCTTCTTCCTTTCATATCAGAATTTAATCAAACGGTACATTTTGCGACGTTGCCAAAGAAGGACAGAAATGAATACAACAAAAAGTTATACAATCTCACTGAAATTAATATCGTGAGCTTGGACAGTCAAAAGATGATTCCGATGTTTATATCCCTTTTCATTCGGGAAATTATATTTTTGTTCGCTGTAAATACTTATTTATTTTAATAAATTCAACGTTTTGTAGATGTTACCTAACTTATAGATATTAGACTCATTTTTATATGCTATAGTCTACAAAATGATAAAAGGCAAGCATCAAGTAGATTTTGGACTGAGTTTTAAAATGTTTGGTAAATGAAGTGGGTTTCATGTGGCTGATACTAATAGTTACTTTATTTAATTACCTTTCCTTTGAGAAGCTATGCAAAAATAACAAAGATTACGAAATTCGACCAACAAAAAACAAATCTCTCTTTAGGCACACGTAATACAAATGATTTAACAAAAGAAAATACAAAATTGTTAGCTTCGTCAGTCATATTTCTAACAATCAAATAGATTTATGTCGTTTGTCCCCAATAAGCTCTTCAATTAATGTCACAATCCAAATTTAACGAGACACTAATTTACCCAATGCTTCCTAATATTCGTAGCTTTGTAATCCTACGAAGCTACGAATGTGTTTGAAGAAACAACTCGTTTAATTGGATAAGTAAATAATAGTACTCAGAATATTCCATTTGTTGTGGAGAAATTTAAGCGTTGATAAAATTAAGAATGATGATGGTTTTATTAAGCACGACACGTTTTTGAATTGCGTCTTAATTATTTTATATGATTAAATTAATATAATATTTTTATACAGTTATCGCAAAAATTTATTGTTTTTTTTCAACATTATGTATGGTCGGGCTCTTAAGAAGGTGAACACATAAGCGCTATGTCGCATTGGTCTTTAGGTTCATAGTGAGGTTACAATTCACTGGTTCAAACGCAAGTAGTTGGTTCAGCTACTTGTAATTTTCGATCATCAGAAAAGTCATAACGAAAAATTACAAGGGTAAATTATATACGATTTATGGCTTATAATATAAGAACACAATTAGCCTGCGATTACTTTTCACGCCGAAAGGAAAAGACTCGATGGAAATATTTGGCGAGTCATCAGGTCATAGGTAGAACAGTGCTCAAACGTCATTAGAGTGATAGATAACCTCCAAAGAGAAAGAAACTCGTTTGTCATGAAACGACACTAAATGGATCATCAATAAACGTGGGTTATTTACCGACCACTTCCACGACATAAAAAAAACACCGTGAAGAGTAAACGGAATGTTGCCAGAGTTTCGATTTGAGGGATCATTAATTTTGTCCCTTAGAGACATGTTTGGTTGTATGTGAAATATTAGCTGGTTGTATTTTCTCTCGCGGGTGTTATATTTGTTGTAAGAAATGTTGGTGACAAATAAAAGGAACATTTTCGGTTTGTTCGTGTATGTTGCCTACATGTGAAACATAGATTGGAAGAACAATCAAGTTTTTTTAAAAGAAATTTCTTTTTCCTGTATTTTTATTTCTTGTTAAATATAATATAATAATAGTGTACTTATTATTGTATTGTCTCGGGTCGGGTTTATTACATTGTCTTGGGTCTGGGTCTTAGTGGTTCAGCCGTAATGGGCCTGGGGCCTAATCGCACTAATTTTCAATAAATCGCTACCGTTTCAGTTTCGTTTACAGAAAATCTTTGAATGCAATTTTTTTGAATTACTTATTTTATTTGGTTAATAATTTAATTGTCTGTAAGTGTTATCTGCGGATTTCAAAATCAGCCAGTAGCTTAATTTTTAGCAACAAACTAAAAGACGCGTGGACTGTTGTTTTTCTATCTCTGGGGAACCGTATTTTTTCTGGATAAAAGGTACCCATTGTCCTTTCTATACCCCACGGTCTCTAACTTTATACTTTGCTCTGACTTCGTCTCGGGGCAGATGGATGATGGAGCTCAGGTCGATGCTATCCACACCGATTATAGTAAAGCATTTGATCAGTGGCCCTACCATGAGTTGATACAAACTGTTTTCGCTACTGTAAACTATCGTTTTCTCTCTTTCACTCGAATTGACTGTGAGCAGTATATCCGATAGTTTACGGTAGCGGAAACAGTTTGCATCAACTCATGGTAGAGCTACGGGTCGCGTTGTAGTATGCTATAACAGTTAAAACATATTTTTATATGACGATCGGTTGAGAAGTTGAAATGCGAAAGTCTAACAAACTGAAAGTAATTCACTTTCTCATTTATAATATTAGTTAGCATAACTTTGACTTCGACAACAGAAAAAATGGTTCCGATTTTGTCGTAGGTACGTATTAATTTTCCTAACAATATAGAGGAGGAAAAGGTTTCACCTATCGTTTAGGAGCTTAGAGAAACATTATTTTGTGAGATAATAACGGACTTTCCTTGCGACCTACATCCTTATTTATTGCGTAAAAAATGAGATTTCATAGTGAAAGGGAACTTATAGTTTCGTTCATTTTAACGCTACATTTTATTTATTTATTAAATTACAACAATAATAATACATTATTCAATTTCTTAAAACAGTGTCACTAAAACCTATTTAGGTTTAACTGTACACTGTCTGCATTCATCATCTTGTGCAATAATCATATTTAAGTTAAGCTTGAATTTATCTAAAAAAATCAATAAAATAGTAGGGTACATTACAATTTGCTTTCGAATAATAAACGAACGAACATGTGAATAGCAATAAGAAAGTAATTGTTAATATTGTTTTTAGAGATTAGAGAATGTTACTATCTGTTAATCAATATTATAGTTTAACGAAAATTAAATGAGAGTTGTTTCAAAATTATAGATCTAAATAATAATGTCTAACGTTTTAAATAAATCATGCATCAAGCTGATTAGAGATATTGCTATAACGGTTTGATGAGGATCAGCGACGATTATTGTTTAGTGGCTTATCAGAAAGCTTATGCCACCACATGATTAACTGTGAACAAATTTTCACGATATCTCTTAAACCTGATAAGTTATACGGGCCAGATCACTGTTATTTTGGGGGTCCTTGACGTCATCTGCCACGTACGTGAACCTTACATCGTACGTGATAAAGCACATATTGCATTGAACTTGGCATTTCCTTTAATTATAATTCAACCATTTCTAAACAGTTTTAACTAGGGTTCATAGCTATGAATATGTTTATATTATATCAATAATACTTTAGGATTCAAACCTGTCGCTGATCCTCATTAAGTATAATATTGTGCTTCAAATTCAGTCTAAGTAGGTAATCTCTAAAAGAGTCTAAGTTCAATACATAGAAAGAGACAAACATTTGTAATTAGTCAAAGTGCTCGATTTGACTCGAGGAAAGGCAGCCCAAAGAGTATACTATCAGTATGATCCGTTCCATGTCCATGAGTTAGGATGTTAGACCCACTAGGGAAAGTGGTGAAATAATTTAAAATTAATTACCTTATAGTCCCCCAAATCGGACACGGAGCACGTGAGCACTGCCTCTCTACCCAAGGCGACCGTGACGTTCTCGATGGGCCCGAGGAAGTCCGGCTCAGCATCCCTCAAGGAGGCTGTTGGGCCCACTCGGGAAAGTGGCGACGTTGTCTGATGCCGCATGTTGCTTTTTACCACTGGAAACAAGAGATATGAGAGTTATTAATGAGTTTTAAGAAGCTTGGCAAAGTTACGCTGCACGTGAACGACAGCCCTTTTGTATCTATGAATGAAACTAAATTCTTGTCAAATTATCGCGAACAATGAATGTGAAGCCATATAAAAATATGTTTTACCCGTGCTAGTAAGTTGAGTACCTACTCAACATATTAATGAACTCGACTGTTATGTACCTAACCTAGATTTTGCTCAGTGATTTTTCTCTGACTAAAATAAAATTGACGTAAAGCCAGAGATAAGTCATTCTAATTTTAAATTCAGAATGGCGAATTCCAAGTAGACTCGATTATAAAACAAACTATTCCCGCGCATAGTTTCAATCCAAGTCAAATTCAAATTATCCTAGTCCGCTTAGCGAGGGATTTGCAGTTCCTCCGAGAATATATTCAAATTTCACATTATTTCCCAATCTGCTTACCAAAATTAGAAATGAAGAGTTAAGAGCCCGGCGAACAGTAAACTTCCTATATAAACGTAATACCAAAATAATTTGCGATTTGAGCACAATTTACTCTTTTTGCTATATTATTCGGATTAAGACAGATATTTGTCAAGGGTTCTATTAATTAAAAAAACGGTCAAGAGCAAGTCGGACTCGCGCACCGAGTGTTCTGCACCATCATGCTGCAAAAGTTAACTATTTAGAGACATCGTTTTATTTTTCCTGTAATCTTTACATAAACTTCTATCAAATAAATTATTTTCAAACTAGTGGCTCAATGAGCTCTAGACTTCGCTCAAATTGTATTTTGTTTAAAAATGAATCTAATAGTTGTCGCCGCGAGGTTGACACTGCTTTTGAAAAGCAGTACTATGTGCTTTTTAAATTTTGAGATTTAAGCATTCACAATGCTATTTATATACAATACTAAATAATATACTAGAAAAAATAGGACTCGCACCAGATCATGTGACCGAGTCACTCGGTAGCTCAGCGGTCAGAGCATTGGACCGGATATCCAAAGGTCGCGGGTTCGATTCCCGTCCGAGAACATGATCTGGTGCGAGTCCTATTTTTTCTAGTATATTATTTAGTAGTACTATGTGCTCTTTGGTAGGTTAGGTATTCTATTAGTATATCTATTTATTTATTTATTTATAAATCTTTATTGTACAAATACACAAAGTAAGGTACAAATGGCGGACTTAATGCTAAAAGCATGCTCTACCAGTCAACCAACAGTAAACAGATAGACACGAATGCGGCATAAACAAAGAAAACTAATATTTACATAATAGTATCTATTCGAAGCTAAATAGCACTTCTAATTTTGATCAGTTTTCGAATGGGTAATTTTTTTTCACAATATTTCGAATAACTGGCTTGACTAAAAATTCTATGTAATATCGAACCTGCTCACAAAATTTCACGAGAATTGGTTGAGAAATGCAACCATTACTAGTATTATTCTATTTACTCCCTCGCTAAAGCTCAAAGTAAAACTGCCTCGTACACAATAGGTCATTTTAGCACTTTGTATAACAATCTGACAACCTCCGTGTTCGAGTGGATTTGTACACCGGTTTTCAAGGTGTCGCCATCTCTGAGGTCCCGGGTTCGATTCCCGGTTGGGTCAATTTAGAAAACGAACTTTTCTATATTGGCTCAGGCCTGGGTGTTTGTGATACCACCGTTGTCTCTGATTTCCATAACACAAGTGCTTTAGCTACTTACTTTGGAATCGGAGCAATGTATGTAATGTTGTCAAAATATTATATATTATAATAATATATTAATATTATTATATAAATTATCTATAAACCTTTTAATTTGCTCAGATTTAGAGTTTGCAATTCCAAATGTGAATAACCATAAAAATAAATCCTAGAGCATCGAAAAAAACTTCAGCAGTCATTTGTTTTAACTGAACAAAACCACATAACATTCAATTCCAGTTCCTAGCGTCTCCTACTTACATTTTTACGGCTTCTATCTGTGCTCATCCAGCGAGTGATATACTATCCGGACATATACACCAGTAATTTATGTGACACTGTCGGCCTTCAGTCAAGAGAGAACGGTCGGCCGACCCTACGCCTATTCAAATTAGACCAGATATATGCCCCCAGCAGGGTTACCAACTTTTTCAATTTAACCCGGCGAAGCCACGAGTCATGTTGAAAAATTTGACGCGAAACAATGGGCATACTTATATGTCCAAAAGTAATTTTGATATAATGAGCATAAGCTGGGTTTAAGCTTTGAACGATGGAAGTTAGACGTTAATCTTTAGGACATTTATATTTCGCCCTGTACAGAAATTTAAAATGAATTCATACTTCCCAACGACCATTAGTGCGTAGAGAGGTTATTAATAATGCTTCATAATTACACATATTTAACCAATTGTACTGAAAAAAAAAAATCAATCCACAAACATAAACTCTTTGCGCCATTGAACTACTATTCCAATCTAACAAAAGCTTCCCTGCATTTAATTAGTGTTTTAAACTACCTAACATCATCTCAATATTGTAAAAATAAAACCATGTTGAGACATGTGAAACTACTCTATTTTTCCCAATAAGCTACGAGGCTAAGAAAACGAGGGAACAAAATGAAACTCAATGAAACCAACCCGTTTCGCAAACAACAAAATTATTTGCGAACCCTGTTCTTTCGCGTGGCTTCCCACCCCTATCCTGCTATTTCATAACTCTGAAATGTGATTTCGGACGCACGATTAAGCACAAGATATGTAAATCCGTATAAAAAAGTAAAAAGAATTCGGCCATGATGTGGAAGAAACGCGATCTGCCTTTAGAGGTTTGTATCAATATGGGGTTAAGTCATTTGATTTTATGTTCTAATCTAGTGGAACAGGGTTCTCTATCATTTAGAACGTAAAGAAGAGAATCGCAGTTAATGCACTTTTAGTTTTGTTTTCGCTTCCATATTTCTTGGCTGCCCGGTCATGGTCTTTTGAGTGAGATGAAACAAAATGATGCTTGAAATTAGATAAGAACAAAATAGTAAACTGAGTTTCATTTCATTCAGTTAATCACCTTAGACATAAAAGAAAAAGGAACATAAACAACATTGTTCACCAAAATAATTGAGAGGTGTGATTAATAAATTTAATGCAGTTTTTGGAAATTATTATAACCTTAATGGAAACAATATATCTCTTATAATCAGAAACTCACTACTTACAAATTACACTCCTATTATTGTTAAGTGATACCCATGAGAAATAATTCTTTCCTATTTTCGCTTAATCAGCAATTTCCGAGATTTTCTTTTACGCTACCTTCATCATACCATCATTTTCCTAATCATTTGCTTAGTTGTTTGGCGCAATTTCAGATATATTCCTGATAATGCAAAAAATATCACGAACAAAGATATAATAACAAGTCCTTAATAAGAAAAAAGTTAGGGATGTGTGCAATATTAACCCTTATTACATATTACATGACTACATACTTTAGTTTCGCAACAATTGTAGCTGATTTTTACATGATTTGTATTGCAAAGATTATTTCAGATACGATGTACAAAAGCTATTAACTTACTAAGTTCACAATAAAAAGGCAAGTAATAGTTATTTGTTATACAAGAGACCAAAGACAATTTGTGCTGCGAGTGCCGACTTTAAATCATAAACAAGCGAAGTAGTCTAGAACTCGCTACTACGCTTGTAATTCTAATTATTACTGAGCGCAGTGAGTGATATAAAGGCACGAGGCAGAACAAAAATTTGGTCTCACATTTCAATCAATTAACATTAAACATACAACTTTTCACCTCTACCAGTGAGAAAAGTGTTATAGATAAGAACAGTTATTTTCACGTGACGTTTCTGGTAAAAAGTTATATTCAGCGCAGTGGTGAATAACAACATTGACATTTACGGTAGAAAAAAAAATTAAATCAAAATGACTTTATAAATTTTACAGAAAAATGTTCTATGAACACGCCCAAGCAGTTCATTTTGAATTTTTGATAATTTTCTATCAAAAATATCGCTGTTGTTATTCACCACGCAAGTTGCTAATCACCCCAGTTTACGGTATCACAAAAATAGTTCGATCAAACCTATGCTGAATAAAATTGATTCATAGAGTAAAGAGAAAAGTAGATTCCCGTCGTTTTGTTTTACATTACGTTGTGTTTTTTCTTTATTTATTAATATCCCATCTTATTTATTTATTTATAATCATAAAACACTAGCTTGTTATAATATTTCATTATTTTTTCTTAATTTATATTTATTTCATACATGCGACCTCATTTCGTCCATACTCTTTATTTCAAATTATCGATCCTAATATCCTCATAACCTTGTTATAAAACCCCTTGGTATTTCCGTGTATTACATAATAGTAGATTATGCAATAAGGGCTTAAAGTAGTGTATTGTGTCCCGGGCGCTATTATTGAACCCCGAGTACGAGGGATTCTATGGTTAACTCCCGAGCGGAGCGAGGGAGTTAAGGCTAGAATCCTGAGTACGAGGTGTTCAAGATCGCCCATGACAAATACACATTTAAGCCCGCGATGCATACTCTACTTTTTATACTTTCTGCGAGGCAATTGAAACCAATGACTGTTATAAAGAAAGTACTTAAGTAATTATTTAAAGTTAGAATAATAAAATATGAAAAATTAAGAATATTTATTGAAAATTAAAAGTTATATTAGAAACATTACACCAATTGTGCAACGACAAAGTTACATTCTTTGGTACATTTATAGTTGGGTTAGAGTTTATGTTTTTGAAAAATGAATTTCGTAAAAAGTTTTCATGATAACATACAGCCTAACTCAGAATAAGATCTCATTGCACCTAAACTTTTTTGAAACCAACATCGATCAAGCACGACTACAAGGGTTGCATTCCAAATTCAAATCACATTATTCCCCATGGGAAAAATGACTTACTTTAGGAAAGGTTTGCATGACACATAATATGCCATTGACGAGCAGGTAGTATAAAAAAAGCATTATATCTATCCTTTTCTCACATATCAATTTTACAAGTCTCATCCTTGTCACTCTATTTCTTTTTTCTTTATTATTTTAAAAGGTGGTGTTAAAAATTAAAAAAACACTTTATCTCACGCTTCGAATCGATTTTGCTGCTAGTTTTTACGCGCCAAAAGCGCCCTTTTCGTGCTGGATAGGTACAAATTATAGAATTTATTGATTAATGTTTATGATAGTCTATGCTTAGCACGCTTTAAGCTGGTAACTGGTTAGATCTTCCCATTTTTGTTCAAGCAAACATATTAGGTAGTTAAGGTAACATAGAACTTCACTTTGAGAATTGTATACAAATAATTATGTTTCTGCTCGATTGATGGTTTTCCAAATATCCTGAATTAAAACTTTTTAGTTAAACTTCAAAGATAGCTTTATTAACTATTTACTCAGGGTACCATATCAGTTTCAAGCTAATTTCTTTAGTTTTAATTTAATTAAAAATATTTGTATTTACTCCAAGAGTGTTAATTTTGTTGTGCCTTAAACTTGTTCTTAGTAATTCGATTAGAAAATAATTCAGTAGGAGTGGCATAATAAATTTAATACGAAGGTAATTTAGGGGGTAAAGTCCGCTTCTTTTTCTTTATAAATTGTTCACCCTTTTTATCGGAGTTAACCAGAAACCCTCCAGGACTCGAGTAGTCTATATTTTACCTACCTACATAACTAAGCGATGTATTAATCTAGCTTCTGGACTTTCTTATTGCAGACCTTGAGGTTTTATAAAGCTTAGAAATCCAAAAACTTGGTTGTGATTCAAAGTTAAGAATTTCTATTTTAGCGTTTAATTTATAATATAGATAATAATATAAAAACTAATCGTAGGGAAATATTTTTATGTTATAAATTATTTTTGATCGGTTTAATTGGTTATGATTGCTTGAGTTCCACAACCGATTTCACATATTATTTTTTTATAATATTCATTAACCGCCTCTGTGGTCTACTGTTTCGGCCACCCGTGTAAGACGCAGGGGACCTGGGTTCGATTCCCAGGAGGGGTGTACATTTGTACTCGGTTTGGTTGGTGGTAGGGCTTATTTCAAGTCCGCCTGGCTAGCTACCACCATCTTCCCTAAGTCTGACGCCATAACAACAATTTAAAAATTGTTGTGTTCCGGCAGTTACAGGTAAGATAGCCAGTTCCTCAGTGGTGAGGATTACGGGTGTAGTGCGCTTCCACCTTCGGCCTTATCGTCACTTAACATCAGGTGAGATGAAGGCCAAGCGCTAACCCGTTGTGAATAAAAAAAAACACTTTATAAATATTTGTATGTCCTTACATGACAGAAAAGAGGATCATAATAATAGATAACCTTTATTTGCAAAAGTTAATATCCAGCAGGAACAATAAAGAGTCACTGAGTATAACTGGGGATGTGAACTGAATACTTGATTAGTAATAATGTAAGTATTGGGGTAAAACCAAATTGATCTTACGTGGAAGTACTGTCGGCACATGAAAATGTTGAGCATACTTAGAACCTTGACATATTGAAACTTGTGGTAAACTAGCATGTCACTGTCACTCTTTGCCTTATCTGATATTTAATTTAACACAGAACTAAAGTGCTCCCTTCTACATACTTCACAATATTTTTTTAAAGATTCTTAAAAATTACCACGCGCTATTATTTTCGTGACAGGCACTGAGCAAGTAATCACTAACGTGGTGTGACAGGCAGGTCCAGGACCGATGACGTCATTGGACTCCACTGTCTCACTAGTCTCGTTCGGAAAGGACGCAGGCGCCGACTCGTGGATGCAGACGTAATAGTGTTTTAACCAAAATAATTATTTAAATTAACTTTGTAAATACTTATCGTAACGAAGTGTAATAAAAACTGTTGGTTTCCAGAACCAACAGTTTTTATTACACTACAGCGTCTATAATGAACTTTTCAATTTTTCCCAAGTCCATTGTTATCTGAAACGGGGTTATTTTCAATTTAGTTTGTTGGATCAATATGAAGTTACATTTCACCTAATATTTGTTTTGATTAACGGACGCACTTTCAGCTTTTTCAAATTTATATTCCTCGAGAAGTTACTATGATTCACAACTTATAAAGACAAAATTTAGTTTTCAATTGAAACTCATCATAGTATTGTGTTATTATTTCAATGTTATGAATTGCCAAAAGTTCATAAATATTTTGCTGCAAAATACGCAGAAATGCACGTTATTTAACCTAAGGCACCTATTTTAAGATTTCTTAACTTTGTTTCATTTATATTCTACAAGACATAGATTAATTGGTGGCAATCTCTTTTTTATTTGTACTTATTTTTTAATCACCTTTAAACTTTTTTTAACTTATTTAAACAAGAATTATCAGAAAATAAAATAAACTACAACCCTTGAAACAAACAAACAAAAACAAATATTTGACATTATTATCACATACATTGCTCCGATTCCAAAGTAAGTAGCTAAAGCACTTGTGTTATGGAAATCAGAGACAACGGTGGTATCACAAACACCCAGACCTGAACCAATATAGAAAAAATCATTTTCTGAATTGACCCAACCGGGGTTCGAACCCGGAACCTCAGAGATGGCGACACTTTGAAAACCGGTGTACAAAGCTACTCGACCACGAAGGTCGTCAAAAACCATAAGAAAAGATCATGAAAATATTCAACGTGAATCTGTATGTATCTAAAAATTTCGCCACAATTTTTCACCAGGGTGTTACAGTAAAAAAGTGATGAAATATTTAACGTCAACGAGAGAGCCCGGATCTCGGCGTGAAGTCATCAATCAGTTTAATATCCCTTAACACTTTCATTCAACACCACAACTCGTTAATAACAAAAGAAAGGATTAGCAGCGCTTTGGTACCGGCTCTAGTATAATATGGTGCTGCACTGCATAAAAGGCTGTATTACATTAGAAGTAGCTAATGAAATGCTTAATCGAAAAAGCTGCCTACTTATTATAAAATTAGGGAGACACTGTTAAGCCCTATGCAACAGCATTATGCGAGTGCACTAGTTATAAGAAATTGTAAAATTCAAAGTTATTCAAAAAATTGTATTAGATATCATTATTTGTAGATATCAATTGTTTTTAGAAATGTATAAGTGGGGTTTATAGGTCCAATTTTAATGATATTACGATGCTGTAGAGATGAAATCACATGACAATGTTGGGAAATGTTTGTACCAATATTAGTACAATGCGACTGTTAATTAGTAGTACTAAATCTAGCCATTAACAGAACACCCATTTGGCGTCTAATTGGACATTTTTTTTTGTTTCAGGACATTGACTATACATCCATTTGGACGCACCAACGCCGACACTTCCATATCTTAAATCTGGACTTACTTTCGTTTTAAGTATTCCATTTGGACGACTGCAAATGGACGTCTCGTCAGTGGCTAGCTTTAGACTGCAATTGCAAAATAATTAATCTTTTAAGCGCTTTGGATGACTCATCTGTAAGCTTTTAGGATGTTTGTTTAAATAAATAAATAAATTGCGTTAACGTTTAGTTAAGCGTTAGTAGAATTGGGTTCCTAGTTTTACAAGACTTTCTATAATAATACTGACCGCTAACCATCCAGCCGTATTAAGCCATACTTTTTTTTAATATAAAACTTTAACTAACTTTGCCAATATTTCTTTATATTAAAAAATATGCTTGCAGGTGACAGTATGACAGATTTCAGCCACCGCTTCTGAAAACTCCGACAACCTGTTTACCATCTTCAATTTAAATAAAAAAGGCCAAATTTACATCCATCAAAAGTTTTGTTTATCAGAACTCAAAGGCCGATAGCGCGACGCGAATAAAGATAGGATATGATTAGATAATCAAAGCATTAGCATTCGCCGCGAGCGAGTTCGTTATTTCTGTTAGGCTTGATAGGATTTTAATTTAACAAGACAAGGTATGGATTATGCATAATTTAATGTCTGATCAGACTTAAGACTTTTTTTAATGAATAATTAATGTGTAATGGTAAAAGTAATTACTATATTTAAATTAAAAAGACTTAAGTTGAGAATAATAATAATCATAAGCTGTTTTTGTGAAAAACTTTGTGAAAGACTCGTATTATGAAAAATACTTCGTTGTTTAAAGTAAACAAGAAATTTTATCATTAAATAATATATAATACTAAAAAGGTTGTTTGTAAACAATTGTTTTAAATAAATTGCCTCTCAAAACAATGACTCAGGTAGAATCACGTTAGTTACCGTTCAGTACTAGCTGGACGATCGGATGTTATTTTTCCTTTTTACATAAAGTCTCTTTTACATAAATTCTTTCAGGCTTTCAAAAACCTGAAATAAAAGCAAATTGAATGAGTTTCAGTGACAAATTGACGACATTGGCTTCTCGTTATTCAAACACATAAGATGGTTGCAATCAAGAATATGACAGAATCGTATTTAAAATAATACAACTTATGAATAGATGTCAATAAAACTCCGAAAATTAACTCTATCTTTACTGCCTTTATAGCTATCGATTATTTTATCACGATGAGGCGATTAGTTAGAATCGACTGGGCGAACGTCCCATCGATCTCGCGTCAGCGTTCGTCGCGTTCATTACTACACAGGCCAGCACCACAGACTGATATACGGGCTTGATTGTCACGAACTAACTGCTCCATTCTGGCTAACGGCTGTTACAGATATTGACCCCATTCAACAGCTACATCACTAGTACATTGAATTCAATCAGGATGATCTGTGGCGTACAATTAGTCAAGTTATTGACATTGACCCTGACTGAAATATTGTAGGTTCAGTAAAGAGGAATAAATAGTAGATTGTACAACAAGTGCATAAAACGCACCATTTTACCCGAGACGTATTAGGCGAGGGTGGATAGTCAAGTCGAGGGTAAAATGGGTTTGATGTACGAGTTATACCCTCTGCTTTTCACTTCGATTGTGAGGAAATTGAATAGCAATATTGCAAAAACAAGTTTATATAACGAAATCTAATTGCGTGTGTGGCTGTTTACCTGACGACCTTTGTCTTAGAGTCTGAAACATAGACGAAGATTTTACTTTATGCACTAGAGCATAAAAGCGATTTTATATATAGCCTATACCCAACATAAAGTCGAACTTTACGAGCATGAAAAGTGAAAAGGTCTATTATGCAACTTTAATAAGTTGTATAGTATACTTGGTATGTTTAGTAAAAACATTAATTATTGTTACCGTTGAAGTTAGAAAAAACTATGATTTTGAAAAAATATATAAAATCAATCCATGTATTCTCCGTTAAGTTTAATATGCTTTTTTATAATATGTAGTGTTTTCTTATTTAATTTAATTTTTATGCTACATTTGACAGGACTTAAGTAAGCCTATAATTTCATTACGTGTTAAAAGTCTGCCGCATGATAGATGACTTGCTCATCGGCAATAACGGCCGCGTAGATGGCTTTCTGGATTATCTACCTTATTTAATTATGCTTATGAATGTAATTCGCTTGGCAAGCAAGAGAACCGGGATGACGAAGGGATTACCTTGGAATGTGTAAAAACCTTTAAATGAAAATTAATTTAGATGTCCTTGCCAAGTCTCATTAGGGTATCATACTGGCCAGTGGAGGATTATGATTCCGGATTATTTTTATTGAACTGTGTGCCTCTGGTCCCCTAGCACGACTGCCGGAATTGAGTGTTAATAAATCACATTATCATAATATCGTATTTATGTGGTCATGATCATAGCTAAATAATGGAATTTATTTTTAAGTTATAAATTCTTATTGTTATGCTAATTAAAGTTATATCAAGTCTGTTATGGATTTTCAAAATAGGATTATTAATGTTATGCAATTTAAGGGACACCTATTTTTGACCGAGCGAGCATGAAGCGCCAGCGATCCGTCGGTTCAGCTTTGGCAAAAATGCTTTCGTATGTATGTCCTTCCGGTCCGTTTGTTCTCCTCTACAGGTCGCATTTCTCAACCGATTCTCTTGAAATTTTGTGAGCAGGTTCAATAATTGTATAGAATTTTTTGGTCGATACAGTTTTTCGTATTTTTTTCAAAATGACGGAGATATGTCAAAAAAAAATTCCGCCGTTTTGAAAAATGTTCAAAAATAACACAAACCTTTTTTGTTAGAGGTGCAAATCAATTTTATTTTTATATTTAGAAGACTCAAAAGTTCATAGTCTAAAATCAATCAAAACATTTTGTGACAGAACTTATGACTACGTATAATTTAAGCTACTTTCAAGCGCGCTTAGTCTGCATACTAGCGTCGCCACAGGAAAAAAAAACGTAGTGCTTAAATAAAGACGAAATTGTGAATTATCTCTCTGTAGTACACTCCGAAGAAGCTTTGTGGTACTTTTTATCGCTTAAACAATATTTTCTAGCCTGTCGTTTAGTTTAATGGAGTTTTTTTTGCTAAAAGTGGCCACGAGCGAAAATACGAAATGTTCCAATATAATTTCAGGTTGGCTTCCTTTAAGTGATGTCGGGAAAAAATATTTATTGCAGAACTCTCAGCACCGGAATCTGTATTGCGAAGATATTTCTCGTAAATCCCTGCTTAAGAAAAAATCTGAGCATATTAGGGATACAAGCACATGATCAATTTTAAGCTTTTAAGTATATTGGGAATATAATGTGTGTAATACTTACGTAAGACTTACATAATACTTCATGTGTGTATTTTTTATAGGCAATGCTAGCTTAGAATATTAACACCTAGAAGCCGAGTCCCTGTATGCAAACTAAAATCCCATAAAGTAACTAATCCCCTAAATTTATGGTAATTGAAACTATTTCGTTCTTATAGGTACGATTAGGTAACGTATGAAGGATAAAAATCTGAAAACTAAGCCATTTTGGCTCAGTTTTTTTGCTTCACTTTTGTCAGTGCGCTTTGTAGGGAACTATCGTTCTAGGTTGTTATTATTCTAAGAATGCTAGTATCAATCTGTGTTTTAGCTAGACATTCGCACGTATGAAATGCCGGCATGAAAAATTTACGATAAGTTGAAAACTATTTTTCAAAATATTTAAATCATTATTGCTGCTTAGGAAATTTTTTTACATTAACAATTTTGAAGCTTATGTTAAAATATAAGAGTCGAATTCCATGAGATGAGAAAGGCAAACAAACAAGAATAGATGATCGAAATAGACTAGGTGATAAACTACTATGTCATATTGATTTGTGATGATGACGTGTTTGCAAAATCATAGTGCTTTGCACAATATTTCACTAACAGCGACGCACAAATCTGATTAAATTGACGTTTTCATGTGACGTCCGGCAGAGTAATATACATATACTTATCAATTGACAACTGCTATTTTTGACATTTCTGTATTGCCATTTTGTGTCAAAATCATAGACTTAGAAAAATTTTCGCTTGTCTATTTCTATGGTCAAAATTAACTGAAAACTGCTTGTCAGTTGGCTTTTTTTCTAATCTCCATTCTGCTGTTACTTCCGAGCAAAGATGAAGTTTTTTTTTATTCTCACGCAAACCAATACTGAAATTTTTTACATTGATGATGGGAGCTTACTGATTTTTTTTTCAGACATTTCCCATTGCACCAACCCTTCACAGTTAAGGTTGTCGTAAGAAGCAACTAATGGCCTTTGCTAGGTAATTTCTGGTTCACGGAGGTGTTAGATGTACCATCATGAACCAGAAAATGGACAGCAGCGTTTTTCAATGAAAGCAGTCTAACACAGAGATGTCCAACCGGCCTGCCAAGCGTGGAGATTGTGACAACATCCTCTTCGGTTGCGGCCTACAGTTTTTTTTTTTTTTTTTATTTCACAACATCACATACATTGCTCCGATTCCAAAGTAAGTAGCTAAAGCACTTGTGTTATGGAAATTAGAAACAACGTTGGTATCACTAACACCCAGACCTGAGCCAATATAGAAAAGTTCGTTTTCTAAATTGACCCAACCGGGGATCGAACCCGGGACCTCAGAGATGGCGATACCTTGAAAACCGGTGTACAAAGCCACTCGACCACGGAGGTCGACAGTGGACTTTAATAAGCGATTATCAAACAAAGCTGTTGCTAATCTAATCATATTTGATTCCTTAGTTAGTAGAATTTATTGATAGTTAACTATTTAAGTAATTCTGCTTTGGTGTTATTTAAATGTTTTATAAATTGCACTATTCATTTCAATTTTCAATTGCTAACATCTGAATTGTATTGTAGTTGTATGAAACTGCTGATGCTATGACATTATCATCAAATTCGTGTGTGGGCGAACACCCTCCGCGAGGTGTCAGATCAGCTTATATCTTGCATCAATGCCTATATTGTCTTCACTGACGCTGTATCCCCCTAATCTCCCTACATATTTTGCTTATATCTGGTATAATGCTCAACATTTTAGCATTTGTAGCTATTGTAAATTTTATGTGATTGCGATTCTTTTTTCTATTTAATACATACATAATACATGTAAATAGCAAACATTTTTTTTTTTAAATAGTAGCTATGCCGTTACAAAGAGTGATAAATTGGCTTATTCAGCATAGTAACTTTATCAAATAGCAACCGTTTCCCTCTTAATTATTTTTGCAATATCAATATCAATGCTAGTTTAGTTATTGCAAGATAATTGATTTGTTAAAAAATTAGCTTGATTAAAAAAGCTTGCTTGATTAATGAAAAGTGTAGAAACACAATTTTACAAACTGGAAAATTTAATACTTCGAGGCTAAACATCATTACCGTAAATTATCACTAAGTAGTCCAGTTTTTCGCTCGCTTTTGTGAAACGGGAAGTGAGAGTCGAGTAAAATGGGCCGTTACCCAGCAGGGCATTGTTAGTTCGCAACAACGAGGGCCATATATCAGGCTGCGGCGGTACAGCCGCGTAATGAACGCACTCGATCGACACTAAGAGCCGTTCACATTGGCACAGTACGATTCTTTATTATCCATCGCAAAATTAGAGGGTCTACACCGAAACCAGAATTTTAAGTTTGAAAGAAACTCTGGTAGTGGACAACCCGGCTCCACATTTTTCCTATTTCTATCTCTTTCCGCCGCTAAGAACCAACATTTACTGGAGCAAGAATACTCGGCGACAACTGACTTGCCGATGCCGAAGAGCGCAGAAGCGGCCGAGGGGTTATTTCGCACTAGTGAATAATATTTCCGAATGTCAGAAGTAGATAAAGAAAATGTGAAGCTTCTTGAAACAAAATTATCCGCTTTGGCAAGTGATTATTCTATTAAAACCCTTTCTGTCGACATTTTGTTTGCGAATTCAAAATAATGGTTGGTGCAATATGTACCCGGAAGGTGATCACGTGTTGTGTCTACCTCTAAAAGTTTACTGTAAAATACGATAGTGGGTCATATCTCTCGAAGAAACTTATGATAAACCTTCGAAATGGCAAAATCTGCCAAAATTTACATTACTATTGCTAGAAATAAACGCCAAACGTATTAAAAGTGTCGTTAAGTGCAAAGTGTAGAGATATCAATTAATGTTTTAGGGCAGGTAGGTAGTTATTAACGGCTTGGAGTGGGACTGACTGGCATTAATTTACAAACATTTTCAATTTTTTAATGTATGTATTAACTTAAGTCAAAACAAATAGGTCTATCTATCCAAACAAAATTATTCAATATTAAACAACGGAATTCTAATAAACACATCACGAAAATCCCTATCAAACAAATTTGCCAGGGGCAGAGACACCCTAGACTGGGGGAGTCTCTATTAACACATTGATATAGCGAATCTTCGTCTGGCAATCCGTTTAAGGTGTAATAAATCACCCCAGGCCCCTGTATCGGGCCTATTATCGGGGTTATTCGTGCGTATTGTCTGCGCGGTGTCCCTCGGATGTATGGCACAGATGTGCAGGGGTGCAATTTGATTATGTCATTAGCAATACCATGGAGAAGACCCTTTGGCGGAGTTCGATATTGTTACGTCACAACATTACTCAATTTCAAAATCGATTGCTGGTAATTAAAAGTATTGATTATTTGTAATTAATGCAGGTATCCCTTCTACTTATTTGCCTTCATAGCAAAGTGATGAAACGCAGTTTCGAGTGTTGTTCAGTCTTTAGTTCCAAGTTTAATTATTTTAAACCGACTTCAAACATTGAAATGGAGGAGGTTCTCAATTCGATTGTATATTTTTTTATCGTTGTTCGAGCTTGACTTTGATATTAATGGACCAATTTTGATGGCTCTTTTTTGTTTCATTGAGTTTTCTTGTGAGATGGTCTAATTTTTTTTATTGTGTTCGGTACATAGTTTTTAAGTAATCCTTAAATACTATGATTTTGGTGAACTACCTTGATGATATGGTCGTATAACTTCTTTGTTTATGACTTTAATTGTAGGCCTTTTATGTCACTTACATTGGACCTTGAACTTTGAAGATACCCAAAGGAATTCCTCAAAGTCAAATACGATGTACATATAATAATATAGTGATTGAGATATTGGTAGGTTTATGACAATCCAAAACAAACGTGGAGTCGCTATGGTTTGTGACGTTCTGGACTATACTTGGACTACTAAGGCACAACGAAACTTCTTAAAAACAAACAGTGTGAATTTGGAAATTGAGTTATGGGTATTGGTCCATTGTAAAAAATAAATAATAAAAAAATTACACGCTTATACAAGGTGTTACAAAAATACCCCTAATGCCGAATATGGTATATAGGGACCATCAAACTGAACAACTTTTACTATGGGACCAACTCTGAAATCGCGAAAAATAAATCAGCTGTTCCATACAAAAATTCGAAAATATCAAAATGTATGAAACAGCTGTTTTTTTTTCGCGATTTCAGAGTTGGCCCCATAGTAAAAGTTGTTCAGTTTGATGGTCCCTATATGCCATATTCGGCATTAGGGGTATTTTTGTAACACCTAGTATATACCACAAAAAAGTTGAAAATAAAAAAGGGTATTTTTTTATAGAAAAATCTCCTTCAAAAACCTCAAAATAAAAACAAAAACAGCTTCAAAACAGAACAGCTCAATAAAAAGCGTCTAATGAAGTCGAGTCGGCTTTTATAATTAAAAAAAAAATGTCCTCAAGCCCCACCCAACTTCAATAAACGTTTTTTATTCAAATTAATATGCGTTCGAATGATTTAAATATTATTTCTAGCTTTTTATATTATTATTTCTTGATTATTATTATCAGGTTTTTAAGGAGGGTTTTCTTTAAATTAATTTAATTTTCTTTAAAATCAAATCAGTGTTAAAGAAAATCAAAAAAGTTTTGTAATAGTCTTGAGATCCTATTTCGGCACATTATCTAATTATCATAACACAAGACGTGCTTCAGCGATTTATTTTGTGATGAAATCTTAATGTAAGTGTTGTTAACGACGATGTTTACGAACTTATTTTTAAAATTAATTACAAACTCAAGTATTTAAGTAATTTCAATCTTTAGATTTAAAACATTTCCAAGAAAATTAGAAAAACTTAAGCAAAATACCTATTCTAAAATATTGTCAAACAATTTTTTAGCGTAATATAAAATTACTTGATCGAATCACAAAAAAAACCAATTAGAGTCCGAAAAATAAATATGAGCAAAAGTTTAATCATATTTTACTTAATCACCAAGAAAAAGTTTTGGCGTTTTACAATTACGAGTAATTTCTCCGTTTATTACCATGATTGCTGTAGATTTGCATTTGAAATTTTGAAAGCAAATTAATTCCAAGTTTTTCGAGAACTTGAGCATCACTTGACTTTTATAATTTAAATTTCAAACCGGTTTTTAAAGCTCAAATAAAAATCTAAGTGGAAGGACAACCTATTTGATATTTTTTGATGAAAAATGTTCACTAATATACCTACTAACCCACAAAGAGAAGTTTTCTAGAGGACTGCAGAATTTGAAAAATGAATCAATTTTATAAAACTACCAAAAAAAAGAAACTTTAAATAAATGAAACAAAACACGTTTGTCATTTTGTAATGGCTTTTAAAGGGCGTTCACACCACACCCCGGACACTCCATACCTCAGACAACCACCTCTTTATAAACAGATGACGTTTTTGTATGTACACGCGCATCTGTGTGTGGTCTAGGGTTACCGTGCAATTCGAACTTTTTGGTATATAAAATAACGACGCATTGCTTAATCTATTCTGTGGTTCACAACCAAACTGTAGAAGTGAATAATAGTATGGAAAGGTTGTGGAGGTAAGGTAGCCACTGATAGGAAGGTCAAAAGGGAAGATCTTCCTCCGGGCTGGGTGGTATTAGCCCGGGGACCGCGGTCCAACCGATGATGGTTGGAAGTTGTATATACGCTAAGTCGCTGAGTGAACTTCGTTAGCGAGATGTAGGATTTCCATACTGCGAGGTGCTACTCCATACTTAATGATGATTTTTCTTGATACTAGCGCCATCTATTAACACGGTGAAGAATCTTGTTGTAGGTGCCGTGTGTCGTATGTGCGGCGTAGGTAGGTGCCGCTACAAAACAATATCTAAAAGATCTAAACCTCTGAAATGACAATACATTTTTTGGTAAATAAAGTTACGCCACATTGCTTAATCTATTCTGCGGTTCACAACCAAACAATATTTAAAAGATCTAAACCTCTGAAACGACGATAAATCAACCGTGCATACCATCTGGTGTTACAAAAATATACACTTCATTTTCATATCAGCACCTTTTAATGAAATACATAAAGAAATAAGAGCGAAGTAACTTTAATTCAAAACATCTCAAAAATGTTAAACTCTGCAATGGAAGTAAACACAACAGCGACGAATTTAAATAACACGAACTCTTCAATAAAACGTCACAAATTAAATTAAGATTACCTTAGCTGAAGCCCTTCCGAAGAACTTTCTTTTACGACTATGTAAATTTTTAACAAAATCAATCACGGGAACACAAATACTTCAGAAATGGACGTCCGAGGGTTGGAAAGTAATTTCCTTTTAGGACCTCTACACTTTGGGGGTGGAAATGATTGAGAAGAGCCACTTTGCAGTACAATGACGATTCGCAAACATAATGGGTGCATTTGATGAGATGTCGAGCACATGTGCATTTTAAACAGTGCGGGAACTATCGATAGGGTTACCTACATAATTGACACAGATTAACTAGTAAATTATAAACTCGCAGTATTCGTAAAAAATATTGTAAGAGTGATAATTTAGCTATCAAGTTATTTAAAGAGTTCTTTTAAGTATTTTTTCTATTTTTATAATAATGACTGAAAATACCGCATCCACTTTATTTAATCAGTATTTAATTTGGACGACAGTTTTATAACTGTCGCAGACAGTTTTTTGAGTTTAATTTCTCAAATTAATTAGGCGATTAGAAGTGATAAGTTTTGCCGCTTCGTCTCACCATTAAAATGACTTGAAACTTTATTTTATTAATAAGGAGAACAATAATAATTTCCGATTCGTGTTGTTGTACTCAATTTAAAATGTGATTAGTTTTAGTGTATAATAGAAGTGGCCTGCTTGAACCAATTTCAACATACATCCGTCCTGGCGACAAAGAAATAACAAAAGATAAACTGTTTCGCAACTTTCGTATCCCTATCGATAGTTTTTTCATCAAAAAGCTTCAACCCCCGGGATCTTCACTAAGCCTCGAGAGATCGAGCGCGTGCTGCAAAGGGTGGCGAAATGTGCAAACAATTAAGAGACCTTTTTTTCGCGCCCTAACGACACTCGACCCTAGTGCCTTTCATGGCACCGCACTATTCTTGCACTAGACATCTGTTGTGCTTACACCACCCATAAATTATGCTTAGATGACGAGAATGAAATATTAATACCACGGGAGTAATACAAAGAATGGACGCTGCATGTGGGTTTTTTATACTAAAAGTTAAATGATTTTGAATATTTGAGCAACACTATTTTTTAGAAGAATAATAATAATATATTGAGAATCATAAGCTAAAATTAAATTACTCTATTTAATTTACCTTATTCAGAAAGTTATCTTAAAAAACCAAATATTTAAAATCCTTTTAGAAAACTATTTTACAATCTATGCAATATAAGACTCTAAATTGATTGATTGATTATTGGAATACGCCTAGAGCCCTAACGGCTGAAAGTAGAGACACCATTTTTGGAGAGTAGATACCTTTCATGGGGTAGGTGAGCACTAAGAAAGGATTTTGGAAAATTCATCCCCAAAGGGGATGAAAATTTGTATGGAAGTCTCTTAGTTTCAAAGCTAAGATGTTAAATTTATGTGTTTAGGCTGACGATGACGATTAAAAATTATAAGAGGAAGGGGAAGGGCAAGGCGAAGGGGAAAGGGGAGGGGGACGGGACAGGTGGGGACGGTGACGGTTACGGTGATGGTAAGTGTAAGTTTAAGTGTAAGTGTTAGCGAAAGCGGAAGTGTAAACGTGAAGTAAGAAGTGAAAAAGTGAAAAAATCTTCTTTTTCCTTCAATCTTTTCAATTTTTACATATTTTTACATATCAAATGTAAGGCCTTGAAGAGCACATTCCAAAATGATATGTTTTGTCACTAAATATTATGAAAAAAAATCACCGAAACGAAGCAAGGGCGGATCGCTAGGGCGTTTATAAAATGATATTTCTACGTGAATAGTAAATAAATAAAAGCTCCCCGTACGTTTTGCAATACGAAAACGGGTAAGGAACCGTACACAAAGGTGTCTTCGCCCACGTAAATCTCCAACGGTGATGCTTTTGATAACACTCCTTTGTGAACGCTGAGAAACGGCCAGGACACCCATTTTTCTTTTAAATACATAAGCGGTGGCAATCGGGAAAAGTCAGATAGATCCTCTTTGCGTGAACCTATTCGATCTCATGCATTTAAATTCAGAATTAGTGAAATGCCCAAGC
This sequence comes from Catoptria pinella, assembly GCA_963556745.1. Taxonomy (NCBI): domain Eukaryota; kingdom Metazoa; phylum Arthropoda; class Insecta; order Lepidoptera; family Crambidae; genus Catoptria; species Catoptria pinella. The sequence continues at coordinate 8,349,324 of OY750774.1, read as the reverse complement.
CACCAACTTTTTCCCGCAGGTAAGCAAGCGACGTGGAAAATATCCCCTTAATATAGCTCGTAGTGATTGATTTAATGGTTTCTCGTATCGGTAGAGACACATTAATAGGAAATAACGGTATCTTTTCCCAAGAATGTAGGAATCAACACGCATTCCCGAGAATGGTGGCAACATAAATAATCTATTCGAAGACAAGCATCACCTCTGTTGGGAAAAATGTATCTGGGACATAAAAGGATAGTGGGGGGTTGGTTCGTTACATTTTGTCGGTCCCCCGGGTGCACCTCGCGTCCTGCGCTGTTCAACATGAATGCTTTATACCGTCACAATTCAGATTTGTATCCACTAGACAAGTTTATTGCTTTGTTTGGCTATAAAGATCGTCCACATTGTTTAAAAGGTCAAGGCTTAGATAAAAAATAAAGAGTTTTAACAGATTTGTATTGATATAGAAAAGGTGTCCAAGATTCAAAAAACGTTATAGAAAATGTTTTGTTCCTTCTGATTCATATATTACTGACATTAAAAAAATCATAAAAATATCAATAGAGTAAAATTTTTCTTTTTAGCGGAAATAGGAACTACAAATTAATTTAAGTATCAAACAATACCGCCCGAAATATTATGCAGCCTTTTGAGCTTGCACTTTAAATAATATTTTTCAAGAATATTCTTTCGAGTGTATATCAAAGGCGAGAGGAATACAGCCAATGTAGAATTACTTATAATACAAAAATATATCAACATAAAATATTGTTTTATTTAATTTGTCTCCGTATCAGAAGACGGAAAACTTGTGAAAAATAGATACGTCAATTACACGTGTCCCAGGTGTAGCAGTGTTCAAATCAATCTTAATTTTATTTAGGGAAACAAAAAAAAACTTCTTGGCTTATATTAAATAAATACATGATATTTTTTCTGAATTATCAACCAGTTAAAGCTTTCATGTATCCAAATATTTTCTTTAATGTAGATTTTACAGACTTTTTTTACTCCCTTCAAAGACACGCCCTTAGTATTCGTATCATAAACGATATCACATTTTGTATAATCTTCTCTTTAGAAACTGGTAGTACCAAAGGTAGTACCAGGGGCAAGTACAGATTTCTAACATTATAAAAATAGCGAACTAATAACTAGTCTACATTTACTTCATCTAAACTACAGGGCATTCACTACGGTATTGCCAAACTTGGCTTCTGTTCTGTGTGTAGATTTTTGAGGTATAAATAAGTATACAGCGCGCCGCAAAATTCATTTGCGAGTATACAACGTGTTACGAAAAAATATCCGTAATGTCGGAAATGCCATTGACTACCTTTGAATGCAATTGAAATAATGAGCGCTGTAATATACCTATAATAGTATGTATACCTATATTTTAGCATAAAATTTACGCGATAGTATTAATAATGATAACACAAAAATCAAATTAAAGTCATATTTTCTTGCACTATAGTGTTAAGAAAGTTAGTATTTCATTTTATTCACCAGATTTGTTGATATCTTTTCTTTTTTTTTATGTTGGCATTTGAATGCAGGATCTCGATGTCGATAGGTGCCTATCTAATAAGTAACATTAGATTTATAAACCTTTGTGGTTCTTTTAATGTTATTTAGTATAAAATTTTATTAAATTGTAATATGTTAAATGAAATTAAAAAAAAAAAGAACAGCGATCATTATTTTATTTACAGTCAATGGCATTTACGGCATTTCAGGTTTTTTTGTTACACATTTTATATTTCGCCAGAGGGTGTCCTGTCGCTACAATGTTTGCTTGTGTAATTGTCATTTGCCATGCAAGGATTGCATGCAGCACAACCAATCTGACGCCAATTTTACACTTTTAATGGAAATGTAACGATATATTTTTACAATTGCAACTTTCAACTTTACAGTCGGTTTCATAAATAGGTTGCAAGAGTAATGTGACATGATACTATAGCGTGCTGCTACTACAGTTTTGTATGTCGATCACGGAAATATGAATTAATGTAAGGGACAAAGGTCTACTTTTCAGGAGGAGCAAAAAACAAATTTTATTTATAATAATTGCTTGTATTTTTTTCACTTTTTATTCTACTTACTTGATGCCTATAGCAAAGTTGCTTAGGTTTGAGAGCTCTATAAAGCTATGCAAGCAAAATTAAGATTATCTTTATGGATTCCGAAATAGCATGTCTCTTACATTAAAAATAAATGTAGATGCGTTCTTTACCTTAATTGCATTTAACACAAAAATACTCCGCAGTAATGTAACAGTCATATTTACAAAAATTATATTAGTATTTTTTGAAGTAAGGTACCCTTTTGGGTTTAATTATTGCTGTATCCTAACTAAATACTATAATAAAATTTTACTTTCAAAAGCAAATTGGTTAACTTGATTTAATTTAGATAAAAAAAATTGCTATTATTGTGAATACATAAAATGATACAAAAATTAATCATTTAAAGTATTTATTTTTATTCAGCGTTAAACATAATCAGTCTCAATGTTAACAATGATGGCAGATTATAGGAAAAAACATTTTTGAATGATAATCAACTGTTTATATAACTAAAAAAATAGTTTCCAAAATTTCAAGTTCAATAGACTTTTTCAAGTAATTATGGTTATTAAATTATAATTAAAAAATCAATTCAATTTGAAATTTGAGTATTATAGCAATTTAATATAAAGAACTTAAGCAAGATAATAACAATGTACACACTACTAATTTATACTTAACCATATTAATTAAGAGCCGATTGTTCCAAAGTCAGGTAAAATTTAATCGTAGGGTAAAATTTATAATGTAATACGAACGATTTTTAAATGTCACGTCAAATATCAAGGCATTGAACGATGGTTAGAGCTTACTCAACGACTAAATTTTATCTGACTTAGGAAAAAATTGCCTAAAGCGAAAATACTACAACCTAATTGTTAACTGCAGCAGTTTGCATTATCAACAATCCAACGAAACATTATAAACAACATGAAAACGTTATCTACAATCCAAAAAAAGAGGAGGAAGAGAAACAGGTCGCGATGCGATTAAAAATAAGAATGAAAATCATAAAAATTTAATAAGTGGAGGAACTTATTCCCTTCTAAAGTCTTCGTCATCAAGTTTAATGATTTAATAAAACTTTGTGAAAAGGGTATTATACCTAAAACATATCAGAAGGATTACTTAAGTATTCCTTATAAAAATAAAATTAAAGACACTTTAAATAAGACTAAGACGAAGACTCTAGTAGGGAATAATTTCCTCCACTTAACCTGTTTGAGCTTTTTTTGGATATTTGATAACGTTGTTATGTTGTGTTGGATTGTTGATAATGCAAACTGCTGCAGTTAACAATTAGGTTGTAGTATTTTCGCTTTAGGCAAATTTTACCTAAGTCAGATAAAATTTAGTCGTTGAGTAAGCTCTAACCATCGTTAAATGCCTTGATAATTGACGTGACATATTTAACAATCGTTTGTATTACATTATAAAGTTTACTCTACGATTAAATTTTACTTGACCTTGCAACAATCGGCCCTTAATTAATACGGTTAAGTATAAATTAATAGTGTGAACATCGTTATTATCTTACTGAGTTCTTTATATTAAATTGCTATAATACTAAAATTTAAAAAATTGAATTGTTTTTTTAATTATAATTTAATAACCATAATTACTTTAAAAAATCTATTGAACTTGAAATTTTGGAATATATTTTTTTGGTTATATAAACAGTTGATTATCATTCAAAAATGATTTTTCCTATAATGTGCCATCATTGTTAATATTGAGACTAATTATTGTTAAACGCAGAATAAAAATAAATACTTTTAATGATTAATTGCTTTTGAAAGTACAATTTTATTATAGTATTTAATTAAGATACAGCCATAACTAGTACTAAACCAGTTACTTCTAAAATTACTAATATTATTTTTATTAAGGTATACAACGCATTTAAATTTATTTTTTATATAAGAGACATGCTATTTTGAAATCCATAAAAATAATCTTAGTTTTGCTTGCATAGCTTTATAGAGCTCTTAAACCTAAGCAACTTTGCTATAGGCATCAAATTAGTAGAATAAAAAGTTAAAAAATACAAGCAATGGTTATAAATAAAATTTGTTTTTTGCTCCTCCTGAAAAGTAGACCTTTGTCCCTTACATTAATTTATATTTCCATAATCGATTAATGTTTACCCACGATACACGAAGCATGCAGCGGGCGGAGCAGGCGGGGACGGGCTCTAGTTTTCTGTTTTGCTCTCTACTAGTTATATTGTAGTATTAGAAAAATAAAATGAATTCATATTCTATTAAAGTAATGTAAGAAACACGTAAATTATTACACACGCTGGCATATTAATGTAAGGGACATCATTGCCAAATACATAAATCATAAAGTAACGTAAGGCTGATCAGGTTTAGAAAAACGAAAACGTGGTTAGGGTAAAGGCCATATATAACTTTTTATGAGACATACCTTAAAACTAAAAATGACATTTTGTACAAGTGTATGATACGTCAAAATTTGTCGTAAAGATTTGTTTAGGACCTCTCAAAATGTGTAATGTAAGGGACAAAAAAATGATTTTTTTTCAAGATATCAACATTTCAAGTATACCATTCGATGGAGCGTAAAATTCCGAATCCAACGGTGTATATAACTCATTTTCGGTATATTGTCCCTTACATTAATTCATATTTCCGTGATCGATGTTTTGCTCTGGTATATAAGATTTAATAAACAAAAAGATCAAACAAAGAAAGCTTTCAACAGATGTGTTAAGATTTTTCTACATTCTATTTGAAAGACCAAAAAATATCTAAAAACAAAGCTTTCAAATTGTTTCTTTGCAACACCGCTTATACACACCGCCGTAAAACGTAGCAAGCTTATCTGGACTAGCGTGAATTTACTCAAGAAACTATGCTTGAGCAGATTTACCCAGACATTTTTCGCATCACGATAGAATTATTCGTACTTTTTAGATTTCATGTACAACTGCGCTATGTTTTCCTCTTTATGTGAAGGGAGTGTTTTGTTTAAAACAGTATTATTGCTAAACGCTAAGCTTAAAGTTTACTTTTTTAAATTTGAGATTTTAGCATTCACAATGTAAACTTTTATACAATATTAAATAATAATAATATACTAGAAAAAATACGACTCGCACCAGATCATATTCTCGGACGCACCAGATCATAACTACAGAGTCTTTAGCACAGCGGTAAGAGCATTAGACCGGACATCAAAAGGTCGCAGGTTCGATACCCGTCCGAGAATAGAACTGGTGCGAATCGTATTTTTCTAGTATATGTTTTAATATAAAAATTTCCTTCCTTTCACTCTTCTGTTTTGTAAAGGATACATGTATGCACTTTGTGCACTCGTGTTTTAATAATACATTTGACAGTTTGCGCCATAACAGGTATTTTATCAAAAATTAAACGGACTTGGATGATCCGTAGTTTGTTACTTTAACTTATTGAAGAGGCAAAATGTAGTATTTTTTGTACCAAGGAATATAAACGGCTTTAGAAGCGATATTAATATTGTATTACAGACCAGATTGACAAAAAAAGATCATAAGTTTTTTTATTTATTTAAATGTGAATTTATGATCCAGCAGGAATAAAGTTACATAAAAAATATCGAGTCGTCATTATTGTGGTTCTGTCGCAAGGAATTTATTCGTTACGTGTTTGAAATGCATGAGCAATAAAACAAACCGTTCCGTGGCGACAAATTGCGGAAGCCGCGCATCCAAGAATAACAATAATAATTGTGATCATAAACATTCTTTTGTTTGGTATCTTGATGCTGGTTTTATTTCTTTCGGTTTGCGTTGATATCACTACGCATGTACACGAACATTGTGTCCATAGAGAAAGTTAATATTAGTAATTTGTACAGAGTTATTTTGATGCATATATCATCGATGTTATGTTTTATTTTTGATAAATAAATAATTATAAAATTGTCGCTTTAGGCTGCCCTGTTAAGAAAAACCTAAAAATGTTTGGTAAAAAAAATACAAAATAAACAAGTTCACTTACCTTTGGTGCTCTCAACAACGCAATTGATCCTCCACAGAAGTAATGCGGTATAAATAGTCAGAATCATGTTTCTGTCTCCCACAGAAAATATGCTGTTTTTATGGCCCATCCTCACTCGCGACAACGTATTTGGCAACGCCACCTTTTATGAGGAACGCTCGAAACATCACAAACACACCACTTTGTCACTCGAAACAAGAAGCACTGCGTATGATAGTTATGGCAGTTTTACGATCAAGTATAAAAGTTGATTAGCCGATACATTTAGCACTTTCCATGATAACCTGCTCTGTTGTTTGGGGTACCTGAAACAAAGATAGGAAGGATTGATTATTCAATTTAAGAAAATAAAACAAGATTTTATATTTGAACACATTTTTTTTAGAACTTAACATAAAATTAAAAACCTCACGACATCGCCACACTAATATGTACCTACTTAATGATAAATTTCTTAACTACAATTAAAAAATTAGTAATGAATTAGGATTTAACTTCGAAGATAAAACACCTACGATTACACACGACTTGAAAAAAGGGACGATATTCATCTTGTTCCAACTTTATTGTACTTGCAAATACACCGATTCATCATCGCATATTCCTCAGCATCAGACATTTACAATATACGAAATTATAGCAATCCACGTTATGAATGGCAAGGCCGTTACTGTAATACCTACTCATTTGCCATAGAGCTATGTTCAATTTTCGACAATCGGAAAGTGTACTCTGTCTAAAGTTTAGTGGCGAAATCAGATTATTATTCTTTGTTTAACTTCATCTTCGTTTAGCTCTATGGGCAGTAGACCTCGCGTTTGTGACATTTTTGAACATTTTTCGAAATGGCTGAAATATGATTATTTTTTCGAAAAACTGAGTCGACTATAAATCGATATAATTGACGAACCTGCTAAGGGACAGCCGGACAGACATACAAAATCATTTTTGCCCAAGCTGAAACGGAGCCGCTTCGCTCGGTCAATTAGGTAAATTTTATATTATCCGGCAACGCCACGTGGACTAGGATCCAAGGTAAATAAATAGGTACAAGTCAACCAAGGCATCAATGATGTCATGCACTAATTTGCATTGAACAGTCGACGCATTATTTCCTGAATGTTTAAACCCCTGCCCCTAAGCATGACCACCGAAACCCGATATGATATAGCGATTTATCACGTTTACTGTCAGAAGATGGATTTTGACAGTTTAATGTCGATAAAACGTTATATCAAGCGATATATATAACGTTTCGGTGGTCATGCTAGGGGGGCTGGGTGAATCTACGTTGTTTTGTTATGTTTCTTACTTCCTGCGTCATTGTCGTTTACTCGAAAATCTTTAAAAATCCAATGCATCACAACGGAATTTGCCATCATTTACGTTAGAGTACGATAATAAATTATATTAATTTGCATATTTTTAACTTGTTTATTGCGATGCATTGGATTTTTAAAGATTTTCGAATTAACGACAATGACGCAGGAAGTAAGAAACAACGTAGATTCGCCCGGCTGGTTTATTTACGTTAAGAATTTTATTTATATTCTTACGAAATATTGGGTAACAATGTCTTTTCATTGAAGTAAGAATAAATAAATAGACTCTACCCTTTGGTTGCTAGTTTTATTTAATAAAGATAATGATTATGGATTGCATTAAAAATAAGAAAACTTCATTATCATGTTAAAACGTCAGCCTTATTTAAATGATTGATCATTCAAAAGATATTGTTACAGCCAACTGCAATCCCAAAAGTAATTGAATTCAATGAGCGCTGTATTCAATTTTCTCTAACTCCATACGGTTTATTCTGTTGTTTTAATGCTAAACAAGGACCTCATCAAATTTTAATGCCCGCCCTAAAGTCTGTTAAGGAAGTGCCTCCATAAGTAGCATTGGGCAATAAAAACATGTAGATGGTGTTACGACATAAAATAAAATTGCTCACGCAAGTACCACCATTTATGTAATGGGGTGCCTTCCGTAAATAGGAGTGTGTCTGAGATTCTGTAGTGGGATCAGCGGGCGGGCAGAGTGAATCCTTTTATGGGATCTTTACGTGTAACTACTGATGGTAATAACCTAAGGGTCAACATGGCAATAACGCTTGCAACTTGATAAGGCTTTGATGAATCATGGATTTAATACTGGTAGCGATGAATCAATATTCTATAGCATCGCTTCAGAAGGAGCTGAAGTACTGTGTCGTACCAACTATTGCAGTTGTTCAGTTGGTTGTAACTTGAAATATGAACGCAATAATTAGACCTATAGTACATATTATTCATATTCATTTATTCCACATGAAATTTGTAATGAAATGGTACATAAAATCGTGTGGAGTATAACAGATGTTAGGTATTACAAATTAACCTTTTCAAGGTATAGCAACGTTAAAAACAAATCAATTTCAAAAAATAATTACAAACAACAACGTAAAATATGGAAAAGTAATCAAATTCAGAGGTTTCTCTTTCAAATGTACTGTCTTTTAGGACTTTCAGTTTTTGAGGTAGGAACGTGATTGTAGTCTGAAATAGCCATAGACTTATTTATACAAGTAAGTTTATGGTAATAGCCATGTAGTACGAGTATTTAAATAAAGTAAGGTTCACTGACGGTGATTATTATTATCTTTTAACAACAAAAAAAACACTTCTTTAGTCATCTCTCGGTTATGCTTTTTTGTCAACAAGAAAAAGGTGCAATTACTATCGTATTACTTATCTATTAGTAAAAAATAAAGATAAAATAAATTCGTATAACTTCGAAACGTTTGGGATTTTTATTTACACACAAAACTTTCACCTATTTTCATTTTATTACCGTTTCCCATCTAAACTTTTTCTTACAAAATAACCGCTTCTATTTTATTTTAGTTTGAGTGGCGCCAGATGTCTCCGCCTAATGTGAAGTTGAATGCTCATAAATGTCAGCATGTGGTCAATTAACACTAGAAACTATAAAAAGAGCTTTTATTCCCACAGGACTGTTCTAGGAGCTGTTGAAATTTGACATAACTTATTTTATTTTACATCTAACATTTAAAAATTATTAAAATTTAGATTTTTTCCATTCACATTGCTATTTTTATATTAAGATAAATAATATTAGAAAAATACTAGAAAAAATTTCGCTCCCACTAGCGACACGGTAGCAAAATTGGTCAGTGCATTAGGCCAGAATCCCAAGGTCCAAGAGTCTCGTCTGAGGTGCTACGGGTGAGTCGATTTTTTCTAGTACTTTTCTAATGTTATTTATTTTTATTTAAAAATTGTTTTGTTCCGGCAGTCAGAGGTAATGATAGCCTGTTCCTCAGTGGTGAGGATGCCGGGTGTAGTGCGCTTACACTTTAGGCCTTATCGTCATTTAACATCAGGTGAGGATATGTGAAGGCCAAGCAAGCACTATCCCTTTGTGGATAAATATGGAATAAGCCATAAGTCATAAGTGACTTATTCCTTAAACAATATACATTGTATCGGAAATTATAAACCGACGTAATTTAATAAAATAAAATAAAAAACACAAAATTAACAACATCAAATTCACTTATTTCTATCATTTGAATAATCATCAATAAGCATATTGAAATCGTCTTTTTTTCACCCTACCATCCATTATTACGTCCTTTAGCTGACAAGAATAATATGATTATTCAAATGATAGTAATAAGTGAATTTGTGAATTTGATGTTGTTAATTTTGTGTTTTTTATTTTATTTTATATTAATTTAATTCGATTTATAATTTCCGATACAATTTTTAATTTTTTGAGGTATAATGATAGTTGCCTAACAACGCTGCCGCAGCTTCTAATTCGACACTCCTGACTTTAGAGAATAGCATAAAGCTGTAAAGCTTATCCAGTCACATCCGAAACAACAAGCACATCAGTCCAAATAAATACATAATTGACCTCCTGTAAACTTTAGTTCTATTGCAAATTCGCCGCGTTCATATAATTTATCATTACTGAGTTACAGAACTAAGAAGATACAAATCGTTTCCCAGGGGAGCTATTTCCGTCACGACTAGGGTTGTATTCTTAGATAATTAACTCTTTATGCGAGGACATCTGTTTACAAGTTACTTTGTTTATTTTTAGTTGCCCCTACTTATTGATAGTGTAGATATTCGACGAAGTTGCGTTTTATGTCTGAACAAAATAACATAGAGAAGTAGCGCCTGTCCCAGCGATTGCGGAGGTTAAGCAACTTTCGCAAGGGTCGGTCACGGGATGGGTGACCAAAATTTCATCATTCCATTTACTATCTCGAGCTCTTCCGTGTTTCAGAAGGCACGTTAAGCCGTTGGTCCCGGGTGCATTTGCAGCCGTTAACACCCACTAATCCGTATTGAGCCCGCGTGGTGGGTTAAGGCCCATCTTTCTTATCCAGCCATAAGGAAGGCCTGTGCCCCAGCAGTGGAGACATTAAAAATGGCAGATGGTCAGTTAAACTTTTTAGTTAATACTTCAATAGATTAAGAAGATTTTAAATATTAAATTGATTTGACGAATAATAAATATTATACAAAAAAAAAATTCGACTCGCACCAGATCATTTTCTTGGACGGGAATCGAACCCGCGACCTTTGGATATCCGGTCCAACCGCCTCTATCCTATCCTATCCTCTGACCGCTGAGCTACCGAGTCACTCATCATAAATTGTCATCTAGACGACGCAAATGCGAAACAAAAGCGATGCAAGCGCGATGTGCTCTTTTCTCTATTGCGAGAGTAGCGCGTGTGTAGCGATGCAAATATAGATAAGTCAAAATTGTAGGCAAAACAGATATTTTGTGACAAACTAAACACAAGTTAGTTTAACCATGTAAAGTTTACATAACAGAACAATAGCCAAAATTTCTTAAGGCAAGTCCTCTATTTCAGCGTTTCAATTCCCTTTGAAAGGTCTCGCACGTTGTGGTAAATAAATAAACAGTTTGTATCCTGTATAATGTTGTCCCGCGTCAGAATTCAATTTATGCCGGACCAAAAAGCGGACCATTAGGAAAAGTAATTAGTAGGAACCCGATCATGGACCCTGATAAATTTTGCAAATCCTAACTTGCGTTGGAAATGAGGATTTGTCTGCGGTGGAGTTAGGCTATAAGAAGAATTTAAATAATAAATTGATTTAACGAATAATAAATAATATACAAAAAAAATCGACTCGCACCAGATCATTTTCTCGGACGGGAATCGAACCCGCGACCTTTGGACCTCAGGTCCAATGCTCTTACCACTGAGCTACTGAGTCACTAGTGGCATGGTCGAATTTTTTCTAGTATATTATTTAGTATGGTATAAAAATAGCATAGTGAATGCCAAAATCTCAAATTTAAAACACATTTTACGATGTTAGATCATTATAATGTTAATTAAATTCCATGGAGTATATCAATGGTTTTATAATTAAAAAAAAAACATGTTTATACTTACGAGTATAAATTGACTTAGTATAACGTGTTCTGCGAAGCTAAATGGCTGACTAAATAATGATAATAATAAATTGTTTCTTCGTAATACTAAATACTAGTACTGCCTCTAACGTTGTGTAAATAACTGTCCAAGTAATGTAATATAATAATAAAATAATACAGATTTTATTGAAAAAAGTCACAGTACTCTCTGCCTACAAAAGTGTACTAATCAATGACAAATACAATTTTCATAACAACATTACTCCTTTTTGCAATGTTGACAAAACTTATGGCTTCAGACATGAAATGTTGAGGACATCTTTCCATTTTTATCGCTTTAAAGTCGAAGAAAGTGCGGTAGCAGACAATTTCATTTCCCCCGTAGTCGGTGAAAAATTACTGTGTCCTACCACGTGATTGTGTCAAACTTTTCCTTTTATCTCCGCGCGACGCTGTGTAAGCGTTCTTGGGTTCCTCGTTTGTAATTTGCTAGTTCGTTTCAATACTGTAGTAACGCCTTTATTTATGCGCATGTGTCGATTCCGGTGAGATTCTGTCAAACTATTGAAGTTCAATATATAAAAAGACACTTCAACCTAATAACTTACACATTGTTAATTACAAATAAAAAACGTCTTAAGTTATACTTGGTGTTATAATGTTTTAAATTTCCATGGTTTTTGACGTTATTATAATAAACTATATCGGGATTTACACCATGTACCTGTTTATTTGTACCTGATATTTCGGCGCAGTTGCATGCGCCATGGTCACGGAAGAACTGTCGATTGTTGCGTGCGGGTAGATGTTATTGGCAGACAAATCGGTCTACCCTCCGTCTAAGTCTTTTATTCTTACGCTCGATACCGGTACATGCAACTGCGCCGAAATATCGGAGTCTCAAAAATAAACAGGTACATGGTGTAAATCCCGATATAGTTTATTATAATATACTTGATGTTGTTATCATAGCACAGCCTCTGTGGATAATTATTTCATCGACAGAGGCTGTTCTGTGTACTGTGCACCAAGTAACTTATTTATATGACTTTTAAGGTCAGTTAATGATTCCTCTTTATATTTTATTACTCGTCTAATAATCAGTGATCTGAAAACGGTATACAAATTAATACGAGTTTGTCTCAAGAATTAATTGTAACACAAAGATGATTATTATAGATTCCTACGAAATAAAATGTCTTGCTGGAAGTTATTTTCAGCAGCAGCAAGAAACGGATTTCGAATAAGTTACACCATCAAGAAGATTGAATTTCACATCTTGACGGCGAGCTCAGGAAATACACGATAGGTGGTAACAGATCTTTTTTTAACCAGACCGCTTGCAGCTGTGACAACTTAGTAAATACGAATAACTAAGATTTTATTTTTGTTTTATCATATTTAAACTTTTTTTCTAAGTCGCCGTGCGATAAGGGCTTTTATTTATATAGACTTTAATCGCCTTTTGACTATGTTAATGATTATGAATAATCTTGATCAAATGCAATTGCGAGGTAAATACGCTATCCTTAATATAGGTAGTTCTTGATTTATTATTAAGTAATAAATTGAAAAGGCTCAAAAGTATTTTTCAAAGCTTTTACAGAAGTAGTTCATTATTCTCTATACGTGTGCAAATTCACTGTCAGACTTCCACAATATGCATGAGTTCAGTTGATGTCCATTTCACAATCCTAATCTAGCTTGAACATGGGTTGACAGCAACTTGAGCTTCTCCTAAGTTTCCTATCCAAAGTTTGATCTTCAAATCATTTGGTTACAACTGTGTGGAAACAAGTAAGTGATTGAAGTGCGTTGTGTAGGGGTTCCACATACGTAGGGTATACACGGACGCGCCGTTAGAAACATGTCTAGTTTCTGACCTTCCTCAGAAAATTTAGAAACGTCTGAATAAAAAAACACACTAAAAACTGTTTCTAAATATTTAGTAGAAGTTGTTTTTTTTTACTTTGCTTAAAGCTTTATTTTTTTACTTTTGCTAGCTCTTTTTCTTTCTTGTCCATTTTTTGTACTGTTCACACTTCACACTTTCGGCGTAATTCATTTACCATAGACATACAGTGAAAAAAATGCAAAATATTTATAACAATCTGAAAAAAAGATCTCCATAAAGACCAGATTTTAAATTCAAATAATATAGATACTTTATTTAAAAAAAAAATTAGCTAAATTTCAACATTTTAAAAATTTCATTAAGTTAATTCGGTTGTCCAGACTACACTGGCCTTCAAAACTTAGTACTTACCATTTTTAAAATTGTAATAACTTTTCAAATACACATGATATATTTTCGAAATAAGAAGGACTAAAAAAGGTTTTTTTAATAATAACTTCACAATTGAAAACCTTCTTAAAAAAACCTTTTTTTATTTCAAAAAGAGAAATTGCAATTTTAAAAGTTTTGTACTAAATTTTGAAGGCGAGTGTATTTATTGAGCTTAAAACAATAAAAATATTATACGAATACATTCTTACTAGCGAGATAAGTAGCACTGAAAGTAATAAAACAATTCTGCTTGATAAGTAAAAGTTTTCGTTCACAAATACGATAAATTTTATTACTGCACTAAATCAAGTTATTGGAAAACAAATTAAATAAAATGAGGCATCGTCTCGTATTTATTTACTAGCAATTAAGTTACTTGTAATAGCTATAAGTATTTTTACATATAAGTAAAAAATACCTATACGAAGGTACATTGAAAAAAGTTACGGAACCTTTTTTTTCTGATGTTACTGTATTTTGTACAAAAAAATAGTTTTTTCAAAATTGAGTGGACCAGCTATAACACTTGTTTAAAAATTAGATTTAAGAGAGATTGTTGAGAGAATTCAAATGTACATTATTGGTATTACATAACTTCAAGCAATTAGGAGTAAGTATTATTTTATTACTTTTCTCGGCAATTAGCTTTATAACCTTGGCTTTAAGAAAAAAAAAAACATATGTTTGATTATGACGATTTATAGTCATATTATTATTTAGTTCAATATTTGTATACACTTTAATTGTTTACTTTTATATAACGGTAAATAATTGGTTCAAAATAATCAGGATAAGTACCCAAAAAATTCCCAATTATGTTAAACAAAATAACTTAATAAGCATATTGAAGGCTCAGTTTGTCAACTACCCTCCTGGGAAGCAATGGACTGTGAAGCGATACTTGTCTGGACTATATTTATACAGAATATTTAAATGTTTAAGTAGGTATGTAGCAAAAGGAAAGCCATTTCAGTTCACGGTTATTCCTGAAGTTTTTACTTTTCATCAGTTCATTGTTAGCTTTTCTCATTTTTTTTAAATTGTAATAAATATATTAGGTCCTTACCTTTTTTTTTTGATTAGAGTGAGGGCAAATACAATCTTTAGGTATACCAAACGGCATGTTGGACTCGGTCAGCGCGCAGGAAGCCACTCCTGGGCTGTCTCTCGCCGCCCCCGGCGCCCCCGGCGCCCCCGGCGCCCCCGTCGAGCCTTAATAGTAGGCTCGGCAGGGACCCCCGGGGGGTTCTTACCTCTCCTCACAGGGGGGAGAGGGAGAGAGCCTTCTCCCGAACTCCCCATAAGGTTACCTACTCAGGTAGGCTGACCAATTAGGTCCTTACCTATGAAATTCACGTTTGGTATGGAGAGTTTTTAACAAATTACATTTTCAATACTAGCATTTTTATAACAGTGAATGCTATTGTAACAAAACTTTTATGTACGAATGTTTGAACATTAAGCTAACTTAGGCCATATAACTAAGGCGAAAAAAATAAATTTCGGCTAAGTTTCAATGGATAAAGAGGTGATTTTCGCTAACAAAAAGAAAACAAAATAAATGGACTTTAATGATGCTGATAGTTGATGGATATGGTCATAATTTGATGTAATATCCAGCAACTGATAATATTTTAAATCACAGAAGTTATGAGGTTCTCTGCGTGTGAGAAAAAACACCATTTTCATAGGAAAGGATCTAATAATTAAATTAGTTTGATTAATTTGTAAACAAAAAAGAGACTCCGCTTGTCCCAAAATATTGGTCAAAAGCGTTTTTTCTTGAAAACATTTACTACTTCTGGGGCACAGGTCTTTTAAATTATCCTTACTAATATTATAAATGCGAAAGTCCGTTTGTTTGTTTCGCCTTCACGTCTTAACTACCGAACCGATCATCATGAAATTTTGCATACACGTTGTCAGGGGTACAGAGAAGGACATAGGGTATTAAGGACACCTTTCTTCTCGAAAAAAATAATTGTTCCGTTTAATCCTTCGTCGTTTCCACACAGACGAAATCGCGGGCGGCCGCTAGTTATCCATATTAGAAGGAAGGGTCATAGTCCACCACGGGCCCAATGCGGGTTGCTGGATGTTAAAGACTGCAAATGTAGC
This sequence comes from Catoptria pinella, assembly GCA_963556745.1. Classification (NCBI taxonomy): domain Eukaryota; kingdom Metazoa; phylum Arthropoda; class Insecta; order Lepidoptera; family Crambidae; genus Catoptria; species Catoptria pinella. The sequence goes on along the minus strand of OY750774.1, from coordinate 8,333,422 downwards.
CGGGACCAAACGGTTCAACGTGCCTTCCGAAGCACGGACAAGCTCATTGGTTACCTATGCTATGACCGAACCGACGGTCTATTCCCGTTGTCCCCCACTGGGGGACAGGTCGAACGCTGGACGATATGCTAACCCACTATGCCATATCTTCGAGATATAATTATATATTGAACGAGAATCCCTCGGTAAACCACAGTTGACAGTGATAATGCGCCCGCGGTGTCTGCAGGCGGCAGTGCAGTCTGCGGTGGTATTGATTCCGCCGGCGTTAACACGAGTTTCCTTTGTATCGCTTATCGAATCCAATATATTCGGAGCTAGAACTATTCATGAGTGGGTTATCTGGAAACCAAACAATGAAATTGACTTAAATATAAGTTGTGATGGTTATTTAGGCTGTGGCCATTGGCTTTGTTCTTTAGTCTGTAAGTTTCTAAGCAACGGTTGTTATTTTTTTTCCTGACTTTTTGTTCTTGTATAAAATTACATTGCTACATTAAATCTCTCGAAAAGGCTGTGAATCGTTTTAATTCCGCGACATAAGTCGTAGTGATTTTTGAAACTTCTGGCCAGATTGTATTATTTCTGCGGCATTTTGAATCAAAGTGGTTTCTTTGATTTAACATGCCGCAGAAATAATATTGAAAATTAAAAGTCAACTATAATGTTTAATTTTCATCTACTTTCAGCAAGTATTTTAGCTGTGATAAGAAATTGATTGCAATAAAGAGATTTATAGAAAGTGCTGATACAGTTACATTTTGAAAAGAATTGGTACAGCAACGTAGAAACATTATTGACTAGGGTCATTTCTAATTGTAGGTACATAAGTGAATCTAAGCTTTAAATAGCATTAGTGGTTTGCGTAGCGTTTTTTAATACGTATTTCTCCGTACTAATATATTTTTTTTAAAAAACTATATTATGCTTACAAAAAAAATAAGCCTGTTTCTAAGAAATTTATTATTAGTGAAAAAACAACGGTTGCTTAATAACTAAGCAAAGATAGACCTCTCACTTACCAAAGGCCGTATTACAAACTCTTAAAACCCGCCATATTTATAAATTGCTGCTGTGACATCTCTTTCTCGCTGTAAAGCAAATAAAAGAGATAGATTGTTAGACAAACAGAAAATTGCCTGGAAATAAGACGTCATAATACGGCTTCAGGAATAAGTTATTGAAACCGCCCACAAGTAAAGAGAGCCCGCCAAGAACAACTTTTTCATAAACAAGAAAAACACAACCAATTACTTAGTGTACATTGTCTATAGCCAATAATAGTCGATACGATCATTATTGCAGTTGCCGAGTTATCGTCAAGACTCCTCAACAATTCTGAAGCTGTTATAAGAAGAAGTTTCCGTAATAAATATGTTCACCAGTGCCACGTATGTTATCTGCCATAATTGAAAAAGTTTTGACGCGGGTTCAACAGCAGCTACGCCTAACGGTAATAGCCCTTGTTATTCTTTATTGTATTAGGGTTAATGTTTTGCAATTACCTATTTATAAGAAAAATATTTTATTGAACAATGAAACTTTAAATATCACATGAAGGAAAACAAACAATCCCCCAAAATAATTAATATTTTTCTTAGTAAGGATCTAAGTATACTTAGAAATTTGGATGTTATTTAATATCTGAAGTAAATGTTATTATTATGTATCTTGGCTTGAAATTCTCGGGACGAAGCCCGGTTCTTTATTTAAGGTTAAGTTACAGACTATATTAATTATACACAGTCGTCGATCTTCAATTATGTGCCCACGTTTCGTACTCGTTTATGTATTCGCAAAACAAAAGTCGTTACCTACACTATTACCCCTTACTAATAAAGATTATATAACAGATGTATAGTTATACAGTGTTCTGTCCCTTTCTTTTTAATGTCAAACTTAAATAGTTTGATAGAGAGTAACCATTGTGTAACTATACATGTCTGCTTTACAATCTTTATTAGAAAGGTGGTTAGTGATTACGTTATGATTTTAAAACTCGTAACCACCAATAATAAAAATCATTTATTACACAAAAAATAAGTTCACGAATAAGAAAAATATTTTCTACAAATTATTAAATTAACAATTTCACAAAATTTCCCTTCAAAGTAGATTGTTAATTTTGAGCAATTTTGTATGTACTTATTAATTGAATAAGTATTGACTAGAGTTAAACTATCTCTGAATTGGAGACCACTAATTTACTTTTGTGTACCCATTTCGTAATAGGTATAAGGAAATATTACGTGAGGAGTGGTTAGAATATATCGCATTTGACAAATTAATTCTATATAAGTAGTTGTTAAAATAATAATTTAGAACAAACTTTTTTTTTTTGTGAAAGTAAATCACAGCACTCGGGAAGAGTTAAGTAGCCCCTCTTGAATGTCACACAAAAACAAAAATTGAGTTTCGAGACGTCTTGTACCGATTGCAAAAACATGTGAAATCCATATATTGAAAGTATTTTAAACGCACCTAAAAAAGGCATTTTACCGTTACATAAAAAAATATTCACTTTTATCTGAATTATCTGGTTTGGTAGCAAACTTGAATTTGCTAGCAGAAATATAACCCAATGGAAAACTTTTCTCGGAATAAAAACACATATCTGGATACTACACGGCAAAAAAATAAGTTTCTAAATAATATTATGAAAGCTTGAATACTAAATAGCATCTATATTCTTTTATAAATACTGCTGTGTAGTGTGTAGTGTTGTGTAGTATTGAAAGTTGAAGACGAAAGATGAACGTGAAACTGGGTTAGGTTGGACGTATGAAGACTTTGGTATCGTATATACACGACGTAACGAACGGAAAAGAAGGTGGCTAGCCGGAAAATTAGATTTCCTTTTTTTCCAACATATCATACACCACAATAAAACGGGCAAGCCAGTTTTGAACAAACAGAGAAAATATTTGAATTGTTATCCGTACGAGTAAAATTTATGGGTGCTTAAAATTTTTGAATAATAACCTTTGTTATGTATACGGTATTTATGCTCGTATCGAGAGAATTTGTGTTGAGACAGCAATATGTTTTATGTTTTTGTTTGACTGTATTTTTTATTAGCCAGATAAACATTTTAAATGTATTGGAAAATTTTATATTTACTCGTAAACACAGCAATTCGCTTAATATTTGTTTGCAATAACGTTCTCTCATGTCAGTCCGATTACGTATTTTTATTTCAAGTTATTTGGCATCATTTTCTAAATTAACTCACCAATTTTTTCTATTCTTACTCATTAAGTTATCATAAATGGATTTATGTCATATGTCAAATGATCAGCTGATCGACAATCTTATATTAATTGAGAAAAATATCTAATATAAATATTTAAATGAAATTTCCAATGTACAATTAATCTACTTTTGTTTGCTTGGAAAGATACAGGTTTTACTAGTACAAGACTAAACCCTAACTAACCACAACTGGTATTTGTTACCAGAATCTGTTTTACGGGTACCCGAATTCGGATAACTGTCGTAATGTAATCGTCTTTAAATTGGATATAGTTCTGGTGTTTGCTGGAATTAAAATAAATAAAGTCTTTTTTTTTTTTAAATAAGTAAAGTTTAATACAAGACTAAACTCTAACTTTCCCTAACTGGTATTTGTTACCAGAATCTGTTTTACGGGTACCCGAATCCGGTAACTGTCGTAATATATTCGTCTTTAAATTGGATATAGTTCTGGTGTTTGCTGTAATTAAAAATAAGTAAAGTTTAAAACTAAAATAAATTGTAATCAAAAACATTGGAAACTAAACTATCGTAACTTATACTTCAAACTATTCATAGTACCTACGCTAAAAGTTTCAGAACTTTTCAAAATATACCAGCAAATTATGTAAGTAGTATTAGTTTTACAGTAAAAAAGAGTATTTGTATTTAAATAACACACAGGAGCAAAATCCGTTTGTAAGTACAACGGATTATGTTGATTTCATTATCATAATTACGTGTTCATTTAACCAATTACATCCTACTTTCGTGTCGTTTTAGGATGTCAACCTCTCGTTTTAAATTTAACACGCAGACATTTTTGTCATTATGGGTATTTTAATTCTTTTGTACTCAAGCTCAAGAGAAAAGGCTTGTTACATTTAACGAAATGAGTTTCTATGGCGAAAAGAAATTAATTTTCACGAATTATGTCAACAGAAAAAATGGTAGGTAGGTATTTACCTTTTTCTCGTTGCCTCACTTTCGGTTCGTTTGTTCTGTCATAATGTTCACACTTCTACTAAGAATCGGAGTGGGGTCTGTTTTTTTAGTGTTATTTAATTAGGACGAAAGATCCCGAGAAATGTATTTTCGAACTGTTTTCGTAAATTATGAGAGAAAATAAAAAAATGGGAAGTACCTATTAAAATTTAAGCTTAAACGTTAACTTTTATAAGCTTGAAATACTATGTTAAAACATGCCAAAATGTCATTTCTAATTCCCTACTTTCAACTATCAATATATTTTCTCCCACTACTTCCTAAACAAAACAATCTCATAAAGTTAGACATGTTGGTATCGAAACAAAAAGAGCGCGGTTCTCGTATTGTCACATAGTTCTTTTTTCCCTGTGAGAAGCCCCTCGATACAACACTTTTGTCTGGCAAAGTGCCCAACCAAAGCTCCAGTGGTCAGTACCGTAGCAACTCAAGCTGGTACATATTGTTTCTCTTTTTATTGTTTACGGAATTCATTTTTGTGACAAACACTTTGAAGCTTTTTTGGGCACCGGAAATCTAGGTTACTGGAATCAAATGTCAACTATTAACTTTTAAATCTAAAGATTGTAAGAAAACGTGAGATTAATACTTAAGGTAGATTATCAATTATAATCAAAGTTTTTATATAAATAATTAGCTACCAAAGTATCAAATTTAACGTGATTAATAATGAAAGTTGAATCTTTTTATTAAGATAATATTTTCTTAGTTACTTCTTTTTGTTTCTTCGAATTCCGAACTCATTCGATTCCTAGTACTAAACCATACATTTTGTTACTAGGTTTATAAAAAGATACTCTCAAATTGCATACTCGTTATGGGTCTACTGTTGTTAAATATAATACTGCAATTCGACCTGCAAATTGTACACAGTATTTATAGCAATAAAAAATATTCTATTCTATAAATACAATAATGAAAAACTGACAAAGTTTTTCGCCTAACCGAACAGCCGGCGGTAGATTTTAATTATGATTCTCATGTTCATCCTTTCGCAGCATTATTTACGAGAATCAACGTCGCTATACGTCTTACGTAAATTGTAATTAACCGGGACTGCGAAACCCTCGAATTCACGTCGAGAAAAATACTCTGTAACTCAATTTGTTGGCTCCAACCGCAATTCCATCTCCTCATTGGTCTATTTGCTGGTAGGAGAAACTAAAGTAGAGCTTTCTTGATTGCTTGTGCGTTGTACACTCGACGGCACTTCAGACTATACATGTTGACCTTGAGATCGTCTTTATGCCCTACATAATAAAAGCTGTTTTCGTAGTTTAACTGTATAACGTGCTGTAGTGTGTACAGTGAACGGCACGCTGGGCTTCTACGACAGGGTAATCATATTCAATCAATTTTATACTTAAACTAGGTGATTTTAAGGTTCAAATTAAATTGCAGATTTTTGTCAGTTTTGTATAACCTGACGTGCTACTTACTGTAAAAGCTGAACGAACTAACCATTTGCGAAGAAGTTGTGGTAAAAGAGGTCAAATGGCCAAACAGTGATAAGATAGGAACAAGATCAAGGTGGCATATCAATTGATGAAATTTAGTAAAAGAAGGAGATGGTGTGTGTTTTGACACAGTGGCTACTTGTCTCATTGTATTCAATAGCGCACGCTGATCAAGGCCGTCTTTAACCTATTTGAGGCCCTGGGCACATTTGGGGGCCCTAATGATCTTGACTTAAATTTATCCTGATATTCGGACAAGAGTAGGATAGCTATGCGCATGCAAAAGCTAGAAAGCAAGTAGTATTTGTAGTCAGTAATTATTGTTTAAGTTTTCGAAATTCCTAAATATGTCTTATATGTTTTTTGATAATAAGCATCCGTTATCGTTTAGCGATCTGGCAGGAGCTAGGGGCCCCCTATCGATCGCGGGACCCTGGGCACGTGCCCAGAGTGCCCAGTGGGAAAGATGGGCCTGCCTGACGCTGATCGTGCACTTTCGCTTTCAATAGAGGCATGCCTCAGGGCAAGCAATATATATGTATAGCAAGCAATATGTATAGCCCTATCTGCTCAAAAAACGTCAGAATTTCTAACAACCAAACTGACTAACTTTCGCATTAATAATGTTAATAATAAATTAATTAAATATTAGTTAGGATTTATGTTTAGAATATATTACTATATACTAATAATATCAGTTAGGATTTCAAAGTAATGGAAAGTTTGTCGTTTGGATAGAGGCGAAGACGTAGCTGGTGCTCGTTCACGCTAACACAAACATAACGTCACGTTTATGTTATGTTTGACGCATAACTCTTAAGTAAGAAACTGAAAGCTAAGTCGTACATAATTGCTTATTAAATTAACAATTGCGTAAGGCTTCGTTTTTCGACTATAAGAAACAATGTTTATTATTACGTAGCTAGTAATCAAAGTAATTGATAACATTCATATCAAATGTATTTAAAAGAATAGGCAGTAAATATTTGTAGCAATAATAATATTACATACTTATTAAATTTAGATTTTTCGCATTCACAATGCTATTTTTATATTAAGATAAATAATATTAGAAAAAATACTAGAAAAAATCGACTCACCCGTAGTAGCACCTCAGACGGGACTCGAACCCGCACCCTTGGGATTCCGGCCCAATGCACTGACCAATTATGCTACCGAGTCGCTAGTGGGAGCGGCGAAATTTTCTAGTACTTTTTACTTCTTCGCTGCAAGCCAGCGCAATTTCATCAATGTGAGGAAATACCCCCACATTCGAAAGAAACATCTTTCCAGATGTTTTGACAATCGATAAAGATGAAACAGCTATATAATGAGGTGCTACGGGTGAGTCGATTTTTTCTAGTATTTTTTCTAATATTATTTATCTTAATATTACATACTTCCAATATGTTTTCATGTTTTCATAAATCAGAGGGAAGTAACGACACCATCACGATATTAAGTAATATATCATAAAAAGCGAATGCAAGCTACGTGTAGATATTTACGATGACAGAGACTGTAATAATAGCGTGCCTTTTGATGTTTTTTATTGTTGTTTTGCTCTAATTAAAGTCGTGCAAAATAAGATGTCATAAAATGTAGATACATTCTTATCTAGATTGCGTCAGTATGTACAGTAAACAGCACGTCAGGTTATACAAAACTGTCGTACCATTTAAAAATCACCGCAATTAAGTATAAAATTGATTGATTGATTTACCCTATCGTGTGCCGTTGACTGTACATATTCCTCCATATTTTTAAAAGATAAGAATTGAACCCGCTGTGATCTCTATAGGTTATAGTCTAAAAAAACATATTATCATTTTTAATTTAAAAAGAGTTCTAGAGAAGTAAAGTACCTACAGAGTACCCACTACCTTTTCAATAGAAAATCTATGTTATTAACTTAAAATCCATTTAATCGAAAATAATCCTCTGCTTTAAATATCAAGGCGAAATTTCAAAGGTAGAATTATTAATTCTCAGACTTAAATACTTTATTAAGGGAAACGAATAATTATGAAAGTCGAACTTCAATATTTCTGCCCTTTACAATGCCTTTACAAAAGATCGACTGGGATTCTATTATTAATTTATTAAACACATCTTATGTTTATTTGACTTTAAGAGCTTCAAAAGTGCTTAATCACACTGGGCCGCAAAGAAAACAAGTCACCACGTTATTTTCATACAAAAATCAAGATACAAGCTCACTTCACAGTCGTATTGATAAATCAATTTGAGCATCTGCAATGATTTATAGATTCATGCCTAGATCTAATGTATAACTTATCAATAAGCATTTAAAGCAACTGCAAAACCTTTAAATTTCCTCAAACATAAGTACAATAATATAATCATGATTTAGATTTTAAAATATAAGTCTTAACTTACTAACAAAGATTGAATAGAAGATGTATAGTTACACAGTGTTTTGTACCTTTCTTTTTATTTTTTTAAATTTTGAGATTTAAGCATTCACAATGCTATTTTTATATAATACTAAATAATGTCAAACTTAAATAGTTTGACAAGTAACTTTACATCTGCCATACAATCTTTGTTAGTAAGGGGAATTGTATGTAACATATAGAACCTAATTATGGTACGTACGTTTTATTCCTTGTTGAGGAAATCAAGCGATGTCTGTATTTCTTTCTTTGATATGCTTAATCGACAATTGAACATCTAACTCATCCATTGTAAAGGGAGCAAGGTTTCCACCCAGCACTCTTTACATGTGTTGGAAAAGGTAAAACTAAATGCCACTTGGCAACCCTAGTGCCTTACAGCCCTAGCGCCCTAACAGCCCTAGCCCTAACCATAATAATAAATAAGCAGATAAATAAATAAGGATGCTTGTACTGGTCGACCCAAGGTACCAAGCGGAAAGTGGAAGGAGTAAGGTATAAGGATGTATTTTCTCACTGCCAGTCAAGCAGGCTCACAAGACTGATCAGATATCTGACGGCTATAGGTGTCTTGGCCGCAGTGAGAGGATTCGTAGATGGGTCGATCTGTCAACCGACACCCATCGACATATAATCATTGCAGAGATGGTAATTTTTTTTTAATCAATAAGACTCAGAACTGTGTTCTTAGTGCGAGTTTTTTTACATGACACTCAGTCGTGAGCGCGTTAAAATTTTGTATGGCGTTGATGAAGTCCATCACGTTTTCCGCCAGATGTCGGGCCACCAATCCCATATGAAATGAAGTTTACGTTTTCGCGGTCGAGTAAGTAAAAAACTCGCACTACGCACCCTGAGAATGTTTCTTGATAATTTGTATGAAAATAACGTGGTGAGACGCTTTATTTGCGGCCCTGTCTATTTGGAATACTTATAATTCAGTTTCTTGTGCCAGTGGATTGCACACCGGTTTTTAAAGTGTCGCCATTTCTGAGGTCCAATATTACGTGTTCTACAAATAAATAGTATACTAGTTGCTCTGTGAGCTGTAGACCTCACGTTTGTGACATTTTTCGAAAGGGCTAAAATATATTTTTACCTTTAAAAAATTTCGAAAAACTGAATCAACAAAAAAATTATATACTATTATCGAACCTGCTCACCAAATTTCACGAGAATCGGTTAAAAATGCTACCGAGAGGAGAACAGCTGGACAGAAAGACATACCAAAGCATGTTTGCTCAAGCTGAGACGGAGACGCTTCGCGCGCTGTACAGTAAGCAGCACGTCAGGTTATACAAAACTAAAAATCTGCAATTTAATTTGAACCTTAAAATCACCGCGATCTAAGTATAAAATTGATTGAATATGATTACCCTGTCGTGGAAGCCCAGTGTGCCGTTCACTGTACATACTATTTTACAATTAGTGCTCTAAAAAATAAATTTCAAAGAAACTTTTTTTTCTTTTTTACTTTTTTAGGCAACTTTTTTATGTTAAGGGTACAAAATAAAAATATGTGTAACCAAATGGTTCCAACTAACCATTAAGGCAGACCAAATATTTTTTTCTAATCACCAAAGTACGAATATTTTTATAACCATTTAAACCATACCCATGTATTTATGACAACCTAAGTGGTGCAGTGGTCAACATGCCGGTCTACCACGCAAGAGGTCCCGGGTTCGATTCCCGGTCGGGCAGAAATTGAAATGATGAATTTTAATTTGTGACGTGTCTGGGTGTTACTATGTATAATAAGTATATATTTTAAAAACGTATATAAGTAGTATATCAGTCGTCTAGTACCCATATTACAAGTTTTGCTTAGTTTAGGGATAAATGGCGCAGTGTGAAATTATCCAAGCATTAATTTATTATTTATTTATATAAGTATTAACAAACTTTTCTATTTTTGTCTCAAGTCTGGGGGTTTGTGGTAGGTACCACTTTTGTGACCACCACTTTGATTAAGAAGTAGAGCCATCATTTGCATAGGAGTTATTAAATTAATAAAATACATTTTCTATTCATTAGGTCTGCTAATTATATTCAACCGAGCATTATTGTTGCAAACTTATTATAAAATTAGACGCTTTATCAGCAGAACTTACATACACAAAATACATTTTGTTTAAAACTTTTTTTAATTTCTAAGCAACATTCAAACTTAACGTCGCGGGTTCGATTCCCGTCCGAGAACATGATCTGGTGCGAGTCGTATTTTTTCTAGTATATTATTTAGTATTATATAAAATAGCATTGTGAATGCTTAAATCTCAAAATTTAAAAATTCAAACTTAGTTTAAAACTTGAACGACGCCCTAACCCGCTCTCGTCTAAGAATTCTAATAGTAAACTCAATTTATAAACAAATCCCAACTTACATCCGACAGTTAAATCCGTGTTCTCCAAACTTGATCACAAAATGTGAACCACCCCACAGAACCAAACACTTATTTCCGTCACTAAAAAAGCGAACGTTTTAAGGATGAGCAGGTACGAAACTATATCTGAAGAAATACGCGCGGGAGATACGTGCCGCCTTCATCACGACCCGGACACATCTAAAAAATCAGAATCCTGCAACCTTATTGCCATTCCGTCTAGCGTTGAATTTCACTCCAGACTTCACTCCAAACAAAAAGGTACCTAATCGCCTACGAACAACAGTTGTGATTCGTTTAATGACAGCAGCGTGTGAGAAGAGGGATAGCGCGGATGCTGCGCGCATGCGCTGTAAACTCACACAGATTACAGTCTGAACAACGCTTCATTATTCCTTAGTGACATTGGGCACTATTGTTGTCGACATGTCAACATGGGTTGGATGTTGGGTACAATTTTTACTGTATTCATCATAGGTAAAGGTATTATAAGTTCAGTCTTTTGAATAAAGCGGTATTTTTAATATTAAGTACCTAATTTAAGGTTTACTTTCGGAAGCGAGCTTTAAGGCAGTTACAACAATTTGAAAAAAAAAACAAATAAACAGACGAACATAGGACCTCCTCCTTTTTTTGAAGTCGGTTATAAATAATGCAAAGCTTATTATAATAATTGATAGAAATTGTTCAATTACCTATAGTAGGTAATTAAATTAAAAAGCCCAATCAAAATATATTAAATCTGCGTTAGTATCCGTAAAAGCTATTTTAATAAAATAATCGATCAGCGTAAAATTATAAAATACTTAATACCTTTATATAAATATATATTATATTATATTTGACAACATCACATACATTGCTCCGATTCCAAAGTAAGTAGCTAAAGCACTTGTGTTAAGGAAATCAGATACAACGGTGGTATCACAAACACCCAGACCCGAGCCAATATAGAAAAGTTTCGTTTTTCTAAATTGACCCAACCGGGGATCGAACCCGGGACCTCAGAGATCAGCGACACCTTGAAAACCGGTGTACAAAGCCACTCGACCACGGAGGTCGTCAAGCACCTTTATGCCACGCATTATGCCGCACTCTATCACAAAGAGTTTTTGTCCAATAATTTTCCTCTTATAAAATCATATTCATGCATTCATCATTAGCGATTTTGCGTCGGCTCACTAATAATAATCCGTTTACAATATCAAAATTGCGTGTTGCAGTGCAGGCATAAATACTCTTTGGTGCTGAGCAATTTATAAAACCTCTGTCGACCACTCCACACCCTGTGGTTCTAATTTATTATTAAAAATTAAGCCAACAATTTTGTTTTCTTGCTGGAATGGTGAACTCGCCCCGGATGAAGTCTCGGTATGTAGACCATCTACATAGATCAAAAAGGTGGGTTGACCTGTTGTCAGTCGCGGGAAGTTACGAAGCTGGGCAGCGCAGGACAGAGTGAATATGTCAAAATTAAACAAGACAAATTGCGAATGTTTAAAACGTTAAACGTATCATGCGTCAGTAATGATTTCTAACACCCCTTTGTCAATGGCATTACTATGAGGTCTTACAGTGGCCGCAGACGTACAGCGTCCCAACTATCAATCACACGTAACACATAAAACGAACGAACCAGTCACAGAGCTCTACTTCAACGCAGTGCGTTCGCATAGGCAGAGTATTGTTCTTGAATGCGGTCGTAAGTACTTCATCAGACACCAGCATTATTCATATGTAATAGAAGGACGCAGATAGCCAAATGCTATATTGATTACAATGTCGGTATTGGATGTGATTGCGGTATGTCCGGCAAACAGAAACACGCATACGATTTACAATTATGAATAACAATAGGCACAAATCCGATGAAACTGTATAAATTTGCGCTATTTAGGGTGATACGATATTTGAACTGATAAGCTCGTTAAGTTTGCGTTAGATTTATGACAATGTGTCATTATCATTATTATTGTTCAATGTGAATCTGCCTAATGAAATGTAGTGCGAATAATTTATATTAAGATGAATAAATACTTTTTATATTAAAAATGTGAAAGTGAATTTTTGTTTGTTACGCTTTCAAGGGAATTTTTGCATACTCATTGTCAGGAGTATATAGAAAGGTATATAGGGGAAATATATTGGAAAAAAAATGACAACAACATATACATTGCTCCGATTCCAAAGTAAGTAGCTAAAGCACTTGTATTATGGAAATCATAGACTACGGTGGTATCAGAAACACTCAGAGCCAATATAGAAAAGTTCGTTATCTAAATTGACCTAACCAGGGAAACGAACCCGGGACCTCAGAAATGGCGACACCTTGAAAACCGGTGTACAAAGCCACTCGATCACGGAGGTCGTCAAACATCAAAATATAATATCCCAAATCTGTTAAGGCATTCAGAAGTTATGGAATAAAGAAACTTACATATACATACAAACATATATGAACTCTGAACACAATACACTCTTTTTTGGGCATTCGTGTCAAAAATTGGAAGCAAGTAGGAATGTAACTGGGAAAATTTTCAGATTTATACAATGGAATAACTTGTACTAAATATTTTTAAAGATGGAGACTTTGACCCAAAAGAAATTAAGTTTTAGTGACAAGTAAACATTAGTATATACGAAACACCCTGCTGCACTCTGCATGTCTACACTTCGTATGTTTATTTTGTATACAAAAGTAGCAATAGCATTCGTCTTTCCTCACTTTGGAAATTGCTTCCATATTTCTATAAACGTTCGGCCGAATGACGGAAATAGGTCACTGATAATTTCGTTAAACAAACAACATTTTACAGCAGTTGTTAAAAATAGAGCGTCTTTTTTAACCGACTTCAAAAAAAGAGGAGGTTATCAAGTCAACGGTTTGTTTTTTTATGTATGTTTTACTAAACTTCACCAGTTGTTAACCGATTTAAATAATTATTTTTTTATCTGAAAGAACATTATTCAGGTGTAGTCTCATAAAACTTTACAGAGTTCTGTAGTTTTTTCATAATCCTGAAAAATATCAATTATTTAGCTTATTATCGCACGAGTTTTTACGGATTTTCAGGCATAACGCAATAAGAGGGTTTTTATGAAATGCTGCAATTACAATAACGGATTTTAAATAAAACAATACATAATTACGTAAGCTAACTTTAATCAAACAAATGTTGTAAAACAAAAAGAACAGCCAAGTGCATGTCGGACTTTGCACATTTAGGGTTCCGTACCAAATACGGCTAGGGCGGGGGCTTATCTGTGCAACGCAATTGATCGCAAAACTAAGATGGTTTGTAATAGGAAAATTAGGGATATTAAAAGAAAAAAATCAGAATTATAAATATATTATTGGTATTTGTTGGTAAAATATTATACACATCTTTGTAAAATATACGTAAATTCATAGATCAATTGGAAGTTAAATTTTGACCGCGCATACCGTTGCTTAACCTCGATCATTGATTAAGTACTTTAAATAAATATAGATATTTTTTATGATTTAATTACAAATTTATAGTTTTAGTAGTAGTATCGCTTTTTTGTAACAAGTTAAATATAATTATTAAATTTAGATTTTTCGCATTCACAATGCTATTTTTATATTAAGATAAATAATATTAGAAAAATACTAGAAAAAATCGACTCACCCGTAGCACCTCAGACGGGACCCCGGGTCCCTTATTTATCTTATTTATCTTAAGTTAAATATAAGTACCGGCGCAAATCATGAATGAATGGTGAGAAAAAATGGGGGGACTATTAATGTTTGCAGTAGCCCCGCACCACATCCCCCGCTAATGAGACCTAAAAATTACTCCTGCGCATTAACATTTACCACTCAAGATTCGTGCCGATGCCTGTACTTACTATATTTATTTTCTTCTTGAAAGCAATATAATTAATTTTATATAGGTAACCTGGAAACTACTCTATGCATATTTAGCACTACTTCTAGAGCCCATAAAAGAACCAAATCTGCGAGTCATATCTGAAAACGAATTTCATCTACCAAACTGCTAAACAGCCATCAAAACTTCATAAAAATTCTATCAAATATTCTGTCGTTATTGAGTTCCGTTAGCTTTTGGTAATGTTCCCAACAGCCACGTCGCATTTAACCGCTGTTGGCAGTCTGGCAGGTAAATCTCTTATCTTTTTTATCAGCGTACTTGTTTATTATTTTCGTGAAATATAATCAGTAGTACTTATAAATACTTTATTAGGTTTTTTGTCAATTACTGACTTTCGGCACAATTTACAAAATGAAGGAACTACCTATTTTTATAGTCCCACTTGGCACTTATTTGAGCCACTATACATAAATCCAGGTGCTAGATGATACTCTATTTTTTGTTTACCATTGCGCTAACTAATAAGGAGCTCGATGACGCAGTGGAATAGCGCATACCGATAGTCGAGCAACTTTTGTAAGCCCCTGTCAAAGGATGGGTGACCAAAAATTTATTGTAAGATGATATAAGATAAGATTAGAAAGCACTTTAAGCCGTTGCTTGATCCCAGCTAGATTGCAGTCGTTAACACCCACCAATCCTCATTGAGCCCGCGTGATAGTTTTTGGCCCTTTCTCCTGATCCACCCTTTAGGAAGGCCTGTGCCCCAGCAGTGGAGATATTTAAAATGGCTGAAATATTTTTTTATCACTAGTTCTATTAAAACAAAATATATTTTTTGTAAATTGTCATTGTCATTGTAACCAATGTAAATTGTCAGTTAGGATTGCACTAGTTTGTACAAGCAATGCACCCATCAGATCCACACCTTTCCCTCCACTTCGCTCCATTGTGCTGTCAACCACCAAAACACCCAATCTCAGGTGGCTCCAATTGCTTCGATTATCCTTTTACAAAGTCCCGAGCTCAATCCTCACCAAACTTGTTTAATTAAAGTTTTCGCACTCTTTTTCCCTTTAGGCGAGGAAATAATCCCTTGTTAGGGACAGTGATAGCTATAGAGTTTCATCGAGTTTAGAAAGACAGACGGGTAATTTTATTGGATGACTATTAAGTGCTAGGTGCCAGCACATCTCAGATATAACACATTTTAATCAATGTTTTAACTTAGACCTATCTGTCTACTTGACCAATAAATTTTAAGAAAACAAACAAAAAACAAAAAGCAAAACAGCCCGAGGTCGTTCGCCAACCAGATGGTCTGACCAAGTAAGAGTAGCAACCTCAAGCAAATTCCATCAAGCAGTGAGAGCAACTATGGACCGAGACCGATGGAGGCAAATCGTAAAAGCAGCCGGTGATCACGATCCTCAGTTATGAGGGAAAATTTTAAGAGAGAGAAACTAATTTTAAGAAAATCAGTGTGTATGTGTATGCGAAGTATATAATAATGTACAGTTTTTATTAGTAAAAGCTGTAAATGACTTCCTTGCCTTTAAAAACGGTTGAAAAAGTTTAAAATAAACATCTGATGAAATAAAATTCTAAAACTGCTTTGGACCAGATACACTTTTCTCGCAATTTCCTTCCGAAAATTTTCAAACAAACCGATTCAAAAGTGTAATATTCGATTCACGCAAAAACGTAAGTTTTACAACATGCGCGATTTCATTCTTTTCCGAAGATTTTCATACAAAGTTTCCACAGTTTTCTGACGAGTCAACAACAAACTGTGTCCACAAACGTTAGCCGAAGTTTTTGTACTCAGTATTTGCTTTCGGGTCTCAAGCCGAAGTTCCAACATGGCGGAAAGTATTTTCTGCATTCGTAAGTTCGTTGGTGGAACATATGAGGTATAAGTTTTACTGCTCTGATTGAGGAATTCAAGCATAACAAAAATTACTTTTGGTAGTTAATCTATAATTCTTTTAAATTATATTTGGTTTTACAAATTAATAGCATCGTTACTTCTGATTTCTGTTAGAGATGATAAGTATCTTGCCCTTATTTTTCGTGTCAACTAAAAAGGTTTTATATGGGTCGAAAAATATTTATGATTTCAGAGTGCTTAATTTAGGTTTATTTTAATAAAGAATATTTTGGCTTTGAATCGTGTTTCAGATGCAGATTATCTCATAGATCAACTTCTGATCTGAAAATATTAGTAAAAAAATAACAGATAAATAATCGAAAATTCAATATTAGCAATTTTGTATGGGAATCGCCATTTCGGATTACTTTTAACAGCTATCTTTTGATATGAAAGTTTAGGTCAAATACAGGTTTTAGTCTGAAACATAGCAAAAAAAATTCTAAATGTATGGTCTGAAAAATCGTGAAATAAAGCATACGTAGTGTTGGTAGTGTTGTTTTCGTTTTTTTTTAGTATTCAGCTGCTTTGTCATTAACTATCTAATTCAATAGATGGCGCTGGTTTTCAATATTTTAAAATTTTCAAGGTAAAGCTGATAATCATAATAAATTGTAAGTGATACGAAGGCCACAGGGTCCACTAGTGATTACAAAAATCTAAATAGATCAAGGAAGCCGAATAGCGGAATTGATTATTTATCGATTACAAAATCAAACTTTAATATGGTTCGGAATTGCGGTTCACCCATTACAACTTCCTGAAAACTTTTCCATTTATTTCGAAAAGTTTTGCTGTTCCGGATTTAATCAGGTTATTTTTGTAAGCTTCTTTGGTTTCAACTTTTAAACATTGACGATATTAATAAAGCAATAGAATAATATGAACTAAGTATGTTTCTAAGCAAAATTGATTCATTGTCATCGATCAAACATAACCTGAAATTTTGCCACGTGACGTTTCATGTAGACCTAGTTGGATGTGTTTCGGTTTCCAGTTGTTTTCATTGTACAAAAAACGAGCTTCATCGTCCATTAAAGCTTAGCAAAGGTCACTTTCCCGGTATTTTTCACGTACACAGTGAAGTGCGATGGATCCGTAAGCTCCACTATTAGGCAGGCCGTCACGAGGGAAGCTATTTTCGTTCCCAAGTTAAGATAAAGTGGCTCCTTAGGGATGACAATTCTGTGTGACTTGTTTTACCACGATGGAGTTGCGCTAGAAGAGATTTGGAAACGAATTAAGTAATTGTTGTTAGATAGTTAGATGAATTTCTATAATCAGTGGTCAAGTTTATGCTAACCAAGTAAATATCGGTATTTTTAAGGTTCCGTGCCAAAATGGTAAAAAGAAACCCTTATGGTGCGACTCAGTCTGTCTGTCTGTAACAGCTGGATATCTCAAGAACTACTGATGCTATCAACTTAAAATCTTATTAACTTTTAACCAACTATTTTGCAAATAAGAAAGAATAAAAAGGTTTTGCAACAGGGATTGAAAGAGGTTCTTAATAATTCGAAGTGGGGCTACTAAGGCATGTGGGGTATCATATAAAAGAGCGCTGTATGCACATTCTCAGACCTTATTTCTTTTTTAGGCCACATAGCTAATAAAGCCCCTTATCTCCGAAGTTTGCATAGAGAAAAATCTACAATTATTCTATGTGATAGAAATTTATGTAAAGATTGCAGGAAAAATAAAACGATATTTCTAAATACTAACCACATTTTTTCAGACATCGTCACCAAAAATTACATTAGTTCCACTATTGGTCAAGAGATGGCGCTGACCTAAAACTGCAATAAATTATTCTACTCTGCAGTGTATTTATATTATGATGGTACGTTTTTTTTCTACAGCACAAACACTATCAATCTTTTGGGTACCTACTTACCTGTGAAATGCCAAAAAAATATTCTTAGATCGTGTTAAACTCTTAAATGAACTAGAAATGTTTTACTGGATTTGAACAGCAATTTCAAATCTATACCCTTATAACTTACGGAGCTACCCTATAACGCACCTGAGCCTCGTTCGTCATAATATATGATTATTGCTTAATACAATTCACCATACATGTAAAATACGGACAAAGCATGTAAGCTCCGGTAATATTTTGTCGTAAAGCCTTGCCTTCTATCGCAAAAATAATTCCGAATAGAATTTTCTGGTGAATTTTAAACAACGATTTACGCGCGCGTGGGATATGTTCAAAGGCTACATCGTTGGACAAGTAGCTATGCCTTTGTGAATTGATTGTGTAACCCTGTATTTTTTTATATTTTTTAAAATTGTTGAATTATGTATATAAGGTATATGAGTCTTTATGGTATTTATTGTATGGGCTATTGATGCCTGAAGTAATAAAAACTTTGAACTCGATTAAAACATACATACATTTAACCTTGACCTTTGTGTTCGCCGTTTTGGTAGGCTGGTTCTTCTTACCTCTGGTACTACCGTTGGTACAACCGGTAGGTACTACAAGTGTTTTTTTGGCCGTGGTACTACTTATGTGGGACACTAATTTTACCCCTGGTATTACTGAATATTTTTGTCAATAAAAGAACACCATATATGTAAAACTTTTTTTTATCTCAAATATAATAATAAAAAATATGTCAAAAACCTGAAAGCAAGAAATAATATACAAAAAGTAGGTAGGTACGCATATCAATTTTCAAAATCATCTATTAAAGTCAGGTAGGGACGAAGGACTTTTTTGTTTTTATTTAAACTTTTATAATTGTTTCGTTTTCTCATTTTTAACCGACTTAAAATATTGGAAAGGAGGAGGTTATATAATCAACGCGTATTTTTTTTTCAAGGTGGTCCCCTTTTTTGGTATTTTGACATCGGTTCAGTAGTTTTCATGTAATAACAATGTTCTGGAAGAAGACTCTGTTTTACTACAAATTTTAATTAAATTCTACATTTCAATTATCATTTTATTACTCAAAATTTGCTTCACACGGAATATTCAATGAAAATTCTTACGTAAGCCGATATCATTTTTGCTGCAAAGTTTAAAAAAGGAATCGTTATAATTTTCTAGGAATGACGTTTCGTTATTAATTGTATTTTACAAAACATGTATGTACGTACTACAACACTACGTATTTTATTTTAAAAAACCATTCGTAACATACGAGGGTGCATTTCAGTTTAGCATCCATTGTTCCGGATCGAACGCATCACAACACAGCGCACCCATATTAGCATCAAACTGATTGTAAAATTCTTTGAAAACATACAAAATGCGTTCATCGATCCGCATCGTATTTAAAAAGAAAACGTTTAAAATGTGTCGGAGGCTGCGTCGTTGCCGATCAGTGGACGGGCCACTAATAAATTGCTAATAAGCAATAACTTCAATGACATAGACGAGTTGTTCAAAATTGTGTCACAACCAACCTTCGTGGCGCATCAACTGTTTCTCTCGGTCGCTCGCAACGAATCAACTGTTTCTCTCGGTCGCTCGCAATAGACTAAAGGAGTTGCGGTGCATGCACCGTAACTTAATGAGCAATTTTTCGGTAGTGTACATAACATAGAAGGCTTTGCTTATAAGATTTCAAAACGCAGCACAGCACGCGCGTGTGCACGCGACGAGTATGTACACGGCGTTCACGATGCATGTACCTCACGCTCATCCCACATTTGGAAGATACTCACGCTCATTATTATTTTTGGACTTGATTTCTGACTTACCTCTGATTTATAGTAACCTGTAGACAGCCCTTCCGTGTATGAGATTGAAATGCTACTAGCTTCTACTATACATAACTTTAACCGCAATTAAATTCCCCAACCCAACGTCAGTATCACTTGAACACAATATAATTACCGTTGTAGTTGCGCACTGTCATCAAGGAGGTGCAATTTAATTTTATACATAGGTCGGGGACGGTGCGCTTATCGGCAGCATTTGCATAATACCTTCACTGTGGCGGTTGATATTGCGCGGAGATTATCGCGGTTAAAGCCGACGTCTTTGTGGCCTCCAATGAGATTCGAGAACTAGTGGTGTACCTTGCAGGGAATCTTTCGATCGATAAGCCGTCATCGTGACAAAAACGATAATCAAAAGCACAAATCCCATGACGGTTTTCTTTCCGCACGGACTATGTAAGAGGCTAGTATTAATATAATCTATGGGGTCAGATAAATTTGTTTTTTTTTTACACCCGTTGCCAGTTACAAACATAAATAAAAAATTAAGATAACATAGTAAATAAAGTATGTGATCATGATTTAAAAAATAGTTCAAGAAAAATTATATAAAAATAATATTGAACTACATGGTGCTTATCTAATGAAAATTTACATAATTTTACATCTTTTTTGCGAAATTGGGTATCCATGTACCTACGTGACACTTATGTAATAAATTCAAATTGACGGATTTATTAAGAGAGTTGAAACATTCTATGGGAAAAGCAAAATGAAATAAAAGTTAAACCAGAAAAATCCCACACACCTATGCGGAAATTTCGCACCTCCCTACCGGAAAGGCTCATCTCTAAAATCAGAATTGGCGCTATAAAATAACTCCCACTATAATAATATTAGGCACCTAGCCTTCACTACGGTGTCTTTGTATGAAATTGAAATTTCTTAGAGAACTGTACTGCATACACGTGCTATAAGAAAAACAGTTTTGCGGCGTAAAGAAGACTAGTTTTAATTAAACGAATAGAGGCAATGTTTTGAGCACTACTAGTTTTACTAGCACACTTTCGATTGGGTAAATTTAAATATTTAATACGACCTGAGTGGTGCGGCTGACCAAATAAATTCTAGCCACCAAAATACGAATATTTTTCTAACCATTTAAACCATACCCATGTATTTATGACAACCTAAGTGGTGCAGTGGTCAACATGCCGGTCTACCACGCAAAAGGTACCGGGTTCGATTCCCGGTCGGATATTGAAATTATGAATTTAAATTTCTGTGACGGGTCTGGGTGTTACTATGAATTTATAATAAGTACATATTTAATAAGTATATAAGTATAGTATATCAGTTGTCTAGCCATATTACAAGCTTTGCTTAGTTTGGGGCTAGATGGCGCTGTGTGGAATGGTCCAAACATTTATTATTATTATTAATAGAACAATAATTATTTACTCCAATTACAGTTTTTTTAATTGGGTATATAATGCACATTTTTTTAGTTTTCATATAAAATTATTGTGCAATGTTACATTTTCTTATTTTTACACATACATTAAATCTTTCCGAACTTTAAGGAGCAAATCTCCTTAAGTCTAAGGAATAGTTTCAAAATTTCGAGCTGACTGTAGGTGTTCTTACTAAGTCCGTGAAGTATTGCAGGCATATTTTAGCAGGAGCGTCCATATGTTTGCTCAGACGATTAAATCTGCGCAGTTATGTCAGAATTATGCGATGCAATTCTGCATTTTTGTAGTACTCTTGTGTCATAATGTTCAGTGCTGTAACAGTAATAGCATCGTTTGCTTGTATCACCTAGTATTAGAGGAGCTTACTTGAGACATTATCCTTTTTTAGCTAACCCTAAAAGCCTTGGGAACATTCACCGGTGGAAAGACAAAGCTGCCAAAAAATATTAATGATTGACCGAACGAGCGCCAATCGTCTCCGTCGAGCGTCGTCGTCATTTGGGCAAAAATGCTTTTGTATGTCCTTCCGGTCTGTCTGTCCGGCTGTCCGTCTGTTCTCCTCTACAGGTCGCATTTCTCAACTGATTCTCGTGAAATTTTGTAGGCTCTATATTTATAAGGATTTTTTCAGCCGATCTATTTTTAGTTTTTTTTTTCAAAATGGCGGAGGTATGGTGAAAAATCATATTTCAGCCATTTCGAAATCGCGAGGTCTACAGCTCTACAGAGCTACAAGTATTTAACAGTATGGCGTAAACATCTTGGATATATAATATTAATTATCCTTTAACTAAACGAGAAAAATTGTGTAATAATAAATAATACTTTTTAATACAATTTAGAATATTATAAACTTAAATCTGTTGAGAAGTAAGAAATATTATTAAATTTCTGAACAACTTGTACCAGCCATTAAGTCCAACCAGACTTTAGACGCAAGATTTATTAACAAAAATATACACAAAGCTACTAGAATACTAGTTCAATAAAAAATAATAGAAAGCAAGTGATTTATTTCCAATCTATTATGTACCGATTAAACACTGGTTGAGGTATCAATAACAATGTATTTTAATTGGTACTCCGTAATTGCAGTAAACACAGGTGCAAACGTACTGATTTGTTATAAAATCAAAATAGTAGTTTACGACACAAGGTTGGTAAGGAGGATTTTAAAACTAGAAACATTTTATAATCGGCACGAGTTTTAAAAAACCTTAATTAACAACCGTGTACCATACGATACGACGATTTTTCAATACATTTGCGAAAAAACATTATACTTAGTGTGCCTACTGAAATCTGGTAAAGATTGTATCTGTATGAAATTGCACATAACTAGGTATTAAAACACTTATGTGAACACACACTCGTGTTTTAATACCCCTCATTATGCAACAGTTTCAAAAACTAGTATTTTTAATTGCATGATTTAACATACAAATAGCAAAGAAAAATTCACAGAAGAAGCTTTTTATTTTAATCAAAGTAGAAGAGGTTATAAAAAATTGAGTTTGTGGAGCCGAACTGGATTTCTGGATTTCGGCCCTGTCCACCTCAAGACGGCCCTGCCTACCTGCCGCGCGGTCCCGCGCCGCATGCGCATCGACAGTACCTACGTACAGAGGGGCTCTATCGGCTAACTTACATTGCTCTGATTTGACAGACGGATGTGATACATTGCTACTTTTCTTTGGTAAGTTTGTATTTGTGACCGAAAAGAAATAGCAATGTATCTGTCAAAACACAGCTTACATTGACTTCATTGTTTTTAGCCATGGCATGTTTAGTGTCATGTGTCATGCTAAATTTTGCCGGGTAATAAGTACTGTTGGGCGAATCTACGTTGTTTCTTACTTCCTGTGTCATTGTCGTTTACTCGAAAATCTTCAAAAATCCAATGCATCGCAATAAACAAGTTAAATATATTATTATGCAAATTAATATAATTTATTATCGTACTCTAATGTAAATGATAGCAAATTCCGTTGTGATGCAATGGATTTTTAAAGATTTTCGAGTAAACGACAATGACGCAAATTACGTTGTGCAAGGCTATGAAGACCGCTGACACCGCGACATCTAAATTAGAACACATATTTATTGCAATATAACGGAATCGCCGACGCTGCACAACGTGACTGTTGCACACGCTCCGTCGACTCCCCCCCCGCGCGTCACCGACGCCGCGTGCCTGCATTTGCCCCACACTTCGTTTCCCACTTCGAACAAGTCAATTACTTATAAGAAATAATTGTAATTTTCCTTTAATAAATTTAATTAAATAATTTTCGGTTTTTTTTAAACCCTACGGCTGCTGCCTTCGTATTTGGCGCAGTCGGTAGGATTCTCGCGGTCGGTTTCGCGCTTCTAAGAAGATTTCCGTCCTTCGTTCGCACGTGCCGCCCGAGTGGCTTTCAAGTCGCGCATCGAGAATCCGGACCTGAAGGAGCAGCCAAGGGAGTATCCAGCCATTGATACGCAGAAAGGGCCGAAATGTTACTGTAAGTGCACTAAAAGAATTGTCTTTGTGTTGCTTTGTACTAGTTTTTAGGGTTTTTAGTGGTTAGGTATTATCGCCAAAATTTTCCATCCAGGAAAATCATCTAGCGAGGCTGTATCGCAACAGTCTCGCCAGCAGGCCGTAGATTCGTATAGGTTTAACGTAGAAAATATAGATAATTTAATAGAGTCGGATAACTCGGATAGTAACGATAATTTAGGTAACACTATAGATAATCAGGTTAATATAGTAGAGACATATAATTCGAATAGTAGTGACAATTTAAATAATATTTTACATAATCAGGTTTATCAGTTACCAGAAATGGCACAGCCACACTACGACCCGGATGTCATTTTCAAGGCCTTACGCCTGGTTCCCGACTTCGACGGGAACCCGAACATTCTCACAAGATTCATTAGACTCTGCGACCAGGTGGTGCAGACCTATACTATTCTAGATGGCTCGGGAGCCGAATTAAATAATTTGTCACTCTTAAATGGTATTTTAAATAAAATCACTGGTAACGCTGCTAGAACGATTAACTCTAATGGAATACCTGGGAGTTGGCTTGGCATAAGAAACGTTCTTATTAATAACTTCTCAGACCAAAGGGACGAAACAGCCCTCTACAATGATTTGTCGTTGCAGACGCAGGGTAGTAGCACTCCCCAGGAGTTTTACGATAGATGTCAGACACTTTTTAGTACTTTAATTACATACATTACTTTGCACGAGAATATTCCTACAACAATTGAGGCCAAACGCGATTTATACAGAAAGTTAACGTTACAGGCATTTGTTAGAGGCTTGAAAGAACCCTTAGGGTCCCGGATACGCTGTATGCGCCCGGACAGCATAGAAAAGGCCCTGGAATATGTCCAGGAGGAACTAAATATAATGTACCTCGTGCAAAGAAATGAAAGTACTCACAGGAACCAACCCTCATCCGCTATTAACAAAATTACACCTAATTCATTTGTGCATGCTAATAATATTAACCCCAGTGTGCCTAAGCCATTTGTGTTACCGCCTTTTGCACCACAGCAGATATCTCACTGGCAACGTCCTGTTCCACAGCCGCAGCCGCCGCAATTTAGGCCTAATAATGTACAGTTTAATAACGTTGGCCGTATGCCGTCCCGAACTCAACAGATGTTTAGGGCGCCGCCGCCAAATTATAACGCGAACAGCAATAATTTCCGTTTGCCTCCTAGAAATAATTTTTCTAACAACTATACGCCTAAACCTATGAGCGGTGTAAGTCCTTATGTATCAAAACCCATGCCCCTAACAGGACATGACTGGCGTAGACACGGAAATCCACCCCCAAGTAATTATTTCAAATCTCGCGACGTAAATGTAAATGATTGTTGGACTTATGACAGTAACTATGACTATTATCACTGTACCACTCCGTACGAATGTGACGCATATAATGACTACGAAACGTACTACGACAGTGGCTATGGCTACGGTGAACCGATAGACTACGGAACCGGCAGCGCTCACTGCTACGACAACGAGCCGCTATTAGGTGCAAATCAATTAGAAGATTCGCAACAGACAGACACTGACACGACTCAGGAGGATTTTCAGAAGGCTTTAACTTCAAAAAAGTCAAGATAGAATTGAACCTACAAACTCAACGTCAGCTACCGTATATTCAGATAAAAAATCCGCCGCTTAACTTTCTTATAGACACCGGTGCTAATCAATCTTTTATTAGCCCCGCAGCCGTTCAAAGATATTTTTCTCATTTAGAACCTACTTATGAGCCTTTCGAGGTTACAAACGTCCACGCTACGAGTAGGAATAGTCATTCTATTTTAATACCGTCTTCCCGGAATTTAATCAGCCGGACGGTATCAAGTTCTTTATCTATAAATTCCATGAGCATTTCGACGGGCTTATCGGTCTTGATTTGTTAACTAAATGGGAATCAAATATTGATTTAAAAAATATGACCTTAAGAACAATATCGTCTATCAACCCTATTCATTTATTTAATTCACGGAACGCTAACTTGTATGAGGATATTATCCCTGCAAACTCAACAAAATTGGTTAAAATCCCTATTAACTCAGCCAACGGTGAAGTTTTAGTCCCTGAGCAAATTTTATGTAACTGCATAGTCCACGAATGTTTAACGACCGTAATAAACAACCGCGCTCATGTCGAAATAGAAAATCCTAGTAATAACGACATTATCTTTTCATTAGATCGACCCGCGCAAGCCAGCATGTTCAATATCGTGTGTACGCGCACCGACCATGACTCACAACGCGTACGTGAGGTTTTGTCGCGCTTACGAACGGATCACTTAAATGAAGAAGAAAAAGCGAATATTATATCTCTTTGTACAAACTACGCAGATGTTTTTTATCTCGATGGTGAGCCTTTGACGTTCACGAATAAAATCAAGCATTCAATTCGGACCACAGACGAAATTCCTGTTCATACAAAGAGTTATAGATATCCGTTTATTCATCGGAAAGAAGTTAACGATCAGATAAATAAAATGCTAGAGCAAGGTATCATCCGTCCTTCAGACTCAGCCTGGAGCTCGCCAATCTGGATCGTACCTAAGAAAGCCGACGCGTCTGGAAGACAAAAGTGGCGAATAGTGATCGATTTTAGGAAACTAAATGAGAAAACTATCGATGATAAGTACCCAATACCGAATATTACAGACGTCCTTGATAAATTAGGGAAATGCCAGTATTTTACCACTCTAGACCTGGCATCTGGCTTTTACCAGTGTGAAATGAATCCCGACGATATAGCTAAAACCGCGTTCAGTGTTGAGCACGGGCACTACGAATTTTTGAGGATGCCGATGGGTCTCAAAAATTCTCCATCCACCTTCCAAAGGGTAATGGATAACGTGCTCCGAGGGCTCCAGAATAGCATCTGTCTGGTCTATCTTGATGATATCGTCGTATTCAGTACATCCCTTCAGGAACACATCGTTAACCTAGAAAAAGTATTTCAGAGACTTAGGGAATCTAACTTCAAAGTCCAGATGGATAAGTCAGAGTTCCTTAAACTTGAGACCGCTTACTTAGGACACATTATTAGTAGGGAAGGAATCAAACCGAACCCAGACAAAATTACAGCAATTCAGAACTACCCCATTCCGAAGACCACTAAAGAAATAAAGCAATTTTTAGGGCTAATTGGATACTATAGGAAATTTATTCCAGACTTTGCACAAATTACAAAACCGATGACTATATGTTTGAAAAAAGGCAGAAAAATTACTTTTGACTCCGAATACGTAGAATGTTTCGAAAAATGTAAGACCTTACTGACCAATGATCCTGTGTTACAATACCCCGACTTCACTAGAGAATTCATATTAACGACAGACGCATCTAACGTGGCAATTGGAGCTATTTTATCTCAGGGGCCAGTGGGCTCAGATAAACCAATAGCGTACGCTTCACGTACGTTAAATGAAAGTGAACAAAAATACGCCACTATAGAAAAGGAACTTCTTGCCATAGTCTGGGCAACAAAGTATTTCAGACCTTACCTTTTTGGCCGCAAATTTAAGATCCTAACCGATCATAAACCACTCCAGTGGGTTATGAGCCTTAAAGAGCCTAATTCTCGGCTTACACGCTGGCGCCTAAAGTTAAGTGAATTCGATTTCACTGTAATCTATAAAAAGGGCAAATATAATACTAATGCAGACGCCCTCTCTCGTGTTGAAATCTGTAATGAGGAAACTAGTTCCATAGTAGCAAATCCAACAGAACGACAGGCATCATTGACAGGATCAACTACAGTAACTGCTCATACAAACCAAGAAAATCCTATATTGGAAATTCCTATAACAGACGAACCCCTTAACAAATTTCACCGACAAATACACTTGACTATCGTAGGAGACATAAAAAAGAGACCCACAGTTTCAAAGCCTTTCGAATCTCACACTCGGACCTCCATACAACTATCTCGAGGTAACTTAGAGGAAGACTTGATAAACGCTATTAAGGAGTACGTGAATCCTAAAGTTAAAACCGCACTGTTAATTACACCCCCACTTGACATGTATACTATCATACCGATCTTACAAGATAGATTCAGAAGCTCCGCGATGAGCTTAGTACTTGTGAAAACTGAATTAGAAAACGTCAAGGAGTACTTACGACAGCAAGATATTATTCGTCATTACCACGATGGTAAAACCAACCATAGAGGTATAAACGAATGCTATTTGGCTCTGTCACGTAGGTACTACTGGCCTAAAATGAGGGAGCACATTACTAAGTTCATAAATGACTGTACTATATGTGGTCAATCTAAATATGACCGCAATCCCATTAGACAAGAGTTCAATATAGTACCACCACCGACAAAACCGTTTGAAATAGTACATATGGATTTATTCACCGCTGAAAATGAAAAGTACTTAACCTTCATTGACGTATTTTCTAAATACGCTCAAGCTTATCATCTACGAGATGGTACAGCACTCAGCATCATTCAGGCTTTATTAACATTCTCAACTCATCATGGGCTTCCATACACTATAGTCACAGATCAAGGCACAGAGTTCACTAACCAAATGTTTTCAGAGTTTACTAAGTTGCACAAAATCACACATCATAAGACCCTTGCACACTCACCTAACGATAACGGTAATATCGAACGCTTTCACTCAACCCTTTTGGAACACTTACGCGCATTACGTTTGCAACAACGAAAAGAACCGGTAGTTAATCTTATGCCATACGCAATTTTAGCATACAACAGCTCAATACATAGCTTTACAAAATGCAGACCCCTTGATTTGATATTAGGCCACTGTGACCCTCGCGACCCTTGTGATATTGACCTTAATGAATTATTACTTCAACAATACATTCAGACTCACCGTAAGCAAATGCAATTAGTTTATGACATTATTAACGAAACGTCGCTTGCTAACCGTACATCTCTTATTGAAAGTCGCAATAAGGATCGTGAACCAGAAGTTGAATATCAACCTGGTCAGCAAATATTCGTTAAAAACCCATTAGCTTCCCGTCAGAAATTAGCAGCTCGTTATACTCAAGATAAAGTTTTAGCTGACCTCCCCATCCATATCTACACATCGAAAAAACGGGGTCCGGTCGCCAAATCTCGTTTGAAACGCGCACCTAAAAACACCAAATTGTTACAGGTTAACCCTCATACTTCTACCGATGACTCATTCTCAAGAGATAAAACTTGAGAGCCTGGACAACGGACCGGGACTCCTACCATTTAAGTTAGGACCCATGGCGCTTATCACTCATTATCACTCATTTCTTCAATCCATTGATTTGCATGATATAGATATTAATATACAATTAGTTTACGGACAACTCGAAACTATCGAATCTCAGTTACACGGTAAAGATACAAAATTTTTATATGAATCTCAGTTACATTTTCTCAGAAGTAAATTAGGTAAAGCTTCAGCTGAATTAAAAAACCTTCAGCCCAACGACCGTCCTAAACGAGGCATTGTAGACGGCTTAGGTTCTGTTATAAAAAGTATAAGTGGCAATTTGGATTACACAGACGCTTTAAAATATAATCACGCCATCTCAGTTCTCAGGAAAAATCAGGATAAATTAACAAATGAGTTGAATTGTCATATTAGTCTTAACAAAGACTGGATGACTCATCATTCTCACATTCTATCTCAAATTATAGATAATCAATCAAAAATAAATAATACCGTGCAACTCATCCTAGAAAACAGTAATTATGGCGAAGACATTTATATTAGGTTAACTAAATTAAGTCAGTTACTCACTATCACCGGTGAGAATATCGATGACTTATTATTAGAATTACGTAGAATAGAAAATATAATAGCTTTTACGCGTGCATCAA
Source organism: Catoptria pinella (assembly GCA_963556745.1). Taxonomy (NCBI): domain Eukaryota; kingdom Metazoa; phylum Arthropoda; class Insecta; order Lepidoptera; family Crambidae; genus Catoptria; species Catoptria pinella. The sequence continues at coordinate 8,303,614 of OY750774.1, read as the reverse complement.
GCACTCACCATTCTATGATAGGTATAGATAGTTTAGGTAATATAGTAGCGAAGCTTAAAACGCTGTACGATAAAAATCAGGTACTTGATATAGAATTACGAGAGTACTATGACGTAATCATACCCAGTTCGTTTTATTCAGAGACTAGTATAGTTTTAGTACTTAAATTACCGATAGTTGCTAGTGATAGGTATAATCTTTTTAAACTATCCATATTACCTAATAAAAATAATCAGATCATTATACCACCATCTCCGTACATAGCAACCAATGATGAAACTTTTGTGTACATAGAGGCTGAATGCCCGAAGCTAAAAGCCCATTATCTCTGCGAAGAGAAATTCAACCGACAGGTCCAGACGCAACCAGACTGCATCCGGAAGCTGCTAACTGAGCAATCAGTTGACGTATCCTGCAAAACAATGTCCATCACCTTATCTAGAGAAGCCATGGAGAAACTGGATGATAAGTACTACGCCCTCGTGCTGCCTGAGCCGACCAAAGTACAGCTACAGTGTGGCAGCAACGAAGATTACACCGTCCTGAAAGGGAGTTATCTCGCCGCCATACCACGTCACTGTCACCTACGAACCCGAGAATTTATGATCATCAACGAAGAAAATCGTATCATAGGCCAACCTATCAAGATCACTCAACTTACCAATGAGACAGCCTCTCCTGCCTCCGCAGCATCACTTCATCTGAACACCATCAACCTAAGGGAATTACACCGATGCGAAGATAAGATGTCATCTCAGCCAACTATACAGCTCGATGACGTAACAGACAACACCCTGTACCATACGACTCTGCCCTTTTACATACTGCTATTCTGCGCGACGCTGCTTGCTGCAATCCTGTTCTGGCGCCGCTACCTTTGTAACCAAGCAAAGAAGAATAATTCACCAGCTCCTGTCGAAGAATTATACACAGAAATCAACCCTGCCAATAAAGTCCAGAATCAAGTACCAGCAACTTTTTCACTAAACGTCATGAAATAGTTGCTGTTCTGAGGGTGGAGGAATTACGTTGTGCAAGGCTATGAAGACCGCTGACACCGCGACATCTAAATTAGAACACATATTTATTGCAATATAACGGAATCGCCGACGCTGCACAACGTGACTGTTGCACACGCTCCGTCGACTCCCCCCCCGCGCGTCACCGACGCCGCGTGCCTGCATTTGCCCCACACTTCGTTTCCCACTTCGAACAAGTCAATTACTTATAAGAAATAATTGTAATTTTCCTTTAATAAATTTAATTAAATAATTTTCGGTTTTTTTTAAACCCTACGGCTGCTGCCTTCGTATTTCGCAGGAAGTAAGAAACATAACAAAACAACGTAGATTCACCCTGTTACAGTTCGCGGTCGTGCTATATTACGCGAAATGCATTACTCACAGTACTAGACCCTGTCCAGAGCTACGCGGGTATTAGACGCGTTTCGCTATACAATGTTTATTTAGGACCAGCGACGTCAGCAACGTGTGCAATATTAACAGCAGTGTAACCAAAATCGCGTGTCAAATCGCGGCGAATTCGCCCTTTCTGGACAAGGTCTTACACATCTCTAGGGTGCAACAGTTACCTAAACGTCTCCGCGCCGAACGCACGCTGCATTGCGCTCGCACCTCCACCATTTGCTTACGCGAAATAGCTCACCGACTATTGATACTTGTTCTCTAAGTAATTTTAACTCTTTTACACAAATTAAACAAAAAAATTAATATCCAAATAAATTATTTAAGAAAAATTTAAAAATAATATATACAGCAACATAAACAGGCATAAATTATAGTTTGTTATATTTCAAACAAAAAAAAAGGTCCTTTTGTTAGTTAGAAAGAAAACTATTTGAGTTGTCTCACTTTATATTTAAATGTTTTCAAACCGTAATGTTTCTCCAACATAATACATGCAATTAATTTTAATATTGTATGGACAATTGGACATAGTGTAAGACACACTTTGTGGTTTATACCACAAAAGACCTCATAACTATAGGTGGTGATTCGATGGATCTGCGATATACGTTTTTTTTTATGTCATTAAAATAATATTACGCTTGATAAGAACACAGCCCTTGTTACAGCCATCGTCGTTAGCTTGAATAAGCGATTTCGTTGTTCTTATATGTAAATTTTATAGAACAATAGGGTCGTATCAATTTGAAAAAAAAAATATAAACAAATATTTATCCAAGATTCAGTTTGGTAATTTCTTTGGAATGGTGATTTTATGAGAGTTCCTTTTTTCCTTTTGAGGTAGATAAACCCTACAAATAAAATTATAAAAATTAAAGTCAATATTGCCAAATTAAGCACACTGTCGGAAACAGTTTAACGTTTGAATGTGGTCAAAAATAAAGGAAAACGCAAAAACGTAAGTTTACACAAAAAAAAACGTGTTTTTGTGGATTTACGTTGTCAGACAACCCTAGAAGCAATTAATACTATCCATTTATAAATAAAGCCATTTACCAAAACTGTATCTATATTTTGGTTCACTGTGTTAGACGACAAAAGTGACACATCTTAATACCAATTTAAAATGGATATTCCGCCATTTGAGGATTTAGTGAAACAAATAAAGTTCAACTTTTGGATGATAGGAATCCCTTTTGACGATTCGAAGATCTATTTTAGATTCTACATTCTTTTGGTTATTTTAATTTTGATGACAATAGCGGAGGCTGGATTTCTATTTGTGAAATATTCTTCAGATAATTTACTGAAAATAACAGAATTGATACCTTGTACATGCATTGGCTTACTATCGTTATTGAAAATGATAAGTATCACTTTTAAGAAACAAAAAATATTTCAACTTACTAAAGCCCTCGATGGTCTTTATTCCAACACTCTCGAAAAAAGAACAGCAAAAGAACTCGTCAAGAACAAAGTAGTGATCATGAAGAGTCTTATAAAGTATTATTTTGTACTAAATGTGGTTTTGGTTTCGGTCTATAACTTTTCTTCTCTAATTGTCATAGTTTACACTTATTTTAAATCGAATAAAATTGTTTTTGCCTTATCCTATGCTGTTTTGGTACCATTTTCCACTAACACCTGGCCGACGTGGTGTCTTGTGTTTTTCTTCTCCATTACAAGTGGTAATTTGACTGTTATATTTTGTTAAATTTATCATTTAAATATCGGTTATTTTATATTTTAATTTGATATTATATCTTTGTTGATTCGATTTCAAGAAATCAAATTCCAATCATAATTTGAATTTCCAAGATAATTGTGTTTTATAATAATAATAATGACAGTAAGGGTGCCTGTCGCGGAAGTAAAACGAATTACAGCTTTTTCAAGAGATTTTAATGTAGCAATGCAATTTTGTACAAGAACGAAAAAATCAGGAAAAATATAACAACCGTTGCTTGGAAACTTACAGACTAAAGAACAAAGACTGGCCACAGCCGAAATAACCATCACAGTGCCCATGGATCTACAAATATGAAACTTTTCATTAATGTATCGAATATCAGTGCTTAAAGCAACTAATTTTAATTCTGAATGCCATGACACAAGTTGAACTTATTCTGTCATAGCAAATGATACTGTCAAAAAATTGTTTGTTATTTTGTTTGTTATTTTTTTTTAACATTTAAAAATTTTCAGGTTATATTTGTGTGCTCTATTTCACAACAGTAGATGCAATTTATTGCGTGCTGACTCTTCATATTTGCAACAATTTTACCCTTTTAACTGAAGACATAAGATGTTTAGATGAAACGAATACTCATGGGTTGAGAGAGATTGTAAAAAAACATCAAAATATTCTGGAGTAAGTACTTATCCAAGGGTCAAATTCTATTGATTTATAATTTAATCGTTTGATTCCATCGCAGAAGCAATGAAGTTTACGTGATAGTGAAATCGTTGAACATTTCTTGCATATGTAAACGCAAAAAATTGCATTTTGACTGAAAATGCGGTTACGGTCAATCAATAATGTTAGTGGAATTTTGTCCTTGTGGTGATATTTTTTATTAACAGAAGCAATAAGATAACAATAATGTGTTGATGAAAACAGTTTTTTTATTTGATTTCTGTTTAATGGTAACTTTTGAAAAATAAGTAAATAATTAAATTGCTTTTACAGATTGAGTGAAGATTTGGAAGAAATATTTTGTTTACCAAACCTGTTTAATGTTTTAGTTGGTTCACTTGAAATATGTGCCCTAGGATTTAATCTCACTGTGAGTAGGTATTGAGTATATAAAATAAAAACATACAAATGTTACAAGTTAAATAAAATTTTGTAAACAGTAAGTTTATTATTGAGATATTTTATGAAGCCATCAAGAATTTGGAGCTCATAAAATAATAAATTATTATTACTTTTATTATTTCTTTAAATTTTAGATGGGTGAATGGACTCAACTGCCTGGATGCAGCCTGTTTTTAATTTCTGTCCTACTTCAAATACTATTAATGAGTATTTTTGGGGAGAACTTAATTCATGAGGTATTTTTTTTTAACATAACAGAATATCGAATGTAAGGATTTTGATATATTTTTCTGTGCATACCTTTTACCATATAAATTGCCGAATAAAGTGACTTGCAAGCAATATAATTAAGGAAATTAGTGGTAGATGTTGAGGCAGGATCGCTTCGCCATATATTCAGCGAAAAGGGAAGTACTTCCGCCGAGCTAGGTGTCTTTGCTCGGGGACCGCGGTCCAACTGTTCGATGTTGGAATTTGTATTTATGCAAAGTGCTTAGAAAACTTCGATATCGTGAGTCAGGTCTTCATATATTTTTGCCTTGGTGTTAGCTTGACGTAGTGCGACGTCACGTCTGCGTAATGTTTACATATTATTGTACTTTTCGCTGATCCTGCATTTCTTCGTCATTCGTCGATTTGCTTATGTAGCGGTATGATCGCGACGCTACATCACTCCCCCTCTTCTTCGAAAACTCCGTTAACTCGTTCATAGACCAGTGACGCTCCAGTTTCCCATCAAGACGAGCGTGTGCTGCTGGCTGTTTCATGGGCGGTATGGCTTCGTGTGCAGAACTGCCAAGCCGGTGTAGACCCCAGTTAGTCCGGCCGTGGGCTGCCGTGATGCCGTCGTCCGCCAGTCACCAAGTCGCGGCCGCAGGACCAAGTCGCATTTTCTGCTGATCGTGGACCTTGTAGGCTTCTCCAATCTCGATCTTATGAGGGGTGGTATACCTTGTTTGATGCTCCAGAAGGTTGCTGCTGTCCAGTGTCGGTGGTCACCAATGTTGAGGCAGGATCGCTTCGCCATATATTCAGCGAAAAGGGAAGTACTTCCGCCGAGCTAGGTGTCTTTGCTCGGGGACCGCGGTTCAACTGTTCGATGTTGGAATTTGTATTTATGCAAAGTGCTTAGAAAACTTCGATATCGTGAGTCAGGTCTTCATATATTTTTGCCTTGGTGTTAGCTTGACGTAGTGCGACGTCACGTCTGCGTAATGTTTACATATTATTGTACTTTTCGCTGATCCTGCATTTCTTCGTCATTCGTCGATTTGCTTATGTAGCGGTATGATCGCGACGCTACAGTAGATAAGTATTCGTGTAGTAGCCAATTTTTTATTTGTAAGAAACACGATGTTTAAAGAGCAATGACGAAAATACTTATATTGTTATAGAGTCGGAAAATTGGTGAAACGGCATATCTCAGCAAATGGTATAACATGGATGAGAAGTCCAAGAAGTTTTTACTTATTATAGTGAGAAGGTAAGTTATTTAATATTTATATATGCAACTGTTGTATAATTAGGGGTATTAAAACACGAATGTGGGTTTATGACACGAGGCGAAACCTAGTGTGATAATACAAATACAAATATACTTTTGCATACAAGGCCTTATCTACATCCATGATATGATATTATAGTGGTTATAATGATACTGGTTGTTTCCATGTTGGCAATACAGGCTGACTATTCCAGAAACTTTTACAAAGGATTTAAAGCATGGTGTAAAATAAAGATCTTTAGAAGGCTAAACAGTAACGTTAGTACAAGAGTCCGAAATGATTTACGTAATATAAAATATAGAAAATAATGACTCTTCTGCTCTAATTAATCATAGTGTTAAATTGTACATTTGCGATTTTTATTCACTTTATTTTCAATCCAACTTTATTTAATTTTATTTTTTCAGATCACACAAACATCAAAGACTGACGGCTTATAAATTTTCTACGATTTGCTATGAAAGTTTTACTAAGGTATTAGTTAAAATTAATAACAAGTAAAATACATTTAAAAGTAGTTACGAAATTAAACTTGTGAAATCGTTGAATAAAAATATGGCTTAGAATAATTCGATAACAAATAAATGTCTAATTGAAACCAAAAATATTAAGCATCTCTATTTAAAATCTTGTTTTTTTCAGATTATAAGTACATCGTGGTCGTACTTTACAATTTTGAAGACGGCTTATAAACCGTCAAACACAGCATCGATTGAATAAGTCATAATAATCTACTTTGAGTAAGTTTGTTCGCTTATTAAATATATCTTTGTGTACATTTCTGATAAATCTTTCTAAAACAAGAAGAATAAAAAAAACAGTTTTATTAGGCACTTTTTATTACTCGTAATAATAATAATTTATTTTGTCAGATATAAATAGATCCATTTTTGTTAGGAGAGCCTTAAAAACTAAATGTTAGTATAAATTAACATTGAAATATTTTTTATAGGGTAAATGGAAAATATACTGGCGACTGTTAATCATATATGTATACCTTAATACTAAACTGGGTAGCGATTTATTATAGTTGCGACAAAATAAGGCGACAAACTGTGGAGTAAAAAATACGTAAGACGAGAAGTAAATAATCTAAGTTAATAACGATAATTTTAAATGAGTGACAAAAATAATTAGTGGGCAACTATTATGCCAAGTAGGTAACTATACAACATGTTACAAAAATACCCCTAATGCCGAATATGGTATATATAGGGATCATCAAACTGAACAACTTTTACTACGGGACCAACTCTCAAATCGCGAAAAAAAAATCAGCTGTTTTATATATTTTGATATTTTCGATTTGAATTTTGTATGAAACAGCTGATTTTTTTTCGCGATTTCAGAGTTGGTCCCATAGTAAAAGTTGATCAGTTTGATGATCCCTATATACTATATTCGGCATTAGAGGTATTTTTGTAACATGTTGTATAACGGATTTGAGCTAATACAATAAGAGCTTCAAAAAATCCTTTGTTTATGTGGGCGACGAGCCCACTAGCTTTGTTTTTTTGTGAATCCTTGGTTCGTTGCCCAACGTTGCCTTTTTCAAATAAAATATATGCTAAATTTTGTATATAATATGTGCCGTAAAGTTATCGCCAAAATAGAAAATAAGTTGCTTAATAATTATTGTACCGACCGTTCTGAATAACTAGTATCTCCATTTGTAATTTTCAATATTTGTAGTCGCCCTCAGTCTGACGCCCACTCAGTATTGCAGTATGCTGTATTCAGTATTTTTGATACCTAACATTTTAATTTATTATAACCCCATTAACATTTGATTAAATGTTAGATTTAAAACAGCATTACAGTTTTAATTTTCGTTTTAGGTTTCTAGTTTGGGAGGCGTTACACAACCTTGCCACGCAGCATTTCACCAAATTCCGCCGGGGACCCCATTATTCATATTTATAGTTCCATTCTAATGGCCAAATACTCAAATGCTTAACTAAAATCTTTGGCTGTGGTCTCCTTAGCTTTAAAGGAAGCTGTCAATTTTCATAAAGTTTCTGTCTTTGTCAACTTATTTGAAAAGAAGGTACCATAAAGAATCCTTTGAGTATTTGGCCGTAAAATGCACACTGCAGGATAATTCTTTTTGTGAATAAATATAAAAGATGGAGTCCGGCAACCCCCTTCAAGTTTTCTTTCGCCAGTTCTTTCTTGAAGGGGCCTCCCTATTTTGTGAACTGGTGGTAGCTTCAGTATATTATATTATATTGCATAAAATTAAATTTTCATAATCATTGAAATAAATAAACTTTGTTTTAATAAAACATTTCTGAACGTACAAATTCACTGCTAGATATGGTAGGCTCAGTAGTGGCTGCAGTTTCAGTTCAGTCCCCGGCAGCTGCAAAGGTCGAAATGTCGGGAAAATCAAAACCAAACCAAATATCAAAAAACTTTTGGTAATAACGCGCAAGTATCTGTAAATAGCGTTTTATTTTAATACTTTGTAAACTTTTATTAGATTTCGTTTAATCTGAAGAGAACCAATTTTTTTAATAATCTGAATTCGCTTAACAATTAAAACTGCCAAAAAGTCCATACTCAGTTGCTAGAATTAATTAATGTACGCACGACAGCACGTTAAGTAAAACAGTTGAACTACGAAAACAGCTTTTAATACGTACAGCATAAAGACGGTCTCAAGGTCAACATGTATAGTCTGACGTGCCGCTGACTGTCCTACAACTTCTACGAGTGTATGTGTGTGTCTGTGTGCGTGTGTGTGTGTGTGTGTGTGTGTAAATGTGTAGGTATGTTACTTCTATGAATCCCGAAAATAATATTATAACGCTTGTATTTTGAAATTCAATAATGTCAGTTGAAAATTTTTCCAATCATCTTTATTTTGATTTAGCTTCACCGTAACAATTTAAAATATTAAACACGCTTTTAATTTCATAATTTTCTTTATTGCACAGTCACATTGTATAAAGTTGACAATATTTAGGTTAAACAGTACATGTGACAAGGTATAAAAAGTAAGCCTGCAAAGGTATAAAAACTAAGCATGCTTTCTATATAAAAAGCAGTGGAATACTAGCCGCTCAGCTAGCTAACTGTTTTTATACACCTTTCTTATGATGTACAGAAAAACTTTGCGTGGCAATAACGTTGTTTTATGCGTATATAAAATTAGAGACGATACACACTTTGTTGATATAAAATATTATCCGCTGTAAAATGGCGTGCAGAAAATATTTACGAGCTAAAAGCTTTTGGATGTAAAACGTTAATGTCTATATTACCACTGCCTTTTAGCATGAAGATTTGGAAGCCGATCGTTCCGAAGAAATAAACAGTGACTTCGAACATACGTCGTATTACATAATATTAGAAAAAATACTAAAAAAAACGACTCACCCGACTGTATAGTCTGAGGTGACGGGTGAGTCGATGTTTTCTAGTATTTTTTCTAATATTATTTATCTGAATATAAAAATAGCATTGTGAATGCGAAAAACATAAAATTTAATAATTATTATTTTTATTTTCTTTAAAGACCTAAAAAGTGGTCACATTTTAATTTTATTGGTATTGGACCTCGGTCTTCAAAGATGCACAAAGGCACTTGTGCATAACGCACCTTTTTGTTAGTAATTTTGTCTTTGGGCTAAAATATGTCACGTTTGACGTCGGCGTTTGTCTTTTTGTTTTTGCTTTTGATTGTAATAATTTGTGTTTTTTGTTTTACTGCCGTATAATATACCTACATTTATTTCCATTACGTAGCTGTCTTTAATTTACCAGCATATATACAGTCCATCATTCATAGCACTCGTCAAACTCAAATAGGCAAGTCAACTATGCATAATATGCATAGTGATTGAAATATTGGTAGGCTTATAAATTATATAAACAAAAACAACTTCAAAATTAAATAGTAGTGGTATAAAAGCTTTTAGAATTTAAAAATAAGTTGTCCTGCAGCTGTCCCACTTCAATAGACGTGTTTCATTAAAATTGATATACGTATATCTAATAATTTGAATATTATTTCTTGCTTTTTAGAGGTATTTAATTTGGAAGCTGTTTTTGCTTTTAATTTCAGGTTTTTTGAAGAAGATTTTCCTTATTTTTTATAGCTTTTGTTCTTGATCACGTCGACTATTAAAATCAGACTATCAATCGAAGATCATAATTCGTAGTTGCGAGCACGGTATCATTTACAAATTCATCACAGTGAAAGTTTGGCAGATTGAACGTACATGATGTTACGCTCCAACTAAAAGGTAACAAAAATTTATTTTTGTTTTACAAAATTACGTGCTCCGAAAAACGTGCTCTAAAATTAACTTCTAAACCTGTGTTTCTAAAAAAAGTGACTCTAAACACCAAATTATTTCCTCAAAACATGTAGACAAACTAACTTCAACTGGATAACATCCTTAACCAATTTTAATTTGAAAACTCGTCTTATACACGCCCAGTTTCGTAGGTCGCTCCAAACTCGCCAGAGTTGGATGTCAGTAATTAGCTTTTGGTAATTTTGTTAACTCTTGCGATATGCTCCCCTCCTTCCCTTTACCCCTAATGCAGTCAAATTCATACCAAATTTTTAATAACATAAAAGCTATTTAATTGGATAGTGTACTAACTTCTTAACTAGGTATTTAGAAATTTGATACGAAGCAGACAGTCTTGTTTTAGCTAGATTGCTTTCTATTTGCAATTTTAATCGCGTGACTGTCTCTAGATGAGTACATGTTGTTTTTTAATTTGGTTCATTAGAAAAGGCACGTTAATAAACAAAAATTAAAGTTATTCAATCTTGTGAATAATACGACACTTTCGTTGTTCGTGACATAATGTAGAGATAAGTTTTAAAAATTATGGTGTCTGTAAAAAAAGTCTATTGCAAGTCTGTACCATTATAACGAGATAACTTAGTACCATTTTGTAGCTTTTTTCGTTTTATTTGAACGCGACCGATAAAATAAAGTTAAAAAAGACAGGTTTTTGATATTTGATAGCTGCCGCTTAATACAAAAACCCTCATTTTGCCGGGACAACGAATTTTAAGTTTTTTAAATAAAAATAAATGTTGTGACTACACGTATATACGCTACACAAAACCAATAAAAAAATTTGTAAAAAAAAAAAAAATAGATGAGTTTTAGCTGATATCTTCCTTTTGAAATTTGAACGTAAGGCGGAAATAGTATATGCGAAATTTCTTTGAAAATTTTCCAAACGGTTGAGAATGAAGGACTTGAGCTAACACTGGAATAGGAAATCAAAGGCTGTAAGTACTTCTCAAATTGTTAACAATTTAAAAGAGTAAAGAATGTACTTTCAGACTGTTTAGTTCGCTGCAAGAACTTGGCTTTATACTGTTTCAAATGAAAGTATTCCTTTGGCGTTTAAGTATTCGTACTTTCATTGCGATTCAAGGATGCGAAGTGCCTAAAAGAGCGGAGGGTACAAAAAACCAAATGTAAACAAAATATAAAAGAAGCTCGCATCCTAAATAATTGTGCATGCCATGAAATTGCATTTTTTACTGCTATTAGAGTGCAAGCAGACATAAAAGAAAAAAAAACGATCAAGAGCGAGTCGGACTCGCGCACCCCCTTTCAGTCTCCTGTTGCAAAACATATATAAATATTTTTATTTCTCTCTTATTTGCAAAATAGTTGAGCAAACGTCATCTAAAACTATTCAAAATTTCATGTTGATAGCATTAGTAGTTCTCGAGATATCCAGCTGTGACAGACGGACAGACTGAATCGCACCATAAGGGTTCCTTTTTACCATTTTGGTACGGAGCTCTAACAAAAGCATCCGTTTGCCGAATATTTTATTTTTCTGAATATTGTGGTCAGTTACTAAAAATATTATTTTACTGCAAAAAAATAATTTCAGTTTTGTTTCTATTGTAAAACGTGGACTTTGTAAAAAAACAGGTAAAGAAAGATACAATAACATGCTTGCATGGATTTTTTCTTGATATGAACTCTATCTATCGGTATTCACTATTATATCTGTTAGTATATTTTGTAAATGAATAAATTAATACTAAGATAAATAATATTAGAAAAAAAACTAGAAAAAATCGACACACACGTAGCACCTCAGACGAGATTTGAACCCGCACCCTTGGGATTCCGGCCCAATGCACTGACCAAATATGCTACCGAGTCAGTCATGGTCAGTGCATTGGGCCGGAATCCCATTAAAAATCTTAATATAAAAATAGCATTGTGAATGCGAAAAATCTAAAAAAATTATACTTTTTTTAAATAAAGAAGACCAAACTACCTCATTAAAAGAAGCATTAAACTATAGACTCTGGAACAAACTTTTCTCCCGTTCACCATCGATTGCATTAGCGCATTGCGGTTTTCTAATATCAGTTAAAGAGATTCGTGAAAACTGCGATAAATAGCACGAAAAGAAAAGAAAATCGGAAAATACTCTTTTATTTGTATGAATTTCTTTTAATAGAGGTTTCAACTGTTCATTTATAACATCTACATCAAAGAATACAATTTTATTATACATATGTATGTTATATATGTATGTATAATAAAATTGTATCCGTTACAGTACATATTATTATGTAAGTATGTACCTACATAATTAGTACAATTAGGGTACAATTAGTACAAAATAATAATGTTAATGCTGTATTAGTAGAAATTACATGAAGTTATCGCAATATGTCAGATGCAGGGATTTTGTATAATACAACACATAAGTAAGTAAAGTCACACCCTCTTACTAATAAAGATTGTATAGCAGATGTAAAGTTACACAATGGTTACTCTCTGTCAAACTATTTAAGTTAGCCATTAAAAAGAAAGGGACAAAACACTGTGTAACTATATACCTGTTATACAATCTTCATTAGTAAAGGGGATATTATCTATGTTTATTTAGTAACAAGTTATTCTTCATAACTAGGAGTGTCAAATCCTTCAAAAATATTAAAAATCATGTACTCTGAAATATTTTTAGTCGAAAATGACAAGCCTCACATAATCAATTCTAAGCAGTCCAAAACACAGCCAGCTTTGCTGTTAACTTTGCATGGCAAATAAATTTCTAACCCCCTAACTAATAAACATAATTGTATAGCAGATGTATTGATGCACAGTGTTTTGTCCCTTTCTTTTTAATGTCAAACTTAAATAGTTGGACAGAGAGTAACCATTGTGTAACTATACATCTGCTATACAACCTTTATTAGTAAGGGGGTAAATAATCACTTCGATAGAAAATCATTTAATCATGCAATGATGTCTTTCATAAACAAAATCAACAATGCATAACTTCGTTAGAAGAAACATTTTAAAAGCAATGGATCATTGTCCGCATCTTCGGGGGAGTTTTGTAAATATTTGGGTTGGATAACCCGTTATTTCGGAAGACTATCTATCACTGTCCGATGCAGAAACTAAACAAAAATTGTGGGGAAATATTTCGTGCAGCGGAACATAAAAATGTCAATAAAGTTTTGGAGGCGCTTATAGCAACGAACCACGTAACAGCCATAGAGAATTTCTATTATTCAAAGGGCTGATTTTTCAATGCCCTGATAAAATTTATTGGTTTGATAACGTATTATATCGCGGAATTGAAAATGTTTGTCATTTGTATGTCTAATACTAAATACAGACAAACATTTTGAAAAAAATTGTTTATCTGTCAAAGTTTTTGAATGACTTTTATTTTATTTAGTTAATCATTTAACTGACTGATATCTGTTATCTGAGGGTTGTAAAATTAGCCAAAGTGTAGTACTTTCATGAATGAAATAGAAAAGTACTGTTGCAAAGTTCCTTAAATAATGAGAGTTTTTAAATAATGTCACAGTCTATGATATCAGTTATTCCCATCTGATCCCCTGCAACCGATCCCCTGGTTTACTAAACCGCAAAAGTTCACATTTGCAAAGCAACAAGAAAAATTAATCAGCATCATTTACAATTGACGCCTTCGGTATCCAACTCAAATATCACAACCATAACCAACATTTAGATCAATCAATCAATCAATCAATATATTTATTTGCTTGAACATGGGTGTAAACGATACAGATGACTTAAAATTAACAAAGTACGCCATATCCTACCCTCGCGGGTGTGCAAATTATTATCATGCGGAACACAACAAACATTGAAAATAGTTGCCAAAATTCATTAACTTATTTAAGAAGAACAATAAACATGCCGCGCTACTGAGGTACATATAAAAGGTAATTAAATTGTCCTAAATATTCGGGATAACTTTACATTAAATAATCATAATAATGTCAAATGTCATAGAAGGATAGTAGTGCTGTAAATGTCCAAGAAATTGAAATGTCATTACTGTAAATAATTACAATAATAATTTTATTTGTCCTTGATATATTCGTTAGATAGAAATAACATCCCAATTACCTTCAATTCATCAACGCCCGAGCGGCCGAATGCGGCCGGACAACAATAGAATATCTATTGTGTCTCATTTTCCGGGCGTTGATATTATTATTATTATTTTGTAATATAATTTTATAAATTGTTAATGACATTGTCACATAAATAAATAATAAATAAATATTTGACGACATCACATACATTGCTCCGATTCCAAAGTAAGTAGCTAAAGCACTTGTGTTATGGAAATCAGTGGTATCACAAACACCCAGACTTGAGCCAATATAGAAAAGTTCGTTTCCTAAATTGACCCAACCGGGGATCGAACCCGGGACCTCAGAGATGGCGACAACTTGAAAACCGGTGTACAAAGCCACTCGACCAAGGTCGTCAAACAACATCTATCCTAAGTAATTATTGTAATGTATGATTGTAGTAAATTTAGAATTTTATATAAGTACCTGATTAATAATAATTATTATCAAAAGCATGACGACAAAATTTTTGCATATCGACAGATCGATAAAACATATGGTGCTACGTCTACGCTCTAATAATTACATCCTCTTTACCATGTTTTATGCAAATAAATACTTATGATACATGGGATGGGTTAATTCATTTTAATGTTATGTTCATAGTCCCAAGCCAGATCTTTAAAAATCGTTACCGTAATTAAAAATCTTAAACCAGCCAACCGAACTTGAAAATATAACAGCGAAAATAACGCTGTTTCTCAAGGAAAAACCGTTTAATTTCGAAGCTGACAACTTTGAAATTAGAATGATTAGAAAGTGAAATAATATTACGACGAGATTAGGCCGGGACCCGGAAGGCCAATTATGGATAATTCAAATTGTCGCAACGATTCCAAGAATTAAGGATAGCGTTTATTTGATAATGCCGCGAGAAAAAATGTGAACCATCACAATTCTTAGATGCTCTTTGATATTTCAATTAGGTACATCGGTTGAAATTAGGGTTGCCAACTATACTGTTAAAAACAGTATTATACTGTTTTTCAACACATTATACTTTTTACTGTAGAACAAAAAAAAAGTATTCAAAATACTGTTTTCAGTAAGCATCACTGGTATCCATAGATCTGTTTAAAGAAAACGTAAACTCCCAACCTACGTTTTAGGCGCGCGGGCAGCGCACCTAGTTTCTCGTTTGATTTAACTGTAATGAGGTTTACGAAGCTTTCAAAAATGATACAAAATTGGTAAGTTTTGCGAGAAGCACTAGGAAAAATGTTATTAAAACATGAAATAATTAAATACTGTTCATTTATCTAAAATACTGTTTATTTTTCTTTTCCGACCTTAATATACTTTTTATTTTGTAAAAAAAGTTGGCAACCCTTGTTGAAATGTAGAGTGCTAAAAGCCGTTGACTGCTAAGTCACCGACAAACGTATGGCTAGAATGACACTGAATGTGTTCAAAATAAATGAGTTAGTTACAGTTACAGAAGGTAAGATGAGTGACCAGCCTGTCGATTCTTTAACCCAACTCGCATCTCACTTCGAACCTCACTTCACTTCTCGTGATTTTGTTGTTAAAAATAAGCTGAATATAAGTTTACCAATTGCAAAAGGTTTTAGGTAGCTACCGTAGCTATCTGATTAAAAAAACAGCCTATCATTTTCCCATTTATGATTTAAAATTCCCCCGCAGTGAAGTGTGGTTCGAATATGGTTACAGAATCGACAGGCTTTACTACTAAGTAATTGGCTGAAAAGGCAAATCGAGAAGATTTTGCATTGAAATCGAATACACATCTACAAAGTCCGTTAGTATATTACTTAATTTTAAGTTTAGTTTATCATAATGTTTTGAGTTCTTTGTAATAAATAAAATTTGAACAAAAACGGAAAAACCTAACTATGTTTTCAAAAAACTGAACGTAAACTATTGGGCCAAGCAGTTAAAATAACGTCTCCATTATTGCAGTCATAAAATACACCCTTGCTCATACCGCCGTCGGGAATCCGTTTAATTCCACTTTATTGTCTAACCCGCAACACCCAGCTTTCATAGAAACCTAGCATAAAATCATAATTATTTTTAAAATACAATGGAAGAGTTTAAAGTCTTTAAATTATGAAATCATTATTGTGCTGGCAAGATCTATCTTATACGAGCAGTTTTTGCCAGTGGTAAAATATCTGAAGATCTGGCTGCGTGGAAAAATCATTTGCCTTCCCAATATTAAGGATTAAATAAAGAAACAAAACAGCTAGGCTCTCCAATTTGCAATCTTTTTAAATTGACACTTGACAGTGACCTGCTGCAACTTCACTGGAGAATGTATGGAAAAGAGAAAATTTTATTAGACTAATAAAATACGTCGTTTTGTACAGCAAGCACTCTGAAGTTGGTCGCTTCTGTTGTATATTTTTAAATAAATCGCACTGTACTTACTAACTTACTACTTACTTACCAATTTCAGGTCCATCCGTGGAACTCCTAAAATCGACGTTTTATTCCGTGAACTTTAGTTTAATTTAATTAGTTTGAATTATTCCTAAGAGGTGTGGGCAACACAATATCAGTTATTACTTAGCTATAATTACCAATTATTCGCTCATGTGCCAAAAAAACACGTAAAAAAACGTTTTTGGCGCGTCTGTACTCTAATTGATGTAATATAGCCAAATTAAGCTATAATCAAACTAGCGTAAAGTAGAGCTCTTTATCTCAAAAAGAAGAAATTATTACGTCGTCAAAAATATATGTTAATGATATACCTTTTTCGAAGAAAGATTAGTAGTTTAAAATAATAATTAATGTTCTAAAGACATTTTTTTAAGTACCTTTTTAGCTGATTTTTAAGCCTGACCCAATTATCTCGGAATTTATTCGACCAAATTAATATAAGCCAGAATTAGTAGCTTTATGTAATATCCTAAAGGGCGGGTACCCACTTAGATTCGCGCGCCTCCCTACGCTCTCCGCGAACCTGCCTTTCTATTGTCTAATTTCAAAATCTATCGCAATCGCTTTCAGGATGAAACACATTGATGCTTCTTTTTGGCACAAATTAAAACTTACCAAAGAAATGCAGCAATGTGTCGGATCCAGCTGTCAAATGAAAGCGATTGCGATAGATTTTTAAATTAGACAATTAGCCCCCTGGAACACGGCGCCACAGCAAAAATTTATTTTTCACTTTGGCCATAGTGTGTATGTACGTACGAACGAACGCACGTACACACTATGGCGCTCTGTTGCACCAAGCACAAGGTAAAAAAACCTGTGCAGGTTCGCGAACCTAAGTACCTACAAAGGTTCGTTGGGTACCCACCCACTTTTAAAAGTTTTAGGGGATATTGTTGATCTAATTTTATTATGATACTTGTATGAGCTTTCTGCAATGTTCACATAGTTATGGTTCCAACCTAAACTTTTTTAGAGATGTTAACATGCTCTAATATTTGCCTGAAAATTAATCATCCCTCTTGTATAGCTAAAGGTCTCAAATTTCCAAATGAAAAAAAACCTCTACAATAAGACTAAATCACCGCCAATTTTCATCGCACATCACGACCGTCGGAAAACGCAACAAGAAAAAATTACATTACACAGAATGTTTCTTTTTTCCACGATTATTATTTAGCTTGTGAATTGCCTCGTTAGCCAGCGATGAAGGGCATTCAAGAAGCGAGATTTCTTCTTACAAAGACGGCACGTAGTCCGAACAAAGATTATAACTATTTTCAACTCTAATCCGTTTCGAGCATGACGCTCGCCACGTATACTCGCCCAGACAGATATTGCCAATTTATATCTCTACGGATACGTGATTTCTTGAAAAATAAAGTTACAGAAATTACTACGAGTAACATTAAAGATTTCTTTGGCAAGACGAAGACTTCGACGATCACGCGTCAAAACGAAAACTTTACGAAGTTGTTTCTTCAGGTAAATTGTTAGTAAGGTGCTACAAAATTTTAATTAAACGCAAAGCTTGCGTTTTATACGAGCCTCTAATTATCTTGTGTAAGTTTAACCAAATCCTTGATTAAATTTTCGGCTATAGGTACTAGAGCCTTGTGAGTAATTGCAAATAGGATGCTTTTGTGTAGCTCTCTTATGGTAATGGGTAATTAGCATTCTGTTCTTTGTCGTTAACGGTTCATTGAGCGAAGATTTTAATTACAATGTTTCCGACATAGAGCAAACACGTTTATTTCCCTATCCCCTTTTCCGGGAATGTAAACAAGAAATTGAAATCTTCATTTGTTATCTCGATTTAGGGTAACTCTACATATATTTTTGTGAAATGAATAGTACAAAGGGTTTTATATAAACATAACCCTTTTTATTCCAAATGATACGCATGTTATAATTGTTATAAAGACCTTTTCGTATTTTAATACAGTTATGAATGTGCTAAACAACAAAGGCTACGATTGTTATCAAAAACATTAAATAAAACGTTACATTGCCTCTACATTGAAAGGCTCTATTATATATTCACCTATACGATTCTTTAGAATTCACAAATTTTTACTCAACTTCAAATTTTTAAAGACATTTTATATGGTGTTAAAAATAATGCACAACCATAATTTGTAAAATGGCAGACGTAACGTCTCACGATTGGATCAATATAATTTTGTTTTAACACGTAAAATTACAAACGCAATACCGAGAAATGTTCATGGCCAGGAGTGGGCGGCAGTACCTTTATAAGCTGCTTGTGGCTGTGGGTGCTGTGAGATCTTAAATTATTTTCAGTCCATACTACTCTAAGTTTTCTATTTGAAAGCACTAATAGCTCAAACACACAAGATGCGTTTCGATCATGCGATCCCATCTTAGATCTATGCGATATAGCATGCGTGTGGTGTGAGGGCTACTACGTTGAAAATCATTAAAAGTATACTGATGATTTAGTGTGCATTATAAATAGGATCAGAAAGGGATAAGAGAACGCCATATACATCGCATAGATAGCAGCAATCTGCGGATCGAAGCGCATGATCGGAACGCATCTTGTGTGTTTGAGCTCTAAAATAGTTTGTAACTCGCAACACGATTTATAAGAGAATTCGTACTTCACCGATTTACAATACTAAGTATTCAACTTACCAGGTTTTAAGAGTCCCTGTCATCCCATTATGTTCACTGTAGCTACGAATTGCTAGCAATGTTTGAATGTTTTACCTTCGCAAGAAATATCCATGAACATGTTGCATTCAATAGACTTTTAAGAATCCAATACGACTTGCGAATCCATTAGAAACATTAGAATGATTTTGCAATGGGAAATACAAGATTGTCGCAAGTAATTTACTGTCGGGAAGCAGAAATGTATATAAAATACTTGGGGAGATACCACTTCTTTGTATTTTAACTAAGTTTTATTGTTTTTTAGAAAAAATCTTGTAAGAAACATGCGACAAGTATTCCCCATGATAGAAAAAGTTCACCCTTGGATTTATCATCTTAATAACAAGAAAAAACATTAACTCTGACTACAATACGCACAATTAGATTAAAACACCATTGAATAAGAATTACTGCAAACAACAATGTCGAGCAATTAAGGAAATCAAATAAAATTCAATAGGGATCGTTTGTTGAAAATTGCTAAACCCTAAGCCGAAAGGGCCAAATTTGCATTTTATTAGCATGAGTTCGGAATAAAAATGTGTTTATTCTGGGATGAAAACGAGATGGTTGCCCATAAAGAGATCGAGTAGCAATAAGGATAAAAAAGCAATGTTATATTTGAAACGCATTCCTAAACTCCGATGGGGTTTCGTTGTATCCAGATGGTTTGGATCTGTAAATTAAATGGCGTGTGTGTTTGATATATCTTTGTTCTTCTGGACAGACTTAAAATAAATTCCCCTTAAAATAAATTCCGCTTAAGATAAATAATATTAGCAAAATTACTAGAAAATCATAAAGCTGTTTCATCTTTATCAATTGTCAAAACATCTGGAAAGATGTTTCTTTCGAATGTGGGGGTATTTCCTCACATTAATGAAATTGTGCTGGCTTGCAGCGTAGGAGTAAAAAATACTAGAAAATTTCGCCACTCCCACTGGCGACTCGGTAGCATAATTGGTCATTGCATTGGGCCGGAATCCCAAGGGTGGGAGTTCGAGTCTCGTCTGAGGTGCTGCAGGTGAGTCGATTCTTTTTAGTATTTTTCTAAAATTATTTATCTAAATATAAAAAAATAGCATTGTGAATGCGAAAAATCCAAATTTAATAAATTCCCCTTTTCGGATTAAATAAATAGAAGATAAGGATCCTAGCTTTTTTATAAGTTAAAATCTACAAGATTGTTTAATTCAAACTTTTTCTTCAAAATTTACAAAATTTTGATATAATAAGATCAATAAAGTAAAAGAATAAAAAATGTCAACTGATGTTACTTAAATATGGGAAAGCACGAATGCGGCTTGGCGTTTGAGAAATAGCAATAGGTGATGAAGAGAAATTTACTGATGGAATAATTGGCCAAAGCTTAATAAATTGGACAATAGTAAAGTGACTGTTGTGCACGTTCATGCTGATTATACAGAGTAAATCCTCCCAAATAAGCATAAGCTCATGTTAAGTAGCTTAATACTGACTGAGGCGATTATACAACTGTTGAGTGATCGTTTACAAGTAACCTTTTGTTCACCGGTCTGAGGATTGTATTCTACATTTTACTTAGAGCATTTATAATAAAAAATATCGAGTAACGGTGAATTTTGGAAAGATACACGATTGGATGATTCTGTATTTGTCATATTATTCGTAGTTTTTTAAAATTATGTATTTACTCAAATAATCTAAAATATGGTAGACGACGACATCGTCAGGCATTTTTAATAAGCTAACTGCTGGGGACAGGCCTTCCTTATGGGTGGATGGGCCATAATCCAACACGCAGGCCTAATGCGGATTGGTGACGGGTGGCAGCCGGGACCAACGGCTTATTGTACCTTCCGAAGCACGGAGAAACTCGAGATAACAATTTATGATCACCCATCCCATGACCGACCCTTACGAAAGTCCCTTTACCGCCCCAAGTGCAGGGCCGGGCGCTAAACCACTGCGCCACCGAGCTCCTCATAAAAAGTATGCCTAAAAACTAATATCCATCGTGGGTATATAATGACTGGCTGCAATCAGTTTAAAACAATGTAATTAATTTTCCTTTGTTAGAAAGTAAAATGATATCTGTGGTGAATAAATCGATTTTGAAGAGACATCCAATACACTGCGAAACACTTGAGAATTCGTATTGCTATATTCACCCAACTCGCCCGCAATCATTGACTGACTTCCCTCTTATCTCACCGCATACAAATGGAGCAGAAGTTGACAGAGTGTCAAATAATATCGGAATGGTCTACTTACTTCGGCGCTCACCGAATAACGCAATAAAATCAGCTCTAAGGATTTATTGAGGACGAATGCCCTTGATATTGCAACAGTAAATAATATCTTTCGTTAAAAGGGTCCTTTTATTGGCACCCTTTCATTTTATGCGACGATTATGTCATTTTTATGTGCGCTCGAACGCTATTTACGTATTTTTATTGACAAACAGACGGAATTGCTCGTGTATAAAATCCAAATTGTTATCATCGCATAAAATTTGTACATCGTTACTTAATTGAATAAGGGAATTGTGGACATAATATTGCGAAATATTTAATCGCCTATACAGG
This sequence comes from Catoptria pinella, assembly GCA_963556745.1. Classification (NCBI taxonomy): domain Eukaryota; kingdom Metazoa; phylum Arthropoda; class Insecta; order Lepidoptera; family Crambidae; genus Catoptria; species Catoptria pinella. Next base: position 8,281,796 of record OY750774.1, on the reverse strand, counting down.
GTGTTAGTAGCACCCTAGCGAAAACTTTAAGGGATAGTTGTACGCTTAGAGTTAAGCAACTTTCTCTATGAAACTACTTGTCGCAAATGCATAGTTGAGATTTTGTTTTTCGTTGAGCAGCAATGTACGCGTATCAACTCGATAACATCGCGAGAGCTCGCGCACGCTTACAACAAAGCCATGACCTTCGACCGCGAGCAAATAGCTGTTGTTCTATATATATTGCGGGTTTATTATTTTTTTATATTTTAATTACTATTCTGTTAATTTAGGTTCTAAGCAAATAAGGCAGACTCTGTGTGATAGAAAAAGATTAAAAAACACTCAACTTTTCGAATTTTGCGACGGAAAATTCCACTTCAGATAGACTCAGAATCATGAGTCTATACCCTGTAAGTTTTCGCTAGGGTGCTACTAACACCCTGTTTTTCACTACATTATAGTTTCCCTACTAGCGAATACAGCAATAATTTTGTTTGTACTCATTCTTTTTTAGACAAATATAAAGTAAACATTGTATATTGTTTATTGTCTAGCTAGTGTATGACAGAAATAAAAAAAGTTTTGTTGGAAAGTATTCTGGCACACATTATTGAACAAAATTTATAATTGAAATTATAAGAAAGTAAGTTTGTTGTTCCAAAGTTTTCGTAATTCGACATTGAATAATTTCTCTCACTTTCGTCGTAGGAAACATCGTCTAAATCCAAACTTTCCTCAAGACAGTGATAGATCAACGTCTAAAAACTGGACAGGTGTAATGTTTGCATAGAGTCTACAATTCCCTGGTAATATTTAATCCATCAGTGTCATTGATTTAGGACAAAGAAAGTGCCACAACCGCCATAAGCAAGGGTTAGGGCAGTTTCACACTATCGATTGTGAAGAGTAGGTATTCGATAGACAGCGACAGTATCTTATAAATCTTCAGTTATTATAATTAATATCATAGTTATTATCTACAGCATTACTCGCTCTGAATAATCCTGGGAGTGATGGTGTAGGTAGAGGACGTATTGTTCAAGTAGTCCGGTGCAAATTAAAAGAAGATGTACATACTCAACTGTCTGACAAAGAATGTGATAGTAATGCGGTCATGCAAACACTATTGTCGGTTAACCCACATAATATATAGTGTCTATCTTTATACAAAACTAGCGGCCCGCCCCGGCTTCGCACGGGTACAATGTAGTTACTAATGTGGTGAGTGTGAAGTTATTAGACTATACTACAGGATATCTACATATAGTGGTGGCCACATAATTAAGGACGCCAGTCGATTTTCATACAAACGAAGTAACTTTTAAGCTTTGCTTCTCCGCCAGGGATTGACCGAGCGGTGATCTGGTGATTGGCCATCCAGGGAGTGAAAGGAGGAGATCCACATTTCGATACACACCCAAGTGATCTGACCAGCATTTTAAGAGATGTAAGGATATGTTAAAAAAAACCGCAGAATATGGCATAAAATTGTATGAAAATCTTGCAACTGAAAAATCTGATGCTTAGGTACATCTCTTAGAATGCTGACCAGATCAGTTGGGTGCGTATTGCGATCTGAATCTTCTCCATTCACTCTCTGGCCATCATCAGATCACAGCTAGTTCAATCCCTAGCGGAATACCAAGACATCAAAATTACCGAGTTTGTATGAAAATCGACTTGTGTCCTTAATTTTGTGGCCACCACTATATGTATATACGACGTACACAACTTACGCAAGGGGTGTGATAAGTTTGACGTGTGTGTGTGTCTGTCTGAGGCAACCTAGCTCCCAAACTTATGGACCGATTTTGATGCGGTTTTTAATGAATAGTTTAAAAGATCTAAGTGTACAGACGACGGGACTCCTAAACCATTGATCCGATTATGATGAAACTTTGGTGAGTTGTTTTGCTTAAGACCGAGAATGTTCCTGGCTAAAAAAAACGGAGCATTGCAATATGCATGCCAGGTGCAGCTAGTTCTAAATAAAAATATGTTGTGCATTATCAGGATTATCAATCTCGATCATCCAACACTTCTCTACAATATACAACGTCTTACAAAAATACCCCTTATGCCGAATATGGTATATAAGGACCATTAAACTGAAAAATGTTTACTATGGGACCAACCAATCGCGAAATAAAAATCAGCTGTTTCATACAAAAATAAAAATCGAAAATATCAAAATGTATGAAACAGCTGATTCTTTTTTTCGCGATTTGAGAGTTGGTCCCAATATTGTTCAGTTTGATGGTCCCTATATACCATATTCGGCATAAGGGGTATTTTTGTAACATGTTGTATACCTACCACATTTCTTGTCATGTTATCCGGTTGCAAAATAAAAACGGCTATTCGGCGAGCTGACTCTCGAGCAGGCTACATTAGAGCTGGCCATGGGAGAAACAATAACTGCGCAGATCTACACCAGCCGCTCTTAAACTTTGTCACTGTGCAATTGTCATAGCATAGGCGACTTGACCGGATATTGTATTCTTTTAAAATTAATCTGATAATCAGATGGAATAATTTTAATATAAGGAAAAATGTCAGCACTGTCAAGTTCAACATAACGCCATAGGTACTATTCAATGAAATGCATTCTACCTACTCTCAGGGGAAATGACCAAAGAGAATGTAATACTTCGTTGAGATGACAAATAATATTTATTTTTCTTAATTAATCAATCAAATGCACAAAGAAGTTTCAATACCGACGTCGAAGTCAATCACCCCAAAAGTAGCTTTCTATCACTTTTTAACCCTGATAGGGAATAAATATTAAAAAAATACGAAACACGTGTTCAATTAATTTTGCGAAAGAATGTCTATGCCAAATTTCAAGTCAATCGGGCCAAGGAATCGCGTTCTCCCATACAAACTTTGCCACCCTGTTTCACACCTTTAGGGGTTGAATTTCGCAAAATCCCGTCTTAGTGAGCACCTACGCCCTAAAAGGAGCCCCCATGCAAAATTTGAGACTCCTAGCACTTGTAGTTTCTGAGATTTCGTGATCAGTGAGTGAGTGATTTTCCCTTTTATATATATAGATATAAAGATAGACACACACGTCCAATATTTGCCACCCCTCGCTGTTTCTTTTCATATGCCGGCGACGACGTATCGGATAAAAAGTAAATAGTTATATTTTTACCTAATCTCTCGTTTTACTCTAACGGCTCTGGCCAAACCAAAAAGATTGCTTACTTTTCGTAGAACTTTTTGGTTTAACGAAGATGTAACCTTATTATTCGTTTATTAATAGGCTTTAGTTAAATGGTTTTTTTTTAATTCTAAACAAGGTATTTAAAACAAATTCCTTGCGACCAAAACAAATCGCTGACTAGCAACCCAAACCGTCCCTTATATGAAACCGCTTATGTAATTGAATTGAATTATTCAATAGGACCTTCAGAAGCGCCATAATTGTTGTTACTGCGAATATCCAGATTGTCACTGGGCGGTCTCATTGACCTAATCCGGGAATAATCCTTCTAACACTATTCTACCCGTACAGGGTTAATCCGGAAGCCTACAGTTTGATGATTGAATAGTGGATATAAGCCATTTAAGTAGGTAAATAATAATAACAGTGACCTTAAGACTTGCATAGCAATGTCCAAGTAAAGTTATAAAGTTAAATATTTAGTAAAGACTTTTTAAGAGTAGGTAAGTATAGAATCATCATGGAGACTCGAACTTGCCTTCTGTACCCTTAGCACTAACAGCTATCGAAAAAAAGAAAGCGCGTAAAAATGCGATAGAGTAATTTTATATGGGAAATTTGTACAGCGCCATTTTGTTGTTGCAATTTTATGTTTACCCTTTTATGTTATTTTTGTTTTTATGTACCTTTTGTGTGGTCTTTGGTGTAACTAAATAATTTCTCTCTCTCTCTCTTTACGTTTTAAATTAATTACGTTTTTTCGGGTTTTTTCTCGATAAATGTTCGTACTAAGGATAATCAACAATCATCATGAAATGTAAGAACAATGGCAGTTGAGTGGTTAAAGGTTTTACCAGGCCAACATTCTATTCGTTTGAAAACTTTAAAGCTTAAGCATGAGCAATAGACGATTGAATCACATGTCGCAAACTTATGTAAATCACAGACTTTGATGTATTGTAAGGGATTGACAAGCTTACGGCACGTATGTTTAAAGTTTACTGCTTATTTGCTTGCGTAGCGTTCAAACGGATAGAACGTTGGCCATTTGCGTAGGACTGGTCTTTTAATCGCATAGGCTAGGTAAGAATATTTTGAAATAAACAAAAAAGACTTTTTAAATACACTTGGGCATACTCGTATTTAATACAGGTACCGGGCCTGTTTCAGGCTGTTTCTTAGGCAGCCATTACATACACAATCCAGACCGTGCGAGACTGACAAATATTGACAGAAGGTTCCGGATAGCATCTAGAGATATCCTCTGGTTTATTAAAAAATCTGATTTTTCAGTCAGGAATGACATCTGAATCATATCCGTAACCTGTGAAACTGCCCCTTCACTTTTATTATACTTACTAGCTTCCGCCCGTGACTTCTACCGCGTGAACCCTACGGAACCTTTGATTGAACAGAATAAAAAGTAGTCTTTGTTTTAATCCAGGGTATAGACTATCTGTGTGCAAAATTTCATCCAAATCCATCCAGCTGTTTAGGCGTGAAGGGGTAACAAACACACACACACACACACTCAAAGTTTCGTATGTACAATACTTATTAGTAGGACTAGCTTCCGCCCGCGACTTCGCCCGCGTGGACATTCGAAAAATGGTGGAATGGTTCGAAAAGTGGAACCTTTGACCATGATGAAAAGTATCGTCTGTTTAATCCAGGTTTTAACAAATTTACAAATTACAAATTAACTTTATTTGCTGTAAATAGGGGGATTACATTTCTGATGTTCTAAATAAAAAAACCAGACAAGTGCGAGTCGGGCTCGCCCACCGAGGGTTCCGTGCCTACATCATAAATAGTTCAGAAATCGAGTCTCGCAGTTTTTTCCGAGCTTCACCCAAAATTCAGTACCCAAAACGGACGACCGTCGTCGTGTCATTATCTTCAAGATTTAAATAACTGTCATTGGGTGCTTTCCAGCAAACCGATTGCTAAGTCATCGACCACCACAGTATATATTTTAACCATGGAATGTAATTTGTTTCACTTATACACTCTTAAGACTTTCGCGCGTACAGTTCATTAGAAATAAAACACTTTTTACGGATTACAGCGCGTATATTATTAATTCAGGTGTTGTTTTAGAATTATTTAGTTTGTATTTATTGGTTTTAAGAATTCCCGACGTTTCGACAAACTAAATAATTCTAAAACAACACCTGAATTAATAATATATGCGCTGTATTCCGTAAAAAGTGTTTTATTTCTAATTTGTTTTAATGTTCAATTTTATTATTTTCCATGGTTAAAATGTACTCTATGGCGATTAATGACTCAGCAATTAGTCTGCTATAATACACCCATTTTCTTTAATAACAGTGCAATAGATTTTACACACATACACTATTTGATATACACTGCCATATAGTGACAATTAGCAGAACATGTATTTTATACAGGTGCGGTGGGTTGTGTAATTATTTTATTTTTCCAAGATTTCACATTATTATAACTTATAGGTAAACTTAGTCCTCGTAAAAAGCAGAATTGGTCCCATAGTAAGAGTTGTTCAGTTTGATGGTCCTTATCTACCATAATTCTGGTTTCAATTCTGTTACACGGTGTCTCGTATCGATATTTTGGGAAACATCGCGAGCACGCCACTGAATGTGACCTCTATTTGTTTTATTTATTATTTTTTTGTTTGTATAATACTACAAGTACAAGACACTTAAGTAGGTAGGTACCTATTTAGAATTGTGTTTAATTACATTACAAAATTATAAAAATAGGGCTAAGGGGCAGGTTTATCTGTGCTACTCGTTTGACCGCAAAAATGAGGGAATTTAAAAGAAAAAAATAGAATTATCAATGTATTGGTATTTGTTGGTAAAATACACGTAATTTATTATTACGTGTATTACATTATCACCAAATTTTAAGATTTAACCTCGATGATTGAGTACGTACTTTAATAACTATACTTTTTATGATATAATTACAAATGTATAGTTTTTAGATTTTTCCCTGTACTTGTAGTATAAAACGATATTGCTTGCCAAATTTCATAGTTCTAAGTCAACGGGAAGTACCCTATGAATTTTGATTCCCTTGAGGATGTTGAAATGCGTTGCCGTATGCGTTTTTTGAGGCATTAATGGCCGTATCTTATTTTTATGTTAACTTAGAAGTTTTTTTTGTCACAACTGCAAGTGCCCGTAGACTTGAGTACATGGTTTTAATTTCATTTTGATACCTTCACGCGTTCCCGAGATAAGGGTCTTGACAGACAGATGGACATACAGACAGATGGACAGACAGACAGACAGTAATTGGTTTAATTACAAATGTATGGTTTTCAGATTTTTCCCTGTACTTGTAGTATAAGACGATATTATTCGCCAAATTTCCAAGTTCTAGGACATCGGGAAGTACCGAAAGTAAAAATGATACCTTAACCTACATAGCATGTAAATATATAACAACATATTTAGAATTTAGATTTGATTACAATTCAATTACTATAACTATATGATAGTGACTCGGTAGCTCAGCGGTCAGAGCATTAAACCGGATATACAAAGATCGCGGGTTCGATTCCCGTCCGAGAACATGATCTGGTGCGAGTTGTATTTTTTCTAGTATATTATTTGGTATTATATGAGTGCCAAATTTCATCTAAATCAGTTCCGCCGTTGTTGCGTGATTAAGTAACAAACATCTGAACTTTCACATTTATAATATTATAGTCGGTATATTAGTAGGATTGCTCGTTTAAATTTAGTACCATAAAATATCAGACCATTCAGATAATCCTTAACGCAATCACTGCAGGCTTTAAGAGCTAGGGCAATAAAAACTTGTATAAGAGCACTTATCTTGCTGATTCCGAATATAAAAGCGAACTCATATAAAAGTTGCTGACCACTTTAACCATATAAATTGTTTATAACACTATGATTTGCTGTTAAATATTCTTTTAAAGAGCTGTTTACGGAGTTACAAAAATTTTTTTGTTACAAAAATAATGGTAAGTGCACATTTAAACATGGATGAAAAACAGGTAGTTACGATCAGCAACGAAAGTCACTTAACGCTTTAGTACTTTGTCATAACAACTTTTTGATTAAGATAAAAAATATTAGAAAAAATCAACTCACCCGTAGCACCTCAGACGGGACTCGAACCCGCACCCTTGGGATTCCGGCCCAATGCACTGACTAATTATGCTACTAAGTCGCTAGTGGGGAGCGGCGAAATTTTTGCGATGAAATTGCGCTGGCTTGCAGCGAAGAAGTTAAAAGTACTAAAAAAGCGACTCGGTAGCATAATTGGTCAGTGCATTGGGCCGGAATTCCAAGGGTGCGGGTTCGAGTCCCGTCTGAGGTGCTACGGGTGAGTCGATTTTTTCTAGTATTTTTTCTAATATTATTTATCTTAATATAAAAATAGCATTGTGAATGCGAAAAATAACTTTTTTTTTATTTTAAACTGTGAGACGAAACGTCACATATTTTGACTAAGGTGTAGAGTATGCGAAGTTAGGGCTTTTAGAGTTAGGGCGTGTAGAGTTAAAAGTTTGGCTCTAAAAATTGTAACTAACTTGCCCCGTCTTGGCAACATTTTACATGAAACAATTTTTTGTGGGATCCTGTTTACACGTTATAAAACAATCTGTAATGCAAATACACGATATTTACAAAGCCCACTAGCGTGACATCGCTCAGCCTCCTCGCCCAATTTGTCACAGGTTGTAGAAAGCAGCGTCGGAGCTAGGGTCATGTGCGCCCCTGGCAAGAATTGTATTTTGCGCCCCAAGACTTATTTCTTGGGTTATGAGCGCGTCTGGGAGAAATTGAATTTTGCGCCCCAAGCCTTATTTCTAGTAAGTAAGTAAGTAAGTAAGTAAGTAATTTATTCACAAACAATATACATTGTATTGGAAATTATTAATAAAATAAAATTAATGTTAATTAATAAATCAATTTAAAATAATCACAAAAGTAACAAAATCAAATTCACTTATTTCTATCATTTAAATACTCATCAGTGGAATAGTAACATTTTTTCAGTAAGAAAGACTTCAGCTTATCTCTAAATTTGTTTAAATTATAAATAGTTTTTAACTCCACTGGCAAGGCATTATATAACTTGATTGCTTGGTATCTTACGCAGTGACTGACAATATTTAATTTCGGTACTACAGCAATTCGTTAGGTTAATAAGCGCGCCTGGGAGAATTTGAATTTTGCGCCCCAAGCCTTATTTCCTAGGAAAATAAACTTATTTTCTAGCTCTGGGTCAGCAAAGTGCGCCCCTTGCCAGCCCCTAGTTACGACGCTGATAGGAAGTCCCTGGCGGGTACAAATGGCGGATTACTCCAACTTACTAGGCGCCCGCTAGACAAATGTCGCCTCGCCCTCCTAATGAATGCTGTTCTCAAAACGATATTATGCAAGAATCAGTCATTGGGACAATGATGTATAGGAAATTATGCTCGGTATAAATGATGCTTTAGCAAGAGTTCTGATACTTTGTACGAATTTCGTACCTGTTACAAGTGTGTAATTAAATACTATTTGTTGAAAAAGAAAGTGCTATGATTTAGTCAACGTCTACAGATTAACTAACACTAACTTAAACTGCCCAATTTCGTATGAAAAATACTGGAACCAAATATTTTGTAAAACAGCCTTCCGCTACGCCTACGCTACGAAATCCCTTACAGCCACGAGTAAACACTATGACTCTCTCTCTCTCTCTCTCAAAGCAAATCTCTAACAAAGCTGCCTGAAAAAGTAATTCAATAATAATAATGTGACAAGGTTAAATATTGTCAACATATTATAGTATTGCTCGTGACGATACCTACATATGAATGTATGTAGGCTTGTACACACGACAGCACGTCAGGTTATACAGTTAAACTGCGAAAACAGCTTTTATTACGTAGGGCATAAAGGCGGTCTCAAGGTCAACATGTATAGTCTGAGGTGCCGTCGTGTGTACATGAAAACACACTGATTAAATTTCCGTGCATCTGAGTTAGGGCTGCCATCCGTCCGGATTTCCCCGGATTTGTCCTAGTTTGTAGGGCGTCCGGGGAGCGTCCGGGCGGGATTCTTAAATAGTTGCCATGTAAAACCCAGACACTATTTGTGTTACGGAAAAGGGTGTTAGGTTTTTATTTTTTTCAAGTGCATCCGGGTAAAATTATTTATTTCACTCCAATGTCCGGGATTTTTGAAATTTTGGTCCGGGTTCCGTTTTTTGCAGGTTTAATCTGAGTGAATGTTCCGACGTAAACCAACTTCCAACCAACAGCAACTACAAAAAAGTGGGCACCGATTAAAAATAAACATTTTTAAAATTAACCTTAATTAAATCAAATATTTGAAAGTCTGATTGAATTCCAATGAGAATTTAACATTTGACAGATCCGACAAGCGAACACCCAGGTGAGTGGGGCGGGTAAATTAGCCGTAACGTGTTTAAATTGAAACGCGAGCAATCCAGGGGCCCAATCGCGCTAATTTTACAACGACAAAACCGAAAGTAAATCGTTACCGTTTCAGTTTGGTTTACAGCAAAATACTCGCTTTAGTTTTGTTAAAATTGTTGAAAGCTATACCTAGAAATAATAGGATGCCAATCTTGGACAATTGAAATGAGAATTCTAAAGCTAAACCAAAGATTTAGGAATATACAACATGTTACAAAAATACCCCTAATGCCGAATATGGTATATAGGGACCATCAAACTGAACAACTTTTACTATGGGACCAACTCTGAAATCGCGAAAAAAAGATCAGCTGTTTCATACATTTTGATATTTTCGATTTTAATTTTTGTATGAAACAGCTTTTTTTCGCGATTTCAGAGTTGACCAGTAAAAGTTGACCAGTTTGATGGTCCCTATATACCATTTTCGGCATTAGGGGTATTTTTGTAACTCCTTGTATAATGTAAATGACAACGTATCAGTTTTGGTCTTTACCGACTTCAAAAGGAGGGAGGTACTCAATTCGACCCGTATTTTTTTGTTTTTTGTATGTACACCGATTATCTTGCGTTGGTGTGCCGATTTTAATAATTGGTTTTTGTTCGATTAGGTTCTTTCAATTTTATCGTTCAGAGTTGGTGCGATTGGGCCCCAGGTCGCGGCTTGGTGATTAGCGGAAAAGGTGTGACGTGTTTATATCTTAATATTGAATTTTGTACCAATGCATCTGACTTAGTTAATATATTGATCATGAAATATTATGTGTTATCTCTGCCTGAAGAAATGATGACCTCTGGCCAAAAGTAAAGATCGTAATTTACGATAATTAATATACCTACATACTACGTGACTGTACAGAAAAAAGTGGTTTACCGGCAATTTTCTCTTACTTATGAAAAAATAGGTACTTAGTTGCATACTTTTACAATCGTTTTAATGAGAACTTAATATATCGTCAAAATTTAAATCATCCCTAAATTCACTCCGCTCTAAGTCGAAGACTAGCCTCTACGTGACATGACAACAACTCTTTTAAAGTAGGTAGGTACTTACTTTAATTAACGTTTGCACGAATATTAAATACTTACTTACTAAGATTCTTTTAAGATGTCAACGTGTAAAGAATCTCATCCTCCCCAACGAGGGTGAGATTAATAATAATAATAATATGCGTTTATTTTCCCAACACAAACTTACATGAAAATGACTTACGAGTAGGTACATGGAACTTATACAATTTAAGTTTGTGTGAGGCTGATGCCTGCGCTTGCGGCGAGGGACAATGTACAGGGTCGTGACCGAGTCCAACATGCCGTTTGGTATGCATAGAGATCGCATTCTCCTATTTATACAAAAAAAAGGTGTAATACCTGTGTGTTACAGGTCATCATGCTCCCACTACCTCGAACCACTATATTACATACATAATAATATGGTGAGTGAGTGACATTATTTACGAAAAACAATCTCAGATTACAAAATTAAGGAAAAAAAATGAAAAACTAATAATAATACGTGTGTGTGTGTGTGTGTGTGTGTGTATGTGTGCATGCGCTTGTATGGCTGCAGTTATGCCATAGTAATACATTTTCACTTTCATCGTAGTTAAAATACGATAAAATAAATAAGATTATAGAATGTAAATAAATTTAATTTTAAATAAAGTAAAATATAATCTAACTCATAATATGAAAGTCTTCAATGTCAAATGAAAGCTTGTTGAAACTGCCATAAGTTACGTTTTGGAGACGCACAAATAAATGTAGATAACAAATACTTATATAAAAATTGTTGAAATGGTTAATGTAAAAATGTAGTCCAAAGGATATAGTTTTTAAAAAAATTAGAAGGATGGTTGCTCGACCTTTAATAGCATCCGATATCCGAACTGACCCATCAATCTTACACTGTATTCATTGTCTGACAACTATATTATTATACTGAACCGTATTTATATCTTCGCCGAGTTTCCTCCGAAGGGAAAATCCTAATGTTTCTCCAAACACCATCGACTCATGGCACAACTTCCACATAACCCATCAATTATGTCGTTTGCGATCAAACCTCATGTCCATCTGTGTGCCATTTGTAAACGTCACACTTGTCTAAACACGTTAAAGTTATAAATCACGTTATCCCAAATCCGCCTTTAGTCCTTGGCGATAAGGCCGCCGATAGTCGCATTACTAATTAAGCAGATCAACACGCAACCGCATTCGAATGTTCTGTGACAAAACAGTCATTAATTACTTCGGACATTTAGCAAATCATTGGCTAGAAGGGAATGATGCGCAGTTGTTTTGTGCCCGGCAAAAATGCCCGGTGACCTCCTTTTGTTTTTTCCATTTATCTTTCCATTGTAACTGCAACGCTGAAATGAATGATTCTTTCTCCCGTATTACTTCCTACCAACGGCGAATCGTTGTAGCCATATAATGTGACATATTGTATATCACACTATTTAATTAATTAATTAAAAATAATTTGTTGGCTTACAGAGTTTTCCAAAACGCCAGCAAGTCTCAATACAATACAGTTACCATTTAAATTAAAATTAATGTCTAAAAGTACATAAATAAATCAAATCGTTTGATTAGGTGGGTTAGAGGGAAAAACCATGTGGTCTCCATATCATGTGACCCTTATGAAAACTTATAGGTAGTAGTTTACTGGGCGAACGACGAAGTAGAAGTCGTAGTAAATGTAAAAATCGAACGACGTTCGATTTCAACACTAAAAATATAAATATGAAATTTCAAATCTTTATAGTCAATTCCCTTGCTACTACTCCATACTTACGTCACTTGCTCTCCATCTTAGACTACAGTAAACCGACATCGTCACATAAGTACCGAAGAAAAATAACAGCCACACCAGCCAGGGGACAAATGGTGGTCCCAAAAGGGAGTGACAAGCCAGGAGAGGCGACACGGTACACGGCACAAAAACACCGCGCTTTTATTTGAAACGCCGGTAACTCAATATCTGTCAGCGAAACTAGAATTTCCCACGGTGAGGTGGAGAAATATAACAAAACCCACATAGCTCGACAATATTTTTATATTTTGTTACACCCCCCATGTACGGTTATTGATCAGAGTACCCACGCTCGCATTTTTCATCCGGTGAATCGGGATTTGTACGCAAGTTCGACTACTAAAAACGGCTGTCTACCATTTCTTCGGGGATTATCTGAAATTCTATACGTCGCTTGGGTCCCGGAAGAGGTGGTATGCTTTTCAACGTGCGACTGGAATGTTGATTTATATTATCAGTGTCTGTAAAATGCTATCGAATTATCTTATCTGGACATTAAATTGTTTAAAGGAACTAACTTTAACTTGTTATTAAAAATAATTTCAACAAATAACCACGAGCAGGACATGAATCTGTGCCAATTTTTTTGATTTGCAATTTTAACATAATTAACTCTTCTTGTGATGTTATTGGGATTAAGACAGTATTAGTCTAGGGTTCTATTAAATAAAAAAATCAAAATACTTACCCAATTCAAAATAAATGCCAATTAAATTTTTTCATACAAAATCATAAATCGCAATCTTTTTTATTTGGTTTGGTATTTTGGATTTTTTATTTAATAGAACCCATGACAAATACTGTCAACAGACAACATCACAAAAAGAGTTAGTTATGCTCAAATTGCAAATAATTTTGGTATTACGTTTGTATAGGAAGCTCACTATTCGCCGGACTCTTAAGAGTTTAACTCCATTAAACTAAACGACAGGCTAGAAAATATAGTTTTACCCAAAAAAAGTACCACAAAGCTTCTTCGAAATGCACTACAAGAAAATAATTCACAATTTCATCTTTATTTAAGCACTATGATTTTTTCACTAGCACTAGTGTGCAGTATGAACCTTCTTAAGCTTTAATGAGTCCTTAAATAATGACATTTGGCACATAATTTAACAGCTGTGTAGCCCGAGACGAGACGTATGCCCCTAAATTAGTTACAACTCTGTACGCCGCTACTCAAACCCTAACTCCAGTTACGCTTAACTATCGCTGTCGTCACCTTACCTGGTGCTGGCAAACTTCCGCCCGTTTCAATTAACAAGATCCGTAGCTGTTTCGAGGATGAGAACTAGGCCTTATTAACCTTCCCAGTCCTCAAGCCGCCTTAATAATCCACACATAAATCTATTTAGGAGGCAACTTGTCTCATAACGACACCACATCGTTACTCCCTCTCAACTTACTTAATTATGACGATAATAATTTATAAAGTGTCTCATTAGATTTATGATTCATAATTGTATGTCAATATCGCAATTATTTAAATATAATAGTAATTATTGGTGTTTTGACACGACTGCCCAAAAAAGAAGAGAGTATTGTGTTCATGGTTCATGTATGTTTGTATGTAAGTTTCTTTATTCCATCATAATTTCTAAATGAACTTTGGATGTGTGAGGTATCGTTAGAATCCTTACATCACCTCGAGTGACACTGGCTATAGATTTTTTGAATAATGCTGGTTCGATTCCCGTCCGAGAACATGATCTGGTGCGAGTCGTATTTTTTTCTAGTATATTATTTAGTATAATGTCAATATGTTGGCTGCATGTCGCCTTTTCGTAACGCGAAAAAAAATGTCTCATTGCAGTCGGAGGTCTTTGATTAAAAATGTTCCACAGTACGGTCCCCCGACTGCAATGACACTTGTTGACTTATTTCAACTTGGCCAAAAATGCTGTCGTATTTCTTTCCTAATAAGTTGCTACAGTCTAATGTTTTCTTACTTGACATAGACAATATTTCACACACTCTTATTTTTGGTTAAAAATAAAATTATTTTTATATGTCAATTCAATTAGTTCGATGAACACTAGAATTTTGTGTTGCTGTTTTCTGGACATATTTTATTTATTGCTTTATTACAATTACTGAAACCTTTTTCTAGTGAAATTCAATTTTCCATTTCTAATTTCGACCTCCGTGGTCGAGTGGCTTTGTACACTGGTGTTCAAGGTGTCGCCATCTCTGAGGTCCGGGTTCGATCCCCGGTTGGGTCAATTTAGAAAACGAACTTTTCAATATTGGCTCATGTCTGGGTGTTTGTGACCACCGTTGTCTCTGATTTCCATAACACAAGTGCTTTAGCTACTTACTTTGGAAACTGAGCAATGTATGTGATGTTGTCGGGAAATAGAGAGGGAAAAAAGAGTTTCACATTATAACACCCGTAGATTCTAATATGACGTGTTTTCTTTTATTTTATTTTTGTTTTGTGAAAATTTAATATGAGTAATGAACATAATTATATGATAAAGGTAAATAAAAATAGGTTAAATATAGACTCCATTGAGATGTTGCGAAGTGTTGGGAGTCAACAGTGTAGCCGGATATTATACAAACTTGGCCCACGTAACTTCGACAATTTATTACCCGAGAAACCTTCAGCAGTACTGCAATCAATCTTCGCTTTCATTAGGATTATATTAATGTAATAATATTCGCATTTTTTTCTGAAAATTATTTTTACACTTTCTATTTTTCCGCCAGTTTAGATTTTGCTCAGAACAAAATATACTTTTGAATTTTTTTAAACAATAGTTTCAATTTATATAAATGATGGGAGACAGGAGTCCAAACTAGGTAAAACCCGTGCTATGGAACTCTGGAGTAACATCTCTAAAACATTGAAAAATTTCTTAGATTAATTTCAAAAATTTAAACAAAATTATATGTTTGTAGCAAACAATACTACACCAGTTGTAGCAAATAGCTATTTTATCTTAATTTTTTGAACAATAGTTTCAATTTATATCAATGATGGGAGACGGGAGTTCAAAATAGGTAAAACCCGTGCTATGGGACTCATGGGCACCGTATCTAATACATTGAAAAATTTCTTAGATTAATTTAAGAAATGGAAACAGAATTCATATGTTTGTAGCAAACAATACTACACCAATTGTAGCAAAAAAGCTATTGTAACTTAATTTTTTAAACAATGGTTTCAATTTATATAAATGATGGGAGACAGGAGTCCAAACTAGGTAAAACCTGTGCTAGGGAACGTCTGGGAACCGTCCCTAAAACATTGACAAAAATTCTTATATTTATTTAAAAAATGGAAACAGAATTTTATATGTTTGTAGCAAACAATACTACACCAGTTGTAGCAAAAAAACTATTTTAACTTAATCGAACTTTGGGAGACAAGCCCTAACTAAAAATAATAATAATACTTATTTGGTGGGAGCTTAAAACGACTTAGAAAAAGAAACAAATTACAATTCACACATTTATATTGATTTTAACTTAAATTGTTCCAACCAAGTAATATATGAATGTTTTTAGTAGAAAACACAACTTAATATTAATTATTTTTTGATGTTATAAAATATATCTTTTTAACGTCAATTCAATCAAGTGTTGATATCATTGCTCTCATTAAATGATTTCTTGAGTTTCATGAAAACGATAATTTCGAAACTTTAAGTATTAAAAACCTATCTCTATAAATATTTTTCAGTCTTAATCTTTACAAAATATTTTTATTTATATTTCAATTTAGTTACTAAATAAAAAAAATCCATGACTGGTTAAGCTCTAGATCGGCTACGAACCAATAAATACAAAACATTCTTCCAACTTCATACGTACTTGCTAGTAAATCCTTTTTTATCCTAACTATTTATTTACAGCTTTCGAAAAATGTATTGCAATATTTGATATATCAAAAAAGTAGCCTTTTATAGTAACGTTATCCCACTTTCAATTTGCTAAACGAATCGTTTGTTCATAGTATTGCCTGGAGCGAAATTTATTGTTTTGACAGAATAAAGCTGTGGGTCTACTCTAAAAACCAAACCACGATAATCGGAAGACGTTCGTTCCGCTTCGTTATATTATTGGCTCAGGAATAAAGTCCAAAATTGAGTAAATCGAATGACGAGACGAACATCGTTCGATTCTCGCAATTCTATTTTCGTATTAGGCCGTTTGGTTACATGTAGTTAAGTAGGAGTGAAAAATGGCGAATCTCACTTTAGTGAAGATTAACAACTCGCATTCGGCTGTCAATGGAAGCAATCCGCCAAATTGAAATAAAACCTGTAAGCTCGGTATGTCAATATACGTATGGAGCTATATACGAGACGTTATCAGCGTAAAACCAGACCAAGGTTGTTTTTAGCTAAGGCACGCGTATACACATCTTGCACAAAAATCTGTAGAAATCTAAATATAGAAAAATCTAAGTTGCCTTTTATAGATGTCGCTTAATCACACAATCAAGTTTTGAACTTGATTCGATTTTAATAGACTTCCATGCGTTATGTACACACGACGGCACCTCAGACTGTACATGTTGACCTTGAGACCGTCTTTATGCCCTACGTTATAGAATATGTTTTCGCAGTTTAACTGTAGGTATAACCTGATGTGCTGTCGTGTGTACTTTGAAGTAGTGACGTAACAAAATGGAATAATATTCACATTTCTTTCCTATTACCCACAAGTTTACAAAGGTGCAGACAAAAAGGGATTATAACATTAAGTCTAATATGTAATATGTGTTTAAGATTTTTATTTTTCAAAAGAAGATTCACTTAAATAAGAAACTTAAAGATTAATACTTACAAAGGAAATGTAAAATTTTTTAAATTTTGAGATTTTAGCATTCACAATGCTATTTTTATATAATACTAAATAATATACTAGAAAAAATACGACTCGCACCAGATCATGTTCTCGGACGGGAATCGAACCCGCGACCTTTGGATATCCGGTCCAATGCTCTGACCGCTGAACTACCGAGTCACTGCGAGTCGTATTTTTTCTAGTATATTATTTAGTATTATATAAAATGTAAGATTATTTTGTCGTACGAACAATCTATATATATAAAAGGGTAAATCACTCACTCACTGATCACGAAATCTCAGAAACTAGAAGTGCTAGGTGTCTCAAATTTTGCATGGGAGTTCCTTTTAGGGCGTAGGTGCTCACTAAGACGGGATTTTGCGAAATTCAACCCCTAAAGGAGTGAAACAGGGTGGCAAAGTTTGTATGGGAGAACGCGATTCCTTGGCCTGATTGACTTGAAATTTGGCATACACATTGTTTCACAAAATTAATTGAATACCTGTTTCGTATTTTTTTAATATTTATCCCCTAACAGGGTTAAAAAGTGATAAAAGGCTACTTTTGGGGTGCTTGACTTCGACGTCGGAATTGAAACTTCTTTGTGCACTTGATTGATTAATTAAGAAAAATAAATATCATTTGTCATCTCTACGTAGTATTACATTCTCTTTTGTCATTTCCCCCGACAGTAGGTAGAATGCATTATATTGAAGAGTACCTATGGCGTTATGTTGGCAGTGCTGACATTTTTTCCTTATTGCGTTGTAATAAGGTGCAAAATTATTCCATCTGATTATCAGATTAATTTTAAAAGAATACAATATCCGGTCAAGTCGCCTATATGCTATGACAATTAATAAGGCACAGGGACAAAGCTTAAGAGCGGCTGGTGTAGATCTGCGCAGTGATTGTTTCTCCCATGGCCAGCTATAATGTCGCCTGCTCGAGAGTCAGCTCGCCGAATAGCCTTTTTATTTTGCAACCGGATAACATGACAAGAAATGTGGTAGGTATACAACATGTTACAAAAATACCCCTAATGCCGAATATGGTATGTAGAAACCATCAAGCTAAACAACTTTTACTATTGGGACCAACTCTCAAATCGCGAAGAAAAAAAACATTTGTTTCATACATTTTGATATTTTCGATTTTAATTTTTGTATGAAACAGCTGATTTTATTTTCGCGATTTCAGAGTTGGTCCCATAGTAAAAGTTGTTCAGTTTGATGGTCCCTATATACCATATTCGGCATTAGGGGTATTTTTGCAACACGTTTTATATTATAGAGAAGTGTTGGATGATCGAGATTGGTAAACCTGATAATGCACAACATATTTTTATTTAGAACTAGATGCACCCGGCATGCGTATTGCAATTTTTTAGCCAGGGACCTTCTCGGTCGTAAGCAGAACAACTCACCAAAGTTTCATCATAATCGGATCAATGGTTTAGGAGTCCCGTCCTCTGTATACTTAGATCTTTTAAACTATGCATAAAAAACCGCATCAAAATCGGTCCATAAGTTTGGGAGCTAGGTTGTCTCAGACAGACAGACACACACAGGTCAAACTTATAACACCCCTTGCGTAAGTTGTATACGTCGTATATACATATACATATAGTGGTGGCTACATAATTAAGGACACAAGTCGATTTTCATACAAACGAGGTAATTTTGAAGTCTTGGTTTTCCGCTAGGGATTGAACTAGCTGTGATCTGATGATGGCCATCCAGGGAGTGAATGGAGAAGATTCAACTGATCTGGTCAGCATTCTAAGAGATGTAAGCATCAGAATTGTCAGTTGCGAGATTTTCATGCATTTTTATACTACATATATTCGCGGTTTTTTTAACATATCCTTACATCTCTTAAAATGCTGGTCAGATCACTTTTGTGTGTATAGAAATCTGGATCTCCTCCATTCACTCCCTGGATGGCCATAACCAGATCACCGCTCGGTCAATCCCTGGCGGAGAAGCAATGCTTAAAAGTTACTTCGTTTGTATGAAAATCGACTGGCGTCCTTAATTATGTGGCCACCACTATATATATATAGATATCCTGTAGTCTAATAACTTCACACTCCCCACATTAGTAACTACATTGTACCCGTGCGAAGCCGGGGCGGGCCACTAGTTTAAAATACATAAGTTTAGTGAATATAAATAATTGATAACATCGTTTAACACAATAATTCAACGACGCGGGTAATCAATATATCGTACGCACGTACATACCATCATGACAGGGTAAACAAGACTGCGTTCTCGTCAATGCATGCATAAACAATACATAGATCTGTAGTAACTAGATGTGGCAAGCGAACAAACAAGGATAGAAATACCAGCAAAAATTACTTTATTCAGTTTTTATGACTAGTTTTGATTTAGGAAATGGGACTTGAGTAGGTTTTTTAATGTGTGAAATGGTTTTATATTTTTAGTGGATTTTTTTTATTATTTTTGCCATAGTTGGTCCGCTGTGGCCGTAGTTATAATATTAGCACTACGTAGTTGCATAAGTTGTTTTTTAATCTTGAATATAATATATATGTAGGTAAGCCTTTTGATGGATTTTCACGAATCGATATGGGTGTTTTTTGGCAGAATGATCAATTCGCATAACATTAATACCGAATAAATGTTAACGCATAGGTACTTTCATTTCGCATAGGCCATATTAATCACGTGATGTTTTTTAGCAACTTATTTAGAAAATCTGTTATACTTTCTCAATTGATTAAAATGAGACATGGAGTACATAAAATAGGTTTTATAAGTTAGTGTAAGTTTGTATCATTGTACTCGTAGTTAAATGAAAAGATCTCACAGTGCAACAAACAAATTGTGTAAAATGATTAGGTATTCTAAAATTTATAAATTAAAGCTGTGTTGATATTTTAGCGGAATACTAAGCAGATGTTTGATAGCACTTTAAATACTGAACAAAACTGCTTGAAACTGATTTCTAATCAGGATTCAATGCTAAGTAATCACTTGGTCTGGTCCAGAGTCTGCGCTTCGGAGTTTCGATTAGTTCGACTTCAAATTTGTGCGCTTACCTAATACAATAAGATCGTGGTTAAATCTATTGATTTGTAATAGATAGTTAATATTAGAAGAAAGATGTAATTTGAAAAAAGAGGGGTAGTGACAATAATTGAGAAATGGAAATTCAGATGGTTGGCCATGTAATAAGTATTTTACACTATTTTAGTTTATTTGGGTAACAAACAATTACTCGATACAATTAGTTTTACCACATAATAAACAGTGATCAGCAAAGTTTCCAATAATAATTAGAACATATAAATAAACAACGGGGAAAATTATACTTAATTATATTTACAGAATATGTTAACAGTTATATACTTACAGCTAAAACAAGTATTAATCAAAGATAAGTTTACGATTACGTTTCCGTTACGAAAAATGGGACCGACTTGGGATTAATACGTTTGAATCATTTCAATCGGTCTAGCCGTTTTTGAGTAATCGGCGGACATAAAAAACGTACATACAGACGAACAGAGAACCTCCTTCTTTTTTGAATTCGTTTGAAAAAGATTTAGGCATCGCAATTGAGTTGAGATACGGGACGGGGAAGACTGAGGCGAACTGAAGAGAATCCGAAAGCGGCCGGTATTTTTTTCAGAGTAGGTACATGAAACGAAAGAAACAAGAATCGTAGCTAGTATAAAGAAGTGATCCCATGGTTATTATGGGTGAAAGGGGAACCACGGTATGTACCTAGTGCCAACCTAGTTAATAATAATCAATACGACAATGTAACAATATGCCTTGCTTTATTTACAATGTTTATTTACTTGTCTTGCAAGACTTTGCATTTGTAAAATTAAGTTTTTGGTAATCTCAAACAAAAGTAAGAAAATTATATTTAACAATCCAGTTTACATTGTCTCTTCATCCAAATCAATAAATATATACATAAAGCTTTCCTTTTAATATTCAATCTCATTAATTAGTTAGCTACTCAAGTAGCAATAATGTAATTTAATACAGAAACTATAATCACAAGACTATTAATTAAGTACATCAATGAAAACAGTTAACGCTGCTAATTATAACCACATACTCGTATAGCTACGCATGCAAAGCCATACTATAATTTTGTTACCTTTTCAGACACAATCTACTATCCTGGGCCCTGATTCACAAACGTCGGACACGGAGTTTTTGGCGCCATTTTGTCGAGTTCGGTTTGGTGTGTATTTTAATTATTTTCAAATTGATTCATAGTGGATATTGTGTCTTAAAATTGGTGCAGTTACATGGTACAACTGTCTATGATACGAGTGTCTCTGTCTACTGAACAATATGTGGGATACTTGAAATAGGCGCGATCTTGGTTGTGTGAAGCTGAGACTTTTATTGAAGTGGTGGCTTCCTCGGCAGAACTAACCAAGTAAACTGTCTTGATATACTTGGTGCCAAATGCTCCAAGCAGCATTGGAATGCGATGCACCCGCATTCTAATGAAAAATTAAACAATATCTACCACTGAACTATTTAACACTTGACACTGGCAAAAATGACTTCCAAGAGGAAAGTAGATTGGCATAACAAAAAAAAGAAGAAGAACGTCGGAAACTTTATTTACTTTATTTACTCTATGGTTTCCGTGTTCAAAATGTCAATTTTCTTTCTGATGGATACTCACTCTTCCGACACCAATTAGCTGTCGGAAATGAATGTCTTCGTTTCGCATCGAACTTCGAACTTTCAAAAGCTGCTGAAACCATAGTTTTTATTTTTTATTATTTGGCTCGTACGATTTGTACAAACCATAGAGTAAATATATGGAAAGCCTTTTACTCCATGGTTTCCGTAACTTTAGACAGTTCGATTCGAAACGAAGACTAAATTCGTGGATTCATTTCCGACAGCTATTTGGTGGTGAAAATGACGTTGTATTATCTAGTAAATGTATAAATGAACATGCACCTTCGCTTTGCTAACCCAACCCTACTCCGTTTTACGTCAAATGTAAAAGTGCTGATTCAAATCGTGTAATTCCACCTTTCAGAGGAATGCAGTAGACATTTAATTCCTCGGTGTTCCCTCCACAAATGGCACACCGACTGTCTCGAATTCTCAGGACAGCGTAATAACGGCCGAATCTTTTCAATGGTTATTTCTTGTTAATTTAATTTGCTCAGTTGATTAAAGTGAGCTCCGACGATCACAGTTCCAATTTTCCTTTGGAGCAAATATTTGACGTCAAAACAGGCATTCCGGCTGAATGTGCTTTTAAAAGGAACCATTGTTTTTAAAAGGGTGGGTCAAGTAAGACGGTAATTCGTTTCGAGTGTTTCGTATGGAAGTGGTATTCATTTCTGCTGGTTAGCATATCGTACCTTTCACGCAATAAGCTGCGTGGTCACGATACTTTTTTAATTATCATTGATTATGTCCACAAAGTTAAGGAATCCATAGTATGATCGACCAAAAAACGGACCCTGATTAACAGTCGTGACTGATATGCGAGCGTTATAATATCATACTAACTAATTGACTCGACATCAGCCATTTTTAATGACCCCACTGCTGGGGCACAGGCACAAAATTAATATAGTACACACAGGCCTTCCTTATGGGTGGATAAGGAGGATGGGCCATAACATTACCTACCAAGCAGGCCCAATGCGGATTGATGGGTGTTAACGACTGCAAATGCAGCCGGGACCAACAGCTTAACGTGCCTTCCGAAGCACGGAGGAACTCCAGATAGTAAATTTTTGTCACCCATCCCATGACCGACACTTGAGGAAGTTGCTTAACCTCCGCAATCGCAGGGCGAGGCGCTAAACCACTGCGCCACCGAGCTCTTCACTAATTGACTAATTGAATTGAATTGAACATGAATATAGTTAAAACAACCACATTGAAACGCACAATCAAAGTTGATAGTGTAGAGTGCTCTGGCACACATCATTGTCGTGAATGTCGTGATGCAACGTGCGTTGAATACACAACCTGTGGTGACTGTGTTGTGTTTCATATTTATAATACTTGATTGGTTCTTTGAACTTTTGTAATATAGGCATAGAATACGTGATAGTAAGTAAAAAAACTGCCTTTATTTGTTTCATCATCAGGATCATACATAACAGCCCTTATTAGCAGGACGCAGGCCTCTCCCGTCGGATGCTGTTTTCATAATCTCGACGCTTTGCAAGCGGACTGGAGATCGCAGTCTTGAGGGAATAGACAAGTGACAAACGCTTGGCTTTTCGATTATTCGAATAGAATAGAAGTGACATTAAGTGTATGAAATTGACATTTGGAAACGTCGTGATTGTCTATGGTCAGCGACATCTTACGTCAGTTACATACAAATGTCTTTTATCAGAAAACACCGTTGCCCATATTCTGATCTTCGGAGATGTTAGATTCTTTTGACATAATTGTCTTTTGACAGTTAAACGTGATAAATAATAATCTTTGTACTTTTTATTTTCTACCAAACAAGCAGTTGTTAAAAGCGCGTAGTCTGCACACTAGTGCCGCCATTTGAAAAAATCATAGTGTTTAAATAAAAACGAAATTGTAAATCATCTCTCTGTAGTGCACTTCGAAGAAGCTTTGTGGTACCTTTTATCGCTTTGACAATAATTTCTGGCCTGTCATTTAGTTTGTGACAACTGTTTTATTGCTAAAAGGGGCCACTTTTAGAAATAAAACTTCATTAAACTAAACTTTTTGCAGACTACGCGCTCTTAACAAACGACGAAAACACTCATATGTGGATAGGTACGTAGCGTAGGTTCGTTAGCGTTTACGTAAGTTAACTACATTTTCGCATCTTGATTAATGTCACCTCGCTTCTGCGTCTTTTGCAGAATTACTTTTCATCCTTATTATATTTTGAAGCATACAAACATTCCATTTCCTAAGTGACGACGGACGTAATATTAGATAATTTATTTCATTTCTTAGTTTTACCATAGATAAAATCTACGTCAGAAATATCTTTAACTTTTGGTCTTGGAAGAAGAACTTACGCAAATATAAAAAAATCTTTTATGCGTTTATGAGTAATAAAGAGAAATAGGCAGCTCATTTAGCTAAATACTAGAACTTTGTCACACCAATTAATGAGCTTGTTTAGTAAGTTATACTTCACTTCTAAATAAGGGTACTGATTATATTTTTTTGATCATTTGATGCAAAACTTGTACCTAATGGTTGTGTAATTAACTTATTTGTTTCGTATTTTTGACAATGCGACTCCATTCCACTTTTAAATCAGCATTCTCTTTTATTAAGTTGGTTTCCAATTATTGAAAATCGAGTGAATGTTAGGTATTAAAGTAACATAAGTATAACGACAAAACAGCTAACCCACACGTGAGGTAGGCTTACACGTAGATAATAGCCACCCGGGAGCAACAGCTAACTTGGGGTTAAATTTAACTATCGCCACATTGTCAATTAATATAACAACTGGCGAAAGGTACCCTTTAACACAAATTACGACTAAAGGATTTCAGGGTTATAAGTGTCGCAACATCCTTACTAATATTATAAATGCGAAAGTCCGTTTGTTTGTTTGTTACGCCTTCACGTCTTAACTATTGAACCGATCATCATGAAATTTTGCATTCACGTTGTCAGGGGTACAGAGAAGGACATAGGGTATCTTTCATCCCGAAAAAAAATAATTGTTCCCGAGGGATAGCATAAAACTTTCCACGCGGACGAAGTCGCGGGCGGTCGCTAGTTTATTATGAGGATGAAATATGGGTGGAAATATTTTTCATGGTTTTACAAATATAGTTTTAAGTTATGGTGTCGCTATTTATCATAACTAATGACTCTAGCTAAGGTAATGTGTACGCGACGAGTGGAATGACATAATATGTTTCATAAAAAAATAATTTATGTTTGAAATAGATTTTGACGTAACATTTAAGCCGCAAATGAAACTTACATTTTAGTTCACGGAACTACTCGTATGTATCCTATTTATTTCTGAGTACACAGAAAACTGATTCAATTACGAGCAGGGCCCTGTTTCATAAACATTACCGTCAATTACAATGATCGTTTAATGTTCATTGCGTCGCCAATTTAAAAGAAGAAAATAAACTGCTCACAGACACCGCAATGTATGTAGATAACTCGACAGCTAAATGCACAGTGTGAACCGTTGCGCTTAGTACAACTCTCAGCGCCGCTGATTCAATAGTAAGATATCTATTCCAAAGCTAAATTCAATGCTAAATAAATTGCTTTGATACAGAAAACAATAAATTGAATTTTCATACTTACTTATTTACTTCTTTAGCATTTCCATTTCTTACAATTACCTACACGAAGATTAATTTTGCGGTGACAAAAAATCAGTCACTGATTGTCGGTCGGTTCGATTTGCACTCTATAGTTTTTCGTGCTACGGTACATGAATGTATTGTAGGCGCTAAATATTCGTGCCACCACAGAGCAGACGGTAATTCAATACCGGGACACGGCGAGCGCCGGGACACCGCGCCAGGATTCACAATTTAGCGGCGCCGAATAATTGGATACCGGTAACAGTATTTGTGACACGGTACACTGTGACGTAGCTGTTATCCGAGCCTACTATATCCAGTTCCTGAAATTCAAGAACAGCTACTGAAACACCTATACACATTTAGAGATCTAAACGTAGTAAGGTAGGTAAGGTAGAGGTATATAAAGACTTTTGTTGACACATACCGGTAGTAACTTGTTTAGCATAGTAAAATAGTTTGTATTTTACTGTGCTAATCAAGTGCTAATTAAGACGGGTGAGTCGATTTTTTCTAGTATTTTTTTTAATATTATTTATCTTAATATATAAATAGCATTGTGATTGCGAAAAATCTAAATTTAACAAACTATTTTATTTATTATAATTTAAGGTATACAACGCCTTGTAGGTTGTCTTAAGACGTGATACATTTGGATAAAAAAAGCTACCTTCAACATTCGGCAGATGTAGGGCTGCCATCCGTCCGGATTTTCTCAGACTTGTCCTAGTTTGTAGGGCGTCCGGGGAGCATCCGGGCAGGGTTCTTAAATAGTGTCCGGGTAAAATCCATACACTATTTAAGAAACCGGACAATATTTAAGTAGAACGGTGTTAAGTTTTTATTTTATTGCAATTTTTTTTCAAGTGCGTTCTGGTAAAATTCTTTAATTCACTCATATGTCCGGGGATATGAATTTTTTTTCCGGGTTCCGTAATTTAGGTGATGGCAGACCTAAACAGATGGGATTTTTGAGTGAGGTGGAATACGGATGTAAGGAGTAACGCAAACGTTAACGTTAAAGAGTACTTAAGTGATAAAACGGCTTGGTCGTAGATTTTTCTTTTCCAAGTGTAAATTTTGGGAAGTGTCCTACCTACTTAAAAAGGTACCTACAGGTTTCTTGATTTGAGTAGCTTTAGTATGTCATGATCACTTTAAACATTTCTACGGTGGTGGCGTATGAGCCGGGTCGTTACGTTCCCTCAAATATGGTTGAGCGAAACGAATGCTAGTTCATACGTCATGCTCGTGAACGGTTGTTGCCAGTTGGAATAGGTCTGCTTCTGACTACCTATCTTCACGCATTTTTGATTGTATGATTTGCAGTTTTTGTAACAGCCTAGGCTGAATAATGACTTTCTTTTTTTAATTTAGCTTGAACTCTGTAAATTGGTTCATTACGAAATTATCTTATTAGGTAAATAATGTTATTTATTTATTAATACATGTCAATTGTAACATATATGAATGTTATGTCTGGAAACGATATACATAATTTGTAAATATCGTTCCATCTGTCGAAAGGGCTCAAGAAGTAAAAAAAACCTGACAATTAAAAACAATTTTCCTATATAATTTACCACAACAATTTACCTTCGGAAATGAATACAAAATATTTATTGTCTTTTTATCGAAACTCACAATATATTGTCATGATCATCTGGTAATAAATAAGTAAAGCTACAATTGTTTTACAAGTACCCACTAATTCCAAAGGATATCCGCATTTAGTCGCAAACATGCGAGCGACATCCAATTAGTTGGCGGCTGCATTGTTGATGCCGGCGACCGACGAGGTCCCAACACGAGGATTTGCCGACATATGCGATTCTATTAGTGGAGAGTGCATTATGATAATACGTAAATGTATGTAATTAATGCTAATTATAGAGTATGTCCACGTTGAGTTACAAACATAGTGAGCGGCATCCAATTAGTTGGGGCGGCAGAATATTGTCGACGATGATTTAGCGACTCTATTATTTACAATTGATTTAGACATGGTGTTAATATTATGCGCAGGATTCCCCATCTAGTGACCTCAGAAATATATCATCTCTTATCAACTTTAACGTCACTTTGCTTTAATTCAATTATCGTTTTGCTCGCGAAGGCTTTCCAGTAATCTTTAACAATCCAATGTAGTCTATTAGAGATTCCACTCATTAACAGGTGTAATGCTCGAATCTGAACTGTAACATTACAGACAAATGTTCCTAGCACCGTAAAATTCAATAGCAAGTAAGTAAATAACTGTCGTTTATGCCCTGGCGTATAGTCGTGTCGCAGTTACAAAGTTGTGGTCTCGCCGAGTGTGCATGCAGACTTGCACAGTAATTTAATACAAAGACGTGAGCCCTGGGACCTAACACGACCAAAGGTTAGCTTTGTCAATTTCAAGCTCTCAAGTTCCATTCTTGTATTAGGTACTTAGTTGCTGTACAGACTGTAACTTTATATAGATATAATGTGACTCTTCCAGAAAGGTAGCTTAATATGAATGTTATAATTATGTAATATTATAAATCGAATAAAGTAGAGCTCAACAAGCGTTACTTGAAATATGTTCAAATAATACTATCTCAAGATGAAAGTTGTAGCTCAAGTATTCAGATCTACTTGTTGAGCCTTAAAATAAGGCAAGTAAGTTGTCGAAACGTTAGTCGGTATTGTGTCAGAGATTATGTGGTAGATTCATTCCTATTTTACACTCAATACTGCAACAACCATCAGAAACCAACAAAACTTTAAAAAATGTGCCATTACCTGACGTTCTTCAGTAAAATAAAACCATAATATTTCAGACAATTGTTTATGATTTCAGGGGAAACCGCTATCCCTGCGCTATCCGTGTTATTCTATTTACCCAAAGAATCGCAACGTTACTTTAAAAAAATTGTGTTTTATGGTATGAATCACATGAGTAGTAGGTAACCTATACCAGGGTTTCGACGCAAAGGGGATCGCAAGCCTCAAAGCTACTCTCGTCTCTCAACAAGGTACAAGATGTTTAGAGTTAGTACACAGGTTCGGTAATACCGAGCTTAGGGTGTAATTTAAATCCGTGAGTGCAGCACGTACATATTATCACGAGGAGTGAGCAATTTAATCCGAGGACGTGACTGCGTTACGTGCTACACCTTGTTTCGGCAAATCTTCTCGGATAAGGAAGCATTTTGAATTTAATTTGTTTATTGTTCATTAGTATATTTAACTCCATATTACATTGGCTAAGCTATACCTGTAGTTATTCGTGTTCGCCCTGCCTGTTCCGTACTATTATTTTACTCAGAAACTATCTAATGACCATCAGCCATTTTAATTGTCCCCACTGCTGGGGCACAGGCCTTCCTTATGGGTGGATAAGGAGGATGGACCATAACCCACCACGCGGGCCTAATGCTAATTGGTGGCTGCAAATGCAGCCGGGACCGGCTTAACATGCCTTCCGAAGCATGGAGGAGCTCGAGATAATACATTTTTGGTCTCCCATCCTATGACCGACCCTTGCGAAAGGTGCTTAACCTCCGCAATCGCTGGGCCAATCGCTAAACCACTGCGCTATCGAGCTCCTCAATATAAAGTATCTAATACCATTGCTAATTTCATGGATTGTATGGACCTAACATTGCTGAAAAGCACCGAAAAAGAAACATGCAGATATTTTTAGCCGACTGCAAGGAAATGGTTAGGTATGTTTTTCGCGGGTATCTTGTATATGATATTATGTTGCCTTTAATATTTCTTGATCTTATTTCCATCTTTTCAGTTGACTTGTCTTTTGGTGAAGGCGGATTTTGTAGTATATTATTTTAATATTTATTTATTTTTGTTCATAATCTATAGGTAGAACGATAAATAAATCACTTGAAATACAAACCACGCTTCAATAGATATGTCCAAATACCCATAATCCAAGAGGAGACAGTTGACTATATAGATCTATTCCGAATTACAATATCCATTGACGATAATATCGCCGTCCGATACCAAACACCGTCACAGTCCCTTCTAATCAAATTCATTCTCAATGATCCTTAAACAAATATAATTCCGAGCTCCGCTCACCAAGTGAGACATCCAACTTAGAGTGATCCAAGTACGCTATAATTGGATATCGTCAACTAAACTTAGTATAATTCCAATTTGGAAACATAATCCAAGTTAAGTTTGGGACCATGAGTACTTACAGCCGCTCTATCTCGCAGTCTCCAGTTTGAATTGTAATTTGCATGCATTTCAAACTTTTTGGTCTTTCCTAGCATAAATAAGCACTTACAGAGATCCTTGGGATTTACAATTTGTATAATTAAATTAACATCGATGTTCCTTACGACTTTGAGTTCCTTATTCAAATATCTCTCTTTGCTTAATGCATATCGCCTAAAATGTTTCCTCATTATTAAACTAGAGAGAGTAACCAGAACAGACTCAACGATGGATTTTCGGTCTTATGTTTAATATTCGATTCGATCTATCGAGATTGAAAATTGTTTTTATTTTTTTAATTTATTTAGTCATACGTTTTAGTAACAAATTATATAGTTTTGGCATGTGCTCATCAAGACAAGAAATGAAAGCATTTGTTATCCATATTGTAATAATAGAAGAAAAAAATTTTTGTTTACATTACAAAATGGTGACATTCAGACATATTCATCTTCTTCAAAAAATCTAGCCAGTGTCAGTTGGGGCAATGTAAGGGTTCTAACGATACCTCACAAATCCAAATCTGTTCAGGCATTAAGAAGTTATGGTAGAAGAAACTTACATACAAACATACGTAAATCCTGAACACAATACACTCTTTTTTTTGGCAGTCGTATATTAATACAAATGTAGGGTTAAGTTTTTGGTGTCTCCAATTTTTTATAAGGCTCAAGCTACACTAAATATTTTTAAATTGTAAAGAAAATAGGCTGATATTTCCGCATAATATTGTATTGAATGGTTTTGCAATTTGAAACTCCACGAAAATAGATTACACGACTTACGGCGCAAAAACCTGTGTCAACGGAAGAACCAAAGTCTATCTTTATAGAGTCTACATCAATGAAAGGCTTTCTCCGACCCCGTCATTTATTGTTTAAGTTTTCGATAAATGTTTTTTTCTCACGTTGTAGTAGCTCACGAGTTGTATCCCAAGTGACACAAATTCGCGCTTTCCCACCAACCGAATGTCTCGAGCATTAGCTCGGGACGGCAAAAAGTGTTGCCAACAGTAATATTTTACGTCGAAAACCTTTTAAATCGTAAACATCACAGCCTTGTTGCGGGAAAAACCAACTTGTGGCGGAGTAAGTAATGAAGTTTTAAGATTTATGTTTTTACGAAGCGAACGATGGAATCCGTCGTCGAGTATTTTTTTTAATGGCTTTGCTTGTTAATTTACCTTTAGTCAATATACCGAAACGCTGAATATCCAGCTACAATTTTTATACAACAATATTTGAGTAATTAACAACCTTTCCAGATTTACGGTTATTATTTTCAGTCTCTTTGTGTTTTTGTGCTCTCCACCGATAACACTCGTTCAAACTTTCTACGTACGTAATCAATACGTTAAAAAGTTTGTTCAAAAGAGAATGTACGCAACATCGATACTCACGTAACAACATCAAGGTTAGCATCTGCCATTAACTCCAACGATGTCGGGGAAATTTTGAAAATTAGCAGTTTTAAACGCGTTCGGGCCGACTCGTAAGCAATTACTCGCACCCGCGCACACATTATACCCTCCGAAACCAAACACAGAGTATATAACGCACGCAATGTCTACATGTCTACACAGAATATAACACACGCGCTGTACACATGTTGCTCCGTGTTCCGCGGTCACAACAATTGCTTAGTTTACATCGTAATAAAATTATACGGAAAGTTTGTTTGAAACGGCGAACAATGACCAAAACATACATAAAGGTGCGACTGAATAATAAATACAAATGTTTTTCATACAAACAGAGCTTGTGTTGTGAATGAATAAACTGAAACGTTTAGTTATAAAATCTACTTATACTTTATATTAGATTTATTATTTATGTTTTAACTGTTTGTTCGCGATTTTCTTTATTGTCTCTTTTAATTATTTTAACACACAGTTTGCTCTTCAATTGAAAGTAAGAATTAAAAAAAAACTATTAGTTGTGCATTTTTTAAACTATTTCTTCCAAGTCCATATATCTCAAACCACATTATCACAGCAAGCCACCTTTAGTGTGATAACCAAATGTGTGGTGGCAGTCTACAGCTGGCACATGTAGTCCGCCATCACACATACAGTCACATAAATAGTTATTTGTTATACTATACTAGAGACCAAGTCAATGTGTACTGAGGGTGCCGACTTTAAATCACGTACCAGCGAAGTAGTCTAGAATTGATTCTAATGTAGAGTACTGAGCACAGTGAGTGATTTAAAGGCACGAGACATCGCACAAAAATTTGGTCTCGTGTTAAACATACATCTTTCACCTCTACCAACGAGAAAAGTGTTATAGGTAAGAATAGTCATTATCACGTGACTTTCTGGTAAAAACAGCTAAAGTGGTGTTAGAAATTCAAAAATCACTTTTCCTCACTCTCGCAGCAAAGATCAATTTTGCTGCGAGTTTTTACGCGCCGAATCCGCCCTTTTCGTGCTGGAGGTGAAAAAATAATTACTAGAACTTTGTCTCTTACCCGCCACCATTGTTTTTTTTGGCCCAATAACCGATATAACCAATATTTAAAAGAATATTTTTGTCTGCAAAACATGTTTTTGTTATCTCAATTTTATGATTTTTTGGGAAATACAAGGCAAAACAGACCACTATACTAAAATCCGACCTTAAAGTGTCAATGCTCTTCGTTGTTCGACTGTACACACTTGTGAATATTTTACATAGGTTTAATTCTCCCATTATATGGGTCTGTCAGATTCAAGTACACACCATAATTCGTTCGTTAAGTTTGTTGTGTAACTATATGTGTTTGCGTGCGGTTTCCGTAATTTACTTTGTACTAACAAAACGTAGCGCATATTTTGACGATATTTTAAGCCCCTCAGAACTTGAACTTTGAATATGCTCGAAGTTCGGTTTACTTTGAACGAAACTACGTAATGATATTTTGTGTCGGTAAAGGAAAGGTATATGGTTATTACACGTCCCCAATATTGTTTGGTTACACAAAGAAGCTTGTCAGGCTTTTCTCTTATCGAATTATTGTTCCTTTTGTTGGGAATTAACAGTCAATAAATTAATTTATAAGGCTGTTAAACAAATTCAATCATATTGTTATTTTGATATTAGAATTATATGAAAGAAATAATTTTGATCTTTTCCAGTAGTAACTAGCATTAAACTGTAGTATGTTGCTTTTTCATATACTTATTTAGTATTATAAATGTGAAAGTTTGTAAAATTTTACTTAATCACGCAATCAGCACACAGACCCCCTTATTAATAAACGAATATTAAGTTTACACCTAGTTTAACTAAGAAGTTTGCTTAGGAATATGACGCTTTGAAACGACAACCTTAAGGAGTAATATGGCTAAGACAAGTTTTTGGTTATACCAGCGGCGGTATCGGCTAAAACATTGAAGTTCATGTTAACTGTGTTTTGACAGATGTATGTGATACATTGCTACTTTTCTTTGCTAAGTTTTTATTTGTGCCAAAATGAAGTAGCAATGTATCACATACACTTCAATGTTTTTAGCCGATAGAGCCCCAGGTGTAAACTTACTCTTCGTTTATTAATAAGGCTGGGAAAGTTTATAAGCTGGAATAACACAAAGTATACTACAGTATACTACTAATAACACGAAGGTTCAGTAGGTGCTTTTAACGCCCACACGGACGAGGGTCGTAGAAGCTTGCGGGCTTGTGGTGGAATTGAATTAGGTTAATAAAGTCAATAATTGACCTATTACGTATTTTAAAAATGCCATTGAAAAATAGTCAATATCCGCTACAAAATGCGGAATATAAAAGGCGAAGGATCCTACTTAGCTTACGTAGCTCACCAGTGGACATCAAGGGCATAGCACCTGTGCCACCCGCAGAGGAAACCACACCACCAGTGAATCCACATCTCCAGCGGGAAGAGCTCCTTCCCCCACCACCACAACCACAAGGGCCAAGAGGAAGATGAAGGTCCTGCCCCGTCACACCGTGCCCCCCGCCACATCCCCAGCCCACCCTTCCCAATCATTGTTATCCTCCCCCACACCAGTACACAACAAACAAACTCCTCCCCCCCCCCCATCCCCCCCCGTTGCGTAAGCCGTGGCCTGCAATCACCGTGGGGCAGCAGCCTCACGAGATGAAGCCCGGGGAAGGAGCGAAAGCTACCGGAAGAACTACCACGGTGCAGTGGACATCACAAGCGTCACGTTCGTCAATGTCACCATAGCCACACGTGGCTCTCGGTGGCATCGTATGAGCGGATAGCGATGCTGCACGCGTTTGTTGAAAAATTGTAGTTAAAATTTTCAGTGAATACGTTAGTCGGAATCGTTACACCATACAGACTCAGTGACTTTCAATTCACCCATAAGAAAATACAGAAAAACATAAGATACAAATAAAATAAAAGAACAAAAGAAATAAAATAATAATAAAAGAATTAAAAAGGTATCGCCGAAATGTATATAAGCGCATAACTTCAGAACGACTGCATGTGTGTGTTTGTTATTATTAGGACAACGTTTGTATAAAATTTTTTTTTTTAATTGTACAGAAAGACGTAAACATTTTTTTTTACTTTCATATTTTTTTTCAATTTAACTAATAGATGACAACACCACGCGTGTGGCCGATGAAGCCGAGGTGGGCAGTTTGTAAAAAATAAAAAGCTTCATTAACCGACCAGCCGACATGAACATCGCGCGTCGTACGTAGCACAGCGCGCACTACGAAAGTTACGTAGCGCGCTACACGCTACATACCGGCTACGCGTGCTACAGAGGTGCTACACGATTATGGTGTTTGTTATGGAAGGAAAATGTGAACAATTGAAGAATAACAAATATTTTTCTATTCATTCTGCTCAGAATTTTAATGAGATCATTTAGTGATTTATACATCTTCCATCCAAAACAGCATCAACTTTTTTCCGCTGCTTTCCAAATAATGTAACACATACGTTATTATTATCTCAGTACTGATTTATAGCTCCGCTGATTGCGACCGCCGCGCCATCTGCGAACACAATCTAATCAGACCATTGTGTAAAGCCGGTAATAATTTGCTTTGTTAGACTCCGAATTAGTAATATTAATAAGTAATCTCGTCTCATAATGGGTTTAAAGTGACATGTAGTTGGTACTGGCACAAACAATTTGTTGCTCATATTATTTAATTTGTATTTGAACTTTAAGCCTATAAGCAATATATAGTTCCTATTTGTCATATGTTTTTGTTTCTTAATTATTGTAATGGAAAATGACCTCACTTTAAATGCTGAGGTAATTTCTTATTTTTCGACAACTCTGTATGAAATATACAGGGAGAAAAAAGCAGCCCTTCTTGCCAGTTCTTCTTGTAATAAGGTCTCCCGCTTAGGGTTTGCGAACCATAGATGATGGCATAGCTTCTTCGACATTCACAAGTGCTTGTAACAGCCTAGTCTGAATAAATGAGTTTTGAATTTTTCGAACAATAGAATCAGTGACGATGACTAATTTTCTGTGAACCAGCAAAAGCAAGTTTTCATGACGACCTCCGTGGTCGAGTATCGAGTCCGTTTACACCGGTTTTCAAGGTGTCGCCATCTCTGATGTTCGATCCCCGGCTGGGTCAATTTAGAAAAACTAACTTTTCTATATTAGCTCAGGTCTGGGTGTTTGTAGTTCCACCGTTGTCTCTGATTTCCATAACAAAAGTGCTTTAGCTACTTACTTTGGAATCAAAGCAATGTTTGTGATGTTATCTACTATTATATCTCTAATTAATTAATATCTCTCAGTAGGTGGATAATTTTAAATAAAATTGTATAACAAGCTTGCCTGTCCGTTCACTTACTCTCGTAGAATTTTATTTTCAGCCGAAATACTAGTATTCTATATACTTCTCCAACGTCCAGTCTATCTATATTCAAATTTTTTTCTAAATATTTGCCTAAAAAAGCGTTTACAACAAAAAGTCACAGTGTAAGAGCGATAACGGACTCCGAAAAGAAAAGATGTTTGGATTTTACTTTTTAAAATGTCAGTTTTAATGAACTTAGAGTTAGTGAAAACTTATTTCAACCCCACACATTTTCACTCAGCAAAGTTTGATAGATATCACTCTTACAAATGCACCGAACATTGTCTTGAGAGAGTTGTTGACATGAGATTGCTGCTATTTAGCATACGGACTTTTGAATTTTCTATACCTATATTTTGTTAAAGAAAACACACTTCTAAATCCTTCAGATAAAGAACAAAAATATCCTTAAAACCACGAACCACTAAGACTTTTAGTTTAAAAGCCTCTGCCCACTACTCTAAACTAGCCGGCCTTAGGTACAGATGGCCTCTAGTTACGGTAAATCGACTGCTCACGTACGCCAGACCACCGTGAAGAAACGTTTATGACGGATCGCAAATGCATTTTTCGTGTCCTGAAAAAGTGCCGATAGAACGCTCGCCCCTCGGGCTTTCAACAAAGCAAACCTCTTGGGACACACGGACGGAGTAAACGACGAACTTGGGACTCTTAAAAGTTCTTTAAAGAACAAGTTTTAAAAATTGTTAAGCTTTTCAAAAAGTTTAAATGCGTTGCTCACAAAATAATTTTTATCAAGGTAACAATAAAGTATCTATCACCGCTTTGTAATTTATATCAATATTTTAAATGAACAAAATCAATAGGGCAAAATATTTAAAACATGTGAATACCTATCATAGCATTCAAAAAATTTATGCACAATAAAAGCATCATTTTATGCACATTCCTCGCCTCTTACCGAGTCATGTTAGCTTTTATGGTTTTGATATTATACCTTTGGTTATAAAATATTGTAAGTATTTAAATAAAATAGAGAAATGTTTTTAAATTATCCAGATTTCCCAGCAGACGCAAAATCTCTAATTTCAGTTTTTCCAGCTTTTTCACGAAAGCAGTATAAACAGTGCAGCCAAGCGTAAAGCGTGAGTAGTCGCAATAAAATCCAACAGTAATCATGTTACTTCGTCTTTCAACCTTTGCTGACAGTTTTCTAAGTAACGATTCCAATTTTTTGTTCACAAGCACTTTGGAAGTTAATTGCGAAAAAGGTCCTGCGTTTGTTGACAAAGAATAGCAGTAGTCTTCATTAAACATTAGCAGCAGAGGATACTTGTTGTCCGAGGGATTTTAAATTCCGATAATTCTTAGTAGATACGAGTTCTAATTCCATTATGGTTCCAGTGAGCACATTATTTGTAAATGGATTTCATTCGTTAATAGGACCGTCTCTTTCTGAATAAAGATGGTTTCTCATAGAACAGCGTTTTTTTTCTTTTAAGAGTTTTTCTTATCACAAGGTCAACTTTTATTCTAAAGTTAAACTTAATAGTTATTAATTATACATGAATATATTAGGGGTTTAAGTACCATTTTGAATAGAGAATTTTAAAGAATTTACATTTTCCATGCCAACATTTTCTTAATTTCTTTAACAATTGAACGCTAGTGTTTTAAATCTTTTATGCACAAATATTTAAGCACTCAGAAAACTAATGCCACATGTGTTAAATGAAAAATAAGTATCGGCTAAGTTACAACGAATTAAGTGGTAATCTGCTAACCAAAAAAAGGAGTCACATAAAATAAATATTTTCATTTCTGATAGTTGGCAGACATCATTGTAAAAAAATCGGCTATCTTCTTTGACCTCTATTACAACTTCTCATTTGCTAGCAAAAGCTAACAGCCGCTAACTTAACTTTATTTTGAATCATCTTGTAGAGCCTCAAAAATTACCAACTCATGATTATCATGATTGCTTTCTTTCGGAATTCAGAAAGAAGTCTATCTCTTCTAGCATGACCACCGAAACGCGATACGATATAGCGAGTTATCGCTGTTAATTTAACTGTCAAAGGACTATGGATTTTAATGTCGACTAAAGATAATAATTATCCTAGTCACCAAATCTAGCATGCAAATCGCTAATAAAATAACCTCTCAACACACAGGATGCATTCCGGTCATGCGATCCGATCTCAGATCTATGCGATATATGGGATCGGAACGCTTCCGGTGTGGAAGGGATAAGAGAACTCCATACATCGCATAGATCGCAGCGATCTGCGGATCGGATCGCATGACCAGAACGCATCCTGTGTGTTTGAGCTTAGAGCTCAAACACACAGGATGCGATCGTAAAGAGATATTATCATAATATTATAGTTAATTTAACCAATAAAATAAATTAATGAAGTTACTCTGCTACGAATCACTAAACTGTACTATCTGACTATAAATAAATATTTGACAACATCACATAGGCAGCCATTACACACTCCAGACAGTGCGAGACTGACAAAGATTGACAGAGATTGAATGTGTAACGTTATTTGCGATCTGGCGCAATCTTGCGCGATCTGGCGTGATCAGATTGCGCTGGATTGTCAATCTACGTCAATCTGGCTTGGTCTGGTTTGTTTTTCTAAATTGACGCAACCGGGGATCGAACCCGGGATCTCAGAGATGGCGACACGTTGAAAACCGGTATACAAAGCCACTCGACCACTGAGGTCGTTAAATGCGGACTATAACCGCGTTAACCATATTTAAATGGAGTTACTCTTGCCGTCATAGTAACCAGAGTGCACCGCTTAATGTACCCGGATTTGCATTTAGAATACCTATTCCGCAAATTTTGTCACCAAATGGAATTGCCTACGTTTTATTAAAATTCGACTAAAGTTATGAAACTTTAATATAACGAAATAAAAGCTTGGCATTCGCGCTTGAATAAAAATCCCAAGTACTGACGTTTGTATTTTAAAAACTCATCTAGCTCTATAAAAGTAGTGAAATGAGTTCTTTAAAACTCTCATAAGCACATAGTGCTGCTTTTGACGTGGGTAATGAATAAATTTAAATTATTTAATCTGCCTTACAATTACGTGCTCAGTGTACATAAAGTGACTTAATTAAATTTAAATTGCAGTAAGTACTTAAAGGACATTAAACATGCATAACACCTCGTAGAGTCAACGGGACACGTCAGCGAAAAAGTTTTAAACTGTTTTTTCGTCATTCTGGATCACGCCACAGAACTTTTCAGGAAGTCACGAATACACACTACAGGTGTATCTGTATTCGTGACTTCCTGAAAAGTAAAATATTGTAAATAATATAAGACCTAACATATACTTACAGCCAATT
Organism: Catoptria pinella; assembly: GCA_963556745.1. Classification (NCBI taxonomy): domain Eukaryota; kingdom Metazoa; phylum Arthropoda; class Insecta; order Lepidoptera; family Crambidae; genus Catoptria; species Catoptria pinella. Next base: position 8,242,910 of record OY750774.1, on the reverse strand, counting down.
AGCAATTTGTAATAACAAGTAATTTAACATGAATTTTCACGCTTAAAAGCGCCTAACAACTACCTAGTTTCTAAGCCTAAAAATTTACTTTTTATAAAAATGTAAACTATGATTACCGTATTGTTAAATGTAATTAAGCATAATGGTGTCTACGTTTTCTAAGCTAATTACACAAATAACTACTTAAATCATTTTCGGCGCTCACTGTAATGAGCTGCGCTTTTCACTTCGAATAAGGAAAATTCAAAGGATAAACCAACCCGAGGGTAAAAATACAAAGTTTCCAGAACACATTCAAGACCTTTTAAACAAAAGTTTCCTTTTATCACTGGTTAAACGTTCATTTGTCACAGTCAGGGCTGTTCCTACTAGTAGGTGTCTGACTTTTTTACATGATGAAAAAGTGATTAAAAACAAAGTACCTACAAGCGGACATCATTCGCAAATACTAACTTTGAATTAACTTTTATGTTAAATTATAATTACAGGCAGAATTTAATTATTTTTTTTAACCCACCAACTACAGGTACCTACCTACTCAATTGTCTAAATTCTAAATTGAATTTTCATTAATTTTCTTTCAATAACGATATTTTACTTCCTTCTGGTTTTATTAACAACCCTAGAACGGGCACTTTTGTAAATTGTCAGACAACGGCACATCAGACGTAACATTTTCACCTTGAGATCGTCTTTATGCTCTACGTAATAAAAGCTGTTTTCCCAGTTCAGCTCGATGTGCTGTCTTGTTGTAAAATATATAAAAAGGTGAAATCGCAATGACGCTCAAATGCTTACCTACCTTTCTTTTACTTTCTAAACTTAAAGGTTTTGTCAATGTAAAGTGAAATATTAGTTTGATTTATTGGTCCATACAACCCGCGCAGATAAAGAATGGGATTAGAAATGGCGCATACTAAATGCCACGCCTATCGCTCTCTCAGTCACTGACGTTGTGGTAAGCGCGGTGAGCCGCCATTTTCAATCCCTTTCTTTATCTGCGCGGGTTGTACATTTTTCTCACTCTGAAAATGTTATCAATCCAATTTGAAAAAAGAATGCGGGGCGTTCCACATTTACATGGTGATGGCTGGCTGGGAAGTTAAAATGTATATATTAAAAAAAAAACTGTTCCCAATTAAGCTTACTGTGGAATGATAAATTAAGTTACATACTTGTCGAGGAACCACATATGAAGTACTTAAATTAAATGAAACTCATTTGGTGCCACCACAGCCTCTTATTTTTATAATCCAATTTGGATGCGACTCTACATTGTCTTCGGAAGGGTTGGTAGCAATTTCACGGTCGCTTGTCTCGTCGTCAAAAGCTACTTTACGTATGTATACGTAAGTATACGTGTAGATACTTATACGTATACGTGTAACTCAGTATGGTAATTCTTGCGACTTACAATGTATGGGTTGATGTGTGAAACATTCTACTTACAATATTTTATAGTTATTTACTACGTTCCGCGCACGACTTTATTCGACTGAATTCCACTTACAGTGGGATTTTTGCAATAAGTACCTATAATAAATTGACCTTAAAGATTTATTTTGTTTTTTAGTATTTGTTGTTATAGCGGCAACAGAAATACATCATCTGTGAAAATTTCAACTGTCATCACGGTTCATGACACACAGCCTGGTGACAGACGGACGGACGGACGGACAGCGGAGTCTTAGTAATAGGGTCCCGTTTTACCCTTTGGGTACGGAATCCTAAAAAGTATAGGGTTCCGCAGTTACCTTATTCAATTACCATATGACTATAAACTTATATTTACTTCGCGATTTCACAGTTGGTCCCAAAGTAAAAGATGTTCAGGTTGCGTAGTGCGAGTTTTTTACTTACTCGACCGCGTTAACGTAAACTTCATTTCGTATGGGATCGGTGGCCCGCCATCTTGCGGAATACGCGATGAACTTCATCAACTCTATACAAAATTCTAAAGCTGAGGCCAAACCAACGCGTTCAGCTTGCGTCCGCGTCCACGTCCGTGATGGCGCTCAATTATTGTGTACGAACTTGTAGCGACTTGTTCACATCGATGCGTCCTCTGATTGGCCGCGGCGTCCGGTGCAGCGTCTGCACGCGGCGTTGGCGATCAGCGGCGGTATCGGCTAAAAACATTGAAGTTCATGTTATCTGGTATGTGATAAATTGCTACTTTTATTTGGTAAGTTTTTATTTGTGCCAAAACGAAGTAGCAACGTATCACATACATCTGTCAAAACACAGTTAACATGAACTTCAATTTTTTTAGTCGATAGAGCCCCAGATCGCGCATGCTAAAACTGTGTTTTTTAGATTTAGAAGTATGGTGGAAATGGAAAAAAATATAAATTAGCTCCACAAATACTCTTTGTTGTATGATACTTCTTCAAGTTCACTATCTGTATCAGACAGCATTGTAGTGACGTGACCGTGACTCCAGAACGCCTGAACAAATGCGACAGTGTGCACAACTTTTGCACGCGCACTTATCGCCACCGTGCACGCCACTGCGGACGTGAGCTGAACGCGTTGGTTTGGCCAGGGCTTTACGCGCACTAAGCACCCAGTTTGGTGGTCCGAAGAAACGGTTTTCACATTTTTGGTTAATTCATTAACACGTTGTATATTGTTCCCCAACGCAGTGGAATTCACAGTAATTACAAACGCTACGCTAATCGCCCTACTGTCACCAACTTAGCGGTAAATTATTTACTGGCCCAAAGAAACTTTTTGTCGGGTCCTCAGTATAATTAAATACATGGAAAAGGATAAATTGCTATTAATTATGACGCTGTGAGGGGTGAAAAGTCTCCGAGAAACGTTATAAATCTTCGTAATCAAAATAACAAGATCCGTTGTTAATCAAATTAATCTTAACTTCTTAACGACATACTTTATTTGCTTCTGTTCTACAAACTCCAATCAGATTTACATGTGAACTGAGGGCCTACTGAAATGGTCATTCTACTAAAATTAACGCTAGTAGAATAGAATGACGATGGGGTTTGACAGGAGCTAAGCGTTAGCTTATGTTATTCCCATACATTGTTATTCTATTCTAGTAGTGTTAATTTTGGTAGAATGGCTATTTGAGTAGGTAATAATATATTAAATACCTAGTTGAATATAATGCATGTCGTGGCAGCTTGTAAAAAAGACAACACTGTATATTATATAGCTTTCTCATCTTAATCAATTGTTTAAAAATATCTGGAAAGGTATTCAATCGATGTCGAGGTAATTCCTTATTCCTATTCCTTCCTTGATATACTAGAAGAAATTCGACGTTCCCACTAGTGACTCGGTAGCTCAGCGGTCAGAGCAATGGACCGGATATCCAAAGATCGCGGGTTCGATTCCCGTCCGAGAACATGATCTGGTGCGAGTCGTATTTTTTCTAGTATATTATTTGGTATAAGACAACACTGTTGCATGTAAGTCCTTCGAATGTATCATTGCCTTGTCTTTAGTGTATGTTCTTGTTAGCTGTCCTAACTAAATAAATAAATAAATAGGTGGACAAATCGATATAGATGCGATGCAATAGACATATAAATCTCAAATAGAGCAAAACTTCTCTACTGAAATATGCTGAACTGAAACATGTCTAAAAACTTCGAAAAGTCGAAATTCTGAATAAATATTACAACATTCCGATGCAGTTAAGGAAGTCTGCCAAACCGACATGCAAAAACGGAACTGTATGGGGAGCCCTTATACATCGAGTGACCTCATGCTGTCGCGACCCTCAGTCATGAGTAGTGTTGACAGATGTCCCGCTTTTAGCGGGACGTCCCGCTTTTTAACCCTCTCAGGCGCGTCCCGTCGGACACCTGAGCGGGTCGCACAAAATGCCGTTTTTCCATGAAAGTAGCCAATTCAGCGCTGTGGGTATTTTTTTGAACGACTGTCGACTGTGCGTGCATTTTCACGCACTACCAGTTGACATCAGTCAATACATTCAATCATGAATGCATTTGTTTAGAACTTGTCAAAGATGTAAACCAAAAATATTTATTTTTTTACGATAAGAATATGTATGAGTTTATTGTTATTATTATACATAATTATCATAATGAGATGCCATTTACAATTTTTGTACGAATAATTGTATACCTAGTTAAAATCTGTTAAGGAAAGTAAGTTGATATAACTTTTACTCTAGTGAGGGTTGAGTTGTTATCATATTACCTGAAATTTATGAAGTAAGTTAATAAGGTTTTTTTAAAAAGCTGGATTTTTGTTAGAAAAGTGCTAAAAATGCGTTAATTTTTTTTTATAGATTCCCGATATGTACACACGACATCACGTCAGGTTATACAATTAAACTGCGAAAACAGCTTTTATTGCGTAGGGCATAAAGGCGGTCTCAAGGTCAACATGTATAGTCTGAGGTGCCGTCGTGTGTGCAATTATCACGGTAAACTTATTCATTTTTGTTTATATTTTAAGGTTTGATTAATCTCAGTGAAGACTGTAGTTTTTATAAAAGATTGAAAATTTTAAAAACATAATAAGGTTAATCATGCAAAGGTTTCGACTTGATCGCCAATGGTTGGTATATCATAAGTCTCAGTCAAAGCTAGCTCAGAGGTGTAATTTTATACATTACATAAGCGTCTGTCGAGTTCTGGATATTGTGAGTCTCGGTAAACTAACTATAGGTAAATACAGTCAGCAGCACATCAGCTTATGGAAAACTGGTATACCTACTTGAAATATATGTTTATACCGTGATGTATGACAGAATGAATCAAACAAAAATCTATTGAAGAATTTGGCGGTAAACTTAAGTCACAGTTTTACAATCCAATACAGTTATAAAAAAATTAAGTACATACGTACTGCGTACTGCGTACGCTGCGCGTTGTTTGTTTGTTAAATGTTTTGAACAGGTTTTTTTTCAGTGGTTGACTAGGAGAGAGTGCTTTTTTAGCATTAAGTCCGCCATTTGCTATATTTTTGTGCAAAAAAATTAAATAAATAAATAAACGCAGTTCGCCGCCGTAAAGAATACGCGGTCGCGAAGAACATGCGCGGGTATATATTATAATAATATGCTCAAGGGCCAAGCCTTGCTCTACGAAAGTGCATTTCATTGCACTCCTGTATGGGTTGAATACTTTTCAAAATCGAAAAATAATGGCCTGGACCTGATGCTGATGTGTGGCTGACTGTACTTAAGTGTCTGGCGTATTAGACGCTATCTCCTGGCCAACCTGCAGGCGCGGATCACAATGGGACTGAGCCGCAGAATACTGAGCCACTCTACTGAGCGCCGTCAAACTATTCCTACTTTACAGATTTAAATCAACAGTCTGTGGATTACTGCCGTCATTGGAATTGAGGAGTTACTTTATTATATGTACCTATGAGCTGTTGAGCACCTGGCATAGGGTTTATTGTATAAATTGCAATACCTAGATGAATTATGGGAACTCATGGAAACTCAAAATTGTGAAATCTAGAAAGTGATGCATTTATAAACAAGTACTTACTTAGTTATTACCAAAATATTTGGTTATTACATTACTTAGTTTCTGGGTAATTTATTAGGATCACCAACAGTTGAAACATTTATACTTTAGTAATAAACATATTATAACAAGAATTAAACTTAATGTATTTGATTGACTCAGGCATTACTTGGCGGAAGTCCCAAACCATTGTGAAAAGAGAAATATATGTAGCTTACTCCCGCAAAAAATATATGCAGGATGCACCGCCCGCCCGCCCGCAAAAAAATGCACATGCACACCACAAAAATTTAGTGCGTGAACGCACGATTTAACTCCTGAGGATGCTGCGGGTTGGGGCGAAACACGTGTAGAGTAGTCTAATTGGTGAAGGTGCAAGGTGTGTCGCTGTCATGCTAAATGCAAGTATTGTGCACTGATATTTTTGTGGTGTGCATGTGCATTTTTTTGCGGGCGGGCGGGCGGTGCATCCTGCATATATTTTTTGCGGGAGTAAGCTACATATATTTAGGCGGCCTAAGAATTACAATTTCGTCAGTTATTCCAATGCATTTTGCACTAAGAAGGGTTTCGTCTCCAATGTGGTGCTGAACTGGGTACTCATAATAAACGAGCCTGCTGAATGGAAGTTAATAATTTGGAACCAAAGAAGTTTGTCAAAAACTTCCTATAAGTAGTGGAAATACTTAAGGCTTGATATCTTAATACCCTACATAAAGACCAACCATTTACACAAGAAAATACAATCAAAAAACCGAAAACAATACCACTACATTTACATTTAACCTGAGTGTAAAACTGCAATTGGTGTTGAAGTTTCAATTTAAATAACCCTACTTTGTTTTCAACCCTACTTTGTTTTCAACCCTACTTTGTTTTCAACCCTACGTCCGAAAAATGTGTTTTGAATCCCCACTATTTGTACATCGTTAACGATTCGTTCCTGATCGCGACAACATTTACAATTGCCGACAGCCCAATTAATCACTGCAAAGCCTCGATACAAGACTGTCGTGGGCCTAAAAACGTCACAGCACATTTTATCTGACGGGCCCCGACCACAAATACACACAAATAAGCAATTTACAATTCCAATCCGACCGGTGAGCCCATCTATTCATCATTTAGATTTATAGAGCCTTATCTAGACGATCTGTTTTCTTGTTTAATTAATGGAAGAAGAATATTTTCGGCACGTTTCGGATACCTTAAGAGTGCGACGTAATTAGGACGTTTCGTTTTTCAGATGGGTTGTTTATCATTATTTCTTGGGAATAATATGTCTAGCGAATAAGATTTATAACCGAAAACTATAGGGATTTAATTATCAGCAAATTCGTTTAAATGAGTCGCTAATTGGAAGATAATTAATTTTTTCTCCAACAATCAGACTAAACAAGCAGCAAGGACTCTTAAAAAATTATAATTAATAAATATTGTAAAAAATAAATTATTTACTTAGATCAAGCACTCAGTGCTTGTTTTTCTAAATAGTTATGTAAGTAATTAATTACCTAATACGGCTAATACCTACCTACATGCCTAGATACAGTCACGTCTATAAATATGTATGTGTACAGTTAAGAACTTTTTCACTCTAATAGCTATTACTTTTTTGAACAGAATTCAACGACAAATGACTACTACGACAAAGTGACAAAGTTTAAACTGTATACATAGGTATTTTTAGACGTGACTGACTGTACTACGATATAGACGAGACAAATCTGATCGACTAGGTAACTGGTTAGTAGTCTAATAGTCTAAAAATCATGCTAGCACGAACTCTAATAATATTATGTCACTCTTTGGACAGAGTATTATCACAGTTTTTAAAACTGTGGTATCATTTATAGATTGCTTGTTCAATTCTAATTTGTCTTACAAATAAAAAAGATCGCATCACAAAAGAAGGCTCTCAAAGTCTCAAACATCAAAAGTTACTTCAAGTAATCCCGGGTAGGTGGCGCACAAAAAATAATCTCCAGCCCAATCTCGATGAAAAGGAACTTTTCAATTTCCATTAAATTCCATTGTGACGCGCTAAACTGTCTATGGAACTCTGGACTCATCACGACAACGTCATTAGCTGTTAATGAATTCTGACAACTTATTAAAAAGTAATTACAAGAGGAATTAATAATTTCGCTGCGACCCCTCACGTTGGGCACCCGGTGCTCTGCTCTGATCGGAACGCTTTGACATGTTTGAGAGCCGCCGTTTGATGCTTCGAAAAAATTCCATGATATGTTTCGTAATTAAAATGATGAAATTTGATTTTTCACGAAAATAAGCACGTATTTTATTGGATTTTATACTTATTAGCATCTACTACTTACCTTTTAATAATGTTCTTTTTAGACATCGTTTAATTATTACCCCGGACAATTATTATTGACGACGACGACCTCCTTGGTCGAGTGGCTTTGTACACCGGTTTTCATCTCTGAGGTCCCGGGTTCGATCCCCGGTTGGGTCTATTTAGAAAACGAACTTCTATATTGGCTCAGGTCTGGGTGTTTGTGATACCACCGTTGTCTCCGATTTCCATAACACAAGTGCTTTAGCTACTTACTTTGGGATCGGAGCAATGTATGTGATGTTGTCATATATTTATTTATTTTATTTATACACTTCTAAGATTTTCGCGCGTACAGTTCATTAGAAATAAAACACTTTTTACGGATTACAGCGCGTATAATCTATACGCTCTGTAATCCGTAAAAAGTGTTTTATTTATTTATTATAAACTCTGAAATTGCAGTGTCAGTCGACCCTACACGCAGATAGACTATTATTTCCGATAATCAATCCCAGGGCAAAAGAAAAACGTCATATTGACCTAGGGTTGCCACTATACAGTTTTTCATCAAAAGAATGAGACTGATGAGAAAAATCCTTAATTAGTAGGCCACGACTGTATTCTGTGGGGCCATTGACTGCATAAGTAGGTAGATAAATAAAACACATTTTTTCAATAACTTTCATTATATTTTTATAAATGCAACTAAATAAATAAATGCACAGATAGACGTACGTAACATTCGATAAGCTATTGATGCATTTTATTTACAACGTAAAAAACTTATTTTAATTTATGATTACCAAACACTATTTATTGAATATTGTATAAGTATACAAATGTCTAAAGACTATTGGTAGCAGGGGTTTGTGTAGATTATAATTATAATCACAAATGCAATACACTAATCAGACATATTTCATTAAGTAAGTACTTATAGGATTTATAAGTCATGCTTGTAGTTTTTTTACACATTCCAGTATTCAAACACAACATATTATTAAATAAGTAACAGTATTTGTAGTGAGATTTGAGCACAAAACGTTTACAATACCGAGTAAGGCCCCTTTCATTCTGCAGCGTGTCGCCGGTCCTGCGTCTTCGGCAACCACTGCGCGCTGTCTCGATGTCGGCCTCTCAGCTCATCGTCGCGACCGCGCAGTGGTTGTCGAGATGCGAGACACAGGACCCGCCCTTCTATTGTCTAATTTCAAAATCTATCGCAATCGCCTTCAAGATGTAACACATTGATGCTTCTTTTTGGCATAAATAAAAACTTACCAAAGAAATGCAGCAATGTGTCACATCCATCTGTCAAATGAAAGCGATTGCGATAGATTTTGAAATTAGACACGCAGCAGAATGAAAGGAGCCTTAGAGCTCAATCACACAGGATGCGTTCTGGTCATGCGATCCGTACTAATCTTAGCACGAACTGATCGAAAAAAATAACGCGCGTAGTAACATTCGCTAGAGTAATTTTGTATGGGAAATTTGGACAGCGCCATCTACCGCCGAAAAAAGAAAATATTTTTTTCATAGATAATTACTGTATCGAGTACTTTTACGCGCGTTTTTTTTTCTGATAGATGTTCGTGCTAAGGGTAGCGATATATGGGGTCGGAATGCAACCAGTGTGGAAGGGATAAGAGAAACTCCATACAATATATCGCTCTGTCTGTTGACTTTTTTTAATATGTGGTGATTAGGGAATAATCTTTATTCTGCTGTTACTTCCGTACATTTGCGAAGACGAAGTGATTTTCTATTTTTTTTTCCACGCAACCAAAAGTTCTGAATCTATTTTCTATTAATAAGGGCTCATTCATACCTTTAAAAAAATATTCAGCCATTTGTTTCTTTTCTGACATTCCCCATTGAAAACACGAGAGTAAAATTGAGCTTAAGTAGGTACATAACCACCATGCAGTCTTTCATTTAAATTATAACCTGAAACCTCTTCTGGATTGTAAAATAATATCATAATTTTACAAGTAGATATAAAACTTTACATAGAATTGACGTGTTTTACATAGGTTACATGAGAAGATTTCTTAACATAATTTAACAGGAAAAGTGGCGCCAAATTGGGTAGTAAAATTATAATGGTCGCACTGTAGCCACCCGGAATTTACGAAAAAGTTTTTAGGCTGTTTTACTTTCTCACTTCATTGTATACTCTACTAGAGACCGCCCGCGACTTCGTCTGCGCAGAAAGTTTTTTCCCTCCCATCCATCAGGAACAATATTTTTTCGGGATGAAAGGTACCCTATATCCTTCTCTGTACCCCTGACAACTTGTATGCAAAATTTCATGATGATTGGTTCAGTAGTTAAGACGCGAAGGCGTAACAAACAAACGGACTTTCGCATTTATACTATTAGTAAGGATACAGCAGTGCCGAGGGGTAAAATGATGGCGAAGGTAAGCCGTTCTACAAAAATGTTATGACCTGCATTGTTTGGTAAGCCGATAGAAATCTGTTTGTATGGACCCTTTGCCACTGCTATACATACCCCCTTACTAATAAAGATTGTATAGCAGATGCATAGTTACAGTGTTTTGTCCCTTTCTTTTTAATGTCAAACTTAAATAGTTTGACAGAGAGTAACCATTGTGTAACTATACATCTGATATACAATCTTTATTAGTAAGGGGGATAGTATATCAGTATCCTATAGCTCGCTGATACTCCATACTATGGACTAGAGCTAGACTATAGTCACACCCGGACGCGCCACACAAAAAGTGAGATTCAACTACAACAATAACCGATTACGTTTGTACATGCTGCGAATGTGTGCGTGAACCTTAGGGTTGAGTTTTGACATCTGTTGAGTTCTATGTTCTTCTTCTTCTTTTTTTGTTTTGGCAATCTACTTTCCTCTTGGAAGTAATTTTTGCCAGTGTCAAGTGTTAAATAGTTCAGTTCAGTGGTAGATATTGTTTAATTTCTCATTAGAATGCAGGTGCATCGCATTCCAATGCTGTTTGGAGCATTTGGCATCAAGTATATCAAGACAGTTTACTCGGTTAGTTCTGCCGAGGAAGCCACCACTTCAATAAAAGTCTCAGCTTCACAGAACCAAGATCGCGCCTATTTCAATTATCCCACATATTGTTCAGTTGCGTAGACACTTGTACCATATAACTGCACCAATTTTAAGACACAATATCCACTATGAATCAATTTGAAAATAATTAAAATAGACACCAAACCGAACTCGACAAAATGGCGCCAAAAACTCCTCGAGCTCTATGTTAGTCTCTGACAGTCTCTGTGCTCGTACCAATGACAACTCGCGCGCGCGACACGGCCCGAGAATGACCGCCGCTGATCGTACCGCCGATTGTCGGGGGGAGGTGTGGTATCTCGGCTCGGCGGGAGGCGGGGCGTGACCGTACTGTACCTCACTATTAAACTAATTCTGTGCTATTGTATGGAGTATCAGTTGTAGGATTCGAGGAGACTCAACAGTGCTGCCATCTCTTTAGTTTTGAAATTGTATTCCCAATTAAAAAATAAGATGTAATTGTAAACGACCTCCGTGGTCGAGTGGCTTTGTACACCGGTTTTCATGGCGTCGCCATCTCTGAGGTCCCGGGTTCGATTCCGGTTGGGTCAATTTAGGAAAACGAACTTTCATATATTGGCTCAGGTCTGGGTGTTTGCGTTACCACCGCTGTCTCTGATTTCCATAACACAAGTGCTTTAGCTACTTACTTTGGAATCGGAGCAATGTATATGATGTTGTCAAATATTTATTTATTTATAACATAGTTGGTATTTTTGCCATAACCAATCTAGAGCCCGGAGCATGACCGCCAGACCAAAAACAGCTTGGTGATATTTTTAAATGTTTAATGCTGTCTCTGTTTAACAATCCATTTTGCATCACGCAATAGCCCCAAAGGAGGTACCGATCAGAACAACATAATGATATTAAGCCTTAAAATAGATATAACTACATTGAAAAGTCTAGTAACTTTGATTTGTGCGATATTTTTAAAACCCTAACTACTCAACCTCTTCAGCCATTTTTCTCAAAGTATGGCACACTGTGGAATACACCAATATTGTACACACGACATCACGTCAGGTTATACAGTTAAACTGCGAAAATAGCTTTTATTACATAAAAACGGTCTCAAGGTCAACATGTATACAACGTGTTTACAAAAATACCCCTAATGCCGAATATGGTAGATAGGGACCATCATACAAACAACTTTTACTATGGGACCAACTTTGAAATCGCGAAAAATAATATGCTGTTTTTACATTTTTATATTTTCGAAATTAATTTTTGTATGAATCAGCTGATTTTATTTCGCGATTTCAATGTTGGTCCCATAGTAAAAGTTGTTCAGTTTGATGGTCCCTAACTACCATATCAGGGGTATTTTTGTAACACGTTGTAGTCTGATGTGCCGTCGTGTGTACTTTAAAGTATTGAATTACAATATAATAAGTCGTTGTATTACTACGTCAAGTCGCTTGGTACTGGGTACCTAGTTTTGTAATTATTAGCACCTATTTTTTTCTAAATACCCTTTTAAGTACTAAATATTTTAATAAACAGAATAATTACGTACATACTTAAAAAATAGCGAAATTCGAAAATAATACTGCAAAGAAACCATTGTATATTATTGTTAGTTATTGTTGTGAGTTGTATATTATTGAAGATCATAATGCATTCGGTGTTTCAAACTCATCTTTATAAGAATTCGTATGTCATACAAAATAATGTTGATATTTTTGTTCTTTACGGAATTCCTCATGTTTTTTTACAATTGTTATAATTAGCAAGATTCTGGCAGTGTATTTACATAATATAATTATTATAAAATTGGTATTTTTCGTTTTTTTATTGAAAAAGAGATAAGAATTTTAAAAACATACTAATATTTTTTGGTCACATCTATTGTGAAACAATAAATACTTAAATAAAAACAATAAATAAATAATACATCATATAAATTCGCAAAATATGTTTAAAAATACATTATTACAATAACAATGATCTATTTTGTGTTCTATTTATAAGCAATACCTACATTTATATTTTTTATTTTATTTATATTTTTTATTAACTTGTAAGTAGTTAGAATTTTCGCCAAGTTAATAAAAAAAACAAAATTATATAACATGATCCAAATGTTAATTATATTATTAACAAAACACAAAAAAGATCAGAAAATCAACATAGCTATATAAACATTTGGAAAACTTTTTAGGTACAAAATCTTTTAACAATACTATGATTCACTCACCCACCTTTCATGTATAGTTTTGAGGTGTTCAAATGCCCTATTGGTAATATTTAAAGTTGGTACAATTTCTTGAAGCCCGTTCTCTCCAATTAGGCTGAGCCCTGCGAGCCCTAAATAAGTGTGCATGGGATCCGTACAAGTGTCGGGCCATTTAGAAAATCCCCCTACAACGCAGTCTTGTGTTTCATAAACGTATCTTCTATTGTTCGCGTAGTTACTCATGTGTAAGATATCCAGTATTTTTAAAGAAGCACCTACCCAGAAGCTGTAGCAGGTGTCTACGGATTTGTTCGGTCTTCCTTGGAAGCCGTCTACTTGCCTGAAGAGGAGCCAGCGTTTGAGGCCTTCTATTTGGTCTTCGGACAACTTGTCTAGTTGGTTGGTGAGACTGAGTGTGGCGAGCGCGCAGAATGTGGTACCACCGTGGGATTCCAACTCGGGACATTGGGCTATGCCGAAGTCGTAGTTCTGAAAAATGAAGAAGTAAATAATAATAATGTTACATACAGTATGACACAAGAGCTTAAGGCTCCTATATACCTCAAGTGGCGCCCTCATTTTAATTAAATTTATTGCTCGCTGAGTACATAATGTATCGAAAATTCACATGTACAGATTGAAGCTAAGGCTCTATAGTTTATTTACAAACAATAACCTCAGTAAAATTTTGTTCGTTGTAGTAGTAGTTCGCAAATGTGCCAAAAGTGGCCACTTTTAGTCATGCGATCCGATCCGCAGATCGCTGCGATCTATGGAGTTTTCTTTTCTCTTTCACACTGGTTGCGTTCCGATCCCATATATCGCATGATCGCTGCGATCTGAGATCGGATCACATGACCGGAACGCATCCAGTATGTCTGAGCTTTAAGGTGTGCACACACTTGTAACATTTTAACGTGTCAGATCACCGTGTCTTTATCATACATCGCTAGTTTGGTTGGGCGTGCGCTGTGGTAATACTTGATCAAAGATACGATGTATGACATATAGCTCTAAGGTGGGTCCACAATCGTAACATTTTAACGTGACAGATCACCGTGTAATTACCATACATCACTAGTTTGGTTGGGCGTGCGCTGTGGTAATACTTGATCAAAGAGACGATGTACCTATGATATAATACAGAGATCAGACACGCCAAAATGTTACAAGTGTGGACCCACCTTTATATTTTAATGGATTCAAAATATTGTTACAATTAGTATTGATACGATTCTACAATTCATCTATGCGGATTTGTGGACGCCTCCAAGAGCCGATATCAAATTCTGAACATGTTCATAGCTCAGTTTCTTAAGAGTTCATAAAGATAAAATACTCACAATATTATATTTTATACTAAATAATATACTAGAAAAAATTCGAATCATATTCTCGGACGGGATTCGATTAGCGACTCGGTATCTCAGTGGTAAGAGCATTGGACCGGACTTCCAAAGGTCGCGGGTTCGATTCCCGTCCGATATGATCTGGTGCGAGTCGAATTTTTTCTAGTACATTATTTAGTATTGTATAAAAAGACTCACAATAGATTTAAGAATATAGTTTGTAGCTTTGGCGACGTTGAAGCCGGACCAGTCGTCCAGTATGTAGCTGATGCAGGCGGCACAGTACACGAACCGCATGTCCGATTCACAGCCCGACAGAGTAGCGGAGAAATTGCCTTCGTCCGTCTGTAAGGCTTTCACACCTAGGAAGTATTCAACCAGGTTATAATCTGCTGCATTACATGTAGGAACAATCAAATAATAACTCTCTACTCTCGCACGGCAATAAAGTATCAAATTGCACAGTGCTGCGTGCCTATTATTATAAGCACCTCCGAAGCGCTTCTCTTTCTGTCGCGCTCTGTCTCAACCGACACATGACATCCCTCGTGCGCTGGGTCGACTGAGTCAGCCGCGTGCAATAGGCTAATATCAAAGTTTAAGCGCGAAGTGAGACCCCTCTGACCTAGTACTACATTAATACTATGTGTATAAATAAAAATGAATCGCTGAAATTTATGTAAGCGCATAACTTCAAAACGACTACATCAAATCAGATAATTCTGTTTGTTTTTATCAGGACAAGGTTTGTATAAAATATTTTTTTCAAAAAACTGTACGGAAAGACGTATTTTTTTTTTTTACTTTTCCGTTATTTTAAATCGCAATATAATAAATAGATGGCGCCACCCGTGTGACAGGGGCGGGCAGCTAGTTATTTTATAAAATAAAATAAAATGTATTCCGTGCTAATACGTGCTAGCATCTAAGCCGAAAAAGATTTGGTGCAATATGCTGTTTATTATTACCTGCAACCAACGCTTTCCTATTGATTCTAGACAAGTCATCGCCAAGCGCCAACAGAATACACAACCCGGTATAAGTCATGGCCAAATGCCCGCATTTATAATGACTGTTGACGTCGCCCAAGTCAATGTTGACAGTTGACGATCCCTGGAAGCCACATGAAGACATGTCACCGCCTGCAACCAAAATAAGGAGTCATCATAATGTAAACTCACAATACTCTAAAAAGGTTTTAATATTTTTAAGTAGTGATTAGTAGCGCGGGCGATTTAAAGATGAAAGGGATGTTATACAGGCTGTTGGTGCAGATCAATCCACATCGGAACCACTTGATTGGTTATTAATGGCCTATTCTCCTTATCCATCCAGAAATCTTGAGCACTTATAGCAGCAGAGATACTAATTTGTAATGATGATGACCATCAGCCATTTTTAATGTCGCCACTGCTAGCGTACTTGCCTTCCTTATGGGTGGTTTAGGAAGATGGGCCAAGACCAACCACGCGGGCCCAATGCAGATTCGTGGATGCTAACGACTGCAAATGCAGCCGGGACCAACGGCTTAACGAGTCTTCCGGAGGAGCTCGAGATAATAAATTTTTGGTGTCCCATCCCATGACTGACCCTTGCGAAAGTTGCTTAACCTTCGCAATCAATGGGCCAGGCGCTATACCACTGCGCCACCGAGCTCCTCGTCAAATTAATGATGATGATGTGATGACATACCGTCTGTAATGTTTTTGATAGACATTATCGGAATCCCATTGACTGCTCAGGGGCCCTACCGGCTAACTATACGAACTTCGGTGGGTCTGCTGAGCGTCAACTTAAAACAGATAAATCGAAGTAAGTAGTTTCGTATTGTACTATTCCCCGAAGTTATTTAGAAGATATCGTTCGATACGTTCATGTGACATCATGAATTGGGATTCGCCATTTTGGCCCGATTGGGGCACGATGTATCTGTTTCAATTTGAAGTCCAGCAGACTTTCCGAAGTTCGATGCGTTAGCCGGTACGGCCCCAGGAATTTGTTTGATTCCCGTCTAGAGTAAATAAAGTTTGTTCGCATAATTTTAATAAAATCGTGGCTACTCATTATCACTTAAAGTCAGTTTCTGTTTGCTTCCTACCAACGAGTATGTATTAATAACAATATAGTTTGTTTACATTTTAATCTCAGTTTCAAATTAATAAAGATTAACTTCTGCTGTTTATACATACACAGAAGTTTACGGTTTCTATTAATCAAATTACCATCATTTATGCACGCATTTACTGTGTTGTAATAAAAAGTAAGTGTTTTATTATAGTCTTGTTTACATTATAATATACTGTAAAGCTTTACATTAGTACTGCAAACGGTAGTAGAATTGTGATTATAATTGAAAAATAAATATACATGTACGTACATGCAGGTAATGAAGAATGAAATGACTTTTCTGATATTTCATGTTTTACGTTACTAGATAAGAACTTACCTTTTTATAGTTTAATTGTATTTACCTACATGCGATAAACATATAGTTTATTTACTCTTAAAGACTCCTGACTCCTGTTATCATAGTTTCAAAATGATCATTTTAATAATATTAATGGCTGACTGTGTTATTATTATAATACTATGATATGAATAAGATGTTATTTCTTACACAAATTCATTTAACAAGATTTAACAAAAAGTATATTTCAAGTATTCACATGCAAAAGTAAAGTTAACTTTGTATAATATCTACGGTCTATTCTATGTATAAAAAATTACGTTTAGTCAATTGGAAAGGAAAGTCCATACATAAAAAAGAGCCTTTGCATTGATTTGCATTTTCGCATTCACAATGCTATATATATATTAAGATAGATAATATTTTAGAAAAAATACTAGAAAAATCGACTCACCCATAGCACCTCAGACGGGACTCGAACCCGCACCCTTGGGATTCCAGCCCAATGCACTGACCAATTTATGCTACAGAAGAGCACGGAAGAGCTCAAGATATCTCAAGATAGTACAGTTTTGTCAGTCTGAATACTACTAACAGTTGTCCGACTCATGTACTTGCGCGGGGCAACGACGGTGGGTGCGCGGGGAAGCGAGCGGCAGAGTCGGCGAGCGCAAACTCCTTTGGTTTGACAACTCTAATCTGAAGGGGTGTACGTGGTAAGCGTCCATAATGGTCGACAGGATTTGTATTATTTATTTTTTAATTTTATGCATAAATTGTATATTCGTATGAGAATATGAGAATCAGTCATAATTACACAGTAAAAACTAATTAAGAACTCTAAAAACATCAAAAAATAAAATTTGTGGAAAATATCTATCTGTTACGCATATTTTTTTAATATATGACTAGATGCATTTTTCGTTACTTCAAATTAAAACTTTTATGTAAAATATTTAAATAGCTTTGTTTTGTGACAATCCTGACCCTTGCTTGACTGAGTTTCTGTGCGTAGGTGTACGCAGTAGCGGCATGCATTTAACAACAAAGGAGTCGGACTACTGGTAGGTGATTTATAATACTGTGATTTTGGTCACCCATCCAATGACCGACCCTTGTGAAACTTGTCTAATGGCGAATGTCAATGACACTGCGTTTCTGTTGCTTGACTGAGTTTCTGTGCGTAGGGACACGCAGTAGCGGCATGCATTTAACAACAAAGGAGTCGGACTACTGGTAGGTGGTTTATAATACTGTGGTTTTGGTCACCCATCCAATGACCGATCCTTGCAAAACTTGTCTAATGGCCGAATGTGTTATGACTGCGTCGGTCATTGAGCTCCTCATGGCCAAGACAATAACCATAATCATTTAGACTTTACACCAAATTATTGATTAAACAACAAACATTTGTTCAAACATTGTTACGCAGGTAAAATATTACGAATGATGGTAGTTGGGCTATAGGTACTTTTTTCTGACTGTTTTCATCTTTTGTTTAGTTCCAAGGTTATTTCTAGACTTATTATTCGAAATTTGCACACTGCATAGTACAAATAACTTTGACGCAAATGAACCTTAAGGCGTACATTGTACGGCATGTATTGCGGTCTGCCACAACGGTACGCCCCACTCTAGCTAGCTGTATATTATAGTAGTACACCCTGCATCGAGTACAAAATAATACTCACTTTCCTTATTTGGCGGTACTTGCAGCAAGTAAATCCATTCAATGATTCTAGATCTCAGCTCCAAGGAGATAGAAGGAATAGCTCCAAGCACATCTAAGCCCGCAACAGAGAAGTATGCTATGGTTACTCTGGAACATATGATTACAAATATTTAACTCATGAAACAGATCGACACTCTGACAAAAAATTATGTAAGTATTGAAGAATGTATTAATTGGGAAATATTTGGTCAGATTATGTTTGTTATTATTCATAGGCACTGGCAGAGGGGTGCCAGGTGGAGGTGGTGGTGGTGGGGGTTACAACATAATATAAGTAGTTGCTTTTCCCTACTTTTACTGTCACAGATTTTTTACTAAGCAAACACAACCTTGAATGTTGTAATAAGTGTCAAATTAGGCCATTTAACCTCAGGGAATAAACTCATTTTAAGAATTTAAAATATTTCCATAATATGTTAGCCAAAATAAATTAAATATGCACCCAAATCCCATCTCTAGTTATTATTCTTAGCTATCAATGTTTAAAACTTATTAACCATCTTATATTTCTGAAGGTAAAAAGATTAATAGGCATGGTTACATTAAATCAGTAGCTTTGATCTAATGATCAACATGTGAAAAGTAAATCACCAACAATATAATTTCAATAAGTTTGATCTACTATAATAATTAACTTGACTGTGTAATAGAATCAATTATAAAATTTGTAGAGTGTAGAGTATGAAATAATAAACAATATTTCACATCATAGCAATGTAATTTTTGGAAAGTTGATAAACAAAAATGTGTTATGTACTTCTTGCCTTGTATTCATTATGTTTATGAACTAAGTTATCATTATTTACCTTGTAGTGTCATGTGAAGACAAAGATGATGGCAAAACATTTAAAAATCTCATAAAGTATTTTACATGCTGCCGATGAGCCAACAGTGCCATTTCTTCATTGCTCATTTTTAGCAATTTTTCTAAGAGATCGAGTTGATGAAAATTATACCAAAATCAATCTTTTTTCAGTGATCCGAATTAAATAAAAGTAAAAACTCGCGCTTTGTAAAATTCAATTGAAAAGCACTTGTGAATTTATAAAAACAATTTAACTATTATCGCAAGTTCAGTCAGATACACACAGATGACAACTGGTGAGTTGAGTGAGTGAGGTGAAGTTTCTTCACTCACTTCGACACTTCACTTCATCACTGAAGTGAGGGTGCATTCAGTAGTGTGCACCAAAAAAATTTTTCATGTCAGTGGTGGTGTGTGTGCGTTCCGTCAGACATTATGAGAAAAGATAAACGTAAGAGCGTTTTTCAACGACCGATTTAGGAGGTTGTTTAGTTGCTGCACTATGAGCCACGGAACGGGTGAAACTACGCTCTGACAGCGCTCAGAGTAAAATTTCACCAAGCCACGGAACGGTTAAAGTGCGTACACTCGAGCGAAGCGACGGAACGCACCTCCGCTGCCAACGATGTCATCGCGCTTTGATTAGCCAAGTGTTTATTGTTTAGTGCAATGTTTCGTGTATAGTTGATTAGTAGGTGATATCCCATACTGTTTAGCAAAAGTTGTTTGGATCATTGTTTAGTTGAATACGTCGAACGCGACATTCTTATTTTGGCATAGGCCTCCTTCACCTCGAAATTTTTTAAATGCATTTCAGCAGCTATGGAGTGCTACGTCTCTTGCCTGTTTGTTTTTGTATTTGGGACATTTTATTATAAATAAGCATGTTGAACATTATTATTTAAGCCATTTTATTTCCTTAATAAAATAACGTTTACATCATCAAAATTATAATTAATTCAATTCAATGTCAATTAGTACAGTAAAATAAAGTTTTTCCTAAAAAGTGTCATGTTTGCATGTAGCGCCTGTGAAACTTCTCTGGGCAAACAAAACATGTTAGCCACCGAATCAGGAAATAGCGACACCTGATATTGTTTCTACTAATAATTATCTAAAATCTGAGATACAATTCTTTTGCGCCGGGACTGGGGCAATTTTGGCGGATACCCTTTGTGGGTCGTTGATCCACCTGGTAGACATTTATTTAAATTATTTTTATCACGGACAAACAAGAGGGGAATTGAATACGGGCTTTGTTGATATAAACTAAACACTTAACAGTCCTGTCCAGACGTGTTTAGTGCGTGTTTAGCTGCAAGTGAGGGGTGAAGGCGGGACGCGCGGGAGGAACTACTGTACTTCGCTAAGCACTGAACACTTAACACTAATCAGAGACTGTCCGAACGTGTTTATTGCTAAACACTTAACACTAAACTAGCCACTCACACTTATCACAAATCAAAGTGTATACCGGCCGTAAGCGCGATAACGACAGCACGTGGACGTCACTGGGGGTTTAGCCAAAGTAACACATGCGTCATACATAACATCCACCATCTAGACATGCGCAAAATACTTTACTGAAGTGAAAAGAATTATGTAGTTCAATTGGACTAGATGAAGCATATCACACATTTAGTTAATCTAGTTCACTTAGCTCAGTAATTCAGTTCTCCATTTGAGTAACTTTGTCGTTATGTAAAACTAAGCCTTAATGTTTGCGCAATAGGGGCTGAAGTCAAATTGAGTGCGGGCGGACTCCGACCGCTGCAACTGCAACTGTCTCGCTTCCGCACGCGGTGTTCGTAATCTATCTGTCCACTTTACTTTCCTTCAGTAAAGTGTGAACTAAATGAATTACTGAAGTAATTGGGACCCGAATAACCGAGTGAAGGAGATATACTTGATAAGTGAACTAGTTCAATTGAAGGATTCATTCACAACCGACTCAACTCTACCGCCATCTTGCGCTTACGCCGCCCATACTCCGAACGATATTATTGCGCTGACAGCGCGAATCGGAATGCACACCTTAATCGATTACGACTGTTATCGCTGTCAGCGCTGAAATTGATTTTAGGCTAAATCGGAATGCACCCTTAGTACTACATACTAACTAGTCTCTGCTCTGCTCTCAGCTCTGGGTCTGGTTGATTTATTAGCAGCGTTGCCAGAATGTTACAAAAGTAACATTTTACGTTACTTTTGACCCTCTCATGTTACCTCCATGTTACACGACTCAATATGTTACTTTATGTTACTTTTTAGATTTTCCAGCAAACAAAAAAATATCGTGAAACGGAACGCATTCAAGATTTTTTTGTTCGTCATCTTCTTAGAATAATAACTATATTCTAAGGTCATCTTGGCGCACTTGATTTTGTGGACTGACTTAATGCGACATATTCACTCACTCGCCTGTATTTCTTAATTTTCCATCCCGCTTACTTAAAATACAAGTGAGGCGAGTGGTGACTAGCAGCGAATGATTACAATCGATTTTAAAATTTTAAATGCATAAACAAAATCATTAGGTACAGATTGATTGTAATGATTTTTTGACCAAACCGTCATCACCGCAGGGCCCGGAGCGCGCGGCGCGCTGCGCACGCCGCGACTAGACTTTTACACGAATGAGTACAAACAAAGATGTAGCCATCTTTCAAACACAACCCACCTAATTTGTAGAATTTTAATATAAAAAAAATAACTAAAATGTTTTTTTTAAGAATGTTACTAATTAGTTTACTAGTGGATAGGGGCATTTTTCAGAGCATCGCCAGTCGATTATTCGATCAACAATTATTAAAATTTTTTCGATGTTTAACAAATGTGACAGGAAACTTTTTTTTAGTTTTTGTGTAATAAAATGCCATATTATAGTATTGTGTCGTTTTCCACAATAAGTAGGTAATGTTACTTTTCTCGTGAAAATGTTACTTTTTGAGCTGTCTCATGTTATATTTGACTATCTGCCACTGGCAACACTGTTTATTAGTCTCTGGTTCTTTTTCATGGCTGACGTTCGAAGGAATAAACCGCAGTCATGAAGGTTTTTACTTAAATTTTTACTTTATTTGCTGATATTAATACCAAATACGGTTCTTAAATATATCACTATCTATAAATTGTAACATGTACTTCTAAAGTAATTCAAGAAGTTGCATGATTTCCGAGATATAAAATGATTTGTGGTTCCGTGTTGTGGAAGTGAAACTTTCATGTGTCGAATTTGTATTTATTCTGAAAAATTGAATGTGATAAAGCTAGCTAGCTACAATATCATTCAAAAATTTATAAGTTAAAGTTAATAACAATGATTCAACGATGTGTTTGTTTATAACCTCTAAATTGTTTTGTAGTTGAACGTCTCCTTCCCGGCAACGGGATGTCAAAAGTTGTTTGAAGTGGTGGATGAGCACAAGCTCCGTGTATTCTATGAAAAACGTATGGGCGCGGAAGTTGAGGCGGACCTACTAGGCGACGAATGGAAGGGTTACGTAGTTCGCGTTGCTGGTGGAAACGACAAGCAAGGTTTCCCCATGAAACAGGGTGTCCTCACCAACAGTAAGTACCTGTTGCAATTTAGTGCTCACAACCTAAAGCATCAAAACCCAATGTAGTGTACTAATCATTAATCTAGCCCCTGGTCTTACATTGATTCTAAGTTTACAATAATTTAGTGTCAGCTAGCAGCATCAGGGCATATTATATTAGCACTGAGCAGCAGATTCAGATTGTTGTCTGTCTCCTTTTACAATGTGCCTAACAAACACTTTTGCAAAGTGCAAAACCTAAACAAACAAGATTTATTGAAAGCTATTGTTAGAAACTATGTGCATGCTAACTGATGATGAAATTATCTAGATATGCAGAAAATCATAAAAGTAATACCATGAACGAAATTACTATCATCATCTAAACTTTATACCAAAGGCAATGTGAACAATGTGAATACCAATGGCAATAAAAAATTAACATTTATTCACAGAATGTAATATTTAATAATATTATACAATAATTTCAGGTCGTGTCCGTCTGCTTATGTCCAAGGGTCACTCTTGCTACAGACCGCGTCGTGATGGAGAGAGAAAACGAAAATCAGTTCGTGGATGCATTGTCGATGCTAACCTCTCAGTGTTGGCTCTCGTCATTGTACGCAAGGGTGAGCAGGTGAGTTTCAACTATTTTTATACAATTAAAAGTATTAAAACCATTTATTATTTAACACATGAAACACAGCATTATTTCTTTACCTACATACATGGAATCAACTATGAAATTTGTATTATGACATTTAATTTAATTATTATTGTTAAGACTAAAACAATAGCCATGCTAATTATGGTGAACTGTGAAATTACATTTCACAAATAGAATTTTAGTATTTCAAAGTGAAAGTAAGTTGTGTTTGTTTTATATATTTAATTGAAGTAATGCAATAATTTTACAACACATTAATGTTAATGAGACTAAATATTTGCCTTATTGAATTTGAGGATGATAACTAACTTTTTTGATGATCAAAATATTCCACAATCCCTGTTCTTACTGTTTCTAAGATCTTCAAATCTTAGTAATTATATGCGGCAGGGTATAGTGAAATAGGTATATTTAAAATTTGTTTATGAATTTGATATTCAATAACATTTTAAATTTACCTAACATTTCAACTGATATAACTAAGTTACTGTAGAGTTGCAACTATTCTTTATTTCTATTCTATTGAATGTATTATTTTAAGGAAATCCCTGGCTTAACCGATGGCAATGTACCCCGCCGTCTTGGCCCTAAACGAGCCTCCAAGATCCGCAAGCTGTTCAATTTGACCAAGGAAGATGATGTCCGTCGGTATGTTGTAAAGCGTCTTCTCCCAGCAAAGGAGGGCAAGGAAAATGCCAAACCCAGATATAAGGTATGTGAAAATGAATCAAAGGAGGAATTTATTTATTAATTTTATTTTTACATATTTTTCTAATTGGCAATCAGTTAAATTAATATTAAAGTTCTTTGTTGTTTATTGCTTCTGTAACTAGCTTTAAGAAGGTCCTGATTTTAATATTGATTCTAAGTTTACAATAATTTAGTGTCAGCAGCATCAGGGCATATTATATTAGCACTGAGCAACAGATTCAGATTCTTGTCTGTCTCCTTTTACATTGTGCTAACAAACATTTTTTATGATTAGAAAAGATTTGGCATCCCAGAGGTTGGTGTTGGACAATGGGCAACTTTTAAATTGTTTAAACGCGCCAATAAAGAAAGGAATCCAAATGGCGGCAATTATCGTGCCATCACACGCATTTTATCATTTGGTTTTAGTTGTATGACTGAGACAACACGATAACTGCTGCCCTATATTGCCGCCATTTTACATTTCTTTGTTTAATGGCGTGAGTTTCGCTCATAAAATCATAAAAATAATGAAAATTATTCCTATATATTTATCACTTTCTGCACGAGTCTTAAAGCCAAACAATCAAGCAGGACTGGTGTCCTGCTAATTTGAATATAGCTCAAACTTCCACACAAAAGAGCTTAAAAATTTGTTTTATCAACTATTTCTGTTATTGTTTTAATTTGTCATTGTATGTGTCTTCCAGGCCCCCAAAATCCAGAGGCTAGTGACTCCAGTTGTCCTGCAGCGCAGACGCCACCGCCTGGCGCTGAAGAAGAAGCGCATGGCTAAACGCAAGGCCTCTGAGAACGAATACGCCAAGCTGTTGGCGCAGAGGAAGAAGGAGTCCAAGGTACCGTTTCGATCTTATTGCCGGCTCGGAACATCGCGCGAGACCATTCGCTTAACACAATTTCCATGCAACTCACTTGACAGATGT
Source organism: Catoptria pinella (assembly GCA_963556745.1). Lineage (NCBI taxonomy): Eukaryota > Metazoa > Arthropoda > Insecta > Lepidoptera > Crambidae > Catoptria > Catoptria pinella. Next base: position 8,217,738 of record OY750774.1, on the reverse strand, counting down.
GTCATGTGACCAACTTCAGAGCGCTTGTTGTTTAATCCGCGCGCGATTAGAATGGGATGGGGCCTTGTCAAAGTAAATAAAAAATGAGTTAGGCAGTCTAGTAGCATTAGCAAATAGTTTTGAATCTATGTAAATAAAAATTAATTAAAAAAAGAGTAAAAAGTTTTACCCCTTTTTCCACTCATTAATAATTAATCACTAAAATAATCATACAATAATTTATAAATCTGCGCGTCTCAGTTCCAAAAGGAAGCAATGCCATTCTAATCGCGCGCGAATTATACAGTATGATGTATTTTAATCTGTGACAATTAGTGCGCACCATATATTCTCGATCTTGAGTTGCCGCGGACTACCGTCCATAGTCAAATCCATCGCATTGTATGTGGGTCAGGTGAATGGTGGGGCACGGCTTCGCGCATACCTATACTTCAGCCGTCTTACGGAAATAATGTATGTAAACAAAACTGCGCATTTTTCGTAATTATACTACAATACGTTAAGTTTCAGTGAATTAAAACCATAAATACAACTTGGACAACATACGTAAACTATCAATGATATTCTTATATGTATTTATAAAACATGCAACAAAAAGTACTTTTGAGGTTAAATATGAAGGTTTGTTTGTAAACATTATTTCCGTAAGTTGGCGTATAGTGGCTAATTTCACGGATGTGAAATTAGTATGACATTACAAGCTCATGTAATGCTACAAAAGGATAATTTAGAGTCGGAACACAACCAAACCACAGTTGTTTTTTTTTGGGGCCTACAGCTGATACCATATGACCACGTGCTTTGCGTGAGAATCGTATTTAGCTGTAAGAGCAAGGTGCTGTGTCTTACCCCTTAGTTTATGCTTGATATAAGCTAAGGTATTAAATCAGCGACAATTGCTTACTATTAAAAATAGACAAAGAAACAAAATTAATGAAATTGTCTAACAATTTTGTGTTATTTACAGGTTCGTCGCCAAGAAGAGCTGAAACGCAGGCGATCGGCTTCAATGCGCGATTCCAAGAGCTCAAACCAGAGTGCGCCGCAGAAGTGATTTATTAAAAACAATAAAAAATCGTAAAATCTTATTATATTTTTATTTAGTAAGATACCTTCTCCCCCTTTAGACCAGGATCGCATAAATACGGAGAAGGTTAACTTTTATAATTTTCAAAAAACTATGTGATCTGGTACGGCTTTTATTACGAAGGAACGAAAAAATAAAAATTAAATATGTTAAATAATATACCCAATATTTTTATTTTTTTATTATAGAAGTATTTATAATAAACAAAATCACCGTGGGTTGACTTGGCAAGTACCACAAGATAATGCGGTCTACCTTCAAATTTTTTATGTACTATTATAATCTTTAGTTACTGCCACCAGTGGTGGCGACTGGGAATAACCGCATTTTTTTACTTTGAGCAAACGCTTGTAAAGCATGTAGTTGTACAACTACTACTGCTAAAAGCACGCCGCTGCCGTTACCGTTAAACGTTGACATTGCGGTGTAGCTATGAGTAGTTCTATTATCAAATTGGTTAACGCAATGGATATAAAATTGTCATGACAGGTGACAAATTACACGTTTATTAAAAGGGCGGCTCTATTTTTGATATCATTCGGCTGGCGTCGAGCACTCTTTACTGCTAATTTTCTTTGGACAGCCCTAGCCTTGCGAGTGGGTGCTGACTCGTGTACACCCACATAAACACTAAATTACCTATATTGAATTTTGGGCCTTGAGATATGTACCTTTTGCAGTGTACCTATAGTCGCGAGCTGTCTGTATCTATCCAGAAACAGCAATCGACCGAAACTTTACCCTTGTGGCACACAAATTGTGGTTGACAACAGATTACGTTACCTCTTGCAGTGTATAGTCGCGAGCTCAGTATCTATCATTGATAGTGATCGCTACCGACCGAGTACGTGATCTGTTCAAACACTTATTAAAGGCACAGCTAGCCACGTTGATAGACTATCAACGAAACGGCAATGGGCCGAAACAAGTGTTTGAACAGATCACGTACTCGATAGCGACTGTGGTAAGCTTGGCACCGGTATCACCGGTCAGCTAAGTTTATGGCACTGTAGGTACTTGATTTCTGTTTGGTTTTAAGAAATAATAAACATCATTTTGTAATAACGTGTGTAATAACTTTATCGAATTAAATTATTGACAATACAAACGTAAACGGTAAATGACTGCAAATTTCACAAGACACAATACAAACTACTTTAACTGATTGACAAGAACAAGACAATTTAAATTTGTTTTTTCCTAGGTGTCTTCAGCAGGCCTAAGCCGACATATCGCGCCATCACCCTCAAATAAGACGGATTTTGATTTTTCCTTTTTTCCAAAAGTGATTTTAGGAGTTTTTCTGAAGATTCGTTGAATGGTTTTTGGTAATCTGAAGCCTGCAATCAAAATGTTCGTATTCTAATAACTCTCCAAACATGAGTCCTACTACTCTACCAGACTCCGAGAGGTAACCAATAGTCGAATTACCGTACCGACCACCAAGTTGGTCGTTATCGTTGCAGAATTCAGACTGGCACCCCACGGTAGGTAATGATGATAACAAGATGACCTTATATCAAGTCAGTATAAATAAAAGCATAAGGGAGATGTAGATGAACGAAATAAATTAAATCTTACTGTAGTTTTAGCGATCCAATAGAGTTCTTCCAAAAGTGTGTCAGGGTGGTCAGCAGTCTTTATCTTATAGGGGATTCCTTCGAACTGCACAAACAAAAATAATAAATAAAGCATTACTTCCCAGCATCTCGTAAGTTAGAAACTGCACATCATGCCATCATAGTAAAGTTAGTTACGGATGATATCCTAAAAATTTTAAGAATGTAGCTATACAGTCATGCTGAATGCACATAAAATTATTGGCCTTCTATTATGTTTAGCATTTACAAGACATTCGCCGATGAGCATCGTACGCATCAAATAAATGATTCTGCGTTTCAAACGAAGTTGGACAAAGACAAGACTGGCATGGGAGGGTATGAAAAATTGTAATTCCACCACCTATTAAAAAAAAATATTCCACAAACCTTAGAAAAGCGGTTGAAGTTTTCTCTTTCAATTACATCTATTTCCATATCGAGTTCAGATGCTCGAGTGATGCGATTGACCGCTATCGCCTGAAGCAGTAAAGGACGAAACCTCACAAGATTATGAGTATCCTTCTTATTTGTCAGCAATAGCAACAACATAGCTTGCCTTTGACTTATGCCCGTTATCCAATTTTGCATCTAAATTGTTTACAGTTAAACTGAAATTAGTATTGGGGAAGCTGGCTTTGATAATATATAATAAATAATTAAAGCTTTACTCACTTCTGATACTGAAGATAATATTTTTTTACCGATGTTACCATCAAATACGCTCGACATAATTTTTCCTAATCCAAGAGCTTGAAAGAAGTCGTCTAAATTATTGATCTTATTAAGAGAAGTACTACACCTCTCCCCTGATAGGTTAGAAGTTGATTTACATTTCTTATAGAGCCTTACGAATCTCATCTTTCTTTTTTTATTACAGTTTAAATAACCTTGTGAATCTTTTTTAATCACATTTTGTTCCGTAGGATGATTTTTATCCAGAATCATTTTCATGGACGTCTTTGATTTTGTATTACGTTCGACTCCAATTTCGTTGTTTTGTAAATACACATGATACAGTGAATTTATTTTTATATCACTAGTGGTACTTTCTTCTTTACGTACAATTTCCTCTGACATTATTTGAATACTCACAAAGTTGTCGTTATTTTCAAACCCTAAACTTAGTGGCATAGAAATTTTAAAACGGATTATAAGATTCCGGCTCCACATCTGCTTTAACAAATTGTTAATTGTACATTTGCCAAACGGCACAGTCTTCAAATTTTCAAAGGTTTTTAAATGCTGCTCAGGAGCCTTATACAACTGCAATGCAGTACATGTAGGGTTCTTTCTGTCATCTTTCATTTCTAATGGTTTAAACCTGATAAAGTTTATAGGGCGAACTTTAAGTGGCAATAACTGTTGTATGCACTTTGACATTGGAATTACGTTTCTAATATTACAATCTCTTAAATTCTCAAATTCAAGTAGTTTGTTCATTCTGGTGATTTCCGTTCCAGTTGTTTTATCTGGGTAAGTACCTACAAAAAGTTTCTTAATTTCTGGTGATAAACCAATCGATGTAGGTAGTGCACCTTTAGGAAAATCTAGATTTTCATTACGATTTAGTTCTGTAATTGTATATAAATTGGAAGCTTTTTGATATGGTTTTATCATTGGGAGCGACGGCAGTTTGGTAGAATCTACTATAATTTTTAAAACTGTTGGTATAATGCTACAAAGTTCAGCCGGTAGAGCAGCATTCAATATAGTTGTTTTACATTTAAATATTTTGGTATGGTTTTCGTTCACTGCTAGAGGAATTAGAGTGGATGATGGTTTGTTTCGATATTCCGTTTCCAATAAATGAGTAACATCAAACTGAACAGTGACATTAGTAGTACAATGTCGAATTGCAATTTCTTTCACATTCATAGTTTTAATTTCTAATTCTGGAGGACTCTTGTCAAAGCCAGGCAGCACATTGTTCGTATGGTCAACATAGGCTTCAAGATGTGAAAACTTATCATCAACATCCTTTGTGTCTTTGTTTTCGATGAAAACGTCTTTACATATATCCTTTCCAGTCAACAATGTTTGTATTGAAACTTCTTTAGAACCTGTGCAAGTAAATTAATATAGATAAATTGAAATTATTGAAATAGTGAAAAAGAACATGGATATAATGAGTTTTAAACTTACACAGGGGAAGTGTTTTATTTAGATTTATATTTTCTTGATTGTAATAAACTCCATTTCGTATTTTTCTTATGATATTTTCAATAAACTCACTGGCCCACTTCCCCTTTGCACAGAACTGTTTTGGTATTACTGGCAACTTGTTTGCTTCCGTTGATACTTTGATACTTGATGTTTTAGGCAGACTCAAAGTTACTCGGTCAGATTTTTTCATAGTTTTAGTGCTGACATCAGTCGTCTCATAATTTTGGGCTGTCTTAATTTCAGTTACAGGCACTGGAATATCTTTTGTGCCACTGTTATTTCTGCTTGCACTAAATTGTTCATCTAAACTTTTAACAGACGTCTTTTTATACAGAAACCTTAGCATAGTGTCCTGTAACTGTTGCACCGGTTTCGGTTTTTTTGCAAATTGTTGTTTATTCTGACTCAATTCGTATTGGTCGATCGTTGGCACGGATCGTTTCCAAAATTTCTTTTTATTTGTTTCAGGTTCGTTTTTAGTTAAGTTTAAATATTTAGTAGACTCCGAATCTGGCTTATTATCAATTATCTCAGTTTTTGTATTACGGGAAAAAGTTTTATTATCTTTTTGTTGTATATTTAATTTATTCTTAGATACTGGTTTACGTTCAGCTACTTGTTCGGCAGTTTTCATTTTCTTTTCAGAAAAACATTCTTTGGTTGGCAAGTTATTTTGATACCAATCGTGCATAAATGGCCAAATTCGTTGTTCTAAGCCTTCAAATTGAGGATGCTCATACTTTGCAACTCGTATTGATGTCACACCAAGTTGATCTTTTCCTAAAATTACAATTGGGAATTTCATTTTTGCTATTTGTCTTTTGATTTCAGCTGTTGTTAATCTTGGCATTATTATAGAGCTTGGCATTGTTGTTAATAAACGAGGCTTTCTCATTTGTACTTCGCTGCGTTTTGCGCTTGTCACATTTTGCTCTTTACTTAGAATCACCTTCGTTATGCCTTTTAGTTGATTATCGGTTGGCATTGGCTCATCTATGTTGTCAACGTCATCTAAAAATACGAAAAAGATTATCATGATCAAAACCTTGAGAATGCTGTCCATAGTTCCAAACCAATACGACTCGGACCAGATCATATTCTCTGATGGGAATATGATCTGGTGAGAGTATTTTTCATTGGTCGAGTATTTTTTTTAGTATATTATTAAAAACATTATTGTTACGCTAATAAAAATAGAATTACACAACCAAAACGATTTTTTTCCATAAGTGTATCAAATCAACGAGGAAGGTTTATTTTAGTATAAGGAATAATTCCAAAATACTTAATTGTAATGTGGCAAAAAACGTATATTTTTACGCTTAATTCTTTTCGTTTGTCACGATAGGAACCAAACTTAGTATGTTTTAGGAGTTGGACTCTTTTACCTTTAATTGCTAGTTTACAGAACTGATTTTGTAAACGTGATGGAATTACTCGTACTGGAGATTCATCAAACGTCTTAAATTCATCGGTCGCTTCATTATCATTTTCTGTGTCATTTTGTTTGAAATCCTCATTCTTACCAGGAGCAATAGCGGCAACCTCATGAATCGAATCATAGGCGATCTTGTTATTTTTAGATGTCTCTTTCAAATCGCTTTGTTTTCTAATGCTTTCTGCTTTTACTTTGTCAATTTTATTGCTTTCGTTATTTTGGAACTGATATCTAGGTTCTCTCGTAGAAATTGCCTTGGTATTGCTTTTCAAAATATTTTTGTTTATATTACATTTACGTTTAGTCCTTCCTTTGAAATTGTTTCTTTTATTTCCGGTACTTTCTAATTCGTGGCGTATTTGACTGACTGACTGAGTGTTTTCTTCTTGTTTGTCTATAACGGTTATGCGATCGAAACTTGACGATTGTGAAAAACTAGGTGACTTACTTTGGAAATCGAAACTTGAAATAATTGAAAATTCTTCTGTACGACAAGTTTCAATTACTCTGGAAAAATAAATCCGATATTAATTAATACTTTTTTGCTCCATAAAACAAACAGACTATTTAATTGGGTAAGTTCTTGCTACCTATACTTACCTATTAATTTTGTTTAGAAGCTTGTTATACTGTTTTTTATATTAACTTAAAAATCTAACTAAAACCTTACTTATTTAAACGTAGTTATTGTGATACAAGCTGCTATACGGTTTATAAAAGAGGATCTCCTGGTTCTATTTCGAAGCAGCCTAGCGACCAATTACATACCAAGTGGCTGGAGAAAAGTTAGGGCCGTCTTTATACCGAAACCAGGAAAGGCTACATATCAAGAGGCAAAGTCCTTTAGATGCATCAGCCTCTCCTCGTTCCTATTGAAGACTTTGGAAAAGATACTAGACAGGCACATAAGAGAAACCATAGGTAAGAGTGAAAGACCACTACACGACAACCAACATGCTTATATGGAAGGGAAATCCATTGAGACAGCCCTCCACAATATGGCAGTCAGAGTAGAAAGATCAATTATAAACAAAGAATACGCCTTAGCGTGCTTCTTCGATGTTGAAGGTGCTTTTGACAAAGCGTCTGCGAAATCCATCGTGAAGGCCCTAAATAGAGAAGGTGTAACAAAGCAAATATCGGGTTGGATTACCAACATGCTACAACACAGATCCATACAAGCAGAATTAGCAGATACCAAATACACCATCAAAGCTAGAAGAGGCTTTCCCCAAGGAGGTTGCCTGTCTCCACTACTATGGTGTATTTTAATAGATGAACTAGTAACAAAGATCACCGCTATGCACATATATATCCAAGCGTACTCGGATGATGGCCTGCTACTTGTAAGAGGCAAAGTTCTAAGCGTGGTCAGAGATATAATGAGAAGTGGAATACTGACAACATTAAGATGGTGTAGGGATAAGGGACTAAATCTCAACCCTACAAAAACCAAACTGATGCTGTTCACAAATAAAAGAAAGATTGACAGCATGATCCCAATAAACATTGAGAATGTAGAACTTGAGATAGTAAAGGAGTTTAAATACCTAGGGATAGTCTTAGACAGCACCCTAAGTTACAGAACACACATTAAAGAAACTAGCAAAAAGGCAATGACAGCTCTCATGCAATGCAGAAGAGCCGTTGGTAGGAACTGGGGCATGAAACCTGAAGTGGTCCAATGGATCTACGAGGCAATCATCCTACCGAGAATCCTCCACGGAGCACTAGTATGGTGGCACAAGGCACAACTAGAATACAACAGAAAAGAACTCACAAAAGTTCAAAGACTAGCTAGCATCATGGTCTCAGGAGCCATGAGAACAACTCCCACGGCAGCCTTAGAAATGATACTAGGCCTTAGTCCAATAGACCTTGAAATTAAAAAGAGAGCCACAGAACAATGGTTTAAGCTAAAAAGCACTAAACTATGGGTAGGAAGACACAATGACAAAGCTCACGCTGAAATAGGGAAACAGTACGAAGAAAACCTCTCTATGATACTGGTCAATAATGACCTAATAAAAAGGAAAGGATCTTCGACAAAAAGTATAGAATAAGCATCAGATCCAGAGAAGACTGGAACTCAGAACAAGCAGATCTGGACAGCATCGCAGTATGTTACACCGATGGGTCTAGAAAAGAATCAACTAAGCTATCGGGAGCAGGGATTTACATCGCCAAACCCGACATTAAAAGAGTCACTTTCAATCTGGGCAAATACACTAGCGTATTTCAGGCGGAAGTATTCGCGATACTGGAGTGTGCGCACATGATGAAAAGTGAGATAAGCAACCATAACTTAGAACAAATTATAATATACAGTGACAGTCAAGCTGCCATCAAAGCCCTTGACAAATCGGAGACAACCTCAGCATTGGTAAAGGAAAGCAAACAAGGCATTCAGGAGATCGCAAACCTCGTTGAGGTAGAAATTGCCTGGGTACCTGGACATGAAGGTAACAAAGGCAATGAAGAAGCAGATGAATTGGCTAGGAAAGGGGCTGATGAACCCCTCATTGGGCCTGAACCAAGACTGCCAATCTCACATAGAATCACCAAGAATATTATCGAGATCGAAACAACTAGAGAGACCAACAAAAGATGGAGGGCAAGAAAGGACTGCAGACAGTCTAAGATCTTCATCAAATCAGTTGACAAGAAGAAAAGCAGAGAACTGCTGAAACGAACCAGAAGAAATATAAGAACTATAGTAGGAGTACTGACAGGACACTGTCCACTAAACAGACACCTGGCAGTTATCAAACGGACAGAGGACCCCATCTGTCCGCTATGTAAAGAAAAAGAAGAGACAAGCTACCACTTCATGGCAGAATGCCCGATGTATGCATCGCTGCGTTGGGAGCTCTTTGGAGCGGACAAGCTAAAGGAAGAGGATCTAAAGCAGTTAACGATAAGTCAAATCAGCAGGTATTGTAAGCGCACAGATAGGTTCGAGGGTCCGACGCCGGTGGGGTAAACGATAACCCGCCTCCCCCAGCTTCCAGCTTTCAGGGGACTTGGGGAACTGGGTGAAATGGTTCCGATTAGGGAGACTGATCACCCGTCCGGCTTCGCTGGCGTCCCCCCTTCCAAATAATAATAATAATAATAATACTTATTTAAACGTAGTTATTGTGATAAAAGAATAAAAATATTACCCTCTGTCTTTTATATTATTTCTCCTCTTGTTCCTTATCTTCTTAACTGGAGTCTGAATACTATCATCATCAGACATGGGGGGTGATGGTTGAAACTGGAATCTATTAATATTCCTGAGCACTGCCCAAACATCGTGCGGTTTTAAATTATTTTCAGTTTGGAGTTTATTTTGATAGCGATATTTATTAGAACCCCTTTTGCAATCTCCAGTGAACTTTATAATGTCTGTAGAGCTGCAGTTTAGATCTATGTTCATTTGCGAACAGAAGCGAGCATCTCTATCGTAAAATTCGTAATCTTTGTTCCGAATTCTCGTCTTCCCTTTAAGTGCCTGAAAACGTCTTTTCATCTTCATTTTTTTATTGCCATCCCTGCTATTTGAACACTCTGAGTCATTCATATCGCTGACTGTGCATACTCGAGGGATACAGGCAGGCTCATTAGGAAGAGTTAGAACAGACTTCTTAACTTTCCTAAAACCCTTTTTTTGAGATTTGAATTCATCGGAGTTAGCTTTGTAAATGTTAGAGGCTAAAGGAAAGGAGGAAACTATATTTGTCGCTTTCTTGTGCGTAACTTTTTTTTCTTTAGCCCTTGAATGTTGCACGTTGTTGTTAGTTAGATAAGGTGATTTACCGTTCGCTCTTTTCTTGATTTTGCTGCTTCTGCTATCACTACTACTTATATTGTCATCCGAAAACATAGATAGTTCATGTAATTTACTCGGCGGTAATTTTTCTCCTGAATTATTTGAAGAATACTTTATTTCAATTTTATCACATGTTTTTTCAAATGAATTGATTGCCATAGCAGATTGCTGAATCTGCAACAAAGAAGCAGGATCTAAGGTAAGAAGGAAGCTATTAGGGTTATGGCACCAGTAATGGACACCTCAAGAGAGTTTGCGACATTATTATAAAATAAGTGTTTAAGTTATAATAAAAGCACAGAATAGATATTAGAACTACGTGCAGAAAAACCCGCCCCGCCCTAGAAACAACTGTCAAATTTATTTGGATATTTAAAGCAATGCGTCGTCGTAACTTTATTTACAAAAAAGTTCGAATTATGAATTGAACGCCGAACTGCACGGCAGCCCTAGACTTACGCACACAGTTGCGCGTGTACACAAACGTCATCTGTTTATAATGGGACGGCGGCTGTACGGTGTGTCCGGGGTGTGATAATAGTGAAAATTGATATAGTGGCGGATATCTTCAAGAATGTTCAAAATCTGGTACTTAAAAATGTATAATTTTTATTATGAAATAGATGAAAAATACCAAACGTAAAAAACTCCAGTAATCGACAGAACTCCACCTCTTTGATTTACATTACTTTACTAAACGGGTGATCTCCACAACTCGACGTCTATTGCGCCTATTTTGCGCCTGGAACCCCACTTCTATACAACATAATAGTCATTGCCTCCAGTTTTGGACCCCCAGTTATCGACACTCACCAGTAATCAACAACCAGAAATCGACACCAAACTTTTCGAAATAATCATAATAGTGTAGGTTTTATCTTCTTATTTTCACAAGTGGTTGCAACTACGAAGTAGAAATAATTGTAACAGCCTGGACTGAATAAATGACTGAGTTTGAGTTTAAGAAACGGCGGATTTTAACACTGACTCTACCAATAAACCCTCTGTCATTTGGCTGATTCTTGTGTCGTCTGCCATACAGATGGAGGTAAGTATACTTCTATGGTTATGGTCTAGGGTTTCACAATTTGAAAAAAAATAATAACAGAGGCCTATTTTTAACTTTTTTTTCAGTGTCGATTACTGGTGCCACTACCCTAAAGGGTATGTATGCACGCACACCTCCCGATCTGGTATTTTTCGATAGTTAGGAAAGTCTACAACATTTTGGAATGCTGGAAACAACGACATATTCTTAAAATTATACCTTGTCAACTATGAATGTAACTGACCCAAAGCCTTGATGATGTAGAAAGTTGAAGGTTGAATCTATCATAATTATCTTGATTATTAGGATTCAACATGTATTACAAAACGGAATATATTACATAACATAGATACCTATCGATTCGGAAGATAAATTAATGAGACGAACGGAAAACTATTGCATGTGTGTTCGGAATTCCGAATCGATATTTCGTTTTGGAATTTTTGTATAATATACAGGCTCATCTTTCCCACTGGGCACTCTGGGCACGTGCCCAGAGGGCCCCGCGGTCGATTGGGCCCCCTAGTTCCTGCCAGATCGCTAAACGATAACGGATGCTTATTACAAAAAAAAAACATGTACGGACAGCAGCATGTCAGCTTATACAGTTAAACTACGAAAACAGCTTTTATTACGTAGGACATAAAGGCGATCTCAAGGTCAACATGTATAGTCTGCGGTGCCGTCGTGTGTACAAAACATATTTAGGTATTTTTTTAACTTAATAATTACTGAATACAAATCCTACTTGCTTACTAGCTTGTTCATACGCATGGCTATTCTACTCTTGCCAGAATATCACGCTTTCTGATCTGATTTCGGCATGTTTAGATAAATTTAAGCCAAGATCATAGGAGCTCCCTTAGGGCCTCAAATAGGTTTAAGACGGCCTTGATGATATATTTATATGTTTGTGTGTTGTGGCGGACCTAAGTATTTTTGTAATTCACCTTATAGCCCGAAGTGGGAGACAATTCACAATAATTTCGTTTTTCTTCCAAATAAATACTGAGCCCCTACATTGAAATAAACTTATTATATTAATATAATATTTGGCAAAATCTAAAAGTTTCCAATAAATGCCATTGACTTATCAAAAATATTTTATGGTGATTGACATTACTAGAATATCGATAGTCTTTTCAATAGGTACATAAAAAAATAAAATTTATCTGCCAGTTACAGTGTGTACCTAATACAAAATAAGTGAGCCGTCTTTATTACATCGCTTTTAACTCATCAGCGCCCGAGCGGGCTCATGCGGCCGGATAACAATGGAATATCTATTTTGGCTCATTTTCCGGGCGTTGAAGGGTTAAGGCCGAGCTATAACACACACGTGCGTAATATATACATAAGTTTAATTTAATATCGCATTGTATGGCTAAAATTGTGGCTGTATGGGCGTTGATTCTTTTGTTTTCCCTACAAAAGGAGAATAAAAAATACATTAACTCAGCTTTGTTTTTTGACATGCATGTCCATGACATGCTAAATGCCAATGTCAAATTAAATAAAAATAATAGATCGTACACCTGACGGCACCTCAGACTATACATGTTGACCTTGAGACCGCCTTTATGCCCTACGTAGTAAAAGCTGTTTTCGCAGTTTAACTGTAACCCTGACGTGCTGTCGTGCGTGCATATGTAATGTAATTGTTTAAGGTTTAAGTAATTTAAGTATCGTACAGTACAATACAATAGTTAGTGGTACAACATACAATAACACCTAAATAAACAAAGTGATTATGTATGTATTTTAATTAATTTTCCTCTGTGTAAAACAGCAAACTAAAAAAAGACTTGAATACAAAGAAAGAGTTTAATCCAGTGCAGTGTTTTGCAAAGTATAAACATAAACAAATGAGATTTTGTCTGTGTTATTCTGATTCTGATATTTGATAATTCTAATCTATTTACATTTAAATTCGCAGCTTTATTTATTTGTTTCACATAAACATAGAAAAGTATAACTTTTTGAAATAGAATTTTGAGGACCTATGGCTGAAGACTCAGCCATGTCTTCAGATAACCAAGGAGAAATAATACAATATGTGCCATTCATGTCCTTCGTCCATCCATCGTTCTGGCACACGCTAACAGAGCTGAAGCTGGATGTCGATAAGTTAAACGAGAATTCGAAACCAATATTCGGCCGTTTCACCTACCGAAATGATCTAGGCCCTATTTTTGAAGTAGATGGGACCTCTTTCAATAGGTAAGTTATAAAAACAATTGTTTTAGAACATTAGGTACCTATATAACATTTTTTAAACATTTTTATAGCACTCCAGAAAATGAACAACATTACCTGAATGTGACTGGCAAAGTACTAAATAAAAATACCATTGAGGACTTTAAAAACATTGATAAAGCAGCCTTGCTCAACACTGTCGGTGAAACTTTGTGGGAGGATATAAAAAAAGGAGAGTGGATCACAAACCCTTCATCTTTACTGAATTTTATTATTTTATCCTTTGCTGTAAGTATTAACACATACTTAATGTGATTGATTTGTATTTCATATTATATAGATTGAAGTAAAGACAAAAGACTTGTGAAATTTTATCACAAGTCTTTTGTCTTTACTTCAACCATTTTTGTTTTCCAGGATCTCAAAAAATTCAATTACTTCTACTGGTTTGCCTTCCCAGCTCCATGCCAACCTACAATATATTTACGGGAAAAGAGTAAAAGCATTTCTATGCATTTCAATAAAGATGAGCTTGAAAGTGTAGCACAGGCTATTAAGTCACTAGACACTCAGCAAAAGTGTTTCTTTGTTATCAAGAAAACTAATAAAGACATTACTGTTTCTACATTATCTCAAGTTTTTCAAGGAAAAGATGTTTCACAAAACATTGATATAGATCTAACTAACACTTATTTCACATTTGCTGACTCAAGCAATGGCAATAACCCTGGTTGGTCGCTTCGGTTATTTTTAGCTGCTTTATTCAAATACTGTTCGAGTCTTCATAACTCGGATTTAAAAATAATTGGCTTGAGATGTAACTCTAATGGTGGTGTAGAAAATAGCCTTATTTTCACAACAAAATCGTCACAGGTTTGTTCATTAGTTAGTTGTTCTTATATTTTTATAATGCTTGGGAAATTCACTTATTAACTGCTGTACTCAGAGACCTCAATTAAGTTTAATGCTTGATTAAAGTTGGTGCTATCTCTTTCTTTTCCATAGTGATAGTATAAAACAACACGATACTTGAATACTAATGAAGCATTAAATTTAATTGACGTCTCTGACTATGGCAGTAAGTGACTAAAAATCAAAATCGTGAATTAACCACAACTGGAAAATTAGATTAAAATGAATAACAATTACATGTTATAGTTCTTTTTAACATTCAACTCAAGTCATTGTAAGGTAACAAATAAAATACTTATTAAATTTTCAACTTTTGCTTAATACTATAGTATTCTCGAAGGATTAAAATAATTTAAAATATTCTTTCAGAATCTGAAAACAGTAGAAAGTGCCGGTTGGGTTGGTTGGGAAAGAAATGATAAAGGCAACTTTGGACCTAAACTTGCTAATATGTCATCGTCCATGGATCCTGTAAAGTAAGTAATTTGATACATTAATCATTGAAAATACCTTTATATAATAATCCAACCACTACATGAAGTTATGGATTTTCTATTCTTAAAAAAGAAAGAGCCCAGTTGTAGAGTTACATTGCTGCTTTAAGTAAGATAGTTGTCACATTGGTTCTTACTAAAACAGCAATGCAACTGCGATTTCTGTCAGAGTCGATTGCAACAAAGTTACATAATCGGCCTCCCCAGCTCACTGCACTCAATGTGTGGGATAGAAATCGCGGGACGAATGTTGACAAATAGTCGGCACTCTTGGGGAGCATGCTGGTATTGATAACTAATTTGTTACAGATTAGCAGATACTGCATCAGATCTAAACATCAAGCTGATGAAATGGCGTTTGGTTCCTGATCTAAATGTGGACATCATGAAGACAACAAAATGTCTTTTACTTGGAGCAGGTACTCTTGGATGTCACGTGGCTCGGAATTTATTGGTAATATAACTATGATTGATAGTGTCGTCTAATGCCGCGATAACATGATCAAAGTCTACTTTGACAAAAAAGCTTTGATCAAAGTTTACTTGGATACCTGTTGACACGCTTGATGTCTGCTTTGACTTTGACAAAAAGCTTTGAACGAAACTTGCTTCGATACCGGTTGACTATGTTTGTTCATTTTTGCCACTCGTGAACACGGCTCCAAGTTCAACGTCGTGAACATGGCTCCAAGTCCACTTTGATTGAAAGCCGACGACAAAGTGTGCTTTGATTGCTCATTAATACGATCAAAGTAATCATCAAAACTACTTTGTCAAAGCAGGCTTCGAGAAAAGTTGAACTCGGTCTAACTTAACTTAGATTAAAATTTTGCTCAAAGTGCACTTTGACTGTTCGTTTACATGATCAAAATAGCATCAAAGTAGTCATCAAAACTATACAAGGTGTTACAAAAATACCCCTAATGCCGAAAATGGTATATAGGGACCATCAAACTAAACAACTTTTACTATGGGACCAACTCTGAAATCGCGAAAAAAAAATCAGCTGTTTCATACAAAAATTAAAATTGAAAATATTAAAATGTATGAAACAGCTGATTTTTTTTCGCGATTTCAGAGTTGGTCCCATAGTAAAAGTTGATCAGTTTGGTGGTCCCTATATACCATATTCGGCATTAGGGGTATTTTTGTAACACCTTGTATTGTCAAAGCATACTTGATCATGTCAACACGGCTGCTACTGGGAGACAACCTTTACAATATAAATTATTTATTGTCTACCTACATCGACAAAGTAATTATGTTCTTTTTTTTGGATGTGAAACACTTACCAATATATATTTTTTATATCATTACCAGACCATTCTTAATATTATGATATTATATTATATGACATTATTATTAGTATTCAGCTGCTAATGAATCGTGAAAAAGTCAATATGAACTATTGTTCTTTATGTCTATCTAATTTTACAATAGTTTGAAAACTTGTAATAAATTACGTAATAAATAATTGTGTAAAATTTACAGGCGTGGGGATTTCGTCACATGACTTTCATTGACAATGGTAAAGTGTCCTATTCGAACCCAACAAGACAAATTCTGTTCAACTACCAGGACTCACTGAATAGTGGAAGGAAGAAGGCTGAGGCAGCAGCTGATAATCTCAGGCTCATTCTACCTTCTGTAGTAAGTATTATAGTTTGTTATTGATTGCCAAATTGTACTGATCCAGTGTTAAAAGAAGTCCAACAAAGTACTACTATTTTCATTGGATTGCTCGGCGGTACCTATCACAGTACACAATCTATCCATTGTTTTCAAAAACACGAAAGCAGTTACGATGCGATTAATTTAAGAGCGCGTAGTCTGCACACTAGCGCCGCTATAGAGAGATAATTCGCAATTCGTCTTTATTTAAGCACTGTGATTTTTTCCAATGGTAGCGCTAGTGTGCAAATTACGCGCTCTTAACTTTGTACAACAGAATTACTAACTTCAGAGCGCTTGCGATACAAAACGATGTATTTTATGTAAACTCTTTGCCATACTTTCTCGAGTGAAGTTGCCGGAGATCACTGTCTATTGTTAATTTAATCGCATTGTAAGTATGGTTATCAACACATCAATTTGTCCTAAACTGACCTCCATTTGATTTGCAACTTTATTTGTGGGATATGAAGCTCAAAGTCAATTGAGAAATTTCTCTTGGATCTAGCTGTTGTATTGTAGCACCTTGTAGTATACCATCAAATATTTTGTGTTTTAGCGCAGCAAAGGCATCGTCGCTCACATCCCGATGCCGGGTCACCCTATTGGAGAATCATTGAAGGATGAAACTATAGCTAACATTGAACTGATCACAGAGGCTATTAAAGAGCACGACGTCATATTCCTTCTGCTAGACACCCGAGAAGCGAGGTGGTTTCCAACCCTGCTCGCAGCTCATTTTGGAAAGGTACAAACATATTAGTTCAGTATTTGAACTTTGCTAGGTTTTTTTGTAGGTGCTCGGTTGCATTGTGGTATAGCGCCTGGCCCATCAATTGCGGAGATTAAGCAACTTTTGCAAGGGTCGGTCATGGGATGGGTGACCAAAAATGTATTATCTCGAGCTCCTCCGTGCTTCGGAAGGCACGTTAAGCGGTTGGTCCCGGCTTCATTTGCAGTCGTTAGCACCCACCAATCCGCATTGGACCCGTGTGGTGGGTCATGGCCCATCCGCCTTATCTACCTAGAAGAAAGGCCTGTGCCCCAGCAGTGAGGACATTAAAAATGGTTGATAGTCAGGTTTTTTTGCAGGTCTGTTGCTTTAATACTGAACTAACATAAAAAAACAAATAATGTCTGAAACTAAACCTATTATTATTATACAAATTCTGTAGAGCTGCAAACTTCAAGTTTGTGACATTTTTGAACATTCAAAAAGGTTAAAATATGATTTTCCCCATATCTCCGCCATATTGAAAAATGATGATATACTGAATCGACAAAAAAAATCTATACAAGGTGTTACAAAAATACCCGTAATGCCGAATATGGTATATAGGGACCATCAAACTGAACAACTTTTACTATGGGACCAACTCTGAAATCGCGAAAAAAAAATTACCTGTTTCATACATTTTGATATTTTCGATTGTAATTTTTGTATGAAACAGCTGATATTTTATCCGCAATTTCAGAGTTGGTCCCATAGTAAAAGTTGTTCAGTTTGATGGTCCCTATCTACCATAATTATTAATAATTTATTATATGCATAAGGGGTACTTTTGTAACACGTTGTATAATTATAGAACCTGCTCACAAAATTTCTCGAGAATCGGTTGAGAAATGGGACCTGTAGAGGAGAACAAACAGACATACGAAAGCATTTTTGTTCAAGCTGAAACAGAGTAGCTTCGTTCGTGCTTTGCGCTCGCTCGTTCAATTATTACCACTACTTATATTTATAAATTTGATTTGAATATATAAAATCTGTTTACTAAATAGGACAAGTAAGAATAAACAGACTGCACAAACTCTATTAATGTCTTTGTTTCAGATAACAATAAATGCGGCTTTAGGTTTCGACAGTTATTTAGTGATGCGACATGGCATTAGTAATCCGAAATCAGCTGGTGAAACTACCCACGAAAATACTTTTATAACGGGAGGGCAGCTAGGCTGCTACTTTTGTAATGACGTCACTGCTCCTGGTAACGTAAGTTTTTTTTTATTCTACATTAATATTACACGGAGGTACGGAGGTAAAATGTAAGATTGGATGTGGGAGGTAATCTTTGATCCTAATCTTTGAAACTACCAACGAATGTTGTATACTTTGTCATTTATACTAAAATTTTTGACAGACGTAAATACGGGAACTATTCATTGCGTTGCGGATTGTATATACTAATTTTAAAATGAATGCTTGTGCATATCCACATCCACATTTACATGCACATAACAGCTACAGGTTATCCAAAATTGACAAATTACTTCTTCTTCTTCTTAATGAGTGGCTTGCTCTGTGGTTTATGCACAATCCCGCCAATGTCACGTAGTTAGCTTTTACACGAATGGGACTCTTCATTTGATTCTTAACTTTAATGTCAAATCATTATCAAAATGTCAAATTAGATCAAAATCGATTGTGGGTTACATTTTTTGGAAATATGATGTGCCATCCTACCCACTGTTTTGTGCCTACTTACATATATCTTCAGTTTAAGTGTACCTCTATTAAAAGTTCGTATCCTAGACCGTACACGATCACGGATCCGATTTTATGACACCCCAGGCTGTCAATGGATTGCTGCTAATAAAACGCCTTTATTTCTTAATAAAGTCTTATTTCTTAATTTCCAGTCGTTAAAAGATCGCACTCTAGACCAACAGTGCACGATTACGCCGACACCACGGCCCGATTTTATTTATCCACACCGTAGGCGGTTGTTGCTAATACCGCCTTTATTGCAAATGCAGTAAAGTCTAATTTCCTACCCTAATCTCCAGTTGTTTAAAGATCGCATCTAAGAGAGGGATAACATAACAGACGGACACCAAACTGATAAAGGCCTGCCATTTGTATTACTTTTTCTAAAAAAATCTAAGAATAAATCGTACAAATGGCAGCCCTATCAGTCTGATGTCAGTCAGGTCTGCATGATCGTATAATCCCTCTCCTAGACCTACAGCACAGTAAAAGCAAATAAAGGATTTCTAATATTACCGTGCCAACAGGTGCACACTCGGTGACGCGGTACGATTTTATTCATCCACACCCCAGGCGGTTGTTTGCTGCTAATATAATAACGCCTTTATTTCGAATGCAGTAAAGTCTTATTTCATAATTTCCAGTCGTTAAAAGATCGCACCCTAGACCAACAGTGCACGGTGACGCGGCCCGGCGCCGCCGCGGTGGCGGGCGCGCTCGCCGTCGAACTACTCGTCGCATTGTTGCAGCATCCCAAGAGGTCAATCATTATGAACAATAACAGCTATTTTTATTTTTTAGTTACTAACCCCCTTACTAATAAAGATTGTATAGCAATGCATAGTTAGTGTTTTGTCCCTTTCTTTTTAATGTCAAACTTAAATAGTTTGACAGAGTAACCATTGTGTAATTATACATCTGCTATACAAGCTTTATTAGTAAGGGGGTTAACCAGTAGCTTATGTAAAGGTGCCACATGAACAAAACAGAAAAGTTTTATAGTCTATATAGAACACTGTTATTTTGTGTTGTACAAGAGCCTAACCTTACGTCGTACAAAATAAAGCACATATATCAGTGCGCATAACATTTCTTTCAAACCCTTATAACTTCAAACTACTAGCTTGATTTAAATAAAACAAAAACAGGTGGATTGCTAGATATTTAGCTACATCGTCATAAAGTTTCAAGTGATTAAACAGACCTAGAGGTTGGCAAAAGACCCGGCTTAAACCCGAGTACTGGGCTTAAACCCAGTGGAAGCCCATAGACCATTTTGTAGAACTCAAATATTTTTTTTTATGATTAAGTGATGTTTTGTTTTGAATAATTTTCTATACTGATTTAACAAGAAATTGTTTTCAATCCATAGCAACGTTACATTTAACATAACAATAGAAAAAGAAAAACTTTGAAAAGTTTCTATAACATACAATAATGGGTTTTTACTGGGTTTAAGTCCTGTAGTTATAAAGAGGAAAAAAAAAAAAGTCCTGTAGTCGGGTCTTTTGCCCATCTCTAAACAGACCCAGTGACATTCTTAATTGTTTAACTATACAGAGGAAGATGAAGACCTCAAATACTCTAAGAACTGGGCGTTATTATAAGCTTTTTGACCTGAAAACTGAACTGAACTGAACACTCACCGCCATGCCAAAGAAGTGTCTTTGTCAAGATTGGTTCAGGCGGCTTCAATTCAAGTTGAATAATCCTACTTTGCCCCCTACCTCACCTAATATCATCATTTTTCATTGCAGGGTAGAAGCTCCGGCAGTGTACAATCTGACTACCGACATGGCAAACGATCTCCCGCCAGATATGCAAGGAGTCTTAGGACCCATACCCCACTCTATTAGAGGGTTCCTGCATTCCTTCCAGAGTGTACTTCCAACTTGTGCCAAATTCAAGCAGTGTATAGCCTGCTCCGACATTGTAGTAAATATGTATAAGGAAGAAGGAATACAGTTCTTGCTCAATGTCTTCAACAGTGGCACTTATTTGGAAGATGTTACCGGACTATCGGAACTACATTTAGCCGCTGAGATGACAGATGTGAGTTGATTCCTGACGACTTGAGTGGTGCAGTGGTCAACATCGATCTACCACGCAAGAGATCTTGGGTTCGATTCCCGGCCGGACAGAAATTGAAATGATGAATTTTTATTTCTGTGACGGGTTTTGGTGTTACTATGTATAATAAGTATATAATTAAAAAGTATATAAGTAGTTTATCAGTTGTCTAGCATCCATATTACAAGTTTTGCTTAGTTTGGGGCTAGATGGCGCTGTTTGAAATAGTCCAAGAATTTATTTATTTATTTATTATTCCGGTTAAAAAGGTAACACAACATATCTTGCTATAGTTCCTCGTCTTAGGTGGGGAAAGCGGCGATAGACATACTTACGTGGGGGAGGGAGAAAGAGGAGGCTGCTCTGCCCCCGCCCCCACCGCGCACAAGGCGCTGCACTGCATTTGCGGACATACTATAATTCTCTTTATGCTTATACACATAAGGTTCAAAAAACTGGATTACTGGCACATAAAAAAATTACTTATCTTTTGTTTCAGATGTTGGCACTTTCTGATGATGATGATGAAGATTAAACTAAAAATATCCGCTTTACTTAATGCCCTTCACAGCAGCTTAAACAATTATGAATGTCGTTAAAAGCTTTATTCAATGTGATATTTTTAATTATATGTATAATGGAGTTGTGTCAGTGATAAGTTTTCAAAGGCTAGTCTATTTCGTTTGAATAATCATTTAATTGAGCTACTTATTTACGTCATTTTATTGACGGTAGCGCCATTTCAACAGCTAAATACCCCCACACGAATGAATGATGCTACAAACATGATCATGATCAATTACTAATTTTAAATTAGACAAATATATCTCAGTATTATAGTACTCAGAGGAGCTCGGTGGCGCAGTGGTACAGCGCCTGGCCCATCGATTGCGGAGGTTAAGCAACCCATCCCATGACCAACCCTTGCAAAAGCAAGGGTCGGTCATGGGATGGGTGACCAAATATTTATTATATTGAGCTCCTCCGTGCTTCGGAAGGCACGTTAAGCCGTTGGTCCCGGATGCATTTGCAGTCGTTAGTACCCACCAATCCGCATTGGGCCTGCGTGGTGGGTCATGGTCCATTCTCCTTATCCACCCATAAGGAAGGCCTGTGCCATTAAAATGGCTGATGGTCAACTCAGTATTGTAAGGACATCTATATCTGTTAAGGTATTGATTAAAAATACTCTTTTTCACATTAGTATCTCTTATATTAATTTAACTAATAATTCTTATTGACTTGCAATAAATTAATTAAGATTAAATGTAACAGAATGCTAACATTTGCGCAAAATGAGGCTAAATACCACTAATTTTTCAATATGAAAACGAATCTAAGACTTTGTAGTACGCAATATCCTGCTTTGGAGACATGTCATTTTCTCTTATTGCGAGTAACAATTTTCTAAGGCTGCATTGTCATCTGGATAGCGGGTAACTTAACATGCTTATTATATGCAATTTCCTTGATTGGCTTCGGAGGTCTGATCTTTCTTCCGTGTCGGCCGTCTTTTCTTTGCCAAAGGCCGGATCGGGGGCGGTTGCCGAGCCACCTGTTTCTTTGAGGAGACCCAATGGGTGTGTTGCCGTGGTCCACATTTGATAATCTACCTGTAATCAATGTGGTATGTAAACAAATTATAATCTATATTGACTGACTGCTTGGTAAAATCATCCTTTCATGAAAAAAGTAAATAATTACATTTAACAGGCATCTACCAAAATATAATTATCAACAACCATGAAAATAGAGATGTTTCAGCCTTAGATTTGGCACTGTAATTTTTTTGTTTTTGCATCACCCTAAGATCTACTATTTGGTAGGTTGATTAAGCCGGTATTTAAAGTCATACTTAAAAAGGAACTTAGTTTCGTATCTGTAGACGAGTAAGTAATGACTTGAGTAAAACTTGCAATTTTCAAATGCTTCTTAATTTCTTATATTATATTCACATGCAATTTATAGTATAAACTAATCTTAAATGTAGTTTTAGTGCAGTTTTGGTGCATTTATGATTAATTTATACACACATACATATATTGCATGTGAATATAATATTAGAAGCAATCGAAAATTGCAAGTTTCACTCAAGTCATTACTTACTCGTCTATAAATACGAGGATATAAACAATAGACAGCAAAGGAAAACATATTTGAAGTTTTTTTTACTATAAGTATGCCATTACTTACCAACAACAGCCATACAGTATTGGTCAAAACTGAACAGCCTTTTAGATGGCATCTGTACAATTATCCTGTCGTCTTGTTTTCTAAGAATAGTGCCATAAGTGCCAGCTGCATGAATGTATAAACCACCAAATCCTGTAGATAAAATCTTTCAAATGTACAACTTTACAAAAAACATATTATGATTTACCTTTAGGTATGTTTCATTTAGGTACAGAACAAAGTACAAAAGTCGCATTGTAGCCTTTGTAGCATAAAAATGGCTGATGTGCAAAGTACAAAAAATATTCATACTATAAAACCGCTACATAATACTAAATGGCAATTACCTGGCTCCTTCTCAATGCAATGCACTAAAGTGCCAGTGGGCAATGCTCCTAACACATAGGCATCTCCTTCATTAGCTCTAACTGAAATAAAAAAAAAAATTGTTAGATAAACATCAGATTTTCAAACTAATGGTACACATAAAGCTTCTGACCAGGTATCCTTGGCAATACTCGGGAAGTTTTCAATATATCTCCTTCTTTCATGTTTTCTGTTGCTAATATGTACTTCAGTTTGTCTCCAACAGCAACCAGTGCAATGTGTGAGGTCCTACAGCCATCTTCCATTATCTAGTAAGCATTCAAAATATCTTTATCAGTATCACTTTAGTTAGGTATCTAATTATTATGTTAATACACAATAATTAAGAGCAAGCAATCAGAAAACCTATTATAGATTTATAATACATATGCAAAAATAAACAATATTAAAAATAACGGTACATAATCAGTTTGGAATAAATTACCTGTATGACTTTCTCCTCTTGGGGTGGGCCTTCTTTAGGACCATCTCTGACCCATGATATCCAGTGATATTTGTGTTTGATACCTCCACCAATACCCTTTGCAACTACTCTACCTGAAAAGTATTTAAAGCAAGGGTATCAAACTGAACGTCCACATACTTTTCCAGTCACTCATTGAATTGAGAACGCCACTGGCCACCATTTGACTGGGGTTATTTTTATGTGGGGAACATCATGTCGTTGGATGTGAAGTCCTAAAATTTCTGATAGCAACCAATTTGATTATGGCCTAAAGGCTGATTGCAAATAGAGAAAGGAGAAAAAAAATTTAATCAATTTATGTTATAAGATGACACACCTCCGTGAAAAAATACCAGCGAAACCTCAGTAGGTTCTGCAATGAATTGTCTGTTGTATAACAAGCGAAACAGGTGAAAAACAGCCTGTTCTAATGCATAGACTTCACTACGATGCTGTCGCCTGTTGGCACACCACCGCGAAATACCAGCGAAACCTCAGTAGGTTCTGCAATGAATTGTCTGTTGTACAACAAGCGAAACAGGTGAAAAACAGCCTGTTCTAATGCATAGACTTCACGACGATGCTGTCGCCTGTTGGCACACCACCGCGAAAATAATGACGCGAAACCGCTATGTAGATGTGATCGTCATATATCGACATTGATAGAAGACATCATGATGGAACTACGGAGGTTTCGCAGGTATTGTTTCGTGGCGGAGGTGTGCTAGACATGACACAAACCATTTTATATTTTTAACAAAACAAACGACATTCGAGTTATACTTTGGATTGGATACTTTGGTATAGATAGATTGGACCTTGGATAGGTATTATTGTCCCCGCAATACCCAGTCTTCTTCGTTTTATGATCTGGCGGTTCCCTTGTGGATTTCGCCAGTGTCGTGTATTTTGCTCAGTGTTACGGGCAAAATCTAGTGATCATAGAAGGCCTGAGTTACAAGATCAATCACTAACCAGTAACAGGATCTCTTCCTGCTAAATTCGTAACTTCTAAAGGTTTTACAGTGTATTCTTCAGGGAAATGCACAATACGTCTGTATGCTTTACCAAAACCTGGTTTCGGCTTAACAACGTTAGGTTTGCTTGCAAAGTTTATAGCAGAGACATGTAGTCGCTGTCGACAAACGAGTGAAGACGTAAGAGTTAAATTAGCAAATAGCCTGTTTAGGACCATAGTCATGGCTTTTTCTATATATATTTAATTTATCTTTCTAATAATAAAATTGATAACCAAATTTTGGACTCAAAAATCAAAACAAATTTAATGCAACCACTAACATAACCTCAAAACAGTTCTGTCAAATCTGTCAATGTCAATGAAATGCTCTGTGGTCAACTGCTTATAGCACGAAGTTGTAAGGGTAGGTTCACATCTGACGGAAGATGCGTCGAGCGTATCATCCGTCGCGTCTGTTCGGTCAAAATAGACCTTTCACACCTGACGGAAGATGAGTCGAGCGTATCATCCGTCGCGTCTGTTCGGTCAAAATAGACCTTTCACACCGGACGGAAGATACATAGTGTCAAACAAAATAGACCTGCCACATTACGCGTCTAGTCAGTCAGTTTCTGCGTTTAGAAAGGTTTAATGTATTTGTTTGTATTTTTCTGTTCTGGCGTTACACGACCGATCATACGCGACGCATTTTCCGTTAGATGTAACAGATCAAACGCTATACGCTCGACGTACTAACGCATTATTGGTTGAGTGTGAAAGGTTGAATGTATTTGTATGTATTTTTCTGTTCTGGCGTTACGCGACCGATCATAAGCGACGCATTTTCCGTTAGATGTGTACGGACCCTAAGGCTTAGAGCATGCTCTAAGAGGTAAGGTACATTTTTTACTTGGGTCTTCGATCGATCGGTACATACAATGCGATTAATTTAACAATGTACGGACGGCAGCACTTCGGGTTATACAGTTAAACTACGAAAACAGCTTTTATTACGTAGGGAATAAAGGCGGTCTCAAGGTCAACATGTATAGTCTGAGGTGCCGTCGTATGTACAATTGAAGTAGCTAACTTCAGAACGCTTGTGGTACCAAAACGACGTATTTTACCACTGACCTGAAAAAATGAAGTTGACTGACTATCGCAATGTATGTACGTACAGGGGCTCTATCGGCTAAAAAAATCCAATGCATGGCAATAAATAAATTAAAAATATGCAAATTAATGTAATTAATTATCGTACTCTAACGTAACGTTTAGGGGGAGCGTGGCCTTCTCAGGACTATAAAGGCCGCACCTCTCCATACGCAGGTCACACCGGGCCGGTGTGTGTGGAGAATCAATAAAAATAAGGAAAATCATCTGAAAAGTTCGGTTTTATTAATAAGAGCGCTGAACAACAAATAATGTGTCAGCCACAAAAAAAAATCACTTCAGTGGTGTCAGCACAGCAATCATAAATTTAAAGTGATTGTGCACATTGTCAGATAATCAGATTAATCTATGGAAGTAATAAGTAATACTATTATTACACCTCCATGGATTAAGCGCACTGTATATTATTATATATTGAGATCTTGATTATTTTTTCCCTAGTTACAAAGTATATTTTTGTTTCTTTTTTGTAGAAAAGTGTTTCTGAATGCTTTAGATACCATTGCGTAATAAAAAATTAAGTAGTTACCAAAAGCGCCCTCTGGCGGCAATTTTTTGTCCAAAAATACATCGTGAATGTGGCGTGTGTTGTTTGGAATATTGTGAGTCGTAAAATATTAAAAGCTTTCAAAGGATACTTGTTTCTTGTAAAAAGTGTATTTCTTGTGTGCCAGAATACCAATCTGGCAAGAAACTATCTGTGACTACAAAGAACTAAGCGATAAAAGTGCGTTATTTTTGGTATTTGTCATATGTTGCATGCCTGCCTTGGAGTCTTGAGAAGGACAAAAAAAATAATCAGTTATTCTGATGCTAAATTGATAATGTTGTAAGTTTTTATTATTCATAATTCTTTGTTTTAGTGTTAAAAACACTAAGGAAATAATAGTTTACTCATGGTGATGTTATGTATAGCTCGTAATATTAAGTCAGGTTAATAAAGTCACTGATGTCTTTGGAAATCGTTACCGTTAGCCTAAATTGTTAAAATAATAATTCTAAGAGCTTCATTTGCTCAAATATTTATACCAAAGTGTCTTGCTGAGAGGTTGAGGTTAAGATAGTATATTACTTTTTTGTTACAGAAATAGACACAACCAGTCTTCCGGCACGTTATTACGTTTTCTCCTTACTATGAGGTGCCTTAAAAATGAATCTTGAGCTCTAAATCGGCAACACATCATTATGGTTATTAGAGCTGAAACCCAATAACAGCATAATGAGTCACAATTTGGCTGGAATGCCATCCTACAGGCTGCCAGGCCCTGGATTAGGACCTCCTGATTTTAAGCCTCCTATGGATACTCCAACACCACCGGCTTCAGCACCCAGTAACCCTAAAAAGCGGAGAAAAACATCAAATGCTAACAATGCTCTGACTCCTCAACCCCCACCTACTGCACAAGATCTTCTGCCACCACCTCTGACTGGATATGGTGACACTATTGTGGCTTCAAATCCTTTTGATGATTCTCCTTCTACAGTCTCCCATAATGGCCCGATGATGAGCCAAAACGGGCCCATGATGAGTCAAAATGGCCCCATGGGAATGTTGGGTCCTATGCACAGTATGGGTGGACCTCCTATGAGACACATGAGTCCTTCCCCACATAGTATGAGCCCTATGATTCAACAAATGCCACCGAGAGGAGGAATAAGCCCCATGGGAAACATGAGTCCAATGGGTCACATGGGAGGAATGTCACCAATGGGGGGACCAAATATGGGTATGAGTAACCACAGTATGGGCCCTGGAATGGGTCCGAATTCAAGATCAATGGGTAGTCCTATGAGTCCTATGAATTCTATGCCAATGGGTTCACCTATGTCTTCTGGTCCTATGGGTAGTCCAATGAATATGGGATCTATGGCTGGGAGCCACATGAGCAACAGCCCTATGGGTCCACCGATGCATAGCCCTCTTGGTGGTGGTTCAATGAATGGGCCTATGAACGGTCCAATGGGAGGTGGAGGACCGGGCATGAATGTACCTCGAATGAATGGACCGATGGGGCCAAGCTGTTCAAATGGTTCAATGGGACCTACAACGTCTATTATGTCATCAAACCCAATGCAAAGCGGTGGAATGGGTCCTGGCCATTGTGGCCCTATGAGACATGGAAGTCCAATGGGTTCAGCGATGGGGAGTGGACCTATGGGTGGTAATGGACCGATGACATCAATGGGCCCTGGGCCTCCATATGGTGCCAGTCATATGAGTCACGGAGGACCTATGGGAATGGGAGGGAACGGTTCAATGGGAATGGGACCAGGTCCAGGTAACTCAGGAAATTGTGGACCATTAGCAGGAATGATAATGCACATGTCAGCTCAGGGAGGCCAAGGTGTCGGTCCCATGGGCCAGGGAATGGGAATGTTTGGACCAAAACCGATGCCTGTGAGTGCTGGAAAAGTGTATCCACCAGATCAACCAATGGTTTTTAATCCCCAAAATCCAAATGCTCCACCAATCTATCCTTGTGGAGTATGTCACAAAGAAGTTCATGATAATGATCAAGCAATATTGTGTGAATCTGGATGTAACTTTTGGTTCCATAGGTAAGATTTGCATTATTTCAATTTTAAATTAAGCATTGAATACTCATAAAACTATAAAAAAATATTATTACACTAATCATGTTAAATTTTCAGTATCATAACTTATTTGATTGATAAATTAAAAACAACAGTATGTAACACTTGTTACATACTGTTGTTTTTAATTTGAGGTAACTTACAACATTGAGATAACTTACTTAAGTTACCACAATGTTGGTAATGTTGACCTTATTTCTTTTTGCAGAGGGTGTACTGGTCTAACAGAGCCTGCGTTCCAGTTGTTGACGGCGGAAGTGTATGCGGAGTGGGTGTGTGACAAGTGTTTGCAGTCTAAGAACATACCCCTTGTGAAGTTCAAGCCATAGCGCTACGCCGCGCCCCCCTCGCCTCTCTTAATGCCTCCTATTTGAGTTGCAATTATTTTATACATTTAAGGCAAATTGGGACATTTTTTTATGACTGGGTTGTAAGAAAATGTTTGTCAGAAAAAAGGCAATATCTAGTCCCTGTGTCTGTAGCCGTTAACTCATCACAACTATTTATTTCACTTCATTAGCTAAAATGGACACTAATGGTAAGGAATCTGATTAATTTGCTTGGTAAAGTATTGGTATGTGAGTAGTCTTACTTAGAAAGATCTCATGTTGGATAGTAATTTAAAATTAAGAAACTTTTGGGTTTTGATTGAGACTTGAGTTAAATTTAAAGAATCTTTGCCACATTGTGAATTTTCTGAATTGATTTGCAATTTATACGAGAATACAGACGGTCCTGTTGTCTAGTCTGTAATGATTATCGCTTATTTATTTGTAATTTAGGAGCATCGTGTGAAATTGCAATTAGCATGAGATTCACGGCGCGTGTTCCTGCGTTAAGCATATCTGTTAAAAGCAATTTAATGTGATATTTTCAGTATGAAAATATTGCCAGCACATAGACACAAAAGTTGAGGTTAAGCAATATGATCAAGGAGTTTTGCCTGTTGTGTGCCGCTTTAGTCTCTGTGCATATTGTAAATATCTACTAGATAGTAAGTAGATTAAACACTTTCCGCCTTATAAGTGGTGACCTATATGTGTACAGCCAAACTTTGAAGTCTGCGGTAGTGGTCCGTGGTCGGAAGCTCTGCATAGAACTTTGGTCGCGCCTTACTTTGTGGTGCCACCAATTTTCTCACAGTAATCGTTAGGTGTTCGGTAGTTTCGCGGTAGTTATAATGACGTACTTATCACTTCGGTGCCCTAATTTTGCTTGTAATATTATGCGCATTATTTTAACTTGTACATAAAATGAATCCATACGCTTTGTTAAAAGTAAGAGTGTTAATGTGTTTGTCAATTTTTTAAACTTTTGGAGATTTTTTAATCAGTAAGGAATGTAAATATGTGGTTAGTTTTATAATATTTGAGATTATAAAGTGTCGGCGAATTGGCTCCACGGATTCGTGCGGTTGTGACTTAACTTGTGTGTAGCATTCAGCTAGTTAATTTTTAATAAACGTGAATGTCATTAATTTCGTAGACATCTTCTAAGGCGATAGTAATAATATAGACTTGTTATTCAAAGTCAACTTACATAGATCAAAATACATACAATATTATTTTTAAAGAATATAATATTTTCATTTTTTAAATAACTACCTACTATTTTGGGACAAGATAGATCACAATATCAGAAAAAATATATAAACTAATAATTATTTTATTTATTACATTTAAAAAAAAAGAGGAAAAAGATGAAAAAATAGCTATTTACATATTGATAGTTAGTATGTTTACTAATAACAATTTATAAGACAATTTATTATTATCAAGTTTTTAGATTCGTTATATTGATTACTAAAATAAAACGCCTTTTAATTATTAATATTTATGATTAATTTGGTGCCAGTTAATTTTTTATTCAACATTTGTTTCTTTTATAAAAACAACTGTTTTTAAGTGTGTGTATTTTATGAATACAACTACTGATATAATTATTCATGATACATTTTTATACAAACTGGAAGTTATTGAATACATTTTTATAAAAATAAACTATAACGGCATAAAAACATGTTTATGTATTTGTATCCTTTTCTATTAAATTTAAAACAAACTCGTATAATGTCAATATTAATGTCATTTGACATTATTTTGTATTTTGATATTTTTCTGTCTATAAGTTCATGGTTGCTCCTCAAAAAATCTGATTTTATTTGATTTTGTTTATAGGAATGTATAATTATCCGTATTCCAAAATAGAAAACGAAAAAATTGTACTTAATAACATCTAAAGTTCTTTTAGGTTATAAAAACAACTCGATTGATCCGTGGCTTGGTTGCCTACACCCAAAACGACGGAACGCACTTCTGTGTTATTCTTCAGACGATAAAAAAATGTCGTATACAATTTCTTAATTGTATACTCTAATGCTCTGGCACTCATTCGCGATTTTGTAAATGTAATTGTAGCGCACATCTTATTACGTCTGTTTAATCTTACTTGTCTTATTTGGTAAACAATCTTAACCCAACTCTTTATTCAAAAAATCAATTATATTTTATACAACCAATGGTTGTCTACACATAAATTACGCAAGAAATTGCTAATTTATTAGTGACAAAATTGATATAATAAAACGAGAATATGATCTGCCTTTCTATTGTCTAATTTCAAAATCTATCGCAATCGCTTTCAGGATGAAACACATTGATGCTTCTTTTTGGCACAAATAAAAACATACCAAAGAAATGCAGCAATGTATCGGATCCAACTGTCAAATGAAAGCGATTGCGATAGATTTTTAAATTAGACAATTAGCCCCCTGGTGCGAGCTGATTTTTTTCTAGTAAAATATTTAGTATTAATAAGACAACATATTTTTAAGTAACATTTACTAAATAGAACAAGTAAGGATAAACATACTTGTAGAAATCCATGTAAGCAGACCAGAACTATTATTATTGTAATTTTCCTGTTTATCTTATACTTTTACACCAAAATAAAAAGCTGAAACCGACTAGACGTGCGTATACGTGATAGACGTGAATATGTAACTAATAATATTAGTTTACCGCTTGCCTTGGGCGTGCACGTAGCGGCGTTTATGCGGTTTACCATCTCTAGTTTAGTTATACAACGAACGCAGTGCAACTTGCACGTGTACACACGACGGCACCTCAAACTACATGTTGACCTTGAGACTGCCTTTATGCCGTACGTAATAAAAGCTGTTTTCGCAGTTCAACTGTATAACCTGACGTGCTGTCGTATGCACGCGTATGCGTCTGCCCCCCTAGCATCTCCGACGAAACACGATATATATCGCGTGATATAGCGTTTTATCGACACTCGACTGTCAACATCCATGTCTTTTGACAGTTAAACGTGATAAATCGCTATATCATATCGCGTTTCGGTGGTCATGCTAGGGGGGCTTGTGGGCTTCGTCCTTAATTGGGTATTTATACTTGAGAATGAATTCTACTTTTAAGCAAAAAGGGAAGTTTTTTTTCTGACTAAAATTCTGACTCGATTTAACGAATTTGACTATGATTTCTAAGACTCCAAAATCAAAATGCTCCAGTGACAAAATAGTGTTGATTTTTAGAATCCACACGTTATTAAAAAAAAAGTTATGGAAACATTATTATAAAAACATTTTTTGCTTAGATAATCACAAATTTCTTTTGCACGCCATACATATGGGCCGCGCGGTGTGAACTGTGACGTCACTATTCTGATGGGGCGTTTTCACGCGGCCGCCATGATGTCAACATTCAAAGAATCCTATCTCAATAGATATTGATCGCAGAAAAAATATGTTGCTCTGATATTTTTTTACGATTACTTATTTACGGCACAGGTTTACAATCCATACAGTTGGCCAACGCTTTTGATGTCGGACGACACAGCCGCCCGTGGTGTAGGTACTTACGCTATCAGCCGCAAATGTGCAAGGGGTGTCAAAAAAGAAAAATAAAATAAATGTGGTAATTATGTACTAATCAATTAAAAAGCACCTATTTATAGCTAATAACATTTACATTTGTTGAACTGCCAGATGTCGTGACACTTTTTTTTAGATGTTTTCAGTTTTCTTTTAATTATGCAATTGCACTCGGATGAACAAACTTATAAGTTTGAGGGAAACATAGAATGGCCGTAATTTAAATTCTACCATACTTAATACGTTAGATAATTTCTCTAAAATATTGTTTCTAATAAATGTATGAAAATTCTGCCTAAAATGGTTTTCTAGTTCATTACAGTAGTCAATAAAATCAACTGTAGCCCACCAAAAGAATCACGCGAAGTACCTAGGTACTATATTATGCACGTTGGCGTTTTACACGGACGCGTCGATTCTCAGCGTTCGAGTGCGCATACGGGGGCCGCGAACCGCGCCGCCCAACCCCCCGCGAAATCCCCTCCATCTACTCAAGTATACATTCGTTTCCCAACTGTATGGACAGTAAAACTATGCTATCGGTGTGCATTCACATAAATGCAAAGCTTAACTTATGCCTCGCGAACTAAAAAAACATAAAATTGGCCCAGTCTACCCTCTGGGTACATAGAATGTTGATCAGATCAGTTGGGTGTGTATAGCGATCTGAATATCCTCCATTCAATCCCTGGATGGCCACCATCAGATAACAGTGTAAATCGACTGGCTTCCTTAATTATCTGGCCACCACTGTGTAATTCCGAACATGGAAATAGCAAAATTGGCACCTACATTTCTTAAATAAATTTGCTGTTTGTTGTATTACTTTGGGGTAGAAGTACGATATTTAAAATGTATGAGTTATTTAGCACAGTTATAATTAACGTCTTGTAAAATACAGATTGTGTTTTCTACTTGTATAAGTATTTGTCAGCAGCATGTTGGGTCCCCACTACATGTCTGTCAAATTTTCTCAATCAACTTTGAACCTAACATTAAACGTGTTGAGGTAAAAAGACATTTAATACTTATAGAAAACCTGATGTGCTGTTGACTTTACAATAAAATTGGTGTAAAGGTTTTTATCAATATTATTACTTTCTTCAAGTGAGTTTTATAAAAATAATTAACTGTAATAGTTGTCTTGTACCTAACTAACAATTTTTATTTCAATATAAGGACAGATTGAAATTAGGGACTACATCCGTAATTAAAAAACAATACTCAAACGACCCTAGGAACACACTGCGTTGAAATAGAGCTCTGTGATTGGTTCGTTTGTTTTACGTATTACGTGTGATTGGTAGTTGGGATCGCGCCTCCACTGGCACTGTGACACCTCAATCAAAGTATTTCTGAATACGGGTGACATTTCCTCCGTACGCATGGTCATATTTACTTATCTCTTGTCTCAAAGAAACAGGTGTTGTTCGGTAGAATGGCGGATTGCTAAATCTATAAGTCACTTGACGGATGAAATGCATTTCTCGTTTTTGCGAACAGGGGCTCTATCGGCTAAAAACATTGAAGTTCATGTTAACTGTGTTTTGACAGATGTATGTAATACATTGCTACTTGGTTTTGGCACAAATAAAAACTTACCAAAGAAAAGTAGCAATGTATCACATACATCTGTCAAAACACAGTTAACATGAACTTCAATGTTTTTAGCCGATACCGCCGCTGAGCCTTTTGGACGATAGAGAAGGAATTAAAGATACGTATGCATCAGTCGTTCCACATCAAGGTTGCTTGAAAACAACGCAAGCATAACATAAGCAGTACCTATACTAAGATGTATAATTCAAATGGACCTCAGAGTCAGAAAACTAGCCTTGCACACCACCTTTCTGTTTTTTTTCGTATATATATTTTATTGGAGCACCATGACATGTATTTCAATGAAGACTACTAATCATGTTAGGCTGGCCCCAGACCTACCGGTTTCATTTCTTTGCTTTGCTGTTTTAGTGGAACAGGGGCTACCAGCTAACGCATCGAACTTCGAAAAGTCTGCCGGGTTTCAAATTAAAACAGATAAATTTAGCCCCAATCGGGCCAAAATGGCGAACCCTAATTTATGATGTCACACGAACATCGATATCTTCTAAATAACTACAATACGAAACTTCTTACTTCGATTTATCTGTTTTAAGTTGAAGCCCGGCAGATATTCCGAAGTTCGATGTGTTAGCCGGTACGGCCCCCTGTTCTACCAGAACAGCAAAACAAAGTAATGAAACCGGTAGGTCTGGGGCCAGCCTTATGAAGGATAGTCCCATAATGTCTCCTACACACTGAGCCGACGGCCTATTTACGGTACAAATTCTTGCCGAGCGCAGGCAAAGCCGCCGCCCGCGGCGCCAGTTTTGCCCACCGGCTCAGTGTGTAGGAGACACACTGTAACCTTCTGATGTAATCATCAAAGCATTCGAAGGTTTTAATGCTCATAGCATTTTGGCGCTGACTGTACATACATAAGTTTTCATATTTGTAGTCGAACCATACTTTGGGTCGCACGGCATCGGTAGTATTTATTTGCCAATAAGTATGTATAAAAAAATTCACAATGTTTGTTATTTGTGGGTAGTCTACAGAACGCACAACTCAAACTTGCCCCGTTGTGTCTCTGTTTACTAGTCGCTTTGCTAAACGAATAAGCCCGATGAGTAAGAATTAAATAAATTTTTCCTCAACTTTATTTTAGGCAAATGACATCCGATAGAGCCGTAGCTAGGTACAGCTCGCGCAAAATACCTTATTTTATTACCACGTGACTTGCGCAGTAGCAATTTTAAGTACGCACGACGGCACCTCAGACTATACATGTTGACCTTGAGACCGCCTTTATGCCCTACGTAATAAAAGTTGTTTTCGCAGTTTAACTGTATAACCTGACGTGCTGTCGTGCGTACAACAATGTTTAGAGCGCAAGCCTCATTGTCTATGTTTGGACTAAGTTATATTGCGCGAGCTTAACATCCATTTTTATGCCTGCGTTGAGACTTAAGGCGTAAAATAAAATAAATGCCTATCAATTTGTACATATAATTAAATTGTATCTTCTAATGTTGCTTATAAACTGTACAGTTAATTATAAATTAGATTATAATGTCTTAAGGTTCGGCCATGAATGTAATAACATAACTTTAATTGCCGCCAGAACATCACAATTGGTTCACGGGGACTGCTTTGTATTATATTATTTCTTCACGTGTAAATGTTACTTACGTGTTACTTAAATCTGCGACGCAACTGTTGTGAATGATAACAAGTTCTTTATAAGAATATTTTTATGGAGTCTAGTAGAACGACGTCAGTGGTCTTATACTTGTGCATAGTTTATTTTGTATTATGTGAATAATAACAAGCAATAATAAAATTGTTATCAAGGAATTTTATTTTATTGTATTTTACCCATCTTAAAAATTTAAAAGTATAGACTAAAGGAAATTGCTCGGTAGAAACGAATTGGTTTTAAACAGTTCTTCTGTACCTCAAAGAGAAAAACGGAACCCGTAATTTTGCTGATTCACAAATCGTCCACCAGTCGGCGCACTACC
This sequence comes from Catoptria pinella, assembly GCA_963556745.1. Classification (NCBI taxonomy): domain Eukaryota; kingdom Metazoa; phylum Arthropoda; class Insecta; order Lepidoptera; family Crambidae; genus Catoptria; species Catoptria pinella. The sequence continues at coordinate 8,181,568 of OY750774.1, read as the reverse complement.
GCTAAATTGGCGCTAGTGTAGATGTGAACCTGTCATTTTGTTGTTTTTAGTGTTTACTGTCAATTCTTGGATGTTGGAAGCGGAATTATCGTAAATAGCCATTTTTCTTCCAACACATTTTGGTTTTCTTCAATCTTTAATTCGTTTACTGTCTAACTTCCATAATAATAATTATTATTATTATTATCAACCAGTTTATAGACATAATTGAAAAATAACCGGAACCACATAACCCATTGCACACCACGTACAAAAGATCTCCATCTACAACAGCGACACCAAGCGAGATAAATTCTCGTGTCATCCTGCCATTCAAGTAAACCTTGATCCTCAATACTATATCAATGGATCCTCATGAAATCTTATATGATTCAAATTCAACTGTTTGTTTTGCTATTGCCGGTGACAATGGCGGATAGAGATACCTACAATGCAAAAAAGAGGGCGCTACAGTCACCAGAGAAAAAAAAGGAATTTTCGGTTCTAAGCTACTAACGCATGTAATAAATTAATTAGTCTAATATAGAATTAGATGGGCGTTAGGTTGAATTCACTCCAAACTTACTACCTAAAAGGCGCTGAATCGCTGATCCATCGGAAATTAATCAGGAACTAAGAAATTGAAAATAAGTTTTGAGTATCATTATATTGACTGTATTTAAGTATGGCATACATTTGTACACTAAATCTATGTTAAAGAAAATAATTTTATTTTTATAAACAATATTTGTGTAGACTTTGTCTAAATAAAATTACTTAATACATTGATGTGTGAGGATATAAAATTAAATCAAGGAATCAAGTTTGTCAGAAGATGCATAATTAGGCACTTAATTGTAAAATGTTTACAAAAGAATACCAAGTGGGTAACATTAATTTATTACATATTAACAATCAACAGCCATTTTATTTTAAATTGAATCAAATACTGCCTTTGCCTAAGGTCAATCAATTGATTAAATATGTAATTATAACTGAAGTGTTTGTACTAAGTTTACATCAAGATCTCTTTCATGTGAATTAATTAACAGTAGCTAGTTATCACAATCAAAAAAGCAGATCATATTATTTACATGAGATATTTATAGTAAATATAAATGTAACAATAAATGTTTATAATGAAAATTATTTGACTATTAATGAAATAAAAATGATTATTCTATGGCAGGCTGTACATTTACGCCACTCTCAACATTACAGCATACATGTACTTAGTTTTGTGCTTATAGTTACATATTAAGATTAAAACTATCCATTACACCAATCATGAATATCATAATATTATTTTAAATCAGAGACAACAAAAGTATAATAAAAATGTTTTAGTGCCAATTTTTGGGGCTTAATGTTGAAATGATAAAAATAAAAAATAATTAATTTGAAAAAATATTGAATAATTCCATAGTGTTTTATCACAAGAAAGAAAATTATTTGAAAAATAGCATTCCCAATTTAATTAACCATAATCTGTTCCAAATGTAGTTAGTCCCTTGTTTTGTATAGCAAATGCAACAGCTGCATCAATAAAATCATAATGATTACTTAAAGTGTTTTCATCACCATCAAATTCTTCACTTGCATTATGGATATTTCCAGAGGCAGTAAAATACTGACAAGAACTGGAAGAATCTGGGAAGAATGCAAATTGATCCAAATCATTATCTTTCTTTATACTTTCATGTGGCCACAACAAATCAGACAAAGGGGATTCATCTGTTTCAAGTTTATTACTGGATTCTATGTTAAGAACTTCATCGTCGGAATGCACAGGACTGCTTGAAGGTGATAAAAATCTATTTTTATTATTTGAACTTTTCAAATTCTGTTCTTCATTCTCACTGTTACTATTACTGTTGGAATTTGAGGTATTTTGTAAACCGTGAGCTGAAATTGCCATTAGGATTCCCTCATTTTCTATAGTGTTATCTCCTGGTAGATTATTAATGAACTCTGCAACATCCAAAGCCAGAAATCTTGAATTGTCCATATCAGGCGGAAGTGGTGGGTGTGTCCATGAGTCTAGTACACGATTTATTGTATTGTCCACAAAACCTTTAGCCATCTGAAAGTAATTATAATTTAATAAGTTAATGATAATATAACAATGGATTAAAATATAAGTGCTTTTTTTTAAATAATTACCTGTCTTGCTTGCCAGCGGGCTATACATTGGTCTTCACAGTAGCTGTTTGAAACCACCATGGACATAGGCATTACTACATGTTCACTGTTTGTAGTGAAAGTGGAACTAGATCTATTATTGTCAAAAGAGCTTATATATCTGGGGTACTGTAAATTATCTGTACTTATTCTTGTACTCGGCGTAAGGAGAGATTTATCAGTATCTGTAATTACAGAGTCTAAAGTGTTGAAATCTTGTTTCAACAGATAATCGCCCAGTATCTCTAGATTTTGTTCAGTGTTACCAACAAAGCTATTGGAACAGTCTTTGATTTCTGAAGACGGTCCAGCTCTATCAGATTCGTTCATTAATGTCGAAGAGCTAGCTCGGCTCGAGTCACTTGTTTCATTTTTCAGGTGATATTTGCCTTTAACTTGCCACGCAAAACGTGCTTTCTTGAGTGGGCGCTCAGTACTAGACGAAGCGTCGCCATTTTCTTGTCGTTTTGATGAAGATTCTCCCACTGAATCCGAAATATTCATTACGATAACTATACAAAATGATTTATTTTTTGCTTCTCCGAAAGTATCATTAGTAAACAAACACTGACATCACTAATTAGCAACATATGATTGAATGACAAGTACTTAATTAGGCATCCGTAAACTCCGTATTTTAAAACCACTTATTTTTTATTGATTTTTATGTTAATAAACGTTAGCTTTTAGTCATAGTTTTAGACATTTAAAAGTTTATTTGGTCACAATTAACGCAAATTGTTAAAATACAAAGAATGTCACCACAGCTGTGATAGCTTGCCAGTCTATTTTAAACAAAAAAATATATATATTTTTATCTATGGCAAACCAGTCCCCCCCGCAACCAATCCAATTCAAAAATAACAGAGAGAAGGAAAGGAAAGGAACGTAGTCTGTGATTTTATTGCATTGCAGTCATGGCGCGGGAAATTAAAAATTAAAGTATGTACGTACCATAGACTTAGAAAAATTTTCGCTGCGCTCAAGAAGACCAATAGAGCGTGGAAAAGAGAAGTTATCGTTATACGGACACGGTCTATGAAAATAAGAGACATAGGATCAAGTGACAGTGTGCCAACATTTTTTACAGTAAGAGCCCCTAGCGTCCCGTCTTGCAAATGAGCAATCACATTCTGCTTAAAATATTTGAGAATCTTAATTAGAATTTTTAATAAAGGTATCGTGGAGCCACGGTGTCTTGTTCTTTATGTAATTGTGATGTGACAAAAATAAACACTCCAAGTAATCACACTTTTCACAGGTAAATAAGATATTGCCACACATTTCTTTAAAAACAAAATTTTGCTACATTTATTCGTTTATCGACGAAGAAAACAGTATGGAACATAGTTTATTAATTTCATTTGCCATATATAGTCATATTTTATATGTACAATAAATAATTTAGTTTATTTTACGTAAAATAGTAAAATGTTGTTTTACGATAGGGCTTGACTAACTGATGACGTCACGAGTATCGATAAAATCGATAAACTAGGACTGGCAGTCCAATTTGCCATACTATTTATTTTTGATGTATTTTTATTATATTTTTTTTGAAAATAAAGACCATTTTAAGAAACTGATTTCGTTATTTTCAAGTTTTAATTGATTCTGCCTATTTTTTAAACTTTTCTAAAATTTTACCGGATGTGACGTAGCTAGAGCTTGAACAACGAAATATGTCTTTGCCTACACACCAGAAAAAGGTGAGCATGCGAACGTCCGTGCCACTTGCATAATTCCTTCCTAAAACCACCTAGAAGTAATGTACCGATGATTTACGTTTTTATTTTAGGTTTCGTTATGATTGTGACGGCTTCCCCGGCAGAATTATTTACAAAAACATGTGGGCCGGAGATCCGCCACTTTTTGAGGTAATGTTTTGGTTAAATCGTCGAATTCCAGATCAATCCGAGCCTATACCGGTGGGTTGATGTATTTGTAGCCGTCACATTCATTGTGACAGCTACGAATACATTCGTTGCTCATGTGACGCAACCGGGACAAAGATATCGCGATCTAAAGTTTTAAAAGCATGCGAACCTCCAGTTCATACTATTTTTGTAATGTAAAGTCTAAAATATTGGTGAAAATTGTATTCAGATTAAAAATAAACAGATTTTCTTAACCGTTTGATCACGATAAACGTCCCGAAAACATATTTCCACGATATCTTCATTCGTTTTAGAGAAATTTGCAATTTTTTTACTATGAATAATCAAAGTGTAGGGTGACCAAATTGTCAGTCGGTCGGTCGGTCGAAACTGGAGGCGCGGCAAGCGAATTCGGTAATCAGTTGTGACGACGAGCTGAGATGGATTCGCTTACCGCGCCATTTGTTTCTAGAAAATGTAAGTTAAAGTTTTTAGATATTATGAAAGGCTAATTTTGTTGACATATTGTTGAAGTTTGATTTGCCTACGTACTCGAATCGTAAAAAACTACTTATAGTTCATTAATCAGAATGTTACTGACTAAGTAGGTACATATCTAAGTACCTATGCAAAAGGTAAGTACCTATTTAAGTTTTTGGTAGGTATTTTGCTTAGGTATTTTGTAATTTTATGAAGATGTGCCAGTAGTGAATTTACTAATATTATAAATGCGAAAGTCCGTTTGTTTGTTTTTTTCTTACGCCTTCATGTCTTTACTACTAAACCGATCACCATGAAATTTTGCATACACGTTGTTAGGGGTACAGTAAAGTTTATAGGGTACCTTTCATCCCGAAATGCACGTGTGTGAAAAACGCAGTGTTTCCACGCAGACAAGGTTGCGGGCGGTCGCTAGTCATAATCATGTTCCTTTATTTCCCAGAATATGATAGTATACATTAATGACATATAAGATAAGATCTGCTACTCTGCCTCCATCAGGTGTGGATATATGTTAGTACTTACCTAATTATAGAATTTAAGAAAGACCTAATTAGAAAAATTAACGTCATCAAAATCAATTTACTTATTTACTCAAACAAAAAAGTACGTGTACGTAAGTGAAATCACGTTAATACTGTAGGTATGATATTATTTTTGTGCTTGTCCATATAAATATATTATGTCATACATTACACACCCACCCATTAATAATTATTCGAACTATACGCAATGTTTTAATTACCTACCTACGAATCCTACTATACTGAGTTGAGTGCACTAACCACCTGCGCCATCGACCTACAATACAACTACGGGTTGTAGTTATATTGTAGGTCGATGGCGCAGATGAAAAATTGGATTGTAAATGTCAATATCACCACTATGTAAGCCACTCAGAAAGACGTAAGTAGGTACAGTCATCGATAACATTATTAAGTAGTGTACACAACACTATTTCACTCACACATTTGCACTTCGTTTTTCGCATCACTTGTTCATTGACATTGTTGTTCTTTGACATTCTATTTCTATGGTACGTACATAATGCAATAAAATTGACAATTTACTTAATGCTCTAAGGGCCACTTTTACGAAACACTAAACATGTTTAGGAAATATGTTAAAGCTATGTTAAATACATTTAAGGAATCAGAGTCTTTCACCACTTACTAAACGTGTTTACCGAACTGTCAAAGTTAAATGCCCAATTTTGGTTGTTTAATTTGCTAAATACATTTAAGAGCTTGTCATGAGAAAGAGAGGTTATGTGATTTCTTAGTTTATTTTAACTTGATTTATGAGACTTTTAGTGGGATGATGATGATGAAGATATAATAATCTATTTAAATAGGCCGAGAGCATTGCGATTTGTCGGAGACAGAACAAATTTTATTGAAACTATGTCACACAAAAAAATGTCGCATCCCTAAACGTATTTAGCTAAACAATGGTATTTCAGATGTGGTGAAAGCATAGAAATAGAATGTCAAAGAACAACAATGTCAATGAACAAGTGATCCGAAAAACGAAGTGCGAATGTGTGAGTGAAATAGTGTTGTGTACACTACTTAATAATGTTATCGATGACTGTACCTATTTACGTCTTTCTGTGTGGCTTACATAGTGGTGATATTGACATTTTCAATCCAATTTTTCATCTGCGCCATCGACCTACAATACAACTACAACCCGTAGTTGTATTGTAAGTCGATGGCGCAGGTGGTTAGTGCACTCAACTCAGTATCGTAGGATTCGTAGGTAGGTAATTAAAACATTGTGTATAGTTCGAATAATTATTAATGGGTGTGTAATCTATGACATAATATATTTATATGGACAAGCACAAAATAATATCATACCTACGGTATTAACGTTATTTCACTTACGTACACGTACTTTTTTGTTTGAGTAAATAAGTAAATTGATTTTGATGACGTTAATTTTTCTAATTAGGTCTTTCTTAAATTCTATAATTAGGTAAGTACTAACAGATTTCCACACCTGACGGAGGCAGAATAGCAGATCTTATCTTATTTGTCATCAATGTATACTATCATATTCTGGTAAATAAAGGATTATCCCGCGACCTTGTCTGCGTGGAAAGTTTTTTGCTATCCCTCGGGAACAATCCTTTTTTTCGGGATGAAAGATACCCTTTAACCTTTTCTGTACCCCTGACAACGTGTATGCAAAATTTCATGATGATCGGTTCAGTAGTTAAGACATGATGGCGTAACAAACAAACAAACAAACGGACTTTCGCATTTATAATATTAGTAAATTTACTACTGGCACGTCATCTTCATTAAATTACAAAATACCTAAACAAAATACCCACCATAAACAAAAATAGATACTTACCTTTTGCATAGGTATTTAGATATGTACCTACCTAGTCAGTAACAATCTGATTAATGAACTATAAGTAGTTTTTTTACGATTCGAGTACGTAGGCAAATCAAACCTCAACAAATATGTCAACAAAATTAGCCATTCATAATATCTAAAAACTTTAACTTACTTTTTCTAGAAACAACCGGCGCGGCAAGCGAATTCAATAATCACTGCACGCTATATTGATGGTGACTTCTCAGCTCGTCGTCTCACCGAATTCGCTTGCCGCTTCTCCATTTTCGACCGACCGACTGACGATATGGTCACCCTACACTTTGATTATTCAAAGTAAATAAATTTGCAAATTTCTCTAAAACGAATGAAGATATCGTGGAAATATGTTTTCGGGACGTTTATCGTGATCAAACGGTTAAGAAAATCTGTTTATTTTTAATCTGAATACAATTTTCACCAATATTTTAGACTTTACATTACAAAAATAGTATGAACTGGAAGTTCGCATGCTTTTAAAACTTTAGATCGCGATATCTTTGTCCCGGTTGCGTTACATGAGCAACGAATGTATTCGTAGCTGTCACAATGAATATGTGACGGCTACAAATACATTAACCCACCGGTATAGGCTCGGATTGATCTGGAATTCGACGATTTAACCAAAACACTAACTCAAAAAGTGGCGGATCTTCAGCCGGCACCGGGGAAGCTGTCACAATCATAACGAAACCTAAAATAAAAACGTATATCATCGGCACATTACTTCTAGGTGGTTTTAGGAAGGAATTATGCAAGTGGCACGGACGTTCGCATGCTCACCTTTTTCTGGTGTGTAGGCAAAGACATATTTCGTTGTTCAAGCTCTAGCTACGTCACATCTGGTAAAATTTTAGAAAAGTATTAAAAATAGTCAGAATCAATAATACTTGAAAATAACGAAATCAGTTTCTTAAAATGGTCCTTATTTAAAAAAAAATATAATAAAAATACATCAAAAATAAATAGTATGGCCAATTGGACTGCCAGTCCTAGTTTATCGATTTTATCGATACTCATGACGTCATCAGTTAGTCAAGCCCTATCGTAAAACAACATTTTACTATTTTACGTAAAATAAACTAAATTATTTATTGTACATATAAAATATGACTATATATGGCAAATGAAATTAATAAACTATGTTCCATACTGTTTTCTTTGTCGATAAACGAATAAATGTAGCAATATTTTGTTTTTAAAGAAATGTGTGGCAATATCTTATTTACCTGTGAAAAGTGTGATTACTTGGATTGTTTCTTTTTGTCACATCACAATTACATAAAGAACAAGACACCGTGGCTCCACGATACCTTTATTAAAAATTCTAATTAAGATTCTCAAATATTTTAAGCAAAATGTGATTGCTCATTTGCAAGACGGGACGCTAGGGGCTCTTACTGTAAAAAATGTTGGCACACTGTCACTTGATCCTATGTCTCTTTTTTTCATAGACCGTGTCCGTATAACGATAACTTCTCTTTTCCACGCTCTGTTGGTCTTCTTGAGCGCAGCGAAAATTTTTCTAAGTCTATGGGTGAAAGACATACTTAAATATGATTAAGTTAATTTTGTTTAACGAGTTAAACGAGTTAAACAAAATTAGTTAAGCGTGTTTAGGAGATATTTAAATAAGATTTGGTAAAAGTCGCCCTTAGACAATTTACAACTGAAGTGACTAGCTTTAGAGCGCTTGCAGTACAAAATGACGTATTTTAATCTGTATTTACTCTTTGCCATTTATTCTCGATTGAAGTTGCCGAAGTTGACTGACTGTCTATTGTCAATTTAATCGCATTGTAACGAGAATTTTTGGAAAATAATTAGATCCATAATCTTTTATAGATCGTATGTTTAGTTGTTTGTTTGTTTAGTTATAAGGAAAAGTGAAAAATAAACCTACGCTTTGCACAGTGATATCGAATCTGAAGTAATAACCCGCGAAAATTCAAAGGCGGGGCAATTTAGTCGGATTGAGTGACTTAATAACCCCATCGTTTTTGAATAAAGTTGCAACACTTGAACACTAGTGATGTCCATAAACTCTCGCAAAGTCGCTTAAACGTCGATATTTTGTATTCTAGTAAATGATAAAATAAATTTGTTTTGAGACTTATGAAAATATTTTTTACTAAATTCGTTTTTCGATTATTATGATCCTATCGCTAGAATATATGAAAAAATTACGGAATAGCTCCACGAAAACTTTAAAGTATTTTTTCTCCAAACTAAACCATAGTAACGCTCCTTAAAGTGCAGATGGATTATTAGACATCAAAATTCACTTTTCACAAGAAACTTGTTATTATTTTCTATTTTGCCATGCGTTTTTTGAACTGAAAATATGGTAGATGGATTAACTGATAACGATTTGCGTAAATACAGTTATTAAATTCACAGTAGCTTTATACTAGACGAGCGAGAGTACAGAGAGTTCTAAACTTTCGACTTTTGTTTTTGTGACGGAATAGTCCCGCTCTTACTTATAGGTAAGTACCTATTGAGTAAAGTGTATTTTTTTATATTCAATACAGGAGGTCCTGTCCTGATCTAAATATAAAAAGTAACCACCATTACGTTGGGCTTCGAAGACAAACTCACTTAAGTAATATATGGAGATCATTATCTTGTTTAGGTACGTATTTTACGGTAGGTACATTCAGCTGTGCTGTGTGTGCCTATAACCACTATTTAGTAATCTGTGCTATAACATTATGATTTATTACAAAAATATCAACACATTTCATGGAAATGACGATACGGAAACCACAATGCGTCCACCACAAATGGTTCTTATAAATAAAAAAAAGATAATTTATCGTCTGTACATAGAGTAAGTACCTAGACCAATGTATCTATCTACAGTGTATCTTAAACTTTTTGCAATCACGGATCCTTTCAAAATTTAAAAAACTTTACCCCTGTCACATAATATTTGTTTTGTCCCTTTCTTTTTAAGTCAAACTTAAATAGTTTGACAGAGAATCACCACTGTGTAACTTATAAATCTGTTATATAATCTTTATTAGTAAGGGGGTAGGAAAAGAAAACAAGCCATAGATAAAATAAATATTTTTTATGTTTATGGTAGCTTCATTACGGGATGGGTTAACTGTGGACCCCTGATAGACATGCTACGAACCCCTAAGGGGCCCGTGGACCACACTTTAAGAAACCCGATTAAAGTCGTTAGGTATATAAAATTCTTAAAAGTTTGAGCGTACACAGCATGCAAATTACTACATACGTCTAAACAAAAAGGACGTCTTAAAATATTATTATTGTGAAATTAAGTATTAAATGTATAGCGGTAATGATAGGATAAATATTTGAAGTAGGTAAACGTAAGACGTACCTATGCGTACGATAACGATCAACATGATTTTAGGGTAAGGCATTCAACTCCATTAATTTTGATAAACTTCGATTGCATAAACAACTCTGCTGCTGTAGGTATCGCGATGAGAATGGGATGGAACCTTGTGGAACGCACGGTACGCCGGCCAGCCACAGGGATATCTAAAAACACGGAGTTACGCATCCGAGATGAGGAAACTTTTGCTGCAGCAATTTCAAGCAAGATAACAAGTTAACAGTTAGTTCATTAATTAATAGTAATAAATAATAATAATAATAAATATTTGACAACATCACATACATTTGCTCCGATTCCAAATTAAGTAGCTAAAGCACTTGTGTTATGGAAATCAGAGACAACGGTGGTATCACAAACAACATAGAAAAATATAGAAAAGTTCGTTTTCTAAATTGACCCAACCGGGATCGAACTCGGGACCTCAGAGTTGGCGACACCTTGAAAACCGGTGTACAAAGCCACTCGACCACGGAGGTCGTCATTATAATAAATTTAAATTAACTAATTAGTCAGTTTTCGATTTACTTTGATAAAGTTCCATCCCATTCTTATAGCGCGCGGATTATACCTCATTGTACAGTTTACTTATCCAATCGCTGCAAGACTTTGCGCTTTTATTACTCCCAGAGATAATAAATAAATTCCACAGACATCTAGGGACCCTCTTTGTGCGGGATTCTAATTTATTACGCGTAAGTATAGGTATTTATGATGTGCGTATTTTATACAGGGTTATTTGTAAAACACCAACAAACTCGCAGGAGTAGGTAGCTAAGATCATAAACAACAACATTTGTTCTACGTCTTTTTCGAAAACAGACAAAAAAGGTTGATTTTCCGTACAAATGTCCGAACAGCTGATTGAGTTTTGTATGAAAAGTCGATTTTTTGTCTGATTTCGGAAAAATCGTAGAAGTAATGTTGTTGTTTATGATGTCAGTAATCTGCTCCTGCGAGGTTGTTGGTGTTTTACTAATAACCATGTATAGTGTTACTATAAAAGTATAGTAAGTAGGTACACATACCCATTTTAATGAACATCCACAGAAAGCCTGTTTATCCTTGAATCACTAGCTGTCAAACCCACCCATAATAATATTAACTATTTATAATTAATATACTTATGACGAGATCGTCAGAATTGATAGAAAAAGGGGTTTATAGTAGATACTATAAACCCCTTTTTCTATCAATTCTCATATACTTATCCTAATTGCGTATAATAGTCATCTATTAGAGTCACTTAAGGTTACATTGTAAGTAAGAGGCGCGGGTCGAGATTCGTCCTAATGGCTTATCGTTAAGGAGCCCTCAAAGTATCACGTCACAAGGGGGGGAGCATTCCCGACATGGCTAATATGATGATTGGATCATTGGCCCAGTCGGTCCCTATTCGCCGCGGAGACACCCAAATTTAAGAGGCTCGTTTGAGTTTTTTTTATTACTCGGTATTGTGGGACCTAAAAGCATGCAGGTATGTGTAAAATACTTATTTTAAAGTTTAGTGTTATCATAGAGTAGGTGTGTGTTTTATTTAACTAAATTATACTTGCTTAGATACAATTTTTAACATGAATCATACATGTGATGCATAAGAAGACAATAAGTGCAGAAGGCATTTAAATATTTAAAACGGTATTTTGGGAAATAATCCTTGTCTTATAATGGCTTCATTATAATAATTTTGACTAATAAGTGAAAAATAACAATAAATATTTTTTTTTTATATTTCTCATTTTCCTTAAAACATAAGAGTTTAGAAATCGCCAATTGGAAAATATGTCTTAAGTTCTTTTATATTTTGTGCAATACCGGCCTGTTTATTATACAGACAGAGAGTACAATAACCGAGGGAAAAAATTGGAAACTACTCTTTTATTAAGAAACGAGTAAAGCGCGTAAACAGTGACCTTCAATTTTTATATTGACTTCTCATTCGCTTTGTCTTGCAAACTGGTTCCATTTCGTATTTTTTTGGTATTGTCTTCCTGATAAAGTGAAGGAACACATATAGGTATTATTTTATTACCTAAGGATTTCTGTCGTCAACACTTGAACATTCAAATTAATGAGTGATGTTAAACTTCTTTCCTTGTGCATTATTTTAATGTATTCGAGTAAATAAATAAAATACATTATTTCTAATGAAAAATAAACTAATTTAATAAATATCTCCATCTAACAATTCATTGAAATTATTATAAATCTCGACAAACATTAAATTAATAAGTAATTAAAAGTTCAGCGAAAAATTTGAGCGCGTTGATGTCTTTTCGTTGTAAGTATTTCAATATTCCAAAAACAAACGAATGAATATAAAATTCCTAGTACGAGTACGTATAGCCAGTCTTAAGTGGCGTATACCGTACCTCCTAAAAACCAAGTTTGCATCGGTATTGACCGTACCGTACGCAATGGAGTATATCAGTAGTATCTAATCTACCAAAAAATTTTAATGAAACATTTTTTTTTGTATTGTTTTTTAAGTTTAATATTTTAAGTAAAATTACTATACCTAAGTAGATTAAGGAATGTAACTATACAATAATGTAAGTAGCATTTGGCTTTACGGGTTGTGTTATCAGGGAATAGTTTTTTATTAGACAATTTCACTCTGGAGACATCATTATGTTAATAAGACCACACTGTTGAAATGTAATGAATATAGGTACGGTTAACAACGAAAGTCACTTAACACTTTAGGGAAGCGGGTAGCCGGCGCCTATCTACCAGCGCTTATCATAATTAAGCCAAACCAGCACCGATCTGTTCCGCTCAGCGCTGGGCCGCCACAGTGTGGAGACTTGGTACTGACTGCCTGCGCCGACTACCATCGCGGACCGGACGCCCGCTGGCTACCCATTTCCTACGTGAATAAACCCTTAGTTTAGTTGATGCAACTTTTTTGATTAATGTTTCAAACTCTCATTGTGTTAAGCTTATTTCGTTGCTGACCGTTCCTATTATTGAATATTGTTACAGAAAACCATATTAATGGCCGTGCTATGCGTGCTCGCAGTTTCGACGCTAGCTGCTCCTCAAATGACGGATGCTCAGCTCGACCGCATTTTATCTGACAGGGCCACTATGCAAAAGCATCTCAGGTGCGCCCTGCAAGAAGGTCCTTGCGACATGGTCGGTAGAAGACTACGAAGTAAGTAACTCCACAGATTACATAATAGTACAAGTGTAACTCTAACTTTTTACACTTAAGAGCCATTTCTGATTTACGTAATTGAGTGCCGACAGTTACAGCTTGGCAAAAAAGACTTTTTGCATACAAAAGACGTAGTCGAGTGTTGCCATACGATACCACAAATGACAAATAAAGTGGCTCCCCCATAATTTTCTATATGTAAGTTCATTACGTATAGGTACATTAGGTACATACAATTATGGATTTAAGCTTATTGTCTACAGACTTGTATAGGATGTACGTACTTATATTGATGCTAATCTATGAACTCATTCGATGACCTAGTAATGGTTATATGCCACTGAAATTTGGAAATTTCTTCATTATTCAATTCGATTCGATCTCAATGGCATTGATTTTACTGATTACCAAAATTACTAAAACTCTTGAGCGCAGCGAATATTTTTCTAAGTCTATGCTAAAACTAGTCGTAATTTACCTATTTCTTTTGTACGCTATAAAGTTACCTACTAATTTTTCGGAAACATTGTTCAACAAGTGTTTAAATTAGACACTGTTTAAATGTGATGCCGTCACTTTTTTGACAATATCGTTACATCATCAAATTTAAACAGAGTGTCTAAATTAAACAGTTTTTTTAAAATATTTTGTGGTGAGGCCGTAAATAATTCTTAAGATACGTTTTATGTTGTTATAATGTTTATTTCTTTATTTGTTTCTTTGTTTGTCCACAATTTTTGCAAACGATTTTATACTAGCTTTCCTATGAGCTAGAGACTTAAAACTTTGAACATTGGTCAGAACTGTATGTCAATACAATATTATGGTATCACTGAGCTAATCTGATGATGAAGCCGTAAGAAGTATATACCACCGGAACTCAGTATTGAAATCATGCAACCCCATCGAGTGTGGGCTCGTTTGATTTGTCTTGACGAGTAGATACTTTGTTGGCAAATAGTGTCCAGGGTCTGATGATGGAGCCGGAAGAAGGACACATGAACTATGTAATAAAACCATACAACCCCATTGAGTTTGGGCTCGTTTGATTCGTCTTGACGAGTGTTTTGATGGAAAATAGTGTCTAGGGTCTGATGATGGAGCCGGAATTAGAAGGCCACAGGAACATAATACCACACAACTCCATCTAGTTTTTGCCCGTTTGATTCACCTTGACAAGTATTCTAATAGGAGATGGTGTATTTTTAGGTTTAGCTCTTTGCCTAAAAAACAGAAAATAATAATTTAAAAAAAAAATTGTAAAAAAAACCCGTTTTAAAACGGACTAAAAAGTATAAAATAAATTCCTCCGTAAAGATTTATAACCATTTACAGAAGTTTTAAACCTAAAAACGTGCTGCCGCATGCAAAAGACAAAATGATTATTAATCTTACAAAATGCGCCCCACGTCTTTATGTTTAAAACTTCTGTATAGGGCTATAAATCTTTACAGGAGAAATAATTTTTAATTTTTTAGTTCGTTTTCTATAAATCCTATGGGGATATCAAACACCTAACTGAATATATATGTGTAGTTAAAAGTAATCAATAATCTATTTTTACTGCATAATACTCGTTTGAAAAAAGTCGGTTTTGGAGGCCTGGCCTAAAAGTGGTGTCAATCGATAGAATGAGTAATTACAAACAAAAAGTAATAAGTAAAAAAATCTCGTAAGTGATATACTTACTGAGATATTTGAGTTTGAAGTTAAAAAACAAAATCTGTCATTTTCTGCATTAATCAATAGAATAAGTCATTACAAACAAAATGTAATAAGAAAAAATCTCGCAAGTGATATACTTACTGAGATATTCGAGTTTGAATTTGATAAACAAAATCATATTCTGGATTTAGTAGTTATGTCTATGCAGATTGTTGTTAAGCTATTTTATGTATGTAGGAAGCGTCCATGGCTCAGCTGATGAAGTGTGCTCCAGTTATTCTATCGATTGATCTAAAAAAATACTTATTTTGTTATTCAACTTCAAACTCAAATATCTCAGTAAGTATATCACTTACAAGATTTTTTACTCATTACTTTTTGTTTGTAATAAATTATTCTATCGATTGGCACCACTTTTATCACAGGCCTCCAAAACCGACTTTTTTCAAAATGGCGGACAGGTAGGTATGCCAAAAGCACATGATGCTCTTTACAGTGTATTTATTTATCATTTTCTATATTTGTTAACTTAATAAAGCATTTGTTTAGATGATTTTGATTTATTAATTTATTTAAAAATCCAACAGCTATATTAGGTTAGGTACAGATTGAGTTATTACATATGGATCTTAAATAAGCCAATTATGGTTTCCACAGAGCTTAACTTCTGCTTAATTTATAAAATTTCTTATCAGTTACATAAGTTATTTTTGAATCTTCAATCGCTCCTAGGGCCTTTATATGAAAATCAAAAGTGCATAATTTTATGGTCAAAAGGTAAACATATTTTATGTAACGTTATAAGGCACTAACTTTTCAATATCCTTTTACATAAAAAGAGTCATTCTTCAAACCAAGTCAGATCCGTGCTCGATTTAAAAAAAAGCATGATATTATATTAATAATGCTAAATACAGCATTTTCTAAAACACATGCATCTTAAAAGTGACCCATATATTATGGTTTTTTTCTAGCTTTAGCTCCTCTCGTCCTCCGAGGAGCCTGCCCGCAATGTTCACCCCAAGAGACGCGCCAGATACGCCGCACCCTCGCCTTCATCCAGAGAAACTATCCCTGGGAGTGGGCCAAGATGGTCCGCCAGTACGGATGAACAATACAACACTGCGACAAGTGATGACATAACCATCTTTACAAATAATGGCTCCTGGAACCTTGTACTTTTCGTCCAATATGAGCTCAAAACCTTGTCATAGCAAACACTTTTTAAAGAAGAACCAATTTAATTTGTTTTACTTAATTTAGCATAAACCTATTTGACAGATATATTTTAATATTAAAGGAGATATCCACGGAAAGTTTAAAAAATAATTACTTATTAATTTTGTATTGATAATCATGTTTCTGGGTGTCTATAATAGTATAATCACTTATTTTAAGTCTCCATAAAGTCCTGTGTGAGAAAAATGTTGACGCAAGTTTTAAACAAATAAAACTAATTTTCTTGCGAATTTGCATAACCCGTCTTTTCGATTGTTTGAACATGGTTAAAGCTTAGTGAGAATCATTTAGCAATATTTATACTTTTCATAAAATAATATTTGTGATTGTGCTTATAAATGACTGTTGTAATTGGAACACAAAATATTGTTATTTATGACCTAGAAACTTTGGAACAGGTAAATATTGAACGACGACTATGTAAATAAATAAAGATTTGCTTGCTAATACTGTGTTTACTTGATACATTGACACAGTTCTAAACGAGTACCGAGAAACAACATAAATTATATATCCGTCACTTGTGTTGCGAACGAAAACGGAACAAATCCGCGAATAAGGCCCGAGCAATGGCTCGATGCAACAGCAACTCAAAAGGGGGGATTGCCTGAGTTAAGTAAGAGGTTACGGCATAGCAGCATTCGCCACCAAGTCGCTGCCTTAAACGCTTCACTGCTCGTGAAATACTTTAGAAATCATAATTCTGAGATCCGGGTCAATCGTTAGGAACACTCGGTGCAAAGAAAGTAAAAGTATCGAGTGCAGAGCTGGTTTTCACTGAAAGATGCAGGTAAGTTGCACATTGCAGTTTCTCTATAAAGTTATTAAAGTTTTCCTCAACGCGACAAATGTTTGGAAAAGTGCATGTAGAATGTTGAACTAACGAAGGACACTAAGTTTAGTACTGATCTTTTAACTAAGCAATCATTAAGTATGCAAACCATGTTTTAAATAACCAACGACCTCCCCACTGTCATGCGTTACAACGAAAAAGTTTTCACATAGTGTTGCTATATTGTTACTGGTTACTGGAAATACAAATTTAATTGCTAAATTTTCTCAAAAATCTGTTTACTGTTTCAAAATCATTAGTGAAATGTTTTGAATTTTGGCTTCCTTATAAACGATGCTTATTATTAACGTAACATTGGCCTCATAGTCTCGTAGCCTAAATTATTACGTGTATATTATGATTGAAATTAAAATCAGCGACCTTCCACTCTTTGATATCCATAACTTCCTGCATTCATCATTTAATGACTATCTAACAAATTCAAAAGAATAAGTCTATTTTAAGTCAATTTCTATTTCTACGTACAAAAGACATAAACGCGTCTCTATCTTTTCCCTGAATACCTAGTATCTCTTCCCAGAAAGAGAAGATTTGAGGAAACTATTGATAAAAACGATTAAGATTGTTTTCTGAGAAAAATAAATACAATGCCTAGGTATTTCTAAACTACAATGGGATCTGATAAAATTAACTTTACAGAAGTTCAAAGACATCCTAAAAAGCTATAAATTGTAATGATTTGTAGGACATTTTACATTTTAGTACGACTTCAAATTAGGTAAAACTACTTTATAACAGTTTTGAAAAACTTATTAAAAATTGTCTGAAGTGCATAAAAAGTTTAAGTTTTGAGTTTATCAGTTCAGTTACTGCTTAAAACATTTGGTAAAATTAAATTAATAATAATTATGTTATTAGTATACTTAGGTATATTTCTTATCGTCAGTTCTTTATTTGACGCCCCAGTTAATAGTTGTTATTCCGATCACTATTACTAGTGGTTACAGATTGCATGTTTATTTAGTCAATAATCAAAATATAAACGCACGCAATACTAACTCGCTGCGTTGTGCCATGCGCTCTAGTTGTATTGTATAACACAGTCTCTATTTTTGTGGTAATGCGATGGTGCATAACCCTTATCAAATGATTGAATCCCGCGGTGATGCTGTTTACTTCCGAATTAACGTAACAAGTCTAAAATAAAAAACCCGTCAAGAGTGAGTCGGACTCGCACAGCGAGGGTTCCGTACCGTCATAATATAAATACCGTGCCAGAGTCATAAACTTATTATACTTTACGCTAGTATAAATAAGTCTATGACCAGAGTAGAATAATTATTGCAGTTTTAGGTTAGCGCATCTTTTGACTTATAGTTGAACTAATGTTTTTTTTTTGATGATGATTTGTGCAAAAGTGTGCTATATAGATTAGAGACATCATTTTATTTCGTTTTTTTTCTTTACATAAACTTCTATCACATAGAGTAATTTCAGATTGTTCTCTACGCAAACTTCGGAGATAAGGAAGGGGGGGCTGAATCTACGTTGTTTTGTTATGTTTCTACTTCCTGCGTCGTTGTTTAACTTATTTATTGCGATGCATTGGATTTTTAAAGATTTTCGAGTAAACGACAATGACGCAGGAAGTAAGAAACAACGTAAATTCTCCCGGGGTAGGGGTTATTCATTTTTTTTACATCCTCTTTGACAATATTTGCAGCACGCATTCTGTCACTGTTATGTTAAACGCCATAACAAAAAAATATAACATACATTAAAAAAAATGTCAAAATGCGCTAATGTTATATTAGAAATAATTTAATATGGTGGTTATGTATTCTTAAATTTTCTATTTTTCCGCGCAATTTTCTTATTTTTTCTTTCATAAGAACCTTCTTCTGACAATAACAAACACAACAAAAAAATAATTAGCGAAATCGGTGCAGCCGTTCACGCGTGATGCCGTGACCAAGGGAAATAGGAATTTATTTTTATACTATACAATATAGTATAGATTATCAATGTTAATCTAATCGAAGTTTTAGTGACTGTTTTACAATAAAGGCACTATCTTCTGGTTTAATTAATGGAACAGAATTTATTGAAAATATCCATCAACTTAATTATTGTAACTTAACATAATGAATTTGATACTGAACTCTATATTCAATAAAAGACGAAAAGCAGGTAGAGTTCGCGTGTTTAACTTTAACCTTTGTGTTTACATTAAAACGTGTAAAGCCAGTTTCTGAATGATTGTATATAAAACTAGTGGAACCATTAACTCAATTGATAGTTTTGCGGAAAGTACCTTACTTAATAAATATTTTATTCTCTTTGGGACATATTGTTTGTGGAGATATTCAATTCTTTACTATTACTTCTATCATATTTATTATTATTTATAATAAAGTTAATTGGTTATTTTAATAAGGCAGCACCTAGGTAGTATAGTTGATCTGTTATTCACGTGGTTTCTTACTAGAATTTGGTTAAAACAAAAGATCAAAACCTTTAGATAACCTATTTAAATAGAGGATTAATTTAAATTCCTATCGTAAATTAGGTTAAACCAAAAACTTTTAAAAAACATTTGTAATTAAGTATTTAATAGGTATTACACGTTTTCACATTTCTTACATCTAAATTTAAAATAACAATTATAACTTACTAGAAAAACAACTATATAAAGATATTATTTTCAACAAAGGGCAGCACGGGGTAAAAAAAAATTGGTATTTTTGTGGTTACAGCACATATGTTTTTATTTCTTATTATAACAAGAGGTTTTTAAAACAAAAGAAATTAGACATCACGCGATTGTCATACAACGAAGGTGCAACATATGAGCAACAGCGTCGCTTAACCAGTTAGCAACCAAATCGAGTGCGCGCGATCGCCCCTGCACGAACTAAACGTATGCTGTGACGGCGCGGCGTGCAAGCGATTTTAACCTTAGGAGTGGTAAGGCGACGCTGTTGCCCATGGTACATAACATACCTACTCAAAGTTTGCATTAACTTTCAGTGTTCAACCGCAAATGATGTCTTGGAAGGTTGATCATCACTTGTTATGTTATTTATATGACGATTTTCTCAAAAGAAGGCGAAGGACGACAATTATGTCGTGTTTACAATAAACACGACCTAGCCATAATACGGGAAGCTTCGTGAGAAAATTACTCTAGCGGTTTTATTTGAACTCGGTTTAGCCATTAATGTGTTACATGGCCACGCTTGATGACGGGGCTACCTAAAACTTGAAGATATGTAGATATATCTGCAAATGTAATCTTGTATTGTTACCGGTTACTTGGATGTTTGCAAACCATTCCGGGACCTTAATATTCTTCCCCTACTACCCCTACCATGTTAATATATAAATTTACGAAATGGCAATTTTTTGGAAAAAATATAAAGTTCTATTTAAAACAAAAAATAACATTGATAATTTATAGAGGACGAAAAGAAAAAATGATGTGTATACCACCGCAAAAGTTGGCATTGCCAACGGAAAAATGTTTTTTGTATGGCAATACGTAAGTATTTATAATAAATTGCCAGAAACCCTTACAAACGTGACATTAACAAAACTTCAGAAACAGTTGCATCTAATGGACATCATGTACTATTAATATTATTAATTTCTTCTTCTTTCAGAAGCGCCATCTAGCTTTAAATTGATTTAATAAAAGAATCCCTACCAAACAGAACAGCACATAGTACATACTGCTTTTCAAAAGCAGTGTAAACCGCGTGGCGACATCTATTAGATAAATTTTTAAACAAGCAAACTCTACAGCCTTAGTGCATTAAGATCTACAGCTCACTGAGCAACTTTGATAGAGATATTAACTAATAGTACCATAATCTTTGCATCATTATTAAGCCATAACACAAATCTAAGGAAAAAAACTCACTAATTAAAAATGTAAATAAGTAACGTTTCACAACAATATATCCTTTTAGGATTCTATTGTATTTGATTTGTGTAGGTATATTCGGTAATACAGTTGATAAAGTGTTTCATTGCCGTTCAAGGCGTTCGTTGGACTGATTTAGTTCTGTTTTTATCTTTTGTTTTTCGAAGTTTCTGTAATACCGTTACTTGCGAAACAATCGAATAACAAGTCGGACAAGTAGAACTAGGTCATAAAACTGAAAATGAAAATAATGAATTGACTTTGTAGTATGGACGTGCTTTTCTTAAGAAAATGGAAAATTACAAAAGTTAATTTTCTTATGTAAGGTGGAATGAATTTAAAGTTCTTAGGTGGAATCAAATTGTGTGCTAGGACTTCGGACACCTATCTATACGAGTATAAATAACAGTGGCTCAGTAAGATGTAGACCTCGCGTTTGTGACTTAAAAAGTAGCTCAAATTGTATGTTGTTTAAAAATTAATCTAATAGATGTCGCTACGAGGTTTTCAAAAGCAGTACTAAGAAACCGTGCTGTTTGGTAGGTTATTTTTTATTATATCTATTCGAAGCTAGATATTAACTAATTATGAACATATTTCGAAATGGTTGAATTTTCGAACAACTGGTTTTACAATAAAATTATGTAAATTATCGAACTTGCTGACAAAATTTCACGAGAATCGCTTGAGAAATGTGACGTAGAGGAGAACAAACGAACAGTCGGGCAGACATACAAAAGCATTTTTGCCCAAGCTGAAGCAGAGACGTTTCACTCACGCTTCGTTCTCGCTCGGTCAATAACAATTGGTTTTCCTGTCGCCTGACTCCTGTACATCGAAGTTGACAAATGTATGACACAGTGTTACTCATTCCATTGCATTTAGTTTCTGGGCACGTGCTCGCGAATTGTGATTCTTTTGTGTAGTGTAATCCCACAAACCGTACAGGTCTGTAGAAAAGTGTGATGGAGTTTGATAAAAAAGCGTAAAACACATGAAATCTTCAGCAATAAAACATGTGCAACAAAAAATATTCGTTAGGTTCTCATAATAATTGCCCTCCTTTTATTAATTTGCACCTAAATGTTGCCTGAAAGAGCTGGTAGGCAAATAGACCGCCTTTGTATAACTTTCTTCTTTGTAAATTATTGTCCTTTTTCCGTTGAATTTTTAATAGTGTATAAAAAAAAGAAAATAATAAGAGTTTATTGCAATCGAGTATGTCTGAGCATGTTTCCAAGTAATACCCTGCCTGCCCCCTTAGAACTCAATAATGCTAATTCTCTTGGCTGGTATTATCAGTACAGTGGTTTAAAAAAGTTACAGAAAATTCTGTTGTGTGTATTGAAGTACATATTAACAAATTAAAATGTAACTTGCCTTACCATAAATAAAAAACATAACACATAAAACAAAGTATCAACATAGTTAATAAAAAGTAACGGCACATTATACTTACGCGTCTGTACCGATCGCATCAATACCTCACGTGTCGATGGTGGGAGGGTATTGCTAAAACCATTTTGCAATATTGTTTTTGGTTGACTCGAAGATAGGATCGCCAGGTGAATAAGAGAATGAACAGGGCCCTATTTAATAACGTGTCAATTGTCATGACAATTTAGCTTACATTGCGGTGCAGCTATGAGTAGTTTGTTCTATTTTCAAATTGGTTCACGCAATGGATATAAAATTGTCATAACAGGTGACAAATTGTCACGTTTATTAAATAGGTCCCAGGGAACTTAGCCACAAGACAATTTTACGTACTTAAGCCATTATCGTATAGACACAGTATACATGTATTAAATAGATATTAGACATTAGTATGTTTTACGTGCTTGTTTATAAGCGTTTTAAATCCTAGCAACAATTCATTCCAATTACTTCTGTCACTGGCACAAAAATGCGAAACTTGATGAACTTTTTTTAAATTTCAAATGCGTAGAAATGCGTCTCGACCATACGCAGCTTATGATTCTATCGTAGGTCTCATTAAATTATTGCAAATTGGGACCATTGTGCTAACTATGTTGATACTTGTGAAGCGGTAAATGGGGCCGTGTAATGGTGCACCCATTACTTATGTCACTGTTACGCAAAACTAACGACTGTGACATGAATTGCTAGACTAGGAAACGGCCCTCAAATTGCACCGCTGTCAGAATTTGTGTTAATTACCTGATTTCATGAGAGCGCTGTCGCAAAATTTTCAAATGGCATGTTAGAAAGTGCTGTGTTCTAGAGTGACAATAGTTTAGAGTCTAGTCTATACTATAGATTACTTTTAATCTAACAGTACCGTATAGTGGCGCCTCAGGATCATATTACAATGTGTAGAATGAGACGAAATTTTCGCAACTCATTGGTAGGACTTTTCTTTTGAGCGATCACGCGAGTGAAGTCACGGTTAACACTTTGTTAACCTTGCGTTTTCACTAGTCCAGTGGTTCCCAAACTGTGGTTGCGAAAGGTTTGGAAACCCCTGCACTAATCAATTTAATAATGTTTATAACATTATCAATTGTTTCGAAACAAAGTCTGACAGAATATAGTGAGAACTTAACTCTGTCAAAATGTTTAAAATTGACAATGTTGGCATAACAAAACAAGTCAATGGCACGCATGCGTGTCCAGTCCACCACTCCAACGCACAGTAACAATAACATTAATATACAATTAACTAATACCTGCTAAATGAAAAGTATCGAAATACATTTTATAAGTTGGTCCCAACCACTTATCAATAGTGGCGAACAGCTATCGAAAAAAATAACTCGCGTAAAAACATTCGATATAGCGCCATCTACCGCCGAAAAGCGAAATGAATTTTTCCATTGATAATTATTAAATATTATATTAATTAACCCTATCTGAGTGTAAGTTTTAAATTGTCCAAAAGTACAATAATAGTCAAATCACAAAGCTCTTCCTGAAATCGACTGTTCTGTAATTGACAAAAAACACTTGAAAACAAAGTTCTTATCTTTCCCTTGATTTGTTTTTCAGATCTCCCATTTACTTGTGCTGTGCGGTTGCGTGTGCGCGTGCGTTGCGCAGTCGCAAACGACACGGCCGCCCGTCTCTGACACTGCTCTAGAAGATGCGCTGAACGACAAAAGATTCATCCAAAGACAACTCAAATGTGCATTAGGCGAAGCACCCTGCGACCCGATCGGAAAAAGACTGAAAAGTAAGTTCGCATTCATACTTTTAGGGTTCCGTACCAAAGTGGTAAAAAAGGACACAGAACCCTTATGGCTACAGAACCCTTATGGTGCGACTTAGTCTGTCTGTCTGTCACAGCTGGATATCTCGAGAACTACTATTGCTACTTGAAATTTGGAATAGTTTTAGATGACGTTTGCCCAACTATTTTGCGAATAAGAGATTTTTTTTTATATACAAGGTGTTACAAAAGTACCCCTAATGCTGAATATGGTAGATAGGGACCATCAAACTGAACAACTTTTACTATGGGACCAACTTTGAAATCGCGAAAAAAAAATCAGCTGTTTCATACAAAAATTAATTACGAAAATATCAAAATGTATGAAACAGCTGATTTTTTTTTCCCGATTTCATAGTTGGTCCGATAGTAAAAGTTGTTCAGTTTGATGGTCCCTATCTACCATATTCGGCATTAGGGGTACTTTTGTAACACCTTGTATATATTTTTTGCAACAGAGACTGAAAGGGGGTCTTAAAAATTCGAAGTGAGGCTAGGGCATATGGGGTATGAGGTTATTTGAGTAACAGTCGTAGCTAGCTCGTAGCTGTGAAGTCTTCACCCTGCATTGACCATGTGCTAATATGAAACACACATGGTGTACCTAAGCAAATAATAAATTATTCGAAAAATTAAAATAAAAATCCTATTTTCCCAAAATTTAGAAAAATCATAACAACCCAAAGTTCAAAAGTTGAGCTTTTCTTCGAAATGTTTTTTTTTGCCTGAAACATTGACAAGGATTTTTTAGTTTAACGCTTTGATTAAGCAAAAACATATTTTTTTTTTATTCCTCAGCCCTGGCTCCGCTCGTGCTGCGAGGTGCTTGCCCACAGTGCTCTCCGCAAGAGACCAAACAGATCCAACGCACACTATCCTATGTACAACGGAACTACCCGCAGCAGTGGGCGAAGATCGTGCGCCAGTATGCAGGCTAAAAGCTAAACATAATCATCACAAGAAGCATAATTTAATTGTGTACCTATGTTTTGGTGTACAGTCACGTTTAAAAATATGTACTTATACAGTTTAGAAAGAACCTTGCCACTTTATTGTAGTTGTCATTTATTCATTGATTTCTGTTCAAAATAGTAATAGCTTTTATAATGACAAAGTTCTAAACTGTATACATATTTATAGACGTGACTACAACGTTCAAACGTTATTATACCTAACATTGGGCAATTCGATTTGACAAGACAATGCAACTTATTGGCCCTATTTGTTTTTAAATATGGCACGGTTACGATTTAAACCTGTCTCCAAGTACTTATTTTATCATTAGGGTTTGTAAAATCTATCCTAATGTTAAAATCTTTACTTGAAAACAAGTTTAAATCCTGTACAATACTTTAAAAAAAATTGGACCACATGCCAAGGGAAAAGTTGCATTGTCTAAACAAGTAGGCATGACATGACACTGTTTATTTCCTTACTTACTGATAAAATGTACGAATTTCGTGTATTTTTTTAGCTTACTGCAAGCAAAAGCAAAATAAAAAGCAACATGCTACCATTCTGCCCCATTAAATTAAGAGAATGATTTTAACACAAACACGTGAAAGATATTTATTAAAAAAATATTAGTATTGTGTAAATATAATTATAACATAAGGCCAATAAAAACCAAGGTACTACTGCTAAGGACAGTGGAACTACATTTTTTTTTATATTATTGGAACATGAATTAAAAACAGATCACTACCTATATATATTTTGCGCTATATAAGAATAAAACATTTAAAATGTATCGATTTGACTATATTAAGTCATTTGAATTTACGACTGCTATGTTTAATATTCATTGTTAAACATTAAGAACAATATTAATTTTATGTCTTATCTACCAATACTTATTTTGTTCTACATAATACTAAGTTTTTAACATCCGTCATCGGCCGATTTAAAACGCCTACATACATTTTACAACAGCCAGTCTTGACATCGTCCAACATGACATTCATAGTTTTAACGCCTGAGCTTTGATCCCATATACTTCGGCCGATGACGAGTTGTTTAATCTTATTACCTGCCTACAGACTATTATAATCTGTTACGTACCCTACGGCTGTTCGAAAAGATAAATAGTGTGAGCATATTAAGAAAATGACTTTTTGAACGAAAATCTTATGAATTATTCTACTTCCTTGCTATGTTAAATATTAGGTCCTCAGAGAGTGATTAGAACTTAAATTTAATTAGGATTAATTACATACTTTATGTTGCCTTAAATTAAAAAAGTTTTGTCTATTTTCATTTTACTACTTACTCATTCTAGTAAGATAAAGGTACGGAACGCAATAGTTATAGGAGCCAGCACAGCGAACTTTTGACATTTTATCTACCCATTATTAAATTATACGATACAAATAAATTCATTGAGGAAGGTATATTACAGATCATAATCACAGTGATCCCGACCACCGTTATACGAGGGTGGTTTCATAAGTCCATGACTTTGGAAAGAAGAGACACTTTTTTCGGCATATTTTGTTTTATATCTCTACCTCAGTCTGACATCTCTACATAATCTTTAGGTAGCTCTATGTACTTACTCAGTCCAATGAAGTTCCTACTTCTTAAACTCATTATTTTTTTCTTTCATCGACTGAAAAATTTTATAACTGAAATGAGGGCCAATTTCAGGCAAAATAAAAATCTTTGCTTGCCACGACAGTTGTTCATGTTTAGTATGAGAAAAAATCTCAGCGGGCTAAATCTAAGAGAACAGGAAAGGTAAGGCAATCATTCGTACCGTAATTCGATGAGTTTTGATGTCATGATTGCAGCCGAGAAGGTCGACAGGGTCATTAAGAAAAGTTAGAAGTCGCTTGAGCTTTTTGTTTCCAAAAGTAATAATCTTTTGCCAAATTTTAAATAATTATAGTGTAAAGCTTCGTAAGGAGTTTCTTTTCATGAAACAAAAATAAATTCATGGACTTATCAAACCACCCTCGTACTTACAATGCGATTAATTTAACAATTTTATTAACAACAGAGGTGACCGCAGAGCACTTCCCGTACAAATCGAGTTATTTAAACTGTAAAATTTACTCTTTGCTATTATTGAGTGAAGTTGCAGCGGATCACTGTCTATTGTCGCATTGTACTTACTTACATCTAAACAAGCAAACATCCAGACATACAAACGTTAACATTTATGGTATTAGTAAGATATAATACAGCCACCTCCGAAGCGTTAGAAGTAGGAAATTTTTGTCACACAAATGGGATTGCTGTTAGTTAAGTCTTAATTTCTCAATTTTAATTTAAGTTATTAATAAGTTTTACATACTTAATCCGCGCGCGATGAGAAGGATTTATATATTATTGTGTGATTATTCTATTTATTATTCATTTACAACATTTAAAATG
Organism: Catoptria pinella; assembly: GCA_963556745.1. Taxonomy (NCBI): domain Eukaryota; kingdom Metazoa; phylum Arthropoda; class Insecta; order Lepidoptera; family Crambidae; genus Catoptria; species Catoptria pinella. The sequence continues at coordinate 8,153,883 of OY750774.1, read as the reverse complement.
TTTCCGATCTCATAATTAAATTAAATTCAAACATTTATTTCAGACACAACATTAGTCAGACTTTTACATAATTTTTAAAAAATAAATAAATAAAATGAAATCGATGGCAGGTACTCAACCTACATAGTTCTTTTACATATTAATATTTTGTGCTTTGGTAAAAAGTAACTTAATTTCAATTATCTCAAAAACTATAACTTTAAGGCTGGTTGACGACGTGATGATACTTAAATAAAGAAAGATAATAACTACTTTAGTACATTAACTTTATAATTTGTATAATGAGCACACTCAAGAACTCTCTTGACCACACCAGCCACCCAGCCAGTAGTCATCACTCACCAGTACCAGCTCAAAGTTCCCGCGCGAAGTTTTCGTTGCGAACCTTATTTTTGGATAGACGAAAGTTCTGTACCATACAGCCTTGTCATTTTCTTTTTGATTCTTGATACAAAAGACATTTTAATTCTAGCGACGACCTATCCTAGCACCTTCGGCACTAACATTAATTTTTAATTCTAAAAAACGTTAAAGTCTGTGTGGAAAGAGAACCATCTCTTCATGAGATTTGTGCTTGATTGCCGCAGGTATTGCTGTGACGGCATTAACAAAAAATGGCACATGACAAATACGGCAGTCAAGCACAAATCCCACGTCGCGGTTCTCTTTCAGCACTGACTCTACTTGTCTTATCTTACGTCGATCCCTGTCTGTCACAATAAAATTACCTCGCTTCGCTACTAGGAGAAATGAGACAAGAAGCCTAGTTTACTTAACGACATCTCTAATCAATTTAGAAACGTTTTATCAGTTTTTAACACTGGATTCACATAGGATAGAGCTGGCTCCTTTTTACGTAAATGATTCATTGGGCGAAGACTAGGTATTTTGGCTGCAATAACGTGCTGAGTAAAGTAAAAATACTTAATTGACACAATCTCGGTCTTATTTATTAATCGGAAAAAAGCCGAAAAGCAGGCTGTTAGTCTTGCGCGTTTTAAGTATCCCCTAACTAAACGATCAAGCAAAGCAATGATTGACATGCCCATAAATGAGAGACGTAATTAAATATTTCTGCTTGTCAAGACTCTAGACTTATAGAATGGCCTTAGAGCATTTCTTAATGCTCTAAGAGAATGGCAAAGCAATGCTTGACAAGCTTCCAAACGTCTTGACAAGCCATCAAGCATTATTCTTCTACATAACTTAAGGTCTGTATACGTAACGGGGAAAAACCCCAGACGGGACGGGCATGCGGTGCAGCAGACGACATCGTTTCATAGAAAATGTACAGGAAAGCACATACGTAACGGATGTATGGTCAGGGTGTGGACGTGGCACGTACGGGACAAGAAAAACATCGTCTGCGACTATGCTTAGCACATCCCCACCACGTGCGCGCCCCGTCTTATCCGGGTTCCATTCCGTATGCATACATAGTCACTTCGTTCACACCTCGTAGTGATGTTGCGATGCACGTGTATTTACAGTTATTTTTTTTTTAATTCTGCCTGCGATATAAATTATTAAGTCTCACATTTTTCGTAATTCGTACATTCGTTCGTTTGCAAAATAAATATTCTATTGTTGCCACATTTGTCCGCTCGGGCGTTGATAAATTAATCTGAACTAGAATCATAAAAACAACAATAATCATAGTAAATGATCAAAATAAATTTGACAGATAAAATCAATCTGTTATTTATATCTTAGGGGTGAAGAAACAGATTTTATGCTTTAGATTTTTTTTTCTAAAAATCTGTTATATGGGTTATGGAACAAATTAATTATGAGCTATGCGTCAAAAGAACGTATCTCAGTGTTTTTAATCATATAAATAAGTTTTATTTTCTTCTTGATGGGCGTAGCTTCTTCGTCATCTAAAGCAATAGCAATTAAAACCAATTCTTCAAATGAAAAATCTATATTTTCACAACACTAGCACGTTAGCATGGTAATGGTCCACCTCAGAAGAAAAACTTACCGTGATGCCATGTCACTGTCTCGGTATGTTCACGGTGCGCTTAGAGCATTAAGAATTAATGCTCTAAGACGGTGCGTATGCATTCAACTCGTGCACGTTCCGTCTCCGCCCCATGCCCATCCCGTCCGGGGTTTTTTCCTGTTACGTATACAGTGACCTTTATACGATCAAAACGGCTTGCCAAGCAGAAATACATATTTAGGTAGGTACGGTAGGTCACGTTTACGGGCTAGTGAAGCATTGCTTGGCTTGATCACTTAGCAAATCCATAATAAAATTGAACGGCCATAGAGCAAAAGCCCATTTGAAAAAAATATCATTGCAACAGTTATTTTTCTGAGATTGCAACATTCTATTCTACTGCAACATTTTAATGTTGGTATTTGCTGACGCCAACCATAATTTTATCTTCCGGTCAAAACTTACATCCACTCTTTAACTAAATATATTCCCAAATTCCAGTTTTTAATTATTTCCCGAAGGTAAATAATGAAAATATTTTTTTGCCATAATTTTCTTTATAAACCAATTCTTCGTAAATAAGTATTACGTTAGCCAAGGCTACCAACAATCCGCACTACGAAATTATTTCGTACGCAGTCGTCGGTGATATTTACAACCAATTTATTTTGCTAACGTTTTGACAAATCCAAGGCATTTATTGATAAATAGTCATTGTATTACCTTATTTGATGATAAAATAGTGTGAATGATAGAAACATGTTTTGATGAAATGAAGTTGCTGTTGTAACAGTTGCAGTCGGCATAGTGGCTATAGTTGACAAAATATGGTCGTGCGTTTCGTCTGAACATCTAAGTGGTGATGTGTGAACAGGCTGAAATTAACTATTTGGACGGGGAAGTGGTATGGGTGAAGTTGGGCTCATGTTGGTGGCCTGGTGAGGTCGTCGCCCCTGAGAAGCTTCCTCCAGATGTCCTGCCTTCTTTTCGTAAACCTCCAATAGCAGTCGTAAAGTTCTTTCAAGAAGATACTTAGTAAGTTTACAAATAAAGTGTGAAAAAGCTTATTCAGGAGAAATCCTTTTGTATCACAAAACAAAACGATATGATAGGTCTTTGTTCATGCTTATTTACATATCATTTTGAAAGGATAATATGCCACAGAAATAATCTATGTTTCCTATTGTAAGGTTTTGGAATAAAAATTGCATAAATACATTATTTAAAGACTAACCAAGCTGAAATATGGTTATGGCATAGCAGACCAAAGCCTCTTCTTTAAGTACAATCTTATATTTTGAATGGTCTCTGAATCGTTCAAGCTATTTCTATTTTAATTATTTCATTGTAATCAACTAATCAGTCATCCTTATGTTTTTAAAATCGTTCTTATGTTTAAATTCTTTTTAGCGAATATGTCAAGAATACTAATGCAATATATAAATATAACTGCGATAGAAAAGATGAATTCATCACAAAAGGATTACGTAAGTGAAAACCAAATACAACTTTGTTTAAAGTTTACTGTAGAATGTTAATTAATGAAAATTGTAATCTTTTTAGATTTGTATCGAGCTAATAGTGGACCAATGGAAAAGTTTCCTGAGGACATTATTCGAGCAGAAACTGCAGTGGGAGGCGATATAGAGATACTTACCAGAGATGAATTTCAAAAAGACTACAAAAAGAAAAAGGCATATGAAGGCCTTTTTGGTGGTACTCCCAAAACCCCAAGCTCTGCAAAAAAAGGTAAGTTCATTGGATGTAGTTAATAAGATTTTGGTCTGATTTTATGTATCAGTGTTTGTAAGCCCATTTCTGAAATTTTGCAGCTTAAGCCATTATTCTATACATAAGTCTTTAGATTCAAAGTAATTCAGAGAATTTAGCCTTTTGTAACCTTTTAGTCCCAAACCAGGAGCATTATTCACAATTGTCGGAAATCAACTTTCTGAATCGAATCAGAAGTCTTCTGATATAGATCTTATTTTCTACCTTATGCTACCAAACTTTGTAAATGCATTGAGCTTTCCCGTCGGAAAGTGAATCTAATGCCAGTCAAATGTATTTGTGAAGAACAGTTTTAGACTCTATTGGAGGATACATATTCAAATCAAATGCTTTCGAGTCGATTTCTGACAATCGTGAATAACCCTACCGGGGAAGCTCATTCTGCGCTTAAACTTTCATATTAGCCTACTGCTCGTGACTCACTTAGTCGAGCCAGCACACGAGGGATGTCGTGTGTCGGTTAAGACAGAGCTACGCGACTAACTTGACAGAAAGAGAAGGTGCATACAATAATAGGCACACAGCGTGGTGCCATTTGAAACTGTACTTTATTGCCGTGCAGCGAGAGTAGCTTATTTAATTGTTCTTGAGCAGATGGGCTTCTGTACATTTAGGGTTATTAATTATTCTGTGCCCAAACTTTAATAACAGATAGAATACATAAAGAATTTGAACTAAATAATAATCACTCGGGGAAACTTTTTATGCTCATCACTTACACATACAGCAGGATTTGAACTTGTGGCTTAGTGCCTGCCAGTTAACAGTGGGTCTTACACGCAAGTGTCGTCGGCATCACTATCGGCTTAATTTGACAGATGGACACATTGCTAATTTTCTTGGTAGGTAAATTTTTTTTTGTGCCAAAAAGAAGTAGCAATGTGTCAGATCCATCTATCAAATGAAGCCGATAGTGATGCCGACGATACTTGCGCGGTAGACCTTCAGGATCGATACCATTGCCCAAAACAATATAAATAAACAGATTTTGTTGTCATAAAAAACCAGTGATAATTTAGAGCATGCGTCGCCAAACTTTTTAGCCTAAGGGCCAGACTAACTCCTCCACGAAGCCCCAAAGGCCAGAACCTAGCTAGCTTATCGTACCAACATACTGTTATTTACTGTTATTTACGGTATGTTGGTACGATCCGGACCGCTTCCGCGGGCCGGATTGTTGGTGCTCGCGGGCCGGAGCTGGCCCGCGGGCCGAAGTATGGAGACCCCTGATTTAGAGCCCCACACACAGTGATCTAGCGAACGCTAAGTGCTTGTCTTGGTTTTTTGCTATAACTAATGTTTATTTTAAACTTGTCCTGACCAGAGTAAATATTTTAAACACATTTTTGTTATTCCTCAATAATACTGGATGTTACAGGTAAAGGTAAAGGAAAATCTGTGGAATTAACAAGAACACCTCTGAGAATGGTAAGAGATTTACAATAATTATCATATAATGATAAGTGTTATCAAATATGTAGGTCTGATCATTATGATTGGCAAAATATATCACCCACTTATATAAAATGAAGTATTTTACCAAAATAATCAAACAGAGCAAGTTAAAAAACGCATGAATTGAGCCACCTGTAACCCCAATGTTTAACAATTTTGAATAAAATGAATTTAGCCAAAAGGTATACATAAGTTTTTAATTTGAGATTTTATCATAGTATTGAATAAAAATAGCATTTGAATAAAATAGCATTGTGAATGCTATTTTTAATTAATACTAAATAATATACTAGAAAAACTTGCGTTTCCTAGTTTCGTCTGATGTTGTATCAGGGGCTTTATTTCTTAACTCACAATCACGATCGCTTTTAATTTGACAATCATAATGATGTTACCTACATTATATTATGATAACACTTATAATTATAATGTAACTTGACATTCGTTAACAAAGTTTGTTTTGGTTATTCCATTAATTAAAAGTAATAAGTATAATTTTCTGTGTATTTTTTAGATAAAAGAAAAAACAGATTACAAGGTGCATATTTTACTACAAAGTTCATCTACACCTAGCAAACCAGCAGATACCACTATAATCACGGAAAGTGGAACAGAAGATAAGCCAGTACAAGATAAAAATGAGAGTGAGAGCCAGAAGGATCAAGAAGAGAAAACACCACAAACTCCGGAGAAGCCCCCAATTAGTACTACACCAACAGTATCAAGTACTGGTATCTATTCTTGTCATGCTTGTTCATTTTCCACAACGCGTCTTAATGTTTTAATTTTACACAACAAAACACACAGTGTAACCTTCACACCGTACACACCTTCACCTGCAAAGAAAAAAATCATGAAAACCACTAAATCCACCCCAAGTACATCCAAGACACCTAAAGCTCCGCGACCACGTAAAGAGAAACCCGAAAAAGCGGTGAAAAAATCTGCCGGGAAAAAGCGTACAAGCAACGAGTCCAAGGCAGACACAGTTGCTAAAAAGCTTAAAACTGATCAAGAAATTAAAAGTAGTCTCTTAGCCGATTGGGATGATGTGGATGAAGATGAATCAAATGACGGTACGACAATGGACATTGCGGCGTCGCCCGAGGTGGCCGTGCCAACGCCGGCTGAACTACCTGGTGCTCAGGTTCCCACGCTGGCTGAACTGCCCGGTGCTCAGGACCCCACGCTGGCTGAACTGCCCGGTGCTCAAGTCCCCACGCTGGCTGAACTGCCCGGTGCTCAGGTCCTTACGCTGGCTGAGCTGCCCGGTGCTCAGGTCTCCACGTCGGCTGAACTGCCCGGTGCTCAGGTTCCCACCGCGGCTGAACTGTCCGGTGCTCAAGTCCCACTTGAAGCTTCATCCCCTGTCGAGAAAAAAGCGGAAGAAACGCCCGTCGAAAAGCCGGAATCTACGAGCGATTCGAAATATGAATTTTGTGAAGACGAAGATTGGCCCGTTGAAGCCGGCGTAGGTAGAAAGATACCACGGGTTAAGAACCCGTCGAAACGAAAAGATGAAACTAAGAGTCTCAGTTTGGACGACGAGGAGGTGGCTAGAGAAGTTGCTGAACTGCTTAATAAAACTACGGTACCCGAGCTTCCGTCGGTCCCAGAGCCTTTAAAAGTAGAGGAAAATTTTCCTGAGCCTTCGATCGTGAAATCCCCCGATAAAGAAATTTCTACTACGCCCGAACCGACCAAAAGTGTAGAAAAAGCTTCATCTGATCCGCACCCTACGAAAGCCATTTTTAAAACGAAAACGTTTTTTCGGAGTCGACACTCTAGAAGTCAAGATGCAATAGGAAAATATGTTGCTGAGCAGCTTAATGCGGTAGAACGAATGGATATGTCAGAGAGTGAAATCAATGGATCAGACGCTGTATCTTCACCAGAAGCTAGAGAATCGCCCCCAATAGAACATGTAAAAGTTGCTCGACTAGCACCTAAAATACAGCTCAAAAAAATGAAAGCTGAAGCTGCTCAGTTGCGTGAAAAAGAGAAAACTGAAATGGATTTTATAAAAGATGACTTATTTTCTGTAAAGCCCACAGTGAATGAGAGTATTTCGGTTGATTCCATTAATACAGATTTATCTTCTGGAAAACCCACAATTAATGAAAATATTTCGGTTGGTTGCATTAATATAGAACCAGGGCACGCACACGAAAGTAATGAAATATGTGTATCACCTAATCTAAAGAAAGATGTCCTCTATCCCACACAAGAAATAAAACCAATTAATGAAGTAGCATATGAAGAAACTAAAACATCTTTTATCAAAGATTCTCCCGATCCTCCTTTGCCAGTGGAACAAGTCGTTGAAAGCAATGAAATCATAAATAAGAAATCTATCATTGAAGAAGTTAACGAATCAGAAGATAAAAAATCAGAAGCGAATGTATCAGAAACCGATGTATCAGAAGCCAATGTTGTTCAAAATGATAATATAGTTTGCGAAAGTGTTGAAATTGCTTCAGAGGAAATTCAATCAAGTGACAGTGAGTGCCAGAAGGATCAAGAAGTCTTGGAAAATACGTCGGGGAATATTGAACAGCCATATATGAATGAATCTACCGCATCCGCAGTAGATGCCTTGTTGAGTGTATCACGTGATACTGATAGAGTGACTAAAGTTATAAGTGACGACCCTCCAGAAGATTTGTTCGAGGATGACAATAAAGATAATACAATTAAAAATTTGAATGGATTTAATGAAAATATAATCGAAGGCAATGAAAATAATGTTTTATTAGAATCAGATCACATAGAAATTCAAAAGGAAGCTCAAAACATTGTTCAAGAAAGTCCAAATGAGGAACTAGATGCAAGTGAGATCGAAACTGTATCCAAAGAGAATATGAATGAAGTCTTCATGGAAACAGAATTAATTAATGAAGAGTGTCCCTCAGAAACCGTAGTCGAAACCACCATCGTTCCTTCTGAATCTGACCTGCAAATTGCTGAGGCTCTCATAAATTTGCCTGCCACTGCAATACATACAAAAAGTATTGAAAATGTTCTAACACCATCTTCTATTGTAAGCGAAGATCATAAATTAAACAACGTTATGATTGACGATAATGTTCAAGAAGCAAAATCGGAGGCAATAAAGCCTTCTGAATCAGAACAAAATATTGAACACAATTTGATTACAGATAGTGAAAATATTAATGTTCGTTTTGAGACAGAACTGGAAAAGAATGAAAATCTGAATGCTGCTCAGTCATTAGTACAAATGTCAGAATCTGTAGATCATAAGATAAATATTATTGAAAGTAATACTAATTCCCAAGAAATAGCTAAAAAACAGGTAATCAGTGGAAAACCGAATAATGGTCTAGATAAAGTCAGTACAGTCGAACAAAAGGTAGCATCTCTATCTGGTGAAAACAGTAATGAATTGAGTAATACTAAATCCGTAAAGTACGAAACAACGTCATCAAAACTATTGAAAATGTTGGAAGAACCATTTGCACCAAAAATTATTAAGAAAACTCCAACCAAACAAATCATTATTCCAGGTAAAGAAAAGATTCTTAATTTTGATGTAGCTAAACAATCATTTAAAGGTAAATCGCAGTCTCCTGTCATAATACGTCGTGCTGTCGCTAATAAAGCTCTGTTAAATAACTTTAACGAAATTGGTACGTCAGAGAAAATAATTCTGTCTCGAAGCAATAAGCCTCAACAACACAGTTCATCAGTGCAGACTTTCACGATACAAACATCTCAAGATAAGCCATCAGATGCAAACAAAATCACAATTATACAACAGAAGGTTAGAAAAGTACAAAAAATGCCCACGAAAATACAAAAGAATAGAGGTCAAAATTCACTAATATCGCAATTTACGGAAGAAAAATCATCAAAAGAGTCTGTAACATCTGACGATAGTGTATTTGACATAAATTCTATGCCTATAGTTCTGTCCGACGAACTTTTAACTCCAGAAAGTATAGATAAAATGCCAATAGTAATGTCTGATGGAAATTTAATAACAAATTCGCCTAATCCCCCCAAACTCGTTAAAACAAAATCTACTGTAGTAGAATCGGATAAAGTGGCAGTAAATGCAGGCGCTAGTAAGTCAGAACCGAAAACTTTACTAATGAATCCTGTGAGCGAAGTGAATAAAGTTACTACCACTCCAAACATTATCTCTAAATCGTCTAAGTTGCGAGGTGCGAAACCTATGCTTATAATAGATAAAGCTACAGGGAAACAAAAAATCATAATGACCAAATCTGAGCCAGCCTTGAAAGAACTGAAACCGGCCCCAACGTTAGTTCAGCCCATTACTCAAAATACAGGTAAAGGTGAAAAGTTTATTTTATTGCCGACGGCTACTACACCTCGTCCCGGTCGTACTCAAAAAATAGTTATAGATCCACAAACTGGGAAGGCTCATGTTCTAGTAGCAAAAAATCCCGACACTGCTATGAATGCCAATGATAATAAACCTGTGTCGGCAAAGTTGATACCGTCGTCCTCTGATGCCAGTGGTCCTGGGAATACGGTTATGATCATAACCAATGCTCAAGGAGCACAGTCAAGGATAGTTTTAACTTCGGAACATGAAAAAATCTTGTTTCCAAACAAACAGCATCAACAAAATACATCACAGATGAAAACAATTACCCATAGAATAACATCGAACGCCGCCAATACTCAAAAACAAATTGTGACTTCAGTGCCACAAATGAAAACACAAACGAGAATCGTGCCTAAACAAAAGAGCGCCATAATCACATCGAAAGGTCAATTAATCGTCGGAGGTCGTGTGGCTACCACTGCACAAAATATAGCTCCCATGCCTGAAATACGACCGCTCCCAAAACGAATCGTACCGGCTGAACCTAAGAAAATTATACAAGCCATTCAAAAGACCACATCTGAACCGTTGATATTGCTACAACAAAAGTCAGGAGCCGTCGTTCAACTCACCGCATCACAATTCGAGCAAATTCAAAGAACTGGACATTTTATTCAAAAAATTCCCGTGCCCGTGGAGAGCAAACCGAAACCGGTCTATCAGAAAACAATCGCGATCACTCCCGGAGAGCCGCCGAGCATTGTCCAGAAAAGAATAAGAAAGACTGTGACAGAGTCGCCCACGCCGATGAAGAAAGTCAAACAGGAGATAGCCATTGCTCCGGCGCCTCCTCCGATGGCGACGCTTCCGGCCTTGACGCCCCTATCCAGCCACATCGTGACCACAGTTGGACCGTCTGTCTCGAACACGGTATCGGTCACGACGACCATGCCTTTCGCAGATTTGGACAACTTCGAAGAGATGCTGCCGTCGACGGCGATCGTCCGGCAGCCCCAGCCGGAGCCGGCGGTGGCACCAGCCGTGGTACCGCCACCGCCCCCGCCACCGCCGCCCGTGCTGGCAGCCGTCGAACCGCCCGCACCCGCGCCCGCGCCTTTGTCGGACGGCCAGCTGCTGGCCGTGCCGGGCGAGCACTTCGGAGGGCCGCCGGGCTCGTTCTACCTCTGTGTGGAGGATAATGGAACGCTCACTCCTATCGACAATCGACCGCTCGTCCTCGAGAACAACCAACTCGTTCCGATGGCGATGGAACCGCTGCCGATGCTCGCGCAGCAGCCGGAGCGAAGAGACATCCTAGAGGCAGCGCTCGCCAACAGCGATGTGTTCCACGCGGACCCTCCACGCGACGAAGCACCGGATTTTAGAGATTTAAACGCGAACGTCTCCGTACACTGCCGCGTTTCAGAAACCAGCACCACGCTGAATCAGCCGATCATGACGCCGATCGAAGTACCCTCTAAGGTGGACAGCGAGCCGACGACGGTCCCGTCGAACTTGGAGGACGGTCTCGCCGTTATAGGCGTCACACCTCACACGGTTCCGACGTCTCTCGAGTTACCGATCACCGTGACCGATCCTAGGATAGCGCCGAAAACTACCGATCCGCTGAGCGGGGCGAATTATAGAACGTCGTTACTGCCTTCTCCTAACACGGAGATGACTTTCGTCACTACCGAAGACATGGAGGTACCGATGGGCGGTCCCATTTCGATGCCCCTACTATCGGACGATGACGCAGTGGGAAAGTCCATGCCGATACTGACCGATGACGTCACGGAGCGAACGGTGTCCTCTGTGGACTCCACGATCGGGTCCCCGTCCTCCATCGACGTGCGGGAGTCTGAGATGGAAGACGGAACGCAGTGGTCTCGTCGATTGCTGACTCCGGGATCGGACACTTCGGAAACGTCTTCCGAAATCCCGTTACAACCCGCTATTCAGTTATCCGTTAGCGATATGTCTCGTCACAGTTAAACGAGCTAGTTTGGGGTCTGTTGCATAGCTATCAATACTGATACATTTATTTATTTGAATAAACTTTCTTAATTTTTACAATGATATAAAATGTGCAATAGAATAAGTTTTAACTTGTCTTTCGGTGTATGTTCACTTCTGAATGTATGTGACACATTGTATGGTTTATTAGAAGTATAATTCAATCAAAGGTTTTAATATTCATGGTGGGATGAAGTGTGATTTCGATTGTTAATGTTTCGCTTATTGTGAAAAGCTTCTTTTGCGTCGAGTATGAAATGCCCGCATATGAGGATTGTATATAATATAATAGATTGCAGAAAAGTAGAGTGTCTCTCCATTTTTCTGACGTGCGATTATTATAATGCATTGCAGCATAACACTACGTAGGTTAAGGAATTACAATTGTAAATTTAAATTGAACTACGATATTGTTGGATTGTAACTGTAACTGTAATATATGAAAATTTAGGTATATCATATTTTTATAACGTCTGGAAAGTTTGGCATATTGTGAGTTTTCGAATTTGTACATGAAATAAAAATGTTGCTTGTGTCCAAAAAAGAAAGAAATGCTGAAAACTATAAAAGTGATGCGGGGACATCAGTGAGCAGAATGACTATATCAAAATGTAGTTTTAATGTTAAGTACAATATTGTTGCAGTAACTTTTAAACATTATGTCTAAGGCACATATTGGTTTGTTTGAATGATCTATGTCGGAATCTAGATCGGACTATGAAAATGGAGTCGTTAGTAATTAACCTCTGTGTAGTTTTATTAAATAAACTTTAATCGAAACATATTTTTTATTGAATATCTTGAAAGCAGACATTTTGGAAAATTGTAGCTCAGCTTATTGCTATGACGCTGCGCAAAATTTTGTTTAAATCATAAATACGCTGAACGTTGTAGAAACGGTTATGTAAGAGAAACTCCAGAATGTCAAGTTTCATAAATATGTGACAGCTTTTAACAATTTAGTCAGTTTATAGGAGAATTGGTGATATTTTCTTGTTTTTTGAATAACTTTTATTCCATCCGGGATTTAAAGCTGGAATTTTCAGGCATGTTTTTTTAACAAAATGAACAGTTCACTATCATTTTGTATTCAGAGGGAGCTGCGTATTTGATAGCCAAGGTTACACCGCTTGCAATTTCATTAAAAATCTTACATCTTCATATTGCGTAAAGTTTGTTAAACCAGATTTGTACACGTTAAAAGGGTATATGCAACTGTTTTACATCTCGTGTCTGTGTATCTGTGTTTCTGTATATATGTCTTAGTTACAGAGCTAGTGACAAAATACTGCAAGACGTATCTTAAGGCCCATCATTCAATATGATATAGTGTTTAGGGTGTACATGAGTCAGCACCTACTCGCAAGGCCAGGAAGTGGAACACCTGGCGTCAGCACGCTTTCAAGTATAAAATTTCGACTTGCTCAAGACAAGAGTTATCTCAAGGTTCAAATTTGGCAGTATACTAGAGAATGGTAGAAAAAAATGAGGAGGTAGTAGTAGTAGACCGCATTATCATGGAACATGCCGAGTCAGCACGACACGTAAGTTGTCACAATTTTGAGGTCGGTACAAGAGATTTCTCTTGGCTGAAAATTCGTATACTGCTTAATTATTATGCATAATTTATGAATAAAATAGTTAGACCACAGATTCCTGGAACATAGGCAGTCAGTAGTCGCTCAAAGCGCTCGAAAGCGTGCTGACGCCAGTAGGGTTATTCACGATTGTCGGAAATCTACTCGAAAGCATTCGATTCGAATACGTATCCTCCGATAGATTCGAAAACTGCTATTCACAAATACATTCGACTGGCATTTGATTCACTTTCTGACAGGAAAGCGCACTGCATTTACAAAGTTTGGTAGCATAATGTAGAAAATAAGATCTATATCGGAAGACCTTCTGATTCGATTCGGAAAGTTGATTTCCGACAATTGTGAATAACTCTGGTGTTCCACTTCCTGGCCTTGCGAGTAGGTGCTGACTCATGTACGTACACCCTAAACACTATATCATATTGAATGATGGGCCTTGAGATACCTCTTGCAGTATTTTGTCACTAGCTCTGTATCTGTGGTATCGTAGCTCCCAAACGGATGAACCGATTTTGGTTTACTTTTTTTTATTTGTTGATGAATCGAAATACTTGTTTGAACAAATTAAGACCTAAAACTGGTTCTTTTTTTCAAACTTCTGCGACGAACAGTTTTTGAGATATACAAAATCCCAAAAAGTAACCCCAGCAAAATCTTGAATATCTCAAACTTTTATTTTCAACTTTTTAGTGGTAGGTATGTACACGTGTTAATATTTTTTTACTTTATATAGTATTTGTGGTAAGGTATGTAAGCGTGTAAATATTTTTTAACTTCATATAATATTTACTATGGTACAGCGCCCATAACTCAATTTCCAAATTCACGCTGTTTGTTTTTAAGGAGTTCCGTTGTGCCTTCGTTCTTCGTAGTCCAAGTCTAGTCCTAAACGTCGCAGACCATAGCTCGGTTTGTTTTGGATTGTCATAAACCTACCAATATCTCAATCACTATACATATCCTATTTGACTTTGAGGAGTTCCCTTGTGTATCTTCGAAGTCCAAGGTCCAATACCAATGAAATTAAAATGTGACCACTCTTAAGGTATACCCTTTCAACCAAAAAAAGAATCATCGAAATCGGTTCATAAACAAAGAAGTTATACCTGATCAGCAAAAACTCGTGCGATGGTAAGCCAAATAATTGTTATTTTTCAGGATTATGAAAAAACTACTAGCCAGATCTCTGTAATTTTTTTATAGGACCACACACGAACTGTGTTCTTTCAAATAAAAAAAGAATAATTGAAATCGGTTATACCCTTTCAACCAAAAAAAGAATCATCGAAATCGGTTCATAAACAAAGAAGTTATACCTGATCAGCAAAAACTCGTGCGATGGTAAGCCAAATAATTGTTATTTTTCAGGATTATGAAAAAACTACTAGCCAGATCTCAGTAATTTTTTTATGGGACCACACACGAGCTGTGTTCTTTCAAATAAAAAAAGAATAATTGAAATCGGTTAACAACTGGTGAAGTTATGTTAAAACATACATAAAAAAAAAACATACAGTCGACTTAATATCCTCCTCCTTTTTTTGAAGTCGGTTAAAAACTATAAGATGAACAAATTTTGCTATTGCTATTCATTTACAACTCACCAAAAGCTATCTTTTCATGTACTTGGTTCTAGGCTAATCGCCTTTTTTGAAATCATTTTCCTTCGGTAACTTTACTCCAGCAAAATAATTTTTTCTCGAATAACTTCGAAAATACAACTTGACATACTTTGCAAATTGACAAATTGCAACTAACTATGAACTAATTATCTGTAATACTCTCATTTCTCTAAGGAGCAACATGTTGCTCCTAGGTATGCAGCATACGTATAATTTTATTTTTGACTTTGACCGATTTCAATTTTATTGCTTAGAGAATAAGACAACTAATTTGCGTATGATGTTTATATGCAGAAAAGTTAAATTTTATGCTCTTAGTAATAAAGATCATGTCGTGGACTACGTCGAATGTATGCCGCGTACACATGTAATGTATATTTAATGTATCATTCAATGAAAAAAAATGCCGTCCATACTGCGGAGCGATCCGTGATTTATCGGTTTTTTGGGACGAACACAAAGTGCCGCAGGAGGTTAGACCAGCGACGGTATCGGCTAAAAACATTGAAGATCATGTTAACTGTGTTTTGAATGTGATACATTGCTATTTTTCTTTGGTAGGTTTTTATTTGTGCCAAAACGAAGTAGCAATGTATCACATACATCTGTCAAAGCACAGTTAACATGAACTTCAATGTTTTTAGCCGATAGAGACCCTGGGCTCTATCAGCTAAAAACATTGAAGTTCATGTTAACTGTGTTTTGACAAATGTATGTGATACATTGCTACTTCGTCTTGGCACAAATAACAACTTAACAAAGAAAAATAGCAATGTATCACATACATCTGTCAAAACACAGTTAACATGAACTTCAATGTTTTTAGCTGATACCGCCGCCTGTATATTATAACAATCTATGGTTTGTAGTGAATTATGGGTTTGAGCGCGCGATGCGTCCACGCTTTCAACGAACATGTAATGACAAAATATTACATTACATGATACGTTACACCACAGATGTGTATAATCCGCGCGCGATGACAATGGGATGGAAGCTTGTCAAAGTAAATCGAAAATTTACTAATTAGTTAATTTTAATTTAATTAATCAACTAATTGTTTACTTGTTATCTTATTTGAAGTTGCTGCAGCAAAAGTTCCCTCACCTTGGATGCGTGAGGGAACTTTTGCTTTGACACAGTGTTTTTGGATATCCCTGTAGCTGGCCGGCAAACAAATGTCTGAGTTTAACAAGGTTCCATCCCATTCTCATCGCGCGCGGATTATACGCGGCATTAGGGTTAGTTTTATGATAAAACTGAGGTCTGAGTTGGGATCAGCAGTTAATTTAATAAAATAAAACACAACCAGCAAGTCATTATGATTTACTCGAATGGTGCAACAAATTTACTGTACATTGTACATTATTGGTATGTAGTCCGGAAGTTATATTTTAACAAAATTTGTAAAATGCAATATATACAATGTCTACCTGAAAGAATTTTAAAATGAAGAAAATATCTTGCTTAAATACGTTTAGTACTTTATTTTGTACTGTTGATCTTATTTGATCTTATCACAACTCGCAGTTTTTATTCACTACACACTATACTACAAACTACGGTAACAATTCTAATTATAAATTCGTAATATGAAAATAGTTGCAATATACAACACAATAATGAATGACTCTTAATCTATAATACTTCCAACAAGATGTGGAACATCGTCTCGTGGTGTAGTCGAGTTCAACGAAACGTATTTTATAACTACATACAACAGTCCAATGTATCATCTAGGAATCGATAATTCCATAAATTAGCTTTTTTAAATACAATATTGTACATTGAAAAATTAGTTACATCGGTGATAATAAAGTTCGATGACGATGATATGCGATCAGTAGCGTAAACAGATTATTGAATCCTAGGCTAGGGGGTGGCCTGACAAAACATTTGTATTTTATTTATTTAAAACAATATGATATAGCAATTTATCCTATCTACATTTATCTCTCAAAAGACAATGTCGATCCGACACAGCTCATTTCGAAGGTCACCTTGGCTGGGACGTGGTCGGTAGCCGTGTACCGGGCACTTAACCGATAAAGCTTGTTTCGAAATTTGGTTGTAAACCTTCATCTACACGGCTGTAAACCACCAAGGTCACCTTGGTTGGGACGTGGTTGGCAGCCGTGTAGCAGGGGCTTGAATAATCGTATTCTGTTGGTGATGCTCGGGACCCTGATTTGAGAATGAGTGTATTTCAGTCTGTGCATGGTTACCATCGTAGCGAATTCTATGTCTGGTTACGCTGTCGATCGCGAGAGCACTGCGAGTTGCGTTCGTCCTGCGGTGGGCAGACGTTACTGCAGCGCTTGGCGAGTGGTGTTGGGGAGGAAGAGGCACATTAGACCGCCGCTGGCGAGCAGCACGGCCACGATGAAGGTGGGCGCGGGGCAGTACGTGTCCAGCAGCGCGGCGATCACCACGTTGCCGATGATGCCGCCCAACCGAGCGGCCACCATCGACACGGCCACACCCGTAGCGCTGGAAATGTTACATTACTATGTAAGTATCGTCTGATTTTGTTAGAATTTAACAATGACTATAGAACTGACTCCATTATACATGTACGCTGTATAATGGAGGTCAGTGCTCTATAACCTCTTTAATGTGTGAGTACTCCACGGTGCTCCCATAGTTAAAAACTTCTAAGCAATATTTTTAGGTTGAGATCCTATTCGATTCTAGACTTAACTATAAACTAGGTATTTGCCCAAAAATATTTACCTTTACTAGAATCGGATTTATTCGATAAATTACGTACTCTGTGAGTAAGTACTTTTAATTTAAAGATAGGGGCGCCAAAAAGCCCTCATTATATTCTTAAATACTTAATAATGATCTCGATTGCTTCTTTTTATATTAAAATAGAGAGCCGATTTTAAGATAAGCGCAATTTAAAACGAGGATATTTCCATTTTAAAATCTTTAGAATTTTTAAACTAAATTAAATAGTTAGGAACTTGAGTTAACAGTTAGGAAGTAACCAAAAAGAAGTACGTATACTTATTGGTAATGTCTTACCGCAAGTTGGTAGGGAAGACTTCGGTGATGAGACAGTCGAGGGAGGCGTTACCGCACGAGATGACGGAACTGAAGATGGCGCTCACGATCAGGTTGTTGGTCTTGTTGTACACGAAGTACATGGCCGCGGAGCACAGGCCCGCCGAGAACGTTGCGAACACTGGAAAATTTAATATGTTTTAAAATAACCAATTATAAAACTTTCTCCTCATATTTTTACATGAAAAGTATGTTAATCCGAGAGAGCGTATAGTCGAGGAATGAAATGGTCTACTTCTATTTTAGTAAAACAAGTTGCATTAAAAAAAATACCTACATGTGCAGGGTTTGATTGAACTCTGAAATTGTCACTATTCTAGCAGAGCTTATCCATGATGGGCGTTTCAGCTGTGGGAAATTATCTCCCCAATCGACTTGTTTCTGGTTTTGCCTAAGAAGATATCAATGAGAGGCATCACGAGAAACATAATTTAAGCTTACCCAAGAAGAACTTCCTTCCCAGTCTGTCCATGCCGAGTACGGCGAATATGTTAGATGGTATGGCAGCTGCGACGGTTATGAGCGACTCCATGAAGACGTCGGAGTGTATGTGCGCCTCGCACTGCGCGCTGGAGGAGTGCGTGCCCTGCTGCGTCACGTAGCGCGTCACCTGGCAGATGTCCGCCTCGGCGTTGTCGTGTGTGCGCGACCACTCGTCGAACCGGTTGAACATCTCGGGGAACCACATCATGAGGCCGTAGTACCTGGATGTAATGAGCAAATCGTGAGGAAACTAATTCTACCTAAACTAGTCTGTAATTGAAAGCATTAGAAATAGGCTAAATCTCTTATACGAACCCGATATGGAATGTAAAGTTGATCGAAATAGAGATCATAGTGAACTTGAGTATAGGTGGTACGAATAGCTGCTTGCTGTGTTCGACGATGTCGCTAAACATTCTCCTTATTTTAGATTTTGGTTCTTTAGGCTCTTTCGTGGCTTCGATTTGTTTCTCGGGCTTGGTATGCATAATTTCGTCGACTAGGATCTGCTTGACTGGGTATTCCTCCTTGCTGCGTCCGGTGTTCATGAGGTAGATGGTTTGGAAGACTTCCAGGGCCTTATCATGGCGGCCGGTAGAAATAAGGAACTTGGGAGATTCAGGAAGCAAGAATAGGAGAGCTGCCACGATAAAAGATGGCAGCGACATCGCGAGCAAGAAGATACGCCATGAGTTATAGACGAAGGTGCCGGATGTTCCTCCGATTCCTGGAACAATACAATTTTAAATACTTAAAATCGTTTGCAGTTACTAGTACCTAATCAACATGATTTAATAATAATACTGACGTTGGAAAATCATTAAAATTACAATAAGAAATATCACTTACCACTTGGGATTATGATCCAAGCCAAGCCAGCGACAAACAAGTTGCCAAGAGTCCAAAAAGCAGCCATGAAACTCAACATAGCACCACGCCTCTTCTTAGGCTGAAACTCGGCGAAGTAAGACCAGATGACTGGACCTGAACCACCAAGCCTAAACAAAAAACGGAAAAGTAAATTTTCTGATTTCCAAGTGGTTAGAATTTCATATAAACTGTGAAGACAATATTAATATGCAAAACTAATGCAAAGAACTGCATTTGTGGTTTACCGTTATTGAAGCGGAAGAGCATGAACAGCTCGGAGTCCTGGTTGAAAGAGGAGGTGACGATGGCAAGCACGTTGACCACCCAGTGAGTCCATGTCCTCGTTTTAGTGTAAAAAAGGATGAGAACAACTTACTCGGCACCGCTAATGAAGCTGAACAGCTGGTAGTTCTGGCTGAAGAAGGAGGTGACGATGGTGAGCGTGCTAAACATGGAGATGGCGAGGAACCCTCGCTTGCGGTCCAGCGAGTCCAAGCCCTTGTTTTAGTGTAAAAATGGTGGAGAATAACTTACACGGTACTTTTGATGAAGCGGAAGAGCTCGTAGTTCCGGCTAAAGGAGCACTCGCGCTAGGGGCCCAGCGAGTCCAAGCCCTCGTTTTAGTGTAAAAAAAGGTTGAGAACAACTTACGCGGCACCGTTAATGAAACGGAAGAGCATGAACAGCTCGTAGTTCTGGCTGAAGGAGGAGGCGACGATGGCGAGCGCATTGATCACGGAGATGGCTATGAGCACGCGCTTGCGGCCTAGAGAGTCCGCCACCGAGCCCCACGCGTACGCGCCCACCATCATACCGATGAAAATTATGCTGTTTAGCCATCCCTGAATAAAAAAAGTACAAAATAATGACAGTGTAGTCACAGTCAGAATCCATACGTAAGTGGAAGCGGCCACTTAAGCTGGAGCCCTCGAAGGCAATTTATGCACTCGAAAACTGTCTTCGACCCGTTCGAGACCCTGCCCAACTAGCAAAATGGTTATATAATACAGAAATTATATGACTTCCAGTCATTTAAATGTTTTATAGTCGTTTTACCATTACTTATTAGTCGTATAGAAGTTGGAGATTTTACATAATAGTTGTATACCGAATTAGTCGTATTGGTACGTCCATTAAGCGTTTTACCAACTTTCTTATACGACGATCATATAATGGTATAATAGAAAACGTTTACCTAACATCAATTTAGTCCTATAAACGTTTTGGTTGGATAAAAGTCATATAAAAGACAAAATCGTTTTAAGGAAAACATTTATACTAGGTGTTACAAAAGTACCCCTAATGCCGAATATGGTATATAGGGACCATCAAAGTGAACAACTTTTACTATGGGACCAACTTTGAAATCGCGAAAAAAAAATCAGCTGTTTCATACAAAAATTAATTACGAAAATATCAAAATGTATGAAACAGCTGATTTTTTTTTCGTGATTTCAGAGTTGGTCCCATAGTAAAAGTTGTTCAGTTTGATGGTCCCTATCTACCATATTCGGCATTAGGTTACTCTTCCAAAGGTAACGAAAAACTGACCACAGCGGGATTTTTCTATCATGCTGATAACGCCTGTAGCACACCTCCGCCGCGAAACAATACCAGCGAAACCGCGGTAGTTCCGCCACAGTTCCGTTATGAATTGTCTTATATCGACGACGATATATGACGATCACATCTACGTAGAGCGGTTTCGCGTCATTACTTTCGCCTGTGCCAGCCAACGGCCGGAGCCGATCGGGCGGAATCGCGCGTGAAAAATCTATGCATTAGAACAGGCTGTTCGCATTTGTTTCGCTTGTCGAAGTTATGGCGGAACCTACAGCGGTGTTTCGCGGCCCCCGTTTCCTCGTGGTCATACTAGTTTGTCATACCCGGCGGAGGTGTGCTACAGGCGGAACACACTGTTTGAAATTTTGTTTTTTTCCACAGCTCACAGTTATAATCCTGCCAAATTGTTTTTTTAAATATGGAATGAATTAACCTAAGTTTTTAGTTCGCACTGGCTGTTTATACACAAACAAGTATAACAAGACGACCTCAGTTGTGCAGTGGTCAACGTGCCGGTCTACCACGCAAGAGGTCTCGGGTTCGATTCCCGGCCAGGCAGAAATTAAAATGATGAATTTTAATTTATCTGACGGGTCTGGGTGTTGCTATGTATAATAAGTATATATTTAAAAAGTATATAAGTAGTATATCAGTTGTCTAGCACCCATATTACAAGCTTTGCTTAGTTTGGGGCTAGATGGCGCTGTGTGAAATTGTCAAAGCATTTATTATTTATTTATTTATGTTTTTGCTTGAGTATGACTAATTGTGCGACGAGTGACATCCTAGTAAAAAAATATTAATGTAAGACTATTTTAGGAATCCTCCCTGAAAAAATACTATTAAAATGACCAAAATAACCTACGGGCTTAAAGTCACTGCTTGCGTGATTTGCACACTGTGAAATTGACTATCGCATGACATCATTATTTTTATCATTCTAATTTGTATTCGGATTCGAACAAATGATACTCAATTCATTGACACGTATCCAAGTATGTTATTTGAATAGATACAAAGTCAACCGAGACTGTGGGTAACAAAAAAATGAGGAAATATTGATTTGTCATAAAGTTTTAATATTCAATGTCAATTTGAACAAACTTGTAGTTAGTTTACATTAAGAATAAGAATACCAAACAAAACAATAGAAGAAGAACACATTCAATAACATACACACGAGATAATTAGCATTTATTTGACAAGGTCAGGGACAAGAGAACCCCTTTGCTGTTGCAACTGTTCAACGATACGCATGGGTTAATTTTTACTCACTCGTAGATGTTACTTTAGGGATCTATATATCCCTCAAGTGGCGCCCTCATCTTAATCAAATATATTGTTCGCTAAGTACATAATGTGTCGACAATTCATATGTACAGATTGAAGCTAAGGTTCTATAGTTTATTTACAAACAAAAGCCTCAGTAAAATATAGTTCGTTGTAGTAGGTACTAGGGTACTGTCGTGAGGAAGGCGAGAAATTATGAAAATCTTTTCACTTTAAGTTATTTATTTCACACACACACTGTCACGGCGTAGCCTAGAATTGTCGTCCACAAAACAAAATAGCGAACTGCCGATCGCATTCGAATTTAATTCAAAGTCCATTATTCTTTTTTAGACTGTAACAAAAGAGTTACAGAACCCAAAAAGTTTGAATATGAGGCTAAGGCCTCACAGTACCTAATAGGCAAAAGTGCCTAAAGTGGCTACTTTGTGCTTTTTTTACTGATTTTGAGTTTATACTCACTTTAGTCTGTGTGGTGAGGTCTAAGTCGCACTGCGCCGATGGCAGGATGAACGACATAGAGATGACGTCCATCTCCTCGGAGGTGCTGACGAGGCCGCATACTGCCAGCAGCATGTAGTGGAACCTTCCATATCCTGCAACAACGCACCTCGATTAGTTTCTACCACATATTTTATAAACGTGACAATTGTAAATTACAATGACAATTTGGTTTACGTTGCGGTGTAGCTAATAACTATGAGTAGTTTATTCTATTTTCAAATTGCAAAATTGTCATGAGAATATGACAGTTGACAAATTATGATAAATAATATTAGAAAAAATACCAGAAAAAATCGACTGACCCGTAGCACCTCAGACGGGACTCGAACCCGCACCCAATGTGGGGGTATTTCCCTTACATTGATGAAATTGCGCTGGCTTGCAGCGAAGAAGTTAAAAGTACTAGAAAATTTCGCCGCTCCCACTAGCGACTCGGTAGCATAATTGGTCAGTGCATTGGGCCGGAATCCCAAGGGTGCGGGTTCGAGTCCCGTCTGAGGTGCTACGGGTGAGTCGATTTTTTCTGGTATTTTTTCTAATATTATTTATCATAATATAAAAATAGCATTGTTAATGCGAAAAATCTAAATTTAATAGTTGACAAATTGTTACGTTTATTAAATAGGACCGTTAGTTACTTAACTGTCTCAAAACACGTTAAGTTCGCAGATAAACTGATTTAGGAACTTTGCAGTTTACTTTAGCTCAGCTTTAGGAGATCTGAACATAGGCTGTATGTTAGTTGAGGATCTTGAGCTCTTCTTGCTTTGTAGGCTTAAGAGCTGGTTCCTAACTTTAATTAAAACTCCGATGAAAATGTAGAAACGCATTAGAGTTGAGTCGTTCGTGAATGAATCCTTCAATTGGACAAGTCCACTTATCAGAATGAAGCCTTCAATTGGACTAGTCCACTTATCAAATATATCTCCTTCATTCGTTCATCGGGTCCCAATCACTTTAGCCCTATTGCGCAAATATTAGGCTTACTTTTCTCTTAGTCAATTCTTTACACTTCAGTGAAGTATTTTGCGCATGTCTCGAATGTAATTTTGTAAAACTAAACCTAAGTACCTACTTAAGTATAAAATGAATGCTAACAACTAGTATCTGGAATTAAATAACAACTTAAAACTAAAACGTTAGAAGGCGCTCGCGAGCTAAATTAATGTTTTCACGTGATCCAAATACTTACCTTTACCTACCTACTTACAGAAAACCAAACTCATTTGGTACATTTTTATTCAAGTACAATATTAAACAGGCAAGTGACTCGGTAGCTCAACGGTCAGAGCATTGGACCGGATATCCAAAGGTCGCGGGTTCGATTCCCGACCGAGAACATGATCTGGTGCGCGTCGTATTTTTTCTAGTATATTATTTAGTATTAAATATTCTTCACTTATGTTACCTACATAATGTAGTTCTCTAAAAGCTTCATTTGGGCAGGTACGTATACCAAACAAAGCTTTTTGTTTCCCATAATTATCTTACACTTTATGCGTGCTTCTTAATTAATTCAGTTCCTAGTAGACAAGCAACTGGTTTATGATACGCGTTATTTAAACATTATCATTCGTAATCACAAAATTAGGAAGAGGAAGTCATCAAATTGCTAATCTTCTCGCTACACGTGAATGCTAGTAGCATTTGTTTGCAAACATTAGTCTGAGTAGGTAGGTATAATAATTATTTATATGACGTGTGTGACAAAAACATCACGCTACATGTTCTTTTATATCCTGCACAAGTGTAAACAGACACCTAGCCATCGGTGTCGTTCGAAGAAACAGTAGCATGTTTACTCCAGGCTAGGGATGGCACTGCGGGCTTCCCCGCCCCGAGTACAGTCACGTCTAAAAATATGTATACAGTTTTGGCACTTTGTTGTAGTTGACATTTGTCATTAATTTCTGTTCAAAAAAGTAATAGGTTTTAGAGTGACAATGTTCTAAACTATATGTTGAATAAACCTTGCGTATTTTCATCTTATAAAGTACCTACCTAAATTAAGTAAGTATTTGAAATTGAAAATGATGAAAGGCTGAAGGGCTTACAAAACTTAAGTTGTTCATCATCGGTTTTACCTTTCCTTTGTTCGGAATTATTGTTGCAAATAGTTTTTTTGAGTGGAACGTAGCTAGGTAGGTACCTACATAATCTATTCAAAGGAAATCAAATAGTAAACAGCCTTCACGACACAAATCAAGGATCTTTCCGAATAATCGTAAAATATTTAAAAGTTACCAAGTTTCAATTTAAAATCGTTGTGAAATTATCTTTGATTAAGATCATTTTGTAAATTTTCGAATTCTCAAACTCACTATTGTTTCTAATTGGCGGAGCTTTTCCCTAATTCGCTTGGTGGTAGCCCTACTACAAGGGCCATCACGATCGCGCCACTGCACGAGAATGCTAACTGGGCATTCTTCATTCATAAAACGGCGTGTTGGGCCCGCCTTCTGGTCCCGTATCTACAGTATGTTTATCCTTACTTGTCTTATTCGGTAAACAATCTTCACCCAACTCTTTAATGAAAAAAAACAATTATAAAATACAACAAATGGTTTTTACACACATAGATTACGAAAAATATAACTAATTATTAGTGACAATTTGATTTAATAAGACAACAAATTTTTTAATAACTAATTCAATTTAAAAGACTTATGACAACTGTCATAAGTTCTTTACTAGATAGGACAAGTAAGGAAAACTAGACAATTTTTTGCTCTATTTCACGCAGTTCGGTCGCAGAGTCACTTTTGTTTGTCTCTTTTTGCATGTTATTGTTTAAATTCACGCACGTTCCACAAACACCTTGATTCCGAAATAGGTAGGTCCCTACTTACACCTATACAACGTGTTACAAAAATACCCCTAATGCCGAATATGGTAGATAGGGACCATCAAACTGATCAACTTTTAATATGGGACCAACTTGAATTCGCGAACATTAATTAGTAATGTAATGTGACGCATATCGCAAGAAATGAGGAAGTAAGAGGTTAGACGACCTGAGTGGTGCAGTGGTCAACATGTCGGTCTACCACGCAAGAGGTCCCGGTGGTTCGATTCCCGGCCGAGCAGAAATTTAAATGATGAATTTGAATTTCTGTGACTGGTCTGGGTGTAACTTTACTATGTATAATAAGTACCTATATATTTAAAAAGTATAAGTAGTATATCAGTTGTTTAACACACATATTACAAGCTTTGCTTAGTTTGGGGCTAGATGGCGCTGAGAGCACAATCCAAGCATTTATTTATTTATTACTTAAGTAAATACAGAGAATATGTCACCAATCCTATTATTATTACTTAAAAAGGTCAAATTTTGGATGTTTGTTACTTAAACACGCAAAAACGGCTAAAACGGATTTGGATGAAATTTAGTACACAGATAGGTTCATAGCCTGGATTGAAACATAGGATACTTTTTAACCCGGTCAAAGGTTCCATACAGATTTTCCGAAAGTCCATGCGAACAAGTCGCGCGCGGAAGCTGGTATTTATATTTACAACTTTTAAGTTCTATGCAACTCGTAAGATAAATATGACTTAATATCTATAGTAATTCTAGTATTTTGTATATACCTATGTAATGCCATAAAATTGACAATAGACAGTGATCCGCTGCAACTTCACTTGAGAATGTATGGAAAAGAGTAAATTTTTTTGTACTTAATGCCGATTTATAATAAATAAATAAAAAATCTAAAGTATAACTAACCGGTTAATTCGATAGCCCGTTCGAAGTCAGCTTTTTCTGAGCCTCCTTTTTCCGGGTCTGCCTTGGCTGGTGTCTTCAGCGAGGGAATGACACCTGAAACACAAAGGTGAGGGCTTTAATCATTCGAGGCAATGTAAATTGCTTCCCGCACAATGCTTGTAATTATAGTGGTTTTTCTTGTAATTTTAGTGGTTCAAGAAATGCGAAGATAAAAATTTTTTTTAGTAAAAATGTTTTTTTTTAATTGGTTCGTATGGCCATGTGAAACTACCAGTCATGAAGCCATAAAGTGCCATAATAAAAATAACTCTAGCTGATGAGTTCTACCGATTTGAATTTGGAATACTTGTGCGGGAAGTAGGTATTGAAATTCATTCCACTGAATTTCAAAGTTAGAATATATAAATGCTCAAAAACATCAATCAAAATTCCAAATTAAAAGAAAATCAATAACTGCTAATCGAAGTTGTTTCAAACCACACTAGACGTTGCATAAAAACAAATTATGAGAAAATGAAATTATCGATTAAAAAGCAATCATTTTTTTGTCATTTCCGTTTTGGCAGTTATTCAAGTTTACATACCTATTCCAAACTATTGAAAAATATCTTACCGAGTTCAGCTGTTTTGGAGCTTGGCCCGTTCAACTGGTGGTCCCTTTTTACATCACAATCTGAAATGAAAAATAAAATTGTAATATTCTGAAACGTGTCATTTTACCGAATTATATTCATGTGGCTAAACCTTTTCCCACAAAAATTGTGTGGTGGGAACAAAACCAGAGTTAGGCACATACTACCGATGCCAAAATCGTAGCAAGTTCGATGACTCAAATAAAAACACTTCAAAAAATCATTAGCTAATGAGTTATTTATTACTTATTATTCACTTCCATGATGATTATGTATATGAGAAGCCGTTTAATTGTCACGAAGCATGTTTTTTATAAATTAGTTTAGTACGTCTGAGAAAATGATCAGCGCAATTATTCAATGCTTGATCCAATATTTAGTGTGTAGTGTTCGATAAGTACACCAGATACTGGTAATAATAATGATATGTATAACTAGTGTATAATAAACTAATTAATGTCAGTATGCAATCAAAGTTTGTGCTAAATATTTTTCATACAAATTAACTCGGACTTTCTGTCACATAGGATAGGATCGGATCAATTGTGCACGAATGATGGGACAGTACCTACGTGCTACGAAATAAGAAATAAGCGTGCTGTCACGTCGTCGTAATCAAAATTATGGCATTTATTCATATCAACACCGTAATTTTGATTGCATTATCGTTAGTACGTCTCCTTCCGCACGTGCCATGAAATAGGTACCCACAATCAATGAACTACATTGTAACACGGAAACTTAGTGCCTTCGCACACGAGTCGTAGGCTAATTGTATCTTTTAACCCACAAGCGCTCATGAACGAGCTTGACAGACTGATCATACTCGATCACGTTTGTTAAGCAACGCTCGGTCCGACCAGGTGTCGATGGGTGACCGTTAAGTGGCATTACAACTGAGCGCTTCCGTCCTTCGGAGGGCACGTTAAACCGTCGGTCCCGGCTGTTGTCATCTGATAACAGTCGTTAAGCCAAGTCAGAGGCCTTACAGGCGGCTTGATAAACTCTAACACCAGAGGTGGCCACTAATCCTCAAACGATAAGAAGAAGAAGACTCACAATTACGATACGCAAACCCATCGTACTGGTATCGTATAGTTGAAAAGAATACGATTACGCTACGATTCGTTTGCGAAATACTATTGTCACAGAATTAGTATAGTCTATTATCCTGAAAATGTGTGGCGATTTTTCAATATTCCACGCCTGAGCAACCTCTGTTTTGTGTACAAAATTCTGTTCGAAAGATACAAAGTCCTGAGTGGGGAACATTGATCCGACCTTTGGAAAAGCCCATGTGATGAAATGTTGTGGAAAAGTGTATGTAATTGAAATTTCAAAACGCCGTGATTGTCTATGGTCAGCAACATCTTACGTCAATTACCATACTAATTCATATTGTAGAAAGCTACTTGGCTATAGAGCCTGAAGATCTTATTCCTCCCTCTCTCTTCATTTGAAGAACTATCAATCCGGGGAACCACATCAATGTTACTGGCTATTATCCCATCACAATCAATCTGGGATCACTAACGTTCAATTTGGGATCTCAGCTCCCCAGACTCATAATCACTTGTAGCCACTCGAAAACGAGATCAAACAATAATAACTACTTTCGTTACTGCAACTAGATATATTTATACTAACGAAAACCCTTTTCCGAGCTATTCGCAGTCATACCTACCTCAAGCCTAAAATATAATTTCCTTATGACTTTTTAGCATTGTTTTTTCTCATTCCAGGCATTGGTGGCCTAGAAGACCACGTACTCAAAACAGCTACCTTAAGTAGCACTATCTCCTGCCCCGCGTTCAGTGAGATACAGTACGCAGCCGTACCGATACTCAGGGTTGCTATTGAGCCACAGAATCCGTCTCAATTGCCACAACTCGTTAAAGGTGAGTCTCGAAAATAACAGCAATTTTAGCTTACATGGTGAAGGAAATTCTTGATTAAAAGAATAAAGAAAACCTTGATGTTAAACTTGTTAATATCTCTGAACGGAGAATTAACTGAGAGTATTCCCCATAACGACTATTGTTTTTAATGATTAGACTTTAGACAATATTATTAGATTGGAAAGTCTACAAATTATTGTTTATGGGTTGCGTGGGATTGTGTTTCGAATACCTACCAAAACGGTAACAAAAGACCCATCTTCCTTTTGCAAAATTAATATTAGCAGGATATCCTCCAGCTGTTGTTTCAGTTCAGCTCTCTCTTTTTCACATTTAATTACTATACCTACTAGAAAAAAATATACATAAACTAACTATTAAACTATTGATTTTTTAGAACATAGTTTTTAAAAGATTAATGATTAACCACAATACTAAACTACGCTTCTACATAGCCTTATGCAAACGCAACAATTTGATAAAAACCCCTGTGATATGTAATTACGAAGAATAATAATTTTCAGGTCTTAAGCTCCTAAACCAGTCAGATTCATGTGTCCAAGTACTTTTACAAGAAACGGGGGAACATGTTTTGGTTACTGCTGGTGAAGTACATTTAGAAAGATGTCTGGAAGACCTTAGGTAAGTCATATTATATTTTTTTTTACTATTCAAAAACAATGCAATGAAGAAAGTTCAAATGTGTTTTAATTTTATGCCGAATAATCCTTTCAATTAGATTAACTTTTTAGGATTCCGTAGTCGTCAATAAGGAACCCTAATAGTTTCGCCATGTCCGTCTGTCCGTCCGTCCGCGACTTTCCTCAGAGACCCTAAGTACTAGAAAGTTGTAATTTAGCATGTGTGTATTAATTACGCCGAAAAAGTGGTAGAATAAAAGTACATGTTAAGAAAGCGGTGTACTTATGAGTACCTAGTTTGTTTTATTTTCAAATTGGTTGGATAGATATAAAATTGTCATGACAGGTGAGTAATTGTCACGTATTAAAAAGGGCCCAGGTTGTCCGACTTCTTTGTCTTAAAACGATATAAGGGGAAAATAGATATACCTACATGAAATCTCTTTACGAAAATGGAAAAATACGGTGGTTCAACAGACAACAAGTACCTACTTAGGTGCGGTGTTACATGATCGCAGCAGGCAGGTTTAGCACCCGAGTGAAAATAGTGAAGTCGAGAAGAAAAAACTTTCAGTATGATGCATACTTTTATTAAATAAAGTGCTTAGCAGTGACACGCAGTGACATCATCGGGCATTAAAAGGACAATCCCCGATAGTCTCTATCGGATATTGTCCTTAAAATGCCCGATGTCATTCAAGTCTATTATTTATTTCAACTTTTTTTTTATTAATGAGCATAATATCATACCCAAAAAACCTATTTTAAATCTAAAAACTAAAATCATTTTGTTTGTATTATCTAACCCATATTTTTCGCAATACAGGGTGTTTGGAAATAGCTTTATGAAGGCGAATATGGTAGATAGGGTAGGTACCATGCATACAACCCCAAATTAGTATAAACCCTGAAAACCCCACATGGCTGATAACTTTTGTTTTTTTATTTGTATGGAAAATTGCTAAGTGATAAGACAACCTTAGATGCAAATAGACTATTGTTTTCGATGATCAATTCCATTAATAAGCTTAAGCAAAACACAACTTCAGTCTAGAGTTGCCACTATGTTGTATATCAAAAAGAATAAAGTTTAATTTTCAGGGTTTATAATAATTTTCCGGGGTGGTATACATCGTATCCTATATTCGGCTTTACAATGCTATTTCCAAACACCCTGTATGCTAATTTCTTAATATTTTAACGAAGATTTCTATTGTGGTGTTTTTTATATCTCATTTTATACACACCACTTTAGCAAGATCGTCACATGATTTGAAAAATCATAACTCATACCTGTATCACGGTCATATTATATACACAGTTAGTTCTCTCTCATTGATAAGTCTTTTGTATTCAACTAAAAGTGAATGTCACAAAGCTGACGAAAAAGGAAGTTTAATAGGTATTCATTAAGAAAAAATATGGGCTGAGCATTGATCCTTGAGGCATTGTAACATTAGCAACGCAGCGTGCCACTGTCATTAGCATTACAGTACCTACTCGAGAAAAATAACAAATAAACTCAAATAAATTTCAAAGAACTTGTAGTCAGCGTTCTATACAACAAATTGAGTTAAAAATATATATATGTTTTTTTTTTAATCACAAAGTTAAACATTGATCCCAAAGTAAGTAGCTAATGCACTTGTGTTATGGAAATCAGACACAACGGTGAAACTACAAACACCCAGACCTGAGCCAATATAGAAAAGTTCGTTCTACTAAATTGACCCAGCCGAGGATCGAACCCGCAGACCTCAGAGATATCTTGAAAACCGGCGTACAAACCACTCGACCACGGAGGTCGTATTAAATGTACTAGAAAAGAACCACACGTCTTCAACCTAAGTGGTCGGAGACGGATAATTTAACACAATGTATATAGAATTGCGAATGCAAGAATCTTTATAACGACTTACGTATTAAGTTTAAATGGTTTAAAACCGGTTTTTAAGGTCTTGGGTATTTTTTAATATTGTTTGTTAAAACTCTTTTTCGGAACACAACGTCTTTCACGTGACGTTTTGGAACTATATACTTACATAACATTAACCTCTTGAATTGATAATACAACAATCCAAGTTCTCTAGCAACTTAATTAAAATAAAATTGTTCAAGTATTAGCTAGAAACAAGTTCAAGTTTAAAATAAAGTATAAAGTAGTGCAAAAATGCAAGTGAAAGCGAGCTCTAGGTGTCGGAGAAATCTAAACTCAGTAAAAGGATTTGGCACTCCGTTATTGATATTATTTTAGTTATTAATTACCTATTTAACGTTTGAAAAATATCATTTAGACAGATTATGCTTATTTAGTCGACTTCTTCTTCGATGCTATTGTTCTTACCGACTCACGAAGTTCATTACAATGCAAACATGATGCACGCCAAAGATTATTTGTTGTACGCGGGCCCTTACGTCACATCAGTACCGTATCCTTTCAACATTACTTAAATGTTCTAATTTAACATAATCGCCGAAACTTTGCTACTTCTAATGACTAACTAAGGCGTTATCTCCACGAGCGAGAGAATCGCGGCGATATTATCGTCGTCCCACTTATTTCTATATACTCTCTATGAATGCGTCTCCACACGGCGATATTATCGCGGCGATGCGACGATAGAAGAAGCGCTTACTCGTCGCAATTCTCTCGCCCGTGGAGACAGCGCCTAAGGTTTTTCAGAAAGACTGCGTCAATGAGATGATTAGTTGAGGACATTTATAATGATTGCTGTGAGTTGTCAGGAATAACATTTTCTATTTATTTTACTAATTTTACCTTACAATATTGGCCTATTGATTAAAAAAAAAACTTTAGTCTACACAGGAAACTGAATCGAAGTAATCATCATTACAGTTATTCATTAAGTGACTGATTCGAAAGTATCTATATATTGCTTATGGTGGTAAATAGACCAGCCTGTCGATTCTTTAACCAAACTAACATCTCACTTCGAACCTCACTTGCGTTAATTTGTTATTAGAAATGAAAATTAGCTGAAAATAAGCTTCTTTACCGATTGCAAAAGATTTTAGGTAGCTATCTAAGAACTTTTGTGATTAAAAAAACAGCCTATTATTATCTCATTTATGATTTAAAATTCCCGCGCAGTGAAGTGAGATTCGAAGTGAGGTTCGAACCTCACTTCGAATCTCACCTCGATGTGAGGTTCACCGAACTCGAGTTCGGTTACAGAATCGACAGTTAGTAAACAGTTTTGGACACCCCTGGACACCCTTGTAATAATGTAACTAATAAATAACCCACACAACGGGCGCATGCGGATTTGCAAAATTTAAAATCCGCATGACACTAAAAACGCCGTAAGCTGAAAATGCGTGGATGTTTCTTATGTTTAAAGCGCAGGTGTACTTACTGTGAGGTTTCTTAGGCCCGGGGTCAGTTTCTACCATCCTATGCGGGCGGGCGGCGGGGGATGTCGGCGGCGTGGACTACCTACTAACTAGACCTCACTGGTTTGTGATTCGCTTCCAACGGCGCTCGGCTCGTCTGCAACAACAAAGCATATGCTGATAAAACATGACGACCTGAGTGGTGCAGTGGTCAACATGCCGGTATTCCACGCAAGAGGTTCGATTCCCGGCAAAGTATAAATTGAAATTATGAATTTCAATTTCTGTGACGGGTCTGGGTGTATATGTATAATAAGTATTTGTTTAAAAATATTTAAGTAGTATATCAGTTGTCTAGCACCCATATTACAAGCTTGACTTAGTTTGGGGTTAGGTGGCGCTGTGTGAAATTATGCAAGCATTAAAAAAACCGGACAAGTGCGAGTCGGGCTCGCCCACCTAGGGTTCCGTACCTACATTATCCTAAATCGAGTTAGTACCTAAATGGAGTCTCAGTTTTTTCCGAGCTACACCCAAAATTCAGTACCCAAAACGGACGGATCGGTGCATTCAGCAGTTCGATCGCTAAGTCACCGAACACCACAGTATACGTTTGTACAAAGTACAAGTCACTTAAGTAGGTAGGTACCTATTTAGAATTGTGTTTAATTGCATTACAAAATTATAAAAATAGGGCCGCCCCTTAGGGCGGGGTTTATCTGTGCTACTCGGTTTGTAATAGGAAAATGAGGGAATTTAAAAGAAAAAAATTAGAATTATCAATGTATTGGTATTTCTTGGTAAAATACACGTAATAATAAACATATCACCAAATTTCAAGTTTATAGGTCAATTAGAAGTTAAATTATGACCGCGCATACCGTCGTTTAACCCTGATGATTGAGTACGTACTTTAATGACTACTTTTTTTATGATTTAATCACAAATGTATAGTTTTAAGATTTTTACCTGTATTTGTAGTATAAGACAATATTACTTGCCAAATTTCATAGTTCTAAGTCAACGGGAGGTATCCTATGAATTTTGATTCCCTTGAGGGTGTCGAAATGCGTTGCCGTATGCGTTTTTTGAGGCATTAATGGCCGTATCTTTTTTTTACGTTAACTTAGAAGTTTGATATTTTCACAGCTGCAAGTGCCCGTAGACTTGAGTATATGGTTCTAATTTCAACTCGATACCTCCACGCGTTCCTGAGATAAGGGTCTTGATAGACAGATGGACAGACAGACAGTTAATGATTTAACTACAAATGTATAGTTTCAGACTTTTTCCTGTACTCGTAGTATATGACGATATTATTTGCCATATTTCAAAGTTCTAGGTCAACGGGAAGTACCTTATGAATTTTAATTCCCTTGAGGGTGGCGAAATATGCGTTTTTCGAGGCATTAATGGCCGTATCTGTTTTTTACGTTCACGTTAGAAGTTTGATTTTTTTTTTACAGCTGCAAGTGCCCCTAGATTTGAGTATATGGTTTTAATTTCAACTCGATACCTCCACGCGTTCCCGAGATAAAGGGTCTTGACAGACGGACAGACAGACAGACAGACAGACAGACAGACGGACAACAAAGTGATTCTATAAGGGTTCCGTTTTTTCCTTTTGAGGTACGGAACCCTAAAAACATAGGTCTTATTATTTAGGCCATTCCGAGCTCTTTATCATTACAGTCCCTCGTAGTTCATTCGTAGAAGTAGATAGCAAATGTGTCAAAAACGGACACTTCAGCCATAGACTTAAAAATTTTCGCTGCGCTCAAGCTTTTAGCAGATTTGCTATCTATTTCTAGAAATTACTAGGGGGGAATGTAATGACACTATACCTAGACTATGGGTATCAAAAACTCCACGTATAGTTTTGTTGAAATTATGTATTATAACCTACATGGTGGCGCGCCACTTTCGGTGTTTATTATTTAATTTACACCGAAGAAGTCAAACCGAATGTGCACAACCAATTTTCAATTAATTTGGGCAAAGACACAGAACAATAAATAAGGTTATTGAGTCCTATATTCCGCGATATGATTGTAGGTTAATAATTTAATATTTTAAAATAATTTTCGGATAACTTTATTATTAGAGGTATCATTTTTCGGTCTGTCAAAAATATTGAAAAAGGTGTAATGTGTGGCTTAAGTTATTTCAGTATTGTTAAGTGACTAATTTCAGATTAGCGCAACGAGGTTTTCAGTTAAACTGAATACTAGGTTTACTGACTTCATAAACTACTGCTCGTGACTATAAAACGTCCATAAATATAATATTAATGACGTTTTGTTTTGACTTTCTCATGGAAACATCACGATGAAAGTTGATCATAAAAATAAATGCAGATAGGTATATTTTTAACCGATTTTCAAAACATAGACGTACACTCAACCGACAAAAAGACCAGCTTGGCCGAATACTCAAACGATACTCAACTTTGAGGGGCGCTCAAACATCATGCTGTCTTTGACATTTAATGCGCCGGGACGATGTTTGAGAGCCTCTCAAAGTTGAGTGACGTTTGCGTATTCGGCCATTAGACTGCTTCTAGACTTATAGAAGAACCGTAGGAACATCCAAAAAAATACTTATTATAAATACGTAATATAAAAGGCAAGAATACGATTTCTGTTTTAAACAAAGTACCTAGGTACACAGAGCGTTGAAAAAATTTCACAGTGAAAATATTTAATATCAGTTTTCCATCCGCAAGTTAATAAAATACTTACATAGATACATCTCTCTCCTGTATTTTATGTATTGTATGTACGATGTTTCGAATGTCATTCCTACTGAATGCTACTATTAGTAAGATTTTCAGATTTGTTCTAAGAAGCCGACTTTAATATCATATAGCATAGTATAGTAATTGAAATTTATTCTCAAACTTTTCATCACCACAAACAATATTTTTGTTTGTTTACTGACCGCTTTAAAAAGAAGAGACAAAAATACATACGGCATCTACATATCAGTGTAACGGTAATGAGGAGGAACTAAGGAAACTCGCCATTATGCTGCATGCACTGCATTAGTCATGGGTACTTTATGGACGATGAGTACCATCGTATGTACAAAATCAACTAATTTAGTTTAGTTTATTGGTACACCTGCTGCGCAAGGTCGAT
This sequence comes from Catoptria pinella, assembly GCA_963556745.1. Classification (NCBI taxonomy): domain Eukaryota; kingdom Metazoa; phylum Arthropoda; class Insecta; order Lepidoptera; family Crambidae; genus Catoptria; species Catoptria pinella. Next base: position 8,117,967 of record OY750774.1, on the reverse strand, counting down.
AGATGCCTATATCGAAAGACATTTCAACCGTAATGGAGTCTGAATTTTGTTCAATAAATTCACAAATAAATAAAAAGAGAAAATGAAAATGGCTGTTAAAAGGGCTGAAATGAGATTTCATGAGGCAGGAATACTTAGCTACATGGATCATCATTATCCAGTAGAATACCTAAGTCGTTTATGAAATCAAAGAGGCGTGATTACAATCAGGTAATTATCGAAACAATACTGCCTTCTTACTTAAATTGTTTTTTAAACACTTACTTGTGATAAACTTTCTATAATCCGCGCGGGATGAGAATGAGACGCCTTATTATTAATTCGAGAATTATATATTATTGTGTGATTATTTTAGTGATCTACTAATAATGAGTGGAACTTTTTACTTTTTTAAAATTATTTTTTTATTCAAATAGATTCAGAATTTTTTTCCGAACGCTACTTGACTGCTTAACTGTCATTTTCGATTTATTTTGACAAGGTCCCATTCCCATCTAATCTTCCCATTCTAATCGCGCGCGAATTATACTATTTCCAATTTAACCTACAATTTCCCTGAGTTGCCTCCAACTGCAAGGATTGCTATGTCGCAATAACGTTTAAGTACTCTGCAATTGCATATTTTTGTGTGGTGTGCAATAAAGTAGTATTAATAACAGTACAATATTATCATTTTTGTCCAATGTTATGATTACATTGAGTAAATTAAAAAGCAAAGATGGGTGTAATGTAAAGTGGTCATCGTTTCGTTTACGTTTCGCGGTTTTTACGCGCATTTGAGTGATTGGCCAACAATGGGCGGGAAGCAGCCATCGGCCGATGATGACAGTGGAAAACACTGACCGACCGTAGTCGAATCAATTCGATGGACCGCACCTCAATATTGAATTATTTTAAGTACTATGTGATGAGTCCATTCCTAATACCAAATAGTGTTAAACATTTGTTGATTTTTTTTTCTATCTTAACCTTCATTCTGCTATTATAAGCAATATTTAGCTTATAAGAGATTTCGTACTGGAATACACTGTAGCAGACAGACAGTGCTATAGCACAACCGCTTCTGTATAGCCCCCCAATTTCACTCTACCGATTTAGATTATTCTTTTTTTGTAGGCAAGGGGATACCTTATGTATAGTGTTATTTTAATTTTATTAACATTGGACTTTGGACTTCGAAGATACACAAGGGAACTGCTCAAAATCAAATAGGAAATTGAAATTGAAAAATTCTTTATTCAAATAAGCTCACATAACAAGCTTTTAAATCGTCAATTCTTTTTGACCCATTATGACGTCTTTTAGCTGACAAGAAAAATGGGCGCAAAAAACTTATCAGCTTTATTAGAAGGAACGATATTTACAAATATGTATATCGTTTCCAGACATTGAAATTCATACATGTTACCATTAACATAGATTCATAAATAAATAACATTATTTAATTAGCTCATTTCTACTGAATAAATTTACAGGTGTCAAGCTTAATTCAAAATTTAAGGTTCAGCCTAGGCTATTACAATAGTGATTGTATAGTGACTCTAAGGTAGGTACTTAGCTATGGTCATGCTTTCTGGACTAGAATTGAACTACCAAGGTACCTACAATGGAACTTTCTTTACAACAAACAGCGCGAATATGTAAATTGAGTTATTAGGGTTATATTTTAGTATACCATTGAAAAATATGAAATAGGTGTACAAATGTTTTTATTTATAATATCGTCGCTAACATTGCTACCACAAAAAAGTAAAAAATCAAAATCTAAAAAAACCTCCAAAGTTTTTATAAAAAAATGGAAAATATCCTTTGGCCCAATCCGACTTCAAAAGACGTTTTTTAATATCAGGTATGCGTAGGGTACCTATATTAGTAATTTATGCAGATTTTTTATATTATTTCATGATTTTAGAGCTGATTATTTTTAAATCTTGTTTTGTTAGTTTTTAGAAGGAAAACCTCCTTCTTTGTTTTGTTTTTAATTATTTTGTTTTATTTTATATAAATGTCATTCGTCCGTCAGTTACTTTATTTCAGTGGATGATTAATAGTCACAATATTCATGTATGTTAGTAGTAAGTCAGAGCTAAGATTATTAGGAGGCACGCAATGTCGCGCGGTACATTAGGTGTGGTGCAGATGCCTAATTATTGCGAAAATAGTTCAAGGTCAACTGAAAGTGAAAAACGAAAACACAACAGATTAAAAATATAATAATATGTTAAGTGTGCGTTTAGTTGGTTAAGGCTCCTATATACCTCAAGTAGCGCCCTCATTTTAATTAAATTTATTGCTCGCTAAGTACATAATGTATCGAAAATTTACATGTACAGATTGAAGCTAAGGTTCTATAGTTTATTTACAAACAATAACTTCATTAAAATACAGTTCGTTGTAGTAGTAGTTCGCAAAAGTGCTAAAAGTGGCCACTTCTAGCACTTTTGCGAACTACTACTGCAACGAACAAAATTTTACGAAGGTTATTGTTTGTAAATAAACTATAGAACCTTAGCTTCAATCTGTACATGTGAATTTTCGATACATTATGTACTTAGCGAGCAATGAATTTAATTAAAATGAGGGCGCCACTTGAGGTATATAGGAGCCTTAAACTGTACTGGCATACATATAATACTTATTAATGAATCTTTTTTTTTATATTTACTGCAATAGGTAACCTCCTTCTTCGCGTCATCTGCCTCATTGCATTTCCCTAGTTTCAAGTAAGTACAATAGTGTATTTGAGTCGTATAAAATCAAAACCAACTACTTATCTGTAATTTTTGTCAAAAATGACTTATTGATAAGCAGCATTGCAAAAAAACGTCATCGACTGTTCAACCGGAAACAAAAGCGGTTTCCTCTGTTAAATTGAATTGCATTCTTCCATACAAAATCCACAAAATTCCGCCATCTTGATTTTTTCGTTTGACCATAAATTAGTAAAATGACAGATAGCCGGTTTTGATTTTATAAGACTCGTACTTGTATTGTTTCTCTGTATTAGATTGAGTTATGTTGTTGTCATTAACAAATATTTTAGCGACAATCACACTAGGGAAATTAATTTTCATACCTACCATACCATTCCTGCAAAATCACTTTGGATATTCAATACTTTGACGTACCTATTTCAATCCATTTAACACGTAGGAAATTTCCAGAACAATCTTTCTTTTTAAAGTTTACTAGAAATTGAAACAAAGGAAATATAATAAATTATCCCAATTATTTATGCAAGTGCATTACAAAAGACGAAAGTGTGTTTCTTTCAATTCAATATAAAATTATTATTCTTTTGAATTGGTTTTACGTCGAATTAGTGACAGATGTTTTAAATCAATGATATTCTATGAATGGATACGAAATGAGCCTAACATTAAAAATGATTGAATCCGCGAAAACTTATGAAAGAACATAGTTTTACTAATAATTCTAGATCCTTCTTATTTAGCGGGTGAAAAATCACTTCAGTATTGAAGTCCATAGTAATTTGTCAACGAGTGCGTAGATTGGATTTATTTTCGTACTTTACTGGCTTCAAAAGAAAGTGTCTGTTTTTGTAAGATTGATTGGTTGGTACTAAGCAAATTCAGCGCTTGTTGCTATCTAGCATTTCGTTCTCGAAAGCGCTTTAGGTATCATTTATACACATACACCACAGGTTTCATTTATAGGTTCTGATTGATTTGACGACCTGAGTGGTGCAGTGGTCAATATGGTCTACCACGCAAAAAGGTCCCGGGTTCGATTCCCAGCCGGGCCGAATTTGAAATGATGAATTTTAATTTCTGTGTCGGGTCTAGGTGTTACTATGTATGGTATGATAAGTATATATTTTAAAAGATTATAAGTAGTATATCAGTCGACTAGCGCCCATATTACAAGCTTTGCTCAGTTTGGGGCTAGATGGCGCTGTGTGAAATTGTCCAGGCATTTATTTATTATTAAAAATCTATTTATAAAGTTAATAAGTAAAATGGCGAACGCAAATGAGTAATTCATTCATTTTCATAACCAAGCTAGGAAAGAAAATTTTGTTCACATTATCATTATTGGCACTTTTATACTTAACTGTTACTTACCACAGCGGTTTTTCAATGTTTTTTTCATTTTTCTCAAAAAACTATACATTAAAATATTAAATACGACAGACTAGAAAATATTGTCTAAGCGATAAAAATTACCACAAAGCTCCTTCGGAGCACTACAGAGAGATTATTCACAATTTCATCTTTATTTTAGCATTATGTTTTTTTTCCAGTGGCGGCGCTAGTGTGCAGACTACGCGCTCATAATAATTGAGAATAACAAAAAAAATGATTGCTTGAAAAGTAAGTGCAGATGTTTCAAGAGATACATAGGTAGGTATATCTTATTATTCTGTTTTTCTTCTATTTTCCATAGGTTTACTTATATTTACAATTTTACATAACTTTGCAGTAAAAAAATGAGGAAACCGCCGAACAATAGCATGTTCGTAGATGAGATATCACTGACGTGACGGCTGATTGTGAGTTTTAAATTAAATCTAGCGACCGCCCGCGACTTCGTCTGCGTGGAAAGTATTTTTGCTATCCCTCGGTAACAAAAATTTTTTTCGGGATGAAAGGTACCCTATGTCATTCTCTGTACCTCTGACCACGTGTATGCAATTTCATGATGATCGGTTCATTAGTTAAGACGTAAAGGCGTAACAAACAAACAAACGGACTTTCGTATTTATAACATTAGTAAAGAATATGTGCAAATGTTACTTTGATAGACATTTGACCTAAAGAAAATTGTCATTTGCGACTTTGTGACCCAAGGCCCGACAGGAAAATTACCTATCTCAGTTATTGGGTTATAAAAACAAAAATGTTGTAAGTTGGTTTTTTGTTTAAACTACACAAAAACTGGGATAGGTTATTTTTAGGAACGATAGGCTCTAGGTTTTGTATGGACCGAACATTCTTTAAAATAACCCAAACGTTTGGAAATTGACACTTAGTTCTCTTGTGGGACGAATAGTCGCATGCGCAAGATTTAGGTCAGATAATCGTCGGGCTGGCTAAGTAGATGATTGTACTTCAGTTCCGTCCTAAACCGCCCACCATTGGATTTTGGTTAAATTCTATTTGGGTTTGTCTAAAACTTTAAACTAATGTATCCTAGTCAATTAATAATAAATAAATAAATATCTGACATCACATACATTGCTCCGATTCCAAAGTAAGAACTAAAGCACTTGTGTAATGGAAATCAGAAACAAGGGTCACAAACACCCAGACCTGAGCCAGTATAGAAAAGTTTGTTTTCTAAATTGACCCAACCGGGGATTGAACCCGGGACCTCAGAGATGGCGACACCTTGAAACCCGATGTACAAAGCCACTCGACCACGGAGGTCGTCATACAGCCATAAAGCCCTTTTGAAGAAGAGGAGAATGTTATGACCTTAATACATTTATTTAGGGGTGATTTTCGTTTGATATCGTATTATATCGCCAAATTAAAAATGTTTGTGATACATTTTTTGTCTGAAATATTTTTCTAAAGACTTTTGTTTTAAAGTTGATAATAAACATACTGATAACTGTTATCTGAGGCTTGAAAAAATTAGCGCTTAATGTATAATCGTAAGAAAATAAACGAAATTAAATAAGTAAGTTCTGTCACTGATATTTTTTATTCATTTATTAATTTATTATCCATTTTACAGAGGCTCTGCACCTCTGCAATCTATTTTTATAAAAAAGGTTAATCAAGATCTCTGCAATGTTATAATATAAGTTCATAAAATTAAATTAAAAAAAAAAAAATTGAAATCGGTTAACAACTGGTGAAGTTATGTTAAAACATACATAAAAAAAATACCGTCGACTTGATAACATCGTCCTTTTTTGAAGTTGGTTAAAAACTACCTATTACCTACTTATCGCAAAACAGTAAACGTCATGTGTTGGTTTGTAGCATATACAACGTGTTACAAAAATACCCCTAACGCCGAATATGGTAGACAGGGACCATCAAACTGAACAACTTTTACTATGGGACCAACTTTGAAATCGCGAAAAAAAAAATCAGATCTTTCATACAAAAATTAATTACGAAAATATCAAAATGTATGAAACAGCTGCTTTTTTTTCGCGATTTCAGAGTCTCATAGTAAAAGTTATTCAGTTTGATGGTCCCTATCTGCCATATTCGGCATTAGGGGTATTTTTGTAACACGTTGTATATTAGGATTATTCAATTGAAAAACCACATGAAAGTGGTATGATATCGTTTACGGCGGTGTCATATCCTATGCCAAGGTCCCTCATACAAAGTGCCAACAATGGCGGCCGTTGTTTGGCGAGGCCCGGACGGTCTCTCGTGGGATACGCTTCACAAACACTTATTGATGACTATCCTTCAAAGATGCAGTCTGGCTGGTTATTGTTTAGCTGTCTGGGTGGTTACTTTTTAGCCTAATTCACTAAAAACTTAGAAAAACTCATTTTCTATAGATTACAAACAACTATGGCACATAAATATAATATCTATGCATATTTTGTTAGTAAAAATTTTCTACCACGTTAAATATTGTGGGATACGCATCAAAAACACTTATAATGACGATCCTTGAAAGAATAGTTGTTTTCTTTATTGTTTAGTTTTAGTTAGTTAGTTTAGTAGTTTAGTTAGTGCACACCGTTTAAATGGTTTACATTTTCGCCTAATCCATGAAAACTTTAGGGCAATTTACACTAAATACTTTACAATTAAGTCACATAAACATAACCAATGGGCATAATAAACATAACCAATTGTATTTTTTTTCTATAACGTTAAATTAGAGAAAAAAAATAACGCTTCACTAACAGACACGTATTGATGACGATATTGAAATGCAGTCTAGCTCATTATAGTTCCAAACCTGGGGATAATTAACCCCCGCGGGGTAAAACGGCAATTTTATGGGGGTAACAGAGTTGGTACCTAGTACGAATGAATAGAATAGAGTTAAAAATGTAGGTAATTATTATTATTTTCGTACTTAAATAAAATGATGATGCGTGTAGTGTGCGAATTTTCACAAAATGCAGCGTCATGTGTATGCAGGCGGTGGTGTGAGTCCAACCCCCCCCCCACAAAGTTGGGGTAAAGTCTGTTTCTCTGCATAGGTCATATGGGTAACAATATTGAAAAGGTTCGGAACCACTGGTCTAGCTGTTTTTGTTAAGTTGCAGTCTGACTGAATTGGTTCCCATAATAAACCATTAAAAAAAACTAAGAAAAAGTAACTTTATACTTTGATCCATTGTACTATTATGTATTCTGTGTCCATATAGCAAACGCTTAGTGCAATTAAACATGACCAATGCATTTATTATTTGATAAAATATTTCTATTAATATACCTACACTTAAGCAATTCACCTGTATCAGACATATTATTGTCTATCTATGATATAACAAAACCACATGTTTTTTACAACTCTGTAATCAAAAGTCGAAATGATGTCACACTGATTGTTTTCGTTTTATATCGCAAATCATCAGGTAACTAATTTACAATCCTGAACCTAACCTTGAAAACGCAGAGGTCTGGATCGCTAACCGTTTTCAGAAAATTCGTAAAATTTTCTGTACTGAAATATTATTTTGTAAACTAGTTAAGTATCGTAGTAGGTAGGAGTGGGTGGACGATAGTTTTAAAATGAAAATTCAAGGTAAATATTTATTTTGATAAAAAGAAACCGGACATGTTCGAGTCGGACTCGCCAACCGAGGATTTCGTACAGTTGTACTTAAATAAGGACTATATTTTTTATGATCGAATTACAAGTGTTTAGATTTCAGACTTTTCCCTGTACTTGTATAAGTATAAGTCGATGCTACTTGCCAAATTTCATAGTTCTAGGTCAACGGGAAGTACCCTATAAATTTTGATTCCTTTGAGTGTCGAAATATGCGTTTTTGCGGCATAAACGGCATAATCTTTTTTACGTTAAGTTAGAAGTTTGATTTTTTCACAGTTCACCTTCATGCGTTCCCGAGATAAAAGGTCTTGACAGACAGACAGATGGACGAACAACAAAGTGATATAAGAGTTCCGTTTTTTTCTTTTAAGGTACGGAACCGGAGGTATTACGGAAGTTCAAGTCGTTTCTTTGAAAAAAGTCCTTAAAGAAACGATCAAAATATTTTTTTTTAATAAAATGAATACCAATATCCAGTTTTTACAATTAAAAATGTATGGTAGGCTTTTTGGTAACACATCTTTTGATGCTATTTTCATTATTCTATCTTAAAAATTGAAAACGCTAGTGTCGGCGGCCATATAAACTTAGAGCGACTCCGATGACGTGACGTCACAGTCACAGCCTCCGCGCCGCGCCGCCGGTCCGCGCCGGCGGCCGATCAGACTTTTGATTATAACTTAATATTTTTTTGTCGTAGAACAACAATTATTGCACTGCATGTTAAGGGATTCTTAGCTCTGTAAATCTGCATTCTCAACTTAAATCGTTACTGATTCTCATTGACTGTTTGAAAATTTTGAATAACGGCACAGCTTCAAAAGTTTATCCTGCCAAATTATGATTTAAAATTCAAAATTCAAAACTCATTTATTCAGTCTAGGCTGTTACAAGCACTTGTGAATGTCAAAGAAGCTACGCCATCGGTTCGCAAACCCTAAGCGGGAGACCTTGTAACGAGAAGAACCGGCAAGAAACTCGTCAAGGGCTGCTTTTTTCTCCCTGTATATTTCATACAGAGTCGTCAAAATTTGAAAAATGTGGTCGGCATTTAAAGTGACGTCATTTTCCATTACAATAATAAACAAAGTTTACATTCAATGGGTAGGTAAAATAAATTTCAACTAGTTGAGAAATCGCTGTCTACTACTCGATAACAGTTTAGTTTTTAGGGTTCCATAGTCAAGTCAACAAGGAACCCTTATAGTTTCGCCATGTTCGTCCGTCCGCGGTTTTGCTCAGAGGCCCTAAGCACTAAAAAGCTGTAATTTAGCATGAATGTGTATATTAATTACGCATAAAAAGTGGTAGAAGAAAATCACGAATAATATTTTTTTAGTGTAACATGTAAAAATTTACTCCCAGTACGAAAAATTTTTTTTCTCGTCAATCTCATAGTGTCTTTGGATAGGTGGTCTTTTAATTGAAAATCGAAGGAGGTCCTTTGTCGTCCTACACAGCATGGCGGGCAAATTTTCTTGTTAAAAACGTTGTACATTATTATTTTTCCTCGCATTTGTGATGAAAAGTAGAGTGTTCAACTCGAGTGTAAGTGATCTATATTGATCAACCTGAGATATTTAGGCGCACGAACGAGCGACTCTTGTATAATAAATCTACTATTAAACCAAGCAGCGGGTGAAAAACTTTGCTTTCCACCCTAAAGCGGATTTTTTTAAATAGAACTAAATTTGATTACTTTGTTGGCCATAGAATTACCTCATCAGCAACGAACAATTACTTTTTTAACAATGTTACAAAATAACCTACCTGCAAAATGTTTTACAACGAGGAGTAAGTATTCATAAATTAGTTATCGGAAAAAGTAGGCTGTCAAAACCGGTCATTATACCTGAAACTTGAACTATTAAGATAAATAAACAAACACACTTTCTCGCAGTCGCTATTGCAAAAATAAAAAAAATAACTTTTTTTTTATAAATAAAGTTAATGATCAATTGCATTTTACAATAGGTCATTTTAGTGCCTTGTATAACAATCTACTATTTTTCATCGTAGGTTAATTATACATTTTTTTTATATTTTGTTATTTAACTATTTATTTTTAGAGGTAAAGTAAGTTATTACCTATTATAACTAAATACTACTTAAAACTTTTATTTTGATTTGAGTTTATTAATAGTAATAAGTTAAAAAAAATATTTTAAAAATGCCTATATAAAAATATAAGTAACTAAGTAAATAAAAAAATCCACTTACCGAAATCGAAGCGTTGATTATACAAAACAAAATAAAATTAACACAAAGTTCCAAGCATTACTGAATATTTAGAATTGTTCAGTAAAAGCTGTTGTCACAAACAGTCGAATAAACTGCTATCAAAAATCACTTTTGGGAACCATATCACGTCACTGTCTGTCCTTAAAGTCAGCATAGGTTCCACTGTTGCAAATTGCAAAAAAGAAAAAAAAAATAGTTAGCTTAAAGCTTGTTTTGGTTGTCGTTTTTCCTAAGCGCGGCGGAGGTCGTACGCGACTGATCGTGTTTTGTTATTGTTATACGTGCGTTTAGAGAGAATTACACCGTGGCTGTGGATCCGAGCCGCCTGCGCGCTACGTTTTGCACCTCCAAGCAGAACAGTATAAATGATCCCCACCTGATATTGTTTCTGTTTATTAACTCATTTTAAGGTTGCAATCTTTAGTTCCTACTACGATGACTGATTGCGCTGGCATGTCACAAAGAGTAAGGACATAATTCAAGGTGTCATCCACGTGTATTTTCGATTTTTAAATAAATCTTTCAGGGTGTTATTAATTGTTAATTGATAAAATGTATAAATTGATAATTATTAATTGTTAAAATGTATAAAGTTTGTTTGTGAAGACTATTTGCTCGATTCGTAAGACTATCGTTTTAACCGATAGGATGAAACCAGCTAGTGAAAAAAAAATAACTGCATTCAGTATGGTCTACTCCAAATCCAATAGATCCATCTGAAAAGGGTTTTGAAAAAATAAATTTTTACCTTTATTTTTAACTATAGCTCTAGCTAGCTCGTACTTTCTTCTCAATGTTTTTGTTTTTATCTTTTATTGTTTAGGGGCTTTTAACACATAAGGTCATGTCAGCCCCATCATAACCTTATCTAAATAAACCAATATCAATTAGAGCAACAGGACAGGTAGTAACCTATCCTATTACTCTACTTGCTATACTATTCAGAGCAAAAACGTATATAATTCTAGCCTCATCGCTGGTGGGAGAGGACAGAATGCCGTGGATCATGAGTACATTTCTTGCATTTATGTTTTATTTATTTATTCTCAATGTTTTTAAAGTCTAGCCATGTCGTAATTTACCACATTGATTTTTTTCAGGTGGGTATGTATTCAATTGTAATATTTTTGTCATCAGCTATCGTCTTTATTTATTACATGTGAGGCAGTAAGTACATTTCAATGAAACTATATCATTCATTATTATTGAACAAAGCAATTCTCATTAATTTATATTTTATTGTTACGCCTCCACAATCACCAAACATTTACACAAGTTTAACAGATAGTTAATACATACTCGTAAGTTCTTGCGTTATCGTATGCCAGACTTATTAATAGAGTATTCTTTCAATTTATTAATTAATGAGCTTGTTTAAAAGCATTCGTTTTGAAAAATTAAGAAATAATTTAAATTATATTTATTTATACTAAAAATACCCCTAATGCCGAATATGGTATAAAGGGACCATCATACTGATCAACTTTTATTATGGGACCAACTCTGAAATCGCCAAATAAAAAATCAGCTGTTTCATACAAAAATTAAAATCGAAAATATCAAAATATTTGAAAACATCACATACATTGTAACACATAAAATGTATGAAACAGCTGATTTTTTTTTCGCGATTTGGGAGTTGGTCCCATAGTAAAAGTTGTTCAGTTTGATGGTCCCTATTACCATATTCGGCATTAGGGGTAATTTTGTAACATGTTGTATATTAATGGAATTATATTTTTTTATAATTTAAAATTCATATAATGTGCACATGATTGTGATCTAATAAATAAACGATTATTATTATTATTATTTCAGTTTTTCGCTATTATTAACATTAGTTAAAACTAAGTAGTAATTTTTTTGTTCAACCGAAAAGATGGAAACAAGATCAAATATTAAAGGCAACATAATAACATGCAGTCGGAGGCGTTTTTTGTTGGAAAAAGGATACCACAACATTTTTTTTAAGGAGGTTTTTTTATTGCTTTTTTCACCTGTATTTTTCCACAAAAAAGGTAAAGATAAAAAAGCTATTTCAAAAAAAGAAAAACCTCCTTCGATAATCTGTAAATAAAAACAAAAGCAGCTAAAATTAAATAGCTCTAAAAAGCAAGAAATATAATATTTAAATCAAAAACGTCTACTGAAGTCGGGTTGGGCTGGAGGACGACTTCTTTTTACCCCACCCGACTTCATTAGACCGAAGCTGTTTTTGTTTTTATTTTGATGTTTTTAATCACCATGATTGTATCATTATGAGAAATCTCAATGATCTTCAATAATTATGAGGAGGTAGGTACAGGGAAAATGTGTAAATAGGCATTAAATATTACAAAGGCAATTAACGTGTCTCACTTAGTTTAATGACTAAGTAAGTAACCACTTAATAATAGTAGCAGCTAATATTTAACTGATCATCAAAATGGTGGGTGATGAGATGAGCAATACTTTGACCAGACTATTTCTTAAAGATTTTAAGTAGTTTATTTGTTGTTTATTTGTATAGTTAATAAGGCTGCAATAATGACTTTAAATGAGTACATATAATAATACATCTAAGGCTGAAATCAATTATGTGATAAAAAAGTTACACAATGTTATACTAATGTCTTCAATTTGGGTGATGAGATGGCCACACGTGAGCCAGATAACATAATTCGATCAGTGAGTTACTTTAAACAACTAATCTTTTATTTAATAAACCCCTTATAATAGATACTTGACTAGACTATAAAATTAATGATGTTTTGAGTAAGACGAGTAAGAAATATCTAGTTCGGTAAGTACTTAATTTTATTTGGCATTAACAGCCTAATGGGTTAGCAAATTCAATTTTATTCGCTTGTAAAAATAGTTTGAATACTCGATATATCGATTGGTAGATGAAAACATAGATGTTGTCTACATCTAAATGTCATTTTTAGGTAATACCAAATAATATACTAGAAAAAATACGACTCGCACCAGATCATGTTCTCGGACGGGAATCGAACCCGCGACCTTTGGATATCCGGTCCAATGATCCAGTGACTCGGTAGCTCAGCGGTCAGAGCATTGGACCGGATATCTAAAGGTCGCGGGTTCGATTCCCGTCCGAGAACATGATCTGGTGCGAGTCGTATTTTTTCTAGTATATTATTTGGTATTATATAAAATAGCATTGTGAATGCTTAAATTTCAAAATTTAAAAAAGTCATTTTTAGGTTTCTGTACCAAAATGGTAAAAAGGAACCCTTATGGTGCGACTCAGTCTGTCTGTCACAGCTGGATATCTCGAGAACTACTAATGTTATCAACTTGAAATTTAGAATAGTTTTAGATGACGTTTGCCCAACTGTTTTGCAAATAAAAGAGAAATAAAAATATTTATATTTTTTTGCAACAGGGACTGAAAGGGGGTCTTAAAAATTCGAAGTGAGGCTACTAGGGCATATGGGGGGTATCTTATGAAAGAGCGCTGCTTGCACATTCTCAATAAATTTTTTCGACTCTTGATGAAAAATTAAAAAAAATTACCGTTCCCTTACTCCGAACTCTCCGAAGTTTGCATAGAGAAAAATCTCAAATTATTTTATGTGATAGAAATTTATGTAAAGATTACAGGAAAAATAAAACGATGTCTCTAAATAGTAATCTTTTCAGAATGTTGGTACGAACGGAACCCTCGGTGAGCGTATCCGACTCACTCTTGACCGTTTTTTGATATTACAAAACCCTTCTCGGGTTCGTCATGACCAAGAATGATTTAAAGTTCTTGGTCACATGACTCATGCTTCGGAGGCTGGAAGATGTGATGTGAGTGGGCCGGTCGAGCTCCGGCCCGGCTCCGGTCCGACTCCTGTCGAGTCTTGGTTGAGCTCCGGTCAAACTCCGGTGCCATCAACACGACGCGATCACTTTTACGAAGTTTGTTAATTGTGTTTTAATTAGGTGCCTCAATACGTAGCAACAAGTCGTAGGTATTATGTAGTGCTGTTACTCTTCCAGTGAGATTTAACCCTTAATGATTACTATGTTATGATCACTAGAGGTTGTGATCATAACATCCACTTTTCGAAATAAAACACCATTAAACAAAACGACAGGCTAGAAAATATTGTTTAACCTTTTCACCGCCAACGTCGGCATATGACGTCATAAAAAAAAAGTGTCCCGCACGCCAACGTCGGCATATGACGTCGCCCAAATTAGATGCAAATTTAAGTATTCTACCAATCAGTTTAATTTTTTTTTTTGTCACAACATGAAGTATTCAGCCTTACTAATATATTTTCACCAAAAACACTAGAAATTATTGCATATATATTGCAAAATCTATTTAAAAATAATTGGCCGTAACCAAGCAATACAGTCCGAATGTCCTCGGCGCCAGCGTCGGGAGCTGCCGACAGCGACGTCACAGGTAGTGTTGTGCTAATGTGTTTATTAAAAGGTCAAAGTTTATTTATCAATTAGCATTTGGTCTGATAATTACGTCGAAAATATGAAATAAAAATGTTTATGGATACATTACAATGTAACATGGACTATCACTTAGTAAATTCTCTGTAACGAAACAAAAATATTTGGTTTTAATTAATCGGCGAGTGTAGACTTTTGCAAATTAATAAATGGCTTTAGACCTTTGCGCCTATTGTTTTATGCAGGTGCAAGAAATTCTAAAGAAGGATTAGAAAGAACAATACGCTGGCACCGAGGCACGGCGTACTTTGATCAATTATTGCGAAAGAAAATAGATAATTTGGCCGAAATATTTTTATGACTGCCCATTGTTTTTAAAACAGCTGCAAGATTTTTTAGGCTGACCATAAAACAACAATGGGTACGTCGCGGCATCTATCAATACACTAAAATACTTTCACTTTTTATAAAATAGGTACCAACAAAACTGTTCTTAATATTACTTACGAAAATATTTAGGAATAAGTCAACAGATTTTCCTTCAATTTAAGTATACGATGCAATGATATTGAATAAAAAATTAAGTAGAATCAAAATAAAATTTCTATCTAATATTGAAAGCGCTATAAAGGCTATCTTTGTAATGTATTTAATTAATCATCACGCAATTACATGTCACGAGGAGAGAAAATAAAGTACCTACAAAAGAATGTTATAATTATTAAAATTATGTCGATGTATTAGAGGAACATCACTATTGTTAAAGCACGCGGCTTATATAAAGTATGGTCCCTGTACGCCAACGACGGCAGCTCACGTCCGCCGAGGCGACGGGAAGCTTAACTAGGGACGTTCCATTTTCAATCACAATTATTTATTGTTTACTTGATATTTTGGTTGAATGTTAATTTAAACACACAGTTATTGCTGTGAATTGTTATGATTTACGGAATCTAATAATTGGATTTAAATAAATGCAAGAAAATTCATAGAATATGGGTAGGAAAAGGTAAAAAAGGGGTTGTCGATTGTAATCACTGGACATCACTATTTTTTGGAACCTGTTTTTATTGTTTTAGTGGCGTGGCGTGGGACAATAGATTTTTTTTTGCTATACTTGGCGGCGAAAAGGTTAAGCGATAAAAGGTAGGTACCACAAAGCTTCTTCGGAGTGCACTACAGAGAGATATTTCACAATTTCGCCATTATTTAAGCATTATGTTTTTTTAATGGCGGCGCTAGTGTTCACACTACGTGCTCTTAATTATGTACAAAAAATCTGCGAAAACATCGCGTGTAAGCGATAAATATTTTGGGTATTCCATAAAAAGTACTTACGACAAACATGTGAGCAAAATCTTATTTGGCTTATATAAGAAGCTGTTAAGTTAAAACTAATGATGATTATTGAAACAGGTTTTGTGTTGAACAGAACATAAATAAATTAACTTGGTAGCATAATATACTTTATATTATGGATCAACAAATACATCGATGCACGTTATCTAGATGTTTTCCTTAATTTTTAAACTGCCCGTAGCTTGCCGTAGCGCCGTAGAAACAATACAATGACTTTCTATGGATGAACCAATCAGATGAATGTGACGTGACACATTGCTGCTTTTTCTTGGTAAGTTTTTAGTTGTGTCAAAAAGAAGTAGCAATATGTCACATCCACAGTTTTAAAACTATCTTCACATCCGTCTGTCAAATGAAAGCGATTGCGGTAGAGCCCCAGCTTACATTGTCCCACCGTGAAATAGATATTTAAAAAAAACCAGTTGAAACTTATATTGACAGAAACCACTAAAGTATAAGTGACAGAAACAATTTAATGATGTTAGTTATATATGTACACGATACTGTTACGAGTTTTAATGGAAATCAACAGCTAGATTTAATCTAAAGTATAGATTTTCACAACCTATCTTACCTAACCTATCTACCTAAGTGAATTTATATTTCAAAACACTTTATTCGTCTCATTTTTTGATTACACTTTTAAAATGTATCGAAAACGTGGCCTGGATATTGGCGGAATGCTTTTACTTTAAAATAATACTTCTACAATTATTTTAGTCTAATCTCCACAAAGATCGGTCCTGCGCTGCCCGCATCCACCCCATCCATCCATACCTTGGTTACGTCATAATAATCGAGATAGGTATTACCTACGTTTTTATACCAAGCAGGTACCATCCTAACAAGTGTTGATGTTTATTACCTATATATCTGTGAGTGCCGTATAAAAAACGTGTGGAGTTTGATGTGCTTAGCACCTTATAACCGCACCATAATAACGTAATGTAAATAATTCGGTATTTATTAAGCTTTTTGCTTCGACTAAATAATGTAACCTGTTTGTATTAGTGGAAACGGGAAAAGTCCGCTATGACCTCATAAAATAAGTAGGTATTGACAATTTTGCTATCTTTCAATAATAATGTTATAATATCTAATATATTACTGCACAATCCTAAACACCGCATAAGTATTAAGGATCTAGGCGCTAATCTATAGGCACCTGTCGTGAGCGTCAGGATGGCTACCAAAAATTGCTACCTATTTGCTACCTACAGTCAGTTAATTGCTACCTAACTATAAACCAAAATAAAGGGATTGCAAAATGTCCAGCCATTCTGATATCAGGATGGCTGCCCAAGTAGCACAGATAGCTGTATAACTACTCACTTTTAGACTTATTTAAAACTCTGTGCTTATTAAGACTCTTCTAAGAGTACACTGGTGACCCTACAGCTGCATAATAGCGGTCAGTGATATTTAAACAGCTTAGGCTTATTAAAAGCTGCATTAAGGCTAAATAAGACCGATAAAACTACCATTAATACGCTAAGAGTGCTATAAAGGTATATTTTCAACGACTCTATTCAGCTTTTAACATTTTCTAAAGCCTAAACCGTAGTAAGGACTGTTTAGTGGATAAAATTTGCCAAATACTGCATAAGAAGGTATTTGTGAACTCCTATTACACTGACTTATTAAAGGGGCACGTGTGAACTATTATGAAGTGAATAGCTGTATAATGGATGATATGTGGCCCATATTTCAGCTTATAGCTGAATATGTCTACCACTAATCAGCCTTTATACTGCCATTGATAGTATCTGCATAGCGGCTGTTTAAACATTCACTAGATGCCTCGCAGCTGCTTAGAGACTCACTAGTGTATCGAATTAACGGCTTCTACTTTATAATGGTTCACATAAGTACCTTAAATCAGATGTTATCTGAATAAAAGAACATATGTGGTACTGTAATCAGTCAATGTAACTATTGTGGGCCATACCAAGTATATATTTTATTGTTTTATAAATATGAATTCGCGTAATTCGTGAAAAATGAAAGCGAGAAAAGGGGGCATTAGAAGAAAATTATCAAAAGAGTACCAAAGAATTATAAAGACAGAAGACATAAAACCTTCAAGTCGGGAAGTAATGCAAAGCGTGACAAATAGTTTGCAACAGAATGGTTCCGTAAAAAATATTAAATCGTAATAGCTCAGGAAATGTTACAAAAGTCAGAAATAAGCGTCAAAGGCCTCTACGAGAAAATTCAATTACAATCAAACGCAAGGGTAATTATCGTTTTACTAAATAAAAATCAAGTGTGACGTCACCTTGAGTTACAGCCTTCTTAGAGTACGTAAAATCAAGAAACTTATTACCTATGCTGAGGGTGAAATATTGAGTTTATGTTGTTGTACAATTTAATTTTACAATAAAAAATAATATGCGTACGTATATATTTGTATTTACTACCCAATTTGAAAGGTTCGCGCGCGCGTAAAATGGTGTACTAAATAATATCACTTTGACAATTTTAAAGTTGAAGTTATCCTGCGGTGGTTTTAAATATAAATACACGGATCCCTAAAGAGTCCATTTAATAATTGTTCACATCATGGCTAAAGGTAGAGCTTGTGAACCATTAAACGTAAAGAAAACAGCTTACAGCTGTATACAGTTTACATGTGTAATTTTATTAAGTTTTTTGTAGATTAACAGTACACTAGTGAACTATTAGACAGCCTTTTGAAGAATATAAGAGTTTTAACTATTCACGTTACTGTATAACATAAATCCACCATTTTATTGTATAACCTATAAAAGTTCCGATTGATTTTTCAACCTTTACGATGTTTTGTGCAAGAAATAGGAATGTATTGAATTAGTTTTTGCTTCGAAATATCTTAATAATAACTTTTTATCTTATAATTCTTTTCTAAGAACTACACAATTTTTTGTCAAGTTTACATCACAGCTTATTTATATCACAAAACTAATTCAAAACAGAATATTTTCGTGGCGCACTAAAATTTTGTTAGATAATGTATATGTATAATGTCAGTAAAATTACGTTCCCAATAATTTTCCCTTTATTAATATGTCAAACAATGTACTTATTCAGAATATGATTATTACCCACCATGTATCGTTACTAATTCACTTCACGTAACTTCAAGTGTTCTTGTCTAGCAATATCTTAAACCCGTTTGCTTGCAATATTAGGTTCACTTATTTTACACAGGCCCAGTATAGCCTTGCGCGGTTTAAAATATGTAATAAAGCATACATGTGACATATTTTCTGAATAAAGAGTAACTTGTGATCTCTTAGTCAGTCGAATTTCAGCGCATAGTACTGTCGTTACCCTTTATAACGCTCTTAAATTTCTGCTACACAGCTCTTAAGCAGCTTTATGTGAACTTAAGGCTGAATAATTTATGCTGTTACCCTTTATTACACTGTTAAGTTGCTGCTACACAGCTCTTAAGCAGCTATGTGAACTTAAGGCTGAATAATTTGTGCCCATTTAAGAGCTATAAGAGTTGTACACGGTCGTATACAGCCTTTATGCAGCTTCTTTATTCAGCTTTAAGCGTGATGGAAATCCATTATTCGGCTGTTAAGCAGCCTCGTGTGCTACTTGGGTGGTCCACTCTCCTATCGCGTAAACTATACAAATTCCTGTTATTATTTTTACTTCAATAATTGCTACCTGATTGCTACCCTCACGTTTATCAATGTCTACCTTGTAGCTGTAACAAGTAAAAAGTTATGATCATTTGAAAATTTTACAGGGAATGGACTAAGGGTATTGAAATAAGCTAAAACGATTACAACAATGTTTTATTGAAATACATTTTTTTTATGAAATAATGTCTATTTACTAATGCCCTTACTAAAAAAAATTTTATTGTACATAACAGATGTATAAGTTACACAATGGTTACTCTCTGTCAAACTATTTAAGTTTGGCATTAAAAAGAAAGGGACAAATCACTGTGTAACTTATACATTTGTTATACAATCTTTATTAGTAAGGGCATTAGTAAATAGACATTATTTCATAAAAAATGTATTTCAATAAAACATTGTTGTAATTACAAAGAGAAAACAGAACAAAATACGTCGTTTTGTATGGCAAGCGCTCTGAAGTTGCCGCAAATCTATTGTTAATTTTAACCGACTTTAAAAAAGGAGGAGGTTATCAGACGAAGGTATTTTTTTATTTTTTTATGTATGTGTCAACATAACTTCACCAGTTGTTAACCGATTTCAATTATTCTTTTTTATCGCATTGTATTGTAAATGGATGTAATTTTTAGGATCATTGTAAAAATCTCAGTATGTTTCAGACAATAAAAACTTGAATGTTTGGATAATCTAAGAGTCGAATAATAAAATCTTCAGTCTGATTGGTCAGAATATGATTCTTAAAAAATAAGACCCTGAAAAGGTCATAATCGGTTAGCTGAGGTTAGAACTGTCACAAAAAAAAAACCTGTACCCAACTTTTGGCACAACCCCTTTGCGACACTCGGGTTAAAGTAGGTTCTAAAAACACTGATAATAATCACAACAATAACATAGGACTCAGAAATGTAGCCGTTAGCCAATCAGCGCGCGCAAAGTAATGGTCATTCGCGATTTACGATACGATATAATTACGCTGGGTTTTTCAATAATCCTAAATATCACTCGGACGGTTTCAAAATCTGTCTTAGATTTTAATTATCCAGTCCATTGCTATCTTACCTAGACTAGGATTATTACAAAGATCCGATTTGAACGAACATCCTACGACATATATTATTCTTGTCAATAGTGTCGTCTAAGGACTCCACTAAGGCCATCACCTTTCTAATTGGCTATCAAGACCTTATTGAGAATCACCTGAAGAGTGGGTAATCTCTGTAATTAAATAAATGACAGATAAGTGCTATTGCTTCAGTCGTCACATCAAGTGAACCATATCGTGTCCACTAATCCGACCTTACACTTCTTTCGCCACTGATCTGTGTTGTCTTTTACCCAGTATCATCAATTACTTGAGATATCATGGTACACGAACCTCGTAATCTGACGCTTTTCTTATATTATAAGAAAATCTTACGCGCGTTACGCCCAACTACAATATTGCAGTGGTTGGTTGGTGAGTACGCATTATTGCAAAAGGTAGCAGAATTTATTTTTTGAGGTAAATATTATGATTCTTTGTATTTCTGATGAGAAGTTACATTTGTTCAGACCTTACACAAAATTATAAAGTACTCTACGATTACCAGTAACAGTTAAACAAAATAAAGTACACTAATTTACAGATTTCGTGCTTCTCGCAAAAATAAACATCAAAAAAAAATCATTGTTATAAACATTAATATTTTATTGAATTAGGTAGTAATACTTTGAAATCACAGCAAATAATTATTTTGGATCTACTTTTCTGTATCTATTCGTGTGTGTGTGTATGAATTTAATATAAAGAAAATATTTCATTGTTATAAACATTACAAACAGAAAGATAGTACTAAAATCTAAAACTTCTAAAAATTTCTAAGATTTGTTTTGAGAAACTACGCCCTCTCTTCTCTTCAACTTTCGCTCAAAATTCGTTTATTAATATTTTTTTTTAATTTATTATATTTAATTAAGATCTATTTATTTACAATTCTCACATGTAAATACTTCTAGCGTTGCCTTTATTTATATACATAACTTACACGACCAACCTCAAAATAAAACTCCTAAATAATTAAATTTTTCCTCAAAATGAAGAAAAACATCAATCTGGCAGCCCTGGCTACACAAAGCATAAGCTACAGCCTAGACCGTAAAAGATAGAGAGATCCTGTTTTTTTTTCAAAATGTACCCCAATGTCTTATTTTTTCAAAATGTTTTTTTTCATAGTTGTCTGAGAAAAGCGGCGTCGTCTTTTTCCACCATTTTCGATTTTCCAAAAAAGTTAAGAACCAATTTTCAAATTTTTTTTACCACGATGCATTGCAAGCTCTGCATCTTTCGACATGACTGCCTTTAGTTTATCTTTATAACTTTTGGAAATATATCCGAATAACACTCCCCCACGAAAACGATCTGATAAACATTTTCAATGTTAAAACATAAAGTACATCCAACCGGTTTGCAACATTATAATAACTCACATACAAAGATAATATTCATTATGTACCTAGGTATATAAAACCCACTTGAATAAATTTAGCTTTTCCTGCACGTCATAATTTTTTGTTAAAGTTTAAACACACATCGTCGTCTTATTTGCATATCACGTATAGTGCATTTATATGTCCTGAGAAATGTAATAAAAGATTAACTACCTAACACCCACTAAGTGGGACACACCTGAACTATGTTCTTTCAGTTATAAAAATAATTATTAAAATCGGTTAACAACTGGCGAAGTTATGATTAAACAAACTGACGACTTGATAACCTCCACGTTTTTTGATGTCGGTTAAAAATAAGTAACTAGGTATATCATAATTATCTTTTCCAAGAAATCTACACCAATGAAGAGTTAAATGGTAATATAAAAATTATTTTGAAAGTTGTTATGTGATACTTAAATAATTTTGAAAAAGATGAATCCGAAACCAGCACACATTCTTCCTCCAGCATGACGACCTCCGTGGTCGAGTGGCTTTGTGCACCGGTTTTCATGGTGTCGCCATCTCTGAGGTCCCGGGTTCGATCCCCGGTTGGGTCAATTTAGAAAAACGAACTTTTCTATATTAGCTCAGGTCTGGGTGTTTGTGATACCACCGTTGTCTCTGATTTTCATAACACAAGTGCTTTAGCTAGTTACTTTGGAATCGGAGCAATGTATGTGATGTTGTCATAGTAGATTATGCAATAAGGGCTTAAAGTAGTGTATTGTGTCCCGGGCGCTATTATTGAACTCCGAGTACGAGGGATTCTATGGTTAACTCCCGAGCGGAGCGAGGGAGTTAAGGCTAGAATCCTGAGTACGAGGTGTTCAAGATCGCCCATGACAAATACACATTTAAGCCCGCGATGCATACTCTACTTTTTATACTTTCTGCGAGGCAATTGAAACCAATGACTGTTATAAAGAAAGTACTTAAGTAATTATTTAAAGTTAGAATAATAAAATATGAAAAATTAAGAATATTTATTGAAAATTAAAAGTTATGTTAGAAACATTACACCAATTGTGCAACGACAAAGTTACATTCTTTGGTACATTTATAGTTGGGTTAGAGTTTATGTTTTTGTCGTCTATTCTGTAGTGGTCAGTTCGACATTCAAATAAATCCTTCTTGGTGCGCGGGTGAAAATGAATTTCGTAAAAAGTTTTCATGATAACATACAGCCTAACTCAGAATAAGATCTCATTGCACCTAAACTTTTTTGAAACCAACATCGATCAAGCACGACTACAAGGGTTGCATTCCAAATTCAAATCACTTTATTCCCCATGGGAAAAATGACTTACTTTAGGAAAGGTTTGCATGTCACATAATATGCCATTGACGAGCAGGTAGTATAAAAAAATATTTATATTCTTTCCAGCCCCCAATGAAACGACCCAATTCGTTCGCTAACTTAGAGCTTAAGTTAGCTAACTTGCATTTAGGTAAGTCACATGTCGCAAGCTTATATGTAAATCACATACATTGTTGTTGTTTTGTATGGAATTGACAAGACACTGAATTTTATAGTTTATTGTTCATTTGTAAGTACAAGCGAATAGGAAGTTGGCCATAATAGTATTGTACGCTAGTACTATTATTTATTTTAATCTTTGGTACTGTTTTAATGATGACACAAAATCGCACTCATTTGGTGAAAACATCTTCAAAATAGTAACTGTTCACAATTGTTTTCTATTTAGAAAGAAAATTGAGTTTTTTTTTCATGAATGAAATTAATTTATGTAAATAAATAGTAATACAATTTATTTACACAAATTGATTTCGTTACCCGACATAAACTAAATATTTTATTATTTTAAACAGTTAATAGCAAAAACATTAAATTTTCACCTACAAGGCAGATTCAACTCTAAAATACAATTCAAAACAAATTATTTATTATTATTCATATTAGGTAATAAATAGGCCTTTCATTAATCATTATGCAAATTGACGCAGAACCATTGTGAGCACAGGTGAAAAAAATGTTGAGGTAATTGTTTAAAATCGATGTTATTTCAATTCTTACTAACCAACCATATTATTCACAAACAGTTATAGAAGGCCTATAAGCTTATTATTTTTAAACCTTATCAGCATCTTCACTAAAATTTACTAATAAAAAAAATAACTTTAATAAATTTACTTTATAAAAAAAGTTTTTTAAGGTTTTTTAGGAATAGGTAAGTCGGTAAGTTGTTATTGTTATGAAATGCTTTGTTTTTAATGCATTGCCATTCATTGCTATCCAATGTCTATTAGAGGTAACTTACATGGCAACAAATAAGCGATACATAATTGGGACTAACTTGTTATTGCAAGAAATTGTTTTACATATTATGCAATGTGGGTAACTTTAAAATAATCTAATTAAACTACGAACTTGTCTGCTGCATGCATCTACTAGTTTCTATATATTATTTTTAATATTATAATGTATTTCTCTTGTAAGTGAATGTAGAGAAATAAATGTCTCAAACAAACCTCAAGTATATTGTAAGTATGGTAAGTATTAGAAGGAAATTTGGAAATAAACAAGTTGGTAGGTAAATAGTTACATAAAAAAATATTAAAGCAACGTCACTAAGTTGAATAAAATATTAAGTTTTATTTCTACTGCATTTTCAATGTTAAAGTACAAATTTTCTAGATGTAACTTGATTAATAATAATTAAGATTTATTTAATACCAAATAATATACTAGAAAAAATACGACTCGCACCAGATCATGTTCTCGGACGGGAATCGAACCCGCGACCTTTGGATATCCGGTCCAATGCTCTGACCGCTAAGCTACCGAGTCACTATATTTTTTTTAAAAGATGTTATAAATAAAATAATTACAGACGCAATTTTTGTAGTTGTTTAATGAGCCAATTGAATTAACTTTATGTTTTCGCACGCGGCGGCCGTGACGGTGAACTTAGAAAAGCTTCATCAAACTAGAAATAGTTGTACACACGACAGCACGTCAGGTTATACAGTTAAACTGCGAAAACAGCTTTTATTACATAGGGCATAAAGGCGGTTTCAAGGTCAACATGTATAGTCTGAGGTGCCGTCAATCTTTGTGTTAATCTTTGTGTTCCCAAGATGGGTTTACGAAGTGGAGCCACCTGGATTTTTCATGCAGGTGGAGTGAGGGGGAATTCAGCCTAACGAAGTCCGAGGTTAATAACTGCGTAAGTTGTTCTAAGCCAAGTTAGGTACATATAATTTTCGGAAAAATCAATAACGTATAACTCAGAAGTATGAAATTAGTAAATTATTAGAAAACAAAATATAAGTAAAATCCGCGCGCGATGAGTTTACTTGTTATCTAATTTGTTAAATTGTGAGCGTGACACC
This sequence comes from Catoptria pinella, assembly GCA_963556745.1. Classification (NCBI taxonomy): domain Eukaryota; kingdom Metazoa; phylum Arthropoda; class Insecta; order Lepidoptera; family Crambidae; genus Catoptria; species Catoptria pinella. The sequence continues at coordinate 8,092,768 of OY750774.1, read as the reverse complement.
GTGTTTTTGGATATCCCTGTGGCTAGCCGGCCAACAAACGCATTTGAGTTTGACAAGGTTCCATCCCATTCTCACCGCGCGCGGATTATACCAGTCAATATCGACAAAAAAAGGCAAACATCGCAAGCGCGCATGTACCTAACTTCGTTTTTTTTATTATGTTGTTAGGTCACATGAGAGTAGTTTTTACCCAAGTTTGCAACCTTGGAAACCCTGTGCTGCTGGAAAATTGGCATTGTTTCAGTATAATACTAAATAATATACTAGAAAAAATAGGACTCGCACCAGATCATGTTCTCGGACGGGAATCGAACCCGCGACCTTTAGCATTGTGAATGCTTAAATCTCAAAATTTCAAATAGTTATATAGCTTTCTCATCTTAATCAACTGTTTAAAAATATCTGGAAAGATGTTCAGTTGAATGTCGAGGTTAATTCCTTCTACATTGGTGAGATGGCGCTGGCTTGCAGCGTAAGAGTTGATATACTAGAAGAAATTCGACGTTCTCACCAGTGACTCGGTAGCTAAGCGGTCAGAGCATTGGACCGGATAACCAAAGGTCGCGGGTTCGATTCCTATTGGTGCGAGTCCTATTTTTTCTTGTATAATATTTTGTATTATATAAAAATAGCATTGTGAATGCTTAAATCTCAAAATTTCAAATTGTTTCAGTATTTTTGAAAAACTACATTAAGAAAGAGTTTTTCAGGTATACTCTGTACTTGTAACGAAAGCTACAATTTGAGACTCTCACAAACGAGTTTCTTGGCATACTTTCGAGATTGGCATTAAATCTTTCGAGATTGGGCTAAAGGCCAAAATTTCAAAAAAATTACATTAATAATCATGGTGGCTCCACTTCTTAAATCCATTCATTAGGTTTTTAAGACCTAAATTAAGGACCAATCCTACCAAAGAAAATCTTTGGGTTACGAAACGCAGTATTTTTGACCCGACAGCCACAACTAGAACAATAACATTAAAAACTGAAGTTCAATGTTAAAGTACAAATTAAAAGGTAGTGCAGTTTTTTAAATGTAACTTAGATTAATAATAATTAAGATTTTTGGTTTATTTTTTTGACGACCTCCGTGGTCGAGTGGCTTTGTACACCGGTTTTCAAGGTGTCGCCATCTCGGAGGTCCCGGGTTCGATCCCCGGTTGGGTCAATTTAGAAAATTAACTTTTCTGTATTAGCTCAGGTCTGGGTGTTTGTGATACCACCGTTGTCTGTGATTTCCATAACACAAGTGCTTTAGCTACTTACTTTGGAATCGGAGCAATGTATGTGATGTTGTCAAATATTTATTTATTATTTATTTCTTAAGAGATGCTTTAAATAAAATAATTACAGACGCAAATTTTTTGTGGTTGTTTATGAGCTGACTAGAACAATAACATTAGAAACTGAAGGATGTATCTATGGTTGTTGAAATGTCTTGATCCTGATTGATGCAGTAACTGCTCAAGTTAAGTCCAACGGTACATTTAATGTGGTTGATCGCAGTAAACAAATGTTATCTACGCCGCACGATGGCGGGTCAGCTGACGAGCCTTCCTTCACCTTGGTGAACCGGTCTCCGGCTGATCGGACCACGAGGCCATATTGTTCTCCGCACAGACCGAACGAGGGTCACACCCAAATTAAATATAACTACATATAAGGGCCTAGGTCACAGGTTACGATTAAGTTCCAGTTAACTGACAGATATTTTTATGATATTTTTACATGATCTGGTGCGAGTCGTATTTTTTCTAGTATATTATTTGGTAAGATATTTTTAAATTAAACCAGAAGTTAGTGCCGTACGAAAATGAAAATAGATCCGTAATATCGTAAAATTTTATTTCCTTGGATCAATGTCATCAAAGTAGAATTACTTACACAGCCCATGAAAAAAAAATTCTTCTTAACGGATGCCTATATTATTAATCTCATCTGTATGCCTTCTATCCCATCCCTTACCCAAATGGCCAACTTTCTATTCGTTCGCCAACTTAAAAATTCATAAACTCTAAAATTACGTGTCGTATGCTTATCAATTCCATACAATGCAACAATATTTGTGAATTACATAAGCTTGCGACATGTGACTTGATTTTGATTGCTTTTGTTAGCGAATGAATATGATTTCGGCCATTTAAGTAAGGGGCAGTGGTTTAACCTGTGCGTCTATATGTCGTAGGATATTCGTACAACTAATTTAACTGAGGTTATTGTTTGTAAAAAAAACTACAGAACCTTAGCTTCAATCTGTGCTCTAAGCACGAACAGCTATCGAGAAAAAAAACGCGCGTAAAAGTAAGTACTCGATAGAGTAAGTATTCGATAGAGTAATTCTCTATGGAAAATCTCATTTCGCTTTTCGGCGGTAGATGGCGCTGTACAAATTTCTCATACTTTACTCGAACGAATGTTTTTACGCGCGTTATTTTTTTCGATAGCTGTTCGTGCTAAGGGTTTCGATACATTATGTACTTAGCGAGCAATAAATTTAATTAACTTTAGGACGCCACTTGAGGGCTGTAGAAAAGCCCTAAACAAGATAAGTAGACTCTTTTCATTACGTGTAAGTCTATGAATGGGCTCTAAATCCACAAATCAGTAAAATTTTAAGACACAAACAAACCTCACAATATCTTGACTAATTGTGAAATATTGAAACTTTGAAGTGCACATTATTTTTTAGGGTTCCGTACCCAAAGGGTAAAACGGGAACCCTATTACTAAGTACTCCGCTGTCCGTCTGTCTGTCTATCCGTCTGTCACCAGGCTTTATCTCATGAACCGTGATAGTTAGACAGTTGAAATTTTCACAGATGGTGTATTTCTGTTGCCGCTATAACAACAAATACTAAAAAACATAATAAAATAAATATTTAAGGGGGCTCTCATACTACAAACGTGATTTTTTTGCTCGTGTTTGCTCGATATCGATAACGGCAACAGATAGACGCTTGAAATATTCACAGAATATTTAGTACTTAAAAAAATAATAATAAAAAAAACTAATATTTAAGAGGGGCTCCTATACAACAAAACATTGTAGCTATTTCAAAAATGTTCGAATATTTCCACAAACAATCGCGAGGTCTACATCTCACAGAGCCACAAGTTTATTTTTTGGCCTTTAGCACTGTATTTTATGAAGTTCCTAGCTATTTTTGACCGGGCGAGCGAATAAGCGTCTCAGTTTCAAGATTGGCCAAAAATGCGTTTGTCCGTCTGTCTGTTCTCGCCTACGCCTACAGCTCGCATTTTTCAACCAATTTTGACTAAAATTGGCACACATGTTGCATGATTCATTTAAATTTTTTAGTCGATTGCGATTTTGGATTGGGGGTAAATAGGGAAAAAGAGGCGGAAGTTTGCTGTAGCGTTATTTATCGACGGATTTCAATCAAATTGTGAGGACTTCATTCTACAAAAGATGTTCTGAAAAAAATCCAAAAAGGGGAAATGGGAGGGGGAAAGGGGAAAGTTTGCTGGAACGCTACAGATATAATGCGATATGTATAAGCCGTACTCAATCTAAATGAGGTTGCATACAGACCTCAAAAGATTTAGACTGGCCACATCAGACGGAATTTTGATTCGGAATTCCGACTCAGCCAACCCATACAAATCTATGGACCTACCACACACATGCGGTATTTTTCCGTTCCGAATTTTCATACATGATTGATATTCCGTTTCGGAATTCCGAATCAGTCTGTATGTGGCGGACCTTGTCATCGTTGTCACGTGCTTGACAAACAGTGACACCCAGTGGGTTTCCACTACGATGTTATTGGTATCGCGTTGGAATTAAAAAAGTAAGTCATTGTTTGCTAATAAAATTGCAATGTAATAGCTTAGTAGCTAATTAATCTAGTTCCAGTATTGAACGCAACAAAACAAATGAAAAGATAATTGACGTAATTGTAAAATGATTGCTGAAGATGGTAGAAGGTCCCTAAGACAGAAGTTTGAAATTGATTTTTAAGCACGGACTAAGTAAGAGTAATATTTTATAAAAAAATATGATTATAGTAAATCTTTAGATAGTATACACGAGTTGTGTTTTTCTATGATACTTAATATTTTGTTTTTTTATTGTATCGCAACGGCAGCCTTCAGCGGAACCCGATTTTTATAAAGTTAATTAAAGACTATAGCCGTTATTGATAATTAAGTATAGCTGTCAATTGATTACCATTTAACCAGAATTAAAAAATAAAGATCGATTGCTTAAAATAATACAGGTTTTAGAAGTGTTTGCTAAATATTCTTAGAAGTGTACTCAAAGAAAGTGGTCGTAATTCTGCGATGCAAACTTTCTCTTTTAATGCAACCTTCCACCCAGGATTAAAGGGTGTTTTTCCCGGACGGAACGGGACGGGGACGGAACGGGGCTATTTCAGACATTGTTGCATATAAAAATATAGTACCAAAATATACGCGACGAGAAGACGGGACGGGGAAAAATTTATGGTGGGCCAGCACGTCCCCATCCCGTCCTTTTATTCCCGGGGTTTATTCCCGTTACGTATACAGCAATACGTTTAATACTATTATACAAGGTGTTATAAAAATACCCCTAATTTCGAATATGGTATATAGGGACCATCAAACTGGCCAACTTTTAATATGGGACCAACTCTGAAATCGTGAAAAAAAAATCAGCTGTTTCGTACAAAAATTAAAATCGAAAATATCAAAATGCATGAAACAGCTTTTTTTTTCGCGATTTCAAAGTTGGCCTCATAGTAAAAGTTGTTCAGTTTGATGGTCCCTATATGCCATATTCGGCATTAGGGGTATTTTTGTAACACCTTGTAGGTATACTTATTATATGCCTTAACTTGATTTTAATATATTCTGTAGAGTGTTCTGAACAATAATAAGTACATGACCTATGAATCATAGAGTTTTCATTTAACATAAATTCATAATGTTCGAAAACTTCTTTGTATGACTATTGACTCCCTTTCCACAATGTTATTGTGGAAAACCATAATTTATTGCACTTGTTTCATCAAAAGGTATTGTTTAATTTTTGTTTGTATTGCGCACGCGCACGGTTTCTACTTATGCATGTAAGACATAAACCGTACCTGTAAGTAGTTTCTTTTTAAATAATAATTACTTTTATTTTAATGTGTTTTTTAGTAAATAAGTAAGTAGATACATAGATATAGTTTATTTTATTTGTAATAATTTAACCGACTGATATCTGTTATCTGAGGATTGAAAAATCAGCTCTTAGTTGAAACAAGGTTAGGAGCGGTTAGAAGATTCATGTGTTTGATTGAGTCTAAGTATGTAGTTGGCGCCGGCGCTCCTTCTAATTGTCAGTGAATCCTATAACTTTAGTTTTATATCCAATTACTCTTATATTACCTACCTGTTTATAATTGTATTTATAATCAAGTTATAACCATGTTTGTACAAATTACGATTAGCGTGCTCGCTCCAATAAATGGAACCAATTCAGAATGATTAAATAAATGGCAAGGATGTACTTAGTCTAGTACTACAGCCAGGAAGCGCGGGCAATTATACATTATTGATAAATTGTGACTGTTCTTTTGACCGACCAGCCCTCAGATCAGATTGGTGAATAAACATATATGTGTCACCGGCCAAACACGATTTCAGGACAAACTAGTTTAGCCTAGGCTAAACTAGTTCTTTCTATACGCGATGGGATTAACTGGTATAACCTAGACCAAACTAGTTGATCCTGATATAAGCATTATGGACATAGCACATTAAAAGAACATAACCTACCTACCTAGTGCATTAAAAGAACATAACCTACCTACCTAATGCATTAAAAGTTTTTCTTTGTAGCTAAACTGGTGTATCCTATCGGGCTTTGGACAAACTATATTGTTTGGTCTAGGCTATACTAGTTAATCCTATACGTGTAGGAAGAACTAGTTTAGCCTAGGCAAAAGATGTTTGTCCGGAAATCGAGTTTGGCCATTAACATATGCACTAAAGTGATCATACCTAGTAAGAAATATAAATGGATCATACCTTTATTTTAATGTAATGCATGCATTCACGCATGTTTAGAATACATGCAGTGTGGTGGATGGATAATTAGAGAAACACCGGTCGATTGTCATAGAAACGAGATAACTTCAAAGCTTTGGTTCTCCGCCAGGGGTTGACCGAGCTGTGATCTGATGAGAGCTATCCAGGAAGTGAATGGAGGAGATCCAGATCGCTAAAACTCCCAACTGATATGCCCCCTAGCCAAAGTAACATTTGCAAATTTTCGTTATCGCGCATAGATATATCGTCGTCTTCGTATAGATTTGACGTTTTAAAATTCGATTGTTAACGAAACCTTATGTCAGTACCATAGGACAAGTTTCGAAAGCGAAGCGATAACGAAGATTTGCAACTGCTACTTTTTCCGATCAGCATTCTAAGAGCTGCAAGAATTAGAGTTTTCAGTTTGAGCATTTCCATACATTTTAATGCTATTATCGCGGATTTTTTTGAATCAGGATTTTCTAAAATCAAAACATAAAATACTTATAATATTGCGTGCTACTTAAAGTCACGGTAAGTAAACCGAAGCAAAACAAATAAATCTGAATTAATTACTTATCCTAACCACGTGAAACTCGTTTGTATCAGGTTTTGGTGGCGGTCACAAAAACTAGAGCGTACCTACCTATTATCAGCGCTCTCTGTGTTATGTGTAAATTTAAAAAAAAATTGAAAATTGAATAATTCTTTATTCATATAAGCTCACATAATAAGCATTTTTAAATCGTCAATTATTTTATCCTACCACCTATTATGATGTCTCTTAGCTGACAAGAAAAATGGGCGCAAAAAACTTATCAGCTTTATCAGAAAGAACGATATTAACAAATATGTATATCGTTTCCAGACATTACATTCTATAAAACAAGTCTAGCTATTATGTAAATAGGTACAATTTCCCAATTGGGAAACATATTTTTTTCTTTTTAACAGATTCCAAAAAGTTGCCCTTGAACAGTGAACCCTTGAAGAAGGTAATTCGTAGCCTGGCACCGACTTTAGGAGTAGCACGCACATAAATACTTATTAATTTTTTTTCTTTTGCTAACTTTCTACAAAGATTTTCTTTTTTTTTTCTTTTTCTTCCGGTTTACCAATTACGCTACAGAATCATTGAGTTCTTTGATTGAATCAGGCGTCACTTGGCGGAAGTCTCAAACCATTGTGAAAAGAGAAATATTATGTTGCAAAAACATTTTATATTTATTATTTCTCTTTTCACAATCATTGAGTTCTAATAACTTAAAAAGTACATTGTTCTTAAAAAATATAATTCTTTCTCTTTCTTCCGTTTTACCAATTAAGCTATAGAATAGAATCATTCAGTCATAATAACTTAAAAAGTTAATTGTTCTCAAATAGTACCTAGGTACTTTTTCATTGCGCTTTCTTTTTCTTTCATTTTACCCATTACGCTCTTTATAAAATAATTGATGAAACAATTTATATAGTTAAATAAAGATTTTTTCATGTCATTTGAATGTCGATATACATAGTTATAAATTGTCTTGTCACTAAAAGATACTTACTTATACGCAAATATATATATATTTAACCGCATCCTATATACATTAAATTAATAAAAGAGCAGAGGTTATTCTAGATACAGATATTTCTAGATGGATGTTTATGTACGAATTTAATATTGACGAATAATGAGACTGCGGTTTATCACTGTTTGAGGTGTTCGCCAACATGGCGGCTCCTGTCGAGATAAACTTGAAGGATGCTGTCAGCCACCGGCTAAGTCAACAGTTGAGTAATACTTGCTGATGTAGGTATATAGAAAATCAAGTCAATACAATACTCGTTCACTTAGGAAAGGTTTCAGTGGAAATGAGTGTTTTTCTTTGCATAACACATATAAATAAAATGGTGATTGCCAACCACGCTTAAGCTAGTAACGATGCAAGTTTAAGAGTCCGGCGAACAGTGAGTTTCCCATACAAAAGTAATACCAAAATAATTTGGAATTTGAATATAATTAACTCTTCTTGTGATGTTATTCGGATTAATACAATATTGGTGTAGGGTTCTATTAAATAAAAATCCAAAATTCCAAACCAAATAAAAATTAATGTGATTTACAGTTCTGTATGAAAAAATATAATTGGCATTTATTTTGAATTGGGTAAGTATTTTTGATTTTTTATTTAATAGAACCCTAGACAAAAACTGTGTTTATCCGAGTAACACCACACGAAGAGTTAATCATGCTCAAATTGCAAATCATTTTGGTATTACGTTTGTATGGGAAGCTCACTGTTTGCCGGACTCTTAAGTTTAAACACTATTATTTACTTAACAAACAAAATATGTAAAAAACAGCTACCCGTCGTCACCCAGATAAACCCTGTGAGGTTTTCGTGGTGCGGCAATGTGTAAAAAGTGTGTATTTAAACTGTACTGAATAAACGAATAACAATATTAAACTATGGTTGGAATTCAACATTACTTATTCAGAAAAAAATAATAGCTTAGAGTTGATTTACAAACTGATTCCAAGAGCTGTCTGTCTTGGTATTAATGGTTTTTATTCCACCTTAATTTCTACCCAACCCAGTTACCCACATGATAAATATTATATGTTTTATCTTACTTATTTACTTACAAATCGCGTGATCGGAGAAAGTCTTTGCTTTTGTGAATGATTGAATAAATAGCTTGTTCGAGTTTGAACACATCTTTTGAGCGTAAATGATGTCGTCTACATTTTTGGCAAACAATATTGACTTTGGTATTACCCGTCACCAGAGTAAACATTAACCTCATTCCAAGGAATGAAACACACAAAGTTATTATTGTTAAAGAGTCATATTATTACACATTACCGCGGTTCACATAATAACTCAAATTACAATAATAAGTAGTTTTAAAGAATACTTATTTAGCGAAAACGATTCACAGTATTTAAGTTAGGCATGTTTAGGTTAGGTCACGAATTAATAACATAAAAATATTTTTTATAATGAGAGACACGTCAACGAACTCGTTTCCGGTCACTTTACCATACAAAATGTTGAAACATTTGAGAAAAGTGACAAAAACTTGATACGGGTCTAATGATGTATTGGTGACTTAAAATATTCAGCTGTTTTGTTTTAATTTGAGTAGGTTAATTACTCAAACTTTGGATCAAAAATTGTTGTTTTTATTTGACGTAATCATTCAAACTTCAAGAAATAAATTTAAAAGATTTATATATTGCTGTTACTTTTTTGGGTGAATTGTAGCTTCTTGGAAGTTTTAGCAAAACAATTTTATATTTTAACCTGTTGGGTTGTGCAATGTTCGAGTGTGACTAACCTGCGTGCTAATCTGCGGGCTAATCTGCGGGCTGGTTAAGGAGTTTGTGTGGAAGTCGTGGTCCACAAATTAGCAGCTAGTACTCACCGGTCGTCGGTCTGATGTGCCTCTCCTGCTTGCTTCTGTCGATGAGTGTTCCGCCACAGATGTGGCTATGAACAAAAACTTTTGGTGAAAATGAAAACTTAATACTAGAGTCGCCTCTGAAACACTCTCGAGAGAGTGTGGTGGAAGAATCGCCGCGACACTCTATATATTATGACGGAGGCCTCGTCATAATATACAAATCAACAACGAAGATTTCTCGGTAAATACTGCGTAAAAACATCTTAAATGCTATTTGAATTGGAATCACAGTTAAGTGTGATTTGTGCTCCTAAAGTGCCGATTTTTTATGACACGAGTAGCGATGTGTACATACCTAATCCCTGCCTCCCTTCGGTTCATAAAAATATATCATTATATCTTTTGTTTCAAATCTCATTGTTGGGTGGCGCTTATTATGAGATAAGGAACAATATAACTAGTACAATAACTCCTTATTGTAGGTAATATTCATTAGACTTACTTTCCAATTTTCTTCGTAAGGAAGCTAGGGGTTGCCTATAATTAGGTTTATACGGAAATGACTTACAACATAACTGTTATTAATCTATGCAGCCTGTCGATTCTGTAACCAAACTCGCATCTCACTTCGATTCTCACTTCACTTCGGGTGAATTTGTTATTAGAAATTAGCTGACTATAAGCTACTTTACCGATTGCAAATGGTTTTAGGTAGCTACCGTAGCTATCTAAAATCTTTTGTTTAAAAAAACAGCCTATCATTTTCCCATTTATGATTTATAATTCCCGCGCAGTGAAGTGAGATTCGAAATCAGGTTCAAATTTGGTCACAGAATCGACAGGCAGGCGTAAACTAAATGACTCGACTGCTACCGATTAAAGTGATTATCCCTGTTGGATATAGGTACTTATTTATTTATTTGTTGCAATAAATTTCTAATATGTAAGTAATAACTTCTATGATAATGATAGTGTTTGCATGATGTTCACGGACATACACGTGTAGAGCTACCGTTATTGATCTAAATTTATATCTGCTTTATCTAATACTAATATTGTTTTAGTTCATACAGTGCTATAATAAACATTACAAGATGATATCTTGAATATTAACTTATTTTTAGAAGGAAAATACATTATGGTCAACTTTTGCCAAACTTAAAAAACCTTAAAAATAGGTCCCTCAACTGCACACTTAGTCTTGTTAAGTTTGTATTTATTTAAGAGCATATTTTTATTTTTACTTCCTACATTTTATTGACAAGTTATACACCTAGTTTCGGAATGTGCTCATCAAGGCCTTTCATTTGATACCCATTGAAAAATAAAAATTTGAAGAAAAAATCTATTTTTTTCATATTACAAAATGGCGTCATGCAACTGACATATTGACTTTTTTCAAAAAGATTACCTATAGCGTCACTCGGGGTGGTGTAAGGAGTCTAACGATAACTCACACATTCAAATCTGTTCAGGCATTTAGAAGTACATACATATATGAATCCTGAACACAATACACTCTTCTTTTTTAGGCAGTCGATGTAAATAGGCATTGCTTTTAATACTAAAATAGCGACCGCCCGCGACTTCGTCTGCGTGGAAAGTTTTTTTGTTATCTCTCGGGAACAATTCTTTTTTTCGGGATGAAAGGTAGACTACTACTAGGACTCGCACCAGATCTTATTCTCGGACAGGAATCGAACCCGCAACCTTTGGAAGTCGGTCCGGTCGATTCCCGTCCGAGAATAAGATCTGGTGCGAGTCGAATTTTTTCTAGTATATTATTTAGTATTATAATAAGGGTATTTAACAAGAAATTGTATTGAAATAACTACAACGAATCCACAGTCACAGCACGTACAAAGCTACGAAGGCTGTATTACTGAATCCACGGCCCTGAAAAGTAAATAGCTGAAATGTGTAATAAAGTTCCTGTTTTAAAGGAAATTTCTTTTTGTTTGTTTTTTAAGAAAATCTTAACAAAGTTTCTCGCGCATATTTTTTTGAAAAGTTTTAATTTCATCGCAATTTGAATTAAGTAAAATTAACTTCTCTGCGACATTCATGTCTTGACAGTTGACAATCTCATAGGTTTCTTCTGTAAATAGATTAGTAAAGAAAAGAACTACTAAAGCAAAACTCCGCAATCACTTGCCATGTACGTTTGAGTGAGTTCTGATTCGGTATTTTACAGAATAGCTCTGCAATATACCTGCCATGCCAGCGCAATGCCAGTCCAAAGAATATGTGTTTTCAAACATTTATGAGCGCTTATCAGAAAGAAACTGTTTTAGTTAAAATATTTGAAAACTGATTACTACGTATCCTACGCGACGTAACTAGAACAATTATCACTGCTTACGTATTGTTCTTTGATAAGAGTTTTACCTAATAAGATCAAACTATTATATTTTTAAAGTCAAATAAAATGACGTTATTTTGTTGCAATTATAAATAAATAAATAATATATATTTGAGAACATCACATACATTGCTCCGATTTCAAAGAAAGTAGCTAAAGCACTTGTGTTATGGAAGTCAGAGACAACGGTGGTATCACAAACACCCAGACTTGAGCCAACATAGAAAAGTTCGTTTTCTAAATTGACGCAACCGGGGATCGAACCCGGGACCTCAGAGATGGCGACACCTCGAAAACCGGTGTACAAAGCCACTCGACCACGGAGGTCGTTATAAAATATTATTTAATCGTAATATTCGTTCTTACTTTAGTTGATACGACAAATCATCGGCACCTTATCAGTTCACGATCCAGGAAGGGATTCATGTCAAAGCACAAAGAATTTGTATGTTTACTCTTGTTTCGTTTACCAGGAAACCAGCCAAATTACAGCTATAGGAACAACAATGTTGTCTATCTTTAGTCCTATAAGTGACATTGTTAGGTGTCAGTATCGGGCTGCATAGCACATTAGGCTCAAATTGACGCGTGAGCAATTTATCAATAACGGCAGCATGAAGTGTTCCGGCTACGGCGGCGATTTCGGCGGTAGCCGTCATCGTCAGCGCGTCCGCCGCGCTCCCTCACGCGATGCGCGCGCGACGGCCACCTTACCACGCAGGACACTGGGTTAGGCCTGCCAAACTACCGTTAAGAAATAGTATTAAACATGAAAAATTCAAATGTTTGCTATGGACTAGCTTTCTTTTGTGTCTACATTAGTCGATGAAATAGTAATCAAATGAAAAAATTAAATATTAGTCCAGTCGCAGGCACTTACACTGGCTGGACACAATTTCCAAATTAATGAAATTTTCGAATATTCTTTGGGAACGGTATGGGGTGTGGAAACTGAGTTTTTATCTCGAGGAGCCTGTAGAAACTTGGAGGAGGCAAAAACCTCAAAAATTAGGGACTTTTTTCGGACTTTCACTTATATCTTCTAAAGTTCTAAACCATGTGATTCTCAAGAAAAGCATTGACGATAAAGTTATCGCTTTAATTTTCGTTCAGAAGTTCAAATAGCCATTTGGAGCAATAGTTATTATGGCACAAAAGTTGTAGAATTGCTCTGAGTCAAGATTGAAAATTCTTATTGATTTCTTTTATACCCATTCGTCTGATCCAATTCACCCTGTTAAAAGTACCTAGGTACTTTATTCAAGAAACACGATGTTTTTAAAAATACCTATAAGTAAGTTCTTTACGTGTTCTACTCACAATGACTCCAACCAAGTGTAGGATTAAACCGAGAAAAAATTAATTACAGTATGGAGTTAAGAATTTTGAGTTACTTGGTCTAATAGGGGCATCATGTCATGTGTGATGGTTTAATACAAGTTTTACAACGTCAAATACTCAGAGTATTACTTGCTTAATCGTACCCAAAAAATATGTAGTAAGTAAATTACTTATAGTAATCAGTTATATGTGATTGACAGAAACATGATAGCTAAAACTTTTCTCGATAAAAATCGTAAAGTGACTTTTTTAGTTTTTCACTGATTAGCCGAGCAATAATGAACCTATAATCTTGAAACTTAAAAAACCTCTTTGTGATTGACAGTTTTTCAGATTAGTTTATTAATTAAAAATGATAATGTTGTCAACAATTTCGATAATGTTACAATGACTTCGAGCGTTGTACGGCGTACTCTTAAGTCACGTGATGGCGACACGGTCGCGTGTCAATAGTGGAAGGAATCGGAGTTGGCACTTTAATCGCATCCACGTCAAACAGTGTCTCCGGGCACACTTACACAGGAGACACCTAGGCTCATATTTATAAACCGCTCTCAACGTTGAGAGCTAACTTGATATCATACTTGAGATGGATTTGACGCAGTTTGTCCCATTCGCATTTCGTCATGATTTCAGAAAAGGTCCCATTCGCATTTGGTCCCATTCGCATTTGGTCCCATTCGCAAACGGTCAAACTCTGATAAATTAAGTTGTTTAACATTTTTAATAATGGTGGTATGTTTGAAAATAAAAACATGCAGCTTTTAATAATTACGAGTATATTTTCAAAAATCAACATTTGTACAAAATCAACATAACAATATTTATTATTATTTGGCTGTTGTTATAGGAAACTAGTATCATCTAAGTAAGTAGGTACTACTTGTATCATGAAATTTTGTATAATGTCGGGTGTGTTCTATTCTAGAAAGAAGCGCCCGCCGCCCGCTCGGTGCTGGAGTTACTATAGGCTGACATGGCCCGACGTAATGTTTATGTGAGCGCGCACGGAAAACAGCGAGTGACTCTTCTGGCTACATTATATTGACCCTATGACAATAATTACAACAGTTGTTTTGGAGGAAAACCCACAGAGTCGCGCCATACCATACTACGCGTTCACTTCATCATTGCCGCTACCTCCCGGCCCGCTTCGTCATACCGCACACCCTGCGTCGCCTTTCTAGTACGGCTAGCAACGTAAAGCTTAATTTTTGTTTCTGTTGATTTAATCATTACGTTGGTTATTTGTGTTGTCATAAAGAGTAAAGCTCCTATATAATGGCGAACCTAACTTGTTATATAAATTAATGACACTCATTGAAGAAGAAAAAAATGAAAAACAGTTGAAAAACATGATTACTTTGTTGTCTGTAGTACCGTTAGCTGTGACGTAATAACGGTTGTCAACGGCAATCTCGAAGTGAACGCGTAGCTACATCGTCACATTAACCAATGAAGATGTGATAATTTTATTTTACTCACCATTAAAACAAGTGTGGTCGGTTCATCGTTTGATAATAAAATATGAAAAAACAATCATTATAGTCACAAGGTCACAACACGTTAATAAAACTATGGATGGTTTAATTTTAACGATCATTGCGGTGATAATTTTATGCAGTATATGCAATATGCAATATACTAACTCAACCCAAGCAAAGGTTAATATTATTTGACGTATTTTTTCATTCCTTAAAAGAGAAATCAGTTTTTATACCTTTGCACCGAAATTTTCATAAAATTAATTTTGTAAAATATGCCTGGTACAATAATATGTTTTAGTATTCTTCAAGATTTTAACTTGTTTTTAAATAGGATATAAATTGAGTGTATTAATATCATTCAACGATGTGACATTGTAATAAATTAAAGTATGTACTATCCCTACTAATATTATACATTATATGTGAGAATTTGGATGTTTGTTACTCAATCACGCAAAAATGGAAGAACGGATTCGGATGAAATTTGGGACACAGATAAAATATAGGATATATTATCCCGGTCAACGGTTCCCTAAGGATTTTCTGGATGTATACGCGGACAAAATCACGGGTGGAAACTAGTAGGTACACACATTATAATGCAAAATATATTATTTCCTTTTTAAAATGTCTCTGATAAAAGTAATAATAATAATTTTATTTCGGTCAAGAAGTAGGTAGGTACCTACTTATTTTGAATTGTATAGGAAACAATCGAAATAAGAAAATCATAATTCGCTACCAACTAATCAAGAGCTTTTTGAAGCAATAGTGCCCGTTTCGTAGCTTCTAGTTAAGTTTCAATTAACTTACTTAACAGATAATCTCTCAGATAAAGAAAATATATAAGTATTATTATATATATTTTAAATAAAGCAGGAGTGCTAATTATAAAGCTGTGAAATAGGCCATTCTTTTAATTTTGTCATCGTATTCGGTACCGGTAATTTAATTATATTATAATAAATATTATAGTAATTCGATGCTCGGTACTGTTGTGACGACGAAGCCTCTATCTATTAAATAAAATATTTAAATCACTTTTCTTATTTATTTTACGCATAGGCATTGATACAATTCGTGGCCAGAAGGGCCCAGCCTAGCTTCCCTTCTTCTAGACAAAAGCTAGAGAACTGTCGTTCACATTTGAAAATATAATAAAATTCTTTTTATCTTTAGTCTGTAACCAAAGAGTCACAGAACGCAAATAGTTCGCATATGAGGCTAAGGCCTCAACAGTACCTATAGATCGCGTCACGTAAAAAGACGCCGGCCGCTGAACAACAAGCGAATGTAATGTCAAAAAAATCTTTAATGATTACAATGTGGGTACCAAATGAAAGGCCTTTAGAAGCACATTCCAACATGTATGAAACATTTTAGTGACAAATTATTATAGTTTGTAAAATACATAATTTAAAAAATCTTAAAAACATGACTGCCCCAGCCCTGCGAAAATCGAACCAAAAAGTTAAAAAGACAAGTGGAATTGCAGTCGGGGGATCTTATTGTTCCACACTGAATGCTCTAAGGTTCCACATAACGGTCCTCCGACTGCAATGACATTAAAAAGGAGGAGGTTTTCAATTTTGATTGTAAGCATATTTTTTTATCATTGTTCGCGCGTAACTTCGACATTTATATAGGGATTTTGATGATTCTTTTTTTATTAAAATTTTGGATTTTTTTTGCATTCACAATGCTATTTTTATATTAAGATAAATAATATTAGAAAAAATACTAGAAATAATCGACTCACCGGTAGCACCTCAGACGGGACTCGAACCCACACCCTTTGGATTCGGGTCCCGTCTGAGGTGCTACGGGTGAGTCGATTATTTCTAGTATTTTTTCTAATATTATTTATGCCGATTATTTTTTGTTTGATTGGGGTTTTTTGCGAGATAGTCCCTTTTTTTTAAATCGTTTCAGTTGTTTTCAAGTAATCCTGAAAATATTATGATTTTGGTAGTAACTATCTCGATAATGTAGTGTTGGATGATTATTTTTTTTTTTCGAGAAAGGGGTACCTTAATTAAGTGTAATTCTTTTAATTTCATTGTCATTGGACCTTGGACTTCGAAGATACCCAAGGAAACTCCTCAATATGTAGGTATAGTGATTGAGAATTGGTAGGTTTATGCAGGGCCGGATTTAAGGGAGGGCAAACGGGGCAACTGCCCGGGGCCTCCACAAGAAAGGGGCCGCCACAAGAAAGGGGTCTTCACATGAATTGTATTTATTAAAAAAAGAATCTTACACAACGAAAGAGTACCTATCTAATTTTGCGATTTGAAAACATACCTAGTAATTTTGATTTTAATATTATTTAGTGCCATACGACTAAATAAATAAACGATTGAAATACTTTGCAAGAAAAATATTATATAACCTATTTGAAAAATAATTAGGGGCCTCCACTCCCTTATTGTCCCGGGGCCTCCACACCTCTAAATTCGGCCCTGGGTTTATGACAATCCAAAACAAACTGAGCTATAGTCTAGACTAGATTTGGACTACGAAGGCACAGCGGAACTCTTTAAAAACAAACAACGTGAATTTGAAAATTGAGTTATGGGCATAATGTGTACCATTGAAAAATTTATAAAGTTACTTACACGCTTACATACCACAAAAATTTAAAAATAAGAAAGCTGTAAAAAAAGAAAAACCGTCAAAACCCTGAAAATAAAATCAATTTAAATAAAAAACGTCTGATGAAGTCGGTAGGGGAAATTATGGTGGGGCTTTTCGAATTAAAAAAAGTAAGTTGTTCTCCAGCCCCACACTTCAATAGACGTTTTTTATTAAAATTGATTTTATTTTCAGGTTTTTGAAGGTTTTTTTTTATTTTAGTTCGTCTTTGGGCAGGGCAGTCGTGTTTTTAAAATGTTATTAAATTATTACTTGTACTTACTAACTGTTCGCTTCTGTTTAGCTAATCTACCTACCTATCAACTGAAACTGAAAAACTTTCCATTGAAAATATAATTTGCTCGTAACGGTAGCTCATTTATTAACTGTAAAATTATTGATTAGGTAAATATGAAATAACTTTGCTTAATTTTTCTTTGTTTTATTTTAATAAGTTATCTGTAACAATGAAACAGGCTCATTCATGGCTATAAATAATTACGAAACTTGAAAAATGTGATAGGTAAAGTGAGAGCCTGTGACCTAAATATTTGCATTTCCTTTCGTTAGGTAGAAACTGATAAGATGGTGGGATTACTCACCTGAGCATAATTGTCCCACAAGGGTAGGTTGAGGCTTCGGAACCTGAAAGTCACTAACGAGACTGTTTTCATGCCTCGACGAAGCGAGGAGGTTAGTCTGACACTAAAATCCGCGACACTGAGACCAAAACGTGTGTTTTTGTACGTGCGGCGAACGATCGTAAAAGGCTAGTTGTGATTGTGAGTGGCACTGAGCCTCGACAGCGCACGATTGCTCAGTATTACGTCCTGCAGACTCGACCCTAAATCATCGGATTTTATGAAATAATTTCGTTGTTATGATCTACATTACTCATGCAGCGAGCCTGCAGTGCAGTCGCCTTGGAAAATTCTTCCAGGGCACTGACCTCGGTGCAACTTGCACTTGATAGTATATGATTTGTAGGTGTTATGGACGAATTTCATTCGTCCATGCTTGCACTAACTAGGTAACTATTTATTGTGTGATCATAGCAAGTGCCTGCTGCGACTTAATCACGGAGACACGATAAATGCTTAATTATTACTCCAGGTTAGGTACTTAACCAAGTACTTTCTTTTCCGTAAAAGTTTGTATGCATACAAATTTTACAGGTATCAGCTATTAAAGTTTGTTTTTTTTGAAAGATCCTCAACCATATGAATAACGTAGACACACTTCATATAAAATTTAATTTTATATCATATACAAGGTGTTACAAAACAACCCGCAATCAAAACCCGAAAAAAATTAGGTATGAAACACTTGATTTTATTCGCTATTTCATAGTTGGTCCCATAGTAAAAAGAAAAAAAGAAAGAAAGAAAACGTTTATTAACAACACACAAAGATAAGAAAAAAGGGTATAGGTACATTAAAACGAGTAACAGTCAAGATGAAAGAAAGAAATAAGTATAAAAATTAAACAAAAAGTGTGCTGCTAGTTGGCCCTGTCTCAGCAAAATTAACTGTTAAAAATTGTTGATGGTCGCTATCTACCATATTCGGCATTGTTTTGTAACGCCCTGTATAATACAAGGTGTTACAAAAATACCCCTAATGCCGAATATGGTATATAGGGACCATCAAACTGATCAACTTTTACTATGGGACTAACTCTGAAACCGCGAAAAAAAAATCAGCTGTTTCATACATTTTGATATTTTCGATTTTAATTTTTGTATGAAACAGCTGATTTTTTTTTTCGCGATTTCAGCGTTGGTCCCATAGTAAAAGTTGTTCAGTTTGATGGTCCCTAGCTACCATTTTCGGCATTAGGGGTACATTTTGTAACACATAGATAAAACCGTCAGGCGTACCTTTGCTTTCTAGAAGAAAAGTAAAAGGCTCCAGTATCCACTATGGAACAATAGCAAAATGTTACTTGCTGGAATTCAAATATTATTTTGAATCAGCATTATGACAGTGAACAATATATATAACAAAGTTACTAGGTACCTTATTTTTGATAATAATATTTGGTTAAGTGGTGTTTATACGAGTGGAAGTTTACAATAAGATAAAGTAGCAGACAGCAGTGCTAGGAAGAAATAAGGTAATCCAACACGACAGATATTTGTCGTCAATCGTCGGTTTCCGGCCCCGTACGATACGTGCGGGGTCGCAAACACAAGTATGCGGGCCGGATGTAAATACACTTGAAACAATAAGTTTGTGTAATTCAGTGCTTAACTTATCTACAATGCGATTATTGACAATAGACAGTGATCCGCTGCAACTTCACTCGAGATGTATGGCAAAGACTACAGATTTATTATTTATCCCTATATCTGCGGATGTTTACTTATTAACTTAAAAAAAACCGGCCAAGTGCGAGTCGGACTCCCGCACGAAGGGTTCAGTACCATTATCTATAAAAACAGCAAAAAAAATCATGTCTGTTGTATGGGAACCCTACTTAAATATTTATTTTATTCTCTTTTACTACTTTTAGTTTTTGGTGCTGTAAAGCCAATTTTTAATTAATATTATTATTTTCTAACGTAGTACGTACTTTTGTTATTTAATTTTGTTATCATTTACTAAATATAGAAATTTCAAAAAAAAAACTACACACACACACAGCGCCATCTAGTGGAATACTTGTTTGTGTTACAATAGCATGCTTGGTTTTAGCGACATCTATCATCAGATTACACTACTATTACCTAAAAATCACGTTTGTTGTATGGGAACCCCCATAAATATTTGTTTTATTCTGTTTTTTAGTATTTGTTGTTATCGCTGCAACATAAATACATCATCTGTGAATATTTCAACTGTAACTATCATGTAATATTAAATAATTTACTAGAATATCCCCATGCAATTTATAGTACTTATATATGAATCTTAAATGCAGTTTTGGTGCAATAAATAAACTATAAATTGCATGTGAATATAATCTTAAAAGTATTATGCCCGCATGCATTAAACTTAAGAATCGCCAAAGTCTTTTCCTAACTACAACTTGACCAAATGAAAACGGTGTCATTAACTTAGCTGTCATGCAGCTTTCATGCGCCTATTTATCTCGGTAGAGTTGTAGTTAGGAAAAGACTTAGGCGATTCTTTCGTTCGTCCGTTCGTTGCAAAAAGATCTCAAATTACCGTTGAGGCGGAAAGGTTCTGGAGCAGCGACGTCGTCGCACCGGACCACGCTCCTCGCGTAGGCCCCCTACAAGATCGACCAACGATCTATGAAGGTCGCGGTCGCAAGTTGCTAAACCGCGACGCAGCATCGATGCAATCGCTAAAAACGTTATTGATACTGCGACTGAACGCAGAAATTCTCCAAAATCCGATGCAGCATCGATGCAATCGCAAAAACGCTAATCATCATCAATCATGATGCTAAAAATAGCATGTCTGCTAGGGTCCTTACATAAAAAAACATTTATGAAGGCTAGAACAATAATAATAATAATACTTATTATTATTATGTAAGCTGGACAGTAAACGATTTAAATATCGAATTGAAAAAAGAAATCAAAAATTTATTGGAAGAAATACTGATATTTACGAGAATTCGTTATCACCATCTATGTAGAGTTCTACAATCTCTACATAGATGTAGTGTAGACACTAGCGCCAAGTTGGCCTTAGTGCGCTGACTGGTGGACGATTTGTGAACCAGCCGTCCCCTGATTTTCTCGTGGTCTCATATTCAAGAAAATTTAATTGGTGGTTTATTTTCCCTTTTGGCACCGTTCGCCACCCCAATTTTCTATTAGATACCTACCAAGGGCCCGTTTCACAATCAAAAAGTTCGGAGTAGCTTATTTGACAGCAGTGATATAAATACTTGTGTTAATGTGTGATATATAATATACCTACGTAATATACCTCACTGTCACGGTAAATGTTAAAAATTCTTATTTGAAGACGTTTTAACAATAATATACCAATTTACTATCATTAATATACCAAGTGATTTAAATAAAATAAAATAAAATTCTTTATTTCAAAATTGATTACATGTAGAATTCTTAAGACTAAAATTCCACACTAGGCTTAGCCTGTATCGTGGTAATCTTGTATGAATTATCCGGTCTAGATGTAGCGGTACCTACAGCAACATTGACTATAAATTATGAATGAAAAGAGTAATGAATGATAAATTTAAACATAAGACACACCTTTTAAACTAGAATTTGAATGATATTGACATGTCATTCCAAAAACGCCGACCAAAGACATGACCGATAACCGGCTGACTGACCAATAAACGAATGATTAAAAAATACGGATCTTACCGACAAAAGATTAAAAAATACGGATTTTGCTATGTCGAATGAAAATAAGTAGTAAAGAGCGCTCGACATCAGCTATAAATAAATAGGGCCCTTGAAAGTATTTGAAAATAAAAGACTGACATTATGATCCAAAAGTATTTATTAATAAAACATGAGTTACAACAAATGGCATCTTAAACAATACATATAAATAATAAAGCTGCACATTATACCAAATGATGAGTTGTAACAAGAATCTATGCATTTCTGTAATATCACACTCGTTCACCAAAATAGTTAAAAGTGAAGAAAGAACTTATGTTGAATAGTGTAGTGTAGATCTATGTCAGATATTACAGAAATAAAATTTTGTTTGACAATTCGGTGATTAAATAATTTTGATCCCAAAATACAGGTGATTCGAGAACTTTTGTAATACTAAAGCTAGCACACGAAAAGCAATCAAAGGTAATAAATTCCTATAGCTATTAGACTATTGACTATTTATTTAGCTAATTAAGTACATGAGTGGGATTCATATCTATTTGATACTATTGTTATAGTAAATAGAATAATATGGTACAGGTTATAGGTAGGTAAATTGTTAATTTATCTATAGGGCAAAGTGGTATAACTACACTATTTATGTTTGAAATTGTGTTGTCAACTGACTGCATTAAACTGCAAGTATAAAATATTTGATTTTCTGTTCCTACTTTACTGTCAACAATATTACCTATTAAAGTATCCATAGTGAATTTATCTATAGAGTGCGTCCTATTCATTTCTCTATCAATAAAATGTTCTATCTACCAATAAAGAAAATAATATTAAGTGAACAGACAGAGTTCATAGTTAAAATCTGGATTACAATGTCAACAGGCAAGAATAGCACTTAATATCATTATATAATCAATTTTGGGATCAATATATTGTTTTTCCTTCCACAATGTTTATTACCTGGATCAAAGTAACTAAACAATATTTAAACAAATCGCGAAATGTTAAGGAGTGTTATGAAATACATCAAAAGCTTATAAAGAGAAGTGTAAAGATTAACAGTAATTTACAAATAAATTAGAAACAAAAACAACTTTGTTCTCTGTAATCACAATAAAGATCAAGGCTAGCGATAGAAACTGCACGGCATGCAATCACTTATAAATAAACAAAGCAGAGAAACTCCTTCGTGAACAACATGTCCACAAAGTACAATATATTACGAATTTGAATTCAAAAATCAACCAACCACCCTAACCTATTCGATATATACAACTTATTGAATAAAAAAATAAAATTAGAGAGATTTTAGTACACCATAGTATGTCCTACATATTGTACGTGTGCGAATGACCAGAAAATATCTATTCACCAAAATACTCTAATGGAAGATGAATAAATCGTAAAGTAACACAATAATAAGTTACGCTAAACATTACATCAACAACCTTCCAAACAACTGGTCTTTTTCTAACCTCTATTAAACCTCTTCAACATTCAACAGTTCAGTACGCACCAGTGATCGTTAACCATACATAACATACTACTAATTGTTTATTAAATTATCCTTCTATTCTATGTTAAACATCTTATGTAAAAATATACCTATATACTACATGTATATTATGTTGATTTAATTCGATTATGTCATTTTCAATATACAAAGCATAAGCATATCAACTTAAAACTATATTATTATGTAGACAGTACGTGCACACTTATATCAAATGCGTGTCAAACAAAACTAACTTATAATACGTATACCTTAATACTAAGCAAATAAGTTATAAAGATTCATGTCTGACAGTAACTAAACTATGATTTAATATGTCAAAAAATATTGGTACATAAACATTCCAAAAAATCTCGCATTTTTAATATAATACACACTGTTATCAGAGATTCATTTCATATTTCAGGCGTTTTGAATGAATCAGGCAACTGGAGTTCATTGTGCCTTTATACATGATAATGTATTTCAATTAATATTGAACTCTTTACCTTGGACATAATGTTCGAAATCGGTTGAAGAAAATAATTTGTGTAGGACCGGCTGTCGTGCTGTTGATTGTAAGAAACCATTCAACAAAATAATAAGGACCACTGCACCCAATACGACTCGATGGCAAGATCCATTTCATTTTTAAGATAATTTCCTTTTAGAAACTTCATAACCAGTGAATAAAAAGCTTAAAAATAACACAGGCTTGTCACTTATTATGATTTAATTTGGAAAAAATAAATTTTTAATCACGAATCCATAGCAAGGCATCGCTAGATCTCGTTATTAATACGTCTTAACTAGCTCAGATAGTTAATTTATACCATTTACATTTTATTTATTTAGATTTGTACACGCTATTTACACGTTTCCATCAGTAGATTAACTAATTTTAGTTATTCTAGACATTTAGGTACACTACACTACATAAATATTCAATTGAGTCATGATGGTACTCAAACTTTATTTTTACAAATTGTGGATATTATACACATCGAAAAAGTAAGAAAATTTTAAAATATAGTTTAACCGCAAACAAACGAACCTGCGCTGCTACAGTTAAAACTAATTTTGCAGTTCGGTTTCATAACCTTCTTCGTTCCATATGATATATTTAAGATCATTGTCTCTTTTAATGTGTTCAATAAACAGCTCGAGTTAGATAGATGACTACAGAATGTAGTCGAATGTCATCAAATGGTAGAAAATGAGTTTTTGAATAGTTTGTAATAGTAACATTTTAAAGTTAACGTCGTGACGTTTTTATGATGGAAAGATCTGTTTTCAATTGTTTTTATTGATCACAAAATAGTGTGCTATATATGAATATCTGTTTTTACGTAAAGTCTGTTACAACGGAAGCCATCAAAAAGGTAAAATATCTTTCATTACCATTAAAGTCTGAATTAAGAGACTACGAGATTACAGATCGCTATCATAAGTCTGGAGGGTATTTATTTTTTCATTAGTGTCGGTCTGATTTACGGACGTGTTAAACTAATCTTTGAAAATATATAAATGCAGTTTCGCTTCTCTTTGAAAATAAAGGAACGTCTCATTTATTGAGTTTCGTACATTTTACTTCAGAGCGTGCGTCCCCGTGCGTCGGAGGCACTTTCTATAGTCCCTGTGCTCATTCACAGTGGGAGCCTAGCGCGTTTGCGACGACGAGCAGGAAATATCAAACATATGGAACCGTCGTCGCTCCCATAGTGACAGGTGGTTTCATATGTTTAACGCCCCGTGGCCACCGCCGCCGCCGTCGCAACCGCGCTAGGGTACTAGCAGGCGGGCAGGCGGGCAGGCGGGGCAGGCGGGGCAGGCGTGTGGGCGCGGCGGTCAGGAGGCGCGGCGGCGCGGCTGCAGCAGGTAGGAGGCGTCGAGCGCGCGCCCGCCCAGCCGCGCCAGCAGCGCGCGCGCGATGCCGTTCACGCGCTCCTTCTGCCGCGCGCGACTGCACATCCCGGTGCCGGTGCCGGTGCCGGTGCTACCGCCCTACGGAGTAAACGCACGCTTGTATTATGCTTTTCTTTCATTGGCAGCTGTGAAGTTGGCAACTATGCCGGAAAATTATTTTAAACCCTGAAAAACGCCACTTTTTTCTTTACATTATAGACTACATAGTGACAACTTGAGACCTTGTGTTCTGCTTTTGACCATTAATGGAATCGAAAAAAATTTATTTGCGTTTAGGGTTGTCACTTTGCAGTTGCACTTACGTATGTCACAGCCGACTAGCTTAATCAGTCATTCGATTGACGGCCTAGCCTTTTCATTTGACCGCTTAGGCGCCGTTCAATCGGCTACCTAAATAAAGGGTAACCTAGAGCGTCGACTACCAAAACTAGTTAATGATAAAACTTTCGATCGAGAATACCCTATGCTACCTAGATAACGCTTCACGTACGAAAACATCACGCGAATATGGTACCGACTGACAAAACTAGTCAATGAAAAAATACAACCTAGCCTTTATCAGTTTAAACTAATTTATGCCTTATCAACTAACGCTAAAACACAATGTTGTTAGTGTCAACATTCACTTATGATCTTACGAAATAAATAAAGCGATTCGAAATTTTGAAATTCGAAACACCAACCTAAGTACTTGTATATGTGTAAAATAACTAAATAATTTATAGAAAAAAAAATCAACTCGCACCGTGTCATAATCTCGGACGGGAATCGAACCCGCGACCTTTGGAAGTCCGGACCAATGCTCTCACCGCCGAGTTACTGAATCACTAGTGTCATCGTCGAATTTCTTCTATATCCAGCGTCATCTCATTAATGTGGGGCAGTAGGACAACTTTCTTTTTAATTCTTCTAAAAAGAATTAATTAGACGTGTTTCTTAAATTTTAAAATTGCTATATATATATATATGTAACTAATGATTTGAATATATTTTCTTGCTTTTTAGAGGTATTTAAATTTTTATGTTCCGGTTTTTGAACGTTTTTCTTTTTGTTAAATGCTTTTTTTAATTTTCAACTTTTTTGTGGTAGGTATGTAAGCGTTTAATTTTTTTGACTTTATAGTATTTTCAATGGAACATGTCCATAACTCAATTTTCAATTCACGCTGTTTGTTTTTAAATAGTTCCGATGTGCCTTCGTAGTCCAAGTCTAGTCCAGAACGTCGCAAACCATAGCTCGTTTTCTTTCGGATTGTCAAAAGCCTACCAATTTCTCAATCATTATATTCGAGTTCCCTTGTGGTTCTTCGAAATCTAAGGTCCAATACCAATGAAATAAAAATGCTCCTGACGTATACCTTTTCAAACAAAAAGAATCACCTAAATCGGTTCATGCCTGAAAATCCGTAAAAACTCGTGTGATGGTAAGTATTACAAAATGTCGGTTTTCTTCAAGATCAAAGCAGTGCAACTTCTGTACGCTAGTACTATTATTTATTCATTAGTAGAAAATTCGTTTTTCAGCTCTGCTTTGTCCCGCACGGAATTTGCCAAATAAAATGATAAATGATAATTACCTTAGCATTATCAGTCAGAGCCAGAGACGTAGACTTCTTCTTCGTGTCTTTGCTGGCAGTGTTTTTGTTCTTATCGGCAGGAGCTGCGCTTTTTCCTCTAGGTTTCAAGTATTCAGGCGATACTTCGTGGGGCTGTAAATTAAATGTCCAATTATTCTTCACTCTTTTACTACAATCAAAAGAAATTGACTTTTGCAACTATTTACTTTTGAAATACTAAATCTATTATTATCCTAAGATAGATAATATTAGAAAATTAAATTATTATCCGCAAAAGAAGAAACTCGAAAATATAATATATTCAGTTGACATAAGGAACTTGATAATTCCTTATGTCAACTGAATAACTTCTGCAGATATTGTTATACTGTATAATAACGCCGTGCGTATAATATACTGACCGCGTATGTCCGCGTCGCCTTCAGCCGATGCGGGAAGGTGTCGAAGGCGTAGGGCTTGGTGCAGATGGGGTACTTGGGGCGCGACACCTTGGTGAACAGCCGCGCCGTGCGGTCCACGCGCAGCTCGCAGATGTATACGTGCGCTTCTGATGCGCCCACCGGACGTCCCTACAGATAAACATTAAATTAAATTTTCATGCCTAATCCCGAATCAACGCTACACTGGTGTACCACAGTATGACAATCCCTACAATATGCCAACGAATAAACAATCAACGGCACGTTGGGCTACCACAACATGTCAAAAAACATTGCTCTGTGCCCTTATATTGTTTGTCTTAGAACCAACAATCATGAAAAAATATTTTCTAGCACAATAATTTTTGACGGACTCTTCTAAGAACTTAAATATCAGGAACAAAATTATTTTGAGGTTATGTTTAATATGAAACATAAGTAAGTCTACAAATCAGTCGTTTTAGCAAGATATTCATTTCGTTGGAAGCAGCGCACTTAAATCTATGGAACTATCATTCCGCTCAAAAAATAGCACCACACAAAAATGCAAAAATGCTAAAAATGCTGGCATTTAGCTATGCAGCACAAAGCGACTGAACACTGATTGCATAATAGCGACCATAATCCTGTATACTCATAAATATTTTCTATACTTAAACCATTAAATATTTTATATATATTTTGCCTTCTTTGCGTCTTTTACACTATTTGACTACACAGGACGTAATTTCTAATAGTTGTTACAATTACAGCTAATAAACAAAATTAAAAATGTAATAAAAAGGCAATTAAGGTGCTGGCTCATTTGTTAGACGTACGTGTTGATACGCCCGTCAGATGACATCAGTTTTCATTTTTCAACACATTTGCGTGGATAAACAAAATAAATTTACCGCACAGCGACAAATACGATAAAAACAAAATATTATGATTTTTTTTCACGCGCCCAAACCAAGAATATATTGCGAACAAAGGGGTGGGTGAACATAATAACTCGTATTCAAGAACGATACTCAATAATAACCTCATAGTAATGTTTGTGAATACGTATGTGAACGTCAGTTACATTACCTAAACAAGTCTTTAAAATAAAATACTCACTTTACAGTACGTGTTGAGGTCCATAACCCAACACTGTGACATAACCAGCTCAATGGGCACTGCTTCATACAGCGGTACTCGCATCACCTCATTGTGGAAGAATCTAAAAATAAATTAAAATTAAGTATAACATCAACACAGTACAATCACAATAAGACGACACTATAATTATGCAACACTCCCGCAAGAAAATAAGTAGTGGCTCAGCTGTAGACCTAGCTCGAATTGTATGTTGATTAAAAATTTAACTTAATAGATGTCGCCACGAGGTTGACACTGTTTCGAAAAGCAATATGTGCTGTATGGTAGGTTAGGTATTCTTTTAGTATAATCTATCTATAATTATCGAACCTGCTCACAAAATTTCACGACAATCGGTTGAGAAATGCGACCTGTAGAGGAGACCAGCCTAGACGGACATACAAATGATTTTTTTGTGGCGCTAGTGTTGCATATAATGTCGCCTTAATGATCTATTGAATTCGATGATTACTCTAACAAAATTATCTAAAAATATACTGCGTACGTACGTGGCACCTCAGACTAAGACTATACATGTTGACCTTGAGACCGCCTTATGAGCTACGTAATAAAAGCTGTTTTCGCAGTTTAACTGCATAACTTGACGTCTGTCGTGTGTACATGGGACATTTACTTTACAAATATCCATCAAACATACGACGGACGCTACGATTGCAGTGTCTGGGGTAAATGAACACAATATAATGCCTTCCTGTACTTGCTAGGAAAAGCTAAAAAACTATTGTATAATGTTGTCTAGTGCATAAAGGCAGCTTCAGCAGCGTAGACATTCAGAAAATTCCTAAGGAACCTAAGACCGGGATAAAAAGTGTCCTATCTTAAAATCCAGGCTAGAATCTATCTATGTGCCAAATTTCATCCAAATCCGATCAGCTGTTTGAGTAACAAATATCTAAACATCCAAACATAGTAAATTACACATTTATAATATTATTTTTATTTATTTAGTACACACACAATTTTTACACGAAAAAGAATGGACAGAAGAGTAGTACAAGGGCACAGCTTAATTCACATTTAGATTTCTTCCACCTGGCGCGGGACAGGAAAAAACATTGAGAAGTGTGTATCTCGAAGTACAAAAACATACATGTATATAGTATACTTACACATATAGATAAAATATAAATATAATACATACACATACATATACTACAAATAAGAAAGCAAAGGAGAAAATAATTAGACAGTGTTAAGTACAGGAAGATAAATAATACTCCAAACGTTTTTGAAGAGAGATATCATGCGACAATCTCTAATCTCGGCCAGCAATGAATTCCAGAGAGGAACGGCGTGCACTTTAAAGGAATAAGAAGCGAAGTCGGAACTATGTTTGGGGAATTTGAGAAGAATTAGTAGGATATTAGGATTTATTAGTGGAAACAATAATAACACTCACTTCCTGGTGGGTTCGTGGAAGGTCTCGTGCGGGCGCAGGTAGTGGTGGCCGTACACGTAGCGCTCGTGCGTGTCCTTGTGCTTCCACAGGCGCTCCACGCGGAATATGTCCAACTCCGACACCGCGATCTCGCCGATTGTTTGGTACGTGTGCTTGCGGACTTCGCCGTCCTGGTAAAGCATATGGAATATATTGTAATACGCCTGTAGCATACCTCGAAACAACACCATTGAAACCGCAGTAGTTCTGCCATCACTTGTTTTCAATCGACGATGATGTATGATGATCACATCTACATAGTTGTTTCACGTCATTATTTTCGCGGTGGAGGTGTACCAACGATCGAAGCCGATCGGGCGAAATCGCGTGTGAAAAAGAAAGCATCATAGTTAAATCTATGCGTTAGAACAGGCTGTTTCGCATCTGTTTCGCTTGTCATACAACTGACAATTCATTGCGGAAATCGGCGGAACTTACTGCGGTGTCATTGGTATTGTTTCGCGGCGGAGGTGTGCTACAGGCGATAAACTAAGCATTAGGTTTTATCGAAAGAGCGCCTAACAACTCCGTTAGGTTAAAATCGCTTGCACATCGC
The DNA here is from genome assembly GCA_963556745.1 of Catoptria pinella. Lineage (NCBI taxonomy): Eukaryota > Metazoa > Arthropoda > Insecta > Lepidoptera > Crambidae > Catoptria > Catoptria pinella. The sequence continues at coordinate 8,062,676 of OY750774.1, read as the reverse complement.
GTCGACAATGATTCAGTTCCTTCGATCAAGAATATCTTAGATAACGCGTTACGCGTTACGAATATGGCACGGACTGACAAAACAAAAACAAATTCGAAATTTTGAAATTCGAATCCCCACATGAATATTTTTATCTGGGCAGGAGGGTCTCACACCGCGCCTAAACTTTTATATTAGCCAACTGCTCGCGGCTCCCTCAGTCGAGCCAGCGCACGAGATGTCGTGTGTCGGTTGAGACAGAGCTACGCGACTAACGCGACAGAAAGAGAAGGTGCATACAATAATAGGCACGCAGCGCTGTGCAATTTGAAATTGTACTTTATTGCCGTGTAGCGAGAGTAGCTTATTATTTTAATGTCCTCGCGCGAATGGGCTTCCGTACGTTTAGTACTCTGAACTTACTCTGATCTTAGTTCTCTGACCGGACATAAGGGGTATTCTTGTTCGAAGTTCAGTTCGAATACAGGGCGACGAATGCGCATACAAAACTTTCTACAAAATGGTTAGTCACGTGAGACTGCGACGGTACATTATAGCTTACGTTGTTGACTAATTATAGTATGAAATTAAAACGATCTATCAAAACATGGAAAGAGCTATGCTAGGAATAACTTTGCGCGACAGGAAAAGAACGAATGGATCCGGCGAAAAACGGGGGTGAGATGTGGGGGTCATGTAGCTCGCATGGATCGAGGACGATGGGCGAGAAGGATCCTTGAATGGAGACCATGGTCAGACAAAAGACTACAGTCCGCTCTCCAAAACGATTGGTTGACGACATCAAAGGACACAATTGGATGACGATGGCGCAAAACTGGACCCAATAGAAGAGTTTGGGAGAATCCTATGTCCAGAAATGGACCCAAAGAGGCTCGTGATGATGATGATGATCGAAAATATATTATGTATGTTCGAAAGAAGCTATCATAATAACTGACTATTTATCTCGAAAAGTTCTAATAAAATAAAATTTATTAGATCACTTACTTGAACAAAGCTACAAGTAAATTGTAATTTTAATAATATTTACTTGACTAGTACAATATTAATATTTCAATGACACCAATAATATTACAACACTCACTTTATTCTGGGCAGTATCATCAGATTTTCCCTTTCCAATGTTCTTGACCTTCTTCCGTTCCACTCGCTTGGTCTTCGGCGAGTCTGACTTGTTCCCGTTCTTTTGGCTGACGTCGGGGTGTTTCTCGTCGATAGGAATGTCGCGGAGCACGTACACGGTGTCGCCTTGCCGCACTTGTAAGTCGCCGCGCATTAGCGAGAGATAGAACTGGTGACCTTCTTCTGTGTAGTCGTCTAAAGGTATTTCGCGGTCCACCTGAATTAAATTTCGATATATTAATTGGCGACTAACTTTTCTCTATATTTTTATCGTTTAAAGTTTTTCATCGTTTGTACAGTGTAGAACAAAGTCGTCAGCCACCATTTTCGTATCTATAAATTGTAAAGGATATTCCCGCCAAACCAAATGAGGATCAGTCATGTGGTAGAGTCCTATAGTTTTATTGATACAGTGTGAACACATTTTAGTTAACACATTTTAGCTATGAAAATAGCTATAAAAATGTGTTCACCATGTTCTCAGTTAAAAAATTATTGAAATCCGTTTCAAAATGCCTAAGTTATAAAGGTTTTAAGGAAATGCCCAGCGCACTGAAATTTATGCTTTAATACGTATTACGTAAGGTTCATTAAACTTAAATAGTCACTGATCCTCATTAATATTTTTTCATTAATGACACGACACTTATTTTTTAATATAATCGCCGTTATAAGTTACGTATACGCCGAAATAAGTTCTCATTGGTGAATCTTTATGAGCGCAGCAGTCTCATTGTTGACATGTTCTCTCGCTTTGTGCTGCCATGCCACACGCCACATTGTGTACACCTAGTCCCGGCACTGTACCTGGTGCGGGCGGCAGTGGTGGCAGTAGTGCGGCGCGCGCGTGTCCGCCACTCGCATGCAGCGCGCGTGCTGCCACACGCCACATTGTGTATGGTGGAGCACCAGTCGACACCTAGTCCCGGCACTGTACCTGGTGCGGGCGGCAGTGGTGGCAGTAGTGCGGCGCGCGCGTGTCCGCCACTCGCATGCAGCGCGCGTGCTGCCACACGCCACATTGTGTATGGTGGAGCACCAGTCGACACCTAGTCCCGGCACTGTACCTGGTGCGGGCGGCAGTGGTGGCAGTAGTGCGGCGCGCGCGTGTCCGCCACTCGCATGCAGCGCGCGTGCTGCCACACGCCACATTGTGTATGGTGGAGCACCAGTCGACACCTAGTCCCGGCACTGTACCTGGTGCGGGCGGCAGTGGTGGCAGTAGTGCGGCGCGCGCGTGTCCGCCACTCGCATGCAGCGCGCGTGCTGCCACACGCCACATTGTGTATGGTGGAGCACCAGTCGACACCTAGTCCCGGCACTGTACCTGGTGCGGGCGGCAGTGGTGGCAGTAGTGCGGCGCGCGCGTGTCCGCCACTCGCATGCAGCGCGCGTGCTGCCACACGCCACATTTGGGGCCACCGCATTGGACCATCAGGCCTTCTTCGACGTGAAGTCCGCATATGCACATGATTACTTCCTCTGCAAAAGTTTGCACCATATTAGCAAGACTTTAATCAACTCATTTTTATTAATTTCACAAAAGTTGCAGAAAAAATTACATTGTTCTCAAAGTATCTAATCTGCCCCTTTTAAACAATAAACTGGATAACAGACAACCGACAACCCTGTTGCCATCACACATTCGTGGTCGCCTCGCCACTCGCGCGAGTCACTCGATGAAACGATTTTAACGCTCGCAGGCGACTAGAATACATTTTCCACCGTACGGACTGCTCATGCTTTTTGACACGCGTCCGTAATGCCGTTCCCAACGCGAGCGCGCGGATGACGAGGCGAATAGCGACTTAACTGTACAAATGCAAGCTCGTCATTTTCCGCGCCCGCCTCGCCACTTGCGCGAACGTGTGATTGCGGCATTACGGCCTGGCCACGCGGAACGGCGATCGGCGGCGATGCAACCAGCGAATTCGTTATACATTTCTTGCAATGCCACAAATCGTGAATTAACCGCTGTGCGGTAAGCATGTAGTAAGCGGTATTCAAGAGACAATTCGCGGGTTCGCTATTCAGTAAACTGTAAAACAATACGACAACTTTACGCCACCTATCAATCGCTTTTTGAACAAAATAATTTAAAAAAAATACGCTGCAACAATGTAAAACTTACCAGATTTTGTCTTCTGCAGGAAACCAGCCGGCAGCGGCTCATCAGGACCAAATATCTTGGTGAGATGTTCAGCACAGTCGGTTTTAGCTGAATTATAAGCCTGAGAAATAAGTTCAGTAAGTTTCAAGATCTTTATAATTTCACAAAATCACACAATCAGTGTTTCAAAGTATCTTTATTACCTTTTTGAGTACGCCAGCTGCACTGCCCAATGCCGATTGCCTTCCGTGCTCTCTCATCGCTGCGTTAAACACGGCGTTCATATCGGCATCGAATTGCGCGACTGACTCGTAACTGCCACTCGATATGGTTTCCTCTATGGTCGACAGATCGCCGGCGCCTTGAGACGAGTCTTTAGCTTCAGGTGACTTCAAGAACGACGTGCAGAGGAACTTATCTTTATCATCTAAAATGAGTATTAGAATAAGCTACAGTATTATTTAATTATTAAATTGTTTAACAGAAATGTCTTTATAACTGAATAAACTTTACCTTTCATAGAAATAACCGCATTGTACAACGCTTGGAAGACTTTCTTCAGGCGCTCTTTCTTATCAAGAGACGGTTCATCATCTAATCTGATGAGGTTCTTAACTGTGTCTTCCTTCGACGCTCGAAGGGCTCGCAAACGAGAGAGGAATACTGCTGGGTTCATAGTGTCGGGTAGAGCGAGAGGGTTGACGTTTATGTTGACGTTGGGTGAGACGGTAGGAGTGGGTGTGTGCGTGGGGGCGGGAAGAGGGGCAGGCGGACTTGTTGATTCGTTGGTCGGCGGCGAAGGTGGTAACCCGATGGATAGGCGGTCTCGGATACGACGAACCTGTTTGCGATAAGTAAAATGTGATCTAAGACTAGCAGTTATGAATTTTATGTGATGGACAATTAAGTTGGAATTGCAACCTAAGTAGCAGATATACAAAACTTAATTGAATAGTAAATAATGTCCAAAGCAAAAAGACATACACTTAAAGTTGATTAAGGTATCACAGCGTTCATTATACACGTACTTCGTGAATTAAACTCACATTTTCCAGATTCCTGAACAAGAAGCAGTGCCTTTCTCGAACCAAGTTCTTCTCTTTCGCCGTCAGCGGTTTCATCTGCGGCTCCTGCCACAGCTTGTTCAAATGTTGCTGATACTTCAAGATGGTCATATTCTTTATATCACAAGCGGTGACACTTTGCTGCTCAGACTTCTTGTTGCACTTGACGGCCTTCCTCGGGCGACCGACGCGCGGTTGATTCGACGCCTGCGATTGGTTGGAAGTATTTGACGGTGTTCGAGATTGAGTTTTGACAGGGAGCTTGGTGATCCTCTGGGATTTACCTCCAATAACACCACGACAGTCTTCAGAGTCACATTTACAAGGCTGCAATTAAATGTTTTTTTATTGCTTTATACAGGTAATCAACACTGGGAACGGATTATTTTTATTCCAAATAATAAGTATCGTAAGTACCTGTCCAACTGCAGGATTGAACAGCGAAAAATTGTAGTCGTAAGTCAATTCTTCACCTGGTTCTATGTCCCGCAGAGCGAACAGAGCCATTCTAAAGGTTCCTAAAACACAATAATGGTCCAATTTTTCGAGTTGTTTTTTCGTTTAATAACTAGTAAAAGTTGCAATAATAAATAATAAATATTTGACAGCATCACATACATTGCTCCGATTCCAAAGTAAGTAGCTAAAGCACTTGTGTTATGGAAATCAGAGACAACGGTGGTATCACAAACACCCAGACCTGAGCCAATATAGGAAAGTTCGTTTTTCTAAATTGACCCAACCGGGGATCGAACCCGGGCCCTCAGAGATGGTGAGACCATGAAAACCGGTGTACAAAGCCACTCGACCACGGAGGTCATCAAAACATACATTGTTACAAAACGGAAAGCACACTTTTATTCAGCCTATGCTCAGTGAGAAGTCTGCTCTACTTTCATTAAGTTTTTAGTATCTATTGAATAACTTGACAAGTGCAAATGCTAGCCGTTTAACGGAACTCCTATTGGCCGTAAGTATTATGGCCGCTTACCATTAGAAGTCCACTTCTGCATCTCGCAGTTGGGGCGGCAGGAGTGGTTGACGAACCGGCCGTCGCCGCCCATGCGGTGTCCGTCGATCACCAGCCCGCCGTCCAAGTGGAGGCAGTAGTGGTGCGTGTCGCGCGCGTAACGGGTTGCCATGCGCTCCTATGGAGTATTATTATTATTATTATTTATTTATTTGATACACCATCAACGATATCACATTACATTTATAGATTAAATACTGCATAACTTATGAGACTGTGTGAACTGTTTTACAGGCATATACAACACTCAAGATTTAAAACGTGGTAAAAGGAGAGTGCTAAGTGAAAATAATATTAAACTAAGTATGTGCCAGACTGTTGTAAACGAGCCCCAGACCGCGGTTTACAACAGTGTAGACAGTTGTTGGCAACGATTTACCACTATCTACACTGTTTGAAACCTCTGCTTGAAAGCACCGTTTAATACCGTCTAGCACATGCATTAGTGAGCGAAAAACTATCAAAAATGCGAATCGTATTCGTATCGAGTACAAGTCTTTCTTATTGACTCTTTTTCTATTTGAGCATATCTTTTTTGACAATCATTTAAAGCTTTGGAAGCATAAGCAACAGGTAAATTATTCTGCAAAAGCACAGCTCCAAGACCATCCTTTGAAGCATCTACGGTGACTGTGACTGGAAGATTTTCGTTAAAAAAGTGAAGCACTTTGAAATCATCTCTTCTAGCAACGTTAAGATTTGTCTTCTTTTAAATGAACTGTGTAGCATATCATAAAAGGAAAGCGATTGTACGCATCATAAAAAATATGCTACAGAGCACTGGTGAACTCCAGAAATCAAAAGAACCTTTTAAATGTAAACTCACCTTAAATTCCTTATCAGAAACTACTTCTCCAACATACTCCAAAATAAAGTCACCGGAAGGTACTTTATGTTTTGTTCGAACTCCCCAGCCTTTGTTTTCAGTCATAAACTTCTCCAAACCGGGGGCCCATTCGTGGCGCTGTATACGTTGATTTTTACATCTGTCACTGGAATTTGAAAAGGTTTAACTCTTATCTTATTTATCTATTAACTAACATTGATATTATAATTGTTTTCTTACCCGCATGGACATAGCTGTGGTGAACATTCAGAAAAAACTAAACGATTTATGCAGTCTTCGTTGCAACCTGATGATGGAGCGCAATTACATGCAACACTTTCACATTCATCAGTAGACGGCTTCACATCGTAGTAGACATCTGAAATAGTAGTACTAATGTACTGTACCTGCTGTAATCACCCGAGAACGGGAAGTTAGCATTTACATTGTCAAGGATGGTTTGAATCATTCGAGGCAATGTAATAAATAGCTTCCAGTACAAGGCTTGTGTAAAGCTTTTCTCAAGAAATGCGAGGAACTAAAATTTTCTTAGTAAGTTTCATTTTAAATTAGTTATTAGTTTTTAAACCAGTCATGCAGCCATGAAGATTTGTAAAAATAACGCTAGCTGATGAGTTAATTTCTACCGTTTTGGTTTGGTTCTGATTGAAGTATTGAAATTCATTCCCCGCACTGAATTTCAAATTTAGAATGTGATGAACCAGAGCCACCACGTAAATATGGAACGCCGTATTCTTTTTTCAAATGGAATGATAACATTTCAGAGCATGAGTGAGAAAAATATTTGTTACTCACTATTCTATTCTAACACAAAATATTGCTGACTACAATTTTACCAAACTTACTTGTGCGGATCTTTTTATAATTCCATGAAGGTACTGGCTGATTATAATGTTGCTGCCACCAAATATCATAGGGCAACGTAAAATGTTGCTGTCTTCTACGCACCCAGCGTTCACAATATGGGGGAGGTGCCAATAATCCAGGGGGAAATTCAGTCTGTGTAACAAGATTTTTTCCTTTGCCATCTGGTTTAGGGCTAGAAACAGAGTTTAATATTATTACTAAATTATATATCACAATGTAATCTTTTAACAATTATTATTATAAATCACTTACTCTTCTTTATAATAGTCCGAGAAAAGACCAGCCACTAAAAACTTCTTGCGCAATCTGGGGTTTCGTTTCGATACAACGGGCTTTTCTCTGTTATCGACACTGCTTGCTGGACTATCATCACGAGAAGAAGCGACTCGTTTTTTACATATAACGTTTTTTGAAAGTATGTCTATGCTCTTTTCAAAGTCTATTTCTTTTTCATTGAGTGGCAAAGGATCGTTTTCATCATGATCACGCATTGTATCTATAGAAGGCTCCCGTGACTTAACATTCAGTTTTCTACTGATTACTGTGTCAAGAGAACTTTCTCTAGAAGTTGAGTGCACTTCGCGCATTCTCTTATTTGCTTGGCACGACCGTGACTTTCTTCTAGTAGTTATATTGCCCGGTTTAATTTTTTCAGCTACTATTTCTGTTAACGATTTCTTATTGTCTGTCTTTTTGTTCTTAGTTTTTAAATCTTCATTATTATTATCCGAACTTCGCGTTAACCTTCTTTCACTAGGACACAAAATAGCTAAGCTAGACTTGGGTCTGAGTGCAACTTTGTTATTCTTCTCAACAACTTTTCGTTTTGAAAATATCTCTTCTATTTCCTGGGATGGTGACATTGCTCTCGTTTTGCGTTTAAGACGCTCCAAATTGTCTAATCTACTAGCCGGACGGTGTGCTTTCAAATTCAACAGACTTAAAGGTATACTATCTTCTGGATCGTTGCCAATGGAACTAGCCAAAGATGGAATGCTGTCGGTTTCACTAGAAACTTCCCACTTATTGATGTGGTTTTTAACTTCTTTATCGGTTTTATTTTGTTTTAACTGTAACGCAGGCGCCCGGAGAATCGAAGTTCTAGCATTTTTCCTATCTGTCACACTTGGTACCTTATTAATAACTTTAGTATTAGGATCTGAAGTGATCTCTTTTCCTTGTAATTTTTCAAGAGCAACTACCGTTAAACGACCTTGTTTAGGACAATCATCCTTATTTAAAACAACTTTAAGCTCCGGTTTTTTGGTAGAAGTTCGTTCTACGAAAGTACTCATAGCTTCTCCATCTTTAGGTACTCTTTCAAATGCTGAATTATTGTCAGTTTCTTCAGAGGTGAAATGGCTATCAGATGCCATCGTTTGACTGCTTGACTCAATTTTCTTCTTTTTCTTTTTTACACTTGGAAAGCCTGTTCTGTTGATTGCTTTCCTACGCCTAGTCTTTTTCTTTGCGGTTTCAATAACTTTCCCATCGCTTGAATCATTATTTTCAGATTTTTTTATAGGATCTGTTACCTTATTCAAGGTATCAAGTATCGGCAACCGTTCAGCTTGAATTTTCGGAACTAATAATTTCGATGGCAAAACTAGTTTGCTTTCTCTAATGATACTATTAGAAATCTTTTTCTTTTTCTTGTCATTTGCATCATCACTTTCATTGTTTAAATTCCTTTTAGTCTGTCGTAAGTTATGACCACCAGCTGTTTCTTGTATCTTGTCTGATAAAACAGAAGCTATCGACTCTCCTCTTTTTGGTCTAATGATTGGATCAGGAGTTTCTGATATTAACGCCAACGGAATTTCAGACTCTGTATCTATTGGTGATAACAAGGCGTTAGTGTTCTTGAAATCTGGATTCCTCACTTTTGATTTTGTTTTATTACTCTCACATAAAGCACTACTTACGCAAATAGATGACTTAGGAATTTGGTCTTCCAAATCAACAGATGGTTCGAAGATTCCTGTAGGTTTGTCCACACTAACTATGATTGTTTGATCTAAGACAGACTCTGAAATTTTAGATTTTTTCGTATCTATAACTTTTCCTTTAGAGACAGGCGATTTTATCACAGTGGCTCTAGTACTGATTTGAGACACTTCCTTGCACTTTATTTTATCATCAAGCAATTTATTTGAAATATCTGAACTACAGTTTTTTTCCTTCTCTAATATACGTGATTCAATAGATTTTCGTATATTATTATTTAGAAGTGTATCCAAAACTTTTGTCGCTGCGCTTGGATTTATTTTCGATACCAAATTGCTAGTTAAACCTTCAAGTCTATTTTTCTTTCTTGTCATTATTTCAGATTTTTGTGCAGGTGGCAAGGAACTTTTATATATAGATCTAGCAGACATGCTTTTGAGAGGATCGATGATAGTAGAATCGTTAACATTTTGTTCACAATGTTTTGTCGATGAACAATCGGATGTTTCCGATTCCTTCACTTCTTCTTTTGCACAACTTTGATTTGTATCTTTTGACGTAAGAATTCCATTCGCTCGGTCTTTATCCTCTGATAACTTCTTGGATAGTGATTGAACAACCTGATCTAAGCTTGAATGTGGAACTACCTTATCAGCTTCTAGCCTGTGGCGTTTTTTAGGTGTAACTATTGGTGCTGAGTTCCTCATGGGCGACGATTTGGTTTCATGTCTTGGTGACATTCTTGGTGTTTCCTGTTTGGATGACTCACTTTTAACATCTAGCTCTTTAGCTTTGGGCAATGATTTTTCTAAGTCATGAACCATTTTATGGACTGCTTTTAGCTTTTCTGATGTTTCATAAATCTTTTTTGATAGTTCTGATTGCTCTGCACTTGGTTTCTTTATTGATAAATCGTCTTCTTGATCATCGTGCAGATGGCTGATGTTAGCTTCACCTAGAGTTAATTCATCTACTTTGACTACTGATTCTGATGAAGAATTCACTTTTGCAGTTTTAACAGGATCATGATTTTGGTTCTTTACTTCTTGTACTATGGGACCGACAACATTTTTTGAACTTTCTGTGGTTTTCTTATGTTTTTCATGAGATACTTTTGTTTTTGGTGATTCTTCGGATACATTATTTGCCATTTCACCCAAACAATCAGATTCAGTGCATAGAAATTTTTCAGGACTTGCGCCATTTTTCGAATTTTCATCAAAATCAGCCGTAACCAGACTAAGACTCAGTGAAGTAGCAGAATTTATGTGATAGTGCCTCTTTTTGAGCGGTAGTTTGTGTTCATTTGTGTCTTTACCTCCTTTGCTCTGAGATTCTGTTAATTGTTTTTTATGACGACGTTTTGATGTTGGGGTGGTAATTTCTTGAATATCTGATGTTTTCCGTTTCTTAGATCCTCTTTTCACAACTTTTGGGGGCGGAACTTCTGTTGGTGGTTTTTCAGTTGCTTTAGGCTGACTTTGAGAAGGACTACTGATTAATTTTGGCGCTATCTGACATAGTTTGATAAAATTTGAAACTAGACTATCCAAGTCCTGACCAAATTTGTGATCAACTAGATCGATCACTTTAGAACATGATTCTCTACATTTAGACACTGATCTGGAACGATGTCTTCGTTTGCTGCGATGCCTATGATGTTTATTTTCTGTTTTGACTGTTATCCTTGATGGCCTTTCAATAGGCTTCAGGTTTATTTTAGGTGGCGCGAGTACTACTGTTCTTCTATGTTTTCTTATGTGAAAAGAAGGTTTTAAGTGTGGTTTCTTAAAATTAAGAAACACATTTCTGGCTAGTGATTTATTCGGAACATAACTATTTTTAGCTTTCTCAAAAATATTTGGAATAGGTTTTGCTATATTTTCTTTCTTTCCTGTTGCTGATAATGACGAGTTAACATTTTTCGATGACTTACGATTTTTAGGTGAAAGCGTTCCTGTAAGATATTTCAGATTGGAATCGGTATCTTTCTTCGAACCTGGTTTGGCAACTGTACATATCGGCGATGAGCCAAATTTATGAGTGAAAACAGGTTTAAGTGACGGTAGTGGTCGTCCAACAGAATTTCCTTTTGAAGGGGATTTTAACAGAGTATTATTATTATTGTGACTAACTTTAAATATATTGTAAGTGGTTACTGGTTGCTGAAATCCACTGAATACAGGACCTGGAGCGAAGGGATCGGAAGCATTGGGCCTTAACATTTGCTTCTTGCTCATTTTAGAATATCCAAAGTCATACTGTGAATGTAATGGATATTTGGTACATACACTTATATATTTTGGACTGGCGCTAGGCTTTCGTAAGTAGGTCTCACATTCGGAATCACTAGAACTGTGGCCTAGTGTTAAACTGCTGAAGGTTTTGTTCGTCAATAGTAAGATTTCTTGATCAGAAACAAAATGTTTTTGGTTCTTATAATAAGAACGATCTCGAACTGATCTGGTTTTCTTAAATTTGCGTGTTTTTCGTCTCGTACTTCGAACACTGTAATCAGTTTTGTAGCCGGACTTGTCGCTTTTGTAACCAGATTTATGGTCGCTCTTATAACCAGAACGATAGTAATCACTTTTATAACCTGATCGACAGCCATAATCACTTTTATAACCGGATTCTATCAATCTACTACAACTTTTATAAGGTTTGAAGTCATGATCACTTTTGTAACCCGATAATAAATCTTTATACTTGGGATTTAAATCGATTTGCTTCCAAGTTGGATCTAAAGGGTCATCTGCCACAGCTTCGTTCTCACTTTGAGCATCTCTCCAAGTATTTGCAAAAGATTTATTACTTTTCTTTGGTAAACTGGCTAATTTACTATTCAGTTCTTTTCTTTTAGCGTAGACTCCTGACAAAACGGCTCTATTAGCTGTTACTGTATCATCATCTGTATCACCAGAATCATATTGGTTCTTATCCTTTAACGTTTTAGGCGTACTTTTATTAGATTTCGTTTTGTTTTGTGGTCTCCGACCCACTTTCTTTCTTGGAGGATATAACACTCTATCTGTTGCATATAACATCCTATCTAATGCGGCTATGTCCAATTTTTGATCATTCCTTTTTGATTTTTCAAAATTATTTTGCTCTTGTTTCAGCGGAAGGGGAACCGGCGACGGTGCTTCTGTTTTTATTTGTTTAATTTCATTTTCAATCTTTTTTTTCTGAAATTCACAGTCACTCGAGTCTGATCTGTTAGATATTCTACTTCTGCCTTTAGATTTAGATCTCATATTTCTCCGGTCTCTGGTATTTTCTTTTTGTATAGACTTTCTACCTAATCTGTTATGGGTATCGTCGACTTCATGCCGTCTTAGTGGAGAATGTGTAGGAGAGTTGTGATTTGAAAGTATGCCGGAGTCTGGAGATACATTCGGTGGATCATTATTATTATGGAAATTCATTACATTAACAACAGATTTGTCTTCTTTTTGAGATTCCAAAGCTTTATTTTCGTACTCTACTTCCACTTTTTTTACTTTGCGTGGTCTACCCCTTTTCCGCCTAGACTCTACTATTACATTTTTTACATCTTCTTGAGATTCAATCGAGTTTGTACTGATTGTATCCAATTTTTGAACATCAATCTGGATCATAGAATGCATATCAGTACTAACTACGGTCACCGGAGAATTTTTTAACAAATCACTAGCACTCCCTATTTCCGAACCACCTTGTGAGATATCAAGATTCATGAAATCGTTGTTATCAACACAATCGTCAAGACTAGGTTCAGGTATTTGAATATCAACAGAATCGGTCACTGAAGTTATTTCCTCTAAGTCTTTATTAATTTGAGACAGTTCTTCAGTTTGTTGTGGACTAAGATGTTGAGTGTTGCTTAGGAAAGTTGGTGCTATCGGGGTTATCTCAGGCAAAGTATTTATTTGACCAAGAACGCAATCGCTAATAGACCCGACTCCTTCTATTGGATTTGTATTAAGGCCACATGACAGTGAAGGAGCAGTCGTACCACTAATAGGAGTCAACGGAGCAGTACTGCTTAGCAACTGTGTTTGTGCTACGAATTGTTGCAGCAAACTAGACGCATAATGCGTTGTGTTCTGATGAACTACGTCTGAATTAGAACATTCATTTTCTGAACTGGAGGAGTCCGCTGTTGCTCTTTGAATCGCAGCAGTAACCAACTGAGGAGTAAGCTCCATTTCACTACTTGATCCATCCCCTACAAGAAACACAAAGTTAATTAAAATATGTACAATTTAAATTAAGTGGATACATCATCTTACTGTTTAACTTACCGTTATCCACAATGGATTTATCGTCATTGTCTGGTGACGCATTATGCACGGCAAAGGCCGGGAAATTGGGCTGTTGCGCCGGCGCGCTCGATGTTTGTTCTGGAAATAGTTCCGCGAGGTCCGCATCGTCGATGACCTAGTAAGAAATTTAATAGTGCTTCTTAAACTTTTCAATAATAGTAATAAAACATAAAATAAATAGTGTTTTATATCCTTCAAATAAAATATGTTTAAAATTTTCAATTTATCTTATCATCTAACCTGTAATTGGCAAGCGGCAGCGAGAGCTGCACTAGAATCATCTGCAGAAGCCTGAGCCGAGCCAACCGCGGCGTCCGCGGTGTCCGAGTCCGAGGACGAGGAAGATGATGACGATGAAGAGGATGAAGACGAAGATGATGACGATGAAGAGCTACTGCCGCAAGCGTTGTTCTCCACAGCCGGTGACGCGAACTGCAACAAAACAGTTAACTATTATTTAATACCTACACAGAGACAAAATTCTTTTCGTATCATATATACGAGTATGTAATCAGTCGGTAATATTTACTAACTAAAGCTTTAATTATGTAACTACATAGAATATCAGGCGTTTTCAAGAGACTAATTATTTAGGCGCAATGCTCTTAGCATATTTAGCAATAAGTAGCCGAGAAACGCAATTCACGCCAATCTTTAAATATACCTTAGATAGTATACTTATTTTGAATACTTTTATTAAGACTTAATTTTGTTCATCAACTTGTTCAAAGATGAATTATAAACTTTGATTCTTATACATAAAAATGTACTACATGCAAAGTTATAAAATGGACCAGTCAAATCTCTTGTGCATGCTATACAATAACATTGATCTCTGTATACCATGCAAACTATTGCAAACAGGTATTTGTCCCGCTATGCCAGGTTTGCCTTTTCAAGAATGAATGCACAACTCACGATTCTCGATACCACAATGAAAGCGAGGATTTACAACACGACTGTATTTGACTTGACTAACCCACGCCTGATTTGTGTAATTCGCTCGCTCGCATGGTTACGCTGATTAATAATATGCCCCCTACTCTCGACGGGAGTTGACGGAATTAAGTTCACATTAGGATCTAATAAACGTCAAAAATCTGTTATTTTGGTACATTGAAAACGGATTTCATTGTACCGTTTTGATGTTTACTCGATTCCAACTCGATTTCGATATTCTCGATCGCGTCGGGAGTAACCCCCTAGTTTATTGGTATCTAACACGAATCACTTACTTCATAGGAATTTAATAAGCAACAGAAATACATAAATGAAATGAAGTAGTTACTTCAAAGTCCAATTGTTTCTATTAAAAGTATCAAGAAGCCTGTATGAGACCTTGTGAAGTTTCGCGAATAATAAACAAATGGAAAAGTTTCACTGAGAAAATAAAGTGAATTTACGACAATACCTTAGCAAAACGGCAGCAGTTGAGTAAGTCGGTACAGTTACCTTACCTAGTATTTCTTAATCTAAATCTGATTCAGCAAGTACAGAAACATTATTAAAAAAGTAACAATCGATATAGCAAATATAAATAATATTAGGTAGTCGGAAATGTTCGCGGCCTTTTTGTATTAAAAATAATAACAAACATTCCCGCCTGAATTAAGTATTGCCTGATATATAACACGCAAAATTCATGCTTTTTTGGTCGCGAAACTTTCCGACAACCTATTAGAACATATAATTTCTAAATCGTAGCGAAAGATTTCTTACTTAAATTGAATATTTTTACAAATGTTATTTTACTAGTTCTGTAAATGGCAACAGACCATTATCGCGGTTTTCAAACATAATATTAATATATTGGCTGTACGCGTTATTAAACAGGTATCGGCGAGCACACGTTATTAATAACAAGCGTCGACGGGCGCGCGTTGTTTCCATCATTAGGTTGATTTGTCCGAGGGTGTTAATCAATAAGACGGAAGGGCGAGCGCCCTCGGAACTAGAAGGGGTTGAGCAAGTGTCGTGTGGCCAGCGCTATCACGGCTCGCATATCAAACGACGCGGCTAGCTACCCCATAAACTACTAGCTAGCGCGACGCCGCCGCCACCACCCGCACTCCCGAACCACTTTTTTTATTACAATATCAAGTGTAAAGCTAAAGCACATTCAACTGCATAATACGGTTTATTTATTTTCCCAATATACGTTCTGTCCTTTTATGTACTCAAAGAAAAATCATTAAATGGAACACATTATACACTATACATACTACAGGATGGGACCAGCGAACTAAAATCTATGGAACAAGCATTCCACTCAAAAAATAGCACCACACAAAAATTACAACCAAGTGGGTAAGGCTAAAAATGCTGGTATTTAGTTATGCAGCACAATCTGGTGGCATAGAAAATTTCTATGAGTATTCAAATTTTTCTATACTTAACGAAAAAATATTATACTTATGATACGTTATCTCTACGTCTTTCTTCTTTTTGCGTCTTTTATACCATTTGACTACACAGGACGTAATTTTTAATAAACTCTCTCTTTTCTTTAAAATACAAACTGCAATTACTGTAAAGAACGCTAACGTCTGTCACCGTTTAGTCGGGCGTGGCTGGCCCGACTAAATGCTGTGCGAGTTGTCATTTTTTTAGCCCCATAGCAATATTTGTTTGCAATTACTTCCATAGATTTTAATTCGCTGGATGGGACACAACTAACACGTTAAGTTGTGATCAATTTATTATTTTAATTTTCACGATGTGTCGAGTTACGAATTGAATGTAAATGTTATTATTTATAATGTTCTATCAATAGTACATACTTATCGTTTACTGGTTTATCTGACTGAGATCTGTTTAACGGAACTAAATCATACAACCGCGCGCGACAGACAAATATGAAAGCTTGGTTGCATTTGAATCGACAATAGGGTAACGGTACACAATGAGTCGGTACCGACACGAATATCGCATTAATGACCTCGTGATCTGCTGAAGATTTATCTACCACAATGGTATCTATTCCAACAAACTAAATTGTATGTGAGGACAGACCCAGACCATCGAGCCAGGTTTTTCACTAGCTGATTAAGACATGGTATGTAACCACAAACGTACTTACGACCTACGTACGCATTTTTACGGTTTTTTCTATCTTTTCCCTGAATAATTAAAGAATTTCTTACGGAGTAAATTATTTATTATGAGATGAGAGGGTCTGGTCTCTATTCAGATTGAATTAACACAACTATGCATTTCTTTTTACAAGTAAGTACTTATACTTGGAGATCTCTTCCTTTGTATAACTCCGATAACTATTTCTGATTATTTAGCTCCATCAAACTTTTAATGGAAGAGACACGTAATAAATTAAATAGAAATCTATTTTCGCCATTAGCCGACGTCTTCGGTAAACAGTTGATTGAACAGATCATCGACCCCACGCCAAATGTCAAGAACAATACTCAGCCAAGATATTACATTGCGGTGAAAAGAAACTATGGAAATGGAAAGGCCCTCTACGTTCCGAACAAGCTTGTCGTGATTGAACTGTTTCGACATTAGTAACGAGCAACATTAAAGTGGTTTGTGTTTTATTGCAGAACTATCCAAGTTTGTACTAGGTACCTATAATAACTAAGCTGGATAATTGAGAATAGAATGGTGTTTTGTGACATAACCGTCGTCGTGGTGTAACCAGTTTCTTTGAAAAGTAACCTTACTTACATATAAAAATATATGAAAACATAACATAAAAACAGTATTTTGTTATGAAAACGTATTTCATTTCAATTAACGGAAAAGACTTTCATAATACATTCAAATGGATGATCACTAGAAAATTTGATTATAAAAACTCAACACAAAAAATTACAATCACTTAATAAAACTGAAGATAGAAGGGGAAACGTTGAAGAACTAAGTCGGGCAGGCCGTGAACTTGATAGTCACAGACAATCGAATATCGGTATTGACCGGTTATCAAGATAACCAGCAGCTGGTACGCTCAAAAGGTAATCTATACGGTGAGTAGTGGTACCAAGATATCTTATCAAACATCGCAAAAACGAAAGTTAATAGTTTCAAAAGTGATGACAAAAACATTACAACTCAGCAAACATTTCCGTCATCAATAACGAAGTCATTCAGGTTTCAAAATCAGTTATTCGTAGTTAGTCAGTGATGGTTTCATAACGTCCAACATATCTCATGGTGCGAGCAGTGAACCGGCCGGCGCGCCTCATAAGCGCTTAATTCCTCTCCTAAAAAGACCAACTTGGCTTTCGGTTGACAACTCATTTTCCCCCTTACACGCGGCCGCAAAAAGATCTTAATCCTTCGCAGTAATCGTCCGGAGTAATACCATTTCTGCAAAGGTTGATAGTATAGTTATAGTACGAGGCCGAACGCTCACGTAATTGGTAACGATTATTAAGTGAATTTATATTCGATAAGTTGACAGGTCGTGGCTTGACTTAAATTAAATTTAAGCTGCGACTGAATTTTAAGCGTGACATATTTACGCACTCGCTGCGCTAATATAATACGCGGGGAGATAATGGTGGCTGCCGGAATCTTCGTCCAAGAGAAATACATTCAATTCAAATCGAATGTCATTTAGTCCATAACTTAAATTTTCTTTAATGATATGTCATTGTAATCAAAAGTGCTTTAAAAACTTTAGATTGTTTAATATCAAATTAAGAAACATAATCACAGAATTAATATAGTACTGACGTAACATAATAAAAAGTTTATACAGTAGAAATGACGATTAGTCTCGTCGACGAGCATTTGTTGTCTACTTTGCCTAGTATTTTGCACTGCTAACAAAAGACTCGTCCAAAACATATGTGAACGTTGTGTCAAATGAAATTTATTAGTAAAGAATACGTTAATGACGGCGGTGTTAAAAAGGGATACGTATTTCTTTCAATAGTATACGTTTTATTTATTACTCCCGATTCCCGAACCAGCTTAACTCGACATCAGAGTGGCAACGTTTTTTTTCTTGAAGACTACGAGAGGTGCGTGCGTATAATTGTCTAGTTACCAATACGGCTAGTGGATATCCATCGGATCGAGTAGAGTATCGCCAGTGACCGAACCGCTAATAGGCGATTCGCACCCATTTATTTTCAGTTTTAGTTTTTGTCGTCACACTTGCCTAGCACCTACGCAACGAGCGCGTAGGGTTGTTATACTAATAGCAACATCTTAATTATTGGGAAGTATTTTTTATACTTCCCAAAATATCTAATTGGTCAGCAATATTTTAAAATTGGTTAGCAGAACAAACTGAGGTGGGAGGATGGACTGGGAGGGGGATAGAGTACTAATTGTTTACTACTTTCCCCCCCCCAATTTAGTAAAAAAGGGGGGTAGACACAAAAGCAGGGGGAACAGCGGGTCTTAAACCACCGCAAGCCACGAAAAAGTCTAAAAGAGATCATTAGGTTAGGTTAGGTTCGAGCGTGCCGTGTAGCCATTTTTATGCGAAGTAGATATTGAATATATTAGTACTTAATGACATGTTGACTTGACTTTCTAATCTATTTTACAGTGACAAATAGAGTTATCCTTGGGGGAGGCCCATGCCCAGCAGTGGGTGTCGTGCGGCAAATATGATGACGTTGAAACAGAGTTAGAGATAAAAAATGCAACATAATTAAATTCCACCTAGGTGTCGGCTACTAATAATTCGTCATGCAAAAAACACGCGAATTGAAACTTGCAAACTTGCGTAGTTAATTTTATTCAAATATTACGACCTATACTGATTCACTACGCTAGTTAATAAACTATTAAATTGACAGCCCTGAACAGAGAAGACTATCCGGTGGCGGTTGATTGTACTCATCAAGGATTTCTTCACTCAAGGACGATGCCGGCTAGACGATCGCCTCTTATTATTTCTCCTCAAACACATCTTGTTTTTGTCTCAAGTCTCATTTATATTCATGATACATATCGATGGTTAACTATATAAATTAAATTTCCACTGGCCTATGACGGAATAATAAATAGGTAACTGATACTAATATAACATATTTACACAGTATGTGTCTTTGGAAAAAAATATAAGTAATAATCGGAACCATCAGTAACAGTTTATTTTGATAATATTGAAGAAATGTTAAATGGAAGATGGAAGATCATACTCTTCATCAAAAGCTATCAATTTAAAATCCAAGAACAAGAAGAATAAGATTATTTACTGTAATTAATTTATTCACCCTTATTAAGTAATATTGCGCTTCATCAAAATCAACCGACCTCTGTGTACGCGGATCGCACGTATATTCTCCCGTACTTTTGCAAGCAAGTTAAACTCATTGGTCTTCGACCTTTGGGCGGTTTATTTAAAGCACTTTTTGTGTAGTGTAGAGCGATAGTCACAAAAACTATAGAATCTCTGTATAAGGGTTCAGTCACCTCGATATTTCGAATGTGCGAACCTCATTGTCTGCGTCTATTTTTTGTGGCATATGGCTAGCTCATGGCAAATATTGCGACTTAAATCACTAACGATTTGTGTGTAAAAACAAACAAAATCACTCGGCATCAATATTATATTTGCAAATAATATCGTCTCACTAACAATGTAGTATCTTTTGACAAAGCATCCGTTGACTCAAGGGTACAAGCAAAATATGCATATCACGTCAACAAACATATTGAAATCGGGTCCAAAAAAGAAAACGAGCAAATGCAAGGGCAAAACAACGACCAAACCAACGAACGCCGCGGATATTTTAACAATTTTATAAAAGCTCTTACATGAACGGGATAACTTTATCATAATTATATTCTATTTTTTCGAAAGAACTAACAATGTAGAATATTTTCAATAAACGTTTGACAAAATAAAAGGTATCTAACCTTAAATCATAAGAAAAAAATATTAAAACACCAATCAAGATCTTTGAAAATAATACCAAAAACCTTAACTATCCATCTAAACATAATGTACTTAGAGGAGGACTGTATAAAATATTAAATTTAACATGACTGCAGATTAACATAAAAGTTCACCAACGCTTCGACTGAATCAATACTAAGTTTCGCACACCCATCCGAATGACTGACACGTTTACAGTTTTCCACAGTTAACGCGCAGTTTACACAGAGGCAATAATTTATCGCCGTCCATCTGTTTACATTAAACCCAAATCTTGTTTTATTTAGATCCGAAACACGAAACGTTGGAGTTTATAGCGGCAGTAACCGAACCTCCTAGCTACGACGGTAACGACGGAAAATACTTAAAATTAAAAGTCGCGAAGTAATTTAAAGAAAGAAGACTAACACAATATTATAATCACAAAGTAGTAATTTCATAATTGTTGTAATTGGACAATACTTAAAAGTAAATGATGATGACAAGGATCTTATTCCTAGCAGAGCCGAGTAGTCTTTCTATCCCGATTAGGGAGAAACGAAGGGACCATCACCTCTCTCGATCTTGTTGCATTGCAGGCATCTCATGATTTTAGTGACCTATGTCTAAAGAGAGGAATTTCCAAAAATGCATCTGATAATGTTACATTCAGATATGGATAACACTAGTTAAGGATTTGTATACTTCTTAGGTTGCCTGGGGGTCTAGCCAAAGTAACATTTGCAAATCTTCGTTATCGCATCGCATTTGAAACATGTATGGGATTGACATAAGGTTTCGTTATCAATCGAAATTTAAAACGTCAAATCCATAAATTATTCGAAGCGAAGCGATAGCGAAAATTTGCAAAATGTTAATTTGGCTAGACCCCCTGGTTTTCCGTAATCAATTTGGCGAGGCGATGTCGTACGTCATTACTTTATCAAAGTAGGTATTAGCAGCGGACTTGCAGTTTTGTTTTGTACAGTGAGTAACAACGACTCTGTAGTACATTACTGCTAGATGTCAAGTGTAGGGCACGTGCGGTAACCGCATGATTAATGAAATCATGATACGTTGATACATAATTCGATAATCAGGGTTATTTATCGAGTCACCTATCGGATTACCATGTTTTTGTACAGTTATATGGAAAACGTACTCATATTGTTAGTTTTGGTTGCATAAATACACAGGAAAATTAAACCGAAATCGTATTATGGTCAATTGCAGAAGTGGAGCGCATAAGGAGAATTCGTATTGAACCAATTAAAGTCTATTAAGGAATTATTAACTTACACAATCACACTCATTAAAGACTTTTTAAAAGTAAAAGTTAAGCTGTTATTTGGATCTCCAGACTAGTCCAGTCCAGACGGATGCGAGACGAGATGTCGCTCAATCGCATTGTCACGTTTCGTGAGCACAAGTGGTTATTAAAAATATAAACTGTACGAATTACGATGGCTAATACTTTTGAACGCTTGTAATCAGACAACTCGGCTCTGACAACAGTTAAGTAGTGTAATGTGGTGGAGTAGTGTGATAGTGGACATACATCTTAATCAAAATAGCGGGTTACTTAGCAAAGAGATTTAAGTAATCCTAAGTGGTAACATGAAGGGTTTAACCGTTTGACTAAATTATTAATCCCTTCATGTGACCTAAATGCTACTGCTCTTATTACAAGTTCATTGTTAGTACGCGTGATATTTAGAATCGGTGATTTTTTTTGGTAAACAAATGACTGCGTTGGAGGGTGAGTTGGTTAAGTTCCAGGCGAGTGAGCACCTATGCACCGCGCGCGGGCGCAGGCCGGTGGTGTTGTGGCGTTGGCGGGAGCCGTACCGGCGCCGGCCGATCCGCCCGTGACTCAGAATTAGGCGCACCATTACCATACCCGCGATCACAATCTACAGATCCCGACCATACTTAATTAAGGCGTACACATTTAGGGTGCGAAACAAACGGAAAACCTCGTGTAATAATCTATAATAACTTTCATATTTAATGGAGTTGTGTGTTCGAAGCATGTTTGTTGTGGCACGGATCTCTGCTGAACCTTTGTAAAAATAAGTAGTTATCAGAAAATTATTTCACTTGCATAGATTATATTCCTATTTATTGAAGTATCTACATTTAACTTAACAGGCATGTTTGTTTATAATCATAAAACAATCAATAAAGGAACTGTGGCAAATTTCTGCAAGGAGCCGGTCTGGTATACAGTGTTGATTTAAAGCATTGAGTACGTACTAAGCATTGTAGTTCAGCACTCAATAATTTATTTGTTTATTATATCAATTTGGGTTTTGTTGGTATCAACGTGTAATATTAATCCATCTCATGAACTTCGAAAATAACGGATAATTTCTCAACTGTCTCAGAATCTTAAAAGTGTTTATTTCCATGATACACCCCAGGAGCAGTGGCAATACAGCCGGCGATGACACGATAGCGTGGCCACGACTTCCTTATCCGTTACACGATACGATCTGCCGAAGAACGATGTCTAATTTGAATAAATACCGACCGCATTAATTTATTCCCTACTAAACAACTTACATCCTTGTGAGAATGAGAAGATTTAACTTTATGAACACAACAGGTAGAGGGGACGTCAGTCATCATCAGCTATGTTTTTAAAACACAATAGTTTATAAACGGGTCCTGCTGGGATATCAAGAAAGATACAGACTGCCATTAATATCTATGTAGCATTTACGTCGGAATTCCGTAGAAACTCTCCCGGGTTCCCGCGAGGTTCAGATCGTGACTGCGCGTCGCGTCGGCGCAATTTGCTTACCCATACAGTGCCGCTCTAATCATGTGTAAAATATTGCCGAGCCTCGTCACTGCACCACGGAATCAGGACTGCACGTCAGAAGTCGCAGAAGTGCAAGATTAATTGACTACGATAGCCGCAACACGATTACGGTCGTCGACACTATGGACCCTCTAACCGTGTTCACGATTCACTGCTGCACTTGCATGTGCGTTCTCAATAGCAACCGGGAAATGCCATTTTAATCACGAACTATGATTATGCAACGAGTTCACATTTTATATGTTACTTATATTTTATTAAAGTGTAATATTAATCCATCTATAATAATAATATTAATATTAATCTATTAATAATATTAATCTATCTAAGTATTTTTATTAAATCTTTCCCTTTGTACTACAAAACCCGCCAAGAAGTTACCTCTAGACAGTTAAGGAAACAATATGCTGACTTATTATATCAACCTCCCTGCCGCAAGGATATATATAAAAGAAATGTATATAACATGAGTATATTAATATATAGCTTGCTTCCTGAAAATTTCAAAGACCTAAATGGAGTATTATTTAAAAAAAATATTACTAAATGGCTAATAGAAAAATGTTTTTATAGTTCTAAGGAATATTTAGATTGGCAAAATTAGCTGAATGTCTAGTGTATTAATTGTATTACCTACATATAATTCAATGTACCTTCCAATTTTAAAATTTTGCATGTCTGCGAGCAGGCTAAACACATGTACCTATATGTCATAATATAAGATCTTTTATAACTGTGTTTATGCAAATAAAATATTTGTATTTGTATTTGTATTTGTATTTGTATTTGCAACAGGAAAACTAAGGTAACGTTTTAAATAATAGTAACAATTTTTTATTTTATTTTATTTATTAGGTTCACCAACAATTGCAACTCAAACTTATACAACACTATTATACAAAAACAAACTCAGCTAAATGCTTCAATTACTCATAGGTAAACACCACATTCTCCGTGAATTAAAATCGAAAGCCGTAAACAAAAAAGGACGAAGCGGCTGCAACCGCAAAGACCAACGAGACTAGGGTGTTAGCCGTGGAGTGTAAAAAATTGAGGTTACGTTGGAGACTACGTACACGTAAGCAGGCAGCGGGGCCATTGGAGATCATAGCAGAAGCTACCTTATGCACATCTAATAACTGTAAATAATCAGCCTTTTTCCAGTTTTCTTTACTGCTACCTACGCGAACTGAAGGGATCTGTCTTCCTCTCTGCAGGCAATGTACGAAGGAAACCCAGCAAGTGTACGCCACTAGCCTACCAGTCCTCAGAAAGTCCCGGGTAGTTAGCTGTGGAATTCGACCACAGCCTGCTCACAGGGTGGACTCTCGTATCAAACCTCACCTAGGACTGTCTCTGAAACAGCAAGGGAGTCAAGACTACTCACGAATGTAATTGCTCCTCTTGCAACCTCAACCGCAATCTGGTTAATATGGTAATATTGTTAAAATTATAACAAACTTTAATCATTTTACTTACATAGAGTTTATTAGACTTCTAATACTGATCCCATGATGGGGATAGATTTTAAATTGATTCATTCTCTGCTCGAAGAATCTGAAGATTGTCCTAATCATACCAAATTATTTAAACCTGATTTTTTTTAGATAACACTATTTTTAGTTATATTGATAGACATTTAGGAGCCAGAAGAGAATGTTTGAAATAGTAATACAATTATTTAAATATTTAGACGTAGAATGCATAAGAACGGAGAGTGCAGGTGTGTTAAAAAAGGAGGGGGAGGCATCAAGACATTCCCACGAGCCGACACACGCGGACGGACGGTTCCTATCGCCGCTCGCGCTAATTGAGCCGATGCCAGACCAAGGACGGTACCGACTGAACCCAACCACACTAATCAAAGATAAAATCTACAACGAGGATTTAATCAACATTGCCAGTTGGCACATACTATAAAACGATATAGGATTACATAATTTCACACTATACGCTATGTACCCAGTCTTGCTTGAGCCAATAAATTATTTTTATTCCAAGTTGATTGAAGATTAAGCCTTCGCTTGTACACTTTAAAGTAGATTTAATACTGACTATGAGTACTTGTTCAGACGACACATAAATGACGTGGAACAATAGCTATGTTTATTTCAATACTGCGACAGCAAGGTCAGCATCAGAAGTTAAACAGATAGTTTTAAAACAAGAATGCGCTCTGTGCTATGAATACTGATTACTCGTTATCAAATATAAGCAAATATGTTATTAAATATGGAATTTAAGTCCAAGTTTCTGAATAAATTGATTTTCTTGATCATAAACTTAAACCATGGAAAATTTAGAAACTCAAATATAATTGGAATACACTACTTATTTAAAAATACAATCAAAATGTTAAATATTAACCTTTCAACGCTCGGAAAATGAAACACAATAGATATTCCATTGTTATTCGGCCGCCTGAGTCCGCTCGGGGCGTTCATGAATTAAATTAAAATTTTAAATGATCCCGTCACAATAAAACCTCTAAAAAATGTATTGGCTCTTCTACTTACAATATTTGTACCTAGTAATATGTTAAACTGGGTCGTCGCGTCGGGGGACCACCAAGAAAATAGTTATTGTCGCTGGGCGCTGCTAAATCTGGGTATTTGCGGTACAACCCCCCACCAAATCTATGCCAAATGAAATTAGTACAAGTAATCGTTATGCCAATGAAATCATTCTGCGAATATAACATTATGCAAATATGCAAAAAAGCTTTATGCCGTTCCTATTATGCCAAACCATATTATGACAAAACCTTACCACATACACACGTCAAACTTAACACTCCTCTTTTTGCGTCGGAGGTTGATAAAATATATCTATACAGTAGTGCCGTACACCATTCACATACGTTCAATTAACAACTAAAAGAATGTGCTAAATTAAGTATAAGATGAAGGGTTGATACTGTTCATTTCAATTTCCTTAATCACGAGTAACGAGACAGGAGCAACCAGCAAAGTAAACGTGGGCAACGATCATCCGATGTTATCTATACGCATGCCTTTTAAAGGCTTGACGTCGCAGATTCAATTCATTAATAAATAACTAGTGCATGCACACACAAATAACTTTATAATTTGACCAGCGGATGAAATTGGAAATAATAAAACCGCAGAAGGCCAATGATTAATGGCAATTAAAAAAGCTGAAACATGTCTGATGCATCTGCTGTTTCTCATATTGCTTGATCGTTAACTCCGTAATAAATACGCCATAAAAATGTAGGTCTGCTTTATACCGTAGGTACGAAAAATTATGCAAATTACCCAATGAGCCGATTACTGGGTGAACAAAAACCTCTCATTGTTCAAGAATCTTATGTGTAGACTTCCGTAAGTATTCGTTTTTAAAATATTAAAAACTGCAGGTCTACTTTTAGAATAATAGCTCGTAGTAGAAGTAAACAGTGGTCAATTATGGTAGGAGTACGGGAGACTGTGGCGCGTTCAGAAACAATCGAAGCGGTGCGATGGACGAGATACCGGCCCATAATAACTCTAATGGCGAGATAAGTTCACCGCTGCCGCGAATACACGCCGCCGTACCAGCAACACTAATGTACTTTAAGCTGGTGCGTACAACGCGATCAGATGCGGTATCGGTGTGCCAATCGCTGTTTGATTATGGGTGCTGTGGTAATACTTAAGCGGGTAATGTAAACATACACTACGATGTGAGTGAAACCAGCAAAATATTTAGTTTAATATAGATATTTATTATTACTATCGCAATATTCTTAAAAAAGAGCATAATATCTGACTTCAATCTACTTACCATCAAAAGGTAGGAACTAGGACAATGGCTAAATTACAAGTTGTTTTTGAAAAGAAGCCATTTTGGCGCCATATTTATGGAATAAGTACAGAGTTCGATAGCAGCATGCAGGAGTGGACGCGACATTTGAGATATATCATTTCACAAGAGTAGTGACACTAGATCATTAGGGTCTGGAAGTGGGAAGCAGTATATTGTACAAACAAATAGGCCCAAATTAGTAAGAGCGACCACCGCCGACGCATCTGACACGCGTGTGGTTCTAGTTATCAAGCGTCGCTTCCTACCTCTGAGCGACGCCGCGCGGCACGGACGCCAGCAAGACCAGTTTACGCCGACAACCATGTAAACGATTTATTCCCGAGTCTCGTTTTGCATTACCTGATCAGGAGCCAGGGTTGTTCAACAATCAACCGGTCTTCATATTGATAACTACATTATTATTATTATCGCCTTTATCTGCGGTTATTGCGTCATATCTCGACCATGTGGATAATATTCTCCAGTTGACATGTGTGGGAATATTATTAAGTAGTTTATATTCGTATCAATGTACTAACGCGTTTGATTTATATGATTAGCCATTGAGGGCAGGTTAGCGTCCCTAGCAAGGCGTGCAGTTGTCGTTGGGGCTTTATTAAACGACGTTAGCTAAGATGGGCCGTTGGACCGGATTATCCCGATCCCTGGTGCACCCTTCCCACAGCATCAATACGCAACAAATACAACCATGATCTTTGAATGTTTGATCGTTAATGCAGTACAAATAAAATTAGTTTTGAGCAAGTTTGTGATAAAAAGCACTACTCAAAAAAATAAATGCTAATTTATTTACCTTTTTATTTTTCCTTAATGTTTGTAAGAGACAAAGATGTCACCAAATCGTCAAAGTCCAAGACAATTGAGAGAATACCCTTGTAAAACATTGAATTGACACATGAGGACAATTTTATTACGAAAGAAAACAACCAACCCGTATCAGGGCCGTGGATTTTATTTTTAAAAGGAAGGACCATTGATGCGTCTAATATCATGATGATGGTATAAAAAAACAAGCCCTTTATTATTATTTGCATCTGTTTCAATATTCTAAACAAAGATGTTTAATATCAGTACGAAGTCATTCATTTTACGAAATGTATCATAGTAACTTTCTCTGAGTTTTCGCAGCAATGTCGAAATAAGGACAAATGATTGGTGATGTACGGCATGCGTGCATCAATAAAAACCCTGCCAAACTCCGACGCATTCCACTGCGCACTTTTTGCGGATGTCACCAAAAGGCAGCGGTTGTGCATCGACAAAGGTGTCCAACCGGTTTAAGTTACCATCGCCCGCACCGTCATAAGCGTCTGCAAATTCAGCACTCGTCAAATACCGCAGATACAATACAGCTATAACTATTAATTATAAGACGTGAATTACCGCGGTATTTCAAAAGCAACGATGCTAAAAACTACTAAAAGTATCGTATTTTAGATTAGTTGTATCAGTGTCAAGTGTGTATACAGGGTTATTTGTAAAACACCAACAATCTCGCCAGAGTAGATTACTAACATCATAAACAATGATCGACTTACATACAAAACTCGATCAGTTGTTCGGAAATTTGTATGAAAAGTATAATATTTTTGTCTGTTTTCGGAAAAGTCGTAGAACAAACGTTGTTGTTTATGATGTTAGTAATCTACTCCTGCGAGGTTGTTGGTGTTTTACAAATAACCCTGTATAAGTTAGTCGTATGAAATTAATCAAGAAATAGAAGCGTTTATAAATTGCATTGAATCATCGCCGACATTAAATCCAACTGTACATGTTGCGTAATCAGTCATTACAGTTGATCGCAATCACGGAGCATAGGCAAATAATAACATGCTATAACATTTCTAAAACAATACATTATTAAGGACAATGAGATAATTTATATTGACAAATAGAATATTACTACCTACGACAGAAATCAAGAAAATATATATACAAGGATACCGTAATCTCGTTAGCTATTAGATAGAGATGAAAATTTTGCAAAAGCTTTAACGGCGAGCGACATCAATCAAGAACCCGTCTTAGGTACATTAACTTCCTATGTTTCTATAAATAAGAATTTATGAGTGAAGGTGTAATAACCTTATGCATTCGATACATTAATGCAATGCAATCCATAGGTATATTGCAAGTTATGCGGAAGTTATAAGAATTACTAACGTTAAACAAAAAGTTTTTGGAAGACATATACACTTCTAAGACTTTCGCGCGTACAGTTCATTAGAAATAAAACACTTTTTACGGATTACAGCGCGTATATTATTAATTCAGGTGTTGTTTTGGAATTATTTAGTTTGTATTTATTGTTTTTTTAGAATTCCCGACGTTTCGACACCTTTCCAGGGGCCGTGGTCACGGGAGGACTAAAGCAAAAAGGCTGCTCATAATTTTATATATATATATATCATAATTATGAGCAGCCTTTTTTATATATATATATATTACTAAATAATATACTAGAAAAAATAGGACTCGCACCAGATCATGTTCTCGGACGGGAATCGAACCCGCGACCTTTGGATATCCGGTCCAATGCTCTGACCGCTGAGCTACCGAGTCACTGGTGAGAACGTCGAATTTCTTCCAGTATATCAACTCTTACGCTGCAAGCCAGCGCCATCTCACCAATGTAGAAGGAATTACCTTCGACATTCAACTGAACATCTTTCCAGATATTTTTAAACAGTTGATTAAGATGAGAAAGCTATATAACTTTTTAAATTTTGAGATTTAAGCATTCACAATGCTATTTTATACAATACTAAATAATATACTAGAAAAAATAGGACTCGCACCAGATCATGTTCTCGGACGGGAATCGAACCCGCGACCTTTGGATATCCGGTCCAATGCTCTGACCGCTGAGCTACCGAGTCACTGGTGAGAACGTCGAATTTCTTCCAGTATATCAACTCTTACGCTGCAAGCCAGCGCCATCTCACCAATGTAGAAGGAATTACCTTCGACATTCAACTGAACATCTTTCCAGATATTTTTAAACAGTTGATTAAGATGAGAAAGCTATATAACTTTTTAAATTTTGAGATTTAAGCATTCACAATGCTATTTTATACAATACTAAATAATATACTAGAAAAAATAGGACTCGCACCAGATCATGTTCTCGGACGGGAATCGAACCCGCGACCTTTGGATATCCGGTCCAATGCTCTGACCGCTGAGCTACCGAGTCACTGGTGAGAACGTCGAATTTCTTCCAGTATATCAACTCTTACGCTGCAAGCCAGCGCCATCTCACCAATGTAGAAGGAATTACCTTCGACATTCAACTGAACATCTTTCCAGATATTTTTAAACAGTTGATTAAGATGAGAAAGCTATATAACTTTTTAAATTTTGAGATTTAAGCATTCACAATGCTATTTTATACAATACTAAAGTGCAATACTAAGGTGCGAGTCCTATTTTTTCTAGTATATTATTTAGTATTGTATAAAATAGCATTGTGAATGCTTAAATCTCAAAATTTAAAAAATATATATATATCATAATTATGAGCAGCCTTTTTGCTTTAGTCCTCCCGCGACCACGGACCCTGGAAAGGTGTCGAAACGTCGGGAATTCTAAAAAACCAATAAATACAAACTAAATAATTCCAAAACAACACCTGAATTAATAATATACGCGCTGTAATCCGTAAAAAGTGGTTTTATTTTTGGAAGACTTTCAGATTTTCTACAGTGTTGAATACTAAGCATTGCTCGGTCTAAGATTTTAACGATCTCGTGAATATTAAACGTGGTACCATACGTAATATCAAAATTACTTAATTGATAACGTCCAATTTGATAAATACTCAACAAAAACCCGCGTACTGAACCCTGCTGATGGTGGCTTCTTACTAATGATTTTTTGTTCCTTCTTACTAATGATTTGTTGATTAGACTGATCGGTCAGAGATCTTTTCTTACAGACAGATACGATTTTCAAATCAAATATTGTAGAGGAGACAATATTGGTTACCTGTCGCTAGCAAACGATCGCTTTATTAACAAAAAAAATCAATATCGAAACAGATTTAGATTAAATCGGTTAAATTTTTTTTTTTAAATTCTGGCGACGAGACGACCAAGACATTCGGATTATTGAATTAAAATTTGAAGACGACCTTGAATCGATCGCCGACTTTAAATTTATAGTTGTATGAGCAATCAGAACGACTGTTAAAAGTTTAAAAGAGTAATAAATAAACGTTTCAATTCAAATCAGGTTAATCTGGAACAAATAGTAATTTATTGGCTAATGATGCTACCTTTTTGAAATATTGAAATATGATGCTACCTTTTTCAAATAGTTAAGTTTATATTTGATTTGTACTTAACGCGAGAATAACAACAACGACATGCTGATATAGGTAGAAGCATTTATAAGAGCACGCGAAGCGGTCACGCTTGCTCGATCGCAATTTCACGGTCAAATAAACCAACTTTGATCTGTCTATTAACTTACGTGGCACTTCATCGCTTAGCTACCTACTATTCGAATAGACGAGTTCAACGAACACGAGTCAAATGTTAAGAGCTGTACAAATAATTTATGAATCTATCAATCAGTCGATTTGAGATAGGCTTTGCATTTCTGACAATGACAATGTATTTAGTAATGACAATGACATGTATTAAGCAAAATGTAGAATTTCGTATGCCACAAGTAGATTATTTATATCACTTCGATTACATCGAGCATAATTTTGTATACTGTACTGTGATGTTAGGAGCGCCTGCTCAACTCTGGCAATTATCAAGGTGTGATAATTGCACTCATTACAAGGCAAGTGCTTTGACATGACGTGTTCCCTCCCATCCTTGCTTTTATCTACTATTACAAAAACTGATTCAGTCTTTAAGTTAACGAAGCGTTCTTCATAAATTATGCTTAGAGTAAGGTGCAACAAAAGATAGATACATACATATAATCTGTTTTAAGTATATCAAAGACGTCTTTTTTTATTGTGTGATGTAAATTTTTGTGATGTCCTTGTTTGGGTGGGACTTGGGATCGATTGCCTCATCATCATACTAAATTTTCAGTTTCTGATTTTTTTATATATCGAGCACATTCTGTTTATGTCCGTACAGTTCGGATACCTGGGGCCTTGCCTGGGGTTAGCTATAATGTGGGCGGTAGAGATTGACGAATATTGCATTATGTAGGGGTCGATCTGCCCTTTCGCAGTACCTGGCAATCATGCTGGTCGTGGTAGGAACTGACTAGTTGGCTGACGTATTCCCAGACCTCGCCGGGCGCCGTCCAAGTGGCCGCAGCGCTCGCCGCGTGTCGCATCATGCCCGCATCACTTTTTGCTTCACTACTTCCCCTATCGTCAACCAACTCGAATCTCAGTTCACTGCTTTGACGAGCTATTTCTGTTGCTTTATCCTCAATCAAGAGTAACTGGGTCGCGATCCATATTACGCACTATTCGCGTGAATTCGGTATAAACCAAACACACTATAAAATACGAGGGAATACATTGTAGGCATTCTGCTACTTGGTATCAAAATTGCATTGAGAACGACAATCGATTTTACTCAGGTATCTGGTAGTGACTAGGTATATTTAATAATTTTCGTTGGCCTTATTTGTGAAAAAAAAATGCATAAAAAGAAAACAGCTAGTCCAAGTGAACCGATAAATCATAATTTATTATGATGTTACCGTTTCATACATAATAACCAACAAATAAACAAAAAGAATATAAACGCTTTAATAATGGAGAGGAGCGAGCAATTTGCACCGATGCGCACAATCACGGAACAAATCCATTGGCAACGAGACCGCTGATAACGCCCGCGCCCGACCTTGAGGCGCGCTAAATGTTTGATAAGGGAAATTTGGCTACTGCCCCGCACCCCTCTCACGCCGCCGACAGACGTTCTCAATCCGCTTATCAGTGTTTGTTTTGCATAAAATTATTGTCACTAACCATAAAATATGACATAATCACGAAATAATGAACTGATTTTGCATTATAACAGTTAAGTACAGATAAAAAAAAAGATCATTCGATCAGTCCTTCAAGCAAATTAATAATCTCAAGTAGCAGTAATCCATTAAAGATACAAACATCGGCCAAATATATTTACTAAACTTTTCACATAACTATAAGTTAACAATCACTAACCGACACACTAAACACTTCACTTCACTAGCCAATTAATGGTTGGCGTTGTATTTGTGTACATAGGGTCCCTAACGAGCGTAGTTTGCGCGGGACGGACGTATACGTAGCGAGCGGGACTGCGGGACGCGCGCGCGCTTCACCTCGAGCCAGCTAATGACCGCGCGGCGCGTATTCGCGATCCCCACTCTGCCACCGTAAGCGCTATCAAACCAGTTTACGTGAAAAATTTTAATTCCTCGGCGCGGGTGACGACCGGTCGCGCTTTCCTCGGCCTCCCCTGACGCATGGAAAAAGCGCAGCGCCCCCGAGGCGCGCCGGAAGTGCACGGGGCGGCCGCCGGCACGCGAGCCAAGCGCACCCACCGCCTTAATTAAATGCTGCACACCTACCCCTCACGACGCCACCTCTGCACCACCTACACCGCCTACCACTTTACACTATCACAACAAACGTTCATTACTACACCACTGATGCGGAAACATTTGAAATTCTTGGGTAATTAAATGTTCAATACGATTAAACTGAAGTGACTAACTTCAGAGCGCTTGCAGTACAAAACGACGTATTTTAATCTGTAAAATTTTCTCTTCCGTACATTCTCGAGTGAAGTTGCAGCGGATCTCTGTCTATTGTCAATTTAATCGCATTTGTAACCAGTAACCACACCACTGACATTGTATAATTATTTTATTGCTCACTTTATAATTATATTATAAGATTCAAATATTTCAATTAGGTGTTAAAAATCTATTTGGCAACCATTACCTACTACACCAACACATTATATTTTTTACTATCTTTTCAGGTCTCTGATCGAATATCACGTTACATATTTCTGATCCTATGGCTCGTTAAGTTAACCTCGAACGTTTTTTCATCTATTTCATTGCAAACGAGGCACGAATATATTACGCTCGAGGATGTATAAAGTATCGCTTTATTCAGTCAGTGTGTTGTCTCGCCTACTTTGGCCTCGCCTACTCTGAAATAGCTTTTCCCCATAAATGTGAACAGTTGTAATTGAAATAAAAATTTATACTTTTATTTTGTGATTTATTTATATTTGTACAGCTTGGTTTGTATATTGTAACTGTGCCAAAGAAAATATAATAAAATAAATAAAAATAAAAAGTCGTGATTTATTATTTTTATGTCCAAAAAAGTGTGTATTGTGTTCAGGACATCTTTATCGGTATCACCGATATTTTTATGGCGTATCGATGCATCCCTAATCATTACCACCTTGACCCGAAACAAATTGTAGAAATAGTTTTTGTTTCGAGTCCACTATAAATCAAACAATATCTAAGGGTAAATCAAATAAGATCATAACTAGCACAAAATAGTGACATTGCATAGGCAGTAGGCACCAGCTATTAGAAGATTAATGTAGGTAGAGGTGAAACGAAAATAGTATCTGGGGCATGTGTTCTGGCGTGTTCTTACTGTATTATTAAGTTTTTCCATACTGTATTATTGACAAAATATTTTATTATAAGATTCACAAGCTATTAGTAATAGTAATGCGAGACAAATATCTCGCATTACTCAAGTCTCAAAGTAAAAAAATGTTTAGTTTCGCGGAAAATTATAGTCTCGGCTTGTTATGATGAAATAGGCAAACATTGTTCAAAATCCATCCCTAAATATATATTTTTCTTAAATTATGTGCGAGGTCCATTATTATTCCAGTTCCTATCTAGCTAGATACAAGGCCATCTCCCACAAATTTGAAAAACTGCGGTCATAATTACAGTTCATAAAAACGGATCAGATGAAACTAATTATCCATACGATCTCTCTAATTTGGTTGTTGTTGTGAATTATCAAATGTTCTAAAGATAACAATACATGATTTTATCTATAATATTATTAACACTGATAATATAATACTATATTAGTAATATTAAATAATAATAATAATAATATAATACCAAAACAACATGGTTTTGTAAAGAAACTATAACTTCCGCATCTAAATACTAAATACGCAATCAAATTGACTCTTTGTTACTGCGATTTTCGCAAGGCGTTTGATAAGATAGATCACGCTATTTCATTTTTTAAATAAAATACCGGACAAGTGTAAGTCGGACTCGCCCACCAAGGCTTCCGTACAAACTCGATTATTGATTACGTACTTTAACCCTTGGCATGCCTGGTGTGGTGGGGTCTATCAGGCCTGTTCGGTGCAACGCACTCGAACACCTTTGTCAGCAACTTATTAGTTTTAGGTCAAGTCGCGTTGACGTGTATTTCATGAATCATGAATCAGACCGAAATCAATCACCTAACGCGACGCGCGTATCATTATCATTTTAATTACAATTTGTGGAAATCAATAGTATATTTTATCATCTTCGGACTCAGTGTTTTATTTGTATCATCTATCAATTATCACCGGCACTACACCGCACATTTTTTGGTCCATCGAGCTCCGTAGCGGGACCTCGCGTTTTGGAAATTGAACTCTTGAACTCGGGGTGAACCAGTGACGGAAGTGCCACGTAGTGTTGGACTAGAGCAGTGACATCATCATCATCATCAATTTTGGAGGATTTCCATCAGGTTTGGAACAACAGAGGGCGAAAATCAAGTAAGATCTTTCTAATTTTATATTAATTTATCAGCGTATCATCTGTAATTTTTAACAATGGAGGATGTCTACACTACTCAATCAGAACTTTTCTCTATCATTGAGAAACTCTACAACAACATTAAGAAGGATGGAGCAGATCGTAAATCATCCCCGACGTATGTTAAAAGGAAGTTAGAAACAGTAGAAGCGTATTGGTTAGAATACCAGAGCAATCATAAAATTTTATTGCCGTATGAGGACAAGGAGCGTCCTTATTTTGCTCGTAGGGAGTATGAGAGAACGGAGAAGCTTTATTTAGAAATTAAAAGCTACTTAAGCCGTCTAGTTTCCGAGCAGACAGCTGAAACTCCGACAGGGAGCGCATATGACCAGGTGAGTGTCGCTAGTGGTAGTAAATCAGGTATGTCGCAAACTAGTGCAGTGACGCCAAACCCGAGTAACCAGAGAGAAGGTGCTGGGGGGAGCAGACCAGGTGGATCACAACAGCAGGATGATTTCTCTGAGGAAAGGTCCAGAGAGGTCAGTCATTCAAATATCATAACTAGGCGATCTACGGGAGCTTTGAGCAAGTTGGACGAAATGTTACATAAACAAGCGATTAATTTTAAAGCACTTATGAGAACGGTAAAGTGCATTGACGTTAACTCTATTGCTGAAAAATGGAAATTCGAGGATACGTTAAAACAATTACAATCACGCTGGTCGGTTATTGATTCTCTCCATTGGGAGATAGATGCCATTTTAGATGGGGAAGACGAAGCCTACGAGGACTCATTTAGTCACCATGAGAACATATTTAACAAGCTGAAAGAAGAAATTAACACAAAATTATGGTCAGTATCGCACAGAGAACATATCACGCCACAGGTAGATATTCCAGTCTTTACAGGAAGCTATCATCAATGGGTCTCCTTCAAAAATCTCTTCATGGAGGCAGTGCATCTTAATACATCTCTATCAAAGTCGCAGAAGATGCAATATTTAAAAGGTAAAATTCGAGGCGATGCGGAACGGTTAATTCAACACTTGCAGATAAGCTCTGAAAATTATACTACGTGTTGGGACATTTTAAACCATAGATATGAAAACAAGAAACTTATCTTTTCCTCTCATCTTAATATCATCCTAAATCTTCCTAATTTACAACATCAATCTTTAATTCAAATTAAGAAAATGCATGACACCACTAAAGAGAGCTTAAACGCTATTAAGAACCTAGGTGTCGACATAAGCACCTGGGATCCGATATTAGTCCATATCCTGACACAAAAATTAGACCATGAAACGCACGCAGATTATGTTGAATCATTAAAACAGCCGCGAGAATTACCCATATTGCAAGAACTTTTAGAATACTTGGAGAATAAATTCACTATGCTAGAGCAATCCAAAAGAAAGCAGGATATAGTGCAAAAAGATACATATTTAAACTCTAACAACTACTCACTGTACCCTAAAAAGCCGCTCGCTATGAATGTTGGTACACACAACAAATATAATTACTCTAATTATCATCAAAATAACAGACAATCGCCTAAACAATTTAATAAGTCATATCATGCTACAGCTCCAATCATCAAGTGTCCATTGTGTAACTTAGACCATGGGTTATTTAGTTGCCAAAAATTTTTAGAGCAACCAAATGATATTAAATTAAAAACTTTAACAAGATTAGATATTTGCAAAAATTGTCTGTATTCGCATTACGGTAAACCATGTTTTTCAGTACGACGGTGTCGTATATGTTCAGGGTGTCACAATACCTTGATACATGACGCCACTGTGCAAAGGCCAACGACCTCCAGTCCAGCTGGTTCGAATATGCGGCCGAATTACAGGAGTCAGCAAAATACGAATCGAGTTAATACATCGCACGTAACACAACAAAATGCATCAGAGATTTTATTATCAACCGCAATGATTAAAGTAAAAGCAAATGATGGGTCGTACAAAATCATGCGAGCCCTTATCGATCAAGGGTCGCAAATATCACTGATAACGGAACATGGGGCTCAACAGTTAGGATTAAAACGTCAGCAATGTAGAGGTGTTATCTTCGGCGTGGGAGAAAACGAAAGTAACTGTAAAGGGAAATTAAATATCACTATTGCATCATTATACAACGATTTCTCACTAAACATAGAAGTACTTATCATGAATCAATTGATCAAAAATCTACCAAATTCATCATTACCTAACCAACATTGGTCTCATATTAATAACATCGAATTAGCTGACAATGAGTTTTATATTAGCCGTCCTGTCGATTTGCTATTAGGAGCTGAAGTCTATTCTAGTATCATGCAAGAAGGTATTATCAGGGGGAACAATCAGTACGAACCACTCGCGCAAAAAACGCAACTAGGGTGGTTACTATGTGGAAAAATTCAATCATTTCAATGTAACGTCGTTTTAACACAATTACAAGATATTCAATCATTTTGGGAGATGGAAGATATCAGTGATAACACAGAATTATCATCAGAAGATCAAAAATGCATCGAATACTATCAAGAAACCACACGACGCAGGTCAGATGGGAGGTATGAAGTGAGAATACCGATGAAAGAGAACTTTGAACAAGACTTAGGAACATCAAAGTCTTTAGCAATTGCACAATTTAATAATTTAGAAAAAACACTTATCAAACGGCCGGAGTTAGGCAAACAATATAAAGACTTTATTAACGAATATATAGACTTAAATCATATGAAGATATCAAACAACAACCCATCAATACAATGCTACCTACCTCACCATGCAGTGCTTCGTGTAGAATCAAGTACCACAAAAGTTCGTGTGGTATTCAACGCATCAGCAAAAACAACATCGGGAAAAAGCTTAAATGACTTAATGCTTAGAGGGCCGAACCTTCAATCAGATTTACAAGCATTAATATTGAAATGGCGCCAATATCGATATGCCTACACTGCCGATATCGAAAAAATGTACCGACAATTATTAGTAGACGAAAAAGACCAAAAGTTGCAAAAAATTGTATGGAGAGACTCGTCAAGTCATAAGTTAGCCGATTATCAATTAATGACCGTAACATACGGCACTAAAGCCGCACCGTTTCTCGCTATGATAACTTTGAAACGTTTGGCAGCCGATGAGAAACAAAATTATCCGGAAGCAGCAAAAATAGTAGAAGAGTCATTTTACATGGATGACCTTGTCCACGGGAGTCACGATATAGTTCAAGGCCAGCAACAGATTACGCAATTAAATCAATTATTAAAATCAGGAGGATTCACTTTAAGAAAATGGGCATCAAATGAAGCTCAATTATTAAATAACTTAAGAGAAGATAAAAACTCAAACAGCGATTTCTATTACTTCAAATCCGAAACGTCATCGAAAACATTAGGCCTGCAATGGAAAACAAATGAAGACAATTTTTCGTTCCAATACAATATTAACTTTCAGTCCACTGCTAAAATCACCAAAAGAAAATTACTAGCCGAGATTTCAAAAATATTTGACCCGTTGGGTTGGATAGCTCCGGTAGTTACTAAATTAAAACTTTTATTCCAATCTGTTTGGCGCGAAAATTTAAAATGGGATGACGAATTACCTAAGAAACTTCAGATGGAATGGTTAAAATTGAAAGAAGATATCCACAACATCAGCAACATCAAGATACCACGTTGGATTGGGACTTCACAGGGAGTCACTCTGGAAATCCATGGCTACTGCGACGCGTCCACAAAAGCTTGCGCGGCAGTTTTATATGCAAGGATTAAAAAGGAGACAACATGTTCAGTGGTATTGATAGCCGCAAAAACTAAACTTGTTCCATATAATAAATCAGTATCACTACCTAGATTGGAATTATGTGGAGCTGAACTACTTTCAAAATTAACAAAAAAGGTCATGGAATGCTTTGTGAACTATGAGATAAAATTATACGGATGGTGTGACTCGATGGTTGTGTTAGGATGGTTGCACGGAGATCAAAATCGGTGGAAACCTTTTGTGGCCAATCGCGTTAAAAAGATTAAAGAAGTTATACCAGCTAATTATTGGAACTATGTAAAAACAAACGACAACCCGGCTGACGCCGCTAGTCGCGGATTAACTTTTTCACAACTTAAAAATCAATCATTATGGTGGAAGGGACCATCATACTTATCAGAGCCCTTAGAAATAAATTATCAACATATCAATTATTCTACAAATCACGAAGTTAAAAGATCATGTAACGCGATAATCAAACAAGAAAAATATGATGTCATAAATCATTTGCTAGAAAAACATAACTCATTTACTAAAATAACTTTAATTGTTTCATGGATAATCAGAGCATTGACACCGCGTCGAGTGCAACGACCGTCATATATCACGTTGCGAGAAATCAACGCTGCAATTTTGCGAATTGTGAAACATGTACAGTTGAGCGAGTTTAACGATGACATAAATAATTTAAAGAAAAATCTAATCTTGAGTTCGAACAGCAAATTGTTGAATTTACAGCCATTTCTAGATCAAGACGGAATTCTACGAGTCGGTGGTAGATTGAGAAACACTGATTTACCATATGAAACAAAACATCCGATAATCATACCGCACAGTCACCGATTAACACACTTAATCATAGACCAAGCTCATCAGTTAACATATCACGGCGGAGTAAAATTAACATTATCAACATTAAGGAAGAAATTTTGGATTTTAGGAGGTATCAACGCCACGAAAAAACATCTTCGAAACTGTGTTACTTGCCGAAAGAATAAACCGGAACTAAATCCTCAAAGGATGGGTGACCTGCCAGAATCACGTTGCAACCCCGCTCCTCCTTTCTATCATACAGGGGTAGATTATACAGGATTGGTTGACGTTAAGTTTAATAAGGGTAGAGGTGCGAGGACGACAAAAGGCTATATTGCAGTGTTCGTCTGCATGGTCACCAAGGCCGTGCATTTAGAATTGGTCTCCGACCTAACTAGCGAAGCATTTCTGGCAGCTTTACGTCGGATGGCGGCAAGAAGAGGCACGCCCAGATATATTTACAGTGATAATGGGACGAATTTCATTAAAGCCAATCGAATGATGCAAGAACAATATGAACAATTAAAACAAATATTCCATGACAGCTTTTGGAAAGAAATCACAGAAATGAAAATTGAATGGCGCTTTAATGCCCCCGCCTGGCCCACCGCTGGAGGTTTGTGGGAGCGAGCAGTAGGTAGTTTAAAACACCATTTGAAAAGAGTGATCGGTTGTCAAAAACTGACATTCGAAGAATACACCACCTTGCTGTCACAGTTGGAGGCTTGCCTGAACACACGCCCATTGTGTAGTTTAACAGAAAATATTGAGGATCTGGAGTGCCTAACACCAGCACATTTTCTTACGGGCAGAGCAGGAGGTAACGTCATAGAAACTGCTGAGGATGCTCGAACAAGATGGAATTTAGTAACAAAAATATTTAAAGATATCTGGAAACAGTGGAAAAGCGAATACCTCGTGCAACTATCAGCTAAAAGTAAGTGGTTAAAGCAAAGACAAAACTTTGCTATTGGCGACGTAGTTATCATTCATGAGGAAAACCTTCCAGCTGGGAAGTGGGCTATGGGTAAAGTAGTAGAAGTACACCCCGGAAACGATGGGTTAGTTCGAGTAGTCACACTGAAAACGAAAAATGGGTATTTAAAAAGACCGATTACAAAAATATCATTACTACCGCTATCAAATAAGAGCACTAATATCGAAAACCGTGACGCATCAAATAACACTAAAACAACAGAAACGATAAAAACTAAAAATCGTATCCCTATCAATATCAAGCAACATACATCAAAAACAAGCTTCATGTCCATGGCAATAGCATTTTCACTTTTTATGACGATTATATCACCATCAAACGCAATGTTTACTTTGTCTAAGTTTAATAAAAATACCAAGTCTCTTTATTTTGACCCTGTGGCGGATATGCGTCTGATCCGAGATGA
This sequence comes from Catoptria pinella, assembly GCA_963556745.1. NCBI lineage: Eukaryota > Metazoa > Arthropoda > Insecta > Lepidoptera > Crambidae > Catoptria > Catoptria pinella. The sequence continues at coordinate 8,021,188 of OY750774.1, read as the reverse complement.
CTGGACCATGGTAACTTATTACAATATGTCTCCTTATTGGGAAGGATTTAAAACAGTTGAAAAGTGCATAACATATTTACAAAAAACATGTGATTTCATTCCCGACCGAACACGATGCAATATGATATTAAAACAAATACAACACGATCATACGGAATTAAAATATTACAATGAACTTTTGCTGAAGCAGGCATTTGAAGTGCGAGACGGGTTTCACTCCAGACAGCGTCGGCGCCGCGGCCTTATCAATGGCGTGGGTTATATTGCAAACAGCCTGTTCGGAATATTAGACGAGAGATTCGTAGAAAAATATACACACGATATACGATTACTAAAAGAAAATAACAAACATATTTATGCACTTTATAAAAATCAGACCTCGGTAATTGAATCAGAATATAACCTTTTGAAAAGAACGGAAGAAATTATGAACAGTCAACATAAAACAATTAGCAAACATCTTTACAAATTAGATTCCTCGATCGACAATATCACTTTACAAGTTAGTAGATTAGCAATTTCTGAAGATTTTACTTTAACATCTATTACTGCTGTCAACTTAATATCGAATTTAAGGAGAGTACAAGATACCTTATTGAGCACGTTAATAGACATTTATCACGGGCGCTTTAACATACACCTACTTAGCCCAGAACAGTTCCGAAATGAGTTGCAGATTATATCTAGCCAACTCACCAAGGACCTCACTCTACCATTAGATGATATAGCAACAAGATTCCAAGAAATGTATAAGTTGATAAGCGTTAAATCAAGAATAACAAAGGACTACTTTATTTTTGAGATCAAATTTCCACTCGTAAGTCGTGATTTTTTCCAATTATATAAATTAATCGCGATTCCACATAAGATTGACAACAAAATGATTAAAATTATACCTAGAGCGTCTCATATTGCAATGAATTTACAGAAGGATGCATACCTAGACACTAATCAGTATGAACTACAAAATTGTTTACACCAAGGAACGGTTTATTTATGCAAATTGAATAGACCTATAAAACATATGAGTGCAGTAGAAAACTTTTGTAAATTAGACGACCTTGGGAATTGTCAAATACAGAAAACCGCATGCAGTGACGAATGGTTTGAACTAACTGAACCTTCTACATATCTTTATTTTCATTGTAATTCCTACCCCATGAGAATCATGTGTGATCAAGATATCAAGACAGTAGAATTAGATAACTCTGGGATTATACGTCTAGAAAATAAATGTATAGCCAAGGGTAAGGATTTTACGTTTTATTCGAACATACCACAAACCAATACAGTAAATATAAGTCAACATATAATTAATAACTTTGAAATAGCTCCAATTAATCATTTTCTTAATTTAACAATGCCCACTGCGTATAACTATAGCACTAGCGACACAAACCTTTCCAACGACTTTAGAATTGTAAAAGAAAACATAGAGAAACTGAAGCATGAAACTTTAGACGAAAGTATAGAGCTCTCCGGGGATGATATTCATCAATACGTAGTCTCATACATGGGGGTGGTAGGAGCCATCGTGTTAGCAGTGGTCGTGTGGTGGTTGCGGCGGCGCGGGCAGCGCGTCAGTGCGGGCGCCGAGCGCGCTCCGGACATCCAGCTACAGCAGCTAAGTGTTAGTGAGTTAAGTGCGCGAAAGCAGAGCACGGCTGACCGTCAGCCTAGTGGTTCAGTGTTAAGTGAACGAAGCCAATCAATGGTGGACATTGCAACATCTCCAATAATCACCAAGAGAGTTTACATTGACATTGACGACAGTCGAGTGTGAATTATTATTTGAATTCATTTTGATAAGAAATCAATGTTATTTATTGAATGAATTTATTGAATTATTTATATTTGTTACTTTCTTAAAATTTATAAGTGTTCCCTACATATGACACTGTTTTGAGTGGTTGTTATGTTATAGGTTAATGTAATTTTTGTTTGTTATCCCTTTTTCTTGTCCCGTCGGGAATATGTTCGGTGCAACGCACTCGAACACCTTTGTCAGCAACTTATTAGTTTTAGGTCAAGTCGCGTTGACGTGTATTTCATGAATCATGAATCAGACCGAAATCAATCACCTAACGCGACGCGCGTATCATTATCATTTTAATTACAATTTGTGGAAATCAATAGTATATTTTATCATCTTCGGACTCAGTGTTTTATTTGTATCATCTATCAATTATCACCGGCACTACACCGCACAAGGCCCCATACTCAAACAATATTTTAGAACAAAAAAATATTTAAATCTTATTGTTTTTTCTATAATACGGTTAAAATAGTATTAACCTTCGTTATTAAGAAAAAAATACAACTGTTTTGGTTAATTAGTATTTTTATTAAATTTTAACTCTCTAAAATTTCAAAAAGTAACTTCTATTCGATTTACCTCATCATTGCGAAATATTAAACATATATATATATAATCAACCGTTCTATGGAAATGTTGATCCAGTACCATTTTTGAAATAATGTTGATCCACCTTTTCGCCGTGTATAATTGGCTCTCTACGAATACAACCGATATACTTTGATCCAGAGTTGACACAGAAGGGTCGTCCGCCAATCAGCATCGGTTTCTTCCAAATATACTCGTCATCAAAAAATACATAAATCAAAGATTTTTGTTGATCCGTTAACGGTCATAGAAATTACACCGAGGCGTCAAATGTTTATCCGTTTTATATTCATGCGCGTGCACAATCTTTTTAACTATTGTTGATCCGAGGGCGTTTGGCCTTTGACGCCTGCGCCGTGGGGTGTTGGCCGCGCGCGAGGCGCAAGCAACGGTCGGTTGCAGGCGAAATGTGATTGTGTTGTTACGTGTTATGATGGTAAGTGTTTTACAATTTTTTTTATGTATTCTTAGAAGCAAATTATCAGTGACATACCTACATAGTATCACGTCTTTTTTCCAGCATACCGTGCTGGATCTAAGGCGCGGATCCGCAAACGTATTAAATTCAAAATGTGTCTTTAATAGCCACCTTTTTCAAAACGGCGTCGGCAAATCGGCTCGGCGTTGCCATTTAATCGCACTAGCAAGTAGCACGTGTCGCAAGTGCAATCGTACGGCAACGTCGGTCGCCTAAAACCTGATAAATAATAACACAACGGTGATGGCGGAAGCAGTGTTGCCAGTTTATTTGATACTAAGAACTCTAACACCCCCACTATATCAAATTTACAAATAACCCAAACATTTCAAAGTGTTAACAATTTTAAATTTCACTAAAAGTTACTACACATCTAAATTTTAGTTTTATTTAAGTACGCCTTTTTTATAATACCAAGAGTTTTAATAAATTTATTATGTTTAGGTCCTGGTAAACCTTTTGTGAGTAAATCAGCGAACATTTCAGAAGTAGGCAAATAGTCATTTTTAATAATTCCATTATTAACGATTTCTTTTATAAAATGGTATCTGACATCTATATGTTTTGAACGACGATGATATTGATGATTATTATTTGCCAACTTCAGTGCACTCTGACTATCAGTGAACAATACAATTTTTACATAAGAACCAGTTAGTTCAAATTCTAAATTTCTTAAATAGATAGCCTCCCTACAGGCTTCAGAAAGTGACATTTATTCAGCCTCACAACTATTTAATAATGCAACTACCTATTCTTTTATTTTAACTTTCCCGAGATGTTATAGAACCAGATTTCATAGCTTGTAGGAAATGACCGCCTACCAACAGTCAACCAGTTCAAATACCTTGGCTCCGTGCTAAGCAATGACGGAAACATTGACAGCGACGTCCTCCATAGAGCTCAAACGGGCTGGATGAAATGGCGACAGCTCACGGGCGTCATGTGCGATAGACGAATGCCTCTGAAGGTGAAGAGACGAGTTTACAAAACAGCCATTCGACCTGCCATGCTGTATGGGTTCGAATGTTGGGCCACAAATAAACAACAATTAAACAAACTTCATACGTCAGAGATGCGCATGTTACGCTGGTCAGCGGGCGTCACTATGCTGGACAAAATCAGAAACACATACATACGGGGAAGTTAGGTACACACGACGGCACCTCAGACTATACATGTTGACCTTGAGACCGCCTTTATGCCCTACGTAATAAAAACTGTTTTCGCAGTTTAACTGTATAACCTGACGTGCTGTCGTGCGTACCATCACTGGACTTCCAAATATCCGAATATGTTCTAAATTTGGCTTTCTACCTGTCTATATTTCATAGGGTGTCTTGTCTAAGCGATTGATCTGTTTTTGAGATAGACAGCTATGTTAGCAGCTTCTGCCCAAAAGCTTTTTTCTAGATTAGCCTCGAATAGCAGACATCTGGCTGGCCCTTTCAATAATGTTACGGTTGGATCATTCACTAAGACCATTCTGCTGAGCAGAGGGTATAAGCACTAGTCTTTTGATATACAATTTCTTTTTCTTTAAAATATTGTTCAAAATCTTTGTTGCAATTCTCATTTCCACTGTCTGATCTTAAAATTTTTATTTTCTTGTTATGCTGATTCTCTACCATCGACTTAAATTCTTTAAAATGTCTTAATGCACTGAAGTCATCGATAAACAACAAGAAGTATCGGGCTTCTCCAATGGATTTGCATTCCATGGGGCCGCATATTATGTCAGAATGAACAATCTGGAGTATTTCTGTTGCTCTTGTACCAGTCGAAAAGGGTAACCGTGACTGTTTGCCCTCACAACAAACTTTACATTGAGATTTGGTTCTATTAAAAACATCACATTAACAATACCATTTCTCAATTTATTCATATCTTTACTATTCATGTGTGCTAATATTCTGTGCCATACTCTCCACTAACTACTGGAGCAGCTAACACACAATCTTTTTGGAATCTCAAAACAATTTACCATGGGCAAAAATCTGGTAAGCCGGCTAGTAGCAATGAGCCAACTCACTCATCATTTTTAAAACCAGTGCCACTCAGTCGTTTCGAAGTTTCCACTATTTGTGTCACATAATTCGTCATATTCGAACTATTTTCTAATCTTATTGAGATAAGATGGCGGAGCAAAGTAATTCTCCTTGAAAATCCTCATCTAATCATCGAACAAACTTTTAAGTTTTGCCTAAAATTCCTTCGTGGTAGGCAAACATGATGTCGAATAAACACTGTGATAAATGAGTCAATATTCTTTATTCAAATAAACTTAATAATTAAGTACTTTTGAGTCGTCTATTTTTCCTACCACCCGTTCCAGACTTTTTTAACTGACAAGAAGAACAGGCGCAAGAAACTTATCAACTTTAACATAAATAAGTAACGATATTTACAAACTTAAATATATCGTTACCAAATACAGTACAACAGGATTATTACGTAACGACAAAGTATCTACTTATGTGTTGCATGTTACATCATTTCCACGCATTTCGGTCTTTTAGATAATCGTCTACTTTATAATAACCTTTACCCATAAGCGTCTTTTTAACATGGTTTTTAAATTCATGCAAATTAAAATCAATCACTTGTTGTAGACCTTTATTAAAAAAGGCTATGCCTTTCCCCAAAAATAAGTTATAGCGCAAACGTGTTTATAACAAATGAATATTATGTGAAACAAAAATGATATTAACTAATTTTTTACCAAACGATTATTATGTTAAACGTTGTTAGAAAAATTGAGATTATATGAAACGTTGTTATTTCAACCAAGGGAGAACCACTCCAGACGCTGCCGTGCACGGCGCCGTCGTCGCTCCGTTCGTCCCGTGGTTCGAGGGTCCAATGAGAGACTTGCCGCCTTCTGATTGGTTCATTTGAATCGGATCAACAATTATCGGAGTGGATTTGTATATGTGATCAACATTTTCTTTGCGTATCCCAAAACTCGTCGGAGTAAATCGTTGATCCGACCGGAGCCACATTAGTATGACAAAAGTTATATTGGATCAACAAAAACCACCCGGATCAACATACGTCATCGGATCAACAATGTGCTCGCGTGACAGTACGCATGATCAACATTTACAGGGTTGGTATCTCTATATATATATATATATATATATGACGTATAACTATACTTATATTAAAGTAAATAAATATGAATTTTTATTATTTTCATCAGCAAAAAAATAAAAATCAAATCGACCACAAGTAACCTTCTATGCCTGAATCACTTTACGCACGTCCTATTCACCTGGAAGCCAGCTCCGGACTGCGGGGAGGGGATTGTTATGATGGCTAGTTCATAAACCGAAGCTACCAAGAGCGACAGTTCACCTAAATTTATATTTAAAAAGATATGACAGATTTTTTTATAATGTAGAGACCCTGGGATCCCACCAGACTTGCCAAGGGTTAAAGACTATATTTTTTATGATTCTTCATTACAAATGTATAGTTTTCAGATTTTTCGCTGTACTTGTAGTACAAGATGATATTACTTGCCAAACATAGTTCTAGGTCAACGGAAAGTACCCTATAAATTTTGATTCCCTTGAGAGTATAGAAAAATGCGCCGTATCTTTTTTTACGTTAACTTAGAAGTGTGATTTTTTTACAGTTTCAAGGGCAGTCCCTTAGACCTGAGTATATGGTTATAATTTAAATCAATACCTCCACGCGTTCCCGGAGATAAAGACGGACAACAAAGTGATCCTATAAGGGTTTCGTTTTTTTCTATTGAGGTACGGAACCCTAAAAATGATAATGCATACGTAATAAAAAATTAATGCTAAAGAATTTGGAAATACGCAGTTTCTCGTCTGCATAAAACGTAAACATATCATTAGGAGTGCCTCAAGGTACTAATCTTGGGCCACTACTGTTTGTCTTATTTATAAATAACGCAAAACGTGCTGTAAACATAAACCATGAATTATTTAGTGATTTTCTGTACGTTTTGAACATCTTGCATCATCTTATCTAATTACGAAAATTGAAAAGTTAAAAAATGGCTTTACTTCTCCTTTGTGCTGTATCTATAACTTATCTTACACACAACAATTTTAGTAATGATGCTGATTGTAAATATATTGACACTTTTACGGTAGTTTGTGGTATTTAATAAATTAAAAAACACACTGAAACATAGCGATGAATTAAATTATGATATTAATAATCTTTTAGTGAAGATAATAATAATAATTATAAAGCAAAATCGGGTAGTTCTGACTGTCTTAATTTTAACACTTATCAGCGCAGCGCTTCGATTACAGATAGATAGTAGCAGTTAAATATACTACCACTTCTTCATGTTACGCAATGTCGCAAAAGAAATGCAACAATCTATATCAAAAAACATTGTATTGTGTGTATAGTATAATACTTCTACCATAATACGAATTAATAAATTATGGGGTTATATGAATACATTATGGGGTTATATGGCTGAATACACAAGTATCTTTGGAAGGGGTGTGTGGTAAACAAGAATAAAGGTAGCAGTCTATATCAGAACCCTGCTTAGAAATAAACCGGATCATTTTATATTACACTGTAACAAAGAAAACTTAAGGGGTCTTTTGGTACCAACAAGTCCTTTTTTATTCTTCTTTTCTTCAATACTTACAATAACATTTTTAGTAGGGACTAGGGATAAAAAATCCCAACAGTTATTATAATATTAACATCAATCTCATCATTATGTTTATTTCGCTATGATAGAGTTCGATTAATTTTATGTATGTAGGTAGTTATTATTTATTTATAATTTATAGTCTATAAGATAAAATAAGTCCTATAAAAAACGTCAGACAAAGGTATTTTTCACTGCTTGCTGACTGGCGCCAATTTGGCGCTAGTGTAGATGTAGAACTGTCATTTTGTTGTTTGCTATCAATTTTTGGATGTCGGAAGTGATTTTTTGTAAATATACATTTTTTTTTCCAACACATTTTGTTTTTTTTTTCCAGAAGTCAGTAAGTTTTATTTTGTTGTAGCCCCATCTGTTCTTTTGTTTTCTATGAACGGCGAGTGAATAATGGGTTAAACCATGATTTAATAAAGTCGAAGGTAATTTTAGGACGTGGAAGACAACACTGGTAGGCCGAATTTAGGGCTCAATCTATATTTAAATTGAATGTCGAGGTAATTCCTCACATTGATGAAATAACGCTGGCTTGACGTAAGAGTAGGGATATACTAGAAAAAAAACGAAAATGCCACTAGTGTCTCGGTAGCTCAGATGGAGATGCATTGGACCAGACTTCCAAAGGTCGCGGGTTCGAATTCCGCCTGAGAATATGATATGATGCGAGTCGAATTTTTCTAGTATATTATTTAGTATTGCACGTAGTAACTATTATCTAATCTGTGGTATAGCTAAAATTTAAAAATCGAGATTTTAGAAAGTTTGCTGCAAGTGGCCCTAAATCCTAGAAATATATACCCTACAAGTAAAAAAAAAAAATAATACTAAATAATATACTAGATAGTAAGATAGTAGATAAAAATATGAGTCGAGATCTAATTTTTACTACAGAAATTTTGCTTTTAAAATGCCTCTGGCAACTCTGCCTGTTTTTGTTTAAAAAAATCAGTATATTGACTTGTAACGAGTTACGACGAATCTGAAATACGGCGAATCTGGAATACAACGAGTCAGGAACATGACGAATCCGGAACAAATCGCTCATACCGATTATTCCCAGTCATCACCACTGACGTCGTTCCCACTGGTAACAAATGAGATAAAAAGATCCCAGGTGTCGCTAGTGTGTTTATTAATAGTGTATATTGCCACCATTTAAAGGGAATAAAATAAAATTATAGTATAACGATTGAAATAGTGGTTTTCTTTAAAAAACTATCTCAACATATTTCACCACTGGTGAGAAATGGAATATTTTTTCACATTCATTACCAGTGGGAACGACGCCAGTGGAGATGACGGGGAATAACCGTCTCATACAACGCCTGAGCAAAAATCAATGCAACATATTTATATGTTAACCATTAATAAATAAATAAATAAAAATTTATTGGGACTCTGTCTGGCTGGGGTCACAAATGACCCTTTCCTTTGCCAGAGAGAGACACAAAAGTATTACTTTAATATAAATATGTATAATTTAACTTACCTTAGTCCTTGGCCGTCCTCTTCCTCTTTTCACCGTCACGTCATCACCAACTTCATTGCTTTTAGTCTTTTTCACAACAGGGCTACTAGTTTTTGTATTTTTGTCCTTATTGAGTTTCGATGCATTGTCTTTAGTATCAATCTTTTTATCGTCATCACTGTCACTCTTTTCATTTGTATTCTTGATGTTTTTAGCTGACGTTTTTACTGGTGACCCTTTAGGTTGCAAGGATTTTGACACAGCCTTTAGAGGCAAGTCATCATCACTTGATGAATCTGAGGAGCATTTACTACATGAATCTGAACTGGAGCTTGATGATAATTGTGATTTCAGTTTTTTCTTCACTGCAGGCTTGTCTTTGGTGGTCTTAGATGTTTTAGGAGTTATGTCAGTGGTTTTCTTTTTAACTATTGGTTTGGAATTTTTCTCAGAAGCAACTTTTCTTGGTGGAATGGCTGCAATTTTTAGTTTCAATCCAGTTTCAGATGAAGTGACAGAGAAATGCGGTTTGTGAGCGGAGCCCTGTTTCGCATCAGAGCACTCCCAATCACTTCCAGATGAGTTGCTGGAGCTGCTATGCTGTGAAATAATTAGCTAATGTGATTATATGCACAGAGCGTAAACCAAGTGTTACAGAGATATTATGTAAAGGTAATCTATAATAATATTATAAAGAGGACAGATTTGTTTGTTTGTAATGGATAAACTCAAAAATTACTGAATTTAAATAAATCTTTCACCTACTTATAGAAAGCTACATTATCAGCGAGTAACATAGGTTGTATTTTTTTGCATTGCAACAGTGAAACCCATTGTAAAAAAAATGTTCGTATAAAAGTAATTATTTGGCGTGCCCTGCGAAAACTACTGATAATACATAAAATAATGTACTGAATGTTTATAGTTCTCATTATTAGGCACAAAAAGTCAGCGAGGCTATATGTCTAACTACACAGAATAAATAATAGTACTAGGGTAGAGAAGTTACACTGCTTTGATCTTGAAGAAAGCCGACATTTTATATAACTAAACATAGCGCGAAAAAGCTAAATTGCACCTAAACGCTATGCTTTAGCGTATGTTATTGATCGACGCGACGTACTCGAGCAGCAGGGTTGACTCAGCGGCAAGTAATAATACAAGTCTGTACCTACCTACTAACAGTGTTCTATGTTAATGACTTGATTAAGATTTAGTGTAATCAACAATTCTTTCACTTTGTAAATATCTTTCAATTGTTTTATAAACAAATACTGTGCGTTAAGTCAGATATTTCTTATTCGTTTTATTTAATTATACAATCTTCACAAAACTCGAACCAAAAATAACACTTAGAAAATAAAGATTTGTAAAATGTAGTCAACTCCAGACTATTCACATCAATTATTTGGTTTCAAATAACAACACAATTCAAACTACTTTACACGATTCGATTCACCATATTTATAAATACCAATCTTTACACTTAAATAAAAGAAATTAAAGCGCGGGATTCGCAAAGCGCTGTGAAAATGCGCTACACTTGCTACAGGTTATTCCCAGAGCGCGACGTACAGCCCGGCTGATATTATATACCTACACATGGAGTGACAGAGCCCTGCTAACTAGTATAGTTTAGTCACAATAACCTCTTTTTGTTCAAATAGGTTTATCAAAACTGAGGTAGTATAGAAATATGATGACATTAATATCATGATATTAATCCTTAGCAAACTAAGTTATTTTTATTAATCTTTATTCGTATTCTATTCGTATTACAAAATTTATAGTTCACGCCGAAGCGAAGCCATTGATTGCAGTCATTGACTTTCCTTATATTTTTTATACACCTTTAAGACTTCGACATCAGCCATTTTCAATGTCCCCACTGCTGGGGCACAGGCCTTCCTTATGGGTGGATAAGAAGGATGAGCCCATAACCCTCCAAGCAGGCAGAGAACATATAATAATACTAAACGACACTTAACGTACAGTAGCCTATCCGCGCGAGGACAATACACGAGGACTATAAGTGCGGAAAGACCCTCCCCTGACGCAGACCCAATGCGGATTGGTGGGTGTTAACGACTGCAAATGCAGCTGGAACCAACTGCTTAACGTGCCATCCGAAGCACGGAGGAACTCAAGATAATAAAATTTTAGTCACCCATCCCATGACCAACCCTTGCGAAAAATGCTTAACCTCTGCAATATCAGGGCCAGGCGCTAAACCAATGCACCACCAAGCTCCTCAGACTTAGTACTAACTTATTAGTCTATTGACTACTTTAATTTTAAATATATAGTACTAAGTACTACTACTTTTAAGATTAAATTGTTGTGTTGGTCCCAACTTGGGACTCCCAAGTCACAGGACACTTTTGATTCCATATCACAAAATGGTCAAAGTGAATTAGGGTTGCCACCTGCCACTACTTGATTTAAGGGTTAATAATAATAATAATAATAATAAGAACGCAGGGCAGCTTGTGACGAGCTGTTGGTGAGTAGCGACACCACGGACCCGAGTGCTCCAGGGAGTCGATCCAGGCCCTCGTCTCCGCAGCAGGGGTGGACCCCAAGGGGGCCTGCGGACTCCCGCCCCTGGCTCGCCTTCGTTGGCCGTCCAGGGTGGAGTCGTTAGAGCTATACGCTCGCAGGGTGGAAGTGAAATATGCGTAAGACGCGAGTTGGCACATTGTCCCTTGTGCAGTGGGTAGAAAGCGGTGCACACCTCTCTACACCCTCAGTTGCCCGCGCCGGTGTTGCGCCCCAGTCGGCAGTCGCTGACCAGTTTGGGGTGCCCACCTAGCAGGCGGCGAGCCACCTTCCGCTGACGGTTCGAGTTTGTGAGATGTAGGAAAAGGCGGAAGTCCGTTATCTCACCCCATAGCCCAGAATTCCAATCCACTATCCTTCCACCCAATAGCCCGTTTAGTAATTTTTTATGTATTCTCACACTCGCAACAGTCTATGGACCTGCCGGGGTATGCTTCCGCCTGCGCACTTTTGCGTGTAGTGTGGAGCGGATCCCGGCATGTGCATCACACATTTCACATTATATTAAAACAGTCTCAAAGGGCCTCTATGTGTTGGACGTTGGACCCATGTCCCCATGCAAGCCTGGCAAAAGGACCGGGCTTCGCCCCGAGAATTTCCAGCCGAGATACAATAATAATAATAATGACCATTAAAAGAAAATTGTTTGACACCTGCATACTACCAGTACTCACATATGGCTGCCAAACCTGGGCAACTAACAAAACCCACATTAAGAAACTTGAAACTTGCCAAAACGCCATGGAAAGGAGCATGATGGGAAATAAAATATTTGACAGAATTAGAATTACAACGACAAAGAAATGCACTAGAACCAAAGATGTTACAGTAACAATTAGGAAACTCAAGTGGAAATGGGCGGGACATACAATTAGGGGAACGGAAAAATGGTTGAAAACAATAATGTCCTGGTTTACTGGGAATAGAAAAAAGAAAGTGAATAGTTGTGGTGGAAAGAGTTGGGGGAGACCTTTGTCTACAAAAGGCAAACAGACATGGAATAAATAATATAATTAATACTGTTACATATTTGTGATTTATAAATATTTAATATGCAAAATGATGGTCTAAAATGTATGTATGTGTTAATGTGTGAATGTCTGAATAAAGGCTTTTATTATTTTTATTATTATTATTATTATCTTAGCCTGAAAAACAGTGTAACCCGTAAAATATGGGACATCTGGCAACCCTAGAGTCAATACTAGACATAAAATTAATGCTTGTAACAAATATTTGTCAATCAATCAGAAAAAACATAAAGTAACACAAATAGTAAAATTCGTAAATAGTAAAACTCACTACATAACTAATGTTGGTTTATTTTCTGTTTTTAGATATAGGTACAATTTTTATGCAACTTTATTTTAATCATCTGTATGGTACAACAGGGTGCAGATTAAGCATTTGGATGATTTGTGAGTGTGTAGTAATTATTCGCTAATAGAACAGTAAACAAAAGTAAACTTACCTCAGAATCACTATTAGAATCCGAATCACCACTTGAGTCTTGAGTTTTAGGCAACTCCGTGCCCATTGCTGAAAGAAATAAAATGTTTATATTGTACACTACAGTCTAAAAGTCAGAATACACAATATATTATTATGTTAGAACACTTAGCAAAACATTACCTAGCCTACTACTTAATATCTACACAACAGCTCTGCTGTTTCACTATGAATACTGCTAGGCATGCAATGTGAATCATATCAATTTGAAGTATCTTTGTACTTACTTCAAGGTTGGTCAAGATGTTCCCAAGTATAATGTTGTCTTCATTTCATAAACAAGATGTCCACGAATAATGTAGCAGTCTGGAAACCACAAAAATCATATAAGTAAGCATGTTGGGAGCACTGATATTTTAAAGATATCCACGGATAATTTTGAAATCTTTTACAATGACAGATTTGACGACACACTGCGAGACCAGTTTTGAGACCCGCTAGGGCAGCTCCGTGGTATCGGTCGCCTCAAACTGTATATGTTCTGCTGATGATATTGAATAGGAAAAGTACATATCCACAATCATTTTGTACGAAAACAATTAAAGAGGTAATTGGCAGGCAAGCATAACGGTCTTTCGAGACATTGGCGCCAAATAAGTGCATACGTTTACATTTTTATTCGTTATTCCACAATAATTTAATTACCAGAATGCGCAATAATATTAAGTCACTTAAAAATTGTTTTATTTGGGTACTAACCAAGTTGAAAAACACTATTAGCATCACAAACGACAAATTATTTCACCTAGGTACTTCATAACACTCAGACTCCATGTTTACAAATCATTCATATAAAAGTTCTCAATACATAAACATACCTCAAAGAGAAAGTCAGTGAATTTTATAGCTTATTCTTTTCCTCTTTTAAATTGAGTCACTTGATGAACGAGACGCACGATATTTTACTGAATATATTCGTAATTATTACATATACGATTCGCCGCGCAAAATGGCGTCATCACTTACACACACCGCTTTTAACATAATAATTAGGGTTATTATTCACATTTCACTAATTCAAACTTAATAATGTGTTTTGTTAATAAAACAGCAATACTTTTAACGCCAATCAGCAAATAATCACAAAATAAAGACAAAAAATCCTCCAAGTTCTTTCCTTGATATCAAAACTAGTGCTGCCATCTAACATCAACTTGCTTGTGGTTTGCTTTGGTTTCGTTCGTGACTTCGTGTTGTCATTCTATCGGCGTTTCTGAACGTTTTAAGACCATAAATGCATAAAGCGGAAATACATTAGGCTGATGCTTAGAGCATTAATGCTCTAAGGGCTGATGTGTGCCACCTACGCCGATCTAGGCACGTCGTTCTCCAAACATTTTACATAGAGACTAGTCGTTTACACAAAATTTATATTGTCACCGACACGTGACGTAATTGTTGCCCCGACAACCAAACAACTTGTCTTTTAGAATTTTCTTTGAACACCAAATATATGTTGTAATAAAGGTCGTTCGTTTAGAGCTTAGAGCATTAAGAACGGGAGATGCCAACAGCACTCTTCTACACTAGATTTTGTTCACCGATTTTGGAGGGGGACGAGGTAAACACGCACAGCACACAACTTCATATTCACGCACACTTTTGTAGAAAAAAGTCTTGTTGTTACACACGCACACTAAAACAAAATCCCACACAGTTATAATTGTGAGTGGTCAAATTTGGAACTAACAATCTCAGTACAAATTCTGACAGATCACGCTACGGCAGCGCCAAACTGACAACAAACAGCTAGTGATGTGCCGTCAAAAGACCGATGAAATTGAATGATTGGAAGATGAGTGATTGATTACGAACAAGATTATGTTAAATGGTTTTCATTTGATTTTGTGATATACACCAACAATCACTAAATGCGCTTATAATTAAATGTTCAACATACTTTTTTTTATTTATTTATTAAACAAAGTAAAACATACAATTTATAGAAAAACCCAGCGACTAAAACGTAAAACCCGATTAGGTTTGTCCAGTCACTACGTATTCGTCAAAATAGATAGTCGGTATACAACTAAGCAGTATTGAAAAGAAAAAACAAATTGCTTCATTCTTATGAATAAAAAAAATAAAAATAAAAAATATGTATACACCATGTTACAAAATGCCTCTAATGCCGAATATGGTATATAGGGACCATCAAACTGAACAACTTTTACTATGGGATTAACTCTCAAATCGCAAAAAAAAAACAGCTGTTTCATATATTTTGATCTGATTTTTTTTCGCGATTTCAAAGTTGGTCCTATAGTAAATTTTTTTCAGTTTGATAGTCCCTATCTACCATATTCGGCATTAGAGGTACTTTTGTAACACGTTGTATACATATATATATATTATTTTAAGGTCTTAAAAAATACTTAATAAACACAATATTTGATCGTAAATGCGTGTGCACAGGATGATGTTAAGAAAAAGCTGACTATTGTTTAAATACGAGAAATTCTAAGGCAAATTTTTGGTAGAAAAATAAATTTTGAGTTTTTGCTTCACACTTTTGTGTTTGAGGTCATCCAGAATAACCTATAATTCTTTAGGTAGATTGTTAATTATGACAGGAAGAAGACAAGTAAATTTTCTCTTTCCGTAAAAGTTATTTGAGCGGCCCTTGAGAAGTTTCTTCTGCGTAATCTGTATTGTTTGTATTCTATGATTAATCCTCGGCAAAGAAGCAACGTTATCGAGTTGTTCAGTTAGAATTGCGTAACTCAATTTGTCACGAACCGACATAACCTTGCATTACCTAAAGAGTTCGTCATACTTATCTTTATAGATATGATTTACTTTCTTACTAACGATAAGCTTTAATATTCGTAATTGTAGATTATAAATTTTCTCTAAGTAGGTTGAAATGTGCGTCCATAGCTTGAAATTCCATATGAAATTATAGGATCTACCAAGGATTTGTACAGGATTAATAGAGCTTGGAACGGTATTTTATTTTTGATTATGACAAATTTAGCTAACAGAGCACGAAGTTTTTGGCACACAGTTTCGATATGAGGACCCCATTTGTGGCGGTTGTCAATTGATAGGCCTAAATATTTTTGCTATTGCGCCGTTTCTATTGGTTTGCATTGGCAAGATGATACTTTATTATGCATACAATCATGATTGTATATTACTATTGAAACGTCGTGGTCTCTACAATATAAGTTGTTAATAAAACATAATAGTAAAAAAAAGTGAAATAAAATAATAAATGCTTGGAAAACAAGCGATTTGTGTTTCATTTTTATTATTATTAAATTTTTGTACACATGTTCTGCCAAAACATGATTAGTTCGTTCCGATGCCAAGGTAGGCTTTATCCAGAAGCCTTGTGTAGATGTTCTGGAAGGCTCACACCTCCGCTTTTCAAGCCAAAATATAAGCAGTAGTGAATGCTTGCAGCCTACCTTAAAATGAAAAAGTTGGTATGATAATATGTTAATACCTATCTACAAATAAAAATGTATAGGTTGAATTGAAAACCTCCTTTTTGGTAGTTAGTAATTTTTTTGCAAGGAAAGTTTAAGTAAACCAAAGTTTTGAAATTTCTTACCTGCAGAAGCTGCACAATCGGAACAATTTGACTTGAGGATCTCGGCATCAGTTTCTTTTATTTTGGTTAATGATTTTTGTGTCCTATGCTCGGGCTTTGACAGGACTGATTCATAAGATTCTCTCCACTTCTACATAACCGACAGACAGCCGAGGACTAGTAACTATCCCGGGATGACCTAAAAGAAAGAGAAGATTAAAAAAGGAGAACTTCACACCCGTAAAACAGTGTCTCCAATTAATACTATGTATAGATTTTGCAAAAAAGTCAATACCTACCTATTACATATTAATTATAAAAAATAATATTTGTAATTTATGTGCTGGTCTGATCACATCAAGATAATAGTTAAAACTCATTCACTTGATCATTCATTCGTTCTTAGAGCATAAGCATTTGTTCTCTTTGTCGCAGCACTACGACTTTTATTATGGTATTCGACATGTGTTTGGTATCGTTTTGCTATCGCAATGTCGTCATTTTCTTACACAATCAAAGTGCGTTTTCTTCGTAATTATATTATAGTTTGGTAATAAAATTATACTTACGTGTGATAGAAAATCCCGTTCTTAGTAAAATTTGTATTCTCAGATCGTCTTTTGCACGAAAATACTGCACAATTCACCATTTTTGCGGAGCTGCGATCGGCGACATGTGTTCTTACAAAATGACGGGTGTTCGAGACCAACTAGTTTTTATAAACTGTCACGATCAAATTGGTCATGTACTTTGGTGAAAGGGGAGCGTGTATTTGCCATCTCCCGTTCTTAATGCTCTAAGGTTTAGAGCGTCACTATGTCCAAGTGTATCCATGCCTTATATACATTCTAGACTTAGAGCATTAGGATTCTAGACAATCAAGCATGGCTTGTCAAGCACGTACACATTTTAGGCCAGGCAATCCGGCAATCACGTAATACCTAAGTGCTTGATTTTCTTTGGTAAGCTTTTATTTATGCCAAAACGAAGTAGCAATGTATCACATACATCTGTCAAAACACAGTTAACATAACATGAACTTCAATGTTTTTAACGAGTTTTTTGGCGCCATTTTGTCGAGTTCGGTTTGGTGTCTATTTTAATTATTTTCAAATTGATTCATAGTGGATATTGTGTCTTAAAATTGGTGCAGTTATATGGTACAAGTGTCTACGCAACTGAACAATATGTGGGATAATTGAAATAGGCGTGATCTTGGTTATGTGAAGCTGAGACTTTTATTGAAGTGGTGGCTTCCTCGGCAGAACTAACCGAGTAAACTGTCTTGATATACTTGGTGCCAAATGCTCCAAGCAGCATTGGAATGCGATGCACCCGCATTCTAATGAAATATGAAACAATATCTACCACGGAAAGTAGATTGCCAAAACAAAAAAAGAAGAAGAAAAAGAAGAAGAATGTTTTTAGCCGATACCGCCGATACCATCGCTGTTTTCGACCTAAAAATTGGTCTTAGGCAAGTAACGCCATCTAGCAATCAATGTGGAAACTATTTTTCTGATTAGACGTAATGCCTACATTCTTAATGCTCTAAGCTCTAAGCCTACATCTATACCTTTAAATCTTATTATTTGATGTTCTTAAATATTAAAAAAGGAATAAAACAACAATTTGCGTGTTAACTTATTTTTTTAATAATATTAAAATAAAACACAAAAAAATAAAAACTTTCCCCTTCGGACCCGTGATTACACTGTTTTGTTATACTGGTGTAACTGTTGAGCATATCTATGACCTATTGTTACATTAGTTCTTAATGCTCTAAGCATTTCTGTAACGACGGAGCATAAATATAAACCGTGGTTACACTTTATTACATTATGAGACTGGTCACTTAGAATGTCGCAGTGAGTATCGAACTCACGACTTTCGGAACCTTACTTCTATGTTCTTCCAAATGATCTATCGTAACACTAATGAGTTTGGCGAAATTTTCATATATGAAGTAGCAATATAGTACAAACTATATTTCTGTTACGTAACGTAATACCTTTAAATCTTATTATTTGATATTTTTAAATGTTAAAAAAGGAATAAAACAACAATTCGAGTATTAACTTATTTTTTACATTACATTTTAAAATAAAATACGAGAAAGATCGTCTCGCATTGGAATCGAAGTCACGGCTTTCGGAGTGTAACTCAGAAGGTATTCTAATTGAGCTACCTACCGGAACATTTACAAATTTGTTGAAGTTTGTTTACATTAATTATTAGTAGATATCTTTTTATTTATGTTTCATCATTGTTTGATGTTGCCTAGCGACATCTATCTTTTAGATGTACTTTTATGTGTGAAAGCGGCCTCTGAACTCTCATGTAGGAAGTTGATGAATGTAATGCTTCCAAATTAAAAAACACTCTATTTGTTCCAATACTGTGCATGTCGATAGCCTTCTATTTTTTCTTTTATTCACTGCTAGACCCGCCCTCTGATTATGTAACTTTGTTGCAATCAACTCTGACAGAAATCACAGTTACATTGCTGCTTTAGTAAAAACCAATGTGACAACTATCTTACTTAAAGCAGCAATGTACAGCTTGACCATAAAGAGTTGACAAAAAATGAGGGCGCCACTTTCTATGCAAACACGTCAAAATCACGAATAACTTGGCAACACTGACTATACTTTGTATTGAAAAAATTTAGTTCCATTTTATCAAATACTATAGTATTTGATTTTATTTAATTTCTTCTCTTTCTGGCCAAGCTATAGCTGCGATTTCTTTCTGTCAGAGTTAATTGCAACCAAGTTATAGCCGTTACATCACAGGGGCCGTTTGCGCAGCGAAAGTTTTTCTAAGTCTATGATTTGTACCAAGATTGAATAATAGAAGTATTCTACTTCTACTGTCTTATTCAGAGATGTTTCTTAAAACTGGGGTGCAAGACGGTCCTAACAAAACCTGGTTTTATGCTTAGATCCCGGACTAGCGATTTTGTTATTCAGAGACACACTTGCCACAACATGATAACTAAACCGTGGATTAAGCAATTAAATGGTAACACTGTTATGAAGGAGTGAATTATGAGTGAGTTTATACATGAAGAAAGGCAAAATAGTCTAT
This sequence comes from Catoptria pinella, assembly GCA_963556745.1. Lineage (NCBI taxonomy): Eukaryota > Metazoa > Arthropoda > Insecta > Lepidoptera > Crambidae > Catoptria > Catoptria pinella. Next base: position 8,001,473 of record OY750774.1, on the reverse strand, counting down.
GGTTTGTCTTATCACCCGAAGAAAAATAAAATGTCAGTGTCACTTGTCCATCCACTATGTAGGTCAAAGAGTTTTTTTTATAAAAATAAAGCGGTTTGATTTGAATATTGTTGGGAGTATGTATAGTCCTGAAATGGATTCTTCCTTGGCCTGCACAATATAGGCTGTGACACCAGATTTTCAAATACTTCTTCGTATTCTCTAATTACATTTAGTTTATCCATTTTTTCGAGGTTATAAACAATTACAACATAGAAGTTTTTGTTCTCGGACGGGAATCGAAGTGACTCGGTAGCTCAGCGGTCAGAGTATTGGACCGGATATCCAAAGGTCGCGGGTTCGATTCCCGTCCGAGAACATGATCTGGTGCGAGTCCTATTTTTTCTAGTATATTATTTAGTATTATATAAAAATAGCATTGTGAATGCTTAAATCTCAAAATTTAAAAAGTTAAATAGATGTTTTTGGTTATAAAATAGCATTAAACCACCCTTAAACTTACCCTCAAGCAGGTTTAAGTGATGAATGTATGATTCCACTTGTAAACCATCCTTAAACGTGGGACTCTATCAGCTAAAAACATTGAAGTTCATGTTAACTGTGTTTTGACAGATGTATGTGATAGATTGCTACTTCGTCTTGGCACAAATAACAACTTAACAAAGAAAAATAGCAATGTATCACATACATCTGTCAAAACACAGTTAACATGAACTTCAATGTTTTTAGCTGATACCGCCGCTGGTTTAATGAACGCACTCTGAATAAGACAGCTATGGTATAGATTGAATCCTCTAGCACAGTACCTCTGCCTCTAGCTAGTATATTCATCTGTGAGTGATGTGTGTGATTCAATAGAAAAGTTGTGAAAGAGATGAGAAGACACCAAGACATGGCTTAAAGAACTTTGTACCCAAGCCAAAAATCTTAAAAAAAAAGTGAATTGAATAGTGAGTGATGTGATGGATGATTGATTGATCGATCTGTGTACCTACCTAGCAAAAATAAATGCTTTTGTTTTTTTATTTAGTTTCAAGGATCTAGATATAAATGGATGAAAATGAAGTGTGGGAAGATTTGTCCAACATTCCTGCAGATCCACCTGTTATGCGTGAACTATGCAGTAACTGCAAGTAATTCACATATACTTTTTACTGTGGAATATTTTGTAGATATTTGCTTTTAAACCTGAGCTCAGGAATAAATCTATTATAATTTTGTATTTCAGGAGACCAACAGTTGTTTGCTGGTGCTTAGCTTTACCTCCTAAACGCCTCAATCCTCAAAGCACAGTAATTTTGTTACAGCATCCAGCAGAGGAAAAGAGAAGTCTGAGGACTGCACCTATGTTACAGTTGGGCTTAGTAGAAAATAAGTGCCTTATTTTCAAAGGGAAGAAATTTCCTCAACCTAGACATGATAATCTAGAAAACATATTATTGCAACCAAATACAGTACTTCTGTATCCAAGCAAAACAGCAATTGATATTAGAGATTTAGAAGTAATTAATACTTCATATAACATTGTTTTACTTGACGGAACTTGGCCTCAAGCAAAAGCAATATATGCATCTAGTCCAATATTGCATACACTAAAACAAGTCAAACTTTTGACAAGTGCTACTAGCAGTTATATTATTCGCACACAACCTACAGAAGGATGTCTAAGTACTTTGGAAACAGCTGCGGAAACATTGTCAGTCCTGGAAAGAGATCCAATATACAGAGAACAACTTGTGCAACCATTGCATGTGCTTTGCAATTATCAATTAGAAAATGGAGCAGTAACACATCAGTCAAAAGAATTTTTAATTAAAACAAAAATGTATCCTAAGTTAATTGGTAAGAGGTTATCTAGGTTATTAAGATCAACAGATGAAAATATTAGCTGAGATTAAAATATGATCAGTTTTAAACATGACATTGATTTAATTATTAGTTCTTAGGCCCATATTACAGAACTTTGCTCAAGCATCAGGCCCGGATTGGCCATACGGACAAATTGGAAAAATTCCTGATGGGCCGGATGTCCTATGAGCCAGTGTGGCTGATTGGCAATCTATTTTATTTTGCTATTTAAAATTTTAAATTAAAAAATTGAATAACATCCTCTAACGTTGTGTCGAGGACATTATCATTTTTACTGTCAAGTCGAGGACCTGATACAATTTACATATTGTTGTTAGGCTCTATCTCTAGTAATTGTACTTGCTTTTACTAGCCGGCCTTCACTGCTTTTGAGATCTTTGTACCCACTTGTTATATATTGTCTATGTATTTTAAAATAAATCTTGTCACTAAAAAGTGTAAAATAAAAATATATAATTAAAAATTATAAAAAAACATGACTGCCCTGCCAAAATTCGAACTAAAAAAGTGAAAAAACATTACATAATCTGTACCTATACAACATGTTACAAAAATACCCCTAATGCCGAATATGATATATAGGGACCATCAAACTGATCAACTTTTACTATAGGACTAATTTCAGAGTTAGTCCCATTGTAAACTTTGATCAGTTTGATGGTGGTTAGGGGTATTTTTGTAACATGTTGTATAAAGCATATTAGGTTAGTTACTAAGTTACTAATTATTTTATTTGTCGACTATACAGATAAGGTAAGTAGGTAAATTAAATTGACATTGCAGTCGGGGACCGTTCTTTGGAACTTATTAAGAGAGAACAGATTATGTAATGTAATATAACTTGCAATACAAACTCCAATATAGAAAAGTTTCTAAATTGTTTTGTTTTCTAAATTGACCCAACCGGGGATCGAACCCGGGACCTCAGAAATGGCGACACCTTGAAAACCGGTGTACAAAGCCACTCGACCACGGAGGTCGTCATAAATGTATCATTACTCAATGATACCAGTATCGTATCAAAATTCAAAAGTATCGATATCAAAATGTAGGTAGTAAAGTATTGATACTGGCTCCCTGATCATGTAACTGTTTATAACAACTTTTGATTAAAACTGCCTGAAATCGCTGTTACATTGCTGCTTTAGTAAGAATCAATGTGACAACTATGATACATAAGGCAGCAATGTAAGCATGGTTTAACAAGCACGAACACGTAATCCACGTTATTACCACCACTATTGGGGGTGTGGTCTATCTTTAATAGGCCCTTCTCAGAAGAATAAGACCTTATTTTTCTGAGAATATCTTGATGTCAAGCCGTCAAGTATCGCCTTATCGCTACTAGACGTGAGTATTACTCTAAGGTATTAGTAATTATTCTACTAGACGGATGGACAAGCCGAGAAAAATTTACGTGCGACTGTGCGACATTGTTACATCTTGTTACTTACCATAGAATTAGTACTAAAGCATAGAAACCGTGCCAAAATAAGAGTTCAAAATAGCTATCTTACTCACATGACGTCAATGAAGTTTGCCTATAAGAGTGAATGAAACAAATAATTACATTCGGTTCCTATTTTTTGTAGGTTGTTTTGGATGTACATACATTGGATGCACTATGATACGACCAGATTAACGTGCCCTTAGTGTTCGTTGCTGCAGTATACATAGGTGACAACTTAACCTGGTTGTGTTATAATGACTGGGTGTCTTTGGAGTGAATTTCATAGCTGCTCAGTAAAAAATAGATATTTTTAAAGTATTCTTGTAAGAAAACTTAAAAGAAAGTTGTAGCAATGTTTGTGATATTTATACGTTCCCTGTGACATTATGTGTTGTGTGATTGAGGGCTGTAAATCTCACACAGGAAGAAAAGAAAATGATCAATAGACGTCATCATTTAATCGGTGAGTTCATATCGTTTACGATGTTTTTATGTTATGTAAATAGCCTGAAACTATTATAATATACTAAAAATTTCTGCAAATAGTCGTTTGTGTCCAGTTCTTTGCCGATTTTTGCCAATATCAGAATTTTTATTACAGATTGTAGAGGTTATGTTTTTTCGCAAAGTGATGTGCATTTCTATATCGATATTTGTTTTATTGTACAGTCAACGGCACCTCAGACTATACATGTTGACCTTGAGATGGCCTTTATGACATACGTAATAAAAGTTATTTTCGCAGTTTAACTGTTTAACCTGAGGTGCTGTCATGTGTTTTTTCTTACTTTATATTTGATGGGAACAAAAAGTAGAAAACCAAATAATATACTAGAAAAAATACGACTCGCACCAGATCATGTTCTCGGACGGGACATGATCTGGTGCGAGTCGTATTTTTTCTAGTATATTATTTGGTATTATATAAAATAGCATTGTGAAAGCTTAAATCTCAAAATTTAAAAAGTAGAAAAACATCACATAGCTTGGCAAGTCTGGTACATCTTTCTTTTAAATAAATAATAATCACGTGGTTTACATTTGAAAACTGAAATTCCGTTTCAACAAAATGTCTTTATGTAGGTACTACTACAAGCTAATTTTTTTTGTTTTAGGTGCCGTTATCCAACATAACACAAAAGTATAATACGTCAGGAGAGCCTGCGTGCTGTCGACATGATACAATTATTTCTAGTTTGCAGCGACAACTAAAAAGAGTTGAAAAAGTTTCCCAGCGAACGCCTTCAAATAATAAAGACTGTAATTTTTTACCTGTTCTTTTATTTCCTTGGCTAGCTTCCGCTTGCGACTTCGTCTGCATGGACATTCAAGAAGGTCCTTAGGTATATCTTTAACCAGGATCAAAAAAATCTTATCATCTAATTCAGGTTATAAACTATGTATGTGCCTTTTATCCAAAATGAGTTCAGCCATTTTTGCGTGATTGAGTAAGAATTATAAGAAACAAACTTTCACCTTTATTATATGAATAGTAGGATAGTCCTCTCGTATTATTGATGTTGTTCATTTGTACAAAAAGTAAATAATTTTAATGGGTAAGTACTTTTAGTATTGAAAAGCAATAACATTTTTTAAATTAGAATTTTTTAATTTATATTACTCAAAGTTACTTATATCACTTATTCGAGAAAAATTATAGCATGTTTTTATAAAAGGCATTCTTGGTAGGTTAGGTACACACGACAGCAAATGAGGTCGGCATTTAAAGTGACGTCATTTTCCATTACAATAATTAACAAAGTTTACATTCAATGGGTAGGTAAAATAAATTTCAACTAGTTAAGAAATCGCTGTCTACTACTCGATAACATATAGCTAAGAAAATCATTGTATGATATGAAGAATTAGCCCAGGTGAATTAAGTCTACGACGGGGCAACATTAACTGGAAGTTACTTGACATACAAGTTAACATTAACTATTTAAAAAAAAATTGCAATTATTACAATATCTAGCACAATTTACATTTACAAAAGAAAATCTACGACCAAAGGTTGTCTCAAGGTCAACATGTATAGTCTGGTGCCGTCGTGTGTACCTATAGCTTTTTACACGATTAATACTAATACAATTTCAGACTTTGAAATTTTTTGATTTTATCGGTGCTTATTTATTACAAATCTTTATCAAAAACATATTTTTGTGGTTTCACATAGCAGAAATAGGTAACTACGATCGGCAACTCACGTACATACCACTTTGCAGAAAAATTTGTGTGTGCGCGTATATAAAAATTTGTGTGAAAGCTATTTTAACCTTAGGAGTGGTAAAGCGGAAGTGTTGTCGATAGTACCTACTTAATGTCATAATTAATGAAAAATACAATTTTGAATATGTCCTTCACTTCAACATTATTTAGATTTTGTCGAAATAAAACGCCGACAAGCACGGCACTAGCGTAGGAAAAAAACTAAGGAAAACCTACACAAATTAGGACAAGACAAAACGTCATACATCTCATTCTACCGCATAGAATATGTCGTAAGAAAATCAAGGATAAGTATATTGTCTTCACTTGCTATTTTAGCGCGGTTTCTATGCTTTAGTACTAATTCTATGTTACTTACAGTCTGTGGTGACGACTGTGACGTTGTTACATCTTGTTACAGTCTGTGGTGACGACTGTGACGTTGACGTTTCTGTATCTAACTTTCTTTCTTTCTGCTCTGTGCCAGTGCCTCGTCCTTGGCTTGCTGCGCTTGCTGGCCTGTGGTTTTGCTTGACGTTGGTCAAAGTTTATTGGTGTTTCTTTTTGGTCTGTCTGTCAAACAAATAGGAAACATGGCAGAGGTTCGTGAAATAACAATAATCTTAGTTTATTGTGCTGATCATTTTATCAATACAAAAATCAAAATGTGCGAGTTAACAAAGTGTCATTATGAATAAACTTTGTGGTGATATTTCCATGAAAGGTTATGTTTACATTTACAGGTTGAGGAAATCAAGAAGAAGCGTACCTTTAGGAAGTTTACCTTCCGAGGAGTTGATCTTGATCAGCTTCTTGATATGCCCAAGTAAGTTCAGTTGCAAGCCGTACACAGATACCATATAAAAGTCAGTGGTAAAGATACATTATGTTGTCTTGTCTTATTGAGTATTTTTTAGATGTAAGTAATAAGGTTTCTTAGAACAGTATTTGTATTATTTTGAATCCTTAGTCCTTACCGAAAATGTATTCTTTATGTTACTTATTGTATAACAGAAGTTGTAACTAGTTAAATTAAAGTAAATAACCTCACTTTCAGTGAACAACTTATGGAGCTCATGCACGCCCGTGCCCGCCGGCGGTTCGCTCGTGGGCTGAAGAGGAAGCCGATGGCACTAGTGAAAAAGTTGCGTCGCGCCAAGCAGGAGGCTCCTCCTAATGAGAAACCCGAAATCGTGAAAACTCATCTCCGTAACATGATCATTGTACCAGAAATGGTAGGCTCCATAGTGGGCATTTACAATGGCAAAACCTTTAACCAGGTCAGTGAATACAAAAAAAATTTATTGTTAATTAATTGCTCTATGACATTGTCCATTAATCACACGAGTCTCGAAAGAGGGGAGGGGATTCGGAAGTAGTGAGATATCACGTGTATTTATTTTTACTTAAAACAGAAAAATCCTATATTTAAAGATAATATTCTGAATTTTTTGGGTAGGGGGGGAGGGGTAGTAAAACCTCACCACGTATCACCATGGGGGAGTGTTGCAAAAGTTGCTAAAACATCACATGATTAATGGACAGCCCCCATACAGTTTTTATTACAACCATGACCAATGACTGAAAGCTCAGTATCAGTAGTTATTCATTTACTTGACATCTGTTCCAATAATTTTCAGAACAGCAGTAACTAAATAATAAGTAGTACTTAACGTAACTACTTAATTATTTTGCAATATATTTATTTTTGAATGTAGGCCTTTTTAAAAAAGAAAATTGTTCCAATTAATTTTAGGGATAACAATTATAACATATTGAATTGAAGGACTTAAAATAACTTTATTATGAGAAAAAATATATATATAAATATTAGACAGCACCACAATCATTGCTCAGATTCCAAAGTAAGTAGCTCAAGCACTTATGTTATGGAATTCAAGAGACAATGGTGGAACTACAAGCAACCAGACCTGAGCCGATATAGAAAAGTTTGTTTTCTTGTTTAACCCAGCCGGGAATCGAACCCGAGATCTCAGACAGAGACACCTTGAAAAACTGGTGTACTAACCACTCTACCATGGACGTCATCGAGACTTATTATAATTAATTAATTGTGTAAAAGTTGCTGAAAGTTAGGTTTATTATGAACAAACACAAATTATTTTTTGCTATTTCTAATACTTTACCATTATTATACTAAACTAAATATTACCCAAGTTGTACACAGCCAACACAGCTAGTGTTAATTCATCAATGCCCAAGCGGCCAATTGCAGTGGGATAACAACGGAATATCTATTGTATCTCATTTACTGGTCCTTGATGGGTTGAAATAATGAATAATTTTAAAATAATAAATATGGTTCATGTTTTGTTATTGGATCTGAAAGTTTTTCCTTTTTTCTCATTTTAAAGGTTGAAATCAAGCCTGAGATGATCGGCCATTACCTTGGCGAGTTCTCTGTCACATACAAGCCTGTCAAACACGGTAGGCCTGGTATCGGTGCCACCCACAGCTCCAGGTTCATTCCTCTGAAATAGACGGAGACAAACGCCTTAGGTTAAGTGACAAGTAAAATGTTCACGGGTATACAATAAAGTATCTTGTGTCAACAAAACTTTCTTCTAATTTCAAACACCACCCTAGCCCCCTTATATTTATTATATATAGCCCCCTTAGCATGACCACCGAAACGCGATACGAAAAAGTTATTTTCTTAACTGTCAAAAGACAATCGATGACTGTTGAGTGTGGATATAACGCTATAATATCACGGTGGACATGCTACAGGGTCAGGTTACCTCCTTCCAAGATTTTTGAATCCTGTTACTTACTGATGGTGATTCGCACTGCAAAATAATGAGAAAAACTATAGCTTTCCTGCTGACTACGCCATTCACCTTCCTTATAATATTACTTGCTAAGTAGGTACAAACAAACGAAACCTACAGAATTAATAGCCGCGCGGTCGAAACGCCTATAATTTAGGAACAGTATCATTCTTAGAAAAGTAATACATGATTCTGAGATTGCTTACTACTTTTTCTTAGGCACTGAGTTTACTTACTTTTGAAAATACTTTGGGTACCTACATAAGTTCCTGGTAGGTATTTAGTTCTCAATATATATGCTAGATATTACTGTGTGTAATTAAATATTTAAACGAAACGTCAAAACTTTTCGTGTTAAAAATGACTTGAGGATAATGAAAGTTAGAAAGGTGACCAAGATTTACAGCGCGGCTGTCAGACATCCAAAAGCGACGGTTTTTACTTATACGAATAATATAAGGTTGTACCAAATTAAGTAACAATGCTGAAACAGGTGATACTGTTATTTAAACTAAACAACTTTCTCCTAGGAACATGGGTAGGAGTACAAATTCTAAAAAACCCACGCAACTTCATTAAATGTTTTTTATTAAAATTGCTATGCGTATCCTATGATTTGAATATTATTTGTTGGTTATTAAGAGCTATTTCATTTTGAAGATTTTATTTAAAATTTTGTTGTTTTTTTGTTTTTGAACGAGGTTTTTCGTTTTTTAAAACAGCTTTTTAATTTTATACCTTTTTGTGGTAGGTTGTAAGCGTGTAAATATTTTTAACCTAATATTATTTTCAATGGTAATAGTCCTTCAGATACAAAAATAATTATTAAAATCGGTAAGCAACTGGTGAAGTTATAGTAAAACATACCTAGATAAAAAAATACCGTCGACTCAAGTCGTTAATCGACTTCAAAAAAATAGGTTGACTTCAACTATACTAGGTGTTACAAAAGTACCCCTAATGCCGAATATGGTAGATAGGGACCATCAAACTGAACAACTTTTACTATGGGACCAACTCTGAAAGCGCGAAAAAAAAATCAGCTGTTTCATACATTTTGATATTTTCGTAATTAATTTTTGTATGAAACAGCTGATTTTTTTTTCGCGATTTCAAAGTTGGTCCCATAGTAAAACTTGTTCAGTTTGATGGTCCCTATATACCATATTCGGCATTAGGGGTACTTTTGTAACACCTTGTATAACGAGTTGTTTTTGTTTTAAAAGTTGTTTCCTAAAATCTGAAAGAAGGTTCCTATCCTCGAGTTATGTGTATGTGAATAAATATCGTATATTGACTCTTTTTCAGAATGTTACAAATAATAATGAAGAGTTCTTTATTATAACATAACGCGTTAATGGAAGTGCATTACCCATCAGACTCCGTAGAGTACCGCCACATCGTGTCGGCGCGCGACTTGCGCGCGGCCTCAACCGGCTCGATCCACCGCGAACCGGCGCCGGCGCCGGCGACCGCCGCGACGGCTGCGCGCGACGTCCGTCCGTCGCGCTGCTGTTTACCAATCGACCCTTTTTTGTCTTCACATCTAATACCGTACATGGATTTACTAATTATGCAGAACCAGTAACATTTAAAACTGACGTCACTGTTGGTTGACTCAAATGGATAATGTAATGTCGCAAGAATGTCCCAAAAACTTATATTTGCAGTCTTTGTATGGCAGATCTGCGTTCACCTACGTAGGTACCCACATTATAATAAAGTTGCTGTTGATGTTTGTGGGAGGAGAAGCGAATACCAACCATTTTTTCCAGTGTTTAGAGGTTTAAACCATACCTACCTACTGTATAGTACCTATACTAACTAAATACCTAATTGGAATGACTGACATATTTTTTTCTAAATCCTAATCAGTTCAATTCGAACGGCCTAAAGGTACAAAATAAGAGTTTTAATCTTCATAGGTTAGGTAGTGTTATGGAAGTCTATACTGTTTGTATGTGATTACCTATGTAGTGTACTATAAATTATGCGACTTCTTTTAGCGAGGTGGCCCTCTAGAAGACAATTGCCTTTTCGCCACTCGCTCCTCGTTCTCTACCGAGTCAAACCGAATCGAGTTCGTGAGTGTGTTTTTGTCCACCTTAAAGTCAATACCAATCTAGGTTTTACCGAACTGTGTAACCTATATCAAACAAAACTGATGTCATCTTTCAATTGACTACTGTATTTTAGCAAGAAACAAATAAGGAAAAATAAAGTCATTGCTGAGTGTCTCGCTTATACATAGATGCTTACTTAGCTACATATTTTTCAGATGGTAAGGTATGCTACAAATGGCTCATCACCTCACCATATCGGACCGCAAAAGTGATTCGTGAAGTGGGGTTATTCACGATTGTCGGAAATCAACTTTCCGAATAGAATCAGAAAGTCTTCCGATATAGATCTTATTGCTACCAAACTTTGTAAATGCATTGCGCTATCCCGTCGGAAAGTGAATCGAATGCCAGTCGAATGTATTTGTGAATAGTAGTTTTCGAATCTATCGGAGGATACGTATTCGAATCTAATGCTTTCGAGTAGATTTCCGAAAATCGAGAATAACCCTGGTAGAATCATGAAATGTGCAGTTTTCAAGAGCGCCCCCTTGTTGTTGGGAGGGTATACAGTCGTCCAGATATTGGGCGGACTCTGCAGAGCCTAATTTCTGCTACCAAGATGTTAATTATATAAGCTTAAAATTAGTAGGTATGCGTATATGTTGGGTATACGCATACCTACTAATTTTAAAACTGTGGAATGGGAAAAAACATGATTTATTTGAGGCGCACACAGCCATCCACTCATTGGCGTATCTAGCATCTACTCACAAAAATAAGAAAACTCGATCTCGAGTTTAAAATGCTTTGATAACCTTATAATTATTGACCTTATATCAACAATAACCTGCAGGGATTCTGGCAAAATTTGGTTAAAATTTTGTTTACTAATTAATTTTAAATCTTCCCCTCCCAGCTTAGTTTTTGTAAAATTCTACACACACAAGTGGGCTCGTATGTTTGTACCTTTTTATGCAAAAGCTTAGCACGCTACGGGCCGTGCGGCGATGATGGTTTGGACATAATCATTAAAATCAATGATGGTACCTACGTATGATTTTTCGAAGCGCGATGAAAAATCCGGTCTAGAATGAAAGACTGCCGCATGCGGCTCGTGAGCCACGATTTGCCGACGCCTGAACTAGCGCAACCAACTCAATTTTCTTCAGTTCGCTCTGTGTCCTATTTTTTGTACTCACATAGTTATTATACCACAGTTCAGCTTCACCAAGAAGACCCGTTTAAATTGTAATAACTACAAAAAAGATCTGTCACGCGGTTTTTTGAATTTGAATGAAATTAATGAAAAAATAATTTTGTAGATAGCTTAAAGTCAGGGTGGAGGGTGGAGCAGGCATCCCACCTTCCACTTTCCCTTCCCCTTCCCCCAACGTGGGTATGCCCATGCGTCCACTGGAAACAACCATGAACTCTTAAATTCTTTGTAGATACTAGATAGTAATAAAACGGTATCAAAACGAAAGTGGCCACTTTGGTTTAAAATAATTTTAAAACTTGCAGAAAGAATTAAAAGTTTTCAAGAGTTCATTAGAAATAAATCACTTTTTACGGATGTTTTACGAAAAAGTGTTTTTATAATTACTTAATTTAGTTGTTATTTTAGAATTATTTAATTTTGATTTATTGGTTTTTTGGTTTCTGACGTTTCGACACCTTTTCAGGGGCCGTGGTCACGGAATGACAAGTCTTATAATTATAGACTTACTTGAATAAAATATACTTCTATATAAGACTTGTCATTCCGTGACCACGTCCACCATAATTCAAGAGTTACTTAATAAATAAATAGGTTAGAGTAGAGACATGAGGTCATAGTCATATTTAAATATTGAATTAGTGGCGCCATGCCACTGCCAGTGGACGGCCGTAGACGCTTCTATATAAGGTGGGTGGACCATGGAAGGCCACCCTTAACGTTTAAACAGTATTTATTGGTTTATTTCATTATTTCTTTCAAACAAACCATAGGTAGGTACTATTGTTTAATATAAAAATCAAAAATATGTTTCACACAACACAACTCGAAGTCGAAGATGAAGGCTGTGTGCTGGCAAAATGGCTGCGCGACCAGCCCCCCTAGCATGATCGACGATACACGATATATATCGCGTGATATAGCGTTTTATTGACGCCCAACTGTCAAAATCCCTTGTCTTTTGACAGTTAAACGTGATAAATCGCTATATCATATCGTGTTTCGTTGGTCATGCTAGGGGCTGTACGGCGCCGCGTTTGTAGCTTTGGATTGGTCAGATATTTGTGTGCGATGAATTTGCGATCAAACAATATTAACTGGGATTTTATGTTAGTTGGCGTTACAAAGATGGCCTTACATGGCTCACTCACCTTAGTTGCAAAAGAGCTTTTAACCAGACTAACCTACCTATTGACACACACAAGAGTGAAACGATCTTGCCACTAATTTAAAAGCCGTTCGTATGTATTAATTAGGTAGGCCTGTTTGGTTTATTGGCATTGTGCCAACATTTAACATCAATTATTTCCCATTAAGTCTGCATAAATGATGACCCTGTTAGTACATTTGTGTAGATACCTACTTATATTACAAGCTCGGTCGCTTCCACGCGCTAATCAATCACTGAAAACAAAATTTATAGGTGAAAGAATTGTAATCATTTCTATCTGGCATATCTATAGTTTTCAGATTCATCATATAAAGATCAGAATATATAGTTTATGATAGGACAGTCATGTAAATTACTTTGGTAGCTCAAAAATTAATCTTTTTATCAGAACGTGAACTGCGTCTAGCCTTAAGACGCCCTTTCAGTCACTGTTGCAAAAAAATATTTCTTTCTTATTTGCAAAATAGTTTGGCAAACGTCATCTAAAACTATTCCTTTCAATTTGTTCTTGAGATATCCATAGCTGTGACGGACATACAGACAGACTGAGTCGCACCATAAGGCAAAAAGCACTTAATATCTAAGTTTATTTGAATAAAGAATATTTCATTTCATTTCATTTCATTTCAAGGTTCCCTTTCACCATTTTGGTACAGAACCATAAAAATGCTGTAGCTATATAAAATGAGACTTTTTGTACTAAAAGTGGCAACGCCAAATCCTATATTAAAATTACCTTACCTTGGCTATGTTAAATATTTCTAACGTTGAATGAAACGGGAATTGAATCCCGGGGACTCTGAGAGACAATACATTATTCGGCATCTGCACTGCACCATAACCATAGATCCACAGAATACTGGTGCTGCGCAGTCGTCAGTAATCTCATTATTAACTATCTTCTTTTCTTTCAGCAATTTCAGCGACTGCTCTGTACCAGAGGGGATCGGTTTCTCTCTTTGAGCCTTAGAGGATTTGGGAGTGAACTTCTTAAGTAACAGTATCCATTAACTTGTAACAAGAAGTACATATTAGTTACCTACTATTACATTTTGATTTATGATACTTTTACACTAACAAATGATATACTTTAGGTCTATAGGTAGTTGTGTTTTATTTGTGTCGGGTCCGCAACATGCGCACAAAATACGAGTATCTTATATTCCTAAAAAAAAGCTTTTAAAAAAAAAAACCTCCTTCATAAAACCTGAAATCAAAAACAAAACCTGCTTTAAAATTAAATGCCTTTAAACAGCAAGATATAATATTCAAATTATTAGTTACGCATATCCTATTATATCATATTAATAAAACACGTCTATTGAAGTCCAAAACAAACCGAGCTATGGGGTCTGCGACGTTTAGGACTAGACTTGGACTACAAAGTACGAAGGCACAACGGAACTCCTTAAAAACAAACAGCGTGAATTTGGAAATTGAGTTATGGGCGTTGTACCATAGAAAATATTATATGCAGTTAAAAAATATTTACACGCTTACATACCTTATCGCAAAAACTATATAAAGTAAAAAAATAATTACACGCGTACATACCCACCACTAAAAAGTTGAAAATAAAAAAAGCTTTTAAAAAAAAAGAAAAATTCCTTCAAAAAACCTAAAATCAAAAACAAAAACTGCTTTAAAATTAAATGCCTTTATCACTACACATATCCTATTTGACTTTGAGGAGTTCCCTTGTGTATCTTCGAAGTCCAAGGTCCAATACCAATGAAATTAAAATGTGACCACTCTTGAGGTATACCCTTTCAAACAAAAAAAGAATCATCGAAATCGGTTCATAAACAAAGAAGTTATACCTGAAAATCCGCAAAAACTCGTTCGATGGTAAGCCAAATAATTGTTATTTTTCAGGATTATGAAAAAACTACTAGCCAGATCTCTGTATTTTTTTTATGGGACCGCACACGAACTGTGTTCTTTCAAATAAAAAAAGAATAATTGAAATCGGTTAACAACTGGTGAAGTTATGTTAAAACATACATAAAAAGAAAATAAAAAAAAATACCGTCGACTTGATAACTTCCTCCTTTTTTTGAAGTCGGTTAAAAAAAGACAAAAAACATTAAAAATCCTTTGCTTTCACAGACTCGTAAAAACAGACTTGAATGTATTAATATTGTCCGGTTTTACCCGACCTTAAAAAAGGAGGAGGTTCTCAAGTCGACAGTATTTTTAACCGACTTAAAATAACCTCCTCCTTTTTTTGAAGTCGGTTAAAAAAAGGAGGAGGTTGACGGTATTATTTTTTTATCTACCTATATTTTAACATAGCTTCACCAGTTGTTAACCGATTTCAATTATTCTTTTTTATTTGAAAGAAAATAGTTCGTGTGTGGTCCCATAAAAAAAATACAGAGATCTGGCTAGTAGTTTTTCATAATCCTGAAAAATATCAATTATTTAGCTTACCATCGAACGAGTTTTTACGGATTTTCAGGTATAACTTCTTTGTTTATAATCCGATTTCGATGATTCTTTTTTTGTTTGAAAGGGTATACCTCAAGAGTGGTCACATTTTAATTTTCTGGGACTGGGGCACACAAAGCCCTTGTGCCCCTCAGATGTCGACCGAAGCGGACTTTGTTTCCGGTGCGGGAGGCCGGGCCACAAGGCCGCGGTCTGTTTAGCTGTGTGCAGGCGTGTGCGGTTTGCGCTGCCCACAAGGTGGCTGCAAACCACACAATGGGTAGTAGGTTGTGCAACCCCCCGGCGATTAGGGGTGTACGCCCCGAGCGCTGGAGTGTTGCACAACCCAGAGTCGGTTCCCCAATTTTGGGTAGGAGGAGTGAGGGGATGGACCAGTGAATGGCATCCCCGGTGCGAGGGGGTTCGCCCCGGGATGCTCCCCCAACTTCTCGGAGGAGACGATCACGGGAGCCGTTGGTGGGGCCAAGCGGGCAGTGGGAGGTGAATCACTGCTCGCCTTGCACGGCCCTAGCAAGATGGGGGGAAAGGCCAAACTTACCCGGCCATTCCCCAGCGGAGGAGGCCCGGAAGCGGGCAGGCCGCGTTGCCGTTGGGAAGAATGCTACTCCGGCCCCCCACACAGCGACATGACTGGCGGCACTGGCGGCGAGAGAAAAGTGCCGTAGTTTTTTAGTGGGTATTCCCTCCTCCCGAGATCCCACCGAACCACTTGGTTGGGTGGGATCACGGGAGGCAGTCGTGGAGGGAGCCGCAACGTTGAATGTTGCGGTCCCCTCCTGGCGAGCCCCACATACCCCCCTCTCGCTCACCTGTGGGAGGGGAAGCGCGTAAATGCGTTTTTCTACGGCATATAAAAAAAGGGTACCATAGAAAAAATTTAAAGTTAAAAAATATTTACACGCCTACTACATACCACAAAAAAGTTGAAAAAAGCTGTTTTAAAAAAAAAACTTCCTTCTAAAACCTGAAAATAAAAACATTATAGCTTCGAAATTAAATAGCTCGAAATTAAAGAGCGAGAAATAAATATTCATATCACTGGATACGCATTAGAAATTTAATAAAATCGAATGAAGTTGGGTGCGGGGATGGCTTGTATAGATTCTTGGACCTATCTTTGTCTAACGAATTTGTTTATGTTTGCAATTTGGTTGAGTGTTCAGTATTGAATGAGATCTTTACTACCTATATACTTACCTTATTGCCATTATCCTCCATATACTTAATTTTATTTGGGAAGGAAACTAAGGTTTGAGTCTTAGTTGACTGCGTAGGTACCTATGTACCGTCAGTAGGAGGTATGGACATAAACTCCTTTGACAATAATGATAATAAGCATCAAGATGCGTTCACCGTAGGTGATTACTTATTGAATTTTTAATACATACTTACAAAACATGAAACTTACGAAGTCTTGTAATATAAAGTAGCCATTAATTTTCTTATAAAGATTGTTACAACCACTCATCTTTTAAGACAATGGAAGGATATGGTAACAGCAGACGATAAAATGATAAAACAAAGATAAGACTTTTCAAGTGTGGAACTTTTCATGGTAGCTCTAATATGAGTAAATACAGGATCCAGACTAGATATAATTAGCAGTCCACCGAATAATAACTGTTTCTAAGAGTCCGTTCTCTTTGGGCGGATGACGCTGCGTCTCCACTGAAACTGGAAGCAATCTTGTCCTAACTAGAATGAAATTGGTGTAATTAAGAGTTATTCAGTGGCCATGTAAGGGCGCCACGACTCCTATTTAAAAAGAGACGCCGCTAAGGCTTTCGGGCCTATGAGCGAATTGACGCGCTCCGATACGGACGCGTTGCGATTTCTTCCTCGCGAAACCTGTCCCCGCGTGCTAAACGACTACCTCCAACAAATAATATAAATTTTAAAACAACTACTTAGTAAACATTGAATGTTATATCTATAGAAGAATAACAGTGTTTAATACCGCGAACAAATAATTTTATTTTTGTGTCGAGTGAACAAGTGGTTGTAGTGCCTGGAAGAGGAAACAATGATTTTTGTGTTATAAAAAGCAGTTCAAGTTGAAGAAGTAAGTAAAAAATAAAAGAAATAGCGAAAAAGTATATTTAGTTTCAATGTTTAGTTTGTTGTTTTACTACTTTAGATGTTCTTGTTTTAGTAGCCTAGTCGTTTATACAATATTAATTACAATAGCAATTAAAATTTATGTTTTCATCGACTTTTTTCTACTGTTTAATAAACAACAGTAAAGATATTTAGTGTATTTTACTATTGTCAACTAAAATTTATTCACTTCTGTAGAAACAGCTTTCTTGCAAAAGAATATTTAAATAAACTACTTACGAATACTAGAATACTAATATAAACCATTGAATTACAATAATAATAAAATTGGTATACTCAATATCAAAATATTAATAATAATTTTGCATTCGCTTGACCCCAACCAGTTTTTTTGGCGACGACGACGAGACGGTCGAAACGAGATGTGTTATGGGCCGAAGTTATTCTAGTTGGTGTGAAACATGCACCAGATTTTAAGGTTAACTCTCAGAAATACAACTGTGAAAACCGCATCCAATTTGGTGCAGTATTTTTTGCGTGACGCGCCTACAAACATACAGACTGACAGACAAAAGTTCTTGTGTGGCTTACTTTTAGACCACTTATCTATTTTTTCTTAAATATCTTCAATGTACACACACACTTTACATTTGTTTGATTTAAAGAATGCTTTAAAATAACTATTATGTTTGCAAAATAAAGTTAGTATTTTCCCGTAGAGATAGGGATAGGGAATTATCCGAATGGGTTGCCTATTAATAAATCACAAAGAAAAATAGTTCTATAATGGGTTCTTTAAGTCCTTTGTCAATATAAAAATTTAATTTTACTATCGTCAATAAAATTTTTCGTATTTCAGTCGTCACATAGATGACTTACGCTCGGTTTCTGCGGTACTTATGGGTGGTTTAAATTTATTGGAGAGGGAGGGGTCCACATTATCTAGTTAAAGTAATAAAATTAACTTTAAAACACATAATGTGGGCCCCTCCGATAAAATACTTCAGAAGCCGGGGGTTAATAGCTAAATACCATCTGCTAAATACTATTTGAATATTCTTAAATGTTGTGGCATGATTTACCCGTAGCAACATTTTCTTAGATGGTCATCGCTTCTTGATCGAAAGTTTATTCGAAACAACTGTAAATCTTCTTCATATTTTGTAAATATCCGTAAGAATCTGAGATAAATGTGGCACGAGGTTATTTCATGAAAGATGCTGCTTGTGTGTAAAAATACAGTGCTTACCTAGTACATAGAATAACTCTGCTGAAAGGCGTAATAGGGTCAATTTCAACAAGTCGTGTTTTTTCTTTCATTTCGGTTGAATTTTTTATTATAAAGTTTTTTTAAATTCTAACCGTGGTTTATTGTATTTCTTTATACTCTAAATGCACGTATTTAACACCATCAAAATATCTTTACAGACTTATGAGATATACGTGTTTAAAAATGTGATGTTACCGAAATGAAACGGTCGTTAACCGAAATGAAATAACTAGTCACCGAAATGAATGAACTTTTACACCGAAATTAAAATCCACCGAAGCAGATATATACAGGTGTACCGCAATACTTATACAGGGTATTTGTTAATCCCCTTATAATCCCGAATATGATAGATAGCATTATCATGCATGCATACGACCTCATGGGTGAGTAAGACGTGAGTAAGGTAACCGGTCCGGTAACAACACCTTAATCTGACCCTACCGTACTGTCAACTTCACCTGCACGCACTGGTGGTTCGTACGAATAGCTTGCGGCAATAACCTTCCAGTCGTCGTCATGTTGCTGCTGAATAACAGACGAGGCTCTGACAACCGAGCAATGGCAGTACACCATAGCCATACACCCAGCCGTGAAACCAATTGGAAGAGGCTTCAGTGACCTTTAGAATCTAAATCACTCCTTAAATACTTACCTGGTGCAGAAGGCAAAAGAAAATCACTGCACTATTACTTATCCCAAGAAAATTATCATGAAATCACAATCAAAGATCTTAAGATGGCTATGCAAATCCGCTTAGCAACCGGCGCCGTACTGCGTCCGGGGCAACGGTGGAAAATTGGATATCGGCCATGACGTTGTGAGAGATCAGGTAACGCATGGAATAAAATACAACTTGTATCTTAAATAAGATGCGGCAAATCCAGAGGATAGCTACTTGAAATGTACTTGGCTCACTACAGCCCGGGACTAAAGATCTTGGAAAAATAAATAACCAGATGTGAACTGAACATCTGCGGGCTTAGTGAAACTCATTGGAATGGAATGGTCATTTACCCACCGAGACACACGCCATCAACTTTTCTGGCAATGACAACATGACCCGAAATGGAGTTGCCGTCCTTCTTCCAAAACTCATAAGAAACACACATAACCAATCAGCAATCGAGTACTGAGTATCAAGCTTAAAGCGGCGCCATCACTGCAACGGAGGCTGACCTGGAGAGTTTTTATGCCGAACTGGAGAGCGCCATGAGCAAGGTCTGTTTTTTCCTGTTTATTCTGCTTCATGGCGATCTGTGTATTCACAATAAGTCATTTCTTTGGCTGATCCTAGATCTGGATTTTACACATCTAAGAGAGCCAAATCTAGTTGTAAGATTTCTTTACAGCTAACACTCTTTTTGGCTATTAGATTTTTTAAGTAAAGTCGAAATGTCATGTCGTTTCAAACGGGCATGTTGTACACCTTTCTCTCCACTTAGGGTCTTAGCCAGTTCGTTCGCATGGGTAACAACCCTGTCTTGGTCTGTCTTTTTAGTGTACTGGGCTATTTCTTGACGAACTAGGTTTATTTTAAGGTCTAGGTATGTATACTTGTTGCTAATGCATTGGGGGGATAAAGAGCATTGTCCGTAGTGCTTTGCTTTGCAATCTTTCTAGGATAACTATATTAGCAAGGTCTCTAACAGATAAATGTCTGCGTAAATATTTATTTTTGTGTTTTATTTCCTGCATGATGTTGTTTGGTGTTTATAATCCCTATGTCTTAAGTACTTGTTTTTTTTTCTTCTATTCTATAATTTATCATCAAGTACATGTCTGTTTCTATTACTTCTTGACCCTGTCATAATACCAGTGCTTTTGGGTCATTCTAAACATCACAAGAATGACTCAGAAGTTAATTTTGCTGAGACAGGGCCAATTAGCAGCACACTTCAATGCTAAAGATTGGGGCTGACTTCCACCGACTAAGATTGAGACTAGGTCAGTGCGATAAAAGAGGTGAACGCCTGATGCAATTTGCGGCCGATCAACAGCCTGTTCCAGAATCACCCTAGAAGACTTTATACCTGACGACAACTATCTTAAGCAAATTGACTTCATTCTAATTGGATCTCGATAGCGGATATCAGTCATAAATGCTCTCACTATACTTGCGGCTGATTGCGGGTCAGACCACCAAATTCTTATCTCCAAAGTACGGCTAAAACTGAGAGCAGCCAGAAAGATAGAGAAATAAAAGAATCGAAATAGAGAATAACTCAAAGTTTATAGTAACACTCGAACAGAATTGGAGTCTATGGCTGTCCATAGACTCCAACTCATGCAGAAATGAATATGGAGAACACAGATCAACTTTGGGGCCAAGCCAAAATTATGGTAAGGAACACAGTCAAAAAGTCTGAACCACTAGCGGAGACCATCAAACGGCAATACTAGATGAGCGACACTACTTTAGCGCTGATTGAGGGTAGACGGATAATGAAGGGTATGGGAGCCGTTTGAGAACTAAACTGTCTAGTCTTTCGGTCTGTCGTGTCTAGTCTAGGCACATCCCAACCGGCATGCAGACAAGATCGTAACACACATCTTCAAACATTTGAAGAACGGAAAAGCCACAGCCACAGGTAACAACGACACGACGTATCCCGGCGAGGCGGTGCATCTATCGAACGAGTCGCGGTGCAGGGTTAGGTCAAGCCAGGTGGTAAATTGCCAATGAGGTGGACGGACCAAGTCAGAGCAGCCGTGGATGACCGCTTGCACGTATGCATAAAGAAGGCAGCCACTAGCGAAGAATGCCGATGAATAGTAATGAGGGTCACTTCCACTTCCGCTGAAGAATTATGACGACCACGACCACCCTGCCAAGTTTACTGACTAAAAAGAGGAGATACGACCACGTAAAATTATTATAAAGTCTGAAAACCATCGTATATCTGAGAAATTTTGCGTTTTTATTTGTAGTTATGGAAAACGGCAATGCAATCCTAGACGCAGATGGACTATATTCCATAACTTAAATGGTCAAAACCACTACACTATGTCGGTCTAGGCAGGTTGTCACTGCCCAGTTTTTCATAAAAAGAAACATATAATTCCCTTTCAATCAAGTAGTGGCTACAATAATAAAAGGTCGAAGTTAGTATCGCATAAAGAACATGCCTTAGATACACATTAAAAAATACACTTAAGATTTTGAAATATCACCTGCTGGCCTGGATTTTCACCGAAATGAAATAATAATAAGCCGAAATGATAAATCAATCCACTGACATGAAACAATTATGCACCGAAATTCTCATCACTCACCGAAATGATTTTTTTTATCATTTCGGTTAGTTTTATATCATTTCGGTTGACAGTTTAGGCCACCGAATCAACCGAAATGAAGACACCGAAGTTAAAAACAAGAACAAAAATTGGAATTAAAAGAAAACTATTTAATATAGATTGTTATGAATACTACTCAAATAAACGTAGTAGAAATAGCGTACTTACGAACAATCAATTAAATATACTAGCTCTTTGGAAGACGAGTCATACCCATAAACGGAAATGAAAACAAAGTTGTCCCATGACCACCGAACAGCAATACTTATTTTTTTGGCGGGAACTACAGGCCAGCTGCGCACTTTCTTCCACAACAAGCACTTAGGCGGCACTGGTACGCAAGTTTTAAGCGTATGAGGGGGGAGCTAGAGTTGTTCTATGCAAAAATATGCCTTATAAACTTTAGGTCACCGAAATGAATAGACTTTCTGGGACATATGCGTTTACTCATACCAGTTACTAAACTGGGTAGATATAATTATAAAATTACTTTGTGATAATACCCTCACTATTCAAGATTAAAATAAAAGTAACCACACATCCAAATAATCAATAGTTTTTGTTGGACGAGGGAAATTACACTGAAAAAAGTGTTCTGGACAGCTACCGAAATGATAAAATCGGGGCTTTACTAATTTTTTTTTCTAACTAACTGCAATCCAAATAAAACAATATTTATTGCCTCTTATAGGCAACGACCTCTTCTACATAGAAAAAAATATTAGAACTGTAAAGCAACGTTTTACACTACCGATTTCATCCGTGCCGCGTGAATTTTTCAAATGGGAAATCCACCCAATAACTCGCGCCATCGGAACTGAATCAGCTATGATTCATGAAGTGAATGCGCCGTTATTGCTGGAAGCACGGAGTATATTGTCGATACTCTGATCCCGATCGGCCGAAAATACCAGTGACTCACTAATTTATTGATTAGTATAATTGTTTTCCCAGTAGGAGTGGTCCCGACAAACCTACGACAAGCAGGATTGTAAACTTCGTTAGAGCTGCGAGCAAATACAACTAGGTACTTGTACATAATTATTACCTAAGAGAGAGGCAAACATTGTTGTCGTTTTGAACGTTTCGTTTAAATTTTCAGTAACTCAGTTGCTTTTTAGGGTTTCGTACCAAAATGGTAAAAAGGAACCCTTATGATGTGACTCAGTCTGTCTGTCTGTCACAGCTGGATATTTCGAGAAGTACTAGCTATCAACTTGAATTTGGAAGTTTTAGATGACGTTTGCCCAACTATTTTGCAAATAAGAGAAATAAAAATATTTATATTTAATATCAAAGATATCATATGAAAGAGCGCTGCTTGCACATTCTCAAAAAAAAATTTTTTAGGCCATATAGTTTTTGACTTTTGATGAATAATGTAACAAAAAAATACCGTTACCAAAGAAACACAAAAAAATGTAAAAAAAAATCCTGAATACACTATAAAATAAATAAACTTCCAATCGTCAGATTTTGTAATTTTCAATGACAGTGATATGATTTTTTATGCAAAAAGGATAGCTTTTTTTTGATCTAACACAATAACCGAGTACATGTTTAAATGATCCAGTATTCCAGAAATCAATGAAAAATTATTTAATTTCGTCTTTCTGGCGAAGCGACAATTAAAGCTATGCATCAATTAACCATATTCTAAAGAGATAGTAAAAGAGTAGATTTCGTGAACTGCCTTGTCTTAAGTTAAAAAAGTATGAAAACATGTTGTACGCTTGTAGCATGCGCAGCAAGCGCAAGGTTGGTTTTCCCTCAATTGTTTTCTAAAGATGTCTAAATAAAAAGTCATTTTATCAATCAATCAACTTTTTATAAAAATAATACTTAATTTTTATTGTAGTCTATTTTATGTCCTACCAGCTTACTACTGTTGATTTTAATTATTTTTTTTCCTTAAACTGCTTTTACATAAAAACCATGTTGGCTGGTTGGGAGGAAAAGTGCTTCCGAGCTGGTAGACTGTCCTTATTTCTTAACAAGGGTCAAGGAAAACCACGTAAACAGATCGATGCAGTGCGCCACGGGACTTACCATTAGGTTATCGCGATGCAAAAGCTTGGAAGCCCAACGCGGCGGCAGAAGTTTTATTCGATGGATGGTTGGAATATTTTAGTTATGTTATTATTAAGTATACATTACTTATAAGATTTTCTTAAGCTTTCTTTTATAGTAATATGATTCGTTTTCATGGTCCTGACATTAAAAGAAAATTGTATGTTTTTTACAGTACCGGAAAATTTGTAATTTGGCTTTAGAAAGCTAGAAAGCTAAGAATGTCTTAACATCTGAGTAGGTCTGTAATTTAGCATTAGATTAGGGACAACTTATACATATAAAGTATGTAGGTATACAAGGTGTTACAAAAGTACCCCTAATGCCGAATATGGTAGATAGGGACCATCAAACTGAACAACTTTTACTATGGGACCAACTCTGAAATCGCGAAAAAAAAATCAGCTGTTTCATACAAAAATTAAATCGAAAATATCAAAATGTATGAAACAGCTGTTTTTTTTTCGCGATTTCAGAGTTGGTCCCATAGTAAAAGTTGTTCAGTTTGATGGTCCCTATCTACCATATTCGGCATTAGGGGTACTTTTGTAACACCTTGTATATATATTTTCAAGTTTTAAACTAATCAAAAGACTTAAATATTTATATAATTATATCAGCTCATACATTAAGTAATGTTTGACAAAACCGTTTCGAATGTGACGTTTTCATTGGACTGTGTTTTGTGTATAATTCTGTTAGTGCAGCTGTTTGTGTATAATGCCGTAGGTAAGACTATTTCCACGTGTCGACGAGGATGTATACACTTACTTAATGTGGATATTTTAAGGACTTTTGGATACTTTAAAAGTCACCACAGTCACCTTAGGCTTGTTTTATTATGTTCCCTTTTCATAGTGAATATGAAGATTGAAAAATAGTTTTTCTCTAATATAAGAGCCGTGCTCTTGTTGGTGAAGTCTTAGTATAAATCATGATTTTTTTCTTAGAAAATTATAAACATTGAATGAAGTCTTGGAAAATAAATCGGGAAGTACCTATGTCTCTGTCTCTGTCTTTGTCTCTGTCTTTATTCAACGTAATTTTTGTTAAATACAAAACCTGAAAACTATTAAATTGTTGATCATTATGAACAAAATTTTGTTGTTACTTAAAGAAAAAAAAATGTTTCAGTTAAATTGTTTCATACATTTTACCAGAGTTCAATAAAAAAATTGTATAGCATTTATAATTTTTTTCACTATTTCAGTTTTCATACAAAAAGACGTTCATAACTCTACAAATGGTCTTCAGGTTTCGTAACAAAAATTACATTGGAAACTGTAGTCGTGTAGTGTAACTCTATATTCTTTCGTGTATGTTGGTGTCGGAAACAAGATAAGTTCTAATCTAAAGGAGAAAGAAGTAATTGCTTAGTTGTTATAAGTACGGTTGCGTGGGTGGGAATATAAATCAATATCAAGTGTCACCTTTGTCTAATCCTTTGATTATCCATACTAATATTGTAAATGCGAAAGTAACTCTGTCTGTCTGTCTGTTAAGTTTTTTGTCTAGACGGCTGGACCGATTTTGACGAAATTTGGTACGGATATATTATGTATATGGGACCTTGGGGAAGGACAGGTTACTTTTGATCCCACTGCACGATATAACCTGCTAGTTGTTTTAAAAATAATCAAATCATTAGGTACGTTATGCTTGTAGTGAAAGACAGAAAATACCATAATGTTGCATACATGGCGACAATGTTTTTTTTAATGTAAGTCACGTGCTGAAATTGCGCGGCAGATGACCTTTGTGATAGCCGAAGAGACAGTTAACATATTATTATACATAATACCGGAACGGAAGGTTGTATTTGAACACACTCTATTATAATGTAACAATTTATTATCTGGCATAGGTACATAATAGGAGCGTAATTATATTTTCTGACATATGCTCCGAAATATTGTCATTTCATTTGAAAAATGAATGCAGGATTTTCCACATGTAAAATAACTCCCAAACGCGGCAATATTTTTTATTATAATTATGAAATTCATTTTATTCCGCCCCTCCCGTCAGTAGGGGTTATCACTGCGAAGTGCGATGGTATTTCTTCAATTTTCAATAGGCAGGGGAAATTCGGATTAAAATATAAAAAAAAATATTGTGATTGCTGTACCCAAACCACTTATTTTACTAGAATTTCCTTTAGTACTTTCATAACACAGAAAAAACCGGATATTTCTCGAATAATAACTTTACATTTTAAGCCACAGTAAATACTGATTGACAGTACATTTACTCCTTAACTTAACTTAAGAGAGCGTAGTCTGAACACTAGCGCCACCATTGGAAAAAAAATCATAGTGCTTAAATAATGTCAAAATCATAAATTATCTCTCTGTACTCACTCCGTAGAAGCTTTGTGGTTCTTTTTATCGCTTAAGCAATATTTTCTATCCTGTCGTTTAGTTTAATGGAGATTTTTTGCCATAAGTGGCCACTTTTAACACTAAAACTCCATTTAACTAAACGACAGGCTAGAAAATATTGTTATTGCTAGTGTGCAGACTATGCAGCCTTAACCTTCGCTCCTTGGCGAGATGTCACAAAATTAATCCCTCTTGGTGGCGCCACTGTTGCTGGAGACCTTTGTACGGGCATTTACCCCCCTATTTTCCCATCTATTTTAAATTATATCTTAAAATGGTTGATACTAATTAAATTTATTTCAAAAGTTGGACAGTAAACGAATTAAAGATTGAAGAAAATAAATATGTGTTGGAAGAAAAATTGATACCAGTGATGCTTGCTGAAAACAGTATTTTTGTATACTTTTTTTATTCTACAGTGCCTATAATACTGTTTTTAACAGTATAGTTGGCAACCCTATACCTAACTGCTATTTTCAATCGATCAATAAAGCAACACAATTGGTTACGAAGTAATATTATAATATAGAGTCAAAATGGAATGAGGATATCAAAACAAATTATTCTTGATTTATACTCGGTGTCTAAAGCTTGCATGGTTTTGATTTCCTCCGATGTTTATAAATATTATGCTATGATATGAGATAAACATAACCGTAAGTAGGGTACCTACCTATTTATATCTTTGATCCTAAAATATCTCATTTTATACAAAACTATTTGGTAAATCTATAATAACCATGAAATAAAGTGCTGTTTGTTGGTATGTGCATCATTTGAGTTGAGGACCGTTGTCTTATGTTGTGTTTTAATTTTAAAATCTTTGTAACCTAGTCCGAATTAAGGTTTCTGCGGAGAGAAAAATCTGTAAATTTGCCGGGAAATTCTTGAAATCAGCGAAAACTAAACTACTTACCTGTTTTAAGGGTGCCGTAGTCAATAAGGAATCCCTATAGTTTCGCCATGTCCGTCTGTCAGTCCCCAGCCTAGCTCATAGACTCTTAGTACTAGAAAGCTATACATTCGATTGATTAATAAATCACGCCGACAAAGTGGTGAAGTAAAATTTTGAAATATTTTTTTATTTTGGTTACCTCCCCTACACGTTTTCTATAGGACCTTTGATGAACTTTATGAAATTCGTTTTAACAGTTCACGATTTTAACAGTTGATTTTAACCTACTTATGCGAAATTCTTTATTTCAGTTGTTTATATTCAGTTTTTTTTATTGAATTCGGAATACAGATTCACAAAACTATCACAAACTAATCATTGAAGTTTTGGCAGGACATACAATTTAAACAAATGCGAGAAAAAAAGACTCATTTATAACAGAAAAAAGATAAATAGCGTTTTTTATGATATACAAGGTGTTACAAAAATACCCCTAAAAAAATCAGCTGTTTCATACAAAAATTAAAATCGAAAATATCAAAATGTATGAAACAGCTGATTTTTTTTTCGCGATTTCAGAGTTGGTCCCATAGTAAAAGTTGTTCAGTTTGATGGTCCCTATATACCATATTCGGCATTAGGGGTATTTTTGTAACACCTTGTATAGCTGGAGTAAATACCTAACTCCAGCTAAATATCATAAAGTTATTAAAATTATGAGGCGGTAAATCATCTTTTCGATGTATATAATATGTATTCGTCATTGAACTGTCCAATTGTTCATTACAACATACTCGTAGATAGCAGTTTAAAATAGCAAAAAACTCTTCGCATAAATATTGCGGGGCATTATTTTATTACCTTTGTACCTACTTACCTATAATAAAATCCCAAACTTATTTAGCTAAAGAATATAATTATTTAGCTAGAATATAACACATATTTGAAAATAAAAAGTATTTTTTATTTGATTTAAATATGGGTGGGTTTCATAGTGTAGGTGAGCATTAAGAAAGGATTTTTAAAAAATTATTTAGTGAAATAGGGGATGAAAGTGTGTATGGGAATTTGTAGATGAATGTTTTTTTTAATTTAAAACAAGTGGCTGAAATGTATTAATGTGATATATTTTTAGAACCGGCTCAGAAAGCCCTTTAATTTGTTACCAAACACGATAGGTAGTAGAAAAAAGAAATTTGATCCCGTAAAAAAATTGACACCATAACACCTCTCCTAAAGGAGCTTTTTTAAGAACTGCGTCTCAAAAAACATGTTTTGACCTCAAATTAATATAAGTGTGCCAAATGGCTACCCTGTACATCGATTTGTTTTCCATTGATTTTGAGCTCGGTACGCCGTCCTCCTTTTAATTTTTTTAACAGGGCTACTTAACAAGTCGAATACGCAAGATTGGCAAGATATACCTATATGTTCCTCTTTTTCGTTATTTTTAATATTTTCGTACAAGGAAATTTGTTTCATTTCACACTTATAGTTTGTTTATTACAGTTATATCAGGTCCTTGCTCTACATAGAGACTTAAGTATTTAAATAGATAATCTCCAGCCTCAAGGAGCCATGAAAATATGCATTACATACCTACCTACATTAAAATGTCTATATCTCGCTGTAAACTTTTTATTGTGGTTGTAAATTCTTAAAGAGTTGAGATAATATTAGATTTCAGATGCTAAAGAAACGATTTAAGAAAGCACACGCGAGGTTTTTTGTTCTTTAAATATGAAGAAACTGACTGACGGACTGATTGAAATATCAGCGCACTAGCTAAACTATAAATCTAGTATTTTATATAGACACAAGTTTCTAAACTTGAAATTAAAAAAAAAGACGTTTTGAATAGCGGAATTCCACGCAGATGAAGTCGGGGAGACGGCTGCTAGTTGGTACATCTATCTATCTATGTTATCTATCAACATGTTACAAAAAGGGTATGATTTTATCAATTACGTAATAAATGCATTTTCAGTGACCTAAAAATAATATTTGTTCCTAAAATAGTAGATCTGTCACTTAAATTTGATCACCAAATAATATAAAAACGCTTACCTAAATATTAATTAATAATTACTTGGAAATAATATCAATCATCAAATAATTATATTGGGTTTCTAAACAATAAAAGTGTCACTAAAACTGAATCACCAAACAATTAAAAATGTTTATCTAAAAAATATATTTGATCATTGAAAAATAATATTAATTTATTACATAATTCAACTAAAATTTGACAATATGGGTACAATTAATTAAATTAAACTACAATAGGTTTTAATCATATAATTTACATTTATAATCGAAACAAAAACACTACTTATCTAAAACTAAACAAAACACTGCAGTCAAGTGCGAGCTGTGCGAGTTAGTTAGGTATATTTGTTACCGGCCAAACCCGATTTTAAGGACAAACTATAGTTTGGCCTAGGTTAAACTAGTTCTTCCTATACGCGATGGGATTAACTGGTATAGCCTAGACCAAACTAGTTTGTCCTAAGCCCAATAGGATAAACCAGTTTAGGCTAGGGCAAACTAGTTGATCCTGATATAAGCATTATGGCCAAACTAGTTGATCCTGATATTTATGGAGTGGTCTAAACACTAACCTACCTAGTGCATTTAAATTTTCACAGCCCGCCAATTTGACTCCGCCCCTACTTAGGAATTTTTCTATTAATTAAGTGACACATCTATTATTTTGATGATTGAACGATTAAAATGATACTAATAGTTTGTTGATTAGATTTATAAGGTGATAGATTTACTATTTTAGGTACAAATATATTATTGCTGCCAGGGACTTACTTTTTAGAGGACAGATCTTATATTTAGGCTATAGAAAAAAGTGATCAAACTATAATTTAAGAGACATATTTACATTAATACGGTGATTTATACTTAGAGACAGTTTTGATAAATATGATGACTAATATATTTCTTGGGGATAGATATTATAATTTGGGTATTGCAGATTAGTGACACATCTAAACTTAGGTGACAGAAAATATTGTTCCCTTACAAAAATACCCCTAATGCCGAACATGGTATTTAGGGATCATCAAACTGAAAAACTTTTACTATGGGACCAACTCTCAAATCACGAAAAAAAAATCAGCTGTTTCTCATACATTTTGATATTTTCGATTTTAATTTTTGTATGAAACAGCTGATTTTTTTTTCGTGATTTCAGAGTTGGTCCCATAGTAAAAGTTGTTCAGTTTGATGGTCCCTATCTACCATATTCGGCATGTAATTCAAAAAAGAATCCCTTTTCCCTATGTCACGGCATCACGCGTGAATGGCTGGACCCATTTCGCTAATTCTTTTTTTTGTTGTTTTTGTTATTGTCAGGAGAAGGTTCTTGTAAAAGAAAAATTAAGAAAATTGCGTGGAAAATTAGAAAATTTAAGAATGTTAACCACCATCTTAAATTATTTCTAATGTAACCTTAGCGCTTCTGACAATTTGAACTTTTTAAATTTAACCTTTTTTGACAATTTAAACTTTTTTTAATGTAACCTGATGACATTTGACATAACATTGACAGAATGCGTGCTGCAAATATCGTCAAAGAGGATGTAAAAAAAAGTTGTATCTGAAATATTTTTTTTACTAATTATACCAATTCGAAATCAATATTCATATAGTTAAGACTGGACAACGTCTGTCGGGCCCGCTAGTGCAATTATAAAAACTTTTCAATATTAATTAGAACAAATGTGGTTATATGGGTGGAACAAAGGGAAATTACATAGCTAGCATGTTTTCTTTCAGCCAATTGCAGTAAATGGTGTCACCGCTAAACTAAATTACACCTATTACAGTTTGTTGACAGAAGCAGCTCCCTTTTACCATTAGTTCATTACTAGTTGTTAATTTTTTAAAATAAATGAACACATAACGATGTAGTATTGGTGTCAAAAACTACATAATATATTGACAACACTGTACTTGAACTAATGTTATTATTAAAACGACATTACTGAATCAACAAGTCACAAAAGGTTTGTTCTATTACAAGAAGAAAATTATACGCTGCATGCATTTCATATTGTAATGAAAAAAAAACGTTAAATGTAAGTACCGATGCAGTTAGAAAATAACCTGTATCTTAGCCAGTAAACCGAGGAAAAGCAGGAAAAATAATGAAATTTCTGACCTTAGATAGTGTTTTCCTTGAAATTAAAATTCGCATTATTTCAATTTCCGTTACAAAAATAATGAATTTTTGCTTGATTTTCGCAATGGTGCTTATCTGTATACAGGATGTTTGGTAATAGCCTTAAAGCTGAATGTGGTAGATAGGGTACATGCACTCAACCCTGGAAAATTATTATAAACCCTGAAAACCACCACTTTTTGCAGATTTTTTTTCTCATATGATAAACTGCATGGTGGTAACCTTAGACCAAAATTGTGTTTTGCTTTTGCCCATTAATGGGATGATTAAAGTATACAATAGTCTATTTTCATCTAGGGTTGTCATTTTGCATTCTTCCATATAAATAAAAAAACAAAAATTCTCAGCTATGTGGCGGTTTTCAGGGTTTATAATAATTTTGCTGTGTTGTATGTATGGTACCCTATTTACCATATTCAGCTTTATAAGTACGAAAAGTCTATATATAAAATTCAAAGTCTTGACTGACTTGACTGACTGATGACAGCCCAAACCGCTGGACCTAGAGCATAGAAATCCTTTAACCAGAATAGTAAGTATTTTATGTTACACACAGAATAAATAAAAATACAAATACACACTCACTTACACGTCAAACTTACATATTATAACACCCCTATTTTCGCTTCGGGGTCTAAAATACTTACCATACAAGACAATTATTATACTTATAAGACTTATTTAGTTTCTGAAGTAACGATTTTGTATCCTTGCTTATAGTGATTTTTATCATAATATCTGCTGTTGCTGTTAATCAGTTTAAGCAAACATTATAAATATATTACATAATTATGTATGAGTAAATGACATTATTATAAACGGCTTAATTAGTCAGGCTTACCAAACAAAACTTCTGTGCGGCTCGTTCAGTTATTCACAAGATTTTCCTCGTAGCCAGATAAAAACAGTTTTGTTGCACATTCTTTTTATAAATCGTCCTTTTATAACAGACTAGCTTGCGCCCGCGCCTTCGTCCTCGTAGAAATTCGAGAAAATCCTTAGGTAATCTTAAACCAGTATAAAATGTATTTTATTTTTTAATTTCATCAAAATCCGATTAGCCGTTTTTACGTGGTTCGGCGGGTGCACCAAGCGCACTGCCTCGCGAGGCAGGACGTTTGCCACGTGCAGCGCTGCCGTCCATAAGCAATAATGCCGTTATCTACGAAAATGAATTTTCGAGTTACGCGGGATTTAAGATAAAATGGATGCTATTTGATAAATAAACCAGCTATTTACAACTTTGAGGTATCATTGAAATGGTATTTGAGGGAACTTTACAATGCTTTTATTTTCACAAAGAAATATAAAACAGTCATGGAAATATTTAAAAAAATATGTTTGTAATTAGTATTATTTTATTTATTTGTTTATATAAACATCACTAAAATGTCGTTGACGTTATAATAGCGACATTTTAGCGTTTGATTTCAGATTTATTTTATTGGCTTGTAAAATACTAGATATCGCTTTATAATTGCTTTACTAAAATGCCACTAAGTACCTTAACGGCATTTAAGCAAACTTTTGTTTTCTGGTCACAAGACATACCTACTTAACTTTAATGCTACTATAATAATTTATCGGCATTTAAGACAAGCTATTTAAGTGTAAAATTATCCAGTTGTATTTGTAAATATATTTTTTTATCTATTGCAATGATACATTGCAGTTAACTTTCAAACCTTTTTAGATAATGGCAATTTAGCTTAGTAAACATTTTGTGATAACTGAGAGAATCCAACAAAATGTATTTAAGGATCAAAAATAAAACATGTGCATCTGAACTGAGAGCCCATTTTTTTATTTAAATCGTGGCGAATCTAACTGAGTCTTATAGGGGATTTCGCGAAAAAAACAAAAACTGAAAGCATAGGTCCAAAAATTTCTAAAACGTGAATTAAAACTTTTATAACCGAATGTGTTGGGTCCTCAATCCAGACAGTTGCAATAAGAGGCATAGCTTAGATCTCAGAAAGTACCATCTCTCTGTTAATAATTTTCATTTTAGAATTTACTTAAGAATTTCTAACATCGTTTCAGAAATTTTCAACTCGCTATAAGATGGCATAACAGATCTAAGGCTGTTTAACTAGGGCCCTCAGTTCAAACATATCTGAACTGAGAGCCCAAGATAGAATCTTCGAAACATTAGTTTTAACTAAAAAAATACAATAAAATTACGTTTTTATCATAAAGTGTAACACCTCAGTGAATTTCTAAAAAAGAAATATTCGTTAAAAAGTTATTGGTTTAATAGGTAAGTGAAAACTAAATTTCTTAAAACCTCTGAACTGAGAGCCCAACTTTTTCAGCTATATTGACTTGACTAAAACTTAGAGAATAATGAAAATTACACCAAGTTCTTTTAGAAATTCTTTATTAAAAATTGATATATCGTTCGTTGTTCTTAATACAGTACTTTAATAAATGCATTTTAAATTGTTTGTATGAGCAAAATTTGTAGTGTCCATAATGTTATTTAAAGTAGGTAAGTATTTACAAAATATAAAAATACAAAAAAATAAAGATCAATCGGAATGTAATAAAAGAAATAAAACTTTTTATTTTTAACTTATTTTCAGTAAATATAGTTTAGGACAAAAAGATGGTAAGATATTGTCAAAGTTTTTTATAATAAACATGTGGGCACCCACATATAAATACCACGGTACCACAGAATTAATAATAGTACCTACTGAACGATATACAAATATTCACACTTCACACACATAAAAACACACATAATCAAGGCTTTAAAGTTACCTCGTTTCTATGAAAATCGACTGGTATTTTTAATTATCCGTCCACCACTACACTCATATGTATATATATATATAGATGTAATAAAATAGGATAATAGGGATCACTATATGATTTTCCATACAAAGAAGCTAATTTCGGAAAGGTTTTTATATGATAAATTCAATCAGATAAGAAAGTTGTCGTGTTTGAAATCAGTCTTTGATTATCGTCTCTGAGCACAATTTGACAGTGGGACTCGCTTTTAGAATTGTACAACCTTTTACTGAATTTTAATACAAAATATGAATTTCAAAATGTAATATTTTTATTTCAACGTCAATAAACGTCGAAATTATAGAAAATTGTTTGAAATTATATAGTTCTAACATGATTGTTATTTTTTTTTAATTCGTTCTAAGTTAAAAAGACACCCAAGAGTTTTCTTCCGTAGACAAAGCTCTCTCGAGCTCGAAATAATTACTATTATTGCCATGATAAAACTTAATAGTGTCACCGGTACTTTACATTTATTACAATAAATAGCGTTTTAAATAGCATTATCATTTTTTGTAAAGCACTGTTTCTTTCTATACCGAAAGGTAATGCAAATACATTATAACCGAGTTCGTGTAGAGATCAAAGTGGCTATATGGATATAGATATTTTTACACTTTCACCCAGAAGGGTTCGTAGCAACCTTCCTAGGCGCGAAGTTTGTCTTCCTTTTATCAAGAAAATTTTGAGAAAATGACACAGACTACTAGCGAACTTGTTAATTTAGTAGTCTGTTGAAACTGACGAGAAAATTACGAAATATCGAAATCAACGTTTGAAAATAATTTTAATTTACGTTTCAATAATAAAAATAATAAAAACTATATTTGGGAATAATGTGTGGTAATTTTGTTAAACAATTCACTTAAAGGATACTATGAAGTAAGATGTAGGTCAGTCCTAAAAATAAAATATGATTTTGTATTACAAGGGTATAATATACCCTACAAATTTTTAGTCCTATAAAAAATGAAAATGCATTTTTTCTTAAAGTATGGTATTAAGAACAACGAACGATATATTAATTTTTAATAAAGAATTTCTAAAAGAACTTGGTGTAATTTTCATTATTCTATAAGTTTTAGTCAAGTCAATATAGCCGAAAACGTTGGGCCCTCAGTTCAGAGGTTTTAAGAAATTTAGTTTTGACTTAACTATTAAACCAATAACTTTTTAACGAATATTTCTTTTTTAGAAATTCACTAAGGTGTTAAACTTTATATAAAAACGTAATCTTATTGTATTTCTTCAGTTAAATCTAACATTTTGAAGATTCTATCTTGGGCTCTCAGTTTAGACATGTTTGAACTGAGGGCCCTAGTTAAACAGCCTTAAATCTGTTATGCCATCTTCTAGCGAGTTGAAAATTTCTGAAACGATGTTAGAAATTCTTTAGTAAATTCTAAAATGAAAATTATTAACACAGAGATGGTACTTTCTGAGATCTAAGACTAGGTACTCTAGTGAATATTAAACGCAAACTACGTTCACTAGAATATTAGTAGGCACAGTGTGAATTTTCGAGTAATCCTGCGCAAATGCAAGAAGACGTTACTTAGGGCTCTGAAGATTCTAGATTATAATGAGACAGAAGTTTTTCTAAAGTAGTTTGGTGCCTAATGGTTAAAATAACCGATCCCAAGATTATATTTTATCGTAGGGTT
Organism: Catoptria pinella; assembly: GCA_963556745.1. Lineage (NCBI taxonomy): Eukaryota > Metazoa > Arthropoda > Insecta > Lepidoptera > Crambidae > Catoptria > Catoptria pinella. The sequence goes on along the minus strand of OY750774.1, from coordinate 7,965,624 downwards.
AGGCAAACAGTAGCTACTACATTTTACCCTCCTAATTTAGTATCTTTACAAATTTTTGGTATTTCGTTCTTACTTGTAAAAGTCACCATCACTTACAAATACATGCATGCGCGTCTTACACACACACACACACACACACACACACACACACACACACACACACACACACACACACAAATCAAATAAATATAAATAAACAAAATATATGTAATAATAAAAATTAACTCCAATAGTTAGTAGGGATATTGTTAACTTAATTTCTTTTTATTTCTTTAATAACATACATTATGTACCTATTGTTATGGGAGAGCGGTGCCACCTAATACAGGTATTATTATATACCTACTAGGTTGGTTCCAGTCTCGGATTATTGTTTTTACTGATTTTGTATGAAATAAACATTTTTAATTTTTTTTTTTTTTTTAATCCTGCGCAAATTTATACTTACGTAATATTTGACGCCGACAAAATGCTCGGGAAGACGGCAGGTATGATGAAACGCACGCCCGTCGAGGACATGTATATCCTCGTGGACATACTAGTTTGTCATACCAGTATGGCCACGAGGATATACATGGGGATGGGTCCGGCGCAGGAGCTTGAACGGGGGTCCCGTTCAAGCTCCTGCGCCGGACCAAATCAATCACCGACGCCGGGCGGCGAGTCAAACCAAGTACTGCAGTTGACGGTACTTTAGTGTAGTAACGTGGGATAACCGCATTTTAGTTATGATTTCAATGCAAATATTTACAGTGTTAGTCAAATTTTGTCATTAAGCATGAGTGCACAAATTGTAAAATTCGTATAATAATTTGGCAAATAAATTACTAAATTGCCGTTAAGATCCTTTAGTCGCATTCTAGTGTAACATTTTCATTTATCGGCATTGTAGTCTAGAGTCGTTATTTTACAAGTTTGACACTTTGTATGACTATAATACAGTAAATGTATTTTAATCGCGCTGTAGCTTACAAAAATCAGTTTACCGGCAATCAAGATATGCAATTGAGAAGAAAAATATTTTTTGACGGCATTTTAACTATACAATTGTAGTTAGAGGCATTGTTGCTGTGTATGCATAGGAAAATCAGTCATATAACGGCAATTTTCTTTTAATTATTTCAGAAACTAAATAAGATAGGAAAATATGACTTAGATAGGTCGATAGAGAATCGTTTTTTGATTACGATGCCATCAAAAAGTGAAAATCGAGCAGATGTTGGTTAACGGCGTTTTAGCTTATGGACGGCAGAGCGGGTCTCTTTGGCACAGAATAGATATAAGTACTCTCTCGGGCTGCCGCCAAAAAATAACTTTGTTTCTATTAATTTTATTAAATGTGATATATGTAATGCTCTTTTCATTGTTGATATTGAATTCGAGGGGTGATAATGACGCAAAATTAACAAACAAAATGCAACTCGGTACGTATTAGATACAAATAAATGTACGTAATACCTGGGTGCGGCTACATCGATCGCATTTCATCGTATTCTCCCATTACTGTTGTAGCCCGATGAGGCAATAAATTGGACACTACCATTTTACCTCATAAGACCAAGTTTGAAATGACTTAATTAGGATCAAATTTGCGTCCGTAAAGAATTTTACGAAGGGTTTTAGTAACTCTTTTTTAGCGTTCAATCAAGTTAATCACGTCCTTTTTTGTTGTAAATACGGCATCCATAGAGATAAGAAATAAAGATAACAATTAATAAGCCACGAGTGTAGGAAAACGGTATCAAGTAAGCTACACTTGACTTGAGCGTCACGCGAGTGCCGGCGAGCCTGCCACGCCAGACAGGGCTGCTCATTCTGATTTAAAAAATCTAAACTAACAAAATAAAAGGCTGGCAGCGAGCAGCGGCCTTATTCAAGAGAGAAATTTGCCAGTATAGCAGCAACATGCAACGATATTTCTGTCAATGAACAATATCGCTTGTTTACCTACTTTTTGTAGTCTTGTCATTTCGATTATTATTTACTATTGTACATAGTTATTAGATTTTCGTCGTGGTTGTGGCGCGATCGGCATTCTAACCTCAGAGGAGCATCTGTTTTGGTCTGTCTTCACCGAGTCGCTTTCACTTTAAATTTTATCCAACTTTCAAGACAACTTGCGTCAAAACGCATGCAATATTATTTGAAATTTTGAGATTTAAGCATTCACTATGCTATTTTTATATAATACTAAATAATATACTAGAAAAAATAGGACTCGCACCAGATCATGTTCTCGGACGGGAATCGAACCCACGACCTTTGGATATCCGGTCCAATGCTCTGACCGCTGAGCTACCGAGTCACTAGTGAGAACGTCGAATTTTCTTCTAGTATATCAACTCTTACGCTGCAAGCCAGCGCCATCTCACCAATTTAGAAGGAATTAACCTCGACATTCAACTGAACATCTTTCCAGATATTTTTTTATATTATTTAGTATTGCATGCAATTTGATTGCCTCCTAACCGTGCGGTTTCACTTTCAACTTTCTGCCATACGACGTTTTTTAGAGAAGATGGGGCATGCGCTTTGCCTGCCATGAGGCATGCCTTTGTTGAAAGCGCAAGAGAAAAGCGAAAGCGCATGATCAGCGTGCGCTATTGAATCCCTTGAGGCATGCGTCAGATGAAAGTGAAATGGAACGGGAAAGCGATCATATGAGACAGCTTTTTAACGATTATACCAAAGCAATAACAAAAAAAACTTTAAATGTAACCGAAATAATGACAGCGTTCCAGTTTTGGTTTTATTGTTATTAGTAGCGATGGGGTCCCCGCGAGAGTAAAGAGAAAAGTTAGGACATGTTCCACCTACTGCTTAATGCAAATGAACTGATAGTATGAGTATAAAAAAAGTATTCCGCACGTGCTATTACCGAAAATTTGCATGTTTTTTAGTCGTAATCGAATGAGTCTGCATTAATTTATTCGTTCTCATTGACCGATAAAATCCTTAAACTAGGGTGCTGCATACCTCGTGCTCACATAAAATATTCAATTAATATTATTTTTGCTCTCTTTTACTGACTTTATATATTTGATAACACTACATTTGTCGCAGATAATTATGAATGAAAAATGACTTCCTTTAAAAACTGTCTCCAAGTATCTTTTTTAACAAATGTGTACTTTTATGAACTCTTCCGTTGTTGATCAGCATTATATTCTATCTATACCACACTAACCAACACACACAAGGGCATCGTAATGAGAGGTATAAAATTAGGACTTTAAAAAAAAATTGGTCCGTAATAAATTACATTGTAACCGGTATGCGTAATATGTTAAATACACAGCCCTAGGGCGTTGGCGGATTGGACTTCCCGCGGCCGGGGCGAACCGGCGCAAACCAGCATGCACCGCCGCGAAAGCCTTCGGTCACTCGCGTTGCGATACTTGCGATGCGCCCGACCGACGACGGGGCGGCGGCGCGCGGCGGCTTGGATCGAGAATCGAGACCCACTCGCAAAGCTCACATGACTCAACTCGGTGACTCACACATCACTTTTTTTCGGTTCCCGGCGAGGAGTTTATTACGTAATCACATACTACCAAAATTCCCAAAAAAGTTGGGCTTTTCTAAACAAATATAGACATTTTAGTTGCTTGCAATGAATGACAATATCTAACAATACGACTTTGAACTAAATTTTCCAGTATAACTTTACGGAAACTCAAGACATTGAATTAAACCTAAAACTTGTACTAAAGTTCATTAGTTACATTAAACATAAATGTACATCACGCAACACAATCGTATTGAAAGTATCGTTAAGACTATACAACGTGTTACAAAATAACCCCTAATGCCGAATATGGTACTTAAATAGGGCCCATCAAACTGAATAACTTTTACTATGGGACCAACTCTGAAATCGCGAAAAAAAATCAGCTGTTTCATACATTTTGATATTTTCGTAATTAATTTTTGTATGAAACAGTTGATTTTTTTCGCGATTTCAAAGTTGGTCCCATAGTAAAAGTTAATCAGTTTGATGGTCCCTATCTACCATATTCGGCATTAGGGGTATTTTTGTAACACGTTGTATAATACTATAATACTATACAGCTTGCTGTTATTAGCAGTCAAATAAATATTTTAGCTCATCAACAGCTCCAGTCGAATGCGACCTTAGCATTGCTGATGATAGCAGTAGCAGGTGGACGAAGTTTATAATAATTTCTTATCAGATAAATCTAGCGTAAGCATTTATTTTTATGGACTACACAATCAGTACTACAAATATTAACCCAATTTGAAGCGTATGTTTGTAAATACTATTTAACTTTCGCGTTGCATTTTATTAGATTAAAATCACAGGTATTAAACGCGTTTAAACTAAAACATAGGTGTTTACACCTACCTTTTCCAGACGTTTCGACCGAGTTGCATCGGCCGTTGTCACGTGTTTAAACACCTATTTTATTTAGTTTTAATTTAAACTCGTTTAATACCTGTAATTTTAATCAGCTTATATTTGTGTCAACAAGGTTGAAAAATACGAACTACGACATTTTTCAAATACTACATCATCGTAGCAAAAATATTTGCTACGTGTCGTAGCATTCTCAAATAATCAACAATCAAAAAAGTTTAGACAAAAAATAAGATCTGCTTTCTTGAGAAATTATCTCTGCATGGATGACTTCTATTTTATCAGATAAATGTAGCGTAAGATTTTATTTAATAATGACTAGACAATCAGTAAAATACTAACCCAATTTGACGCATGTTTGTGTCAAAGTAAAAAAGACGAACTACGGCATTTTTCTTAAATAGTTACTGTACATAGTAGAAAAAATATTTGCTACGATTCGTAGCATTATAGCAAACAACAAAAAAAGGTTAGACCAAAAAATTAGATCTGCTTGAGAAATAAGCTAATAAAGTGGTAACGTTTTATATCGAAATCAATTAAAATAAACTAAACACAAACTACGAGTATAAATCGATTAAAGGACGACAAAAGTTCTGTTATAGAAGTAAAATATCATTGATTTAATTTTAAAACTGCGTAAGTCCGACTGGGTAAACTTAACAGGAGGAAGAAAAACTGATTATTTTTAATAAGTAAGGTAAAGCCTAACACGGTATTTACTATAGTTATAACAAATTTAAATAATGATTTGTAGTAAATGACAGTTATTTCCAATCGATAGCTTTAACAATTTTGCACTAGATGGCATATTTTAAAATAAAATTTTATATCGGATTTTTTTGGAGTTCGTTTTGTTATATTTTTGACTGAAATGAGAAAAATTGTAGTTAGGTACTGTCATGGCAATCTAATGTAAGTATAAATAAGTGGGAAGCTGAATTGTAATCGCAATCGCAATCCATATTACTGTTGTTATAATGATATCTTATATTTAACATATCGATATCTAGTTAACTTCATTCCTTAACATACACTAGTGAATGCAAATAATAACACATTGGAACAATACATTAAAAACAATGTGTGGATAATCCAGTTTGGAGGTCATGCATCATAACTTCTAGTTTTCAAAGTATTCTTGTGTACAGTTAGGTATTAATTTATCTATATACAACACGTTACAAAAAATTTCCCTAATGCCGAATAGGGTAGGTATATAGGGACCATCAAACTGAATAACTTTTACTATGGGACCAACTCTGAAATCGCGAAAAAAAATCAGCTGTTTCATACAAAAATTAATTACGAAAATATCAAAATGTATGAAACAGCTGATTTTTTTTCGCGATTTCAGGGTTGGTCCCATAATAAAAGTTATTCAGTTTGATGGTCCCTATCTACCATATTCGGCTTTAGGGGTACTTTTGTAACACATTGTATATGAAAATGAATCCCTATTTCCCTATGTCACGGCGTGAACGGCTGGACCTTGAGCGCAGCGAAAATTTTTCTAAGTCTATGGGCTGGACCGATTTCGCTAATTCTTTTTTTGTTGTGTTTGTTATTGTCAAGAGAAGGCTCTTATGAAAGAAAAAATTAAGAAAAATGCGCAGAAAATTAGAAAATTTAACCACCACTTTAAATTTTTTCTAATGTAACCTTAGCGCTTTTGACAATATACACTTTTTAATTTACCTTTTTTGTCAATTTAAACTTTTTTAATGTATCCGTTTGACATAACATTGGCAGAATGGGTGCTGCAAATATCGTCGAAGAGGATGTAAAAAAAGTTGTCTATTTGAAATCAATATTCATAGTTAAGACAGAACAACATCTGTCGGGTCCGCTAGTTATATTATAATATCATTTTTATGCGGAAAATAAATGATGTATATAGCATAGAGGCATGGATGTGTAAAACTTAATAATTCTGCCTACGCTGCAATGAGAACTGGATTGTAAATAACGCTTGATTTATTTAATGTATGTTTAATAACGTCTCTAATTTTGAAAGAAAAAATATTTCCACTACAATCTGCATGTAGGTATTAAGAAACTGAAGACCTTCTGTGAAAAATAAACTCTACTCACATAATTTGTTGACTGAGTGTTGGTTTCTATCTTAAACTTTTAAACATATGCGTCGTAAACGCCTGGGTCAAACCAAATGCGTGTGCGTTGCAGCACATCGCGTTGCGTCGCCTAGCGTGACAGCAAACGACGTTGTAATGTACTAAATGCTATGATATGTCACACCGAACGCGCGACTGATGCGCAGCAGCCGCGCGGCATTCGGTGTGACATTTAGGTACTATCATACCAATACATTACGAGTTGTGCTGTATCCGTGAATAAATGACGTTATTAATAAAATTGTCATAGTACCTAGGCACAAACATATTTTCGAATGCAAACTTAATTAAGTTGAAAATTCCAAATGCGTCGCAAGTAGCTTTATAAAAAAAGAAAATGTTGATAAACTTTAATAATATTGTAGGTATATAGGCACTGTAATATAGGTTGATTGAATATTCCATATTTGTTCCAGGTATAAAGCTGAAAAAATTATGAGGTTTCGAGCAAACATCTCAAATCTCTGCATCTCCATAGAGCTGCTAGAAGTGGATTATAAAACAAATTCTCGGTAGTCCACCGACCAGCATGGAAGGAAACAGGTAATCTACCGCGTGAAGTGAGCAATAGTGTATTCCCATAACGATTGGTGAAGGTCGGCCATTTTGGATTTCCCCTTACTGGAGTAAAAAGTTTTCCTATACACATTAAGAAAATTAACAAGTGATGAAGGTTCCATTTATTTAATTAAAACTTGTTAACACATTGTTGTGGTAGGTTAGTGTAAGGATAACCTGCTGACTGTACAATTTGTTACACTAAAAGCTTTAAAAGTTTTGGTTAATTTGTCCAGAGCTTTTTCCGATGCCATATTTCGGGTATGGTAAGAATGAAAAGGGAGGAATAGTACCCGTTTTTCTTCCAGCGATATTTTTATCGTTTTTATTGTTTTATTAGGGTTCCGTACCTCAAAAGGAAAAAACGGAACCCTTATAGGATCACTTTATTGTCCGTCTGTAAAACTATATACTTAGGTCTATAGTCCCTTGAAACTGTAAAAAAATCAAACTCTTATATTAACGTAAAAAAGCGGCAGTTTATGACACTCTCAACTCAAGAGAATCAAAATTTAAAAGGCTCAAAGGCTCTTTTGGAATATCGTAATAACTTACTACAGGTTCAGAGAAAAGTCTGAAAACTTTACATTTGAAATTAAATCATAAAAATAGTCTTTATTTAAATACCTACAAATTTGTGGGCGATTCTGATTCGCACTTGTCCGGTTTTTTCATACTAGTATTAAGTCTGGTATAAAATATATTCTATTCGATTAGAATCACTGTGCATTAGTTTGAACGCCATAATAGTGACCGCCCGCGACTTCGTCTGCGTGGAAAGTTTTTTGCTATCCCTCGGAAACAGTTATTTTTTTCGGGATGAAAGGTACCCTATGTCCTTCTCTGTACCCTTGACAACGTGTATGCTATGATATATAATATGATCGGTTTAGTAGTTAAGACGTGAAGGCGTAACAAACAAACAAACGGACTTTTGCATTCATAATATTAGTTAGGATAATTTTCCCTACAGATTCACGGTCTCCACTGTGGAGAATGAGAACAAAAAGAATGGCATCCACATGGGAGCCAGCATCATCTCCCGGCCGCTACGCACCTCCGAGGCGGCGGAGCGCGGCGCGCCGGCGCAGCCCGACACGTGGCTGCACGACGCGGGCTGGCGGCGCAAGCGCTCCCTCGCGCAGCTCACCAGGGAGGCCCTGCCTAGAATGGAGAACTACAGAAACTCTAAGAGGGCGCTGAAAAGACCTAGCTTAGGAGAACTTCACGGCGACCATTTGATTACCGAGGAGGTAGGGATGTGTAGTATCTAGGGACCCTAACGCTCCTTCGAGCAGCTCGCCAGGGAGGCCCTGCCTAGAATAGAGATTTTGTCATCACTATGAAAAACATAAATGCTCATAAGAATTATTAGATTCTTGTAATTCGTCACAAAGTTATTTCGTATTTTTTGGAAGTTTTTACTGCGCATACTTAAAGCGTCGTCTAATTAATGAATTTCCGTATAAGTTATATCTAAGTAAACGTACCTATTTTGCTATTCGAATAAGTTTTTTTGTTTTCAAATTATATGCTTACGTTGTAAGACGAGATTCGTAGAGATACTTGCTATTTGCGATAGATGACGTTGGCAAATACTTTGGAGGCTACCAATAGAAACCTTCATAGACCCTTCAACCCATAGACTCAAAAAAATTTTCGCTGCGCTCAAGCTATTTCTATGCTTCAACCCTTGGTAAGAAGTACCTACGATAGTTACAGTGATTTGTCAATTTTGGTGTCATCATTATTATTCGAAATGAAGGTTTAGACTTTAGAATCTCATTATTTTTGACATAACCTGCGTAAACCTAGTCATTAACGAGTCATTTTCATGTTTTTGGCTTCCTTCTATTAAAATATCGTTACACTAAGGCATAAACAAACATAAATTTATATCTATAGACACAGACTAATTATTTTGTGCCTATATTTAGTTTTGAGATAAAGAAACTTACAAAAACTTCTGACGCTATAAGCAATCAAAATTCGTCAAATTGGAAGAATCGAGGTGTGGTCATCCACACCTCGATTCTGAGTTGCAAAGTGGTCCGTGATTAATTCTTGAAAATTAAGCAAATAGGAATGTGTTTAAATAACATATAACATAATATTTGATCGCTTATAAATTTTTAGAGATAACTTCAGAACGAAAAATGTAGAGAAGAGATTTTTATAATCTTTACATTTTTCATTAGAAATAAAACACTTTTTACGGATTACAGCGCGTATATTATTAATTCAGGTGTTGTTTTAGAATTATTTAGTTTGTATTTATTGGTTTTTAGTCCTCCCGTGACCACGGCCCCTGGAAAGGTGTCGAAACGTCGGGAATTCTAAAGACCAATAAATACAAACTAAATAATTCTAAAACAACACCTGAATTAATAATATACGCGCTGTAATCCGTAAAAAGTGTTTTATTTCTAATGAACTGTACGCGCGAAAGTCCTAGAAGTTCGTTTTCGTATTTCATTGCTCCCTTGATTGTATGATTACGATAAAGTTAGTCTTATGACCTGTTACTTAAGGGGCTGACATGAGCCAACTAGCTCCGCCAGTCGATTTTATTTTATTTATTCTAAATAAGCCCAATTTCTTAAAAAAAGAATCAATCAAGGCCTTGTGAATGACGTCTAATGTTTATTGAATAACGTTACAACATTAGAAAATGCGTGCAATAGTTTAAAAACGGGTTTGAACCAACAGTGGCCACTTTTAACAAAATCGCGTTTTAAACTGTTTGAATGCCTTTTCAAACTGTGTAAAGTTGTTAAATAAATAAAACTTTTGGCTAAAATGTGAAGCAAAATTTTTCAAATTCCATTCACATTGATGAAGTCACAAGGGCGTTCTTGCTAGTGCGTTCGAGAATTGACGTAATAATTCATTTCATGAATGGCTCAGCTCAGGTTATTTGCGGCATAGATACCCCGGATCTGGGTCGTCTACTCTATACCCCACGTCCGTTAAGTGAAGTCGGTAATGCATCATATTAGCACTATTTACATTCACGTAGTTTTCCACTGAAAATTTATGTCTTATATTTATTTGTCACGGTGGTGTACCTATATGCACGTGGATAGTACTTTACCTTTACTGTTAGGAAATTCAATATAAACATTTACACAAATACAGTTGACATATGCAACTAAAAATAAATAAATTTATAATCTAATATACTACTTACTCTAATACGATCATCAATGTAGATTTGAACAGCTAAGTACATTTTTTTTTATCAGCCATCTAAAAAGATTTTTTATAAGAAACCAAGTTGATTGCCACCAATTAAAAGACTATATGCCGTTGATTACGACAACTACAGAAGATATAATGAGGCGTGGTGGGGATGCGGTGTGAGCCGGAGTGCGCCGGTTCGCAGCGCAACCCGACGCTAGCGCCTCCACTGGAGAACATTGTGACTTGACTTTAATGACTGTGCTACACCAACTAAATTAAACCAGACTAAGCATTACCTACATTTTTGGTCACTCATCCCATGACAGACCTTTGCGAAAGTTGCTTAACCTCCGCAATCGCAGGGCCAGGCGCTAAACCACTGCGCCACTGAGCTCCTCCTAAATAACATCATAAAGTATCTGTTCTGATGTTGCACGGTCGTCAACATCACGCGTGTACTGTATCTGTGCATTTGTGAACAATCATCGTAGCGCGGACAATAATGAAACAAAACGGCGCAGACGCAGGCCATCCGACGTCCATCAGGTCTGCAAACATGTCACCTGCCAGTCATCAATTCTGTCATGATAATTACGCCATGAATACCATCATTTACGAGGGAACATACACACTAAACACATCTAATTTGTGATTAACAACAGCGTTATTATACACAGAAATTAACACTATGATGAGACACATTATTTTTCCGTTTAAATAACGCAGAATATGGAAAACTAAGTTGTCATGAAAAAGCCTTCAACACACAAATTTTTTAAACATACATGAAAGTATGAATCCAATCTACAGCAACAATTTCTAAACAAGTGCAAGACTTAATGTGGCATTCGTAGACTAAGCAAAAGCTAGTATAATGTACTCGACTTTTTGGAAGAATATCATAATTATCTATTACTAAATAGGGTTTTCAGTTTGTTTTTTGTGTTTTCCAATATATCTTTGTTTTTGTGAAGGAAAGTTTCAATTTGTTAACAATTGATTAATGTTTTAGGACGAAAAGGATCAAAGAGACACAAAATCGCCAACGCCGGCCGTTGGAATCAAATTAGGATGGATTCAAGTAAGATTTTTAGTTGTCCAATATTTATTTACTGGTTAAATGAATACCTATAATTTGCAACGGAAACCTTATTCCCAGGGTGTGTTGATACCATGCCTCCTGAACATTTGGGGAGTGATGCTGTTCCTGCGTATCTCGTGGGTGGTGTCGCAGGCAGGCATCGGCATGTCGCTGGTCATCATCGCCATCTCTGCCGTGGTCTGCGTCATCACCACGCTCTCTATGAGCGCCATTTGCACTAATGGGGAGGTGAAAGGAGGTAAACTCTTAGGGCCAGTCTCACAGATTCCCGATAGCACTATCTTCTGGATTAGCTTAAAAAAGGAACGGAATTTTAATGAAATAAATTCGTCTGTCTAGTAAGTTAATTGATACTTATCTGGAAACTGAAAACTTAATTACGAGTTCAGTAAGAAATAAATCTATACAACATGTTACAAAAATACCCCTAATGCCGAATATGGTCTATAGAGACCATCAAACTGAACAACTTTTACTGAGGGACCAACTCTCAAATCGCGAAAAATAAAATCAGCTGTTTCATACATTTTGATATTTTCTATTTTCAGTTTTGTATGAAACAGCTGATTTTATCTTCGTGATTTCAGAGTTGGGCCCATAGTAAAAGTTGATCAGTTTAATGGTCCCTATATACCATATTATTATATTTTTGTAACATGTTGTATAGACTTAACCTTGAAACCTAAATCTAAAACGGACAGAAGGAAAAAGACATTTTCATTGGCATTGCATGTACACAATATCAACTTGCTTTTTGTAGAAGTAACTATCATATAGAGTTGATTAAGTTAAAACTAACGTTCTCTTTCAGGCGGAATCTACTACATAATATCTAGGTCATTAGGACCAGAATTCGGTGCATCTGTGGGTATAATATTCGCGTTCGCCAACGCCGTGGCCGCCAGTATGAACACCATCGGCTTCTGCGACTCTTTGAATGACCTTCTGAAGAACCATGGGCTGAAGATTGTTGATAATGGAGTGAATGATGTGAGGATTGTGGGGGCGGTCGCGCTCGTCGTGATGTGCATCATCTGTGCCGTGGGAATGGACTGGGAGAGCAAAGCACAGGTAAGCCTCCCTACTCAAATGGCCATTCTAGTAGCATTTAACATTAGCATTAATTTTAGTAGAATGGCCATTTTAGTAAAAATGTACACTAGCGTTAATTTTAGTAAAATGGCTATTTGAGTAGGCTTTCAGTTGAGAAACATAAAAACAATTATTGCGTAATCCCCAAGATAATCCCTATCACCTACAAAATAGCTTAAAAATCCTGAAAAAAAAAATCACCTTTATAAAATTACAAAATTATTACTTACCGAATAGTCAGAAAGTTTCTACAAGTAGTATTATAAAACAACAAGCAGTTGACTTTTCTTCCATGAAGAAAGATCCGATTTTATTTTTGGCGAGCTTTAATCTACCTATATTTTTTCTTATTCCTGCTCGCTATAATCTAAATGTAGACAAAATTATGAGTCACCTTTGATTCAAACTGCAGATTAAATTTGTAGACGTAACGATACTTTTTTCGAAGATTTAATTTAATTTTATCGTTTTAAAATGGAAAGGATTATAATAAAATAATATGTTTATAACTTTTTGGCGGCGGCTGGGCTAAATGATAGCCAGTTCAATTTAATAATTGTAAAAAAATTATTTCTATACCTATGCACGTTGCGTTTGATCACAGGAACTGGCATGGCTGGTTTACGAATATTTTATTTACATTATCTGTAGTTATTGAGTTTATAATAACAAATGTGTATTGCTCCCTAAAATAGATTCATAACATAAACAATTCAGTTATTTCTGTCTAGCTTAGTTCTTAAAGGTCGTCTTAGTCAGTGGACTCATACAATTTTGTTAGTAACTTGACAAAAGTATGTTACTGATCTTTTATTATCTTTAAGTTAAGAATTATATACTTTAAATTATGACATTATCAAATTGTAAAACGAACTTGCTTTGAATGCTATGCTAATTAATTTTCTATTTGTTCCCTCACTAAAAAATCGGAACCATGCTAAATTATTGGAATAAAAGAAAACCACATAATTTATGACCATGTTAGAATATGATAAATATGAGTATTTTTTGAAAGACCCAAGATTGTTCTCTTTGTTATTGATTTAGGTCCGCGGTGGTCTCTGGATGGACGTCATTGTACGTTTATCGGATATCGACGTCCAATCACCTCTTAGAACTCAGCCTTGATTTCACAAGAGAAGGTTTATGGAAAAAGTCTTAACATTTTAAAGAGCCTACCTGTTAGTCGAAAAAAATAGCTTCGTACGCTTGGAATTTCCTTAATTGTCTTGTGGGAATTTGGTGAACAATAGTTGGCTGGCCTATATTGGTTTGCATCCAATCTATTTCGATATTATCAAACCACTGAACTGCAGTGCAGGTTTCGCTGTGAAAACGTAAACAAACGTTATGTTCTCATTTATACTTACTTAATTAATATTAATATGGATTGTCATAATTATCTAAAAATGAGTTCATAGACGCTTTATCTATAATAGTTAGATTTAGGTCTAAGGACTAGAAAGGCTCGCGTGCCTGTACTATCCGACATTTGGTCGTGAACAGTGTTTATGTGGGACTTCATTCACCCAGCGCCCCCAACGGGTTAGTTAACGTGGCGGGCGGCCGCCCACTCACGGGACGCGCGCCTAATGACAGGGCACCGGCCGGTTGGCCTCACGCACCAGCTAAACAAACTATATTATATATTATACAGCCGGACAGGTTCTCTTAAGCATCGGATACATTAGGAGGAGACAATAGCAGCGACATGTTGCCGAACATGTCGCTTAACAACTACGTGGAAGGTCCCGTGACAAATGTCGCCTATAAAGGTCGCAACCCACAGGTTGAAAAAAACTGATTTACTTCAATGAATACTACTAAACTAAAGTTCCTGTTTGTCACCAGAATTTCTTGATCGCCATTATAGTGGGTGCCATGGTGGACTTCATCGTGGGCACTATCATGGGACCCAAGGGCACCGAGGAGATAGCCCAAGGATTCGTAGGTTTCAGCGGTATGCTATTCTTATTTTTTTTTTCTGTAGCATCTCAATTTGCAATTGAATTCTTAGATTTAAATAATCCTGCCTAATAGGAAAATTGTGGAACTTTTGTGCCTAGAGCAGTTAGAGCACGAAGTTATCTAACTAAGAACCTACTTATAATTTAACATGAGTGAATTATTCGATTGTGTTTTATATTTTAGAAATTAAATATTTTATTAAAGTGATGTGAAACAACATTCTTTTACCCTTACGGCTATTTTAATTTAATTACTTACTTAATCTGTGTAGTTCGAGAAGACAAATTACCGTAGTAGCCCTATCTAGTCAAAGAGTAGCTAAGTATATTCATCGTTAATAGTATTTTCTTTCTGTAGCGGCAACGTTTGACGAGAACTTCAGGCCCGACTTCCGGTTCAGCGAGGGCCTGAACCAGGACTTCTTCAGCGTGTTTGCCATCTTCTTCCCCTCGGTGACCGGCATCCAGGCAGGTGCCAACATCTCTGGGGATCTAAAGGTAATAATTTATTGATTTATCTACTCTCATATCGAAACTTCGAATTATAAACTTCAAAACGACATTTATATTAGACATAGGTACTTTATACGCTTTATACACGCAATACCGAAATTGAAAAAAAAAAAACATATTACATACTTATTAAATTGAGGTTTTTCGCATTCACAATGCTATTTTTATATCAGGTAAATAATATATGGTTGATTGCTCTGGAAGGAAGACCTGAAAATGCCCATAATGGCTCTCGATGAAAGAAAATGTGCTATAATTTTAATTAATCTATATACTTAGCAGACCACTGTAAACTTCGTCACTTAGTTTCGCGCAGCCGGCAGCCTGGATGGCGAGCTGGTTGACGTCAGTGCTTCATTAGTGGAGGGCGCGGCGCGGGCGCCCACGTCGCGCCCTCTTCCCATTATAATGGGGAAACTATTCACTGTACAACCATTTTCTGAGAAAACCTCGGTTTAATCTCATTGGAATGCATTTGCTTTTTGTTTTCCACCAAGTTAAGTTATTGTTCTATTGATAATTCTTGAGTAATTATAATATACACCTAACTATTCGGATATTTATAACGAGTGGAAAATGCGTCACGGTTTCTCTGTTTCACGGTGCTGAAAAACCAAGTCCGGTTACGTTTGCGGATTGCATTGAATTTTAACAATTGAAACATTTAATTTTATAATTTATTCTTTATTATTTTAGTGTTCTTCAGTCTAGAACACTAAAACAATAAAGAATAAATTATTTACCAGAATCTAGACTATTTAATTATAGTGTACAAGTCTCAGGATCTTTCTGCGTCTGTTTTAAAAATTTAAAAATTGCAAAAACTACTTGATGTGCTTCCAACCGATATCTGCGTTACCCGTGGGTACCTACGCCTGAACAAAAGACTCTATAAATAAGTACACTATGATGCACAACTTCGAAACTATAAGTAGTAGATAATCAATAAGGTAACAACATAATTATCAATATCGGTGGCTTCGTAATTGATCCCGACCCGAGCAGAGCCACGAGCGCCACGTGCCCAGGCTGTGTCAACACCGGACACATACCATCGGATGTAGTCATAATATGACAAACTGTGACGTCAGAGCCCAATGCAACGTCACCACTTCAAAACATACTTTACCTTTATAAAGTATTCTTTAACCAAAATGAGTAGTAGCAACTACGTAATTATTTTATAACAATAGCTTTTCAGGTATTTACATAAGTAGGTACCTACCCCATTGTGGGCAATGATGTCACTTGACGTCACGGGAAAACAAATCTACAATTATTCATGAATCAAATCGTGTCAGTAAAGTGACGAACTGACAATGACACTATTATGATTTTACTTGTTCAATAAGCTCCTGAATTGAAGCAAATCGAATGAATGTTCATGCAATCAAGACGTTTTATATTTATTGACCGCGGGCATTTTGGAAATATACCTACCACTTACCAAAATGGATTGGTAACGAGAACAGTCATTGGAGCCAATTGTAGTGGCTGTTGTTCGATGATTCAGATCTATTCTCGACATACGTTGCAATAACTAGAATTAAAAGCTACTGGAGGTAAACACTTTCTTAATTGGGGTTCGTGAGTCCTACGCCTTAAATGGTAATCGGTAATGGAATAACAAACAAACAAAACAAACAACACTCAAAATTCTCCGTTAATTGTAATTTTAACGAAATTTTGTTGATGAAGCTTGAGAGCTAAGTAAATGATGTTCTTTTTTCTTTCCTTTTCTGATCGCAACAAAACATTGGGTGGATTTCCCATTTGAAAAATTTACGCGGCACGGATGAAATCGGTAGTGTAAAACGTTGCTTTACAGTTCTAATATTTTTTTCTATGTAGAAGAGGTCGTTGCCTATAAGAGGCAATAAATATTGTTTTATTTGGATTGCAGTTAGTTAGGAAAAAATAATAGTTAAGCCCCGATTTTATCATTTCGGTAGCTGTCCAGAACACTTTTTTCAGTATAATTTCCCTCGTACAACAAAAACTATTGATTATTTGGATGTGTGGTTACTTTTATTTTAATCTTGAATAGTGAGGGTATTATCACACAGTAATTTTATAATTATATCTACCCAGTTTAATAACTGGTATGAGTAAACGCATGTGTCCCAGAAAGTCTATTCATTTCGGTGACCTAAAGTTTATAAGGCATATTTTTGCATAGAACAACTCTAGCTCCCCCCTCATACGCTTAAAACTTGCGTACCAGTGCCGCCTAAGTGCTTGTTGTGGAAGAAAGTGCGCAGCTGGCCTGCGGTTCCCGCCAAAAAAATAAGTATTGCTGTTCGGTGGTCATGGGACAACTTTGTTTTCATTTCCGTTTATGGGTATGACTCGTCTTCCAAAGAGCTAGTATATTTAATTGATTATTCGTAAGTACGCTATTTCTACTACGTTTATTTGAGTAGTATTCATAACAATCTATATTAAATAGTTTTCTTTTAATTCCAATTTTTGTTCTTGTTTTTAATTTCGGTGTCTTCATTTCGGTTGATTCGGTGGCCTAAACTGTCAACCGAAATGATAAAAAACTAACCGAAATGATAAAAAAAATCATTTCGGTGAGTGATGAGAATTTCGGTGCATAATTGTTTCATGTCAGTGGATTGCTTTATCATTTCGGCTTATTATTATTTCATTTCGGTGAAAATCCAGGCCAGCAGGTGATATTTCAAAATCTTAAATGTATTTTTTAATGTGTTTCTAAGGCATGTTCTTTATGCAATACTAACTTCGACCTTTTATTATTGTAACCACTACTTGATTGAAAGGGAATCATATGTTTCTTTTTATGAAAAACTGGCCAGTGACAACCTGCCTAGACCGACATAGTGTAGTGGTTTTGACCACTTAAGTTATGGAATATAGTCCATCTGCGTCTAGGGTTGCATTGCCGTTTTCCATAACTACAAATAAAAACGCAAAATTTCTCAGATATACGATGGTTTTCAGACTTTATAATAATTTTACGTGGTCGTATCTTCTCTTTTTAGTCAGTAAACTTGGCAGGGTGGTCGTGGTCGTCATAATCCTTCAGCGGAAGTGGAAGTGACCTGCATTACTATTCATCGGCATTCTTCGCTAGTGGCTGCCTTCTTTATGCATACGTGCAGGCGGTCATCCACGGCTCTGACTTGGCCCGTCCACCTCATTGGCAATTTACCACTTGGCTTGACCTAACCCTGCACCGCGACTCGTTCGATAGATGCACCGCCTCGCCGGGATACGTCGTGTCGTTGCTACCTGTGGCTGTGGCTTTCCCGTGCTTCAAATGTTTGAAGGTGTGTGTTACGATCATGTCTGCATGCTGGTTGGGATGTGCCTAGACTAGACACGACAGACCGATAGACTAAACAGTTTAGTTCTCAACCCTTCATTATCTGTCTATCCTTAATCAGTGCTAAAGTAGTGTCGCTCATCTAGTGTTGCAGTTTCATGGTATCCGCGTAAATGGTAAACTTTGAGTATTCCCTATTTAGATTCTTTTATTTCTCTATCTTTCTGGCTGCTCTCAGTTTTAGCCGTACTTTGGAGATAAGAATTTGGTGGTCTGACCCGCAATCAGCCGCAAGTAGAGTGAGAGCATTTATGACTGATATCCGCTATAGAGATCCAATTAGAATGAAGTCAATTTGGTTCAGATACTTGTCGTCAGGTATAAAGTCTTCTAGGGTGATTCTGGAACAGGCTGTTTGTGGGCCGCAAATTGCATCAGGCGTTCACCTCTTTTATCGCACTGACCTAGTCTCAATCTTAGTCGGTGGAAGTCAGCCCCAATACTTAGCATTGAAGTGTGCTGCTAATTGGCCCTGTCTCAGCAAAATTAACTTCTGGGTCATTCTTGTGATGTTTAGAATGACCCAAAAGCACTGGTATTATGACAGGGTCAAGGAGTGATAGAAACAGATATGTACGTGATGATAAATTATAGAATAGAAGAAAAAAAAACAAATACTTAAGACATAGGGATTATAAACACAAAACAACATCATGCAGGAAATAAAACACAAAAATAAATATTTACACAGACATTTATCTGTTAGAGACTTTGCTAATATAGACATCCTAGAAAGATTTCAAAGCAAAGCACTACGAACAATGCTCTTTATCCCCCCAGTGCATTAGCAACAAGTATACACACTTAGACCTTAAAATAAACACAGTTCGGCAAGAAATAGCCCAGTACACTAAAAAGACAGACCAAGACAGGGTTGTTACCCATGCGAACGAACTGGCTAAGACCCTAAGTGGAGAGAAAGGTGTACAACATGCCCGTTTGAAACGACATGACATTTCGACTTTACTTAAAAGATCTAATAGCCAAAAAGAGTGTTAGCTGTAAAGAAATCTTACAACTAGATTTGGCTCTCTTAGATGTGTAAAATCCAGATCTAGGATCAGCCAAAGAAATGACTTATTGTGAATACACAGATCGCCATGAAGCAGAATAAACAGGAAAAAAACAGTCCTTGCTCATGGCGCTCTCCAGTTCGGCATAAAAACTCTCCAGGTCAGCCTCCGTTGCAGTGCTTTGAGCTTGATACTCATTACTCGATTGCTGATTGGTTATGTGTGTTTCTTATGAGTTTTGGAAAAAGGACGGCAACACCATTTCGGGTCATGTTGTCATTGCCAGAAAAGTTGATGGCGTGTGTCACGGTGGGTAAATGACCATTCCATTCCAATGAGTTTCACTAAGCCCGCAGATGTTCAGTTCACATCTGGTTATTTATTTTTCCAAGATCTTTAGTCCCGGGCTGTAGTGAGCCAAGTACACACGACGGCACCTCAGACTATACATGTTGACCTTGAGACCGCCTTTTATGCCTTACGTAATTAAAGCTGTTTTCGCAGTTTAACTGTATAACCTGACGTGCTGTCGTGTGTACATTTCAAGTAGCTATCCTCTAAATTTGCCGCATCTTAATTAAGATACAAGTAGTATTTTATTCCATGCGTTACCTGATCTCTCACAACGTCATGGCCGGTATCCAATTTTCCACCGTTGCCCTGGACGCAGTACGGCGCCGGTAGCTAAGCGGATTTGCATAGCCATCTTAAGTACTTTGATTGTGATTTCATGATAATTTTCTTGGGATAAGTAATAGTGCAGTGATTTTCTTTTGCCTTCTGCACCAGGTAAGTATTTAAGGAGTGGTTTAGATTCTAAAGGTCACTGAAGCCTCTGCCAATTGGTTTCACGGCTGGGTGTATGGCTATGGTGTACTGCCATTGCTCGGTTGTCCGAGCCTCGTCTGTTATTCAGCAGCAACATGACGACGACTGGAAGGTTATTGCCGCAAGCTATTCGTACGAACCACCAGTGCGTGCAGGTGAAGTTGACGGTAGGGTAGGGTCAGATAAAGGTGTTGTTACCGGACCGGTTACCTTACTCACGTCTTACTCACCCATGAGGTCGTATGCATGCATGATAATGCTATCTATCATATTTGGGATTATAAGGGGATTAACAAGTACCCTGAATAAGTATTGCGGTACACCTGTATATGTCTGCTTCGGTGGATTTTAATTTCGGTGTATAAGTTCATTCATTTCGGTGACTAGTTATTTCATTTCGGTTAACGACCGTTTCATTTCGGTGACAACACATTTTTAAACACGTATATCTCATAAGTCTGTAAAGATATTTTGATGGTGTTAAATATGCGCATTTAGAGTATAAAGAAATACAATAAACCACGGTTAGAATTTAAAAAAACTTTATAATAAAAAATTCAACCGAAATGAAAGAAAAAACACGACTTGTTGAAATTGACCCCATTATTTTATCCAAATAACAGACTAAGTTTTCAAGTTTCATTTTCTGTGTAGTTAAGGAACGGTAAACAACACCCATTTCTCTCCTTCGTTATTATAATGGGCACGTGTTATCGAATACAATGTCACGCTGTCGTTATGGGAATTTAGGACAGTAACCCTGCCCTTCTTCTTCCAGCTGACCTCAGGTCGTGCCAATTACCTGAGTACGGTTGTTTAGTTATACTTGTGTCTATAAACAAAATTAATATGGATTCATTTGAGTTGAGCAAATCGTCCCAATGTGACTAGTCCCACTTTTATTGATGTTTTTTGCTAGTCACAGCTCTAACCTAAGCTAACCTTTAACGTAGGGAAAGCGTTACCTATAACTATAACATACAACAATATCACAACAAATTACTTGGTAACTTAAGGTTGAATCAATGATAAGAAAGATAGATATCAAAATGGTTGCCCTGGGACGAGTTGCCTCCAACCGTTCTCGTGACTAGTTGTGACTAATTCTCTGTTTTTGTTGTACAGGATCCAGCATCAGCGATCCCCAAAGGGACTCTTCTGGCTCTCCTAATCTCCATGCTGAGTTACGCCCTGATGGTGTTGTTCTCCGGCGGCGGAGCCCTACGGGACGCTAGCGGGAACGTGACAGCGCTGCTGCTCAACGGGACTATCGCCAACACTAGCGCCCTGAGCGACTGCGTGATCGACAACACGTGCAAGTACGGCCTGCACAATAGCTATTCGGTAAGATTTAGTTGATAAACTTTTTCTGGATTCGGTTGTTTTCGCTAATAATTAGTACGCATATAGCCTGATGAGATGAACCATCGCCACAGAATATATAATAGTACAAGTCCATCACCAACACTTAATTGGTTTGGGACTGCGTGATTGACAACACGTGCAAGTATGGCCTGTACAATGCGTCAATAGGATTCCATATACATTCTGCGTGATTCATCCACGTCACTTAAAGCATAATGGTGTTCCAGGTGATGCAATTAATGTCAGCGTGGGGTCCGCTCATCTACGGCGGGTGCTGGGCGGCGACGCTGTCGACGGCGCTGACCAACCTGCTGTCGGTGCCGCGCCTCATCCAGGCGCTCGGCGTCGACCGCATCTACCCCGGACTCATATTCTTCTCCAAACCCTACGGACGCCACGGAGAACCTTACAGAGGCTACGTGCTTACGTTTTTCGTGTCGCTTGTTTTTCTACTTATTGGTTAGTATCTTACTAATGAACGACTATAGTAAAAGGGTTTTTTAATCGCTTATTTGGATGAACTCATTTTAAATTTTACTGGAATTTAGTATGTTAAGACATCTTAAAAACAACATAGTATCTAAGAGGCCAATGGAATGCCGATTCGAATAAACAATTAAATCAGAATGAATCCAAAATACCTATAACTACTTCAAAAATCTCAAATAATCATCCCTGTTTTCATTTAACATTCATTAGTCAAACAACAGTGACACAAAATTGTTAGTAGACAAAAATAAGCTTTTATGTCTACTAACAATAATTATGTAGGTATCATTGTTGACTGCTTCAACTTTAACCCCATTTACTTTATTTTTTCGTACAGCTGACCTGAACACCATAGCGCCCCTGATCTCCAACTTCTATCTGACCTCATACGCGCTGATCAACTTTTGCACGTTCCACGCAGCGCTGGTGCGCCCGCTCGGTTGGCGACCTACTTTCAGGGTAAGTCACTCAAATCCACTAAGTACATAAGATAGGTATTACTGGCACATCTTTTCTGCTGAATAACATTTCATTCCACGGCCATTTCATCCGAAATGTGGTTGTGATTCATGTATGCACTTAATTAATATTGCACTTTTCAAAATTAAATAAGAACACGAATTACTGAGACAGGTTTTTCGCGAGAAAATCCCAACGAGGCAACGTAAAAAGAACTTCGTAGCTTTAATGTTAGCTAAAAAGTGTTTGTTTTTCTCTCAAATTCGGGTGGTACATGGTGCATCTGATCAGTTTCTATCCAAGAGTTCGTGTACAGTATATTTCACAAATTCCCATCGATTTGCACTAGTAATTGGGGTCGGTTAAAATTTCCCGATAAATCGTCTATAAACTAGATTTTATGATTGAGACGTACCTAGCACGTACATCTATCGCGAAAAAAAAAGACGCGTAAAAAAATTCGATAGTTTAATTTTGTATGGGAAATTTGTACAGCGCCATCTACCGCCGAAAAACGAAATGAGATTTCCCATAGAGAATTTACTCTGTCGAGTACGTTTACGCGCGTTTTTTTCTCGATAGATGTTCGTGCTAGGGGTATGATCAAGGGTTGGCAATGCACGTTAATGCCTATGACGACATCTTTCTTACCCTCAAGTAAAGTCAAGACAATAATTATAATAAAAATGTACTAACTATATGAATTTGTTGCAGTACTTTAACGTATGGGTGTCTCTACTCGGGTTCCTGATGTGCGTGGCCATAATGCTGCTGATCAGCTGGGTGATGTCGCTGGTCACCTTCGCCATCTTCTTCACACTCTACCTCATTGTGCATTACCGCAAACCTGGTTTGTACACAATAGCCATATCTATATTTGTACATAATATCAATGGGATTAACTCATATCAAAGTCAAAATACTTATTCTTCTTTTTAAAAAACTTAAAAATTTAAAATTCTTTTGAAAACTAAATTATTAATTGTAGGTGTCAAGAAAGATACAACACACTCGCTTTGTGTGAATCATTATTATGTTTCGTTATGTGTGAAACAAATCTGTCAAAGTAGCGTCAAGCGATAAAATTGGATTGAGTACTGCTTACAGTTACAGCCCTTTCACTGCTGTTTAGAGTGCTTAGAAACAAGAATAACCGTGGCCTAATTTTGTGCAGCGATTGCATCATCCCTTGATCCCGATCACGCGTGCGGGAATCACGTTGCAAAAGTAACTTGTGCTGCGATTTGCAATTCTATATCCTAATCGCATTATGTAACATCCACTGGTACCTACTTTCGGTCAATATTTGTTGATTTTTTTGCTTTTATCCCTAACTAAATAGGTAGTTACGACTGTACCTTTGAATAAAGTTAATGTATTGACTTTATTAATTTATTGAACGCAAATAGCCACGAATAGCCGTTATTTTTCTAACTTAATTAGATAGAGCTTGATATAATTGACGAGCTTATTATAGTTGTTGAAAATAATAAGTTTGGGTAATATATTACCTACCTATCTTTTATTTATTATACTTTTATAATTTCGGTTGAATCAAATTACAGACGAAAAAAAGAAGAAAATGAACAAAAACGTATGTTTTCCCTTGCTTTTTAGGGGCCTCTTAATGTTTAAAATAAAGAAAATCTTTTTTCTTATTTAGATGTAAATTGGGGCAGTAGCACTCAAGCGCAGATGTACAAGACAGCATTGTCGAGCGCGCACAGCCTGGCACGAACGGGGGAGCACGTAAAGAACTACTGGCCGCAGCTACTGGTGCTCGCGGGCATCCCGCAGGCGCGCCCGGCGCTCGTCGACCTGGGCAGCCTCATCACCAAGGCAGGCTCACTCATGATCGTCGGGGACATTTCCGAGGTTTGTGAGTTTGGTTAAAAAACCAAAAACAAAAATATCACAGATACCATCAGTAACACCTAGGTACTTCATGTTTTAGTGTTTTATTGTTTTTTTATTATTATTTATTTCGGTGTTTTACTTATAGGTGCTTTTATATAGGATTTACAGTGCCAGACTGTAAATCCCAAAGACATCGTATGTTCACTGCACCACACAACATCTAATTACTCCAAATTCAAAATGAAATTTCGAGAAAATAATAAAGATACGCTTATTACCATGGTACACTATAATAATTTTGTAATGAGTGTGACAGAAAAAAAATCCTTCATTCTTTGTTATTAAAAAGTCGCGCAACGGGATAGTGACGTCAGCAAATATTTTTCCCGGAATGTCAGACTTTGTTTTCTTGGATCATGCTTATTTCATCACAACCTTCGTTATTTACAGAAAAAGCTCTCCTACAAAGAGCGTTCATCACGCTTACGCACCAGTGACGAGTGGTTACGTCAGCGCAAGGTGCGCGCGTTCTGCAGCGAAGTACACGGACTCAGCTTCGAGCTGGGTGCGCGCGCGCTGATGCAGGCCGCGGGCGTAGGCCGGTTGGCGCCCAACGTGTTGCTCATGGGGTACAAGGCCGACTGGACCACTGCGCCCGTAGAAGACCTTAACTCCTACTTTACAGTTCTACAGTAAGTTTCAACAATTCTAAAAAGAAAGTGCACGGTCTCAGCTTCGAACTGGGCGCACGCGCGTCGATGCAGGCTACAGGCGTGAGTCAGTTGAAGGTCAGCTGGCGCCCAACGTGTTGTTGATATTTTCGGGGATGATTCAGTTATAAAAATAAACATGTAGTTATACAGTGAGTTTTAGGATGCTTTAATGATGAGATGACGTATGGGTTTTATTTTACACCTACGCCTTTTTAAATTATTTTATTGTTAATCCACAACTGGACTAAGTCAAATCTTCGCTATCACCACAGAATAGTATACTTATCTTCAGATTTGACGTCTGAAAAATTAATTTGACATCTTTTTACATAGCGAATCGGCTACAGGAACTAGACGATCGAAGATAGGGACAGATGACGTAACTCAAATCTTTGTACATAATACAGCACAGCATTCGAGAACCGTCTCGCCGTGGCGATCGTGCGCGTGGCGGGCGGGCTGGACTGCGGCGCGGCGGCGGTGGAGGCGGTGGAGGCGGCGGCGGGCGCGTGCGGCGGCCTCACCGCCACCTCCAGCGGCAGCGGCGACCTGCGCGTGCGCCGCGGGCCCGCGCAGATCATGCACGCCGACTCCGACCTCGATATTAGATCCTCCGACTCGCAGCCCTCCAGTAGACACAATTTGACTAGTGAGGAAATAACGATACCCTTTTTTTTATACGTTTAGGATCTGTTTCACAGATTCTTGGTTATTTATAAAATAGAAAAGAAGTTCTAAGAAATCGTCTGTAAAGTTAGTTAACAGGAAAGGAACTTATCCGAACCCTTCGGGTGGCATGCGATAACATATAATCTTAATGGTTTAATATTTTAAGCAAATAAACAATTTATCATTATTATTATTAATCAAGAGACACTTAATACCATCAAAGGTAAATGGCACCCACCGTATTGATAGAGACAGACACGTTATCGAAAAGTAATGAGAAGATGATGAATCCTACTTAACTTTCATAAGAACTCATGTTCTTTTTTTATTACAGATCTATTAACTTTAACGACATCACGGTCATTCACGATATCAGAAAAAGAATCAAAAGAAAAGAAAAAAGACAAGAAAGCTATGGACATCCACCGTCAGATAATCTACAAAGCTTCGAACGGTGTGGAGATTTCCAAAGACCAGCTATCACAAATGACAATATTCCAGAGGAAACAAGTGAGTAAATATTGAAAACTATTGCTTAGCAACTGATGATCCGTTTATTTTGTGAACCATCCATGGTCAATTGGTCAGCAATAGTCCATTGATTGTTACAATATACTAACTGATTATATACATAGGTATTATACTTAACTGATGCGAGATTATAGGTACCTACCGACACTCCAACAATTTTTTTTCAACTACCTACTTTAATGTTGAGCTCGTTTTTAGGGTTACATAGTGAAGTCAACAAGGAACCCTTATAGTTTCGCAATGTCCGTCTGTCCGTTCGTTCGTCCGCGACTTAGCTCAGAGGCCCTCTAGAAAGCTGTAATTTAGTATGAATCTGTCAATGATTATCATTGGAATGTGTATATCAATTACGCCAAAGAAGTGGTAGAATAAAATCTTTTTAGTATACCTCTTCTACATGTAAAGAGATGTTTTTTTCCCATCAATCTCATAGTGTGGGGTGTTATTGGATCAGTCTTTAAATAATATTGTAGGTTTGTGAAAATCACTTTTCGATTCAGGGATCCGTTTGCGAAATATTAAGCTTTAAAGTGCAAAATTTTGTTAGAGTCAAGTCAAGTGTCCCAAGTGTCCAAAATAAACCAAAAATTTAAAAACAAAAAAAAATCGTTTATTTTTCCTGCTTCGGTAAGTATGTTTCAATATATTGTAAGTCCTTTTTCCTTACTTGTCAGGAGGCAGGTTCGATCGACGTGTGGTGGTTGTATGACGACGGCGGGCTGACGATCTTGCTGCCGTACATCATTTCGCAGCGGTCCGCGTGGGCCAACTGCAAACTGCGCATCTTCGCGCTCGCCAATCGGCGACACGAGCTGGAGCTCGAGGAAAGAAAGTAAAGTAGCCCTTAGCTAGACGATCAAGCATGGCTTGTCAATCGTTTACATTGCATTACCACCACCACTACCATTTGGGGACGTGGCCTACCTTTGATAGGCCACGGTAATCACGTGATATCTTACGTGCTTGTCAAGCATCGCTCCTAGACAATCAAAATGTGATTTACAATGTAAATGATTGACCGTACCGGCAGAACCGCCATCAATTTTCGGTTCTGTTAGCGCAGCCTTATATGTATATGTAACATTCGCAATGTTGTTTACTGGCTGTTTATGGCGTAGACTTTACGCTAACATGAATAATTTCATCAAGAATACGTTACTTACGTAATTTTTATACCTTTTTAAGACCTTTCATGTGATGATGACTAGCACCCTAGTTTCTTCTACACATCATTGCAATAGTTATGTTCATCTAACAATAACTTTTCAATGTCTGCAGTATGGCCAACCTGCTATCGAAGTTCCGCATCGACTATTCTTCGCTGACGATGGTGCAGGATATTATGGAGGCGCCTCAAGAAGACTCAAAGAAGTTTTTCGATGACCTTATCTCTAAGTTTACTTCAGAAACGACAAATGAAGGTGCGATGAGAGAGATTATCATATTTCTATAAAAAAACCGGCCAAGTGCGTGTCGGGCCACGCACAGTGTAGGGTTCCGTAGCCCATCTTGGTTCATATACTTAAATGTAGTGATTTTTTTTGTTATCATTAATTAGTTCAAAATCATAGTATTGATTTATTCAAGAATATAAACAAAAATATTGCTGATAGATACCCTGAAAGTCTGGCGACGACGTTTCATTTGCAAATGTTTTTGGTTGACTAAGGTTTTTTTCATAAACTGTATCATGTCGTCAGAGTGCCGAATCAGTGAAACCGAGCTGCTGACTCTAGCGGAGAAGACCAACCGTCAGTTGCGGCTCCGCGAGCTGCTGCTGGCCAACTCCTGCGCCGCGCGGCTCGTCGTCATGTCGCTGCCCATGCCTAGGAAGGTACGTTGACATTGCCAATGCCTAACATTAGTGATAAATGCAGCTAAGTTGATCTATAAAGGCTCTCTCTATACGGGCGGAAAATGCAGTCTCAGTGGCAGATACGAGTTATGTACGATTCAAACTAACCGGCCCGCGTCGGAGCACATTTTACCTTTGCCAGAGGAAAATAAAGCGTCCATACAGGTAGCTAATTCCATATTTTCATGAAAATTATCATGCCGCGGCAGCCGGTCGGCGCCCGCCGCGCCGTGCCGCTCGCAAAATGAAAAACTACTGTATAGACGCTATATTTTCCTCTGGCAGAGGTAAAATGCGCTCTGACGCGGGCCGGTTGGTTTGAATCGTACAAAGACCTGAAAAATCTTGTTTCACATGTTCACATGTGATCAGTGGATTCATTATAGGTAACGATCCATATTATGATGCAGAACGGCATTGTTCTGCATAGGCCCTCAATATTTAGATATATTTAAAAGTTCATGATTACGTTCTTCGTCATATTCTAGCAACAAATAGAAATATTTTTTCCGTAAACATCTCTAAGGTTGACGATTGGTATTTATTCCCAAAAAATATCCTAGTTAGCCCACTAGAATATTTTTGTTTAAAATTCCTAGTTGCCACCTGCGAGGGCGACGTTGGAGTAGCGACTGGTAATAACCCAATTGTTATATGGTGCCAAGTCCAACAAATCTTAATTAAGTAGGTAAATATAATATACCGGTCGTTTGGTTTCCCAGGGTTCGGTGTCGGCGCCACTGTACATGGCGTGGCTGGAGGTGCTGAGCAGCGGACTCCCTCCGATGCTGTTCGTGCGCGGCAACCACACCTCTGTGCTCACCTTCTACTCGTAACCACGCTATTTACTTAGTAGAGATTTGTCTCTACCAACGCAGATTCTTAAGAGGCGCCGAAACGGGCAACATTTTTATATCAATATTTGGCTACTAATATAGACATCATCATCATATCAGCCGCACGACATCCATTGCTGGGTATAGGCCTCCTCCGAGAATCTCCACAACGATCGGTCCTGCTTGGCCCGCATCCAGCGGCTTCCTGCGACCTTCACCCTCACGCCGGTCCACCTTGTCGGGGGCCTACCCACGGAGCCTCGTCCGGTGCGCGGTCGCCATTCCAGAACCCTTCCGCCCCAACGGCCATCGGCTATGAGTCCCGCCCACTGCCACTTCAACTGAGCAATCCTTCGACTTCGACGACTGTCGGTTACTTTAGCCCTCCTACGGATCTCCTCATTTCTGATTTGATCAGGTAGGGAAACACCAAGCATGGTTTTCTCCATTGCATGCTGGGTGACCTTGAGCCTTCTTATAAGACCCATTGTTAGCGAATAGCGACCACGTTTCACTACCGTAAAGGCCGAGATCGACGTTCGAGCCTATACCGCGGTTTTAAAGAACGTCGGTTCTCGGCTTGTTGGTGCTGATTAGCAAGTGACAGTAGTATCGTAGTCGAATTGAGGTTAACATGTCATGTTCGGAGTCTGAAGCTTTGTGTTATCTTTGTTCTCATGCTTGCAATAACTTTGTTTCGTTCTTTTCGGAGGGGAGCTCTTAAGGGAGCGGATGAATTAAGTAAGTCATCACGTAAGCTAATAGTAGCTGGCTTCATCAGGCAGACCTATGCGATACAGTTTTTAGAACGGCCCGCCCCGCCCGGCCATATTTTAAGTACTTATTTAAAATACGGCTGTGTATATTGCGTAGGTGGTTTTTTGAATTTTTTAGCCACTTATTCAGCAAAAATATTGTCCGTTTGGAATCACTTTTTATTTAAAGTTATGTAAAAGCTCTCTGACTTGCACGTTGACATTATTTCCAGTTAAAAGTTAGCGATCAATGAGGGATGCTTACAAATAAAAAAAAATTGAGATAACTAATAGATTGTTATCAAATGTGATATTTTGTCTCTTATGTTAATATGTCATCAACTATATTTTTACGTTTATTCATAGGCAATCAAAAAGTACAAGTGACATATTTATTCGTCACAATAAATAAAAAGTACTTATACGCACTTTCAAACCAAAGTTATGAACACAACATTTATTATTAGATTTAAGTATGTAAATCATTTTTATTGTAGAAACTCTTATTGTCGAATAATAGGTATATCTGGCAGCATTTTATGTTATGTCAGTGTTTTATAATTATTTTTTTAAATAGGTAGCTAGGAGTTCATAAGTTTTATTAAAATGTATGGACCAGACGTATGAATCACAGTATATGTATTAGTTTTAAAATCTACCTATACCACAGTCTATCCTAAACAGTGTATGCTTGTAATAGAAATAAGTAGAAATCTTGTAGGTACATATACGAACGGTACATAACATATTTTATTATTTATAGCAACTGAACTGTAAGTAGGTATTCAAAATTGTGAAAAAACCTATATCATTCTTATTATGTCGATAGACATTTTACAACCGATGTAAAACTTCAAAGGATGTTTGAAATAAGTAACTAGGTAGGTACTTTAGGTCCAATCCAATACAGAATTACTAACATGAAAGTTCCACGCCGAATAGTACATTAACCGTACCTACACATAATATCACATGCGCAATGAGTAAGTATTATTATTTATTAAAAGTTTATTTATATTTTCTAGTAGGTACTTAATAAGTTTAGTATTTTTAAGATGAATGTGATAGTTATACGATAGGATACTTTAGGTAAAATTGTGTACATTAATTTGATATTTTTTACCAATATAGGTAGGTACCTAAGTATCTGTAATGTAATTTTAAATACTAAATTAATATATTTTTTATTAAACATTATTGTGTAAATTGCTGTTACTTTTGAATAAATATCTATATACCTTTTACAACTGAAAAAGAAACGTTCAACTTGCTACAAATAAAATATTTGACAATATTACCTAACTACCTACAGCACCTTGCATACCGTCAAGTTAACTTCGCCTGGATTTTGACACTTTTTACCCGACTGCAAGGAAAGGGTTGTGTTTTTCGCGCGTATCTTGATGTATGTATGTAATGTTCTTTATAACTTACCTCATATCTATCAAACGGCTGAACGGATTTCTATAATTAAATAAGTCTGTTATTAATATATCGTTAGATTCGTCTCAACAGCCCCAGTGTTCTTAGGTAAGTGACGTTAAAAAAACCAACATGGCGGCTGTGCAGTGCTAACATTTAAAGTGCAAAAAAACTAGATGCTATAATTAAATCATGTATCGTTTTTTTATTGCTACGGGATAAAACACTCTTAAAATCATCAATTACATATCAAAATTCGTTGCCAAAGTCAGTAGGTGAAGATAGGGCAGTTGTGCGTAAGTGACATTATACAACATGTTACAAAAATACCCCTAATGCCGAATATGGTATATTAGGGACCATCAAACTGACCAACTTTTACTATGGGACCAACTCTGAAATCGCGAAGAAAAAATCAGCTGTTTCATACAAAAATTAAAATCGAATATATCAAAAAATTTATGAAACAGCTGATTTGTTTTTCGCGATTTGAGAGTTGGTCCCATAGTAAAAGTTGTTCAGTTTGTTGGTCCCTATATTCGGCATTAGGGGTATGTTTGTAATATGTTGTATAACTTTTAAAATTTTAATTAAATTTCATTAATTTAAATTGAAATTCAATAATCCTAAATAAACTACTTACATTGAAAATATAATCTTTGCGACTCTCCTACGGGTAGGCGATGTTTAGGAACATCATCATGCCTGCTGCTGCCTGCTGATGTGTCCCCATTCATATTATTCATACTACCTTTAAAGATATTAACAAACTGACTGTTATATAAGAAAATACAAGCATAATCTTAAGATAAATAATATTAGAAAAAATCGACTCACCCGTAGCACGTCAGTCGGCTACGGGTGAGTCGATTTTTTCTAGTATTTTTTCTAATATTATTTATCCCAATATAAAAATAGCATTGTGAATGCAAAAAATCTAAATATAAGGATAATCTTACCTGTTCTCTGAAAGTGGCTACAAACAGTTTTTCGCACTTTACTAAAAACGCCTCACGCCACTGAACTTTTTCTGTACCCTTAGCACGAACATCTATCGAAAAAGAAAATGCGCGTAAAAGTACTCGATAGAGTAATTATCTATGGAAAATTTCATTTTGCTTTTCGGCGGTAGATGTACAAATCACTCATAGAAAATTAGACTATCGAATATTTTTACGCGTATTATTTTTCTCGATAGCTGTTCGTGCTAATGTAATAGCCGCCGAGCCGCCAAATCAAACGGATTAACTAGGTCATCAGCAAAGTATTGCCATGACTAAATAAATAAAAAACGAAAAAGTGGCAGTTTATTTGTAACTTACTTCAAAGGTTTCAGTGATATTAAGATTTTTTTAAATTCAAGCCACAGAATATAATAATTTGTTCTGGCGAAGATTAGGTGACTAGATGAAGTAGGGATCGCGACGGTATCGAAAAGGGCTACTAAGATTAACTTTCAATTAAACTAACCTTTTTAATAAATGTTAGATTTTATAATTAGAGATATTGATCAAAGATTTTAAAACTTTTGTAATAATATTATTAACTATTAAAAGTGAAAGACATTTTCTATGTGAAATAAATTATTATTCATATGAATTTGCGTTTTTGTATTGATCACCTATACCAATACCAAGAACTTTATAATCATTTACTTCGAGACGGATTTGGCAATCAGATAATATACGATCACGGTAGGTAGGTAGTTGGTATGAACATACCTAGTTAGGTAGTTGGCAAATATAGTCGGTTAAAAAGATAAAGCCTTACATAAAAAGGTTTGTTGGTTTAAAAACTTCTCTTTTATAAAATTCTTGGTATTATCTATTTACCCACAGAACAAAAAAACTACTTCATTGTTCTATGTACTTATTTATATATATGCTTGAAACGCTATGAATATAAAATTTGACACTGATGACACGTCATAACCAGGCCGTCGTCACTCCATATCAAGAACTTAATAATCATATTTACCTTTTGAATGTTTACGAGTTTTAAAAATCTATTAATAAAGTCAAGAACTTTAATTCATATTCTAGAATAAAGTAATAAAATACTACTCTTTGGTTCTGCTTTAAGAAAAAGTTAGGAAATAAGAATTATTAAACATAATGTTCACCATGAGCCGTTCAATGTCCCAACGAATGAATGCGCTAAGCAACTGTGCCGTCGAGCTTTCTAATACAAAAATAATAAAAGGAAGAATCTAATATTTTCTTCTTCTTGTTTTATTGCTGTAATATTCAAATTCAGCAGCACCAAAAACTCCGACGTCAACGCCGTACCGGCGCGGCGGCACCACCAAGCTTGAGGATATCGAGTCAAGAGTCACTAAGGTTCCCTCTCGACTGCAAATTCAAACAATCGATTAGAGATTGCCCAGAACCAGTAAACGCCACGACTTTTTAGCGCAATAACTTCCTTTTCCGGCTGAAGAAATAATTTCTGTTCCGCATGGTTCGATTAATCGGACAACGCAAAAGAAACTTCGCGGCCGGAAGGAAGAACTTTGTCGCAGTAGTCCAATTATGGATTTACTTTTGTGAATGCACGCGTATGCCGTAAAAATGTTCGATCTTTACTACGTCTCAAAAAATTGTGATGCTTTAAAGTTGGATCAAGAGTACTTTGATTCAAACATGTTTTTTTTAAGTAAAATTCCTTTAGCTCACATCAATCATAGCCATATTGCCATACAGGTACTTAGCGCCAGTTCCACAGGGTAAGTACTAATAATAATGATAGGTATGTTTTAAAAGTTAATAGAGAACATTTTCGAAAGAACTGCTTAAATTAGAATTAGGTACTTACCCATTTCGTTTTATTAACAATTTCAACTTTAATGAAAGTTTGTGTGAAATGCCGGTATAAATATAAATACCTTTGACGGTAATATTGATTTTCAAAGCCTTTAGGTTTTAAGTGTTCTTGATTAGTGTATTGAATGTTTTCTGCTCCATCACCATTAGCGAAGCAGCCACCAAGGTCCGATATACACCGCGAAGGAAATTGCGACGCCTGAACTGACCACCTATGGCATCAAGTTGGGATAGATTCAGGTAGGTACCCCAATGCTTACGAACTCGATTGATAAAACATTTTATAAAAATACCTTTTTTAATAAATAAATAGTGGGTGCTGAAAAATTCATGCAAGTATTTTTACTGAGGAACCTTAGCTTGAATTCTGTTTGACCGTGAAACTGAACTTAATATCTTTATTCAAGAAACATGGGTCGCGTGGAAAATACGGAAAAAAGTTATCCAGTCTCCAGGGGCCCTACCGGCTATCTTTTCGAACTTCGGCGGATCTGCCGAGCTTCAACTTAAAACAGATAAATCGAAGTAAGGAGTTTCGTATTGTACTATTCGCCGAAGTTATTTAGAAGATATCTATGTTCATGTGACATCATGAATTGGGGTTCGCCATTTTGGCCCGATTGGGGCACGATTTATCTGTTTCAATTTGAAGCTCGGCATACTTTCCGAAGTTTGATGCGTTAGCCGGTACGGCCC
The DNA here is from genome assembly GCA_963556745.1 of Catoptria pinella. NCBI lineage: Eukaryota > Metazoa > Arthropoda > Insecta > Lepidoptera > Crambidae > Catoptria > Catoptria pinella. Next base: position 7,931,034 of record OY750774.1, on the reverse strand, counting down.
CTGACTGAAATAACCTATACAGTTTATAGTTTAACTGGACTGAAATAACCTATAGGTACAGTTTAAATCTTAAGTTCTTAATGCTCTAAGTTTGATCGTAATTAATTTGGATTGACATGCATCGCATTCGCCGATGGACGGCAAATAATTGACATCGTACCGAGTCAGGGTGTCAATACCTACCGTCAAACACCACTCCAAAGAGCCTGTTTCCAATGAGCTGTTATTCTAACCATAGATAGACGTACAATGAATTAGTTCCTATCCTAGTATTAACCTACCTTGATGCCCGTGACTGCCGGGAAGTATATCGCGAAAACGCTGAGGAACTTGTGGTCCTTGTGTTCACTGTACCGGAAGTCAAACTGCCAAATTTCTTTAGCTGTCATTACTGTCAAAAACACATTTTACAATAAAATTATTTGATCAAAAAACCATAGAAATGCGCAGCGAAAATTTTTCTAAGTCTATGCCTAAAACAGATTTATATATTTAACATACATTTATTTTAAAATTAAATCGTCGCTACTTACAATTATTTAAGCCGGAAAATCCTTTTGCTTGCTGCAATTCAGAAGACGGTCCCATGAAAGCTCCTATTATGTAATTCAATATTGCCAATACAATAATAACTATCAGGAAGTTCTAAAAAAAACAAAAGTATTATGGTTTTTGCTAAGCTATCTACACTGAAATTTATATTCAAGATTAAGGCTTCCCGCCCATGACTGACTTTTTGTAGCTGCTTTCGTCGCAGCGATAATCGCGACGTTAATCGCGGCATTTTTATGTCGCTGGCTAAGTGAACCCCAAAGGGCCTAAAATCGCTCGTGGGCGGGAAGCCTAAAAATAATAGCACCTTAGTATTGGGGTAAATTGTTTTCAAGTAGGTATCGTTTAGTACTTTTATATATTCTGTGGTGTCGTTTCTTTCGGCTCGGCTCTATTCCTTAGTTTAGAACGTTTGTTATGTTAACTTCATTAAACTAAACGACAGGCTAGAAAATATTGTTTAAACGATAAAAAGTACCACAAAGCTTCTTCGGAGTGCACTACAGAGAGATAATTCACAATTTCGTTTTTATTTAAGAACTATGATTTTTTTTAAATGGCGGCGCTAGTGTACAGACTACCCTCATATAGGCATTTTATTTGAAATCCAGCATTTATGTACTCACTACGGCAACAGACTATACATGTTGACCTTAAGACCATCTTTATGCCCTACGTAATAAAAGCTGTTTTGGTAGTTTAACTGTGTAACCTGACGTGCTGTCTTGTGTACAGTCGAGTTCAATAATATGTAAGCATTTAAGTTTTTGAGATTTTAGGATTCACAGTGCTATTTTTATATAATACCAAATAATATATTAGAAAAAATACGACTCGTACCAGATCATGTTCTCAGACGGGAATATGTAAGCACTTTTGTCAGAATGTTACTTTTATTACAAAGACATAAAGTGTGATGTCAAAGGTGCGTAAGTAAGTAAGTAAGTATATTTATTTGCACCTACGTTTTTGCGTACCTACAGATATTATTGAACTCGGGTATGTTATGTTCTATATTTTCCTGACGTTTTTACACGGCACAGTAGTATTTAGCTTTATCTTATCATTGTATAAGGGCCATAAGGAAAACTAATTTTTAAATATATTACAAGTTTTTCTTTATTACACAAGTTTTTTTTTAAATTTAGATATAACAGAAAATAATATTTACAGATACAGCATCAACAGTTGTTTCAGATTAACAATTTATTAGTCCTTAATAATAAGAGAAACTTTAATCTAATATTACTAGATAAAGACACTATTTTCTGTTGCGAAAATTGTCACACCGTAAAAAGCCATCAAAAATTCAGTTACAAATCTCAATATTTTAGTTGCAACAGAAAACTGTCCCACCTAGAAGTATGCTCCATAATTTTGATGTCAGGTTCCTTAGCCGAGGTGAATAGCTCACTAGGTTTGACCCTCGTATCTACAGACGAGTAACTGACTTGAGTGAAACTTGCAATTTTCAAATGCTTCCTATAATAATATCCAAATGCAATTTATAGTATAATTAATCTTAAAAAAGCATTTTTAGTGCAGTTTTGGTGCATTTAAGATTAATTTATACTAAAAAAAGCATGTGAATATAATATTAGAAGCATATGAAAATTGCAAGTTTTACTCAAGTCTTTACTTACTCGTATATACGAGGGTAAGATATGAACGCTCAAGTTGTGCAGCGAAACGTAAAATAATACACTTCAAGGTGACTACGGCGATATGTTAGTTGCGCGAGAGGACGGTGATTTGAAATATTGATTCTCTATAGATATGTCGGTAATATTACATGGCTTTACAAATAAATAAGATTCTGCCATTCATTTTATCTAATTTGTGTAAATAGTTCGTTTTATTATATACTTTAGTCCCGTTAAATTTAATATTGAACATGTGCTAATTCATAATATTTCATCACGCTTTACCAAGTTAATGTGCGATAGCGACTAATAATCTTTAAAATAATAACGCCACTAGTAAAATTCTGGAGCATATTAACGTTACTCAGTCTATATAGATGCAGACTATTTCACTGTTCAGTGCGCGGGCATTATACCATACCATTTTTTGTTAAATGATTGGTAGGTTTGAATGCTCAGATCATTTTGGCGCTGACTGTACATTTAATTTCACATTAAGGTACAAATTAATACATTTGTTAATAATTTCATGCGCATTAACAGAATTTCCTATACAATGTTTAATAATTCATTTAATTCAATCTACTAAATATTTTATACAATACACTCGAGCTGCAAGAGTGAAATAGTCTGCCTACAAATTATGTCATATAATAATTCGTATCATACATGATTCAGTGCACAATCAGAGAGACGGCAATTTTAGCAAATACAAAAATTTAATATTACCACAATGTAAGTTTGTTAATGAAAAGATCCGATGACAGTCGAAACATGAACGATGTTCACTACCGACACCTCCACTTACAAAAACGTATCAAACTCGCGACGTAGTAACTATACAATGTATATTATAGTCTGTTTATCCTTGCTTGTCCTATTTGGTAAACAGTTTTTGACAGTTGTCATGCGTCTTTTAAATCGCTAATTAAAAATATGTCGTCTTATTAAATCGAAATCGTCATTAATAACTAACAATAACTTTTGTATGTATTCTATGTGTGAAAAACTATTTGTTGTATTTTATAAAGGATTTTTTCAACAAAGAGTCGGGTAAAGATCGTTCACCCAATAGAACAAGTGAGGATAAACAGACTATAGTAAATCCAATCGTGGCATGTAATCGTTCGAAATCGACGAAACATATAACTATACAAATTACAGACGAAAACTTCACACAGCCATATTTCTTATTAAATAAATAAAATTCTAAATAATTACGGAAATATTATTTGGTTACAAAAAGATTTATAATGCAAAATAAATACTCGATCGACGAGGTTAATTCGAGCGCCGCTCGCGCGGGATCGTTCCGTCCGTGGTTACTTCACTAACTGTTATACTAGCGCTGCGCCGGCGCCGGCGAGCTCGCCCAGTCGGCCAGTCGGCCAGTCGGCCAGTCGGCCAGTCGGCCAGTCGGCCAGTCGGCCAGTCGGCCAGTCGGCCAGCCGGCCAGTCGGCCCTCGGATGATGATGATGAGCGACTACCTCCCGCCCGCTTCCTCATACCGCACCCCTGCGTCGCCCCTTGGTACGGATAGCAACGCAAACCTTAATTTTTCTTTCTGTCGATTTATTACTTAAATTCGTTATTTGTGTCGCTATAATGATTAAAAGAGGTCCTACACAATGGCGAGCGTGATTTGTTATTTAATTGAATAAAACTAAAACATTGCCTTTTGCTTCTATCATATTAAAAAATGCTTCAGATTTGATAAAATCAATTCATAAAATCCGAAGCAATTACTTCAAATAATAGCGAAGGGCAAGGTTCAGTTTTATTTAAACGGCTCAATGACACTCTTTGAACACATAAAAAAATCAAAACGTCATATGATGTTTAAGATCTTAACATCGATCATAGTAGTGTCGGCTCCCCGCTACTATATCAGATAAAAAACATGATAACTTTTTTCCTACAGTATCATTAATTGTGACGTCAAGCACGAAATGAACGAATACGTTTCATGTTTATCAGCGGCTCGGAACATCGCGCGAAACGATGCGCAGACCATAATTTCGACGCAAGTGGGTAGGCTAGGCGATTGGTGGGGTACGGCTACGCACACAGTGGCTAACTTCATAGCCGCCAATAAGAATGAAACGCATTAATTTACGCATTTTGAAGGAAATTTGTTAGGCATTGCCAACGTGCTCGGCAGCCGAGTGGAAAGCTATTCGAGGTTGATGAAGAATACGGCGACCGGGTTCGGTAGCCTCAGTGGAGGCACTTCTTTAGTCCGTTTTATTGTCACTGAAATTACAACGCTAGTGCGTCACTGATCACTGTTAGTTCATTCGGTGTGCCGCGCGGCGGGGGCGGGGCGGGGGCGGGGCGGGACCGGGCGGGGGCGGGGCGCGGGCCGGCTACAGCAGGGCGCAGGGCGGCCGCGACAGTCTTCATTCCGACTCTTCGTTGTCGTCGTCGAAGCCAGACAGGTCCGCGGATTCCAGGTACCCGTGCATCACCTGCAATTTATGATAGTAGTTTTATATTTGATTGGTGGTAGAGCTTATTTCAAGTCCGCCTGGCTAACTGCCACCCAGCAAACTAAAGTCTATGGAATTGTAATAATATTGCAAACAAATATTGCTTAAAAAATGGCACCACAGGGCTAAAAAATGACAATTCGCACAGCATTTAGTCGGGCCAGCCACGCGCCCGGTGACAGACGTTGGCGTTAGAAAAGAGAGAGAAAGAGTTTATTAGAAATAACGTCCTGTATAGTCAAATGGTGTAAAAACTCATTGCGCGCGCACTCGCTCTACAGTCTACTACACTACTACGTATTGCAGGCTTAGTATTAGTACTCACCGCGTACTCCAGCACGGCGAGATGGCAGAACACGTACTGGTCGGGCATCTGTATTGAGTGCGCTCGTTGCGCGCGCACTCGCTCTACAGTCCCGCGCACGTCCACCACGCCCTCCGCCGCCAGACGCATCGTGCAGATGTCTAACGTCAGGAAAGTCCCTAAAACACATAAATACATTGAAATATTCGTAGTAAATGTTGGATTAAACGTTAGAAACTGAAAGTTATTTAGATTTTAGATCGTATCGCATCGTAAAAATGAATTTAAATAAATTTTTCAAAATGCTATTGTATACCAGAAAAATCAATTGGCTATAACTATATACTCGGATGGGACTCGAATTCACGTCACGACTAATCGCAATCTGGCAGAACACTCGGGCGAGATGTAATTGGTTTTTTTAGGTCAAAATGTAGGTATGTAGATGGTTAATATAATTTATTATCATAACACACCTGTCCGTCCAATACCCGCAGAACAGTGAACTATAATTGGGGGTCCTCTACTGTGTCCCGCCCACGCGTCTCCTAGGCTGGAAATGAAAAAAAAAAAAATATTTTATTCACCAACAATAACAGGTTATGAAATTTCGTAATAATAAGTAATCTTCGTAGCGTATCGGAGTATTGTGAAAAGAGAAATATATGTAGCTTACTCCCGCAAAACATTTTTTGCGGGAGTAAGCTACATATATTTCTCTTTTCACAATGGTTTGGGACTTCCGCCAAGTAATGCCTGATTCAATCAAATGCGTATCGCAGTTTACATTTTTCAACATGAAGAAAATGAGTTCGAGTGATGCCAATATATATTTTTATCACTGTGCAGCGAGCGTTTCGTTCTCGCAATAAAGAGAAATTTCGTTCTGGTGCAGGAAGCGCAGCACGGGCAGCGCGCGCCCGCCGCCCGGCACGCCGTAGTGTAGTGTAGTGTAGTGTAGTGTAGTGTAGTGTAGTGTAGTGTAGTGTAGTGTAGTGTAGTGTAGGCTAGTGCAGGCATACTCACTCGGCCAGCGCCGCCTGCTGCGCGCGCCGCACCTGGTGCAGGAAGCGCAGCACGGGCAGCGCGCGCCCGCCGCCCGGCACGCCGTAGTGTAGTGTAGTGTAGTGTAGTGTAGTGTAGGCTAGTGCAGGCATACTCACTCGGCCAGCGCCGCCTGCTGCGCGCGCCGCACCTGGTGCAGGAAGCGCAGCACGGGCAGCGCGCGCCCGCCGCCCGGCACGCCGTAGTGTAGTGTAGTGTAGTGTAGTGTAGTGTAGGCTAGTGCAGGCATACTCACTCGGCCAGCGCCGCCTGCTGCGCGCGCCGCACCTGGTGCAGGAAGCGCAGCACGGGCAGCGCGCGCCCGCCGCCCGGCACGCCGTAGTGTAGTGTAGTGTAGTGTAGTGTAGTGTAGGCTAGTGCAGGCATACTCACTCGGCCAGCGCCGCCTGCTGCGCGCGCCGCACCTGGTGCAGGAAGCGCAGCACGGGCAGCGCGCGCCCGCCGCCCGGCACGCCGTAGTGTAGTGTAGTGTAGTGTAGTGTAGTGTAGGCTAGTGCAGGCATACTCACTCGGCCAGCGCCGCCTGCTGCGCGCGCCGCACCTGGTGCAGGAAGCGCAGCACGGGCAGCGCGCGCCCGCCGCCCGGCACGCCGTAGTGTAGTGTAGTGTAGTGTAGTGTAGTGTAGGCTAGTGCAGGCATACTCACTCGGCCAGCGCCGCCTGCTGCGCGCGCCGCACCTGGTGCAGGAAGCGCAGCACGGGCAGCGCGCGCCCGCCGCCCGGCACGCCGTAGTCCGGCCACCGCGTGTACTGCCCATGCCACACGCGCCGCGACTGCTCCGTCTGCATCAACACAACACACAAGTGCAAATACATCACTTACTCAAACGCAATTTAGTAAATTCAAAATAATCCATTTACACCGAGACCTCGACTCGGCTTGTTGACTTTCATTAAAAATTGTAAAACTTTAAATTTATTCAAGAATCGATGACGAACAAAACAGATGTTTGTAAATAAAAAAATGCAATTTGGAAAAGTTAAAAATATAAAGTAATGTACGATAGCAAATCGTGGTAAACTTTCAACATCGATATGATATTTGAAAAAACTAGCTCTCACATTTATTTTCAAAATATTAACTAAATGCGAATAATTAATGTCAAGTGTCAGTGTCAACATACCCTGAGATCGGTGATCAGCAGGTGCGTGACGGTGTAGTCGTCGTCGCCGTCGACGGCCTCGTTGACGACGGCGTAGTCGGCGTAGACGGCGCGCGCGCCGACTGCCAGCGGCCAGTACTGGCCGCACTTGACGCGGCCGCGCTCCACGGCGCGCGTCGTCATCACTATCACCAGCGTGCCCTGCTCCCACACCATCCGCCAGAAGTCGCCGAATGTTTTCGGTAGTGGACCTGGCGGACGAGCGCGTAACATTCAATGTTAATACCGAATCCAAACCGACACTATCTTATCTTAATTTTTTAAGTATATCTAGAAATAAAATGGGGATGTCAGACCACGTTACTGAATATGTATATGCAGTTAAAAGTAAAAAAATATTTGTTTGAAAATATCGAAAAAAAATCCTGATTAATCGGCAAACAAACGAAGATGGCAAGACGCGTGCGTACTAGACGCATAAATTATTTTAATGATTTATGTTAACAATTTTGAATACGATGATACCGATTTCATATAATTTCTTCCATATAATATTATTTAAAAGGCGAAAAACTGTTTGAGAATTTCTTACCCTCTTTTCTCAAAATAGTCTTTTTGAAAATACATTATTTTGCCTTTTCACGATAGCGGGAAATATTACGTACCTAATCCTTACTTAAAAGGTACACATTCAGCGTACTAACTAGTGACTCAAAATACCAAAATAAACGGTTAAGATGATATTAAACTTTACTAGTTCGATCGGGATTATCGCTATAATAGGATTTTTAACTATTTATCTCATCAAATAAATATGAAATAACTCAGGCTCGCAGCGTAAGTAAGATATACAAGAATAAATTCGACGATGCCACTAGTGACTCGGTAGATCAGCGGTAAGAGTATTGAACCGGACATCCAAAGGTCGCGGGATCTTCTCGGACGGGAAATGATCTGGTGCGACTCGTATTTTTTCTTGTATATTATTTAGTATTGTATATTTCGTTTTACAATTCTACTTGAATCCGTGACAGTCGTTTAATCAGGTCACCATCTATGACATTCATTGATCCACCCTTGCTATGCTAACAAAACACACCCACGAAAAATTTGCCCACGCCTAAATATGCTGTACTCAAATACAGCATATAAGTTATACGCGCCGACTACTAAGTTCATGGAAATGAGACTCGTTTCAATTGCCAACGCCTACGCTGTTTAATATTAGAAATTCTGTTGTGGTTAATGTCATTCGGTGAAGTAACCAACACCTACAATAAAAATTATTTTTAAATTATGAAAAAAAATTACTCGGAACGCTATCTTGATGAAGTTCAAAATAAAAAATGATTCATTATTAAATAACAAAAATGTACAGTCTTAAACTGTACATATTCTTTTTAGCTTACGCTGCGACCCACATTTGGAGGCCGCGCGGATTGTTTACTTTATTATTTAATTATAATTTCATAATAGTGTACAACTAACTACCATAGAGAAAGGTACAGCCACAATAACTATTTGTTTTATATTTATACGTGAATATAAACTTAACTGTGGACCGTGGTTTCTCTGCTGCACTCCTGCAACATCAACTTATCTTATCAACTTATCTAATATTTAAATGTATAGTGGAAACATTATACATTTTATGGTCCTTCGAGAATAAGGACTCAGTGTTTTAGTGTTTCTTACTACAGTAGCGAATCGGTGCGGCTGGCCTCCCACAAGCGGGTCTCACCAGTCGTATTGAGACAGGACGCACATACTGTATACAGAGTACTAGAGCACCGAGTTGCTGAACAACGACCATTTCAATGCGGAGGGAACAAGATCTGTTCGGATCCTGAAGATTTGGATACGTGAAGACTACAACCAGATAAGTGGTTTTCGCTACACTTGCTAAACTACTTCACACCTGTCACCGTCAACTACGTGCTGGACTGTGAGTTTTTTTAGTCAACAACTATCAACTATATTAACTAACTAACTATTTATCAACATGAGCAAACTAGAACTTCAACAAGCCTGTTTCAACAACATTAAGTACCTGTGCAGTAACTACAGCAAGGATTCAGCGTCGAGAAAGAACGAGGAATACCTGAACAAACGTTTGGAGTCGCTTGAAAATCAGTGGTGTGATTTCGACGAAAGACACGCTCAACTTATTTTGGAAGTGGAAGATAAAAACATCAACTATTTCACGGATGACATCTATAACAAAACGAAAGAAATTTACATGAAAACTAAAGCTGACATTATGAAGAGGCTGGAACAATTAAATGAACAAAAACGGGAGGTGAGATTCGATCTTGCGGATGTACCTACAGAAGAGAACTCAGGTGATTGCCAGTACCTACTTAACAAGCAGGAATGCAACTTTAACGCAATCGAACGTGTCATGTCAAAAATCAACATGCAACTTATTTCTGAGAAATGGGAGCTGGAAGAAAATTTAGCGCTTTTGAAGTCCAAGTGGGAGCCCATCGACAAACTGCACTGGGTGATCGATTTTCAACTGAAGGGGTGTCATGAACAATACTATAATATGTTTACTAACATCGAACAAAAATACGATGAATTGCGTAAGAAGATCAATAGTAAAATTTACTCGACCATCCACTATCAACAGTCGGCACCGAGGTTGGAAATACCAGAATTCTCAGGAAGCTACCAGCAATGGATTTCATTCAAGAATCTATTCCTAGAAACTATCAACAACAACCCTACAATAAACCCAACTCAGAAAATGCAATATCTAAAAACCAAACTAAAAGGGGAGGCGGGGCGACTTGTGCAACATTTAAACATAAGCGCCGAAAACTACACTTCTTGTTGGGATATATTATCTCAGCGCTATGATAACCGTCGTCTCCAATTCACATCTTTCATGAACGCGATATTAAATCTTCCCAGCATCCAGCATCCAGATGCTTTTAACTTAAAGAGGATGCATGACGTAATCACCGAGAGCTTAAACGGGATCTCTAACATTGGAATTGACACCACAACATGGGATCCTATTATTGTGCATCTGATGTCACAAAAGCTTGACCAAGCAACCTACAATGAGTACATGAAAGATCTTCAAGACCATCGAGAGCTGCAAAACTTAAGTGATTTTATGTATTTCTTGGAAAGCAAGTTTATGGCTTACGAAACAATGAAAACTTCAAAAAGAGAGACCGGCACTTCACAAAAACCGACTTACTCAAGAGCATTCAACCAAAATACTTTCGCTAAGAAAAATAACTACGAATTTTCGAAGCCTGCAACTAAAAGTTATCATACGAGCTACGGTCAATGCTCGTGCTGCGATGGAAGTCACGTGCTTATGCAATGCACTAAGTTTATTGACATGGACACAACGCAGCGCAATGACACAGTGACGAAACTGCGACTCTGCAAAAATTGTCTGTTCAGTCACGGAATCAACGAATGCAACTCAACAAAAACATGCAAAGAATGTAGCATGAAACATCATACTTTATTGCACAATTTCCACAAGAAGCAAATGAAATAATTGTGAAACTTATTCAACAAACTTATTTTTATGAAGAATACAAACAACTTACGAGTAACAAATCAGTATCCAAGCAGAGCCCTATACACAAGCTGGACCCCTATCTGGACGACAACAAAGTTATTCGTGTGGGAGGACGATTACGAAACTCAAACTTGCCGCTTCAAATGAAAAATCCTGTAATCGTACCTCATAAGGGCCGCTTCACACAACTACTTATTGAACAGAGCCATCTTACAACTTTACACGGTGGAGCCCGACTTACACTGAATCACCTGAGACAGCGCTATTGGATCGTTGGCGGCAATAGAGCGGTAAAAACTCAACTTCGACGCTGCATTCGCTGCCACCGTTTCAAAACAATGGACAACAATCAAGTGATGGGAAACTTACCAAAACAAAGAATAACCCCGTGTCGACCATTCACGCACACGGGGGTTGATTATTCCGGACACGTTGAGGTCAAGCATAACAAGGGCCGCGGAGTCAAAACATCCAAAGGGTACATTGCTGTATTTATCTGCATGACCACCAAGGCCGTCCACATCGAACTAGTCTCGGATCTCAGCACGGAAACATTCATCGCAGCTCTGCAAAGGTTCTGCGCCAGACGCGGCACGCCGAAACATATGTACTCAGACTGCGGTACAAACTTCATTGGAGCAGCCAAAATACTACGTTTAGAGTTTGAAGAGTTCAAGAAGATTTTAACACCTCAATTCTACAACGAGCTCGCAAAACTGGAGATCGAGTGGCACTTCAACGCTCCAGCATGGCCAAGCGCGGGTGGCCTATGGGAAGCCGCCGTGAAGTCGATGAAGCACCATCTCAAACGAGTCATGGGGGAGCAAAAACTTACTTACGAAGAGTTCAGCACTCTGCTAGCAAAAATCGAAGCGTGCCTAAACTCAAGACCCCTGTGCCCTCTAACTGAAGACCCCGAAGAATACTTCAATTGCTTAACACCCGGACACTTTCTAACTGGCAGTCCAATTTTATCGCTACCGCTATCAGACTACAGTGACAAGAACAATATAGATATTCGCAAACGTTGGCAACTTATAGAACACATGCTACAACAGTATTGGAAAAACTGGTCCAATGATTATCTGACTCAACTACAAAAGCGAAGTAAATGGAACAACCCAACTAAAAACATCAAGAAAGATGAAATGGTTCTTGTCAAGGACAACAATCAGCCCCCTGGGAAGTGGGCTCTTGGACGTGTTTTGGAGACTCATCCGGGGTCCGACGGCTATGTTCGCGTCGCAACCATCAAAACGCAAAATGGAGTGATAAAACGTCCAATAGTCAAACTATCACCACTACCATTAGAAACTGAAACAATCAACCCAATAAATCAAGACGATAATAACAAGACAAACAATAACAAACGTCATAATCCAAAGAAAAATAAATCTTCATCTTTAATTACAATATTATCTTTATTTACATTCATGACTGGATCATATTGCACCGATAGCACGCGCCTGACAAGCGCCACCGCGCCGGCTCAGATTACAAGTTTAGAACCCGAGCGCCCCGTGTATTATGACACAATCGGAAACCTACAGATGATTCACGACGAGTGGCTTTTAATTATGTACTATAACTTGAGTACTTATTGGGACAATACACGCAGAGTCGAAGACTACTATAACAAAGTGAGGAAATTATGCCATCAAACTAAAATAAAAACCTGCATCACCACTATAGAGCAACTAGATCACGAGATGGATATATTTATGCATTATAACTCCATTCTAATGAATCCTCATAAACATCTAAGCAACAGAAGAAAGCGTGGTCTAATAAATGGAGTTGGATCCATCGCTAATAGTTTGTTTGGGATTCTGGACCAACAGTTTGCTGATAAGTATGAAGATGATATAAAGTCAATACAAAACAACGAAAAGTTTTTACTACAACTCATAAAAAACCAAACTTCGATTGTAGAGCTGGAAAATAAAGTTTTAAAGAAAAGCGAACACAACATTTTGAAACAGTTTAAACAAATCAGCAACTTTATCGATCAAACAAAACTGAACTTGGCCACCATTGAGACAGAAATGGAAGTGCTAACTGCAACTACCTACCTTAACTCAGAGTCACTGACGGCTTTCCTGCTAATCAACAACATGAAGAAGCTTCAAGATATGCTGTTCAACACTCTCACCAACGTCTACCAAGGACACATCGACGTGAATCTCATCACACCAACTCATTTGGTTCAACAGCTGAAAGAAATATCAGGAAAGCTCCCCAGAACTTTATGCTTACCTGTGGAAAATTTGGAAAAAGATATAAAAGAAGTCTACAAACTAATCTACGTGAGAGCAAGAGTAACAGAAAATTTCTTTATTTTTGAAATGCACATACCGCTGATGTCAACTGAAGATTTCACTCTCTATCGTGTGCTGCCACTACCACTTAAAGCAAGAAACGGAACGTCGTACCCAGAGATGTCAGCTCCATACATAGGAGTCGATTTTAGAAAAAATACTTACGCCTCACTAAAAGAAGAAGATTTCATGCAGTGCACGCAGCAGAAGAGAAACAACTTTTTATGTCACAAAAACCTACCAGTTTTTAACTTGCACAACAACAACGCGCCGTGTGAAGCGAAATTGCTGGCGCATCAGAATAGCTTGCCTTGTGACGTACGACGCATGACGTGCAATGACGCTTGGCATGAATTACACTCACCAAACAGCTGGTTAGCGATCTGTTGTGACGTATGCACGTTACGTATTATATGCAAAGATGACGTCACAACTCACACTTTGACATCTTCTGCAATCGTCACCTTATCGCAAGGATGTGTGTTGCAGTCCAAAGACATGACGATCGTCGCTCACAGCCAATACAACAGCCAGATAAGAGTTGACTACGAGTTACCAGCAACAACTTTAAACACTTCAATCAACAAAATAGTGCACATGACGAACTACAACGTTTCTGAGTTCCACCCAGCAACAACTCAGGAACTAGATCAGATAGACCAGGAACTCACCATACAGAAGGAACATGAGACTCAACTACCGTCTTCACTTTCATCACATGACCTTCACCAATACGTCATTAGTTATTTCTTACTAGCTATCGCAATAACAACCTTTTTTGTGGTAGTTGGGAGGAAATATTGTCATCGCAACAAGAAAAACGGAAAGAACCCAACTACGAACAAGCAGCAAAATGAAGACATAGAGCTGCAAACGATGAGTCGGCGTCCCCGTCAAGATGGAACAACAGAAGAGCCTTCAAACCTCTACGCGCAGGTTAAGCCTCGCCCAGAGAGAGGACGCTCTGGAGAAGAAACAAACATCGCATTCAGTTTTGACTAATTTTATTTAGAGGATTGTTTGTAATGGATGTACTTTTCCTTATAACTATTTTTATTACTCTTAGTTAATTTTTAAACGTTTTTCTTTTGGGGTTGCCAAGATGTACAGTCTTAAACTGTACATATTCTTTTTAGCTTACGCTGCGACCCACATTTGGAGGCCGCGCGGATTGTTTACTTTATTATTTAATTATAATTTCATAATAGTGTACAACTAACTACCATAGAGAAAGGTACAGCCACAATAACTATTTGTTTTATATTTATACGTGAATATAAACTTAACTGTGGACCGTGGTTTCTCTGCTGCACTCCTGCAACATCAACTTATCTTATCAACTTATCTAATATTTAAATGTATAGTGGAAACATTATACAAAAACGTAGTTTATATTTGAAGAAATTATTTATCCGAATAAACCTTGCAAAGAAAAGGAAGGTATCTGGTTGAAACTTTAAAGACATCAATAGGATTACTAATTAAAAACATCTTAGTAAAATAGGATTAGTACTAAGATGTTGTTCTATGTACATAATTATGTCTCTCAACATGGATCCTTGTAATTAATTTAATCTGGCACTGCGTTATGATTGTCTATTAACTAGACTTCTTAAGAATAGCTCATGTCTGAAAAGCCAGAGGTAAGTTAAGATTTTTTCACGTATATCATTTAAGTATACCACCTACGAGGCGATACGAGAACAGTTCATTCTAAAAATGTTGGTACGATATAATGAACCCTATTTTTGGAAACATTCGTGTTAGCACGAATTGTATATGAATATTAAATATCAATTGTAATTTTTTATTGAAAAAGAGCCGGAACAATTTTATTCTATTCTCGTTATGCCGCCTCTCACTGCGCCACTGTAAAAAAGCTTTATTAGTCTTCTTTTTCTTCCTAATTAAACGTATCTGGAAAGTAAAAGAAAATCGAACCTTGTGTGCAAATGAATGCGTTCTTCTGCTTATACCCGTCGACGTAGTTGGCGTTGATGTAGTCTGTGGTGGGGTCGTCGGGGTCCGTCTGCGACAGCTGCACGCGCGAGTGGTCGTAGCACAGCACGTCCGTGTACCGGTTCTTGGCGAGATTACTGGGCAATCTGATAACAACAAGTTGAGTAACTGAAATTGAGTTACCTCATATTGTTTAGAGTGCTGTAGTGTTGGAGATAAAAAAATTACCGTTGATGAGTCACCTACATCAGAATATACAGAGGGTCAATGAAAAAATGTGATCTCAGCTACGCCTATGATAAAAAAGGGATGATCTCATGTATGTGCGTATAATACACTAGTAATCTTTTGACCAAATCCATACCTAGCGTGGTAAGCAGCAGTGCCGCGGGCGCCTCGCATCATAGCTAGCATACATACTTGGCGTGGTGGAAGGTGCCGTGGGGCGGGCGCGCGCGGATCTCCTCGTACTCGGCGGCGAGCCCGCGGCGGCGCAGCGCCCGCACGCGCGCCAGCAGCGCCGCGGGCGCCTCGCATCATAGCTAGCATACATACTTGGCGTGGTGGAAGGTGCCGTGGGGCGGGCGCGCGCGGATCTCCTCGTACTCGGCGGCGAGCCCGCGGCGGCGCAGCGCCCGCACGCGCGCCAGCAGCGCCGCGGGCGCCTCGCATCATAGCTAGCATACATACTTGGCGTGGTGGAAGGTGCCGTGGGGCGGGCGCGCGCGGATCTCCTCGTACTCGGCGGCGAGCCCGCGGCGGCGCAGCGCCCGCACGCGCGCCAGCAGCGCCGCGGGCGCCTCGCCCCCGCCGCCGCCCGTGCCGCACTCCTCGTCCGACAGCCCCGGCGACGCCTCGCCCGACGACCACGTGCCGCGCGCTGTCACAACACAACATATTCTTGTATCACTGAAGGATCTGTGGGGATACCGCGCAAGTGTCGTCGACTTCATTTGACAGATGGATGTAATACATTGCTACTTTGCGACGACACTTGCGCGATAGGGCCCCTGTTCGGTGCGACGATGGAAAATCCTGCCTTTTCCTTCGAGAGCCCTATACCCCCGATAAGCCCGATAAGCACTTTCGCGTTCTTTCAAATAGATCTGTATACCTACGTATGCGAGGAAAAATATCAACTAATAAGATTACTTCATGTCCAAATCTCACTTAGTTTAGCTGTGATGGAAAAACCAGCGAAAGATATATGCGAGGGACGCGAACGAGGATGTATGCGAGGCGAGGGATGCGAGCGAGGAAGTGTCCGATGCCGTGTACGACTCGTCAATACACAGTGTTTGTTATAGGTAGATTACCGCTACGCATTCACGCACCGCTCGTTAGCACACCGTGTGTCACAACTATACTTCGCATCCTCGCACAAGTCTGGTTTTGAAACCTTCACCGTTTCACAACTTCGCTAGATCTTCACACCGCTTAGCTTCTTTACACATCTCTAATGTCTTATAGTCATAAAGGACTTCTTTATTTATTTTTTTACGAAACAAAATAACTCATACAGTCCCGAGAACAATCACAGATAAATCAATTGACCATAAGAATTATAAACAACAAACAGCATGTGACTCACATAAAATAAACAACACTAACAGAAAAGCCATTTAACGAACAAGTAAAATGCTCCAAGGTTTTAAATAAATCCGTTTTACGATATTTACCTTCAAGCGTCAACCTCGGTCGAATCGAAACCAATAATCGTAAACTTTATCGTCACAAGATTTCCGTTGTAGGTATATCGAGTAGGTACCTACTTACTCAAACAAATTTAGATAAATAAAAATATAAATTTACCTACTGTCGATATTTTTTTCGTTCCCATGAACTGACCCATTTGTAATAATTAAGTTACTTACTATTAAATACACATACCCATATTTTTTTGATCTGGACAATTAGAATTCATAGTGAAATCAACGTTATTTAGGTTATTTATTACAAACAAAACAAAGCCCTGTCATCTTTGACGTTGACAATATTGACATGTCAATGTTTCGAAAACTGCTAGACATTTGAGCTAAAAGGTAAAGTAAATAGGATCAATAACTCAATAACTACTCGGATTCCGAGTGGTAGTCAAAAGTAATTTCGAATCTTTTATAGAGCTGAAGCTAGCTGAAGTTCTACTATGATTGCAAACAATCATCCAAGTGCATTTGGATCATAGAAATTGAATGTCAAAGAACAACAATGTCAATGAACAAGTGATCCGAAAAACGAAGTGCAAATGTGTGAGTGAAATAGTGTTGTGTACACTACTTAATAATGTTATCGATGACTCTACTTACGTCTTTCTGTGTGGCTTACATAGTGGTGATATTGACATTTTTAATCCAATTTTTCATCTGCGCCATCGACCTACAATACAACTACAACCCGTAGTTGTATTGTAGGTCGAAGGCGCAGGTGGTTAGTGCACTCAACTCAGTATCGTAGGATTCGTAGATAGGTAATTAAAACATTGTGTATGTTCGAATAATTATTAATGGGTGTGTAATGTATGACATAATATATTTATATGGACAAGCACAAAAATAATATCATACCTACAGTATTAACGTGATTTCACTTACGTACACGTACTTTTTTGTTTGAGTAAATAAGTTAATTGATTTTGATGACGTTAATTTTTCTAATTATGTCTTTCTTAAATTCTATAATTAGGTAAGTACTAACAGATTTCCACACCTGACGGAGGCAGAGTAGCAGATCTTATCTTATATGTCATTAATGTATACTATCATATTCTGGGATATAAAGGATTATGATTATGACTAGCGACCGCCCGCGACCTTGTCTGCGTAGAAAGTTTTTTGCTATCCCTCGGGAACAATTATTTTTTCGGGATGAAAGGTATTCTATAACCTTTTCTGTACCCCTGACAACGTGTATGTAAAATTTCATGATGATTGGTTCAGTAGTTAAGACATGAAGGCGTAACAAACAAACAAACGGACTTTCGCATTTATCATATTAGTAAATTTACTATTGGCACATCTTAATAAAATAACAAAATACCCACCAAAAACTAAAATAGGTATTTAAGTTTTGCATAGGTACTTAGATATGTACCTACATAGTCAGTAACAATCTGATTAATGAACTATAAGTATTTTTTTACGATTCGAGTACGTAGGAAAATCAAACCTCAACAATATGTCAACAATATTAGCCTTTCATAATATCTAAAAACTTAAACTTACATTTTCTAGAAACCACCGGCGCGGCAAGCGAATTCAATAATCACTGCACGCTATATTGATGGCGGCCTCTCAGCTCGTCGTCACAACCGATTACTGAATTCGCTTGCCGCTCCTCCAGTTCCGACCGACCGACTGACGATATAGTCAACCTACACTTTGATTATTCATAGTAAATAAATTTGCAAATTTCTCTAAAACGAATGAAGATATCGTGGAAATATGTTTTCGGGACGTTTATCGTGATCAAACGGTTAAGAAAATCTGTTTATTTTTAATCTGAATACAATTTTTACCAATATTTTAGACTTTACATTACAAAAATAGTATGAACTGGAGGTTCGCATGCTTTTAAAACTTTAGATCGCTATATCTTTGTCCCGGTTGTGTAACATGAGCAACGAATGTATTCGTAGCTGTCACAATGAATATGTGACGGCTACAAATACATCAACCCACCGGTATAGGCTCGGATTGATCTGGAATTCGACAATTTAACCAAAACATTACCTCGAAAAGTGTAAATAATTCTGCCGGGGAAGCCGTCACAATCATAACGAATCCTAAAATAAGAACGTATATCATCGGTACATTAGTTCCAGATGGTTTTAGGAAGGAATTATGTAAGTGGCACGGACGTTCGCATGCTCACCTTTTTCTGGTGTGTAGGCAAAGACATATTTCGTTGTTCAAGCTCTAGCTACGTCACATCCGATAAAATTTTAGAAAAGTATTAAAATAGTCAGAATCAATAAAACTTAAAAATAACGGAATCAGTTTCTTAAAATGGTCTTTATTTTCAAAAAAATATATATAAAAAATACATCAAAAATAAATAGTATGGCCAATTGGACTGCCAGTCCTAGTTTATCGATTTTATCGATACTCGTGACGTCATCAGTTAGTCAAGCCCTATCGTAAAACAACATTTTACTATTTTACGTAAAATAAACGAAATTATTTATTGTAGATATAAAATATGACTATATATGGCAAATGAAATTAATAAACTATGTTCCATACTGTTTTCTTCGTCGATAAACGAATAATAGTAGCAAAATTTTGTTTTTAAAGAAATGTGTGGCAATATCTTATTTACCTGTGAAAAGTGTGATTACTTGGATTGTTTCTTTTTGTCACATCACAATTACATAAAGAACAAGACACCGTGGCTCCACGATACCTTTATTAAAAATTCTTATTAAGATTCTCAAATATTTTAAGCAAAATGTGATTGCTCATTTGCAAGACGGGACGCTAGGGGCTCTTACTGTAAAAAATGTTGGCACACTGTCACTTGATCCTATGTCTCTTTTTTTCATAGACGTGTCCGTATAACGATAACTTCTCTTTTCCATTGGTCTTCTTAAGCGCAGCGAAAATTTTTCTAAGTCTATGATTTGGATACCCGGGATTACTTTGGTTATTAGAACTTCAGCTCTATAAAAGATTCAAAATTCTTGTATTTTGGTAAAAATTCACACCATTCAGTGTGATAGGACCACCGGCACCGGTGTGCAAATGCTGGTACACGAATATTTTGTGATTTTAAATAAATATTGCCTTACCACAAAAGATTATAAAAACATTGTTCAAAAAATGTATAACGTAGACACAGTTTAAATGTGATGCTGTCACGATACTGTTTAACAGTACAGAGTACCTACATTGTTGAAATATCAAAAATAACATGATTAGCTAGCTAATATGGCTACATGCACGAACGGCGTTGTATTTAGGCTGACGATTGAAAATAAATATTGATGTGTCTCGGCGTTTATAATAATTCCACCCCTAAAGGGGTGAAAAGGGGGACGCAGTTTATAGAAAATCCTTCATTATAAAGTAAAAAATCACTAAATTTATTATGTAGGCTTATGGTTGGAAACTAAAACAATAACACATTATTCGTAATTTTCTGAAAACTCTAAATAAATCTAAAAATCGAATGTATATCGTTATTTGGGGTGTTGATTGCAAAACTTGCATTTATTTTGAAGTCCAACACGGTGGATATGATTCAAGCCCTAAAGGGTTGAAATAGGGGTTCAAATTTTGTATGAAAAAATAATGTAAAATAGACTCCTCCTGTCCTCAGAGGATTTTTTCGAATATCCACGCGGGCGAAGTCGCGGGCGGAAGCTAGTACTAATGTAATCGAGGTCGAAACTTAATGAAAAGTAATCTTTATTACTTACTGCTTATATCTAAGTCATCCTCATCTCCGGAATTTATGTGCCTGCCCTTCATGTCGCCATTGTAGCCATGTGAATGTCTGAAAATAAAATTTAATTACTAAACTTATCAAATACTAATTATAGCATTTGTTCTATTTACTAATTAAATTACTATAATCAGTAGTATAACAATCATACGGAATACGCTATCTATTGAAATCAATTTATTTCGTTAAACACCCTTTAATCTCTTAGATTATTCAGTGACTTGTGAACCTCAAAGCTATTGATAACATTTTAAAATAACATAATGTACTAACGCAGAAACGTACGAAGCATTGTTGTTGTCTCTGCCCACGTATCGACTTCAATTAAGGACGTAGCCATAGCCAATATAGCCCTGAAAATGTTCGCACATTTATTGGACTGTTACTCCGCCGCCCGCCCGCCGCGTTACTTTTTATTTCACTATAAGAGTTGTCTTCCTGCATTGAGAAGTGTGTCAAGTTGATTGTTTGGTTCCCTCGAATACCTCCATAAAGGGGAATCGTAAATTTCCAACTTTACGGCACAAGTACCTATCCGGCAATTTGGTGTACAACGTTGAAGTATTTCGATGCGATACCATTTGTTATGTCGTAGTGTAAAAAAAATCATTTTCAATTTCTTTTATTTATCGATTATCAAGGTAAAGGCAAAGGTTTGTGTGTTTTTCTCATTTATTTATTCAAAACGTAATCAAGTCATTTAAATATGTTAAAATCAATTTAATTTTGAATAAATAACCACGCCTGATCGCGTTGTCAGAGCTCCGAGCATCAAGATTTCGCGCGACTCCACCACCAGGCAGGGTAAATAAACAACATATACGGGCTGTTGATTGAATAATCAACTTCCTGGTAATGTCTGATGGATTCACTCGAGGAATTATGTGAATAAAATCCCGCCTGCAACAAAAGACAAGTTAATTGAATAGATGGAAACAAGATCTAATATTAAAGGCAAACAAAATGCAGTCGGAGGCATGCATACTTATGTGAGATTATGGTTGATTTTTCATGAAATTTTATGCCTGCGACTGCATTTTGTTTGCCTTTAATATGTGATCTCGTTTCCATCTTTTCAGTTGAGTTGTCTTTTGAAGCCGGCGAGATTTTTAGGTTTTTAAACTAATGCACGTGCAAGTTAACACAGTTAAATTTGCATGTCCGCCGCGTTGTCGCGCCGCCGCGCCGTGCGGTCGCTCGCCATGTCGCATGCGACACAGTAGCAGAGCGGCAACTTGTGTGATAGTACCTGAGCGGGCTTGTGTCGCAGGTGTAGGGCGGGTCGCCGCTGATGTGCATGTCCGCCGCGTTGTCGCACCGCCGCGCCGCGCGGTCGCTCGTCATGTCGCATGCGACTCCGTGTTCTATTATACCTGTTCACAAACATTATCTGTCAACAAAACGCTGTTTATTGAAGAGTTACAGGCTCCTTATCACATTCCAAATTCTCCTTCGTTTTTGGGCATATTAAATCTTATGAACTGCGTTCAAAATTGAAATCATTGCAATATCGAAACCAAAATTGTCCATTGATCAAAGAAAAGTTATCAAAACAACAAAGTTAACGCAGTTAAATTTGTAAAGTTTAAAATAAATTACATATTACCATTTTGTGGCTTGGCTCCTGGTATGTGGTTGCTTATTACATATTCGTCAATGATTCCGTCCAACTTTGCACTCTGAATGTTGTTTGTATAGCAGTTTCTGCAGTGTTCCAACCTGCAACAAAAACGTAGCATTTTATCCTTCAAGATAATGCGAGCGTAATGACTTGTTACAACATCGTATCCGCATCGGTCGCTCTCACGTGGGCGGCAAAGGTAACATATTATAGTGCTAATGTAGGGCTGTCATACGTCCCAGTACACCGGGACATGCCCCGGTTTGAAGCGCTGTTGTGTCCCGGTGTCCCGGTAAGCAAGTAGCACTGTGTCCCGGTGTCCCGGTCAGCAAGTAACACTTAATGTTACCAGAGTACACATGCCATTACATACAACACTAAGCTAATGGCATGTGTTTTGTAATCTCAGCATTAATTTATGACAGCCCTAAGCTAATGGCATGTGTTTTGTGAAGTCATTGTCCTATTTAGCAATACAGATATGGTTCGGTTATCAAAATCATAATTACGTCAGCAGGGTATGAATCTGGACAAGTAATCCGGCCTAACTAGTTAAGGCTCAAATTCCTCTGTGTATTTGATCGTGATATTGTTTCTTTTTTACTTTTGCACGTAACAAGAACAATACCTACGGAAAGGCCTTCATTCTTCTTTTATTGGTACACTCCAAGTTCGTCGGATAGGTCGTAAACTTTCCTCAGAATCCTTTTACGACTTGAGCGTATTTTAAGACAATTTAAGAATATTTTACCGACGACAACAGTTTTGAAAGATCAATTTAGAAGGCAGACATAATGTTTGAACTGCTAGCCTCAGGCGGTGATATGCTTAGTACGTAAAATCCGTAATTCCCTGAATACGTAGGTAAAGTTCGTAAATCCGTGTGGGTGTTGGATAATACTAACAGTCGTACTTGAGTCATCCGACTCATGTACTTGCGCGGGGAAACGATGCGGTAAGCATCGCGGGGAAACTCGCGGCAGAGTCGGCGAGCGCAAACTCCTTTAGTTTGCGCTCTCTAATCTGAAGGGGTGAACGTGATAAGCGTAACGAAATTTAATACCTGCCTATGCCTATCTTGCACGTCCATAATGGTCTACAGGATTTGTATTATTTATTTTTTAATTATACATATAAATTGTATACATATGAGAATCCAATATACAGTAAAAGTTTAATTACAGAACTCTTAATACATAACAAATAAAATTCGTGGAAAATATCATCTGTTATTATACAACGTGTAACAAAAGTACCCCTAATGCCGAATATGGTAGATAGGGGACCATCAAACTGAACATCTTTTACTATGGGACCAACTTCGAATCGTGAAAAAAAAATCAGCTGTTTCATACAAAAATTAATTACGAAAATATCAAAATGTATGAAACAGCTGATTTTTTTTTCGCGATTTCAGAGTTGGTCCCATAGTAAAAGTTGTTCAGTTTGATGGTCCCTATCTACCATATTCGGCATTAGGGGTACTTTTGTAACACCTTGTATATGATTAGATGCACGTTTATTCTTTCGTTATTTCAAATTAAAACTTTTATGTAAAATATTTCAGTAGTTTTGTTTATGACAACCCTGACTCTTGACTGAGTGTCCGTGCGAAGTTGTACGCAGTGGCGGCATGCATTTAACAACAAAGGAGTCAAGACTACTGGTAAGTGGTTTATAATACTGTGCCTGCATGCAGGGGGCGGTAAAGGGCCTAAAAGTGAAAAAACTGATTCTAATGTAAAGTTAAAAATTTTGGATAGGGGGGCACTAGAAAATAATTGATTCTTAAAGAATCGGTAGACGAAATAGTTTGATAACCACTCGTATGATGATAACATTTAACGTACATGTACCACGGGCCGGTGTATTGTGGTGTTATGGATGGTGATCATTGATGGTGATCATTGATGGTGATGGTATACTGACCAGGCGGCGTGGTCGGGGTCGAGCTGTCCGCCGAGCTGGCGCGGCAGGCTGGCGCGCGGCACGTGCACGCCCAGCTGTGGCGCGCTCACCGTGTGCACGCGCTCGCGCAACTTTTCGCGCACGAAAAGACGCAGGATCCGAAACGGCGCCTTGAACCACAGCGGCGCCGTTACTATCAACACTTTCTTTAACTTTGCCGGGTATCCACCCTGCAACAAACAAAGGGTAGATAAGTAAAGTTTCTTACGAACCACATTTACTTAAGATGAATGGTGTCGATTCGGTTGGCAACGAACGACTAAACTAAATTGACGGTACTAAACTAAATTTAGTTTTCCATCCTCTTCTTCCTGTATCGAAAAGACAAAAACAGAATGCTAAAATTAAGTAAAGTCCTGTCAATTTAGTTAAGTCGTGTCAACCGAATCGACACCAATATCCGTTTATGTAAGTGTTTAGTTAAACCAATTCATAAACAATAATCTGATACTTAATTGGTTTAAAAATTGTCTCTAACCACAGCACATCTCGACACAATAAACAAGTATAAAATGGTATAAGACACAGGTAAGTAAGTAGCAGCGCAGTTTTTTTTTCCTAAAAAGAGCCACCACAAAATGAATATTCATAAAATGCTAAACAATAGCATAATAAAAACTTAATTTTGCCGAGACAAAGACAAGTGCGTGAGAAAATGCAACTTAAATATAGCCAAATCGCTATTTTCTAGACTAGCAAACAGTGTTGGGCTATTAGGAACACGGCGAATTGTTATTTATTACTCATAAACAATACGTGCGAAGTGGTGTGATTTTACGTTCGTGTTTGACCTTGTGAACGTTGCTAAAAACTGCATCATCAGCTTCTTTAGCTGCCGGATATAAATTATTACAAATTTAATTGCTTGAAAATTACTTATCTGGCTAAATAAAACCATCACTAACAGCTAGTAGCAGAGCACAAGGTTGCTAACATGCTACAATAAGCTTATTCAAAACTTTGAGACACTTGCTATAACTGATATACCCATACTTTTAAAGATAAAAGAAATAAGACACATTACTATAACATTTATAAAACGAATAAATGAACTGTATCGTATTTTTTATTTATTTTATAACAAGTCCCCTTTTATGAGCTTATTCCTCTTAAAAGAATTACCTTCAATTCACTAAACCTGCCTAAAACTCCAGTTATAGACCCGAATGAAAATAACCCTTATAAATATTCACGGTCCGAGGGTTTGTCGCGCGCATCAGAGAGTAAAATTAATTCTGACCGGCAAATCTTGCCGAGCGCAATCTGTGCCTTTGTAGCAGTGTCAGTCATAACATAATGCCGTAGAAGATTCAATTTAACTTGTACCTGATAAAATTTAATTTATTTAATTAATTAACTCATCTGCTACAACACTGTATTTCACTATCACAAATAAAAATACAAATATTTTATTTGCACTAAACACAGTTGTTTCAGATCTTAAATATAAATATGCGCGTGTGTTCAGCCTGCTCGCAGACATGCAAACGTTTATAACTTAAAAAATTAAAACTTTACTAATCTTATTAATCTTAAACTAATTGTTCCACTCTAAATATTCTTTAGTACTATAAAATACTATAGTACTATAAATAGTATACAACAACTTTTCTCAAATCACGGGATGGTTGTAAAGATTTAGACGGTTCTCGGATAAAGGTAGCACGAAATATAGAACATCCAAATTCAGAGGAACGTACTTTTAACCTACGAAGACGGAATAAGTTATTTATTGCTACACACGGGAAACCTTCTCAACCTGAACCAAAAATATTAATAAATTTTAATGTAACAAAGAAAAACAACTGTTTATTAAAGCATGTAGCAAATACGAGATATCACGAAAGAACGAGAATGGTGGTTAATTACGACGGTACTCAGCAAAGGATCTTTTCTATGTGCAATAATAGCGTTTCTTTAATCACGTAAAATAAGTTTGCATCATACACAGATAACATTTTCAAAGAGTTAACATTTTCGACTTCTTTCATAACGTGGACTAAAATTAAACCAGATTCAAATTGTGCTTAACTTAAATTAAGCCCACTGTTCGGATAAGAGGACATAATATTCCAATAAAAGTAGACTTAACAATTTGGTTACCAAAAGAGTTCCTTCCTACACATGGACGAAACATAAAAATAAAACAGTACAGGAAATCATGGTTTTGAACTACTCCTCCAAATAAAATTTTAAAATGTCTACACTATAGGTACTTTTGTAAATACAATACTAGCATTGTAAACACATAAGAAGCCATATTAAACCACGATTTTACATGCTGCATTGGACACAGGCTTTGAATTTGATTATAAAGATCTGTCCCGTTCCAAGTGGTTTGGGGTGTGCATAGGCAGGCTCATGAACATCAAGAAAACTAGGGGTGCGAGGTCATTGCCCCCGGCTCCCTTTTCGTCCACCAAATTATTGCACGGAGGTCAGACTACGTACCACTTGAAATATTGATAAAATTTCTACCTTTCACGTTTACGTCAATGTTTAGTTTGAAATTTCAAAGTAAATACTTATAGGATATTAAAAATTATTATTGATAGATATCAAGTCAATCCAATATTCCATCATTGCTCTGGTCCTGGTTCACCAAAACAAGAAGGCATTTTATTCTAACAAGATCAACGTCCCGGGTCTTCCTCGTCGAGTCAGCAGTCTAGACGGCATATGACGTCAACAACACAACGCTGCGGGTTCATCTCCCCAGACGAGACATAAATCTCAATCAAATAATAATAACTATTCGTAGATCACCAATTTGTGTTTCTAGTCTCCGATGTAATTTCGATGTGATAATTCGACGTCTTTATTCAGTGTGATAATCTCGAGTTATTTTTAGTGTCCCGGACTTTTTAAGTCTTCCTTAGGAACATTTCTTTGAACGCTAAACTTGTAAGTAAAGCCATGTCTTCGAGTCGCTTTAGTGTCTAGTTTAAATATAAGTTCAACAACGACTGGTCGACTTGCAGGGTCGTACAAAACAAAAAGTAGGCCGCGTGTGGCCGACAACACAAACTTGGCGACCGAGTGAAGCTCTTAGCCGCACGCCACCTCCACACTCCAGCACTTTACTTTCTTCTTTGAACACTTTGTGTGTGACGTCACTATTAAGTATTACTATACTTTAGTCTATGAACAATAAACATTTGTTTTATTGTTAGATGCTAACTTAGTGCTAATGCGCAATAAAAACGAGTTCTTTTCCAATATTCACAAGTTAAGTACTGCAAATTGCCCCTTGATTGATTTATTCCCCAAGGCCGAAACTCACTGCCGGCTGTCCATTCGATACTATAGAAAAGAGTTTAGTTCTTTACATGAATGTACAACATTGAAACAGTTTTCTTCAATTACTGTAGACAGGATTTTTCATATTAAAAGTAAACGGGGAAAACGAGTAAGGATTCCATTGAACCTTGTAATCATTAGAAAGTACAGAATTTGGCCATGCTTGATGCAATGCAGACCCTCGTCATGTTAATCTAAACATTAATTAAAAAATGGCAAGCCAGGTGTGCAAAACAAACTGGCAGAACAACTCTGTCTTTAAACGATTTTGTAGTCAGCTTTTTGGAGACTAAGGGCCTAACGTGATATAATTGTATCATAACATAAGGTTTTCAAGCTAATTTTCAAGGGGACTTGCAAGTAAAAGAACTTGATAATTTCAAACTGTCCAACACAAACGCTGGTAGACGCAGTAAGCGACAGGAACACACGAGTGCTCACTCCCGATTCATAATAGTCGTCGACTTAAAAGCATCAAAGGAGGCTGTACCATTCCATCTCAGAGGGCAAACTAACGCTTATTCACGCTGTAATGAGACCGGCGATGAACCACGCAGCTACATCACTTTGCCACGGCGACGGACGTTGGCATAGCTAATTACCTCCACAGTGTCGAAATTAAACGCTGTGGTAAAAATTTCACAAACAAAACTAATGTACTGGCAAAAAGCCAATCGGAAAACTTTAAAAGACGCCTAATATTTGACGATCTCGACGAACTCTAAAGTAGACTGGCTAGCTAGAACATCGAGTCTGCTATCGAGTGGTACTCTGTTCTGTGGTATCGTGTTTATCTCGTTATCTCAATACATTATTTTCCTCGTCACCGCAACGTCAGAGCTAATATTAAATAAACTCACTGTTTATCATCTATATTTCCTACGTTGAATCATTGAAAAGCTCGTTAGAAAAAGGTATTAGCATTTCTATTTTAGATTGCAATCATGTAGAATGCTCGGCGACCTTAAGGCTCCTATATACCTCAAGTGGCGCCCTCATTTTAATTAATTTTATTGCTCGCTAAGTACGTACATAATGTATCGAAAATTAAATTGTTATAATTTTTAATAAAGTGGCCACTTTAAGCACTTTTGCGAACTACTACTACAACGAACAAAATTTTACTGAGGTTATTGTTTGTAAATAAACTATAGAACCTTAGCTTCAATCTGTACATGTGAATTTTCGATACATTATGTACTTAGCGAGCAATAAAATTAATTAAAATGAGGGCGCCACTTGAGGTATATAGGGGCCGTAAGCTTTTTTCGGAACCCGGTGCGGTGCTTGCACGTGTATCAGAGCGCAACGCGTCATTGGAGCCTGCCGACGACACGAGCCGCACCCGAAGCTGACCTTTGAACTGAAATGCCACTGAATTTCCACTTCAGACTACTGCTGCTCGTTTAATACTCGTATCAGAAAATACACGAGTTATTCTGTTGCGTTTCTATTTTAAATAGGTACACTGAACAATGTTTTACCGTATTTACGTTTTGTTTCATGTTTTTTTTATAATATCTATTGCTCACATATTTTTACTATTTTACTCTATGTTTTTTTAAATATAGCGTGCTGAGTGTTTCATAATATTACCAAACTTATAAGAAGCGGATGTGCAGCATTTGACCGCAGCAGGTACTAGAGGCACAAAATAATGAATACAATCAGAACACCCACACTCTATCACCCTAAACAAATTGGAGGCGGTAAACCAGTCGTTAACGATTAATAATAAACTGATGAACCGTGCGTGATGCGATGCCACGTTGGGTTGATACGATGGCAGTGACACTCGTCTGCTCAGCTCACTCACTGCGACAGTGAATAAACTTTATTGACTTGACATTGTCGATATAGCGATTTGTAATTCAAATGATGTCACACTTCTTATAGATTCAAAGAGAAACCGTAACGTAAGTATGTATTATACAATTCACGGTTGCTATGCTACACTATAATAATGCTGCTTATACGATCTCGGTAAAAGTAAACACAGACGATGTTTTAATAAATCTTGCGATACTGTCAGTGTGATTTTGATTTGTGATCTACTTTGAGTTAGAAAACTTTCGATTTATTCCAATGATGAGTACTCCGGCCATGTTTATATATAGTATCGAACTATATTTCAGTCAATTGTTGTACTATATGTTATAGAAAAAATATATAGTACGAATAATACTATATTTTCATTGGTGATTTAGTTGTCGCGCTTTTTATGTATTAACTGTGACTGGAACGCATCCGCAACGCAGCATTGGGAATTTCAGTACGAAACGCATTCACGTCGTTCGTCGCTCACTCACGTCACGGCAACTAAACGTCAACTTTGTGTCACGGCCATGTCAGAAATTCAATATCAGTCAATTTGTCGATGAATATCAACCGATTTTTGATGTTGAGCGTGCGTACTATATTTTTTCCTGATTTTTCCATTAGTACTATATTTTTTGCAATTTTTGAAAGAAATACTATTTTATCTCCAAAATAAGGTGTCAACCCTATCCATAATGCAGTACTAGCTATAAATCCATGCGGGCGGACCCGCGATATTCAACCACAAAAATAATATCATCATTATCATCAAGTTATAAATAGATTTATGAAAAAAATCGTAGACGTCGGGGGATCGCTAAGTTAATGGATTTACATCTAAGCTCGTCACATGTCTGGACTGATAGGTATACTGTTGTATAGGCAGGCAGTTGACCATCTTCGTAAATGGCTAGATGGATTTCCATCAAACGTGGCTAAGAACCATCTCGATTAATTTAGCTTTCAATTAAAAAAACTGCATTGAAATCGCTTGATCCGTTTAGGCACTACGAATATATTACGTACAGACACACAAACATAGGCTTCAAACTTATAACACCTCTCTTTGCGCTGCGTCAGGGGTTAAAAATTATATAAAGAAGATAAAAATTTTGGATATTGTTTGAAAGTAGAGTAAGGTTGGAGTTGGCGATATCCCAATCCCGGACAACCCCGTTGCAATGTAGGTCAGGAATAGCGTCCCGTTTTACAATGCGACAACTAGTGGCCTAGCTCACTGCTTGAGGGCATTGAGCAAACGCACTCGACTCCAAACGATACGCTCAACTATGACGTAATGGTCAATCAATTTACACTGATTTAATAAGAGCATAGATCGTCTCGTCGCCACTTCATCTATATTGTATTTTTATATAACTATAGACATTTTTTTAACAGAAATGGGACAGTAAAATCATCTTTTACAAAACATTCGTCGATAGCTACCTGATGAGAACAGTAGAACATAAAACACAATAAGTGGAGGATACGGCTGATGCGCATAAAGAAATGTGCGTGCATGCAGCTGCCGCGCCGCGACGCGATTTACCATCTGCCGTCCCGTTTTGATCGCGAGGATTAAGCTTGCTCTGTATATTTGTAATAAGCGAAATTTTGTAGAGCAGCGTTAACAAGTTTAGGTAATAGGACAACGGGAGTTCTCAATTAAGTCAAAAGAAAACTACACCTTATTGAATCCGCCAACATGTATACAATGTGATTGAATTTATAAATTACCTACATTTTTAAGAGAATTCGATTTACCGTTGAAGTTAATTCCTTCTACATTGGTGAGATGGCGCTGGCTTGCAGCGTAAGAGTTGATATACTAGAAGAAATTCGACGTTCCCACTAGTGACTCGGTAGCTCAGCGGTCAGAGCATTGGACCGGTTATCCAAAGGTCGCGGGTTCGATTCCCGTCCGAGAACATGATCTGGTGCGAGTCCTATTTTTTCTAGTATATTATTTAGTATTACCGTTATCAGTTGAGAATGCAAAGTCAGGCGAGACTATTGTCTCTTATAGTTAAAATCAAACGGTAGCAGTGCCGTGGATATGCTTCGAAGCTTATGTGCTTGCAGTCAGGGACGGGGCAGCGCTTCCGATCCAAACGTCCGAAGCCTATAGAATAGAATGTTTAGCGCAACAGTCACAACACGGCAAGAGCGGACGGAAGTGCACCGGTATTAGACTTCCGCGAATATCGGACCACAACATTTGAATGAGTGTTAGAAAAGACCGCTTAATGACTTGAGCATGAGTATAATGAACATTTAATTAATCATATGTTTCAATTTGTATTCATAAAAGGGTTTGGATGATGAACAAGAGAAAGTGGAGATTAATGATAAGATACGGCGCTAGTTGCGGTAATTAATGTGCAGTCCATAATTGAATTAATTGCGTAAGATTTGAATACTATAAATATTTTATTTATAATAAGTTGTATCAGGCAGAAAAGTAAAGGAATATTTGTATACTTATGTATTGTAAACAAAGCGCTCGTTGTGTGATCTAGACTACATAAACAACACAACGGATGCTGTCGCTTGCACCAACTACTAACTAACCAACTACTTTGAACACAATCGCAATTCAATCTTACATATTAAATAGGTCAATATGACATCATAAGTAACAAATATAATTTTTAAATATTTCGACAAAAAATGTTTATGATATTACTTATCATACTGCGCACCAGGTGATCGCGTCACCCATTCATAATACCAACTACCTACTATTTGACTGCGCAATTCACCACGTGGATAAAACACAGTATTGTATGGAAGGAAGATAAGCTTTGAATATCGAACGGTAGCAGCTATGCATTTTAATTAGGTGCGCGTGCGGCAACGACCGGAAGCAGAGCACCTACGGAGGTGACGTCACCCGGCCGCGCGACCTTCCCCGGCCGGATATTAATCATCCCGGCCGGCACCGATGCAACGCAGACCTCACCTCCAACGTTACAGCTAATTGAAAACTTAACGATCAGCAAGCTAAGCGTTAGTGACCCATTTGAGCAGCCATCATTTATCTCCGGTCACTGAGCAATCGTCGTTAAAACCAGACACTAGTTAATTTTATGCTACCGATTTAATAATTTTGCAAAAATGCCAAATGAACCGAAGGAAAGTACCGTAATACAAAGGTGCACCATAATAGTGGGCACTTTGTTGTATCCCCTGTAGCGACCGGCGAGATCATGAATCAGCCTCCACGTGACTTCAAGGTTACCAACGAGATCTCAGCGATGCACGGCGCAAAAAATATCACAATCTCAACTAGCCTGACCATACCCACTCACCGTAAAAAGTTTCTGTTTACTTCGAAAATTACTTGAAGTAAACAAAGTCGCAAACTAGACCTAATTTACGTAGTAAAGAAAACTCCGATCGAACCATCAAGCCCAAATACAAATAAAGTTGAACATACGAAAGTTTAAATAAAAGCTCGATCGATTGAACTCGGCAGTTTTGATGAGATTTATGTGAAATTTACTTATTATATTAAAATATGAGTAAAGTAAAAGCTACGCAATAACACTGACACAAATCGATAGATATCTACAACACGTGATTGATACTCGAGATACAAGTATAGATAGTAATTCTAAACAAACAACCAGGCACCACGCTCGATGTCAGCCACGTTTCTAGGAAAATGATAGTATTTAAAACATTTTACGGAAAAACTGATGCTAATTTTCTTTTTTCCTCCTTTATAAAATAAAACACAAAACGTTACTTTTTCGTTCCTACCGTTTCGACACTTCTACCTAAGTCATTCAATGATTTTATATGCAATCGGAAGAAAAGAAGCAAGACAAGTCTAAATGGACGACATGGAAATTAATGTATAATGAATTGTGGACATTATAACATCCTACACACGATGGACCCGCCGACCCTAGCAATCTCGAAGCCATGACCTTGCTCTTGCTTGAGGACAGGTTGTCGCGCCCACCGAGGCCCCTCCGAAATTCCGATATTCAGTCAATATCGACACACATTCATTCATTCATTAATAAATATTCCGGTAATGATGATCAGTCCTATACAGTTGCATTCTCAATTGTATCATTAAGTCACAAAAGTGCATCAGTTGCATGTTTAACCAGTACCAATAGCCAATTTACGTTAATATGTCCAGTAAGTAATACTCAACTTATTACTATAAGTACATTTTTGGTTCGGATTTCTCTTACTTACACCCGCATTTCAAAACTTGGGCTAAAATAAAACTTGGTTTGGAACTACTGCTCATCCTATCATAATATATCTTCCCTTCAACGAAGAAAACCTAATTCAATTTAGATTTCCAAATAATGTTTAATATTGTATTGTAAAAAATTATCACCCTAGTAATGTAAACTTACAAGTCAAATGGCATTACATTACAATGTAACGTTAAGTTATTTACAACAATGTGGCGTAGGTAAATACGAGTACAACCACAGAATAAACAATAGTACTAGGTACAACATTATTCACAGATGTTGCTCTAACAGTCTGATTAACATAGACTTGGTCATCGCATCGCATTTTAATACAATTTATCTATTAAGGTAGTATAAATAAAGTTATAAAACCACAAAATATGAATATGTAGGAACATTGTGAGAAAACATTGCTTGATGTAGTTGCTACTACTACTGGTTGATCCATACACTAAATGAATCAAATAAAGATGTTATAAATACGAGCTACGCATAATGTTTGGTCAACCTTGAAGAATCGAGACTGCCTTTGATCGTATCGTAAACGGTAGCGCCGCGCCGCCGCCGCCCGCGCCGTCTTCCTAATCTAACCGGAACTTATACTATTATGTATTCTGTGCCGGAACCAAAGGTCACCGATGTTTGTTCAGCTGATTTGTAGTTATCTTCAAACAGTTTTTTTATAGATTTGGGAATTAGATATCAGTAGGTCGCAATGTATAAATAAATTATTCTGTAGATATCGCGAGTCTGTCTTTGCATAGCTTAAAACTTAATAAAATGGCTGAAATATGTTTTTTTTTTTCGTTTTCAACACCCATATCTCCGCTATTTTTTTTTTTAAAAAACAGTCGACCGAAAGTTCGCCTTCTTTTTTTGCATCCGCATTCGCATTATGTAAACATCGTGTTAAAACATTTTAAAGAACCTATAGCAGTTTGTCGAAATCCACTCATTTTATTGTTATTGATTTAAATCTCATCCAATTTATCTATTCTTTCGTATTTTTTTTTTATGTCTGTTAAATTACCGTCAATAAAAGGCCAAACCTTAGTGAAAAAACAAATATTCATTTAGAATGTATGTACACAGAACCCAATTAGGAAATTCAAATGAAATTTCATTAGCGTGCCTATCAACCTTTCACACGCCATATGAATGATAAATTACTTCAGTAACGGTGTTGTCAGTGTGACGAAGGTCCCAGAAACAAGGAAAGGTTTAGTATAAGGGCTATAAGCTTCAGATTTACTTTCCCTAGAACTACAAGAATGCTATTTTCGAGACGACTCTACCTCGCGTTCATTCAGTACTGTGACTTTTTATTGTATATCATTCTTTGTTGCAAAACCGTGTTACGCAACGTTGCCCACCACTTACATTACCATTTTATAATAGGTATCTTTGTTACCTTTTGAAACATCCTGCAAAGAATTAAGACGATGACTAAATGGAGTTCCTGTTCCTGTTACAAAAAGGTTTTCAGAAAATATGTACTGTTCTGTATAAAAAAGAACAATGATTCCTCTGAAGTTGGATTTATGGATAGACTGTGTGCTGGTTACGATAATTATTGGAGTATAGAAATTTACTGTCGCATTGGCACCGGCGCCGAATGTTTTGGCAACGACGTGTATGACCGCACACCGGTAATCAGAACACCTGCAATCTACCTACACCCGGCTAATCTTGTGTGTCATTCCAGATATTTAATTGTAAAACTATTATTATGTATTGACAGGACAGAAGTGATTAGTTTTGCAAAACATACTTTCTTCCTAGCACGAATCAATTTAATAACAC
The DNA here is from genome assembly GCA_963556745.1 of Catoptria pinella. Classification (NCBI taxonomy): domain Eukaryota; kingdom Metazoa; phylum Arthropoda; class Insecta; order Lepidoptera; family Crambidae; genus Catoptria; species Catoptria pinella. Next base: position 7,895,878 of record OY750774.1, on the reverse strand, counting down.
GTATTTACTACGATTCATCTGAAATTGCGACACTGGTTTTCATGCAAAAAAACAATGTTGACAACTTTAGCGCGTAGTTTTCATCAGACGTGTGTTTTTGTGACTCGCACAGATGACGTTTATTTATCCTACTATAGTATACAATATTATAAATGTGAAAGTTTGGATATTTAAATGTTTGTTACACAATTACGCAAAAACGGCTGAACATTTTTGGATGAAATTTCACACAGATAGTTTATAACCTGGATTAAAATCTAAGATACTTTTTATCTCAGTCAAAGGTTCTTATATGGGATCTTACGAACGTCCACGCGAACGAAATCACAAAAGTATCATAACACAAAACATTTTAGTGTTAACTTTGATATTAGTCAACTTTAAAACCCAAATAATTTAACAATCTAATAACACTGAAATCAATGTCAACCATTAATGTGATTAATCATTAATATCATCACAGATAAAAATGTAAACAATATATTTATTACACAACATTCATTAAGTACTCTGACAATAATGATTGTTGCGACACCTGTAGACGTAATATTCCAAAGTTAACGATATTGTAAGTATAGGAACTAAATATAAAGGAGGAATTCGGCATGATTGGTGCCCACCTCGATAACGCGGGCAGCGGTGTGCAATCCACTCAGCTGTTGGCCCTATCGATCGAATGTTGCTCCACTGTGGTCTGTCATCGAAGTGGGCAGAGTGAGTTCCACGCTCGAAAGCACTTCCTCTAGCACTGCTAATAGACACTGGCACTGCAATACCACTTCGCGGCAACAACACCCAATAATAGCACTGATATGCAATCGCCACCTGTTTGCCGAGCATTCATTAACCACAGCGTATCCTTTTAGTATCCTAGTGTTGATGTGATGAACGGTCAGACGATGAGGTAAGCGCTAATTTATTTAGTATTGGTACTATGCGCAAAATCGTAACTGATTGTCGCGACGTGGACGCGTGATACGTGCGTTCTAGTGGCGAGTAGGGGCCCGACTGACGTGACGTAGGTGTCGGTACCCGGCGGGGCGCGCGGAGGCGGCGGCGGCGGGCGGCGGAGTCGGGCGGGCGGCGAGCTCCGGCTACGAAACAACTACGGCTAGCATCCGCCCACGGCTACGGGAAACGAAGCTACGGGTTTTCATTTAGACGATGAGTTGCCTTATTGGGAAATTACAGCTATATGGACCGCTTTCCCCTTTTGTTGCACGATACGAGTTTAAAATAAAAGGATTTCCTTTTTAATCATATTTTTTCATTTTATTTAAACTTTACCTCCGTAAAAATTTGTTTACTTTGATTTTATAAAAATTCGCGAAGATACGTAAAACAGGTAATGGCATTTAGTTTCAATTGTTGTTTGGTGTGATTAAATTATGCTGATACGAAATGGTAATTAATAATAAAATCATCATTTTCAATGATAAAATAAATCATTATTACGTTTGGTACTTAAAGAAATATTAAATGCACAAATGGGGCCCCATATGCCAATATGCCTTATTATAAAAGAACAGAAAATGAATATCTACTAGTAGTAAGACGTGGAACTTTTGAAAGTACTCCTCGTAATTACCTTAATTAATTAACTGAATAAAATTGGAATTGTAGTAAACATAGCACGAATTGTTACATGACATGCCCCCTGATTACCTTATAATATATTTCAAGCTCTGTTGCTAACAATTCTTGATTGAAATCGATTGCAGCTGTTTGAAATAAAAAAAATATCTGTTTCAGTTGTTAACAGAGTACTCTGTTAGCGACAGGGTTGTCACAGAATTAATAATAGTACCCTGTCAAATTTCATTAATTTCAAACGATTTCAAACGGTTACAAGCGATTTCAATCGAAAATTGTTAGCAACAGAGTTACGTAATCAGGGGGCTGGTTTGGTTGCCAGTATGACAACAGTCCTAAGGTTTTCATTTAATTAGATTCTAATAGACAAGCACGTAGAAACCCTTCAAAATTTCCAATATTGCCCTGAGTTGCCGTCGTTTAATAAACAAACGCTCTACTACATAACGCTAATTTATAAAATCAATGCTTCTCTAACCGAGACAGTTTGTAAATCATGATGCTCAGACTTTACTAATTAAATTACTAATTTAACTTTGCTACACCTGACCACAGAATAGATATAAGTACCGGACTTGGACTTAAAAGTGGGATTCACAAGTAAATTTCGCATTTTGTGGTTTCTAATAATGGATAATCACATTTATCGCGAATTAATCGCGAAAAAAAAATCAGCTGTTTCATACATTTTGATATTTTCGTAATTAACTTTTGTATGAAACAGCTTTTTCGCGATTTCAGAGTTGGTTCCATAGTAAAAGTTATTCTGTTTGATAGTTCTTATCTACCATATTCGGCATTAGGGGTATTGTAACACCTTGTATACCTCTATACAAGGTGTTATATATATTGGCTCAGGTCTGGGTGTTAGTGATACCACCGTTGTCTCTGATTTCCATAACACAAGTGTTTTAACTACTTACTTTGGAATCGGAGCAATGTATGTGATGTTGTCAAATATTTATTTATTCTTGTGTTCAGAATAATTACTGTTGTAAATTTATTTCGTTCATTTCAGAGACTTATTAAAGTTCCCTGGAATAGCGATCAGACACCTTCAGATTGTTTCCAGTCCTGAGTAGCATAAATGGGTAAAAATACCCATGTTATTGGTAACACTTTTTTGGTTTTCTAATGGCTGACAGTTGCTTCGAAAACCGATTACTGCAAATGCGGTGAGTGCACCACCGAAATTAATCCCCGATGAGATGCGGAAGCGTGGTCGCTTTCCTTTACATTGCACTACACGTACACAGCGTGTGGTATATGGTACGTATTAAGTGATCGGATTAAGAGGATTACGATACAAGTACCACGGAATACTTAATTTAGTAGGCAACAACCCAAACACCTGCTACTTTATTTTCATTACACTAATATTGCCCTATTCTATTAATGAATTAAGTCTACAATGCGATTAATTTAACAATGTACAACAGAAATGACTAACTTCAGAGCGCTTGCGGTACAAAACACTCGTTTCTCTTTGCCACACATTCTCGAGTGGAGTTAATTGCAGCGGATCACTGTATATTGTCAATTTCATCGCATCGCATTGTATTTTTATAATACGGCGATTGCCAGTCGTAGTCGTCGGTCAACTTTAGAGCTTCGTGCATAGTTATTCTGTGCCTCGTATTAGTTGTTTTGTGCCTCGTGTCGTAACACGACACCACGACCAGGGCCCTATTTCACGAAATTGACATTTGTCGGCAAATTTGCAATTGTCCTTACTTTAATTAAGGACAATAATTATCCCTGTTTAAGAATAGAAGATAATTTTTACAAGTCGATATATTTGTAGATATTGTCGGTAATTCTTGACATCTGTAAAACTATCCCTGTTTCACAACCAATTTGTCCCTAATAAAAGTAAGGACATATTGTGAAATTGGCGATACATGTCGCTGACAAATATCAATTTGGTGAAATAGGGCCCAGGACCCTATTTAATAAACGTGACAATTTGTCACATGTCATGACAATTTTATATCCATTGCGTCAACCAATTTGACATAGACCAATTTTGAAAATAGAACAAACTACTCATAGCTACACCGCAACGTAAGCCAAATTGTCATGACAATTGACAAATTGTCACGATATTAAATAGGGCCCAGATAACCAACCTAACCCAATTTTTACCTGACTACAGCGAAGCAAAACGGAGGGTTATGATTTTGACCAGTATGGATGTATGTTCATCTGTTCCCTCATAACTTCTAAACTAAATATTATCATAAAAATTCTGCCACGAAAAGTAGAAAAATATAGACGATTCAAAAGCGCTTAATTACTTAGTTTATTTGAATAAAGATATTTTGACTTTTGACATAGTTTGACAAGTGAGGTATCGTTAGAAGCGTCCTAATCGTCCGCTGGTTAATGGCTATGTGACGTCACATGAAAATGTAATATGATGCCATCTAGAGGACAAAGTCATGAACTAAAAAAAATGATGCCGTGTTGGGTATTAATTGAAAGGGCTTAATTAGCACTTTTCAAATATAATAATATATTGTTATCTTTGCTCGTGGCTTTGCTTGAAGTCACCCGATTTACAACACTAAAATAATTTAAATAAAAAAGAAGCACATCTTTTTTGTTTATATGATGCATTCTTACCTTGAGCAAGGTGAGTATCTTCTGCGACAGTTCGTAGTCAAAGTTGGTGTACTTGGAGTCGGTCATGTCGTATATGAACACGAGGCCCGCGCGCTGCGTCTCCAGCGACTGCAGCGCCACGTCCAGTTGGTACACCACGCCCTACCGACAATACGCATTCTCACTTTTCGAACGTCATAGTAGTTTATGATACTGTTGCATAATGAGGGGTATTAAATTAAAACACGAGTGTGTTTTCATACCCCTCAATATGCAACAGTATAATATATATATTCATTTAATAAAGAATATCACAACAGTGTTTTAATACCTAGTTAAGTGCAGTTTGATACACTATTTTTGATCTCTTATACAAGGTGTTACAAAAATACCCCTAATGCCGAATATGGTATATAGGGACCATCAAAGTGAACAACTCTTACTATGAGACCAACTCTGAAATCACGAAAAAAAAATCAGCTGTTTCATACAAAAATTAAAATCGAAAATATCAAAATGTATGAAACAGGAATCTTTCTTCTGTCTTTTTATTGGAAGACCAACAAGATACGACACGATTGCAATAAAAGACCCTTTTGCAGGCCTTTGGAATCACAGTACAGAACATAATATATTATGTTGCAATGATAAATTCAAATAGGTATGTATATGCAATCCGAGACACACACAAGAGCACACGAACCGTATCGTAAAACATAAATTACGTAACACATTTCTATGAGGCATATGAGCATTCGCGAGATGGATATACGGCGGTAATATTGTTCCAAAGCCTCGAGCAATCTCCATGAAGATTTACCAAGTAACCAAGAGTCAAGAACCCACTTCCCGCTTATTAACCCGATTTCAGTACGGTTACAATGCACCCAAGTTACAAACTTATTCTTATTTCACAAACTTATTCGTCGGGTTTTTTTTAAATTTTTCAAATCAAACCAAACTTTATAACATAGGTTATGATAAAAAAATCAAAATACCTGACATTCGCAATGACTGTCTGTGACACAATAACATTCGCTAACTGTTTGTGCTCCTATAGTAGAGGTACCTAATCAGGGAGCTTCGCATTCTATCCGGTTTTTTATCTTTAAAACGTTATTTACGCCAATAATTATAATTTAAGTTACCTGTAAAGTAGTTTGATGGGTTGTGAGAGACGGGAAGTGTTTGTTGGCTGTGAAGACTGCGATCGCCGCACCTGTGGCGTCCCGAGTCGGCTGTCACCATGAAACCAAAAAAAAACAATATAACAGACATACTCTGAATACATAAGCACGATTTAAAATCCTTCCTACTAATATTATAAAATGTAAAAGTATGTATGTTTAGATGTTGGTTACTCAATCACACAAAAAAGGCTGAATAGTTCATAGACTGGATTAAAAACATTGGATACTTCTTTTTTATCTGACGACCTCCGTGGTCGAGTACACCTTTGTACACCGGCTTTCAAGGTGTCTCCAGACTCTCTCTGAGGTCCCGTGTTCGATCTCCGGTTGAGTCAATTTGGATAACGAACTTTTCCATATTGGCTCAGGTCTGGGTGTTTGTGATACCACCATTGTCTCTGATTTCCATAACACAAGTGCTTTACCTACTTACTTTGGAATCGGAGCAATGTATGTGATGTTGTCAAATATTTATATATATTTATATTTATCCTGGTCAATTTTTCGAATGCCCACGCGGACGAAGTCGCGGGCAGAAGCTAGTATCATATTAGAAAGACCCAGCTTTTGACAGCTAATTGGAATCATGCCACGTTCTAAATCTTCACTTTTTGATCGGCTAATAGAATTTATTAAATGCTAGCAGAAGCTTTGCAAGCTATCCAGTATGGTAAACAATTAAGATTCTGCAACCGAAACGCGATATGATATAGTGATTTGTCACTTTTAACTATCAAAAGACAATAGATTTTGACAGTTAAAGGTCGATAAAACGCTATATCAGGCGATATATATCGCTTTTCTAGAGAGGTTGACAGACCTTGTGGCACATTGACAGCATGATAGACCATCGATACATTTTAATAGACTAGATAAATTAACGCGTCAATAAGACAAAACTGTATTGTGTTTGTATCTAATTAAGTTGACTCACCAATATAGTGAATTTTCCAGTCTCCAGTTCTGTCTTAAGGGGATCCTCGAAGGGCTCGAATTTGTTGAGGCCCTCGCGGCGGCGGGTGGCTTCATGTTGCCGCCAGAGGGCGTGCGCGCGCGACACATCGAACTTGCGCGCGAACAGAAACTTTATGGCAGTCGCGCGTGACACACACGTGGCGCCCGACTCGCTCAATGCGTCCAGGAATGCCTTAGTTGCCTGTAAGCAAACAGATTAGGGAATCAGCATCATCTATAGCCTTTGAAGCAGTCTACCAAAAACTATCAACAATTTATAGACCACAGTCCACAATCAAGTAACACTACTTTTCAAAAGTGTTATTTAAATTAAATCTGTCGATGATTTAAGTACACAGTTTGCACCCCAAACAAATTGAGGTTAGGTGGCAACTCCACTTGATGCCTGGTGGTCTCCTATAATAAGCTACAGTGCAATCACAACCAGGGGGAACATAAAGCTTGTTTTCCATGTTGTATAATAAAAAAGAATTCCTGCGTGTAGGACGCAGTAAAAGGCATAAAAGATCCAATTGCAAATTGCAATTGCAAGCACCAATACAGTACTGCAAACATGATTGAAATTGAAAACTCGGTTCAAGTCATAGCAGCCTAGGCGGTGAGGTTCATGGCCCGTGGCCCCCATGACCAACCGGCCAGAAGTGGGCAAGTGTCGGGGGTTAGTGAGTATGGCCTTCTCCTCCCGAGGTCGCATCGAACCCACTAGTAGGGAATGGGTGGGATCACGGAAGGCGGTAGTGAAGGGTAGCCGCAGGCACTCGCTGCCAGAGATTACTGGCCGGTGCTGGAGTGCCCCTTCCTGCAAGACCCACATAGGAACCGCCGGCGCCGCCTGCTCAACCACACGGGCGGGCGGAGTATGTACACCACGCGTAAGAGCATTTTTGCTCGGCATAAAAAAGGGCGGTCAGACTTTGATAGAAGTAGTAGTAACGGCCAAATACTCAAACGAATCTTAAAGTTAAGGCCACCTCAAATTCAAAAAAGTTGTCAGATTTCACAGAAACTTTATGAAACTGACAGCTTCCTTAAATTTAAGGAGAACTTAACTAAAGATTTTCCCTAAGGAGCTTTTAAGTATTCCGCCATAAGGCGACTACATTGTTTAGTTTATTGCTCGCTAAGTACATAATGTATCGAAAATTCACAGTAGTAGTAGACAAAAGAGCAAAAAGTGACCACTTTAGGCACTTTTGCCTACTACTTATCCAACGAACTACTTATATTTTACTGAGGTTCTTGTTTGCATTGCATTACTTTTCACACATAAAAATCGATATAGTCATACAATACATAGGTATCTCAAAAAACACTCGAGTTTCGAGATCTATGATTTTTTAAATAGCGTTTCAAACATTTATTATAAGGATTTACAAGCTACTTTATAGAACAACTTAATACTATGTTGCCTCGCCTATTAATTAATTTATAGGAGTAAAAAAGAACAATCAATCAGTAATATCTCAAAATAATATTAGTTTTATTTATAAGTTGACAGGCAATACAATATCAAGTGTTAGAGTATATGTTCTGTGATCAAATCAAAGTTATTACGCTCACATTTGTAAATATGTTCCAATTGGTGTGATAATTCGAAATGCGACACAAACTGACGTCGTGGTAGCCTCAGTAACAGGCAAGAGCATCTTAAAACGCCGAGTACTCTAAAGTAATGACTGTTTTACCAGTTTGTAAATAACTCAAAATAATTATTTTTCTAGTCAGCCGAAAAATATTCCATAAATTTTACAAATAAACTTCTGAATAGATAAGTTTCTTGTGAAACTGTCTGTATAAAATTCGCTGAAAAGTATTTCAATGTACTTAATTGTGAGAATTGTCTAGCCCTGGCGATGACTAATCGATGTAAATAAATCACTATAATGAATGTTGTATATTACAATGCGTAGGGAAAACCATAATATGAGATGTGACTAAATAAATATTGGGATTCTTCCTGTTATTTCTTAACAAAAGTTTCAGGAAAGGTATACTTTAAAATAAATGTTGTAGACGTCACTATCAGTTCAGTACTATTGTACTCTGTGTGTTTATGCTTAAAAAAAAATATTAAAAAAATAATTACAATAGAGCATTCCTTGCAAGATCTATCATGTAAAAATCTAACTTATGTTGAATTAAAATCAGGATTCAAACCCCGACATGCATTTTGGTTTTGAATTTCTTGCACTTTTCTTCATTTCAGTCGAAAACGTTCAGACTTAATGAGTACCCAGTAAAAAAAAGAAAAAAATAATCGATGATAAACATTCAATAATAAGATATATTAAGAAGAATACAATCACTAGGAAAAGAAATTAAATACCCGTAGAAATTGAAACAAACGCCGGAATAACGCTCTCTCCATCATCAGAAGCCAGTTTTCATTCATGAATGAATGGTCATTCATTATGCACGGCTTTAATTCATTACTAAACAACACTTGGTTTCACTATTTCGTCACACTTTCGCCTTGATGCCATTATGAACTGTGAACTGGTAACTGGTACCGTAAATTGTCAACCGAAGAACATCCTCAATTTCTTTTATACCGAACTAAAACCGCTATAATAAGAGTAGCGTAATCGTTTTACTTGTACAACTGAGTGACAGTAGACACGATTGCGAGTAGAGGAATAGTGTGTGGGAGGGAAGTGTCGACTCGAGTAACGAGTGCATAAGTATTGGGATGCAAATAAGCAGCGGGGAGCGCGGGTTAATTCTTCCGGGATGTGTTTCCTGTGCAGTTGCGACGCGGGCGGGTGCGGCGACTACGTGTCGTCCGCCGTGATTCGGTTTAGGAACATTATGTTACGAACAGCGCCGAGCGGCCCGGTGAACTCCAAGCTCATAAATCACAATGCACTCTCATATGTATAACCGTTCTAAGTAAGAAAATGTTTATCTAAAGCATCGATAGCCATAATTGAAACCTTCTATCGGTGACTTATCTTTAAAGGTAGATCCATAGTTATTAAACAATTAACTTTTTTAATTAAGAGTTTGTATCATCAAATAATTCGACATAAGTACTACCATATACTCAACTCCTAAAGCAAGCACATGCTTAAAATTTCTAACTTTTTGAAAATTGATTAGAAATCGATATCTATTCGCACAGCAAAAATAAAAAATTTGAAATTTTCAAAACTTTCAGCCGACGCTTTCAGCAAAAAAGTTGCGCCACGACCGGACTATTCTGGGGTTAGCGGATCGCGGATGATCAAACAACGATGGACGTGGTTACCGCAGCGCTGCAATCACGCAACTGTCAGCTTTAAGTCAACTTTAAGCCACGATTCATTTTGTATTTAGCGTGTAAGAAGTTAGCCTATTGTTTTATCGGTTGACGGAAACTAACAGACCGTGTCATTTTTAGTGTAAGTTCTAATTATCGTTCGTGTCCTACCTAAAACACAAATGATGACATCAATGCAGACAATGAAAGCTATAATTAGTAGTATTACACTATTTTTGGATGCATAAGACAAAGTTTCCTAGATGTATGAGCCGTGGTATGAGCCTAATTTTGAATTCATGACCTAAAATAAATCGTAACAACATTTTGGTTCTTCCACTACAGAGCCCGTAGCTAGTGTCTTATTTACAAGTTTTTGCTATCGCTTCGCTTCGAAATATGTATAGACTTAACGTTTTAAATTTCGATTGATAACGAAACCTTATGTCAATCCCATACATACACAAAAGCGAAGCGATAACGAAGATTTGCAAATGTTACTTTGGCAAGACCCCCAGATCGACTTAACATGGTCAGAACTCCAACAGCAACTTGTAACATGTCTTTTATGCCTTCTCACCATAACATGTCCATGTCAAACTAAACCAGACGTTTCCCTTTAAACTTTCTATCACTGGTGCCACCTTCAAAATTCCTCTCACATACTCATTCCCAATTTTATCCATTCACGTGAAACTCCTCATCATTCTCTCCTCCGCCTTAGCATTCTCATTTCATGAAGGGTGCTCCGTTCTCTGGGTAACCTATTGTAATACTTTGCTTTGTTTTGAGAGATTCCTTCTCAATTGATACATATTTTCCAAATATCGTTCATTCTGATAAAGCTTATTAGTTTCTTGTGTCCACTCTTCTTGTCAGCTACAATACGTCTTGAATGCATGCATATAGCAGATGATAAGACTTATAAACACACGATAGCATTTTTAACACCCCAACATCCTGTATCACCTCACCTTAGACAAAGCGGTCATGCCTTCGTTATCACATTTTGTCTCTAGGCACAGAATACATAATAGTACAAGTCTCTAGGTTAGCCAACAAACGGGTAACCGAACATACAATATATAAATGTACTTACTCGGATTTAGCGTACTTAACAACCTATAGCAAAAGATTTGGGTGAGACATACTTTTGCAGTAGAAACGGTGGACCCTTGGAGACCTAATGCAAAGTTATTTTAAAAGACATTACTGCTCGGTGACTGCTCGCCTGTATGAGGCAACGGGTAAAATAAAAAAATGAAATCTCTCAGTCCTCTTCACAGAATAAATAACGGCGTTTTTCGTTGACCTGCCTGCTATGCAAGTGCTGCAGGCAAAGGGCAGTTTCGACTCAGATTTCAGTAAAAAAACCCTAATTATTTTAAACTCGAACGATTTGTCTGATTAATTGTTGGCTTATTCTTAATTTAAATGTGTTCGTCACTTTCAATTCAAACTTCGATGCGTTTAAACTTTCAATTTGTCATGAGGACATGGAAATTTATTTGTGAATGCCACGAACCTACACAATGGGTGTTCTTCGCCTCGGATCGGGTGTTATATGTGTCAACACAACACAAACCATTTGTGTCCGAGCTCCGAGGCGAGGGATCCCCGTTACAAACGTACCACCGCATCCGGAGATTCCAGAGTAGGTACATCCAGTTCGTCGCGCCTCCGCCCGCGTGATACTCAATCTTATTGCAGATTTGCTATACAAACTCTTCCTCCATCACTCGCTTGACAACTAATATTTTTTTTGATGAACCTAGTTATACCAATCTGTTGTTGCACATTACATAATGAGCTATTTATAAAACTTATTTGGCCGAAAAATAACGACTTTCATAACTGTTTCAAAATTTTCAAAAACTGGCGAAATAAAATGATAAGCAAAAGATGAACATGAGTTTTATTTCATTTTAAATGATTATACTTTAAGGAGAGTCTAATTAAAGATTGAAATAAGTACAAGACGAGGACGGTGGAAATACCTAAGTCCTAAGTAAACAAATCGCATGCTGCCCGCGTCACGACCGTGTACTGTGCTAAATATACTTTTGATGCAAACAAACTATTTGGTTTTAACCAATATCAGATTCTATATTTCTTCAGACCTTAAAATTGAAGATTGCAACAACATCATCATGATGACATCGATTATGATTAGGACTTGCAATTCGAATATAGCGAATATTCGCCTTATTTTGATATTCAAATACTCAAGTCGTAGCCCAGTCATCTAAAACATTCTAGGTTGCAAATAATTGCAAGGTTCTGAATTTTGGGGATGTTGCTAGGATAGATACCAACAAAGACTTTTATGTTTATACGATATCAATAGTGAAACCAAGTTTGCAACATTAAAAGACCTGTGTTAACAACGTGGTGCTCGAAAAACTTCGAAATTTTCAGACTTTTTTTCAGTTTTTGTTTTACAAAAAAAATGCATTCTACGGCATCTATGACACTTCTAAAGAAGATAGAATATGCAACAATTCGCACAACTCCAACTCATATAATCTCGAGATACAACACTTCAAAGATGGACCATTTTTCCAAAAAGTTAAAAATTTGTAGTAAGCTAGTCTTTCGAAATATTCATTCTACGAAGAAAATCATAAGAAATAAAGTTGTAGAGTAAAAAACTCTAAATAAAGTTTTATAAATAGCTTATTAACAACAAATTGTGTAACAACAGATTGGTATAAAAAAGAAAAAATATTAGTTGTCAAGCGAGTGACGGAGGATCATCCTTTGGTTCTAATCTTATTTCACCAGTCTTCAACAATTTATACAGTTATATAAGTCGTTATTTGACTTGGTCTTGGAAACTTTTCAAATAAACATAAAAAGAATTTGATTTTTATAATAAAATTCCAGTTTAGTAAATAAAATACAAAAGGAATAATTTTTTTACTACACAGAGGTGACACAAGAAAGAAATATAGTTTTAGAAGTTGGTCACTAACAGTGTTGTACTGGTCAATAACAAAGAAATAGTCTGAAAATATAGAAAAATAGGTAATAAAAAGGTAAGAGGTTGAAATAAATGTTAAAGATAAGAAGATGCTTGGTACTTATTTTGACTTCCAATAAAAATGTGTATTGCAGGAATTAATTGCCCTAATTTAGTATTTTGAAATGAAAGAATCTTTGGTTGAAATAAGCTTTAATAATAATAGTCCAACCCAAAGGAGAAAAGAACCGACTTAACTTAGATCTCTACAATCATTGTGTGAGACCATTCCGAACCATTTCTAAAGCTGCGGAACGGAAGCGAGTATCTCCGTCTGCCTGCACCCATTTTTTTTATTGTTCCAATAGGTTTAATGCTTATGAAAACCAGTAAAAGCTAATTGCGACAAACTATTACTTACACTTTTATACCTAAGTCTATATTAAAAATAATTGGGTCTGATAATGTCGTATTAACAAGCAGGAAACTGAAGAATCAAAACAAACATTGGTGACATGGTGACATGGTAGACGACGACGACGCAAGTTTTTTGCGTTGTGAGATGTTGTGACCGGTAAAGTTGAATTAACAAATGTCCACTTGAATCGTTTATTAAATAAATCATGTCTTCAATAATATAATCAATCCATTTAGAAATTGAATATGAAGTAAATTATAAAAAATACAGTAAAAAACTTACCAATTCTTGATCGGGTGACAGTGCCACCGCCATTTTTACGATTAATTTATTTCTGTCTGATTGGTGTGGTGATATGACAATGACAGATTGATGACAGCTGCAGTCAGCTGCACAGACCATTGTGAACAAGTGACAGCTGTCAATGTGCCTAGCTGTGTGCGTAGACCTCCACACATTTGTATCCTACATTTGTATTTGTGATTACATGTTTGCGTATTTGCCAAAATTTTTCAAATTAAAACAGTTCGATGTGTGGCCAGTATATTTGTGCGTGTATGCCTATTTGTCTCCTTTGATGTACGTACACACGACGGCATCTCAGACTATGCATGTTGAACTTGAGACCGCCTTTATGCCCTCTGTAACAAAAGCTGTTTTCGCAGTTTAACTGTATAACCTGACGTGCTGTCGTGTGTACCTTGAAAAAGCGAAAGACGTTCGGTAAGCCGTATTTGTTTTTGGCTGTATTTGTCAAATAGTTGCCTATAAATATGGCAATAAGTTTTGCGAATATACTCTCTACACATGAAAGTTACAGCAAATACGCAAATACAAACAGCCATCAGTGGAGCCACCATCAGAAGAAATGCGCGTAAACAACTAAACCTGAGAACTAAACTGGCCACTTTCTTATTTTTTGATGTGGGTGATATTCTTTTCCCCAAGAAGCACAGCACAGAACCAAATATTAAAATAATATTCTGTTTATGAGAAAGACTTGTTCACATAATAGTCTGTGGGTGAAAGTTAAAAATATTGTTAGGTTTAGGTACCTATACCTACCTAGTTAGTTGAGCTTGATTGTTGATTGAGCGAGTGTTAGCGTAATCAAAGAGTAAATATAATAATTTAGCACTTAACTTGGCTTTTTGAAAAAATATTAGTTCCTTATTTTATTCCTCGGGATGTCGACGCGCTGGTAACTCGCTATTTCATAATCATAACCTATTTTAATCAAATATTAATGTAAAGTCTTGTTAAATAATTACTTAATTTTCAGGTATCCTTTGTATCAACGAGGCAATCCACAACTCAGAGTATTTTTACCAAACTTCTGGATGAAATTAATACAACCCAAACCCAAACAGCTGCCTAACATTGTAAATTTTCAGTGTTCTATGGAAATGACCAAATATGACATTAAAAATTATTTAGAAAAGATATATAATGTTCCTGTGGTTGACGTAAGAACAAAAATCACCATGGGAAAATTTAAGAGGGATGTTGGAAAGGGATATGTAATTAAAGATGAAGATATGAAAATAGCTTTTGTTACTTTGGTAAGTAAACAAAGTCTGTTATTATGTCAATAATCTTATGTTAATACCTAAAAAACTTGACTCCTAAACAATAAATTCCTTTTCAGCATAAAGATATGAGTTTTGAATTCCCAAATATATTTGAAAAAAGTAAAGACCAAGATGATGAGAATATGAAATCATTAGATGAAGCCAAGAAAAGTTTCAAAAGTTATATAGAACGCAATAAGGACAGATCAGATGTCCCTAGTTGGTTTTCAATTTAAATTTCAGCATATCAGTTTGTAAAAAAATAGTTTATATTAAAACACTATTATCTCATTTCAGCTTGTTTTATTATTTTAAAAATAAATTATATAAAAGCAACTCACAAGGATGACCTATGCCAAGCAATTTGATGCATTTGTAGACCAACAAGTCCAACAACCATAGTATGCAGTAAATCGATAACAGGTAGTCCTCATAAATCCATAATTATGACATTCTGAGATAATGTCTAGTTAAAGAACCTATCTAAATTTCTACTCATTAGACATTGTAAACTCTATCAGCACTTTCTTATAAATTTTAAATGATATTGATAACTTTATCAATTTACTATCAAAAACCACTACATGAGACTTATTAAGCTTGATAGCTCAACTACTCAAGCTCTGCAGGCATTGGTACCATTTTTTATGCAATTTCTTGACATCATACCTACACTACATGAAAGTTAATTATTCTTATAAAGTAGGTACCTAATATTATGTGGATAAAATATTCATACATTTAAGATGAGGAAAATAAAATAAAAAATCTAAATAAGAAATATCAATTTTTTAATAGTCACAAACTTTTGTACTTACTTTAAACAGGTATTTTCATTAACAACTTATGTGATAGTACAATGTTATTTCAAGTTTACAAGAATCTCTACATGTAATTCCCAGCAACAAATCTGCTCATAGTCCAGGAGACTAATAGCACAATAAGAATTTTAAAAAAAGTTTACAAGAATGTCTACTTAATAAGTCATAAACTTTTTACTTACATAAACATTTATTTTCATTAACAACTTATGTGATAACACAATGTTGAATTGTTGTTATGTTAATGTTAATTGTTATGTAATGTTAAAGAGGGAGAGTCAAACATGCGGTAAGACTGAATGTTGCCCTTGTTATCTTATGTAGCCTTGCTCACCTACACAACCACAATTAACTTTGCGTCTCACTTTGCTGATACACAGGTTTGGTCGGAGCTTAACAGCCAATAAGTTATAAAGTTAGGCTAGTCATCAGACATAAAGAAGAAACCATAATAAGTTTTTCCCAAAAAACTTGATATGTTTACTTTTAAAATATCTCCATATTTTATTACTACTTGTCATAAAGTTTAAATATACCTAGGTACCTTATTAGATTTAAATTGTTAACAATGATAAAGTTTTAGCAATCAATGCAATGAATTAGGAACAAAGGTAAATATTTTTTCACTCAAATTCAATTTGAGAAATCAAAAAATATATATGTCCCTAATTGAATAAAACATATTTTAACAGATGTTAACTAATGAAACATTAATTAATAAATTAAGAGCTTCTGAAGTATTCATCTAAAAATGCTGTTGAGTTGCAGCGTGGGCATTCAGCGATGTCCAACAGGAATGTCACCTAAACATAATTATTAAATATGAATCACATTTGATAATAATTAGTGTTACAAAAGTAAGCTACTATTATTCAACTGACCTTTCCAAATTCGAGCTACTTTTGATAAAGAAGACCCTCTGACCAACAAGGCCTTGTATACCTACACAATACGTTATTCTGACCCAATAAATTATTGCAGTTCTGAATTCATTAAAATTCATATTTTTTACTTACCCGCGGATGCTGTTCACACTTCAAGCGGATTCGTCCATTACAGTAGTACCCACAAGAACGGCAAAACACAATGGTTTTCTCCCGGTAGCATGAACACTTCTTGGTATTGGTGTAAGCATCCATGATAAACGGCACACCACGACCCACGCGGTTCGATACCCTGTATACTTTGCCAGCAGCAGCAGCAACTACAGGAGTGCTTGCGGTTTCCATCACTATCTCTCGATGGTTGCTCCTTCTTGCAAGATTTGCCGTGCAACAGTTAGGTAGGTATATAAATCAATAACGTGCAAAGATTTTAATCAAAACTTCTCAATTTCAGTAGCTGCGGTGGTTCTGAAGTTCTGAATTCATATCAAATCACCCACATAATTTTAACTGTGGCGGGTAGGTAAAAACTCAAAAACTGATCTGTCAACTGTCACTGTCAACCAGTCAATCATTAGTGGCGCGTCCACATGACATATGGAAGCACTATCGTCGGACCGTGAGTCGTGATATCACGGACGGCCATTGGCATAAGCTTAATGCTCTAAGGGCATAAGGCTTGATTCCTATCCTTAGAGCATATCTGCGGCGGTATCGGCTAAAAACATTGAAGTTCATGTTAACTGTGTTTTGACAGATATATGCGATACATTGCTACTTTTCTTTGGTAAGTTTTTATTTGTGCCAAAACAAAGTAGCAATGTATCATATACATCTGTCAAAACACAGTTAACATGAACTTCAATGTTTTAGGCCGATAGAGCCCCTGTACTTTAGTAAGTACATACAATGTCAATAACTATATAATTTGTGGTCTGCACGCTTGGCAAACCTCAACAAACCCTCACAATTCAAACGTGCGGATAATATTTGAGTTGGTTTGAATCTTTGCATAGATGTGCAAGCGCTTGTACTTGTGAAGTGTCTTTTTTTTGTTTACAAATCAAGGGAATTTGCCGCAAGCGCTTGCGACGCGTCCACACGTTTGTGCGCACTCACTCTCGTGATGTAAATTCTGCTTTTTATATAAATAAAAACTACATACCTACCTTTCATCAGAGTTGAATAAAATAAGTAATGCCTATATTGATAATTGATATATTAATATAACTGAAGCGAAATGTTAGGGCCGATACCACACTTCGATACCCGTCATGCTTGCCTCTTCAGTCAGAACAAACTAACGCATAAACGTACTCGCTTCGCATCGCAATTTCAGATCAGCGGATTTGGATGTTTGGCACACAGGTACAGTAGGTACGCACCTGACAGTTCATCAACCTTTATGGCTTTGTAATAACTTCCTGACAAACTCAAAAGTGCCAATATATTAATGAACTCGACTGTACCTACCTAGTTTACCTATTGTCTTTTTTTTTTTTTTATGCCGGGGAAAATGCATTTATGCATCCCCCCCTCGCAGGTGAGCGAGGGGTTCGTATGTGGGACTCGCCAGGAGGGGACCGCAACATTCAACGTTGCGACTCCCTCCACGACTGCCTCCCGTGATACCACCCAGCCGGGTGGCTCGGTTGGACCTCGGGAGGAGGGAATACCCACTAAAAACTCCGGCACTTGCCCTCTCGCCGCCGGTTGGCCCTGAGGGACCCTTGTGGAATTCTACCTCATTGAGTTTACCTATTGCCTGGATTAAAACATTAAAACAGTACTTTTTATCCCGGTCAAAGTCTCCCTTGGAATTTTCTGAATGTCCAACCCCGCACAAAGTCGCAGGCAGATAATAATCCATACATATTATTATTAAAACAGATAAAAAAACGACTTTACATACAAAACTCGTTCAGCTGTTCGGAAATTTGTATGAAAAGTCGAATGTCGAATATTTTTTGTCTGTTTTAAGAAAAGTCGTAGAACATTAATGTTATTTATGATGATAGGCAGTAATCTACTCCTGCGAGGTTTTTGAGCCCTGCATATTGTATTTAATATTATAAATGTGAAAGTAACTCTGTCTGTCTGTCGGTCTTGTCTGTTACGCTTTCACGCCCAAACCATAAACCATTGAACCGATTCTGATGAAATTTTATCATGAAAAACCTTTTATCGGGAAAAAGGCTTCAAGGGGTTGAAATAAGGGATTAAAGTTTGTATGAAAGTCCCTCGGTTACAAAATAATATGTGTCTCATAAGAGTCTCTCAGCCAGTTGAGTGGCGTGCACTCTATACATGCGAATAGGCTCTGCATACCCTGTAGTCTCATAAATATTATGTCCCTAATTCCCTATCATTTGTAAACTATAACTTGTAATTAAAAAGTCATGATCGATCACCGCGCACAGCGATTTTACTTCCCGTCCTTAGTTCCCGACGAACAAGCTGTCCTATGTTTTTAGAGTAAAAATCGGAGCGGTCGTACTGCCGCTATTGCTTCTGCTGTGGGCGGGCTAACAGAAAGAAAATTTGTGAACAGAAGACTATAAATGGTACATACCTACCTATAATGGTAAGCGTGCGGGTTCGAGTCCCGTCTGAGGTGCTACGGGTAAGTGGATTATCTCTAGTAGGTATTTATTATCTTAATATAAAAAAAGAAAACTACCTAAGTTAATCAAGAGTGAAATGGTTCCAACTAGGGAGACTGATCACCCGTCCGTATAATCAAAGAGCATGCAATAGATACAAACTATAATATTTTAGCTGTTGTGTAGGTAATGTAATATTCCACTTAAAGCATAATAATTCAGACGATAAAATCAAAGTTCAAAACAATGAAAAAATGTGGTCAATAATTAGCATTGTTTTACAATAGTTAATTATACCTAAATTCTCGTTTTGCATATTTGCAATGTGCACGACATGTCATGTAATTAATCCATCCACAGGTTTTTATATCTCTCGCGTGTATCTCACAGGATGTTGTTTCTTCCGAGGTTACGTGGTAGGACATGCAGTGACTGATATAAAGATGAAGCGGCACATGTTTCGCTCATGTTGCACAGAGACCAGTTAAGATGAGACACTTGTTTTATTTAATGGTCTTGGCCATATGCGTGATGCAGAGTGCTCTGGTGCTGAGCCAGATGGGAGAAGACTACAAACCACCTCTGGATTCTTTATCGGATATAAACGCTAATAATCAACAGCTTATAAAACGCGTGAGTGTCAACAATCCATTACTTACCAATGATATAATTGAATATCATTGTTTCTTACAAGAAAAAAACTTTACATGGTGTTTGGTGTTTCTTTATTACGGCGCATCCCATACCGAAAGTTCACTCTCAGAGGTTTTTATTTAAGGCTCCGACGAACAGTGAGCTTCCCATACAAACGTAATACCAAAATGATTTGCAATTTGAGCAAAATAAAAATGTAATTGGCATTTATTTCGAATTTTGGAATTTTTATTTAATAGAATCTTAGACAAATACTGTCTTAATCCAAATAACATCACAAGAAGAGTTAATTACGCTTAAATTGCAAATCATTTTGGTATTACGTTTGTATGGGAAGCTCTCAGTTCGTCGGACTCTTAATAAGTTGTTAATAGAAAAGGATTTTAATAAAAATTTACGTGTAATTTTTGGGATTTTTGGGACGAAAATGGCTTTAGAAAACCTTGTTTAGCTACCGCTATCTATACAGCTATCGTTTTCGTGATCGCTTTGCTTTCGAAAGATGTGTATATGTCGTAGGATAATCGTTTAAACCGGATCTTTGCATAAATCCTAAGTCGATTATAAAGAACCGGATTATTGAATAATCTAAGTCTCGATATATAACATCTTCAGTCTGATTGGTCAGAACATGACATCTTTTAGGACTATAGGTAGCCGTTGAGCATCCGTCATTTCATAACATTGACGTCAGCCAAAGCGCGCCCAAAGTGATGGTCATTCGCGATTTAACTAAGATACGCTGGATTTTTGTAAAAATTCTAAACATTACTGAGACGATTGCAAAAGTCTGTCTCAGATTCTAGTTATCCGGTTTTTGTAATCATACTAGGATTTTTGTAAAGATTCGATCTAAACGAATATCCTACGACATAAAATCGAAAGCGTAGCCATAACGAAGATTTTTACCTTGGCCTGAGGGGTTGTTTCTAAAGGAAATAATGGAATAAGAAGGACACTTTCCGGTCTATTTATTGATCATTGAAGGTTTTTTTTTTCTAGTCTTTTACAATTTGCAATCGGTCGCCAGACCATAAGCGAATTGGTTGGAAGGAATAAAGGACGAGAATATAGTGAAGCGGTCATCACCGCTCCTTCTAATCAATTACGTGGTCTGTTTTTAGCCTTTTCACCACCATTGTCGGGTCTATCAGCTCTGTGATGAGAGGGTTTGGGTGATTGTGGAGGCGGTCTTTGTGTCGTTTCTGATATAGCTCGATCTCAATCGCTACAGTTGGCATTTTAAGGTACTCGTGGATTTCGTCGTTCCTCGTGAACCAAGGAGCATTTACTATTGCCCTCAGTATACTATTCCGTACTCGCTGAAGGCAGAGAGAATTTGACTTGCTGGCCACGCCCCATAATTGGATGCCGTACGTCCAAATCGGTTTCAATACTGAGTTGTATATCAGTAATTTATTGTCTACGGATAGCACCGAGTTTCTTCCCATTAACCAGTATAAATTACGAAATTTAAGGTTGATCTCGTCTCTTTTTGCTTTAATATGATTCTTCCATGTGAGGCGTCGGTCAAGGTGGAATCCGAGGTATTTGACATTGTCAGAATGTGGTAAGGTGTCGCTACCAAGTCTGACCGGGGAGCAATTTCCTTTCCTCAAAGCGAAAGTAACATGGTGTAATTTAGTAGCACTTGCATGGCGTATTACGCCATTTACAGAGCCACTTGTGAGTTTCGTCAAGCTGTTTTTGTAGGTTATGACTGGCCAACTCAGGAACCGCGTCGACTGATAGGAAAGCAGTATCGTCCGCATAAGTTGCAACAGTGATGTTATCCATTACGGGAAGGTCGTGCGTAAAAATCGTGTACAGTACCGGTCCAAGAACTGACCCTTGTGGGACTCCCGCCTCTATGTTGTAAAGGTTCGATCTAGCTTCTCCATGCTTAACTTGGAAGTACCGATTCGTTAGATACGACATGATGAGAAGGAACATTGAGTGTGGTAAATTGACTTTTACTTTGGCCAGTAATCCTTTGTGCCAAACTCGATCGAAGGCTTGCTGTACGTCAATGAAAACTGCTGAGCAATATTGCTTTCTTTTTCAAGCTCTGGCGTATTGTGTAATATACTCGGTGAACTTGTTCAATCGTCGAGTGCGCCTTTCGAAAACTAAATTGATGAGCCGGTGTAAGACACCATTCATTCATGGCGGGTAGAAGCCTGGTAAGGAATATTCTTTCCCAAAGTTTTGAGAGTATTGGAGTCAAACTTATAGGTCGGTATGACGAGGTTTTGTGTTCGGGCTTTCCTGGTTTGTGGATCATTACCACCTGAGATACTTTCCAAAGGGTTGGAAAATGAGATGTCCTGCGGATGGCATTAAACAGACAGGCTAAAAACGTAATAACCTTCTTGGGCAGATGTTTGAGTACCGTAGGAGTGATAAGATCAAATCCAGGAGCTTTATTACGGTCAAGTTTTTTTATTTCCTGTACAATTTCCTTTGGCGAGACTGGTCTGATCGGCAGGCACATCTGAAGGTCCCTGTTGAGGACTTTATCTAGATCTGACTCATCAGAAATTTGCTCGTTCGGTTTGAATACTCCAGATAAGTGCTCAGCAAACACCTCAGACTTTTCATCATTGAAGGTGTTAAACATATTTAAACTGAATCACTTCATCTAGCTAGGATATTTAAATGTTTTATACTTTCTAGATGGTTCGAGAAAATAACGATGAGTCTCCCGTGCCAACTGATAAAAGCATAAAGGAAATGGACAGTTTTAGCTTGAATAAGGAAGGCAGCGACACCCGCAAGAGGAGATCGGCAAAGGGTGGTGGGTCAATGCCCACGAGGAAGGGGTAGAATGAATCGAAACAACGACCGACCCAAAATTCATAAAATCGACAAAAACTGACCAATATTAGAGTAATATCGTTAAGATTAATTAATAAAATAATTTATGAGCATCAATAAAATTTATTTTTAACCGACTTCAGAAATTGAAACGGAGCATGTTATTGTTTTCTGTCCTACTTTTTCACAAACACTAGAAAGACATTTCACAAAAACTACCTACCCAATTATTGTCCCTTCAAAAAAGCTCCTTAGGGCGATTAGTGCCCTCACAGTGGCGCCCTCATTATATTAAATTTATTGCTCGCTAAGTACATAAACGTATCGAAAATTTAAACGTACAGATTGAAGCTAAGGTTCTATAGTTTATTGTAATATCAATGTATTTTCGATACATTGTGTACTTAGCGAGCAAAGAATTTAATTATGATGAGGGCGCCACTGTGAGTGCACTAATCGTCTTAAGGGACTGACATGAGCCAGCTAGCGCCGCCAGTCTATCATTATTATTTTTCTAAATAAGCCCAATTTCTTAAAAAAGGAATCAGTTAAGGCCTTGTGAATGACGTCGTGCAATACTTTAAAAACGGGTTTGAACCAACAGTGGCCACTTTTAACAAAATCGCGTTTTAAACTGTTTGAATACCTTTTCAAACTGTGTAAAGTTATTCAATAAATATTAGATGTTATTAACAAAACTTTGACCGATTCCTTTTTAAGAAATTGAGCTTATTTAGAATAAATAAAATAAAATCGACTGGCGGCGCTAGTTGGCTCATGTCAGCCCCTTAAATGTTAAAGATTTATTCGTTCAGATAAATAACTATAATTATTGTGAGATTTGTGAGTAAGGCAGCAACAGTGGTTCACTTTTTTCTAAACATCTTGCTCTTTGGTTTGTAGTAATGTTAGGAAGTTACAAATGGAACGTATAAGTAGTAACCGATAAGTAAATTAAAAGATAGAAGGCATTTTTTTAAAGACATTCTGTGTACCGGAGGTCGCTTACAGTGAATATGTATACCTGTAGTTCACAATGAATCAGGTAGGTAGGTACACAGTGAATCTTCAAATATAAATCTCATATAAAATGCAGTTTATAGTTTCTTTTAGTTTAATTAGGTAGGTACTCATTTATTTTACAAAACAGTAATAAATGAACTTATAATAGAAGGAACTTAATACCATGTAGATAATTACTCTTTTCAACTTTAACAATAAACAACTGTTGTTTAAGTCTTAAAAATTAAAAAAGAACTGAGGTAGTTAAGGTAATTTAACTTTTTATTCATTTGTAGTAGGTACCCACCTATATGATCAACTGGTAACTTTAAAATAAAATGACATTTTCAGTCCCAAAAAATAAATGACTCATCAACCAATAAGTTTCGGACTTTTTGACAAAAGGTGACTTTATTAGTAATTTTTTAGTTTACAGCTTGATCACATTCTTAGTTAAAGAGTTGACAAAAATGAGGGCGCCACTTTCTATGCAAACACGTCAAAATCACGAATAACTTGGCAACACTGACTATATTTTGTACTGAAAAATGTTAGTACCATTTTATTTTATTTCTTCTCTTTCTGGCCAAGCTGTACGAGGTACTTATACATAACATAACATAGGTACGTACATACTTAGTTAAGCGTACATACATTATCTTTAACGTCTGCAACACGATAAAGATAAGATAATCTATTCTGTGATAAGCATTTGTATTCTGTGGTGTTAGCACAGAATCGATTAGATAGTTTTATTTAAGTTAGTTACTCTTTGGTGTTAGATAAGTGAGGTTAGTGATATTACAAAATCTTATTTCTTAAATTTTGTAAAATCGAGGTAATGGTAAAATGAAAAATTCTACAACTTTCTTCAAACGATATTGACCAAGGAACCTAGTATATTTAGTAGGAAGAGGACGTTTTAATTCACCGCCGAATTTTAAAAACCGCAACAGTAGCAGGAAATAAAATTCTGAAATGCTAAAAAACTACAGAAACATTTCAGCTGCTATACATTTTAGGAAAATTAAGTTTCCTGAAAGATTCAAAGGAACGATATTGGAAAAATGGGCTGATTACTGGAGAAATTTAATTATTGACTATCGCCAAATGCTGCAAGACCTAAGGACAGATATTCAAGATGACCCTATAAAATCTTTTAAATGGACAGCCGGTTTGGTAACTGTATTTACCTTGGCATGCAATAATCCTAATGAACTTGACTTTAAAGATGCCCTAAAGAGAACTGCCAATGAAGTAGTTTTAGTCAGTGAACAATGCCAGAATCAAACGGCTGTAGAACACTTACGTTACCTTGATACATGTTATAATGAAGATGTAATCCACTACAGAAGTCTAGGCATTGCTTCCATAATGTACACTTCAACTTTGAATGACGGGTGTGACTTGTACAAAGCTCAATGTTCATATATGAAGCCATCAATTTTTAGCTTTCCTTCAAGAATAGTAGATGTGGGCATTATGGGAAGATGGTGGAACATTTATATAAAAACCAACAACTATGATGTTAATTTCTAGTCAATAATGTTGAAAATATAGAAATCAAAAGAATGCTTTAGATTTAAATTAAATTAAAATGTGTTTCTTTTCTGATTCTAGAGTGTCTAATGGCCAAATACTCAAATGATACTCAACTTTGACGGGCGCGCAAACATCATGCTGTCTTTGTCGTATCTTTGACATGCAACAGGAAGATGTTTGAGAGTCTCTTAAAGTTGAGTGATGTTAGAGTATTCGGCCATAAGATGTATTTTAATCTTATGGCTGTTCTTAGAAGTGGTAATCAAATTCAGCCTTATATCAACAAAGTAATGCTCTTATTTTTCTTCTGAAATAAAAGTGACAAAGCTCTACTACACAAATCAACATGTCTTATGTTTAGTACTAATACGTATTGTGTGGGGTCGTCATCCATCACTACTAAACGCAAAAGTGTAAATGTTCATGAATTAACAAGAAGAGTATGATCAGGCATTTGTGCAACACTTTTAATTATTTAGAATTTGATGTTATAATTGACCAGAGATGTTGATAAACTGAATTTACCTTTCATAGTTGTCCAAGCAAGAGCGAAGCGTTTCCGTTTCAGCTTGGCCAAAAATGTCGTATATGTTCGTATGTCTGTTCTTCTACAGGTCATATTTCTCAACCGATTCTCGTGATATTTTGTGAGCAGGGTCAATAATGATATAGTTTTCAGTCCATTCAGTTTCTCGAATTCGAAAAATGTTTAAAAATCAAACGAGAGGTCTACAGCTCACATAGGCACTAGCTAGTTAAAATAGTTAGTGCTATCTCTCCCTTTTACTTAATAATAGTAGAAGATTACATTATGATACAAAGACCACTGAACAGACACCAGATGTTGTCATTGGTAATATAAAATGAGAAGTATTTATTTGATATGCCATTATTCAACATGGTCAGCAACAAATATCAGGCTGTTGAATTTTATTTAAGGCCAGTACCTAATCAATTTTTTGTCTGCAATAACAAAACTCAAGCTGCTGCAATTACATTCTGGAAACAATATTTTTATTGTCAGCAATTTAACCAATAGTTGTGCAGCAAAATGATGGTCAGTAAGATTTCAAATTAGGCAGCAGTTTCTGTGATAGTTGCTTATAAAAAACTAATAGGTAAACTAGCCAATTATTGGCCCTTTAAGCAATACGTTACAAAAAAAATAATTGCAGTTTTATTGAGAAAGTAAGTAAAATGTAAATCATACCAATGTGTTTTAATTTTTTTGCTGAACAAAATTAATAGTACACACGACGGCACCTCAGACTATACATGTTGACCTTGAGACCGCCTTTATGCCCTACGTAATAAAAGCTGTTTTCGCTGTTTAACTGTATAACCTGACGTGCTGTCGTGTGTACATAACTGCCGCGGTCTATAATGACTGCATTGCTTGCAGCGATGATGATGTTGGCCGAGAGCAGAGTTTAGCGTACTACGCGTTCACTTCATCATTGCCGCTACCTCCCGGCCCACCTCGTCATACCACACCCCCTGCGTCGCCTTTCCAGTACGGCTAGCAACGCAAAGCTTAATTTTTGTTTCTGTTGATTTAATCATTACTTTCGTTATTTGTCTTGTTATAATGATTAAAAGAGTAAAGTTTCTACATTATGGCGAACCTAACTTGTTATATAAATTTACTAGTGGCCCGCCCCGGCTTCGCACGGGTACAATGTAGTTACTAATGTGGTAAGTGTGAAGTTATTAGACTGTCTATATAGGTATAGTAGTGGCCACAAAATTAAGGACGCCAGTCTATTTTCATACAAAGGATGTAACTTTTAAGCATTGCTTCTCCGACAGGGATTGACCGAGCGGTGATCTGGTGATGGCCATCCAGGGAGTGAATGGAGGAGATCCAGATTTCTATTTACACCCAAGTGATCTGACCAGCATTTTAGGAGATGTAAGGATATGTTTAAAAAAACCGCGAATATAGTATAGAAATGTATGAAAACTTGCAACTGTAAATTCTTATGCTTACATCTCTTAGAATGCTGACCAGATCAGTTGGGTGTGTATTGCTATCTGAATCTTCTCCATTCACTCCCTGGATGGCCATCATCAGATCACAGCTAGTTCAATCCCTGGCGGAAAACCAAGACTTCAAAATTACCTCGTTTGTATGAAAATCGACTTGTGTCCTTAATTATGTGGCCACCACTATATGTATATACGACGTACACAACATACGCAAGGGGTGTTATAAGTTTGACTTGTGTGTATCTGTCTGTCTGAGGCAACCTAGGTCCCAAACTTATGGACCGATTTTGATGCGGTTTTTTATGTATAGTTTAAAAGATCTAAGTGTACAGACGCCGGGACTCCTAAACCATTGATCCGATTATGATGAAACTTTGGCAAGTTGTTCTGCTTACGACCGAGAAAGTCCCTGGCTAAAAAAACGGAGCATTGCAATATACGCATGCCGGGTGCAGCTAGTTCTAAATAAAAATATGTTGTGCATTAACAGGTGAGAAACACTTCTCTATAATAAAAATCAGCTGTTTCATACAAAAATTCAAATCGAAAATATCAAAATGTGTTTCATACGTTTTGATATTTTCGATTTGAATTTTTGCTGATTATTTTTTCGCGATTTGAGAGTTGGTCCCAATAGTAAAAGTTGTTCAGTTTGATGGTCCCGATATACCATATTCGGCATTAGGGGTATTTTTGTAACATGTTCTATACCTACCACATTTCTTGTCATGTTATCCGGTTGCAAAATAAAAAGGCTATTCGGCGAGCTGACTCTCGAGCAGGCGACATTAGAGCAGGCCATGGGAGAAACAATCACTGCAGATCTACACCAGCCGCTCTTAAACTTTGTCCCTGTGCTTTATTAATTGTCATAACATAGGCGACTTGACCGAATATTGTATTCTTTTAAAATTAAACTGATAATTAGATGGAATAATTTTGCACCTTATTACAACGCAGCGAAGGAAAAAATGACAGCACTGCCAACATAACGCCATAGGTACTATTCAATGAAATGCATTCTACCTACTCTCAGGGGAAATGACCAAAGAGAATGTAATACTACGTTGAGATATCAAATGCACAAAAAAGTTTCAATTCCAACGTCGAAGTCAATCACAGCAAAATTAGCTTTATATCACTTTTTAACCCTGTTAGATGATAAAAATTAAAAAAATACGAAACACGTGTTCAATTAATTTTGTGAAAGAATGTCTATGCCAAATTTCAAGTCAATTGGGCCAAGGAATCGCGTCCTCCCATACAAACTTTGCCACCCTGTTTCACCCCTTTAGGGGTTGAATTTCGCAAAATCCCGTCTTAGTGAGCACCTACGCCCTAAAAGGAGCCCCCATGCAAAATTTGAGACTCCTAGCACTTGTAGTTTCTGAGATTTCGTGATCAGTGAGTGAGTGAGTGATTTTCCCTTTTATATATATAGATTACACTCTTTGAACAAGAAAAAAATGAAAAACAGTTGAAAAACATGATTACTTTTTGTCTACAGTACCGTTAGCTGTGACGTCATAACGGTCGTCGACAGCAATCACGAAGTGAACGCGTAGTAGATTCATGCCATCACAGCGCGGTCAGCATTGCAGCCCTTGATGGACAATTCGGTCTCGACCTTTATAGCGCGGACAGCAATGATGACCAAGCTTGAAGACCGAGAGCGTAGTTAGGCTTAGCTCGAAATTATCATAACGTACTCAAACAATTCGAGTACTATCCACTATTACTATAGTATACTATAACCTAATTTATAAAAAAATACAAAATTGCTAATATCTCAGAAACGGTGCGGCGGCGGACCCAAAAAAATAAGATAATTTTTTTACCTGGGAATCTCAGAGGTAGTAAGAGGTATTTAAAGAAATGTCAAAAAACGGTCAAGTGCGAGTTTTTTATATTTTTCTATACTAATTTTATATAAAAGTACCTACTGCACAACCATCCGAGTAGCGCGGAAAGGTTGACTTTAGACTTTGCTCAAAGAAGATTGTCAAAATAATGACCATAATTATTACATAAGCATTTTCGAGTTCCCTAGTTAATTAAACTTTGACATTAATGGCCGATGGATTTTAGAAATAGATGTTTCTGACCAACTAGTCATTTTGGCTGACTGAATACATTTTTCACAAAAATACGAATACTTTGCTGACATGTTGCTAATGATACCCCACAGAGTACTCTTTTATTGTCATACCCATTTATAAATTACTTGGCATTTCCTATAACATACCACTAATAATGTTGGGTTTTTTTTGGCAAACGTAACATGGACTATATGACTGAAACCTACAAAAGAGGTCTAAATCATTCATTGAAAGAACAGTTGCTGTTGAAGAGAATGTTTAATTTTATGTCTTACTAATTATGTTAAAACAATTATAAAAACTAAGACCCTTTCACAAACTATCGCATGCATGAAGTTATGACAATGCTTGTAAGAAACATAAATCACTACCATGTGAACTATGAAAATATTAGTCTTCTATAATAATCTAATCTTGAACACTTTCTCCAACATAATTGATACTAGACAAATAGAAACTAAAACAAATCAATAACAAATAAAACCCCTTCACACTCAGCATTGATTGAATGGCAATGATAATCCTTCGGAAACTTCAATCAGAGTTCAATAATCAGTCCGCTCAACGAATGGCAACGAGTGCGTGAGCGAATACATCGCGATTTCTTCAGAAATTTGTTTATAGTGCTTAGGGTGTGAACATACTAAAAGTCCTCTCGTCTAGAAGATGAGCCGAAGTGGGGGCAGGGGTTTAAAGGTCTCACTTTTGGGTTTTTCGCTGATATCTCCAAAGCAGTGCATTTTTTCCTGCCGAATGAAAGCTTATGAAATTCTTTACTACTGTTGTTCTATTTTTTGACGACTTCCGTAGTCGAGTGACTTTGTACACCGGTTTTTAAGAACCCCGGTTGGGTCAATTTAGAAAACGAACTTTTCTATATTGGCTCAGGTCTGGGTGTTTATGATACCACTGTTGTCTCTGATTTCCATAACACAAGTGCTTTAGTTACTTTGGAATCGGAGTGCAATGTATGTGATGTTATCAAATATTTATTTATTTATACACTTTTTCCAATTCCCACATAGTTTTCGACCTGCACGCTCCAGAAATGTGGAAATTTGAGTTATGGGCAAGATCCAAGGAGTCGACATTCACACCCTACACCAACGAGTGTTTTTTTATAGGAAGGCCTTTTATATTTATACCTATAACTCCAGAAATACTAACAATTGATATAATGTATGTTTGCAGCAAATACTTGTCTAAGAAAGCCCGTTCTAATGGTAAATATTCAATACAATATCTCTTTGGTAAAGGGGGTATACCAACTCCTTGGATCAATGCCCATCATCCAAGTTTTCACATTTTCGGAGCATGTAGCTCGAAAACTATGTGGGAATCAGAAAAAAATATACAATAAAAGTAGTAGAGAATTTTATAAGCTTTCATTCGGTAGAGGTTTCACACTTTTCTCTACGACGCACCGATTTGGAGATATCAGCGAAAAAGTGAGACCTTCAAACCCGTCCCCTCACTCCGGCTCACCTCCTAGACGAGATGACTTATAGTATGTTCACACTCTAAGCACCCTAAACAAGTTTCTGAAGAAATCGCGTATGTTCACGCACACTACAACCCCTTTATTGATTGGACTAAATGTAAATAACGCCTTTCAATTTTAACAAAAAATAAACAGCCTTGGTATTCTTTATCCCTTTCTTGTACCGTCATTTGAATAATTGATTGTAGCTGAATTAACATGTTTAGTACTTGTTACTCTGCATTCGGCCGAAAACACGATTCATGTGAAGAGAACATTCTTAAAATGAAAGAGAATCATAAAATAAGGAGAAATAATCATGGATGGCAGTAACTAGCGGCCGTATCATTTATCCTTTTTGAACTCCAAAGCTGTTTGAACAGACAACCATGAAATTCGGCCGAGTTTAACAATATTATTCGGTACTCAGTTAAACATGTACTTGGTTCATCCCTAATAAACATAAATAAGCTTTCTTGTGATCAAACTAAGCCCTAATACGGTTTATATCTGTATATGAGTAATTCATAACTAAGTTCTCTCAAGCAACAAAATCTCTCTCTTCGTAAATCAAGTTTATTATTTGTATTTTTAAAAACCTTAAAAAATATAAAACCATTGATTTTTGTAGGATTAAAACAAAATCATCCTTCAGTAAAATGAAATAAAAATCACTACTTTGATTACAATGCATTATTTCTTAAAAATGAAATATAATAAAGATACAGTATCGTAATAAAAATTCCAGAAAAAGGATTCTAAACTTAAAAGTTCTTGTCTAAATTACAATGTGAAAACAATCTAGATTCCACTCAACTGTATCATATTAACAATCATGGTGATCAACAATGAAAAACGCAGTTTATGATAATAAATAATATGCCAGAAGTAATTTAGCATCTTAACGAGTATATATTTCCAGCTTGTTAGGCACAGATAAGTATTGCCAAAGTTGTGTATAAAAATACAATAATCGCTGTAAACACAACAGGGTGATAAAAAAACATTGTGTATATTAAGCAGGCAACCTTTGTATAACTTATAACTATAGCCGGTATCAGAGAGGAACTTATGTTTCCCGTGAACTATTTCGAAACTATCAACACCGTAAACAAGTGCACTTCAATTTGTATGCAGCAAAGAACAATGACCACTTCCCATACAAGCGTTCATCTGTCAAATAGCTTTTTATGAAAATTCTTGTATAATGATAATAAAACTATATTTGAATTGTTCCTATGACCGTAGAACACTTGTATTTATTGAATTTTAATTTGGAAATGTAATGATAAAATTAATTCTAGTTTGTAATGATTGCCAATCTTTATTGTTAATTTTATCTGTTTCTGTTTTGCCGATTTATATTTTAGTTAGCAATTTATAAATGACAATAAAAATGCAATTTTATGAGCTATTATTACTTGTCTATACACGATAATTGATAAAGCCAACATTTTGACAGGTCAGAAATGGGCATCCTCCTTTGCTGTGAGGTAGAGTGTGTGGATTACCACTATTATAACGCTATCGACTCCTTCATGCAGCACAACAACGAAAATGCAATGTGCATGACAAACGTTGATATACAATACACGACGCAAATGTACGCACAACTGTTATTGTATATCGCACTGGTTTTTCGAAGACTGGAAATCCTCAATTTTTTATGTCACTGCGGATTTTTGATAAATTAAATAATTTAAAGCTTCTGTCGCTGCTAATGCTGCATAAACGGAGTAATTAATTTGCAAATCTCTGATTAAGCATTAATCTACATACATCAAATATTTTATTAGACAACCTTATTTCTGGAAAAGCGCAAAATTATTAATATTTATCTTTTGAACAATGAATATATTTATTACATAATATTGCAGTTGGTACATTTTGATAATTTTAATTTCCCAATTGTACCATTCGGTTATCTTGTGGATTTAAAGAAGTCAGGATTATAAAATATTTAGAAAAAACCATATAATAAGCACTGTTGTAATTACAACTTTGAATAATACAACTGAGTGGTACATGTGAGATGTTATCCTAGAACTTTAATCAATTTTTTCATGTACAAAATAACACAGAAAAAAGTTAGGTACATAAATAATTTATATCTATCACAATACTTCAGACTTCACTTATAGTTACAATACACATGAGATATTTTATACATAAAGCGGTAAACTAGAATAAGACCGAGCCAATTGAAAGTCATAGTATTGTTGCATCACAGATAAATAGGTACTATTTGTGTGAAGATCAATCATTTACGATCGGACAGGTATAATAAATATTAAGTATTCTGAACGATAATTTAGATAACGCACTTCTAACCATGCTTTATAATTAAGTTAAATTTCGCATTCACGTAAAACATTCTCTATGGAAATTGATTATGCATGCACATAACAAAGCACTAAGTAAAATAAATATGAAATCGGATCCAAAGTTGCGGCTGCAATATGTTTTGAAAATAAATTATGAATCACTGAAAACAAATGAGTTCCTTCTAAATTAATAGTAATATTATGAGGACGTATAGCGCGTACGTAGGTAGAGGCGCCGTGGCGGAAGGGGCCTACAGAAGTATGATGTCGGCCGCGTGAATGCCATACGCATATATTCTGTTCATGTCGTCGACGTCGTGATCAAGGAGAAGTTCATCATCTGAAACATCATCATATAGATTAATGTAATATTGTTATATTCTATTATGGTAGTTTTTTGCATAATACACTCGAAAGAACAAAAGGTATGCACAGTACAATCGATCATTGGCGCTAACTGAGCAGTCCATGTGAATAAACCGCACGAATGTCACCGTTCATCCGCACCGCTAGACGCTCGCTCCTCATGCCGGTAGTACACCTCCGCCGCGAAACAATACCAGCGTAACCGCAGTAGTTACGCTATGACTTGTCCGTTGTACGACAAGCGAAACAACCTGTTGTAACGTACAGATTTAACTACAATGCTGTCTCTTTCACGGGCGATTTCGCCGATCGGCTCGGAATGTCGGCACACCTCCGCCGCGAAAATAATGACGCGAAACCGACATCTAGTCGGCGAAATCACGCGTGAAAGAGACAGCATCATAGTTAAACAGGCCGTTTCGCTTGTGGTACAAAGGACAGGTCATGGCGAAACTACTGCGGTTTCGCTGATATTGTTTCGCGGCGGAGGTATGCTAAAGGCGTCAACAACGAAGGCGTGGTCACGGGTGCAACCTCTTTTAGTAGTATAAAGGGGGGCGATTCACTAAGAAAAACAGCGCTGTCAGCGCTGCGTTCGCTCTTAACTTACGACTTTAAATAAAATCTAAATTTGATAGATTGTACGCAAGAACGTATTCGACACTGCAACGCTGTGTTAACTTAGACTATAACCTCCTTACTAATAAAGATTGTATAGCAGATGTATACACAGTGTTTTGTCACTTTCTTTTTAAAGTCAAGCTTCAATAGTTTGATAGAGAGTAACCATTGTGTAATTATACATCAGCTATACAATCTTTATTAGTAAGGGGGTAAGTACACTCCTATTCTCTAAGTCTGAGGCCGTGAGCGCTTTGGACACGAATTTGCATCGTATAGTCTGTTTATCCTTACTTATCTTATTAAGGAAACAATCTTCACCCAACTCTTTATTGAAAAAATGAATTATAAATACAACAAATAGTTTTCCACACGTAGTTACGAAAGAAATTACAAATTATTAGTGACAATTTGATATAATAAGATAACATATTTTTAAATAACGATTTAAATTTAAAAGACGTATGACAACTGTCAAAAGATGTTTACTAAATAGGACAAGTAAGGACTATATGTAAACGTATGATCCCGGTCGTATGAATTGAGTGCGCAACTGAATACGTTTAAATAGAGACCTCGGAGATGGCGACACCTTGAAAACCGGCGTAGAAACTCGATCACGGAGGTCGTCATTAAGTTTATCAACTTTTCTTCATTTGTTTTTAACTTTTGTAACGCACGAACGTGTTTTAAAATTCCAGCAAGTTCGGATTGTAATCAGACGTCGGAAGTATACGTACGTATATGTACGACTAACTAGCACCACACCAAGTGTGCGCGCTCCCATAGTTCTTGGAAGGTCGGGATCGTTCGTGCGTGTTCATACGTGTTCGCACGAGTAAAATTCGTACGAAAACGCGTCCAAAGTGCTCACGGCCTAAGAGAATAGGAGTGTACTATTCTGTGGTAGTATGGAATCATGCGAGCGGATACATTTATAGCAAGCGGACACTACTGCGAGTGACACGCGTGAGACAACAAAATATAGAATTTAGAAAACGAAATCGCTGCTACTTGGACTTATTTATAGTCTCATCGATGTGAATAAGCCATTTGGTATATTGAGACGCATATTTTATTTAAAATAGAAAAGCTTATTTTAAATTAAATATGTGTTAACTATTTTGACAAAGAATTTCAAAATATAAATTGAACCACTCACCTGGCCCTAGGAAGTCGTCGAAGTCTTCATAGAGATCGTGGTCGTAGATGTCGTCGAGCGAGTCGTCTGAGCTGTAGTCGATCATCTGGTCCACGAAGTCGGGCCGCAGGTTCGGGTTGCTCAGGTCTTCGTCCATGTTCACTATTAGCAACTTGTGCTTTGGGTATTCCTACGAAACGATCAAATAAAATTAGTAATCGAAAAAAATTAAACCATTCGCAGTGCATGTCAAGTGGCTTAATGTAGTCGCGCCATTGTAGTTAATAAGAAAAAAATATAGCAACAATGTTGCCTCGTCGTAAGAAAGAGACCTACATCCTGCTGCTATGATGATGGCTGCCTGAGTGCTCGTTTTCAGAGACGCATGGCGTCGGACGTTTTTTTTTGTTTACAGAGAGGCGGGGCGTGCATCGTGCACGCGTAAAGACAAACATATGGCAATGTACGATGTTGTTTATGGAGACGCACGGCGTAACGAACTTCTATGGGCAGGTGCTGCGCGGCCGCGGTGCCGCCCAGCCGCAGCAGCAGCTCGTCGTAGAGACCTACATCCCGGTGGTGTGACGTCACCTCTATGGGCAGGTGCTGCGCGGCCGCGGTGCCGCCCAGCCGCAGCAGCAGCTCGTCGTAGAGACCTACATCCCGGTGGTGTGACGTCACCTCTATGGGCAGGTGCTGCGCGGCCGCGGTGCCGCCCAGCCGCAGCAGCAGCTCGTCGTAGAGACCTACATCCCGGTGGTGTGACGTCACCTCTATGGGCAGGTGCTGCGCGGCCGCGGTGCCGCCCAGCCGCAGCAGCAGCTCGTCGTAGAGACCTACATCCCGGTGGTGTGACGTCACCTCTATGGGCAGGTGCTGCGCGGCCGCGGTGCCGCCCAGCCGCAGCAGCAGCTCGTCGTAGAGACCTACATCCCGGTGGTGTGACGTCACCTCTATGGGCAGGTGCTGCGCGGCCGCGGTGCCGCCCAGCCGCAGCAGCAGCGGGCGCGGGCGCGCCTCGAGCGCCTCCGCCGCCGCCTCTACCACCTCGTCGCACACGTTGTCGCACCCGCACGCGTCCACTTCCTATATTAACATCATTTCACATTAGTAGTATAGTCACATTAGTCACTTTGGTATTTATTTATTCGAATACAATGAAAGTGACTTTTATAAGAATGTGTACGCTGACCTCAGACGTTACATACAGCATAAAGTCGCTTCTCACGTTGTTTTGTTATTTCTCTAGAAGCGCAACTAACGAATCACGTGGCTTTCGCGCCACGCAAATACTTAAATACGCAATCAAAATGAAGCCCTCGCTCTCACGCCTCACCGTTCAGACTTAAAAAGTACCATTGTCAACTTTCGTTCAGAGCTCAAAATCCATCTCGGAGATTAAACCTGCAGGTAGCGCACAGCACGTGAGCGGCGCGGAGGAGAGCGCGTCGCTGCCGCGCGCCACGAGGCGGCGCAGGCGCGGCAGGCGGGCGGCGGCGCGCGGCCACATACCTGCAGGTGGTGGCAGGCGCGCAGCACGTGCGTGAGCGGCGCGGAGGAGAGCGCGTCGCTGCCGCGCGCCACGAGGCGGCGCAGGCGCGGCAGGCGGGCGGCGGCGCGCGGCCACATACCTGCAGGTGGTGGCAGGCGCGCAGCACGTGCGTGAGCGGCGCGGAGGAGAGCGCGTCGCTGCCGCGCGCCACGAGGCGGCGCAGGCGCGGCAGGCGCGCGGCGGCGCGCGGCCACATACCTGCAGGTGGTGGCAGGCGCGCAGCACGTGCGTGAGCGGCGCGGAGGAGAGCGCGTCGCTGCCGCGCGCCACGAGGCGGCGCAGGCGCGGCAGGCGGGCGGCGGCGCGCGGCCACATACCTGCAGGTGGTGGCAGGCGCGCAGCACGTGCGTGAGCGGCGCGGAGGAGAGCGCGTCGCTGCCGCGCGCCACGAGGCGGCGCAGGCGCGGCAGGCGGGCGGCGGCGCGCGGCCACATACCTGCAGGTGGTGGCAGGCGCGCAGCACGTGCGTGAGCGGCGCGGAGGAGAGCGCGTCGCTGCCGCGCGCCACGAGGCGGCGCAGGCGCGGCAGGCGGGCGGCGGCGCGCAGGCCGGCGTCCGTGAGCGCGCCCAGGTACGACACGTCCAGCGCCTGCAGTGACGAGCAGCCGCAGCACACCGCGCGCACGCCCTCGTCGCTCACGCCTGAACCGAACACTGATATCCATCATTCCCATTGAACCCAGTCTGATATTATAAATTAAATTGATACGTTATTCAGACCTTTCAAATTATATTAACATTTACACTCCGATGCGCGCTGTTATATGTGAATAGAATATTTAGTTAATCTGTAAGAACTTCTTAAGAATGAAGATCCATACAGAGGAACTAATGGCGCCACCACACCACAAGCGACTGTCCTAAAATCGTTTCATTGGTTGTTTGCGATGACAAATGTCGTTTCTGTCGTAATTTAACCAATCAAAACCATTGATAGCGGCCGGGTCACCGCTGGCGCCATCTGCGATTAGCGTTGCATGTGGGTCTTCATTATTGTGACTTGACATCACATAACCTACGATTCATTTTAACGAATTGCCGGTGAAAGTAAATTAGAACAATAAACATTTGTAAATAAGCTTAATTAAAAAGAAGCACAGAAATTAACTACTTTAGTGTGTTTTATAAGTACGCGACGGACTCGACCGATCGGGCCAATGCACAGGGCTGCCGCGCGCCGGCCGCAAGCACGTTAGCTCAACACCATGGACCTATAATAATACTCACTCACGCGCTCATCGCGTTGCGTATAGTCGCACGCGTCGTACGTTTGTCGCTGATGTTCCAATATTTTTGTATGCTTTTCTTATACCATAGTACACATATACGTACGTACAATCGCTTTCCTTTTATGATATGTTACGCAGTTCATTTAACGCAAGACAACCCTAACGTCGTAAGAACAGATAGTACGCGGTAGAAAGAGATGCAACTTCTAGGTGAATATAACCGTGGGGAAGGGAGCGCTGTGCGAACTGAATTGCGCTTTATTTTATCAGAGCAAGAATCGCTATTTATATATGATCTTGCGGAGTGTCCTTGTAAATATTTCTGTACTTGTACTATTAGCTATTCTGTGGTTTAAAAAAATTACCAAAAGTAAAATTATAATGTATTAAAAATATGAATAGATACCTGGACAAGAGAAATTTCTTATGGAATTGCAGCTGGAAATGTTCAAGGACTCCAACTTAGTACATGTTTGACTTATCTGCTTCAGCACAGCATTGTTTATGTAAATATTTCTGCTTAGATTAAGAGTCTTCAATTCCGTTAACGACGCTAATGATTCGCAAAATGCGTCATTGCTGTTAGGTGCAGGACAATCAGTCGAATTGTATTCACTGAGCGACAATTCTTCAAGCTGTGGAACTTTTTTCAGTATCATAGGTATTATTTTCCACATCGCTACAGGACATACGTCCAACCTTAAAGTCCTTAGGTTAGAGAGAGTGTCTATGGCGGCACAGAGTACAGTTCCTTGTAAACTATAGCAGTTGTAGAACGATAATGAATGCAGTTTCGAAGCGTTTGATCCGGTAAGGAAAAGACCGGTAACATGTGTGTTGTTTGCAACTGTCAGTACTTCTATGCAAGATTCATTTTTCACAAGTTGTACTAAGCTTGAATCGGTGAGCTGCAAAACAAACAATAATTATTTATTTAGCTAAACACAATGCCAAACACAATGTACATTAATTTAAAACACTTACTTTATTGCACGACACAAATGAAAGGTTTTTTAGCTGCTTGCATCCATAAAGCAGAGGATTCCAGTTTTTCGTATACATGCCGACAACCTATAAGAAAGACCCAGAATTAAGACCAATAATTGGTTTACTTTTTGATATTGATTTGCTTTTTGGTATCAAAAAGGCTTGGATATAGTATGTATAACTCAGTCATTTAATTAAAAAAAGGGATTGAAAATGGCGGAATGTCATTCTGGCGACGAGTCGATTTTTTCCTAGTACATTATTTAGTATTGTACAAGTTGGTTATACAGTTCACGTGCAATGTAGATAGTGGTGGTGGTCACCTTGAGCTCCTCGAGGTTGGGGCAGAACTTGCCGATGGTGTGCGCGGTGCGGTCGTTGAGCGCGGAGAGCTGGTGGTCGATGTGCAGGCGCAGCAGCGACGCGCCCAGGCGCTGCAGCACGCGGCGCAGCACCGCCGTCGTGAGCCGCGACTGCGAGTGCACCCACCACGAGGTCTTGAACGTGCGGATGCCTACCCACCACTATTTTATTACTATCACGTTGAGGCTTTGCTCTCCTAGTGTAACGCCATCGGCAGCTTACAGCATCCCGCCCCGTACGCTGCGTCACGATCGATGCTTACTGTAGAAAAGGTACTGTTGTCGTCACCTTCACGGATGTGACGCTGTAAGCGACTGATAGCATTTATAATATAGGATACCGAAGTAAAGTCAAAAATCAATCTACTCTAACGTGAATTTCCCATTATAAAATGTTTACAAAAAGCATAAACCAAAACTAAAACGTAATTTAAATTGAAAATTAAAGCTTTCTTCTTTAATTTTTTCGCCCTGTGGGAGATACATCCCGG
Organism: Catoptria pinella; assembly: GCA_963556745.1. Lineage (NCBI taxonomy): Eukaryota > Metazoa > Arthropoda > Insecta > Lepidoptera > Crambidae > Catoptria > Catoptria pinella. The sequence continues at coordinate 7,856,363 of OY750774.1, read as the reverse complement.
TGCCATATGCAGCAACGTTTGTAGTACAGACGACAGCACATCAAATTAAACAGTTGAACTACGAAAACGGCTTTTATTACGTAGGCAATAAAGGCGTTCTCAAGGTCAACATGTATAGTCTGATGTGCCGTCGTCTGTACAATTAGTTAAAAAGTTTTATCGTCACATCATATGATAAGAAGTTGTATTTGGATCGGAATGAATATATACAAAAAACTTACTTTGAATATATTCCTGAATCATATTCTGCCAAGCCTTGCTGACTCTTTCTGATCTAATAAGATCTTTAATGGGAATGTATGATAAAATATGTGTCATACAGTCTCTGTTCAGTATATTCAAAATATTGTAGGTATATTCGTTTTCTTGACATTCATCTTCTGCCTTGAACAAAAAGATAAGTAAACTAAGTATAATTTTCGTACACTGAAACATCCATATGATTAATTTTCTATCTATGTATATGTTAGGCTCAAAGAAGCGTTGTGGTCACTGACAAAAATCCACAACGCGAAATTCGTGTAACGAAAAGAGATGCGAAAAGCATAGATTTAATTATGATGCTCTCTTTCATGCGCGATTTCGACCGATCGGCTCAGACCGTTGGCACACCTCCGAAAATAATGACGCGAATGTTCGTCAAAATCGTCATTGATAAAATACAATTCATGGAGGAAGTGTGTGGAAGAGGTGTGCTATAGGCGAAATTGTAAATATATAATTAATTAATAACCACATTAAGTTTCATTTTCTTTTTTTGACAACACTTGCATATTTGCGACCGATATCGTAAGTACGTACGTAGACGGGCGGCGGTGTCGTCCAACGTCACAGGCGTTTCTCAACTGTATGAATTGTAAAACTGTGGTAATGCCATTATAATCAGGATTTTAATGCTTTGGTCAAATAGGTAGGTACTGATTATTTTATTGAAAATTATACCAAAAAACTTACTGTGCAATCATTCCCTTCAGCTCCATTAGCTTCCCCGTTATCCGAGGAAGACTCGGCAGAAGGGCCACCTAATGAAGAAAAGTCTATATAAATCGAACCTCTATTATGTCACAATAAAGGTGAGGTCATATCTGTCTAAAGCCACGTGTTAACACGCCGTAGTTATATGGACGTGTTATAAGATAAGTGTGCTTCTAGTGCATACATTTACTATGAAAACTCGCTGGCTCGATTGAGTCAGCCGCGAGCAGTAGTAGGCTTATATAAAAGTTTAAGCCCCCCTGATATTATCTAGAAATTACCAGGTAAAGGGGTGCTAATGTAGTATGTAGTTTAGTAATGGCAAGCTAACCTTGAGTATCTGCGCTATTTGAAGCAGGTGAGGATTCTTCCTCTCCACGTCGCTGGCTACGAGGCTTCCAGCGCACTCGCCCGTCAGCCTCTTCTGCAGGTTGGTGCCAGCTGTCAGCTGGAGATATCCTCAAGTTGCGGCCTCGAAGTACCTTTTCATGGTTGGGTGCTTGCAGTGCTCTACAAAAAAAATTGAGGAAATTGTTGTTACGCAAAATAAGAAAACAGAGGAGTTGATTTCTAATTCATAGCAATGAATGCATACAAGTCACAAAAACAAAAATGATACTAACAACAGATCTTATTGGTGAAGCTTTAAGGTCTTTGTCCACTACACCGTAGCATACCATGACTGTGATAAGAACATGTCAAAAAAATATTCTTTGTATTGAAAAGTATGACAATATTCCCACTAGGTCGGATCATCACCGGCCATGCACGTGTAGCGTGCCAATGCACGGAGCGCAACAATGGTGGGCCATGGGATGTCACAAAATTTCTCCCGCTGGAGAACTTTGTATGGGCATTTACCCCCAAATTTCCCATTTAATTAAATTAAACTAAAAATTAAAGTTGGAGTAAACTAATTAAAGATTGAAGAAAAGCAAAATTTGAAAGAAAAATTGATGTTTACGAAAATTCGCTTCCAATAATTGAAAACAAACACATAGCAAACAACAAAATGACAGGTTTACATCTACACTAGCGCCAAGTTAGCGGTAGTGCTCCGACTGGTAGACGATTTGTGAATCAGCCAAATTATCCTGGGGGTCTAGCCAAAGTAACATTTGCAAATCTTCGTTATCGCTTCGCTTTTGAAATATGTATGGGATTGACGTAAGGTTTCATTATCAATCGAAATTTAAAACGTCAAATTCATACATTTGTCGAAGCGAAGCGATAGCGAAAATTTGATGACCTATGCGCCTAGACCGATGCGCGCAGGCGGCGTAACCACAACCCGTTTACTGACCGGTACTCATCCGTACCATCATACACGGTTGTGTATGATGACCGTTATAAAGTTGTAAACGCGTTGCAGTCATCTGTTGCCAGTTCAACGAGATGCGCGTAAAATGGAGGATGAAAAATTGATAGATTGTGTGTGTAAATATGAGTTTTTATATAATCTACAACACCTGAAGAATAGCCATAGCTATTTTATTACTTAAAAACTTGATAGCACTCCAAGACGTCCACGCAACACTGATACGCATGCGAGAATGAAACAGATTCCTATTGGTTTTGGTAGGTGTTGCATACAGGCATCATACGGGTAACATACGGGTTGTATACGGGCACGAACGTAGCTCCGTCGATCCGTTTCAGTGGGCATAGTATAGCGTATTGTGTTGCTTTTTGTCTGATACGTTCCTAGCACGGTCATGGTATGGTACAGTAGTGGGCGGAGACCTTTAAATGCAGCTTAATCGGCTTATGGGCTGCCCATACAAGAGCTCTGTCCAAAAATTGTACAAGCTATTGAAGAATTGTATGTCTACATAGTTTATTAAAACAATCATAAAAGTATAATTATTGAAAAAAAAAACAGATAACTTACTTATGAGCATCTGCTGGATTACTGAATGTGACAAAAGCGTAAGTAGCTGTTGGAGTTTTGTTAGGCCCCTTGTCGTCCACTCTCAACCAACAGCTTTTTATAAAACCATATTGCGCAAAGACATTGAACAACTCTGTCCGTGTAGTCTACAAGCAAACAATTTTTTTACCCCCTTACTAGTAAAGATTGTATAGCAGATGTATTGTTACACAATGGTTACTCTCTGTCAAACTATTTAAGCTTGACATTAAAAAGAAAGGGACAAAACACTGTGTAACTGGTTAACTACACATCTGATATATAATATTTATTAGTACAGGCACTAGTATGTGACTTGGGAGCAAATTATGAAACCAGAGTAGGGATGAATCAATACAAGTACATACAGGTACTTACTTTTCTTTCGATAGCAAGTACTTTATCAATACTTTAGAACTGAGTACCAAGTACTATAGTGAAGTAAGTACTTGTATTGGTACTCGGTTGGTGACCCACCATTGACAAGTCAAAAGACTTGTGTCACAAGTGTTCATTTACTTCAATGATAGCAGTGTATTTACTCCATGAAATAAGTCAAGTTTTTACAAATCTTTTCTACTGTTCAGTTGGCAGCCTTGCTCGTAGATAGACGTCATTGTGAATGATAATTTATTTTGTTTGTAATTTCTGTCATTCATTATTCGTGTGTATCTTTTGTTTTTAATTGTTACTGAATTTGTTTTAATTAAATAAGCAAATCAGTGAAAATGGGACCACAGAACTCTGAGGTGCGGCTATATTTAATAAATACTTAGACCATTATTTACCTTCTATAAAAAAGCTATGTGATACAACAAGTATCAATTTTTAGTAGGTATCAATACCTTATGACTGATGTGGTGTTGAGTAAATGTATTACCACCATACCTAGATGGTATTGTTTCATCATTAAATAATAATAATAAGTATCTTTTTAAGTCTTTATGCTTTAGAGCCTGGTCCTGCGATTGCAGAGGTTAATTAACTTTCGCAAGGGTCGCTCATGGGATGAGTGACCAGAAATTTATTATCTCGAGTTCCTTCATGCTTCGGAAGGCACTTAAGCCATTGGTTGGTCCTGGCTGCATTTGCAGTCGTTAGCACCCACCAATCCGCATTGGGCCTTCGTGGTGGGTTATGGCCCATTCTCCTTATCCATAAGGAAAGCCTGTGCCCCATACCCTGTTCCCATTGAAAGACAATATCTGCACAACTTAGGGCGCAAAATTAACAGGTTTACTAAAACCACAATAAAAATGTAAGAACCATCTTATAGAACTAACCATAGGCGGTAGGTTGGAAACGTACAACTTTCTGATCGGTATACCATCTTCTGTATGGGTGGGTACATTTCTCGAACTGTAATAGGGCGACATGTCCAAATTGGAAGTAATAGCATCTATAACAAAATTTGTAGGTAATTAAATTTATGGATCCATAATCAGTGTATTTTTGATGATCACTTATAAATGTTGCAAATACATACAGAGCTCACGATGCACAACGTGCAGGATTTCGGGATTCAGAAATCTCTCATCGTCGTCGTCGAAAAACATGGCGTAAAATGTTAATCACACGAAGAAAATGACACTCAACATAAAATAATATTAGAACATCCTGCCATTAACCGTTAGAACACAAATGAATACAGAAAATTTAGAGCAAATAATCAAAATAAAATAATAAAATATGTTTCGCAAACGCAGTCAACATTCAACGGCCGTGTTAGTGTTATTTTTTTTAATACGCTGAAATGTTGCCATGCCATCAATTCAGTATGGAATTGTTCCTGGCAAAGCAAAGACTAAAAGCAAAGAGTAAAGTAAAAAATGGGAAAAGAGCATAGAAATGGAAAAGAGAGCCTTCTCGCGTGACTTTAATGTTCTTAATGCTCTTAGTCTACCACTGAACTATTTAACACTTGACACTGGCAAAAATTACTTCCAAGAGGAAAGTAGATTGCCAAAACGAAAAAAGAAGAAGAAGAGAAGCACTCCATCGCACCTTCATCGCACCATACATCCCTAATGTGACAGTGACATTGACGTGGTGTGTTTTCGTTTTGTAATTTTTGTTTTGTTTTGCAGTTTGAGAGTTTGTTTTTCACGCGTTTTAAGAAAAATCGATAAAGTTAAAGGGTCGCTTCGATCGCTAATAGCTGGCTTGTATTGAGGATTTACAGTTACTCGTTACAGAAATATTCTAGGTATAAAATCATGTCGGCAATAAGAAAAAGAAATAGAGAATACGCCGCCATCGATAAATCAATATCAAATGAAATTGAAATCGAGACCGGCAAAAAATCGTAAGTTTTTCATCAGAAGTATTTTAATTTATTGATCTGTTATCATATTAACCGAATAGTGAAATGAAAATCCCTTTTAGCTCAATATATTATAGTTAAAATCCTTAAGAGCTTATTAGACCTTCCTTAATTAAGGATCCGATATTCAGAGTCCGATGTACCGTATATGTGTCGGTTAAGGACGAGAAATTCAGTCGCCAAATCTCCTGATTACGTTCACTGATTCAGAGCTCCTACAAGAGACGGATGTACGCGATAGAGAGGCAACTTCTAGGTGAATATAACTGTAGTCGTAGGAGCTGTAGTGGTGTGCGATCTGAATTTGCGCTTTATTGTGTCGGATTAATAGTCGCTATTTATTTAAATGACTACTGTGGCGGAGCGTCCTGAATGCGATTACACTCTCCTGAATTGCTTCTGATTCGGAATCCTTTACGTCGGAGACCATTTCATCCTGAATATGGATGCTAAATCCTACCTTCCTGAATGCAATTAAATTTCTCTGAATTTAGAAACGACTGAATATTGGATCCTTAATTCAGGAAGGTCTAATAAGCTCTTCAGATTGTTTGGTAATCTTAATTTTTCTACTCTATATGATCAAAAAGATTATCACATTGGGTGTACCTGTAAAGATGAAGTGTGTTAGATGAAGGGTGTATAAGGGTTATAAATAAATAAAATAAAGTCATAACATTTCTATTTTAGGACAATTTTCAAACGCAACATTTCACTAAGGGTTCTATCACGAGTGGTGGTAATTTCATCACTTTTAATTATTGTATACTTTTCTTCAAAAGATGAAAGGGTAAAAACGTTTGCTAGGCAGTCTGAAGTATTAGTTGGAAAAGGGTTAGTAGTTGAGTGTTCTCTAGATCACCTAAATGAAATTGACAAGTATGAACAATGTTACCCAAAGGAATGTAAGAGATTTGTATCAGATCAAGTGATCACTGAAACTGAAGCTGACAAATTGCTTGCAATTGCAAGGAAAGGTTTCCAACATGGAGGCTCAGATGGTGGAGCATCTATATTAGACTTGCACAGCGGAGCTCTATCAAAGGGTCAACATTTTATCAATATTTATAAAATAGAAGCTTTAAAAAACATATTTACTGATGATGACTTTAATACGTTCAGGGTAACTAGTTTAAATTAATTTACAATATACTATTTTTATTCATATGGAAGTAAAGATTCAAATTAGTGATTTGTTTTTAGGTAATCAAAGAAAAAATCAAGTATGCTGTAGCACATCATTTTGGTGTTAGTCCATCTAAGTTATATTTGACTTCTCCAACATTTTTCTCTGAAATTACAGCTAAAAAACCTGTGACTATCCATGATGAATATTGGCATCCACATGTGGATAAAGTGAGTAAACAATTGTGATATAGGTACAGACCTCGCTTCGCCAGTGAACATGAAATTACCTATTTTTAGTTTTAGATTCAAGACTTCAAGATTTAAAAAAAATCTCATTCCAGGAAACCTACAAGTCATTTCATTACACAACTCTACTTTATCTTGGACACTATGGTGTTGACTTTAAAGGTGGTAGATTTGTGTTCATAGATGAGAAGTTCAATTTTACCATTGAACCACGAAAAGGTCGTGTAAGTATGTTTACTAGCGGCAAGGAAAACTTACATTATGTGGAAAAAGTTTCCTCGGGCATTAGATATGCTGTTACTGTTGCATTCAGCTGTGATAAACAATTTGAAATAAATTAAAAGACATAAGTACCTATGATTAATTTCATTTAATATCCTGCTTTTATCCTCATTTATTTTCTTCCATAGATAAGTACTTAAATCTTATAATTCTGCGTATTCTATTTGCCTAGAAGAAAGCCGAGAGACCACTGGTTCGATCAATGCCTATTATCCAGCCAACTTACGAAAATAATGTTTACAAACAAATTATTTTTGGGTTATCACAACTTCAGTTTGACATCTATAAAAATCTCAAAAACGTTATAATTACATAAATAGGGCACACACAAAAATGTATACCTAGTGACAATTACTTTTTTATCACTGATTAATTCCCACAACCTCTGTTTTCTTTTGTTAAAACAAAAATAATTAAAAAAGTGAAATTTCTTGTATTTGACTTAAGTATTTGAGAGCCCTATTCATTAACTAGGAGTAGGCGTTATTAACACCTTGATTTGTGATTCTGAAACTTAACTTCGACAAACGTTTCTCTGCCGGATGAGCCGCCGACAGAATGTTTCGTTTACGAGTTGTTCAACGACAAAATCTTTCAACTACGAACGATTCGCCGACAGAACGAATTATTCATAAGCAAATTGACGACAGAACCTTTTTATTACGAACGTTTCGCCGACAAAACTATTCCTTCATGAGTGAATCGACGACAGAACCTTTTACCGAAGAAGGATTCGTCGACAAAGCTTATTTGGGCATGGTTGCGGGATGAAGCTATGAAAGGTTAAATAAAATATATTTGCAAATAAAAATAAATTTTATTTACAATTTCCTACAACATGATTAATACTAAAAAACAAAACACAACAAATCAAAGAAAATTAACAAAAACAGTTCTAATTTTGTAGGATACATTATTTTGTATTAATTAAATGAGAAATGTGCGCCCAGCCATTTAAGTAGCTTTTAAGGTCCATATCGTTTTTTTCTGACAAATGCTGAGTAATCCTGTCTTGATAGTTTCATTTTTTTCTCTTAAGCGTTGGTTCCGAGGAATTAATGAGTTCGATAGTGCATTCAGTGTGCTACACAAGGAAGAACATTCCTTACTTCGAAACCACGACAATTGGTGTTTTGTCTGGGGCATATTTATATCATTTAACAGTTTTATAGGAAAGTAAACCATACATTTAAAAAAGTTCTTTATGCGTGCCGTCCGAAGTTCTGATTACAGCATGTATATAATATATTTGGCGAAATAAACCTACATAAACTATGAATTTGCTGCTTAAATAAATATAACTTGACATGTACTATAAATAATATTAAACCTATGGATGCCATGCCCAAATAAGCTTTGTCGACGAATCCTTCTTCGGTAAAAGGTTCTGTCGTCGATTCACTCATGAAGGAATAGTTTTGTCGGCGAAACGTTCGTAGTAGAAAGGTTCTGTCGTCAATTTGCTTATGAATAAATCGTTCTGTCGGCGAATCGTTCGTAGTTGAAAGATTTTGTCGTTGAACAACTCGTAAACGAAACATTCTGTCGGCGGCTCATCCGGCAGAGAAACGTTTGTCGAAGTTAAGTTTCAGAATCTGATTTGTTCCTATCCTTTCAATTTAAATGGTAATGGTTCTAACTACAAACACTTTATAAAAGTATTTATTTACAATATCAAATAAATGGTTAAAAAAACTGCTACTTTGTCGTTTCATTTCATAACTTATGAATCAATAATTTTAATAATAAGACTTAGCACAAGGCACATAGTAGGTTCACAAAATCAATAAAAGTTAAATTTTAGGTGAAAGCAAAGAAAACAGGTATATAGCATCAAAACTAGCATTACACCTTTGATTATTTAATATTTTTAGTCATTTTCCTTTAAACTGTTAGTAAGTAACAAAGAGAAACTTAAATTGTTATTTTTAGTAAATTTGCCTGTCATTGGTTGCTAGGCAACTGGTTTGTCATTAAACATTTCCAGTTGGCTGAGGTGCGTTCCGTCGATTCGCTCGAATGTACTCGGGTGCGCTCGTATGTACTCGACCGTTCGTGGCTTGGTGAAATTTTACTCTGAGCGCTGTCAGAGCGTTCACTTGTTCCATGGCTAAGAGTGTCATTTGACATTATTTTGTATTTTGATGTTTTTGTGTCTAAAAGTTCATGGTTGCTCCACAAAAAAAAACAGATTTTATTTGATTTTGTTTATAGGAATGTTTACATTATCCGTACCTATTCCAAAATAGAAAACGAAAACTTTGTACTTAATGAAATCTAAAGTTCTTTTAGGTTATAAAAACAGCTCGATCGTTCCGTGGCTTGGTTGCAACTCAAACGAGATAACACTTTTTACTCTTTTCATATTTATTCTCCGACCGCTGGTTTAGAGAAAAAGTGAGGTTTTAGTGTTTGGGACTTATAATAATTTTGAGAAAAAACCGGAAATGCGTGAACCTTAAATATTTATTGATTGTGTTAGATGAAATGGCTAAAAATAAACACTTTACTCTTTTCATTTTTTTCTCCGGCCGCCGGTATAGCGAAAATGTGAGGAACAACAACCAAATTAAAAAAATCGATTGAGAACGCACATCATGAAAAAAGTCTAAAGAGTTCATTAGGTTAGTATGGTGGGTGACCAAAAACGCGCAAGCCCAGCGAGCGTGCTTTGGTAGCCGGCGAAGCGCCAGTAACGACGCCTTGCACACGGCGCCAGCTACCGAATCCAGCTGCGGAGGCATATCCTTAAAAAATCTGAAATCCAATCCAAATTGAGAAAGTCAGGAATTTTGAGTTGAGTCTTTTTGCCTTATGCTAAATAAAATCAATCGACAAATTTGACAGTCAGTTAGGAACTAAAGCTCTGCTAGTGTATAGTTCCTAAATACTCTTTCAATTTTTTTATGAATGAATTTAATCAGTTATAACTTAGATTAATTTAGGAAGTTTATTATAGAATAAAATCGGCAGGCATAGACGCACGTTTTTATAAGAAAAACGCAATCCATATTGAAACAAAGCGCTCTGATTGGTCGAATATAGCGGCGCGTCATATTTTTAAAAAGCCTTAATTTTTTAGGAGCTATACGTTACTTTCGATACTATCGATAGAGTCCGATAGACAATCGAGACAATCGATTTTCAGTCAACACTATCCACAACACTAGGTACTTTTTTTTTGCAAACAAAACAAAACACTGTCAGAAAAAAACAAACACGGACGGACGGATTCCTGACCCTGACATTGACGTAAAATTTCAAAAACAAGAATAACAAAAATGATCCAAGATAACTAATAATTTTAGAAATTAAAAATTATTGTGTACCTAGACTTTCTACAGTATTTGAAGATAAAATCTTTTTTCCGTCGTGAAGGTGAGTAGGCGACACTGATATGAATAAAAAAAGCATAGTAATTAGCTACTCACAACAACATAATGACACATTTCATTTTGATATCTGAAGCTGAAGAAATCATTGGTAACTAAATATGTATTTATTATAGTAACAAATGGACGGGCCTATCGAGCACAGCGATTCTGACTCTGGAGAAAGCTGGACTGTGCTTGATCATGTTCCAGCATATGCAGATGAATTCCCTGAAATTCCAGAAAATGCATCATTGGATGTACGGTATGTATTTTATTTATTTAACATTCTGTTGCCTTGTCACACTTACATAAATTTTTTAAGTACTTATTTATGTTGTAAATTAGTTTTTAGCTATTGTGAAGTGACCTAGAAATTATATCTAGAAAAACTTTCAATCACAAAGATATATAATTTAATAATTGATGTTTACTCAACTGGATAAATCCTATCCAATGGCTAAGTGCCTACTACCTCTATTTTTAATTATTGTTCTATTTAATGTTAATGTTACAAGAAAATATTGGAAATTTTATGGTAGGTATTTATTTTAGCTTTAAATATCTGCCCTAGCATGACCGCTGAAATGCGATTTGATTTACATAAGTAGCAATTTATCACTTTTAGTTGTCAAAAGAATGAATTATTGGTAGTTGAAAGTCGATAAAACGGAGATACGTTGTTGCTTCCTACTATTATGAGGGTTTCCGCAATTAGACTACATGGCTGCCCGGCTACCCAGGCCCTGCCACGGTTCAGAGAATATGGCCAAGCAAGCATGGCTTTTTTCAATTCACATTTAATGGCAAAAGACAATGAATTTTGAGAGCTGAGTGTCGATAAATTAATTGTATATATCATACCATGTTTCGGTGGTCATGCTGCGTTTCTTGAAAATATGCTTTGCCAATGGGTGCACCCATATTGTATTAGTGCAGTATACTTTTAAAAGCGAAAACAAAATATTTGTCGAAACTATACTCAATTTATGCGCGATAGTTGAGTATACTTTACACCTCATTAGATAATAATAAAATAGTTATTGAAAGTATACTTTGCCAATGTGCCAACAAAATATAATATGTTACGGTAAATATAATTAATGTGGCAATTATTAATAATAGCCGGTAAGTATTAATAATCAATGTGATCCATTGATAGTAAATTTTACAAAAACTTCGCTGCCACGGCACGCTCGCTCTGCTCGCGCGTTTTTGGTCGTAGTTCTAACCTAACCTAAGCTAATGAAGTCTTTGATTATTAATACATAAAAAAGGCTGGCCTTAGTCCAACTACCACTGCCCGCTTGGCGGTTGGCCCCAGACTGGGAGAACAAGATGTTAAGTACACCACTCCATAGCTTGCCAGGTGTTTTATGACCACATCATTGGATATGCAGGTGTTTAAATTTGTGCAATCAATTAATGTAAGTGTACACAAATAGAGTATAGTGTGTTCTGGTGTGTGAATAAGTCATGTCCAGTTTTGACTAACTTCGGTCAACAATAAAATACTTAAAAGTTTTTTTGTTTCAGGGACACAAGAGAAACCATTGTTGAAAAAGATGACGACACTGACGGAATCTCTATCATCAGTGATAGTGAACCAGAATCGCCCTTACCGTATGAAATAAACTACGATAATTACGAAGATGGCAGTCATACAGATCAAGATAAACCTCAGTTTATTCCCATAAAGTCATCAAATATTATTGATGATAAAATTTTGCATGAGACAATAAGCGATGATGATTTCCTTGGCGACAGTAACAGTAAACATAAGACTTATGTTCACAGAAGAAATAAGCGATTGAGTACAGTACTCAATATAATTGTTTTAGGTAGTGTTATCACTGCAGCTGGTGTGGCTATTGGTCATATGTGGGGAGCCAAAAATGACTGTGCTGTAAACAACATTCCATCAGTCAATAAAATTTTATCTAACCTTTATAAATTACAAGAAGAAAATGCTTATTTACGAAATAAACTAAAAGAACTGACACATCAAAGAAAGTCAGGTACAGAATCGATTTCCAAACAAAACAAGTGTAAGAAGATCTTCGAAGATTCAATAAATAATCTTAACTCAGACAAACCAATAAAATGTGTTGATAATGATGATAGTTTCATAACAGATCTACATCTGGTTGAGTCGGAGCAGGACAAACAGTTCTTACAAGACATTAACAAACTTAAAGATATATATAAGCAAAACAAAAGTTGGTTGGATCAGGAAATTGTCAAAAGAATGAAAGATGAGCAGCAGTCTGTAAAATACTTAAAAAATAATCTAAAATCAAAATTCGACAAACATAAAAATAATAAATTACAAGAACAAACACCGATAAAAGTAGAGTTTTTAGAAACTATCAATGAAATACCAACTGCTGACACAAACCATCATAATTCTGATAGTACCATCATACAAAACACAAAAGGCGACCTCCCAAGAAATGCACCATCAAGGAAAATCAGCTATGCAGATTCTCTTAAATCGGATCAAAAAATAAACAACATTCCCAAATTGGACATTAGCATTGAAAGGTCCAAAAGTAAAGCTAAAGAACATAACAAAAAAAATAATAATAAGGATTTGGATACCACTTCAAGATATTCTATTAGTGAAGATGAAATAAAAAAGGATGATAGGTATGTCGGTCGAAGACATAAGCAAGAAAGGAAAAAACATGATCGACAGAAGTTACACAAGAAACAGAAAAGGAAGAATAAGTATGAACAATGGGAAATGAAAGGAGGATTCTTAAAAGATTATGACGATTTTTCTATTTCTTCATCTCAAGAGAATGAATATGTTTTGAAAAATCCTGATAAAAATTTTTTGGCTAAAGACTTTGAAAGAGAAAATTACATTAAACAGTTTTTGGAGATTGAAAATATTAAGAAAAATTTTGAACTTGATGACACAAACATGAATACTGAATCGGAAAGAAAGAACATGAAGAATAAAGAAAAGGAAATTACTTGGTTTGAAAAACGAGCTCTTCTTCGTAATGAGGCCCGTAAGAAACTAGAGCATGAATTATTTGGAGAAACAAGCTCAAACAACGCTGGCTGGTATTTTCGCCGCATGCACCGTCGTGAACAATGCCGTGCAAAAGGGGATAACAGTACTAATAGAAAATCTTCTAAGCGTAACATGAATTACAAAACTAAGCATTAGTCTTCGAAGAATTGTTATGAAATGTCCACGAAGACATTATATATTCTAAAAAAGAATAACATAGATTGAGATCACACTGATTTAGTTCAATATCTTATCTCAAAGATAGCTAAAGTTATTTCTGTGTACGAAAATCTATATCGGTGTTCCAATTTAGGAGGTACAAATTACGAAAAATTAATAAATTCGTAATTGGGAGTATGAAAATGTTCTTTAAGTAGGTAGGGCACCAATTCCAGATTCTACTTAGTATTTATAGATTACTTAGAAATGCTTTTAATGCTACATATTTTATGTCTTTTATGCGGTACCTATGTCACTATGATCACTAGTATAGTAATCACTTTCTGATTTTCATACACTTACAGTGACCAATCGTCAATTGGTTTGAATGCCTTCACTTCTTTCTCTCTTTCCAATCTTGCTGACTAGTGACCTTTGTATAGGTAATATCGTTTGATATATATTTCCTTGGCAAATACAAATTAACTTGTTGGTAATTTACATTAGGTACCAAATAATCTTTATAAAATGTTCACGATTGTCAATTTAATTATAATATCCTTAAATTTTTTGATGTTAGACAATTAGCATGTAGTAAATAAAGGATGAAGCTAGCTTTTCTAGAAAAGCCTATAAACACAATACATAGTGGTAATAATAGCATATGAATACAAGTGATAAATAAAATGGTTAAACCACACAATATATAAAGAAAATAATTTTGTAAGCCAATCTTAATGAAGTTACATAATAATATTATATTATGATGAATGCAAATTAAAAGTAAATAAACTAGTGAAAAAACTGTAAAGTTTGTTTTATATTAAAAGTAACAGCTGGTGGAGTTGTACTGTACATACACCATTACCTGGAACACAAACTGCATGACCTTTAAATGAGGACACGATGAACAAAAGTCTGAACCACGAATTTGACCCTTTTGAATATAAAATTGATTTAAATAAGTATTGGAACTAAAATATTTTTTCTTAACTAAGTTCGTTATTTGTGTTGCTATTATGAGTAAAAGAGGAAAGGTCCTACACAATGGCGAACGTAAGTTGTTATACAACATGTTACAAAAATGCCCCTTATGCCGAATATGGTATACTCAAACTGAACAACTTTTACTATGGGACCAACTCTCAAATCGCGAAAAATAATCAGCTGTTTCATACATTTTGATATTTTCGATTTTAATTTTTGTATGAAACAGCTGATTTATTTTAATAACCCATTGCAATGCATTATGCTTTTGCCTTCATTTTGGTCAATATCATAAGCGAACGGACGAGGTGAATGCGCACGACTATCGAACTAGCGTGCGGCTGGCCGGCGCCGGTCATTCCCAGTCGCCACCACTGGGGGCGACAGTGGGATTTATTTTAAAGTTCACATTCGCCACCAGAGGTGGCCACTGGGATTTTGCTTATAAAAATTTCCCTACTGATTTCATTAATAAAATTTCTATTATGGTGATTGGTTTGTGTGTATGTGCATATATTGTTAACATTGTTGCGAATGCACTGATAGTGATAAGACAAGGAAAGTGACAACATATCCCGGCCAAGTGTTAATACTTTGATAGAAATGTAGATCTATATACATTATAATAAAGTTTGGTTTTGCACGATTCGCTCATAAAAGCACCCCTGCCATATAGTTGCAGGTAAAACTCTCTCGCACCAAATCACTTTCACTCTCGCACTTACAGAGCGTACGGCGTGACGTCACCAAAATGTTGTAAACGATGCGTTGCTACCGCACCGTGCGATTTTTTTTAGGTTTTTTGTTTTTGACCAATTTGATTTCTGTCTATATTTTATGCTGCTTAATCCATGGTCTCAACGATATTGAGTAAGTAGAAATTATTTATGAGATATGTTTGACTATTAAGCTTGAGATAAAAAAAATAAAGTAAAATAGTTAGTATAGGTTTTATAAGTTCATAATTAATTACCAAGACATTTTTTGTTACATACTTACAATATGTACATGCTATAACTCTTATGAGTAGGTACCAATTCAATAAATATTGTTTTAAAAATATTTGTGTAAGTATAAAATAATTAGGAAAAAATTTTAAACTCCCTTTAGCATGAACCAATGTCCCAGTCGAAACAACTGGTGTCGAACGGGAATTTTTTTAACAAAAATTCCCAGTCGGCCCCAGTGCTGGCGAAACTGGTGGTGGCGACTGGGAATAACCGGCCGTCGCGCGGCAGCCCTCGGGCATTTACCGGGTTAAACGGGCCCGCCTCGTACTTATAGCTTCGTGCTTAGAGCGCGGAGTGTCCCTGGCCTGGCATTGCGTTCGCGGATTGCATTGCATCACATAATCTGTACCAGGCGCGGGCTGCTTGGTAGAGGTAATGAGTGGCGACCTAACGATTATTTCTTTATGGCTAAACCGCAACCGCGAGGTATCGCTGTTTAAAAAAGGCTAGAACTAGAATCAGTCTTTAGCAAAACTCGAGGAAATACAGAATTGACGAAATAAAATGTTCATTTAAGTAGGTAATTTAATTTAACTAAGTAATTTAATTCTTTATTGTAATCGTCATAGACATAATTGACGCCTTAGTTCCCGCTAATCATCTCCAATTGCTCCGCTGAACACCAAATTAATAGCTGCATTGACGTCACCTGTAACAATTTTATTATTATTAAAGAAGTCCTCATCTTTTCGTAAAAAGAAATTAGTACGTTACGACAGTGACAAAATTAAATAAGTAGAGTTTGGTTTAGTTAGATCAAATAGAAGTCACTTCATATGCAGTCAAGTCTGTGCGGAAAGAGAACTGTCATGGGATTTGTATATGATTAACCGTTTTTGTCATGTTGGCGGCACTGTTATACGTCATTATAGTGAGACTACTTTTTGTCTTATTAGCTATCAAATTATTGCGGTTGCATTATAAGGAATCACATGATCAGTCTGGCGCCAGTCCATTCCATCAGTCTGGTTAAACTAAAGGTGGATTCCTTCGGCCTGCGATACCTACCTCGCGGATAAGTTAACGCCAAAATGATATGAACATTCAAACCTACCAAAAATACCTGAACATTTGACAAAAATCAAACTTATTGCTGTCTGAGAACAAACGGAAGTGCACCTTAATCTGTGCCGCTAACGATGACGCTAAATACAGAAATCAAAATAGAAATCTAGTTCTTTTAATTAAGATAATTTTAATTTAAGGAACGCGGTTGTCTGCAGAATCGCGCACCGCAGGATTCCACCTTAATAACCAGACTGATGGAATTTACTGGCGCCAGACTGATCATGTAATCTCCCTCTATAACGTAACAGTAAGGTTGACTGGTAGAAAATGCTTGAGGCATTATGTCCGCCTATGTACAATGTGCATGAAGAATTAAATAAATAAATAAAATAAAAACAGTGCCGTCAATATGACAAAAACGGTAATCCAGCACAAATTCCATGACGGTCGTCTTTCCGTACAGACTCTTTGACTTTTATTGTGTAGTGTTCCCCGGAGGCGAATAAAATAAAGTGATGATGTCCAGGAATTAATATTCAGACTTTAAATACTCTTTTCACATGTTTACCTGAGCAAATGAGCAAGGCCCGAACATTGAGGGCATCATCTAGAAGACCCATTTCATGCATGCGTTGCAGCTGCGACACAAAATTCTCATCTCTGGCCACTGGACTTTGTGATGACGATGCTGCAAATAAAATAGTCGAATATACATCACGAATCACCACCTGTAGAACAAATAATTAACACGACTACTCTAAAACGGGGATAACATTATTTTTGAATAATCGCGTTCGTGAAGCTTTTAGGCCCCGCGCAGATAGAAAGAGTTTAGCCGTTCGAGTTCTGCGTTCTTTGTAACGTTTGTAACTTTATAGCGCCGCGCAGACGACAAGCAGTCTAGTACCCTAGCACGAACAGCTATCGAAAAAAAAAACGCGCGCAAAAATATTCGATAATGATTTTGTATGGGAATTTTGTACAGCGCCATCTACCGCCGAAAAGCGAAATGAGATTTTACATTGAGAATTACTATATTGAGTACTTTTACTCGCGTTTTTTTTCTCGATGGCTGTTCGAAGGATACAGAACGCACCGTCAGTCAGTACAATTAAAGAAAGCGGAACGCAAGAAACAGAACTCGAATGGTTCAACTCTTTCTGTCTGCGCGGGGCCTTAGTGACGTAATAGCGTAATTCGTCCTGCCTGTCATTATATCCCTCCCGACCCGTCCACCCACTGGACTTTTCCACTGGTGGGTGGACGGGTAATTCATGATTACCCTTTACCCACTACGCTAGTGTGAACCGAATTAAGTACGTCTAGTAATCGACTAATTTATAAATTCGATTAATTATTATTATTATTCGATTCAAACATTTATTTTGCATGTAAAGGCATGATTATTTTATAAATACGTGTACAGAAGTTCCTCCTCTAGATTTATGCGACCCTGGTACTTTAAATCTACCCACTACGCTAGTGTGAACCGAATTAAGTACGTCTAGTAGTCGACTAATTAATAAATTCGATAAATTCAAATAAATTGAAACATTTACTTCAAGTACCTGCAGTGCTTTGGTCCATTGGTGTTCCTGCCGAGTTTCTCGAATTACTGGCTCTGTTTATGGCTTCAGAAATTGCTTCACTGAACATTTCAGGTGTTATTACTGAACGACCTGAACCTGGGACCAAAAAAATAATAGAAAATTATTTGATAGATCTTGAAAGCCTTAAAAATAGAAGAATAATAGATTGTTATACAAGGGTCGAAAGGAAGCAATTCCCATGCGAGATATTTAGACGACATAGTTCGAGTATGGAATTGATGACATTCACCCATGCTAAACACTCTACTTTTCATTTCGAATATAAGGAAAGTAAAAAATAGTTTGAAAAAAATACAAAATGTATTTACTGTTTGAAATTATTGATTTCGACATAGATCACAGTGTATCCTGCCAAATTAAATATTTTTTATTTTAAATATGGAACACGCCGCGATACTATCGGCTGCTCCGCACACCGCGGTGCTGAGCGTTGCAATAAATTGACCAATCACGAAGTACCGCTCCGCTTCATTGGAAACGCACCCTAACATGGCAGCAACATTTAATTAAACTTTTTCGTTGCCGATGAGGTGAATCTGGCCGACTTCGTACGCTCACCTTGTCTTAGAAGTAAATATCTAAGTATAATTTGTTCGCGGAGAGAAAAACATCAGCGTTTTTAAACCCATTACCAATAAGGAATGAAAATCTATTTCTAATCCCCGACGCAATGTATGTATCTGTCTTTGTCTGAGGCAACGTAGCTCTCAGACTAATGGACCTATTATGATGTGGTTTTTTATATTTCAATTAAACTTTTAAGCTTTACAATATTTATGATTTTATTTCTCCAAATTCGACTTAGGAAACTTCCTTATTGCGACCCGCTAATTATTTCCTTACAACGGACGACGTGACGCGCGTAGACCTGCGCGACAACAGCTGCGTGAGTCGTAACTCTGACCACAAAACTATCTACCGCGCGCGGTGGACAAGCGACGCCCATCATACAGACAGATTACAACAATTAAGCGACATTAGCTTTTCTGAAAAGTTTCGGAAAACTGTCGGAGAGCAACCTATAGTGTCCGTGTCATCAAAGAAGTCCCGCGGAATTTTTATCAAACTAAAATATACGATGTCTAATGGGTATAGGAATAAAGCCTTTTTTTTCTAAAAACTTAACGATATCAGCGACGTGTCTACCGGACTCGTTTGCGTGGTCTCTAGTGTAGGTAGTGCAGGGAATGTAGCATCTTTCGGTATCGACTAGTATATTAATCTGTGGTACTGGTAC
Organism: Catoptria pinella; assembly: GCA_963556745.1. Taxonomy (NCBI): domain Eukaryota; kingdom Metazoa; phylum Arthropoda; class Insecta; order Lepidoptera; family Crambidae; genus Catoptria; species Catoptria pinella. The sequence goes on along the minus strand of OY750774.1, from coordinate 7,837,093 downwards.
AGACCCGCAGCGGTGGGCGTACCGGACTCCGTCGGCCGCCTGCAGCAGGCTCCTGCCCGCCCGCGCGGCTGCCTGTCAGTAAGTATACTAATCTGTGGTACAGACCCGCAGCGGTGGGCGTACCGGACTCCGTCGGCCGCCTGCAGCAGGCTCCTGCCCGCCCGCGCGGCTGCCTGTCAGTAAGTATACTAATCTGTGGTACAGACCCGCAGCGGTGGGCGTACCGGACTCCGTCGGCCGCCTGCAGCAGGCTCCTGCGGCGGTATCAGCTAAAAACATTGAAGTTCATGTTAACTGTGTTTTGACAGATGTATGTGATACATTGCTATTTTTCTTTGTTAAGTTGTTATTTGTGCCAAGACGAAGTAGCAATCTATCACATACATCTGTCAAAACACAGTTAACATGAACTTCAATGTTTTTAGCTGATAGAGCCCCTGCCCGCCCGCACGGCTGCCTGTCAGTAGGTATACTAATCTGTGGTACAGACCCGCAGCGGTGGGCGTACCGGACTCCGTGGCGGAAGAGGTGGAGCGCGCGGAGTCGTCGGCCGCCTGCAGCAGGCGCAGCAGGCTCTCCTGGCCGCCCGCGCGGCTGCCCGATGCCGACACACCTTCAGTAGCAGCCTATACAAGGTGTTACAAAAATACCCCTAATGCCGAATATGGCATATAGGGACCATCAAACTGAACAACTTTTACTATGGGACCAACTCTGAAATCGCGAAAAAAAATCAGCTGTTTAATACATTTTGATATTTTCGATTTTAATTTTTGTATGAAACAGCTGATTTTTTTTTCGCGATATCAGAGTTGGTCCCATAGTAAAAGTTGTTCAGTTTGATGGTCCCTATATACCATATTCGGCATTAGGGGTATTTTTGTAACACCTTGTATATTGAATCATTTATTTATCAGTAAAATTTGAGCAATTTGTTTTTTCTTAAGGGATAATTACATTACACAATTTTTAGCGTGCGATTTCAAGTCTCAGTGCAGTGTAAACGGAGTTAGCTTGTTCGAGTCTTGAAATCGCGCGGCCGAGCCTTCTCGAAAAATTGTGTCCGATAAATTGCGTGGTGTAAACAGAGCTAGAGTTTAACTGTACATACGACGGCATGTCAGATGTAACAGTTGTACTACAAAAACAACATTATTACATAGCACATAAAGGCGTTTTAGAGTGGAAGTAATCTGACAGACAGAGACAGACAGATGATACTGCCATAGTAAAAAATCAGCCAAATAAGTTCAAATAAGTATGGTAATGTTTCTTTTAACCGGTTTTTCTCTTTTCTTTTTGTTATATGGTTTAGTATTTTGGTTTTAGTTATGGTTTCTCTTTTCTGTTTATGTTAAAGTTTTGATTTTGATTTTGATTCCACTGATCTCTTTATTCAATAATAATATATCTGTCATAGGACAAATCAATTTAAAATGACTCATATTTAAATTACCGCTTATTGTGTGAAAAACTGTTTACTTAATAGGACAAGTAAGAAAAAATTAATGAAAATTAGTTTTTATGCTTACTTGTAGCGCAGCAGCCAACTGCTCTTGAGTTATAGGATTCCTCTCTCCTTCATCATTGTCTTCCTCATCAGCATCTTCATCTTCGGACAGTGCTTCCAGTGAATAAGCAAATCCAGATGTTGGAGCTGTTAACATTAATATATAAGTTATATATATGTATACAAGGTGTTACAAAAATACCCCTAATGCCGAATATGGTAGATAGGGACTAGAGGTGAAAACTTCGGAATCTTTCCGAAATTTTGGGAATTTTCAAGAATACTTCCGGAAGTTTTGCTGAAAACTTCCAAAACTTCCGGCAACTTTGGAAGTTTTCATAATAGATTAATTTAATAAGAAAAACTGGGGATACTTTGAACCTTACTTACTGTGTTACTATTAAGTATTATTACATACTGAACATCACAAATAAACATTGTTTGATGGCTAAACCCTATTATAAGTAACTAGCAGTCCGCCCCGGCTTCACCCGCGGTACATACATAGCCCTTGACACTTGGGGATAGTGTAGCTACCCAATGGTGAAAGAATTTTGGAAATCGGTCCACTACCATAAAATCGGTTACACAAGCGCGGTGTAGGTGCGGGGCGGGGCGGGGGTAGCGCCAGTCAGCCGCGCGAGCGGCGGCGTCAATCCTTTGATATAAAGCCGCCAAACAAAAGCCGCTTCACCAACGAAATGTATGTAGTATCTTCAAATAAATCGTCGTGTTATGTAAGTGCCTACCTATATATCATATAATTAAGTTAACATTTAGTCGATGTAACGAAATTATTGTACCTAATTAAAGTAAACAATTTTTTTTAAAAACTTCAAAAAATCCGGAAGTTTTGGAAGTTTTCAGGAAAACTTCCTTAGAAATGGAAACTTTCCTGGAAGTTTTCACCTCTAATAGGGACCATCAAACTGAACAACTTTTACTATGGGACCAACTTTGAAATCGCGAAAAAGAAATCAGCTGTTTCATACAAAAATTAAAATCGAAAATATCAAAATGTATGAAACAGCTGTTATTTTTTTCGCGATTTCAAAGTTGGTCCCATAGTAAAAGTTGTTCAGTTTGATGGTCCCTATCTACCATATTCGGCATTAGGGGTATTTTTGTAACACCTTGTATAATAAACAGTAATGTAAATTAACTAACCAAAATTAAATCATTACGGTAAGAATATTCTAATTAGGTATAAAAACAGATATTTAAAAAGTATAAGTACATAATAATAATAGAAAAAGTTTCTGTTATGATTTCATAGCATGGCCTCAGTATACGTGACGGGTTTTTTCACGTCTCGGACGGAACTGGGCGATTTCTCGACATCGTTCCATATAAAGATATAGTAACAAAATATACCTACGGACGGGACGGGACAGGAAAAAATGTATGGTGCATAGCAGGTCCCCGTCCTGTCCGGGGTGTTTTTCCGTTACGTATATTCCCGTTACGTATACAACTTTAAACATTGTTTTTATTACCAGTGTCAGTAGCACTTGATGCACTCGAACTAGAGCGAACAAGACGCATTAGATGTCTCAGTGCATTGGGAAGATCTGGGTGTGCATTTGCACCGCGGCGCATTGTTTGCACATTCGCCCCAAGAGCTGCCAGCAACTCCACTTCATGGAGTAAAGACAAAGTAACACAGTCCTCACCCAAAGAAGGTGCATTTTCTACTATTTCAGACATGGCAGATTCATCATTCAGCAACTGTAACAATACAATTAATATAATAAGTGCTTTTTAGGGCTCCATAGTCAAGTCAACAAGGAACCCTTATAGTTTCGCCATGTCTATCCGTCCGTCTACGGCTAAGCTCAGAGGCCTTAGTACTAGAAAGCTGTAATTTGGCATGAATATGTATATTAATAACGCCGAAAGAATGGTAGAATAAAATCTTGAATATGATTTTTATTATTTAGGGGGTCTATTGGATAAAAACAACGAAGTTCAGGTAACCTTTGATTTGACAGATGGATGTGATACATTGCTACTTTCTTTTGGTAAGTTTTTATTTGCGCCAAAAAGATCAAGTGATCAGATAATGTTCTGCGAGTCGTATTTTTTTTCTAGTATATTATTTAGTATTATATAAAAATAGCATTGAGTGCTAAAATTTCAAAATTAAAATTTTTTATAGCTTTCTCATTTTAATCAATTGTTTAAAAAATATCTGGAAAGATATTTCAATTGAAGGTAATTTCTTGTACATTGGTGAGATGGCGCTGGCTTGCAGAGTAAGAGTTGATATACTAGAAGAAATTAGACGTTTCCACTAGTGACTCGGTCAGAGCATTGGACCAGATATCCAAAGGTCATGGGTTTGATTCCCGTCCGAGAACATAATCCGGTGCGAGTCATATTTTTTCTAGTATATTATTTAGTATTATATGTATAAAAATAGCATTGTGAATGCTAAAATCTCAAAATATAAAAATTAAGTGGCAGTTGACAAAAATTATAAATCAAAACAGTAGTCAAACCACAGGGTTAAAATTATTTTATCTACTCTGTGAAATGGTGAAAAATGGAACAAGATTCAATACGATTTTAACACTAATGTAATTAATGACATTTCGATTTTTTATATTGTTCACCAACACTCCCTGTGAAAAAGAATACTAACACCTTTTCATTGTTGGTGTTTTGCTATCTGAATAGCAACTAATGTAGTACTGTTGGCTATTGGAACTTGTATAGCGGTTTCGCATCATTATTTATTATTATTATCTTGTATGTACAGTCAACACATCAGCCAGTTCATCATTAACAAGAAGGTATTAGGTACCTGCATGGCTCTGGTCCATCCCGGGGCGTTTGGAGTACATCCTAATGTTCTTAGGGAAGTATTTAATTGTTGCAGTTCAGCATCTGAATATGTCGGCGGAGTTGGAGGAGGTGGCTGAACCTTCTTCTTGACAACATGAATCATTTCACCACTCTTCACTCCACAGTCCTGAAGTGTGGCATCACCTTTCAGTATTTTACCGTGATGTATGAGTTCTGTAATAAATATGTAAACATTACACAATGTGAGCAATTATGTCTGGAGTTGGAGTTAGCTACAATGGTCTGATTGTAAGATTATATAATTGAGAGCTACCTCTACTATACTTACCCAGAGAGGAAGATGGTACATTAGCCTTTTTCTCAGCCTCTGATTTAAGACAGTCAACAGTATTGTCGAGGCCAAAATTTTCAAGTTTATGACGCTCAATTGGGCCTGGTTTTACTTTGATTCCCAGAAAAACGCAAGTTTCGCCTTCCATCACTATCTATGTGTTGTTGTATTTAAATATGAATAGATCCCAAGAAAAGAAATACACGTTGAAATAGTGCGGCTTTTTATACTTTCTTACTTATATCTTTTTATCGCATGCTGCACGCCACCACAAAGACAAAACAATTCAAAAAGCAAATTGTCTTGTCATCTTTTTACATCAGTCTGAAGGAAGGGCATAGAAACAAAATGCATCTGTGTCGAGCCGGGTGACCATCTCAAAAATGGCGAATCTGCTCGACACTAGCAAAAAAGATCTGCCAAACCCGCCCCCGGGGGGCTAATTGTCTAATTTCAAAATCTATCGCAATCGCTTTCATTTGACAGATGGATGTGACACGTTGCTGCATTTCTTTGGTAAGTTTTTATTTATGCCAAAAAGAAGCATCAATGTATTACATCTTGAAAGCGATTGCGATAGATTTTGAAATTAGACAATAGAAGGGCTGACTCCAGAAAATGCCAAAAATATTCCACATACAAAAAACAATATGCTTAGAGCTCTAAGGATATAGCGATTTATCACTTTGAATTGAACTGTCAAAAGACAATTGCTTTTGACGCTGAGTAAAAACCTCAGAAGAATATTAGTTATTTTTCTGAGGATAAAACGCTATATTATCACGCGATATTCATCGTGTTTCGGTGGTCGTACGAGGGCTGATAGTTATTGTCAATTTTTATTAAGAAATAAAAAAGCTCTAAAAACAAACCATTTTTTTTTTTATTTATTTTTTTAACGATATGTTTGAGCCTGGTTTCACGTCCTTTCGTTTGTGCACTTTATGACTAGGCAAATTGTGTAGAGAATAAGGTGGTGGTTATACAAGTCATGACAACAAACATTGATTTGAACCTTGATCAGTTATAAACCTTATTACTGATGATTAATTACCGTTTATAATCTATAAAATATAATAATATCTAATATAGCGTAGACCATCGGCCATTTTTAATGTCCCCACTGCTGGGGTACAGACCTTCCTTAAAGAGCTTATTAGACCTTCCTGAATTCCGGATCCGTCATTCAGAGTCCGATTTAGCATCCGTTATTCAGCCGCCAGAGCTTCTGATTACACCTTCCTTAATTCAGCGTCCTTAATAAGGATGGGCGAATAAATCAAATATATATCGTATCGATATTTTTTTAAATATACCGATAAACACATGATGAGAAGGTGTAATCAAAAGCTCTAGCGGCTGAATAACGGATGCTAAATCGGACTCTGAATAACGGATCCGGAATTCAGGAAGGTCTAATAAGCACTTTAGTTGGTTTGGTTTAAGTTACGCGAACGGCGTGTGCATATTATTTTAACACCAACCCAACCACTCGCTCGAGTACAATCGCCTGAATTACCAACAACTGTTTTTATATTACCACAGAATAGATATACCTAAGCAAGTACAACATTATTATACTTATAATATTATGTGTGTGATGAAGACGTAATGGATTTACGTAGTTTTATTCGTAAACTTTATTTTTCTGCCTTTTTATTTACTTTATTTTTTATTATGCATTTATTTCGTTATTGTATAATTAAGAATTAATTATTTACTGAGGTGGCAATTACTTTTATCCTAAGCTGAGTAATATTGTTCTGTGGTCCTGTGCCAGTTAGTACGGGAATTCCCATAATGTTATTCTATTTTATGAAGGTACCTACGTTATATGATTATAACTTCCTCCTTATCCACCCTTAAAGAGCTTATAAGAACTTCCTGAATTCCGGATCTGTTATTCAGCCGCCAGGTGTGCGTTCCGTCGTTTTGGGTATAGTTGTTTGGGTAAAGTTTAACTCGTTTGAGTTCCAACCAAGCCACAGAACGATCGAGTTGTTTTTATAATCTAAAAGAACTTTAGATGTCATTAAGTACAAAGTTTTCGTTTTCTATTTTGGAATACGGATAATTTAAACATTCCTATAAACAAATTCAAATAAAATCTGTTTTTTTTGTGGAGCAACCATGAACTTTTAGACACAAAAACATCTAAATACAAAATATTGTCAAATGACATTGACATTATGACAAAAGATAAACGTCAGAGCGTTTTTCAACGACTGATTTAGGTGGTTGTTTGGTTGCTGCACTCTGAGCTCTCACTCGATAGAAAATAGAAAACGAAAACTTTGTACTTAATGACATCTAAAGTTCTTTTAGGTTATAAAAACAACTCGGTCGTTCTGTGGCTTGGTTGCAACTCAAACGAGTTAAACTTTACCCAAACAACTACACCCAAAAACGCACCTCTGAGCGTCGTTGCACATGCGATGACGCCATCTCTGACGTCATTTCAACTTACGTGAGCGTTGTAAGCATGAATCGAACCGGGTGTTAGGGCGCTCAGAGTGCTGTAAGCGTGATTCGGAACGCGGCCTAAGTATTGTCATGCATATCAGTCATGCATGCATATCAATATGTCAATTGTCTTGTCTGACATGTATTCCCCGTCCGTCATTTTATAATTTCACATCTTTACTTTTTACGTATATTTTTTAGCGCTCTCTAAAATGTCGTTGAAGAAATGAGTCCGGTGATTAATAAAGTGAATGTACAGATATCGCTAGAAAGCAATTTGATATCAATATCTTGACAAGTAAGAAAAATGACTTGAAAAATGGAGAACGGATGCAATGACCTAACACAGGCTAAAGTTGCGGAACGCAATGAACGAGCCAAAAAACTTTATCGGTAAGATTATGATAAATCCTCTTAGAAATGAATATTTCATTCAAAGTCAGAGTGTCCAACCTTGATTTTATTCTTGTCCAATAATTCAGAAGTTGATGATTAAATAAAACAGTCTTGGTGTGACAATGATTTCTATGGTTTCAAAACATTAATGTACATAAAAACTTGTTATTGCTATTCAATGTTGAAAAGAGAGTGTCATGGTTGAACTTTCTTTAAAATCATATGCTCATCATAATTGCAAAGAATTTAGAAATATTTAGATTAGTTAGACCATTGTTATTACAAAAATCAATATTTAAAGAAATCTTAAGTCTGCTTAAATGTGAATATTATAATATTTGAACTTCCAAAATACATAAGGTCTTTGCCTTAATCATTTAATTTTGTGCTTACAGCTATGCATCTGACATAGCAAGACGTATTGGAGAATCAACAACAGCATGTCATAGTATAGTAGATCTTTTCTCGATATGTTTTGAACTACAAAGACAAAAACTAAGAGACAGTTGTGAGAAACTGATATTTTTGGATCCAACAAACTCAGGAAAAAAGTCCCTTGAACTTCTTTGGAGAAAAGTATACTATGAGCCAGTTTCTGTGGCCAAAAAGTTTAGAGAATCTGACAATGAGACTGACTGTTCAGATCTCTTAACCCACATCATCTGTGGGATTGGACATTTTCAACACCTTCTAACGAGAATACAGTCTGAGATGAAAGTTAAGTGTAATGACTTGGATTACACAATTTTAAATGAAGATGAAGAAACCGAAGAAGACATAGAAACATCTAACAAGGAGGAGTTGCAATTTGCCCGGTCAGCTATTCATATGTGTTTGATATACTTGGGAGATCTAAGTCGCTATCAGGTGGAAATTTTTCCATTCAATGATCCATCAATTGCTGCTCGCTATTATCTTCAAGCAGTTCAAATTGAATTGTCCTCAGGAATGCCTTATAATCAGTTAGGAAATTTGTATATGGATAAAAATTACAATTTAGATTCTGTTTGTTACTACATTCATTGTTTGAGTTGCGAAGCACCATTTAGTGGTGCTATGGGAAATTTAATGAAGATATTTGAAAAAAATAATCAGTGTTATGAAATATTTCAAAACATTGAAAATTCTACACAGGCAGAACATATCCAAAACACCATTGCAAATTTTTTATCCCTGATAGAAATATGGTATTTGGCAAAAAATGATACTAACATTCCTCAGAGATGTAGTATGATTGCTCAACAACTTAAAATTTGTATGGACTTTATACAATCTCCTCTGCCTAACATAAATGAAAACTATAATGAATATCTCCAAGCAATCGAAGAGGAAAATACAACGCCATCATATTTGAATGCTAATCTTATAAATAAGATTGTTCAGATTTGTTTGTTCACTCTGGCAAAAATGATTGAGACAGACGAGGTGACAGCATTTGCATGTAAAGCATTCACATTAGCACTGCTTTCACAACTTTTGCAGAAATTCCTCAAGGAATTAGAAGCAATGGGCTTAAAGAATCCTGCTCGAAAATACAACCCTAAAGTTGGATTAGATATAAATTATTCTAATCCAGATGCAGAAAAAATTGAATCATCATTAGAGCACAATGATTCAAATAAAAATTGTATTGTTGAAGATTCAGCCAGCAATAATAATATTCAGTCAAAGGAAACAACAGCTGAAAAAGACACTGTCACTGACAAAATACAAAATGGAGACATCAAAAGTATTAAGAAGTTGAGTAAAAGGAGGCGAAGGCGTCGAATTGCCTCATCAGGCAGCTCCGATTTGAGCAATGCAGAAACAGAGAGCAGTGGTGTTGAGACTGACAATTCCAGCTCAGATGAAGATCTTACAGAATCCACTTATCAATCTGAAGATGACTCTAAGAGTGAAGTCTCTGACCTTGATGGCTCTGATGTTGAAGATATAGCTGAAAAACCAAACGGAGAAGTTGATAAAACTGAATCTGGGGAAATTGTTTCAAACACTACAAACAACACTTTAAAAAATGAAACTACTAAAGATCTTCGGTTCAATGAGAATGAAATAAAAATCTTTTTGCTTGGAAACAATTTACTGTGTAGTATAAAACTTCTTCAAGATTGGATTCTCACAGAAAAAGAATTGATTTTGTCGTGTGGCGATAGTGGTGAAGCACTTTTCCAATGTGTGGTTGATCTTCTAAACATACTCACATATTACTTTAGCCCTAAGTCAAAAGAAATAAATGAATTCAAGAGATCGAAAGTTTTAGACTATGCTAAACATGTTGTCAGAAATCTTAGACTTGAATACAAAACCATACCATTGCCAGAAGATGTGAATTTACGTGGGACTAATATTTGCAAATTCGACAAAAATGCTGCAGAATGGCAAATTCTAGAACGCTATAAGCCATCGGTATATGAAGAAAATATCATAAGAATCCTTAATTTCATTGATTTCGGAAATCAGATAGCAAAAATTGTTCCTAGAATTCGGTTTAATAGAACAATGAAAATTTATTATGTAAAGAAAAATAAGGCACCAAAAGTGAATACAAAATTGAATCACAAAAGAAACAGGGAATGGCACAACAGTAAGAAGCCACAGGTAATGTTTTCACTATGAAACCTTGAAATATTCAGTTTGAAAAGCCAATGCAAACATAATACCTAGTAAAGGTTCATAGCAGTCTCTTATTGAAGTATGCAAACTTCATTATGAGATTTTGTGATGAAATTCTACTAGGCGTTATGGCGACAACTTATGTGGCGAGCTGACTCGCCGCGTTCCGCAACAATGCGGTCTTCCCACTTCCCACTTTTTTTTTACTATAAACTAGTAGACTGCCAATTTTCAATGCTGGCTAATTCAAGTACACCCTCAATACTAAATCATATTAAATTACTTTCGCTTTCGCCCGCGACTTCGTTCGCGTAGACATTAGGCAAATCCCTCTGAAACCTTTGACCGGGATAAAAAGTAAGACTATTTGTGTGTCCCATTTCAAATTCATTCAGCCTTTTTTGCGTGATTAAGTAACAAACATCCTAACATCTAAATCAAACTTTCTCATTTATTATATTAGTAGGATATCCATATCCAGTTCCTGCCCCGTTCCTGTACCGTTCTCATTCTGGTTCCCGTTCCCTTTTTATATTTCCATATAAAATTTGCACCCCTATTTCAGCCCTTTAGGGGTTGAATCATGGCCACCGTGTTGGACTTCAAAACATTTCTTCAACAAACATGCTATTTTCGCAATTAACATCCCATAGACCTCATACGATATCCATATCGATTTTAAGCTTTTTTACACCCTAAGAGGTTGATTTTCGGAAATCCACAAAATACGTGTTTGGTATTTGTTTATAGAAGTACTCTTACGCAGTTTGAAGTCGAAATGTCTAGTTTTTATATATTTTCATACAGAAGTTAAACCCCTATTTCACCCCGTCAGGAGGTGGAATCATGTCTACTGTGTTGGTGATTTTTTGGGTTACATACCTACCACAAAAAAGTTAAAAATAAAAAAGCTTTTAAAAATTAAAAAGAAGAACCTCCTTCGACAAAACTTAAAAAAATGCTATAAACACAGCTCACACACCACACAACTCTTGCAGTTTTTTGTCGTAAGCTCTCTCTATCTACTACTATAGCAATGAAATACAATAAAATAATTGAACAAATAAAAAAATAACAAAAACTTTTCAAAATTAGCTTTAATAAAAACGCGAAAACAATGCTAGTCTTTTGTGAATGTGTATTTGTATATGTGTAGGAGTCGAGCGAGGGCGGGCTGCTGCGGCGGCTGGGCAAGTTGTGGCTGGCGTCGCGCGTGCGCGAGCTGGAGCGCTGCGGGCCCGCGCCCGCGCCCGCGCTGCTCGCGCTCGACACCGCCGCGCTGCACCTGCATCTGCGCCGCGTCAAGCAGCTGCTGCGCGCCAGGAACTTCATCCTCCTCGTGCCCACTGTCGGTAAGCGCTATAATACTGCCAAAGCCCGCGCCCGCGCTGCTCGCGCTCGACACCGCCGCGCTGCACCTGCATCTGCGCCGCGTCAAGCAGCTGCCGCGCGCCAGGAACTTCATCCTCCTCGTGCCCACTGTCGGTAAGCGCTATTTTACTGCCAATGCCCGCGCCCGCGCTGCTCGCGCTCGACACCGCCGCGCTGCACCTGCATCTGCGCCGCGTCAAGCAGCTGCCGCGCGCCAGGAACTTCATCCTCCTCGTGCCCACTGTCGGTAAGCGCTATTATACTACCAATGCCCGCGCCCGCGCTGCTCGCGCTCGACACCGCCGCGCTGCATCTGCATCTGCGCCGTGTCAACTTTTTGAACTGTTTTACTTCTTTTTGATATTTCTTCTATAGGTAATTTTTATGTACCCAAACTGTTATGATGTTCTTTAAAATTCAAATAAATAGTCACTTGTTTGCCGTCAAACGCCCTTGTGTTTTATTAATATTTTATTTAACAATTACAGTACGTCATCGCATTGAGTGAATCTTTTTTTAATTTCACAAAATTTAGGTTGAACGTTTCGCAATTGACATCTGACTGAATACAGCAATCAATCCATGTTTTAATAACGCTTTATTATTTCAGTACTACAAGAGCTCGACGAATTGAAACGTGAACAAAGCACTGCTCGCGATGCTATCCGCTGGCTCGAGACCCAACTGAAGAGTGGGTCGCGGTTCCTGAGGGCGCAGCGACCCGGCCAGTCGCGGGCCCTGCCTCTCCTCAAATACCCGAGGAAAGCTCCGCCTTACGTTCAGAACTACATACAGATATTGGAATTCTGTAACCACTTTATCACTGAAGAAAGGCAAACTCAAGGGGGTAACGGAGAACCCGAGAATATATTACCTGGAAAAACGGGTTCTTTGCTTATTTTACTAGTAGGCAGTGAGCCTGGCAGTGCGGAAGAACAATACAAAGAGTTCAGTTTGACGGGAGCGGCCCAAGCAGCAGGAATTTCTATTCAAAACATTGGCGATTTTTACTCAAAATGGCGACATGCTGTTCATAAAAACGGAAAAAAGAGATGAACATTTCCGGTGCCACATAGGGATTTGACAGCGCCGGAATGGAAAGGCAGAAACGCCAACGCCGGTTTCTTTCGGAAACGAATCGATTCATCAAGTTCAGAAGCTTAACCGGCAATTTGTGTCTTTGCCATTGATGAATATATAAATACACAAAAGAAACATTCTGAATGTGCGAAAAGTATATACTTTGTATCATCGCAAGTAACTGTTTCATAATCAATCATACATGTTGCCTATATTCATTTCTCATTCATCTACCCAATATGCCATCCTGTGTTTTGGTGTACCTACCTAATGGTTCATAATATTTGTTTTCCTAATTCATTCATTCATTTGGTACTGGGATTAGTTTATTTTGCAGGGTGCTTATTTGTCATAATTTTAAAGTTTAATTGTCATACTTCAAATAAATGTTAACCTCATCAATGACTTTTTATTAAAGTACTTGTCAAATTAATAGTAGCAGAGAAAGTCCCCCCATTCGGCCAGAGATAAAGGACGGTGGGCGAGGACACCCCACTAAAGGTGAAGTCACATCGATGGAGCGCCAAGGTCAGCTGACGACTTTTTTGCGTGTTCCGCCTGCCTAGGTGGACTAGGTACCTTACGTTTTAGTCCCTGATTGTGAAACAAGATTTTGCCAGCAACTGCGCTAGCGCAGATAATTTTGTTGCGCAATAACTGATATTTCATTTTGAAACTTATCCTATAAGTATTAAATAATATACTACAAAAAATACGCGGTCTGCCGCACCGGGTGAGACCCCCATAATGGGGGAGGCCCAGCGAGCAGGCCACGGCTTACGCAACGGGGGGGGAATTGCCATTTAGCTTGAAATGTTGCCACTTTAACACTCTGAATTCTATTCTATATTCTACTTGGTAATAAGATAAGCTGTAAAACACATAACTTGACATTTATTAAGCATATTAATTATTATAATTATGCTTTCTGATGACTAAAAATAAAACGAAGCGGAAATACGTTATTTTATTTTAATAACGAAGGTGTTGTACTCACGACGGCCTTTATACGTTGACCTTGAGACCGCCTTTATGCTTTGCGTAATAAAAACTGTTTTCGCAGTTTAACTGTATAACCTGACGTGGTGTCGTGTGTACCATAAATATGCTGAACCTGTTACTTATTTAAGAGTGCTGGCAATGTTTGATGACTACTTGGATCATGTAACGGAAAAATTTAATCAAAGTAAACTTGGACCATATTCTACTTCATCAAAGCCTGCTTTGACCAAGTAGATGGCTACTTCGATTCGTGTAAACGAGAAATCAAAGCGCACTTTGACGGCGTTTAATCAAAGTGGATTTGGAACCGTATTCACGGCGTTGGACATGACATGGAGCCATGTTCAAGAGCTTTTTCAAGAGTGACAAAAATAAACAAACTGATCCAAGCATAGGCAACCGGACGGTATCACAATAAACTACGTTCAAAGCCCAAAGCAGAAGCGTGTCAACAGGTATCCAAGTAAACTTTGATCAAAGCTCCTTTGTCCAAGTTACTGGGTCAAAGCGAGTCAAAGCATACTTTGATCATGTCAACCTTCGAACATATCAAGAACTTTATAATCATATTGGATCCTATAATCTCATGATCGAAGATGTTAGCACCCTCACCTCGTACTTGCCTTGCAGTCTCAACTGGACCGCAGATTTTTTCTGTTGAAACATAAACCTTCTCTCCTAAGGATAAAGTGTATTTTCGTATACCCATAAACACAGAGTGCACTTTCCTGTATACTTTCTTCATATTTTGTCTGTCTGACATGATACTCTAATCTAGTCCCAAATAGATCCAGAAGTTGTTTGGTGTACAAATAGGGAGAAACAGGGCGTGGAATAAGGGAGAAACAGATAACGTACATACATTTTAAAATAGGTAAATTATATGCCATGCAAAAACACGCAATTTTCACCATATTATATTTTTATTTAAATTACTTTAATGTAAGTATATTACTAAAATACTAGTTAAATAAAAAAAAATAAGTTATGTAACAAACATAATATAAATAGGTACGCGATCGAAACTATAGCCAAACAGTTAAAATTATTTCATTACCATTTTATTTCAAGAGTTAACAAAATTCACAATGATCTAGTGATGTAAATTATGATGCCTTAAAATTATTAATATGCCATTTTGCAATGCCAACTATATTAGCATTATTTTGAATCTATGTTAAAATAATTATGTGCATAAAATTACATAACAACTTAAGTATTATAATGGTTTTTGATTGAGTTCTTAAGTCACATTCATAAAATACTTACAAAATAAACTCAAAAATTTTATTTAACACTAAACCTACTTTACAATTTTAACGTAACCTATTACAGTCCATCCATGGTGATCTGCAGAGCTAAATAACTCTTTTTAACTTATTATACAATTCATTACAATAATGTACAAAATATACATTATGTTTAACAATCTTTCAACAGTCTTATAGCTTTAGATACCTATACAGTATTGCACTTAACATTCATGGCATACGTAATGTGAAATATCATTGGCATAGCTTATTATATGAGATTATTTGAAGCTGCTACATTGTAACCTACACTTAATTTAAACCTCATATAGACCCACAATAAACTGCCTTTGAGTCACACATTACAAACTGATTTAAAAAATCCAAATATGAATGTATGAAAATGATTTTTGAAATTTTTCATCAAAAACATTTAAAAAGTGAGATTATTTGGCTAGCAACCCACTAACTGTATCAGTTGTTGTACTGTTGATCGATCTAACAAACATAAATCAAAATCAAATGTCTGAGTTGTGACTTCATACCTTCCCGTTTCTGCTATTAGATTGACAACTCTTTCAAGATCTTCGTTATTATTTATAGTCATTATTCGTTTTTGCAGATCTCTTAACTGTCCCATGTATTCAGGAGATAGTTCACCAGGCTCAGCATCTTCACCTAAGCTACTTGAAACTCCATTGTCTTGAACCTTAGTTTCCATAGATGTGGAGCCACTACTCTCGCCTCTCTCTGTGTCATTATTAGCAGGAACAGTAGATTCAGTTGATTTAGTAATTTTTCTATTTTCTGCATTTTCTTCCTCTGCTGCTTTTCTTTTGCGTCTTTTTTCTTCTCTCTTTGATTTATCTTTGTGTTTCTTGGTTTTCTCTTTTTGCGGTGGGAGAGCTTCTATAACTGGTTCTGGTTCCGGCTCTGGTTCTATTTCTGGTTCTGGTTCAGGGTCAGGTGTAGGTTCACGTTTAAGTGGCTCTGGAGATGGATTTTCAACTTTGACTTTACTTTCATCATCTTCAATAAGTGAGCTCTCTGAATCAGAATGACTGCTATTTACATCTTCTACTCCTATGTGTGAGATTTTAGCAAGGCCACTCTTTGAACTACATTGAGAAGCAGTGTCAATAGATATGGGGGAGGCTGGTTCTGGGAAATGACGTTCTTTAGATATTGGAGTTTCTCTATGCTCAACAATCTCAGCTTTTTCTGTAGGAATTTCTTTAATTTTTTCATGTTTGTGCTTCTTCTCTTTATTGGACTCTTTGTGTTTTTCTTTGGATTCATCACGTTTTTTATCTTTTTTCTTATGTTTATGTTTTCTTTCTGATTCAGATTTTTCTTTTTTCTGACTCTCTGGACGTTCACTACTTTCAGATGGAGGTGTTTTTCTTAGATTTTCAATGGAAAACTTGTTGATAGATTTTTCAAGTTTGACTTGCTTTTCTTTAATAGGTGGTGACTCTTTCACTGGTTCTCTTTCTTTTGGTGTCTCTCTGGATTTAACATCTTTTGTTGCCTCTTTTGGGGGTTCAAAAGACATTTTGGGAGAGTCCTTAGATTTATGACTATCTTTTTTATGTTCCTTTTTTTCCTTTCTATCTTTTTCTTTATCTCTATCATGACTTTTCTTTTCTTTTTTCTTTTTTTCTTTAATCTCTTTCTCTGCTTTTACTTCAGGTAACTTTTCTTCAAGCTTTGGCTTCTTCTGCTCTAAAATTTCAGAACTATGTTTAGTTGGTTTGAAATCATCTTTAAAACTTGATGCACTATTTGATCGTGGAGAAGGACTAGGGACTTTTCTAATAGGACTTGTGCACCGTTTTTTTGACATATCAGGAGAAGGTAACCTGTCACTTGGCCTTTTAGCTGGTTTATCTTTTGATCTTTCTGTTTCTTTACTGTGTGTTTTAACTTTATCTGCTTTAACTTTGTCTTTTTCATCTTTAAGTTTTGATTTGTCTTGTTTGAGGTCTTTATGCTCGTGCTTAGATTTTTTTTCAGAACCTGATCTATCTTTGTCCTTTTTTTCAAATTTGGGGACAGTAATTGTTTTTTCATTTTTTTTTGGATCTGGGGAAATTTTTGGTGGTTTTTGTAATGGTGGTCCAAACAAATTCTCAAAACTGCTGGTTCGGTGTGGGATTTCTTCTTTGTGCTCTTTAGACTTGTGTTTCTTGATTGTGTCAGAGGATAATTTAGGTTTACTTGTAAGTTGCGACTTCTCATCACTAAATGAATCTCTACTTCTACTTTCCTGCTGATCTGGATTAGTATAAAATGCATTGTTATTCACAAGAATACCTCCACCTTTTAACAACTTTTTTCTAAAATCCTCATTGGGATTTTGAAAAATATACCTATCTTTTAAAACTCCACTTTGTTGTAGTGTGAAGTCATATGAGAACTTAATTTTTTTAGGTTCATCTTTATTCTTTAAATAGATTTCAATCGGGAAAATAAATCCAGCATATCCAGATTCCTTTATGGAAAAAGGCGGTTCCTTTACCACTGAAAATTAATAATAACATTACATTACTAAAACAATATAATTGACAAGAACAAATAGTTAAGTTCAATTTATTAAAATGGAAAAGTAAATGATCTGATCACAGAACTTTAAAGATTAGATAATATCTTGATAATTATAACAACAAGTTAATGCAAACAATAATTACCTCTTCTTGGTTTTGGAAAGGTTTCATGCAATTGAAACACCACTTTATCAACGAAATGACTTATATCAGCACCCTCCTGTCCACGGACAAAAACTTCCCAATCATGAGTAAATCCTTCAGGCGTCTTTTTTGAACGCAAGGATGCTTCATGACCAATCTCGAAGTTTACTTTTATTGCAGACATTCTTAGTGTAAAAATAATAATCCAATAAAGTTTACATCGAAGTCCCGAGGTTTCATACGAAGAAATATTATTTATTTCCTGTTGATAACCAGCACAAGTCTAAGAAATCTACGTTAAAAGAAATCAATGTAGTTTCTTTTAACAATTAATGACTTATACACCTTTATATCACTGATACGAGATAACGAAAATAATCTTTTAGCGCCCTTGTTATTATGATCCGCCATATTATTTTATTCGGAACCATACCATAGAGCATAGAGTAAACAAACCACAAACAAACGACGACTCTCCTTCACGCGAACCGGGTCTATCAGCTAAAAAATCTTAAGTTCAGGGGCTCTATCAGCTAAAAACATTGAAGTTCATGTTAACTGTGTTTTGACAGATGTATGTGATACATTGCTACTTCGTCTTGGCACAAATAACAACTTAACAAATAAAAATAGCAATGTATCACATACATCTGTCAAAACACAGTTAACATGAACTTCAATGTTTTTAGCTGATACCGCCGCAGGTAACCTGACTTCAGCGAAGCCAATGTCTCCGGTCTTGCTTTCAACTTATTGGTATCGCGTAAAGTTCTTCTTGGACTTTAAGCACTCTTGAGTACAAGACACAGATTGCTATATCGAAGAGTGAATGATGTGATAACTACGTTTTGTTGTTTTTATCATATTATGAGTTAAAGCCACATCGAGTCGAGTGGTACTGTGGAAATGCATATCCCACGGTGGTAATTTGCATAGGAATATTGGTTGCATTCCAATTCATTTGCGGCTTCACCAATGACTGCAACTCGAACGTATCTTTTTCGCTAATTGATCGCGAAATATTTAGCTTCAAGCTTGTAGATACTGACGAGTGAAGTATCAATGAATCGGTGGTGTCGCCAGGATGCCATAGAAACACTGGCTGCATCGATTGTTTAGGTGTGATCGTCAAGTTTTTTAACCTCAACCGTTTTGAAAAGGCACCTATGGACATTTGACGATGCAAGGCATTTTCCAAGTCCTGCAGCTCAGTAGCTGATTTAAATGCTTTCACGTGGTCACACTTGGATGCATTGGTCTCAGACATTTCATCAGTGACGGTTCCTTCATTTCTGTCTTCTAGAAAATTCTGAACTACAGTTTTGACGTTTTTATCTTTAAAAACGTCGACGCCATAATCAGAGTCTACTGAAGAAGGATTTTCGATCCTACACTGGTAATCTACATCATCGAAAAGGTCATCCCGGCTGTGGTCGGAGTCAATTTCTGTGCACTCATTGAGGGCAGAGAGGGTCACTGGTTTCGTCCTTATTATGCTGTTGATCATTTGGTGTAGCTTGTTGCCTATCGCTGAACACTCTTCTCCAAAGTGCGATGATGACACCGGCGCTGTGAATAGTCAGAAAGTTACTTAATATTGCATTATTGACACCTGTAGCACACCTCCGCCGTGAAGAGATCATGCCTCAACACACTTCCATAGATTTTCAGTGTTGCCAGTGGCAGATAGTCAAATATAACATGAGATAGCTCAAAAAGTAACATTTTCACGAGAAAAGTAACATTACCTATCTTGTTATTGTGGAAAACGACACAATACATACATATATGGCATTTTATTACACAATCGTAATAAATGTTGATCGAATAATCGACTGGCGACGCTGAAAAATGCCTGATGTGGGCTCCTATCCACTAGTAAACTAATTAGTATCAGTTTTAAAAAAACATTTTAGTTAGTTTTTTATATTAAAATTTTACATAGGTGGGTTGTGTTTGAAAGGTGCCTATATTTTCGTACCTATCCGCGTAAAAGCCTAGTCGCGGCGTGCGTAGCACGCCGCGCGCTCCGGGCCTTGCGGTGATGACGGTTTGGTCAAATAATCATTACAATTAACTTGTACCTAATGATTTTGCTTATGCATTTAAAATTTTAAAATCGATTGTAATCATTCGCTGCTAGTCACCACTCGACTCACTTGCGCATGCTTATAAGCGGGATGGCAAATTGAGAAATACATGCGAGTGAGTGAATATGTCGCATTCAGTAAGTTCACAAAATCAAGTGCGCCAAGCAAGATGTCGAACAAAGAAAATTCTTGGATGAGTTCCGTTTCACAATATTTTTTTGTTTGCTGGAAAATCTAAAAAGTAACACAAAAGTAACATATTGAGTCGTGTAACATGGAGGTAACATGAGAGGGTCAAAAGTAACGTAAAATGTTACTTTTGTAACATTCTGGCAACGCTGTAGATTTTAGTTCGCTGCCTGTAGCACACCTCCGTCGCAAAACAATACCAGCGAAACCGCAGTAGGTTCCGCCATTAATTATTGTCAGTTGCACGACAAGCGAAACAAATGCAAAACAGCCTGTTATAACGCGCATAGATTTTTATGATGCTATCTCTTTCACGCGTGATTCCGCCCTTTTGGCTAGGACCGTTGGCACACCTCCGCCGCGAAAATAATGACGCGCGAACGCTATGTAGATATGATATGATCGCCATATATCGTCGTCGTCGTCGATAGCAGACAAGTCATGGCGGAACTACTGCGGTTTCGATGGTATTGTTTTGCGACGGAGGTGTGCTACAGGCAGCGAACTAAAATCTATGGAAGTGTGTTTAACTTTTTATTCAAAATCGTATTACTTATATGTAGATTTTTAGCTTCAGATTGCGTTACTTCAAACGAAAATCAATTAAAACTATGTTAAATATCAAAATTTTACGTAAACATAGTTTCCTCAGAAAGAAGAATGCAGGAAAATGTTTGAACATGGATTGAACTAAACACTTCTAATAGTTTGATAGGTTAGGTATTTATAATCTGTGTTTGATATTGTTTGTTTTTTATCTGAGATTATGTCTACAAGAAACTTTTATAAAAGTAAGTAGGTAGGTACATACATACAGTTTGGAAGTATAGGTAATCGGTAATCTTTTTTTCTTCAATTACGGTGGAACATTACTTGATTTAAACTCCATTTTTATACATTGTATGGTACGTACCTACTTCAACCATGAAAGAATATTGAAGAAAAACAAATAAGGGAGTGTTCATAAAGACACGCTTATTTGATTTTCTTTTTGATGGTAATTTGAAAGGTGAGCATGGCCTATCTATGGTAACAAAAACTACTGCATAAAATCGTTGTATTACATACGTACGAAGAATATTGCATAGAGAAAAATCTGAAATTGTTTTATGTGATAGAATTTTATGTAAAGATTACAGGAAAAATAAAACGATGTCGAAAAATAGTAAACTTTTTCAGCATGATGGTTTTCAAATTGATTCATAGTGGATATTGTGTCTTAAAATTGGTGCAGTTATATGGTACAAGTGTCTACGCAACTGAACAATATGTGGGATAATTGAAATAGGCGCGATCTTGGTTGTGTGAAGCTGAGACTTTTATTGAGGTGGTGGCTTCCTCGGCAGAACTAACCGAGTAAACTGTCTTGATATACTTGGTGCCAAATGCTCCAAGCAGCATTGGAATGCGATGCACCCGCATTCTAATGAAAAATTAAACAATATCTACCACTGAACTATTTAACACTTGACATTGGCAAAAATTACTTCCAAGAGGAAAGTAGATTGCCATAACAAAAAAAAAGAAGAAAAAAACTTAATATTTCTGACGCAAGCCAAAGAGTGAATGATTAGCTTCATGTTTCTACACGATTTGACAGTTCATCGGTATCGCGTAAAAATTAAAAAAGAAAAGTCTACCGTGATAGCCTGAATGTAATGTCAAATGAAGCCAGGAGCAAATTAGCCACTGGCTTCGATTATTTTATCACAATTTGAGAGTAATATTCGCCACTATTAGGTGCATTTGATTAATTACCCGATTACTTTTGTCTAACAAGCAATCTGCCGTGCTGTGGCAGAAGAGATACGCCTTAAACATATTTTGAAGTGAAGATCTTCTTACTCCACTTCTATCTAGTTTTTACTAAAAATTCTGAGGTGTACATGCGCGCGGAGATTAAGGTACTTCATACGTTAATTGATGTGATAAATACAGAAGCTCACCTCAACACGACTATTTTTTTTTTTTTTTAAATTTACTCATCATTCTGCTATTGTTTGTTCTCTAATTCAAGTCAAATATTAGGTACAAATATTAATATTTATTTATATGTATTTGTATGTTTTAGCCTGTTGATCTCTGTAAATCTATGTTCGAATAATAACAACTAATGTTACGCCCTTTGAGCCGCAAGGTATCGATAACGTAGTTTATTTAAACAAACCCTAGCCTCGTCAGAAAGAGAGAGAAGAGACGTCGTAGCAGTGTCCGATCTGAATGGCGCTTTATTGTATCGGAGCAAAAGTTGCTATTTATTTAAATGATTACTGTGGTGGAGCGTCCTAAATGCGATTACACTCTCCTTAATTTAGCATCCGTTATGTCGGAGACCATTTCACCCTGAATTTAAGGATGCTAAATCGGATCCTACCTTCCTGAATGCAATTAAACTTCTCTGAATTTAGGAGCGACTTAATATCGGATTACTTTCCTTCTAGCCCCCTACTACCTAATTATTAATAACCCAAAATAAATTACATTCTGTCTCATTGTATTCTGTGGTATCACTAGATGATAAACCTTCACGGCCCTATTAATATACGAAGAAAATTTGCTTAAGATAGGTTAAGAATAATAATGCAAAGCAATATTGTTGTTTAGTCGGGTTGTAATTTATCAATAAAGCCATCAGGGTTTACGTACTGTGTTCCAGGAGGATATGTAGGAAAGGTTGGAAGCATGTTTAAATAAAGAGAATTTTTATAACAATTGTTTTTACTTTTTTCAGTACCTATTATTTCCTTTTAAATCTACTATAATCATTAGGTACATACAAAGCACAGGCCTAAATTTAAGTTTATTAAAGACATCTTTTTTATTACAACTATTATTAAACATAACAGTCTTTGCTACTATAGGTTAATAGTTATATTCACACAATATTAATATTACATTATAAATAACTTGGGTGTTATGTATTCTATTTTAAAACTTCTATAATTATTAGGTACATAGCACAGCCTTCACTATATCATAAGAAGGAATTGAAATACAATTCCAATATAAACACTATCAATTTAATATTCAATTTTGTTTTGTAAACTTCTATATGTATAAAGCGATTAAATTGACAATAGACAGTGAACCGCTGCAACTTCACCCTAGAATGTATATGGAAAAGAGAAAATTTTACAGATTAAAATAAGTTGTTTTGTAACACAAGTACTCTGTATGAAGTTAGTCACATTGCATTGTATTTTCATGCTAACAAAACATGAAAATAAATCAACTACCTACATTCACTTTTTAAACTACTACCTATAATAAATTATGCGCATAGTTCAGTCTTTACTTCAGTAGCTTCAGCTCATTCTATAGCAGTCACATTGGCAACTTTTCTCTACTTGGGTTGCAGCTAGCAACTTGTTCTGCAGCAGCCATCAATCTCTCTTCTACTGTGGAAGCCTTATTTTAGAACGGTATAGGTAGGAGCGCCGCTGGAGATGTTGGATCTAAAAGCAGATTAAAGTCTATCATTGAGTGAAATAAGTATTTACCTATTTATATATTTAGGGCTGTGTCAAAACTTTCTAAAAATATGTAAACCCATATAACGTTTGACGAAAAGGCGAATTAAAAACTTTACCTTGAGAGCGGTTGATAAGCGCTGGCGTTCGGGCGAACGTCGGATATGAAGGTGGAAGGGCCCACTCGCGGCTCCATCCACTGGCGCCGGTTGGCGCTGGTTTGGGATATTGCTTACAATTTATTTTGTACGCAGGCAACGGCAAGACATTCTGAAACATAGGCAATTAACGCACTGTTTACGTACTAAATCAATAGACAATTGCGACAACGAATATAGTAGGTAAGGTAATAATTTTGATCAGTGTCGTCGTGTAACAAATTTTTCACAATTTAACAAGGGATACGAACGAGAATTTATAAAACATTTTTTTAACAATATAACCAATTCCGTTGTTAAATCATTTCATGACAAAAAATAACTAAAAGTCATTGAATATAAATGAAAAGTAAATGAAAAGCATGAATACTTCCAAACTGTACTTACTTTTCAATTTTATAAAAGTTTCTTGTAAACATAACCTCCTATAAATAAAAAACAAACAATATCAAACACAGATTATAACTATCAAACTATTAGACGTGTTTAGTTCCTCATTTTTTTTATTCCATTCTTCTTTCTAAGAAATTTATGTTTACGAGCCTATAAGGTACAATTTTGACATTTAACGTAGTTTTAATTGATTTTCGTGTGAAGTAACGCAATTTGGAGCCCATAATCTACATATAAGTAATACGATTTTCTTAGAGCATTAAGAACGGGAGATGCCAACAGCACTCTTCTACACTAGATTTTGTTCACCGATTTTGGAGGGGGACGAGGTATACACGCACAGCACACAACTTCATATTCACGCACACTCTTGTAGAAAAACGTCGTTGTTACACACGCACACAAAAAAAAATTCTGACGAATCAAGCGGTCCCTAGACGGTAATGCAGCATGACATGCGTTACGTGCTGTCATGCACGCATGATCGTTTAATTGTACTGATTGATGCGAATGACATGCAAACTACGTGCTGTACGTTGATTGACAATTCGTTTAATTTTTCGTCCTGCAATACATGCATGATATGCGCGCATGATCGTATTGCGATCGGCATGTCATGCAACAACTCAGTTCGAACGCAAACGGCAACCAAGATGGACGCTTTTGACGAGGCACCGCACGAGGTTCCTGACGATAATGACGAAATCAACGCGAGCGCCGATTCAAAGGAATTTGTTTTATTACTAATATCCATGTCTACACTCAGTCTTTGATTTGCAGGTATTGCCTGTCGCATTACAGTATCCTGTTTCTCAATTCTAGGTCTTATTAAATATAACAAATGGTTGTACGTAGTTTCATCCATTCTTAGAAAGTTTTTAAAATCATCAGGTTCTGTATCAGCAAGCACTTTTTGTAAATGTTCATGCGTAAATCGGTGCCTTAACAAGTACCACTCTTTTGACCATCGTCTTGTTCTCTTTTTTTTCTTTTTACGCAACATAGCAGCTGTCATCACAAGAAAAAATGAATCTGCCTTTGACAAATACTGATCCATAGCAACAAAGAAGACCTTCTCCCTGTATTACATAGAAATGACTGATATAAAATGATTGATAATGCTGCATGATGAAACATGAAGCGTTCATCATGCAGCATGAAATTCACGTAAATGAATGTCATGCTGCATTACCGTCTAGGGACCGCTTCACGCCAATCTTAACAACAAAAAGCTAGTGATGAGCCGTCAAAAGACCGATGAAATTGAATGATTAGAAGATGAGTGATTGATTACGAACAAGATTATGTTAATATGGTTTTCATATTATGATTTTGTGATCTACACTACACCAACAATCACTAAAATGCATTTATAATTAAATGTTCAACATATTTTCTTTTTATTTACTTATTAAACAAAGTAAAACATACAATTTATAGAAAAACCCAGTGTCTAAAACGTAAAACCCGATTAGGTTTATCCAGTCACTACGTATTCGTCAAAATAGATAGTCGGTATACAACCAAGCAGTATTGAAAAGAAAAAACAAATTGCTTCATTCTTATGAACTAAAAAAAATTATGGATACAACATGTTACAAAAATACCCCTAATGCCGAATATGGTGTATAGGGACCATCAAACTGAACAACTTTTACTATGGGACCAACTCTCAATTCGCGATTTCAGAGTTGTCCCCATAGTAAAAGTTGATCAGTTTGATGGTCCCTATATATACCATATTCGGCATTAGGGGTATTTTTGTAACACCTTGTAAATATTATTTTAAGGTCTTAAAAAATACTTAATAAACACAATATTTGATCGTAAATGCGTGTGCACAGGATGATGTTAAGAAAAAGCTGACTATTGTTTAAATACGAGAAATTCTAAGGCAAATTTTTGGTAGAAAAATAAATTTTGAGTGTTTCTTCACACTTTTGTGTTTGAGGTCATCCAGAATAACCTATAATTCTTTAGGTAGATTGTTAATTATGACAGGAAGAAAACAAGTAAATTTTCTCTTTCCGTTAAAGTTATTTGAGCGGCCCTTGAGAAGTTTCTTCTGCGTAATCTGTCTTGTTTGTATTCTATGATTAATCCTCGGCAAAGAAGCAACGTTATCGAGTTGTTCAGTTAGAATTGCGTAACTCACTTTGTCATGAACCGACATGACCTTGTATTACCTAAAGAGTTAGTCATACTTATCTTTATAGATACGATTTACTTTCTTACTAACTATAAGCTTTAATATTCGTAATTGTAGATTATAAATTTTCTCTAAAAAAGTAGGTTGAAATGTGCGTCCATAGCTTGAAATTCCATATGATATTATAGGATCTACCAAGGATTTGTACAGGAGTAATAGAACTTGGAACGGTATTTTATTTTTGATTATGACAAATTTAGCTAACAGAGCACGAAGTTATGGCACACAGTTTCGATATGAGGACCCCAGTTGTGGCGGTTGTCAATTGATAGGCCTAAATACTTTTGCTGTTGCACCGTTTCTATTGGTTTGCATTGGCAAGATGATACTTTATTGTGCATACAATCGTGATTGTGTATTACTATTGAAACGTCGTGGTCTCTACAATACGAGTTGTTAATAAAACATAATAGTACAAAAAAGTGAAATAAAATAATAAATGCTTGGAAAACAAGTGATTTGTGTTTCATTTTTATTAGGTATTATTAAATTTTTGTATACATGTTCTGCCAAAACATGATTAGTTCGTTCCGAAGTGCCGATGCCAAGGTAGGCTTTATCCAGAAGCCTTGTGTAGATGTGCTGGAAGGCTCACAGCTCCGCTTTTCAAGCCAAAATATAAGCAGTAGTGAATGCTTGCAGCCACCTTAAAATGAAAAAGTTGGTATGATAATATGTTGATACCTATCTACAAATAAAAATGTATTGGTTGAATTGAAAACCTTCTTTTTGGTAGTTAGTAATTTTTTGCAAGGAAAGTTTAAGTAAACAAAAGTTTTGAAATTTCTTACCTGCAGAAGCTGCACAATCGGAACAATTTGACTTGAGGATCTCGGCATCAGTTTACCTTATTTTGGGTAATGATTTTTGTGTTTTATGCTCGGGCTTTGACAGGACTGATTCATAAGATTCTCTCCACTTCTACATAACTGACAGACAGCCGAGGACTAGTTACTATCCCGGGATGACCTAAAAGAAAGAGAAGATTCAAAAAGGAGAACATCACACCCGTAAAACAGTGTCTCCAATTAATACTATGTATAGATTTTGCAAAAAGTCAATACCTACCTATAACATATTAATTATAAAAAATAATATTTGACAATTTATGTGCAGGTTTGATCACATCAAAATAATAGTTAAAACTCATTCAGTTGATCATTCATTCGTTCTTAGAGCATAAGCATTCGTTCTCTTTGTCGCAGCACTACGACTTTTATTATGGTATTCGACATGTGTTTGGTATCGTTTTGCTATCGCATTGTCGTCATTATCTTACACAAACAAAGTGCGTTTTCTTCGTAATTATATTATAGTTTTTTAATAAAATTATACTTACGTGTGATAGAAAATCCCGTTCTTAGTAAAATTTGAATTTTCAGATCGTCTTTTGCACGAAACCACTGCACAATTCACAATTTTTGCGGAGCTGCGATCGGCGACATGTGTTCTTACAAAATGACGGGTGTTCGAGACCAACTAGTTTTTATAAACTGTCACGATCAAATTGGTCATGTACTTTGGTGAAAGGGGAGCGTGTTTTTGCCATCTCCCGTTCTTAATGCTCTAAGACGATTTTGAATAAAAAGTTAAATATGATAAAAAACATTATGCAACAAAACGTAGTCATCACATCATTCAATCTTCGTATAGCGTTCTGTCTTGAAGTCAAGAGTGCTTCAAGTCCAACAAGAATTTTAGCCGATGCCTCTAAGTTGAAAGCAAGGCAGGAGACATTGGCTTGAATGAAGTCAGCAAAATTTTTTAGGCTAAAAAAATCGTAACTGTAGGGAATCTATATTCCTCAGAAAGAAGAATGCAAGAAAATGAGGAATGTCTAATAGTTTGAAAGTTATAATCTGTGTTTGATATTTTTTGTATTTTTACCTAAAGAGGTTATGTTTACAAGAAACTTTTATAAAATTTAAAAGTAAGTACAGTTTGGAAGTATGCATGCTTTTCATTTACTTACATTCAATGACCTTTTAGTTATTTTTTGTTATTTCCCACGGAAACCAAGTGGAAATGATTCAAAACGGGAATAGGTTATATTGATTAAAAAAATCGAAATGTAAGTGTAAAAGTACCTATGTTTTACAAATTTTCGTTCGCCGCCCTCGTTATATTGTGAGAAATTTGTTACACGACGACCCTGATCAAAATTATTACCTTGCCTACTATATTAGATGTCCAATGTCTATAGATTTAGTACGTAAACAGGGCGTTCATTGCGTATGTTTCAGAATGCCTTGCCTGCGTACAAAATTGTAAGCAATGTCCCAAAGCCAGCGCCCACCCGCGCCAGTGGATGGAGCCGCGAGCGGGCCCTTCTACCACCACCTTCCATTCCGACGCCTGCTTCAACGCCAACGCCCTTAGAGCATTAAGAACTTTAAGCCAACGCCAATCAACTGCTCTCAAGCTAAAGTTTTTAATTCACATTTTCGTCAAACACCTTGGGTTTACATATTTTTCGGAAGCTTGCAAGTTTTAACACAACCCTAAAGATATAAATAGATAAATACGAAAGTACCTAAATATGACATTACTAGTGCACAATAAATAATTATCAATCAAATGAATATTTCTATGTTCCTAGCTTTTTCTGTAAAAGCAGTAGGTAGGAGGTACTTATTTCACTCAATGGCAGACTATAATCTGCTTTTAGATTCATCTTCTCCAGCGGCGCCGGCGATCCTACCTATAGGTACTGTTCTAAAAGAAGGCCTCCGCTATAGAAGAGAGATTGATGGCTACTGCAGTAAAAGTTGCTAGCTGCAAGTGCTGCAACCCAGCCATAGAAAAGCTATCGATGTGACAAGTGTGGCTGCTACAGAATGAAGCTACTGAAGTAAAGACTGAGCATGTGCATAATTTATCATAGATAGTACCTAGTTTAAAAATGAAACATAGTTGAGTTATTTTCATGTTTTGTTAACGTGAAAATACAATACAATGTGACTAACTTCATTCAGAGCAGTTGTGATACAAAACGATGTATTGTATTTCAATTCCTTCTTGATATAGTGAAGGCTGTGTTATGTACCTACCTAATAATTATAGAAGTTTTAAAATAGAATCCATAATAATATTACCAATTCTTTATTTTTTTTGTAATATTTGTAATATTAGTATTGTATTATATTGTGTGTGAATATAACTAGTAGCAAAGACTTATGTTTAAATTATTACATTTTGTAGTAAAAGAAGATGAATGTCTTTAATAAACTTAAATTTAGGCCTGTGCTATGTAAAGGTATGTATGTAAAGGGAATAATACTCATATTAGGTTATTTAATTTATAATGTACTGAAAAAAGTAAAAATAATTGTCATAAAAATTATCTTTATTCAAATAGGCTTTCAACCTTTTCTACATATCCTCCTGAAACATTACGTAAACCCTGACAGTCTTATTAATATACCTACTAAGAATAAGTTTAGCACCCACCTAAACAACAATATTACTCTTTACCTGTCAAACTATATAAAATTATTATTGTAATAATATAATTTAAAGTAAAATTTTGGTTTGGGTATAAGAATATACCCAACACATTCAAAGAATAAGAATGGCAGCGCTTTTCATTTCTATAATAATTGTGTGCCATCAATGCATAGCCTGAAGAATCTAAAACAACATCACTAATGACGAAATCATATTTTGTAGTATTACTTATTAAAAAAAACACATTAAGTAATATAGGTATAGGTAGGTACCTATAACCTTTGATGTTTTTTCTTTTTTACTTTCTGTATGTGTGTGTGCCAATATTATGCTTTTCCTTCATATTTTAACATAATTGAACTGTATCATATCGAATATCAGATAATGAATGTGTAGAACATATCTTTGTTATACAGTTGATTGTGATCTTGGAAAATATATTTTCTTAATATCTGACACACTCAGATATTGTAGTCTGCGAAAGGTCAAGGATCCTGCGAAAGGTCGAGGAAGCATTGCACTACATTTTTGTTGGTTTGGTAACCACCACTTAGATTTAAATGTAATGCAGCCAAAATCTGAAAATAACAAAATCTTTAGTCGTGTTGAGGTGAGCTTCTAAGTATTATCACATCAATTTAACGAATGAAGTACCTTAATCTCCGGGCGTATGTAGACCTCCGACTTCTTGGTAGAAACTAGATGGAAGTGGACTTAAAAGATCTTCACTTTAAAATCTGTTTAAGGCGTCTCTCTTCTGCCACAGCACGGCAGATTGCTTGTTATACAAAAGTAATCGGGTAATTACTGAAATGCACTCAATAATAGCGATTATATTACTCTCAAATCGTGATAAACTAATCGAAGCTAGTGACTAATTTGCTTTTGCTCCTGGCTTCATTTCAACTATTTGAAGGAAAATGAAGCCACAGATGAATATACTAGTAAAAATGAAGCCAAAGATTCACTCTTTGGCTTCGTCAGAAATATGAAGTTAAGGTAGTTAGGCGATGCCACCAACTTCATTTATGTGCTTCCTAATGTCAAAACTCAAACCCATTGAACTTCAATTTTTTAGCTGATAGAGCCTCTGGGGCTCTATCAGCTAAAAACATTGAAGTTCATGTTAACTGTGTTTTGACAGATGTATATGATACATTGCTACTTTGTTTTGGCACAAATAAAAACTTATCAAAGAAAAGTAGCAATGTATCACATATATCTGTCAAAACACAGTTAACATGAACTTCAATGTTTTTAGCCGATACCGCCGCTGGGGCTCTATCAGCTAAAAACATTGAAGTTCATGTTAACTGTGTTTTGACAGATGTATCTGATACATTGCTACTTCGTCTTGGCACAAATAACAACTTAACAAAGAAAAATAGCAATGTATCACGTACATCTGTCAAAACACAGTTAACATGAACTTCAATGTTTTTAGCTGATACCGCCGCTGAGACGCGAACACAGTGCGAATGTAGAGCCTAGTCACGCTCCACCGAGTTCACGCTTCGCGGCACAGCTCCTTTCGCGGTTTCTTTTCCAGAAAAATCGAGTAACGAAGCACGTGGCGGTGGGCGTGGAGCCGTTCGCGGCTTCGCGCATGATTCGCGCGGGAGTGTAAAGTACAAATCACTGTGTAAGTAAACCGGCCTTTTACATTCTATTTAAGCACCCCCTAAACGGTCAAGCGAGGCTTGTCAGGCACGTAAATTTTACATCTTGACTAGGAGCAATGCTTAACAAGAACGTATGATTACCGTGGCCTAACAAAAGTAAGCCATGCCCCCAACGTGGACGTGTACGTGCTTTTCAAGCCAAGCTTGACCATTTATCGTGTCGTAAAAAATTTAATCTACTCTTTCTTTGTCTTTGATTTTGGCAATTTTTGTCTTTGATTTAATGTTATCTATGGTGTAACCTGACCGACCGACTTTGTTTTTTTTTCTGATAATTTGTAGAATTTTCATTTTCCAGTTTCTACTATCATAGTTCGTTTGAGCTCAAAAAACCAAGAAATAGAATTATTACTTTAGCTGATTACTAATTTATGGACAATGCGGTAATGTTACATAAAATATCAACTTAAGAGTGAGTGTGTTGTCGATAACTTGAAATGGCTGGCTTTGGTGACTACAATTCTTACAATAGGCCTTATGGTTTGGATCCCAATAGGGAAACAAATGACTTGTACGATACTCGTTATCAACAAATATATGGATATCATACTCCTTTGACTGAAGAGTATCAGGGACCGCCTCTAGTTATGGACGATGTACCTGATGAAGGTACTATTGACTTTATTGTAAATACTTCTTTTTGAGAATTTACTTGTAAAGTAGTGAAATTTTAATGACCAAGCATTTTGGATATATCTTATATTCTACTGAATTCATTTTCTATTAAGTTAAGATCACACATTTCCAGACAGCCTCTTGTTGAAGGAGGTCGCAAAGCAAGCGAGTACAACCTTTATGGAATTTTCTATATTTGATATTGTTTAATGTCAAATGTCACTTCTTGAGAAAAAATCTGTACATGAATAGTGTGTTTTTTCAATCTTACAAATTAAAGTCGCTTTCATATATTAATAAGTGTTTATTTCATCGTGCTAAATAGCTTCCACATCGTCTGCGCACTGCTACACTACAACAGGTTATGGTTTTGCTGCAATTTAGCTGAAAGATGGAAATTTCGACTTTCAAGTACAACATTGCACCTCTCGAAGGTAAAAGCAACTGGGATACATGGAAGTATAAAATGCTTATTATACTCAAGAGCATACCTCGCGCTCTCGACATAATTGAAGGCAGACTTACCGCGGATAAAGAAAGCGAAGCCAGGAGTGGAGAATCCTCCGCCGCTACCGTGTCGGAATTTAAGAAAGCCGATTCGAGTGCTCTTTTCTTTATCACAAACAATATGACTGAAGAAATGCTACGAAAAGTGATGAGATTTACGTCCACTAAGGAGATATGGTTAGAACTTCATCGAATGTTTGACGGAACAAACGAAGACAAAACCTTCCAATTATGTATGAGTTTCTTTGGACTGAGAAAGGATCCAGCTGACGACGCAGCAACTCATATGTCGAAATTGAAAAATATTTGGACCTCATTGAACAAAGAGCTCGGCGAAGACAAGAAGCTTCCGGATCTTCTTCTCATATGCAAAACGCTCGATACACTGGGAGAAGAATACGTCCAATTCAAGAGTGGATGGTTAATGTGTCCAACGTCCGAACGAACTATTGACAACCTAACCGATCGTCTGTGCGTGTTCGAAAGGAACTTGATGGTGTCTACCGTGCCACCAGAACAAGAGGCTTTAGCAACAACGACCACACAGAATGGGACAAAGAAAAAGAATAAGGATGCAAAGATAAAATGCAACTACTGCTCTATCAAAGGTCACCGCGTGAAGGATTGCAAAAGATGGCTTCAAGATGGCAAACCTCCGAAAAGCAGTAACACGCGTTCTTCTTTTTCGTCTCAAAAGGAATCTCAGGTAGTGGAATCGATGTACTTACAAGCGGAAGTACTGACAACAGAGCATGAAGTATCGACGACTTCATCGAATACAGTCAACTGGTACGTTGATAACGGCGCAACATGCCATGTCAGCAATCGCGGAGATCTATTTCAAACTTTCCAAATTTTTGACCAGATGCACACCGTCTCTACGGCTAATGGCAATGCACTGCAAGCTAAAGGCAAAGGGAATATCAACATCGAATCAGAGGTACGTGGAAAAGTTTACGAGATCACCCTGAAAGACGTTTGGTACGTGCCACAGATCACAAAGAACCTGTTCTCTGTTCTAGCTGCTCATGACTGCAACTCAATAAGCAAGTTTGAGTCCACACCAACGAGCTGCACTATGTCAACACGCGGCGAAGTTAAGTTAACGGGTGTACGCAGCATAAGCGGAGGCTTATACAAGCTAAATGTTAAGAGCGTCATTCCTAACAGAAACTTAGAAGTGAATCTTACATTAACAAAAACGCAGCTTTACCACGAGCGACTCGTACATCAGAACAAGCGTCATGTACGTCAATTTGTAAAACGGGAGTTAGGAGTAGACCTTCCTCAAGATGAAAGCATCTGTGAAAGTTGCATATTCGGCAAGTCGCACCGATTGAAGTTTGGTACCCGACCTAGAGCTTCAAGACCCGGCGAGCTTGTACACAGCGACGTATGCGGGCCGCTCCCTAACTCATTTACAAATCTACGCTACTTTGTATTGTTTAAAGATGATTTCACCGGCTATCGCTACGTTTACTTCCTGAGAGCCAAGTCAGAAGTAAAACAGAAGATACAAGAATTCATTGCCGAAGCAAGAAATACTGGTCATTCGATCGAGACACTCCTGAGTGACAATGGCGGCGAGTTTGACAATAAGGATGTGCGTGAGATCCTCGCCACGCATGGAATCAAACAGAGGCTGACTATGCCATACACTCCCGAGCAAAACGGATGCAGCGAGAGAGATAATAGAACCTTGGTCGAGGCTGCAAGGACTATTATGCACAGCGGAGGGTTCCAAGAGAAGCTTTGGGCCGAAATAATTAAAGCGGTCACCTACGTTCTCAATAGAACCGGTCCCTCCCGTATGGAGAACAAATCACCCTACGAACTATGGCGTGGAAATAAACCAAAAGTTACTCACTTACGCATCTTGGGCTGCAGAGCTTACGTCCATGTCCCCAAACAGAAAAGAAAGAAACTCTCCATGAAAGCCCTCAAAGGAAGATTAATCGGATACGACAACGATGATGGCTATCGTATCTGGTGTGATGACAATACAATGATTCGGTCGCGAGACGTAATCTTTGACGAGAAACCGCTTGACAGAACTTTTTGCGAAGACGTTGTACCCACGACAACGAGGAAAGACTCGCCTTTCAGTGAAATTGACTTGAAAGTGACTTTCAATCAGGAACGCAATGAAGACAGTCAAGATCTTACACCAAGCCATCATATTGAAAACTCGATACCTGATCAAGAAGATCAAGGACGTGTACCGCAGATAATAGAAAACAGATCGATTGAATTTGAAGAGGATAATCCCGATCATGGTGAAATGTCCAGACCCCCGAGCACAACTTTTTACGAAGCCGATGCCAATTTAGGAAATTCGTCTGATTCAGAAGATGAAGAATCAGAACCTAGATACAATCTGCGAGACAGGAACACCATTCGTCCTCCAGAGAAATTCAGAGACTGCTGTGCACTTATCGACGAAGAAGCTGAACCCACTACGTTTAAGGAAGCTATGAAGAGCCCACATAAAGATGAGTGGATCAAAGCTATGCTGAAAGAGATAGATTCTTTGAAAGAGAACAACACATGGGTCCTTCAAGAACTACCTCAGGATCGAAAAGCCATACCGTGCAAATGGGTTTATAAGATAAAGAGAAACCCGGATGGCTCTATCGATAAATACAAAGCACGTCTGGTTGCAAAAGGATTCAAACAACGCAAAGGAATAGACTACGAGGAAACGTACAGTCCTGTAGCCAGATTTGCAACCATACGATCACTACTAAGTGTTGCTGCAAGTGAAAGGATGTACCTAACACAGTTCGACGTGACAACTGCCTTTCTCTATGGTGAGCTCGAAGAAGAGCTATACATGCAACAACCTGAAGGTTTTCACGATGGTTCTACCCGCGTATGTCATCTAAACAGAAGTTTGTACGGATTGAAGCAAGCACCCCGCTGCTGGAATCATCGTTTCCATAAAGTACTGTCTGAACTCGCATTCACACAGAGTACTGCAGATCCGTGTCTATACACAAAGAAAGTAGGGGGGAAACAGATATTACTTACCTTATATGTCGACGACGGATTAGTGGCTGCTTCAGACAAACAGCTTGCCGATGACTTTCTAGAGAACCTAAAAACAAAACTTAAAATTACGACAAGTCCTGCGACATACTACTTAGGAATGGAAATCAATCAGTGTAAAGACGGCACGATCGTAATCCATCAGGAAGCCTATACAAAGAAGGTACTTGAACGCTTTAACATGGCTAACAGTAATCCTATCTCAACGCCAATTGACACCGCAGAAAAATCGTCTGCAACACAATTAGACGCGGAGAAAGGAAACACCGAGGAGATTAATTTCCCGTATCGCCAAGCTGTTGGTGCACTAGCATACCTCATGGTAGCAACCCGTCCTGATATCGCCTATGCCGTTGGAGTAGTATCACGCAACTTGGAAAAGCCAATCAGAAATGACTGGAACAGAGTTAAACGTATACTCCGTTACCTAAAGGGAACTACGTCTCTTGGGATCCAGTTTAAGCCGAAGACCCTGACAAAGCCAGAACTGGAAGGATATAGCGACGCCGATTATGGTGGTGATGCTACTACCGGACGATCCACCACTGGAATTGTATGCCTATATGCCGGAGGTCCAGTATCATGGACAAGCAGAAGGCAAACCTCAGTAGCACTGTCCACTACTGAAGCTGAATTAGTGGCTGCCAGTGAAGGAGCAAGAGAATTAGTTTGGCTGACGAGAATCTTTGAAGATTTGACAAAGATAAAGAGTGTGCCGAATCTTCATGTTGACAATGAAGCAGCGGTACGTTTGGCACACAACCCGGAGTTCCACAAAAGGACAAAGCATATTCGCGTCCGACACTTCTATGTCCGAGAACTTGTGTCTGAAGGAACAATCTTCGTTAAAAGGATTGGAACTAGAGATCAGGTCGCAGACATCATGACCAAAGGACTGCCGAAGCCCACCTTTGTGAAGATCAGGTCTGCACTAGCATTGTTTTAGAGGGCGTGTTGAAGGAGGTCGCAAAGCAAGCGAGTACAACCTTTATGGAATTTTCTATATTTGATATTGTTTAATGTCAAATGTCACTTCTTGAGAAAAAATCTGTACATGAATAGTGTGTTTTTTCAATCTTACAAATTAAAGTCGCTTTCATATATTAATAAGTGTTTATTTCATCGTGCTAAATAGCTTCCACATCGTCTGCGCACTGCTACACTACAACACCTCTACATTACTTACACATTACTATTGTTACAATAATG
Source organism: Catoptria pinella (assembly GCA_963556745.1). Classification (NCBI taxonomy): domain Eukaryota; kingdom Metazoa; phylum Arthropoda; class Insecta; order Lepidoptera; family Crambidae; genus Catoptria; species Catoptria pinella. The sequence continues at coordinate 7,800,562 of OY750774.1, read as the reverse complement.
GAAAGGTTGAGATAATTTCGAAAGAATTTCAACAGTTATATCTCAGTTCTTTTCTTTCTTTCACAGAAAATAATGCTTATGTGACCACTGCTATAAGTGTTGCAAGTTTGATAACGGAGAATTTATTAAGCCACCCATTTATTGTCCTGCGTCGTCAGTGTCAGGTACATAATAGGTTTCCTAATGATATATATGTTACCAAACAATAAAAGGTACTATGATATACTAATAATTGTTAATGTAATGGAATTGGTAGAATAGTTGTTTATAATATAATATAACCATACATTAATACATTCTACTGAATGAACTACTATGTTTCTATATCAATAGGTCCATAACAGCCTCAAAAGTTACCATATAGTACCCTACACTCTGCTACCAGTTGTTGCAAGGCTACACAGAAGACAAGATTTAACCACTTTATGGAAAGGAATTGGTTCCACTTGCATCGTAAAAGGTTTAAATCTGGCTGTTGAAGATTTAGTGGCTAAGGGCACCGGTTGGCCAAAGTGAGTGTAATGAATTTCATCAAAAACATTGTTTTTTTTTCAAAAACATTGTTTTTGATGAAATGCTTCCCAATCATATTGTATTAAGGTTTTATTATAAGGATGCTTTTCAATCATAATGTGTTAAGGTTTTATTGTTTGTTTACTTATTTTCCAGAGAAATTGAAAAATGTGGTTCTGTATTACAATTTCTTCAACATGTAACATTAAAATGGTGAGAAGTAAATAATCTATTTATTTCTAGACAATACATTGACATACGTACAGAGAACTATAATGGCCTAACTAATCTTATTTCAACAGTGTAAGCACAGCCATCATCACTCCCTTCTACTCTGCGAGCCTGGTTGAAACAGTGCAAAGTGACATTGCCAGTGATAAACCAGCACTCTTCGATGTTTTTCGAGAAGGATTTCTACGCATCTTGGAATGGGGAACTCCAAGCAGAGGCAGAATGTTACCAATATGGGCAATTGTTTTACCAACAGCAGCACTTGGAGTTTCTAAATATCTAGCACAGTATGTTATATTTTATAGTTGATTTATATTCTACTATGTTCATAAGTATTTTAGTCATTTGATATTTCTTTATTTATAATTATACCTATTTGATTTGTCATTTAAAACAAAAAAATTAACAATTCTTTTTGCAGTGTCACATTAAGAAGTCTAACCGTGAGAATTATGAGGTTTCAACAAAGAAATAAACATGAGTTAAGTGATTCTTACAACATGAACTATCAAAGAAATTCACAAAATCCCTTGATTGATGATATCAATCTCAAAGCAAATATATTTTCATTCATAACTATGGAGATATTGTTCTATCCAATTGAAACTATCATCCATAGGCTGCATATTCAAGTAAGTAATTGTTTATCCTCTTATTTCCTTGCTAACTTCGTATATAATTTGAAATTAATATGGCCTTTCTTTGCTATAGGGAACAAGAACAATTATTGATAATTTGGATACAGGTACATCAGTTACACCTATCCTGACAGGCTATGAAGGTTTTATGGATTGTTATCATACAACAATAGCAAAAGAAGGTGTTGCTGGACTATATAAAGGATTTGGGGCTCTCATTTTACAGTTGGCTGCCCATCTAGCTATCATTAAATTAACAACATTTGTGGTGTCCGAAGTTTCAAATCTTTTGAAACCAGCTAAATCTCCTACTAATTCTGAAGACTCTGTACACTTACAACAAAAGTATTTGTTGAACTAAACTACTTGTTAGCTGTTTAAGCAGTACAGTATCAAATGATAACATTCAGAGTTGTTTCCTTATCGATGTTGGGTTAACATCAATCAACATTTTGATAATCATTTTTTCTGTGCTCAAATAAAACAATATAATCTATGTATCTATATTTGTTAAATAAATATTATGTACAACCACAGGTTTATGCTATGTAGAAGTAGTTTTACCAAGTGTTTTATTTATGTTATTTTTTATGATTAAATAATTAGTTGATAAGTAAAATGAAGCTTGTTTTAAGTAAACTTGTGCAGATTTAGGATGGTCATTAAATAAAAGTATTGTTTTGTTAAGTATACTATTTTATTTAATAGGACTCTAATACTACCGCTAGCTTTCAATGGGTTAATACATGTCTGCCTTTAAGTAATCTTCTCATTATGACTTTGCGGCCATTAGGAGTAGACATTCTTGCCTCCCAGCCGTGTCTTCGTACTCTTCTCACTTCATTTGGGCGTGGGAAATAGCAGCGGACTTTAGTTCGCACAGAGGACAAAGAGAAACTTTCGGGCTCCACCAGGCTCTTTCCAGTTATCCCCGATGCTGCTTGTAGACCAAATCGTATGTACCTAAGAGTTAAAATGTTTGCTCTAAATTCTATCAGAATAATGGGTTAGTGTATGCTTGGTATAATATAGAATAATAGGTTAGTGTATGCTTGCCTAAGCGGGTGGAAAACTGCAGACAAAAGACCAGCCATTTCTTAATTTAATTAATGAATTAATTGCGATGAAAATGTTAATACTATTTGTTTTTTTAATGTAATTTATAATCAAAGGTAATTAATTTCTGAATTTTACACACACATGACTAGTGACGTACGACGACGGCCGAGCCGACTCGATCGACCTTGGTTTTGTACTCGCATACTCGAGTACCGAAAATACAGTATTTGGATACCTATGTACTCGAATAGAGAATTAGAGTACTAAAAGTATTCGAATACCAAAGCGGGTCGACAATTGGATGCAATGCTAAATTTAATTGTTTGTTGTGGGAATTAGTACAACCCGCGCAGATAAATAATGAGATTAGAAATGGCGTCAGTCATATTCTCTTCTCACTCGCACATTAAACGCCACACCTATCGCTCTCTTACTCACACTCGTTGTGAGCCACCGTTTTCAATCCCATTCTTTATCTGCGCGGGATGAACATAAACCAGTGTCGTTTTTTACGTAGTAACTATTTTGTGAAACAATGCAAATTCATGTATAACTAGGTATCAAAACAGTATTCGAATACTATTTTTAGTACTCGAATTACCAGTAATTCGAGTATCTGGACTCTAATACCGACGAATTATTTTTTAACGAATACTCGAATACCAAAAGCCAAAAATATGACTTGGCACATCACTACACATGACATATGACAATGACCACAGAACACCCGGGAAGAATAATCAAAGAGTACTTTTGTATTATAGGAAATAGAGAATAGTCTTGCTTTTTTTTTGTCACTAGCCCAAAAAAGTTTTTTGTGTTTTCTGCTTAGAGCATTAATTCTGATAACAAGTAAACTCTTAAAGAATAACTAAAGTAAACTACATGAAATTTTGTGTTTTTTATTTCTTTGATAGTTTTTTGTTTCTTTTTTCTAATATTCTTTATTTGTAACAAAAATATTGACGAAAAAAGAATAAATCGAAACAAAAAAAACACAAAATAAATCTGTGAATTTCGCCAGGGGCTCTATTGGCTAAAAACATTAAAGTTAATGTTAACTGTGTTTTGATAGATGAATATGACACATTGCTACTTCGTTTTGGCACAAATAAAAACTTGCCAAAGAAAAGTAGCAATGTATCACATAGGTACATTTGTCAAAATACAGTTAACATTAATAACTTCAATATTTTTAGCCGATACCGCCAAATTTGAACTCAGTTTTCATCTTTCATTAGTAGAGTGGCAATCCGTTGCTCTGGGAAGGTAGAATCCGATTTAGCATCCGTAATTCAGGATGAAATGAATTGAAATGGTCTCCGACGTAACGGATGCTAAATTCAAGAGAGTGTAATCGCATTTAGGTCGCTCCGCCACAGTAGTTATTTAAACAAATAGCTAATCTTGCTCCGACACAATGAAGCGGAATTCGATCGCACACCGCTATTCTTCTCTCTCTTTCTGACGACGTTAGAGTTGTTTAAGGCTGGCCACAGACCTACCGGTTTTATTTCTTTGCTTTGCTGTCCTAGTAGAACAGGAGGCCATACCGGCTAACGCATCGAACTTCGGAAAGTCTGCCGTGCTTCAACTTAAAACAGATAAATCGAAGTAAGAAGTTTCGTATTGTAGTTATTTAGAAGATGTCGATGTTCGTGAGACATAATAAATTAGGGTTCGCTATTTTGGCCCGATTGGGACTCGATTTATCTGTTTCAATTTGAAGCCCGGCAGACTTTCCTAAGTTCGATGCGTTAGCTTGTAGCCCCTGTTGAACTAAAACAGCAAAGCAAAGAAATGAAACCGGTAGGTCTGGGGCCAGCCTTAAGTCTTTTTTGGTCGGATACAAGACATGATTAGATCTTAAAGAAATATCGAACTTGATATGGTTTTCATATTCGGAAGTATCGATATATTCTTATATTGATAACACGAACATCGATATCTTCTAAATAACTACAATATGAAACTTCTTCCTTCGATTTATCTGTTTTAAGATGAAGCCCGGCAGACTTTCCGAAGTTCGATGCGTTAGCCGGTACGGCCCATGTTCTACTAGAACAGCAAACGTAGGTCTGGGGCCAGCCAAAAAGTTGGATTGTCATTCATCGGAAAGAAAAGAATCGGAGGATCGGAATCGGATCGGAATTGTGGTTCGGAGCTGAGCGAAGCGGAGGGAGAGGCTAGTTTAGTTTAGTTAGTGATTATTGGAGGAGAGGCGCAATCGCATAACAAGCAAAAAAAATCCAAGACGCATGTTCAAATATGATTTGTACTTCGGCCAGCGAACCAGCAGCGAGTGAATATCGATTATAATAAAACAATAGTTTGCTGTCCTCAAAATGTGGCTATCATATTCAGCTGTTTATATTTATTGATTGTAACAAAAGAAATGCAGGGCACGGCTGTATTGTGTTTAATGACTTTACACTTTTACAGTTAGTATGCTATCTAAAAATGAGTATGGTCTCATTATTATTCATTTATCTCATTAAATAATGTTGTTTTGACAAATTGTAATATTGTTTTATGACGATTTTAGGTGTAGCAGCTCAAGAGGTATGCACAGATTTTCGTGGACGAGTGATATTTAATGGACTTCATTATGTGCCCAGCTCAGACACCTGTACATTATGTGTTTGTGATAATGGGATTCCAAAAGTGTGCAAGGCAGTGCTTTGTTCACCACCACAGGTATTATTGAAATCTATGATCTATATATGATCACACGAAATTATTGGCATTAAATTAATGTCGCGACGCTGAACCTGACTCTCCTACCCTGATTTCATTAACATATTGTTGATGAAATTAGCGTCGTATGACAGCAGTTTACATGACACTAAAATAGTTTTTTGCCATGCAAAATTTTTTGGTAAAACTAATATCATGCAACCAAAGACTTCTATGTATATACTACACTAGACAGGCTGTACAGTACTGAAAAATTGCTCATTAAGTATGGTGCATGCACTGATTGCACCGAAGCTCCTTTAGTCTATTGCGAGCAACCAATATAAACGGTTGATGTTCTGCTAGGGTTGGTTGTGACACAATTTTAGTTTTGAACAGCTTGTCTATGTAATTGAAGTCATTGCATGCAACTATTTTTCACCAATCTAAATTTCATCATGTGAACACGACGCGAAACTGGTGTCACGAAAGCGCCTGTGTGTCTTGCCTTTGTGTTACTAAATAAAGCTTTGAAGCTGAAGGAGCCATATTTCCAGCTGTATGCATAATTACTAATGTTGATTTCATGTCACTATTATTTTAACAAAACTAGTAACACAAGTAAAAATGAAAATAATGTTTATTTCAACAATTACACAATACATTAGATACATTGCACTATTGGAGCCACCCAGTAAGCATAACGATAAACTTGTGGCAGGCAACTCCACTCCTTCGTTGAAACCTTACACAGTATTGCATAAATTGTAGTTATAACTAGGTACTTATTAACTAAAACAGCACAAAATTAGGTAAGTGTCTGTGTAGTTAATTTACAGTAACAATTATTCTTTAAGATAGATACTGTAATAAATCTTCTACTTCATTATATGTAAGTGGCTGTAGCTAGTTATTTAGAGCTTTCTTACAATCTTTTAACTTTAAAGAGTACAATTCAATTCTTTTATTTTTTTTCATTATATAAGTGGACAGATAGAACTTTATACTGATGTATAGGTGACTTTGTGTTGGTTGTTATAGTTACAATAACATTTTTGTTTTGCCTTTTATTTAAACTGTTAGCATCAAATGGTAAATTTTTATGTTATTTCAGAATAGAATGTAAAACAAATAATTTTCTAACTGACAATAGTTCACTATATTCATAAAGTTCTTTAGTAGGAAATCTATATGGCTTGTGATACATGACCTTCAGTAAACATCCTTGGGCCCTTTCTACTTCTAGAAATTTTACTTTAGTTGTACCACCCCATATATGGATACAATATGCTAGAACCAATTGAACCTATGCTATAAACAAGTACTGCAACAAGTTTCATCAAATTAGTTTCATTATGCATGACACTAATTTCCCAATTGGTAAACAATCTTCCCTCTCTTCAACTCTTTATTGAAACAATAATTTATAAAATACAACAAATAGTTTTTCACACACAGAATATGAAAGAAATTGTAAATAAGTTATGACAATTTGATTTAATACGACAACATTATTTTTAAATAGTGATTTAAGTTTAAAAGGTGTATGACAAATGACAACTGTCTAAAACTGTTTACTAAATAAGACAAGTAAGGATAAACAAGACTTGTAATTATATGAAATTGCATGCCAAATGGTGTGATTGTTTTCAATCTCTTCCTGCTTGAGTGGTGAAGCTATAACTTGTGCTATAAATAGATGCATTTACCAATAGCTTTCACATTTTATCTTTTTGTTCGCATTTCACTTATATGATTAGAGTAGACTTGTAAAATAATAATGATGTTGTTGTATTGTTTAAAAACAAAGGACTGCCGTTCGTTCCGCATTGGCAACACATGTTGCGAGTTCATATGCCTGGACGATGTGGTGAAGCCGGCGGATGCGGCGGAGGCGAACGTGCGCGTGGCGGCGGGGGGAGCGGCGGCGCTCGTGCTGCTCACCGTCGCGGTGGTTGTGTACCGAGTGCGACGACTCAAGCGCCGCCGCCCGCCGCACGCCGACGACCAGAGGAGTCTCACCAGCATTGGGTACTAATTGATGCTCAACGTAAGGCTGCCAACCAAGGAGGGGGACAGTCCCGCATGTGTCCTTATTGTTCCCCTTTATCAGAAGGGTCCCATATAACACATTGAAAAACATGCGCACCTAGGCTGGCCTCAGACCTACCGGTTTCGTTTCTTTGCTTTGCTGTTCTAGTAGAACAAAGGGCCGTACCGGCTAACGCATCGAACTTCGGAAAGTCTGCCGGGCTTCAACTTAAAACAGATAAATCGAAGTAAGAAGTTTCGTATTGTAGTTATTTAGAAGATGTTCGTGTGACATCATAAATGAGGGTTCGCTATTTTGGCCCGATTGGGGCTCGATTTATCTGTTTTAATTTGAAGCCCGGCAGACATTCCGAAGTTCGATGCGTTAGCTGGTAGCCCCTGTTCATCTAAAACAGCAAAGCAAAGAAATGAAACAGGTAGGTCTGGCGCCAGCCTTAAATAGCTATAGCCACAGTGAATTCAACACATTGCGCACGAATCTCACTTTCCCAACAAGTCAAAAAATGGTCAAGTGCGAGTCGAACTCACGCACCGAGGATTCCGTACCATCATTCCGAAAAATTGTATTATTTAGAGATCGCTTTATTTTTCTTGTAATCTTTACATAAACTTCTATCACATAAAATAATTTCAGATTTTTCTCTATGCAAACTGCGGAGATAAGGGGAGACAGACGAAGATGCACCATAAGTGTTCCTCTTTACCATTTTGTTACATCTTTGTACACTTGCTTTTAGGAATTACCTACAGTCAAATAATAGTGATTATTTATATATTTTAGATACATAAGCGGTAGTATGGGCTATATGGGCGGAACTTGCGAGACGGCGCTGGCGGCGTGGAAGCCCCCCGGGAACTATTTGCCTCGAGGCGAAGCTCCGCCGCCGTACGACGAAGCTATAGCGCAATGCCGACCGGACACTATCAGGTAAAGACCATCTCTATATTATATTATATAAGGGGTGGAGACGACAATACGACAATAAATGAAAACATTTGTGACACTAGTTCATAGGAGTATTTTAAAACTATCAAATAGTTCCTAGGAACGAAATATTTTTTTTCCAAACAAACTAAATGGCACGAAAATTAATTGTACTGAAAATCGTAACTGAATTTTTTTTCCTGTGACTATACTATTGGATATTTTGAAATGTTTTTTTATGAGACTGCATGGTAGCGTTTTTAGCTATACGACATTTAATTTATTATCGCATTATAGTCTTCAGGTTGTATACCTAATGTGATATCAAAATATTGAGAAAGCCATCAATGTCAATGCATAAGCATGATAAAGTGTTGTGTTGTCGTAGAGTTAGCAACGAGACGCCATTCCACCGCACGTACCCGGCGACGATGGACGCGCTGGCTCGCCCCGACGACCCCGTGCAGTGTGCGGGCCACGCCTACGTCAATATCGTGCGTCCAGTACAACAGGTGTGTACTGTACACCAGATATGTCTAGGAGTAAGCGACGAGACGCCATTCCACCGCACGTACCCGGCGACGATGGACGCGCTGGCTCGCCCCGACGACCCCGTGCGCCTACGTCAATATCGTGCGTCTAACGCAGAAAGCAGAACTTGGAACGGGTGAACTCATTCTGTCTGCACAGGGCCTTAGATTTTGTCGTGGACTTTGAACATGGACTTTCATTCTCTTCTATTTTCATTTTCGCGACAAAAGGTAGCCTATGTCGAAACCTTATTTGGTTTTATTCATTTTGATATCTGTTGGATAAAAACCAATGTCAACTTCAATTGTTTTATTATTGAATTATTGATGAATGTAGTGTCAGCTCGGAATTTGTAACCAGAGCACACATTGACTGTTTTATTTTAACTCCAGATGGCGAACACGCAAAACTGCTATAACGCGCCCCTTTTGCAACCAGTTTACCCGCCCGAGGCGCGAGAGCCGGGTGTTATTCCACATCATCAATTTACGGCAAACGGTATGGTATTAGTGTCTGCTCAATTTTTTTAAGGAGAAAATAATTAATCGTTTTTCTACATTTTACAATTTATCATTAAAACTTAAGTCAGATTCTATGAAATCCTGTCACAGGTTAACGAGTTAAAGATACAGGTTAAAGAGTATTGGTGGTTGACAGTATTCCGTTTACGCGGTTATAATGACTAAAAACCGTTTTCTTGTCAACAGTGTTGGGGTTTCCGAGCACGATCCGTCTGACGGGCTCGCTGGGCGCGATCAGTAACCGCGGGCTACTGAGCGTGCTGCAGCGCGAGCCCGACCACGAGCGGCCGCACAACGTGCCCGGCTTCTACGCCAACACCGCCGTGCACACCTCGCTGTGAGTGTAGGGACGACCACCGACCACCGACCACCGACCACCGACCACCGACCACCGACCACCGACCACGAGCCGGCTGACGGGCTCGCTGCCCAAAATCTGACTATATTTTTATGTTAAAAATACCGATTATTTGGTTGATTCCGCTGATTTCATAGAGTTTATTGTATCTTCATGAAGATACTCCTAATGATAGTGAAAACCGTATAAAAATTCGTCGAGTGCTCAGTTACGACACGCAGTGAAAGTCGGACTGACGATCGGGAAGCCTAAGAATTAGAGAAAGGGGGTGGGAGGGAGAGGAGCCTCAACATCATCGTTTCCCCAGTCTAGATGTCTGCGTCACGTCCCTAGAATTCAAAGAAATATTTCGTATCGCCCTCCAGCCACCGCACGATCCCCCGCATCTCGACCGCGATAGACACCACAGCGCTCGAAGCGTGCTTTTCGCGCGAGCGGGCGCTGGGCGGCGCGGGCGAAGTCCGCCGCTCGTTCCACCGCGCCGAGCGTGCGCCACTGCCCGCGTTGCCGGCGCACGCCGCGCACGCGCACGCGCACGCGACACACGCTGCGCATGCGACGCACGCTACGCAAGTGAATGCTACGTACGCCGTCGCCGTCGCCGCGCCGAGAAGCGTGCCGAGGAACCTCGACCGCGCTACTGGCGATACGTGAGTATAATTAAAATTGCCCTTATTTAAAAAACTTATCTATATAGCTAAAGTTCTTTTATGATAAAAATATTCGGGTAGTTGATCCGTCGTGTCGGAATCGAACCGGACACCTCGAAAGTTGTTCGCGAAAAGATTCATCGCATACTTCTACACTTTTTATGACCATCAGCCATTTTTAATGTCCCCACTGCTGGGGCACAGACCTTCCTTATGACCCACCACGCGGGTCTAATGCAGATTGGTGGGTGCTAACGACTGCAAATGCAGCCGGGAACGACGGCTTAACGTGCCTTCCGTAGCACGGAGGAGCTCGAGATAATACATTTTTGGTGACGGGTGACCAAAAATTTATTATCTTCATCCATGACCGACCCTTAAACTTACTTAACCTCCGCATTCGCTGGGCCAGGCGCTATATCACTACGCCACCGAGCTCTTCGTACACTTTTTAACTTTCCAATATTTTATTTTTATTTTGGATCACACGCAGTTCGTCAAAAAAGTAAGTGGTCAAACACGCATTTCTCTAGAAAATGCAAGTCGACAGAATCGCAACTCGTCAGATTCTCAACTTGTCAGATTCGCAACTAGTCAGATTTTGCAACTCGACAAATACGCAGCTCAACAGACACGCAATTTGACAGATTTCGCTACTCGTTAATTACACAGCTCGACAGATATTGCAACACCTTCTGACGAGGGACAATCGTAGCACTTAACACTACTCACAGTCTCTTCCTGTTCATTCACATTATGTGTCAATCAGTACATAGGGCTTGGAACGCACTTTATGTTCCAGGCATACCGTACACTACAACGCACGTGTTATGAACCCGTTTGAGCTGCACATAGCCTATTGCGTCGTCAGATTCCCTTCCGGACCTGATAACAAAATAAAAAAAAAATAGGTTATGTTGGATTGTAATAGTAAACAAACACAGGGTATTATCGTGTTGTGTATTACTTAATGTTGGAAAAAAACTTGATATGATAGGTACTTACATTGCTGTTTTAACATTTCTCCACTCTGCAGAACAGAAATCGGGATTGGACGCAAAAAATTTCGCCACCATATCGTATTTATTTATATATTGTTGGTAGATTAGTACTTTGTGCTTTCACAAAACCGTCTTCCATGATGCGATTTTAGTAAAATAAAGCATAAAAGTGATAATCACATAAAATTATAAAATAACACAGTACGACGAGTACGAAATCCTGTTTGCTTACTGTCGGGCTGACGTCACGTCGGAATCCAATATGGCGAATGGCGTTTTGAACATTTGAAGAATAGATTAAAAAAGTCGATTTTTTAAATTGAATTATAAAATGTATATTGCATTTTTATGAATAAATATCGACGTTTCTCATTCACTTTTTATGAAATCTATCATAAACATGCATTTTTATATTGTTTCTTACATGGTGTAAAATACCCTATTACGTCATTCCTCATTCTATCACTTAATTTTACTCCACATATTTTCCTCAACGATTGCATTTCTACAGCATTTATTCTGCTTTCATTCTTCTTCTGCCATACCCAAGACTCACTTCCATACATCAGTGTCGGCACCAGCACTCCGTTATGAATAATAATTAATTGTTATATAAAACAAATTAGGCTTGAAAAATATTGTGCAGACACTTTTTGTGTGGCCAAAAGCAAGATGGGTGAGCAAATTAGGCTAGAAAAAGATTGTGCAAGCTCTTTTTGTGTGGCCAAACCAAAATGGGTAACATATTTAAGGTTGACAGTTGACACGCATGTCCTCAGATACGAAGGTGGTCAAATATGTAACTATCGACAGTATCTGTCAACTGCTTGTCTGTCAAACGAACTGCGTGTCTGACGAGTTGCGTATCCGTTTTGAAATCTGGCGAAATGCGTAGTTGACCACTTGCGTATCTGTTGACCTGCGAGTGATCCGGCTGATGGATATGCATATTTGACCACTTGCGTATCTGACGACATGCGTGTGATTGTTTACAAACATTCGCTCTGTAAGTCTGCTGGAGTATAAGCTAACTGAGTAGCCGTGTGGTCCAGTATATAGCTTAACCGTAAACTGCAGCCCCGTAGCGCGCATGTGTGGCGGGCGGTCGCGCGCGCACAGCGAGGAACAGCACATAGGCGCGGACCCGCCGCCGCCCGCGCCCGACCCGCCCCCGCCCGCCCCCGCTCCCGCGTCCGCGTCCGCGTCCGCGCCCGCCCCCGCCCCCGCCCCCGCACCCGCGCCCGCTACTGCACCAGCGCCCGCAGCCACTTCGCCCCCGCACACCACACTGCCGCTCACCATCGATAAGGTATTTAATTGTTACAGTTGTATCTCATGAATGCGGTTCGGCTATGAATGTTGTTAGGCGAACACATACACATTGTTTTAGTGTGCTCCCGCACTCTCTCGTATTACGCACACTAAAATAATGTGCATGTGCACGCCTAACACAAAATAAAATGTAAAAAAACCCAAAAAAAACTGTTAAGAGAATTAATGATGTGTTGTAAGCTTACAGAATTTAATTTTTAAAGGTACCAGGAGAGGAAGTGCAATCAATACTAAAGCTTTTTTATTTTAAAAAAGAAGGAAAATTGCATTTAGGTTCCGATCGCACACTAATGCAAAAAAAAACGTTCCGTACTTTTGTGGTACCGATTATTAGGGTCGATTATAAGAATCGAATAATTCTAACTTTAAATGTAGCCGCCCGCCACTTTTGATCACTATGCGGGTTATTCGTAAGGTTTTGCCACAACATAAGACAACAACAACACACAACTGTGGACAGAAGTCAAGCTTAGTACTACGCACACAACGTACACAAACATAGACAGCTCTCACCGACCGACGACACTGTGTTACGTACTTGAACTCGTTTGAGATTCGTCTAAAAATCCGATTATTCCGTGTCGGTGAGATGAGAGGTGTCTATAAGTGCGTTGCTAAAGTGCGGTACTAAGCTTGACTTCTGTCCTCTCTCTATTTTGTGGCTATGCGCGCTGTTAGCTGGAAGTGTGTTTATTGCAGCCGTCGTGCGTATGCAGTTACGAGCAGGTGACCGCGCCCGGAGCCGAGGAGCCAGACGACTACCGCAGCGAGTGCGAGAACTGCAAGTCTGCTAGCAGCTCCAGGTATATCGACACTTATACATTTTAATGCTCGTCATTTCATTGCAATTCATAGTACAATCGACCTCATTTCCGCTTAACCACTCCTAAGGCTAAAATCGCTCGCACGCCGCGCAGTCGCTTACATAGATTTGGTTCGCGCCTTGGCGATGTACGCGCACTAAAAGTTTGATGCAAAGTGGTAAAGCACGTGAGAGGCCGATTGTACATCTTTAGAACGCACAATATTGGAAGTCGGTTAAGTTCTACCGTGCGACTGTCGACGTTTTCTATCTGTTCTGTGGTCTGTTAACATAAATTCCTGAATTAAATGTGTCGGGTTGGGTGTAGTTATGATCGGTTATTCGGTGCATTGCATCAGATGGGTGCTGGAGGAGGGGTGGGAGGCGGAGGCGGCGGACGGCACACAGACGCTGCAGCGCCGCGCCCCCGCGCCCCCGCCCTGCGCCGCGCCCGCCGCCAGCACGCTGCCCCAGCCCGTCACCAGGCAGAGGTGCGTGTAGTAGTACTAGCAGCGCCGCGCCCCCGCGCCCCCGCCCTGCGCCGCGCCCGCCGCCAGCACGCTGCCCCAGCCCGTCACCAGGCAGAGGTGCGTGTAGTAGTACTAGCAGCGCCGCGCCCCCGCGCCCCCGCCCTGCGCCGCGCCCGCCGCCAGCACGCTGCCCCAGCCCGTCACCAGGCAGAGGTGCGTGTAGTAGTACTAGCAGCGCCGCGCCCCCGCGCCCCCGCCCTGCGCCGCGCCCGCCGCCAGCACGCTGCCCCAGCCCGTCACCAGGCAGAGGTGCGTGTAGTAGTACTAGCAGCGCCGCGCCCCCGCGCCCCCGCCCTGCGCCGCGCCCGCCGCCAGCACGCTGCCCCAGCCCGTCACCAGGCAGAGGTGCGTGTAGTAGTACTAGCAGCGCCGCGCCCCCGCGCCCCCGCCCTGCGCCGCGCCCGCCGCCAGCACGCTGCCCCAGCCCGTCACCAGGCAGAGGTGCGTGTAGTAGTACTAGCAGCGCCGCGCCCCCGCGCCCCCGCCCTGCGCCGCGCCCGCCGCCAGCACGCTGCCCCAGCCCGTCACCAGGCAGAGGTGCGTGTAGTAGTACTAGCAGCGCCGCGCCCCCGCGCCCCCGCCCTGCGCCGCGCCCGCCGCCAGCACGCTGCCCCAGCCCGTCACCAGGCAGAGGTGCGTATAGTACTAGCAGCGCCGCGCCCACGCCCTTAAAAAAAGATTGACAATGGCGCCATGCGATAGGCTTTATTATGAATGTAAATGAGTAAATAAAAAGTAAACGTGTAATCAAATGGCAAATGAGAGCGTGGCGCCTTAAGTGTATTGCGCCGTGAAAGGTATAGAAAGGAACTAATGCTTTACGAGAAATTATATGGTTTTCACCCTCAAAACGCTATTTATTTCAATAAATGTAAAATACCGGTGACTCTATTTAATTTTATCATGGCATTAAGGTAATTATTTATTAAGGGCAATGTTATTCTTCTCGAGCTCGAGAGAGCTTTGTCACGGCTTTGTCTACGGAAGAGAACGCTTCGGTGTCTCTTTATCTTAGAACTTTTTGGATAATTTCGACGTTTATTGACGTTGAAATAAAAATATTACTTTTTTAAATAAAAGGGCGGGTCGCTAATATCAAATAAATTATACGCACTGATAGCCATTCAAAAAACTGACAAGTTTTAAGAGCTTTTAATACTGGGGCTGGACTAACGTAGGTAGACTTCAGACGGGTGTGGGCTCAGGTGTGCGATTATTATTTTTGTAATTATATTTAAGTAACAATTACACCGATCCAGCCAAGGGGCTGATTACGTAACTCTGTTGCTAACAATTCTCCATTGAAATCGATTGAAACCGCAGTTACATTGCTGCTTTAAGTAAGATAGTTGTCACATTGGTTCTTACTAAAGCAGCAATGTAACTGCGATTTCTGTCAAAGTTGATTGCAACAAAGTTACATAATCAGAGGGCAGGTAGTCGTAAGAAAAATGCCATTCATTTTATTCTAAATATTTTGTTTCAGCCGACCCGTGATGGGGCCTCCGTCGAACTGGGAGAACTGGTTTAACACCATACCAGATTCCGACACTGATTCAGAAGAAGAGTAATGTTGACGCATTGTTTAAAAATAACAAAGCGTAACAATTTGACATGAAATATGCGCCAGTGTTAGAAGAATTTACGATACGTATTTTCCATTTCAGTTATATTAATGTGAAGTGAAATATTAAATCTGAATGATTATCTCCACCAGACGGCGGGGAATGTCTGAAAAAAAAAAATAGCTGAATATTTGTATTGGTAGGAATAAGCTCCCTTATTAATAGGAAAAAGTTTCAGAATTTTAGATTGCGTGGTAATTTAAAAAAAAATAAAAGTTACTTCGTTTTCGCAAACTTACAGAAGCAACAGCACATATGGCACCCTTGCCCCCTAATCACCACATATTAAAAAAGTCAACTGACAAATTACATTTCTGCATAGCCATTTTCATGTCAAACTGTCAGTCAACTTTTTTTGTGGCGATTAGGGAATAGCAAGGAAATAATCCATTCTGCTGTTACTTCGCGTTTGTGTTTGTAGAAAGTGCTTTTATTTTTCACGCAACCGAAAATACTGAAACCTTTTTCTATTACAAAGGGAGCTCATTCCTACCTATAAAAAATAATATTCAGTCAATTTGTTTTTTTTTTCAGACATAAACTATTACATACGAGTATATTGCGTAAAATCACCCCCTTACTAATAAAGAATACACAATGGTTACTCTTTGTCAATTTATTTAAGTTTGACATTAAAAAGAAAGGGACAAAACACTAACTATGCATCGCTATACAATCTTTATTAGTAAGGGCGATAGAATCATTGTGACAATCTCCAACTCAATTACGCTCCTGTGTTTTTATTTACCAAGTTCCATGTAGTAATAGCTACATATTATAATGTGGGTTGTTTAGTTCGATTTATTATTTTGAGTTACAAATAATAAATTAAATATATTTTCTATATTATAACTACCAAAGAATATAATGTTATTTTCTATATTTTGTTGTTTATATACTTGTTGGTTTTATTTTTATTTTTATATTTTTATGATAAAATTATCTAGAATAATTTAGGGATTGTAAGAAAAACATGATAGTTTTAATAAGGTTTTAAGTAAGTAGCTAGATATTACACAGATTCTATCATAGCGTTTAAAATATCTAATTTTCAGAGAAGATAAATTTGGTGTTGATCTATTGTTCAAATAATTACTACTCTTAGATGAAGTCTTTAAAATTGTCTTGCGTAGAAAAAATCCTAGCAGTTAATGGTGCCAAAACGCAAATTGAATACAAGGAAATTCGGAAATGCTATAAAATTTCAACTGTGAAACATTAGATAGGTAGATACTTTTTGATAATTGCTTGTTTACCAAATTCATCGGTTACTTTTTATTTCTAAAACAAAAACAATTGCTACTTTTAATTGAAGCTCTATTTAAAATATTAATAATAAATGTGATTTCTGGCTCAAAGGAAGTATTAAAAAATTGATAAACGAATTGTTGAAACTCAATATTACACTTGTAAAAAAGTATATAAAAGTGCCCAATAACCTATTTTTGTCTGTTGGAACTCCTTCGTGTTATAGTAATAAATATATTATTGTGTAATCTTTTGGGTACCAGACATTCGACCGTTCAATCTGAAGGAATAGAATATTGATAGTCTGAATTTTCAGGGTTGTAAGTATTACAATAATGGTTATATAGACGAGAACATTTTATTCATAGTGATAGATCAATATATCAACTATTTTGAACAGTATAATTTTATGTAACTTTTGATTGAAAATGGGCAGCGCGGTGTATTTTTTATATTTAATTTAATTTATCACTGTAACCATTAGCATTGCTTATATTTAATAATGTATTATGATTTTACGTAAATACCTATGATAAAGTGTTATGAACATGACTTAAATAATTTATGTAGAGGGATGGTGGGAATTGGGAGGCATCTTGCAAAGCAGATGCAGATATTTTTAATTTATTTTTGAAAAAATTATTTTGTTAATGCAGTTATTATTTTGCTTATATTTAAGATATAAGTGTTTATTTTGTAATTTACCTTATATACTAGTGTAAATGAAAAGTAACAAAATACACTTCAGGGTTCGAGGTTTATCAGCATACTTCCCCACCTCAAATTTTCACGACTACAATCATTATTGTAGTGGTTTGATCAGTATTAAACACATTCCGGAACCAAATACCTTTGTTAAAATAATAAAATAAAACAAGTTATTGGAAATTCTCAATTTTGTTTTAATTGTGTCTGATAAGTCCATTAAGTATTATTAGCAGTACAATGTATAATTCTATAGATATCGCTAAGGATAGCCTGTGAGCAATGTCTTCTTCCACCTCGGGGTCCGGAAGCCAGGGGCCGCATTGTCGGTATCCTTCTTCCTGTAAGGAAAAATTGCTTGACATATATGTTTGTGTATTAAAGGGTTGGGTCTGGGTGTTTGTAGTTCCACCATTGTCTCTGATTTCCATAGCAAAAGTGCTTTAGCTACTTACTTTGAAATCAGAGCAATGTTTGTTATGTCGTCCTATATGAATTTATTTGAATGAAGGCGTGCGGCCGTACCTGCGTGTAGTTGTGCGGGAAGCAGCGCACGTGGGGCGTGCGGCCCGGCAGCGGCTCGATGTTGCGCCAGCACGCCAGCTTGCTGGCTGAGGACATCTTGTCCAACACCATCTTCTTCCTTGCCAGTAGCTTAGTCACATTCACCTTATGAAAAATAACTATTTTCATTAAAATAAATTATTATAATGATTTTCCCTCATAATTTATAGATGCGCGCATTAGAGATCTCAACACAGCGATTGAAGGGAAGCGACTGGAAGCGAAGCGAATGCTACACTGTATAATGAGTCCATTATGTAAAATACAAACTATCGACATCAGCCATTTTAGGGTTCCGTACCAAAATGATAAAAAGGATCCATTATTGTGACTCAGTCTCAGACTCACGACTCAGTCTGTCTGTCCTGTCACAGCTAGATATATCTCAAGAACTACTGTGAGCGTCAGGATAGCTGGTTGTCTGCATCGGTTCGCGTCAAGCTCGTGACCAAAAATTGCTACCTATTTGCTTCCTACAGTCAGTTAATTGCTACCTAACTATAAACCAAAATAAAGGGATTGCAAAATGTCTAGCCATTCTGATATCAGGATGGCTGGTCCACTCTCCGTTTGTGTAAACTATACAAATTCCTGTTATTATTTTTACTTCAGTAATTGCTTCCTGATTGCTACCCTCACGTTTATCAATGTCTACCTTGTAGCTGAAACAATTAAAAAGTTATGATCATTTGAAAATTTTACAGGGAATGGACTAAGGGTATTGAAATAAGCTAAAACGATTACAACAATGTGTTTATTGAAATACATTTTTTTTATGAAATAATGTCTATGAACTACTGCCCTTACTAAAAAAGATTGTACATAACAGATGTATAAGTTACACAATGGTTACTCTCTGTCAAACTATTTAAGTTTGACATTAAAAAGAAAGGGATAAAACACTGTAACTTATACATCTGTTATACAATCTTTATAAGTAAGGGCATTAGTAAATAGACATTATTTCATAAAAAATGTATTAGGGTAGGTAAATGCGGTAGGGGCAGCGGTTGTAGACGGCCAGCAGCAGCAGGTTGGTGGAGGACAGACGATCTATCGCTATATACCATCATACAGCTACATGTAGATACCGGCTGGTTGACGAGCGGGTCGGGCACGGGCTTGTGGCGGTAGGGGCAGCGGTTGTAGACGGCCAGCAGCAGCAGGTTGGTGGAGGACAGACGATCTATCGCTATATACCATCATACAGCTACATGTAGATACCGGCTGGTTGACGAGCGGGTCGGGCACGGGCTTGTGGCGGTAGGGGCAGCGGTTGTAGACGGCCAGCAGCAGCAGGTTGGTGGAGGACAGACGATCTATCGCTATATACCATCATACAGCTACATGTAGATACCGGCTGGTTGACGAGCGGGTCGGGCACGGGCTTGTGGCGGTAGGGGCAGCGGTTGTAGACGGCCAGCAGCAGCAGGTTGGTGGAGGACAGACGATCTATCGCTATATACCATCATACAGCTACATGTAGATACCGGCTGGTTGACGAGCGGGTCGGGCACGGGCTTGTGGCGGTAGGGGCATCGGTTGTAGACGGCCAGCAGCAGCAGGTTGGTGGAGGACAGACGATCTATCGCTATATACCATCATACAGCTACATGTAGATACCGGCTGGTTGACGAGCGGGTCGGGCACGGGCTTGTGGCGGTAGGGGCAGCGGTTGTAGACGGCCAGCAGCAGCAGGTTGGTGGAGGACAGACGATCTATCGCTATATACCATCATACAGCTACATGTAGATACCGGCTGGTTGACGAGCGGGTCGGGCACGGGCTTGTGGCGGTAGGGGCAGCGGTTGTAGACGGCCAGCAGCAGCAGGTTGGTAGAGGACAGACGATCTATCGCTATATACCATCATACAGCTACATGTAGATACCGGCTGGTTGACGAGCGGGTCGGGCACGGGCTTGTGGCGGTAGGGGCAGCGGTTGTAGACGGCCAGCAGCAGCAGGTTGGTAGAGGACAGACGATCTATCGCTATATACCATCATACAGCTACATGTAGATACCGGCTGGTTGACGAGCGGGTCGGGCACGGGCTTGTGGCGGTAGGGGCAGCGGTTGTAGACGGCCAGCAGCAGCAGGTTGGTAGAGGACAGACGATCTATCGCTATATACCATCATACAGCTACATGTAGATACCGGCTGGTTGACGAGCGGGTCGGGCACGGGCTTGTGGCGGTAGGGGCAGCGGTTGTAGACGGCCAGCAGCAGCAGGTTGGTGGAGGACAGACGATCTATCGCTATATACCATCATACAGCTACATGTAGATACCGGCTGGTTGACGAGCGGGTCGGGCACGGGCTTGTGGCGGTAGGGGCAGCGGTTGTAGACGGCCAGCAGCAGCAGGTTGGTGTGCGGCACGGGCGCGCCCACCAGCGGCCAGCTGCACAGCATGGGTGGCCGTGATAATCGCTCCATCGCTTCAGGCGTTCGCTGACCAGACACATAATAACGTTACAATTCAATGTAGGGCACACTAAATTCAGTTGTGGGTAGTCTGTCTGAGTTGCAGACGCTGATCGTGAGGACATGAAATTACACTTCATCACTGCATCTTTCATAGAATTTCAAAGTGTTTCTGCAATGCAAACGAATTAAAGAACTGCACCTGGATTTGCTTTGATGAAGTCAAGCACGTTACTGTGACGTTACGTAGCAGACATAGGCACTCGGAACCTCTTCGGTGTGTGGCCATGAAACGTTCACATACCAACGTCAGTCATATGCTGTGCTACGCTTCTATTATTTTGTTTGTAACTTTCATGTCACGTATGTTTGTCATTAATACAACCTAATTGACCGAGCGAAAAAAGCAGCGAAAATTATTCGTAAGTCTATGGAAAAAAGCGCCTTAGTTTCGAGGTTGGCCGAAAATGTTTTTGTCCTTCTGCTTGTTCTCGCCTACAGGTCGCATTTTGCCACCGATTTTGACGAAAATTGGCACACGTAAGTTCCTTGATCTATGTTAAAAGAAATGTTTTAAAAACAACTGACTATCGTACTAATGGTTGTCACTGATTTTTCATGCTGAAAACTGTTACGGTGCAAATATTTTGTATTGGATTTAACTGACGAATCAGTTTTTTGAAATTCGAAAAGAAAACATATTTCAGCCATATCGAGAAATGATCAAAAATATCACAAACGCGAAGTCTACAGCTCACAGAGCCACTAGTCTTATCTCAGTCCAGATTTGACTTACTTGCAGCTGGTAAAGGGCCCGCGAGCGGTCGCACGCCGCGATCTTTGTCCGGTTGACCAGCACTCTGTCATCGTACAGTCTCTCATATTTCTCGCGCTCGAAGTCGCGGCGCACGCGGATGCGCCGCTTGTCCCTTTCCTTTTGAGTGTCTCCGTATACTAGTCCGCCTGTAATGTATTCGAACAGAACAAACTTCTTTAAAATTAAACTTAAATCTTGTTCGATGGTTCGTTCAAAAATTGTATAAATAATTTGTAGTAACATGTGTCATTTATTACTATTTTATTCTCACCTTTACTCAAAACCGTAATGAGTGTTATAAACTCTTTCGTTATTTGTATTATGAGGTACGCAAAGCGCCACAGCGATTTTAGCAGGGAAGGCAGCACCTGCAATTGTATTGGTTACTATTTTTAATAGGCAGTATGTATCGGAATGACCTAATACTGAAAAACGCACTAAGAATTAATTCTAATGCTTCTAACTGAAAGAACAAAATTACCGAAAGGGTAAATGCAATGCTATAACAGGTTGCCGCTTACCACAGCAGCACTCGATTTCTTCATATCGTCATCCACATCAGGGAAGCAAACACCCTGGTAGTCATGAAGCCAGTTGAGCGTAAAGATCTTCGCTCCTAGTAGCGCCGCCATCGCTCCAGGCTGCGCCGTAGCCAAGTGCACTCGCACCGGCTCCTCGGGCGACGTCGCCGCGCCCCCCGCACCCGCGCCCGCCCCCGCCACCACCCACCCGCCCTCGTCTATTAGTAAACAGGTCCACTCCTTGCCGTCGCAGCTCGGCTGGCATTCAGGATCTTCGAGGTCACACTGAAAAATATTAAACTTTTATATAATACTAAATAATACACTAGAAAAAATAGGACTCGCACCAGATCATGTTCTCGGATGGGAATCGAACCCGCGACCTTTGGATATCCGGTCCAATGCTCTGACCGCTGAGCTACCGAGTCACTAGTGGGAACGTCGAATTTCTTCTAGTATATCAACTCTTACGCTGCAAGCCAGCGCCATTTCACCAATGTAGAAGGAATTACCTCGACATTCAACTGAACATCTTTCCAGATATTTTTAAACAGTTGATTAAGATGAGAAAGCCATCGGATTAATCAACTGTTTAAAAATATCTGGAAAGATGTTCAGTTGAATGTCGAGGTAATTCCTTCTAAATATTAAACTTTTCTTTACTCAATTTCTAAATCGTGGACAGATTGGACTATTTTTAACTCTCGACGCAAAAAGAGGGGTGTTATAAGTTTAACGTGTTCGTGTATGAGTGTATCTGTCTGTGGTATCGTAGGTAGCTCCCAACGGATGAACCGATTTTGGTTTAGTTTTTTTTTGTGTGAAAGATAATTTTATCCCGAGTTTTCTTAGTTATGTTTCATAAAAATTTGTTCAGCCGTTTTTTTATTTATTTATTCAATGGAAATTAACGCTGGAATAGCAGGAGAATAAATTCTGCGATGAAAGTTCTAATTGATTTTAATACAGTATGTAACACATCTTATTTACTGACCGTGTTATTAGTGACAATGTTGAGCAGATCCTCCATGTGTTCAGGATGGAAGTGGTATCCAGCAACGCCGAATATGCCTTTGTCCGGATGGCCCAGCACTCGGGCGGCTGTCAGCCACTCAGCCTGGGTTCCTACCTGCAGTACATAACTGAAACTGTAAACGAGTAAGAACCAGGCACCTGGATATACCATGATCACTCATTACAGTGCCTGCAGCTGTATTATAAAAAAAGTATTTGGTATGAAGTTAAACAAAAACCGGACAAGTGCATGTCTGACTTCTCACATTAAGGTTCCGTACCAAATAGGGCTAAGATCTCGATTCATATTCCTTTATTTATTTGTTAGAAGTTTGTTGTGTCGGACAAATGAGATGACCCGAAAATACGTCAAAGCTTTATCTCTAAGGGTCATCTCAACATTAATGTTGCGCTAAAGCACAGAATAAGTATACAAGGTGTTACAAAAATACCCCTAATGCCGAATATGGTATATAGGGACCATCAAACTGATCAACTTTTACTATGGGACCAACTGTTTCATTCATTTTGATATTATCGATTATAATTTTTTTTTGCGTTTTCAGAGTTGGTCCCATAGTAAAAGTTGATTAGTTTGATGGTCCCTATACACCATATTCGGCATTAGGGGTATTTTTGTAACACCTTGTATAATAGTTAGTAAACGTGTTAAAGTCACTTCTTTTGCGTTACAGCTTTGGCGACGACGGACGCCCAAGAGGTAACCACGCTACGATTAGCATACCGGCGGCGGGTTGACCTCCGTGTTCCGCATGCGGCGCGCAGGCGTGACGGGCGCGTGCACGGCGAGCTCGCCGGCCATGGCTACGGCGCGCCGGTACCATGGCTCGGCGGGCCCGTGCGGCCACGCCGCCCCCGCTGGCGCCGGCGCGTGCGAGCTCGTCACCCGGTACTGCTGCCACCGGGTCAGCCCACTCTCTGACATAATAAGGAAGTTTCCTTATGTCGAATTTTGAGAAATAAAATCATAAATATTTTAAGCGTAATCGTTTAATTATAATATATGAAAATATTTTTCAATATCTCAAAAAAATAAAATAAGCCTACCTATACCAGGGTTATTTGTGAAACACCAACAACCTCGCAGAGTAGATTACTAACATCATAAACAACAACATTTCTTCTACGCTTTTTACGAAAACAGACAAAAATATTTTTATCATCCATACGACTGTCCGAACAGCTGATCGAGTTTTGTATGAAAAGTCGATATTTTTTGTCTGTGTTCGGAAAAGTCGTAGATCAAATGTTGTTGTTTATGATGTTAGTAATTTACTCCTGCGAGGTTGTTGGTATTTTACTATTAATTAACCCTGTGTAAAAAGAGACTTGTGATCACAAATTCCGTAAAATTTGTATGAAGTAATTAAAACTTTGATCTGCTATATTTTCGTCGTTTTTTGTAAGTAGGTATATCTAAATATTTTACTGTTATGTAAATATAATTAATAAAAAAGTTGGAATCTTCCTTATTACGTTTCCTTAAGTTACTTAGATGGCTTTGCTTTTAAGGTTATTAGTCGACGAGTACGAGCTCAGAAGAATAACTTATTCTTCTGAGAGTACGAGCAATGATAATCTTAATTAGTAGATGTAAATATGTCTAAGTACCTATGTGCTACAATAGTCACTCTGAAAATCTGTTTATTACTTAATTCGTCAACGCCCGAGCGGACGCATACGGCCGGGTAACAATGGAAATCTATTGTGTCTCATTTTCCGGGCGTTGAAGGGTTAAATTCTTTGTAAATTTTGTAACTTAGACTTAGACTTTTCAAAGTTTTTTCTTCTTATTAGATTTAAAGAGTGACTACGACCAAAAAATTACTTGATAAAGTTTATATTTCCAATCCAAACTAATCGATCGCTTGACCATCTGAATTAAAAAACTTCACAGTTGCAGATTTTTTAAGTGTTATTTCACTACCTCCAGCAAAAAAGGCAGTGACGGCGCCGAGTGGGCAGTTGGTGCAGTCCAGCTCCTCGTGGTCGGCCCAGGCGCTGGTCGCCACGGCCTCCTTGCACAGTCTCGCCATCAGCTGCTCATTACCTGCATTCAATTCATGAAACTAAATAATTTTTTCGAGTCACTGGTACTCAATCAAACATGTGGTGAATTAAAGAGGTCGTTTGCGCTCTCTGCAAATTTTCTCAACAATTTGTGGAAACCAATCTTTTGAAACAGTAAATAACCAGGATCGGAAATTTTGGAATATGAAATCAACAGTGGATTTCATTTTTGTGGACTAGTTTACCGAATAAAACTAAACGCGTTATATGGGAGTTTATATAACTAACACTGATAGGTCTTGTCCAGTAACCCCGGTGGTATGTTGGAATATAAATGCTTGAGCTTCTTCATATCGAAGTTCGGTTCGTCACTTCGTCGCCTGATGAAGTGCAGGACTTCGGACTCGCGAGAGTCAAAGTAAGGTTCCACATGGCGACAGTACAACCTGTAAGAACAAAGCTGATTTCAACATACTTATTCTGTGGAGGAGATCGAGGGTTCACTTCTAAAGTGAATGTGTTATGTGTTTCACCTATGTGCAAATGGTGAAAAAGGATAATCTTATGTTTTAAAAAACAAAGATCATAATCAACTTATGGCATTCAGCATTTGTTCCGGAAGATTGTTTCACGACTATATTCAGGACATTATCTGTTAGTGATCGAAGGGGGTTACCCGATATCACAGAATTAATAATAGTTGTCGATATATCAACTGAAAAATCTTGTAAATCATCATCGTCACCTAATGCGATATCTCTGGGTCAATCCAAAGTAAAATCGTCGTGTTGTTTTTATATCGAGACTGCAGAAAACTATTATTAATTATTGTTAATTTATTCATCTGTTTCAAACCGGCGCAATAAATCGTTCGATGTTGATAACGAGACGTAACACTGAATCAGAAAACCCATCAATATTGTGATTACTACTTAACGTTTATCAGCAGAGTATTTAGCAGGCGCCTTATCACAATGATGATAAATAATTTAAAATAAATATGTATTTATACCAGATTTTGATGTTCATGGGCTTTTGTAGATAATACCAATTTTCCGATTCTAATTACGCATTTCAATAACTTTGATTTGGGTAGCATAATTAGTAATATTTCACAGTTTGTACCGCCTGTCTTAGATGTGTCTGCAAAACACTGCCAATTAATATAAAAAAAACTTCGTACCTACTTTATCAAGAGTGGGACTTCATACTTAGTTAAGGCAATTCGTTTTCAATTACAAACAACCAACAAAACTCCATACCGTATGATAATGCTAAAAATAAAATAAATTACCCAAACAACTAACCAATCAGGTTGAACTGCAAAGTCGCCCCTATACAAAGTTTTCAAGGCCTCCTCAGCCAAATGCTTCGTAAAAGAACTTTCTGGAACAGCGTGCCTTCTCCCGTACGGCGGCAGGACCACCACGGCCGTGTAGTGGTCTACCACTCTACTCCAGTGGTACTCCCTCTGCTCCAGGCTTGCTCTCATACCGCCCTCGTAGACGTTCTTTCCGTACATCACTTTACTGCCTTTGGGAAGCGTTATCACTAGGTTTTTGCGAAACTGGAAAGGAATAAAAAGATTTCGATTCAGCTAGGGCTACCTACATTTAGCCATCAGCGCGAAAGTTATTTGCGTCGAGTTTTATTCATTTTTTCCTAACTGGTTAATAAATAAGAATTTTTCATTCGTTTTCTTAGCTAGTTTTCTTAAACAATTATGAAAAGCATAAAATATTCTTGTTTATTAACCAGTTAGGAAAAAGTTAATAATAATTTTCTTTCATAGCAGGTTAAGAAAATTAGCTAAGGACGTGGACCAAAGGGAGTTCTAGTGGCTATCATATTAATACTTCGGAAGATGGCATCGTTAGTTACTACCTCTTTCCAGTCTTCTGGGTAGTCCCTTAGTTCATGTGCGATGGCCGGTTGTTCAAGATCCATAAAGTCCACCGTGCGATACCCCGGCTTCAGTATGTCACCGTCAAACTGGTAAATAAATAATCTCTAAGTTTCAACCAAACATACATATTTTTAATTTGAAAAAAGTGAAATTGATTCTCATGGATGATCATCATAATGCACTATACTAGAAGATATGCTTGAGATCTCGTAAAAAAAAAAAAATATTGTCAGTTTCCTTTATCCCAAAAATTACAATAATTACAGTAGACTCAATTTATTAAAATAAGTACATACATGAGAAAAATAAAGATGTTTTTTTAATACTCACCATAGGTTTCATGTTGTCATGTAAAACGATATTTCCGCGATGGTCAATCAAAAATAAGGTTCCTCCAGGGCCCAACTGTTAACATACAGGTCATGCCAGTTTTATACTGAAAGTATGTTATTCTTCTGATGTTCTGTTATTAACAAGATAACTTAGCACTTAGTTTAAAAAAAGAACCGGTCAAGTGCGTGTCGGCCATGCGCAGTATAGGGATCCGTAGCAAATTGTAAAAAAAAGTTTACAAACTTACGTATGCACTTTGTATGAAATGAAATCCAAATATAATTTTGTAACTTCGGTAATATTATTTATTTTTTTATTTTGGAAACTTCATTTGTCTCGGTACCCGTATAATTTTCATTGAGAGTATTTACTAATGGCCGAATCCTCAAACGATACTCAACTTTAAGGGGCGCTCAAACATCATGCTGTCTTTGTCGTATTTTTGACATTTGATGCGACAGGACGATGTTTGAGAGCCTACTCTCGAAGTTGAGTGACGTTTGAGTATTCGACCGTAAGAGCAGTATTTCTGTTTGGGGGCACTTTGCAGACCACTTTGAAGCTTATATCTCGGAAACAAAACTTAATATCAAAAAAGTAATATTAAATAGTTGAACAGAATATATAATAATTGAACTGAGCCGCAGACGGACAGACAGACAGACTCACAGACAAAACTAAAATGGTTCTTTTCTGACTTGATTACGGAACCCTAAAAAATTGTAATCAATTAAATTTAGATTTTTCGCATTCACGATGCTATTTTTATATTAAGATAAATAATATTAGAAAAAATACTAGAAAAAATCGACTCACCCGTAGCACCTCAGACGGGACTCGAACCCGCACCCTTGGGATTCCGGCCCAATGCACTGACCAATTAGGCTACCGAGTCGCTTATATATAGGGTTCGAGTCCCGTCTGAGGTGCTACGGGTGAGTCGATTTTTTCTAGTATTTTTTCTAATATTATTTATCTTAAATTGTAATCAATCTCAGCCAAAATCTGACGTAGCATTTTTGCTACGATGTTGTCGTAGCATTTCTCGTAGATGGAGTGCTACGGCCATGCTACGACACTACAAATGATTATTTTTAACCATTTCTTTACTATAATGGTGTGGACGAGGGGGAGTTGAGAAGATACAATCTTATCTAACCGAACACTAAAAACAAATCTGATAATGTTAAATTGGTATGAGGGAGATGATATCGTTTAGTCTAGTATAATATGTACCTAGTGTTTTATTATGGTTAAATTAACGTGTTTTATTACCTGATAGTAAGGCAAGGCTAGCTTCAAATGATCGATTGGTATGTCAACACCTGCGACACCCAGCAGGCGATTAACTGGGTACTACGGACAAGGGATAAAAAGTTTAAAAATCTTAAATACTTAAAACCATAAAAGGGGTCTTAAAATTAATCGTATGAATGTGTGTGTTTCAGTGTTTTACTTTAACAACAATTGAGCATCAGTCATTTTTATTGTCCCAATTGCTGGGTCACAGGCCTTCCTTATGGGTGGATAAGGAGGGAGGGCCATAACCCACCTCGCGGGCCAAATGCGAATTGGGGGGACAGGGTGTAATGACTGAAAATGCAACCAGGACCAACAGCTTAGCATGCCTTCCGAAGCACGGAGCGGAGGAGCTCTAGATAACTAATTTTTGGTTACCTATCCATCCCATGACCGACCCTAGCGAAAGTTGCTTAACCTCCGTAATCGCCGGGTCAGGCGCATCCTAACAAAACAAGTAATGAACTAAGTCATGCGTGAAATTGTTTATTCATAATTATTACGTCGTTAGCATTAGCATTACCAAAAACAAAACTGATAAAAACTGTTTGTGATAGTTACCGTCCGCGTTGCGTTCCGTGGGTCCTCCTGTAAACACATGATAAGATACAGTTCAATTGCCATGATTTGATAATATCAGCATCGTCATATGATTTGTCATTACATTATATGGTGCGGTTGTTAACATTAAACATGTATATGTACGTAGGTAGGCACATCAATAAAATACTCATAGTTCCATGAATTGAGGTGTAAAACGCATGACATATCAGCGTTGCGTACATAATGTTTAGTGTGTAAATAATAAAGATAAAAGTATACTTTAAGCTCATTTATACATACAAATAATTGTGATTTGTGTATTGTTTAGTTAGTAAAATAAAATATTCCATTGATTAAGTGATAGGTATCGTTGTTGCCTATCTTATCTGCGGCTTGGTGATAAATTGTTGCTTTTAATTGTCTATTTCGATAAGGTTCTCACAAATTGTGTATTACGTAAAACTTTCGTATTCAAATAGGTACACACGACGGCACCTCAGACTATACATGTTGACCTTGAGACCGCCTTTATGCCCTACGTAATAAAAGCTGTTTTCGCAGTTTAACTGTATAACCTGACGTGCTGTCGTGTAAACTTTACAAATATTACTTCTGCTTTACAAATATGTATACTTAGTTTCATATAGTTTTATTGTTTCAATTAATAAATAATAGTTATTTATGAAACTGTCGTGTAATTACGGGTATTAATAGTATTACATGAGTGTTTCAATACCTAATTATGTACAGTTGCATACAAGACCCTTTCTACCCATGATTTGAATCCTTTATATAAAAGGTTCTGAAACAGTTATCTTATTGCCAACATTAAAACATAGTTTCGAAGGAGTTGCATTTAGTTTCAGAACTTTTATAGAGGACTTAAAGCATGGGCACAGCATGGGTGTCGATAAATAAATGTCAAAAAGTAACTTTATGAAAGTTTACGTAGTTCAATGTGTGTGATAAAAAATTACGACGAAATGTTTTTTACTTACTTCGGACAGTTGAATAGTTATATTCTGCAAAAAACAACATATCAGTTAATTAAGATCGAGATAAGTATAATCTTCTAGATATGAGTACAGAGTATAGCGAATGACCAATAAACAAAGAATAAAAACAATCTACTAGGTACTGAATACGTCATTATGTATTCCAAGAATTTATAATTTCTGTTATTTGTTTATTTTTGCCATAACACTCAAATGACCCTTGCATATGCGAACGCACAGCGTTGAAATAGAGGGCTCTGTGATTGGTTTGTTTGTTTTACGTGTTACGTGTGACTTGGTAGTTGGGATGCTGTGCAATCGTGGCCACTGTGAGACCTCATAGTAATGTTTGGGTGTAACTTAAACATTTTAAAAATATATAAGGCTTACTTCAATAGTGGTGTTTTCAAAGACTGGTATCGACACGCTTATCTGAAGACGATAGTTGCGATCTTGACCTTCGTAGTACAATCCTTCTCGATCCTGCAAAATTATGATTTACCTATATTAGTTAAATAGTTAATTAATTAACTTTTATCTGCTAGGCCACATTATGCTACCTACTCGTATAAACGGAGAAAAACGATTTATATTTTGTTTCGTTCGAGTGTAATGCATTGAGTGCCTTTAAGTTTAACGCCTAGTTTGACTTTTCTTTTTGTTCGTTTAGTCTTAATAGTATTATCCGTTTAGTTCTACAAATTCTGTTCTAATTTAATAGGACTAAAAAGACTTTTTTGTCCGTTTAGTCATATGGAGTTTTTGACAGAAAGAATAGTAGGACTAAGATGACTTTTTTTTGTCCGTTTAGTCCTATTAAATATACAGAAATTAGTAGAACTAAAAGGACTTTTTTCTCCGTTTAGTTCTACTAGTAGATACAATCATTATATCACTATACGGATACAATCATGATCCAGACACAATAGAATTTCGATTGTTTATCAGTCACTTTGGCAGTAGTGAACATTTGAAAGATTTAAATATTTGTTGTACTTACGAGGCTAACTTGATGTAAATGGTGTTTGTATGTGTCGTTCAACAATTTCGCCTTGTTTTTTCTTAACTCTTTATAGCGAAATGCTTGCTCGGTGTTTTCTTTTTGTTGCCAATAATATTCGCTTCTTCTCGGATCCTGTGAACAAATTAATAATTAGGTTATTTTTAAGACTCAAATACTTAATTTTGTGTTGTAATTGAAACAATTAGGTACTACTATAATAATGTAGATATTTAATATATAAAAAATCTTCTTAAAATAAATTGGTATCATTGACGTAAGAACGTAGAGTTAATTTTTATAAAGATTCTATAAAATACAACTATTGTAAAGAAATGTAATTGATGTCGCAACTTAGTATCGGCTTAACAGACTGTTAATAAAGGCAGCAAAGCTAAGTGAAGAAGAATTGTATCGTATACTATATGGGTTCCCCTAGTTAAAAAAAAGTTCATGGTCTTACCTCGACATGCGCATACACGTCGCTGAAGACCCTCAGCCGTTCCCTCCTTTGCACGACCAGCGGCCGCTCGAGCGTGCGCAGTATCTTGACCACCTGCTGCGTCACGTCGGCCGTGGTCACCAGCTCGGCGAAGTAACCGTCGCGGTCGCAGGTCATGTGTTGCCCGTATTCGAGCGTGCTGTCGCGCAGCCCAAACGGATCGTGGAGCCACATTATGAATAATCTAAAAAAATATAAAAAAAAGAAAATGTCGACACTTCTTACGTTAGCGCGATTTAAACAAGCGTTATAGTGTGTCCACAATAATATAGGTACAACATGTTACAAAAATACCCCTAATGCCGAATATGGTATAGGGACCATCAAACTGAACAACTTTTACTATGGGACCAACTCTCAAATCACGATAAAAAAAAAAATGCTGTTTCATACATTTTGATATTTTCAATTTAAATTTTTGTTGACACACAAGTTCAGACGATAGCACACGACCCTACCTCAACTCAAACTCAACTGCAGTCCACTCCTTGAAATACCTACATCACTTACAATTTTGAATCTTATGACATTAATAAGCTCCGTTATATTTTGCCGATGCAACTGCACCCGCCCCGCGCTCAACCCGAACTCAACTCAAACTCAACCCGAACTCAACTCAAACTCAACCCTAACTCACCGTAAGCTCACCTCAACATTACACCGGAGCTTATTAATGTGTCATAAGACTCAAAATTGTAAGCGATGTATTTTAAGGTGGGCTGCGGTGATTAGACTTTGAGTTGAGTTCGGGTCCTGTGTTATCGTCTGAACGCAGCCTTGCAATACAGACATCATGAGATGAGTGCTGAAGTTATACCTGCATATTATAATAAAAAAAATCATATCGTTTACTATGTTAGAAGATGAAAAGATTCGAAATTTCCTGTATTTTTTATCACGTTTTTTTGCTAATTATCAGCAGACTCCTTCAGATTAAGAGATTATTACAAACATTATTGTATTACATTACAACCGATTATTACTGATTGTCACACTCATATTAGGTACCTATACGAGTATGTAGGTAGTGCATTTTTTGTAATTAGTGATATCAGCGTTGCTACTTTGCACGTGTAGATTTTATCTTGTTACGCGACTTTTTTCCTTGAACATGAAATTACCAAAAACAATTCAAGAATAAAATAGGTATACACTTACATACATTACATACATTATTCACTTTATCACTTGATAGTGGTGTACCATGTAAGTACATGTAAGTACACGGTACACCATAATCATTTGTAAACAATGCCAAAGGAATAAAGCGGTGCTATAGTAACACTGGTAAACTTCGGTGTTTTTGCCGCAAATATCAGTAAAGTTACCTACGGTTTTATTTAGATGAATGATAGGTTTATAGAATAGTTACGTAAACGGAATTAGAGACATTTTGTTTATGGTAAAAACCTTAACCTAACAAGCCTAACCTTAAAAACCTAACAAGCTTCAAAAATAAACGGCTCTAAAAAACAAGAATTAATAATTCAAATATTCATAATTAATTACTAACTCATAAGTCGAAGAAGGCCACAGGAACTCTGTTATAAAACCATACAACCCCATCGAGTTTCAGCTCGTTAGAATCGTCGTGACAAGTAATCTGATGGGAAACGAGGTCCAGGGTCTGAAAATGAAGCCGGAAGAAGGCCACAAAAACTCAGTATTGAAAACATGCAACCCCATCGAGTTTGGGCTTGTTTGATTCGTCTTGACGAGTACTCTGTTGGTAAATAGTGTTCAGGGTCTGATGATGGAGCTAGAAGAAAGCCACAGGAACTCTGTAATAAAACCATGCTACCCCATCGAGTTCGGACTCGTTTGAATCGTCTTAAAGAATACTCTGTTGGAAAATTGTGTCCAGGGTCTGATATTGGAGCCGGAAAAAAGCCACAGAAACTATAATAATACGACACAGCCCCATCGAGTTTGGGCTCGATTGATTCATCTTGACAAGTACTCCAATTGGAGATGGTGTATTTTTAGTTTTAGCTCGTTGACTAAAAAGCAGAAAATAATAATTTATTTAAAAAAATATGCTTCATAAAAAACACGTTTTAAATGGGGCTAAAAAGTATAAAATAATTTATTCGTAAAGATTTATAACCCTGTACAGCAGTTAAGCCCAAAACGTGGGGCGCATGCGAAAGACAAAAAAAAAGTTATTTTTAATTTACACTTTTTTGTATCGTGAACTTGCCTGATCCGCCCGCTCGGGTCCAGCAGACGCATCAGCTCCGTGAAGTTGTGCGATATGCTGTCGGTGACCACTATGATGGCCTGCTGGCAGGAGGCGGCTCGGTCGGGCGTACCCCGCTGTTTCTGCAGCATGCGCACCGAGTATTTCAACACTAACGCCATGTCCGTCTCATTGTGCATCTTCAACCTTTTCAGTTGCGATAGCATTGCCGCTGAGTTCACGTGGTTGGCCTTTAAATAATAAGAACATGCTAATACGGTATTTACAATTTCATAATAACTAGACTACAATGAATGGACTTCAATGTTCGTTATTCTATGATACATAGATTTTATTTGCTTGAAATAGACTGGAGTTCGTTTTCTTTAGTTTGATTTTGATACGATTTTCCCGACGTTTCGGCTCTTTTTCAGGGGTCGTGGTCACGGGATTCATTGATTTTTATTAGAAAATCCAATAATTCAGATTCAGATTTGAGGAATATAACCGTACAACCTAAAAGCCTTATCTATTGAATAGAAATTAAAGAAATAATTGGGTTAAGTATTAAGATAGTAGGTATCTACTAGAATCGAGCTAAATATAACTATTAATTCTACAAGCAGATAACTTAATTAGTATAATCATTTTGACAATTATTATTACATACGGACGATCAATCGCAGATAATGTTAATTAATTTATCAGGGGCTAGAACTAAGAACAACGTTTCTAAAAACATGTGGATCATGCACGGATTTTTCCAGTAATTTAAGATCCCTTAATATTAGCGCGTAGTCTGCCGCTTACGTACTTTGTGACGTAGTTAAGCCAACTCATTAGTGTAAATTTGTGAAGGCAAACTTAGTTTACGTACCCCAGATTTGACCTAGGTACCTATTAAATAGCGTGTCATCATTGTTTGGCACAAATGTGTGGGTTATTCCCAAAGCTCCACAGCTCTATTGTTTTCAAAAAATGTAAGTTCATACTTTGGTTCCCAACGGGTCCATGACATTAAAAATAATAAAGCATTTTCTTTCCCAGCGGCTCCATGAGCATATTTGGTACAGTCAACACTAAAAGCTAGGTATAATAATAAAAATTAATAGTATTTATTATGAAATAAAAGAAAGTGACTAGATGAACAAGGATCTTTATTGTGTCAGACTGTCTTTGGACTAGACTTAAAAAAAAAACAGATTAAAAATCACAGTTTTGTTATAATCATTGTAAATCATCTAAAGTCCGATTACTGATCTCCCAGCAAAAATGTAAACAAAGGAGGTGCCAGAACATGTTTTTTCATAAAATTTGAATTATATAAGTATTAAATATAAGTAGGTTAAGTTGTAGTATCATTGTAACAGTTTTAGTACTAACATTCGTCTTTTGGTATTGGGGAGACAGGCGAAGATGCTAAGTTTGTGATTTTTGTTAATAATTGTTATGATTTTTAAGTTATTGGGTCAACTTTTAACATAAAAAATGGTTATGTTTATAATAAAGAAACAACAACTAATTATTATCCTACTTTAAAATTACCCCGAATGGCATATTATACTTACTATGACTCAAAAATGTATGAAATAAATTGAGAAGGTAGGTATAAAAGTTACCAAAGGTTTATATTTGAAAATGTTACTATTAACGTCAGTTTGACAGTGACATTTCGTTGTTTACATTTTTGCTGGGAGATTAGTAATCGGACTTTATCTCATCTTACACTAAAATAGACTTACGGCTGTTTGCACTAAACTTAAGAATCGCCTAAGTCTTTTCTTAAGCACAACTTGACCAAAATAATTAGGCATATGACAGCAAGTTCATGACACCGTTTTAATTAATAGACACTCACCTTGTTTATGGTATTGCATAGCAAAGCGACATCTACTATGCCACAGACGAACTATAAAAATAACACAAACTCTCTTGTATCGCTTTTGCTGATTGTACTTCGGATAAATCTCGTGGACCCGTTGGGAATTCATGTATGGAAATTTAAAAATATATTTTTAAATTTCATGGACCCGGTGGGAAATGAAGAACAATAGAGCTGTGGAGCTTTGGGAGGGGGGTTAAGGCTTGCTAGTGCACTAGATCTCACCGGCACAAGTTTGTTGTCAAAACAGCTAATAGGGGACTTAACGCTGATATTGAATCGCAGCACGTTGACCTGGTCGTCGTCAGTGAGCGCGCTGAGCATGGCGAGCGTGAACTGCTCGGCGATGACCTGTTTTTTTTACATAATTATATTTACTTAGTTGCAAAAAAAAACCATATATTAAATATATTATTTTTTATGTTGGTGGGTGAGGATTTGGGCATTTTAAATTGTGGCCAAACCCTCCTTCATACACACGATGGGATGGAGGAGATACGGGAAAGAAGGTACGGGAAAGAAGGAAGACAGTAAATTATAGAAAGAAAAGGCAGAAATAACGGAAATGAAAGAAGGTGTGTCACAAAAACCAGAGGGACCGGACCCTTGGGCTGTAGGCACTTGGGATAATGTATCACTATAACCTGGTTGGAGGAGTTGTCCATGGAGCCGGATGCATCGAGCAAGATGAGCACGTCACGCGGGGCGCCGCTCGCGCTCACGTACCACGGCCGGAGCCGGCAGTCGTACACGTCAGCGACGTCCTCTAGTTGCAGTTTGAACATGCTGCTCCATAACGCAGCTGTATAAAAAATGTTAAGTGATGAGAGATTGCAACATTGACAACCACATCCGAGATAAAAATCGTTTTTCTTCGTTTAAAGGGTAAAGTATCGGAACCGGTAAAACTGCAGTAGTTTTGATGTCTTGTTATGAATTAAAAATGTTTTGAAAATCGCGCATTGGTTGCAATGTAAAACATTATTAATAAATATGTGCCAATATAATACAGAAAAAACTGGAAGTGCGTCTCGGGCTATGCGCAGTATAGGGTTGCGAGATTTTATTCTACCTCTTTTTAGGCGTAATTAATATACACATTCATGCTAAATTACAGCTTTCTAGTACTTAGTTAGGGCCTCTGAGCTAAGCCACGAACAGACAGACGGACATGGCGAAACTATTAGGGTTCCTAGTTGGCTTGACCACGGAACCCTAAAACGGACGTACCTACTTGTTTTCTGTTGTTCAATAAACAAAACCTAGATGTTTACTACGTTATAGGTAGGATAAGAAAATTAGACGACTCTTTTTAATATCATACCAGGATACGTGCGAAGGAAGCCTTTTGCGCTGCAGAAGTATTGGAAGTCCATGGAAGCATCTTGAGCATAATTTTCCTTGAAAGTCGATATGAGTCCTTCTGACCAATACAAATGTTTGACCACCGCTGGATCTGTAATAAAACCTTATCGGTTATCATAATAGTCGGAAAATCGGGTTATTGTAAACTTGTCACGACAGTTAATTCGTCATCAGAAAAACGGCAAAACAACATGTGTAAGTAAACTCGCCACAGGTAGCATTTTAAAATAATTTTGCTCTAAATTATTTTATTTTATTGTAAACTCGCCACTTTATGTGTTTTCGTATGGACTGCAGAAAAAACAATATCAAGTTTTGTAGAATATTATTGCCAATGGTCTACCTAGCATCTCTTTCTCTTAATTGGCACAGGTTAGGGAGATCCGTCGATTTTTATAACTAATTAAAGAATGCTTGCTAATGATACTTCTTGCAGATATGATCTAAATCGCTAATAGTAGCGAATTTACAGTAACACGTACCTGTGACGAATTTTACTTATGTGGCGAGTTAACAA
Source organism: Catoptria pinella (assembly GCA_963556745.1). Lineage (NCBI taxonomy): Eukaryota > Metazoa > Arthropoda > Insecta > Lepidoptera > Crambidae > Catoptria > Catoptria pinella. The sequence continues at coordinate 7,763,274 of OY750774.1, read as the reverse complement.
TAACCCGGAAAATCTACGGTATTGTACCTAATAATTTTTGATTGAATCAGGCATTACTTGGCGGAAGTCCCAAACCATTGTGGGCGCAAAAAAAGGGGGCGGGCGGGCGGGCGGTGCATCCTGCATATATTTTTTGCGGGAGTAAGCTACATATATTTCTCTTTTCACAACCTAATAGTTTTGTTATCAATGTCCAAGAAGATTAACAAAATTAATTAGTCAAAGCTTCACCACTGTTTTTTCTGTAAAAATATCCGAAACGGCAACTTACTTAATTTTTCGTGTACCTAACTTACACAAAAGTGAATAAAACTCCATTGTGTTTATAAAAGTGGAAAATCTTAGAGTGCGCAAATAATTCGCTTTAAAAACAAAAAACTTTAAGAATACATTTTATTAAGTTTAACTTCATCAAATAAGCTTTTACACATGCGACGATGTTATAGTGTTATTCAATAAAGAACATGTGTATTGAAACGATCGGATGCGCTACAATAAATTGGAGCAAATGGCGGAATAATTAGATTTCAAAGCTTTTAGCAGGCTAGATGCAAAATTGCTCGAAATAATCGAATGTACGTCCCTGTTTGTCCCATAAATAACTAATGAATCAGGAACATATTTGTCAACTAGTTCATGTTGATAAATGGTACTTCAATTAACACAATACCAATACAATGTACATAGGTAATTATATTCAATTGGAGGTCTAGCATGAAAGCAAGAATTGTATACATTTTTCGTTTGATACCTATTTCATACAAAAACCATATTTTTTTACCATTAATTTCATTAGAAATTTTAAGGTAAGAACGACATTTTATTGATTTTCGAGGTAGAATAGTCAAAATTTCTATTCTTCCGGACTTAATTTAGAATCATCCAGTTCATATAATTACATGTGCATTATTAATTGGATTTTATTTTCTTTCACTTTACTCTTACCACAGTCGAAGGTTTCGCCGGTGACTTGTACGCTGGTGGTGCTGAGGGAGACCGGCCGTCAATGTGGTCGCTGCGCGTCACCGGCACCTGGTACAGGCTACGGCAGCTCTCTGGCAGGTGCCATTCTTGGCCTGGCTCCAAAACTTACCACAGTCAAAGACTTCGGCAGCGACTTGCACGCTGGTGACATCGAGGGAGACCTGGCCGTCGAAGTGGTCACTGCGCGCCACCGGCACCCGCTGCAGGCTGCGGCATTTCTCTGGCAGGTCCCACTCGTCTTCTGGCTCTATCTCTTTTTTTAATTCGTCTATGTTCTGCAGAAAAGTCATTGTCACACATTTGAGATCATAGCACAGACATTAGTTTCGTAGCACTAATATTTTCCTTAATCAGTAGCTTAAAAACTTTAAATTTTATTAAAAAAACGTCATATAGAGTCGGGTGGGGTTTTAAGAATAAAAAAATTAGAAAGTGAAACCACGATAAAAGTTTATAATATAAAAAGTAGAAAACACCTAACCTTTGGCTCCACCCGACTTTAAAAGACGTTTTTTAATATCAGATATTCGTATCTATTATTATGCAGAATTTAATATTGTCTTGCTTTTTGGTGCTGTTTATTTTTGTTCGTTTTTTTAAGGAGGTTTTGTTTTTTGGCTGCACATAAACTAAGTATGTATGATAAATAGTACGTTACTATACCACGCTATAATCGAAGGTGTATCCTTCTGGCGGCTGTATCTCGCTATTGTACAGAGTTTCAGCACGTCGCATAATCGCCTCAGCTGCCTTCGCCCTCCTCACCAGTAGCTCTTGTAAGTCACCAGCCATCTGTTCCACGATCTCTGAACCATTCCGCATAGCCATTTTAACGTCTGAGAAGCTGGTTAACAACTCTTTTCTGCGCACCAGACGTTCTTCGGTGTCTATAAGAGTTTCTGATATCTCTTTGGCCCATTGTCGGACTCTGCAGAAAAATATACTTAACGATACAGTTCTATAAGTGTGAATATTACTAGGAATTATTATTACTAGTAGGAAAGTTTACTCTCATATTTTACTTTTTTACCCTATTGAGGAGTATGTAAATAAACCAAACAGGTAGAGTAATTAAAATGATAATGATAATATTAACAGTACAAATTACAAAGTAGCACAGAAAAAGATTTTAAGTTAGGCGAATATTACATATTACGATCATCTGTGAACAAGGTTGAAAAACCTGTATCTCAGACTACAGCTCTTATCCCATGAATAATTATTATTTAGATAAAACAAAGCCCCGAATTAAAATTCGTCACTAGTTATATGCTATACAGTCACCATAAGCACAGAATAAATAATAGTACATAAGCACCAAACCACACTCTATATACCTAGGTATTGATGTTTCTTTTTTAAATATTGATGCAGGGTTTTTATTTATTCCTTCCTAAACGTTACAAATCAAGAGCTCAAAATACTTACGCGTCGGGTTTTATAGTTTTTACAATAGCCTTTTTCTTAAGAAATACGGGCGGCAAGTTCAAAATAGGTTTCTGTTGGGGCCTAGGTCTCGCCTCTGCCCTATGTTCCTCCACTTTCTTTGTTTCGTCCACCACTGTTTTGCTAATTGTAACATTCTTTGGTTTCGCACAGTGCGTATAATATATTAGATTTATTGTTACTAGTAATGCTATTTTCATTATTTACATTAGTTTTAATTGAAGTATGTTTTTTAAGTTTTATGTAGAGTTCTAAAGTTGTTTTAAAAGCACCACACTTTTCCACATAACCATTTTAAGTTTATTATAGTTGTGAAAATCTTTTTCGCGTGTCAACGTTTGGTCCAAAAGGATACGTTGTGTGGGATGCCAGGGCGGATTTTCTTAGGGTACTGAGCAGACTCCGCGCGGCGCCCGCCAGACAGGCGCCACCGAGTCGCCGGCCCTCGCGCCGACCTACTTACCCGTATAGCTTTAAACATAGTATCACCAACATTTACATACAATGCGTCAGGATTCGGATGTGGGAAATCAATTGATGTGATCAAGTGGCAAAGAAGGATGCCCATTTATGACCTTTCGGGAATATTTTTCATATAACTGATAAATGATAATATTATATCACCTAATTAAACTATTATAGTACACTTTTCATTAGAGTCACGACTGAATAACGTCGTGAAGTTTATCAATAGAAATGATCAAACTATACGATTATACGAAACGCATAAAATTCGCATCTAATCTCGGCCCTATACTTAATTCTTATCAACGACACTGGCGGCTTGTTTACATTAATATCGATAGATAACTTTCAATTACTCAAACCATTACCCTCTTTTTGAAGTGTTAAATAAGAGTTACATTCGTTTACAATATTGTGAAATGATAGTTATGGATAATTTGCTACCGGTATGACGCATCCCGTTGATTACATGTTTTGATATAACAATCGCGAAGGGGTATAAAAGTTAATATCCACCTCTATCTTCGGGTTCTTAAAAATCGATCACCGATATGAAAGGTAAGATATGGCGGCGTCGTTAAAGATTCTAAAAGAGGTTTAGTTTTCCATTTGCCACAGACTTATTTTAATTTACAATTGCAAGATTAATTTGTAACGTTATTGGTTTCAGGAATAGCAGTGTTGTTGCTAGCTGTCGTTGCGGTTTCTCACGCCGCAAACCAGTGCCCAGCTGAACAGGAAACCAACTGGGAAATTGAACTCCTGCTTCCTCACGCAGACTGTGATAAATTCTACAAATGCACTTATGGTGTACCCGTAGAACAGAATTGCTATGGTGATTTGCTTTACAATGTGGACACTGAACAGTGTGATTGGGACTTCCAAGTAGATTGCGGAGATAGGAATCGTCCTGGAGAGGAACCGGCACCTGAGCCAGAACAAGAGCCAGAGCCTGAACCTGAACCAGAGCAAGAACAGGAGCCTGAACCAGAACAAGAGCCAGAGCCTGAACCTGAACCAGAGCAAGAACAGGAGCCTGAACCAGAACAAGAGCCAGAGCCTGAACCTGAACCAGAGCAAGAACAGGAGCCTGAACCAGAACAAGAGCCAGAATCAGAACAAGAGCCAGAGCCTGAACTTGAACCAGAGCAAGAGCCAGAATCAGAAACTAAACCAGAGTTCCTAGAAAACGGTTGCCCTGTCGACCCGTTCATTCACTGGTTGTTCCCAAGTAGCGAGGACTGTAATGTGTTCTACCAGTGCGTCTGGAGTAAGCCTGTGCAGTTGAAATGTCCTTCGACGCTGCACTTCAACCCTGTTCTGCAGGTCAGTAGTTATTTTACTCACTTATTCAGTTTTATCAACTAGTAGGTAGTATATTAGTCAGATTAGGAAGATTTATTATAGTATAGCGCAATAACGGTAATTGAAATTGCTAATGTCACAACGAACTCAATATAAATTCGTCATTACTAAACTACTTAATCACAAGATTCACAAGTGGTGTCAGCATTACCTCTATGGTAAAAGTGATAATGTAGAATCCCAGAATAAACAGGGTTACTGGAAATATGACGTATTCTTGCAAAAAATATTTAAGTATTATGTCTTCATCTATTAATAGATCCCCATTATAGATGAGACAAAATAACAATTATTAGTAAATAACTTTTTCGTGAAAAGTTAATAGTTTTTGAGATAATTAAAATTAAGTATTTTTTATACTACCTGCTCGTCAATGGCATATTATGTGTCATGCAAACCTTTCCTAAAGTAAGTAATTTTTCCCATGGGGAATAATGTGATTTGAATTTGGAATGCAACCCTTGTAGTCGTGCTTGATCGATGTTGGTTTCAAAAAAGTTTAGGTGCAATGAGATCTTATTCTCAGTTAGGCTGTATGTTATCATGAAAACTTTTTACGAAATTCATTTTCACCCGCGCACCAAGAAGGATTTATTTGAATGTCGAACTGACCACTACAGAATAGACGACAAAAACATAAACTCTAACCCAACTATAAATGTACCAAAGAATGTAACTTTGTCGTTGCACAATTGGTGTAATGTTTCTAACATAACTTTTAATTTTCAATAAATATTCTTTATTTTTCATATTTTATTATTCTAACATTAAATAATTACTTAAGTACTTTCTTTATAACAGTCATTGGTTTCAATTGCCTCGCAGAAAGTATAAAAAGTAGAGTATGCATCGCGGGCTTAAATGTGTATTTGTCATGGGCGATCTTGAACACCTCGTACTCAGGATTCTAGCCTTAACTCCCTTGCTCCGCTCGGGAGTTAACCATAGAATCCCTCGTACTCGGGGTTCAATAATAGCGCCCGGGACACAATACACTTCTTTAAGCCCTTAATGCATAATCTACTATTTTAAATTATCATAAGTACGACAGGTACATAAAGGATTCGATTCCGATTTTTTATTGTTTTGGGATAGAAGACATTCTATTTAAAACTACATGCGTTTACAAAAAAAAACAATCATCGGGGGCATATTTGAATTTTGAATTTTACCTATTTTTTTGGATATAACAGCAAATATTATAAAATAGCCTTGTAACAAAGCGTGCAAAATATTAAAAAAAAAATCCATCTATTCAGCTTTAATTTGAGGTTTAAAACTTATTAATAACTATAATGAAAAAATGATAAATTGAGACTTTAATAACAAGCAATCCCCTTTCGTGAACCAAAAATTTCCTATTTCGAGCGCTTCCGTGGCCGTAATTCTAATATTAGTATCTAATCATAATCGTAAAAGTTTGCTTGTTTAGATGTTTGTTACTCAATCACGCAAAAACGGATTAACGAATTTGGATGAGGCCCACAGTTGTATAACCTGGTTTTAACAAAGGATACTTTTATATTGGTTAAACTTCATAGGTGACCTCTATGGATTTTATCGAATGTCCACGCGGATGAAGTCAAAGGCGGAAGCTAGTTTGTTATAAATGGTTATGCTTACTAGAAAAGACTTTTGTCCGAGTGAGTTTGAGACAGGATGAGATATTTAAAATATTTTACACGCTGTTAGTTACTAGGATTTTTTTAAAGATATTTCCTGTTATTTCCAAATAATGTGGAAAAAAATGCATTTAAGGATTGATTTGTTTGTAAACCTGTACCTTTTTTCAGTTTTTTGATTTATTACTTAGAAGGTGTTTTATCCCAAAATAATAAAAAAACAGAAAAGTATGAGTATAGTTCTCTTTTATTGTGCCTGAAATCGTACTTTTAGTAAAAAAAAACTTTATTTCAGTTATCTCAAAAACTTTACATTTCTAACATTTTTATTTAATTTTTACTTTATCTATAACCCCTTAGCATGAATACGTCATATTTCCGGTAACCATAATGTATATACTGCGGTAGAACTCTGGAGCTAATGATCAACCATTAATCAAATTACGATTGATCGAAGTTTTGGCAAACGTATGCGCCCATAATTATTTCATTATCACGTATTTTTTAAAGAATGATTAGGATAATGATGTATTGGCTATTAATCAGATTAGGGATTAACCATGAAGTCATGCATTTTTTGATTTAATTCAATTCAATCATTGATTGGAATCTACAATGGTAGATACCCACCCAGATTCTACAAAATGTTTATGGAATAAAAAGATCTCGAATATCTTTTGATAAGTTTTAATACTTCCATCCATGTTACAAACCTAACTTATTTAACGTTAAGTTTAAGTTAAGTTTTACGTTTAAGTTTTTCATAAGTGAAGGTAGTCTTGATCTAGTTTACTATTTATTTTTAACCGACTTCTAAAAAAGGAGGAGGTTATCAAGTCGACTGTATGTTTTTTTTTTTAAATAATCTCCAAAGAAAAATACTTCAAACGTAACACATTCTTGTAAAAGAGTTTGTATTAAAATTGACTTTGAAAGTAATAGAATAATTCTGTTAAAATTATTGAAACCTTTGTTAACAAGTTTTGTTGATGACCTAACTAATAAGTTTTTTTTCTTTTCAGGTATGCGACTATCCGCAAGACGCCAGGTGTGCCGTCGCCGTCTGAATCAGCCGTCGAAAGTAAACCCAACAATAAAGAATTGCCTTCTTTTTCATTATAGTTTATTGCAAATGATCTAACAACAAAAAAATATGCAAGTTTTTGTCATCCTAATTTTACTGATTTTAATTCAGCACTACAGAAATAATTAATACGCATATCTAAAAAAAAAAGACTGTAAAAATAAATCATTTTATCTGGTCGAAATTTTATTTTATTTATTACGTAATAAAAATGGCAATCTGTTCGTTTGCTTAGTTAGTTAAATTTGTCTAGCCGGGTTATTATACAACATGTTACAAAAGTACTCCTAATGCTGTTTTTTTTTTCGCGATTTCAGAGTTGGTCCCATAGTAAAAGTTGTTCAGTTTGATGGTCCCTATATACCATATTCGGCATTAGGGGTATTTTTGTAACACGTTGTATTATTGAGTACCTACAGTATAAATAATTTCGAAACAACTCACACCAACCATTTAGTCGAGCTTGTATTGTGTACACTGAACAATGAATGGAATGGAATCACAGACATAGATTTACCTGATTTCGAAAACGGGACCTTTGGCATGTTTATTTCCAGGGTTCACCATGGCTACGGCCCGCGAATTTACAAAAGCCTGTTGATTTCGACCAGAAGGTCGAATACGAAAACTTTAATGCGATACACGCAGCTGAGTCCGTGCTTCGTTTTGACTGTATCCTATTACAAAGTACTTGCGTACGCGATATCGCAAAGTGATTGCGTAAGTTTGACAGGTACTTGGACGAAACGCTCCGGCTTTTGTAGTTAGAACTTACACTTTATCGGTTGAGTCGTGTGCCGAACTCTACAGGATGTTCAAGTACTTATGTATAGCGTTATTGGAAAACTACAAATTCCCAAGTAACTCATCCATTCGGGTTCTAGAAATCGTGCAATCTAATTGTCCCTTTTAGTCCACTATGTACTACTATTTGTTTTACCGAAGAGGGATCGAAAATCCATTTTTGAAAGATCCTTTTGTACTAGGTACTTAGGTACTTAGCTTATTTGAACTTATTCTTGCCCTTTCACTGGATTCGCTAAAATGGTCAACATAGTTGCAAAGTATTAAGTGTTGATAATATGGTCTGTGCATAGTTGGTATGGGGGTGAAAATGACCCCAATAAAAAAATATTGAATAACTAGTGACCGCCCGCGACTTCGTCTGCGTGGACAGTTCTTTTCTATCCCTCGGGAACCGTTTTTTTTTCTGGTTGAAAGGTAGCCTATGTCCTTTTTTGTACCTTTGACAATGTGTATTTCATAATGATCGGGTGAGTAGTTAAGACGTAACAGCGTAACAGACAAACAAACTTACTTTCATTTATAATATAAGTAAGGATGTTATAAACGTCCATATATTTTTAATAAGCTTATTATAATAAACGAAGAGTAAGTTAACGTTTAGTTTAACCAAAAAGTTTGCTCAGGGCGGATTCGACCAAGCGAGAATAAATATCATTCTTAGATTAAATGACCTTTGATCGAAATTCTCAGAGTATTTTGCCTATTCGAGAATAGTTACTATACCACCGTTTAGCGGGGAACAACAGAAAAAAAAACTAAAATTGCACGGATAAATTACCATTTCTTTACTCAAGAATAAAACCGTGGAAAAAGAATAAATTCGTGGTATAGTTATTCTCGTTTATATTCAAGTTTGGTCGAATCCACCCTTAGGAATATAATGCTTTGAGACGTCAAACGTAAACAATATTATTTGTTAAACCAGGTATAAACTTATCGTTTATTAATAAGGCCGTCAATATTATTATCAATATTATTATTTTACTGACAGCGTTTTTTAATGAATAATTAGATGATAAAACAGAAATATAATTACGCGCAACAAATCAAATGTAAGAATCTAGGAACCTGCTAGAAACTTTAAAATTTTAATAGCAGCTACTGAGCATAAATAAAAAATGATGCGATTCAGGTTTTTTGGATTATCTTTTCACATTTTGTGTGAGGTAACCTTCGATCAGGTATTCTTGATCGAAGGAGGAAACGGAGGGTGAAATTTTGTATGGGAGTATCGGTTTTTTAAAGGTAGGTAGGAACAAAAACCATTAAAAAAATCTAAGTACAAAACTATAGTTTACACCGAAACGAAGTGAGGGCGGGTCGCTAGTTAGGCTACAAATAAATACCCGTTAAGTTAATCAAGCGACTCGGCCGAATTGCTCTGGGTTTTAAAGTGTAAGTTCCAACAACAAAGCCGGAGACTTTCGTCCAAGTACTTGGCCGAGATCAACAGGCTTTTGTAATGTCGCCTACGGGCTCTGCGCCTCTGATAACATTTGAGAAAATATCGACAGTTTTATATTTAAACCGTGTTTAAAATATTGTTTAAACCCAACATGGTTTAAACAAAGTTTAAATATGAAACATTAGTTTTTTTTTTCAAATACCTATAAAGAGCCTCATTACTTCTCTTTGATTTTAAAGATTCGTTTGCATCTTTAATCTTTATAAATATGGAATTATGTTAATAACAGCTATAGTCAAGCGAATAGTACAAAAGGGGTTGTAGAGAGCGCGAGAGGGCACCTCAGCTATTTCTTTAGAAACTTATTTAGGATGCTTAGGTTGTGAACATACTAAAAGTCCTCTCGCCTAGGAGAAGAGTGGGAATGGGTGGGGGCTTCAAGCTCTCAGTTTTGGGTTTTCCGCTAATATCTCCAAAATGGTGCATCGTAGAGAAAAGTAATTTTCTACCAAATGAAAGCCTATACAATAAAAACACTTTTATTATTCTATACTCTTTATTCGAATTCCTAACCGTTTTTGAGCTACTCGCTTAGGATATGTGAAAATTTGGATGATGGGCAAAAAATCCAAGGAAGTTGGCCTTTTAGTCTTTAGGTTTTTAGTATTTCCACACCCTAAGCACCCTAAACAAGTTTCTAACGAAATCGCTTAGGTACCCGCGCACGCACTCTACAACTCTTTTTCCTTAACGTTAACAAATATCTTAAAAGTTATTCCTTTTTGATTAGTAGAAATTATAATTAAATATTTATCCGTTGTAACTTAGATGAGGCTCAGTTTTTTTGCTCGTATTTCAAATAAAATACAGTTTCGTACGCGGTTTATGCTATTTCTTAATTCTTTGTACTAATCGGCCATTTTATATTTTAAACACCACATATCTACCTATTAGACTTATTAAAATTAACAAATAAAAAATATATTGATGCTTAATGCTTTATTCAAGTTTATTCCACATTACCTAACACATGATAAGGTATAGTCAGCATAAACTTCGTCGGACTTCGTGACCTAACCGAACTCAACTATTTACCTCTTTTAGATAATGAAAAGAAACGGATTACCTATTGTGTCATAACAATTTATTTATATAAGATTAACACAGTTTTTTTTTTACACTTTATGGTAATGTATGAAAATGTGAGAAGGTGTGTTTCCAAACATAGACTTATTTATACTAGATGGTTTCCAAATATTCTATTACTAGTGGCTCTGTAAGCTGTAAACCTCGATTTAACATATCTCCGCTATTTTGATGAATTTTAATTTCTGTGACGGGTCTGGGTGTTAGTTACTATCCCTCTTACCAATAAAGATTGTAGTTAAACAATGGTTACTCAAAGGGGAGAAACACTGTGTAACTATACATCTGCTATACAATCTTTATTAAGGGGTAAGTACAATAATAAGTAGGTATATATTAAAAGCACCCATATTACAAGTGCTTAGTTTGGGGCTAGATGGCGCTGTGTGAAATTTTCCAAGAATTTATTTTTTTACTACGAATAACAGGCTTGGCAAAGAAATTCTCTATAATTATCGCAGCATTATTAAAGAGCAGGTTCGCTTAAAAAAATCAGGAGAATCGGTTGAGAAATGCGACCTGTAGAGGAAAACAGACAGACATACAAAAGCATTTTTACCCAAGCTGAAGATGAGACGCTTCTTTCGAGCTTCGAGCTCGCTCGGTCAATTAATTGTATACGTAGCTACGGTAGCCAATGTAAATATAATTTATTTCTAAATATTAAAGAAATCTCATCGCTTGCCGAGTTGACAAATGCTTGTTTAAAGACGTATAGACTGCAGTCTTCCTGTCGTAGACTTGATTGTTACATTTAACGCAGTGGGACCAATCACATCTGTCATTGTACGGGTTGAACATAAGAGTAGCTGGGCAGGTGACAGCAACTGGCGTACTATTATCACATATATAAAACTTATTACAATTTTCATGAGCTACCAGGACTCCATCTGAGTTTTCAGAGGAACATATTGTAGAGGCAAGTCGTGGGTCATTATTTCCCGCTCCTCCAATTGGTTCAGTGCAACTGAGTTCATTATTATCAATTTCTTCACCGGCATCCGTGTTATCATTGCCGCCGCATTTAACATTCTCTGCCCAATCACATTGGTCAGTGTATGGATTAAACAAGAGGCTTTTAGGACATCGTTGGGCTAAAGGTGTTCCTGCGTTACAGATATAGAAATAGTTACACCGTTCATGAGCAATCAGCACACCATCGGATCCTTCAGCGGCACAGATAGCGGGTGCTTCTTCTGGATTACAGTTGCACGTACCACCACCATTGCTATTGTCTCCATCGTCGTTATCTCCATTGCCATTGTCTCCGTTATCTCCCTCGTCATTACCTCCATTTCCATTGTTATCGCAGTCACCGTCTGGGATCACTCTGTCTCCACAGTCAACGTTGTCTGCCCAGTCACATTGGTTGGTAAAAGGATTGAACAGGAGATTTCCTGGACAGCGTAAAGCTATGGGCTTCCCACCACTGCAAATGTAGAATTGGTTGCATTTCTCATGAGCGATAAATTCTCCATCAGAATCATCAGCGGCACAGATAGTGGGAGCTTCTTCTGGGTTACAGTTGCAGGTACCACCACCACTGCCATTGTCTCCATCACCATTGTCTCCATTGCCGTTATCTCCATTGCCATTGTCTCCATTGTCTCCATCGCCATTACCTCCATTTCCATTGTCATCGCAGTCACAGATAGTGGGAGCATCTTCTGGGTTACAGTTGCACGTACCACCACCTTCGCCATTGTCTCCATCGCCATTATCTCCATTGCCATTGTCATGGCAGTCACAGATAGTGGGTGCGTCTTCTGGGTTACAGTTGCACGTACCACCACCTTCGCCATTGTCTCCATTGCCACTATCTCCATTTCCATTGTCTCCGTTGTCTCCATCGCCATTACCTCCATTTCCATTGTCATCACAGTCACCGTCTGGGATTACTCTGTCTCCACAGTCAACGTTGTCTGCCCAGTCACATTGGTTGGTAAAAGGATTGAACAGGAGATTTCCTGGACAGCGTAAAGCTATGGGCTTCCCACCACTGCAAATGTAGAATTGGTTGCATTTCTCATGAGCGATAAATTCTCCATCAGAATCATCAGCGGCACAAATAGTGGGAGCTTCTTCTGGGTTACAGTTGCAGGTACCACCACCACTGCCATTGTCTCCATCACCATTGTCTCCATCGCCGTTATCTCCATTGCCATTGTCTCCATTGTCTCCATCGCCATTACCTCCATTTCCATTGTCATCGCAGTCACAGATAGTGGGAGCATCTTCTGGGTTACAGTTGCACGTACCACCACCTTCGCCATTGTCTCCATCGCCATTATCTCCATTGCCATTGTCATGGCAGTCACAGATAGTGGGTGCGTCTTCTGGGTTACAGTTGCACGTACCACCACCTTCGCCATTGTCTCCATTGCCACTATCTCCATTTCCATTGTCTCCGTTGTCTCCATCGCCATTACCTCCATTTCCATTGTCATCACAGTCACCGTCTGGGATCACTCTGTCTCCACAGTCAACGTTGTCTGCCCAGTCACATTGGTTGGTAAAAGGATTGAACAGGAGATTTCCTGGACAGCGTAAAGCTATGGGCTTCCCACCACTGCAAATGTAGAATTGGTTGCATTTCTCATGAGCGATAAATTCTCCATCAGAATCATCAGCGGCACAGATAGTGGGAGCTTCTTCTGGGTTACAGTTGCAGGTACCACCACCACTGCCATTGTCTCCATCACCATTGTCTCCATTGCCGTTATCTCCATTGCCATTGTCTCCATTGTCTCCATCGCCATTACCTCCATTTCCATTGTCATCGCAGTCACAGATAGTGGGAGCATCTTCTGGGTTACAGTTGCACGTACCACCACCTTCGCCATTGTCTCCATCGCCATTATCTCCATTGCCATTGTCATGGCAGTCACAGATAGTGGGTGCGTCTTCTGGGTTACAGTTGCACGTACCACCACCTTCGCCATTGTCTCCATCGCCATTATCTCCATTTCCATTGTCTCCGTTGTCTCCATCGCCATTACCTCCATTTCCATTGTCATCACAGTCACCGTCTGGGATTACTCTGTCTCCACAGTCAACGTTGTCTGCCCAGTCACATTGGTTGGTAAAAGGATTGAACAGGAGATTTCCTGGACAGCGTAAAGCTATAGGCTTCCCACCACTGCAAATGTAGAATTGGTTGCATTTCTCATGAGCGATAAATTCTCCATCAGAATCATCAGCGGCACAGATAGTGGGTGCTTCTTCTGGGTTACAGTTGCAGGTACCACCACCACTGCCATTGTCTCCATCACCATTGTCTCCATCGCCATTATCTCCATTGCCATTATCTCCGTTATCTCCATTGCCATTATCTCCGTTATCTCCATCGCCATTACCTCCATTTCCATTGTCATCGCAGTCACAGATAGTGGGAGCATCTTCTGGGTTACAGTTGCAGGTACCACCACCTTCGCCATTGTCTCCATCGCCATTATCTCCATTGCCATTGTCATCGCAGTCACAGATAGTGGGTGCGTCTTCTGGGTTACAGTTGCACGTACCACCCCCTTCGCCATCGTCTCCATCGCCATTATCTCCATTGCCATTATCTCCGTTATCTCCATCGCCATTACCTCCATTTCCATTGTCATCACAGTCACCGTCTGGGATCACTCTGTCTCCACAGTCAACGTTGTCTGCCCAGTCACATTGGTTGGTAAAAGGATTGAACAGGAGATTTCCTGGACAGCGTAAAGCTATGGGCTTCCCACCACTGCAAATGTAGAATTGGTTGCATTTCTCATGAGCGATAAATTCTCCATCAGAATCATCAGCGGCACAAATAGTGGGAGCTTCTTCTGGGTTACAGTTGCAGGTACCACCACCACTGCCATTGTCTCCATCACCATTGTCTCCATCGCCGTTATCTCCATTGCCATTGTCTCCATTGTCTCCATCGCCATTACCTCCATTTCCATTGTCATCGCAGTCACAGATAGTGGGAGCATCTTCTGGGTTACAGTTGCAAGTACCACCACCTTCGCCATTGTCTCCATCGCCATTATCTCCATTGCCATTGTCATCGCAGTCACAGATAGTGGGTGCGTCTTCTGGGTTACAGTTGCATGTACCACCCCCTTCGCCATCGTCTCCATCGCCATTATCTCCATTGCCATTATCTCCGTTATCTCCATCGCCATTACCTCCATTTCCATTGTCATCACAGTCACCGTCTGGGATCACTCTGTCTCCACAGTCAACGTTGTCTGCCCAGTCACATTGGTTGGTAAAAGGATTGAACAGGAGATTTCCTGGACAGCGTAAAGCTATGGGCTTCCCACCACTGCAAATGTAGAATTGGTTGCATTTCTCATGAGCGATAAATTCTCCATCAGAATCATCAGCGGCACAGATAGTGGGTGCTTCTTCTGGGTTACAGTTGCACGTACCACCATCTTCGCCATTGTCTCCATCACCATTGTCTCCATCACCATTGTCTCCATCGCCACTATCTCCATTTCCATTGTCATCACAGTCACCGTCTGGAATTACTCTGTCTCCACAGTCAACGTTGTCTGCCCAGTCACATTGGTTGGTAAAAGGATTGAAAAGGAGATTTCCTGGACAGCGTAAGGCTACGGGCTTCCCACCACTGCAAATGTAGAATTGGTTGCATTTCTCATGAGCGATAAATTCTCCATCAGAACCATCAGCGGCACAGATAGCGGGTGCTTCTTCTGGGTTACAGTTGCACGTACCACCCCCTTCGCCATCGTCTCCATCGCCATTATCTCCATTGCCATTATCTCCGTTATCTCCATCGCCATTACCTCCATTTCCATTGTCATCACAGTCACCGTCTGGGATCACTCTGTCTCCACAGTCAACGTTGTCTGCCCAGTCACATTGGTTGGTAAAAGGATTGAACAGGAGATTTCCTGGACAGCGTAAAGCTATGGGCTTCCCACCACTGCAAATGTAGAATTGGTTGCATTTCTCATGAGCGATAAATTCTCCATCAGAATCATCAGCGGCACAGATAGTGGGTGCTTCTTCTGGGTTACAGTTGCACGTACCACCATCTTCGCCATTGTCTCCATCACCATTGTCTCCATCACCATTGTCTCCATCGCCACTATCTCCATTTCCATTGTCATCACAGTCACCGTCTGGAATTACTCTGTCTCCACAGTCAACGTTGTCTGCCCAGTCACATTGGTTGGTAAAAGGATTGAAAAGGAGATTTCCTGGACAGCGTAAGGCTACGGGCTTCCCACCACTGCATATGTAGAATTGGTTGCATTTCTCATGAGCGATAAATTCTCCATCAGAACCATCAGCGGCACAGATAGCGGGTGCTTCTTCTGGGTTACAGTTGCACGTACCACCACCACTGCCATCGTCGTCATCGCCATTGTCTTCATTGCCATTACCACCGTTGTCTTCACTTCCATTGCCGCTGTCACAAATACAGTTACCCGGTGGTTGCTCAGGGTTGCAGTTGTTGCATGTTTCACCTTCATTCTCTTTGTCATCAGGTACCTCCCGCCCAGTGCAATCTACTTCTTTAGCCCATTCACATCTGTTTTGTTCAATGCTAAAGAAGAGTTTAGATGGACATGTGTGCACTACGAGTTTTCCATCCCAACATTGATAAAACTTGTAGCAACTGTTATGGGGAAACAGTTGTTCTACACTCCAATCTTTGGGGCATCCGTTTGGGTAAACATCGCCACTTTCAGCAGTTGACAACGCAAACGCACAGACCAGTATCAGTGCTGTGTCTGAAAAGAATAAGCAATTTGTAAGTAAATGTATTGAATATACGATGGTATGTCAGTAAAGTAGAGCAGCATATCAAACAGTTGTACGTATTTGTTTATTTTGTAGATAATAGGTACCTTTATGAGGCGTACGGTGCGTGCAACGGAGGTATCGCGTGCGAAATGCGTGTTTTGCAAAGTTGCATCATAAAATTCATAAACCTCAAAAGTTATTTAACCCTTAAATAACACCACTTTGAAGTCCAAAATGGCCAAAGCCAGGTTACCAACACCGAATACCCATTTCGGTGTTGGTTTACGCACGATCTAACTCTTGAGAATGCTCAGGGTTGGGGCGAAACACGTGTGGAGTAGTCTAATTAGTGAAGGTGCAAGGTGTGTCGCTGTCATGCTAAATGCAGGTATTGTGCACTGATATTTTGTGGTGTGGATGTGCATTTTTTTGCAGGCGGGCGGGCGGCATATATTTTTTTGCGGGAGTAAGCTACATATATTTCTCTTTTCACAATGGTTTGGGACTTCCGCCAAGTGACGCCTGATTCAATCAAAGGATTAAAATTAAACAAAATATTGGGAAATAAATAAATGTATCCACACATTTTTATTTCCCCATATTTTTTATATGGATGCCATGGATAGACAATAGTATGTACGATAAAGCTAAACATTAAAAAATACGTATTATTTTTTGTTAATATTTATCCGACTGCCAGAATGTTATTAGGTAGGTGATATCTTTTTTATCGTGTTGTTACGAGAAAAAAGATATTTACCTCTACCAATCTTGATTTCCGGAGGATGAGCCCCTATCGGATTGAACAGAGCTTATGTCCAAAAAATCTTTTAAATTGCATTGAATAATCTAAGCTAAATTTCTAATAGTTACTCACTTTTCATTTCAGTGCGTCCGGTATGCTGATCTCTAGATCTTTGCACTAAACTGATGCTACCACCTCAAATGCACATAATTTATACTTGCCCCCTGCTTCTGTCAGGCAGATAATTATGATTATCAGTGTGATTATTTTAAACACTGATTTCTTTTCGATTTATCGGTTATAATATCATGTATTGTGGTATCTTTTGTCATCGGTTATGAATAAGTATGTATTGGTTTAAATACATATTTTATTAGGATAGGATACTTTAAAGTCATCAAATGATTTTATAACACCGAAACCTATATTTAGAAAATAACTATCTACAGGGTGAAATCGAATCGATCGAAGTCAATAGCAATCTTTTGAACTAAAAATCTAACCGCAATATTGATAAATAACTTTATGGCAAAAACTTAAATCAAAGTGATAGAAATTAAAAGATTACATGCTAAAAACAAGAAAGTAGCGATTTTTTATTAATAAAATAAAATAAGTCACCACCCAAGAACGCCCGACACTATCAAAAATCGCCGCGTAAGTGTAAACAAGTAACGTCTACACTAATTCCTAATTTATGGTTAAACTAACTTTGCCAGCGGCTTCACTCGCGTTTTCCCGGGATAAAAAGTAGCCTATGTGTTACTTGCATACTGATATCAGTTTTGTAGATCAAAATTTTGGTTTTCTAGCTACATAAATTTTATAAAAAAGAACGCTTTTTTATTTTCTACTTTTTGTGGTAATATAATTGCTTGTAAGTATTTCTTTTAACTTTACATAATTATTTTCAATGATACAATGCCCATAACTCAATTGCCATATTCAAGCTGTTGTTTTTAAGAAGTTCTGTTGTGCCTTCGGAGTCCGTCTAGTCCAGAACGTTGCAGACCATACCTCGGTTTGTTTTGGATTTTCATAAACCTACCAATACAAATATCTTAATCACTATATTATATATTATATCCTATTTGACTTTGAGGAGTTCCCTTGTATATCTTCGAAATCCAAGGGCCAGTGCCAATGAAATTTAAATATGATTACTCTTGAGGTACCCTCTCTAACAAAAAGAATCATCTACTTAAATCGATTAATAGACAAAGAAGTAATAACCAAAAACCATAAAAATGATAGTTTTTTAAGGTTTGACATTAAAGATAAAAAAATATATTCAATCTAATTGAGTTCCTTCTTCTTTTTTGAAGTCGGTAAAAAATTAGAAGACCTAAAACTAACATTAAACGCCTTTAATAATCTATCACGAATTGTCTAACTAAATATAAAAAATATTATACGTTTTGTTTCCTTTCTTTTTTGAATAATTTCTTTGGAAAACATTGTCTCATCCATCACTAAGTCTTTTCAATCTTTACAGGACTGATAAATTTGAATCAACACATTTTTATTTTTATTTTAGTGGAATAGTATTTTTTATTTTATTTTAGCCGAAGACTGCTAACTTATATATTTTAATCTGGGTCGTCGCACTCGTCGCGTCGGGGTCCTGCTAAAATACCCAGATTTAGCAGCGCCCAGCGACAACAACTTCTTTACTTAGCGGTCCCCCGAAGCGACTAAAAGAGCCAATTAACACATTTTATTATAAAACTTTTAGAGGTTTTTTTTGTGACCCATGAACCATGAACCCACCAACCAAAATGACCCATTTAATTATTTAATTTAATTTTTATTTTTATATTTTGCTTCTTTTTAAAAATACAGGAATGTTTCCTTTGAGCAAAAACTTTTATCTTCTTCACTTAAATACTCCCTCCCGGTACGATTGGAAAATTCTACTCTTCCATGGTTAATTCACAATTTTCTTTTATGTGCTGTTTTCATGGTTTATCGTTTCTCCTAAAGGTTGACTGGCAGAGCTAAATTTTCTGATGGAGACAATGTTATTTGGTGTGTGATTTTTTTGAACTGGATGGGTAAAGTGCAACAGACCGTAAGAACCGTAAACCTAATTAAATTTTCATTTTTACGGAATTAAAAGAAAATACATATCTATGATAATAAAATTAGGTATTTATTTTCAGTTTACACATTACAAAGAAAATGATAATATTAAGGTTTTTAAACTTTGTATTTACTTCGTTTAATGAATACTTCTGATGGACCGACGTGCTGTCAAATGCTTATTTAATGCCGTTCGGCGATCACAGTCGACGCAGCTAGACCAATCGCATCTGTCACTGTATGGGTTGAATAAAAGTGTTGCTGGGCATTTCACGGCAATAGCTTTGCTATGATCACATACATAAAACTGACTACAATCTTCATGAGCAACTAAAACACCCTGTGAATTTTCTGAAGCACATATTACAGTAACCTTATGCGGATCATCATTGCCAGCTCCTCCTGTTGCGCTGACACATTCATTCTCATTATTTATTTCGTCGTTTTCTGTATCGGGAATGACTCGATCACCACAGACTACATTATTCGGCCAGTCACAACGGTCAATTTGTGGGTTGAAGAATAAATTGGCAGGACATTTTTGAGCTAGGGGTTTTCCGTTAACGCAAATATAAAACTTGTTACAGTTTTCATTTGCTACAAGTACGTTGTCAGAGCCTTCTGCAGCACAGATTTCCGGTGCTTTACTGGGGTCGCTGTTCCCACCACCCACTACTTCTTCATCACCGCTACCATTCTCATTGCCTTCGGACTCATCATCACTGCCATTATTATCATTTTCAGATTCGTTATCATCTACACTGTCCTCGTCATTATCCTCGTTGTCTTCACCTTCATTCTCATCGTTATTGTCATCATCATTATTTTCATCATTTTCATTATTATCATCACCATCAAGGATCACGCGATCACCGCAATCTACATTTTTAGGCCAGTCACAACGATCGGTTTGCGGATTGAATAATAAGTTTACAGGACAAGACTGGGTAATGGGTTGTCCACCAGAACAGATGTAGAATTTGTTGCATTTTTGGTGAGCAACGAGAACATCATCAGAACCTTCAGTAGCGCAGATCTCGGGAGCCAGGCTAGGGTCATCATTACCACCTCCCACAACTTCATTATCGTCATTGTCTTCATTGTTATCATCTTCATCGCTATCGCTTTCACTGTCATTACTTTCGTCGCTGTCGCTACTACTGTCATCACTTTTGTTGCTATCGTCATTTTCTTCAGTGTCTTCGCTATCAACCTCTGGAACCACTCTATCCCCACAATCAACATTCTTGGGCCAATCGCAGCGGTCGGTTTGTGGGTTGAAGAGTAAGTTGTTGGGACAGGTTTGAGCTACAGGTTTTCCATTGTCACAGATGTAGAATTTATTGCAGTTTTCGTTAGCCACGAGAACATCATCAGAACCTTCAGCAGCGCAGATCTCGGGAGCCAGGCTGGGGTCATCATTACCACCTCCAACGATGACATTGTCATCATCATTTTCCTCGGCGTCATCTCCGTTGCCGTCACTTTCATTTGCTTCGCCGTCATCATTTTCTTCAGTGTCTTCGCTATCAACCTCTGGAATCACTCTATCCCCACAATCAACATTCTTGGGCCAATCGCAGCGGTCGGTCTGTGGGTTGAAGAGTAAGTTGTTGGGACAGGTTTGAGCTACAGGTTTTCCATTGTCACAGATGTAGAATTTATTGCAGTTTTCGTTAGCCACGAGAACATCATCAGAACCTTCAGCAGCGCAGATCTCGGGAGCCAGGCTAGGGTCATCATTACCACCTCCCACAACTTCATTATCGTCATTGTCTTCATTGTTATCATCTTCATCGCTATCGCTTTCACTGTCATTACTTTCGTCGCTGTCGCTACTACTGTCATCACTTTTGTTGCTATCGTCATTTTCTTCAGTGTCTTCGCTATCAACCTCTGGAACCACTCTATCCCCACAATCAACATTCTTGGGCCAATCGCAGCGGTCGGTTTGTGGGTTGAAGAGTAAGTTGTTGGGACAGGTTTGAGCTACAGGTTTTCCATTGTCACAGATGTAGAATTTATTGCAGTTTTCGTTAGCCACGAGAACATCATCAGAACCTTCAGCAGCGCAGATCTCGGGAGCCAGGCTGGGGTCATCATTACCACCTCCAACGATGACATTGTCATCATCATTTTCCTCGGCGTCATCTCCGTTGCCGTCACTTTCATTTGCTTCGCCGTCATCATTTTCTTCAGTGTCTTCGCTATCAACCTCTGGAATCACTCTATCCCCACAATCAACATTCTTGGGCCAATCGCAGCGGTCGGTCTGTGGGTTGAAGAGTAAGTTGTTGGGACAGGTTTGAGCTACAGGTTTTCCATTGTCACAGATGTAGAATTTATTGCAGTTTTCGTTAGCCACGAGAACATCATCAGAACCTTCAGCAGCGCAGATCTCGGGAGCCAGGCTGGGGTCATCATTACCACCTCCAACGATGACATTGTCATCATCATTTTCCTCGGCATCATCTCCGTCGCCGTCACTTTCATTTGCTTCGCCGTCATCATTTTCTTCAGTGTCTTCGCTATCAACCTCAGGAATCACTCTATCTCCACAATCAACATTCTTGGGCCAATCGCAGCGGTCGGTCTGTGGGTTGAAGAGTAAGTTGTTGGGACAGGTTTGAGCTACAGGTTTTCCATTGTCACAGATGTAGAATTTATTGCAGTTTTCGTTAGCCACGAGAACATCATCAGAACCTTCAGCAGCGCAGATCTCGGGAGCCAGGCTGGGGTCATCATTACCACCTCCAACGATGACATTGTCATCATCATTTTCCTCGGCGTCATCTCCGTCGCCGTCACTTTCATTTGCTTCGCCGTCATCATTTTCTTCAGTATCTTCGCTATCAACTTCAGGAATCACTCTATCTCCACAATCAACATTCTTGGGCCAATCGCAGCGGTCGGTCTGTGGGTTGAAGAGTAAGTTGTTGGGACAGGTTTGAGCTACAGGCTTTCCATTGTCACAGATGTAGAATTCATTGCAGTTTTCGTTAGCCACGAGGACATCATCAGAACCTTCAGCAGCGCAGATCTCGGGAGCCAGGCTGGGGTCATCATTACCACCTCCAACGATGACATTGTCATCATCATTTTCCTCGGCGTCATCTCCGTCGCCGTCACTTTCATTTGCTTCGCCGTCATCATTTTCTTCAGTGTCTTCGCTATCAACCTCAGGAATCACTCTATCTCCACAATCAACATTCTTGGGCCAATCGCAGCGGTCGGTCTGTGGGTTGAAGAGTAAGTTGTTGGGACAGGTTTGAGCTACAGGTTTTCCATTGTCACAGATGTAGAATTTATTGCAGTTTTCGTTAGCCACGAGAACATCATCAGAACCTTCAGCAGCGCAGATCTCGGGAGCCAGGCTGGGGTCATCATTACCACCTCCAACGATGACATTGTCATCATCATTTTCCTCGGCGTCATCTCCGTCGCCGTCACTTTCATTTGCTTCGCCGTCATCATTTTCTTCAGTGTCTTCGCTATCAACCTCAGGAATCACTCTATCTCCACAATCAACATTCTTGGGCCAATCGCAGCGGTCGGTTTGTGGGTTGAAGAGTAAGTTGTTGGGACAGGTTTGAGCTACAGGTTTTCCATTGTCACAGATGTAGAATTTATTGCAGTTTTCGTTAGCCACGAGAACATCATCAGAACCTTCAGCAGCGCAGATCTCGGGAGCCAGGCTGGGGTCATCATTACCACCTCCAACGATGACATTGTCATCATCATTTTCCTCGGCGTCATCTCCGTCGCCGTCACTTTCATTTGCTTCGCCGTCATCATTTTCTTCAGTGTCTTCGCTATCAACCTCAGGAATCACTCTATCTCCACAATCAACATTCTTGGGCCAATCGCAGCGGTCGGTCTGTGGGTTGAAGAGTAAGTTGTTGGGACAGGTTTGAGCTACAGGTTTTCCATTGTCACAGATGTAGAATTTATTGCAGTTTTCGTTAGCCACGAGAACATCATCAGAACCTTCAGCAGCGCAGATCTCGGGTGCCAGGCTGGGGTCATCATTACCACCTCCAACGATGACATTGTCATCATCATTTTCCTCAGCGTCATCTCCGTCGCCGTCACTTTCATTTGCTTCGCCGTCATCATTTTCTTCAGTGTCTTCGCTATCAACCTCAGGAATCACTCTATCTCCACAATCAACATTCTTGGGCCAATCGCAGCGGTCGGTTTGTGGGTTGAAGAGTAAGTTGTTGGGACAGGTTTGAGCTACAGGTTTTCCATTGTCACAGATGTAGAATTTATTGCAGTTTTCGTTAGCCACGAGAACATCATCAGAACCTTCAGCAGCGCAGATCTCGGGAGCCAGGCTGGGGTCATCATTACCACCTCCAACGATGACATTGTCATCATCATTTTCCTCGGCGTCATCTCCGTCACCGTCACTTTCATTTGCTTCGCCGTCATCATTTTCTTCAGTGTCTTCGCTATCAACCTCAGGAATCACTCTATCTCCACAATCAACATTCTTGGGCCAATCGCAGCGGTCGGTTTGTGGGTTGAAGAGTAAGTTGTTGGGACAGGTTTGAGCTACAGGTTTTCCATTGTCACAGATGTAGAATTTATTACAGTTTTCGTTAGCCACGAGGACATCATCAGAACCTTCAGCAGCGCAGATCTCGGGAGCCAGGCTGGGGTCATCATTACCACCTCCAACGTTGACATCATCGTCGTCATCTTCCTCTGTGTCATTTCCAGTGCCAGCGCTTCCGTTTTCATCGTTTACATCATCATCATCGTCATTTCCTTCAGTGTCTTCGCTATCAACCTCTGGAATCACTCTATCCCCACAATCAACATTCTTGGGCCAATCGCAGCGGTCGGACTGTGGGTTGAAGAGTAAGTTGTCAGGGCAAGATAAAGCTACAGGTTGACCATGAGCACAAATGTAGAACTGATTACAGTATTCATTCGCGACAAGAACATCATCAGAACCTTCAGCAGCACAGATTTCGGGGGCCAGGCTAGGGTCAGAATTTCCTCCTCCGACAGTGCCATTATCATTTGCGTCATCGTTGTTATCATCTGGAACTTCCCTATCAACGCAGTCCACGACCTCAGCCCATTCACATCTATTTTGTTCAATGCTGAAGTAGAGCTTTGATGGACATGTTAGTGGTACAAGTTTTCCATCCCAGCATTGATAGAACCTGTTGCAATTAGGATGCGGTAGTAACTTTTCTACATCCCAATTTACTGGACAGCCATTTGGGTAAACGCCTGTACTCCTTGCAGATGCTAGTGCTATTGCACCGAGCAGAATAAGCGACGTATCTGGAAAAACAAAATAAATTACTGTTTACTAATTAAAAACTATTTTCTACTAAACTACTTCTAAATTAGCAAGCTTTCAGGGTGTAAAATGTAATAAAATAAAATAAATCAAATGTATTAAAGTAATTACATATCGATTGTAAGATTTATTAGTTTTCAAATATTTAAGATCACTTATTTTTTATAATTCATTTCATTCTTAAAATACTTTGTTCCAACCCAACCCCAAAGCTTCAATATTTTGTTAAACCTAAAGCGTAATACCCACTAATTCACCTTACTTATTAATAATTATTATTACTGTAATTAATGATTATAATCCGAACTTTACTTTTAATACAAATATTAACTTTGCCACTACCTCTGCAACTAATACCTACAAAAAATATAATAATACTACTACTACATATTATCTGATTTTAGCTTTATCTACCCCTAAGTTAGGACATGTTTAGTTATTACAATTATCACAGTGAATGTGTACCCTCTGAAATCCTGGCACATTATTTTATTCCGCCTTATAGTAAAAAGAACTAATTAAACATGTTACTCAGGTTTATACATACATAATAATATATCACCAAGATTTAAAAAACTTTAATGTTACAAATCAAAACGGAAAATAATAGAAAAGCTATCTTAAAGATAGTCCAAGAAAAGCTCCTGAAAAAGTTCGTAATTTAATAGAGAGACACGATCACTTTTATTTTAAACTAGCAACCGCCCGCGACTTGGTCTGCGTGGAAAGTTTTTTGCTATCCCTCGGGAATAATTCATTTTTCGGGATGAAAGATACCCTATGTCCTTCTCTGTACTCCTGACAACGTGAATGCAAAATTTCATGATGATCGGTTCAATAGTTGACGTGAAGACGTAACAAACAAACAAACAAACGGATTTTCGCATATATATTATTAGTTATTTTAAATTCTTTTCTAACCTTATTTACCCCCGCGAACCGAAACGCTGCCGCTCTAAACTTGAGTCCCACTTTATTAATATAAGTGATCTAAAGATTGTTCCGCACCTAGGGTTGGACTCAGATTTTGAGTGACGTTATCAGTAGGTATTAGGGTTTACAGATTACTATAGAGTAGGTAGTGAAAGGTACTTACTTTTCATTACAAAGGGTCCTTCCTTTTTCTTTAGTGGTGTTGTTTCTATACAAAACTATGCACCAAACTAACATCATTCCAACAATTTGCATACCTTTTATACTGTTTTTTCCATAGATTCAGAAGATAATTTTGATTATCGTTATGATAATCGTTGTCATCGATTTCAGTTTGATAGTGAGTGTAAATCTTTGTGCGTTAAGGAAAACGCATTAACAAAAATCTTTAATCTTTAAGGCGGTACCAGACGAAAGTAGCGCCGCGACGAATTTAATTTAATACTGTAATGATTATAAAACATAATTTCAATGAAGACGTGGAATTTTGAAAAACCATAGTCTAGTATTTTTAAAAGGTTAAAGTTACACCAGGACCACATGGTGCGTGTCACCACGGTCCCGTAGGTTCTGTGTGTCAGTGTGGGATGTAGTAGGGAGTTTAGTGGGTAGTGCCCCCGGCGAGTCCCACATACCTTCTGACGGCGCCACTTTCGGTGGGGTACCTATATCATCTTAAGACCGTGTAGTCTGCACACTAACGCCGTCATTGGAAAAAAATCATAGTGCTTAAATAAAGACGAAATTGTAAATTATCTCTCTGTAGTGCACTCCGAGTAAGCTTTGTGGTACTTTTTATCTCTAAGACAATATTTTCTATACTATTGTTTAGTTTAAAGGTTTTTTATTGCTAAAAGTGGCCACTTTTCCGATGAACGATCCTATGATGAGTATTATTGGTATTATACTCATAAAACAAAATTTCAATATATAAGATCCTTAATTTTATATCTATTACTATTAGTAGACTGTGAAGTTGTATAAACGTCACAATCTGTGACAACGTGGTACAAAAAAACCCGTATTAACTGATTCATACAAAAGCTAATAACGAAAATATCAAAATGTATGAAACAGCTGGGTTTTTTTTCGCGATTTCAGAGTTGGTCCCTTAGTAAGGTTGTTCAATTTGATGGTCCCTATCATCATTATCGGTTTTTTTGTAACACGTTGTGTAGTACAAAAAGAATTCCAAATGTTGAAAAACTATTTAATAATAAAGTTAATGCTTGTTGCAATAGAAATTTTATAAATTTAAAAACTTTTCCAGGATATATAATTTAGATAAATTAAAAAATATATAAATAAACTGCATTTTTATCACGTATGCAAACGTGAATATAACAAAAAGGATTTTTATCAGATTGCAGTTGAAATGATATTATCACTGATATAAAAAAAATACAAATCAGATCAATAAATCTACAGATAACAAATATTTTTTCATAAAAATATTTCCGTGTCTGACAACACACCATGGGAACCATGTCAAAGCAAATGTTCATGGAGACACTGTCATAGTTCACGCTCCATCATTCAGATTTTAGTACAAAAATCACGCGCGTATAAATATATTGTTTCTATACAAGGTGTTACAAAAATATCCCTAATGCCGAATATGGTATATAGGGACCATCAAACTGATCATCTTTTACTATGGGACCAACTCTGAAATCTGAAAGTTGATCAGTTTGCTGGTCCCTATATACCATATTCGGCATTAAGGGTATTTTTGTAACACCTTGTATATTCTGTGATTTTACGTGCAATTTTAATATCTGAGTCATGCATGATGCAATTGATGCAGCCCTGATGCGTGGCCACTGTCATCTGACGGATCTTTCTTTAAAGTCACGGAGGGTCGATATCCAAATGGGAAGTGTTAATGTTACTTGTAACAGCAAGTCAACTTTACGACCTCCGTAGTCAAATGTCTTTCTTTATTTCTCAGGGACCGACACCGTTCTGCTGTCTTGGGATGAAGGGGAAAATGCCTTGAGTCTTGGTATTCATGGTACTGTCGTCTACCCATTCACTGTTCCCTAAAAACTCTAAGCATCTTACAAGAATGCTTGAGCTAATATCTTAATTAGTCACAGTATAGATACCTCACTTAGCAATTGATTTGTTGACTAAGTTACTATCGACTCTAGACTAGATCTTATCGACTACAGATTTAATTTTAGACAATTAATAAACCACAGATAAGTATTTCCTTTAATTCAGACCAACTTACTTTCTTGTGTTTAATACGCATACGATCTTGTGTTTAAGAGCTATCTCCGGTAGTTCATATACTGATTATACTGGTGATGGTTGTTGTTCACATTTAAAAGTACATAGAAATGAAAATGAACATCAAAAATAAAACTTATAGTATCTAGTTCAGCCATTTGCTCGTCCATTGAAATGGGAGAGAGTTCCATTTTAAGATATTTTTTTTGCAATAGTTTAGTACAATACTTAGAAATCACAGCAAACGCATGAACTTTACTGAAAGGTAGTACTATAACCTAAAACTTCTAAAAAAATTAAGTTTTTTTTTCAAACTACGCTCTCTCTTCTCTTCAACTTTGGCTCTATATCTAGAGGTTTTTCATCTGGTAATCATTCAATGAAAAGGGTACCTGCCCAGATGAGTACTTTCCAAGATATTGTTGTTTTAAGATTGACAGCTGTCATCTGAAATGAAGATCTCACTAAGACCTTTCATTTCTTCAAAGACACCATCAGTCTAGGATGAGTACTTTCCGAGATACTGTTGTTTTGAGTTTGACAGCTTTAATCTGAAATAAAGATCTCACCAAAACCTTTAATTTCTTCAAAGACACCATCAGTCTAAGATGAGTTTTTTCCGAGATACCTATTACTCTTTTAATTTTTACAGCTGTCATCTTAAATGAAGATCTCACCAAGACCTTTCATTATTCAAACAGTCTAGGATGAGTATACTTTCCGAGATATTGTTGTTTTAAGTTTGACAGCTGTCATATGAAATAAGGATCTCACTGAGACCTTTCATTTCTTTAAACTATTCATTATCCTACTCGACTTCTAGGAGTTCCTTGGGGTATCTTCGAAGTCCAAGATCCAAGGTACAATGTTAATGAAATTAAAATAGGATTAGTACCTCAAGGCTTTCCAACAAAAAAGAATCATCTAAATCGGTTTATAAACAAAGAAGTGATATCCGAAAAAACATCAATGTAATGGTAACTGAAATGATAGTTTTTTCAGGATTACTTGAAAACTACTGACCCGATTTCAGAAAAAAATAAATCGGGCCATTTCAAAAGAAAACTCAATTAAACAAAAAATAACCATCTTAAGAATTTATGAATTCTTAAGATATGATAACAAGTACATAGTGTAATATCAAAAGGGATTTATGCTCGAAAAGGGATTAAACGAGGCCTATCTGCATGAATTGGATTTTAATTTTCATCTTTGACAATATTTTTAGGATTCCGTACCTCAAAAGGAAAAAACGGAACCCTTATAGGATCACTCTGTTGTCCGTCTGTCTGTCTGTCTGTCTGTCCGTCTGTCAAGACCCTTTATCTCGGGAACGCGTGGAGGTATCGAGTTGAAATTCAAACCATATACTCAAATCTAGGGGCACTTGCAGCTGTGAAAAAATCAAACTTTTAAGTTAACGTAAAAAAAAAATACGGCCATTAATGCCTCGAAAAACGCATATTTCGACACCCTCAAGGGAATCAAAACTCATAGGGTCCCGTTGACCTAGAACTTTGAAATTTGGCAAATAATATCGTCATATACTACAAGTACAGGGAAAAGTCTGAAAACTATACATTTGTAGTTAAATCATTAACTGTCTGTCTGTCTGTCCATCTGTCTATCAAGACCCTTATCTCAGGAACGGGTGGAGATATCGAGTTCAAATTAAAACCATATACTCAAATCTACGGGCACTTGCAGCTGTGAAAAAAATCAAACTTCTAAGTTAACGTAAAAAAAGATACGGCCATTAATGCCTCAAAAAACGCATACGGCAACGCATTTCGACACACTCAAGGGAATCAAAATTCATAGGGTACTTCCCGTTGACTTAGAACTTTGAAATTTGGCAAGTAATATCATCTTATACTACAAGTACAGGGAAAAATCTGAAAACTATACATTTATAATTATATCATAAAAAAAATTGGCATTAAAGTACGTACTCAATCATCGAGGTTAAACGACGGTATGCGCGGTCATAATTTAACTTCTAATTGACCTATAAACTTGAAATTTGGTGATAATGTTTATTATTACGTGTATTTTACTAACAAATACCAATACATTGATAATTCTATTTTTTTTTTAAATTCCCTCATTTTCCTTTTACAAACCAGCTTAATTTTGCGGTCAAACGAATAGCACAGATAAACCCCGCCCCTTAGCCCTATTTTTATAATTTTGTAATGTAATTAAACACTATTCTAAATAGGTACCTAAATAGGTATTCTGCAAACATAAAAATAATAAATAAAACAAATATAGATGTCACATTCAAAGGCGTGTTCGCGATATTTCCCAATATACCGATACGACACCGCGCAGCGCCATCTAGACTTAATCTAAATAACAGATAACTCGTAACAAAGCACAACCAACCCTTACTTACTTAAATTATATTTAAATTAGGTCGACACAAATGCTAGATGGCGTAGCTTTGTACCTACTAAAAAATATTGTGTCACTGATAGGAACATAATAAATAAATCATTTCACAAAATAGCGTCCATGAGCTTTTGCTAGATAATTTAAATTTTAAACTATTCCAATCATTCTAATCCTATCTTACATTAAACTGAGTAAACTTCAAGAGCATGCCTGCTAGGTTCTTTGCTTTAAGCCTGCTAGGTATATTTCTCATAGAATCTATAGAATAAGTACAGAAGTATGTATGCGGTAGCACTTTTGTTGATGCAATTTTATTGTAGGTACTATTATGTATTCTGTGTTGATGCTAGAAGAGAGCGGATTTAGTAATATTGTGTTGACAAGCGTATTGGAAAAGTTTTTGTAAGTATAATTATTATACATTAAAGTCTGCGTATCATTACCTACATTCATAACTCATGAAGAAAAGTCTACTATAATACCTATATATGTATACTTATATCTATAGTAGGTATGAACGTGTGACAGAATTGAAACCAGAATTATGGTAGATAGGGACCATCAAACTGAACAACTCTTACAATGGGACCAATTCTGCTTTTAATAATTAAATTAAGAAAAAATAAAATAATTACACAACCCACCGCACCTGTATAAAATACAAGTATACAGGTGCGGTGGGTTGGTGGTCGCCATAGAGTACATTTTAACCATGGAAAATAATAAAATTGAACAGTAAAACAAATTAGTTTCCATGTTTAAAATGTATCTGTGGTGGTCGATGACTTAGCGATCGGTCTGCTGAATGCACCGATCCGTCCGTTTTGGGTACTGAATTTTGGGTGAAGCTGAACTATTTATAGTGTATGTACGGAACCCTCTGTGGGCGAGCCCGACTCGCACTTGTCCGGTTTTTTACTAACTACCTACCTATCAGTTTACTATATGGAGCAATTTTAATAAAGAATATTGAATGAGGTTTAATTTAATCTTTAATAATATTAATAAATTCTGTTTTGTTTGCGTGCTACTTAAGTTGGCTAAATAATCTAAGTTTCTGATCCACCTACTTCTATAAGATCTCTATTTGTACCCTATTTAAAGCAAATAAAGATATTTGTATCAAAATCGGTCTATAATGTCGAAGTATGCGAACAACGATAAAAAAATATACTAGTTACAATACAATCGAATTGAGAAGCTCGTCCTTTTCTTTGAAGTCGGTTAAAAATAAGTTCATAAGTATGTAGGTAGGTAGTTTAAATGTGCGCAGCCAAATGACATTAATAACCTTAATTTTTAGGAATGCTAATATTTAAAGCAGAGTGAGTTTATATTATTTTATTAAAGACGCAGTTCAATTTAATCCGTTTATAAATTAAAAGTTCCTTCAAGCAACCAGTTGTCAATTATCATTATCAATACCATCTAAAATTATTATTAAGATATGACCATAATCACGGTACTATCTTGAAGATTCTGGTCAGATTAATTACACATCAACATCAACCTTTTAAACAGCATGAGTTTTAGTGCTTATCTAAAAATCTATCTTTGCAGAATATTTGATAAGCAAATTTTTTTTTAAATACTCAAGTTCAAGTACTTTGGAACATGAATATTGCTAAAAATTACAGTACCTAGTACCTACCTAGGTACCTAGCCATTGTTTTATTCATGCTTGTATATCGTTCTATGTGACTTTATTTCATACGTGGCGTAGTCTGTAAGTTATTTATTGTAGTAGCATCATAAAGAAGCTCGTAGTTCGTAGCAATACAAGATCTCGTAGCAATACAAGATCTCGTAGCTGCATCCACGACACACGTTCTTCGTCGTTCTTATTACTGAACAAAGAAAAAAAAATTGGTTCTTAAAATAACGTGCTGTAGCGTTTTACTAGTACAACAACTTGAACTTCTATAATCTCATATGAACACTCAAGACTTTTTAACCGACTGCGACTGCTAAAAAGTGTTATGTTTTTCAAAAGTAAAGGTACTAATTTGATTTCATGCTGAAAACCTTTTTATGTTACCCTTTTGCAGTGAAATTCACTCGAAAATCCTTCAAGTGGTTTTGAGTACTATTTATTTATACTTTATTGTACACACAAAAGAACCTACTTCATAGCGGCAAATAATATAGTTACGTACAGATAATTTTCTGTGGACCTCGTTCATGAGATGGCAAAAAGGTGTCGTCGACATTACTACAACTACAAACATTGGTTGTAGAATTCAGTATTATATTAAGGCGTATGGCGTATTATTTCCAATCATGGTCGAACCCCCAACGACAACGACCCCATAGCTGTTTTTTACGTCGGTAAACTAAACACACGAACAAACAGATGATGCATAGGTAATTGCACTAATAAAATGTTGATTGTATCATATTTCACGTCATTTTCAGAGAATGATATTTATCTACAAAGTAATCATTATCTTTGGTTTAATTATTATTGATATCAACAATTTTGTTTTTTGTACCACAGTACCTAGATGCAAATATTTCCCACCTAGCCTAGAGGTCATATTTAATCTAAGTATTAAAATTAAATATGATGCAAGATGTATGAGGCCCTAGCACTGAGTGAGAGCGTGATGATTCCTGGCATGACCACGAAGGATTTTCTTATTTTTTTGTGGTACATATTCATAAAAATAAATGTACTTTAATGTACTTTTGAACAAAAAAAATGTACTTGTCTAGTTTGGACGTTCCGGCATACCTAAAGTGGTCGTGCCCGAGACGAGTTTTCTGGCACGACCACGCTAGATTTAAGGATATTTCGATCAATTTAAGTATATTGAAGAGGTACATTTTTTTTGTTCAAAAGTACATTTATTTTTATGAATATGTACCACAAAAAAAATAAGAAAATCCTTCGTGGTCATGCCAGGAATCATCACGCGAGTGAGATATGCTTCGTTCGTGCCGACAACTGCTTTCAGATAAAATAACAAGAAATAAGTACCATTAGTAATGCCACCTTTGTGTTGAAAAAAAAGTTTTTAACCGACTTCATTGATACAAATACAAATACAAATCATTTATTTGTAAACATAGGTAAGAGGTATTACAGCTGGTGTGGAAAAATTAATTGTATCACTATGTTCGGCCATCAATAGGCGTACAAATTTTAGTTTAAAAAAAAAATAGTGCGGTCCAAGAATTATAATTATCTATCAGTCACTGACCTCCATATATTTCACACTACAAAAAAAATTTCACGTCAGTGCTATCAGTGAAATATTTAAAGATGTCAAAAAACTATACAATAAAAAAAATAAAAAGAATGATGTTAGTAAATTAATAAAAAATGTCAACAATATTAAAAAGAAAACAATCAAAAATCAGTAATTAAGATAAGTAAATAAGAATAATGTAAACATAAACGTAAATAGGAATTATATTTTATCATTAAAAAATTCTGTCAGGGTATAATAGGCGTTTCTTATTAATAAAGATGACAATTCCCTGCGAAAAGTAGCTAAGTTTGCCTCTTTCAGTTTTTTTGGTAGTTTATTAAATTCTAGGTGCCATACAGAAAAAGCTATTTCTTTTCAACGCAGTATTTCTATCCGATGCTCGTAATGTATTTCCATGACGTTTGCTCACCTTATTGGCCAGTGAATATTGTGGGAAAGAGATGCGGACTTCCCCTAACAAACATTGCAGTTTCATATATGTCAAGGGATGGTATCTTCATATTCTACTGTAAGTATCTTCAAATCGATAAAATGTTGATTGCAACTGTCCCTTCGTTTTAAGGATTTAATAGCCCTGATACATTTATTTTGGCTTTTAAATATCACTTTCTTATTAGTGCAGTTGCCCCAGAACATAATCCCGTAACGCAAGATAGAAGCGACATATCCATTATAAGCAGTTAAAACTGTCTCTATATTAGCTACTCTAGATAGAGCTCTTAGTGCATAAACAAATTTTTATACTACCTGCTCGTCAATGGCATATTATGTGTCATGCAAACCTTTCCTAAAGTAAGTCATTTTTCGAATGGGAATAATGTGATTTGAATTTGGAATGCAACCCATGTAGTCGTGCTTGATCGAGGTCGGTTTCAAAAATGTTAGGTGCAATGAGATTTTATTCAGAGTTAGGCTGTATGTTGACGACCTCCGTGGTCGAGTGGCTTTGTACACCGGTTTTCCAGGTGTCGCCATCTCTGAGGTCCCGGGTTCGATCCCCGGTTGGGTCAATTTAGAATATGAACTTTTCTATATTGGTTCAGGTCTGGGTGTTTGTGATACCACCGTTGTCTCTGATTTTCATAACACAAGTGCTTTAGCTACTTACTTTGGAATCGGAGCAATGTATGTGATGCTGTCAAATATTTATTTATTTATGTTATCATTTTCTTGCGCTGCCTACAAATTAAAAAAAAGAAAAACATGAAAACTTTTTATGAAATTCATTTTCACCCGCGCACCAAGAAGGTTTTATTCGAATGTCGAACTGACCACCACAGAATAGACGACAACTTTTTTTTTTAATAAATACTTAAGTACCTTCTTTATAACAGTCATTGGTTTCAGTTGCCTCATTATACACTACTTTAAGCCCTTATTGCATAATCTACTATTATTAATGCGTATGCACAAATCATTGGTATGACTGAGCCAATTGGTTTGAAAGTCTATGTTTAGACCTAAGAACTTTGTTTCGGCGACAGGTTCTATTGTAGTACCAATATAATAAAAGGAGGAGGTTCTCTGTTCGTCTGTATCGTCGTTTTTTTGTGTATGTTTACCGATTATTCAAAAACAGCTGGACCGATTGAAATGATTTAAACGTCATTTAATCAGGTATAATCTCAAGTTGGTCCCATTTTTTAAAATGGAAATCGGTTCAGTAGTTTTCAAGTGATCTTTAAAATACTATCATTTCGGTTACTATTACATTGATGTTTGTTCGGATATACCTAGGTACTTTGTTTATGAACCGATTTAGATGATTCTTTTTTGTTGGAAAAGGATTACTTTATGTGTAGTTTTATATGTGACATTGAAACTTGGACTTCGAAGATACACAAGGGAACTCCTCAAAATCAAATAGGATATGTGTAGTGATTAAGATAATGGTAGGCTTATGACAATCCAAAACAAAATTGGTAGGTTTTATTTATAAACTGTTTTATTTATATACCTACCACAAAAAAGTTTAAAAGAAAATCGTCTACGTTGAGAGAGACCGCTAAGTTAATGGATTTACATCTAAGCTCGTCAATGTCTAGCTATACCTAACAGTATACCTATCAGTCCAGACATGTGACGAGCTTAGATGTAAATCCATAGTAACCTTTTTTATATGGGGGCTTTAGCTTTAGCTTTTTAAACTTATTTAAAACTTACGCCATTTTGTTTTTTTTTAATTGCACCTTTTGCCCAAGGTGTACATTATTATAGTCAAAGCACCACCTCTGTATCTTTTACCGTTTCGGCAGGCAGTTGACCATCAAACGTGGCTAAGAACCATATCGATTAGATTAACTTTCAATAAAAAAAAATGCATTGAAATAGCTTGATCCGTTTAGGCACTACGAATATTCGTACAGATACACAAACATATAGGCTTCAAACTTATAACAGCCCTCTTTGCGCTGCATCGGGGGTTAAATAAAGAGCTCTTAAAGTAGCTATTACTAATAATGCAGATTTTGAATATTATTTCATGCTTTTTAGAGCTGTTTATTTTTAAAACTGTTTTTAGGGTTCCGTAGTCAACAAGGAACCCTTATAGTTTCGCCATGTCCGTCTGTCCATCTGTCTGTCGGTCCGTCCCCAGCTTAGCTCATAGACGCTTAGTACTAAAAAGTTGTGATTTGGCATGAATACACATATTAATAACACCGACAAAGTGGTTAAGTAAAATGTTGAAAAATATTTTTTTAGGTTACCTCCCCTACATGTGAAGTGGGGATGTATTTTTTTTCATATAGTGTGGAGCGTCGTTGAATATTGCGGGTTTGTGAAAACAGTTTTTTGATTGAGGCATCCGTTTCCTTAATAACTTTAAGCTTTAAAGTGTAAAATTTTGTTAGAGTCAAGTGTTCCCACCCCCTGCCAGCCAAATGGTTATTTTTTTACGTATCCCGATACGTAAAAAAATTCACGGTGGTTGTATATATGACGAAGTTAAAAGGGAAACTATCACTGCTAAATGGGCTTTACAAGTTTACGAGTAACAGTCGATCAACTTATAAAATGTACTTGGCGCAGTACAAATTCCTCACTGGGACCTACTTAAATAACTTTGTCAGGTGTGTGAAACCGGTAGTATCTACATTTAAGTATATGAACCATGATGGACTACGGAACCCTATATTGCGCGTGGCCCGACACGCACTTTGCCGGTTTTTTCAGTCTAAAGCTTTAGCATAAAAACTTAACGCGGATGGAGTCCGACAAAAACAGTTTTATTTGTACCACACTACACCACTTTCTAACACCACCTTTTTTTTTATAAACCACAATATTACATTATGATATAAGTGCGGTAAGTTGAAAATTACAGCCGAGGCAATATTGGCTACAAGAAAGCAGAGTCTGTAATTATCAAAGCGCACGTATGTCATACGACGTTTTATAACATATTTGCGAGGAAATAAATAAAACTCGGACTTTCTTAAACGAATAAATTTTTATCACTTTGTTAAAGCAGTTATAAAAATTACCATGTTTTGTTTTCACAGTGCTTTTTAGCATTGAATAGTAGCACCACAATGAGCTTGACTTATATTTTTGAGAAAGTTCCATGAAATAGGCTAAAAACACACTTTCTGAAAATGAATTTGCACCTTTGCTTGTTTTCCATATGATGAAATTTTGATACGCTTGAAAGTATCTATCGGTCGATTTTTCGGGCAAGACGCTTAGAGTAGCATTTTTCGCTGCCTCTGAGACTTCTGGCGGTGTCGAATTATTAAATGTATCATTACTGGACGACATTTTCAAATAAAAACAATACAGCGAAAAGAAAAAGCGCGCGGATAAATTTTTACTTGTTCACAAATTAGCGATGCGCGCGCATCAGCGCTTTTTCAAGGCAAAGGCATAAAAAACAGCCAGTATTACTAATAAAGTTAATTAATATTTTTGTGTTTTTGTTACAGATAAATGGTTGTAAGTAATTGTCAAAATTAATTAAATTAAAGAATTTAATAAAAAATAATGTTTTCTGCCATAAAAACTCTTTGCTAAGATTTAAAAAAGTACCGTATATCTTGATAAGCCGTGCGTTTTACATTACCATACGCACAAGTACGTAATGAGATACAATACGATATTGAAATTGGTGTAATAAGAGACTCTTTACGAGCAAATATGTTATAAACAAGTTTACAATGCAGCTTAATATGATTTAGGAACTAATTCGTCAAGCAGAAAGAAAGTTCCAATTGGTCAAGTGTGTTTTTACCGCGTGTTTTGGTTCTGATTTGTCAAGCAATGCAAAAGTAATAATTAGTCAAGTCCCAATTTTGTTTCGATTTGCCAAGCCTTATTTTTATTTCAACTGGTCAAGCCAATAAAAAGTTCTGAATTGTCAAATGTTTTTTTATACTTAAACACAATTATTAGTGTATTTGAAGGTATAATTACATAGGTGTGTATACGCCGTGCGTGAAGTATTGAAACTTGAACTAAAACCTCTTTTAAGTTTTATAATAAAAAAACTCTAGCAAAAAAAGAGATGCTAAAAATGCTCTCTGTCATTGGAATTTGTTATTGTAAAAATATAAAAACACTGTAAAACTTTATAAATTAAAAGAAATTGAACAAAAAATATATATATTTTATTTCTACGTGTACGACGTAGAAAAGGTGTGTATTCATTTTTCCATTAAAATAATGGTAAGATTATTTCACATTAGTGTCATGCATGATTAATTTACATGTGGGTAATTTTATTTTCCTTGTTGCGGTTGAATGCATTTTTACTAAGTGGGTAGGTAGTAAACAAGTTCGTCTAATAATTGTCAATGTAAGTTCTGTAGCAAATCTTGTTTGTATTATTAATAAACCATGAGTGATCAGTTATGTTTTGTGGAAAGTGAAAGATCAAAGAGAATTCTGCTTTATGATAATCACAAGTTCACATTAAATTTAAGGAACAAAAACCTCACAACGAATTGGAGGTGTACACAACGAAAAATTTGCAATGGTTCTGTGACACTTAGCCCTAATGAAAATCAAGTTTTAAGAAAATCTGATCATAAATGTTTACCACAAAATAATGAGATTGACATATGTATGCAAATGTGTAAGAAGAAAGTGAAAAAATCTTTTAAACCCGTGCAGCAATTATATGAAGATACGATTGCACCTCTTCTTGACCAAGGTATTGATTTAGTCGATAAGATACCTGAACTTAAGACAGTTAAATCAAAATTGTACAGATGGCGTTACAAAGAGCATAATTTAAAAAAAAAAGGTTTTCATTATTGGAAGAAGTGGAGATTCCGGAAAGCTTGAAGCGCAATTTGCTATGTGAAGATGGTACTGAAAACAAAATTTTGATTTTTATGACTAATAACGCTACGGCTGTTGTGCCAAAATATAAAAATTTTTTGGGTATGGCACGTTCAAAAGTGCTCCTAAACCTTTTATGCAATTATATAGTCTCCATGCGGATGTTGGTGAATCAGTAAATTTCACAAATGTGATCCCTTTAATATTTGCCCTTCTGCCCAACAAAACTGAACATACATACCTATACACGATTTCTAACACTTTTGAAAACGCACTTGCCGGAATTTCATCCAAAGTCATTTAAAATTGACTATGAACTAGCTATGTTTAACGCAATTAAAACAGTTTTCCCTGAAGCTTACACGACAGGATGTTACTTTCATTTCACAAAAGGACTTATGAAAAAAGCAAAAGAATTGAATTTTAAAAGCTCTGCTAAAAACAAGAAGTTTTTATATTTATGTCTTCAATTACCTCACCTTCCCCAGGAATATATTGCGCAAGGATGGGAAGCGATTTCCAAATCAGTTCCCGATGGAATAAACATCAGAAAATTTAAAAATATTTCATTCGTCAGTGGCTCTCTTCAAAATCGATACCAATTAGCTGCTACCTTCAAAAACACAAAACTACAAACCCTGTCGAAGGGTGGCATAGCCGCCTTAACAAAAAAAATTTTAAGAAGCCGAACTTATTATATTTTTTACAGATTATGAATACGGAATTATGCATTCAAGACTTTAAAATAAAAAGAATTAATTTAAACAAGATTCAAAAAAAACAAAAGATTGCAAAAATATTTAACTAAAGAAGGTAAAATAAGAAAAATAGTAAAAAAGTTGGTAAATGGAAATGTATCAGCTTACAAATGTTTAAATTCATTAAGAAAAATGAATTTCTATATGAACTGATTCATTTTATCCCATTTTTATTACACGAAGTATAATTACTAAAGCATTTAATAAGCGATCTAAAAATGTATGGTGCAAATATGTACTGTAAACGCCAATTAGGTAATATTGATTTATATGATTTTGTTTTCTGATTCGGTACAACAAATTGTTTATAAATAAACAGTTTTCAGGATATTATGTCTTTTACTTATTTATTTACGTTATTATTATGCAGCGAGGGGTTTAAAATGTTTTTTGAAGTAATTTTTTAGCATTTGACAATTCAGAACTTTTTATTGGCTTGACCAGTTGAAATAAAAATAAGGCTTGGCAAATCGAAACAAAATTGGGACTTGACTAATTATTACTTTTGCATTGCTTGACAAATCAGAACCAAAACACGCGGTAAAAACACACTTGACCAATTGGAACTTTCTTTCTGCTTGACGAATTAGTTCCTAAATCCTTAATAGATTTATAACATTGATATTTAATTTATGAGTACTTATTGTAAACTCAATGGTGTTGGTTACATCTTAAGATAAAACTTAAATATATAATGCGAGACTCAAATAACTAAAATTAGGTATATTTATACGACTATTTCACTTAATAAACAGGAAATAATATTTAAGTTATAAAATATGTTGGTAGAAAAAAAAACAGTAATGTGTGATTAAATTTATGCATGCGTGTACCAAATTGTATTTTGTGTGCGTGTATATGAGTGAGTGTGTGTGGGTGAAAAAAAAAATCAAATGTGTATGATAAATATTAAAAAAATATCAATAATAGTTTAATTAGACGTAGGCAGGTATTTCATTTTATGTCCAGCATTAGATCCAAAAATATCTACTGTTCTAAAAGTTTTATTAAATGAGTCATATAAGCGATGTAAAGGCGAACGAATACCACAATTTGTGCGACATTTAGGGATGGCGAATAATAATTTAGGGCGTACCGATCTAATAAGTACACGTGAAGGCACTGAATACTTTATTTGATTGATTATGTCTATACAATCATACTTGTTATTGCATAGGTTGTATAACAACATTACGTCAAGTTGGGACCGTCTGAATTTCAAGTTTAATAGCTTGAATTTTTTTAGGTGAGATACGTAAGAATCTCGCCTATGGTAACATTTATATTTGATACGACGCAAGAACTTTTTTTGTACTCTTTCAATACTGTAGTTATGTTTTTCGTAAAATGGGTTCCATATTGATACTCCGTACTCAAGTTTTGGTAGGTGTATATGAGTGGATTTCCCATTTGAAAAATTTACGCGGCACGGATGAAATCGGTAGTGTAAAACGTTACTTTACAGTTCTAATATTTTTTTCTATGTAGAAGAGGTCGTTGCCTATAAGAGGCAATAATTATTGTTTAATTTGGATTGCAGTTAGTTAGGAAAAAATAATAGTTAAGCCCCGATTTTATCATTTCGGTAGCTGTCCAGAACACTTTTTTCAGTGTAATTTCCCTCGTACAACAAAAACTATTGATTATTTGGATGTGTGGTTACTTTTATTTTAATCTTGAATAGTGAGGGTATTATCACAAAGTAATTTTATAATTATATCTACCCAGTTTAATAACTGGTATGAGTAAACGCATGTGTCCCAGAAAGTCTATTCATTTCGGTGACCTAAAGTTTATAAGGCATATTTTTGCATAGAACAACTCTAGCTCCCCCCTCATACGCTTAAAACTTGCGTACTAGTGCCGCCTAAGTACTTGTTGTGGAAGAAAGTGCGCAGCTGGCCTGCGGTTCCCGCCAAAAAAATAAGTATTGCTGTTCGGTGGTCATGGGACAACTTTGTTTTCATTTCCGTTTATGGGTATGACTCGTCTTCCAAAGAGCTAGTATATTTAATTGATTGTTCGTAAGTACGCTATTTCTACTACGTTTATTTGAGTAGTATTCATAACAATCTATATTAAATAGTTTTCTTTTTATTCCAATTTTTGTCCTTCTTTTTAATTTCGGTGTCTTCATTTCGGTTGATTCGGTGGCCTAAACTGTCAACAGAAATGATAAAAAACTAACCGAAATGATAAAAAAAAACATTTCGGTGAGTGGTGAGAATTTCGGTTCATAATTGTTTCATGTCAGTGGATTGTATTATCATTTCGG
This sequence comes from Catoptria pinella, assembly GCA_963556745.1. Classification (NCBI taxonomy): domain Eukaryota; kingdom Metazoa; phylum Arthropoda; class Insecta; order Lepidoptera; family Crambidae; genus Catoptria; species Catoptria pinella. The sequence goes on along the minus strand of OY750774.1, from coordinate 7,721,953 downwards.
CTTATTATTATTTCATTTCGGTGAAAATCCAGGCCAGCAGGTGATATTTCAAAATCTTTAAGTGTATTTTTTAATGTGTTTCTAAGGTACATGCTTTAAGCGATACTAACTTCGACCTTTTATTATTGTAACCACTACTTCATTGAAAGGGAATTATATGTTTCTTTTTATGAAAAACTGGCCAGTGACCTACATAGTCCGACATAGTGTAGTGGTTTTGACCATTTAAGTTATGGAATATAGTCCATCTGCGTCTAGGGTTGCATTGCCGTTTTCCATAACTACAAATAAAAACGCAAAATTTCTCAGATATACGATGGTTTTCAGACTTTATAATAATTTTACGTGGTCGTATCTTCTCTTTTTAGTCAGTAAACTTGGCAGAGTGGTCGTGGTCGTCATAATCCTTCAGCGGAAGTGGAAGTGACCTGCATTACTATTCATCGGCATTCTTCGCTAGTGGCTGCCTTCTTTATGCATACGTGCAAGCGGTCATCCACGGCAGCTCTGACCGTCCACCTCATTGGCAATTTACCACTTGGCTTGCTTGACCTAATCCTGCACCGCGACTCGTTCGATAGATGCACCGCCTCGCCGGGATACGTCGTGTCGTTACTACCTGTGGCTGTGGCTTTACCGTTCTTCAAATGTTTGAAGATGTGTATTACGATCTTGTCTGCATGCTGGTTGGGATGTGCCTAGACTAGACACGACAGACCGATAGACTAAACAGTTTAGTTCTCAAAAGGCTCCCAAACCCTTCATTATCTGTCTATCCTCAATCAGTGCTTAAGTAGTGTCGCTCATCTAGTGTTGCCGTTTGATGGTATCCGCGAGTGGTTCAGACTTTTTGACTGTTCCTTACCATAATTTTGGCTTGGCCCCAAAGTTGATCTGTGTTCTCCATATTCATTTCTGCATACAGAGTTGGAGTCTATGGACAGCCATAGACTCCAGGTCAGCCCCCGTTGCAGTGCTGGCGCCGCTTTGAGCTTGATGCTCAGTACTCGATTACTGATTGGTTATGTGTGTTTCTTATGAGTTTTGGAAGAAGGAAGGCAACTCCATTTCGGGTCATGTTGTCATTGCCAGAAAAGTTGATGGCGTGTGCCTCGGTGGGTAAATGACCATTCCATTCCAATGAATTTCACTAAGCCCGCAGATGTTCAGCTCACATCTGGTTATTTATTTTTCCAAGATCTTTAGTCCCGGGCTGTAGTGAGCCAAGTACATTTCAAGTAGCTATCCTCTGGATTTGCCGCATCTTAATTAAGATACAAGTAGTATTTTATTCCATGCAATACCTGATCTCTCACAACGTCATGGCCGGTATCCAATTTTCCACCGTTGCCCCGGACGCAGTACGGCGCCGGTTGCTAAACGGATTTGCATAGCCATCTTAAGATCTTTGATTGTGATTTCATGATAATTTTCTTGGGATAAGTAATAGTGCAGTGATTTTCTTTTGCCTTCTGCACCAGGTAAGTATTTAAGGAGTGATTTAGATTCTAAAGGTCACTGAAGCTTCTTCCAATTGGTTTCACGGCTGGGTGTATGGCTATGGTGTACTGCCATTGCTCGGTTGTCAGAGCCTCGTCTGTTATTCAGCAGCAACATGACGACGACTGGAAGGTTATTGCCGCAAGCTATTCGTACGAACCACCAGTGCGTGCAGATGAAGTTGACAGTAGGGTAGGGTCAGATAAAGGTGTTGTTACCGGGCCGGTTACCTTACTCACGTCTTACTCACCCATGAGGTCGTATGCATGCATGATAATGCTATCTATCATATTCGGGATTATAGGGGGATTAACAAATACCCTGTATAAGTATTGCAGTACACCTGTATATGTCTGCTTCGGTGGATTTTAATTTCGGTGTATAAGTTCTTTCATTTCGGTGACTAGTTATTTCATTTCGGTTAACGACCGTTTCATTTCGGTGACATCACATTTTTAAACACGTATATCTCATAAGTCTGTAAAGATATTTTGATGGTGTTAAATATGTGCATTAAGAGTATAAAGAAATATAATAAACCACAGTTACAATTTTAAAAAACTTTATAATAAAAAATTCAACCGAAATGAAAGAAAAAACACGACTTGTAGAAAATTGACCCATATAAGTTAATGGGTTCTTAAATTCAGTGGCAGCACGCAAAACGAAACCAAAAATAATAAAGAAAAAATAAGTATAGTAAAAAGGATGAGACTTGTAAAATTGATATATATGCGAGAAAAGGATAGATAGAATAGGTACCTACTTTAACATGACATGGATTAAATTGTTAAAAAAACGTTATTTGTACTCAACAACCTACATAAACCTTCCTTTCTTCACATGTGCGATTCTTAGAGCAAATGCTCTAAGGTGCGATATAAAGATATTGGAACATCTGTTAACATCCAACTCAGTGATAAGTGATAATACGCTTAAAATGTTGCCATTTGTTTAAAGCAAAACACATCAAAGTGGAATTCAGGATTATTCAGATATGGTTCACTAATTTAGAATGATTATGGAGATTATTATGAAAACATTGCAATAATTACTTATCAACAAATAACGGTAAACTAATTCATAACCTCCCTGACAGCGATAAATGCTAAAGAGCAATGCCGGCGTTGCTATTGCAAAGTACCAAGATACTATTTATTTATTTCATGTAACCATTTTTTATATTTATTTTATGTATTTATAGGTAGGTATACTATTTATGCATATTTTAGAATTGGGGAATAGAATTATCCGCTGCTTGCCCAGGCAGCGAGGAGAATAAACTAAAGGGAATTGGTTGGGAACCGTAATACTTATTTCAAGCATGATTTTTTTTTTTGTTGTCTATCTCTAGCGTTAACCTAATTTCAATAAGGTAGCGATTCGATTCGCTAGTTGACTAAAATCGACCACCAAGTCTTCTGCTAAGTCGACCCGTGTAAATACCACACAAGGTGTATATTCGGGCAATTTAACCGCCTCTGTGGTCTACTTCGTCTTAAACGTGTGGTTGCGATGGTTCGCCCACACGTGTAGACGCAGGGGTCCCGGGTCCAATTCCCAGGAGGGGGGTACAATTTGTACTCGGATTGGTTGGTGGTAGGGCTAATTTTAAGTCCGCCTGGCTAGTTAATCTTACCTAAGTTAGACACCATAACAACAATTTAAAAATTGTTGGGTTCCAGCAGTTAGAGGTAAGATAGTCAGTTCCCCAGTGATCAAGGATTCCCTTTCGGCCTCATCGTCACTTAACATCAGATGTGGTGAAGGCCAAGCAAGTCTAGGTATCCCGTTATAAATAAAAAAATATAAAATCGAGCAAGAAACTACTCAGCAGTTCAGCAGTGGACAGCGTTTCTTCTTCACTATTTGTGTGTTAGCAAAACCAGACCAAGACGCATTATTATAGCTGTGTAGATTGTATAATATTTAACGAACCCTGCGTATCGCATATTTGTTTTGGTAACTGTGATGATACTGACACTGCTTTTGTAGCTGATGCCTTGTTTCAATAGCGTAAAGATAATAGATAAGATAATATTGTTGCACTATGATATATTGCCTACTATTACTATGATGATATTAGTTACTAATTATACATGTTCTAGAGGTAGGATGATAATGATGACGTTATCTTTTTCTTTCTTACGCTATTCGCATCATTTGTACATCTCGTAAATTTCAGAACAATTCATACGCAAGTTTATTCAGTATAGGAATGTATTCCTGCCGATCAATAGTGCTGAGTGTGATCGTATATTGGAGCACTTCCAATTTCTTTACTGGTAGGTAGGTACTCAGAAATGAGTCATTATTGGTAGGTACTTAGTGTTTTACACGAATCGTGTGGGTTGCGGTTGCAGTGACTAATGGACGAGGGTTCAGCAATTTATTTTAGTACCCTCTTCATTCAGAGGAGGACGGAGGACTTACGGACCTAGAATTATTGAGGTTCAATATTCTATTGAAAAAAATATACAGGGTAATTGGTATACCATACAGGATTATTCCCTCTAGACTCTAGATAGAAATAGGGCACCATGTGTACAATTATTATAAAGACTGAAAACCACCATGAGGCTAAGAATTTTGGTTTTAAAATGGGATACGGCAAAGTTACTTACAACCCAGCCCCCCTAGCATGACCACTGAAACGAGATATGATATAGCGATTTATCACGTTTAACTGTTAAAAGACAATGGATTTTAACAGTTGAATGTCGATAAAACGCTATATCACGCGATATACATATATCGTGTTTGTCGTTCATGCTAGGGGGGCTAGGGCCTTATTAGGGAAAGGCGGCGAGCGCTCTTTACTACTAATTTTCATTCGACAGCATGGCTGTCCAATGAAAATATGAGCAGTAGTTGTCAGTGACACAAACATGTCTAACCCCATGGCTAAAACTAGAACCAAGATGATTATAAAGTTCTTGACTGGAACCAATTAGTATTACCAAACACCCTGGGCCCTATTTAATAACGTGACAATTTGTAAATTGTTATGACAGTTTGGTTTGCATTGCGGTGTACCTAGCTATGAGTAGTTTATTCTAATTTCAAATCGGTTGACGCAATAGATATAAAATTGTCATGACAGGTGTCAAATTGTCACGTTTATTAAATAGGCCCTGTAGTATGTAGATAGGTAATAGGTGCCAATAAAAACAAAGTGCTGTATGTAATAATAAATAATCGTAAGCACTGTGAGTAAAAAAACCTGCAACAGAAACATAGGTCGTCTATCATCGATTAGATAGATTTTAAAAAGCCTTAATAAAAAAGCTTATATACAAAAAAGTTTCTAACCCCTGTAATCAACTTGTGACATTTACAGTTCTTTGTTTACATTTTTTCCATCTAGGTAATTTTCTCCTCGACTTTTAGCTCTACTTTATTTTGTAGGCGCTAATACTGCGCCAAGTAAACTGACCGAAGAAGCGCCTAAACATTATTTTAATTAGGCACTCCTAATTACTGCTACCTACTATTATTAATAAGTAGGCGTTACATTTAACAAATCTCAAAAAGGGGGTGCTATTAAAAAAAAATAAAAAAAAAATGTTTTGGTTAATCGAAAATGTATTTTGAAAAAAAATTTTTTTGGTGTAGTTGATTTAACCGTGAAGATAGTTTAATGTGTAACGGAACGTGTCGATTTGACGTAGGAAGCGCGGGCGCGTGCGGAGTGGCGGCGGCGGCGCGGGCACGCACGTCACCGACACGCGCGCCGGCGACGCGACCGCCGCCCGCGCCGCGCGCGCGCCCGTTCAGCCGTCAGTGATAAACAAACCTCCTCGGTGCCCTCTTGTCAGACATGCCGCGAGTTTGACTTCTCGTTCGGTCACATCTAACCGTCTTCATGCATCTGTGCCTACGACCTACGCAGCACAAGTGAGCCCTATCCCAATGAAACTCTTTAATAGTGTTTCACTCGATGTTATACATGACCTCGGTGGCCTCTCGTTACAGATGTCAGCCATCACCGCAAGAAGAACGGCGGTTTTATCATATATTAGAAAATGACTGAAGGCCTCTTAGTTCAACATGACAAGCCGGTGAGTGTCCGTATGATATGTAGGTGGTATGTGCGTCCGCGCAGGCGCGGGTGGGAGCACTGCTCTGCTCGCGCCCGCCGTTGACTGACTAAGTGCCATCTACACGATTCACCATCGCAAGGTCAACTTGCTCTCGTCTCGTCACGTCACGTCACTCATGCGATTTCCTTAACGCGAAAATATTCATGACCATTCAAAACCACTACTTAATTGTTTTCCTGTTTCGACACCTAAAGTTATTTTCTAGCATTCATTGCATTATCATTACAACAATATTGCTCGAAGTTAATTCATTAAGTACCTAGGTACCTACTTACAATTAGGTTAAATGACGATCGTTCAACTGATAATGTATTTAGGTAATAAGTCAATGTCACATTAGATAGTGTTATCGTCTTCAACATTGATCAAACTAGGGAAACTATTGTAATCAAATAATTTCCAAGTTTTTATGTGCTTGTTCACTGTCTTTACTCTGAAACTAAAGTTTATAAAACAAATAAAATAATAATTACGGCTTAGAATAAATTACGGCCTATTAAAACGACCATCATCTTTTTTAAATAAAATATGTTTGTAGGCTTGGTAGTCTGCTGAATGGGGTTTTTCCATAAAGATTTCATTTACAGTATTCGACTCTTGCCATAACATCATGATCCTCAATATTAAGTACTATAAACACAGAATATATAATAGTACTAACGTCTATAAATTAGGCTAGTTTCCACCACAGAGTAATAATCATTAGGAGATGTAGACAAACAAAATGCATCGTAAAACTGTAATCTAACATCTATTGGTACTTAACGACCAACCAATGATCGTGTTTGTGTTACCCCAATGACTATAAGCATGGACCAAGGAATAAGGCCATTACTTATTTATTACACAGAATGTCCACAAACTCCTTTCAATTTCATTACTGTTATAATCAATAGATTTTTATTACTCGAGCAATGTTTCTCATTACATTTGTTACCAAGTCTTCAGAAAATCCATAGCTAGTACGATACATCATACGTGTAAAGGTATGTTAAAATTTAAATAAACACACAATACAACTTTAAAAGCAAAAGTGGGAAACTTCACTACCTGTTCACCACCGACTAGATTTCGCTTCCTTTTAGGGGAAAATCCAGAAACATTCGACACAGACTTATTATACTTAAATGAATAAAAATATCAAAAAAGTTAAGAAGTTTCTTCTATTACGGTATACGGTAGCGTAGTTACATGACAAGTTAGGCTGGCCCCAGACCTACGGTTTCATTTCTTTTTCTCCTTTGCTTTGCTGTTTTAGTTAAACAGGAATCAACTTCGTACAGTACTTCTACTTCTACAGTAATCGAACTTCGGAAAGTCTGCCAGGCTAACTAACTTTATTATTCTAATGCTTAGGAACTAAGTCACTGAATAAAAGTGTCTAGGCCGTGGAGCCCTTCGCTCTGCCGCTGGTACTTTTTAAAACTACAAGGCTGACCAACGGAAAATTATGTTATTTAAACCATGAAAACCACTACATATGGCTAAGATTTTTGAGAACCCTAGACGCAAATACTTAGACTATTGTATATAATCAATCTCATTCATGGGCAAAAGCAAAACACAATTTGGTTCTAGGGTGCCACTACCTACGCAGATAATCATAGAAAGAAAAAAAGTGTTGAGTTGGAGTTGTTTGCTTGGTACTGTTATTACCCTATCTTTCTACGATATTCAGCTTTATAAGAGTAGGTATTACTACAGAATAGATATATGTATTACCAAACACCCTGTATAAACGTGCCAAACGTATTCCACATTTTATTTTGGGGAGGCTTTATTAAGCATTAAAGTTAAAATTTACAAGCTTGCAGAAATAAAAGTTATTATTTGAAATTAAAATTGAAATTGAAAAATTAATAAGCTCACAAAAATCAATAAAAATCGTCTATTCTTTTACCCTACCACCCATTATGACGTCTTTAAGGTGACAAAAAAAATGGGCGCAAAAAAAACTTATCAGCTTTATCAGATGGATTAAAAACAACATAGGGCCCAATATGATCCCTGTGGCACGCCCATATTGATGGGGGATTCAGTTCTATTTATCACTAGTTTCTGGTTTCTATTGTACAAATAAGATTTCATAAGGCTAACTGACTTATCAGACACACCATAATGTTCTAGCTACTTTAACAGTCTGAGATGGCGCTGGCTTGCAGCGTAAGAGTTGATATACTAGAAGAAATTTGATGTCCACACTAGTGACTCGGTAGCTCAGCGGTCAGAGCATTGGACCGGATATTCAAAGGTCGCGGGTTCGAATCCCGTCCGAGAACATGATATTATTTAGTATTACGTTAATAGTGTTTGGTGATCAGCACAATCGAATGCCTTAGAAAGGTCACAAAAATGCCAATCACATCTTGCTTTCCCTCCTAAGCGTCAAGGTCAATGTAGATAATGTTTGACATTTGAGGAGCAAATTGTATCGTGTTTTGTACTTTAAGCATACCAATAATTTGGTAGCTTACCTTATGCGTTTGTAGTGTCTTGTCAAAATGTTTATTATCAACTAGTTGGGGATAACGCACAGCTCGACTAAACATGTTAACAGACATCGTCGATGTTTATTGTTGAGCGTCTGGTATTTATGTTGATTGTAGTGGAAACGCTCGGTAATAAATAAACCCAAAGTTATAAAAAACGAAGTACTTATGTGAGTACTTAAAAATGGTCTGCGATAAGTATATACTCGTATTATGGGTGGCCACTGGCCCCAAGTGTTGTTATGTCAATAATTGGATAAAAAAAACACATCCTATTATTATTATTCGTATATTTCCGACCTTGTCAATGTGATTGGATTACTTCTTGAAGATGATAATTTCATTGGTGATTTAATGTTACCACAGTGTCCGATAAACACCAATTTTGGTAAGGAAACCGGTGCCCATGGCAATGGCGCGGCGGAGCAGAAGCGCATACAAATTATACAACAGGTTTCCCATGGCAGCGCGTTCAACGTTCATTTAAAACGAGACTTGTCTAACCGCGTTCTTTGTCCAATTAAACTCCATAACATATTTTATGGTAATACGAAGTTTTATACCAAAATAAATGCTGATGCAATCGTAAGTATCTCTAATATCGCTATATGCACTGAGCAAGTAATCACTACGTTGCTATGTGATGAGAAACGAATATTAGCCAGCAATATTAACAATAAGAGTTGGTTTTTTATTTGAATTAAATACCAACTCAGTACCTACCTATAGAAATATTTCATACAGCATCGTCTTTGGACCCCGAAAATAGTATCTTTCTAATATTAAAAACAAAAATAAGAAAACAAAAATTGGGAGTTAACATATTCTAAGTGCTTAAGTTATAAGTTCATTTTATATTGTGGATGAAACAAACGTTAGGTATTACATCATCAACTCAGATATTATTAATTTTCAAGTATTACCAGCTGTGTCAATTAGTAATGGAATCGTGTCGTGATAGTCACTGCTAAATTATTTATTCCTATTTAGCATAAGAAGATATAAAAAATAACACATCAGTAAAAAATATTTTGTAAAGTACGCTATACTTAGGTACCTACCTATAAACTCGAAGGTAGATATTAGCATCATATTATTTTAATTTTGTACAGAAAACGCGATTAAAAACATAATACCTTAGTTCTTCTCGACTTAATTTGGAAATTTTGGAGTATTATTTTCTTTTCATAAATCTACAATCCTGCCATTCTCAAATGATGTGCTTACCAACGAATTCATTTTTTATTACTTAGACTAAAAAGAAATATTTACTGAGCTAAGTACCAATATTTGTGGTAAACTAATGTTATTTTATGACAGCACCCACTCTGAAGTTATCATTTTCAATGTCCAATTTTCAGACCTAAAAAATGATTTTAAACATTTCAGTAGTGGTTCAGCGCTCTCACTACTAAAACTATCGTAGGCAGAAATTCATTACTCATTGTAGAAATTACCATAATGATTACCACTATAGTTATACTTAAAGGTCATCACGATCAAAATTATCTGATGGTGGAAATTGATAAAAAAGGAAATAGTCCACTGAATAAATATTCTGTGGTAAAGTTAATAACAGCTAAGTACTACAATATTATGGTCTATTTTCAGCTCACAAAGTATTCGGTAATAACGATTTTTTTCCCTAAATACCTCTCTGGCAATGGCAACTAATCAAATCGAGAAATTACCGTGTAAAATTACTTTGCTTAATTACACATTTTCCAGTCCTTGGCTGGTTGCCGTTACTCGATTTTTCTTTATGACGGAAATAAAAATAATCAAAGTTCATAACATGTTTGAAAATTGGAAAAAACGCCCAAATACCAATTGCACAGCACTCTTCTTCTTGTTCGTTATTTATTGCAAATGGCGCTTTGAATGTGAATTTTGAGATTTTTTGAAGAAGTAGGGCACAGCTGTTTTTTTATCAGTCAAGCGAAGTCTACTAATAAGTATATTTAATTCACCTAGGTGAATTAAGTCTACGGGACTATACGGTAGGAGTTTGGCAAAGGTCACGAATCATTAGACTTTGATAGTGTTTTGATTATATCCGTGATTTTTTGTTCTATCGATAGGAGGGTGCCGAGTTCTCTTTACATAATACTAACTAGAATTTGTATCGAGTTTTAGCCACAACATAAATATCACTTAAGCGGTAGGTATATATAATTATCCACCTGTAAGAAAGGCCTGTGCCCCAGCAGTGGGGACAATAAAAAATGGCTGATGGTCAAGCAATAGGTAGGTATCCTACCCCAAATATTAAATACATAGGCAATCAATAATACTAAAGGTAATCAATATTAAAAAATGCAATAACTTTGTTTCCATTTAGGCGATTGAACTTTATTAAATGCACAATCAGCTTTTCACAAAACAAATCCGTTGGCGACGCAGTAATTTCACACCACTAATGAGAATTACTTCAGTTTACATGTAACTTTGTTACGGTTTCTGTGTCGTCGGTACAAAAAAAATATTTAAAAGGTATGTACTTACTGATTTATAATTACCTATTACGTCACACTTTCCAACAACAAGTATCAAAATTGGTTCAGTTTCATGAAAAATATTGCATTTTGTCCCGTTTTTGAGTTAAGTTTTGTTGTAAGAATTATTTTTATAATGTTGATATCGCACACATAGACTTTCGGAGATTGAGAATAAATTCTATCAAAAATATAATTAGGTGTATTTAGGTAAGTACATACCTTACATGAGAATTAAAATTTAATTTTTGAAGATCACAAAATAGAGAGATATAGGTAGGTACTCGTAAATAAATGCTCGTCTACTCCCAACCTTAGGCAACGTGTAGACTATAATAAAACAATGCACACCAAAACAAAATCTTTCTAATTCTATGCGCACTATGCAGCACCTCGGAATCCAGAAAATGTGATATCACAAAAAAGTTATTCTATGCGCACTATGCAACACCTCGGAATCCAGAAAATGTGATATCACAAAAAAGTTATTCTATGCGCACTATGCAACACCTCGGAATCCAGAAAATGTGATATCACAAAAAAGTACTTAAGTCGATCCTTTGTGCATAATTATACTTAATTCCGCGTACTATACAGTCCCAAAACCTCCAAACACAACAATCACCAAAGGTAACGTTTACTTAAACGGATTTTAAGAAGTCTACGCTATCAAGGTCGGAAACGTAAGTTTACGTATATCTATTATTTAATTGATTAAATTCTTTGTTGATTGAAATGTCGGTTTTGTGTGTTATGTAGCCCTAAAAATCTTTTTAAATAAGTAAGGCCCGGAAAATGTACATAAAATAGATGTTTTATTGTTGTCCGGCCGCATTCGGCCACTCGGGCGTTGATGAATTAATGAGCCTGGGTTAGTAAGTGAAGTTGTTTGGCAATATTGATTAAAAGCTGTAGTTAATGTAAAATGAAATCCACGTTCGAGATGTATATGTCGCAGCCAAACAGCTTAATCAGCCGTTCCATTAGCGGCCTAGCTTTTTAATTGAACAGCGCCATTCAATTAGCGCCTAGCGGCCTACGTGATATCCCGGCATTTAATTTGACGGCTAGGCAAATGAATTGGTTCACTAACGTTTAATCATTTTCCTAGCCAAGTTATTCAAAATTTCCATTTTGTATCATCAGGCGCGCTGTAGGGCGGTGCTGTCAAATCGATCAAAATCGCCATATTATAATAGACTATGGTGCGGTACATATCGCCATATTATATCGACCAGCTGTGATATATATGGTGCTTCATACATTGCGCCCCAGTTAGGTAGGAATTTATTTGTGAAAAAATATGAATAAAAGTTATTAACTTCGTGACTCTTACCTTTTAATTCTATTAAAAGTTAAAATTACATATATCAGTAAGTATTTTAGGGCTACATAACACACAAACCAAGTTATTGAAACGTTATCATTGACTATATTATCAGTTTACCAAAGCTTATCTATCAAAAGTATGCGTTATAAATACAAGCAATAACAAATGTTCTGACGTCACTTATTGAAGTAAAATACAAACAACGTTATTTTTGAAATCCTTTGTGTAGCTCCTTCCTTACTAAGTAGGTACTTTCTTTCCCTCTTGTTTTGTACTAGGCCAGTTCACGATCTGACTTTGGTGTTTGAGCTTCTCCTTCTAGTGTGAATAAATTAGGTAATTACCTAAGTATGCTACTAAACACAAATTACCGTAGACTGAAAAAGAAACAAAGAAACACAATAACCGACAGTCATTTTTCTGTTGAACTTATAACCAACACATTTTTTTATAGGCGAATGTTTACTCTACATTATCTTTTGCCAACGAACGTTTCGCCCCCTCTGGCCGCGTGGTCTGATCAATCGGACCACGTAGAACTACGAAAACTTTTCCAATTGTAAAAAAATATGGTGCTTATCAAAGACGAAATTGTGAATTATCCTGTAGGTAGTGCACTCCGAGGAAGCTTTGTGTTATTTTTTATCGCTTAATCAATATTTCCTAGCCTGTCGTTTAGTTTAATGGAGTTTTTTTGCTAAAATTGGCCACCTATCGCAAAAAAAACTCGATTCGATTCGATTTTAACAGTGTAAATTCCATAGACTTATTTATATAGTAAATTCAGTATTAAAATCGAACGTATTATTCAATATTTGGCAACCCAAAATGGACGTTAGATTGGCAAGTTTTCGCGGCTATAGGAAAATGACTTTGGACTATGAACAACCCATAGAGGAAAGTACCTAACCAAAGAGAATGTAATACACAAAGTAACCATAGAGGAAAGTATAGAAAAAAAACTTTCCTTCATGTCATAGACACTGAGCAAGTAATCACTACGTTTTAGTCATAGAGGAAAGTAAAAATATTTACAACTTTGTGATCAAATAAATCATTTCATATTTCAAGTTTCAAATATACAAAGTCGTTAAATAAAAGTGTGGTTCTATTGGATTCGATTGTAAATGGTAGGTTTATTTACATATTTTATGCTGTCCCAGGATGGGCTCAGCTACATGTCGAATAATTCTAAAAATATTCATAAGTTTACGAACTTTTAAAACTGTTGTTGTGAGGCTGGAATACCTTAAGTTTTGACCGTCTCAGCTATTTTTTGGTGGTGACTGTACTATTGGAGATCTTTAGAGGGAATGCTTCTTTTGGACATAGGGACATAGGTAGGTAGGTACTGAGTTTTTTGGACTTTCAGCGACAGTTGATTTGCTCAAAGCCCATCAACTGCAATGTTTAGACCGGATAGAGCACATCTGAATTAGGGAAGGTGTCTGCGGTAAAAATTAAGGCGTCCGCATATGAGATGATAATCTTGCAACTCGAGATTGTGAGATTTGTAAGGGATGACAGTTGATTTATGTAGACCAGAAATAGCTTGGGACCTAAAATGCTGCCTTGTGGTAGCCATACTCAACAGGGGGATCAGAGCTCACAACTCTATTGATAATTAAACGCTGAGAACGATTTGTGAGAAAACTCTGGAAACTGTTTACCCCTCATGCCAAAACGTTGCAGTTTATCGAGTAGATTTGGAACAGACGCCATGTCGAACGCCTTGACGAGATCGAGGAAGACTGAGTAACTTGTGGCCTTTATCAAGGAATTTGACACTATGGTCTGTAAGTTAATGAACGGCATCTGCGGCCGGTTTTCCGGGGTTACCTATGAATTTGCATAAAATTTTAAGCCATAAATGCATAGCATATTTTGATTTAGCCGAATGATGTATACGCATAATTTTATTTAGGCATAATAGCGTATACTTTTCTTAAGCATAATCATGTTTAAGCATTATCATGTAAAAGCATAACCATATTTAAGCACATTCATGTTTAATCATAACATTCTAAAGTGTAAAAAACGCGCATAATGATATTAAATCATATTTTTAATAGGTATACCTACATCGTTAAAGTGCGGAAAACAGTAAGTGAAATAAAGTAAATTTTACAAAAACGTCGTTTCAGGTGCTTCGCCGGCCGCTGCCGCGGCACGCTCGTTCCGCTAGCTCAGCTCACGCGTTTTTGGTCGCAGTTCTAATACCTACCTAACCCACAGATTATCCTAACCTAATAAACACTTTACTTTTTTTATGGCAGGGGGCATCGCCCCTCGAGCCCCCCTCGTCCCCCCGCTTTTGTGTGTACCCCTTTTATGTGATTACACTTTTTTGAACGATAATAAAACAAAAAATATGTAAAAATATTTATTATTATTGTTTTTGATCTTTGTCTAAATAATATTAGGCGAATAGACAATATGCCTAATAGCATCGAAAACTAAATCCATAATTAAATTAATAATTATAAAAACTATAACTTTAAAATTTATAACATGAAAAGGCATAAACTGTAGTAGCGTTAAAAGATTTTAGTTTAGTAGATCAGACTAGATATTATGGATTCTAATATTATAGACCCCTGTATGCGATACGATAAGCCTACCTTATTCACTCGTAAACAAATAACAAAGCTCGGATTAAGATTTGGTTGGTGTTGTGGTTAATTTGTCAGATGTGCGTGCGCATATGGCTGGAGGTGGGGCACGCGTGCGAGCCGCGCAACTCGGCCGCCGCAGGCCGCGCGCTGGCGCTCGACTGGCGGCTGTGGGTGCGCGGCGCGAGCGGCCGCGACATCAGCGCCTTCGTGCACAAGGTTGTCTTCTATCTGCATCCGGCTAGCGCCTTCGTCTACCCTAAAAGAGGTAAATTTAAAAGGGCTGAATATCCTTTATTATCTTTTAATAGGCACTGTGATCATCGTGCGAAGAGAACAGAGGCTGCAGACAATTAATATTGCTTAGGTACGTGACTGCAGCACAGAATACATAATAGTACACTGTAGCTATCTGTCAAGCCTGCCGTGGAATAAATATAGTTAATTAACAAACATACTGATAAGATCCAATTAAAATGTCTGCCTTTTCATTAGTCTATATAAAGTAAAAATTCTCAACTAAATATAAAACTTTTGTAACGCTCTTTGGATAACAGTGGTGGAACCGGTCGCTCGGCACCAAACGAGTTTGCCTATTTATTCGTACCAAATTATTCAATTTCGTCTACAAACAATTTCATCATAAAACACGCTCATTATCGTTATCACACGAACTCGATAGCCTGTTACGATGCCCGTATTTATCTCCGCTACTTAACTGCGAATTTAATTTATGTTTACATTTTAGTCGCTATTTGCAGTGCTCCAAGAGCCGCCGTACGAGATTCAAGAGTCGGGCAGCGTGTCCATAGACATACCGATCCACGTGTACCTGAAACACAGCAACAAGCCAAAGAAAATTCGCCTTCGGTATAGCCTGGCTATAGAGCACGAAGCTAAGAGTACCAAGGACTCACGGAGCGTGTACTACGACGTGGAGAATCCGTCGGAACAGCTGTGGCAGGCGCTGATGAGCGGCGGCGGGGAGGTGGTGGCGCGCACCGCCGCCGCCCGCCGCGCCGACACACTGGTGGTGCTGCCCGACCCCGCTCCGCGCCGCCACAAGTTCACCCAGCCGCTCCACTGCAAACACGCCCCAAGAAAATCATCCAAGCCCTACGTCCTCGAAGAAACCTGCTCCAAATGTGGCGAATCACAAGCCGATTTTAAGAAGCAGCTGCGCTCGGTGGCGATGAAGGAGGACGAGATCCAGAGGGTGTCGCAACTGTACCTCGCCTTTAGCGGGTACGAGAAATCGGGGGATGCGTTGCCGTTGCCGCCCCTTTCCGACCCCATCTACAGGCTGCCGGACCTGCCGATGTCGCTGCGGGAAGCGCTGAAAAATGCCAAAGTCGACTTCACACCACTGTGAGAGATAATTAAATTAAGACCCAATAGTAAGGTCAGTCGACTTATCCTGTGCCTTATGCCTTTTCGATGTCGTGATATCTAGTGCCATTTACGACTTTATGTTCGGTAGGTAGTTGTGTATGTTATCGATAGTGCTATTTTCATTCAATAAGTTTATTGTATGTTTGATACTGAAACGTACCGAATTGATATTACCTACTTATATTCCGTGCATGTTTCATTTTCGAAAGTATGCTGAAATTGTAATAATTTAAGTACATGTGCTGTGAGTACGATCTCATAATTGTTATCTTATTCTATAAGTAAGACGTTAACGTTTTTTGAATTTTAAGTTATTTATATAATATTAATAATTGTACCTACTAGGTATAATATTTGTAGCCATGATAGGGTATATTATATGTATTCGTATTCATACATAATTCTAATCACAACACGATTTTTCAATGAGTGTAATTACATTACTTTTGGGTAGGTACTTATTGATTTCATCATAATTGATAATTCATTCAATAATCGGATATTATAATATAATATAATAGATAATCCAACAGTGTTATTTGTAAAACACTAATAACCCTAGCAGGGGGTAGATTATCTACTAACATCATTAACAACAATGATTATTTTTACGACTTTTCAGATAAAGTTAGACAAAAATAATCGACTTTCCAAGCTCAGCGATCGAAGGTTGTATGAAAAGTATATATTTATTGTCTTTTTCGGAAAAAACGTGAAACAAACGTTGTTGTTTATGATGTTATAATCTAGCCCAGGTAAGGTTTTTAATGTTTTACGAATAACCCTGTAACTGTAAGTAGCTATAAATTGGCACAAAAGATGTAAATCTCTAATTATAACGGACGAAATTCCTTATTATGTTGCTTTGAAAATTCAAAATAACTCTATTACTTGTACTACGCGTTCACTTCATCATTGCCGCTGCCCACCCGGCCCGCTTCGTCATACCGCACCCCCTGCGCCGCCTTTCTAGTACGGCTAGCAACGCATAGCTTAATTTTTGTTTCTGTTGATTTAATCATTACGTTCGTTATTTGTGTTGTTATAATGATTAAAAGAGTGAAGTTCCTACATAATGGCGAACCTAACTTGTTATATAAATTAATGACACTCTTTGAACAAGAAAAAAATTAAAAACAGTTGAAAAACATGATTACTTTTTTGTCTACAGTACCGTTAGCTGTGACGTTCTTAATGCTCTAAGGCTGTGACGTAATAACGGTCGTCGACGGCATGCTCTAAGTCGACGGCAATCACGAAGTGAACGCGTAGTATGTGGTTTTGATTGGATAGGTACATACTATTTTTCTGTTCTGCCGCATAATATGTAAATTCAGTAAAGAAAATTGCACCGAGGAGCAAAACGCGATTACCTACCTAAATTATAAAAAGATCCATTTATATACCAATATGTTTAAATTATACATTTATGTGGCAGAAGTTAAACGCAGTATTTGGTATTACTGCGTTTTTGGTACAAAATTATGCGGCCGTGTTGCTTGTGAATTATTTACTTTTCATTCGTTTAAAACATTTTCTGAATAAATTGCGAATAATATTCCTTAAATATTCGTATTTTATGCTTTTCATTTCTAGATAACGTGAACGTGAATGTTTGTCACATCTTAATTTAAGTAATAGAATTACTTACTTATGAAATTATTTATTTTAGAGGTTTCAAATAGGTACCTATGTCACTCTTGTCTGCTCTAAGACCTACTACTACTTGGGAATCTACTCTATCGACTAACTTACATTGCTATCTTAATCGCTCATTGATACTATTCTTTGGTAAGTTTTTATTTGTGTCAAAACGACGTAGCAATGTATCACATACATCTGTCAAATCACAGTTTACATTAACTTCATTGCTTTTAGCCAATAGACCCGCCGTTGCGAGTAAATATGCGATTAATCTGGCAATGTGCATTTCATGGTAGGTACTCGGCAAACGATTCGCATAAGTTTGAATATTTTGTAAGCAATATTATTTTACATATCCGAAAAAAAGTCCACTGTGTGTGTGGCTGTGGAGTTGAACTACGAAAAGATCTTTTCTTATGTACGGCGTAAAGACGGTCTCAAGGTCAACATATACAGTCTAACGTGCCGCTGACTGTACCAAAAACGTGTTTTATTGTGCGGTGTCATAATCACGATCGTATTTTTACAAGTCTTAATGCTCTAAGTTACAAGTTATAAAAATGTACTTACACTACCTACTTAGGTACTATCGGCAATACTTCGCATATTGCATGAATGCCGCGCCGTCAGTAACATACGTTTAGTTCCTTCAAGGGCGATACGCGCGCACATGAATTTTTCTGCAAAGTGGTAAAGCACGTAGTTGCCGATCGTACTTTTAAAACCATTTTCTTTATCTTCTAACTTCGACCAAGTGGTCCATGCTTCTGATTAAATGTTGCACATCGTACCGCAAGCGTGTTTTTGTACTTAGATATTGTATGTTGTTTGTTATGTTATTAAGTAATTAATATATATTGTTAAGTTTTTAAATAAAATAAGATTAAGTATGTACCTATCTTTTTTAGTTAATTATATTACGTCCGTCGCAACCTTGTCGCAACAGCGAAATTCCTACCTCCTTAATCAAATGGCCAACACTTCATGGCCAACATTATACCATCTCTCAAAATATAACAAATGGTTTTCCACACATAGATTACGAAAGAAATTACTAATTATTAGTGACAATTTGATTTAATAATAAAACATATTTTTAGTTAACGATTTGATTTTAAAAGACGTACCTATGACAATTCTCAAAATCTGTTTATTAAATAAGACAACTAAGGATAGGCAGACTAATATAAAGTTACGTGCCGTAACGTGTCAATTCCAATAATTACATACAATACAATACATTTGTGATTTACGTGAGTTTGCGGCTCTATCGAGTAACTTACTAATCGTAATCTCCGATTGATTTGACAGATTAATGTGATACAATGCTACTTTTTTTTGGTAAGTTTTTATTTGTACCAAAACGAAGTAGCAATGGATCACATACATCTGTCAAAATACAGTTCTTTCTTCTTTTTTTTTGTTATGGCAATCTACTTTCCTCTGAAGTAATTTTTGCCAGTGTCAAGTGTTAAATAGTTCAGTGGTAGATATTGTTTAATTTTTCATTAGAATGCGGGTGCATCGCATTCCAATGCTGCTTGGAGCATTTAGCACCAAGTATATCAAGACAGTTTACTCGGTTAGTTCTGCCGAGGAAGCCACCACTTCAATAAAAGTCTCAGCTTCACACAACCAATATCGCGCCTATTTCAATTATCCCACATATTGTTCAGTTGCGTAGACACTTGTACCATATAACTGCACCAATTTTAAGACACAATATCCACTATGAATCAATTTGAAAATAATTAAAATAGACACCAAACCGAACTCGACAAAATGGCGCCAAAAACTCCAAAATACAGTTATTTTATTACCATGTTATTCCTCATGAATGCTCAGGGGCCGTACCGGCTAACGCATCGAACTTCAGAACGTCTGCCGAGCTTCAAATCAAAACAAATAAATCGAGCCTCAATCGGGCCAAATTGGCGAACCCCAATTCATGATGTCACACGAACATCGATATCTTCTAAATAACTTCGGCGAATAGTACAATACGAAACTCCTTACTTAGATTTATCTGTTTTAAGTTGAAGCTCAGCAGACCCGCCGAAGTTCGAAAAGTTAGCCGGTAGAGCCCCAGTCTGGCGGTTGAACTTGTTTACTTAATAATCTGTGATTCTCTTTGGTGTAATCTGTGATTATGTCAATTTACGTCTGTGTCAGTTGTCATTGACGTGGTCAATGTTCTGTGTTCCTAGGAAATAAATTAAAAAAAAGGAAAGAAAGAGAAATAAAGCAAAATAAAATAGGTACATGAAAAAGCGCGGGAAACTCCTAACAGGGCGGACGTTCTTTTATTTCGGAAATTTTAATTTTAATTTTTTGCTGTTATAACCGATCAGTTGAGTTGTTGTGAGGTCATAATATTTAATTAGTGTGTATTTCTATTGTATTTGTGTAATTTCTCCTGTATCTGGTAAGTTTTTTATAGTTGTTTTGTATATTATGGATATTGTATGACCGAGCCCCCTGATCAGAACGTTACATCGGGGGACTTAGGCTTCGACCTGAGTCCCCCCGTGGGTTTCAATGTTATTGTTCCCGATATGGGAAATGAAATGGACACTGATGCATCAGTAAGCAGTGTAGGTTCAGGATCTCGAAAGAGATTAAAAGTTAAGAAAGTGTGCAAACATTGCAATAAGAAAAGGAAACGGACTTCTCATCAGGGAAACAATGATCTCGATTGTCAATGTTCTGGTCACGATTCATTGTTAAACAAAAGTACTGACAGTGTTTTTATAAATCCTCAAAACATTCCTAACTCGAGTACAAATGATAATGATAAGAATATAAGTGACTCCAACTCGGTTCCACAACCAACTAATCCCACACAGGCAGTTGAATTAGGCCGTAAGCAATATGTTTCCACAGATGTGTCTCCATATTTGATCCATGTTCAAAGAACTGAAACTTCTCCTAATGATGGGAGTTATCTGCACCCAATAACTTTTGGCAATTTTCTTAAAAAAACTGACTTCAAGAATATTATACCGGGCAGCGACAAACGTATTGGCAGAAACAGATGCACTGTGTCTTTTTCTACCATTCATGATGCTAATGGCTTTATTAACAGCAACAAGTTGAAAGATTTTAAACTGCGGGCTTTCATTCCCACTTTTAATGTGACAAGATTAGGCATTGTTCGAGGAGTTCCAGCTGAATGGACTCCTGAAGAAATTAAAGAAAATGTTACAGTTCCAATTGGGTGTGGCCAGATCATTAAAATCAGGCGTCTGAATTATAAAGTGAATGTTAATGGGTCAGTGATTTGGAAACCATCTCAGTCAGTAGTTTTCACATTTGATGGACAAGTTCTTCCTAAAAGGATATATATTTGTTACAATGCATTACCAGTAGAACTGTATACCTATCCAACCATTCAATGTTATAATTGTTGCCGTTATGGGCATACTAAGTTAAATTGCCGGTCCCGTCCTAGATGCTTTAAATGTTCTCAGGAACATAAAGGTGAGAACTGTAATGTTGATGAAAGTTGTGCAGTGTGTTTAATGTGCTCTGGGTACCATTACGCCACTAGTAAAGTATGTCCCGAATTTAATCGACAAAGGGAAATTAAACTAAGTATGTCCCATAACTGCATTTCATATAACGAGGCTAGTAAACTCCACCCAGCTATATCCAAACCTTATGCTGATGTTCTTGGAACAAAACAAAACTCAGAAGATACTAACATCAATAATAGACTACCTATATCAAACTCTCAGAGTACATCATATAAAAAAACAGTTTTTATAAAACCCCGTCCTCCTCCATCATTTTCCAAAGGTTATGATCAAACAGCTCACAACAAGATTATGAATGACTACAATATGCCCTATTGTTCCACTAATGGTAGTGCTCTTAAGCAAAATAAAGATGGAAATGTAGAAAATAATACAGTTATTGACTTTATAATTTCATTTCTTAATTCTCTGTTAAATAATAATTCATTGAAACCGTCCAACGTTGCTGCAATAGTTGAAATTATCACAAATTTAATAAGTAATAATAATGGATCTAAAGGTCCTACAATGGAACTGCAGGAGTGTAATGCCTAAAAAGAGTGATTTAATTTATATTATTAATAAACATAAAATTAGTATAGTTGCTCTCTCTGAAACATGGCTGAGGTCCGGTTTTCTGTTTGGAATTCCTGGCTTCACATGTCTTAGAGAAGACCGAACCGATAATCATGGAGGAGTTGCCATTCTTGTAAAGAATACTATTTCTTTTCAACGATTGACACTTCCCTCACATAACGTAGATGATATTAATGTTATAGGTATAAAATTAGCTAGTGGTGTTTCTATTATCTCTATTTATATACCTTACCCATCTTCTAACATTTTTGATAATGAAATTGTTCCATTAATCTCAGCTATAAATAGTCCTTTTCTGTTTCTTGGTGATTTTAATTCTCACCACCGTTCATGGGGTTGTGGTACTACTGATAACAATGGTGAACATTTTTTAGATATTATTGATCAGCATAATTTATGCATTTTAAATACAGGAATACCGACTCGTCGTACTAAACCTAACGAAAATGCAAGTGCGGTTGACTTGTCTATTTGTAATCCTGGATTAGCTTCAGAGATTACTTGGTTTCGCCTTAACTCAACTTTTGGTAGTGATCATTTCCCCCTTATTATGAGTACCCCTATAAAAACTCCTTCTGGTGCTAATTACAATCCTCGCCTCAAACATAGATTAACTCAATCTGAAAAAGACTGGGAGAAATTTAAAAGTATAGTCCATGGCAAAACTAAAGACCTTCCTAACATTAGTCAGTCAGGAGTAACTTTCTGTTCTGAAGCATTGGCCAAGTGTCTTATAGAAGCAGCAGATGAAACATTTCCTAGAAAAGGTGCTTCCTCAGGGTTAATTCCTTCTCCACCTTGGTGGGACCATGAATGTACTGCGGCTATCAAAACACGTAAGGAGACTGAGGAAATATATAAGCAGGATATGTCCAATGATAATTATGAAAATCTGTGTAAAGTTATTAATAGTACCAAAAAAATTCTTAAACAGAAAAAAAGAAATGGGTGGATATCATTTTGTACATCACTTTCTCCTACAACTTGTCCGTCTGAAGTGTGGCGTAATATAAAACGCTTCAGATCAGCTTATAACTCCTCATCATCAGTAATTCTTGATCCTTCTATAGCAGATTCTTTTATGGATCATTTAGCACCACCAACTGTTGCAGAGGCATATGATTCTATTTCTTTTAACTTACCTCTAACAAAATCTTCACTTAATGATCCATTCTCCCTGTCAGAACTAAAGGGGGTGTTAGATAGTGTAAAAGATAGTTCACCTGGTGAAGATGGTATACCCTACTCATTTTTTGTTAACTTAAATGATGAAACTCTGTCCTATTACTTAAAAATTGTAAATGAGGTTATAACTACAGGGGAGGTTCCTCTTTCCTGGAGAACACAAATAGTGGTTCCAATTTTAAAACCAGGCAAGCCTTCGTGTGACCCGAAGTCGTATCGTCCAATAGCTTTGAGTTCTATTTTAAGTAAATTAGCAGAACACTTGGTTAAAAATAGACTAGAGTGGTATATTGAGAGCAATCAATTATTATCAAATAGTCAATTCGGCTTCCGGAAGGGGAAAAGCACTATAGATAGTATCAGCATTTTAACTTCTGATATCCATTTAGCCTTTTCTAAAAATAAAGTTGTTTTAGCAGCATTCTTAGATATTCATGCTGCATATGATAATGTTAATGTTTGTAAATTAATCCAAAAACTGAAAGTCCTTAATGTTTCAGAAATGCTCACGAAGTTTATATATTTTATGCTCTCTGAAAGACATATTCATTTAGATCTCCCTGATGGAACTAGGTTAACTAGAGTACTTGGCAAGGGTCTACCACAAGGTTCAGTTTTAAGTCCTTTGTTATATAACATATATGCCAGTGACTTAGAGCGTTCATTAAATAATATTCACATCCTTCAGTATGCTGATGATTTACTTTTATACTATGTTTGTCAGTCGTCTGTTGATGCTTGCCGAGTTTTAAATTTTTCTCTAACTCTGCTTAAGCAGTGGTTAGATACAAATGGATTGGAGTTATCAGTTGAAAAAAGCGGTGTATTTACTAAGAAACGAATTGCTCCAGATGTCAGTATTTTATATGATGGATCTGCTATCGAAGTTAAAGACCACGTTAAATTTCTGGGAGTAATGTTGGACTCCAAACTTTCTGGAATCCAACATTGCGAATATGTTGTTTCGAAATGCGAAAGGACTTTGAATATGATGAAGTGTCTGTCAGGGGTCTGGTGGGGTGCTCATCCATCTTCATTGAAACTAATATATAACGCTTTAATAAGGAGTATTCTTGAATACGCTACGTTTTTGCTCCAAGGAGGAAATAAAGCCGCTTTAAAAAAATTAGATGCTATTCAACACAAAGCTTTGAGATTGATCCTAGGTTCTATGAAATCTTCGCCTATCAACGCCATGCAAGTGGAATGTGTCGAACCTCCTCTTAGTCTAAGGAGACAATTTCTCAGCGATAAATTTGTATTTAAAGCTTATCAGTATTCAAATCATCCTCTGTTTCCCAAACTACAACTTTTAGAAGAATACTTAAACTCACTTAGTTATTGGAGACACAAATCCCCCATTTGTCTCTCTATAAGTTATAAAAAACTGCTTGCCCTAGAGGCTCCTATTTATCGTTCTCATGTCTTGCCGCTATTTAAAATTAGTTTAGAGTCTCTACTCTTGGAACCTAACATTTGTTATAACGTAGGTGTTAATAAAGATGACATAGAAGCAAACACTCTTTTCAACCATAATACAGATGAACATTTTGGGAAAGCAAACTTCATCTTCACAGATGCTTCAAAATCGTCTCCTTCTGAAAACGTAGGAGTAGGTGTTTTCCATGTACAGTTCAACATAGTTCAAAAAATTAAATTACCTCCTGAAGCTTCGGTATTTACAGGGGAATGTTTAGGTATCTACAAAGCTTTAGAGTATATTATTTTAATGAAACTTAAAAACACAGTTATATTTTCTGATTCCAAAAGTGCATTACAGGCCATACAAAAATTTCCCTTTAAAATGAAACCATGTTATCCAATTATATGTGATGTGAGGGAAAAGCTTTTAAAATGTACATTTTTAAATTATTCAATTACTTTAGCTTGGATTCCAAGCCATCAAGGCATCAGTGGGAATGAAAGAGCCGATCAATTAGCCAAAGAAGCGGTGAAATGTGGTGACCTACATCCCTATCTTAACTACTGTCATGATTTGATTACCTTGCCTAAGACTTATTTATTAGATTCCTGGAAACAAATCGTCGCTAAAACTTCTCTAGTTAAAGGCAGAATTTATTTTAATATTCAACTTAACATACCTCAAAAACCTTGGTTTAATCAATTAGAATGTAATAAAACTTCTGTCAGCATCATTACGCGTATGCGTCTTGGCCATGTGTGCACTCCTGCTCATTTGGCTAGGTTGCATATTGTGAACAGTGACCTGTGTGATTGTGGAACTGATGTTGGAGACCTCGACCATTTATTCTTTTCTTGCCCCCGCTATGATCATTCCATTTTCATTAACTCCCTGGCAGCACTAGATGTTCCATTTCCTACCCGCATGTCCTGCTTATTAATGCATCCATGTAAATATTATAGTGTTTTATCATCCTTTATTATTCTTAATAATATTAAGATATGATTTTTATACCTATATGTATATATTTGTATTATTTCTATATTTATTACCAATAATATTTTATCATCTCAAACCCAAACCAACTCCTCTGATCCTTCTCTTCCAAATTCCGTATTCAATTTGCTTTCTTTACCTTGTTTCCCTACCTTTGAACTTGACATTGGCAAAATAGTCAAACTTTATTGCCATAAAAAAAAAAAAAAAAAAAAAAAAAAAATAGGTACATACCTAGTTAGACAAAACAAATAAAAAAATTCGAAGAAATAAAACTCTCGTATATAACGTAAATACAAGATTATAACCTAACACCATCAAGACAAAAAAACATGGTTTGTGTGCCCTGTTTTATTATTCCTGTGCTGTTGTTTTTGTGGCATAAATTTATACAACCATACGTTCTGCGTTTCTGGAATCCATGGGCAGTTAAAGATGCTGATGGAAATGTAAAAACAGAATTTCCTTTTAAATGTGAAGGAGGTGTGTGTGCTTTTAGTAGAGGAGCAATCAATAAAGATAAAACTTCTGAACTATCCAAGGAACCCAGCAATGAAACCAAAAATGCACCTGACAACAGACTCAAGGCTGATTGATTAGATTTTTCTTAGAACCTGACTCTCCGACCAGATATAGATAGCAAATGTTATTTTAAATGTATGCATTTATTCTATTACATTTCAAATTGAATGTTTATTATTGGTTATGGATCTAGATAATTATGGTATTTATTAGTTGTCAATAATTTGATAAATTTATTTGTACAGTACAGTTTTTGTTTATTACATTTTTTGCATACCCTCCATAGTTTATTATAATACTCAATAACTCAACCCATTTTTATTTAGTAGGATATACACAAGTCTAATATACAGTGGTGTTGATTCTGTTGACACACTTTTATAAATGGACTAAAAACAAAAACAGCTTTAAAAATTAAATACCTCTAAAAGCAAGAAATAAAGCGTCTATTGAAGTCGGGTGGGGCTTTTAGAATTAAAAGAAAAGTTGTCCCACCTGACTTCAAATAGACGTGTTTTATTAATATTGATATGCGTTACTAATCATTTGAATTTTATTTCTTGCTTTTTTGAGGTATTAAATTTTTAAAGCTGTTTTTGTTTTCAGGTTTTTTATGAAGTTAGTTTTTTGTTTATTAAACAATTTTTTTGTTTTTTCCTTTTTAGTGTACCTTCTGTATTATGTCAGTAGAGGTACAGGTGCGTACTTTATGGTATCCAAAAGGAAAAAGCCAGTACCTAGGTACCGCTGTATTTCACGAGTTATGGCACATTTTTTGTGGCCCGGTTACATAACGTACAGGTACATCGCAAAGATCTTATCCATCCCATTATACAAAAAAGACTTACACTGTTGAATAATTGTTTGCTGATAAGATTTTTGAAATGAAAAAGTTTTTTGGAAGCGACATCGCCAAAAAAAGCCACTTTGAACAAATTTTGTATAATTTGTAAGTATTGTACCTAGTGATTACTCTTTGTATGTATTGGAATGTGCTAAAGGCCCTACATTTGATGCCTTATGCCCATAACGTAGTGATTACTTGATCAGTGAGTGATGCCCATTTTGTTAAGCCCTGTCAGTCAATTGGCCATCGCTCGTGCCTTGCTCGTGCGATGATGCGTGGGTCCGATGAAACTGTTCTGCGATCAAACAAACTAAATATCTACCTACTGAATGTCCTAATTGACGGTCGCGCGATCATGCAATGCGACCAAATTGTCTATAGTTTTCATCGCGCAACCATCGACGCATTGTTAAAATCCGACAATCGTACGATCAAACATACTAGTCTGAGCTAGATGTACTGAACCAAGCACAGGGGCACTAGTATTTGTTGTATTTTAATTTGGCAATCAGAAAAATATGTAATGGTAAAATCAATATGGTCTAGCCTACTTAATTATGTATTGCTGATCTTTATTTTTAATTTTCTATATTTCCGATATTATACACGATTTAACAAAATTTACATTTTGACAGCTCTTCTTTGCAAGTCGGTACCTATGTACCAAACATTGAACTATAAAAAAACGTAACTACATCAATCTTTCTTCCACACCTTTTCCCATAAATGGGTTTTTTAAGACAGATATAATCAAACGTTTCTGTTGTGATAGACAAACATTCGTAAAAATCTTCTTCATTATTCCTATTCCGTACGTTTCGTCGTCGTCGTCGAAATACTGATTGTGAAATTCACCGCGCTTATTTATGTATTTTGAGCTTTTTGAGTAAGTATATTATGTGGTCTACGTTTTTTTTTTTAATGCTATTTATGATTAAACAAATATTACTCAAAAGTAAAAATTGCATCCCTATCAAGAGCCCGAGGTGATCGCATCGCAGTCGCACGCATCGCGCTCCAAATAGGACACGTTTTCTTATCGCGCGAGCAATTTCATCGCACGATGAAATCGCAACGCATCATCGCCCGAGCGATGGCCAATTAGAACAGGGTCTAATAATTGAAAAAAAAAATACATTTGAAAGTGGCGTCGCTATACCCGAACCCGAACGAATTTGGATTCGTTTCGAGTTCGGATTCGGTTAACATCCAATTTGGTGAAGACATTTAGGATTTAACAATCTTGGTGGAATAAAAAAATACAAACCCACATACAAGAACCCTGAACACATTACCCTGTTTTTCTGGGCAGTCGGTGTAATAAAAAAAACAATTTGATATAGAATTTCACTTTATTTTCGTTATCTCATATCAGTACAGAGGCATATGTGGCTTAGCCATGTAAGCAAGCAGTAATAATGAAAGGTAGGTATGTTATTTTAACTTTTGTTGGATATAATCTGTTTTTTGCAGGCCAATAGTACCTACTATGTTTATTCTTACTTGTCCTATTTGGTAAACAATCTTCCGAACTCTTTATTGAAATAATCATTTGAATCATATGAAAGAAATTGTTAATTTATTAATGACAATTTGATATAATAAACAACTTATTTTTAAATAACGATTTAAATTTAAAAGACGTATGACAACTGTCAAAAACTGTTTACTAGATAGGACAAGTAGGGATAAACAGACTATGCGAAGATATGTGATATAAAAAATATACTGTGCGACAGACACAAATTTATTTCAGAGTGGCAAACGCAACTTATTTTAGAGCTTAAAAATTATTGTGTTGATTTTATTAATAACAATAGTCGGAATAAAAGTACGTAGACGTTTTCATGGAAATAAATGGTATATTTAAGTTACATCTAAAAAAAAACTAGTTGACTATTTCTAGAAGAGCTAGGCTTTCTGTTATTATTAATTGGTTTTAGAGGTAAGCTAAAAGAAATACCTACTATTTATATTTAATGACTATGATAAAATAGTACCTAGACTGATGATATTTCATACAAAGTTTGAACATTCAAGTCACATTATTAAAATTATGTAAAAAAAATATGATACTTAATCTAAAAATGATTCAAGTTAGCTTGAAGTACTGAAACAAAAATATTGCTTCTTCTTACATAAGGTAGGTCCAGACTTCTACTGTTAAAGTATGCAACTGAAGTCTAGTGCTTGATAGATTTATTATTTTTGACTTTCACAGATTGATAAAATGTATTTACACAGATATCCATTTGTGAATGGTGTTGAGAATTGGAATTAATGACAAAAATGTTTTATGATGAGAGGAAAATGAAAACATGAAAAGTAACAAAAAGCTGCGATTTTATTCAACCTGCCATTCTTCTCCAAATAATTTTAGGTCATTATTACCAAATTCGTACACTTTTAAGTCTCTTATACACTACCTTATACTGAAAACTTACAGTTATAATAGCTAATATGGCACACCTGCAATAAAACTTATGCAAAGAGGTAAACCAAAAACAAGAACAACAAATTTATAGACTCGGAAAACGTCACATTACATAAATTAAATTTGCAGGTGCTTTAACCATCTAAGTTTGTGTGATTAATGGCCGAATACTCAGACGATACTCAACTTTGAGGGGCGCTCAAACATCATGCTGTCTTTGTCGTATCTTTGACGTTGAATGCGCCAGGACGATGTTTGAGAGCCTCTCAAGTTGAGTGACGTTTGAGTATTCGGCCATCAGACACACAAAATGTCAACCTTTCATTAACAACAATACCAAATAAACATCTGTTCACATTCATTCACTGGTGTAGTATAATTACACATTAACTTACATCTTATTTGACATTCTTCAGTTCCACTTCAAACACTAGCGTTGAGTTCGGAGGGATAACTGGAGGAGAACCTTTGGCTCCGTATCTGCAAAATAAAACCAAGTAGGTATGAGATTAATTTACCAGTGACTTATTGTAGCTAAATAATAACATGTTTAATAATACTGACAAAGGCAGGTAAATAGGTAATAGTACATACATTACAGTCGAGAACGGCAAAATAGCATTCACATTGTCGAGGATTGTTTAATCATTAGAGGCAATGTAAATAGCTGCCCGTAGAAGGCTTGTATAGTGTTTTTCCCAAGAAATGCGAGGAAATAAAATTTTCTCACTTTAAATGAAAACTTTTAATTGGTTTGTGTGGCCAGGTGCGGGAAGTAAGTATTGAAATTCATTTCCGCATTGTTCACCAGAGCGCCACGTAAATATGGAACCTCCTGCATTTTTTTTTCAATTGTAATGGTAATATTTGAGAGCCTCTTACGCCATGGCGGGTGGGCAGACGATCTTCCTCTTGCCGCCGACCTTCATGCCCGCGATGCCCACATCCCAACCAGAGATGACCTCCTTGGCTCCCAGCTTGAACTTGAAACCGGGGCCCTTTAGACAGTTGTCGAACATTTTGTTGTTCTGCTTCAGCTTTCCTTCATAGTACACCTGTGATAAAGCTTTTTTTGAAATAAGGATAACAAACAGCATTGCACTGTAACTATATTGTATAATGGAGCACAAAGATCTGTATAGTTTTCCACATTAACAATCTAAATTTCTTTTGTGCAAAACAATCCCTTGCCTTATTTTCTGGCTAAAATCAATTTCCTTTATAATGTAAGTAGATAAGACATATTATGTTTAAAAAATAATCATTAATATTTGACATCACATACATTGTGCCGATTCCAAAGTAGCTAATGCACTTGGTTATGGAAATTAGAGACAATGGTGGAAGCTCAAACACTAGACCTGAGCCAATATAGAAAAATAAGATAATATATAATAGGTAAGCCGGGGATCGAACCCGGGACCTCAGAGATAGCGACACCTTGAAAACCAGCGTGCGAACCAATCTACCTTTTCCTGTGGCAACACCAACGGCACTGGTTGTCAAATTTGACTCCCGTATTTAAATTTGAAATAATTATATTATTAGCTTATAATTGTGGCATATTCCATTAAATCACGTAACATTTACGTATAATATTAAGTGTAGTGAATATCAACAGTGAGATATTTGTGTATTTTTTGTGTTTTGTGTCGTCTTACTACGGTCACTTTCACTTACCGGTACGTGTTATGACATTGCATTTTTATCTGTCAATCATTGTTATCTCTTTCAAAGTAGTATTATTGTTTTTATTTTTTTTTACTTAATTTGTTCAGTTTATACTCGTGAGGCTACATTTAAAGCCGACAAGTGTAGTGTTATCAGTTGGATAACCTCACAATAGTTGATTAAACATCCCCTTGGAATTTAGTACTTACAACAAACACCTTTTTATTTTCACAATGTTAACCCGTAAGGCCGCATCTCGCCAGGAGGAAACTAAACTCCATCAAACCCTACAGGAACTAAAGGCCACCAAGGAGTTGGTTAAGCAACTGCACATGGAAAGAGATGATAATGAAAAGGAATTGTTAGATGTGCTTCAAAGCAATACACAATTAAAAAAGGAAATGTCTGAGTTACATATGTCACAACAGAATATAAGTGAGGAACGGAATAGGTTACAAACTTTAATAGATGGGTTCGACCAGTGCAGAGATGAGTATGAGAAGGCCCTCAGGCTTATCTCTGGACTGGAAAAGCAGCTACATGAAGCTAATAACCGTATTTTTAAGTTAGAGTCTGAACAAACCCAAGCGGTAGCCACTCAGAACTTGAGCCTTTACGATGAGTTAGTCTGCTGTGACCCAAAACTTGTTTCTCCCTCACTTAACCATAAGCCAACTGTTACAATTGATTTAACATCTGAAGACTCAATTGATTACACTATGAGTCAGGCAATGGTTGGTTGCAGTAGGAACAAGCTGAAGAAATATGTAAAAATTAACAAGTATATTTCAAAAACAAAAAAGTTACTAAATAAGCATAAACACTTTTTTAAAAATATTAGTCACATTAGAGAACGTAGACAACTAACTGAAAAGTTGGATACATGCCAAAGTATAATCAATGAGAATAGACTTACCTATGAAAATAATATTGCTATGTTAAATACTAAAATTCACTCATTACAAGAGTCATTAACTAGGATGTCCCAAAATTATGACCGTTCCAAAAAAGAGATAGGGGAATATATACTGGCACTTAAATGTTTATCCACCCCCTCTCTGTCAGACAATCATTTGACGCATAATAATAGTAGCTCCTTAGCCTGATGCCTTGATGCTCAGGACCATTTAAAAGACCAGTCAGTGTATGAGCCCTTAATCTCCCAACATGTAAATATTTTAGATAGCACAAGTGAAAATAATTCCTTTACCAATAACAAGTGTACAAACATTAT
The DNA here is from genome assembly GCA_963556745.1 of Catoptria pinella. NCBI lineage: Eukaryota > Metazoa > Arthropoda > Insecta > Lepidoptera > Crambidae > Catoptria > Catoptria pinella. The sequence goes on along the minus strand of OY750774.1, from coordinate 7,689,964 downwards.
GTTGTGTGATGAAATTGGAAAAGATTTAGGCCACTTATTCAACAATCAATTGGGAGAAAATGTTTTAAACTATTGTATGCCGGGTGTGACCCTACATGATATTATAAAAAAAGTTGTAAATATGAACCTAAATGAAAATACCAATTTAATTATATTAATTGGCCAAAGAGGTAATGTAAACAAGAAGGATCTCATCTCATATTACAATAAGTTATGTAGTTTAAATATAAATAAAGTTGTATTGTTTACACTACCTTACAGTGATAGCTTGCCACAGGAAGAAAATAATATTAGATATAATTTAAATTTAGCACTAAGCAACATGACTTATTATAATAGTCAGAGATGTCACATAATAGACATAAATAAATTAATATTTAATTTTAAATTGACAAGAGATAAATATTATCTTCCAAATTATTTTAAAAGACAAGTAGCTTTAGCGCTATCATTTTATTTTAAAAATTTAGCCAATAAATTGGCTATAACTTCTGCTTCTATTGAGCAGAAAAATTTTGACATTTTTAATGAGACCTTGGAATCTGTTCCAAGTAATTATAATATTATTTTTACTCCTGCTCCTATTGAGCAAAAAAATGTTGACATTACAAATAACACATTGGAATTTGTTCCAAGTATTTCTTTTAATAATAATTTAAATTACATAATAAGACAATAGAGGAAGTCTCTAGCCGTGTAATGACTAAGGAAAAGTCTAAATATTTAAATATAGTTCATCAAAACATTCAGGGCTTTTCTGGCAAAGAATTAGAATTAGAACTTTTTTTAACTGAAAATAATGTTAATATTTTATGTGTCACTGAACACTGGCTTAAGAAGTATGAATTAATTACAGGATTCGAAAGTTATAAAATTGCAAGCTCATTTAGTAGGAAATCCACCACTAGAGGGGGATCCTTGATAATTTTGCAAAACAATATGAATTTTAAAGAACGTCAAGATGTGATATCCCTCTCTATTGAACAACACATTGAACTGTCATGTGTGGAATTAGATCAGTTGATAATGATTTGTGTGTATCGCCCCCCATCTGGTAATTACCCTCAATTTGAGTCCGCTATGGAGGATGCTTTAAAATTAGTCACCAAAAAGAATAAAGAAATTGTGGTGTGCGGTGATTTTAATGTAGACATCCTAAAGTCATCATCCATTGCAAGTAGATTTCTGAATTTGTTTAAGTCTTTCAATTTAGTAAACACTTTTTGTGAACCTACACGGGTCACTGTTTCATCTAAAACTTGCCTAGACAATATTTTTAGCAACTGTACTGTACTTGATAAAAGAATATTAAATTGTATTCGCTCTGACCATAGCGGACAAATAGCTTCACTTGAGCACCATCATGTTCCTCATCAGTATAATGTAATTTGCAGACCTTTAACTAAATATAAATTAGAAAATTTTCATAACAATGTCACTGCCAAAGCTCATTGCTTACCTGATAATGAGGATCCCAATACTCTTTACAATGATTTATTTAATTTAATTAAAGTAGAATTTGATAAAACATTTAAGCAAAAATCTATTAAATCAAAAGTCTTCGAAAAGAAATTCAGTGATTGGGCAACACCAGGCATTTATGTTAGCAGAAATAAGTTGTTTGAATTATATGGTCAGAAAACAATTTCAAATGATCCCGAATTTCATGAATATGTAAAAAACTATTCAAAAATGTTTAATAAAGTATGTACATTAGCAAAAGCAAAATGTATATCTACAATAATTAATCAGTCAGATAATAAAATAAAAGCCACTTGGAAAATTATAAATAAAGAGACTGGGAAAATTAAAAGTAATGACCGTGAATTCTCATTAGTATCAGACAATAAAATTATTAAGTCAGATGAAGGTGTGGCAACTATTTTCCAAGATTTCTTTTCTAAAATACCTATTGCCACTACTAGTAATTTGAATTCATCTCCCAACCTTTCTGTCTCCCTCTTGGAATCATGTGTTGATAAGTGCAATAATATATTTAAATTTAGACATATCAATAGTGATACCATCCTGAAAACATTTAATTCAATAAATATAAAAAAAACTGAAGATCTTTGGGGCATTTCAACTCACATAATTAAATCAATAATAACTTCTATTGCCCCCCATCTTGCTTTTATTTTCAATAAGTGTGTTGATGAAGGGATATTTCCAGACTTGATGAAATATGGTAAAATTATCCCTCTTTTTAAATCTGGGGACAAAAGCGATCCCGCTAACTTTAGACCCATTTCTATTTTGCCAGCACTTAGCAAAATTTTTGAGAAGATCATTTATGATCAATTATTAGCGCATTTTTTTATCAACAAACTACTTCACGAGAAACAATTTGGGTTTACTCGTGGTAGATGCACAACTGATGCTGGAATTGCACTTCTCAAACACGTCTTTGAGGCATGGGAGGGTAGACAAGATGCAATTGGTATTTTTTGTGATCTCTCTAAAGCATTTGATTGTGTCAGTCACAGTACTTTAGTACATAAATTGGAACATTATGGTGTATCAAAAAATGCAGTAAGCCTTCTGCAATCGTATCTATCGGCGAGAACTCAAAAAGTTGTTGTGAATAAAACTGAGTCTTATGAAGCACCCATTACCATGGGCGTGCCGCAAGGATCGATATTGGGTCCATTACTTTTTCTTATATATATTAATGACCTTCCTTACTATACCAAAAACTTGTGTGAAATAGTACTGTTTGCTGATGATACTTCTTTAATTTTTAAAGTCGATAGAGGATGTGATTGCAGTGACGATGTAAACAGCACTCTTTCCAAGGTGATGCATTGGTTTACCATTAATAATCTGAAGCTTAACTCTAGTAAAACTAAATGTGTCAAATTCTCACTTCCTAATGTGAGGCAGGTTCATACTACAATAAATGTAAATGGCGAAACAGTCGAATTGGTAGACTCCACAAAATTTTTAGGTATTATTATTGACTCGCGGTTGCAATGGGACCCTCATATCGATGCCTTGTCAAGTAGACTTAGTTCCGCTGCCTTTGCCGTTAAGAAAATAAGGCTTTTGACTGACATTGAAACAGCAAGATTGGTTTACTTCAGTTATTTTCATAGTCTTATGACTTACGGTTTGTTGTTGTGGGGCTCAGCTGCTAATATTAATAACATATTCATTTTACAAAAAAGGGCAGTGCGCGCTATTTACAACTTACGGTCTAGAGATACCCTTCGTGACTTATTTAAAGAAATTAAAATATTAACAGTTGCTTCCCAATTCATCTATGAAAATATAATGTATGTAAAGAAAAATTTAGATAGTTTTGTAAAGAATAGTAATGTTCATAAATTCAATACAAGAAACAAGGACAAACTTGCTGTTCCAAAGCGCAGACTGCATAAAACCGGAACCTCTTTTTTGTGTAGATGTATTACCTTTTATAATAAGATTCCACAAGAAGTTACAGAACTGCCTTTGGAAAAATTTAAAAATACTGTTAAATCCAATCTCATGAGTAAAGGCTATTACACTATTTGCGATTATTTAAAGGATAATAACGCCTGGGCATAGCTTTTGTATTTTTAATTTTTACTCTAATGTTCAGTATAGATTAAGATAAGTCCGTGGTTCTTTCGTGGGTCTAGTATAAAGTTCTGTACTATAATTTCAAGTGATTCGAGTCATCGATATATTTTTTTTTTTCTTTTCTTTTTAAGTATAGTTTGTAAGAAGTGTCCTACCTACTTAAAAAACGTATCTACAGGTTTCTTGACTCGTCGCCTTAATATGGGTAGCTTTAGTATGTCATGCTCACTTTAAACATTTCTGCGGTAGTGTCGTGTGAGGCGGGTCGTTACGTTCCCTCAAATATGGTTGAGCGAAGCGATGGCTGGTTCATGCGTCATGCTCGTGAACGGGTGCTGCCAGTGGGAATGGGTCTGCTTCTGACTACTTGTATTAAGGACGTCGCATACATATATATATATAAATGTTTAATATTATCTATATGTATGGCACTTCTTACCCAAAAGATAAAATTCATAACTACTACCTTGTTTTGGAATTTTTTTTTATTGCAATCTTTCACTTTCTATAGGCCTATAAAAAGCTTTTGGATATTAGTTTTCAATTCGATGCCTTAACACGGGTAGCCTAAGTATGTCATGCTCTCTTTAATCATTTCTATGGTGGTGTCGTGTGAGGCGGGTCGTTACGTTCCCTCAAATATGGTTGAGCGAAGCGATGGCTGGTTCATGCGTCATGCTCGTGAACGGGTGCTGCCAGTGGGAATGGGTCTGCTTCTGCCTACTTGTCTTAACGTTTATTGAATTGTATGAATAAATATATATATATTTTTTTTGTAATAGCCTAGGCTGAGCCTTAAATTTTGAATTAAGCTTGACACCTGTAATTTGATTCAGTAGAAATGAGCTAATTAAATAATGTTATTTATTTATGAATCTATGTTAATGGTAACATGTATGAATACTTTGAATGTAATGTCTGGAAACGATATACATATTTGTAAATATCGTTCCTTCTAATAAAGCTGATAAGTTTTTTGCGCCCATTTTTCTTGTCAGCTAAAAGACGTCATAATGGGTGGTAGGATAAAAGAATTGACGATTTAAAAATGCTTGTTATGTGAGCTTATTTGAATAAAGAATTTTTCAATTTCAATTTCAATTACCACGGAGATTGTCATCGTAAAAATGTTAGCATTTTGAAACGAGAAATCAAGAAGGTTGGTTTCATTAGACAACAGTGGCCATACCATAAGTTGATCCAAACTAGTTACGCCACAGTATATCCATACTGCTCACAATACGAGTGAAAGAGAGAAAACGATAGTCTACTATAACGTAAATAGTATGCATCAACTCATGGTAGGGCCACTGTTGGACTTACCATAACAACTTTTCCAGGTTTAGCCGCTGGTCCATTGCCAACCTTCACATCTTCAATTAACACTCCCCCACTGAGGGCCTTCTTCTCCTTTTTCTCAGCTTGTCCGTCTTGAGCTTCTTTCTTTCCTTCAGGCTTCTTCTTCTCAGACTTTTCCTTCTGTTCAGGTTTCTCTTTCTATAAAAAATATACACATGCACGATTAGAAAAATTACACAAATTACTCTATCTATACTAGTAGTATAATTTTTGAAACAGTAGCTGCTTTCCCCATACAAGAGAATTGGTATAGTCTGTTTTTTAGTTAGAGAGTCAAATATAACGTTTTACGGTTTTTGTTATGGGTGTGGTTTAACTGGTTAGCAAAACATTTATATTTTGGTGAGCAGAAAAATCTACTCAGTCAGGCAAAATGGTTAGGTGGTCAGCAACTTTTGGCTAGCAATTATATTTATAAATCAATCAGCAAATTAGTTTATATACTGAACTGCTCAAAATTTTATTAGCTGCAATAAGCGATCAGCGTTTAATACATTTTTGGGGAGCAATTCAGTGACCCAGGTTGAATAAAATTTTGGTAAGCAATTCTGTGACCCACGTTTAAGAGCGCGTAGACTGCACACTAGCGCCGCCATTGAAAAAACATAGTGCTTATATTAAGACCATAAATTGTGAATTATCTCTGTAGTGCACTCCGAAGAAGCTTTGTGGTACTTATTATAGCTTTAACAATATTTTCTAGCCTTTCGTTTAGTTTGATGGAGTTTTATTGCTAGTTTTCGACCAATTATATATTTTGCTGATCAATTAGATATTTTGCTCTCCAACTGTGCAATCTTCGGAGCAGTGAAAAAGGCTTAGCTGATATAGCTGACTGGTTAAACAGCAACCTTCTTACTTTAAATGTAGCAAAAACTAAATTCATATGTTTTACACCTACCCAGAGGTCCCAACCCAGAGCTGAATACCGTATTGTTATACACACATGTGTAAACTCTAATGTCCAAAACTGTGGCTGTCAAACTATAGAGAAAGTAGATAAAATCAAATACCTAGGGATAATAGTCGATCAGAGCCTTTCTTTACATTATGCTGGAAACTCGCAAGACACTACCTTTTGATAGAACTCATACACTCAGGAGACGTAAGGGTAATGTTACTCCCACACATCGCGTTCGTACGGCCTTTGCCAGGCGTCAATATTCCACGCAATCTCCTTTCATTTATAATAAGGTAAATTCTAAATTAGAAATACATCCTAAACTTAATCATGAATGTAAAAGAGTGGTTACTGATTGGCTAAAATCTTTAACGTATGAGGATGTCGAGGCTTTTCTGGTGCGTATTACCTGAAGAAGCAGACACGGACACACACACACACATACACCATGCAAACAAACACACGGATAGACTCACATTCACCCAACAAACACTATGTACATTGGTGCATTGAGTAAATATTTAAAAATTAAGTAAATACAATAAAATTGACGATTTTATGTATCTCTAGCTTTCAAAAATTTTTTATCATGTTCTTTTTGGTATTATTTTCCTTTATATAAAAGAGTAGGTAAGAGCGAGTCGTCTCCAACACAAGTATTTTATTACTTTCTGGGGATGCCTCACAAACATCATTGTAAATGGATTTTTTGGAAAATAAAAACTTTATTATTATTATTATTATTATAACTGCTTATTAAATTGCTGACGATTTTAAGATTGTTTATGTAGATCAAGATTTGCTGACCAAATATTTGTTTGCTGGCCAAATAATAAAACTATTGATTTTTATTTGCTAACCTTTTAGATTAATTGCAGATCAAAAAATTACTTACTTTCTGTTAATGCACATTTCGTTCCCTTGCAAATTATGCTTATGTAATTATTCTTTCTGTAATTTAAATTGCTTTAATTTGAAACAAAATCATAAAAAACAACATCAATCGTAATAAAATGATTCAGATAAAGCTGTCATTTTCGTCTCTCTAATAAAAAAACCAGAATATAATTTGCCGTGGCGGGACGATAGCGAAAGCGACAGACGGAAGAGGCTTCCCTGCCGGCCCTGCACTCGCAGTCACAGTAAGCATGGCTGTATCTAGAGATATTTTCAGGGGGGGCCTGGCCTCCTCTCTTTTACTGTAAAGGTTTTTAATTTTTTGGTAGTTAAAAATCTGGAGTGGGCACGCCCTCCCCTTTCCTACGCCCATGAGTAAGTACCTTAGCCTTGTCTACGCCATTCACTTTCGGCTGCTCCTTCTCCTGTTGCTTCAGCTTCTTCTTGAGCCGCCGGCGCGCCGACTTGCTGAGCTTGGTCAGGTCCGGTTGCGCTTCCTCCTTACTGGTGTCGAGACTTGTGTCTGCCTCTTCTTCCTCCTCCTCGTCGTCATCATCTTCTTTCTCCTCCTCACCTTCTTCATCTTCAGATTCCTCTTCATCACTAGAATAACATTGAACAGATAGCGTAAATACAATTTTGTCACTTATGCTCTGAAATGTTATCATTCCATTTGAAAAAATAATGCGGGGCGTTTCACATTTACGTGGTGGCTGGTTCATAACGTTCTAAATTTGAAATTCAGTGTGGAAATGAATTTTAATACTTGATTCCCACACGACTGCAGGAAGTAATATATTATTACAAATTCAAAACAATAGAACTCATTAGTTAGCGTTATTTTGTAACTTTATGGCTGCATGACTCGAGACCAGTTTAAAAATTACATCTTTACTAATTACTAAGAAAATGTTATTTCCTCGAATTTCTTGAGAAAAGTACTATACAAGCCTTGTGCAGGAAGTAATTTACATTGCTTTCTAAATTTAAAATTCAGCGCGAGAATTAATTTCAATATTTACTTCCCACACAAGTGCAGGAAATAGTATTCTAAATTCAAAACGGTAGAACTCATCTAACATTATTTTTTTACATTTTATTTTATGGTTACATGACTGGTTGTTTCAAGATTAAAGCTTGACAGTGTAAATGCAAACTTTTCGCACTCGCCTGTAATGTACTTAAAAGCCTTATAAAATTAATTAGACTTACTAGCCTTACAAAAATAATAGAACCTACTAGCTTTATGAAAATAAGAAAAAAGTAGCTAACTTTCAAAAAGTGTCTACTACTTTAAATAAATTGTTTAAGCTATTGTCATTGATAGACTGGTAGAGTATCATTAGATATTATGTAAATCCCACCTGTCACTCGCAGATGTGTTCATTTTGAATGACTCATCATTCTCATCAGTGTCAATATCTTCTCCTTCCAGGAACTTTTTAAGCTGGTCTACATGTCCATCTTCGGAATCTGAGCTGTCAGCAACTGCCTTCTTTTTGTCAACTTTTTCTTTCTAAAAAAAACATGGATGTCATTAGATAACACTATCAATATCTATTACTATAAGGCAGGACCAACATAATCAGAATAAATCAAACTTGAATAAATTCTACTACTGCCAAACATCGCAGTTCACTTTAGCTTTTAATTTGGATGAAGCAACCAAAAAACAAAGTAAACAACCATTCAATGTCATTGCTCAACGGTATCAATTTAGTTGAACCATATATTTTTCGGCATAAGCTTGAAAATTACCTTAACTTTTTTTGCTGTTGTGTCATTGCTGTTTTCTAGCTTTCTTTTGTTCTTCGCAGGCACCAAGGCGGGCGCCTCTTCTTCATCTTCTTCTTCTTCTTCTTCACCTTCTTCAGACATTTCCTCCTCAAACTCAGGATCCAAGTACCCAGTCAAATGGATATTGCATTTCCCTGAAAATTTTGAATATTAATTCATAAAATGCGAGGCGGCCACATGAGGCCGGACGACAATGAAATATCACTTTCCCGTACCTGACGGGTTAATGTAATATTCATCATCAATACAGGGAGTAGAGGAACACAAAAAAAAAAGGCAGGTGAGTTACTATTCTGGATAAGATAGCATTATAAACAAGTAGTGGACTGTGAACTTCGTATCACCTACAATCTAATGATTATAAATTTTACTTTTAAAACCAGCGCCATCTTTTTAATTAGTAAGTTAATAACAAAGCAGCTGAATACTAAAACCAAAGCAACACTACGGTCTTTTTATCATTACTAAGATCATTATTTAGACTAAAACCTCTTTATCAAAATTTAGCTGTCAAAGTAACCTGAAATGGCGATTCCTATACAAAATAGCCAATGTTCATAGTGCGTTTCATTGAATATTCGCTATTCAATAAAACACATTCTACCTACTTTCACGATAATTAATCAATCAAATGCACTGAGAAGTTTCAATTTCGACGTCGAAGTCAATCATACCAAAAGTAGCTTTCTACCACTTTTAACCGCTTAGGGGATAAATATAAAAAAATACGAAAAACATGTTCCATTGATTTTGTGAAAGAATGTCTATGCCAAATTTCAAGTCAATCGGGCCAAGGAATAGCGTTCTCCCATACAAACTTTGCCACACTGATTCACCCCTTTAGGGGTTGAATTTCGCAAAATCCCGTCTTAGAGAGCACCAACGCCCTAAAAAGAGGCCCCATGCAAAATTTGAGACTCCTAGCACTTGTAGTTTCTGAGATTTCGTGATAAGTGATTAGTGAGTTAGTGATTTTCCCATATGTAGATTGTTAGTTGCTGCTGTTTCAAATGCAATGTGAAATTAAAAAAGTTATATAACTCTTACTGGACTGATAGGAATACTGTTAACAGTATATACTTAAGTATAGCTAGACATGTGACGAGCTTAGATGTAAATCCATTAACTTAGCGGTCCCCCGACGTCTTCGATTTTTTCATCAATCTTTTATTTTTAACTTTTTAAGAGTTAGCTTTTTTGTATGGGGTTTTTTTATTAAGAGAGCTTTTTTGTGTCGGGGATTTTTTAATTTTCGTTTTTTATTCGAAGCTTTTTAAATTTAATTTTTGGTAACTATTTCTTGGCGCCATTTTGTTTTTTTAATGCACCTAACTTTTAATATCATTGAAGTAACATGGTACCAAATTTCGAATCGACTGGACATATGGAAGTTAGCAAGATCCCCTTATCAACTAGAAAAGAGCTGATGATCTTCAAATGGTTGATCAGGTCATGGTTACCTTGCTATGTTCTTTCAATGTCATTGAAGAAATACTGTACCAAATTCCGAATCGATTGGAAATATGGAAGTTAGCAAGATCCCCTCATCAAATAGAAAAGAGCTGATGACCTTCAAACGGCTGATCGGGCCATGGTTACCGTACCATGGTCTTTCAATGTCATTGAAGTATAACGGTAACCAAATTCCGAATCGATCGGACTTATGGAAGTTAGTCAGATCCCCTCATCAACTAGAAAAGAGCTGACGATCTTCAAACGGCTGAACAAATTTTCATGAAACATGACTAAGAACACTCGGGATAAAATTCTCTTTCCAAAAATAAGTAAATCAAAATCGGTTAATTCGTTTGGGAGCTACGATATCACAGATACATTAAACTTATAACACCCCTCTTTTTGCGTCGGTAAAAACTACAGCAACAATAATGTATTGAAAATAATCTGCTGATCGGCTGCGGCGGTTACTTACCTGCTCACAAGGAAGCATTCTCTTTACACGTTGTAATAACTTTATGTTACCATAATTTAGAAAGAATGTGTATTAGAAGAATACATCCACTAAAAATTGAACCAGACACCAAAGATATAATGGGTTAATGTTAGGCTATTTTATAAAATTACAGTAATTTACCGATTTTACTCCATAAATTCATAATGCAATGTATAAGCATAGCAGTGAGTGGGTGGGTGACTGATATGAAATCCAATTAAATATTATAAATACAAACCATTTGTTAAGAAGGCAATAGAGTCTCCGGCCTTAAAATACAAATCCAATGGGACTTGAACATTTTTATTCTTCTGGAGGGTGCAGACGAGGAAGTTCTTTCCATCGACCACAACCATGACCTGGCAGGGGTCATTGTCTCCCGTTGAGATGTCCATGGCAGCCTGAGATATGTGGAATGGCTTTTCCACCACTTGGGTGTACCGTTTGTTTGGTTCCATTATTAAACCTGCAAAAAAGTTACAGACTATAAGTATTTAATTATAATATACATACAGGGTGTTAGTAGTACCCTAGCCAAAACTTTCAGGGCATAGTGGACTCATGATTCTGAGTATATCGGAAGTGGAATTTTCCGTTGCAAAATTCATGAAAAGTTGAGGATTATTTATTTTTTTCTATCGCAGAGTCTGTCTTAGTTGCATAGAACCTAATTTTTTTTTATATTTAATAGCCCTTTGCATCAGACATTCCTTGTTAGTTGAGTATTTGGGCTTTGTTTATTTTTTGTAGGTCTGGTTGTGATTGAAAGCGCTTGGAGCGTTCCTGGCTGAGCTGGGCTGGCTGGAGTGATCCGGCCGCACACCCTCCATACGCAAAATAGGCGCAATAGACGTCGAGTTGCGGAAACCGCCCGTAGTGTAAGAAGAAGAAGTAGGTCTGATTGCCAGTCAGCAAAGGCCTCCTCCAACCTTTTCCATTCCTGGTCAGTCCCATCAATGTATATTTTTGAATTATGTGTCTTTACGAAAGGTAATCTGAATTTGTTTAAAAAGAAGTATGAAGTGTGTACATTTTCAACCAGATATCCAAATCAATTAGTGTTGCCATCTTGCTTAACAACGTGTTGCCGAAGGAATTGTTATCTCATGTCAATAAAATTATTCAATAAACTACCAATGGCAATGAAAGAATTACCAATGAAACAATTTAAATGTGCATTGTATCGATTACTGGCTATTTGGTTAAATGTGAGAAACTAAATCGATAAATGTTATAATCTTGTACTGACCACATTTACAGCAATAAAGAATTATTATTATTATTATATTATATTTTTTGGTTCTCCGCCACTCTGTTCCAAGTAACTTCTGCTACTTTTCTTATATCGTTGTCCCACCTCTTTTGTGGTCAACCTCTCCTTCTCTATCTCCGGGGTACCACTGCATAACAATTTTACTCCATTTATCACTTCCCCTCATCATATGGCCTGCCCATCGCCATTTGACCCTTCTTATTTTATAGGTAACATCTTGGACTTACATACATTTTACATACTTCTTTCCATTGCATGCTGGCATGTTGCTAGTTTCTTTGTATTGTTTTGTATTGAAGGCCAAGTTTGACTGCCATTAGTATAGGTAGTATGCAAGTGTAGAACAGTCTTTTTAAATGTATATCAAGCGTTTTGTCCTTTATTATTTCTTTCAAACCCCAATATCTTTTCCAGCCGTTAGTTATTCTTCTGTCGACTTCCGTTATTTATTAAGCGCACGCGCTCCCGCGATATTATCGAGCTGCAGCGAGTACATTTCGTCATGTGACTAGTGGTTCCATAGAGAAAGTTGCTTAACTCTAAAGGTAGAATCATCCTTTTATGTTTTCACTAGGGTGCTACTAACGCCCTGTATATAATTTTAGGCGTCTAGGCGCGATATATCGTTTTCTCAAAATTAACTTCTCAAAAAGTCCTTTTTTCATAATGCCTATTTCTCAAAATATCCTTTCCTTATAATGTCCTTTTCTCAAAATTACCAGCACATTACAAATTGCTAAGTTTAAGTATCTGCATTATGTGCCTAACGCAAATTAGTGCATGTAAGCTTTAATCGCACTTTGTTCAAAGTTGAGTGAATGAAAATTTGGACAATTCAAAAGTACTACCTAGTTGGTATATCTATACATATATAAAAATGAATGAATGGTTGGACCGGTTTCGCTAATCCTTTTTTTGTTGTGTTTGTTATTATCAAGAGTATTATTATCACAATTTTCATAATTTTTTCTTTCATAAGAACCTTTCTTATGAAAGAAAGGAATTAGAAAATTTAAGAATATTAAATTATTTCTAATGTAACCATAGCGCTTTTGACAATTTGAACTTTTTTATTTTAACCTTTTTTGACAATTTAAACTGTTAAATGTAACTTTATGGCGTTCGACATAACATTGACAGAATGTGCTGCAAATATCGTCAAAGAGGATGAAAAAATAAATATCTTTTAAAACAGATGCTTCGGTTGTAAAATAATTAATTTATCGCCAATTATAACCAAATTCATAGTTAAACATATGCTATATAGGTGCCTTTTAAAACGGTGATTCTATGTTTCTGTCAACCAAATCAAAGTCAAATTGACATTTTGTTTTCTTATTTTTGAAAATATGTGGTAATATTCGGCAATCTTTTCACATTTATTTCATAGTGACAATTCTGCCCTCAGAGGGCCATCTGAAGATTCAGGATAAAGGAACGTTTTAGATGAGTCATTGTTTCCATATCAAAAATATTCATAATTAAATGATTCTTTTACTACATGCACTAAAAATAAGACAGAACTTGAATCTATACTATATATGCTATATTTTAAAATATTTTAAGACACATTTCAATCATATAAAATTTAAGCAATTTTCTATGGAATCTGCCGGTTCCCATTTTGAGAAAGAAGGCCATTTTGGCATTATGCACCTAGAGGATTATAGGAAGATTACTTTAAGTCAATATTATTTCAACAATAAAATCAAAATATATTCTATATCCATGAAATATTGTTAATTCCTACTCACACACCAATTCTTGCTTTGAAATGAGAACTGGATAAATAGATTTAACGTAAAATATTTGACATTCAAGTACAATTAAGTTCACATTATAAGCTAGAAGATAGGTTAAGCATGGGGCTGCCATCCATCCAGGTTGCCCCGGATTTGTCCTAGTTTGTGCCCTACAAATAAGTCTGGGGAGCGTCCGGGCGGGGTTATTAAACGGGGACACTATTTGTGTTAGGGGAAAAGGTGTTGGGTTTTTATTTTATTGTAAAAAATTTTTTCAAGTGCGTCCAGGTTAAATTCTTGATTTCACTCATGTCTGGGGTTTTTGAAATATTTGTCCGGTTTCCGTAATTTAAGTGATGGCAGGCCTAGTTAAGCATGTCCATGATATAGGTAACCCAGACTTGCCTTCCACCGCTTACACGTAATGATAAGATACAAAAGCGACTTATGGCACACGGTACAATACGTACAGCAATAACTGCATGTTTTGCTTAGCTTTTATGAGTGAATTCGACATCAACACAAACGGTTTATAGTATGATTAAGAATTTTCCGCAACTGCAGATTTATATCAGTGAAAACATCAATAAATTTAAAATAGATGTAAAAACCGGTAACACGTGGTTATGATTTGCCGGTTACACTCACTTACCCCAAAACATTTTGGTGATTTAATTTTCTTACGAACTACAATACAAATCCACAAAAGGTTCGATGGAATTTTCCAAAAATTTTATTTTCACAAACGTTAGATGTATTCTTTCATCACATCCGAACAATGAGAACAAAATTGCACATGTGGAGTGGGAGAGGAGTGGAAGACACGGCAAATGGCGGCAAAATCCAAAATATTTTTTTAATCACAGAACAATATACAGGGGCTCTATCGGATAAAAACATTGAAGTTCATGTTAACTGTGTTTTGAAAGATGTATGTAATACATTGCTACTTCGTTTTGGCACAAATAAAAACTTACCAAATAAAAGTAGCAATGTATTACATACATCTGTCAAAACACAGTTAACATGAACTTTCAACGTTTTTAGCCGATACCACCGCAGTTCTTGAGTGTTGGTTTCTTTAATCTTGTTTAATATAAGGCACTGAAGCCAAATCTCAGAATAATATAGTCCTAGGGGAATATACTCCAAATCAACCAAAATCCTCCACAGATCCTCAAGGGTGCGTTCCGTCGTTTCGCTCGAGTGCACTCGAGCGCGCTCAGGTGCGCACTCTGGTGTGCGTACACCAAGTGTGCGTTCGTCGTTTTGGGTGTAGTTGTTTGGGTAAAGTTTAACTCGTTTGAGTTGCAACCAAGCCACAGAACGAACGAGTTGTTTTTATAACCTAAAAGAACTTTAGATGTCATTAAGTACAAAGTTTTCGTTTTCTATTATGGAATACGGATAATTTAAACATTCCTATAAACAAAATCGCAAGCATGAACTTTTAGACACAAAAACATCTAAATACAAAATAAGGTCAAATTACATTGACATGATGACAAAAGATAAACGTCAGAGCGTTTTTCAACGACCGATTTAGGTGGTTGTTTGGTTGCTACACTCTGAACCACGGAACGGGTGAAATTACGCTCTGACAGCTGTCAGAGTAAAATTTCACCGAGCCACTGAACGGTCAGAGTGCGCACCCGAGCGCGCTCGAGTGCACTCGTACGAAGCGACTGAACGCACCCCTAGTATACCATATTTTTAGGCTGACCACAAACACTTAAACATGAATAAATTTATGTCTTAACGGGCTACTCAAAGCCCTTGCAGGGCCGATATTGGGCCCTGCTTGCAGTGCTACTTTGTGTAGGCTTGCAATGGCCCTGCAAGCAGGGCTTTGTTTACAGGGCCAATCGTACAATCGTATTGAGGCTGTGGTCTAGTTCTAGCTAACTAATCTGTGAGAGAGTTTTTTTGCGCCATTTTGTCGAGTTCGTTTTGGTGTCTATTTTAATTATTTTCAAATTGATTCATAGTGGATATTGTGTCTTAAAATTGGTGCAGTTATATGGTACAAGTGTCTACGCAACTGAACAATATGTGGGATCATTGAAGTAGGCGCGATCTTGGTTGTGTGAAGCTGAGACTTTTATTGAAGTGGTGGCTTCCTCGGCAGAACTAACCGAGTAAACAGTCTTGATATACTTGGTGCCAAATGCTCCAAGCAGCATTGGAATGCGATGCACCCGCATTCTAATGAAAAATTTATATATTTCTACCACTGAACTATTTAAATTCAAGAACTGGCAGTATGGCTTAGACCTTCGCCTGTCCTGAAAATAACGATTATAACTACTACTACTATTACTACTAATCTGTGAGAAGTGTGAGAGAGATTCTTTTTGTCACTGTCATTGAGCGAGAATATTGTTTCAGCCATGGTAAAATAAATTCATTACTTGCAAAATCTCTTAATATCTATGTAATCTCAAATGATTGTAACGTTCAGTTACCTAAATTGTTGTTCTAACCAAAAATTTGATTCTCTGGGGACGATATTTTTACATTTAACTTTTAACCTTCCAGGGTCGTGTCAGGACTAAAACCGTCAAGAAAGCTGCGAAAATCATTATTGAGAAATATTATACCCGGTTAACTCTTGATTTTGATACCAACAAGAGAATATGCGAGGAAATTGCTATAATTCCAACGAAACCACTTCGTAACAAAATAGCCGGGTAAGTATTATTACCAATTTTTATTAAAATTGCTTTTTAAAGTTATTATCGCGCCCGCTCAGCTAATCAAGATTAATACAGTTCACTTCGATTATTTTAAGACGATACCAACAATACTGTTTTAAGTGAAATCGTGGTTAGAGAGTTGGTTCTAATTACTTCAGCAACTTGACAGATGTTTTGTTTACATACTATTCTGAAAGATTTTGGCTTAATCATCACATCACTACATATTATAAAACAACGTCCTCCACCGCGTCTGTCTGTTCGCGATATACTCAGAAACTACTGCATGGATTTTAATGAATTTAAATTTCATGAATAGATAAAGTGATTCATGAGGAAGGCTTAGGTATATAATTTGTCAAGGTTTTGTGTAAAGATTATTGTTAGAAGTATCGGAAAAAGTCAAGCGGTCTGAAACAGATTTTTGGAGCGAACGGAGGTGACAACTGGGAGGTATTTGTATTCTTGGGTGTTGTTGGAAGGTCACTATTGGCAAAAAAACGAGGAACCGAAATGAAGTGAGGGTGGCTCGCTAGTTTAATACTAGAAATAATATGTTCTATTAGCCTGATTCCTTACTTGTCGTATTTGGTAAACTATCTTCACCCAATTCTTTATTATTGAAAAAAACCAGTTAAAAATATAACGAATGGTTTTCTACACATAGATTACAAAACAAATCACTGACAGTAATAAGACAACATATTTTTAAATAATGATTTAAATTTAAAAGACGTATGACAGCTGTCAATAGTTGTTTATTAAATAGAAAAAGTAATGATAAACAGACAATATTAATAAACATTCAAATAAATTATCAAATTATCTTTCCCACACAGTTTTGCTACACATTTGATGAGGCGTCTCAGACACTCACAGGTGCGTGGTATTTCCATCAAGCTGCAGGAGGAAGAGCGAGAACGGCGTGATAACTATGTTCCAGAGGTATCTGCCCTTGAGCATGATATTATTGAAGTAGATCCCGACACTAAGGACATGTTGAAGATGCTGGACTTTAACAACATCAATGGCTTACAGTTGACTCAGCCTGCCACTCAAGGAGGATATGGTGGCAGACGTAATTAATAAAACAAGTTATTAAGGAAAACTTGTTTCATTTTTCTCATTCATAATCATTTTTAGTCAATATTTAGAAAAGATTGAGCTAGGGCATAAAAGATACAGGCCTCGTCACAGATCTTGAGCGGTGAGATAAATTGGAGGAGTGTGTTACAGTTGTGAACGTGAAGTTGACATTTGCGGTAGTATGCACTTTAAGTTTTTGTTTTTTATGGGATCCTTATAATCTCAAATTACCATTTTTTTTTCATATACAGAATTTATTATTATGTATCTATAAAGTTATTTGTATTATTGTATGTAAGGGTTATTTATATTATTATTAAATATAACACGTAACTTTTCTTCGGCACATTTTTTGGTTACAAAAAATCAAACGTAATAAAATTATAAATGTTCATTACAAAAAATATAATTACGTCGAGCGGTCGAGCGTGCTACCATGCATGCATCACTAGGTATGCGCTTGCGGGACGAAGTCTGACAACAAGCCAATCTGCGCTTATGTCACTAGAGCCGCCAGAAGAGCAGATATGTACTTAGGTATCCACCCGCGTACCCCCCTCGGTTATCCCAGTCGCCACTACTGGGGGCGACTAAGAATTTTTGTTTAAAAATTTCCCGTTCGACACAAGTGGTGGCGACTGGTAATTATGAACTTATAAAGCCTATACTATTTTTTTGACGTTTTTTTTATCTCAAGCTTAATAGTCAAATATCTCAAATAATTTATACTTACTCAATATCGATGAGACCATGATTTTTTTATTTGGCTCGTACGATTTGTACATTGCCAATGTCGAGTAAAAATTTGGGAAACGGAATATAGGAAAGAGTGGAATAGGTAGGTTAACGGAATTTAGGTGGGATCAGGAAAACTTTTTACATAAATAGGTAGGATATAGTTTAGAGTTGAATATTGTTACGGATGAGGAAGGATATTATACATTTATATACATTGCGATCATTAGAAGATAATAGAGTTACAATACTAAGCAGCATAAAATATAGACAGAAATCAAATTCGTCAAAAACAAAAAAAATATGTTGTCACTTTTCTTGTCTTATCACTATCAGTGCATTCGCAACAATGTCAACAATACATATATGCACATACACACAAACCAATTACCAAAATAGAAATAGAAATTTTATTAAATAAATCAGTAGGGGCAATGGGAAATTTTTATAAGCAAAATCCCAGTAGCCACCATTGGTGGTGTACGTCTTTATCGTTCTGTTTCAAATAAGTAAATGATGAAATGAAAGGGAAACTAGTATGTCTCTGGTCAGGACTTAGAATGCTCTAAGGGTCAGGAACGCCTTCTACCAGCATTTAAGGATACCTATTAAAGATTTTCTAAAATGTCCACGCGAACGAAGTCGCGGGCAAAAGCTAATTTTGAGCATATTGAGGATGCATTCCGATTCAGACTAAAATCAATTTTAGTGCTGACAGCGATAACAGGCGTACCGATTCAGATGTCGCGCTTTACCAGTTGGGACAACGATAGGTAAATTCAATATATAGGCAGTTCAATATACAAGGTGTTACAAAAATACTTAAATTAGGGGTTTTTTTGTAACACCTTGTATAAGTCCTGCTTTAAGAGCTCATAGTAAGCCCCCTGTCAACGATTCAGAACGCTTGTGGACGCGCTCATAACGCTCACTGATAACCTCAAATTCCGAACTTTTTATTTTATATAGAGTTCTTTAGAATGGATAATATCTTCGATTATTACTTCCTCCTGAGAATACTTCCATGGTATGCGGCACGAATTTACTAAACAAAACAAACTAGTGTCAGTTTTGACAGGACACTCACAGTGATATCATTCGGAGTTCGGAGCATGAGTGGATTGGGCGGCGTAAGCGCAAGATGGCGGAGATTATGACGCAATCAGTGACGTCACATGGGCTGTCGTTATCGCGATTCGCGCTTACGGTGATTCGGTACGAAAATCAGCGCGATGATATCGCTGACAGCTTGACTCGGAATGCACCCTTACTAATTTTAGAATCTGTGGTCATTAATTTACTCTTTGAGTTTGATATTGGATGGCTACTTTTGATTTTGAGTTTTTGACTAAATTTGTATAGCTTGATGTGGCTTGAATTAATACATAGTTCATCAATTGTATGAATTAAAATACATTCTTATTTCACGTGTAATATTAAACACCTAGTATGAATAATGGAATGTTCACATTTGTTTGATAACGTCAAGGCGGAGAGCATTCTCGACACCGCAATCACAAAGGACTTCAGTTGTTCAGGTATTTCTTGCGTATCCTGTAAATAATAAGTGTTGCTTACACAGTTCAATGATTGAAAATATGTAGTGCGAATACAAGTTCTATTTGCATCATAAGGTTAGTTGAGAAAAATCAATACAATGAACTCTAATAATCAGCTGTTCGAGGGGCGCGGAGAGGGGAGTCTGCATGGATGACCGTGACTGATGTTGCGTTGCGTTTCGCGATTTTGACGCGTTGCTATAGTAGAAACGAGCCTTAAGACAGGCGTCGGCTTTTTTTTGACTACTTACTTGCCTACGAAATACCAGAGGAGAACAACGAAAAAACTTGATCAACACGACTGACGAAGTTCTCATTATATTATTGTAACCTGCTTGTAGACGCGCAGTTCTTTAAGCATTCGCCGCAAGCAAGTCTCTTTAATTGCCTCTTGTTTGCACTTTGTCAACTGATAATAGAACACTATTTCTGCTGACAGTAATAGTTATATTATGTATCTATAGTCATGATGATGAGCATTGAAATTTACACATCAAAGAGATAGATAAAACTATTTCATACTATGTTAATGAATAACTTCTATGACACCTTCCACATCACATCAGAACCTACTGACCGACTGTTTGACCGAAAAGCCATAACCATACATGAAGGAAAGTGTTACAAATTGCCTCTTTAATCCAATATCAATTTTGTGACAAACACCTCTAAAAGATGTTATAAACAATTTATTATTTAAATATAAAGAAAATATAAACTAACTGCCTTTCAGAATGTGGAGTCAAAGAGCAGAGTTGGTTATGTCTGCAATGTGGGGTAGTGAATTGTGGTCGCTACCTCAATGGCCATGCAAAGCTTCATGCAGAGACTGAAGATCACCAAATTTGCATGAGTTGTGATGTTTATTCAGTTTACTGGTAAATGTATTTTAATTCTTGATATATTTTCCTGCAAATGCCTCAGTAAATGAATAAAAGTGGGTGTGTGCAGTCCATAGGGTGCAATATTGTAGTGCTTGCTCTAGTACGTATTACATATACCACACCTTAGTGGGTAGAATTAAATTTCTCATTCTGTACAATATTCATGAATTGATCCTCAAGTAAAACACATATTTTAAATTTTTAGCTACAAATGTGATGATTATGTTTCAAATGACACAGAGAATAATTCTGTCAATAAAATAAGGCAAAGTATAATGCAGAGTACTAGTGATGAAACAGGAACCAGTGTGTTAGAGCAGGTTGATGAAAACAGTAAAGATGGAAGTGATGCCAGTAGCATTTCAACTGCAAAATCCTTAACAAATGTAAATGAAAAAGCAACTCCATCATCAAATACCAATCAGGAGGAGATGAGAGCTGCTGAGGTCTCTCTTGGTAGCAACTTTGGCAATACACCCAGAACTCCAACAGATTCTATTCCAGAAACTAGTGAAAATAAAACTTCAAGAATCACTAAGGTAAATATTTACTATAAATAACCTAAATAATGATTTTGATATAAACACAACACACGCATAAAGTGCATTTTTGTGACTTTGCACTTTGTCTGCATGTGGAAAAAATTACATCATAGTCATTAAATACAACATGTATAATAATACTTTCGGATGATAATAATGAAGCAAACTACATCCGTTTCGTCCTGTACTGGATGGTCCCCCAACTGCAAATTTTCACATTTGCACTGTGTTCACTCAAAGCATGGGCTCTCAACCAGAAGGGCCTGGAGTTACCCAAAGATGGGCGCGGCAAGCTGCTTCAAATAAACTATAAATAGTAAATACTGTTTAAAAATCAGTTGGGGGCGCATAGGGTAAAAGTTGGGAACCCCTGGCTTTAATTAAATATGGCATAATCTCTTAGACAAATAATGGGGCATGCATATTTGTTTCTTTTAGTTATGATCAAAAGAAAGTTTTTTTTGTCTGATAATGTTTTATTATGTTACAGAACTCTGAAGAACCTATTAGAAGTCTAAGGCCTCGTTCACGCAAAAGATCTCACTCCGAAGACAGTAGTTCAGCTGAGAATAATTCTGCACCATCATCTAGGAATAAAAAAAACTCTCCATGCAATGGAAAGAGTCAAAGAGAAAAGAAAATCGTAGGATTAAAGAATTTAGGCAATACTTGTTTCATGAATGCTGTCTTGCAAAGTCTGAACAATATTCAAGAGTTTAGTTGCTACTTTAGCCAGTTACCGTCGTTAGAGATGAAGACTAACGGGCGAAAAGTTTACCACTCCAGAAGTTACACCAGGCAGGAAATGCATGATGTGGTTATGGCTGAGGAGCTTCGTAAGGTAACTGTTTTATTTCACTTATACGGGGTGTGCCCAAAACATTTCCACATGAAGGGAAAGTATCTTAAATATTGAAGTTAGGAAATTTTACTGAAAAAAGACTTCATTTTGATTAAAAAAAAGTTGGAACTGCATTGAAAGATTTTTGTTAAATCACCTTAACCAGGAATCGAACCCACCAAATGTAAATTTTATTTTTACGATACCAATTAAAAGGGTTACTCATTAGGATTATTTTTTCTTGAGTAACACAGCATCTTAAATAAAAGAAAGACCATGAAATTTAACATTTAATAAATATATATTGTACTTGGTACTATTAGTTATTCTGTGGTATTGTATCAATTTGTATAGTACCGAATGTGATTTTGAAAAAATCTTTGAATGTAGTTCCCATTATAAAAATAAAAAAAATTTTTCTTTCATGAACATTTCTTATCTTCAATATTTAAGTTACTTTCTCTCCGTGTGGCAAAGATTTGGGTCTAACATGGTTCAAGAATAAGTAAAGCAATACAACACATGTAATCTTTTAACAATAATATATTTTGGCAGGTGCTTATCAACTTGAACACAGGCGGCTGCGGGTCGAAGGGCGCTATCTCGCCCGAGTGCTTATTTCTCGTCATTTGGAAAGTGGTGCCCAGATTCCGGGGTTACCAGCAACAAGACGCCCACGAATTCTTGCGTTATATGCTTGACAGGTATCATATTAAATTTTTTTTCGTTTTCGTATTTTGGCGTGAGTATAATCGGGCGACCGAATGAGTGTAAAGAACCAAGTGTAAACGCGTCATTTACTGTGCATATGCAAAAGTAGTGCTGTTGATGGTTAGTTGGTGGCGTATTAATTACGTCAAAAAAAAGTGGAACGGGTGGTAGGAAAATATAGAAATATAGACGAATTAAAAGCGCTTATTAATTACTAAGTTTATTTGAATAAAGCTATTTTTTACATGGATTTTGACTTCAAATAAAATATTTTTCGTGTTTAATACTTACATGTGACCACCACATTTTAACCGACTTAAAAAAGGGAGGTTTTCAAGTCGACGATATTTTTTTTTTATGTATGTTTAACCATAACTTCACCAGTTGTTAAGCGATTTCAATAAATATTTTTTCATCTGAAAGAACATAGTTCATGTGTGGTCCCATAAAAAAATTAGAATTACTTGGCTAGCAGTTTCTTCATAATCCTGAAAAATATCAATTATTTAGCATACCATCGCACGACTTTTTACAGATTTTCAGACATAGGTAACTTCTTTTTCTAAGCTCTAGTCTAGACTCTAGAATCTTACTAGAATCACAATATTACAGTAAAAAAATCTAACCTGGTAACTAACATCTCTTTTAGCCTCGCCACACATCGCACATGCTAACACTTCGCACATGCCTGCGTCGACACGTTATAGCAATGCAAAGTTTGGTATATACTATGCTATAAAATTGACAATAGACAGTGATCCACAGCAACTTCACTCGAGAATGGTGCGCATAGATTGCAACAGATTAAAATACATCGTTTTGTACCGCATGCGCTCTGAAGCTGGTCACTTCTATTGTACATTGCAAATTAATCGCAATGTATAATGCGTTTCATTATTATTGGCGGCTGTGAAGTTAGCCACTATCACAGAATAGATATACAGTGGTGGTCATATAATTAAGAACAATTTAAGTTTTTGAACAAATCATGTAATTTTTTTTGTGTTTCTCTCTGAAATGATTATATTTTATTATGAAATATTCACATGACCAAAACGAAAGCAATTAGGAATAAAATGTGTAAAATAATAATCGATTTTTCACAAAAATACCTTTTTCTGAAGAGTAACAATTTTTTTTTACAAACAAAGCTGAACAAATAATTAAGAACGAACATTGAATTGTTTGGGAATTTATTTTGATGAAACATAGGATAAGTAAAAATACATTTGTTATGTGGAATAGTTTATTAAAATATAGTTTAAAATATAATTAATATTTCGTGGCATGTCCACGGCTCTTAATAACTGCTTTGCAGCGGCGAGGCATCGATTCTATTAATTTCTTACATTTTTCAAAAGAAATTGAGTTCCATTCTTCTAAAAAACATGATAAAGCTCTCTCAAATTGCCGCATTGTCGATTTGATACACTTTTCTTGACTTCGCCACCAAAGATGTTCGATTGGATTTAGATCTGGGCTGTTAGCTGGCCAGACTAAGATAGAAACTGATTGTGATTCGAGAAATTCCTTTACTGAGCGTGCCGTATGTTTTGGATCACTATCGTGCTGAAATATTCAAATTACCGGAAGAACCTCTTCAGCGTAAGGTAACATAGTTGTTTCCAATATATTTTTGTTCTGAAGTTGATCCATGTTACTTTCTATGAGCTTCATAGGTCCGATTCCGTGATCAGAAAAGCATCCCCAAATTTTCACATTTCCACCGCCATGATTTAAGGTCTTTTTTGTGAAATTGGGGTCAAATGCTTTTTCCAAAGGACGCCGCACGTAACGTTTGCCATCAGGACATACTCTGTTTATTTTGGTTTTGTCAGAAAAAAGAACATGAGCTGACCAGTTTTCATACTTTCTTGCATATTCAAGACGGGCTTGCCTATGGCACTGTTTCAACATGGGTACCTATCTTGCTATACGTCCGTGCAACTTTTCTTCTACCAAACGTCTCCGAATAGTGCGTGCTGAGATCGCTGAAGGGTTGTTTTCTCCAAAATATACTTTTGTTATCTCGTTCAGACCCTTTAAAAGGATCTTGTCTTACCACACGAACGATATTTCTATCATCTCGTTGCGATTTCTTTCTCTGTTTAGACGCGCGCTGAATATTTGTAGTCGTTTGATTTATTTTTTATTTATTTTATTTTATTTTATTTTGATACATATTAAAATGCTTCACAGCGTGGCAAACCATCGTTTTCGAACAATGCAGATGATCAGCTATCTTTTTGTACGACCAATTCTTTTCACGAAGTTTTATTATGACTTCCCTAGTAGATAAGTCGCAACTTTTACTTGTCCCCATTGCTATTTTACGAAAAAATATCTTTTCAATAATATTAATTAACTAAATGGCGCCAATATTATACTAGAAGTGAAATAGACAGTGTTCGATATTTAAATTTCAATAAAAAAATTAAACTGTTCAGCGTTCTTAATTATGTGGCCAGCCAGTTAGTAGTCAAGTTATAATCAGTGTAAAGTTTATTGGATGTATACAATTTACCAGTTTTGTTTTTAATTAGTCACGTGTGTAAATGAATATATCGATAGTATGAAAACATTTTACAATGGCACAAAAATGAATAAAACATGTGTAAGGAGGAATTATGCAGGTGTGTTTGAAAAAAATCTTGTATCACATATAAGCGTTCTTAATTATATGACCGCCACTGTAAGTACTACGTAGAGAAAGAACACTCCCCACCCCGCCCTGGAAACAGTCGCCTCATCCCTCCCCACGAGTTCATGTGCCGACTCGTGTGCTCGTTTAGTCGTGTTTGTCAACTGTCAACTTTATTTTGATATTCAAAGCAATGCGTCGTAACTTTATTTACCGGAAATTTGGAATTATGAATTGAACGCCGAACTGGGGCCGTACCGGCAAACGCACCGAATTTCAGAAAGTCTGCCGGGCTTCAAATTAAAACTGATAAATCTAGCCCCAACCGGGCAAAAATGGCGACCCCAATTCATGATGTCCCACGAACATCGATATCTTTTAAATAACTTCGGCGAATAATACGATACGAAACTCCTTACTTCGATTTATCTGTTTTAAGTTGAAGCTTGGCAGACCCGCCGAAGATCGAAAAGTTAGCCGGTAGGGCCCCAGCACGGTAGCCCTAGACTTACACACACAGTTGCGCGTGTACAAAAACGTCATCTGACGTCATCTGTTTAGTAGTTTCCGGGGTGTGGCACTATGCCTCTAGCCGCCTCTCGCACACACTTGCATCGAAATTGTGTTCTGCGCATATCGTCGATCGTACCGATTCTGCGCCGACAAATTAGTAAACTTATTACGTTTTAGGCACACAGAAAACAAAGAGGCCACGCGCTTTACCACTCGTAAGGTTAAAATCGCTTGCACGCCGCGCCGTCACTTACATAGGTTTAGTTCAAGCCAGGGCGACGCGCGCGCACACGAACTTTTCTGCAAAGTGGTAAAGCACGTGAATAGTCGATTGTATTGCGGTGCTTATGTCTGGTTTACATTTGCTTTGGATTGAAAGCTTGCTAAAGAATCTAGCAAAAGTCAGCATGTTTTTTTTAAATATACATGCTTTGCTAGATTTCCCGTCTCGAATGTGTTAAAATGGATGGAGTCAAAATTGCAGGCGGTTGTTATTTTAACCTAGTTTATTGGCTTCACGCTTGTAAGCCAGGTTAAAAAGAAAAATATCTCGAAAAAAACGTGTTTGTGTGCGTAATTGTATCGCGAGAGGAGCGTAATCGAGGGCATCGAACAATCCACTTCACCGCTGCTATTTTATAATGATTTTAAAGTACAAGTGCAATCCCAAAACTGAGCGACGGTTTGGGATTTCTAGCACACTAATTTAGCCAAGCACGTTCACACATGCTAAGTGGATGCTTTTTAGGGTTCCGTACCAAAATGGTAAAAACCCGAATTGTTATGGTGCGACTCAATCTGTTTGTCTGTCTGTCAGAGCTGGATATCTCGAGAACTACTAATGCTATCAACTTGAAATTTTGAATAGTTTTAGATGACGTTTGCCCAACTATTTTGCAAATAAGAGAGAAATAAAAGCAACAGGGACTGAAGGAGCGTCTTAAAAATTCGAAGTGAGGCTACTAAGGCATATGAGGTATAATATGAAAGAGCGCTGCTTGCACATTCTCAAGCATTTTTTTAAGCCGCATAGTTTTCGACTTTATGTAAAGATTATAGGAAAATAAAACAATGTCACTAAATAGTACGTTTTCAGAATGATGGCACGGAACCCTCGGTGCGCGTGTCCGACTCGCTCTTGACCGATTTTTAGTAAAATATCTCAAACCGTGCTAAAAAAGAACGATGAAATAGCAATGTAAACCAGCCGGGGGTCATTCTAGGGGTATGACCACCGAAACACGATTTATATCGCGTGATATACCGTTTTATCGACACTCAATTGTCAAAATCCATTGACTTTTGAAAGTTCAACGCGATACATCGCTGTATCATATCGCGTTTCGGTGTTCATGCAAGGGGGGCAGTCGACGATGACGAGTGAATGTGGAGAAGGTATAGTATGTGAATGTTTGGCGCAGACTGCACACCGAGCTGGTGCAGCTGGCGCCGGCGGAGCGCGGCGAGGCGGGGATGCCGGCGCGGGGCGAGGCGGGGGTGCCGGCGCGCGCGCCCGTCGCCGCCGCCGCCGCCGCCTCCTCCATCGTCACGGCTGTGTTCGGCGGGACGCTGCAGAGCGAGGTGGGTCACATATATCACACTGGGGCACAGTGTCGCTGTCATTTCAAAAAGTCGTATGTAATATTTTTTTTACTTCTCATGCTCGTAAAGTTCGTCTTTGTGTTGGATATAGGCTGTATAAAATCGCTTTTCATGCTCTTGTGCATAAAGTGAAATCTTCGTCTAAGTCTCTGACTCATAAGACAAAGGTCGTTAGGTAAACAGCCACACAGGCAATTAAACTACTTTTAATAAACTTGTTATTTCATTCTGTTTCTTCATTTTTATACATAGTCCATGTTATAATACTAAATTCTAGGCAATATTAATGAGTTTTTTAAAAATAAGTATTTCAAGTGCATTATGGACTACAATCTATGCTAAGTCACTGTCACTGCAAGTAATTCAAGTCATCGATATTTTTTTTTCTTTTCTTTTTTAAGTATAGTTTGTGAGAAGTGTCCTACCTACTTAAAAAACGTATCTACAGGTTTCTTGACTCGACGCCTTAATATGGGTAGCTTTAGTATGTCATGCTCACTTTAAACATTTCTGCGGTAGTGTCGTGTGAGGCGGGTCGTTACGTTTCCTCAAATATGGTTGAGCGAAGCGATGGCTGGTTCATGCGTCATGCTCGTGAACGGGTGCTGCCAGTGGGAATGGGTCTGCTTCTGTCTACTTGTATTAAGGACGTCGCATACATATATATATATAAATGTTTAATATTATCTATATGTATGGCACTTCTTACCCAAAAGATAAAATTCATAACTAATACCTTGTTTTGATTTTTTTATTGCAATCTTTCACTTTCTATAGGCCTATGAAAAGCTTTTGGATATTAGTTTTCAATTCGATGCCTTAACATGGGTAGCCTAAGTATGTCATGCTCTCTTTAATCATTTCTGCGGTGGTGTCGTGTGAGGCAGGTCGTTACGTTCCCTCAAATATGGTTGAGCGAAGCGATGGCTGGTTCATGCGTCATGCTCGTGAACGGGAGCTGCCAGTGGGAATGGGTCTGCTTATGCCTACTTGTCTTAACGTTTATTGAATTGTATGAATTGATAATATATATATATTTTTTTGTAATAGCCTAGGCTGAACCTTAAATTTGAATTAAGCTTGACACCTGGAAATTGATTCAGTAGAAATGAGCTAATTAAATAATGTTATTTATTTATGAATCTATGTTAATGGTAACATGTATGAATGTAATGTCTGGAAACGATATACATATTTGTAAATATCGTTCCTTCTAATAAAGCTGATACGTTTTACGTCAGCTAAAAGACGTCATAATGGGTGGTAGGATAAAAGAATTGACAATTTAAAATTCTTGTTATGTGAGCTTATTTGAATAAAGAATTTTTCAATTTCAATTTCAATTTCTGCCACATATAAAAAAAGAAAAGTATATTTGCGGGAAGTCTTTATTTTTTTCTTTGTGTTGCAATTTGAAAATGTTTTACAAAATATTTCCGTTTAATTTCCTCACAATCGAAGTGAAAAGCAGAGTGTATAACTCGTACATAAAACCCATTTTACCCTCGACTTGACTATCTATATATACATACGTACATATACGTCTCTAGTAAAATGGTGCGATTTATGCACTTGTTGTATAATCTACTATTTTTATTACCTGCATGCGTTTGTAACGTAATCTTCATTATGTAAAAATGCCATTAGTATGTATATTTTTTACAGTCCTGACATCCTAAAGTGTTTGTAAGTATCACTAATGACGAGGTGTTCTTAGGTGCGATGCCTGGCGTGCGGCACTGAGAGCAAGAAATTCGACCCGTTCCTGGACCTGTCGCTGGAGCTGCCGGAGATCGGCCGCCACGACGAGCCCGTCTCGCTCTCCGACTGTCTGACCAGTTTTGTACAGGTACATTAATTAAGTATAATCCGCGCGCGATGAGAATGGGATTGGAACCTTGTCTAACTAATAAACTAGTTTATTTGTTATCTTACATGAAGTTGCTGCAGCAAAAGTTCCTCTCCTCAGATGCGTGACATTTTGGATATCCCTGCGGCCGGCCGGCGAACAAATGCGTCTCAGTTTGACAAGGTTCCATCCCATTCTCATCGCGCGGATTATAACTATAACCACTTAGTTCAGCCAATCTTCAAGTGCTTGGTAATTCTTAATCGTATCTGAAAATTTTAGATGTCAATTTATTAACTCGAATCAAAAATCCTATTTGTATGGATTATAAGAATTCGCGAAGTTTTTTGAAACGAAACACGATATGAAATAGCAATTTATCACGTTTAACTGACAAAAGACAATGGGTTTTGACAGTTGGGTGTCGATAAAATACTATATCACGCGATATATATCGTGTTTCGTCGGTCATGCTAGGGGACTGAATGTGTAACTTAATAAACTGTATATTGTCAACATCTTGACTCGCAGGACCACGAGATAGCTATATCTCTAATAGCTAAGTCGACTATTACACGCCACGGCCAAGAATTACATACATCAATCTTATAAATCATATTTATATCCAAACTATACAACGTGTTACAAAAATACCCCTCATGCCGAATATGGTAGATAGGGACCATCAAACTGAACAACTTTTATTATGGGACCAACTTTGAAATAGCGAAAAAAAAATCAGCTGTTTCATTAATTACGAACATATCAAAATGTAAATCGAAAATATCAAAATGTATGAAACAGCTGATTTTTTTTTCGTGATTTCAGAGTTGGCCCCATAGTAAAAGTTGTTCAGTTTGATGGTCCCTATATGCCATATTCGGCATTAGGGGTATTTTTGTAACATGTTGTATACTAAACATTTCGTAGGTGGAAGAGTTGGCTGATACAGAGCGCTACTTCTGCAGCAGTTGTAAGTGTAAGCAAAAGTCCACGAAACAGTTTTGGATCCGCAGACTACCGAACGTGTTGTGCTTACACTTGAAGAGATTTCGGTGGCACAATTACTTCCGGTGAGTTTTATAAACATAAAACTAACGAGAGTCTTGAATTGTCCAAGAAAATAAACTATTTATTGGTATTCCTTTAGTTGACGATTTATGTACATAATAATATTACAATTACGTTTTAATAATTTGCTTTTGTCAAGAAAATTTATTGAAAAGAAATAATATTAACTTTATTTCTTTGGACTCTATAGCATATATTTTGTAATATAATTTTGACAGGGCGGGTTCTCAAAGTCTCGATAACACAGAGGGTAGCGCGCGTGTCGGGATTGCTAGAGGTCGCCGGTTCGTATTCCAAATGAGGCATTATTTTTTCGACTTAAATCCCAAATTTAATTATGAAATGAAATAAATAGATTCGCAGTTTCTGGATATAATATTTTTTCCTGATAATTTATTTTTATCAGAGAAAGATTTATTATATTAAAAATTTATTATATTGTGTTGAAAGGTAAAAAAATATACTTAAAAATAAAAAAGCATTGAAAAGTTATAAATATAAAAAGTTCGGTTTGCAACATTCTCTAAGTTTCGTATCGTCTGTGTTTCGTGGGGCACAGTAATGCCGGCACGAATCGTGAGCGGTGAGAGAAATAGGAGGGGATTACTGCGCATGTTTGCAGTCGCCGCGCACCACGCCCGCCGCCAATGACACCTAAAAATCCTTTCGGTCCATCTAGTCCACTCTATCAAAATGTCCACCGTATCAAAATGTCCATTGTATCATAATGACCACTTCAAGATGTCCTGTTAGTCAAAAAGACCACTGTATCAAAAAGACCACTGTATCAAAATGTTCACTATCAATTTGCCCACTGCATCAAATTGTCCACTGTATCCGACCGAAGGGAACGTTTACTCTATCAAAATTTGTTATTCGTTTATACAAAAAAAAACATTAAACATGCAACATTTAAGAAACATTTATTAACTTAAACGACTCAAAATTAACACAAGAACCTTACTCATTTTACACTTAACCTTAAGGTTTCAAAATTAACACAAGAACCTTACTCATTTTACACTTAACCTTAAGGTTTCAAAATTAACACAAGAACCTTACTCATTTTACACTTAACCTTAAGGTTTCAAAATTAACACAAGAACCTTACTCATTTTACACTTAACCTTAAGGTTTCAAAATTAACACAAGAACCTTACTCATTTTACACTTAACTTTTTAACAAATAAAAGACTATCGGAGATTGACAAAAAACAAGTAGGTATAGTACAAGAGATAGCGATACCCTGTTTGATTCTGGGATGCGACCCTGATTAACGCAAGGTGACATAAACTTAACATTTCAGTCTTAAATAGATAATTTTCCTTAAGAACTGTAAGGGTAACAAAACTTCTGACTGTAGCTTGGTTAAATATCTCTTATATTTTTTGTCGAAATATATATCTCTGATTCGCCTATTCTTTTTCGGCGGATTAAACAAAATGTATTTAATTTTATAATCGTAGTGTACAGATTCGTGTAACAAACATTTAATAAAGTAAAATAAATTGGGAGATTTTGATATTCTCGAGTTTAGCCTTCTGTGCCAACCCTCAAGCGAGTTAGTTGTACGGTGGTCATCATATGCAGAAGATACTATGTCAGTTAATAAAGGATACCACTGCCTATTAAAATATGCTTTGAAATTGTTCATTTCCGATATCTCCGGTGCAATTTGTACTATTGATGACCAACCTTCTTGTATGTAATTTGTTGGGAGAAGCGGCAATAGGGAACACAAATTTGTAATTTTTCTTCCTTCTCTGGTATCATTTAAACCCAATTCTCTGCTTTTTTTAATTATCGCCTCATTGTAGTGATGAAAACAGCCTGAAATGCTTGCATTCGGAAACACATTTCGAACAGCATTTATTTGCGCCCTTTCATAGTCACATTTATAAGTATTTATGTTTAAATGTAATTTTTCTTTTAGCAAAATAAAAAATCGAGTGTATGTTTCTTCAGTCTTCGATGGTAGTAAACCGTAAATTACAGGGAAGACATTTATGGACTTTTCTGAAGATTTTATATCTAAGTGAACTGAAAATAACTGAAAAAATGGCTTCGGGCACGCTTTGAATGTGCCATCTCCATAGAAAGATTTGTTATTGGCATTTTTAATAATTTTACGGCAAAGAAGAGAAGAAAATATCAAAATTTTGTTAGTTGTACCATCTTCGAGCACAAAAAAATCATTAGCAAATGTTTTTGATATCTGTACGTCTTCTAAATTTTCGAATCGTAGCTTATCTGATTGACAAAAACGTTTGCGTATTCTATACAGAGTATTCTTTACTGACTCGAATGGCGGTATTTCTCGTATATAATTGCGCCCCTTCTTTCTCAGCGGTTCAAACATATCCTCGAATATTTTTTGAATCGGTGCTAAGTTTTGACAGACCATTTTTTTACACAATGCGAGAACCTCGGCCACTTCACATTTAAT
The DNA here is from genome assembly GCA_963556745.1 of Catoptria pinella. Classification (NCBI taxonomy): domain Eukaryota; kingdom Metazoa; phylum Arthropoda; class Insecta; order Lepidoptera; family Crambidae; genus Catoptria; species Catoptria pinella. The sequence goes on along the minus strand of OY750774.1, from coordinate 7,657,303 downwards.
TATATTTGCACTACATCCGTGACTTTTTTCACGTAGCACCTTCACTTTTCTTGCATCTACTGTTATAGTAGCCAAACATGAATCTCTATTCACACATCTCCATAATGTGGAATCGTCGCGATTTTTTCGGTGTAAGTTGTACTTAAAGCCGCAACGAAGCAGCGTTTCGCCCCCTTTTTGGTTTTCAATAATTTTAAAACACGCCATGCCAAAGTAGGTAATAAATATTATTGCAATTCTATTGTAATTACTTAATATGGAAATCTAGTTAATGTCAATGAAATACCTATGACATGCGTCATTACGATAAAATAATAATTTATCCTCTTTGTACGTGACTTAAGGAGTTTGGATTGTCCAGTAAAAACCTTTTTGTCTCAGAATAAAAAACATAGCTTAAAAATACGCTTTCCGGGGGTTTCTAAGAACTTTGTAACCGAAAGACGAAGAAAGAAAAAGATTATCCGTAAATCGGTATTTTAGACATAAAGATGAGTTTGTTTATTTTAAATCTATACATATAATAAGATTGTAAAAGATCGATTTCTGTACATTGAAGATTTTTTATGAAAAATTGTTACAGGGGGTCTTAATTACCGTAATAGAAGCCAAAACAACAATTTTTAAAATTTTTGTCTGTCTGTCTGTCTGTCTGTCTGTCTGTTTGTCCGGGCTAATCTCAGAATCTACTGGACCGATTTTGACGGGACTTTTTTTATTTGACTCAGTATCACCTGGAGAGTAAACTGGGATATAAATAATCACGCCAATGAACTTAGGGGGCAGGCAGGAAATTGAATCTCAGAATCTACTAAACCGATTTTAATGGGACTTTTTTTATAATAAATAAATCAGATTAAAAAAAGTTTTTTTTACTCAATACACTTGCATTTTTATACACAGTTAATAAAAAAGCCGGTCAAGTGCGAGTCGGACTCGCGCACAAAGGGTTCCGTACCATTTATCACGAAAAGAAAAATTCACACAAATTCTCGGTAAACGGGTTTGGTTGAAATTTGGCACACACATAGTTTATAGCCTGGATTAAAACATAGAATACTTTTTATCCCGGTCAAAGGTTCCTTATGATTTTTCCGAATGTCCACGCGGACGAAGTCGCGGGCGGAAGCTAGTATTGAAAATATTTTCGTTTGTTTTTAACGATATTCATTTGTTTTTAACGATATTCATTTGTTTTCAACAATTTTCACTGGTATCAGAAAAGTGGTCGCTTTGGGAAATGGCCGGGTTAGTAAATGACGATTTAAGAAAGAGACGAGTTAGAAAAGTCACAAGTTTGAAAAAATTACAAAGTCGTCCTGAAAATCGCTTGCACCATTTTTTTCAAGCACTTTGGATGATCGATCACTTTCTGATAGTCTTTTGTTTTGCCGTCTTTCATTTGTTTTGTCAGCGTTCATTTGTTTGAATTTAAAAATCACGAACTCGTAGACATAACACTGTTGACATTTTGAAAAACTGGGCATTTTGACACTGTGGACATGTTGTAAGACTGGGCATTTTGACACTGTGGACATGTTGTAAGACTGGGCATTTTGACACTGTGGACTTTATGATACAATGGACATTTTGATACGGTGGACATTTTGATAGAGTGGACTAGATGGACCGAAAGGCTAAAAATGACTTCTGCGCATTAACTGCCACCGCTCAAGATCCGTGCCAAGGCCCTGTACCCTTATCACGAAAAATCTATCGAAAGCGAATAGAATTCGTTAACCTAACAAAATATCAAATATATGAAATCTTAGTTCCCCATACGAAAGAAGATAGCGCTGTACAAATTTGAAAAAATAAAGATATTTTGTGTTCAATAAACTCAATTCGCACTTTATAGTTTTTGTGCTAAGAGTACAAATGGTAACGTGATTGTTTTGGTTCAGGACTAAGGTGGACACGAGCATCTCGTTCCCGCTGTCGTCGCTGGACATGTCGCGGTTCGTGCTGGCCAACGTGCCGGACACGCGCCGGTCCGGCCGCGGCACGCAGCTGTACGACCTCGCCGCGGTCATCGTGCACCACGGCTCGGGGTATGTACCACTCACTAACTATATAGGGACAAGGGCACCTCGTTACAACGTGCCGGACACGCGCCGGTCCGGCCGTGGCATGTAATCAATGAAATTGATACATTTCATAGACCAATAATGAGCTCTAATTGGTAGGGGCATAGATATTAAAAGAACATTTTAAATTGATATTAATAATTTATTAATATTATATTACACTTTTGTCATATCAAAAATCAAGACAGGCCCCTGTCTATGCCTGCGCACGGCGTGTTTTTTTTTAATTTCAAATGAACTCCAGCCAGCAACGGCAGTGATGGCCGGCTCGCAGTGCGGAAATATATACGATCTCCACAGTACCGTAACAATTTTTTTTTATATCAATTGTTTCAAGCTAAAAAAGGTTGAAAGAAACTTAGCTGAGTGGATGTGTTCGCAAGTGCAGATGGTAACCTCATAGAACATTCTGAGGCCCTGCGCTAAAACTGCGGGCGCACGCTTGCGTGTCTCTTCCACAAAAACGTAATAATAACGCTAAATAAAGCGGATGGGATGGGTCATTGTATAAAGAATATACTGAGTTATTTGTAAAACATCAACAACCTCACAGGAATGAATCACTAACATCATAACATTGTTCTACGATTTCCGTAAAAGAAAAATCGACTTTACATACAATACTCGATCAGCTGTTTTAGAAATAATGTATTATTATTAACTTGTAACAACACTTTAATTAATAACAAATCAATGATTTCTAAACAAAATCTTATTGCTTCAGGGCGGGTTCAGGCCACTACACCGCGTTCGCGATCAACGAAGACCAGTGGTTCCACTTCAACGACCAGACGGTGCGCGCGACAGACGCGGCCACAGTAGGTTCTTGTAAGCCCTACATCTTGTTCTACATCCGGCGCGAACTCACTCTGCCCACCGCCTCGTGACCGCTGCTGTGACACTGACATACAATTACACCAAAATAAGTTACCTCGGTTAACCTCGTTGGCACAGAAAGAGACAGAACACCGAACGACAAAGAACGCACGATTTGCGGATACCGTGATACACGCAAGACCTACAATGCGATTAAATTGACAATAGAAAATGATGCTGCAACTTCACTCTGGCAAAGAGAAAATTTGACACATTAAAATACGTCATTTTGTACCGCAAACGCTCTGAAGTTAGTCGCTTCAGTTGTACATTGTTAAATTGATTATTGATCGCATTGAACACCAGTACGAACGAACTACGCAAATATGGTGCTATGTGAATGGCTAAAATGTGTTCGCGCGTGCCACATATGAACTTTGCGCATTCAAATGCACATAGCGATACGTCTGAAGCGCATGCACCAACGATTTAACTAGCTGGAAATTTAAGTCGATATAATATATATCACTGGTAATTGTATCCGTATGGATGGCCATTGACTGATTATGATGATATAATATTACAGTGTGCTACCAATATAATAAGATTATCAGACAGGATTAATCATGTAATGATACGTAACCATGTACGCATGGGTCAAAGTCATAATTTTAAAATACAATAATGTTACACTGATTAAAATCTGCTTAGTCGTAACGGCGGGAGGTAGAAGTACTATGAGTGTGCACGGCCGTTGTTAAGGCTGCATAGTCTGCACACCATTGTTAAAAGTGGCCACTTTTCGCATAATATCTCCATTAAACTAAACGACAGGATAGAAAATATTGTTTAAGCTATAAAACGAACCACAAAGCTTCTACGGAGTGCACTACACAGAGATAATTCACAATTTCGTCTTTATTTAAGCACTATGTTTTTTTTTCAATGGCGGCGCTAGTGTGCAGACTACGCGCTCTTAAGCAAGAGCGCTTTCACATATAGGTGTTTTAGTCGCGCGACAGCAGCGATGCACCACGGACCCCTTCACATTACAGCGACGCTTCCGCGTGTCTGTCATATGTATGAATATGACAGTCGCTGCGCTTCACGCGCGATTAGAACGCTTATATGTGAAAGCGCTATAATAACCTATGCTCAGTAAGAGGTCTAGCTAGTAAAGAGCATTTAATAGGCAACTAATGTCATTTTCCGTCATATTAATATCTATAATCTATTATTTATTGGAAGTAAACTTCTGCAAAGCAAAATAATGCTTATGTTAAAGGAATAGAGTCTAACATTATAAATTTTCTAATGCTGTTTTTCTAAAACGATTTAGAGCCGATTTCACCATTGATTTTGAACGCGATTAAGATGACGTTTTTTATAATGTAGCTTAAATGTCGAGTTTGATCCCCGTTTATTCCAAATCAATTTCACCAGCTCATTGATAAAATTAATAAGATTTTACAAGGCATTGTTAATATAACTAGCGACCCGCCCTCGTTTCGCTTCGGTGTAGTGTGGAATGGAATTTGACACCATGGGCAGGCCAGTGACACTCCGCACAAGTATAAAGCTATACGTATACGCCGCCCGCGACCACGTTAGTTCACTAACTCACGCGCTCACCGATCGATGGCGCTACTGTCATACAGTGATCATTTAGCTCCGTGATTTAAAGCAAGACAACTCTAACGTCGTTAGAAGTGAGAAGAGTACGCGGTAGAAAGAGAAGCAACTTTTAGGTGAATATAACTGGGAAGGGAGTGCTGTGCGACCTGAATTGCGCTTTATTGTGTCGGAGCAAGAGTCGCTATTTATTTAAATGATCTTGCGGACCGTCCCTTCTGTACTTGCACTATTAGGTATTATGTGCCATTGGTTCCGCGCGCGTAAATTTTTTGCGACCATTCCTAAGATATTAATTTAAATTGTATGGTGTAAAATATTATAATAATGTGTACATGAACTGCTTACTTTTAACTACAGTATTTAAGTCGATAAGGATTAATACTGTATCTGTCTAAATAGCTGTCCAATAGTAATGCCATCACGGACTTTTTTATAGATCTATAAAAGAGGAATATTCCACCATGCATTGTTTTGTTATATCTTAAAGGGATTTTACTTCCTTGTTATGACAGTGTCGGCATTAAACTCGTTTAGTGACAAATCGCGTTTAAAATCAATGGTGAAATTGGCTCTTAGTCACTAATATTCGTGGATTTCTGTGTATGCCGCCCGCCGTAAAAAATAAAGATTAGGAAATATTCTTATCCTCAGTTGAATTGCAGTGCACCCAGCGTTGGTTGGCAGGTCCTACTGCGATACAAAATTACGTTACTTATTTGACTAACGGCCTAGCCATGCAACAGCGACTGGCGACATAACGAATCCTTAAGGCTATGTACGCACGGACAGGCGACTCGGTTAGCGCCTAGAGCCTAGCGAGTCACCTAGCTTGTAGCGAAGTGCTCGTGCGGCCGGTTGGGAACATTCTTAAACGTTTCTTTTACTTCGCTACACGCTAGGTGACTCGCTAGGCTCTAGGCGCTAAGCAAGCCGCCTGTCAGTGTGTACGTGGCCTAAAGGTGCGTGCAGATCTGGCGAATGCGCCGCTCACAAGTAGCACTCAGTTCCCGCAACAGTTTGGTGCGCATACCTATCGCAACTCACGCAAGGTTCGCATAATCCTTGCGGGCGCCGGACGGCCCGTGTGCAGTGCGCGTTCCTCTAATCCTTTATACCCCTCAGTTTAATAGTTACTTTGACAATGTCGGCCGCACTCGAGCAGCGCTAGCGCAGTTCACTTGCGGTGCATAGACTGCAAGTGAGCGGCGCTTGCGCTGGTCGCCATACATAAATCTTAGTTATACTTATGTGGCGCTGTACAAACTTCAACTCAAAAGTTCGACATTTCTGCTCGATATGAATTAGATTGTCACTCAATAGTGTTTTGGGCTTAGAGCTCCGACCGATCGCGCCATGAAGAGAGATTCATTCGCTTGACGGGCCGCCTGTCAGTGACTCTGTTGCATAGCCAGGTTGTAAGTTCTTAAGATTTATTCAATTAAAACTAACCTTAATATTGTCTTTAGACGAAACAGGTGTAAATAAACTAGGTGAATAGGTCACAAAGAAATCATTTAAAATGATTGCAACTCAGTTTCACTATGGTAAACCATTGAAGCCGTCATTTACATGATTCAATATTGTATCTATCCGATGGTGAAACCATCTGCCCCATTTTCGGAATTCCGCTACAGTTTGTGTAATGAAGTATAATGCATTTTTATTTATAATAAACCTATTCACTGGTCTTATGATATGCCTTAATTATGAGCGATAGTAGATTAGTCCCAGAATTATATGGAGTCGAATAATTGATGAGATTCGCAACAGAGTCATGTCACCCAGAAAGGTGGTATCTACTGGTAGTGAATTATTGGATAATCACTGCTTGCTAAAACGATTGTTTATACAGTAGATGTCAAATGTATAAGTTATCAGGTGAAATTTTAAGAAAGCAATAGTTTTATGATTGGTATACATTAGGTACCTGGTTTGAACCTACCTCTATGTAATCACAAACTAATTATATTATTTAATAATTAATAATAATTGGATTCAACGAAGCATATAAATAATATATGTAAACTTTTTACAAGTATTTGATAATTGTAATAGAAATTATGTGATGTTGGTAACTTGACTGCAGAGTCAATAGCTGACTAATAAAGATTATGCCTCGAGCCTGGCATTACCTTACTATACATTGACGCGTGCTTGAACAAATTGTGTCCTCACGTTCATAGCTTTTTAATAGTTATATTTTCTTTACCGCAGTTAGGGTCAGGTCTAAAATGTACATGATGTACAGTCGACCTGAACGAATTATTTGTACACACCTTTGACAGTTCATCAACCTTATGCCTTTGTAATAAATGTCAACATCTGACAAAAGTGCTTACATATAAATGAACTCGACTGTACATCCATCGTACCCTATGCAACAGTAAATGCCAATGCCTTCGGTTGACAGATTTATGACAATGTTAATATGTAAGTAATGAAATACTCATATTAACAGTTACACAGTTGACAAAAAAAGTTTATTTATAGATCTTGAATCAAATCAACTTCATCTTATCATTGTGATGTTTGAGCAATTATAAAGTGGCATATCGGCTAGTAGTTCCCTTGGTGCATTTCATTACGATAAGTTTGAGTAGTATACGTTATAGAAGTTTTGCCTACTAAGAACTCTTACGCATACAGTTTTTAATCGCATGATTACATTCCTATGACTAATATGAGATTTTTCACAACAATAGACTAGTGTGATACGCGACCGTTTTGTGTGTAGGTACGCATGATGTGATAGAAAAACGATTTTATTGTTCGATCAACATTTTCTCGCAAGTACCTAATTTGAATAGCAGGTTTATTTGTATAAGTACTTCAAATACTGGAAGTGGATAGTGATTGAATTTAATAAATTCGCTAATTTAAATTTATATACGTTGTTTTATTTACATTTCCTATTTACAGCATTTGAAACACGCAGCGAGACGGTAGAGCCAACATTTTCTATCTACACTTGAGTCTATGGACAACTGCAGCGATGGAATGCTGCCTGTGATCGCTTGGTACTCTTTCCACTCCGCTGGTTTTAGTAGGGACATGTTCCTAGCCCATAATCTATTCCCCGCGCAATCTTGGGGACACCACTCATTATTTGTACTAGTTTCAATTTCTATGAAACGTTGTTCAGTGTGTTTATTTTTTTCTAAACGATGTTCCTTTTTCTCTTCATGAATCCAATTATGACTGTGGAGACTCTCAATAGGATTACTGATTTCCTTAATATTCTTAATTTTACTAGGAATAATAATTTTTGGTTTACGTAAAGATTTTTTATCATATTCTACTTCTGATTCGCAATTATTATCGTCGTCAATGTTGTACGTTAATAATGAAGACGCTTCCCTTTTGTAATTAACATGAGAATCGAAAGAATTTCTGCTTGATGAATGAGATTGCCTATCTTGAATAATATCGCCAGGTGTAACATTTATTTCAGCTTTCGTTTCTATTTTATTGAACCTTGGTGTTTCTCTAACAGAATTATCAAATCTTGGTTCAGTATCTGACACCAAGGGTACTGGGGGTATAGGGTTGGAATACGTATATTTAGATCTCTTCTTTTCTCTAGGAGATAAACACATCCAATTAATTATTTTTGTATGATTTGCAGAACGTATTTTGTCACGAGTGTCGTCGCACCAACCGTTGACTTTGTGGCCTATAGGATTATGTTTAATGGTTCGTTGTTCTATAGCTTTATCGGGCTCGGTTACTTCCGTGAGGGTTGGTAGTCTAGGAGACATTAAGTTAAGACGGGGAACATATGTAGCGGGAATTGGAGAGCCGACTCTATGTGGTGTTTCTTTCACAGCACTATCTAGATTTCCTGAATAATTCTCTAAAGAATTAGACGTGGAACTTGAGCAGTCTTGACTTGGAACGTTTACTAACTCGAAGTGGTTATCTGATAGTTGGTGTTTATTTTTTATTGAATATATCCAAATTGTACTTTTTTGATTCTCGATTCCTTCATCTAAGCTTATCATATCATTGTTAACATAACGATTATTCCAATTATCTTGTAGATCATTACACTCGATAACCTCTGCATCATCCGAAGAAGAATCGGAACTATTGAAGGGTTTGTTTATTATTGTAAAACAATTCCTTTCTCGATTCTTCGTAATGTAGTTAGTAGCATAGTTATCGCCTCCATATAAGCTGGAATATACGAAATCCGTTACCACATCACTGATTACATTATCGATATCTTCAGGTAAGAGTTTTGTTCGGGAAGGATTACCGTTACCGTATTGCGTATACTGTTTTTCTCTAGCTCTTGGATGGTTGTCGTCTGAATGTTCAAAATCATCAAGATTAAGATTATTGTTGATATTATTCCAAATATGTTCATACTTGCCATCTTCTTCATTATTCAACTCACCCTCGGAATTATCGGAGTTCAATTCGATGATTTCTACTTGCGGTGTGTTATCCTGATGCCACAGCTGACGCAATACAATATCGGATGCTAACGTGTTAATTGGGTAACTGCTTCGATCAAAAGCTGAAAAATAATAAAGATAAAAATATATTTTAATAGTCATGGGCTATTATTTCTCCAATACGTACGATGCAAAAGAGAAACTAACCGTTGTTTCGTATTTTAACCAGCTTTTTTCCTATTTATTCACAAAAGCTTGAGAAGCAAGCAGAACAGGTGCCTACGCTACGAAACTACTATACCCGCAAATTGCTAATGCGCCTGGCGGCCACTTTTTTAACCTCACAAGGAAAAACCTATTTTTTATATTTTATATTATTATATAAAGGTACCTAGACTCTATCTTATTGAAAACAATAATTCAATAATAAATATATTAAATTACCTATTAGAATTTTTTTTACTTGTAATTTTTAGATGCGGATGACGTCAACGTGGATCTTAATTGTGACAAGGTTCCGGCGCATTGGCAATTTGCGGGGATTATACTATAGATACTGCATGCAAACAATATGCACCTTAGCAAGTATCAACTTTATGTTCATAAACAAAGTGAGTTTAAAAGTGGAAAAATGGACAAGATTTTTGCCGAGATCTGCTATCGTCGGTCAAAGGTTGCTACATGGGACTCATTTGTCCACTGATCTCCAAACTTCAGTATGAAAATGGCACACAAGTATCTAACTATAGTCTGTTTATCCTTACTTGTCTTATTTAGTACAGTTTTTGACAGTTGTCATACGTTTTTTAAACTTGAATCGTTAAAAAATATATTGACTTTTAAATTAAATTGTCCTAATACTTATCAACTTCTTTCATAATCTGTGTGTGGAAAACCATTTGTAGTATTTAAAAAAAAACCGGACAAGAGCGAGTCGGACACGCGTATCGAGGGTTCTGTACCATCGTAATATACACTGCCAGTGTAGAATAACTATTGCAGTTTTAGGTTAGCGCCATCTCTTGATCGATAGTGGAACTAATCTATTTTTCTGCGAAGTAGAATATTGCAGTTTAAGGTCAGCGCTACCTCTTGACTGGTAGTGGAAAGTTAATATTGCAATAAAGAGTTGGGAGGAGATTTTTTACCAAATAAGACAAGTAAGAATAAATAGACTTCAGGTATTATTATAATTATTCATTGAGATATTTGAATAAAACTAAAGCATTGTCTTTTGTTACCATTTTTAACCCCTGACGCAAAAAGAGGGGTGTTATTTAAAGTAAATGCTTAAAAAAAACGAATTTGATTCACAATATCCGAAGCATTTACTTCAAATAATAGAAGCGAAGGGCACTGCTTTAGTTTTATTCAAGTGAGCCAATGTGTTTAGAGCAATACATTCCTACTTAGCACATTCTGTGGTTCTAGAGAAGAAACATAACAGATAATTAAACTATATCTATTGTATCCTTGATGACTTCTGTGATTGATTGTAAGTATCTCAGTTGGTAAAGTTTAATGCTACTTAGTCAAGTCAAGATAATCTATAAGAAGACTTTATTTACGATTAAACGGGTTGTTCCGATTCACATTATGGTATCCATTTGTCTTCTTCATGTCGATATATTATTTCAACAAGTTTAGGTAGGTACTGAAATAAGTAAATACAACGATCATTGACGAAACGTCAAAAATCAGCACGGACGTGAAAATGACGCAAAATATGTCACACGCGCTTGATGGATGAATATTTTATTCTTTACTTCACTTTTGGTTCTGTCATATTATTTCAAAAAGGTCGTATAACTAATTAATAAATACCTAATATTAATACCTAATTTCCAAACCCTACTTCGGTATGTAAAATATTTTAAACTAGTGGACGTAGGCAGCGGGGAAAGGTCAGGAGCAATTTAGGTGTTAAAAGCGTGTCTTATATGCGGTAGCGCTCCGGTAGAGGGCGTTAGTGTTGCGAAACAAAGCGTAAATGGATTGATTGCGCCAATTCGCCTCACAAAGGGCGCTGAAATTGCATTAAAAGCTCCGTGGCGCGAGCCATTTGGAAAAGCACTTACTCCATTAGAACCGTCCAAATAACGTTACCTTAGTGTGTTGTGCTCAAGTATACTGAACATTGGAGTGGGAACTTTAGATCATTCATTAAGGATCAGAAGCGTGTTTTGCCCACTTGAGTTACGCCAAAGTTATGTTGGATATTCCAGCTGGAATCGAATTGAGTTGTGAAAACTTTACACGCTATGCAAACTTAAATTTACGTACTTACGTATTTGATAATCTGAAACCATTGAATATTTCCTCAATTCCAATGATGATGGATGATGACTTATTATTGATTATATAATTATGTAAGTATTTAAGAATCAGAATTCAAAAATAATAATTTGTAAACCGACTTTTGAAACAATACGTAATAATAACAATATTCTCTTACGCCAATCGGTCGTTGCGTTTCGACGCTGAGTAAGATTAATTTTCACCTAGAATCCGTAGTATATAGTTTCCATTGCTGCAGTGTCACCGCGCATAAATTGCGCCCGCCCTAATTAATTAGATCAGGGCGCCTGAGTGGCCCGCACTCATTGCGCGCTAATTCGCAAATTAGCCGCCGACAAAGCGGGCTTTTATTCGCTCCATTGCGACGCCTGATGTGTTTCATCTCTATATTTCACTTAATTTATGCTTAGTTAATTAATGCCGTGTCGATTAGATTAGAGCGTACCTTTGGGAAACAAATCTCTATTGGTTTTATTGAGAAAGTTAATGTAGGTGCACCAGTGAATGAAAACCCCCAGTGAATTACCGAAAGTGTATTTTTTTTTATAAAATAAGAAATCTTTTGTTTTCTACTCGTGATTTGCTGGATTTCGAACGTTCATTCACTGGATTTTGCCTTTTATTCACTGGTGATTTGGGGTATTTTTGTATAAAATGCAGATTATCTAAATAACTACGAGCATTTCCGACATATAGTAGATATTATTTTGAACATTAGTAAAATCTGAATAGTATGTAGTGCCATTATTATAGCAAAGCCATTAGAAACAGGTCTTTGAATTTTTTTAAGTTTCAAATTGCCTAAGGGTTCATTTACTGGTGGACTTACCCTATTTGATGCAATCTGAGTACAAACCACGTGATAGAATTTTATGTGTTATTTTGTTAATTATTGTAAAATCTTAAAATAAGAAGTGGCGGTAATTGAATTGGATCCTTCTCTCCCATTTAATAAACCTTATAAGCGAGAAATGCGGAAAAATAAGGCAGCCAGTCTGTGTCAACAAGGTAATTTCCAACCGCAAACATATCGAAAAAATCACGGGCATGCTATACTTACCTACTTACTGTATTTATTATACATTTTATTACAAGGAAACTATTGCACTACTCTACTACCGTCTACATTATTTCTATGTGTAGCTACGGAAAATCGTAAGAAAACCTTGCTACGAAAACGATTGTTTTAAATAAATAACTACGTACTACGTTACTGAGATAAATAACTATAAATAGATACGAGTACTTTCAAGTTATAACAAAAATAACATCAGTACTCTTAGCACGAACAGCTATCGAGAGAAAAAAAACGCGCGTAAAAGTATTCGATAGAGGAATTATCTATGGGAAATTTAATTTCGCTTTTCGGCGCTAGATGGCGCTGTACAAATTTCCATACAAAATTACTCTATTGAATGTTTTTACGCGCTTAATTTTTTTCGATAGCTGTTCGTGCTAAGAGCGCCTTCATATTTTCTGCAGTTATATACTTCTCTGTTGCTACCTAGGTACGTAACTACTATTATCACACAATGAATAATAGTGATATTACTCCTTTACTACTCCAATGAAATCTCAAACTGAAACCGTGGCTAGAAGTTTTTTGTGCAAAGACTAGACCAATTTTGTCATTAACTTTTTGTTAAAAAAACTTTGTTTTTAACAGCGTTCCCATAGTTGTTAGATAAATTAAAAATACAACAGATAAAATTGTTTTTGTAATGCTAAATTACATTCACTCTAAATTAATTGTTACCTACGGTTCCAACAAATTCACGCATACATTAGCATTAAAAATAATGAATAGAGATAAAACACGTTTGTCGCGGAAGCGAAAAATGTTTACTTCTCTGCTTAACCATCCATTAGCGACCCTGAGAAGTCGGCTGCAAAACAAAATGGAGATGTAATTAGAATTTACTTTTATCTATCAAAATATTTTTAATTGGTTTAAGAGTTGTAAAAAGTGGTGTAGTATATGATTATAGCTACGAAGCTGTATATTTGCTTAATGGAAGTGTTGTAGATAAAAGCTTGCGCTATCGGGCGGATCTGATAATTAGAGGGGCAGCGCCGCCGGCGCTCTTCTTGCATGCCACTTAAAACTACACTGGCTCACGACATTATCTCATTATGTAAAGCGTGAATGAGTCGACCAATTGCCGAGCCTGTAAATATTTACAAGAGTTTGTGTTCGAAGTTGAGATTATAGGAAACTTATCTTTTCCTCAATTTCCCGTTGAGAAAGTGATTAATTTTGTCATTTCCCTTGAAATGTAATAAAGGTCTATGTCAAATATGTTTTGCTTTATAACATTAATATTCATATAAAAATGATGAAAATATTTTTATACTTATCGAAGTATTTATTTGTGTCTCTCGAATCCGTACAAAAAGTGGGAAAATTTGTAGTAAAAACAGATTATATCAACGTGTGTCGTGTAGGTACCTACTTCCTTTAACTGGTAATATAGAGAGAACCAATTCCAATCAAATTTCTAAATATAACTTCAAACGTGGTAGGTGGTTATATTTACATTTAAATCTATAAATTTAAAACCTATTATTTTTTCTTAAAAACAAAGAAAAAAAGAACACACAAAGTGGTTAATCTATTCTAAACACTCTAGTTCTGTCGCCTTATGTGTACTTCATTAATAAAACCCCAACAATTTGACGTCTCCATGTAAATTGCCATTTGCATCAACTTCCCTACTTCCTTATACATAATCATCTGTGCTTTTAGTAAAATTGCTTTATAAATATTCAGCAAGAATGAAAACTTAATGACCGACTATCGGTTGAAGTTAATTGCAAAATGCCGGAATTTGAGAGTCACACTCGAGCATACATGTACCACGGGTTGGGTTTATTTTAGCTGAAAATTACACATTTCATAATGTCTTTGCTTTTTTTAGAAACCAATCTGTTTTCCTTTCTTTATTATGGAAACAGCTCTATTACTACTTGCACTTACAAGTGCAATTCTTTTATCGTTGTCCTTACTTTATAGACACGTTATATATAAATGAAAATCAATCACAACATCTATGCCTATTATAATTGCTGTCGTAAAATTAAAACAGGAAAGTAGCTCATTTTTAGGTTTAGAACATTCACAAAACTACTCATGAAAAATGTTGAAATGGTTGTTACTTCCTTATCAGCAAATAACTTTGTTGTTTGGTGGCCCTAATAGCGGTCTTATCTAAATCTCTGTAAAGTTGTTGTGGTTTGACGCGATATTTTGCGTGCTTGGGCGCCGATCGCGGGGGCGATATTGAACGTACTGGTCGCTGTAAAGAGGAACTCAGAACTTAACATTTTCAGATGCTGAAAACTATTTTTATTTTAATAACATTGCTCATACACATTGTGTCAAAAGCTCATACACATAAAACACTACGTTTTCCCTTGACTTTCCTTTTATTTGACTGTTACTTGGTTAAAGATATTTTTTGTACATCCCAGTAAGTATTTTATTTTTTCCTTTACCAAATATGTATATACTGCTCAAAAGAAAATAGGGGCCACTATATTGTTCTCCATACAAAAGAACAATCTTCGGAGAGGTATTTTTATGATAAGCTAGTTTTCCGCCCGCAGCTTCGCCCGCGTGAACTACAGGTCCATATCGTGTGAGTGGAGAACCGTGCCTAGCAGTGGGATAAAAAGTAGCCCCAAGGTCCCATCTATACCCGTACCGAATTTCATCCAAATTTGTCCAGCGGTTTATGTGTGAAAACGTAACAGACAGACAGAGGTCCTTGGCATTTATAATATTAGTATGGATTTAATCTTTATGATAAACTAGTGACCGTCCGCAACTTCGTCTGCGTGGATAGTATTTTGTCTATCCATCGGGAACAGTTCCTTTTTTTGGGATAAAAAGTACCTTATGTTCTTTTCTGCACCCCTTACAATATGTATGCGAAATTTCACTATGATCGGTTGAGTAGTTAATACGGTTGATCGTAAAAAACAAACAAACTGACTTTCGCATTTATATTAATAGTAATCTGATTTTATTTTTTTTGATTTTGATATCTTTCGAGGCTGTAATAGTTAAATTTTTAATGACGAATTTATTATAATTTCTTCTATTCGCCGATTAAAGAATTGAAAAATGATAAATTTTGCGTATTTTTGTATGGAACTCCAATTTCTTTCTAATCCTAACTGACACACGGCGAATAGGAGAAATTATACAGTAAATTCCACAAGTTGACTATTACAGCTGTCGAAAAAATGATATATTCAAATAAAATCAGCTTGAATTTATATTAAAAAAACCTTTCAGAAATTAGCTCGTTTGTATGGAAAATCATATAGTGGCCCCTTTTTGTTTTTAGTCTTCTAATTAATTTCACACGTCTGCTTTATTCTTTTTCTAAAATAATTTGTTACTTCCTTATTTTATAACAGTACAAAAACGGCTATTAAAAACTTTTTTCAAATATTTACTGTCGAATAAGAAGCCAAATGTTGCCAACAACCTAATGTTAACTCGTAACTCGTAAATGGATAGGATGATTTGACACTTTTGTACAACAAATGTTTTAGGAAACGCAGCCGAACAGAGCGCGCCGCCTTTGCTCCCAACCATCGGCTAATTCACACGTTTTCACACAAATTACGATTTAATTTCACACTTTCTATAATAACCCAAATGTGGAAGTGAGCTTTTAATCTTATTTCGACACTCGTGAAAGGGAGCAAATGTTTTTACACCAAATTGGCTAGGTTTTAAAATAATGGCTGTACATAATCATAGTCCGTGTTGATGTCGAAATGAAAACTGCATTCGTTTTTTGCTTAGATTACGTTAAAATATTGGCTAGAATGGCAGAATTACCTAAATTAGTCTTGGCCTTTCACATATTATCGGTTTGCCCACAGAAGTAAGTAACTAAATATAGACTTTGAAAACTATCTATGAACTAATTGTTTTTCATTACAATATAAATGGAACCAACCAAGTTGTGCTAACTTTATCTGTCAAAAAAATAATACTTTTTCTGATGTATAAGCTTGTCGATATCAAATAACTTGGAAAAAAAACCTATACAGAGTATGTTACAAAAAAGATGGTGTAAAAACAAGCAGCTTTCACAACGAAAAACAAATTAAGAAAAATATGAAATTTTTGTGATAATTTCGAAGTTGTAAATGGCGATGTACACTGGACCTTTGCTTTTTTCGCTTATTCAACAGTGACCAGCCGGTGATTTATTGTTTAATCGTGAGAATATTTTTTGTAAACATCGCAAAAGATATCATGTCAATCGGCCCAGCCTTAAGATTTCGGTACACTTTGGAGCTATTTTTTTGTTAAAAGATTGAGTGTCAATTATTTTATTGGATTACTTGGCGCCGCCGTGTAGATGTTATCGGTATATTTACACGTCAGCATTGCAAGTTAACCCCTCGGATTATTTTTTGGTCGGTGTTTTTAGTTTTTTGTACAAACTTTGTCTAATGGAACGAGAACAGTTGGGTGTTATCGTTGGGGTCAAGTTAATTTTTTGTTTGTCATGTTCAGTTTGACTGAGTAGTATTGGCAAACTAAATAATATTTTGTCTACTTACTCTACTAAGATTTGTTTGATTTTTTATTATTTTACAACGAAAAAAGGGGTAGGAAAGAAATTGTGTAAATGGTCAGACTGACAGACTAAGATCAAGCTCTAGCATCAACAGAAGCAAGCGAAGGTTCCCTTCCCGGTAATTCTCCAACTTCTGTTTCTAAAGGGTTGGGTAAACCTCCCAATAACAAAGGTGTAAAATTTATGAAACGGCCTGTTTAGTTCATATCTTTATACTCAAAACGCATAACTCATTAGATACCTACCTATCTCCTTGTTGCTGTAGTTAAGCTACGATTGTGAGCTTTGTATTCAAAAATTTGTTCTATCCTATCAAGACAGACTTTTCGTTTTGTTTTCTCGTGAGCCAATAGGTAATTTATCGAGACTACTGCCCAAAACATGGCGGCGTGGACTGTGATTAGAGCCTTGTGGTTGCACTAATGCATCGGCCGGCGACACAGACGGAGAGTGTGGAGTTGTGGACTAACTCAAATAAAACCTCTCTGTTGTTCACACGGTTCTTTATATTAGAATAGAAATACTTCGCTATGTTAGATATAAATGCCTACTACGCTATGATAAAATATTACGGGGTATAAAATTGCGGTAGATGCTTTGTATATGCCTCAGCCAACTGGTTTAATCAGCCACTCAATTAACGGCCTAGTCATTTAACTGAACAGCGCCGCACCGTTTTTGTCACACCGGCCTAAATGACGTTTAGCCAATGCGTCTAATACAACCTTTAATTAACGGGCTGGCACTGGCAGATGCTGGGGCCCTTAAAAACACAAATCAAATTCATATTTAAACTTATGACAGTATCATTGTATGAATCGTGAGAAACACAAATATCACAGCTGGTCGACGCCATATTGGCAGCTCTGCTTACAGCGCTCTAGTTGACAGAAAACGGAGCTATATTTCAATGTCTAGGCTAGGCAAGCTATTTAACGTCATTGAACCAATGGTTGGTATCGTTTAGGCCGTTGATTGAACGGCGCTGTGAAATGAAAAGGCTAGGCCGTTAATTGAACGACTGATTGAGGTAGTTGTCTGCGAGATATAAATCCGATAGATATAGGCCCGATGGTTGTGAAACACAGTTAAAAAAAACGTTAGTAAGTTGAATGCCAAATATGTGTCACTCTAGATTTTATGTGACTATTAAATTAGCACAATGACATTTGTTTTAATAAATTTGATGTTCGTGTTACTATTTATCTAAAAATCGTAGCACTTGCTACGAATTCGTAGCTACGAAAAAGAAAGAATTTACTTTTAATTTACTCGTGTGTTTACTTGTAAAAATAAACATATGTATGTTATCTCATCGTTCTATAATACAAGCTTGGTAAACAAAACAAATAAAATAATTGCAAAAAATAAGGTAACTCAAACTTTACATCCAAAATTACATGAAGCTGCCTTAATAAAAACAAAAATATTGACTCATTCCAGTACAATGATGTGAAACTTTTACAAAACCGTTTTTTATACCAAATATCAATACAACAAAGACTATACAATGACTAAGACTATAGAAAAAGATATCATGTCATCAATTAATATGATATTTTTTTCGACAATCAAATAGAAATCGGCGTGTTGGACGGGCATTGTCGGATCGCCTAATTGAATCGCTACATTACGTCAGCACGGAATAGGGGCACTGTTCGACGCTTTACAAAATATATAAAACAATCATTTGGACAGTTCAAAGAGCGGCGCGGCTTTAACGCAATGCCGGGGGTTGGCGCAAGCGATGGGACGAGCGTTCTCTCTTAAACTTCAAGCCATAAAGTTAAAATAGGTGGGAATGAAATATAAAAACAAAATGTAAAAAAAAATATATCTACAAATAAATAGTTTTTTATTATTTTGTATAGAAGGCATACAATCAATGCCTTACTGTTGTTCTTTTGTCTTCTAGCATTGGACAAAAAAAATCGTTTGTAGCTGAGTATATATATACCTATATTAAAAAATGTAACACTTAAGATTGTTGGAGACAACAATATTTTATTTATTTTATTTATTATTATATTATACCAACAAAAGGTAAACTCGACTTACCAACGACTACCATATAAAGGCTTATGTAGATTCTAGTTTTGATGTCGATTTTAATTTCGTTCAATCTCTCATGCCCTGCGTCATATGTTGGCTCGCGCCTCGTCATCGCGCGGCGCCTTTCAATTCCCATCTCAAACGTTTGGGCACTCCCCCACAATGGGCCCGGCACAAAGCCGCCACGTTTGCCGCCTCGTTATGTAAAATCGGCCAAACAATGCGCCGGATCGTTTTCGGTAAGAACTCAATCGACTCAAATTAACAATGGCCCTCGAAAACAAGCTACACAACCGATTCTAAACGAACCTCATTTCTTTGCCTTTTGGAGGTAACTAAAGGTCTAGGCAACTGGATAGTGTTATAACAATGTGCGTAAATAAAGCATTGGTCGACGTCGAGATTGCGGCCGCCATGTTGTGAAAACAAAGACCCGCCAATCAACACCAAGCAGTCTGTCACAAATACTGTTGCGTCTTCTACTGAGTGAAGTGACGACAGATGTCTATGACTAGTGGCTCTGTGAGCTGTAGACCTCGCTTTAACATATCTATCTCCGCCATTTTAATGAATTTTAATGTCTGGGATGGGTCTGGGTGTTACTTTGTATAATGAGTATTTACTCATATTACAAGCTTTGCTTAGTTTGGGGCTGGATGGCGCAGTGTGAAATTGTCCAAGCATTTATTTATTATTTATTGATTTTGAAAAATTTCGAAAGACTGTCTCTACAAAATTTATGAATTCTATGTAATTTTCGAACCTGCTTACAAAATTTAACGATAATCGGTTGAGACAAATGCGACTTGCAGAGGAAAACAGACGGACAGCCATACGAATGCATTTTTGCCCAAGCTGAAGAAGAGACGCTTCGCTCGCGCTTCGCGCTCGCTCGGTCAATGATACAATCTTATAAATGCTGTTCTCTGTTGGTTTCTGATTTTGTAAACATTTGTTTCGTGTAGTTCTGCAGTTTAATTAGTGTAGGTACATGCGTAATCTTACAAATTTAAAGTAACTTAAAGTTAACAAACTAACATTCTAATAATCATCAAGTAATATAAAAGGCACATTTTTTTTGCTTTTCATTGAACGATTCGGTTTGAAAACAAGTGCTCAATTTCAAGCGCCATGCAAAGAATAAGTACTAACTAAGTACTACTTACGTTTCATCTTTCAAAAATATTTTCATTTATTTCTATAGTTAATGTACCTGCAACAGTATTATTTGTTTTACGCGAACATGTTTAATAGTTACATATTATATTTATTTTTTTGTATTTACATAAATAACGAACTCCTTTACCACCAACAAAGAATAGTACGTTCGATTCAGCAAGGAAACCGTAAATAACAAGCACACCTCACAGGCGAGCTCACTCGCTATGTAAAGCGGGCGGTACATAGCAAACATCGGCGCACAAACAGCCCGCCTGAGGCGCCCTGAACATCAGGGATACCCACGCTTGACGGAAAGACTGTAGTCAATTTTTTTAAATAAAATTATTGATAAAATTTAGTATGTTTGATTCAGCAAAAGATCACCTTATTCATTCACCAGCGAACTCATTTCACGACGGTACACAGCAACCGAATAAAACGAAATTAAAATTGGGTACCTACCTATCTTTATTCCAAATAGACTAACAAGGTAGTAGTAGGTACTTTTGAATTATAGTTTTTATCGCGAACAGTTTTTCGTTAGAATGATAGGCACCCGAGCTATTTGCATACACCCTCTCTCGCAGCCGGCTAACCTAATACGACGTGCGTCTGACGCGCTACGTGCCGGAGCCGGCGCCGGCAGCCAGCGTCGATACGTTACGTCACTGTGTGTTACGTTTGTGGCCAGCGGGAATAACTGATGAGTTGGTACTTCCACAGGGTGGGTTTTACACCAAAATTAACGTCTCTATAGTAGTTATCTCTGTGTATTTCTTTGATGTTTAGACATTGGCGACGAAATATTTATGTATATTGACATACTAGTGGCCACCCGCGACTTCGTCTGCGTGGAAAGTTTTTTTTGCTATCCCTATATCCTTCTCTGTATCCCTGACAACGTGTAAATATGCAAAATTTCATGATAATCGGTAGTAGTTAAGACGTAACAAATAAACAAACTTACTTTATTATATGAGTAATAAGGAAGAAAGGAATAAGGAATATTAATAAGCAATAGTAAGGATTTGGGCACCTAGCAGCGTACTTACTGTTTAAAATTTCTTTAAACTCTAAAGTTCATCAGCCGTAAGCAGTCAGAGGTCACAGCGAAGCTCTTAGCAAAAGAATGCCAAAGCAAACAGCGTGTGTCAAGTCAAAAAGCAGACAAACACGCGGACAGACAAACAGATCCAGCCTCCGAGAGCTCTTGATGTGAACCTTGCACTTGAATCGATCGAGTTGTTTGCTATGCGTTTCAAACTATTCACCCGGGTCAAGGCATAAAGAAAGCTTCGTTTTATTACAACATAAAACTCCTTCGCCTTGTATATAGAGTGTTTGGTTTACTGGTTTAGCGGCCATTTTGTTTTATCATGTAAAATTTTAAGCGTTAGTTTTCTATTTGTTGTAATTCTTTCTTAGAATATATCATACATTTAAGTATTCGTTGTTATTTAACCAATAATAAAGTATGACCAGTAATTTAAACATAGATTCGATCAGGAAACATAGGCACTTACTGTTTATAAAGTTTATTAAGAGAAAATATTATTATATTCCTCTTAGGTAACAAAGTTAACTCTAGCCATTAAAACTCATTTAAATTGGTTTGAACTCTCTTCCATCATCCGAGCTATACATACATAAATGGTACCATCTCATATTACAAGTAATGATTACAGATTCGAGGGGAACCCACTGCTAATTAATAAAAAAATATTAAAACACTACTGGGTGCCTGTCGTGGAATTAATTTGCGTTGTTCTAGAGCGAGAGTTTCATTAGTTTCGAATTCTGCGAAATCTGCAAAGAAAGGGTGAATTCTGTCAAAGAATAGATATTTACCAACGTATTTCGCCGTTGTTGCTTAAAATGCATTAGAAAGCTTGTAATTATTAAATTGCGGATGTATTGACATTGTTTCTTTAACTGCTGCACATTGCTTGCACCAATGGTTGTTGATACGTCAGTGGTCAGTTTACAGTGTGCACAGCAACTTGATATGCCCCCACTGGCCTCTGGTCAAAGTTTTCGTCGACCGGTTCCGTCAAATAACGACTACCTTTTAAGTACGGGAGCGTTTTGTAATGGACGATGTAGATCTTAAAAAATAAATATTTAATCAAAAATCTCTTGTCTCTTGTGATTGTGAGACCTTATGACGTTGAAATTATTTTTGAGTTAGAAACAATAATAATGGACACTTCTTAGATTTCCTTACAGGTTCTAATAATAAAAAAAACTGGCCAAGTGCGTGTCGGGCCACGCGCAGTATAGGGTTCCGCAATTACCTTATACAATTACCATATCATATAGCTATAAACTTATATTTACTTCCTGTTTTACACAACTAACTACTAGGTATAACTAAGTATAATACCTGTTGAATTAAATTTGTTCTACGAAAACTTTTCCAATAAAAAAAGTTTGCTTTTGCCCGCTACTTCGTTCGTGTGATTAAGATAGTTGTGTATTTATTTTTTGAAAGTCACGGATTACTAATATACCTAGGTATTTATCAGTAGACCTTATTTCACACATTTAAATTTTCCCATAAAAAATCATATATAAACTGGAACACACTGTATAACGGGAATTTTCCAAAACCCTTTAGTGCTCGCCTACACCATGAAAGGTATCTAGCCTCCAAAAATGGTGTCTCTACCTTCAGCCGTTAGGGCTTTACGCTTATCCCAATAAGCAATCAATCAATTTAGAGTTTTATATGTATAGATTTTGTTAGTTGATCGGCTATTACTCGTTAAATTAACGAAAAGTAAGGCTACCTAGCAAAGATAGATTTCTGAAAATCTGCCATACTTAAATAAATAGAGATCTATGTAGACTGAAAAATTCTTGAAGGTGCTAAATTGTTTAATAAAGCTGGACGAGAATACATGCAATTTCTGAATAGGTTTAAGTTTCGTCGTATTTTCGGCGTCTCGTAAGCGTCGCTTCGCCGTCGCGTCGTCGACCGCTGGAGATGTTTGTGCGCGCCGACTCACTGCACGCGTATTTACACATGTTGTCCGATGTGTTTCTAATGAGCCCTCTGCTCGCTCAATAAACACGATCCACTACCCGTCTTTGTGCCCGCCGTACGGTAATTACGATTGTACCCGAACACTCAAATATTTGGCCAAACTTTCCTCCATTAATGAGCTACCGATATTGTCCATGAGAGAGTTTTTTGAACTTTATTTACGTAATGTTCGAGTAGAAAACGTGTCTCTTCGGTAATTAAGAAAAAATCTTCGGATGATGTTTGCCGTGTTTACCGTGTCCAGGGGCCGTGTTTGTTATTGCAAGCCGTTTGGAGATACGATTTACCTGGAATTTTTGAGAATCCACCAGCAATAACATCGATGGGAATGCAAACATGCTTCGACTTGCTGAATCAATAAATGCCTATTCAAGTAATTTCACGTGAAAGATAGTTTGGTAAACATTTTATTTAAGAGTGCATAAATGTTTATATTTATATTTAAAATTCCACTGGTTGACGTTATAGAAGTTTTTTCTTACACTTTAAACCTTAATTTTATACGCTTTTGGTGCCAATTCATGGAGAAGGTAAAATATTATTCCGTTCATACATAACAAACAAGCGAATTCGTCGTCTCTATTTATTTTTCTCCCATTAGTAGAAAATATTTGGCAGTTTGTAGGCTTACGGTTATGTAAAATAAGTATTGTTTAGACGTTGGCGTCACATCAGAAGTAATCCAAATAAGGCTAGTCATCTGGGCACACACTGGCTCTTTCAAAATAATCTGCTGAGCCTGTGCGAGAGTTTGGCCCCATTGTCAGCGAGACAAAGTCAACACTCGATGAAAAGTTCCCCGAACTCGAGGGCCGGGTATGTTTCAAACTTCACGCGCATCAGGGACAGGATCGGCCTACACAATAAAAATAATGTGTTTAGTTCCAACATACGTGGGCCCCGTTAGGGATGTGCCATCGCTGTTTCGTAATAAAATCTGCTAATGAAAAAAATATAGGAGTAACAAGAATAATATTCTGCTTAAAGAAAAATACTTTACAATAACACTATTCGACTTTTTTCGCAGAATAAAATGTTTTAAGGACACGCACTTCAATGACGAAAATTTAATTTACTATTTTATTAATACACACAAGCTTCTTTTGGTACCTACTGTGAAATTGACATTTTAAATTTAAAATTTGATTAGCGAAACCAACAGTCATAGACATTTATTATTATTCAGTTTAATAGGCCCTATTGTTTTGGAAACAATTTTTCTCGTGAATAATTATTACCATAATCGAAGGAATAAAAAATTGCATGAATCATAAACCATCTTTAAGGCTGTATAGAAACACTGAGGGAAATACAACATTAATAACAATATTACTTATTCTGTAGATCGAAATAAGAAAAAAGATACCGTCGAACTGAGAACCTCCTCCTTTTTTTGAAGTCGGTTAATAATGTTTTTTTAATGCAGAGTAAAAAATAAAAAACAATGTTCATATGAATAATTATAATCAATAAAAATGGGACTTGGATAGGCATCGAACTTAATAAGTTGAAACGTATTAAAGTTCCTTTTATTAAAATCCTTAGTACTTGACTGTGATTCATCATCGTTTACAAAAAACCAATGGTAGGTACATCGTACAGGTACTACTCGGGTTTTTATAACATTAATGTTTAGTAAAGTGTTTGTGAACATAACAAAGAATCGTGTTTTTACACACATGTTACTTGTGGTACTTACTTAACATTTTGTTTACCGTATTGCAAAAAATATATTCATTTTGACATTTATTGATAATACGAGTTTGGATATGCAACGGTGGCATGTAATGAACTCAATCAATCAAATCATTCAAAAGTCACTATTTTCGATATACCAACCATGATAGGTATTGTGGCGTAACAAGCTGACGCCCTTATTTGTAAAAAATAATAAATGATGTTGCTTAAACAACTATTTCAGTATTTATTTTTTACATAAAAGAAAAGGCACATTTTCAAAATTGAAGTCTACTATCTACTATTTTACTGTTATAGAATGCTATGTTTATGTTATTTTATGTATTGGAGTGATAAAGTATTTCTCTATTTTAGGACTTTAAAATCTTTTGTAGTTCATTATAGAACTTGAAAAGTTTTAATAATAAGAATGAAAATATTTTATCCGCATCACTATCTATTGACAATATTCGTGGTAAAACAAACAAGCATCGTCCTCAGAGTGACGTCTCGGGAGAGTGATCGAATGAAAAGCGTTCGTGTTTAACAAAATAACAACAACGATATAACTCGACGGATATTTTAATGATTTGATACAGAGGGCTTACTCCCAACCCAACAGAGCCCGTAGCCAATGTCACAATTACAAATTTTCGCTATCGCTTCGCTCCGACAAATGTATGGATTTGATTTTTTAAAATTCGATTAATAACTAAACCTAACGTCAATCCCATGCATTTTTGCAAAGCGAAGCGATAACGAAGATTTGCAAATGTTAGGTACTTTGACTAGGCCCCCAGGGCTCTATTTAGTTTCGCCCGAAGTTTCGAGTGTTTCCTGCGCTCAATTGGAGCAATCTGGATTATGATGTTAATAGTGTTTACCTCCATTAATTATCATTGGTTTACTTACTTACGATCGGATTCAATAATCAATCCACAGATAGAAATAGGCCTGATCCAGATTAGTTGCATTAATAAAGAATGAACGACAGTTGCCTTTCAATTAATCTGGATCAGGCTATCCTTATCTGTGGACTGATTAATAAATCTGGCCGTTAGTCCATCCGTCTGAAAGTAATCGATTGTAAGGCCGCCGTGTTTCCACCTGCAAGAAAAATCCCACAGCCTGTTAGATAGAAGTTACTTAGTAATGCTGCTAATAGCAAATGCACTGGTGATAGTTTGTCAAGCGTTTTTATGTTACTGTATGACAGGCTGTGAGACAATTTTAGCAGAAGTTTTCTTGCAGGTGGAATTCTGTATTTCCACTCCGACCAACTGAACCGACCAACTGGTTGTGCAGAATGGAACTCGATGAAGGATTTTTTCCAATCGAACCAACTGCTTGATTGGTTGTTCAGAACGGAACTCGATAAAGGGTTTTTTTTCCAATCAAACCGACTGGTTGATTAGTTGTGCAGAATGGAACTGGTTGATTAGTTGATGCGTCCTAGAGCAAGGTTTAGACTAGCAATAAATATTGCAGAAGTTGACTTCCGCAAGCTGTCACCACTGTGTAAATAGGTGTGGTAAGCTAAATTATCAAAGTGTTGCAGCTTGCAGAACTTGCTCTATCAAGAAATTGCAGAAAGGTCTTGCTAGTCTAAACCTCGCTTTAGGTATATCTCGATGTTTTGAGAACACTTCGTACGGCCCGAAACTACGGACCAGTGCATACGGGAGTAGGCCTCCAGGCCGCGACTCGGTGGTCTCTGTTGTTGGTAAACACTTGGGTATTTAATCGTGGCC
The DNA here is from genome assembly GCA_963556745.1 of Catoptria pinella. Lineage (NCBI taxonomy): Eukaryota > Metazoa > Arthropoda > Insecta > Lepidoptera > Crambidae > Catoptria > Catoptria pinella. Next base: position 7,630,774 of record OY750774.1, on the reverse strand, counting down.
ATTGATAGGTGTTATTTATTATATGAACTATTGGAGTGATTATTTTACGGCGAATAAACATTTGGCTGGACCAATTCAATTTTTTATGCCTGAGACAATTCTGGTGACAAGTTGAATTTTTCTTAGTATATTATTTAGTATTTGGTATTGGACCAATTTAAGCCTTGGTTTTATTCTTGATTTAATTTTCCGTAACCACTTGACGAAGTGACCTTTTGAACTCTTTCAACATACAACCTGTTTTGTTTGTTTGTTAGTATTTAAAAGACTATCAAAAGAAAGAAATAATTATCAATAATTTCATTTTCAGTCACAAGAATGAAATAGTTTAACTTACTGAGAATTATATGCTCAATCGATCTATGTACGATAGCTTCTTGTACATTCTTAAAATCAGTGTTTATAACCGTGAGCAGTCTGATATTATAACTATATTGCATTTATTATTATTTATGTATTCTATTCGTTACTTGCCATACCTAGTACAAACTCTGCTTAGATTGAGACTTGTTGAATTAACTAAGTTATACTTAATAGTTTATCTATTTTTATTGACTTTGTACATAAATAAGAAAATGGCTGTCTTTCCTAATAAACCCCAATCACTTCCAGTTCACTCGAGGCGATGTGTCGCTAAAGAGGCATTGTCTAACGGGGCGAGCGACCCTCCGGAAGGCCGCCGCAATCAGCATCTGTTGCCAGCTTCCTCCGCCAGGAGCGCTCCACAATTAAATGTCTCCGCGCCGCCGACTCTTAACAACACACAATAGTACACAGCACACTGTGTACACATCGCTGCACTCGTCCTAATAGATGTTGTATTTCAACATTTTAGCATACCGTACGGATTTTTTTGAATCCGCAATATAAAATCGTTCTCTGTACTTTTGTTTGCGTTCCATTCCTTACCCAATATACGGCTTAAGTCAAGCTCAATAGTGAATATTAAGCACAATCCATTTCACAAATCTTTCCACCTACCTTTAACAGAATTGACTCACGTGTTTCATCATCATCAGCCATTTTTATTGTCCCCACTTTTAGGGGTATTTACCTACTTTACTAGAATTTCAGGAAAACCTTTTATTTGTAAGTCAATTGGCAGTCAACGGGTTGTAAAGAACAAATTAAAAAGATTTTTGAAACTCACTATGATTTAAACATAAATACAACAATAGAATCAACTCGCACTTGACCGTTTATTTGGCAGGAATAAAACCGTGATTTGTATTCTTCCCGGGCAGTCGATGTTCCGGGATCACTGCTTCGAAAAATGCGCGATACTAAATAATTTGAAACTATATACAGTCACAATATTGTAGTTCTACGCTCCACTGGCTCCGATTAACGCAAATCAATTCGAATTTTGCAAGGATTTTCACGTGATTTGTATTTGTGAAATGTACGAATAATATTTTGATTGATTTGAAATAATTCATCTCGGAAAATTTGACTACACCGCAGTTAAATAATACCACACTTATTAGTGTTAAAGATGTCTCAAACTAAGTATAAAGTGTATTTAGTCGAGATAATTTTCGAGGTTACTGAATTTTATTATCAATCATGAGCTACTTAACTTTACAAGTGATAAATCCATCCTTCATTATTTTATTGTTAAGGAGTTCTTCATAAGATCCGCAATTCATTACAACATTATAATTTTTTTGAAATTGATAACAAAAAGACATCAACGAGCTCTTAAAAAAAAGTCTTAAGACAAAATACGATAAGCTAAAGCTTTTGACGCACCGAAAAAGTACGCACTAGTCCAGTGGACGCGCTTCGGTTTTTATTCATGCATTGGTCCCAAAGTGCAAAATCAGAATGTATCTTGTCTATACATTAGGCTTTTATCTTCTACATATATTCAGACAGCAAATAGACATCTGACTTTCCTGCGCAATCCGTGCGGAAAACTATCAGAACATTTCTCTAAAACAGATTTATCTCTATTGATATTATTTCGATGCTTTTAATGTTTTAATCCAGAATTCTACGGATGTTTTATTGAGTATGAACGCAAATGTATTTTCCTTTTATAAAATAAAGTAATTGTAAAATTTTAATCAACTAAATTATTAAGATAAATAATATTAGAAAAAATACTAGAAAAAATCGACTCACCCGTAGCACCTCAGACGGGACTCGAACCCGCACCTTTGGGATTCCGGCCCAATGCACTGACCTACGGGTGAGTCGATTTTTTCTAGTATTTTTTCTAATATTATTTATCTTAATATAAAAATAGCATTGTGAATGCGAAAAATCTAAATTTAATAATTATATAGCTGTTTCATCTTTATCGATTGTCAAAACATCTGGAAAGATGTTTCTTTCGAATGTGAGGGTATTTCTTCACATTGATGAAATTGCGCTGGCTTGCAGCGAAGAAGTTAAAAAGTACTAGAAAATTTCGCCGCTCCCACTAGCGGCTCGGTAGCATAATTGGTCAGTGCATTGGGCCGGAATCCCAAAGGTGCGGGTTCGAGTCCCGTCTGAGGTGCTACGGGTGAGTCGATTTTTTCTAGTTTTTTTCTAATATTATTTATCTTAATATAAAAATAGCATTGTGAATGCGAAAATTCTAAATTTAATAATTATATAGCTGTTTCATCTTTATCGATTGTCAAAACATCTGGAAAGATGTTTCTTTCGAATGTGAGGGTATTTCTTCACATTGATGAAATTGCGCTGGCTTGCAGCGAAGAAGTTAAAAAGTACTAGAAAATTTCGCCGCTCCCACTAGCGACTCGGTAGCATAATTGGTCAGTGCATTGGGCCGGAATCCCAAAGGTGCGGGTTCGAGTCCCGTCTGAGGTGCTACGGGTGAGTCGATTTTTTCTAGTATTTTTTCTAATATTATTTATCTTAATATAAAAATAGCATTGTGAATGCGAAAAATCTAAATTTAATAACTAAATTATTGTTTTGCAAAACCATTTTTTTTATCAAAAATAAATGATTTCAAATACTAATTCGCAACATCATTCGACCATAACCAATTCTTGCAGCCATTGGAGCGGCACAACTCATTGTTTGACAACAAACACCAGCTGCTGAAGGTAATATGGCCTACTTCCTTGAACCCTTGCTCTACGAGAGCCCGAGAGGCCTCTTGAAGGGCTGTAAGGGCCTTCTAGGGCTGCATAAGTGCGAATAGCGGGCGGTCTGTTTGTTTTGCTGGTGTTTACCTTCGTTTCAGGTTCGAGGCGCCCCTAGTGGTTTGCGCAGGAGTGTTGACCAATGCGTAATTATGCCTTTGATTTCCTTTATGGGGTGTTAAGTTACACCTACGGATAGCACTTGGTAACGTATACCTTTAAATATGTCTGTAATATAGGTTTTGCTTTTGGTAGTATACTTTTCATTGTTCTATTGGGTGCGAAGTATTGCATCTAAATAAAAAAACAAAACAAGAAAGGATATAGTATATTGTTTGTTGATTTTACTCCTTCTCCTTGTTTGTATAATAATTGCGATACCTATTTAAATATGGTATGAATCTTCAATATTCGGCTACCGTTTATAAAAACAGTCATCTTAATCAACACCCCTTTATTACAAGAAAATAAAAAATGTGTACTCAACGAAATAAAACACGTTGTTGTCAATCATAGAAACGAATTTGTTATAAAAATAATCGGTGCGCGGGCTCGCTATGCGCGCGGCGGGTGGCGCCCTCGCGCATTGAGATTGCTCAGCGGTTCCGAAGCATTAACACCTATTACCCCGCCGCCTTTGTGCCGCGCAAAATACTACACTTTCCTTTTTACTGTTTATTGTTATCGTTTGTTTCGAGGCGCAAACCGTTCGGCGACAATGCGCCAGCCGGTGCGGCTCGATGCGCCCTTTCAAGTGTCGAAAAGCGGTAATTTGCTTCATTCACTCATTGTTCCGCTAAAAGTCGACCTTTGTCGACACTTGGAATTGGGACCGTTTAGATTCGGGAGTGAGTGGGCAATTCGCAGAGTGGTCCGTTTTATCAACGTCCGCGCACATCCGCCACCTCGCTCTCACCTCGGTGGCTCGTAATGGCTGCATGGGTTGGGCCTAATGGTTTTGTTTGAATTGTGACGATTTTTCTAGAAAACGAGGCTTAACTATCATAATAGTACATTACAGGTACATTACATTCGCAGGGCGAGGGTTTTAATAATTCGAGGTAAGATTCGCGCAAGACTATTATATACTGCTTTTCTCAAATAAAATTTTCTGAGTAAAAATGTTATTTTTAAATTAGTTCGTGTGGCCATGTGAAACGACCAGTCATGCAGCCATAAAGTTTATAAAAATAATGTTAGTGATGAGTTCTACAGGTTTAAAATTGGAACATTAGAATTGAAATCCATTTCGGCACTGAATTTCAAATTTATAACGCGATGAACCAGACCACCAAGTAGTAAGTAAATGTTGAACCTCCCGCATTATTTTTTCAAATGTATTGATAATATTTCAGAGCTTATGCAAAGAAATAGTAAATTATAGCCGAGAACGGGAAGTACGCATTTAAATTATCAAGCTTTAATCATTCAAGGCATGTAAATAGCTTCCACTACGATCCTTCCAATACAAAGACTTGTATGTGTGCTTTCCTCAAGAAATACGATAGTATCGTGAATGCTAATCATTCACGATACTACTTTTATATAATACTAAATAATGATGTTTCATCTTAATCGATTGTTAAATATCTGGAAACATATTTAAATTTGATGTCGAGGGTAATTCCTCACATTGATGAAATAACGCTGGCTTGTTGCGAAAGAGTAGGATGGATATACTTAAAACATTACGACCATGCCACTAATGAGTAGTGTCTCTGCTTCAGCTTGGGCAAAAATGCCTTCGTATGTCCGTCCGGCGCGTCCGGTGTCGCATCTGTTCTCTTTACATGTCGCATTGCTCAACCGATTCTCGTGAAATTTTGTGACCAGGTTCTATAATTATATAGTTTTTTTTATCGAGGCAGTTTTTCGAAATTATTGGAAAAATAACACATTTCAGCTATTTCGAAAAATTATCAAAAATGACACAAACGCGATGTCTACAGAGCCACTAGTATACCTAAGTTACTTGCTACATTACTTCCACAATGTTCATTCAATTTTAAGTAACTACATTCATCACAGCTTCAGCAAAAGCCACAAAGCAACAGTAAATAGAGCCTTTCCCTACACATACGTAAACTAAAAAACAACTACGGAGTGCTCGTTAAGTCCCCGCTGGCAACGCGTCCGTTGGTACAGTCGACCTCATAAGTAGCTGAACACTTTAATTTTTTGTCACACCAAGTCTAACATTTATTTGAAATTGAAATTGAAAAATTCTTTATTCAAATAAGCTCACATAATAAGCATTTTTAAATCGTCAATTCTTTTATCCTACCACCCATTATGACGTCTATTAGCTGGCAAGAAAAATGGGCGCAAAAAACTTATCAGCTTTATCAGAAGGAACGATATTTACAAATATGTATATCGTTTCCAGATATTAAATTTATACATGTTACAATTAACATAGATTCATAAATAAATAACATTATTTAATTAGCTCATTTCTACTGAATCAATTTACAGGGTTCAAGCTTAATTCAAAATTTAAGGTCATAATTCAGTCTAGGCTGTTACTAATTTATATATGTATACGACGTCCTTAATACAAGTAGATAGAAGTAGACCCATTCCCACAGGCAGCACCCGTTGACGAGCATGACGCATGAACCAGCCATCGCTTCGCTCAACCATATTTGAGGGAACGTAACGACCCGCCTCACACGACACTACCGCAGAAATGTTTAAAGTGAGCATGACATACTAAAGCTACCCGTATTCAATAAGTTGCTACCCTACTTTAAGCATGTTATAATTATCAAATAATATACTAGAAAAAATACGACTCGCACCAGATCTGTTCTCGGATGTTATAATTGTTGTGACAAAGTACTAAAGTGTTAATTTATTTCTTAGGACGACCGTACTACAGATACACATAGAAACGCGAATGAAATTCGGCGTTACAATTCGACGTATAATTTAAGATCAAGTGCCGTTTCATTTCATGATCAGCCCCTCTGCTCAAATGGCCAACACAACATTTCATGCGTTTGAACGCTATACGCTTGCTATTAAAGCTTTAAAATAAGCAGTAAACTACAAAATTACGTGCCATAAGCTTATCGATTCATACAAAACTTCAAACTCTGTGATTTACATAAGTTTGCGACACGTGATTTATTCGCCTATTCCTCATATTTAAGCTTTAATAGTAAACGTAGCGTTCAAACGTATAGAATATTTGAGTGGGGGGCCTAACAAGAAATCGAAGACTCACGGCACGTGTTAAACTGTATTTGTTTAATATTTGTTACTGTACTTTTTACACGTCTCGTTGGGATTTTCCAATTTTCTTTTGCTTGACAGGTACACGTTATTTATTTCTACAATTTAAACACTAAGCGTAAAAATTAATTCTAATTCAGCTATATGCTGATCTGCTTTTTGATTTAAAAAATATAACCACATAAGTAATAATTTTAATTCTTTTGTTTTTAAAAGAATCTCTTTATACGTTTATATTTGGTCATAATTTTCTTAATTTGATTTGAATGAGTATCGGTAAAGTCAAAATTAAACCAATCAGTTTGACTACCCCCAACACTGCTCAGTTTTCCAAAGCTAGTATATCGAAATATCAAAAATGAGCACCGAGCCATAGACAAACGTTTTTATTTAGCTGTCGAAAATGGCATTCTGTACCCGTAGCACGAACATCTAAAAAAACGCGAGTAAAGAAACTTCGAAAGAGTAATTTATATAGGAAAATTTTATTTCGCTTTTCGGCGGTAGATGGCGCTGTACAAATTCCCATACGAAATTGCTGTATCGAATTTGATACGCATGTTTTTCTTTCTCGATAGACTTTATATACGAAGAGTTTGTAAATATGAAGAATATAGAAATCCCATCCTGTGTAAAAGCTGCCTTTAGTATTTGGATAAGCACATAGGTAACATGTTGGTGCCTCCACAATGGAGCTGCGCTCGCCAGTGGCTCGCCAGTCGCCATTCATTTGATTACTGCACCGACGTCTCTCTTGAGCATTTGTCAGGAGTTCGGCCGGTACTTCGTGGGGATGGTAAAATCTGCGAACCGAAAGCTATAAGTAAAACTAATACAATTGGCAGAAAAACAGAACATTGAAATAAAATACTCTCGGATAGGTATACCATAAAGTATTACATTATATTATATTTTTTACGTACAGTCAACGGCACGCTGGCCTTCCACGACAGTGTGATCAATGCAAAGATTTTAAAGTTCTAAATAAATTGCAGATTTTTGACAGTTTTGTGTAACCTGACGTGCAACTGTACCTACGAACGGAAATCTTAAAAGTAAAAAAATAACAATATTGTTCCAGGAAAATGTTTTAAAATCGCATTTTAATATTTTTTAGGAACTTTCAATTAGATTTTACATTAAATAGGCAATAAAGTTAAAAAGTAAAATTGAGTTCCCCATTATATTATAGCTAGCTCAGCTAGTCTAGCTACTAAGCTTGTCGTATTGAAACATTACTGATAATTGCAATTCACTTTTCAACCTTCTGAAAATGAAAATACTTATAAAATGTATGTGTAACAATGTACCTAGTATACGGGGATAAAACAGACACCGAATACATAGATATTTCTATTTGTTAATGTCGACTATTGTCGACTTCTGATTAGATAAAGCTGATAAATTTCTTATGCAGATTATTCTTGTAAGCTAAAATACGTCTTGAAAGGGTGGCAAGGTAACAAGAGATTGGACGATTCAAAAGAGCTGCTTTGTAGACTGCAATCTTCATGTTTAATTACATAAATCTTCATTTAGCTTGTTGACTGCCACGATTCGTGAGGTTAATGATAAGTCATCAATCACACATTAAGTACTCCAATTTTGCGGATGACTCATAAAAAATATATTAGCTAGCAAAAACTACTATAACAAACATCCCACACAAAATTGAAGCACAAACGATGTTATCTCCCATTTAATCACAGATTATCCGTGGCCTGCATTGTTGCAGCAAAACGTAGTATTATGTTATCTGTGACTGAATAGAAGACCACAGGAAGTTGACGCATTCAGGGCTGCACTGACTTGACTATGCCCTGTTTGGTTTCCACAGATTATCCTTAATGCCTTTGTTTAGCTGATAACGCACGATACGATAGTTTTTTGCTCGGTGGTCTCGTAAGGTTGAAGTATCATTAAAATGGCTTTTGGAAATTTATTATTGATTGATACCTACAATAATAAGAAATTTCGTCATAGCAACCTCCTGTAACAGCGTTTGCAAATTTTAGACACAAATCCTCAAATGAAGAATCGAGAGTAATTATTAAAATTACGATTATCATTGTTTCAACACAAAAACTACCTATTGCATTTATTTAAAGATCTTAAACAACTCGTAAACGACTTTTGTTTTTGGCAGAAGATCGCTCTCAGATACGAATGTAATATGAATATCAATTTAAGTAGCGTTTGATTCCAATTTCAAGCCTTTCATGATGTCTCAAAGAACCGTGAGAAAGCATATTTGCAAATATTTTTGGTATATTTATCAAACTTAAAATCAGCTAAACCAATTGTCAAGAGATTCTCTTATTACGCCAGACGCGAGTCTTTTCACCTGTCTTATCTTATCGCTGATCTTTTCTTCCGCATTTAAATTGAAATTTTAAACATCGGTAGGTATCATAAAATTCCACGTTTAACTGTTTTCCATTAAATTTTTTTCTTACGTTATTATATAGAATAAGATCTAAAAAGGAGAACCAGCACTAACTAAAGAAAAAAATGCGAAATTTTAATGAATTAAAATATTAATATTATTCAATATTATTTAAAAATAGGTAAATTTGTACAACGCCATCTACCGCCGAAAAGCGAAATGAGCTTTCTCATAGACGAATCCTGTATCGATAGTGTATTGTCTTTTGGAAATCTCATTTTGATTTTCGGCGGTAGATGGCGTTGTACAAATTTACCACACAAAATTTCTTTAATCGATTTTTTTACGTGCGTACTTGTACCACCTTCGCATTGTACTTCCTGCACTTCTGCGGGAAGTATTATATTATATATTAAGAATTTCAAATTTAGACTGCTTCGTTAATGTGGAACCTCCAGCATTCCTTTTTCAAATGTAAAAATCATATTTCAGAGCATGAGTGAGAAAAAATAATTGACAGTTTCAAATCGAAATATTTTCTTATCAATGTATTTGATCAAAGATTAATGTACACAAGCATTGTATAGCACTTAAAATGTTTACCATTATCATACATACCTAATTATATTATTTTCTTATATATTGTCTAGATCTAATTACACAAATATTTTTACGTAAGCAGACAATGCCACCATTACTTTAATTAATATCTCATTGCGATTGAAGTAATTAGTTGCATACCTATCGATTGAAAATGCAAGATATTAATTAAAGAGTTTCCAGAATTTTTAAATCAAAGTTATGTCATAAAAACAATAATAACATGATGTTTTCCTAACTATATATATATAAGGTGTTACAAAAATACCCCTAATGCCGAATATGGTATATAGGGACCATCAAACTGAAGAACTTTTACTATGGGGCCAACTCTGAAATCAGCTTTTTCATACATTTTGATAATTTCGATTTTAATTTTTGTATGAAAAAGCTGATTTTTTTTCGCGATTTCAGAGTTGGTCCCATAGTAAAAGTTGTTCAGTTTGATGGTCCCTATATACCATATTCGGCATTAGGGGTATTTTTGTAACACCTTGTATACAACATGTTACAAAAATACCCCTAATGTAGTTGTGCTTAGTTAGACGTGTTTTGAGAAGCAGCATTGGATACGCTGATGCTGACTACGGCAGTAACGTAGTTGACAGGCGGTCCTATACTGGCTACAGCTTTCAGCTAAGTGGAGCAGCTGTTTCGTGGGAATCCCGCAAACAACGCACAGTTGCATTATCAACCACCGAAGCTGAGTACTTGGCTCTTGGCGAAGCCTGCAAAGAAGCCATATACTTATCTTCCCTAGTAAAAGAAGTTTTCAATGCTAATCATTCCATCACCATATTCACGGACAACCGAAGTGCATTACAACTTACGAAGAATAACGCGTTTCATGCACGTACCAAACATATCGACATTCGACATCATTTCATCCGGGACGCTTTGTCACGACACCTTTTTGACCTGAAGTACATTCCCACTAAGAACATGAAGGCAGACGTACTCACCAAACCCTTAGCTAGGCCTTCTCATTGTAAATGTGTAAAGTCCTTAGGTTTAATTTAGGTTGGTTAGGTAAGTTCCCTTCTGTTGTAAGTTTAAGGGTTGCACTTATAGGTTAACTAATTTTTAAGGGGTAATATAGTCTTGTGTGTAGTGTAACTTTGATATGGTTATATTTGTCCTGTAATTAAGTGTACAGCACAGAGTGCTCATGGTGTTCATGTTACGGGGAGGTGTTGAACCTACGATTATTATACCATGTATACCATGCAACACTCTGGCCACTAACTGACAATATTTTGTAATTTTAAAATATCTGTCATATATTGACTTTAATAAAATAGAAAGACTATCAGTCAGTCATCACATCCCTCTTGTCTAATTTTACTGACTATTGAAATAGTATCATACTTTATTTAATTACAAGTTTTTTTTTGCCTGTATGGAAATATAAATTAATCTTAGTCTGTTATTCGTATAATTCTGAATCTTCAATAAGTAGATTTCAAAGATTTGTTCAAAATAGCTCGTTGGCAACGATTTATTGGTGTTTTAATAACTAGACCTTGTATTGAAAAAAAAACTACCTAATGAGCTATGATTTTGTAAAGTCATACCACCATAATGGTAAGACGGAGCATATATTAATTACTCGTATTTACTAAGTACTTTTTTAATACCATGATAACCTAGGTATACAACGTGTTACAAAATTACCCCTAATGCCGAACATGGTAGATAGGGACCATCAAACTGAATAACTTTTACTATGGGACCAACTCTGAAATCGCGCAAAAAAAAAAATCTGCTGTTTTATACATTTTGCTTTACATTTTGGTATTTTCGTAATTAATTTTTGTATGAAACAGCTGATTTTTTTTCGCGATTTCAAAGTTGATCCCATAGTAAAAGTTGTTCAGTTGGATGGTCCCTATCTACCATATTCGGCATTAGGGGTATTTTTGTAACACGTTGTATACAAAAACGAATGTGACTCAGACACGTGGGTTTTTAAACCTTGCATTGAACTTATGGTGCTGCACGTAAGTATGGTATAAAATGCCAGTTTTATTTTAAAATACCCATACGGGTTAGTGTTTCTTCTCCGAAAATCCAAAGCTCAACATTAAGCGTGAGAAAAGTTCTGCAATTGTGAATCAATGGTGGTAATGCTATTGATCTATTGTAGTACTAATCACTAATTACTTAAAGACTATAATAATAACAATAGCGAGCAACGACGTGGGAACTGAATCAGGTGAATTGTTTGCAAATACTTAAGTGGATTTTACAAAACTTGTTTAGTCAAAAACTTTCCCATAATAAGAATGGTATTAATGTCTTACACTCACAGAAAAGTACCAGACACCTAAACATTTTTGTTACGCCATTTTTATTTAAAAAAGTCTGTTTGTCCTCACTTGTCCTATTTGTCAGTTGTCATACGTCTTTTAACCATTAATCACTATCAAAAAATATGTTGTCTTAGTGCCACTTGCGCCAAGCTGGGTTAAATTTTAACCTAGAGTTAGTTCATGCATAAGTAGCACTGACTCTGGGTTAAATGTGCTAACCTAGCTTGGCGCAAGTGGGCCTAATTAAATCAAATTGTCATTAATAATCAACAATATCTTTTATATTCTATGCTGATTCTATGTGTGGAAAACCATTTGAGTATTTAATAAATGATTATTTCAATAAACACCAACTCTTGTGTAAAGATTGTTTATCAAATAGGACAAGTACCTAAGGATAAACAGATTTAAATAGTTATATCGTAGGTAAAGATAGGTGACCTGAAACAGGTAATGCAAAAAGTAACAATATATGGGGATATTGGAATTGATTTGAAAAGTTATGTATATCCTGCTGTTAGGTTATCAACTTATGTTTATTCTGAGAGTATAACTGACAAAACTTGTAATAAATAATTAAAAACAATAGATTTCTAATTATTTATTTGTAATTATTAACTTGTAATAAATAATTAAGAACAATAAATTTCTAATTATTTATTATAAAGCCAGATACCATTAATATTTTGGTAGGTACTCTAAAAAATATTCAAATCGTATTTGTAAAGAGATCGTCTAAATGCTGCAAAAATTTTTTTATCTTGTAATTAATTTTAATTTATTTAAGTTCTAATTCATTTTCGAATAGATAAGTTGTTTATATATACTTAGTTGTATTTAGTTAATTGTATAAAAAAGGTAAAGTTGTAAATAATATTGTAGATCAATTACTAACAATGAACAGCGCCATTGACTTGTTTTCAGTCCAAAACCTTATGCCATGCAACTTATTTATTCAAATGAAATATCTACTTCACTCAATCCATAAAATATGCTCAAAGCCAACCTAAAGAAGTAGAAAATAAATTATTTTAGAGGAAATACCCACCTTTTCTCATAATCATAAAATTCATAATTATTTATTCGCCATAGACACTTGACTCATTTACAACATCAAAATCGTGAACTTTCTCACAAAATATCATAATTTTACTACTATGATTATTAAACAGGACGATAAGATAAAATAAATGAAAGAAAGTTTCAGTGACTTTACTAATTTATTCAGAGATTAGATTCTCATATTGTATACGGTTATTTATAATTTCTAGTTAATAAACAACAGTATGTTTACATATCAGTGATAACAACGAAGATTAGACACTTTACTATATTTACAAATAGAACTAAGCATTTACACGCGATTGGTCGTTTTTCAGACTTGTAACGTTTATACTAGATAGTTTCGATAATTAATCTCTACGAACCATCACTTCTAATTACAGTTTGGGTTGAGACGAACCTCTACACGTAATGTTTACGGTCATATTCACATTTTGAAGAACTGTTCAGTAGCAAACACGGCACGGTCACTGAAGATCTATGCATAAGAGTTCAACGCGCGTTGTTATACTGATCAAGAAATAGAGAAACAATTCGAAGCGTAAAGTCCTTTTCACTAGGGTGACGGGTTACTTAAAGAAAAATATTCACAGTATGTACAATTGTTACAAGGTTCACACAGCCTAGGTGTCCGGCGGCCGCTGCTGGTCGGAGGGGCTGGGCGGCGCGGGCGGCGCGTGCCGCCGCAGCTGCTGCAGCAGCGCGGGCTCCAACGGCCACCACCCGCTCAGCAGGGGGTACTGCGGTGGTTCCTCCGCGGTACGCTCCTCCTGATCACTGGCTACCACATCAATATCTTCTTCAGGCTCCTCCTCACCGCTGCTTTCTCGTTTGATGCGAGGCGGTGAGGAGTCACCGCTGCTTTCTCGTTTGAAGCGCTTCTCCGGCGCGTCGTCAGGCGCAAGCAGCGACGCCACGTCGAACTGCCGCTTCCGAGCCGTTGCACCACCGGGCAGCCTTCCCGTGCCCCAAAAAGGTAAAGGTAACGCCGTCGGTGGTGGCGATTGCGGAGGCGGTGAAGGAGAGTCCTCGCCGTCGTCGTCCACGGCGAGACCCATATGCTTCCTCACTTTTCTCTGTGCCTTACGTCTGCGAAAGTCACCTTTTCTAAAATCGTCTATATTCGCAGGGTGGATAGCCCAGTAGTGACCCTTGCCATTGGCCGACCTGCCGGCCTTCACGAAGCAATCGTTTAGTGATAGATTGTGTCGAATAGAGTTTCGCCAACCAGGTCCCCGAGTACGGAAGTACGGGTAGTTGTCCAGAATGTGTTGGTAGATGTCGGAGAGCACTAGTTTACGTTCGGGAGAACTAAGGATAGCCATCGCGATGAGTCCAATGTAGCTGTGCTGCGGTTTCGGTTCTTCAGGTTGGAGCGCGCGTTGTTGCAGCAGCGACATGGAGAGGGCCAATCGGGGCGCGTAGGGCCCGTAGCATGGTGCGACGGTCGGCGGGTAGAGGCGCAGTCGTTCAGCGACGGCATAGTTGTAGAGCTGGAGGCGGTAGTGGTCGAGCGCCGCGGCGGTGACCGCGGGCGCGTCCTTGCCGAGCGGCCAGGGGGCTCCGTCGGCGCCACTGCACATGTTGGCGCGCGGAGAGCGAATGCGGGAGTGGCGGCCGGCGGCGAGCGTGCCAGCTCGAGGGCCGTCCCCGCCGCAGCCAATCGCGCGACGCGCCGCTGTGTATACGTGTTTTTGTTTAGCGACGAACGCCCCACTCCGTTAGCTTCGCGACTCCACGCGCCCTGCCTTGAGGCTAAACGTACGGTTCGCAAGATAAACACTTCACGCTATGAGAAACATTAAATTTATTTTTTAATTACTTTAATTTATTTTTTATTCTGTTAACTTTACTAGTTACAGTAAGTGGCAATACCGTTGTAATTTGAAATAAATAAATAAGCTTTATTTATAACTAGCTGTTGCCCGCAGCTTCGTCCGCGTGAACAACTGAACATTAAGTACATACGACAGCACGTCAGGTTATGCAGTTCAACTGCGAAAACAGTTTTTATTGCGTAGGGCATAAAGGCGGTCTCAAGGTCAACATGTATAGTCTGAGGTGCCATCGTGTGTACAAATAGGTAATACCTTCAAAACCACAGTGATGTTAAATTAAATAGTTAAACTTAAAATTTAAAATTATTAAAATTTAAAATTATTAAGTATACACTTCTAAGACTTCCGCGCGTACAGTTCTTTCGAAATAAAACACTTTTTACGGATTACAGTTTTACGGACTCAGTATTGCCGTGGTGGTTCCATATCAAAAAATATTAATAATAACTCTTTTTTCACCTACGATAAAAATAAGGCAGGGTAACATAATATGGGTCGTGGTATTGGGGGTTGTAGTTAACGGGAAGGAAAGCGGGAAGGAAGGATGGAGGAAACCAGATCTGGTTGGCCAGATCCAACTCCTACCCCGCGGAAGTTTCTTTTTCTTTGGTTTAATTTTCGTATTTTTACGTTATATTCGGTTAAAATCAGTGTGACCCAAACTGTGTGGGAAAGGGGAGGGAATAGACCCTTTATTTTAAAATAAATGGTCTACTAGTTCAAATATGTCAAAATCTCGTGAATATCTCGGAAACTATGAACTTCCATGGAGGAGGAGTTAAATAGGGGGGTTTTTTTCATCCTCCTTCCCCCCTAAACCGCAACCCCCAATTCCATTTTCCAAATTCTAAGGTTCTTTTAAAAAAAAAATTAATAGTTTTGCACTAATTTCGGGAAATGGGGGTTTGGGGGTATAGGGGGGAGGGGGAGAAGTTACCTTCCAGTGGCACTCCCACTCCGCGGAAGTACATATGGGTATACAAGGTGTTACAAAAATACCCCTAATGCCGAATATGGTATATAGGGACCATCAAACTGAACAACTTTTACTATGGGACCAACTCTAAAATCGGGAAAAAAAATCAGCTGTTTCATACAAAAATTAAAATCGAAAATATCAAAATGTATGATTGCTGTTTTTTTTTTGCGATTTCAGAGTTGGCCCCATAGTAAAAGTTGTTCAGTTTGATGGACCCTATATATCGTATTCGGCATTAGGGGTATTTTTGTAACACCTTGTATATGCATTTGAAATTTCATTTTAGCTAACCACAAAGTGTATGAAAAAAGTCATTTAAGGGGCAACTGTAAAGAGCGTTGCGTAAAAAACGCTTAAACTGAGTAGGTACGTTAATGTATGGTATGCCAGCAATGTACTACAAACTGAATTTTACGGATGGTGAAATTAAGTATAGTGCACAAAAGCCCTACGGGAGGGTCACTTGATAGGTAAAATATTTCGTGGTAATTTTTTTTTGAGGAGGTTGTCAGTTTTTTAACAGAAAACAGAAATATATTTTTATACGTACCCATACTTAGCTCGGAATCGAAGCACTGCGTAAGTGACGTGATAAGTTTTTTAACAGATAATAGAAACATATTTTTATACCCCTCAAAGCTCTTGTGGGGGTTAGGCGAGTTTAGTTTCCACTCCCTTTTTTCCTCTACCCCTTGCTCCTTAAATGACTTTTTTCATACATTACTAAATAATGAAAAAGAGAATCCTCAATAATGATCTAATTTTCTAAATGATTTTTAGCTGCTATCCTTACTCCCTGAAACCGTTACAAATGACAACTTCGTAGCGAGTGCTTCCCTGTTATTTTAGCGATATCACAACACGCAACAACACATTACTTCTCAGGAGTAAGCGAGAGCGAGACATCGATATAAAAATACCCCTCCCCTATCAGAGAGAAAGAGACGGTGGAATGTGCAACAGTTCCACATGTGACTGTGGTGACGTTCACCCTTGTTTCAAAACAAATGAATATAGACTTAGTTTTTTCCTCAATAGAGGTTATTTTAGAGTGGTGTATGTCAAGTTATGGTGCATTGTTCTGGTTGTGAATGCGGATTGAAAATAAAGAGGCCTCGCTAGGAGGTGCGACAAGGGCAGCGAGTGATATCGGTGTAACGCAGCGCGCCAACAATGTTGTTGCCGCCCATTTAAATGCGCCATTTTGTTTACTGTCCCCACGGCTTGCGCTTTGTGTTTTATACAGAAAGCAGTGTTTCGTGGAATAACGAAATTACAGGAAATATTTACCCGTTCGTAGCGAGACAATGATGCTACGAAACCGTAGTAGGCGTCTACGGCGTTACGTAATTTGTTATCTTGTCTTTCGATTTTCTTTTCTTCCTATTTTGTATGATTATTGTTGCCTAAAATACTTTTACGTTCATTTTCTCTCCTACAAAGTGGTATTATTTACTCTAGAAATTGTATGGGATCGGTAGGTGTTTTTTTTCGTGATTTGACATATATTTTCTATAACATAAGCTCCTTTAGTAAAAGTTGTTCGTCTGCTATTCGGCTTGATCATATTTTCGGGGACACCCTGTATAATTTGTTTTGAAATAAGTAATTTATTTTTGTTGTGTAGGAGTAAGGATATCAGACAGAAGTAATGATTGTATTTAATAAAATAATAAATAAATAAAAATCATTTATTCATGAAATCGTACTAACAATATTTTGCGCTGAGTCTTCCCATTGAGTAATCTTAAATACTTGTTATGAGAAAGACTCGCCACTTCCTAGCTTGCTTACAAAGATTTCTTATAAATTATAACAAACTTTTTTAGAGATTTATTTATGTATGCGTTGTACATTTATTGTAGTCTTTTTTAACTGTAAAATTAATAACTTTGTTTTACTGCTGCTATGCTATACCTATAAGTGGCTTCACCCTTTCTCCCCTTCGAAAAGTGTCCCGTTTTACAGATTTTGTAAATTTTCGGAAAAACGATACAAGCTAGGATAAAATTATTTCTTAATAAATACCTATAAATAATTAATGTCATTCATTATGATACGACTTTAATTTCCAAGCTATGGTGCTTTAGACTGAAAAGAAGAAAATTTTTAGAGTTTTTCCTGAGTCCCGTCCAAGAAAAAAAAAATGGTATGTACTATTATAGAACTAGCCACTTGGAGCAATAGTTAATATGGCACAAAAGTTTTAGGATTGCTCTAAATCAAGTTTTATTCAAGTTCAAAGATTTGTCATTTTCATGCTAATAATTTTATCAAATTCTGGAAGTGCTGGGAAATATAAAATAATGACAGATATTGCTAGATCTGGTAATCAGTCATAGTTGGTTATAATTAATTATACTACAATATAGACTATTTTTTACAAACAAGTATAAAAATGGTTGTCTAACTTGTATTAATAACCCCACAGTTTTTGGGCCATAATGACAACTTCAGATTATTCGATCTAGCAATATCTATGTTTTCCTGAAAATAATGATAAGTAGTATTATTTTATATTTCCCAGCACTTTTAGAATACATTAAAATTGTATGAAAATGACGAATCTTAGAACTTGGTTAACTTGGCTCAGAGCTCTAAATGAATGCAAGAAGTACTTAATGTAGTATAAACACAGTATTTACTGATATTGAAGTAATCTGTATAAGGCGAGCGATTCTATAACCAAACTATCATCTCACTTCGAACGTCAATTCACTTCGCGTGAACTTGTTTTTTTAAAAATTAGCTGAATATCGGCTACTTTACCGATTGCAAAAGGGTTTAGAATCTTTTGTGATTAAAAACAGCCTATCATTTTCTAATTTATGATTTAAAATTCCCGCGCAGTGAAGTGAGATTCGAAGTGAGGTTCGAATTTGGTTACAGAATCGACAGGTAGCTATCAAAATCAAATTAAAATAACGTTTTTCTGCGACCCCGTGAGATTTCTACCGTTGTTCGGTTCAGATTTTCTGTAGATTGTTTTATTTCTGGTGCGTTCACTTTTGTCATAATCGTGTCGCAAGATGGAGGCGTGCCGCTCCGCCCACTATTGTGTCCATTGTACCTGGTTACCTCGCAGCGGAAAAAAACCTTAACTTAATGAAATAAAGTTGTTTTTCCTAAACAGGGTTGGGCATGTTATCGCCAATTGTACCACTAAACACCCCGCAGTTTATTTTATGTTTGTATTGTTTATGTTGCATTGTGTTACGTAGGCGTGACTCTCAAATTACTTTGAATAAATAGTTTTATTTGTGAATAGACCCATTAAATAAGTACTGTAAAAGAGCTTAAATGTTAGTTTTTTAGTCATAAATTTAGTTAAAATAAACTTTAGATTTTAAAATATTGCAAATTGTTACTGTAAATAAATGTAACTTTACTTACATAATAGGTGGTGCTTTAATACTAGACGTGTTGTTAATAAAAATAAAAGTACGTACCTATATTAGTGATAGGAGCAGTCGTGCTGCTCCTATCATTAATAACTTACAAGCTGTGAACTTCTAAGGAATGAGCAAAAACGTGTCTTTGAGTGCAAACAAAAACTTGTTTATAAAAATAACGATCAGTAAAAACACTGTTGTATACATAAACTCCATCGATCGAAGTTTCACAACAAACAGCCGAAGCGGCTTCGGCGTAAACAAATTGTGTTCCGCGTGAAACTCAGCCGACGACGACTCGCCGGGCGGCGGCGGGCGATTAGCATAAAATTATCGTACCCTCCACATCGCTAATACCTCCTTTGTCGCACCAAAATATTTTGCGAACAGTTTTCCACACAGTGTCCCTAATTCGATGCAGCCTCCGCTCGCAAAAGTTACGTATTTTGTTCGACGACTCCCGCAAAACACGATTTGCCGGGGGAGGAAACTTTTAAATTCCAGATCGAGCGGATACTTTTTCGATGTAGGAATACTTATTCCGTTCTGCTGTGTGTAAACAGTTATAGAAATCAAGAAAATTAATCATAATGCTTAAAAACTGATTATACCTAACATAATTACTTATATGTATATGCCGTTCTTTCAAATATGTTAATTATTTGAAAGTAGGATTTGATTTATATAAGATTGTCTATGAATTTTATTCAATCATCACATTTGCGAAGAAAAACGAAGCGAGCGAAGGTTTTTCCTTGAGTAGCGCGTTCCATTTTTATTAAGGGATCATCTCAATTGGATGAAATATCAATACGGAACGTTAAAAAAAATAATAAAAATCCTTTTAATTTGCAAACTTTAGTCAAAAACATTATTCAAAATAAAGCAAAGATTTTTTTTAACTATGAAAAACAATTTAAATATTTTACTGGCAACATTACGAATAAAGCTTCTGCTTAGCTTTAAATAATTCTCAAATTAATAACATCGACCGTTGTCGAAGGTCCCCACGGAATCTAATCTCAAATTACAGGATCATAATAAAAGACGGAAAGCGGCATGAAACCTTAGTTATTCTTTAAATCTTCAAATAAGACCGTATCTATAGACTCAGGCTAGTCCCGGGGGCTTTCCTAACAAGTAAACGAAAGTATAGCGTATAACTAGCGAGACTCACACGTCACAGAGTGGAGATTTTGTAGTGACATATTTGGTAGAGTTGTAGAGGGTAGTTTTTATGTAGGGTTGTTGTATAGGCTGTGGTAAGAAGCCGTAGCTATTTGGATCACAAAGCACGGCTGGTCGGGAGTAATACGCTTATTTGAAGATAATCCCGTCCCCTCGCGTAGGTGAATGCGACAGACGATTTGATGCCCCGACTTTGGAGGTTTTCGTTTGCAGACTTATCTATCACTTTTTAATGGTTTTGAAGAAGAATTTTACTTATTAATATATATTTTTGTTCATACGAATAACAGAACTCCGTTCAATTAACTTTGGTAACATGTAGGAAAAACAAAAATTCAAACTATTCTTGTACCTCTAATATTTATAAAAAAATAAAAAAGCATTCGTTTGATTCCTTTCGAACGTAGCAGGCGAACTCTGAGAAAGATTTCGTGTCTACAAATAATTGAAATGAAAATAATGTATGGACTATGAATAGTAAACTGGGAAGATACAATGGGGCTGACATATCCATGTGGATAAAAGCCCCAAACGAAATAAAGAATTAAAAAAAAAAAGTTCTTCGGTTTTTTGGAATTTATTAGTATGTTTGCCAATGAGTACATCAATGATTTGCTTGTGGCTTATTTTCCATTTTTGTAAATGATAAAAACATATAGGTTGAAGCTTTCGTACATACATACTTTCGTGCAACGAAGTTGCGACTTTTAAACCTACCATGTGTAAAATTCATCTTTACGAGATAATCGATAAAAACCGTCCACCTATTGGAAAACACATAAGGTACCTAACTACAAAAAAAATACAAGTGATAACTAGAGGGTTTTATATGCTTTTTTTTGTTATTGTCATTAAAAAAAGTAGTATGGTAGTAACAAAAAATATAAAATAATTCATGCGACTCATGTGGTTTTGGTCACGGTAATCGACGTTTTGGTTGCGCGTTTTGTATTGAGCAAGCACTTAAGTATCTGACATGAGCCAACTAGCGCCGCCAGTCGATTTTATTTTATTTATTCTAAATAAGCCCAATTTCTTAAAAAAGGAATCAGTCAAGGTCTTGTGAATGACGTCTAATGTTTATTGAATAACGTTTAAAAACTCGGTACATATAAATACGATAGAAAGAATTCAAAGCAAATTTATTAAAAAAATGAAATTCAAATTTGCTGATTTTTGTGAAGATGACGTCAAATCTCTTACACATCGTAGAGAACGCAGGGACTTGACCTTATTGTATAAGATTATTAATAACTATGTTGATTCATCATATCTTTTAAGTAAAATTTTATTAAGATGCCCCCGACCAAACATGCGATCTCGTGACACTTTTTGCATTCCTGCGAGCCGGACTAAGTATGCTAGAAACCGTTTTATAGTTAGAGCGATGAAATTATATAACGTTAAGTTTAGTCACATTGATTTGTTTAGTCTTAAGCCCGCAAAATTCAAAGTTTTACTAAATAGTACCAGTTAATTGTACTTGGCCTCTCATTTTTATAAGTAGGTAATCAAAGTTTGAATTTTGTTATTGTTAATACTCGACACTTTATTGTCATTACTTAGTAGTGGAAACTGTTTAGGCTAATGTAAATTGATGTATGTTGTAACTACATGTAAAAATTAATGCTGTATGTTTCCCAAGAAATAAATAAATAAATAAATAAATAAACGGGTTTGAACCAACTTTTAACAAAATCGCGTTTTAAACTGTTTGAATGACTTTTCAAACTGTGTAAAGTTATTCAATAAATATTAGACGTTATTAACAAAACCTTGACCGATTCCTTTTTTAAGACATTGGGCTTATTTAGAATAAATAAAATAAAATCGACTGGTGGCGCTAGTTGGCTCATGTCAGCCCCTTAAGAGATATTACCAATAAGAGTTTTTGTATTCAACGAAGCTCCAAAATTTAAAATAAACTGGTATACTGGTACAATATTGTGTAAAGTAGGTAATTAGGTTTTTAACAGATCTCAAAGCCGTTTGATACAAACAGATAATACCAGCCATTAAAAGAGAATACTCCAAACTTAGAAGATATTATAAAGTTATATAAGTCCAGCTTTCAGAAACAAAGAAAAAAACATGTTGGCTTATTAATGTTGTTTGAGAAACGAAGAAAAAATTATGTTGGTCTATTAATGTTGTTAGCAGTATCTATACATATATTTAAGTTTGTAAATATCGTTACTTAAGTTTCTTGCGCCGCCGTTCTTCATGTCAGTTAAATAAGTCTGGAACGGGTGGTAGGAAAATATAGACGATTCAAAAGTGCTTAATTATTGACGACCTCCGTGGTCGAGTGGCTTTGTACACCGGTTTTCAAGGTGTCACCATCTCTGAGGTCCCGGGTTCGATCCCCAGTTGGGTCAATTTAGAAAACTAACTTTTCTATACTGGCTCAGGTCTGGGCGTGTTTGTGATACCACTGTTGTCTCTGATTTCCATAGCTCAAGTGCTTTAGCTACTTATTTCGGAATCGGAGCAATGTAATGTAATGTTGTCAAATATTTATTTATTATTAATTATTAAGTTTATTTGAATAAATAAATTTTTTCGTCGTTTTTGAGTCGTATTTATTCTAGTATATTATTTAAAAAAAATTACTCTTTGACTCTGACTCTATCTTGCCTGAAATACCAATAAGTATTGCTAATGTAATACTACTGCAATGTATCTTTCTCTTACAACGATACAGGGTCTCCATCTCTAGTCAACGCGAAACCATAGCGAAGATTAGGTACAAATAAACTTTGTCTTCCTGGACAAAGTCTTATCTGTACCTAATCTTAGGAGGGCTGTACCTCTAACGTAGTAGAAAATAGTTAGTTTATTCCTACTGCTATAGATCAACAATACCCAACCGTATTAATACTTACACATAATCTTTAATTTTTGTAACGCTAGAAGTCAATAACAAATGCCACTTTTTGTTGTAGAGCCCTCAAAATACCGAAAATCTATCAAAAACCTTACAAATGTACGGGAAGATATACAAGGCTTGTTGTTTTCGGGTTGGCTCTGTTTTCAGAGGGTGTAAAGGGGAGTGGGTGGAGAGGGAGGGTCTAATTACGAGAAGCCTCGGGTGCCCTCCGTCTACCTACAAACAGATACAGACAAATGCACGAACTGTTATGTTTAGCCAGATAGCGATTTACTACTGAAACACTTAAAACCTATTTAAACAAGAACGTTTGAATAGCATGAACAGCTACATATCTGTAACTGCATTTTATAGACTTAAATATTCAGTGTTTGAAAGAGCGCTGGCATGCGCCGTCGTCGTCGGTCGTAAATAACCACAGGATATAGAAGGATAGCGTTTAATCGCACGTAAACATATTATTAAACACAATTTAGTAAAACAAGCCAAGATTAAGTCGACGTTTTTAGTCGACAGTCCCTTTTTTCATCCCTCAGTCAGTGTCAGTCATGCTGGTCGCGATGGCCAGCGTCTTAGTCACAGTACTAAAGTCTATAACAGTGCTATAAGAATAATATTTAGTATATAGTAATTGTATTTGGAATTAAGGAGCCTCTGGCGCCCCCTGTCTATCTACAAACAGATACAGACGATTGCACGACATGCTATATAAATGCGATACTGTTATTTTTAGTACTCTGTCTGTGGATGCCATTGTTAAACTCAAGACTGTAGGTCCCAGTAAATATATAGGTATGTTGTAGGTATATCAATCATGTAGATTTAAAGGTTTTTTATAGGCTTTGTTTATAAAGATTGCTTCACAGACCGCACTTTCAAGATCAAATATTATACTTATCCTATTTCAAAAAGAATTCAATATCAGTAAGCTAACTAAAGCGATCTCTCAAGAGCACTTCAGCTAATATTCCGAGAAGCAGCGACCCAACACTTGAATAATCACATTTATTTTATTTGGACCAGATATTCATATTATTTTTTGCGCAACCTCATTGTGTAACAGAAAACCTCAAACGCTTCTATTCACTTATTGTAACACTACACAAATTGGCGTTTGCATTCAAGAGCGTTGACACTTTTAAGGTTACGATTAACAATCACAAACGAAATTAGAACCCAATAATATTATTAAGATTTTTTTTCGATCTACGATGGCGGGTTTGCACAAAAAAGTCCCTTTATCTGTGACTTAATATTTTGAATAACTAAGCGTTACTTATTCGGATTACCACCTACGTATTTGTGTAAACACAATAAATATTTTTTGGGAAGATCCTTTATCTGCTGGCGTAGATGGAGATGGAGACGGAGAGCTTTAAGCTTTTAGATACATGGGCGATAAGGATGTCATAATTTTTGAGGAAGAGGTAATTTGAGTGCAATGCAGGTACTTACTGCGATGTAATCAAGACGTATACAGATTTTGTTCCATATGTACATTTTCTTACTTAGTAATAGGTTTTCATTATGAGATTTTTTAAATATTCCAAATAATACCATAAAGAAAACGAAAAAAACCTTGTGCACATGTTTGAATACTTTTGTTTCTACTGAGCCGAAATTCTCGTTTTTCTTGACCTTAGTTATTTGAATTTGAAATGTTAATTTGAATTTTTCCTGTGACAAAAAGATAGATATTTTTTATCTCTAGCAACACAAAGCTAGCTTTCTTCCTTAGCTCTCTTACTATACAACGTGTTACAAAAGTACCCCTAATGCCGAATATGGTGGATAGGGATAACTCCAATTTTCTGTGTATTGGAAAGTCAATTTTTTCAAACTAACATTATAATATTTAACATTAGTTTATAAAGTTTTTACTTTTATTCTAGTATATAAATACCACATTAAAAACAACACCACCGGATAACTGGAAGCATATTGCGGGAACAGTTGTGATTGAATAAAGCACACTTCCACCAACCACTCGAGTCAACAATGGCACCGAGTATTAACCACACGGAAGTGGGGTCACCATGATTTTGGATTGTCCGGACATTTCCGGAATTATGGGTTTCTGTCTAACTTTTAACTTAACCGAAATTTTCATTAAAATGTAAAATAAATGTAAATAAATTTAGTTTAAATTTAATTTACTTACTAAATAATCAAATGCTCCTGTAACCACCGCCTCTGAAAAGAAAAAGAAACAAAAAAACATCTTAAATAAAACTTCTTTAAAAAAAACCGCCTGTCAAATCGATAATAGTAATAATAATATATCATTTATTTACCATCACACAATATGTTACTTAACTCTAGAACATATTTGAAAGACTATGACCTGAAATGTGAGATAGGTTTAAGAAGAAAACCGGTTACAAATCAATCCCTCAAAGTGTTTTATTTAAATTTTTTATTTTGTTTAATACCATTATTGTATTAATAATTACAATCCTGTTAAAAGTCCGACTATTTGAAATATGGTATCCCTACACGTAAGTGGATTAACGTATGTGGCGTGCCCTTCCTGTGCTTGAAGCGCCATTGTTGCGGAAACTTACTACTTTAATAATGCCATATTAGTACCCTAGTTTTTGCGATGCCTTAACTACTTTGTGGTCAACTAATCGTGGGACGAGTTAAGCAAGCCAGATTGAACGGAAATACCGGGAATAATTACATATTTACAACTAATATTTATCCTGAACTACAAAATCCAAAAAAACTGAACATAAAAATTAAGCAACAAAGAATTCTTATGAACCTTGTGTTTGTGTAAGTA
This sequence comes from Catoptria pinella, assembly GCA_963556745.1. Lineage (NCBI taxonomy): Eukaryota > Metazoa > Arthropoda > Insecta > Lepidoptera > Crambidae > Catoptria > Catoptria pinella. The sequence goes on along the minus strand of OY750774.1, from coordinate 7,605,001 downwards.
ATTTATCTTGTATCCTGCAAATCCATTTTATATCAATACTTGGGGATACCCACCCATAGTTGCCCAAAGCACAAGAATAATAAAAATATAAGATTTATTTCAGATAATTAAATTACATCCATATTTGTTAAATTACATCCATAATGAACTACCAACTTTTTTTTACCTTGTGCCCATAGCATGGTATAACCTTAGAGTAAACAAGAATCTTAAATATAATTACAAAAACTTTTAAAACAAAGTCACACAAAGTACATTGTATTACAACTCTTGACTCGTCAATTATTTTATTCAGATTGAAACAAAATTATTTATTTTCAAGCCGCCACGCCAGATCTATTGTAATTATCTTAATCACTTCAGACCGATTATTCTGTGGTAATCACTGATTAATAGCTTTAAGCCCTCCGACCTTTTCCTCCCCTCCGATTTACTCCAAGAGGAATCTCTACAGTGGTCAATAGCCTGTTGAAACTCTCTCGAATGAAAACATTTACCGTTCTCGCACAACGGAACAATATAACAATAGCATCATTGTGAACTATTTTGTTTTGACAATACGAAAATAGTTCATAAATATTTAAACAGCTTGAAGCTTAACCCTTGGGAGAAATTGAGTGACTTTTTTTATTGAAATTGGTTAACACTGTAAATACACTTCCGTAGGTTCTGTGTGGTAACGTTTACGAAAAGTTATTTTATGTAACTTTACAATTTTTCTATTTATCACTGTCATTAATATAAAAAAAAAACAAAGTGCAACGTATTTAACGCAAACCAACCGATAACAGCCATGGTCCGATTTTATTTGGTCCGGTAAATATTTTATCGCTCATGCGAGGAAATTATATTAGCGCCGCATTGTGTTCTCGGTTAGTTTTCACAGCTGTGATTCCGGCCTGTTTACCTTTATTGACTATCAATAAAGCTTACATTTTTAACGTTATTTATTACTTTTTTGTAGCGAAAACGTATCCTTCCTAAAAGTTTTGCAATAAATAGCTGTATATAATTTTCATCAAAAACTTGTATCAATATTTATGACTCATCAAGAGAAAATTTAAATATATTGTCCAGTTTTTGTTCCCAGATTTGAGTTCTTTTATTGTCTTTCGTTTAAGAATGACCAGGAAGTTATAACTTGTGGCGACAGCTGCTGTAGTTCTTCAAAGTGCAATTGTACGTGAACGAGAGCCATGCGCCAATGCTCCCACAGAATGTAGACTTCCACCACGCAGCACGCCTCTGAAAGTACTTAATTCAATTACCACCCATTGTCCCCAAGTTTTTGCTTCTCAACATTTAACACCACAACAATGCACTATTTTGCCAACAATAACTGTACTCTGTCCCCACTCGGATTTCGGACATCGTCAACTGTCAAGACGTGCAAAGTTTTTTCAACAAACCAAAATAACTGTTCACGATGAATTGTGTTTGCATGTGAAGTGTTTAGCGTCTGGTCCAGATACGATCTTAATCTCGGATTAGTAGCGCATCAAAAGCCATTGTCAGGTTGTCTAAATGTACCTTTATGTGGTGCCACCTATGCGGACAATTGTTGCCTATGGTCAGTTACTCCCACGGGCTCTATTAAAGTCCTCAACTTTTTTCCCTGCTTATATCCGGTCCAAGGTAACAGCACTACAGCAGTCATATTCTTAGTCCCAGAGCTTTTCAAAATTAAGTATACCATCTCAGAATTTACGTCTATTTTTTAAATTATGTTTTTTTTTCTATTTGATATTATAAGGATTCATGATAGTTTATGAAATGTTATTTAATTTCTTGAACATTAATTTATTTATCGAGAAATCGTCAATTATAAATGTTGCTATGGAAAAAATGTCGCAAAATCGACGTGACGTTCTCCTCCCATTTCATATTCAAAATTACATTCTGACGAAAAGATTTACCAACGTTTGTTACCAAATATAAACAAGGTCATGAGGATTATATTGTTCATCTTCTGAGAACAGTAATAATTATAATAACATGATATAAACTAACCTGAATCTGCAGATAATGTGTCTCAATCCCCATAGATGAAATCTGGACGGTCGTAGCACTCACCTTAACGCGTCTGTATACTCGTCAGTATTCGTCAAGAATAATGTTGCCATTTCAAAAACAAAAATAGTCTTATTATTTCCAAATGGCAGCTTTAGACATGACAAAACCGTCATGTATGTTCGGTAAGTACCACTTTTTACCATTTTATTGGAAATCAATCTGTAAGACGCTAGTATAAATAAGTCTATGGATTATATATAATGAAACCTCAGAAGAATAAGAATGAAACAACACGTGTACAGTCAAGAGCAGGACGGAACTGCCTAATATATTTATTTAATTAAAGTGTTGCCAAGACATACCACAGTACAACTGTCACAAATATACATATTTTGATAATAATTCCAACAGGGTGCACTTTATTTTCAAAACGCTCCCAATTCAGAAAGTAATTTATACATATAGTGGCGGCCACATAATTAAGGACACCCAGTCGATTTTCGTGGTAACTTTGAAGACTTGGTTCTCCGCCAAGGATTGATCGAGCTGTGATCTGATGATGACTATCCAGGGAGTGAATGGAGGAGATTCAGATCGCTATACACACCGAACTGATCTGATCAGCATTTTAAGAACTGTAAGGATAAGAGTTCTCAATTTCAGGATTTCCATACATTTTAATGTCGCTGCTTTTTTATCCTTAAGAAGTTACCTCGTTCGTATAAAAATCGACTGGTGGCCACCACTATAATTATGTGACATGTTACTTGCTTATATGATTTGAATGGGCAAGTAAATAACAAATCTCTGTATGTGTACTCTTTTAATTTATATTACTCAAGAAATATTACTCTTTAAAATATAATAATAGGTATTATGATAGATGTTGTCAATTTTAGTTACTTTTTGTCAAGTCATTGACTTAATTGCTTTTTGTTGGTATTTTTGGATGACTTTTACTTTACGATTTTTTTGTTAATTGTAGTTTATTCTGTAATAATGTTGGCATCAGCGTATTTACTAAAATGGAAAACCAAACAAACTTTTTATGTATTTTTCGTGGTTTCAATATGTGTGTTCTTGCACGCTTGGATCATGAAACTCACCGTGAAATCTGTAGATAAAATCACTTCAATGTTTCTAACAGAAGATTTCAAAATAAAGGCTGGCTTTAAATATGTGCTTATATGGAAAGATTTCTACCTATCACGTGCTTTAGAAGATTATTACATAGGAATTCCGAATGGAAACTGTTCCGTAAGCAACTGTAAATTTACCAAAAACAGGGACCTGTTTGGTGGGGACACCTGTTTATTCGACGCTATATTATTCGGTGGAGAAATAAAGTATAAGAAAGACATACCACCGAAACGCAGTAGCTCACAACTTTACGTGTTCGCTACGATAGAGTCAGCTTATAATATTCCCGTATGCAAACTCTACAACGAAAACTTCTTCAATTGGACCTTTACGTACCGTCTCGATTCCAATGTAGTGTGGCCGTACTTCGTGGTGCGAACTCTTAATGGAACAAAGGTAGCCCCAAATAAATATGTAAAGTGGGAAGTGAGTACGGACCCTATCAAGCCGGAAATAAAGTCCATTTTGCACAAGAAGAAAAAAGCTGCCGTTTGGTTGGTCAGCCACTGTGAAACCGACAGCTTTAGGGACGCATACTTAACACGGCTACAGGAACACCTCTTACACTATGCCCTGAAAATCGATGTATTCGGCAAATGTTCAAAGATTAAATGCCCAAACGATGATTGTGATACAGCCATAAAAAACGATTACTATTTCTACATGGCGATTGAGAACTCTTTTGCTTTAGATTATGTTACAGAAAAAGTTTTGCATGGATACCGTAATTACGCCGTACCTGTTGTTTATGGTGGGGCAAACTATACCAGGTCTGCTATACATATTACCAATGCAAACACAAAATAAATAAATAAAACCATAAACTATCATCGCTTACCCATCTAATTATGTTTCAGATTCCTTCCACTGGGTTCATACATCCCTGCAAGAGGAGTACATCCATATAATTTAGCGTACATGATATACCAAGCTATGAACGCACAGGAAATATACGAAAAATACTTTACTTGGACCAATCTTTACACTATCCGATCGTCTCATAGTGATAGCGTCGACCCGATTTGCAATTTTTGTGAAGCTTTAAACAGTGAAAAGGTGTACAATGCTCCTCCGAGAGAGAATTTTAGGCGTTGGTGGAACGGGCGCAGCGGTATGAGGTGGTGCTTGTCTCACAGCTATTAGAATCAAACTCTGAAAAACAATATTGACTTAAGATATATACTTTCTTTGAACTCACTACAACCGTGATCACCGTTTTTTATGACTCCTAGATTGCAAGTCCAATATCCAGATCAGGTCAAGTCCCAAGCTCAATCATCAAATCACTATGTCAAAAATAAATACTATAAAAAGCTTTCCGATGTATTATTCCCGCAGAACACAAGGAGCAAATAGTATTTTCAATCTGTACGAGCAATCTCGCCGGGCAGCTTAGCGAAAACTCATCAACCCCAAACCACGTAAGTCTTCTTTGAAACGACCGATAGCCGCCTAATCCGACCGCACCTAATAACACGACGTTATTAATTTCATATCGAACAAAAGTTAATATTGCTACAAATATCCGTACAAAGACTTGAAGTAATTAACGTGTAGATCGGCTCGTATTGGTTGAATCCAGTCGTTAGTCCCGAGGGAAGCGGCGGCAAATCGCACAATACAGTAGTTAGGGAATAGGGGGCGCTATCGGCGGCCGTTTAACGAGCAAATTATTTAGTAAATGTTGCCAAATAATAACATTAATGCGGATAGGGGCGGCTCGGCAAGTCTGCCGTCGCGTCCGCGCTCCGGAATAGCGTGGATAAGATTTTGCTTCTGCAATTTAGAGTGATCCACTGATTCCGAATAAACTTTCTTGACATAATTTAATCTAAATTCTGTTTATATTTAAAATAAAGCTATTCATAATCAAACTTATATTGTTTACGTTCGATCCGAAATCTCTAAAACATACTTTTATAAATAGTTGTTTTTTATTTACGACTGATAAGTAAAATTTCAACGCTAATATTTTTAAATTAATAAAAAAAAAAAAATTAATTTGGTTTTTTTTTCCTTTTGTTTTAAAGGTTTGCTGCTAGGATGACTGTTAACCACTTAATTTTTTGAATTATTATTTTTACACAAGTTTCGTAACAAATCAATATATTTTCAAATTTCTTAACTTTTGTTTACAAATTAATATTTTACATTTAATGTACATAAACAAACATGGTTAGTTAATTTCTATTCGATATCCTTCAAATACAATAAAATAGATTACAAGTAGTGCTGACTTTTCAACCTTTATCATAAACTTATTATTAGCTTGTCCTATCAAAGCCAACGTAAAAGGCAGGGGAGTGTCCCCGCCAGTGGGGTCGGGTGGTTGGCCAATGAGAGCACTCGCGACATCTCTCGACTGCTCAGTGCAAACAGCGCCTGAATGCCACATAATTAAGTGGCTCTCTGCGAGCTGCGAGTCCATTGTAACAACCATTAACGTAATTATGAACTAAATGCGAAATTAATAACGAACGCCTTTCTATCGATGTTTACGCGTCGCGGCACAACGACAATTCGAACTTCTTGGTGATTAAACCGATTAATTGTAGTCCAATTCCAGTACCATTTGGGGGTTGAAATGGAAAACGTTTCTATAAAAAAGGAGAAATCAAATAATCAGCAACAGCCTAGCACAATACCCTATGACCGTAGTCTCGTAGCGTCTACGTCGTAGTCGATTTTTACAACAACAAAAAATGATTTTGCGATAAAAACCACTTCTTTTTTTATATTCTAAAATAATCAAAAAGGATTACGCTTATAAAATATTCAAGAGCCAAAAACCGAACAACCGGTTCTTAGCAAAGCGTCCCACGGGAGCTGCGACGTCCCTGCAAACGGAATAGATAATTCAATAAACGACGGAACGCGAGCCCTAATACTAAAATTAGCAATACGATATGAATAAATAGATTTTGGTCTCGTACAAGCAGATGTCACGGGAATAGCGTGGCGAGCAGCGCGCGGGGGCGGTCGAGGGCTATTAGGCCCTAATTAAGGGTTACGAATGAATAGCAACAAAATGTTTTGGTGAGTTTGCTACGTAAAATAAAATAGGTGTCACGAAACAGCTACAACCCACACAGTGTTTTACTTTCTAATGATGAGCGTATTCTCATTTTTGATATCTATGACGGGATCAATTAAAATAATCCACTCATTAAATACAAAAAGACGCTAATTGACCGTTCTTTTTATTCTTTAAAATTACGCTCGGTGAAGATTACTCGAACAAAGAACAACAAAGTGTCTCATAATATCAATATAATAGCATTGTTACCATCAACATGCCTGTCAATTATAATAGGAATACATTGAGCGAGCAGAGATACGCCAATTAGGCGGGCAGGAAGCTTCCGCGCCTGCGCGCCGCCTAATTGTTTCCGACTGAGTCTTGCCCCCTCGTACACCCCGGCCGTCGGGTGCATGCGACACCCCAGACTCCTCCGAGCGCCAAAGAGGTGGATATAAACTTCAAAAAGTATGTAAGCGTAAATATTTGAGTTTTAACTTATTTTCCTCAAAGCAATTTTTTATTGTTATACTCGTATTTAGACAGGGAAAATCGGGTCATTTTTCCTGAAAACGGTCACGCGTGCATGTTTTTGATTTCCGAACAGAAGGCCTATTATAAAAAAATATCACGATTTTCGGATGATGTTCGTTGTTCGTTTTACTTAATTTTGAACCTTATACATGAGTTAATGTCACGGAGTAGGGCGAATCGTACGCCTATCGCGATACTTTTTAATAATAGGCCCTCAGTATTTTGTCATTAAAACTAACCATCGATGTTGTACTAGCCTGTTTCCTAACTGTAAGTTATCTAAAGATAATATCCCCACACATGCTAAAATGTATGCTAAATATCGTAGCCTTATACTAGGTAATTTCTTCTGTTTATACAGGGCTTCGTTAAAAACTTTTTACTACCTGTAAATAACAATAAGAAAGTTTCCTTAAGTTGAGTTTTGGGATATAAAATCATAAATATTTTAAACATAAGCGTTTAATTGTAATATATGAAAGTATATTTTCAATATCTCAAAAAAATATATGAAAGAAGACTGTAACGTCACATATTCCGTATAAAAACTTTGAACTGCTATTATATCTTCGTTGTTTTTTGTAATGTTATTTTTGTTTTACTGTTATGTGAATATAATTATTAAAATTAAATTTTAGAATCACAAAAAAAATGGAAACATATATTGCCACAACTTTTTTTTTTAATTGATCTTAAGAAAACCAACTGCGTTTACAATATATTATTATTATACAAGGTGTTACAAAAGTACCCCTAATGCCGAATATGGTATATAGGGACCATCAAACTGAACAACTTTTACTATGGGACCAACTCTGAAATCGCGAAAAGAAAATCAGCTGTTTCATACAAAAATTAAAATCGAAAATATCAAAATGTATGAAACAGCTGATTTTTTTTTTCACGATTTCAGAGTTGGCCCCGTAGTAAAAGTTGTTCAGTTTGATGGTCCCTATATACCATATTCGGCATTAGGGGTATTTTTGTGACACCTTGTATAGTAACATGATTCAATCAAACCCACAAATGTGCGTGTGCGTGCAAATAAATACAGTTTTCGTCTGTGTCCCTCAATCTTTTAGGTACAACTCTACTATTCCTCGTCAATAATCCACCATCTACACATATACAGCCGTATCAATTCCTATGACACGAAGCCATAAAAATGCCAAAATATTCTACTCTACAACGCATCCCATCCGGCTTGTTAATCGCCGTCCGCAGTCGTCCGGTGCCGTCCGCACGTGCCGGGAGCGTGCGGGCATGATGCCACTACATCACTGACATGACGGCCTATTGTCATGGCCGACTTACGACTACCCACCCTATCAAATTCGACAAATAGGCTAATTATTACAGGCCTTCATACTAAATGGTCAATATGAGACAAGTTTAATTTGTGTATTTTTTGTTAGAATAATCGTAACTAATAATATTTTTAACTAAACGAAGCCTCAAAGGTTTACTCTGCTTGTGCAGAAAGCTTAAAAAAAGTGAACATCTTTTTCATTACCATCGATAATGAGCAACATTATTGCAATAAATACACATAATTTCAACAAAAATAACCCAAATTGAATCGTGGTAGGGTTGAACGCAATTACAGCTGAGCTGAATCTCCACGGGACCAGCAACATTCGGTGTAATGATGATATAATGGTTGTACAAACAGGACTATGGGGGAGGGAAGGGGGGCCTGCCATGGGGTTGCCAGCCAGTCGGCATTTTGAGGGAAAAGTCTCATACTGTAGTAGAACACCTTACGTACTTCGTTATTATTTTTCACAAATCATTGGAATTATTGAATTGATTTACAACATATTAAAAACGTAACAACATAAAAATGAGAGGAAAGTAAGAGTTTCCCCTATTTTCTCATGATCCATACGAATATTGTAAATGCGAAAGTAACTCTGTCTGTCTGTCTATTACGCATTCACGCCTAAACTACTGAACCCATTTTGATGAAATTTGGTATAGAGTAGAACTTGGAAAAGGACGTAGGCTGCCTTTATCGCGAAAAAAGGATAGAAGGGGTTGAAATAGAATAGGGGATGGAAGTCCCTCGGTTTCGAAGCTATGCTTGCTGTCCGTTTGTGGAACGCACTTCCAGAGGGTATCCGGAGAGCTCGTACTTTGACATCTATCAGCGATCAAGTTAGAAAATACTTCCTTTCTCCTACCTAATACCACTTATTCTCATATTTCCTCTTTCATTTAATTATATATACCTGCATATTCTTTCATTTCTATTTATGTACAAATATCTCTTATCCTTATCATATAATATTTATATCCTTTCAGTAATTTTGCACAAACTCTACCCTCTTTCCTCTCACTCTTATTATACTTTTCTACTCAAGGTTGACTGAAAGAGATTGCTACAAAGCAATAAAGCCGCCTTTTGTGTGCTTTCTCCCTGTTTATTGTCTGATTCTTGTTTGTCTGTTTTTTGTTTGTCTAGTGTGCAATGAAGTGTTTTATTATTATTATTATTATTATTAAATTGACGAGACGCACCGTAGTATAATGCATTATTTCAACAAAATTGATTGAGTAGTTTTCGAGAAATGATTTAGAAGTTTTACATTATACCTACAATTCTAAGAAAAGAGTAATAAAATAAAATTCGCGAATTGTACAACCCGTCACCATTACTAACAAAAATGTTTTTAGCTTTCAGTTGTTTGGTAATGTTGTATGTTACTGGCTAATTGAAATTTGAGTTTATATTTCTTTTACTTATTACTGTATTCTGATTGACACTTCAATAAACAAAGTCAAATACAACGTAGCAATCGCCGCGATCGATTGGGTTAAGTATTTTCTACATTTTACTAACCTTCCTACAAAAAAATCCCACATTGTGTAACCCCATAGCGGCCCTACTCCGCGAAGGGTGGTGCAGGCGAAGGTAATAGTTCATCCGATAATAGCCAGATTAACACGATACAACCCTTTGTGGGCAGATTGAAAAACTTCACCAAAACATTTGCACGCACTCATCATTTATTCGTATTTATACCCTAGACACATTTAATATTCGCAAAGTGAATGCTTTATTGGCGCATTTACGCGAAATGTTTTCAACAAATAATGCTGGATTTGGTATAACTATAATGAAAATTGTGAGACTCGATTCTGTCAATTTGATATCTATTATGCTTAATTTAAAAAACTTCATTAAGAAGATCAGAAAGATCACAAAGAAAGAAATACTTAGTATTCAATCATCCATGGTCTAACTAACGAATGTCGGTCAGCCTTGTCTCGTGAAAAACTTAAAAGTTGTTTACTTAATGAGGCTTTAACGAAACAGATTTCAGATTCTTTGGAAACAAAAATCTTTGATTGTCTACTCATTCTTTCATCCTTGATACACTGAACTAAATTTGTGTCTATTTTATCTTTGATCTATAATAAATATAAACGGAACGCTGTCATTTCCTATTAGCGTCATCTTTGAGAACAAAACATTCAGAACAACCCTTCACGTCAGCTGGTTACAGCATCAGCGGTGCGGTAACGCAATCAAATATTCACATCACACGTTTGCAAACCCTCCGCTTCATCTTAACAACCACTTTCACCGTTCGATTCTGTCAATTTGTATTTGCCTGCAATCATTAATGCAGGCGCGGTCTTTTTGCGAGCGAGCGAACAACTCACGCAGGAACACCCTGCCGCCCGCGATTGCTGGGCCACGGGGCGATAGAGGGGTACCCTCGAGTCTCTCCCGGGCTTAATTATATCGATTCCTATGCTCCTTAAACTAGCCGAATAAATAGGTGTCAAGAGCAATGCGTCAGCGGGCCCGCCGGGGGCGCGGACGTGCCGCGTAACCGGAGCCACTCGCCTCATAATGCTACATAATTCAATTGATTCCCCGACACTACCCGCACGCTTCCTTCTAACTTCGTTTGGAACGTTTTGATATCGGATACGTCGTTTTGACACCTCCTTGTGCAATTATTTCCCTACAGTTGAAAAATAAAAGGCAGAAATAGAGTAAGTGACTATATTTAACAAAATAAATAACATTTATGGCACTTAAGATCTAGTGTTGATAAGAATAGGCGGGAGAAGAATAAGTAACGTGACCGAGAGGTGCCGCGTATGCGTAGGCTGGTTGTGCCTGAGCATAGGCCACTTTGGCGACGGGGGCAGCTGCGTAGGCTACAGGCTCGGGCCTTGCGTAAGCTACAGGCGCTGGGCTGGCGTACGCTACTTTAGCGACGGGGGCCTGCGCGTACTGTATGGGTGCAGCGGGAGCGTATTGTACAGGAGCGTACTTTGCAACAGGTGCAGCGTAAGTGAATTTGGCGACAGGAGCCTGGGCGTAGGCTGCTTTGGTAAATGGAGCCGGTGCGTATGACACTTGGGCTTGAGCGGGAGCGTACGACACTTGGGCTTGAGCGGGAGCATACGACACTTGGGCTGGAGCGGGAGCGTACGACACTTGGGCTGGACCGTGAGCGTACGACACTTGAGCTGGAGCGTGAGCGTACGACACTTGAGCTGGAGCGTGAGCGTACGTGACCGGAGCTGGAGCTGCATAGGCTACTTTAGCGGGGGCGGGGGCGGCAGCGTGGGGCTGTCCCTCGTAGCGCACGACAGCGTTGAATCCATGTTCCTTATCAGCTGTGTACTCGACGATGCGCTGAGTACCATCAGGCTGTACTAGCGAGTAGAACCCTTGGACGGCATCGCCGTTGCGGTTCTCCTTCTGCTGCTTGACGTCGCCGCTGTGGTCATCTTGCACGGAGTACGAGTACTCGTACTGCGCGGGGACCTCGGGCTCAGCGTACGCCAACTTGGCGAGTGGCACTCCCGGGACGGCAATCGCCGTCGCTGCCGCAACCAAACAGAAGAAAGACGCCACCTGAAACATTTGAACAACGAAATTAGTTTTATTTTCCTTGTCACTGGACAATTCAAAAGTCACTCTATCGAATGTCCATATTAATATATTCTAGAAACTCCTAAACGAAACTCACTTTAAGCACCATGTTGTTACGTTTGTTTATTGTACAGTAGTGTGCTCCTACCAGGACGTTCGATGCTTTTATACCGCATCCGAACAAGCAGCATCGGCGGCGGTCAGAAACTGGCTCAAGTTGTGTAACTCATTCAAGAGCTAACACCTGATTACTCATCGGAACATTGCGCTGGTCGACTGTATCATTCTATCAAAACAAACACACACTAAACAACTAAAGCTAGTGAAATTATAAAATAGTGTCCCTTTTTCATCCATCACTCAAAAAACTTGTTTTAACTAGGCATTTGAAACAAAATAAAAAAGGTAACTGATTAATCTATCAACGCACATACCACTGGATGAATAGGGGTGAATTTTGGATACTTACATAGGTAATCATAATTATTATGATCGCTACCTAAGAAATGAATTTAAAAATTCCCATAGCAAGTGGAATTCCACGTGGACAAAATACCGAACAGAATCTAAATGACAATACAGAAGGATATTATTTTAAAAACTTTCACTATCTTATGTAGGTACCTACTCCTGAGTTAATCTTGCAGTCATAAAATCTAGTTAACTATTACATAACACCGTACCTTACTTCGAACGCATATAAAAATTATAACAATGATTAAAAAGTAGAGCGGCATATTTAAAAAACAAATATGATACATATAGGTCTTTATCACTTCATCTGTATAATGTCGATATATGCAATCGTATTTAGCAACGTAACGATTAACTGAGGCGCTATGCGTAATTTGTTAACACACTGAATGTAATTGAGATAGCGTAACAAACAGCAGTCACGACTGTATTATTTGTCGTACGTATCATTTATTGCAAATGGGCTACTTGTTAAATTTTTCATGGTGTTTAACGGAGGAAAATAACGAACGCCATTGAAGAATAGCAAGACTGACAAAAACATTGCATGGTAACAAACATGCATTGTATTAAACTTTTTTTTACCATAAGTGCAAAGATTCTGACCGTCATAAGACCGATTATTTATTAATTATTTGATTAACCACGGAATGTTTGTACACTGTACACAATTGCTTTTCAATTTAAAACTCAACATATAATCAAATGTTTTAGATACAATGAACTACCCATTTAACTACAACTGACCGCTAATATCTAAGACGCTGCGTTAAACTTTCGTTAAAATAAGTCTTAGTTCAATACGCACACAACACTTCTGTCAGACATAAACGCGAATCCCGAAACATATCGAAGTTAGAGCATACTGTAATGTTACTTAAGTAACGCAACACTTTTTAGCAGAACAACAAAAAAGATGCGCGTGCGCCTAATTGCGGAATAGTTATCGGTGTAACGCCTCTGCTTCCTCTTGGTTACGGATATTCGCATGCGAACGTTTCCGATTAGTGATCGCCTTGGGTAGGGTACCGTTTGCAATATTGTAAACCCGAAGTCTGATATATAATGTTATCTCTTTCGCAGTTACTAAGATACTGTATAGAAAATATAGATTACAAATAGTAACTAAAAAAGTACCTGTAAAAAAAGCTTTTATTTAGTATAATTTATGGCAAATAAATATTGACTACACTATTTTATTTACATTTTATATTACAGTCAAATTAATAGCTATCCTTACAACGTAATTCATATTATATTTCTATCCAACAATAGGCCCTATCTTTTGATGTATTTTTTATAATCGATGTTAGATATACAAGGTGTTACAAAAAAACCCGTAATGCCGATTATGGTAGATAGGGACCATCAAACTGATCAACTTTTACTATGGGACCAACTCTGAAATCGCGAAAAAAAATTCAGCTGTTTCATACAAAATTTAAAATCGAAAATATCAAAATGTATGAAACAGCTGATTTTTTTTTCGCGATTTCAGAGTTGGTCCCATAGTAAAAGTTGTTCAGTTTGATGGTCCCTATATACCTTATTCGGCATTAGGGGTATTTTTGTAACACCTTGTATATTGCACTAGCTTTATTACTGTATACTGGTATAACTATAACAAAACATGATGTATAGATCCGTGCATCGCCATCATACTATTGGCATGGACCAAGGCAACAGTTAATGAAGCGATTACAATTCAACTACTGTTCCATTGTGATGTCATTCAGATGAAAAAAAGTGTGTATGTAGTGGGAAAGAAGGAAAGAATCAATGAAGTCTTCTACACTTTATTAACCTCCGGTTTACGTGTTATGTCGTATATATCAACATAATATCTACCGATTACCGAGCTGTAAACCTACACATTAAAGTACTTACATTTTTCAGTTTGGATGCATTGAACGTTCCAAGGAAAGCTGTAAACCTCTACATTATGACAGCTGTCTTTAGACGATTATCATATTAATAGCTACACATATCAAGGTCTTTAAATTAAAAAAACATAACATAGAACGTCTCAATTAACATGACGGAAGATTGTGAATACAAAGTTCACCAAATATAGAATTGGTCTATATTTGGACAGCTCTACATCCGTATTTCGGGATGGAGAATATAGAGAATTGCAATGTAATAATATTCTCAGATAAGATTAGTGCTTCAAAAGCTAACGAGATAATCCTCTTTAATTCATAATGTGGCAATCATAGTCTAAAGTTAAGCAGGTAGGTACTAGAATCCTAAGACTGCTTAGAAATGTGTCGTATATTAATCTTTTACAAATGTTCATATTACGATACAGTAAAATTTTATACACTTTAGTAATTAACTGGTATGTCTAACTACATTAACCTTCAAACACTACGTTTTAATACGTTTATGTCACAATTTCCTTAATTTGTCACATTATTTCCCACGTAGCACAAGTGTATTTGAAAAATGCCCACATATCGAGACCGGTTTCGTCCCGTTATGACCAATTAATAGTTTGGTATTGCTTATAAATAATGCTCCAGTTTCACATTGCCAAACGTTGGTTTACATAATCCAGAATGTTTGATGCAAACGCCATCTACTTATTGACAGTAATTTATATTGTAAGTACCTTTAATTGCAATTCAATATTAAAATCTATTGAGCAATTTAGATAATCCAATTCACCATTATCCATTTTCCATAAAATGCATTTCTTAAATGTCTTATTATGACAATGTAACACATGCCAAAAAAGTAATTTTAGTTTATAAATATTCATAATCGTATTTGAATAAAAGCACTTCAAATATTTCAAGATGTAATAGTCTAGACCACTATTCAAATACAATATTCTCTTGTGGCTTAAACATTATGTGACTCATCCACATCCATCACATAGTAACGAAGCTTTTAAATAGTTTCTCCATTTTAACAAACGATTCGTAAAAGAACTATCGTATACAACGTGTTACAAAAGTACCCCTAATGCCGAATATAGTGGATAGGGACCATCAAACTGAACAACTTTTACTATGGGACCAACACTGAAATCGCGAAAAATAAATCAGCTGTTTCATACAATTTGATATTTTCGTAATTAATTTTTGTATGAAACAGCTGTTTTTTTTTTCGCGATTTCAAAGTTGGTCCCATAGTAAAAGTTGTTCAGTTTGATGGTCCCTATACACCATATTCGGCATTAGGGGTACTTTTGTAACACGTTGTATATAAATAATGAGCAATTAATTATATTGTGTTATGATCCAGTGCGTGACACGGCCCATAACAGGGGACTCCACCCAGGACATGTTGGTCAAGGCCTCGGTCGCACAACTGACCAGACTACTTTTAATTTCTTTAATGACAGCTACCATTTTGACAAGACCTCCCACTCTCACATATACGAACGTCCAAACTCTAAGCAGAGCTTAGAAAGCTCGAGCTCTAGGTAAGATGGGAACAAACCAGTTTTTCTAAAATCACTTCCATTACACCTTATTTTAATTATTTATTACTCTGTAATGTTGCCGAGTCTGTTTTGTAAGTATCGGATTTGATATATTTTGGACGTTATGTAATGTGGAGCATGTGTTTGATTGTTGCCACAGGTTTTGTAACTAGTTAAGCAGAATTATGGCTCTGAATTTGCAAATATGCTAAACTAATGCTAACAATCTAGAAAAAGCTTACAACAAACATAATGAGATCGCAGTTGAGTCAGTGATTTTGATGAAATATCCTACGAACGAATGTTGACATCAAAAATCTGTTTTTTATGCTTAGTAGGTACTCAATTATAGAAAGTTCACTTTGCTTTAAAATAACAATTCGACTAAATTTGTTAGTACAATGTCTTTGTATTTAGTATGATAAATGACACCAAATTCACTTTTACGCTCCAATTTTTTAGGTTCCGTACCAAAATGGTAAAAAGGAACCGTTATGGTGCGACTCAGGCTGTCTGTCACAGCTAGATATCTCGAGAACTACTATGCTTTCAACTTGAAATTTGGAATAGTTTTAGATGACGTTTGCCCAACTATTTTGCAAATAAGAGAAAAATTAAAAAAAAAAATTTTGCAACAGGGACTGAAAGGGGGTCTTAAAAATTCGAAGTAAGGCTACTAGGGCATATGGGGTATCATATAAAAGAGTCACAGTCGCAAGCTTATTGTATATCACAGATATTGTTACATTGTATGGCATTAATAAGCCTACGACATGTAACTGTAGAGTTTATGGCTTAGTTTTAATTTTTAAGTTTGCAAAATTATGTGAGATATTGATGAAACAAATATATATTTATTAAATGCACCGAACCTTTGCTCAGAGGGCGAATGTCACATGTTCGATTCCCAATCCCGCTTGGGCCAAATAGATGAGTTAGTTTTTTTATTAAAGTTTAACAGAATGATGTGACAATAACATTGTGAATAAGGCCACAGGTTTGATTCCCGCTTGGGTCAAATAGGATTTTTTAGTCTAAAAGACAGATGTAAAAATTGCATTTTGAATGCAAAACACAAAAAAACTAATGTCTGTGAAGTTTAAAGGTATCTAGATAGTAGGGTCTTGCTAGACAAAGTTACATTTGAAAATATTCGTTATCGCTTCACTTTTGAAAGAAATAATGGGATGGGATTGACATTAATTTTTAAAACGTCAAATCTATACTTCCATGTTTCGGAAGCGGAGCGATAACCATTTACCAACCTTTTATGTTGATCTTTTTTGTGTAACCGTAACACAACTCGTCGTTTTTTGACGAATACTGTCAACAACCAGTTTGCCGTTTCCCGTTGAACTTGAGTAAGTATTGCGGGTCAGGTGCAAAGCTGGTCGGAATTTGAGGTTGAATGTACAATTTTCGAGCCTGTCTTTTGTGTTTTTTTTTTGTTTGGCCATTTACGTAGGCTTTTTAAATGTGAGCAAAAAAGTAATGTTCTGTGACCTCAGCAGTGCTGTATATCGGTACCTACTACAAAATTAGCTTACATTTAAGAGGTTCTTTGTCTATTCAGTGAGAAAACACTACGGATTACTATTTACACACATACTACGGGCAAGAAAAGGTATCAATTTGTTGTATAACGAAAATTAAAAAAAATATGTAAATTGTAAGAGTGTAAATATTTTCACAGTTGCTTTCTTGAGGTCAGATATGAGGATGATAATATCATTTGATAGTTCAACCGTATAGTATCTGAAAAATATGTTTCCCATACAAAAAAAAGATGACGTCGTAACTCTTCTCCTAAGGGAGTGTTTTATACTGCGGATGAAATAGTATGTTATGCAATTAGTAAATAATAGATGAATCACGAGCAAGTTAAGGATTCCAACAATTTCAGAACATGTTTTAGAATCCTGAACGACGCGAGTTGATTCATGGCCTTCGATATAAATCCGTTTTATTCAAGAGTTGCATACTATATTTTATTACCGACTACTAAAGGAGGGAGGTACTCAATTCGACCCGTATTTTTTTGTTTTTTGTATGTACACCGATTATACCATGACCACAGAATTAGTATTATAGTACTACGAGAAAAAGACTTTTAAGCGAAAATATTTTTTCCAAAAGGAGTTTGTATATAGAGTACTCTTTGCACAAGGAGGTTGTATAGTGTTAAGATGGAGGTCGAATAGTGTTCTAAATTCAAATACCAAAATAGTGATTAAAAGTGATTTTATTCACTGTTTTCAGTGAATAAAATAAGCTTTTTAGAGAGGGGATGGTATAAATTAAATATTGTTTTTTACCTCCTGTATACGTGTGCCAAACGGCTATCCTGTAGATCGATTTTTTTGCGTACACCTAGTACTATTTCGCTATATATTTCGAAGATCATCAAGGGGTTATTAAAATACCTGTATGGTTACTACATGTCATTATAGGTACTAATCACTGATTGCTCAATCTCTTCCATTGTGTTACACGATTGTCATCAAGTATCACAACGACACGAGTTTGCTTATCTTGATATAAATCATATACGATCTGAACCAGTGACCCTTACGCACGATTGCTCGGACCTTCACCTCGCAACATGTGACACTTGTTCGCACCGCCTCAGGCTGCTGTCCCCTGCTACCGATACAGGCTCAATTTTAAATAAAAGCTGCCGCTATTCCCACTTACCCATAGTCGAGCCGAGACAATCTAATTAGCAACAATGGCAGCTAAAGTGAGTGTTATTACAGTGTTATACCTAGTACGCATTAAAAAGTTTTCAATGTGGACTCAAGTGAATAATAATGTTGACGATGAAAATAATTGTTTTTTAAGGATGGATATGAACACAAAAATACTGAACTATAAATTATTCCTGTAGTGCTATTCCTGTAGAGCCAAAATAGAATAACGGAAATTAAAGAATTTAAGTTGAACACTTTGGAGTAAAATTTTGTATTAAATTTCAGTTCTTCGTGGTCCTCTCCCTGGCCGTGGTGGCGTCCGCCATCCCCCTGGTGCCAGTGACTAAGGTGGCGTACGCGGAGGTGGAGGCGCCCGCGCACTACGAGTTCGAGTACTCGGTGCACGACCAGCACAGCGGCGACATCAAGCAGCAGAAGGAATCCCGCGCCGGCGACTCCGTCCAGGGTTCCTACTCGCTGCTGCAGCCCGACGGCGTCCACCGCATCGTCGAGTACACCGCCGACAAGGAGCACGGATTCAACGCCATCGTCCGCTACGAGGGACACCCCACCCCCGCGCCCGCCAAGCTAGCCTACGCCGCCCCCGTCGCTAAACTCAGCTATGCCGCCCCTGTGGCATACGCCGCCCCTGTCACCAAAGTGGCCTACGCCGCTCCCGTAGCCAAGGTCGCCTACGCCGCCCCCGTAGCCAAGGTCGCCTACGCTGCCCCCGTAGCCAAGTTTGCCTACGCCGCGCCCGTCGCCAAAGTTCAATACAGCGCACCCCTTGCTCACGTCAACTTCGCGTCTCCCGCTGTCTCTTACCACCACTGAATTCAGTAGATCGTGACTTATTATGCCTAAGTTATTTATTAAAACCGTTGTGAATAAACTTTATTGAATTTAATGTTGCTTTTTTTTCTAAAATCAACCATCAAGCTTGGAAAAAGTTACAATTGTCTAAGATCCGAAGCAAGCACCCAAGTATTCATTAAGACGATCACATTTTTTACTCATTATTAATTATTTTCTTCGACTGATTGACATAGGTAGTGATCTCAATGTCAAACACAACCTTAAATTATTTAAAATGTGTCAAAAAGAAATATTTATTTCCAAACTTCCACGAAGAATACGTAGCCCCTGTCGCCATTGTGGCCATACGCCTGTAAGCAAGGCACCTACGCCGGGGCGCCGCCCCCGTAGACAAGATTTCCTATTCTACCCCTGTCTGCCGCTAAAGTTATCTACAGCAAATCCCTCAGTCACGTTGCATGCATATGCATCCCTTGCCGTCCCCCTACCACCACTATAATAGTCGAATATAAAAGTCTCACTTAATATAAAAAACAAACCTTATCCTAATTATTTATTAAAAAATGTTGATACCTAACATAATGTATTATTACTGATAATATAATGCATAACATATGCCACCAAAAACAATTTCATATAAAATGTTGCCAAGACGAAACCATATAATATGGCTTGCACTGAAAAAAGTTATCAGACCTCATGTAGAGCCAAGCTTCTAACGCTACATGCCCTAACCTATATGTGGCTTGGCCATTTCGCTACATTTATATGGGCGTAAGGTGAAAAATTCATTCACTGTTCAGTACTTTTCTGTTATACAATAGCTCTTGTAGTACTGAATCGGCCAAGCCACATATTTTGACTAAGGCGTAGAGTTTGTGAAGTAAGGGCGTGTAGAGTTATAAGATTGGCTCTACAAGAGGTTTGATAACTTTTTGACAGTGCGAGCCATACGGTCTCGTCTTGACAACATTTTACATGAAAATGTTTTTGGTGGGATTTCACTTCATTTTGTAAGTTGCTTATGACAATATTTTTTTTAAATTCTTTATTTGCACATCAAAGGTGTCTTAATTCATAGCCCACTCTCTATCTTAACAAGGAGTCCCTATATCAATTTTCAGAACTCTAGCATCAAAATTTTCAGAAGTCTCATGAGTAAAGCATTAGTATGCAGAGTGTAATTGTTGTCGTGTCTCTTCTATGATGAAGTTGGTAAAAGTCGGCATTCAAACGCGATCACTCACTGCGGAATGAAAAAGATGAATTGTCACGTCTATTTGAAGAAAACCGTCATATTACCTACTTATTGGAGGATTCGATAATACTCCGATTTGGTAAGTATTCTGTGCTTTGACACAAATAAAAAAATATATCAATAGCATTCAAAGTTAGGAAACTTTGTTGCCGCTGGATTCTTCGTGAAGTCACGAAGAATCCAGCGGCATCCCTATACAAACGGATTCGAATTGGGATAGTGACTAATTTTTGGAACCACTTTAACTTTATAGGTAGACATGTAAATAATGAGAAAAAATACAAAAAAAAAATTACCTAATTTCAATAAAAAAACAATTGTTTAATTTTCCCGCCTAAACGCTCCAAGCTTAGAGCATCCAAGCAGTCACGTGATTTTGATTACGTAACGATGCGTTAAATATAAACAAACCAATGTCAAACATCAATCAAACTATATACACTTCTAATCAGAGCGTACAGGTCATTAGAATAAAAAAAGCTAATAAATGCCTGGACAATTTCGCACAGCGCCATCTAGCCCCAAACGATAATAAAAGGAATTAACCTCGACATTCAACTGAACATCTTTCCAGATATTTTTAAACAGTTGATTAAGATGAGAAAGCTATATATCATATTCTCGGACGGAAATCGAACCCGCGACCTTTGGATATCCGGTCCCCGTCCCATTCGATTCCCGTCCGAGAACATGATCTGGTGCGAGTCCTATTTTTTCTAGTATATTATTTAGTATTATATAAAAATAGCATTGTGAATGCTAAAATCTCAAAATTTCAAATTGAAGTTCATGTTAACTGTGTTAAGACAGATATAATATGTGATACATTGCTACTTTTCTTTGGTAAGTTTTTATTTGTGCCAAAACAAAGTAACAAACACAGTTAACATGAACTTAAATATTTTTAGCCGATACCGCCGCCGGTCGGAACTTTATAAAAAAGCATTCAATTTTATTTAGTAAACAAGATCTAGCTACGCTACTGAATCTACCACCAGTTCACACATAGGGAGGCCTCTCGAAGAAAGAACTGGCGGAAGAAAACTAAGATATCTTTATTCAAATAGACTTAAAAAACCGGCCAAGTGCGAGTCGGACTCGCGCACGAAGGGTTTTGTAAAAGTCACGTTTGCTGTATGGGGCTCCCCTTAAATATATGTCTTACTTTAATTTAATAATTTATTTTAAAGTGAATATATTAACTAAATATTCTGTGAATATTTCAAGCGTCTAACTGTTGCCGTTATCAATATCGAGCAAAAACGAGTAAAAAAAATCATTGTATGGGAGCCCTATTAAATATTTATTTTATGTTTTTTAGTATTTTTGTTATAGCGGCAATGGAAATACATCATCTGTAAAATTTTCAACTGTCTAACTATTACGGTTCATGAGATACATCCTGCTGGTGACAGACGGACAGACAGACAGACAGACAGACAGATGGACAGAGAAGTCTTAGTAATAGGGTTCCCGTTTTGCCCTTTGGGTACGGAACCCTAAAAATTAAGCACTTTTGAATCGTCTATATTTTCCTAACACCCGTTCCAGACTTTTTTAACTCACAAAGAAGAACGGGCGCAAGATTGAAACTTATCAGCTTTAACAGAAATAGTAACGATATTTACGAACTTAAATATATCGTTACCAAATACAATAGAACAGGGATTATTGACATTAAGTTATGTGTCGAGTACATTATTTCCACGCATTTCGATCTTTCAGATAATCGTCTAGTTTGTAATAACCTTTAGGTACCCATGACATGAGCGTCTTTTTTAACATGGTTGTTAAATTCCTGCAAAGGAAGATCAATCACTTGTTGTGGAATTTTATTAATAAAAGCCATGCCTTTCCCCATAAATGAACCTCTAGTTTTTGCAAGCTTAAATCTTGGAACGGCAAGTTTATCTTTATTTCTTGTATTAAACTGGTGATTATCGCTGTTCTTAGGAAAGAATCAAAGTGTTTCCTTACATAAAACAGAATTTTCTTATATGTATTGGCCTGCCAAATTTATTTATTTCTTTGAACAATTTTTCATTAAATTACCTGTATAGGAACTATATTCCAATACAACTAATATGGTAATCTCGCAGTATGAAATTACTTCAATTTCAATGATGCATTATACCTACCTTAATTTCGCAATTTATGAAGAACGAAAGAGTAATAAAAAATATATGTATTATCAACATTTAATAAATAAATAGGAAAGTCTTTTTTTACTAGTTTAGTGGTGGTAGGAGACAGCAGGGGAGGCAAAGGAAACGTGACCGAGAGACTCGCTGTAGGCGACCTTGGCTACGGGGGCGGCATAGGCGACCTTGGCTACGGGGGCGGCGTAGGCGACCTTGGCTACGGGGGCGGCGTAGGCGACCTTGGCTACGGGAGCGGCGTAGGCCACTTTGGTGACAGGGGCGGCGTATGCCACAGGGGCGGCATAGGCGAGCTTAGCGACGGGGGCGGCGTAGGCCAGCTTGGCGGGCGCGGGGGTGGGGTGTCCCTCGTAGCGGACGATGGCGTTGAATCCGTGCTCCTTGTCGGCGGTGTACTCGACGATGCGGTGGACGCCGTCGGGCTGTAGCAGCGAGTAGGAGCCCTGGACGGAATCGCCGGCGCGGGCCTCCTTCTGCTGCTTGATGTCGCCGCTGTGCTGGTCGTGCACCGAGTACTCGAACTCGTAGTGCGCGGGCGCCTCCACCTCCGCGTACGCCACCTTAGTCACTGGCACCAGGGGAATGGCGGACGCCACCACGGCCAGGGAGAGGACCACGAAGAACTGCAAATATGTTGAAATTAAATACCTAAGTAATGACAATTAGGACAAAATATTAGCGTTAATTATTTACGATTGAATTATAAACAATAAATACATTATATTAATTTTAGAGGTCGGTAGTTCCTTTTAATTTTCAGCTGAATTTCTGATCTGTCTTTTCATTAAAACTTTTGTGCTACTTACTTTAGCGGCCATTGTATGATTTGTAAGTAAGCAATAAACCAATTGCTTGTTAAAGCTCAACTGTGACAATGCGTCGGCTTCGACACATTTTATACTTTCGCCTATAAAAGTTGCCGTAGTACAAGTTACCGGTGTTACTATTACTAATTCAATCTCCAATGATTGAGGGGTCACGGTCACACAGCCTGCTTTTTACAATTCTTTAGTAGGTATCTTACTGGGTTATCTCGATTTTGGTATGTGTAAATGCACCTGTTGATTATCCATTAAATTGCTTGAATACGAGTAACATGAGGTAAAATGCTAATAAATTACAGTCATACTCAAGCTTGCTTACTAATGTGTTAATTGCTTGCTGCTTGCTGAAGAATTTAAATTATTATAATCTTAAATAATATAAATATAAATAAATATTTGACAACATCACATACATTGCTCCGATTCCAAAGTAAGTAGCTAAAGCACTTGTGTTATGGAAATCAGAGACAACGGTGGTATCACAAACACCCAGACCTGAGTCAATATAGAAAAGTTCGTTTTTCTAAATTGACCCAACCGGGGATCGAACACGGGACCTCAGAGATGGCGACACCTTGAAAACCGGTGTACAAAGCCACTCGACCACGGAGGTCGTCAATAAGAATTGACGAGCTAACTGTTGTAAGTTCACCTACCAGCAGAGAGGCGCTTCACCCAAATACTATTTAAATATTATAAACAACAGTTTGCAGACATATTTTCATTAGCTTCAATCAAGGAGTGACATCAGCCACTGTGACAGATTACATGCCTGACACTTGCCGGCCAGTACGAGCTAGACCTAGCCAGCCAGTCCTCGCATCCTCCAACACTAACTAAGCCAAGATTATAATTAAAACTTGACTTACAGTGGTCAAGTCAAAGTCAAAAATAATCTTCACTATGTTCTTTTGCACATTTATCATTTAACTACATACCTACTTAATATTAATTAAGGGCCAGTTTCATTTCGAGGTTCCATCTGGAACCAGTGACTTAGGTAGGTACCTACCCACCTATATTATACTAGTTCCACTTTATAATTAAGCTAGTTGATGGGTGGTTTCCATAAGCTTTCCATGCAGGCAAGCAGGTAACTTTATGGATATGAAATTCAGGCTTATTTTGGCATTGGAACGGTTTTTATTTTCTTTGTAACAACGCTATCGTCTCACTCAGGCGTCGCTAGACAGAAAACGACCGGTGAAAAAAAAACTTTAAATAAGGCTATAAATCATATCCATAAAGTTACGTTTGCCCCAACAAGAGGTTTCATAGGAAACAGGTCCAAAGTCTCAAAACAGAACAGGTAGGTAGGTACTTAGTTTTTAAAAAAAAAAGGTTGTTACTGAAATACCAACAAAGAAATATTCTGGGCTAATTTAATTATAAAGGGGTTTAACACACGTTATGATATTGACCTTAGTTGATTGATTGATTAGAATGATTAGGTAACTATAAAGAATTGTAAAAATTCAGAGTAAGGTCAACGCCCTCAGGCCACTTAATGTCACCAACTTACACCTCGGGCGAAAG
Source organism: Catoptria pinella (assembly GCA_963556745.1). Lineage (NCBI taxonomy): Eukaryota > Metazoa > Arthropoda > Insecta > Lepidoptera > Crambidae > Catoptria > Catoptria pinella. The sequence continues at coordinate 7,580,205 of OY750774.1, read as the reverse complement.
CTTAAGCAGGTATAAAACGTATCGGTAGACACGATTATTCACATTCGACATCGCCGAGTAAATTAGGTACAATGGCAGCTAAAGTAAGTAGAGCAGACACCTACCTAATTACAAACAAAAATAAATACAGGTATATAGGTATCTCACAGAAAACGATAAAAATCCATGGTAACTATCGAGGTATAATGTACTAATATATTTCAGTGATGGTAATATATACTGGTAACCTATCAATAGCAATGATACCTATTAAATATCATTGATCAATAGTTCTAAAAATAACTATTTAATTTGACCATACTTTCATTAATTTAATAGAAACACGTCTTTTTATACTATAGCATTTTTGAAATGAAGACATTTGTTTCAGTTCTTCGTGGTCCTCTCCCTGGCCGTGGTGGCATCCGCCATCCCCCTGGTGCCAGTGACTAAGGTGGCGTACGCGGAGGTGGAGGCGCCTGCGCACTACGAGTTCGAGTACTCGGTGCACGACCAGCACAGCGGCGACATCAAGCAGCAGAAGGAGGCTCGCGCCGGCGACTCCGTCCAGGGCTCCTACTCGCTGCTGCAGCCTGACGGCGTCCACCGCATCGTCGAGTACACCGCCGACAAGGAGCACGGATTCAACGCCATCGTCCGCTACGAGGGACACCCCACCCCCGCGCCCGCCAAGCTCGCCTACGCCGCCCCCGTCGCTAAGCTCAGCTATGCCGCCCCTGTGGCATACGCCACCCCTGTCACCAAAGTGGCCTACGCTGCTCCCGTAGCCAAGGTCGCCTACGCCGCCCCCGTAGCCAAGGTCGCCTACAGCGAGTCTCTCGGTCACGTAACCTTCGCCTCCCCTGCTGTCTCCTACCACCACTAATTTGTTAACTATTTATAATTTATTTATTGCAACATAGATAATAAAACTTTTTATCTGATACTTCAAGTTTCATTCATCTAAAACCCTTTTTTATCAATAAGGAACTAATAGACATTATGTGGGAGGGCAGTCAAACCTACCGACATGTGTGTCGGACAACTTAACCTTTTGGTTGGTTCTGCACGATGAAAATGTGGACGTCGTCGATATTTAGGGACGCGGGGGTAGCCGGGGTGGCGGTGGACCGCACCTGAATAATTCATCGAGCCGCATAGTGATTTCACCTCATTGAATGGAGCCGTCGGCGCGGCCGTGATTACGTCACCGATACCTCCGATATCGAACGACCGCGTATGGACGCAACAATGCGCTTGTCAACTACGACCTATATTGTTGTAACTTACACAGCTAGGTGGTTTACAAATTGGACGCGTTTCACCACCTGGAAAAATGAACTGGAATGTTGCACACGTCACTATCACCACCTCTCAATCGTTTAGCACTGCCATCATTTCTTGAATTATATCTAACTAAATTACCTATGATGTAGATGTAAACTAAATCCTTATTTGTTCAACCGTTAAACTCTGTTAAACTAGTCAGACTTAGAGAAAGATAAATACTATTAGTTCTACATGATATTTCTTTAAATCCATTTTTTTCACGACGTTATTTGTTTGACTTTTTCTATGTAACGATTAATTTTACACACCCATTGGGTAATAATACAGCGCTCAAATTTTGTAATACATACAACACCAATTACCTTTATTCTACAAATAAAACAATTAGATTTGATCCTGTGGCGTCTGCAAAGAGGTCACCACTCCTCTATGGTTAAGCAGAAAAGAAGATAGTTCTGACTTCTGTCTTACACACTGTTTTCACTGAATTTTTATTGTTGCTTTCTTGCTATTGTAAATTAATATTATCCCTTCCTTACTCGTCCGTATTCCTTCCTATTTCAATGTGACTCTTCCATGTATATATTCTCTGTACATAGCATTTGTGGAGTAAATAATTAACACACGTTGGAAGTGTTTCCATCATAGTTGTAACAACGAACACAAGTATAGTGCGGGCAGGAACCAAAGCCCGCACAATCCTATCTATATTAACTTTTAATCAATTATTAGTTCAAGTTTTAACACAGTAGTGTGCGTTGTAAACATATTGATACATTTTATATAATCAAACTACCTATGTACATCATTAGTAATGGTAGATTATCAGATATACCTAGTGTAATATAGCTCCGTAGTACGCAGCAGCGTGGTTTAAAACGTGATTTTGCCGTCGCTATCCAGCCGAACCGGAGGTTCCAAGTTTGATCTGTACCCTTAGCAGGAACAGCTATCGAAAAAAATAACGCGTGTACAAACATTCGATCGAAATGGCTTAATGTTACCAAAAGCTCTCGTGTAAGACCCATAATTAATTAATTAATATGTACGAGTATGTAGAGTAAACATTGTTTGCTCCTAACTGTGACGTTGCGCTTGCTTAGTAAGCAATTGACCCGACAACCGAGTAAAAGATTAAGTTGATTAATTTTTAAATATTACTTATAAAGTTCTTCAAATTACGAAGTATCTGAAAAACCTTTTTTTATTTGAAAACGTTACGTAACACGGCAGGTTTATTCCCTCGTCCGCGCGGCGGCGCGGCGGCGCGGCGGCGCGGCGGCGGGCGGCAGGTAAAAATGAAGAGATTGCTTTTTATCTGTGCAGGCGGCAAATTGAATGTAAAGTTGATTTCCCGGCGGGCCGCGCCGCATAATTCCACGCAAATTAAGCCGATGCCGATTCACTTGCTACCAATGTAAATATTTTTGATAAATAGCTCGCTTTATGTACCCCGCGTGGCTGGTCGATATTCGACCGCGAGACACTGTTTTTTTGGGATGTAGCGTAAATTGTACAGTCGGTCTTTTTTATCCGAATCTCCAAAAATTTTGTTTTGTTCAAGTATACCGTGCGCTTAGTGCTTTTTAGTTATTTTATTTTACAATTGTGTTTTGAACATTTAAGTCTTAAGAAATATATTTCAATTTAGTAGGGTAGATGAATGTTAGAGACATTATTACGATGATGGCGATGAATCGGAGCAATGTATGTGATGTTATCCAATTATTTATTTATTATTAAAAGTTAACTTAACTAACTTACAGATTGCTCCAAATCGCTAGCTTATTGACATATTTACTATTATGCAACTTAGCATAACTGAGAAGAGTCCCGTTAAAAAATGTAAGTACCTGTTTATATTAGTTTAATTTTCTTTTGTGTTGTAAAATGCGCTCAGACGCTTTTTTGATATCAATAAAATAAGAAATTTAATAACAAATCGTGTTTATTTCATTTTGATTACTTTTTAACAGGGTTTTTAGGAGGGATTGGACACTCGTAGATATTAATGCATTTATCTTTAGCAATTGATAGGAGATTATCGCCCTTTGCATTAAACTGGAGGCCCCATACCTGTAATAAAAAAAGGTTTTATGTGCTTTTTTCACTGCAATCAATGAACTTTTTTGGCAGAGCGTGCTTTCAGACGTCCATCAGTAACATTGTATTCGAATATGAATTAACAAACATATTATAAGTTTATTTTAGGCCATACACTTTTAAGGTTTCGTGATCACAAAAAGCTTTGTACATAGGTACCTAACGCATTTTAACTATTTAGAACAGTGTGTGTAGTTGAATTGAATGAAATCTTTAATCAGACTGAATGAAAGCAATCTTGTTGTTTTATCGTGTGTTCTGTTCACACGCACGCAATCCTGCTAATATTTATGTATTCTGTGCTAATATTATAAATGCGAAAGTGTGTGTGTGTGTGTGTGTGTGTTTGTTACTTCTTCACACCTAGCCTAAGCGGCTGGACGGATTCGGATTCGGATGTAATTTGGCACACATAAACACTGGCTTTCAAAACTTAGTATTTTAAAATTGCAATTTCTTATAAACAATAGAAGTTATATAGAGTTTTGAAAAATTGAGATTGTGAAATTAAAACTTTATTTTAGTCCTTGTTATTTCCAAAATATTTCTTGTGTATTTTAAAAGTTATTACAAATTTAAAAGTGTTGTACTTAGTTCTGAAGGCCAGTGTAGTTTATAAACTTTTTATTCCAGCCAAAGGTTCCCAGAGTCTACGCGGACGAAATCGCGGGTGGCCGCTAGTAGGTACCTACATACAACAATGGTGTGCAAACAAAGACAACCTTTAGGGCATAGGATTGCTGGAGTGATCGATAAAGTTGTGTTTTTTTATACCGAACTATTCTGTACTTACGGTATCAGTATGTTCCCGGAAAGTGTTCAACACAGATAGACCCTCTAGCGCCGCCACGCGGACGCTGCCGTCACTAGCTGCAGTCGCGACGCGGCTGCCATCTGGCGAGAACACGGCGCACACCGCCCATGACTTGTGCTCCAATGTGGCTTGGCAGTTGGCACTAGCGCTGGTGAATAAAAAATATATTTTCACTTCCCATGCTCGTAAAGTTTGTCTTTATGTTGGGTATAGGCTGCGTAAAATCGCTCTTCATGCTCTAGTGCATAAAGTAAAATCTTCGTCTGTCTCAGAACACAAAGGTCGTCAGCAACACACGCAATTACACTTCTTTAAATAAACTTGTTTTTCAATGTTGCTATTTAATTTCCTCACAATCGAAATGAAAAGCAGAGTGTATAACTTGTACATAAAAACCATTTTACCCTCGACTTGACTATCTACATATTCAACATGTTACAAAAATACCCCTAATGCCGATGTACGTCACAGGTAAAATGGTATGTTTTATGCACTTGTTGTACAATCTACTATGCTTGAGGTATACACACATTACTGAACATTGAGACTTTACGAGAAATGTATGAAAAGATTACAGAGTTTGTTTTTTCAACAAAAAATAAATGAAATCAAACTGATATCTATACTAGGTGTTACAAAAGTACCCCTAATGCCGAATATGGTAGATAGGGACCATCAAACTGAACAACTTTTACTATGGGACCAACTCTGAAATCGCGAAAAAAAAATCAGCTGTTTCATACATTTTGATATTTTCGTAATTAATTTTTGTATGAAACAGCTGATTTTATTTTTCGCGATTTCAAAGTTGGTCCCATAGTAAAAGTTGTTCAGTTTGATGGTCCCTATATACCATAATCGGCATTAGGGGTATTTTTGTAACATGTTGTATAAATAAAAATGAATCGCCGAAATGTATGTAAGCGCTTAATTTCAGAAAGACTGCACCAAATTAGATAGTTATTTTTTGTTGTGTTTGTTATTATCTGGACAAGGTTTGTATAAACATAATTTTTTAAAAATTGTATGGGAAGACGTTTTTTTTTCTCTTTTCGTCATTTTATATCGCAATATAACTGGATGGATGGCGCCACCTGTGCGAAGCCAGGGCGGGCAGCTAGTAATACTTATATAAAAAAAACATAGACAACATCACAAACATTATTTTTTTTCCTACTTGGGCCAGGGACAAGTTTTACTAGTATAATGTTCAACTTAATTAAAAGGTTTACTTACACATCATAAAGCTTCACAGAGCCATCATCTGATGCAGTTATTAGCAACTTAGAGTTTGGTGAGAATGCTATGCTTCTGACTGTCTGCCTGTGAGCTTCTATTGTGTGCGTCAGTTTGCCTTGAGCCACATCAAACACACACACCACTCCATCTACAGCACCAGTGGATATGTATCGGCCATCTTGACTCTGCAATAGGTGTCATATTTTTTTATCAACTTTGAAAGCCAATGAAAACCTTTCCTTTAAAATCTAATGTTAGGTATGTTATTTGTATTCCAACACTCACCCAATCCACACAAAAAACAAATTTTCCTCTAGAATCCAATATTTGGTGTGTACTACCATTTCTTATGTCGTAGATAACAACTTTGCCTGTATGGCTCCCTGCAGCAACTTGACTGCCGTCCGGGGAAAAAATTACTTGCCACACATCAGAGTCTCCAGTGTCCACTTCATGAACTTTATTACCAGATAAGAGGTCCCATATTATTAAGGTTGAGTCTAATGAAGTGCTTGCAATACCTATTAAAAGTAAAGACTAATGAGTACTCTCTCTAAAAATCACTAAACTAGCTAGCACTAGCTCTCTAAAAATCACTATCTCTTGGTCTAATAATCTCAAAATAAATGTACACATGATTTTGTGTTCCAAAAAGTATATGTTATTCATGTATCTTTCATGAAGAAAAATTGGTAGTATTACATTTCTTTTTTAAAAATAATTAGTATTAGTTAAGTGTTTTAGTTGAAAGTTAGAATTTAAAAATCAAGAAAAACCTCAAATTCATTGATCGCATTCGCTAGAGCATGTGCTGATTTGTACTTTAATGTTAAAGTTTTTAGTTTGATATAACTTTGAATATTATAAAGCTGCTAATTCTAGCTTACGTAATATCCTTAAGGCAAAACTGTAGGTATACCATTATTGATGTATTTGAATAAACCATTCACTACTTACTGTGTCCATCAGGGCTAACAGCGACCGAGACTACAGCCATAGAATGTCCAACCAATGTGTGAATTAACTCCAACTTGTTGTTTTGAAACATCCATACTTTTATCAAACCATCTAATGCTCCAGTCAATATAAATTCTTTTGTTGGCCCCCTGAGACAAACATATGATATATTTGGAAGACAATAGGTACCTAAGTATTTATAATTTTAAACCCCAAGAAGTTGCCAAGAACTTACCTTGGGTCATCTGTTGTACATGTCTTCGTCCAAGCACAACAATATATCGGATCATCGTGTGCATTTTCTTTTTTGAGCAGTATAGAATGCTAAATAAGTACAAATGATTGTATTATCAGATAAGTTTAAAAAATATAAATTCATCACAGCAACGATTTAAATCTTTATCAGCAACATCATTTTTGTATGTTTACTTACAACAGCTGCAGCCGGCATTGTATTAATTAAGTAACCCAAAACCAAACATGTGATTTAAATTTTTAAATAATACACTAAAGATAACTAAACCTTTAGTAAAATTACGATATCTACATTGACATCATATTTGTGTAATTTAATTTAACAAATTCGAGAAAATGAATCAAATGGATGTATTATCCATACGAAAATAAAAATTAAGAGTTTACGGAAGCAGGACAGGAACATTCCCTGCCACATACAGACAGCTGATCTGATAGTGACATTGACATTTGTTTGATAACGTTCAGAAATTAAAATTAAAACTAAAACTTTACTCAACTCAATTTTTTTTCGTAAAGCTTTGCTTCAATATGTATCGTGTCGTTTTATACTGGCACTATAGGAAAGAAATAGCACCAACTCAAAGAAAGCATGATGTCTGAGTACGGGCAGTGGAACAACAACAATGTTTCCTTCACAAACTTAGAGCATGAACAAATATCACAATTTATCTTCATTTCAATGTTTACATAACTGTTTTCTTGAATTTTTGACAATTTAATTCATTATTCAAAGACCGCACAATGGCCACAAAATAGTTAGCCTGTGTCCAATGTAATGACATAGAATGGCTCAATAGGGCGGCGCTGGTGGCTAATGGAGGCGACAACGCCTATTTGAAGGTACGCAACGATCGATGGCAGGATTGATTTCCAGTCCCGGATCGACGTCAACAAGGGGGTGCAGAAGCTTAGAGCAATAAAGTGCAGAAGGCCATTAGCCACCCTCTTGGAAACAATTTTCAACAAACCCCCCTCCCTCTTCACCCCGCGCCGCCCGTCGCCCCGTTTTCCTTGCCTTGTGTAGTCTTCGTCTCGGTCGTCTCTACCAGAAACTACAGCCAAACCAAAGAGTAACCTCGTCAGTCAAAGACAAAGGGGCGGATTCAGGATTTAAATTGGGGGCTCAGAGCATTGGGCTTCGTTTTAAGATATACAAAAAATAAAGTAAGAGGCACTGACACTACCTACTTAAAACATTAAAAAAAAAATTTTTGAACTACTCCGTTAAGGTAATCGGTCTTGTGTCAACTTTCTCTTTCCTTTGTATTGCTCCGTCCCTTTCGCCTGTGCATGCGGCGCACGGCGCGCGTCGCGAACTCATGTCTTTAGGACTTCAGGCGACCCTATTTACTATGCCTTTAGGTCTAGAGATTGAAAATGGTTTGTCAGCAAAACTGGCAGTCGCTGCGCTGCCGACCGCTGCCATCCCGGTGTGAATTAAGCTTATTCAAAAATAAAACACAAATTTCTTTAAAAATATATTACTTATTCTACAATACCTATAAGGGACAGTCATAAATATTTACACTTTTGTCTTCTGATACTGACATGATTTTGTTACTTTCAGCATTAAACTTTACACCCCATACCTGGAAAAAGAAGCAAATATTATTTCAGAACTCTAGAAGAATCTCCAAGTGGAATTATAATAAACTAGATGCTCAGTGGGCTGTAGACCTCGCTCAAATTGTATGTTGTTTAAAAATTAATCTAATAGATGTCGCCAAGAGGTTGACAATGATTTTGAAAAGCAGTACTATGTGACATTTGGTAGGTTAGGTATTCTTTTAGTACATCTATTCTAAGCTAGATGGCGCTTTGAACATTTTTCGAATGGGTGAATTTTTAGCTCAACAAAAAAAAATCTATTTACCTCATTATCGAACCTGCTGGCCTATTTTGTAACTCAACTGACAGCTTAAAATGATCATCACTGATCAAAGTTGCAAGTGCATTGCAGCTACAGTCAACATGAATCTGACAACTCTCTATAAAACCCAGCAATCTCTATAAAACTTTGATCAGTGATGATCATTTACGCTGTCAGTTGAGTTACAAAATAGGAGAAATGCGACATGTAGAAGAGAACGGAGAGCCAGACAGCAGAAGGACATACGAAAATATTTTTGCCCAAGCTGAAGCCCAAAAATATTAATTGATCACCTGATCCGAGTGTTCCTTAAATACATTTTGGCATTGCATGCTGTCCAGATCCCATACACGTACAGTGCGATCTGCACTTCCTGACACAAATCTCTTGCCATCAGGAGAAAAGGCTACTGAGAGCACCCATGATGCATGTCCTGACAATGTACCAGCTAAATTTGCATGAACCCTGTAAATAACCAACATTATTAGAATGGTGCTCCATTGAGCTTACCAAAATATAATTAAATATTAGCCTCCGCCCGCAACTTGTTCGCGTGGACTATAGAAAAATATGGCGACCAGTTAAAATGACCTCCTTAGTGTATGAAAGCTAGTACTACGAAGAGTTCAAGCTATTTCCATGGTTTTATTCACTCGAATTAGATGAAACATGGCTTAGATTTTAAGTTGGACCCAAAACTACCAAACTGTAAAAATCCCATCAAAATCCATTCCACTTTTTTGCATGATGCGCGCGCAACAGAATTGACAGTTTTATAATATGTATAGATTTACAATATTAAAAGCATATACATATAGGTATTTAAACAATGAAGTTAATTTTCTTGATATAAAATATTTCATTTCATAAAATACTTACACATCATAAAGCTTCATATGACCATCATCAGATGCTGTCAATAGTAATTGTGAGTCTGGTGAGAAACATAGACTTCTTATTGGCATTGCATGGCCCTCTAAAGTATGTACGAGTTTCCCTTGTGCCACATCAAATATTTTGATTATTCCATCCAAAGCACCACTTGCTATGTATTTGCCATCTGGACTCTGTAATAAACATACAATGCGATTAAAGTGACAAAATACATCAGTTTGTATCGCAAGCGCTCTGAATTATTTCTATTGTCAATTTAATCGCATTTTGATTCTTTAATTATTTTTTTCATAGAAAAGACTTACATAAGCTACGCTGAGAGTGAATTTCCCTCTTGTATCCAATGTTTGTTCCTGTTTTCCGCTCTCTACACTGAATATCAAAATTTTTCCTGCATTGCTTCCTGAAATAACATGCTTTCCATCTGGTGAGAAATCCAAGGTCCATACATCAGTGGCTTCGGTTTCAAATGTCTTCAATTTCTCTCCTGATGCTATATCCCACAATATTAAGGAAGAGTCTTGAGAACTGCTAGCTAATGCTGAAAATAATGAATCATTATTAATCTTGGATATACTGTAGTGGTGGCCAGATAATTCAGGAGACCGGTCGATTTTCATACAAACAAGTTAACTTTGAAGCCTTGGTTCTCTGCCAAGGATTGACCTAGCTGTGATTACGTAACTCTGTTGCTAACAATTCTCGTTTAAAATAAATTGAAACCATTTGTAATCTTTTGATTTAATGAAATGTGACAGTTTTATTTATTAGCAAAGTGCTAAGCACTCTGTTACCAATTGAAACTGTCAAATTTCATTAATTTCAAACGGTTTCAATCGATTTCAAGCTAGAATTGTTAGCAACAAGCAACAAAGGGCTGATGATGACCATCCAGGGAGTGAATGGAGGAGATTCAGATCGCTATACACCCCCATCTGCCTTTTTTTAAGAAATTATTTTTACGAAAATAGCATTATAAAATGTATGGAAACTCTGATCCTTAGATCTTTAAGAATGCTGATCAGATCAGTTGGGTGTGTATAGCGATCTGAATTTCCTCGATTCACTCCCTGGCTAGCCATCATCAGACCACAACTAGTTCAATCCTTGGCGGAGAACCAAGGAAATTTAAGTTACCTTGTATGTATGAAAATCGATTGGTATCCTTAGTCCACCACTGTATGTAGTTAATGTTGATAGTAATATAAGTTCAAGTTTGCTCACTTTTTCCATCAGGACTAACTGCCACTGATATGACTCCTAAGGAATGGCCTTCTAATTGATGTTTCATCTCCAGTTTTCCATTATCTAGTTGCCAAATTTTCACCAGATCATCCAAGCCACCAGTAATTATGTAGTTTTCTGTATTTTCATGGGGGTTGTCGTAATCTCTAAAGGGAGCGGTAAATATATTTTATTCTAGTTTTCTTTGAGTTTTCTATCAAAAGTTTGTTTATAGCCGAGTCGCAGGCAACTAGCTTAATCAGTCATTGAATTAATTGCCTAGCCTTTTGATTTGACGGCGCCTATCAATCAGCGGCCTGAATGATATTTAATATCTGATTAGATGGCTAGGCAAATGACGTTTCATAACTAAACTTGCCTAGCCAAGACATTGAAATAGAGCGTAGCATAAGCATGAGTAGCGTATAAGCAAAGCCAGGCTTCTTTCACTCCATGTACTTGCAAGCGCTAATTCCGTACCGGCCGGCCGCCCGCCGGTCTGCTAGCGGACCATTTCTCGGTTGGTCGCCGACAGCCGAGTGACGGGTTCGTTCTTGCGCGTTATCGGTTGAACTGTCACAGTTGTAAAAGTTGCACCGTTTGAAGGTTGATAGTACCTTCATTCTTTTTTTAATTTGTAAAAGATCTAGAAACTATGTTTACTAAAAACTTTGAACAAAAATGAGACAGAAACCAGGTTGACGAATTTGAACTTTAAAAAAGTTATTCATTTAGCTCCTCTTATTAAAATTTATTTATTAAAACTTTTTGTTTGATTCCGAATATTCTCCATAGTTTATTTCGACAAGAGAAAAAATCAAGAACATTTAATTTTTTTAACAATGAAACATGCTGAAACATTAAAAACATTTTATTTTTTGATTTCATAAAGTGTTCTATAAATACCTTCTGAGATCTGTATTGCAAGAGGCAGCCTTTGCAATTTCACGCGTCACGTGACCGTGCATAGCTACAAAGCAAAACTCACTTTTCTTTAGTGTCTAGCGACTAGAAGAGTAGACTATTATAGTATTATAAGTATTGTCAATTTACTATAGAGTGATTTATCTGTTATGTAGTAACTATTTATTATTATGGGTGAAATGGTTCCGATTAGGGAGACTGATCACCCGTCCGGCTTCGCTGGCGTCCCCCCTTCCAATTAATAAACTATTTATTCATCTGTGACGGAGCTGCCAATATGGTGTCGACCAGCTGTGATATATTTGGTATTTCTCATGATTTTGCAAGATTAAAATACTTATTAAATTGAGATTTTTCACATTCACAATGCACAAAAATATAATTCAATGGACTTCCATCCGTATGGTTTTAAAAATGGTGTAAGTAAATATTATCTGATAACAAATGTTTTAAAGAAAATTTTGACCAAAATTTTATTGGATATGACTAATGCATGCCACAGCATGCAGGTAAAAGGTGTTTTTGTGTTATTATTCGCAATTTATTGTTTGTTAGGCAATGTCACAAGTTTTTATATGAATTTGATGTGTTTATTATGGCCTAAGTATGGCCTGCCATCACCTTAATTCACGGAACTCGGACAAAAATCCCTGGACATTTTAAGTGAAATTAAGAACTTACCCTTGAAAAATTCACAATTAAATAAAAAAACCTAACACCCTTTCCCGTAACCCATATAGTTAAAGAACATTATATCCGGACACCCTACAAACTAGGAGTCTAGGACAAATCCGGGGAAACTGATGGCAGCCCTACCTAAGCATCTCTGCCAGCCCGTTAATTAAATGTTGTATTAGACGCATTGGCTAAATGTCATTTAGGCCGGTGATTAAACGGCACTGTTCAATTAAATGACTTTGCCGTTAATTGAGTGGCTGAATAGTTGGCTGCGACAGCTACATTGAGGTTATAAAACTTACTGTGACATTTCGATATTTTGTTCATCTTTCTGTTTTTCATTTTCAATTTTACTCCAACCACAACACCAAATTGAATCTTCATGAGCATTTTCTTTCTTTAGATGCAAATAGTACTGTAAAATAATAGTAAGAAATTAGATAAACATACGTTTACCGGCGAAGTTTTCTAAGATTTTACCTATTTACTCACCAGTGTTGTTATTGACATTGTATTCAAAAATACTAATAATTGTGATTGTAGAGAAAATTTGATGAAAAGTATTTTAAACGAATTACGAAACGAATAATTAAGTATATTATTATAATATTATTATTCTGATCTCTTTCTCTCAGTCTCTCAGACGCACGGACAAAAAACCAAAGAGAATTTAATCACTACGGCAAAAAATTTGAGTTACACTTCACATCACACGTTCTTAGGGCCACTTTTACGAAACACTAAACATGTTTAGGAAATATGTTTAAGCTATGTTAAATACATTTAAGGAATCAGAGTCTTTCACCACTTACTAAACGTGTTTACCGAACTGTCAAAGTTAAACGCCCAATTTTGGTTGTTTAATCTGCTAAATACATTTAAGAGCTTGTCATGAGAAAGAGAGGTTATGTGATTTCTTAGTTTATTTTAACTTGATTTATGAGACTTTTTCTAGGATGATGATGATAAAGAGATAATAGACTATTTAAATAGGCCGAGAGCATTGCGATATGTCGGAGACAGAACAAATTTTATTGAAACTATGTCAGACAAAAAATATGTCGCATCCCTAAACGTATTTAGCTAAACAATGGTATTTCAGATGTGGTGAAAGACATACTTAAATATGATTAAGTTAATTTTGTTTAACGAGTTAAACAAAATTAGTTAAGCGTGTTTAGGAGATATTTAAATAAGATTTGGTAAAAGTCGCCCTTAATGCTCTAAGCTTCACACACAGGTCACAGAATACTATACTCTCTAGATATTTATTACCTACGTAAAGTTAGTCGTCATTACACTGAGCCTTTTTTTTTTTTTTTATGCCGAAGAAAAACGCATTTACGCGCTTCCCCTCCCGCAGGTGAGTAAGAGGGGTATGTGGGGCTCGCCAGGAGGGGACCGCAACATTCAACGTTGCGGCTCCCTCCACGACTACCTCATTACACTGAGCCTAGGCTAGTGTAAAATAGTGATCACTTTACTCAGTGCAGTGGGCTATTGTAGTATGCTCTAGGAGTAATAGTGTTCTGTGGTGTGGTCTATGGTGTGGTGTGGTGTGTGTGTGTCGACTTCTCGACGACATCGAAAGTTTTTCTTGTTTTCCATCGTTTTGTTTCGATTTACACAAAGTGGGTCGTCTTTTCGTCACCTAGATGAGTATAGATAGTATATAAAATTATAAATCCTTTCAGCAGTTTCGACTTTCAGTGTTTGCAAGTGTTCGAAATACATCTTTGTGATGGCTGTGTCGAAATCTACAAATACTTACAATCGACAAAATTGGGAGGATTCTGTAAGTTTTAAATCATCCTTACAATTAATTATTATCAGTGCGAAAGTATCTCGGCCTAGATAGACCGATGATTGTATGTTATTTTCTATTTCATTCCATTCCATTTCCATGCTTTTTTATATTGATAGCAAAGAGTATAAAGATTGGCATGACAGCAGGACCTTGGATTAGAGAAGAATTCCCAAAAAAGGCAAAAACATTTTGTCAAGTTGTTGAATTTATTTACTGAGTTAATTATTTTTATTTTCCAGGACTTTCCAATATTATGTCAGACATGTCTTGGAGATAACCCTTACATAAGAATGGTGAGATTTTTATAAAAAATTTGATGACATTTTTTTGTTTGGTAGTCTTGGTGCTTATTCGGTTTTTTTTATTTCAGACAAAGGAGAAATATGGTAAAGAGTGCAAAATATGTGCTCGTCCATTCACAGTGTTCCGTTGGTGCCCTGGGTCTAGAATGCGTTTTAAGAAAACAGAAATTTGCCAGACATGTTCTAAACTCAAAAATGTCTGTCAAACATGTTTGTTGGACCTTGAATATGGACTTCCAATTCAAGTCCGTGATGCAGCACTTAAAATTCAAGATGATCTACCTCGCAATGAAGTAAATAAGGAGTACTACATTCAAAATTTGGACAGTCAGATGTCCAAATTTGATTCTACACAGCCAAGCAATTCTGCACTGAAGTCCAAAGGTGCATCTGACTTGCTGCTACGCTTGGCAAGAACTGCTCCTTACTACAAGCGGAATAGACCTCATGTGTGTTCATTTTGGGTTAAGGGTGAATGTAGAAGAGGTGAAGAGTGCCCCTACAGGCATGAGAAGCCAACAGACCCAGATGATCCTTTGGCTGATCAGAACATCAAGGACAGGTATAGTCTGAAACTACTAACACTCTTCTGTAGCAAAAGTAATACTAGATTATTATACTTAGTAAAAAAATACTTGTCTTCAGTTATATGTAGAGATTCCGATAATCAGATGCATATTTAGCTAAAGCCAATTGTTGGAAGTGGTTCCTAATATATTTATAATTCTTAAAATGTGTATATTCCCATGAGGTTTAATAGGTGTTGTTACAACGTATTTAAATTGTGTTTGCATCTGCAAAAATCACTGACAATAAAAGTAGGGAAAAGCAATTACGTTTGTAACAGGCCAAATAGAATTTGTGTTAAATTGAGTTTATTTTTTAAATCTCCGGGTCAATTATGAAATCCTTGGATTTTTGTGATAAAAAGTCCTTTCCATAATACCCAACATCTGAACTTTAGAATTCTGAACTTTTTTTAATTTTGTTAATATGGACCATGGTCTGAAATAAAAGTAATTTTTTTTATTTTGTTTTTAGGTATATGAATCTGAATATCCAATCTCTAGTTATAAAGTATACTACTTATGTGTACTGTTATTCTATTGTAGGAGTTTCTTTTTGGATGAATGTCTGAATCTGACACTTATGTACTTATTTGCAGATATTATGGTGTGAATGACCCTGTGGCTGAGAAGTTAATGCGTCGTGCTGCTGCTATGCCAGCACTGCCTCCCCCTGAGGACAGAACTGTTACTACTCTTTACATTGGAAACTTGCCTGAAAATATCACAGAGGATGAATTAAGGGGACATTTCTACCAATATGGTGAAATAAGGTAAGGTTTTATGATTTTGGAAATAAAATAACAGTGGCAGGGTTGACATTTTCATATTCACTTGATGATTGTTAAATTTTAGGTCCCTTACATTGGTACCTCGAGCTCAATGTGCCTTTGTGCAGTACACCACTAGAAGTGCTTCTGAACATGCTGCTGAGAAGACCTTCAATAGATTAGTCATTGGTGGCAAGAGACTTACTATAAAGTGGGGTAAATCACAAGGTATAACCTGCTTTCTACTATTTTTATGTTGTTCAAAACAAAGAAAAGTGGTTGGTTAAATTTTATTTTACTTACAGGGCGTCAAGGCTTAAACGAGAAGAGTGAAATGGCACCTGCATTGGAACCTGTTCCAGGTCTGCCTGGCACTCTACCTCCGCCGCCTGCATTCCTACATCCATTCCAACCTCAGGTATGTCTCAATACTCTTAAAAGAATAAAGCTAAAGTCAAGTGTCAGCCATTGCAACTATTGATGTATTATTCTGTATGAAGTTGTTTGTTCAAAACTGAATAATCATATTCAGTTTATGTTGAGACAATATTAGCAAGACTAAGCATTGACATATAATGAGTCTAGCAGTTTTTAACTATTAAATTTTTGGGAAGTTTGTATCTCTAAAACAAAGGAGACTCGGTATTTTATGCTAAGTTGTATACTTTTTTATTTTTTAATCCGTGATTCATAATCTACTGTACTTTTTCATATATTGATCTGTGGTATCTGTCTGTCAACCAAATGAGAGATCAATGCCAAATGGAATTCAATGGAAGTCAAATTGACATTTCGTTTTCTTAATTTCAAAAAAAAATTAAAACAATTATGGTTTATGCAGTCACACTTTTACATTTCATAGTGACTTTTATGCCCTTTAAAAATTGAATGTACATAAAGATATGAATGAACTTTATAGCTTTATTTTAAAACAAATTCAGTTGTATACAAGCTAAGCATTTTTTTATATGGCGAGAGACGCTTCTCTTTTCATCTTTTAAAAATCTGCTTTAAATTCCTAACAAAGATTTCATCATTTGCACCTTCCAATTTTCTAAATCGAATCACTACAAATCGGATTATGCACTAGGTACTATAGAATGTAGTTATTAATAAATAGTTCTTTCTTCCACAGATGCCTCCACCTCCGAATCGTCCTAACGACTTCTTCAACCTGCACCACTACGGCCCCCCGGCGGGCTGGGGCCCGTGGAGCGGCGTGGGCGTGGGCGGGGGCGCGGGCGCGGGCGTGGGCGCGCCCCCCGCGCCCCCCGCGCCGCCGCCCGCGCTGCACTACCCGAGCCAGGACCCCAGCCGCCTCGGAGCTCACGCGCACGCCAACGCGCCGCAAACCTAGTATACGCCCATTGCGGTGCAGTAATGCTCAAATTACACGGTTCGATCGAATCGCTTCAATTTGGTTGAATAGTGAAAAAAAAATAAGTTTATTCAGGTAAACATTTTGTTAATCGATGACATTAAACGATTCACTTGTACGTTTACATAATTAATATGACGTTCCATGAGAAAAGGTATGAGTACCTTATGGAAGTTTTTAGATTCAGAGATATTTAATGTTTTGTGAAATGGATGAAAAACTACGATTATTTATAAAGTACATGATGTATCCTCTATTTTTATTTTTTTTGTTTTATGTAAATCATTAAGTTAAAAACGACAATGATTACACAGGTTTTCTGAAAGTGCACAATTTCAATTAATATTTTCAAAAATTAATATCTGTAGCTACACACCTTTCGAGGATAATCTTTTTTGATTTGCCGCGTCATCTCGTCAGTGCCATGTTCGGAAGTTAATCATTTTTAAACTCTTGTGTCACGTTTGTTCTCAATACGAAAATAAGAAATTGTTTATCCGTCACTGAAGGATTTTATAGCTCACATCACGAGCCAGAAGGAGTAAGGCACATAGGAAATGACGCTCATGTAAAGTCTAGGTGTTACTATGGGTGATTCCAACGGCTGACCCCGACCGAGTATCTTGTTCATGTAGGCTAACATCGTGACCTTGAGCCCGTCCGGAGCGGGGGTTTCCGTTCTACCCAGTTTTATTTATTCTTATGCCATATGGTACTCTATGCCGGTGGAACGTCACCAATTTGGCTGATTCATACAAATTATAAAGCAAAAGTGAACCGTGTTATTTCAGCATAACCGACCTGACCGAAGTCTCTAAGATCCACTAAGCCTGCAATGCTTTGTGATTGGCTTGCAACACATTTGCCGAAATTACGTCGCGTTTTTCTTATAATAAAAGTGTTGCCGCTTTTCGGTTGCGTAACTTCGGCATAGTGTGTCGATAGAATTACTGGAAATTGAATAATGATTATAATAATTCTAGCAGTGGAATTTAACATTATTATGACTTCATCTAGAGACAACTGAAAGTGAACAATAATAAGTATAGGTGCTGGCACGAATCGTGAGCGGTGAGAGAAATAGGAGGGGATTACTGCGCATGTTTGCAGTCGCCGCGCACCACGCCCCCCGCCAATCACACCTAAAAATGATTTCTGTGAACTGTCACCGCTCAAGATCCGTGCCGAGGCCTATATCAGTCGAGTGTGATACCATACTTAAGTAGGTGTCGCTGTCTAATACTTATTAATGTTAACATGTGGCTCATAAGACTTCAATCATATTTTTTTATTTGTTGAATAATAAATAAAAGATTGATTACTGTTAGAGAATAAAAAAAATAACGTTAAAGCAATTCACTGTCTGTACAGTACAGTAAAATACTGCAACTGTAAATAGCAATTGCAATTTGTGTTGAAATAGATTTCGAACGTTTATATTGCGTAACCTCTTTTATTTTTATTTGTATAAAATTAAGTAATTTCACATGTTTTAGTGTTAAATCTTATTTAGTCATAAGTCAATTTGTCTGGATGATTTTTTTACACAAGGATTCATGAAATACAAAGTTTGAAATCAACGTTTTTTTTTCATTTCAATAAGTTTGTTCCCCTTTCCTTTTTCACTTTTGTAGTTTGTACCGGATTTATGCAGATGGCTTTGCTCTCTAAACAATAAAATTGTTTTCTCATAGCATACATAAGAATCTTTCTACTGCATCTCTTAGTATTGAATTTTGGATTTTACATGGGTTTAGTTGTCCTATCTCACGAAGTAAGTTTTGCTATGAATGTTAGCCCTCGTATTACGCACACTAAAATAATGTGCATGTGCACGCCTAACAACATTCATAGCAAAATTGTCTTCGTGAGATATAACTATACGAATTAATTTGGAATAAAAACAAGTGTTTCTGAAACTATATTTATTATTAATTATAGGTTTAACATGACTTAATCGTTACAAAACAGTAAACATTTAGATAAACCTACATGCCTTCTCTTACCATTATCTGGGTAAGGACGGTATGGTAAATATTTTTACATTACACTAGGCCCAGATACATAAAATCTACTTATTGAGAGTATCCTAATCAAAGACAGTCATGTTATCATGTTACATAAAAATATTAAGCGGCTTTATAAGTTTCGTCAGTTTCAAGCTGTAGTCTGAGTGACTAGTCAATAGAATTCTAAAGATATTTTTACTTAATCTATTTTTATACATTCTTGTGCAACTGAAATACTTTATACGGCAAGAAACGTCGCACGCTTGAAATTATCAATCATTGATTAAGTAAATGGTCCAAGTACATACATTTATTTTTGGTTTCACAACGATTAATCTAAGTTAATTGAAATTCAATATGAATTATAGATAGAAATCACATAACTTTATTTTTTTCAAAGGACGATAAATTTACAGCTTAAATTACAAGTATTACATATAACACTTGGAATGATAACATTCAATTTAAGAAGAATAGAATTCAAGAAAAAACCGGCCAAGTGCGTGTCGGGCCACGCAAAGAGAATGGGTTCCGTAGTCTCTGGTCCAACTCAGGATGTTTCAATTAATATTTTCCAAATTATATAAACTGTAGTAGCTTCTAATGTGTAATTAGTATCTACATTTACTTAAATGTAAGGTTGTAGTTTTTAACCGATTGAAAAAAAGGTTCTTTTTATATCAGAAAATTCATTTGTCTTGGTGCCCGTTATAATTTTAATTGAAAGTATTTACAGAGAACAGTATTTTTTCTGTTTTTAATGTTTTGCTAAAAAATTACAAGGGGGGGATACCTTGCAGACCACTTTGAAGCTTAATATTTCGGAAACAAAACTTAATTCCCTCGTATTCATTACAAAAGACCTTTTGAATGACAACCCACTCATGAGATCGAGTTAAAAAAAATCTCAACTCGATTACATAAAGGAGAAAGTACTATGGGCAACAGCGTCGCTTAACCAGTTAGCAATAAAATTCGCACATGAATTTTGTTATTTGTTATCGTATGTATGTGATGTTGTCAAATATTTATTTATTTATTTAGTTTCCACTATCCTTTCAATCACTACCTGTTATAACCAAGTATATAATATAGTTCAAGGTATAAACCCGAGTCGAAGGATGTTATTTCTGCAAACGAATTTTTTTGCATTAACTTGTTTGTAATTTTTTATTTTGTTTATGGCATATATAGTGACTATCAATATTTTATGTAAATTAAATATCGGAAAAACATCAGCATGAATTTAATAAATTAGGATTTTATAGCCAACGTGATAGTTGATAATTAGTATTAAGTTAAAGCGTATGTAAGCTCATTTTAAGTTTAAAATAAATATTCTCACAGCTAACTAAGCATTAACACCACGGCTGGTGCTTCTTAGTTTGAGCAGAAAAATGCGCATATAAGTAAAATAACATTTAAAGTGTTACACAGCCATATCACATTTTGGCTGTAAAACTAATAACTTTATTATTACGTCATAAATTAATCAAAGTATTATCATGTATCGATTTAACAAGCTATCTAGTGAAATTTGCCTAACCAAGTACTAGCAATAAAATCTCAAAAATTCAAAAACATTCTATTATAGTTCGATTAGTATTATGCTAAATCAACATACATAATACTGGGAAAGTATTAGTCCTTATTTCAATTCGATTTAGCATAATCTGACACAGGAATGGCAGACACTAAAAAGTTACACAGATATAATGTGTTCCCAAAGAGCAATTATATCAGATAATCTATTTTTCTAATAAGACAAACATCTGAGGTAGAATACAAGTGCAGCGATATAATTTGCGAATCGTATTCTTATAACAATAAATTACATGATATAAAAATTCATGAAAATACGCAGAAATAGTGATTATTTAAAAAGACTATTTCAAATATTCAAATGTATGTACTTCCTGACGTCCAGAAACAGTTAAGAATCTACCCAGCCGGAATACCTGAAACACAAAATTTATATTAACAAAGGATGATAAGGGCGCTTTTGCACTCATTAATGTTCGATTCATATTAGTTATTACTGAAAATACAGCAGTCCGTATTAAGGCTATATCAGTATATAGCATTCATAATCAATGTAAGAGCGCTTACTCGAAGTCAGTTTATAAGTCAGATTATGTAGTGACGAATGAAAAAGTTAAATTTGTTCATAAAACATAATATCTACGCTCCTAAATGAGTTACATTTGTTGTGTTAACTCCCAACGCCTTGGAAGGTGATCTTCACGGCTGGTGGAAGAACTTTGTCAACCACACCACTGTGATGTCGTTTGCAATTTTTTTTAGGTAACCACACCACTGCCGACTAGTGATGTGTAAAATGTCATGTCGTGATCTTACGAATAATAATTAATTGATATCGATAAATGCATGTTTAGTATTAAAACTTCACTACGGTGGTGTGACTACCTAAAAAATTTAAACGACACCTAAGTGGTGTCGTCCAGTTGTGTGATTGATAATACACAAGCTAGACTACGATTTATTGGTTCCGCAAAGCTATCCTTACTTCTACGTGAGGCTCTAATACATGGGTTCCCAACCAGTGGGGCGCGTCCCACTAGGGGGTGTAGAGTAATCCAAAGGGTGCGCGGCGAGCGTCTCCATATATAAACTATAAGTAGTACCACAGAATAAATAATAGTACTAGCGTACAGAAGTTGCACTGCTTTGATCTTGAAGAAAGCTGACATTTTATATAACTAAACATTGCGCGTCCGAGCTAAATTGCACCTAAACTATACGCTAGTATATTATACTAAATAATATACTAGAAAAAATAGGACTCGCACCAGATCATATTTTTTCTAGTATATTATTTAGTACCTATTGTATAAAAATAGCATTGTGAATGCTTAAATCTCAAAATTTAAAAACGCTAGTATATTATTGATCTTCTCGACGCGACGTACTCGAGCGGCAGGGTCGACTCAGCGGCGAGTAATAATAAAAGCATGTACGTATTAAAATATTTTGTATTCTATGTTGATGACTTGATTGAAATTGAGTGTAAGCAACAATTATTTCACTTGAATGTAATGTCTAAGACCCGATTTCACCAACTACTTAAACAGCCGATCAATTTTTAACTATCTGTTTTTGACATTTCCTCCATACATAAAAACGGTTAAAACTTAATCAGCTGTTTAAATATTAGTGAACTGCAGCCTAACTCTATTAGGTACGCTTTTTGTTTTGTGAGTCAGTGTCACATTTGCGTGCTGTTTTAGTTCGTGAAGCGTTATCTAGGATATTCTTGATCGAAGCGGCACATAATAATGAAGTCAAGTTAGATACCGTGTTGGCTAGTATCTGTTGGCATTAGCGTTTGCGATCTGCGCGTTAACAGTGGCAGCGACCGCGCTGGAGGCAGCAGTCTGGACGTGCTGGTTGCGAAGAATCTCTGTCGTGAACTCCGCCTGCGCCTTAGCCAGAGACGCGCCCGTCGACCTGTAGATGCGGTGGACCTAAAATAATATTAAAAATAATATATAACATAAATTGCACATAAATACAATAGTATGGTATATAAATAGAGTATTAAACCTATGCCAAATTTTTGATCTAGTAATTATGTAAAAATAACATTACTGAAAAAATAAGCTATCTAATAGATACTAAATAATACTAAATAGTATAAATACTAAATATACTAAATAATCTAATAGATCCCTTATAAATGGTTTACCTTAGCCATAAGCATAACATCAGCCACCACACAAGTGATGAAACCAATGGTGATCAGTGTAGTGATGATGCCGACTGCCACGTTCTGCGTGTACATGGAGATACTGGTGATCAGGCCGCTAAAAAGAAATAAGTCATATTTATTTATTTATTCCAATTATCTTATCTAGAGAAGCTTGATGGCGCAGTGAATAAGAGCATTCGCTTTGCGATAGCAGCAGTTAGGGCAGTTAAAGCCAGGCTGTTCACGAAATCTACTCTTTCACTATCTCTTTACAATATGGTTGATTATTGCATCCACACACAAAGCTAATCGCAGATAGCGCCCGCGGTGACACGACCGCTATCAAAGGTTTTGATTGGTTAAAATTCGACAGAAATGACATTTAAAACAACCAATCAAACGATTTTAGGACACTCGCTTGTGGCGCCATTAGTTTGTATATATCGCTAGTAGTATGCATCCCCATCATTGATATTAGGAATTCTGGATCATTTATTAGAAATCTACCCGGTTATTGTGTTAGAATTGTGTTTCTTTGTTTCTTTTCAGTCTACAGTAATTTTTGTGTAGCAGAAAATCTTCATAATTTCTTCAAACTGAAATGGAAGCACAAACATCAATATTTCCGTCAGATGTGAACTGCCCCCTGATTTTGTAACTTTGTTGCAATGAACTCTGATAGAAATCGCAGTTGCATTGCTGCTTTAGCAAGAAGTAATGTGACAACTATCTTACTTAAACCAGCAATGTAACTGCGGTTTCAATAGAGAATTGTTAGCAACAGAGTTACGTAATCAGGGGGCTGGCCTTGCTTGTTAATTGGATTGGTGACCAAAAATTTATCATCTCGATCTCCTCCGTATTTTGGAAGGCATGTTAAGCAGTTTGGTCTCGATCGCATTTCCAGTCGTAATATCAACAATACGGGTACTGAGCCCACCTGGTGGATTATAGCCCATCCTTCATCCTTTCACAAGGAAGATAATAATTATGTGCCGCAACTATGGATATATTAAAATCCTACTAATAATATAAATGAGAAAGTTGGATGTTTAGATGCATGGTATAATAATATGTTTCACCCGGTTCTTTTCTCACGGATGGCCCACGACTACGTCATGGAGTGTTAGGGTTGTGGAAATAGAAATAGAAATTTTATTGCAGAACTAAGTGTATACATACAGATGTAAATAAAAGTTAGTACTTTAAAACTTAGTCGCCCTTTTCGGGCACAGCAATCAGAAGAGGCCCCGTTTTAAAGATTCAAAATATTTAAACTTTAACTTATCTAAAAAATTACAACAGATTAACAAACACAAAACAAAAGTATAATTTACCACAATCGTCATATCAATATTACAAAATTATTATTATAATATTTTTTTCAATGAATTCCTAAGCTAAACAATATAACATCCCTACCGCGGCTGAAATATAATTAAAAAAGTAATTATAATTTACTTACATAATTAAAATATTAACTTGTTAAATATTCGTTTACGTCATAGAAACAGTTTTGGAGTAAGTAATCTTTTAACTTATTTTTAAATCTACTTATGGTTGGTTGTTGCTTGATCTCAGGCGGAAGCTTATTAAATTTTTTTACTGCCATATAGTGCGGGCTGCAGTTTAGCATTTTGATTCTGAAGTGTTAGGTACCTGATTGGTCGTTGGACCGCATCGCAACATTTGATTGGCCGTGACGCAGTCGTGGACCAGCCACATGATCGAGAAGAGTTATTCTACCATGTTTAGATGTTTGTTACTCAATCACGCAAAACGGCTGAACGGATTTGGATGTAATTTAGCACAGATAGTCTATAGCCTGGAAACTTTTGATCCCAGTAAAAGGTTCCCTAGGGATTTTCCGAATATCCACGCGGACGAACCGAAAAATGTTAGTGCTATAGTGATTTTGCAACTTACCAAGAACCTCCACCGGAGAATCCGATAGACTGTACGATGGTGATGATGATTTGGAACAGGAATATGAAGAAGTAGACCATGAAGTTGAAGGAGGAGTCGCTTCTGAACGCCTTGTAGATCGGCCGGTACCAGCACACGAAGCTGAACGGCGTGAGCAGGACGAAGTAAAGGATGGATAAGCCGAAGGTCTCGACTCCTTGCCCCGCGAACATTATCGCCATACCGCCTATTATGTTTACAGCTAGTACGAGCGCGTGGACTGCGGACAAATTATAAGTAGATTAATAACGCAATTATGCAAGGTTTTAACATCATCCGGCGAAGCCATACAGCCTACTATGTTTACAGCTAGTACGAGTACGAGCGCGTGGACTGCGGACAAAACGTCAACGTCATCCATTCTTATCGCGAAGGAAGGTAAAGCTTCATAGTCCTGATACTTGTAGACTATATTTTAGAGGAGCGAGAAGTAAATAGCTATTAAGACGCCGGCGAACAGTGAGCTTCCCATACAAACGTAATACCGAAATGATTTGCAATTTGAGCATTATTAACTCTTCTTGTGATGTTATTCGGATTAAGACAGTATTTGTCTAGGTTACTATTAAATACAAAATACTTAACTAAATAAAAAATTATGCGATTTACAGTTTTGTTGGAAAAAAAAATTGGTTTTATAATTTGTGATCTATTATATTCTATTTGTGAATCAGCAAAATTATCCTGCTGAGCGTTTCGCCCGCACAATGAAGAGATAAATAGGTAGTCGGAAAAGTTCGCGGCCTTTTTGAAGCATGAATTCTGCGTGTTTTATTTATGGCAATACTAAACTTGGCGGGAATGTAATATATTGTAACAGCTAACTTTCTGGTAATAGCGGTAAAATTAAAACTTGATAATTGATAATTGTCTTGCTTTTTCATATTTTTAACAATTCTTATTAGATACGTTTTGCAATTTTTTTTCGATAAGGATTACAAAAATTATGAATGCTGCTAGTGCTCAAAAAATGGTTTGTAATGTTTATGGAGAAGATGCTTTGTCGAATACAAATGCAAAAAAATGGTTCAGCAGATTCAGGTCATGTAATTTTGATGATAAAGATGTTTCTCGTTGTGGTATCTTCATTATTTTTTAGCACAAAAAGGCCGCGAACTTTTCCGACTACCTAATTTATTAATATTTTGTTCGCCACGCCAGAGTAGAAAAGACGAACAAGAAAGTAAAGTTCATCCTTTGATGAACTTGAGGTTCGAAAATTAACATTGTTGTGCGAAAGTCAAACCTTATCTACTGATAGCATTGTTTAGAATATTTCATTCAACTGTTACACATTTCACATGATAAATATTCAATTACTGCAGATAAATGTATGACAAATCTTTATACAGGGTGTTACAAAACAACCAGCAATGCCGAATATGGTAGACCAAACCGAAGGATCATCAAACTGAACCACTTTTACTATAGGACCAACTCTGAAATCGCGAAATAAAAATCAAATGTTTCATTCATACATTTTGATATTTTCGTTATAATTTTTGTATGAAACTGCTGCTTTTTTTTCACGATTTCAGAGTTGGTCCCATAGTAAAAGTAGTTTAGTTTGATGGTCCCTATCGGCATTGTGAATTGTTTTGTAAAACCCTGTATATTGGCAGCAAGCACTGTGAAGGTGATCACATGAATAAACGACAGTGATAAAGAAGTATTAACATTACTGATAAAGGCTTTGTCAGATAAAAAAAATCAAATAATTTAACCAATTAAATGGAAATCCATCACTAAAAAGGTTGCAACAGTGGTACTTTATACCAGGCATATAGGCAAACCTTTTTAGGAGATATTATATACCTTACACTTTAAGAAAGGACATTAGCTTTAAACTAGCTGCAAGGCGAAATGCAATACAAATCTCAATTATTACTCACACATCCACAGATGATATAGGTGGCGTACGATCCTTTGGAACTCCAGAGGGATGTCGACGTTGATGTCCTGGTAGAAGCACGGCTGCACAGGACAGAAGGCGGGCAGCGGCGGCCAGTTGTTTCGCCTGCCCGCCGAGCCCGCCCGGAGCTCCGCTTCACGCCGCGCTAACTCCTCGGCTTTCCGTTCTAGCTCCTCTTGTCGCCTCTGCAGGTCAAACTCATTCATGTCTCCAAAACTAGCTCTATCTAATATTATGATGAACTGATAACTACCGAATATAGAACAATAATGACTGGAGAAGTAAAATATACTTTCAAAATATGGACATAACTTTTAAGGAGCTAAAATTTCATGTTCAACCGCGCATGCGTTTTGACGCTCGAAATCTTAACTGAGGATGTAGTTTGTGCCAATTGACTAAACGGCTGAGGATAACAATAGTGATATTACCGTTAATGCTCATGCTAAGTGCTAGATAAACTTGAGTGGGCAGCCTGCAACTACCATTTACTATTTGAGAATACAGAAAATATTAAAGAAACAACTTAAGAATTTCAACGTCTAGCTAGGTGAACTATGCAGGTGAACAATGGTATAGCATGGGCAGTAAACAATATATAAAACAATGTGATGTGAATAAGTGCCGTGGATGTGAATTTAAATCTATCTATTTCTATACTGAAGTTTTATGTAAATAAACTTTAATTACCTTCAGTTCCTGTTGTGGGTTTGAAAAAGCGAATTGCGTGTTAATAGGCATGCATGTAAGTATATACAACAATTTTAGTCACACTCAACAATCTAAGAGATCTAAATCTCCATTCTTTGGTATTTTTTGTAAATGAAGCAGGATTGTAATAATATTACTATTCTAAGTTGGAACTGTGAGAAGCATAATATATTATATTACGCTTGACTTATTTTTACAATTAATTACATCTGGTGAAAGTGTCAATTAATCAAACTTGTGATGAGAGTGCAATGTGTGGTACACTTTTACTTTATACACTTTTTATAAAAAAGGCTAATGATGGGTTTGATGCTGAACCACGTTTCATAAAATAATTAATATATTTCATTCCCACCAGTTACAAAAATAAAAGTGGTGTCAATTTGGTTAGGTTAAATGACTTAACTTGACTTTAGACAGGACTTAATTTTAGCATTCTGCTTTTGTCTTTTCGATTCAGAAAGACAAGAATTGAAAACAAAATTTAGTTTAGTCCAGTCAATTTAGTTACGCCAATTGTAGAAATATGTTTTGGATAATCTGAAGTGCAACAATACCTGAAAGTCAGCTGTTGTAAAGTTTGGTGGAGGTCCCTGGGGTTGCTGCTGTGGCTGTGGAGGTCTCTGGTACTGGCCACCACCACTTGGTGGGGACACTGCCTGCATGATAGCTGGCTGAGTTGGCTGTTGTGGCTAAGAAACAAAAGAATTTATTGCTGGTGTAATAATTAAGCTACAAAATGGAATACTGCCAACATCACACAACCAAAATAATAATAATTATATAGTAAATGAATTAACAGTTATTATACACTCTCACATGGAATCCCGTTCAATTTAAGACCAGGATCAGTTTTGCTTTCAATGGGCCAAACTGTAGAATCTTATTGTTTATATCTGTTTCTTACTTAATTGTTTCAAAGTATATTATGCCCCCCTAGCATGGCATGACCAGACATTGACAGTTTTGAGTGTCAATAAAATGCAATTTCACCCAATATATATTGTTTTGGTGGTCATGCAAGGGGGGCAGGTTACAAAACTATCTGTTTGCATGATTGAGTAACAAACATTAAATTAATTAAGTAGGATGACTTATTTCATTGTTGGATAAACATTTGTTTACATAAAACAATCATAAATAGACTATGTGAACAGAATAAATAAATAAAAAAAAAAAAGAAATTTAAAATGAGTTTGTACATAAGTAACAAAATAATTGTTGTGAAAAATGAGATTACTTAAATGAAAATAACATAACAACATAATTAATCATATCAGTGACTCATACCTACCTTTAATAGATAAATTTTGATCAACTTTATTATTTATGCCTCAGTAAGGTGTGTGAAAAATGTATTTTGTGTAATAAGAAGTGTTGGTGTGTCATTATTTGCTTCCTTATTCTAGAGGAAAACAGGTGTTGTCCAAAGCATGCAATTCATGTGGCAAGGGTAACTTTGGAATGCAATTATTTAGATGACAGAAATTACAGAGAAATGTTCAGTGTGAAGTTCCCATTAGAAAATAGTCATGAAGTTTGATATAATATTCGCCTGGCGAATGTCGCCTACCGTTGATCGTTTATTGACACCCACCGAATTGGACTGAACATTTACCGTAGCCTGATTTGCATTCTGCTGCCCATCAAACGGATTGTAATCGTCGAGGCCACGTGTGGCATTATTTGTGCTTCTAGCAACTTGCTGAACCGCAGGATCCTGTAACAGAGAATCAAAAATGATGATACAAATAGGAACATAAAAACAATACCAAGTTGTAAACCTTTCTTCGAAAGGCTACTTACAGCAAAGGGGTTGTCTATGGTGGGATCACTAAACGGATTGTCCTCGAATTTCGACATTGGTTACCACCCTTTTACGCCACTTTACAAATAATTGATATCACTGAACACAAAAGAAATCACTTCTTCGACTTAGAAAACGTATTTTAAGCTGAAAAGCAGATAGATAACAATCGACCGAAATGACAGATTGCTGATGGTGACGATTTCTGACAGGCAAGACAGTCACAGTCACAGACTCAAAGAGTAGTAGTAGTAGTAGTTATATTCGTCCTTTTCAGGACAGGCGAAGGTCTAAGCCATACTGCCAGTTCTTGAGTTGATATTATTTCATTTTTCATTAGAATGCGGGTGCATCGTATTCCAATGCTGCTTGGAGCATTTGGCACCAAGTATATCAAGACAATTTACTCGGTTAGTTCTGCTGAGGAAGCCACCACTTCAATAAAAGTCTCAGCTTCACATAACCAAGATCGCGCCTATTTCAATTATCCCACATATTGTTCAGTTGCGTAGACACTTGTACCATATAACTGCACCAATTTTAAGACACAATATCCACTATAAATCAATTTAAAAATAATTAAAACAGACACCTAACCGAACTCGATAAAATGGCGCCAAAAACTCCCAGACTCAAACTTCAAAGAGAACGTAATCACTACACAGTGCAAGGTGACCATTTCAAAAATGGTGAATCTACCCGACATTGGCAAAAAATGTGCCAAACCCGACTCCAGAAAACTTCAGAACGGGAGTAGCCAAGAGCATTCTTCTACACTAGATTTTTTTAACTGACTTTAGAGGGAGATACAAACGCACAGAACACAACTTCATATTCACGCACACTTTTGTAGAACTAAGTTATAATAAATATTGTTATCACCACAAAGTTATATTTGCGGATAGTCAAGTTGGGAACTTAGAACTTACTATTTTAGGACAAAATTCTGACAGTTCACGTAGATAGCAACGCCAAACATACTAAAAAAGTTTACCCTTGCGTCAAGGTTAGTGATGTGCCGTAAAAAGACTGATGAAATTGAATGATTGATTACGAACAAGATTTTTTGAATATAGTCTTCATTTGATTTTGTGATTTGCACCAATCACTTTTAGTTACCTACGCTTACAAACAAATGTTTAACATTTAAAACATCGTTGTGCCATTTCTTTTTCATCTTTAAATAATTTACAGAAATGAAATTCCTTTGGTGAGAGTTGGCGTAAGTTACCTTTTTATCAGATATTATTTTCTATTTTAAACTTTGAATAAACAAAAAAAAAATTCAAATCTTCGTTATCGCTTCGCTTATGAAACATGTGAGATTGACATAAGGTTTCGTTATCAATCGAAATTTAAAACGTCAAATCCATACATTTTTCGAAGTGAAGCGATAGCAAAAATTAATAACTGTTACTTTGGCTAGACCCCGTTATCGTACAGAAGCCCATCCGCGCGAGGACTATCAAATAATAAGCTAGGTGCTCTTGCTGTACGGCAATAAAGTATAATGAATATGAATATGAATATGAATATGAATAATTTCAAATTGCACAGCGCTGCGTGACTATTATTACAAACACCTTCAAAGCACTTCTTTTTTTGTCGCGTAGCGCAAGCTTCTAAGCAGCTGTGACCAGTAGGCTAATATAAAAGTTAAAGCGCGGAGTGAGACGCTCCCTGAACACTACTGATTAAAAAAAATAAAATTTGAAACATTATTCTACCCCAATAAACTACCAACTGTAGTACCCAAAAAGTTACAGGTATATTAACTTTATGGTAGTACCATTCTTTTATGAAATAGGCCCTTAATAAAGTGGTTTCTTTCTTGCCCGACCACAGACTATTAAGTGAACAAGAAGCCCTACTCGCACCGGTCGGTGTGAATCGTACATTATTTGTTACATGGTTACAATTATAACGTTGGCAGTACTGAAGTTTGAAAGGGAAAGTGGTTTTACTTGTTGTGGTTGGCAACTTTAGTTGTCAGTTTGTTTGAGGATATTGTCAAAGCAGCCAGCTGTTTACGTTTTGTATCGTTATTTTGCGATCGTTTTTCACGAATTTTGTTATATCGTATTGTTTTTATGTTAAAGCTTTTACATCGACGTCTTTGTGGTGAAATATAATTGTGTTATTTCGGTATGTTTCACTGAAACATGTCAGATGTCAAGAGGTGAATAATCTGTGTTGTGTTCCTATCGTGTGAATTGAGTTTTTATATTGTTTGGGATTTGGAGCGATAAACATATCGGTGAGTATGAGTATTTCCTCTTTAAGTAGCGTACTTTTTTCAAGTATAGGTACAGTTGAAGATGTTGCGTGGATGATGGAATCCATGAAGTAAATTTTTGTGGTTCCAATAACTCGAATAAGAGTTACCCACTACTTGCGTAATGATGAAAGCATGCTAAATGCTACTAGAGACCTGGTCACTGGTGGCATTCCAATGAGCTATCAGACCACTTTGACACGAGGCCGAAAGTGGCCGGCGCAGGCGCAGTCGATGCGGCAGCGAAAGTTGTTTGCTCTTGATATCGAGGAAGTAACACCAGAGTTGCTGGTCCCTGGTCTTGCCATGTAACGTAAAATGAACCTATCTACTCATCTTCCTAACGGAACCATGTATGTTTTGATTATTTGTTTATATGCATTGTTAAAGTGCAATCTTTACAATTCATTAATGAAATTGTAAGAATATTGTGTTAAATTTACTAAAAGTTTAGTGGCATCTTTTAGGTAAGTACTTACCTATTTTATTTCACATCATTATACCTACATGTTGATTACAAAAAATATTTATATAAACAGATTCATAATTGGTCAGAATAATTTAACTGTTAGACACAGACAAACTAGAAATTATTAAATTTTTCTCTCATTCTTTCTGTTGTATTGCAATTTGCTTGTTAATTCAACTGAGATTCTGGTTATTCCGTGTCGGTGAGAGGTGTTTGTGTGTGTTGCTCGAGCTCACATAGTACTAAGCTTGACTTCTGTCCTTTCTCTATTTTGTGGTTGTACTCAATCATAGATTTGTCTATAAACATTTTATTACCACTATGAACATATATAAAAATAAAATAAATAATACAAAAAATGTTTAACATCCTAAACAATACTTACAATCATTTGAAGTTATATGAAATAAGTGACTCATACAAATTGAATATTAATACAGAAGTCAGTAATCATCATTTTAAAGGAACAATTTGGCCTTCCTATTAATGTTATGGTTAAAATTCTTTCCAACAACATTTTCAAGAAATGAATATAAAAAGAATAGAAAAAATGCAAATTGTTAGAAAGTCAGATTTCCAATTTGTTAATTTTTAATATTAGTTTCTGTGTGAGTAATTTTGGTGTTTATAGTAAAGATTCATTCAACCCACTTCATCACTTTTCAAGATATTAAACATTATCTGGGTATTATTCAAGGTTAATGGCATCGTAAGAGATTAAGTGTCACATTTAACCTCAATATTGTTCAGGTCTGTCTGACAGACCCCAAATAGGGGAGACATAATCATCAGGTACCGATAATTCATAATTTTTATCTCTTGTGTTCCTTTGCTCCAAACTATTAAAGTATTAAAACAATATTTCTCAGTATTTTTTCAATTTTGTACTTCATAGACAGAGCCATGAATAAAAACTCTTCACTTTATTTGTTTAAAACTATGTGGTAAAATTTATTGCCAGTAATACTACCAGACACAGGAGTAGTACCACGGCCAAAAAAAAACCAAGGGCAAGAACAGAATTACCTGTCAATGTTTTGCATACAGCAGGGTTAGAGGTTTCTTCGTTGTTTGTTCATTAATATTTTTTAAATAGACAGCTGCCTTGATATTTCGCGTGACTTGCTTATTCAATAATGGAAGAACCTGTTTTGGTCTTTACCTAAGTAGATGATATCATAAATATTGTTTTTAGTGTCTATGATGTTTTACTATAAGGTCAGGGATTCCCAACCTTTTAACCTACGCGCCTCACCCAACTTTATGCTAAAATACTACGCCGCCCTTGTAACCAATAATGAATAACTATGTAAAGTTTAAATCCGCAGTCGCTCGCCGCGCGCCCCTTTGAATCACTACACGCCCCCCAAGTGGGGCGTGCCCACTGGTTGGGAATTCATGTAATAGTGTTATCCAACATAAGAAACACATCAAATCCAATGAAATGGATCCTATTGTTCTCTCTTGCTAACATAAGAATCTCACCACAATACAATATTGTATTTTAAGGTCGACAGTCTCTAAAAAACTAAACACATTGATGTGAATTTCTCATCTTTAAACAATGTGTTCATTGCCAGCTAGACACGATACCGGTACACGCCTATACCCTATTCACAGCTCACGTGTTAATCAAAACAGCTAACATGAACGCAAAAACAAAGCGCTTATAACCCTCCATTGAAATTGGCTATGATTATAACTAAGAGTGTGCGACCTTACGACCTCAACAATAGGACTAAGTATTAACCCACACCGGTGGTTGATTGAGCAAGGAGGTTGGAAACGCCAGGGGTGCTCTCTTGTGTACTTTTGTTCTTGGCTTTGATTGCTTTCTCACAATACTGACTCGCGCCGAGGCAATCGACGCTTAATTGGCGTGTTTTTCTTTCCATTTTCTATGTTCATTCACTTCCTTCAGTTTACGTAGCCGATTTGTTTTCATTTTTAACACCAGTGACGTCATCTGCATCTAGAAATGTAGCAGTAAGAACATACTTGATGTGATGTGGGGTTCAACGTCGAAATATACGAATCTATTTAATTTACCAACCTTGATGCGATGTATCTTACTGGGTAGGTAGGTAATCCTTTACCACTGTCTGAGACAACATTACGTGTTAATTCAAAATTCAAAACTCATTTATTCAGTCTAGACTGTTACAAGCACTTGTGAATATCAAATGTCATGCTTTATATAGGTGTTTTATAATAACCCGTAAAACGTTTATTTATTTATTTGTATGGAAAACTGCAAAGTGACAACCATAGACGCAAATAGACTATGGTTTTCGATACATCAATCCCATTGATAGGTAAAAGCAAAACAGTAATTTAGGTCTAGGGTTGCCTCTATGCAGTTTATGGTGAAAAGTTTTTTTTAAAGTGGTGGTTTTCAGGGTTTACAATAACTTTCCAGGGTTGTATGCATGGTACTCTCTATCTACCTTATTTGGCTTTAGGGGTTATTGTAACACGTTGTATACTACGAATAACGATAGTTGTAGTGTATAAATCAAGTGGATTTAATTATTTCTTTCCGTGGCAACATTTAAGCACAGAATAGATATTTAAGTAAGCTAAAACTCACCTTGTATATTATTTGTCAGTTACCAATTTGCATTGTGTAGTGTATGACCTTGTTGGTTGTTCTAATAATAAATTAATAAACAGATTTATTTATATATTTATTATACTAGATATATGTGTATAGGTACTATTATATTATACCCAGTCTCGTTTGTAAAATAAGAAACTGCTTAATAAGATGTTAGTTTAGTTAGACGGTCAGCCTTATGCATTGGCTTACACGATTTGTATAAGCGTATTTTCCTCATTATGTGTAAACCTAGTTAAAAACCCAAAATACCTCCAATGTTGAATTTATCTGTTTATCCGGCTTCCAGAAACACCCTTTACTCCAATTTAGCTGCTAAAATTGTTGCAGTTACAAATTCGGCTTACCCCATTAGTTTTAAAATAAAACGCGGAATAAGTTTACACTTATTTGAACGTGGCAAACAGAACGTAAAAGTTTTCATACAGGATTCATATAGACAAAGTTGCCAGGGGAGATTGTTCCTCGTGTTATCCCAGAATGTAATGAATCGATGCGAAAATGCGTTATGTGGCCCGCATTCCGTAGAGCGTGAACTTTCTGGGCCAGTGCGCTTGTATGACCCAACTTTGGAGAAAAAGAGTAGCCTAGAATGACATCGTGACGGAGACAGAGTCGAGTGTACCTTGACGTTGTGATATGACTAGGTATTAAGTGTCCTTGATTCAATTCTTTGCAGAGAATGAAAAGTTTAAAGCAACTTTTAATATTTCTGGTTGATGTGAAGTGTGAACTACGTTTCCTATAACCTTAAGAATAAGAATATAATAGGTAAAAAAAACATCCTTAAGAATAAAATAGGTAAAAAAAGTAGGTACCTGATGATTTGAAGATCTATCCATTGAAGCGGTTTCGTATCAGGGGCCGTACCGGCTAACGCATCAAACTTCGGAAAGTCTGCTGGGCTTCATATTAAAACATATAAATCGAGCCCCAATCGGGCCAAAATGGCGAATCCCAATTCATGATGTCACACGAACATCGAATATCTTCTAAATAACTCCGGCGAATAGTACAATACGAAATTCCTTGCTTCGTTTTATCTGTTTTAAGTTGAAGCTCGGCAGACCCGCCGAAGTTCGAAAAGTTAGCCGGCAGGGCCCCTGAGCAAAGTATCCTTAATGGGGATTTTTTAACTGATTACCATAAAAATAAGAAGCGGATATGCTTATAAGTCTTATGACTATTAAGAAGCCAGTGAGCGGTTTGGCCTTGCCTTGTCACTATTACAATACATAGGTCATTTTTTTACTGTCAAGGTATACTTTTGAATTGTTTTTTTTATATCTTTAGAACTTCAAATAATTTCCTAGTGCCAAAATATATCTTATTTCAATCGACGACAAACTCCGTGGTCGAGTGGCTTTGTACACCGGTTTTCAACGTGTCGCCATCTCTGAGGTCCCGGGTTCGATCCCCTGGGTCAATTTAGAAAACGAACTTTTCTATTTATTGGCTCAGGTCTGGGTGTTTGTGATACCACCGTTGTCTCTGATTTCCATAACACGAGTGCTTTAGCTACTTACTTTGGAATCAGAGCAATGTATGTGATGTTGTCAAAATATAATATAATTAATATAATATAATAATCACGAAGCGGTTTTACTTTTATGCGATAATTACTTTAATTAGTTGTGTTTACTACATACCTAGTTAGGCTTAGTATTTCTGCGGCAATTATCACGCCTAACGGGTGATGGCGTAACGCAAAAGTATGTAATTTGTATTTTTTAATATGTATTAAAATTTATAATGCCTTTTTTGTTAACAAGCAAGGGCCATAAAATTTCACGTGACGTACAATGTTAGTTTTGAGGCGTGAGATTAAGCGATATTTCAAACATGTTTTATTTTGTTATTTATTAATATGTGAAATGACCAGACCATCAGTAATTTTTAATGTTCCCTCTGCTGGGGCACAGGCCTTCCTTATGGGTGGATAAGGAGGGTGGACCATAACCCACCACGCGGGCCCATTGCAGATTGGTGGGTGTTAACGACTGCAAATGCACCCGGAACCAACGGATTAACGTGCCTTCCGAAACACGGAGGAGCTCGAGATAATAAATCTTTTGGTCACATCCCGGGGAATAATTTATAAAAACTACTACAACTGAACTGACCGGTATTTTTGATAAAAAATGTAAAAAACAAAAAAAAAGACATCAAAGCAGAAAAATATGCGGCCTAAAAAAATTTTTTTGAGAATGTGCATGCAGCGCTCTTTCATATGATACCCCATATGCCCTTAGTAGCCTCACTTCGAATTTTTAAAACCCCCTTTCAGTCCCTGTTGCAAAAAAATATAAATATTTTTATTTCTCTCTTATTTGCAAAATAGTTGGGCAAACTTCATCTAAAACTATTCCAAATTTCAAGTTGATAGCATTAGTAGTTCACGAGATATCCAGCTGTGACAGACAGACAGACTGAGTCGCACCATAAGGGTTCCTTTTTACCATTTTGGTACGGAACCCAAAAAACTTAATTTTATTCTGGGGAGAACACTATCTACATAATATGCGACCAGCAACCAGCAATAGGGGAGATACAAAAAGTGATTTCCTCAAAATTAAATTAAACGTAATTTAATAATCAGAATTATTAATAATGTTAATAATAATAATAATTTATTCAAAGGCATAAAAACCCAATAAACAGTCAAATATTAACTATTTGTGAATTATGTTCACTAAATAGAATCGTATTAGACAAATTAAATATCATAATTAGAGAAAATGAAAATACGCAATAATAGTCATTAATATGTTAGATTTCTAAATAATAGTTAATATTACATTCAACTCTTATGATCATGACCTTTTATTATCTCGGTGTCAGTAATTTTGTGAAAGGCGGAATTTGTGGGCACGATTGTTTGTAGAATTCTGATGTTTTAGCACAGAGATAACATAATAGTTACTTATGCCACATGCAACTGTAGTGTAATGACGGGTATTAAAACACCAATGTGGGTTTATCACATCAGTGTTTTAATACCTAATTATGTACAGCTGCATACCAGACTTTATACTAGGTGTTACAAAAGTACCTCTAATGCTGAATATGGTAGATAGGGACCATCAAACTGAACAACTTTTACTATGGGACCAACTCTGAAATCGCGAAAAAAAAATCAGCTGTTTCATACCTTTTGATATTTTCGTAATTAATTTTTGTATGAAACAGCTGATTTTTTTTTCGCGATTTCAAAGTTGGTCCCATAGTAAAAGTTGTTCAGTTTGATGGTCCCTATATACCATATTCGGCATTAGGGGTACTTTTGTAACACCTTATACACCCATGATATGAATCCTCTATAAAAGGTCTTGAAACAGTAGCTTATACAACATGTTACCAAAATATCCCTAATGTCGAATATGGTATACAAGGTGTTACAAAAGTACCCCTAATGCCGAATATGGTAGATAGGGACCATGAAACTGAACAACTTTTTCTATGGGACCAACTATGAAATCGCGAAAAAAAAATCAGCTGTTTCATACATTTTGATATTTTCGATTTTAATTTTTGTATGAAACAGCTGATTTTTTGTTCGCGATTTCAGAGTTGGTCCCATAGTAAAAGTTGTTCAGTTTGATGGTCCCTATCTACCATATTCGGCATTAGGGGTATTTTTGTAACTTGTTGTATTAAAGCAACCAGTGTCATGCATGGTAGCCGTATTCGCGCCCGCGCCCGCCGCGCGTTCCTCCGTCATATCACGTTGATGACCGCCGTGGTCAAGGGTTTGTACGTCGGTTTTCAAGTGGTCGCTATCTCTAAGGTCCCGGGTTCCTAAATTCTCCGGGTCTCTTCGGGGTCGACCCCGGCTGGGTCAATTTAGAAAACGAACTTTTCTATATTGGCTCAGGTCTGGGTATTTGTAGTTCCACCGTTGTCTCTGATTTCCATAACACAAGTGCTTTAGCTACTTACACAAACTACAACCTCACAAACATTGCTCTAACCCCAATGATCAGTGCAATGTTTGTGAGTTTGTCTAATATTTATTTATTTATATATTAAGATAAATAATATTAGAAAAAATACTAGAAAAATCGACTCACCCGTAGCACCTCAGACGGGACTCGAACCCGCACCCTTGGGATTCCGGCCCAATGCACTGACCAATTATGCTACTGAGTCGCTAGTGGGAGCGGCGAAATTTTCTAGTACTTTTTACTTCTTCGCTGCAAGCCAGCGCAATTTCATCAATGTGAGGAAATACCCCACATTCGAAAGAAACATCTTTCCAGATGTTTTGACAATCGATAAAGATGAAACAGCTATACAAGGTGTTACAAAAATACCCCTAATGCCGAATATGGTATATAGGGACCATCAAACTGAACAACTTTTACTACGAGACCAACTCTTAAATCGCGAAAAAAAAATCAGCTGTTTCATACAAAAACTAAAATCGAAAATATCAAAATGAATGAAACAGCTGATTTTTTTTTCGCGATTTCAGAGTTGGCCCCATAGTAAAAGTTGTTCAGTTTGGTGGTCCCTATATACCATATTCGGCATTAGGGGTACTTTTGTAACACCTTGTATAATTATTAAATTTGCTGCGGGTGAGTCGATTTTTTCTAGTATTTTTTCTAATATTATTTATCTTAATATAAAAATAGCATTGTGAATGCAAAAAATCTAAATTTAATAATTATATAGCTGTTTCATCTTTATCGATTGTCAAAACATCTGGAAAGATGTTTCTTTCGAATGTGGGGTATTTCCTCACATTGATGAAATTGCGCTGGCTTGCAGCGAAGAAGTAAAAAGTACTAGAAAATTTCGCCGCTCCCACTATAGCGACTCAGTAGCATAATTGGTCAGTGCATTGGGCCGGAATCCCAAGGGTGCGGGTTCGAGTCCCGTCTGAGGTGCTACGGGTGAGTCGATTTTTTCTAGTATTTTTTCTAATATTATTTATCTTAATATAAAAATAGCATTGTGAATGCGAAAAATCTAAATTTAATATTTATATATTATTCTTTTTTATTCCTTTATCATCCAAACGTTACAAGGTTACTATGACACTGATTGTTTTAATGTTGGCTATGATCTAACTGTTTCAGAACCTTTTATAGAGGATTTAAAGCATGGGTGTAGATAAAATACTATACAAGTATTTTAATAATGCTAGATAGGGTCACATGCCTAAAATACTATAAGTTCTAATTAAAAGCACAAATTAAAGACAAGTTGTATCACAGAAAGTAAAATGGTCAACCGCATCTTTGTAGATAGGTAACTCTTATGAATTAATTTGATTAGTATTAACATTTTCGTTATGTTACACGATTAATGAATCTTTTATTCGGGCATAGCCCACAATATTTCAGGCTAGGTGCTGAGTGAGAGTAAGCAGTTTTCGCCATAGTACGTAACGCTGACGTTGAATAATATCCTCTTCCACAAAATCTCTTCTGCTCTTCAACGGATAATAAATCCTCCGTTGAAGTAAGAATTACCAGCTAATGGTAATAAATTGTCAGCCGTCATATTTCGGTTTTATTGTCTCCGTAGGACGTCCGATGCCGCTAGCAGTAATCGCCGCTCGTTTACGTTTCGTCCAGCGATTTACGGGGTTTTCTGATGACACAACTTCGTTGCAAATTGCCCTATAAAAGTTATTTGTGCGCCCGCCATTTTGTAGTTTTCTCTACTTAGGGTTCATTGCGGTTTGTAGCTCATCTATAGCCTAATAAGTTATCATAGAGGTTGAGATAGGGTAGGGTCAGTAAATTTTTAAACTATTCAGATTTCAACTGTTGTTTTGAGCCATGATTCGTGTAAAACTTGAAAAGTTTAGCCTGTTTGGTACGCTTACCTAACAATTATCTCAGAGAGGTCGGCAATCTAAGCTAACGATACGATTTGGACTCGTGTCACGAATCTCGTCGCATACAAAATGAGACCTTCTGGAGCTCACAAGAATAATCTCTCTCGTTGAATTTTTATCAGCCTTGTTGCTGCTGAACATTTGTAATTAATTACTGAGTTTTTAATCTCTTAACAAAAAGGCGAATTCAGAAATGTGCCAACTTATTAATAATACCTACCCTGAATTAAAACTTCGGCTTACGAGTAGCAAAAGCACTTCGCGCAACGAGAAACTTGCCGTAGTTGTTATTTGTAAATAAGTAACTAGTTCTTATTTCACAAAGGATTGTTGTATTAAATATAGTCTTGGAGAGCTCGAC
Source organism: Catoptria pinella (assembly GCA_963556745.1). Taxonomy (NCBI): domain Eukaryota; kingdom Metazoa; phylum Arthropoda; class Insecta; order Lepidoptera; family Crambidae; genus Catoptria; species Catoptria pinella. Next base: position 7,539,466 of record OY750774.1, on the reverse strand, counting down.
TATTACGGAAGATGAGGCGCTTCTTCATCGTTCTTTACTCTTAGTTTTGTTTGGACATGAACAATGTTCTCATGAAACTTGAATATATTATAAATTTGAGGTTTCATTTTAGTCGGCACGCGATTTGGTGCTTAAGACAAACTGTTCGTTGTTATAAGTGAATCAAAACCAATTACTTGCAGAACTTTGGAATAGAATTTAATCGTTTTTCGGTCGTAAGAATGTGTATGTTTTTTTAGTAGAATTTCTTGGTTGTTTACGGAACCAAGAAATGGTTACGACCATTTATTTAATTTTTAATGAGACATTTCAATTTATAAAGTTAAAGCACAGTATATATATTTAAAACTAATAACTGTGGTGAAGGTATTCAAGTAACTGAAATTAGATTGTCCAATTCACATAAATGTTTGTAAGAATGCAAATAAATTTCATGCTGGAATTTATGTTTAAAAACATAATTTTCAAAAAGTACTTTTGAAATGAAATTCCACCACCTAATTTAAAAGGTGTGCACATTTTAGTTCCTTTCTGTCGAGTTAGTATTGTGTAGAATAGTTGCCAAAATCATAATGAGCTGGCTTCTGCCTTTGTGAAGCGAATTTAAAGACCACTGTTAATACGCAAACCGCAGCAAGTTGCTTTTAAACAACCTCGTGGACGTTGTATCAGGTCAATTCAGGTCCCCAGACGAACTTTCATCCCCTATTTATCTCCCTTCGATATTCATTTTCACCATAAAAGCCTATTTCCCTATCCGTAATTCAAACTATCTCTGTGTAGTAAAGAACAATTTTGATGAATTTCTTTAGTTTAGCTGTATTTTATCGTTGAGCGACTTTCCCTTCTTATCGTACCATTTAAATAAACTACTTGTATATTGTTCTATTTACCGTTCAACCAACATAAAAAGGAACCATAAATTCCTTTTAATTACTAAATTAATTAAAATAGCATTGTGAATGATAAAATCTCAAACTTAAACAATACTTTCTCTTAATCAAAACATCCGCAGTCGTAGTTTTGAAAGGACTTCTATTTACGTAAAAATTTACAGGTAGTATAGACGACAGCACGTCAGGTTATACAATTAAACTGCGAAAACAGCTTTTATTACGTAGGGCATAAAGGCGGTTTAAAGGTCAACATGTATACTCTGAGGTGTCGTTGAGTGTACAATAAAATTTAACATGTCATAAATTGAATTTAACTATATATTTTTTATACTTCAGCGACCTTCCAGTAACTTCCTATTAGAAGTTATTATCACTTCTGCTGAAATTCAGAATTGCATAACTTTGCTCTTTTTGTTGTCTTCATGTGATTGCAACGTATGCAAGTTGCAACGGTAGGTTATGTAACTAGTTGGTAATTGGATCCGGCGATGCTAAAAACAGAAAATGATACATACCGGGTAAAGGTTAAAGTCTAAAATTGCAGTCGCCTTACGTTTTATAAATGGAGGCTCAATAACGTTTTCATATTTAATTACAAGTTTGTAAATCAATCAATGTATTATATTACTCTGTGTAACATCGAAACAGACCACTGAAGCGTTAATTCCTGATCTAGGGATAGATTTTGTTTTGCAATGACAATGATACAAAATGAAATGTATCGGTTTTAAAGTTGCTCGCTCTTTTCGCTGCCATTGTATTGCTATTAGCAAAACTACCAATGGCTATCCGAGAGGCTGCTTTCATCCGTTTCTTTTGTCTTTTAGAAAGTATTGCGATTTGGACGTGCACTACAAAAAGTGGCGGGCTATGTTGTTCTTATCAAAGACACTGTCGTTTATTCTCATTGTTTTAAGAAGTTTACTTATTTTCTCTATTTCGTACACTGCTGAAAAATAAACTAGCATATTTTTACTAAATTAAACTAAGACTTAGGTCTCCTAATCTTATATCTCAATTCCTAATGAACTTATACATTAGCACACATTCGTAACGAATATTGAACTGTTACCGTGCCATAGATGATTGAAACTAGGTCGCGGTCATAAATTATGTCAGGTAATACGTTGTTTATGATGGTCACGGGTGCCGTTCATTTTGGTTTCTCGTAAGTTGTAAATACTGAAACTGGCACGTGACTATCTCCGTCGTTATCAGGTTTACTTACTCCGAGTTCGATAGGTCTCGTTTCGTTCGCCACTAATTGGCCCATAAACACTTATCTGAGGACATTCAGCCCCAGTTTGGTGCCGCTCCGAGCCAAATAGCGTATGACTTCGAGTTATTGGCTTATAATCACGATCGATTAACATCTCCGCTGTTACTTGTTTGCGGACAATGCCGAATTGGAGCTGAACCTAGATATCGTATCATGATCCAGTTAGTCATACTCAGTTATTATTATCAAAGAAATATCGTCATGATACCGCTCGAATGTTCCCAGAAATTGGAGCGTAGCGAAGAACATATCATAAATTCAACAATATAAGGTTTCCCGGCAGATAGTTGCCTTTTCGAGTGAACTTCCTTTTAACCCGGGAATATGTTCGCCTTGTTTTGTTGTGTTTGCGAGTTAGAAACGGCAAATTGTCGGATAACACAACTCCTAAGTTGCTCGGTCAACATTACAGAGGAATCTTCTTAGGTTCCGGCTTTGTGGGCTGTTTTTGCTCTACCCAGAAATTTATTTGCCTAATATAAGCAAAAGACAACAACCTATCGTTTGTTTCGAATTCCAAATTCTCAATGTTGTTCTAAGAAAAAAATTGTTCTTCAAGGAATTATTTATTTCGTAAACAATGATAATTTCCTGAATTTGGTGGCGAGTTTGGTTTGACTAGGCGGGTGTTACAAGAACGTGTTTTTCTTTTAAATAACAATAACGTTCAGATGTTTGTCGTAAATTCAGTGATTTATGTTTGTTTCCTTTAGCAGCGGCCATCCGCTCGTTCGGACTTCCTTTCGGCGGCGCCGTGTAAATAAGCTCCCAGTGTTTTGTTTGCCAGTTTAACGGTTGTAAATTGTTAGAGAAAAACAGCAGTAGCCGAGCAGTGCCGAGCGGCGAGCGGCCACCGGCGAGGCCGCCGCTTCTTACATATTTATGAGACTTTGTAAAATTTACTTGAGCTAAGAACAAGGATGTAATTGCTCTTTTTACATATCCGAGTTCAAACTGGTCTAATTTAGGATTATTAATAGTTTAAGCCCATGTAATGTTTAATTTGATCGACATCAACCATTTTTAATGTCCCCACTGCTGAGGCACAGGCCTTCCTTATAGGTAGATAAAGACAGAATACAGAATAGTACAAGTCCTTAACCCATCCATCCATCCCATGACCGACCCTTGCGAGGCGGTGGGCCAAGCGCTAAACCACTGCGCCAGCGAGCTCCTTATAAATTTGATATATTTGGTCATTAGAATACGAAACGTAAATAAATTCCGAATAACACCCATTAGCCCCAAACTAAACACTAGACTATCAATACCAAATAACATACAGAAACAAGTATACATACTACGTGACGGTGGCTGGGCAACAGAGGCTAATGCTCATCAAACATCCGTAACATCCGTATTACACTAATAATCCAATCGAAAACAGATTTTTTTCTGCGGAAAATTCAAGAATCATAACAATACTGATGGTACCGTTACCGACTTCCTTATATAGCCTTAAAAAGAGTTACAAATTGTTAAACCACCAATACACTATTTTTAAGGTTCCTTACCAAAATGGTAAAAAAGTAATCCTTATGGTGCGACGATAATGTCTCTAAATAGCACACTTTTCAGAAATCATCATCAAAAAATTACATGATTTCCACTAACGGTCAAGAGATGGCGCTGACCTAAAACTGCAAGATTCTATCAGCACAGAATAGATATTGGTACTACGACCGCAGTATATTTATATATGATGGTACAGAACCCTCGGTGCACAAGTCCGACGCGCTCTTGATCGGTTTTTTCTTAATAAAAAATATATTTTATCCTACGAGTCTACACTTCATTATCTTTCATAGACGATCGAAGTTCAAAATTGTAAGCAAAAAGATCGTGTCCGTAGCTCTGACTATTCTTCTTGTTTCCATTGCAAAGTGCACAGTCAAAACTTCATTAAGTGACTCGGTCAGTGAAATTTGCGTCGTCGCCAGGAGTTCGTTGCTAACGCCGGTCACGTTCGTGGCTGTCACGGCACCGCCATACTGTTTTTCCGTGGTCAGGAAACTCTCACGTTGACCGAGCGACGACGGTGACGGCTCGTTGGTAACTCTTATGCAACGTGCGAACTGACCTTTACGTGTATTTTTTAAAATTGCATACGAGGCTTCCAGCAAGTTCTTACTCGGTAATCTGTTGTTACATAAATTCACACGTTCTGCACGTTTCGATATCAGTTCTTTTTGCGAATTTGCTGCATCAAGTTTTGATTTGATTTCTAATATGCATTACCTATTCGTGAAATACCCGTTACATAAACTTTAGATTAAATAAAAGATCAAGATGATTCTAGATTTATTTTTGTCTGACTTGCTTTTGTTTGACTGCTCAGTATCGTTCGGGTATGCTTAGCAACTGTTTCTTCAATTCGAAAGTTTCTGACGACATTTTAAGTTTTATTTTTCTTTCCAATAACTCGGAAGTCGGGTAAGTTGGAAACTGGACATTGGTGTTTGTTGGCTGTCTACCGGGGCGTTCATTAACGCATTCGGAGGGTAAAGGGGAAAACTGTTACCAACTTGACAGTTTCCGTAGTTTTCTTATGTTTGTTCTTCTCAAGTTACACTCTTCAAATCGCATTTTCTTTAAAATGAGAAACTATTTTTCACGTTGGACCGAGGATGCGAGCTTGTTTTCACATTTATGGCTGAATTGTCTCTACATAGTTGTTGATAACAATCAACAAGGCATGAGAAATTCCAAAGCTAACTTGTTAATGAACGGACTCTTTGAGTTATAGCGAGTTCCGAGTTTCCAGAGCTAAGGTCTCAATAAAACAATTTCCACCTGGAGGTACCGCTTACGATGCAGTGACAGCCTTCGCTTTATGACGCCTTTGGACGATCCTCCGCATACAAATTACGCGGACACTTTCCTGTTTTACTACATCGTTAGTTGGAATGTATTATGTCGTTAAGTGCTGACAGAGGTGAATAAAAAACTTGATGTTTCAGTGTCGTGATGTAAGTAACGAGAGAGTGGTGGAAAGGCAACGTTTTTTACCATCGAAGTTTTTAATTATGGAATATATGGAAACAGTTTAATGAGTTAGATAAGAATGTAGCCTAGCAATTAACTGTAAAGAGCTACATTTTAATTTATTTTGTTAGGTATTAGCAATTAGCAAGTTTTCCCATTAGGTTGGGAAATTACTATGTGTAGGATATAATGATAAGTAAAATTATTCATATAATGTCACTTTATACATGCCTCCGACTGCATGTTATTATGTTGCCTTTAATATTTGATCTTGTTTCCATCTTTTCAGTTGACTTGTTTTTTGATTCAGGCAGGTCTTCAGTAGGTATACTCGGTCGAGGCGCCTGTAAGTCTTCCGTCTTCGTTTATTCTGGTGACAGTGACGGTTATGTTTTAAATGCCATGTAATTCAATGTTACAGCCAAAAGCGTGTAATGGATTACACGCTCATTACCCACTTGTCGCGCCTTTCACGGAAACGTTCCGTTCAATGTGAAAATAATCTTCTTATCAATAATCTGAAAAGAATTGCCATGGCAATTAAATTGTAATTGTTCTGACGAATTTGGCAGTTTTGTTGTGATATGGATATCAAAGATTTAACTAGACTACACTAGAATCAACTAATTAATTGTTAACGATCATAGCTATTCAATACTAATGTCGACCAAAAACAGTTAGACGAAGGCCCAGTTTCAGAAGATCCGTCTGGTTAACTTAGAGCCGGTTCCTATATTCGAGAACTTCGTAGAATTTTGACACATTTACTATAGACTTTATGTCAAAATGTGTATGTATGCGAGCATTTATTTTATGTGTAGATATGTTTATATATTCTGTACCGCATGCGTGAATATCGTTTTTCCCAAAGGTTGACTGGTAGAAAATGCTACTACCATTAAATCCGCGTTTTGTTCCGTTCAATTTTACAATAAAGATAATTCAATAAATACAATAAATAAGTAGAGTAAACCAGGCACTAAGATGAAGACTAAGACCTTTTATAAAGTTTTCAATTTATATTCTGATGACGATAAAATAAATCCTTAAACAGATTTCATTGACAGACTTTGGTGTGAAATAGCTTTATTAAAAACTAGCGGCCCGCCCCGGCTTCGCACGGGTATAATGTAGTCACTAATGTGGTGAGTGTGAAGTGGTGGCCACATAATTAAGGACGCCAGTCGATTTTCATACAAACGAAGTAACTTTTTAGCATTGCTTCTCTGCCAGGGATTGACCGAGCGGTGATCTGATGATGGCCATCCAGGGAGTGAATGTAGGAGTTCCAGATTTCTATACACACCCAAGTGATCTGACCAGCATTTTAAGAGATGTAAGGATATGTTTAAAAAAACCGCGAATATAGCATAAAAATGTATGAAAATCTTGCAACTAAAAATTCTGATGTTTACATCTCTAAGAATGCTGACCAGATCAGTTGGGTGTGTACTCCCTGGATGGCCATCATCAGATCACAGCTAGTTCAATCCCTAGTGGAAAACCAAGACTTCAAAATTACCTCGTTTGTATGAAAATCGACTTGTGTCCTTAATTATGTGGCCACCACTATATGTATATGTATATACGACGTACACAACTTACGCAAGGGGTGTTATAAGTTTGACCTGTGTTTGTCTGTCTGTCTGAGGCAACCTAGCTCCCAACTTATGGACCGATTTTAATGCGGTTTTTTATGCACAGTTTAAAAGATCTAAGTGTACAGACGACGGGACTCCTAAACCATTGATCCGAATGTGATGAAACTTTGGTGAGTTGTTCTGCTTACGACCGAGAAGGTTCCTGGTTGAAAAAACGGAGCATTGCAATACGCATGCCGGGTGCAGCTAGTTCTAAATAAAACTATGTTATATATTAACAGGATTATCAATCTCGATCATCCAACACTTCCTTATAATATACAACGTGTTACAAAAATACCCCCTATGCCGAATATGGTATATAGGGACCATCAAAATGAACAACTTTTACTATGGGACCAACTCTGAAATCGCGAAATAAAAATCAGCTGTTTCATACAAAAACTAAAAACGACAATATCAAAATGTATGAAACAGCTGATTTTTTTCGCGATTTGAGAGTTGGTCCCAATAGTAAAAGTTTTTCAGTTTGATGGTCTCTATATACCATATTCGGCATTAGGGGGTATTTTTGTAACATATTGTATACCTACCACATTTCTTGTCATGTTATCCGGTTGCAAAATAAAAAGGCTATTCGGCGAGCTGACTCTCGAGCAGGCGACATTAGAGCTGGCCATGGGAGAAACAATCACTGCGCAGATCTACACCAGCCGCTCCTAAAATTTGCCCCTGTGCTTTATTAATTGTCATAGCATAGGCGACTTGACCGGATATTGTATTCTTTTAAAATTAATCTGATAATCAGTTGGAATAATTTTGCACCTTATTACAACGCATTAAGGAAAAATGACAGCACTGCCAACATAACGCCATAGGTACTATTCAATGAAATGCATTCTACCTACTCTCAGGGGAAATGACCAAAGAGAATGTAATACTACGTTGAGATGACAAATGATATTTATTTTTCTTAATTAATCAATCTAATGCACAAAGAAGTTTCAATTTCGACGTCGAAGTCAAGCACCCCAAAATTAGCTTTCTATCACTTTGTAACCCTGTTAGAGGATAAATAATAAAAAAATACGAAACACGTATTCAATTCATTTTGTGAAAGAATGTGTATGTCAAATTTCAAGTCAATCGGGCCACGGAATCGCGTTCTCCCATACAAACTTTGCCACCCTGTTTCACCCCTTTAGGGATTGAATTTCGCAAAATCCCGTCTTAGTGAGCACCTACGCCTTAAAAGGAGCCCCCATGCAAAATTTGAGACTTCTAGCACTTGTAGTTTCTGAGATTTCGTGATCAGTGAGTGAGTGAGTGAGTGAGTGATTTTCCCTTTTATATATATAGATATGCCGCATACACACGCACCGGAATATCGCCCTGGCCCATCGGCATCGGCATCGGCTTCTCGTTTAAATACTCCTCTAGTAGTTAATAAATTATCCCGAAATTACCGCGCAAATATTTAAAATGAAAACCACCGAATGTTCGTAATGTTTGATTATATTTAGTTACGTACCGGCTGCAATGAATATACTGGCTGGGCTATTATATGTAGAGTACTTTATTATTATATTTTGTTTACTAATATAAGTTTTCAGAACAGTGGTTTTCTTAATATTTTGTATTTCTGTTCTGTTCAGTTAAACTTCACTATGGTTTTTTTATCAATAATATGGAGATTTTTGATAAAGAAACAAATATGAGGTTTTTACTTAATTACGTACGATTAAGGTCGTCCTTGCTATTATGATTTTTTTTATCTAGTTTTGATTGTGGGTGAAGAACATTTTTGGATGATTACGGAACATAGTGTAGCTAATTAATGGCATAAGGAATTCTTTACCTCTTTTGTACTAACAAAAGGTACGAAATTAAACTGGCTTTAACACTTCCATTAAACCTGTCCCCTATTTCTGACTCAAAACGCCGTATATTATTCGACTTTGTTCCTAAGCGAGCCGTTTAATTTGTTAAATTGAAAAGAAACATCTTATTGTTCAGATAGAATTAGGTTTATTTGCGAAACCCACTCGCTCGTAATAGAAGATCCCTTCGGCGGAAATAAGTGAATGGAATGAATGAAATGACCTATAAAGTGAATAGGATGCGCAGTTTCGACAGAGCTTAGTGCCTCTCACTTATACTCGGGCATATTGTCAGGGTCGGGAATAGTCGGGATATGTTTTGACGTCCGTGCCAACGCCAACCCGACTACTTTAAAAACTTGGCTGGTTTCAGAGAACTCTTTGAGACTTAGTGCTTCCGAGATTTACCGGGGTTGTTGTCATGAGAGCAAAAATGTCGATAATAATATTCGTTAGCAACAACACACTCGTTAGTAAATAAACATAATATTTAGAAAATAAAGCTATATTTCTATGTAGTAATCACCGTCGGGTATAACTCATTTCCGACATATCATCATTACACACGTTTTTATAGGAAATTGATATGAAAATAGAAAACGGGGGTCGGCTCGTTACTGTCTCTCCGGACGTTAAATGTTTATCCGAGATCGTCCTACATTGTTATTTCGATAGATTATTATATTTGAAGTTACTTCTCTTTTACCGAGGAGATACATGGATGACATGACGTTTCATTCTGTCCCTTACCTTGTTAAGAGACGTGGAGACAAAGGAGCCAGCGGGGCGAACGTCTCACGCTCATTACGAGATGGCTTAAGTAAGTGCTGGTTCAGAATAGATCCCTGAGCCCTCGGGGATCTGAGTATGTGTACATGTCATAGTTTAAGCACGACAATGACGCTGTCGGGTTCTGTCTTGACATGCATAAATTGTATTAGGTAAATGCTGGAAAATACGCAGGGTTAAGTTAACTGTAGACTTGATAGTGCCGGAAAATACGCGGTTTTACAAAAACTTCAAGTGGGTTTTTTATTAGCTTTAGGCTGTGCTGATAAGTAAAGTCCCAGTGATAATGGTAGTAGAGATAGGGTAATGATAACTCGAGGACATACGTTTTCATGACACATTAAACCGATTTGATGCAAACGTGTCTATTTGTCATTACGCTAATGTAGTACATAGGCTGATCATAGCGATGGTAATGCTGTTATTTCTGCGTGTGCCTGCCCTGCCACATCATTATACATTTGAAATAACGAGGCGGTCGCGCTGCATTCGGACCGCAATATTTGCGGTGCCTGCGGGGCGTGCGCCGTCGCGGTATCGATAGCCCTTATCATTAGATGTTTTACTACAGCTATTCGAAGTTATTTTATGTACCGGTATTTGCAGAATCACATTTTCTTGCGGTCATCTTTTGACATGATAATTATAATGATTGAGTTTAAAAATTGGAAAACGTTAAACTTCGCATATTTTTGTATGAAACTAAAATTTCTTTCTATTCTAACTGACACACGGCTAATAGGAGAAATTATACAGTAAATTCGACAGTAAAGTCCGCAAGTTGAATATTACAGCTTTCGAAACATATCGAATTCAAATAAAATCAGATCGAATTTATATTTATAAAATCAAACGTGAAGCTCGTTAGTATGGAAAATCATATAGTGACCCCTTTTTTATTTTGAGTAGTATATTTGTCTTCCGGCTTACATAATTATTGTGTTCTGTTCTGTAATATCATATTATTATTCATTATCTTTTTGTTGTGATTTATGATGTTTATTTCTTTTGTCTTTAGATTTTATATAATATTATATGTACGGTTAATGGCTCAGATTAAAAATTACGATGTTTCGACGTTGGGTTATCATTAAAAAAGGTCGGGTTAATAATTAAGTATTTTAGAAGGCAGAGGTCGTCGGATGTCCGCTTTATTTGTTTCAAAGTCCGCATGCGTAACATTCAGATTCAATGTGTCGACCGATATGTAAGCGAATGAATATCAAATTAATTCTACCGTTTAGCTTGAAAATACGGCAATTAACGGTCGGCGTACTCTCTCTCTGTCGTTTAACGATGTGATAAAATGGTCGAATCGCCTACAATATGACGTATATGGGGTACGGAGCGCGCGCGTGCTTCGCCCACGGGCTATTTTGCAGCCGTTATTGCCGCGCTGCTTTATCTTTATGATTGACTTCCCACTGGAATACAGCGGGAATTTTGATAGCCTAACGTTGTGCGTTTGGTAATGAAACGTGATAAACCATAATAGCACTATCAGATTGGGACGGGGCTGCGGCCGGTCGGTCCAGCCCGCCATTTGCGCAATTATTGTGAATAAAATAATAAATGAACGCCCATTGTTGCCTTTTGTTGTATCCTCGAGCGGGTGTAGCAATTTGATTGTGTTTTCATTCATCTGCTTATTATGGTTTTCAATCTATTTGAATTGTTGTTTTGTCAAAATGTTGTCCTCCTACTTTACTTTTAGCTTCCCTCTCAATAATAGGAAAATGTATCCGAATTGTGCTGAAATTAAATTATCTTGTTTCAGGTACGTTTTCTTCGCTCAAGAAGTGCGGAACGGTGTTTCGCACCGTTAACCGGCAAGTTAAATGGGATGAGTCCAATGAGTGTATCGTTAATGTAGATGAGGTCGATGGGTTCGCTGATACAATAGCTTGTTTAAAAATCTATTAGATGAGAATTGAGCCGTGCGAGCTATGGTACAATACGATTAAAACAAACGTCTTCTTATCCATAACACGAATAGTAAGTAGGTAAAATGAGGCTGTGAACTGAGTTATTTGTTAGATCAGGGGCTCCCTAACTTATTTGGGATGTGCCCCCTTTCTACAAAATAACTCCGCGCCCCCTCTACCTAGACAATTTTAGGATAATAGCATGTTAGAAAAAAAACAAATGAAATACACAGGTGGCCCGCGCCCCCATCGGAAACCTGGGGAGCGCGCCCCCACTTTAAAAACTCCTGTGTTAGATTGTCATTTATTTATTTATTACAATGACACGCTTTGTAAACCTCGTCCCCTTAAAACTAAGTAATGAAAAGGATTGTGAAGCAAGCGGTCTACAAACAAACGGCAACAAACGGCGATAACTTTTTCTACCCTCTAAACCTAGTTCTAGTTCTTAGGCATCACAACATCTTACTCAAGGTGAAGGTTTAGACTTAAACCATTAAGTCCACCCGGAAAACGTTATCGCCGTTTGTGTGGAGACTGGAAACAGACTGTTTGCTTTACAATATCACAATCCTCTTGATATTCAAAACTAGTGGACCCTGTGAACTTCGTATCACATACAATTTATATGATTACCTTTGACCATGAGACTTTTAATATTGAAAACCAGCGCCATCTGTTTAATTACTTAGTTAATAACAAAGCAGCTGAATACTAAAACGAAAGCGACACTACGTATGATTTATTTCACCGAGTGCTTTTTCAGACCTATTTTTTTATTCTAAACCACCACATACACATTACTCTAATAGAGGATTTGTCTATGAGAAATCTCATTTCGCTTTTCGGCGGTAGAAGGCGTTGTACAAATTTCCCAATAAAAAAATACTCTATCGAATTATTATGTCTTTCTTCCCGTACTTGTGCAGGAAGTAAGTTTTGAAATTCAATCCTGGACTGAATTTCAAATTTCAAGATTCACCAGACTGCCACGTAAATGTGGAACCTCCGGCATTCCATTTTCAAATGAGATGATCACATTTCAAAGCATGAGTGCGAAAAGTACTTTACTATCCTAATATTACCAACTTAGATAACAACAAAATCTTGGATTCAACGAAATTGAATTGGCTTTTAACAAATGCAAAAATCCTTCGACAGAATGATTTAATTAACTGTAGAACTGATACATTATTCATATGACACCGTTCTATTTGAAAGGCTCGGCGCTAAGGTTTGCAATTCTAATGTTAGCTGAAATGACTTGTACCTCATTACAGAGGCAGGGGTTGTTTATATTGACATGATGTAAATACGCGGAAGCCGGGGAAGCCTGCCACTGACATGGCATAGGAAACTATATACACTGACACTACAGAACAGACTCCAGGCAGGGAAACTGTATGCAGCCGTCTTTCAATAAGTAGCTTTGTTGTATGTAGTGTAGCTAGCATTAATGACTTTTATCGCGAAGGCATAACCTTTCATTGTATTTGTTGTTTTTGTTTCTACAACGCGATTGTAGTTACCGCTATTATAGGCTCTATAAACCGACAGTAATAGGAGTTTGTTTGTTTGTTATTATGTGTAGTAAAAATTCCGACTGCATCTATAATCGATTATTAGGTGTTCCTTAGATTGCATACCATCAATACCTAATAACGCATAAATTCCCAATACATCAAGTCACAATAATTAACAAGCCGTCAGTATTTCATTTATTCATTGCTAGTCACAGTACATAGAAAAGTTGTTAACAAAAGTTTTGAGATCAGTGTGACACCCTATAAGGGCACCGCAACTTAAAATCTAAAGCTTATCATTAAAGAGTTCTTTTAACGTATAGTAGGCCTTATTGACTAAAAACTTTTTGAGCTCACATTCGAATAAATAAATATTTTCAAGACAATTAATGCTATTTGGAATGCTGTTATATAAGTATATACTCGGACAGGGCAGACTTATACTATAATTAAAGTTAATTATAGTATAAGTCTGCCCTGTCCGAGTGATTGGCCAAGAATGCCACGCACGATTAATATCAAGATTACAAGAATGCTACTCGCCGCGCGTTCCTCATCTTGTTTCCGACCATCAAACTACACTAGTCAATTGACGTACTTTTAATTTGGAAATCTCAAAACCGACACTTTTAAATCATAAACCTTACATATGAAATGTTAAATCTTTGCTAAATGCCACTCGTAAACGGTTTTATTTGCTAATTAGTTGTTCTAATATACGGAATCTGCAATTAAACGTAATAAACCACAGCCTTGTAAATGCACTGTTACATTGGTGACGTAAAATGCATTTTTCATATTCATTAATTCCAACAATCTAATTTGAAAATGTATAATATTTCCAAGTTAGTTGAGTGAGATTCGATCTTTCAGTCCGGTACTATTGGGAATCTAAATATCTGTAGTCTAACTTCCCAACCATTTAAACTTCCATTCCTTTATGCAGCGTAGCTAACGATAAGCTGCTACGAGTATCAACATCTTTGCTGGTAGCGACGGAAGCGCGCCTGCGACTGTCTTGTCATCTGCATTCTGCCCCGTGGCATAGACTATCTATCTACATATATACAAGTATACTAGCATCATATCTTAGACTTTCCAGATTAATATTTCTTTATGTCCGTTTGCGCTTGTGGCTTGTAAGGGGACTACTTTGTCTGTTGTGATGTGATAGGAGTCCTTCCTAACAATGTTACTTTCTGTGACGGCGGCGTGGTAACATATTTGTGACTGTGACAAAATTCCAATATATTTAATTAAGCTCATACGAAAATATATGCGTTAGCATCTGCAATCGATCGATCATTTCTATGCTTACTTATGATTCTCTGTTTCAAGCATGTTTCAATTGCTACAAATTCAGCGAATGTTGTTATGTTGTATTGACAACCATTACCATTTGTTATTGCAATCACCACATGTATAATTTATGTAACTGTCGAGCTGTTGTAAAATGATTTGTAACTCGCGAGTTAGCCGATTTGTATAAAACGATACAGCTTATGTTTACGACACAAGGGTATCGGAATAGCATTTTCGTTGTCGGTTGTGCGACTTGTGAGCTGTGGGTAACCGAAGGCGATAAGCAGGCAATTTCCTCTGCATCGCGCGATCTAAGCGTACGTACGGGGCGTCCCGTGAAATCAGTCCATGTAACACGTGCACCGACAATCTTGATTAACACAATGGATATGACTAACGTTTCTGCCTTTACAGCTGTAACTTTTATGATTACAGTTAAAGGATTAATTTCTTCAAAGTTATTCATTCATAGCAAATTGAACTGATAGTAGAGCTTAGGTGCAATACGCATGCACTTTAAAGGCAGAATGTGTCTTCTCTTTGAAGATTTCTTTACTTTTATCTTCATGTATATGCACCTCTGTTTTTATTTTAACTCATTTATACCCAGTTCAGTCAAGAAAATGTGTTAATAACACTTCATTTACCCTAAATCTAAGATAGATACTAATCCTATCTTCCGATATCCGGAAAGTAGATAACCCTTCTATACTGTGGATGTATAACACATTCGATATGTTTTTCACGTCACTCACTGCATCACTTCATGTCGGCAGACAGGCGATTTGTATGAGTGTGTCTCTCTGCAGGATATAGCCTTCGTTCGGTGTTCACGCGTCTTGCGTCACGTGTGGCCGTGTGGATAACGTAACAAGCCGTTTGCTATAACATAACTATAATACTACCGAGAATTGGGCCGCGCCGCTGACTGTTTTGTTGCAAATTATACTTTCATAATTTTGAAACGATAAACACATACCCTCTTACTAATAAAGATTGTATAGCAGATGTATAGTTACACAATGGTTACTCTCTGTCAAACTATTTAAGTTTGACATTAAAAAGAAAAGGACAAAACACTGTGTAACTATACACCTGTTATACAATCTTTATTAGTAAGGGGGTTAAGATTTAATTTCTATTTATTATTTGTTTTTTTTTATACTTACTCAAAATTATAAAACTCAAATCCGGGTAGAGAAAACGGATATGCCTTGAATTAAAATAAAGATTACAAAATCGGATGCTAGAAAGTTTACGATTGTATTAGGATGTAATTCGTAGCTCATGCAGCCTGTTTGAAGATTAATGTGTTTTGTTTCAAACAAGCGTTAATCTATCAGATATCGTTGGAGTTTGTCCAAAATGTCGATTGATCAGAATCGCTTTATGCTGTAAACAGACAGACAGGTTTTTCAATAAACAGCAACAATGCTAACATTTCACAAGAGGTCTGAGGCATGACCTTATAATAATTGCAAATATTGCAATAAATATGTGAGTACGCTTTAATTACACTGTAAACGGCTAATAAAACGGTTGTAGTTACTGTAATGCGGTGAATAACATAACATTCACTTTAAAGTAACCGTCAATTGCTTAACGCAGTCGTTAAACTATTTTTATTGTATTTTAATCTGGACTATTTAACCAAAGAGAAAATTTTATATCTGGACATTAAGATATCTGACTTAGGAAATCGGAAGGTGCATTGAAGGTGTAAAAAGCGTATTGCTTACGATTAGGATACGATTAGGATTTTTTTATTCTATAGTGTAACTGTTTCAACAAGTTTCGTTTTTGTCTTTCCTCATTTAAACTGGAAATAAACATGCGCTTATAAGCTCACGCACCATAAAGAGTCTATACTCTGCGCTGCGTTGCGTATCTATTGGACAGTTGAGTGCACTTCGGAGGCACATGAGCACATTAAGCGAAATGAGCCTGCCCTATCAGCTGTGCGGAACTTTCAGAGAGAGCGTGTTAGGAACTCCGTCGATTAAACAATTGGGGTCGCTACGCGTTGCCCGAGGGGGCAGATATTGCGCTTTTGAATGACTCTTCATATTTGCTACGTCTAAATAAGGAGGTTTTATGCATGTAGGTACAACGTATTTATCTCCTAACATAACCTATTTCTCATTAAGCTGAGAGTTAAGTAAATTAAACTAATTGTTGACAAGAATATTATGCATGAAACAAATAACCCATTTTAATCTGTTTTCATGACACCTAGTTGTAAAATTGATAGGATTAATTACATACGCATGTTGGAATTTAATATCGTCACATCTGTTATAAAATGACTAGTAAATTGCGTTTCAAAGTAGTAATCTATGTTTGATGTTTATTCAATCTTTAATAGGTAACTAAATTATTAATTTATGCAACATTTGATTGAGCTATGGATTCGACACTTTACCGCAAAGTAAATAATACCCTAATTTAAACATGTTGCTATCAGACTGTTCTCTGGCTCACTACCCAATAAAACAATTTCCATGAAAGAAAAGTATCATGGATGCTCAATGAAATGTTGATTAGCTGTGTGCCCAAGCTTAATTAGAGAAACCCGGCTTTATTATACGTCCAATGCGAGGTATCCATGAACAAAAGGTGGACGGTCACTCAATTTACATCAGCTGATGTGGAAATAATTTTCTTGAAAACATTTAGGGACCCAAATGGAAGTATTTTAGAAACCCATTTCGTTATTCCGTTTGTAAAACGTACATTTATACCCATGGTTATTTTTATACTTACTGCATAATCAAATGAATGACATGACACATTTATTTTCGTCACGTTTTCTGGCTGCCAATTACAAGAATTGATAGTTTTTCTTTTGTTTCTTGCCTAATGAAAACTGCAAGTTAAGATCTATTTATTATGTTGAATGTTTACAATGCATTATACAACAAGACACATAGTTCGTTTTATTTTTCACCTAATTGTAGTGTACGTAGTATTGTTGCATTGCAATTATTAAAATTACACCCAGTTCTCGCAATGTCGTTGGTTTCTTGGCATTTAATTGACTAAACTATTGCTGTTAGTGTTGACATTAAGTAAATCGTGGCTGTATGTGCAACGTAAGACATGAAACCGCTTTATTAGATCTTGGGACCGATTCCAAATAATGGCATGCCTACAACGAACACTGTTGTTTTGGTACCTCTCTAATTGAAGTCGTTTTGGGTACTATCGACATTTTGTATCGACGCCATTATCACGTTTATAAACTAGCCATATTGTAAATGTTTTAAAAACAGATGGGCATGAAAATCATCTTGGTAAAACGTGATAATAATTTATGTGAAATAATAAACCTTATACTTGAACACTCTTGTTTTGGTTCCTCTCTAATTAAAGTCATTTTGGGTACTATCGACATTTTGTATCGACGCCATTATCACGTTCATAAACTAGCCATATTGTAACTGTTGTAAAAACAGTTGGACATGAAAATGAAAATCATCTTGATAATACGTAATCATAATTTATGTGTAATAATAAACCTAATACATGGTTTGACGTTCACTTATATATTGTATCGTAATCGTAAGTCAAGCGGTTTTATTAACCTTTGCCTTGGATGATATCTGTCAATTCTAGTAAAAGTTCACACGCTATTATGCGAGGAGGTATTGCTGTTTTTTTTTAAACAAATATTAGACAACTTCACGAACATTGCTCTGATCGCAAAGTAAGTAGTTAAAGCACTTGTGTTATGGAAATCAGAGACAACGGTTGAACTACAAACACCCAGACCTGAGTCAATAGAGAAAAAATTGTTTTCTAAATTGACCCAGCCGGGAATCAAACCCGGGATCTCTGAGATGGCGACACCTTGAAAACCGACGTACAAACCACTCGACCACAGAGGTCGTCAATTACTATCAAGTCATTATTACGTACAGTAATGATTAATAGTACCGATAAATATAGTGGCGCGCTAATCAAGTTGCTAGAACAGCTAAAAACCGGAAAAGGTCAGCACGCAGGCAGCTGATCAGACACAGCGCAAAAACTTCTTCTATAACAGAACGGCAGGCTTATTTTCAAGTGACAGTCGCAATCGCTAAGTTGTGCAATTATTGCTGTCAAAACACAAATAAGTAGCGTTTTGACTCAACGACATCGTATAAGATACGTTTTGACAGCAATAATAAAATTGTACAACTGCGATTGCGACTGTCACTTGTAGATCGGTATTAAGCATGCGGGTTGTATCCAATAGATACTAGAATCGAGACGAAAAGAGCCGTAAGCAGAAACATTTTATTTACTCATACGGGATAAGCAGAAGAGGCTTGTTTTGCTCCACCCTCGGCCGTGACTTGGCTGTGCTCGGATCAACTTGGCTCCTCTCCAACGGCGTCTAATGACGTCTCCCACACGTTAAATTGATATTGGTACTTTAAATAACCTCTTCGTTGCAGATCTTAGATTTAAATAAGTGAATTGAACCAAAGAAGGATTATATAAAGCATTTCCAGAAATGTTATTAATTTTAAAAGACTTTGTGTTTAACCAGCAGCATCTCTTCTGAAGTTAAACGATGATGCATTCTGCCATATACCTCACATAAAAGCGATCCATTAATTCTTAACTGAATTAATTCTAGACTCAAGACCTTGTGAAACATAAATGCCAACAAATGGGTGCATCATTTAGCCGCTTAGCTTTTAACATAACATGATTAAAACAATATAAGTGATTACATAAGTAGTAGGTACTGATAGAATTTTACTTCATATTAATATCCTCAGGCTTACTTGATCAGCTATTTAGAAAAGGTCGTAGTTGTTTGATTATGCAATAGTGTCAGGCAAGTGTCAGTCGGTCTTGGCCAAACAACGACGCTCGAGCAGCCTTAGTAAGTGTTATTATCGATAGATGGTGATCTTTATTTTTGAATTGTTTTGTCTATTTATAATATTCAATCTCACCAAGACTGCTGTGTATCCTGTTGAAGGTACTCGAGTACATGAAATGATAAATCTGTTTATCCGACTGAATATAATACAAAATATAAGTGGCGCATGTTTTATTTTGATAAATAACTTTCAAAAACAGCGTACAAACTACTCAAAAGAATATAGGGGTCACTAATGTTCATTAATGACAATTTGTTTTAATTAGAGTAAAGGTTGGGCATTTACAGAAAAGGCATGTATTTTGTTTGTAATGAAAATTCAAATTTTCCGGGAAACGTAAACAGAAGAAAGCAAAACTGAAAAGGCACCTTTCAATTTTGTAGATTGGCTTGGCTACTTTGGCGGCATTTGAGTAACATATTCGGCTGAAGCTTTAAATCAAATGCGCTATAAAACGTTGCAAAGTGTCTTATCGGGTGTCAGATATTCGGGTGGAATTTGGTCGGGGTGCCTTGTCGGCGGGGGCGGTCAGTCGAAGTTGGAATTTTGCCAGACTCCGTTGCATTGTTGAGCGGCCATCGGCCATGTTAGTAAATTAATATCGGCAATAGAGCTGGACGATACTCTGGGGGCTGCTCTTCTACCAGCCGTTTGATTAACTGCCTCATTAAACGTTTACTCCAATTAGGCAACTTTATCGGCACTTGTTAAAGCGATGTAAAAGCAAGCAAAGGAATGGTTTTGTGTGTGTCGAGTGTGCAGTGGAATTGCACAACTTGATTCCGCCATCTCCCTTATTCCATTGGGCAACAAATTTCTTTACCATTTCGTGTATATGGTTTGAACTTGCACGTTGTTTTCACTTACTTAATATATTTCAACAGCTACCGTTCATACAAGTTAACTGAGTTCAAGTAGATAGCTGGGTCAAGCCTTGCCTTCATGCATTTGACGGTTCATCTTTAGCGTCGGTAGCAAATTGTGTGGAAGAAACTGGTCGGTGAAGAGTCGGGCGGACCGTTGACCTTTCAAAAACAGCTGATTCATTGTTATGGAAATATTACATTGTTTACATATTCATTGGATTTTGTATTAACCGTAGATATCTCTCTACCAGTTATTTTCTATCAAAGGGAGGAATACCTGAGGCTCTATTGTAGCCCTGATTTATTCTTTGAAGCAGAATTACCGACGGAAAGTTGGATTTTGTAGAATATTATTCTGAAGAAGCCGCAGGTTAGTTGGGTATTCTATTAATTTTACCTTGATCCTGATCATTGTTCTCATTTTGCGTTTTAGTTTAAGTAAAAGGACCTTCGAAGTCAGATATTATCTACATTTGAGGTGCTCTTCCCTAATCTTTCATTATTTCATAAACATCTTTGTTTGGCCGGCAATTTGCACACATACTTTTGCCTTTAATCATGATTACTTTGGCCCTAGTTCGGTGTAGTATAATGAAAGGAGAAATAATTTAGTATGGAACATCATATATTGTCTAAATTAAGTAACATAAATAAAATAAACTGATTGGATTAAATTCAAGTGGCCGATGACGGATCACTCTCTTCCCTTTCTCACAGCTCCCTGTAGTTAAGTGTTTCTCCTAGATTAGTCTTGCTCCCGTTACTGCGTCCCCCTTATTCTATATAATCCGGGAAAGGTCCCGAGTCTTTAGTAAATTCTACTTATTGTCATAAAGTTGCCGTAGGTAAACAATATTCTGTTGCTACTACGCAGGTGACGAACCTATACCACACCGCCAACCAACTGCTCCGTTCGCCCAGCTCGTGCAGCGAGTAGAAGTAGTATGCTGTAACCTCAATTGCTCCCGGTGGTTTCTGAGTGCAGAGTAATTGCGTCATTTCATAATCGGACTCATCACCATCGCGAAGAGCTGTGGTTGTTAGCTGCGCTTTTTTACCTAGGTACCTAATAGCTATTTTTTTGTTATGAACTAACCCTCAAAACAATTGACTTCTACACTTAAATTTACTACAAGGCTGAACCGGCTGATGAGACAAGAGTGCCTACAGTCTATTTAGAAACTCATTCCATCAACTAAAAGATGCAGTGATTATCAGCAGTAATGGGCAGTCATTTCATAACTAATTTACTATTCAGTACCTACCTATTTCACCTGTGACACCCCATGAGCGGGCACTTTGTCCCTTGTAAAAACGGTAATGGTATTTGTTAGCTTAAAGATTTTAACCCTTATCTAATCTAAAATAGTTTGGAGAGCAGATTGTTGTCTTGGGTGGTATTGTATCCCTGTGTAAAACTCCAGCTCTTACCAGTCTACAACTGCTATTTTATTGTATAGAATAAAACTGTTATTTTGGTATTGGAAGATTACTTTGTTTTAATTTTCCCTTGCCCTGCAAGGTAAGTTGTAATTTATTGTTTTATACGGCCATAAATATTTTTATAGATTACAGTCTCTGTTTCCCCTAAGGTACAAACTACAATCTGGGGGCCTTCTAGTCGCGAATGAATAAGGCAAGCGCGTTTCATCGTAAATAGCATCATCGCTTACAATCAGGCGTGATAGTGGTCAAACGCTTGCCTATCATAAAAAAATATATGACATTTTGACCTAATTTCTGAGTTGATTCACAATAATGGGCTTTAATTTTCAAACAAAACGATATTTCTTAAAATTTTACTTACTAAAATATACCTACCCAAATTATCATCTGCAAAAAGTAATTGTAAGAAATCTAATATAGGTTTGGCCATAACAAACTACATTCTATATTCACACTTCAGACTCATTGTGGTTGTGAATGTAAATTGGAGGTTCAGTATCGCTTCCGTCAGACAGAATGCAGTTGGCTTTAAAACAGATCTATAAATGTAACGGTATCGCCTTAAACTTTTACTATTTCAGTTTAACTTACAAAAATGATACCTAAATGTTTTTTTGTAAATCTTGTTTTTGTAGTTCAAATTGTAGTTTCACTAGTTTTATTTATAAATAAAGTCTACCGTATTTCGAGTCATTTCTGCTTTTAATTGATGGAGATTGTTGTCAAGATTTTTGCTCAGTTCAATTCCACAATCAATTTAGCTGTGACTGTAGCCAAATAGTTTTTAATGCCTATGGTGAAATCGAAGATTTCAAGGTTAGCAAACGGTCTTGACACGCATTAAGTTTCAAGGGGCATAAACAATCCAATGGTGATATAATGCTATCGTAAACTAAAGTAAAAACCAGACGCTGTATTGTGTAATCTTAAAAGATCTTATCATTAGCTCTAGTCTAGGGCAATGACTTGTTTTGATTATTCAACTGTTTATCAATAAGCCAGAGTTCTGCCAATTCTTAAGCCAGAGAATGGACGCTTGATGAAACTGAATAACCGCAATTAAAAGTGGAGCAAACGTTGCATTAGCAGACAGATGCAGTCACGTCGTCACTGCGACTGCGACACGTGACGTCGCGTGCGCTGCAACTAGAGCGCGACTGCAGCATACATACCCAAGGTCGCTCACACTGGCCTGCGATCACCGTTCTAATGTAAAGACTTTGCCTTCCAATAAACTTAACTATTTACCATTGAGGTATAAGTGCTGTTTACGCAATCAAGGAATATGATTGTTTGTGAAAACGAGTATGTAATAGGTACTAGGATACAAGTTGAACAGCGACAGTAGGGAAAAAGTTGCTGAACTGGAGTGAGGTTTCCCTTGTTCCGAGTATAAGGAAAGATGGCTTCCGCGAATCGAAGTCTTATGCATTCCACGTGATCTTATGATTTCTTGAAACATTAAGATTGTTAAATTTTTTTGCAATCGTATGCCAAACAAAACATTTCTTTTCAAAAACACGCTAAAACACAGAATACATAATAGTAGTTACAAGACTGAAATGGATAATATGATAATTGTCTACTAAAGAATATACCTACTCCAGTAGCTAATCTAATGCTGCAACTATAATGACTGCTAATGTAAAGCTTAGTTTTTTTTGTTGAAATGGCATCATCGCTTAATGACGTGCTTTGTCTATTTCTGTCTTTAAAGAACTCTTTTAACGTTTCTATGAAATGGAGGTTATCAGGCAAGGCTACCCGGAACCTCGAAGATAAATAGACTCGCAATAAATGGAGTGAGCTGTTCGTTATACTGAGTATTTACCCAGCAAATCGTGAGTCGAATCATTAACCCCGTAACTCTGCTGGAGTGGAGAAGTCTTACAGTAGTCTTACCAATATTTGGCCCATTTCCCACATTATATGTCAAAGTTTATCAATTATCGGGGATCGCGGTGGAGTTTGCAACGTCGAATATTTCTTCCGCCCGCTTGCTTCTTGTTCGCAAGTAGTTCATGAGATATACTTACAGAACACTTATAGCAATAGTTAGTATTCTTTGCTAATAGACTTGATCACTTTAACTAATAAGTGTATTAATAAGAACAAGTCGTTACCCTAATTAACAATCATATTAAATTTTAAAACTTACTACCTAATATTTTATTTTTCTTATTGTTAATGTCATTTTATAATTAAAAATGCATTTGTGATGTTCAATTCTTGAAATCCACCATAGGCAAAAACTTTTATATGTTGCGCATTCTTAGAAATCTGCGAATTTGCCGGTCGGAGCGTGGCGCTGGTTGCACACTAACAAGTTCTTATCCGTTTATAACATCATTATAAACTGGTGATTAAATCTCAATAATGCTTAAATTTGCATACATTAGAGATGCAAAATGCCGCATTCACTCAATGTCAATATTTTCATGATGCGTTCACACTCCACAGAGACTAGATTTACTTTCTCCGACGACTGTCCGTTACGTAAACCAGTAAATAGTTGCCAGCGAATAGCGAACATTACGAAATACTGTTTTACATTAGTACCTATTATATTGTTGATGATATTTAAAAAAAATAATGATGAACTCGTTTTATGTAATGTTCGATGAGCAGTAAGCAGTTTTAAAGTCATGGCTGTTCAGACGAGCCTTTTTAGACAGGTTGCAATTCCGACAGCTTGTTATCATATTAATTTAAACTAGTTTATGCATTAAAATGAAATATGTGAATACTATACTCCCCTTGGACACGGAATGTAACGGAACGGGTCTTATCATTATTATAATTAAATATCGAATGTTTATGACGATATCCTTTCTTTACCTAAGGCTATTAAGTTTTACACAATAAATTTACGATAACTTTGACACTTGTGGGAACTGTAAAGAAGGAAATGTTCATGTTTAAATAACGAGTTTGTCCTCGTCGTATCCGGATATGGCCTTACTTGTGCATAAGATAATACATGAGTCTGTGGTAATGGAAACTTTTCCAGAGACCGGATGTCGGAATTCGATGAATAGACAGTGGGTGTAGGATCACCTGTCTCACTGGAGACAGTGTCCAGTCGTTTGTCAACGTCAGATTAGACCGGAGAAATGCTAGGGACACCATTGTTCCGCCGACATCCCCATTTTTACCTTAGAAAGGGACGAATCGTGTGTGGGGTTTCTGTGCATAACTATCTTCAAAGTTAGAACTTGGATCGTTACCGAAGTTTAGGGACAGAATTGGGTCCTATAGTAAGTAGCAAGACCAAGGACGAAGACTCCTTTTTGCGAACCGGAATCATAAAGTACCTAGTATCTTTCATTTTTTATGACTTATCGATTTTTTTCCATACGTAGGTATTAATGCTAACTTTGTAGCAAAATGCACTTCGAAATTGGAAATGAAAGGGATTTAAATCTACAGTAAATGTACGTTCAATAAGTGAATGTTAATACTAGTATTACATTTAGAGCCTTGAACGAGCTCCGTGTGTATGCGAACACAAGCGTGTTCGCATAATACTCATTGTATAATACGCATTGTAAAATGGGACAATGTAAATTGTAACCGTATATAGTATAACTTTAAAGTGCCACGAATGATATTACTTAATGAAGTTTAGTATCTAATAGTACCTTAGTTAGAGACTTTACGGTTTTGGGAGCTAATACTTAATTAATTTTGTAACGTGTACCGTAATAAAACGATGAATATAAACGAAGGATATTATATAAAGTGTAGCTTTAGATTTTACATTAATACTGTTCTCCTGTTACTTAAATGTGAAAGTTTTTATGTATTTACGTAACCTGCGTTTAATTTAAGCAGTCATCGCACGCTAGGAATATTGAATTGCTCTGTGCGGTGCGACCAACTTGATTGTCTTGGGAAAACTTGGGTATAAACTTAGCCATTGTAGTGGCATCCAGTGGTCTGTGCTCCGTCGTTGTAAACTATGAATTTCTGGAATGGTAATAACCAATCCGTACCGTGACCTAAACAAGAATCTAATAGGCAATAATACTATTAAATTCTACTTATTCGTTAGGCCATCGATAGGCATCAATGACGTCTGAGCATAAGTATAAAGGCTTATACGAAGAAAAACACCAATTGCATTTCGAACATCTTTATGCTCAGAAATCGAATTTGATGACCATCAGATATAACAGGCAACTAAAAATTCAGCCGAAGTTAAGAGGGTCAATAAAACTCCATTTAACTTAACGACAGGCTAGAAAATATTGTTTAAGCGATAAAAAGAACCACTAAGCTTCTACGGAGTGCACTATAGAGAGATAATTCACAATTTCGTTTTTATTTAAGTACTATGATATTTTTTCCAATGGAGCCGAAACTGGAAGAATATCTAAACCATCAAAACTCAACCACTGGTTGATTTTGGTATTTCTTTATTATATTGTAATTAGGCCTTAACATAAGATGTCTCGGGCCTCGGGTTTAACTTTTGGGTCTGACGTCGATGGCTGAATCACTGACGATAAAAAAAAATAAGGGAAGCGAAAAGTTCAAAATAAATAATTTAGTGACTAATATTTTTATCTGTCGTGTCTTTATTTGTTTTACGAGTAAGTGTAAATGTCATCACTTTGTCTCTTAGTCTTTGCTAATTCATACAAACCAAAGTAGTTTACACAAAACGCACTTAACGCTTCCAGTATCATTCGTGTCTTTATTTGTTTTACGAGTAAGTGTAAATGTCATCACTTTGTCTCTTAGTCTTTGCTAATTCATACAAACCAAAGTAGTTTACACAAAACGCACTTAACGCTTCCAGTATCATTCGTGTCTTTATTTGTTTTACGAGTAAGTGTAAATGTCATCACTTTGTCTCTTAGTCTTTGCTAATTCATACAAACCAAAGTAGTTTACACAAAACGCACTTAACGCTTCCAGTATCATTCGTGTCTTTATTTGTTTTACGAGTAAGTGTAAATGTCATCACTTTGTCTCTTAGTCTTTGCTAATTCATACAAACCAAAGTAGTTTACACAAAACGCACTTAACGCTTCCAGTATCATTCGTGTCTTTATTTGTTTTACGAGTAAGTGTAAATGTCATCACTTTGTCTCTTAGTCTTTGCTAATTCATACAAACCAAAGTAGTTTACACAAAACGCACTTAACGCTTCCAGTATCATTCGTGTCTTTATTTGTTTTACGAGTAAGTGTAAATGTCATCACTTTGTCTCTTAGTCTTTGCTAATTCATACAAACCAAAGTAGTTTACACAAAACGCACTTAACGCTTCCAGTATCATTATTTTGTTTTCACGCGTCTTTGTTAAGTTAACACACCATTCATCAATTATTTAATTTATACAATTATTCAAATTATTCACAAATATTAACAGTTATGGTCAGTATTTGAACTAATTTTATACAAGTAAGAAGCTATATTTTTAACCGCCGTTAAAAAAGGAGGAGGTTCTCTGTTCGTCTGTATGTTTGTTTTTTTGTGTATGTTTACCGATAATTCGAAAACGGCTGGACCTGATTTCATCAGATGCCGTACCGGCTAAAGCATCGAACTTCGGACAGTCTGCCGGGCTTCATATCACAACAGATAAATCGAGCCCCAATCGGGCCAAAATGGCGAACCCCAATTCATGATGTCACACGAACATCGATATGTTCTAAATAACTTCGGCGAATAGTACAATACGAAACTCCTTACTTCGATTTATCTGTTTTAAGTTGAAGCTCGGCAGACCCGCCGAAGTTCGAAAAGTTAGCCGATAGGGCTCCAGGTTTGTTCCCAAGATGGTCCTATAAGTAAATATGGAGATTTTGAATATTATTTCATGCTTTTTGAGCCTTTTTTTTTAAGTTTAAAAAAAGCTTTTTTTATTACTTATATTTAATGCGATTCTTGAGATTTTGGATTTCTTAACTACTATTTGATTCCTACAGGTACAAAAAAATACTATTGACATAAGTCAGACAAATCGTTCGCACGTACAAATCTTGCCGAAACATTTTCGTTATTGTAGTAATATTTATTTATCCTTCGTACTAATTGGTAATGCTGCCGATATTGTACTCCATCAATTCTCATTACAGGAGATGGCAGAGTAGATTGAGCGGGAGTGGCGATATTATACTAATTGTATTTGACAATGCACTCTGACATAAAGGCAATTATATTATTTTGAGGCACTCGTAGACGAAGACGACACATAAATAAATAAACATAATTACTTATAAGTGTTTTACCCTTTAAGGCTTCAGTAAATTATAAATATGGACAACTAAAATTGCTTTTCATTGTATAGTGCGTTCTTGAGCGTGTCTTTTTATAAAATATGTCAAATTATCTGTCAAGTAAACTACTCAGAACTTACTTTTAGATTGTGAAACAGGTCCTAATTGAAATATCGATGTTGTTAATTTTCTTGCTACATGTTATTTAGCTTCGTTTTGTGACGTCACCGGCGTCATAGCATTTCTCTTTAGGCTGTGTCCCGGCAATATTCAGCTACATGTTAGGATCAGTTGGATCGTTAAAGGCACCTAGTGCCGATATCCAATTACGAGTGTTTGATTGAGAGCGGCGGTTTAGACATTAAACTACATATATCCGTAGTTACTTACCCCTACATAAGAATGTGTATCATATTCGGAATTAATCCTCACGTGTCCTAATATACACAAGGTGTATTTGAAATTGTCATCATGTACACCAGTACATATAACATAGTAAATTACTTATTCGCAACTTTTCCAGAAGAGAATCTGAATCTTGGTAAACCACAGAGTTTAGAAATAAATAAAATCGATACTTATTCTTCTTACTAATGAACCCAAGTAATCAAGTTAAGGCATGCGACCTACATTCGTCTTATACAAGTTGTGCTGTTTAATCGATGGGAAAATCACTTAGAATGATTCGCTCGGGTGACTTCGGCTCGCGTGCACCAACTTGAAATGGTAATTGTAATCCGAGTTTTGAACTTTGTCATAATAATCTATTAAAATATAGATGGCAAGTTTAACTAAAGTCGAGATCGCGTGTACCATTCGCATTTAACGCTTCTTCGTGATTTATAAATGTTGTAGGTAGGGTTGCCACCTTTTTATTGGAGGTAAATAGTATTTTTTTCAAAACATTGCAAAAAATACTTTTGGAAAATTCAGGAAAAAACATAGTACACACGCTTAATGAGCGACGAACGACGTGAATGCGTTTTGTACTGAAATTACCAATGCTGCGTTGCGGGTGCGTTCCAGTCATAGTTAATACATTAAAAGCGCGACAAGTGAAAGACCGATGAAAATATAGTATTATTCGTACTTTAGATTTTTTCTATAACATATAGGACAATAATAATTGACTGAAATATAGCACGATACTATACTAATACAGTACGGGTGACAACCCTAGTTGTAGGTAATAGTTTGCAGGTTTTGTTTGTTGCTATTCTGTAGAATAAGTATTAAAGGGAACGGAAAAATGTACGATGACTGAGCTGCATCGACATCAGCCATTTTAATGTCTCCACTGCCGGGGCATAGGCCTTCCTCATGGGTGGATAAGAATGATGGGTTATAACTTAACCCACTACGCGGGCCCAATGCGGATTGGTGGGTGTTAACGACTGTAAATGCAGCGAGGTGGAAATAAAACCACGGAGGAGCTAAGATAATAAATTTTTGGTCACCCATCCCTTGCGCCACCGAGCTCCTCTCGAGCTTCTCTGGAGCTGCATCAGATAATAAATATAAATAGCAATAAGTGCTGAAGTAAACCACTTTCCAAATGCGTCAGCAATTTAGCATCGGAATGGATTCGATGTTAAATGAGCTTGGGAACAGTATTTTTTTTATAATCGCAGTCCCATGATCACCCAACCCATACCCTTCATAGCTTCTTCAAAAGTAGCTTAACATTCGTTATTGCTGTCCCAAACGGTCACTTATCCAAACCCGACCTTTTTCAAAGTAGCTTAACATTATCACAGTCTCAAACGGTCACCCATCTTATACCCAGCTTTTCCTAAAGTTACTTAACTTTCGTTATCGCAGTCCCACATGTTCACCCATCTCACATCCGGTCTTTCCAAAAGTTGCCTTACGCTATGGCAATAGCAATATAATCAAATCTATCCGTACCGTACCGTCACTGAATCGCTCACCAAAAATTTATTAAACACAGAACACTGATTATGCAGCTAAAAAATTAAAGCAGTCCACATTAATTGGCTGATTGATTTAGAAATATTTGCTAGCCAAAAGTTCCTGACCTACTAACCATTTTTGGCTGACCGATTAGATATTTCTGCTCACCAAAATACGAATATTTGTTAAACTACACCCTTTTTTTATTACGTGTAATATTTATTCAAGCCATTTATTTCCTTGATAACATAAAACAAAAAATCAATAATAATACCTATGTCAATTAATCAATTCACAATCTTTTAATTATTATTTAATTAAAATTTTCTGTAATAAATCATAGTTAAATAAAACAAATTTTATGAGTCAAGTGTCAATGCATGCGTCATTCATAACTGACGTGTAATATATCTATAAGCGACTAACGTCGTCGTTTATTACCTATTTCATTTAAAATAACGTTTACGGTTTATTTGAAGAATCCATATTATCTATTCTTAGACGCCCATTCCCGCATCGTAAAACTTGAGGCGAAGCTTTCTGGACTGGAGGAACGTGTAACAATAAACTGAATCTTTAAATAGATACAGTTTAGTGGAACTTTTTTTACAACGAGTAAGAAACTTATCTGTGTATTGTCTAAAAAATACGTGTTATTATAATAACACGTATTTTTTAGACTCTATAATTTATTGTGAATGTCCTTAAGAAAAAAGACACCTTTAAGAACTGAGCAAGGTCTATGAATAGTGTGGCAGAATTTTGCTCACGTCAATACGCGTCGGTTACAAAGTAAGTAGCTAAAGCACTCGTGTGGAAACAATATCAAAAATTGATTCAGACAGAGATCAAACCCGGGAGAACGAACCTCAGAGATGGCGGGATGGAGAGATCGTACTTCAGAGATAGCGACACCACAGAATATTAGTACGCGACACCATGAAAACCGGTGTGCATGCTACTCGAAATGACAATTTCAATGACAAGACACACTTTACAATTATATTTCAAGTCTGTTTGTAAGTGGAAAGAAAGCTTGTTTTGTTCCTTAATTAGTATCACAATCAATGTATCCTTCGCCATTTTAAAGCAAGCTAATGGCTCAGTGACCCATTAATCCGCAGTTTCTGGTATCGTGTACGTTGGTTGGTTGGCTTGGCACACTCGGATATTGTATCCGGCTGATTGATGGCAAAATCCAGCCGATATCACGTCCCGTCTGAATTGATGCTTCTCTGCTTACAAAATAGGAAATGCAATCAAACTACTACCTACCTAATACACAAAGGATTTGGAGGACGGATATGATCTTGGAACCACCATGCAACATTACATACCAACTTGACAATGTAGCCTAGGAATAAAGTTGGTTTATAACATTATTAAAAGAATGCAGAGAACCCACCAATTTCAAGTCTTTAAGTACCTAACACGATACAAAAAACCTTTTCATGTCATTCATCTTTGTGTCTGTGCATGGCCTGTGCTGCTGAGGTTCATTGTTATAAAATAGCTATAAAAGGGCTTGCCATCTCTAAATGCCGAGGCCCAGAGCTTAGCCCGAGGCGGTCTGTAAATCAGACTATTGCTGAAAGCTGGTTGGTAGCAGACTAGTTCGTACTAGTTTGCATTGCCGACCTAATCCAATTGCGAGACTTGAAATGCGTTTTCCAGGTAGGGCTGCCGACTTGAAATTTGTAGTTTCGAGGCTGTCTGGACGTTTCTTCATGTGACACAACGACAAGACACAGCCTTGCCGCTTCCCTAGGCAGGAAATCTTTGGATTCGAAAAAAATAATAATTTGACGTTCAAAAATATCAACATTTGGCTACAGAACCAGCAAGCACTGACACAGCTACACTCTACATTAGAGGACGTAGAATCCCTATTTTATTTTTAATTGCTAATTGATTAAAATCGCCTGCCAAGTTGCTTGTCATGTCGACTCGTGTAAATACCACATTAGTTACGTTTTCAGACCTAAACTTTGATCTAGAATCTAGATGATCGAAGGGGCTAAACGCTAAACAGTAATTGAACCAATTATGTTGATTTTTTGGTTAGAGAAAGATTGGACATGAAATTATTGATTATTTTAGTTTTCTAGTTCTGTCATCTCAAATCCCAATACTTTTTAAGGAATATAGCGTTAAAAGCTTACTGTGTAGGAGTAGGATAAAGGTAATTATTAGAAACGTGTTGGTAACCCTTATAGCAGGATCCAGTTGTTACGAATGTCAACAAAAACAGGTCAATTCGGAATTTCGAGTCGACTACGACGAAAACTATTATGATCTTGTCAATATTGTTTGTTACTCTATGCATATATTTTGTGTAAGCTATGTAATATAAGCAAAAAAATATGTTTTTAATACTTTTATTGAATTTTTGCACCTTTTTAACAAAAAATCATGCTAGGTGCAAAAAAATCAGAAATAATCGTGAAAAGTGGGTGAATGTTTTGTATAAAAAAGTGTAAGCACTCCCACATCCTCCAGACCAGGGTTTCCCAAACTATTTTGGGCAAGAGACCCCTTTTCCAAAGTGAACTGATACCTCATAGACCCACATAGCCAAATTACTTTAAAAATCCTATCAAATATCAAGTGTAATTAATAATTATAATAATAATTATTCGTTTATGTCGACCCCTGAAAACCGATTTCGACCCCAAGGGGTCGTCTGGGGTTGCAAATCCTTGCTCTAGCTAGACTATACTTATAAAAACAAAAACTACTTTAAAAAAGTACAAAAAAGAGTTTCGAACAGTATAGAGATGAGTTTGTTCAAAAGCGGCTTCTGAGAAAAAAGTAAAACTTCTGACTCCCGTTCGCTTATTTCCACTCCTCGCAACAAAAAGCGATCATTACTAGTGTAGTGACGCGTCTATAGTATAGTGTTATCTACCCGATAGATCCGGACCACCATTCACGTCGGTTTTTTATTTAACAGCTTTAATCGAATCTAAAGTGTCTTTTTAGTAATGTTTTTGTAGCACATTGCTCCCTCCCTTCCCTTTGGGAATGCGGGTGGCATGCCCGCCTCCACGACTGCGCTTTATCAATTACTGTTACACTGAACTTGTGTAACATTTATTTCGTGTAATATTGTTTTGAGCTGAAACCAAAGAGTTACAACACATTAGTAGTTAAAGAGCCTATTTCACAGGTTCCGAATAATCCGGATAGAACCAATCTCCTAGTTAAATTTAAAAGTGAAATATAATTTATAAGAAATTGTCAAGTATATCCAAAGGTATATTACACGAATGAACGATTCCAAAATCTAACCAAACATACTAATTACCATTTGTCCACCGAAATCCACCCTAAAACTTCGAAATTATCTCGTAAGTACTTACTTCGATTTCGAAATTAATTCAATTCTCATTATGAAAAACAAATAGTTTTTAAAATAAATTTGATGCAGATTGTTATTTTCATAGATGCCTAAACCAGAAGCATTTTTATGTGACTATAATCTAAACTCATATCTGATTTGCTACAGTTGTTTTGCAATGCGTGTCCCTTTCGGAGTAAATTTATGCTCTGTTTGTTTTTCGATTAAACTCGTCACCTCCGTCATTTATCTGCTTCGACCAACAGCAGCAGTACCTACTGTTATTGACTTTTCTGTCTCTCATTGTCGCTCCATATATATTTTTGTATTTACTTTTAGAAAGAAAGATAATAGCTAAAACCTTTTCCCGAAAATAAAAAAAGTCAATATAAATATTGGTAAAAATCCCCACCACTCAAACCATCGCGTTTTGTCTCGATAATATTATTCTTGTTATAGTCATCAAGCTCGGTGGTAAAGTGGTATAGCTCCTGGTCCAGCGGTTCTTAAGCAAGTTTCGCAAGGGTTGGTCATGGGATGGGTGACCAAAAATTTATTATCTCGAGCTCCACCATGCTTTGGAAGGCATGTTAAGCCGTTGGTCCCGGCTGCATTTGCAGTCGTTAGCACCCACGAATCCGCATCGGGCCCGCGCCTATCCTCATAAAATAAAATAAAAACAGCGAAAAATTTATAATCCCCTAGCCGATATCCGGTTTGTGTTGTAGTTAATAGCTTTTCCTCTCGATTTGATGGCTGCTCTCTAATAAAATTATAACTGAGAAGCATGACATCCACTCCCTTGCGTAGTTTGATGAAATGTCGTCCTTCATTAGTAAATGAAAATAGTATAAAAAGGTTCCTACAATTAACCACTACCTATTAGTCCCAACCACTTGAAGATTTATTAAATAGATATAACTAATATTTTTTCTTCTTAGAATAATAACAAGCTTCCCTATCTTTAGGGAATTAGTTACTATTTTATTGGATATTAGTTACGATTAGGTAGCGTATGAGGGATTAAAAAACTAAGCCATTTTGGCTCAGTATTTTTTGTCTCACTTTACATACAAGGACTCTGCGTCTAGGTGTTATTATTCTAAGCTTTTCTTTTAATTTACTGGTTTTCTTTTATACTTTTCTATATATTTACAGCAGAAGTCACTTTCGACAGACAAACATAGATTAGATAGACGCATTTATGCGTTTTTAATTCCGATTTTACGAATTTAGTTGGTATCCCCCTGATCAATCCTGAAATAGATTAGTGATGTGCGCTCAAGCTTAGCATCCTATTCCGAACGGCAGCGACATCAATACAATGTTGATTTGTTTGTTTAGACGACACTTGTATACGAATCACATTTGATCATTTCCTTGATGGCCCCTGTATTTGTTTTGGAACAGAATCATATTGGTGCAGTAAATAAACCTTTGACGTTTATTGTTGGGTATAAATTGCTTTTTAAATTATGTTTTTTTTTCTATTTCAGGTAAGGATTTTGAATTATTGTTAATAACTACAACGGCATCGTCATTTCTCATTATTTGTAAGTGTAAGTATTTAGAATTTATCATGATCTATACGCCCCCAGACTTTACTTAATTTCTCAAAAACCAAATGTATGGGATTAAGCAGTGTAAAGAAGTGTAGGTACTTTGAGTGTATTCGTACCTGCTGATTGGGCTGACGGCCAATTAACTTACTTTTAGCACCGGGTAGCGGTGCTAAAAGTGACCCGGTTGGGTCAATTTAGAAAACGAACTTTTCTATATTGGCTCAGCTCTGGGTGTTTGTGATACCACCGTTGTCTCTGATTTCCATAACACAAGTTAGCTACTTACTTTGGAATCGGAGCAATGTATAGATGTTGTCAAATATTTATTTATTGATTATTTAGTAAAATTAGTATTCACATTTCGTAAAGTTCCAGTGTTCATTTTACGTATGTTTTAGAGAATAAAGTTAAAAATTAATAATCAATATTGCCAGACCCTAGTATGATAGCTAACTTAATTAAGTTTTTATACTTGTGTATTCGCAAGTCACCATCGCTTAAGGATATATACAAAATGCATTCGATAAGCTATCTTCCCACCGAAGTCAGTGTTCAATTTCGTCCGACGTTGGCCATTCCGTACCGAATAAAAAGTCACGCGAAGTGCAATAAGTGCTGCCATCAACGTCGTGTTAGCGCCAGTACAATAAAATAGAAAGCCAATTCTGGAAAAGTCAGAGCCTTGTCTCACCAGCCAGCGTTGCGCTCCTATGGATTCCTCTGCGATTGTCAAACGAACAATAGTTTGCTAAGAATGCTTTTATTTGTTGCGACTTGGCCTTTTCTATTTCAGTTTACAATGTCAGATCTCTTTATAAGATATATCTGCTAATGGGAAAATAAAATCCTTGATTGAGATATTGCTTTTAAGACTTTGAACTCGTTAGCTGGCTGCTCTGAAAAAAAATATATTTCAGAAATTCAGGATTGTGAAATTAATAATAATTTGCTAATTGCAGGGTACATAGGCACTAGGTATGTTATCACGTGTATGTTATAACACAATAACAGCACCAAATATACGTATGTGGATGTGGTGGGTAGGCCAAAGTGGCTTGAAGTTGACGGCGAGGTTTAATCACTTCGGAGGTGTTAATACCTTGGAGAATCGTTAATTATACACGAATGTTTGCCTTTGTAATATAAACGGAACATAATTATAATACTGCAAGGGCAGGAAATGTTGTTTATAACATAAAATAGGAAGTAGGAGCTGGTTAATTGGTTATATTATAGAAGTTGGGTTTGTCAAAATAAAAGATGATCGTCACAATACAACAATAGCAAATTGATATCTTATGTAGAATCAGTTCTACGTTATGGGCTCATACTGTGGGGCAACATTACTGACAAAAATAGAGCATTAATTGCCCAAAAGAAATGTAAGGTTCAGGGCTATATGGAATTCCGCCGGCGCCGGACCAATCGTGCAAAGCTCTGTTTAAATGTCTCAGATTGTTACCGCTACCATCCCTATACATTTACGAGATCGCCGTTTTCGTCCATAAGCCCATGAGTTTATTCGTGAGGTCTAATAATAGCAGGCTTAGCACCCACATAGACTAATAATAAATGATGTCCCACGATCGAAAAAAAATTCCAAAAGTTGCTTAGTCATGTGTATCAAAATCTACAATAAAATCCTAAAAAATCTGAAATGCTTAGCACAAGTATATTTAAAAATAGATTGTCCAAATGGTTTACTGAGCAAAACTTTTATGATGTTCAATTCTTCACTAATTTAAACGTTTATTGACATCGAATTGTAATTAATTTAATATTTGTAGATTTGTTAATTTCAATTAAATTTGCATGCATAACAATAAAAATTATAACAACTTTTTACCATGTTTTAAGCAAAGAAACTGTGACTATTGTAGAATATTGCAGTTTTAGGTCAGTGCCATCTCATGACCGAAAGTGGAACTAATGTTGATGATTTCTGAAAAAGTGTGCTATTTAGAGACATCGTTTTATTTTTCCTGTAATCTTTACATAAACTTCTATTACATAGAATATTTTCAGATAATTTTTATGAAAACTTCGGAGATAAGGGTGCAGGTGACATTTTTCAACAAAAGTCGAAAACTATGCGGCCTAAAAAAATAAAAATATTTGAGAATGTGTAAACAGCGTTCTTTCATATGATACCTACCCCAAATGCCCTAGTAGCTCCACTTCGAATTCGAGACCCCCTAAAAACCTCATTTTACCATTTTGGTACGGAATCTTAAAAATCAACGGCAATCTCGGTCAATGTCGCATTTTGGTAGGTATGTCGAAAAAAGAAAGCCGGTTTCATTTCCGTCGTTGCTTAAATAAATGACTCATATAATATAATAATGTTTATCTGATTGTGGCCATTGTGTTGAAACAAGCGCGTGCGCTCGCTGTTACAGTTACAGGATCTCGATTGTACGAAATTAAAGACCGATTTACATACGTCTTTTCCGCGCAAGGTTATTTTTTTAAAGGAGCGAGTGAGACTGACGGATTGTTCTCACCTTGTCTGGCTAGTTACATTTGACCGAGGTCTCGCAAAATCAACAATCCATTCACTTTCACAGTTTCACTGCCGCTCAGCTGGTGTCTTTATCTTATTAGCCAAACATTTCCTTCAACACTGGTTTTTTGTCAAAAAGTGATTTAAGTAGTACCGTCTTAAATAATTTATCTGTTAATTTGATTCGCTACATTTCTCTCTTTACGTAAGAGACGACAGTCAAGCTGATATTGGAGTTAATCCCAACATTTTATACTCTTGTTCTTTTTTCTACCGCCCACGAGCGACTTTTTGTAGCTGCGATTATCGCGGCGTTTTTTTGTCGCTGACTGAGTGAAACCTTTGTCACTTTTGTCAGTGACATTTCGCGGGCGATTAGTCGCTGAGCTACTTTTTGTAGCTCATGGGCGTTTACGTATTGAACTCTGTATGTTCTATTCTCGGCGACAAAAAATCGCTCAGCGATTACTCGCTCCTGGGCGGAAAGCCTTACAAAGAGTGAAAAGAGAGTTTGTCGTGTTGTCTTATCAATCGACATGTCATAGCATAGACACATTTTGATATTCAGCTTTCAAAATTGCCTGTTACTCTCGTCATTAATAGTATTATTTATTACATTAGAACAAATGAGCACAGGGCGCGCCTCCAGTTAACAGTGGTCCCGAGATGGTAATAAAATAACCAGATACATTCCTTACAATATGACCTTGCACAATGCTAACAATAAGGAAAAGTTAACGCACTCCTTTGTTCAAACGTTTCCTTTCTGCGGCGGGTTTAATTAAAGTCCAATGTTTCATAGAAGTATTCATACAGAATAAAAGAAGTTATAAAACCTTTGAATATAAAACCACCTTCTAAGTCGTCTACAAACTTTGAAGAGAATTAAATATTTTTTTTAATTTTATTCGCTTGCTCATTGAAATTGTTTTTTTTAAATAAGTAAGGTAGCAGCATTATTGCTTGTCTGGGCTTGTCAAGCAATGTCGTGCAAACTAACGAGTTACAGTGGTTACATTAAAATGTCCAATAAACGGTCCTCTTGAGTTACGCGCTCCTTTGAGGTGGTAGGCTTATAGGGTCCGTTTATTGGGACGTGAATATTCGTCCTTCAAAGTAGGATATTTTATCACACAATAGTGTCAGGTAGCTGACACCTTGTTAGAGAGGTCGTCCTTTTGAATCTTGCCTTCATTGTGTTGAGATGGGTCGTACGGATTCTATTTCAAACGCCTCATTCCCTATGACAGACAAATAAGCTCCTAATTGAAATTGTTTTACCCGTTCTCTAAGTGGCTATGTGTCTGGTACAAAGAGCACTCCGAGTAGTTGCCATTGTATACTTAGTTTGTGTAGCCGATGTTTGTTTTTCAACTATCCATTTAGGGTTTCCAGTGGTTTGTCAATATTTGATGTGTTCTGTTTATGATATATTGTGGCGGTGTGCGGGGACACGTCTGAAACATGCCAGCTCCTACTCTATAATTCACGCCCGGACGGCCACCGACTGGCATGTCAATCGCTCAATGTCAATTCGACCGCAGAGGCGATCTTGCGCTCTCTATGGGACCTCCACCCCGACAAAAAATAGTACGCCATTTTTCTTCGAGAAATGCAATTAGAACGGACGCATTTCTCTTCGCGTACATTGTTGTGCAACAATGGGAAACGTACGAGTTTTAATGTAAGGCCCAGAATCTGGTTGCGGATTGTTAACGATTGGCATTGCACGGGTTTGTATTATGCAAGCGGCTCGTATGCCGACGGAATTTGCAAATCAAGCAGACTCGTGTCGTGTCTACGGTAATTTTTGACTCGGTATAAATCGGTTATTAAGGAAGAACAAAGACAAAGTACGATTGTGTATTCGGAAAACAAAGAAGTACATAATCGATTTAACTTTTCTCAGCCTATATCGGGTGAATTACGAGTCAAATTAAATTCGGCTTACAGCTTGGCAAATCCATTCAGCCTTTTGAATAATGCAAACGGTTTATTGGAATGAACGAATACGTTATGCATTCCATACGTTTTTGTTTTAAATTTAATACCGTATCTCCTCTAAACAATTAATTTTGGCGGTGTGTTGTATTGTATGGCTGTCGCAATGTGTCCCAAACCCAACGTAATAAATTAGAAGTTTCCCTTTTTTAGTAGAATCTGTTCCAAATTTTTTACAGTCCATTTGTTGAGTGCGCGCCATTTAATCTAAGCGTCATGAATAAGAGAAAAGGTCGTAGCATACATAGGTACACACCTATAATATAGTAGATAATATATTTAGGAATACAGGGAAGATAGAAAAGTTACTTTAGACACATTAATTCATCTGTATTAATAATACAATATCGCTCAGACATGCGCACAGCCAGCGACGTGGTTCCTTCCTCAGACACTAAATCAAACACAGTCGCTCGCTTGAATACGTAAAGTACCAACAACAGCAATAACAAAATTTTGTGTGCTACAAATTAACTCTAGCTCCACATCCCGATACGAAGGAACTACACCACTAAATTAGATTTTGTGCACACATTGCTACAGTACATTTTCCCATTTGTAACGCCATGCCATCGTGTTGTAGGAGTAGACTGTTGGAAACAATCGATGGAACACAACGCTTATTTAGGCAAACCCTGCGTTCGAATTAATCGTGATATTCATGTCCCGGTTGAACAGAAATGTGTCACTGTGAACGGCGAAACGAGTTTCCACCACTCTTCTTTGGTGCGTGTCAATTTTTTCCGCGTGTTGCGAGTGTGACGTACGAGCGATTGCGAATAAATATGATAATGTTCCACGCGCAGTTTCAGTTTTTATATCGAATGTTATATGTATGCGACGGATAACGTCAGAGGTTGCGCAATGCACGTCATTTCTGTAATCTATTTTTTATTTATTTATTATTTGGTTATTTATATTTTTGACATGAAGTGCGACGTGAATTTTCTATAACGCGTGATGTCCGCTTATCTCTCGTAAACACAAAATGCCGAATTCGATTTGCATCACTGTTTCATGTTATAACACAGATATTAATATGAGCGCACACATTACAGTTGTTTCAGTCGGATAAACCATAATTATTGGCTTAATGTATGCGACCGCACCGCTTATTTTGTTTGCTGGCTCGTGACTACTCTAATTACAACTGGTCGTGTTTGATAGCGTCTCTTTGCTTATAGAAGGTTAATAGGCGATTTCGTCTGTGACTCTAACTAGTTTTATCGATCGTAGAAATTTGGTTTGGCAACAGTTTGTTACTAGCGCTAATTATGGGGGTGAGTTTTGGTAGAGGTTTTTAGGGTTCCCAACCCAAAAGGTAAAACGGGACCCTATTACTAAGACTCCGCTGTCTGTCCGTCTGTCCGTCTGTCACCAGGCTGTATCTCATGAACCGTGATAGTTAGACAGTTGAAATTTTCACAGATGATGTATTTCTGATGCCGCTATAACAACAAATACTAAAAACAGAATAAAACAAATATTTAAGAGGGGCTCCCATACAACAAATGTGATTTTTACGGAACCCTTCGTGCGCGAGTCCGACTTGCACTTGGCCGGTTTTTTTACTATGTTACTAGTGTGTTAACGAGAAACTCGTCGCATATCAATTACCTTTATACAAATCGATCAATACGAAACGTTGATGGTTTCGCCGACCTATTATTGATTCCACAGAATAATCTATTGAAACATCTTAAAGCGTAGGTTGATTTGTCATTGTCTATCTTACAGTGTAAACTTATCGTATGCATAAATATCGTTGTATGTAAAATTTAAGAGGTGCAAAGTAGGTTCGTCTTGTAGGAGAAGACACACAAAAGTCAAATGTGTGAAGTTAAATAAGAAGGTACTTATTAAAAAGTAACAATATTCTTAAAGTTATAGTATAGTGTTAATAAATTAACTCGCCATGAATAGGCAATTTTTTTGTTGTTATACAGAAACGAGCATTCTCGTAATCGCATAAAATGCTCATAACCGTCTTTACTTACGGCCGTCAGCTTAAAGTTCACAAATTGGCTTTAAACAAACACCAGTCCTGAGCTAACAGTTTAAAATAACACGCCGGTGTGCCGGTAAACCTAATTTATAATATAGCACTGAATTTTGCAATGGTTTCCTTTTAGGAATATTGCAACGAGGATGAACTAAAACGGTTGCAGTAAGTTAGGAAGTAAATCTTACCAGGCATTCCCTTGGGATTTGATTTTACAAGCGTTTTGGTGGCTTTTGAGTTTTCTACGTTGTTCGATATGACCGATATGGTAGAGTCCATCCAATCTATAGGCTAGTAAAATTGCATGTTCTCTGACTGTCTTTTGTTTACTACATGAAATTTGCACATGCACAGACCATTTAACAAATACTTCATGATACAGTCAATAGCGCTGTAAGCGTATTATTGATATGAAAACGTAATTCTAGATTCTAGATCTATCGTATATTTAAAGATTCTATCGAAAAACCGACATTCACCAGCATGTTCGCATCGCATATATACTCGTTTCGCGTAATCTCGTTCTCATTTCCACGTTCCCCGTTGAGTTAGCGGAACCTCTTGACTTGCTCTTCGACGTGTTTACTCGTCTGTGATTCCTCGGCCGGAGTCCCGACTAATTGAGTTTTTACTCTGCGCTGAAGACTTAACTGCAGTGCTGAATGGTTTAAAATGAATTATTCATTCTTTCTTGGCCGTTTGGCTCAACGACAAAGTCGATTTTGCGACACCTTTTCGGAGCCGAACATGTGCTTTTAACTTTAATTTAATTAATCACCTACTTATATTATGGAAAGTGGAATTTAGAAAAAATGTCATGTTACAGTAATTTTAGTAGTCTTTGGAAACATTTGACCAATTTTTATTATAAGTGGTGATCTAAATCTATTTCAATAAAACAATCAGTTAGTCTCTAAAAAGTAAATTCGTGACTCGAAGCCATTTTG
Source organism: Catoptria pinella (assembly GCA_963556745.1). Classification (NCBI taxonomy): domain Eukaryota; kingdom Metazoa; phylum Arthropoda; class Insecta; order Lepidoptera; family Crambidae; genus Catoptria; species Catoptria pinella. Next base: position 7,497,596 of record OY750774.1, on the reverse strand, counting down.
ATGCGAAAAGAAGATTGATAGTCGCATCGAAATGGAAATTGTTACAAAAAAATACATAATAGCGAGAAACCAAGTGGTTATCCTTCATAGATTTCCATCAGTGCGGAAACGTCCGTGAGAAAGTATCGTGTACCAAATTGCCTCCAAGGAAGTGCTGAAAAAAAGGGAAAATAAGGCGACATCCGCCCAAGCCGACGGTCATTACGTTAATGCGAGACTAAACTTGATTGATGATGCCGAGCGCTGCAAAAATCGTTGACCCCCACCCCTAGGCCCTGGATGTCGTCCTCGCTGGCCGGTTACGGACGATGTGTCGCCAATTTTAATTATGTCGTCCCGACAAATACAAGAGTCATTATGACCCACATAGACATCACTGCTAAAGTCATCGCGCATTAATCAAATGTATCGAAATTGATTGCGCATTCATAATCAGAGTCTAGTTATATCCTTTGTTTGAAATAAAAAAATATATCTATGGCGTCTTATGATCCTTCCGTCTCCAGAAAGACCTCCATCAAAGCCTTCCACAATTTTCTACTTGTATACTCATACTTAAATTCTAAAACTTATTTTGTTTAAAGGTTAATGTTAACGTGGAACTTTTTAAACTGCGCTTATTTTGTAATATCTATTTAAAAGATGTAGAGGTTGCAGGTTTTATGAATATTTAGTTTGAACGGTAATTGGAAGCTGACTGCCTGAGTGGTTTCAGATTCCAAGTGAAGTGCGTTTTAAGTTAAGTTGCGCTCTTGTCGTCACTTAACATAGAGATAAAGGTCAAGTACAGTCAATCTGTACAATTAGAAGCTTTAAAATATTGTCGTAAAATGAGACATACAGCCAGTTGCAAAACTGTTCTTAGAAACATCATTAGGTTTGATGATTCACTCGCAAGTCAAGTAGATTGATGATTCGCGATTTATTTGTACTGCTTCGTACATTGGCATTGAGAGTTAAAATATTTTTTACAAACTAATTACACACAAATTTATCACTAGTGGCTCTATGAGCTGGTCTACAGATCTCACCTTTGTGAAATTTTTATCATTTTTCGTAATATTTTCTTTCGAAAAAATTCGAAGAACTAGCTCGACTATAAAGTTGTAAGTATATAATTTATCGAACCTACTTACATAATTTCACGGGAATCTAACTAGAACTAACGGACAGACATACGAAAGCATTTTTGCCCAAGCTGAAGCAGAGACGCTCCGCGCTCGCTCGGTCAACAAGGATTCGGTAATAAAAAATCGGTTTTGGTAGATGATCCAGCTAATGGTCGTGAATTTTACAAAGCTACGCTACTCAAATAAGTTTGCGACACAATTTCACGGTGAATGTGTGTTTAATGCGTTAGTTTAATTAACTTGTATTTCTATAGTAACCTATTGAAATATCAGGGAACCCTTTGGAGGGTCAGTTATTTAAAATGGTTGCACGTTTTTTTCAGGTTTCTAAACACGCAGAATAATTTCCTTCCAAATAAAATAACATTAATTGATTACAACTGTTATTTAATTGTACTGGTACCACGCGTACGGACATGTGACGGCCATTCGCATTTTTTATGTAATCACACACGCTTTTGTTTTTACGAAAGCACTGACACAATACTTTCACTTTCATTATAAGTAATACTTTCGCGGCTCATTTTCGATTGCCATCTATCAATTTGGCTGCCCGACTGCCCACTATAATATTAAAAAAAATGTTTTGTTATCATATAGATGCATTGTGAAATGTAAGATTGTTGCGGTCGCAAACATAATCTAAATATATAAAAGAAGAAACTGAGTGACTGACTGACTGACATATCAACGCACAGCCCAAACTGTTGGGTCAAGAGATTCTTCCTTATGAGGTCTAGGGGTGCACTAAGAAAGGATTTTTGGAAATTCCATCATTAGGATGAAATAGGGGATGAAAGTTTGTATAAAAATCCCTTAGTTTCAAAGCTAGGATCTTAAAATTTTGTGTTAAAGCTGTTGATTGGAAATTTATTATACAAGGTGTTACAAAAATACCCCTAATGCCGAATATGGTATATAGGGACCATCAAACTGAACAACTTTTACTATGGGGCCAACTCTGAAATCGCGAAAAAAAAATTAGCTGTTTCATACATTTTGATATTTTCGATTTTAATTTTTGTATGAAACAGCTGATTTCTTTTTCGCGATTTCAGAGTTGGTCCCATAGTAAAAGTTGTTCAGTTTGATGGTCCCTACATACCATATTCGGCATTAGGGGTATTTTTGTAACACCTTGTATATAAATGTGTCTCAGCGTTTTTGACAATTCTACCGTTCGAATGGGTGAAATGGGGGATGAAGCTGTGTTTAGAAAGTCCTTTCATTTTCGAAGTAAAAATCACTAAAGTTATTATTTAGACATGATTGGGAACTAAAAAGTAGACATTTTGACTTAAAACATCAAAGGAGTGGAGTACCTATGTACCTGCTTCTAAAAGCAAATAAGCAAACACATAATTCGTAATTTTCCGAAAATCAACCCCTTAGCTTAGGGAGAAAATGGGTTAAATAAACCTTACAAATTATGTAGATGTCGTTATTGAGATTTTGTGGGATGTTGATTGCAAAAATGGCATTTATTTTGAAGTCCAACACAGTAGATATCTATCCCTAACTACAGGTTTGAAATAAGGGTTCAAAATTTCTATGAAAAATAATGTAAAATAGACATTTTGACTTGAAACTTCGTAGATTAGAACCCTGTAGTATCGAAACGGAGTTCCAGAAGTCAAACCTATAACCGTAATTCACGTAGAAACGGCTGATCGAATTTTGATGAAATTAAAATATAGAAATTTTTTACCCTAATTAAAGTTTCTCTAAAGATTTTCTTGAATGTTCACACGGACGAAGTCGCGGGCGGAAGTTAGTCGTATATAAAACTAATTCTTTTATGAAATTCAATGCAGCTAATGAACACTAATCCAATTAAAGTAAAGCTATTAATTAACTGTATCTACATGACAGCAAGTAAACTTTAAATAAATGAATAAATTACAAATTGTTAACAGATAAGAAATAAATGCATGAATTTTAATTGAATAACAATCATGTAAAATCCGATTTGATTACCTACTGAAAAGAACCTATTGTTTTTATAATTTCATAATAAAAATGAATTTGTGTTGAAAAAATCTGTTGATGAAAGTACAAAAAAGCTTTTTACACCCACTAGATTGGATGCTGAGTTCAAATTAAATATTACGCCCTGATTTTTTAAAATAAACTTTTTTATTTCTATTTAAGATTATGATAATATGTTTATATTTTCTTTGGCATCTAAATAATAGTATATTTACTGACAATATTATAAGCAAATTGGAAAAAGAAGCCTTTCTTGTCATGATTTATATATTTTACTGTTACGTAAACATGTTACTGTTTTGAGGCAATAAATATCATTTCATTGTTTGTAATGCCTAATATCAAATATTTATTGAGTATCTATTCTCGATATTGGACTATGTTTATAAAAAACGTCTGATATAAAAAGCTGCTGAGTATTATCACAGAATATACAAGGTGTTACAAAAGTACCCCTAATGCCGAATATGGTAGATAGGGACCATTAAACCGAACAACTTTTACTATGGGACCAACTCTGAAATCGCGAAAAAATCACATTTTACATACACATACATTTTGATATTTTCGTAATTAATTTTTGTATGAAACAGCTGATTTTTTTTTCGCGATTTCAAAGTTGGTCCCATATTAAAAGTTGTTCAGTTTGATGGTCCCTATCTACCATATTCGGCATTAGGGGTACTTTTGTAACACGTTGTATACATAATCACAGTATTATCACAGAATAATAAAACGGGTTATTACATTATACGCATTTCAATGTCAATGTAACAATTTAACGACTTGAGTGGTGCAGAGGTCAAAATGCCGGTCTACCACGCAAGAGGTCCGGGTATGATTCCCGCCCGGGCAGAAATTTAAATGATGAATTTTAATTTCTGTGATGGATCTGAAAAACATTATATACTAAGAAAAGATCTAAGTTATTAAAAAAAACTTATAGACTTCCCCCTTACTAATAAATATAGTAGGTATAGTAGATGTATAGTTTTGTCCCTTTGTTTTTAATGTCAAACTTAAATAGTTTGACAGAGAGTCACCATTGTGTAACTATACATCTGCTATACAATCTTTATTAGTAATCAATTAACACAGTAATCAATTAGCACAGTTTCAAACTAATTATAGTTACTTAACTCACCTTAAAAAGAAAATTGAAACTGCAACTGCAAGCAAAAACCTTCCTATAAAAGTTTTACAGTTTTTATACCCTTTTCTTTGCCGTTTACACTTTATACAATAAACAGCATGCTGTAACTATAATTTATGAAGTTTATTGCGCAATAAAAATTTTAAACGACTTGGCTTTCCACAAGCGGAACTGAAAGTCGTTTCGGCGCTACAATCTGTACAACTTCCACTCCGCGATCATAGATGGCGTTAGAAGTAACAAAAGTTCAGCTGAGTGAAGTAGAATAAGAAAATTTGTAACTTGTTTCATCGTCATGAAAATGCTCTTACTGTTATCGATAGCTCGTCGAATCTGGCTTATAATCGTGTTAAGTAAGGTCCTGGGCTTTCTCTCCATTTTCATCGATTCTCAGATGAAAAAAAAAAATCTTTTAGGTAATTAGTATCTTTTCAGAGACATACCTAGAAATTCGGATTGCATTTGATGCAGTATCTACGTACGTAAGCTGAATCACAAAAACTAAATAGATTTTGGTGCTGGGCGCCCGTCCTCTTAATGCGAGACTAAACTTGATAGATACTTCTGATTTAAGCTACGTATCTCTCGTGAATTCTGACTAAAGCCACAGAGTAAATAATAGTAGCGTCTAATAAAGCTCTTAACTGAATTTGTATTATAAATTGGCAACATTTTGAATCAGCTATTTAGACGATAATATGTAAGTATTGGTTTTGATTTTTATTATATTGATGTACCTATTGTATAAAAGAATGAGATTAGATTAGCTAATTCTTTATTTTAACACCAAGACATTTTCTTTGTGTCAATGGCGGTCTTATCGCTAAAAGCGATTTCTTCCAGACAAAGGTGGCAAAGTTTTTGAAATATTTTCGCACTAGTAAATAGTTAAATATATAAAGATATAAAACAATTTATTGTCCTACAAAAGCTGCGATCATTCGCCACTTTATGATCTAAAAAAACAGCCTTTGGGATGTTTTGGCACGGATATGACTCCGTACATATTTTAAATGGAAGGACCGACATATAAAACGGACGCCTCTCGGACTTTCTTTTAGTCAAATGAGGCATAATAAAATAATGGCACGAAAAAAGGTTCCTCGAAAAAGTTATGAAAGGGAGATCCAAAAGTTTAGTAGCGTCCGCCCCTTTTACATTTTATACATTCTACTCTGGTGGGCCGCCTTATTATTTATGTTACATTTTCCTCTGACCGCAGCTCGACTGCGGTGCTGTTTTTAATTAATGCTACTCACTCCCTACCTTCCTATAGTGTTACAACAATTATTTTGCCAACCTCATTAAGAAGTTTAACGGCGGGAAGAAAAATATTCACTGTAAAGTTTCCACTTTGCACGTTTCCCTATAGCTTTGTTGTCGACGTCAGTTCCTTTGTGTTTTTCTGATCCGGCCTCAACAAGTTGCCCGGGTTTGTTTATTCGATACTCCCTATCAATTTATATTCCATCGGATACTCTGTTTTATAATACAAAAGAAATGATTACGTTGGGCTTCTGGTCAACTTTTGTTACAATTTTCATCAAAAAGGTTTTCTTTGAAATTAATATCGGAACCGTGAAGTTTGCCAAATTGTTTGTTTATCACATCAACAATTTACACAACTTTCTTTAATTAAGCGCATAGGGAGTTTATGTTAATGTAGGTTGTATAAATTGACTGTTTGAAGTTTTTATGTAAATCTGTTAATGGTTTTCTCAGTTAATTACAGCACCAAGTGTAGGTACTGTATACATACCGGTTTTAGTTGCAGACCAATAGTGGTTGGGGATTTTTAAGTATTATTCATGTTTAGTTAGGCACATAATACATAATAGTACTAAGTTTAAGTCATTGTTCCATAGTATATTGACTATATTCTATACCCGATAGATCAGTGGTTCCTTACATTTTCAATATTGTTACCCATATGACCTATGTAAGGAAACAGATTTTATTCCCAATTTGGAGGGGGTCATTTTTTATACTATCTATTCATTCATTCGTACTAAGTACCAACTCCGTTACCCCCCATAAAATAGCTGTTTTACCCTCGCGGGGGTAATTACCCCCAGGTTCGGAACCAATGCGATAGATAAATGCACTGCAAAACTGCATTCAATTTTGCTTCCATATCGTATGTAAGCGTTGTCATCGTTATCTTTATTGACATACATTAACGCTTTACTGCTTAATAAAATATGTAACAAGCGGTGATTCGTAACGTACCAGATCGTTAGCGGTACCCGTTATTTTTCATAGCTCGTCCATCATGTATAATCGCATCGCATCGGACCGGACTCGATCGTTATTCGATTTGGGTGCGAACAACGTAACTTATTTTAGGAGTATTTTGTTGTATATTTAGTAAATATAGTATACTTCAACTATTATTATTGTTATCTTAATCTAAAGTTGTGATCAATTTTGTTATTAATTATAAAGATATAATTATCAGATGTAGCATATATTGGAGTAGCAATACGATAGAGACGGCTATGCTTCTGCGCATTAAATTTCACCGCTTAATAACTGTGCCGAGGCCTGTAACAGTCAATACTCTACAATACTATAAATTAAACTTGATGTGCTGTCGAAAGGTACGGGAATATCTGACGGAAATTAACAAGAAAACTTAGCTGTTAAAAAAATATAATTTTAATACAAATAATTAGTGGAATGGGTGAACTAAGTTTAGTTTGGGGTCATTAATAGCGTTTATTATTGCTCGTCCATCATGTTAATCGCAGCGGTCCGTGTGGGACGCCGCTATTCGGACTAGCGCGGCCACTTGGACGGCACGCTCCAGTTTGCTGACGTCACGGTGATGAATCATATGTCCGATTTTTCTGGATGGTTTTCTGCACCATAAGCACCTTGTCATGGAGTAGTTTTTATAGGTTTGTAACAACGACCTCTATAGTCGAGTGGCTAGCATGCTAAGTCTATTTTATCACTTTTTTATAATGTCTTGAGTTTGTGTAGTTTAAGATATTATCAATTTGATATCCAATTATATTGGTTTTAAGTATTTGACTAACCTTCAAAATCTTCCAATGCCATTAATTGTACTAAACTATCAGTTTTATTTCAAACATCATCAATTGATTCATGTCTTAAAGTGATTTAAAAGCTATTAAGGTTACAACATTAAATCCGGTTTTTGTGCCAGCTGCAGATAAGAAAATACATCCTTGTTCATTGCTTCCGTGATCTAGTCTAAGATCTAGTAGTAAGACCTTAAGTAAACAGCTTAAACAGCCCGAGACACGATCGAAGCTTAATTCAAACCATCCGTAATTTGTTCCACCATTAAGTCTGATAACAAGTTCGTGCAAGCAAATAGATTAACAGTAATTCTTTTACCATTTACCTTTTTTTTTTAGTTTAGACCTAGGTAATTTTAGTCATGAAATGTTTGATTTCTAAAATTTTCATCACCAATCCTTTATTTAGTCCCATACTAAGCAATACTTGTATACTATGGTTACTTAATAACAGAAGAAAATCAACATCCATGACTTGGGACATACCTATCCCACAATCAATTATGTTTTTACCAGGATTTGAACCCCCAGGTTCAACACCTGTTCGAGGCCTGTAACAGTCAATACTCTACAATACTATAAATTAAACTTGATGTGCTGTCGAAAGGTACGGGAATATCTGACGGAAATTAACAAGAAAACTTAGCTGTTAAAAAAATATAATTTTAATACAAATAATTAGTGGAATGGGTGAACTAAGTTTAGTTTGGGGTCATTAATAGCGTTTATTATTGCTCGTCCATCATGTTAATTCCTGCGTCAAGAACCACAGCTCCCAAGCTGTGGTTCTTGACGCAGGAACGATGCCTAAAGCAAAGCTACCATCAATGTTTAAAAAACGAAGGTTTCCCTTTGATACTCATTTTCATTAACGCTAATTACACTGTCGAGAAACTCTTTCCCGATCCACTCGATATTTCCTGTAGTACATACCTACTTACCTTAAGTATTTGAAATTAATAACCGGTGGTAGGCGAACATAAAATGTAGCACTTTCAATATAGCCAAGGACATCTTTAGCCAACGATATTAAATTGGCCAATATCTCAGACGATTGCGCCTCGCTCGCGTCACGTTTTCAATTAGTCTATTCAGAGAAGCTTCTCTCATAGAAATTCTATGGAAACGGTAAGGTTTGAGTGCCTATCTATTCATCCATAAGCTATAATCGTGATGATTATTACTCACTTTTCAATAGCCTGAAACGGATATAATACGAGATGCCGTTTGCCGTGCCAATACCAGCTCAATTGTTATTATGTTTAATAACCTTTTCAGACGGTTTTGTGTGTTCGATCGAATTGGAGCGAAACAAAATTAACATTGCCGCCTGGCGTTCGGCAGAGTAGAATAGCATCAGACAAATAGCCCTTCTAAAGGAAATTTTAACACCTCCGCTGACCATGTAATGGGCAGCAGAGTAGCGTTTTCCAATGTAAACGGTCCAATTTACGGTTTCCAATCCGCCTGTCAAACGTGGAGATTTCGTCTTGTTCTGTGCTCGATATCTGAAATAAAAACTAGTCTTACCAGTGGCGAGGGTGAAATGATGGCATAGGTAAGCTGTTCTACAAAAATGTTATAATCTGCATAGTGGATCGGTGGGGTAGGATTTTTAAAAGGTAAGCCTATGGTAATCGGTGTGTATGGACCCTTTGCCACTGAGTCTTACATTACTCAACATATATGCCGTCAACAGTCTGATCGCTTGTCTCCAAAGAGCGAACTATGATGTCTAACAGCTAGACTATTAAGCGGGCCGTGTTACTAATTAGTATAGAAACCTATCGGACATATAGTACGTGCTTGGTAGCATGTCCCAAGTTCCAGCACGATCGATTTCGAGTGCTCTCTGCACTCTGTTCCATCTTGTCGAGTATCTGGGAAACAATAAAGGAAGAAAAGGATTCTGACCTAAAGGTAAACAAAGGTGTAGGGCATGGATGCACAGACTTATTAAGACTAGGGGCCACTCGGGCAAATTATGAACTGATGGTGGGCCACCAGAAGTATAGGTAATTAAAGACAATGAAAAATTGATAATAATGTATTCAAATTGAAAAAGAATTTATTAATTTGAAGCGTGGCACTGCATAGTGCTTACAATCTTTTTTATATTTGGCTCAAATTTACTTGTAGCAACACGTAAAACTGCTTCCAAACTTTCATTTGCAAGGCGGTTTCGATTTTTTGTTTTATTATTATTTAGGATTGAAAAGGTTTGTTCACATATATAGGTAGAACCAAATAAGCTTGCACATTTCAGAGCGTTTATGCGCAACTCTTTGTACGTATTTTTATCAATGCAGCGGTAAAAGTTCAGCAAGTCTCCTTCGTTGAATTTGTTGCGTAAATCTTGGTCGTTCTGAATGTCGATAATTTCTAACTGCATTAACTCTGGCGCATTTTCAACTGAAATCGTGAAAGGATTGCTAAATATGTCCAACAGAGGTTTCACTGTTTTAAACTCCGAAAATCTGTCTTGAAAAGATTGAATCAAAATATCTAGCTTTTTTACATAACTGAAATTAATAGCAGTTTTTTTGAATTTTTCAGCCATTTTCTTATAATTCGGAAAATGATTGTAATTTCCAGAATTCAATTGCGATCTGAAAAGTGTCAGCTTGCATTGAAAGGATGATACATGTGCGTAGAGCTGGGATATCAGTTGATTTTTGCCTTGAAGCCGTGTGTTCAAGACATTCAAATGATTTGTAATGTCAACTAAAAAAGCCAAATCACACAACCAATCAGGACTTTTAAGTTCCGGGACGTCCCTTTGCTTTTCCGCCAGAAAAATATCAATTTCTTCTATTAAATTTAAAAATCGTTCCAGTGTCAATCCACGACTTAGCCACCTTACTTCTGTATAATACAGTAAATCTCCATGTTCGTATTCAATGTCATCAAGGAATTGTTTGAATTGCCTGTGATTGAGTCCTCGTGATTTTATGAAATTCACAGTCGAAACTACCACTTTCATGACATTTTCAAATTCAATTTTTTTAGAACAGAGGGCTTCTTGGTGTATAATGCAGTGAAACTGCATGAGATCTTCAGCGTTTAAGTTTTTTTCTTGCAAATGCTTTTTCAACAAAGTAACTAGCCCAGAATTGACACCAATCATCGAAGGAGCACCGTCAGTCGAAACTCCCGATAATTTCGATAAGTCCAAATCAGTTTTTGAACACTCGTCCAAAAGTACATTGAGTATATCAACTCCTCTGGTTTGACCTTTCAATGAACACATTCCTAATAACTCTTCGAAGACTTCAAAATCTTGAGTAACACCTCGTATGAATATAAGAAGTTGAGCTGTGGAACTAATATCAGTGGATTCGTCGAGTGCTAATGAAAAAAAATCAATTATCTTAGTTTTTTCATTTAATTGTTCCGCAATATTATCTGACAAAGACATAATTCGTCTTTGGATGGTCATACGATTCAGTTGAATTTTCTCAAACTTTTCTGCTGCTTCTGGACACATTTTCTTAGCGGCAATTTCTATGCATTCTTTTACAAAATCCCCATCATTGAAGGGGCGACTCCGCTTTGCTATCATTCGAGAAATTTCATAACTAACTTCTGTAGCTGTTTCTGTATCTTGAATGGGTTTTGTAAACATAGCTTGTTGACCAATAAGCTCCCGTTTTAAAGACAAAACTTTTTGCTTTCTTAATTCGCCTGTAAACTTCGTAAAAGTAGGATGCTGCGTTTCATAGTGCCTTTTTACATTATATTCCTTTGCAATCGCAACAGAATTCTTGCAAATTAAACAAACGACTTTGTTATGCGACCATACAAAAAAGTATTTCTCAGTCCAAATTTCTTGAAACTGCCGATTTTCATCTTTAACCTTACGTTTTTTACTAGTTCCTGGCATGTCCATGTTGCGTTTTAATCCTGACTAGGATTACCACAGCACCTAAAACCAATTACAGTTCCTAATTAATTACCAAAAATAATTGATAAAATATGTAGATAAAATTAATAACAGTTTTACTTACGATTTCACAACACAATTATACACGGCACTTGACGGGAAATCTACGTTGAATGTGGATCAAAATATATTATAATTATGACACCGGCTAGTCGAGTTAAAATCTACACTAGAACTAACGACACTTTACTCAAATTAAAACCGAACTGTCGGTCGCTGCGGTTAGCGTGGCTTTTATACCTCGCGCATAGAGTCGAAAACTGTCTGGAGAAATCTCGAAACCGACTCTGGAAGCTTCGTGTATCTACCTACGCGAGCTATCGGGAATTTGGGACTATTGCTATCTCGCTCGCTCGAACAGTATAACGCGGCGCGCTTCCTCAAGAAAACGAATTTAACCGAGATCAGCACGAACATTACCGACCGCTGTTACCGACGCATGCACGGCGCACCGATAAGATTGATAGAGCGCGCGCGCGAGATTCAAATTACTTTTCGAACATTTGTTATTGGTTTTATTCTGGAATAGAACTCAATATTTTCGAATGTACGAGAGTATTATTTTTGCTGTCGGCGGGCCACCAGTATTCGACCGGCGGGCCGCATGCGGCCCGCGGGCCGTAGTCTGTGCATCCCTGGTGTAGGGTAAAACCGGGATAGATGCCGCAGTGGGATAGATGCCTCATTTACAAAAAACCTAACTTCCCAGAGTCGCAACTAAGAATTAATAGTATAAGTAGGAGCCGCAGTCACCCCACACTAGAATTGCCCAGGGGCTGTCGTACGGTGTGGATGCGTTTCGCTCGTGCGTGCAATCATCTCCGCGGCTAACTTCACGAACACGTCAAAGATTTAAAGCTTAGTATTTGCCGTTGTATAACTTTTTAAGTAGTTATTAATTCCGTTATATTTTTTATTTCGTCAATGTACTGGTTCATTAAGTGTGCATCTGGATGTAAATAATTGCTCTTTTGTTTTTAATTTATTTAAAAACTACTTGGGCATCTCTCCCTATCACAAAGGATAGTTGCCCTGATTTTTCGAGGTATAGGTGCCCTTAGGGGCATCTATCCCTTCATACACCATATATGCCCATATATGGTGTCTATGCCCATATATGGTGTATATGCCCATATATGGTGTCAGTGTATATTTTCAAATGATTTTTAGGGAACTGTTATATTTTTTATGTATTTGCGTATATTTATATTTGGACTCTTTACTGATTGTAGCAGAATCATGCCACGAAAGTACAAAACAAGAATGAAACTACCAAAGAAAAAAGAGAACTGAAGAAAACAAAGAAAGAAACCACCAACAAAGAATAGACATAATAAGACAACAAAAATAAAACAAAAAAATAAACATTACTTTAGTGAAAACGATGATGAAGACCTAGCTGATTTGTGTGATAAATAAAATGATAATTATTTAAAGGTAAACCAGGGCCGAGCAATACTAAAAAGAAAATTATTTACAGTACAAACGTAAGAAAATTATTTACAAGACAATCCACCTAACTATGAAATTAAATAAAAGAAAACTAAAGGTTTGCCTTAAAGAATAATAAGAGAGATGGACAGGATAACTCTAAAGATAACTGCATAGAATGTTTTGATAACTATAAAAATATGAAGTCTAAATCCGATTGGTTTCAATGAGAATTAATATTTTTGTTGAATAAATGCTTTTAAATTTTAATTTAAAAAAAGCATGATAATGCCTGTTGAAACTTTATAATTAATATTTTATAATAACAATTATTATTAAGAATTAATATGTTTGTTGAACAAAAATTATGATTATTTGTGTCATATTGGTATTATTTTATAACGATAATAATTAAAACATTTAAAAAAATGCAAAATGTTTTTCGTAATTTGACCCATATTTTTTGGGAGACAATTGTTGTTTCAAGAGTAGAACATTTTTTTGTTTACGCAGTATAAAGGTCATCTATCCCGCACTGCTGGCAACTATCCTTCATAGTATTTTCACGGTGGGGCAACTATCCATACAGGTAGGCATCTATCCTCAAAAAAAGGGGTCCACAAAAAGCTAAATTATGCTAAATCTGTAATTGATAGGTCATAAAAAAATAATTATAATTCCACATAAATGATTAAGCTAGCCTACATTCATAGAAATTATTGATATTAATGAATATTTTTTAAATGAGGAGACTTTTTTAAAAAGTGGGGCATCTATCCCGGTTTTACCCTAACGTACTTTTGGAACACACAGCATTTTAGAGCTCCAGAAAAGTTCAACATAATCTTTATCTCGTATGCATTTAGTATCTTTTTCCATTCTTCCATTCCATTATTCCGAGTAAGTGGTTGATGTTGAAAGAGAACATTTAATTATACTAAAAGCTTGTAATCAGCGCACAAATCAGTGCTTCAACTCAAAAAATATCTCTACCCTCACGATCTTCGAAAAGGTTAAAGACTTCGGTTTTATTAAGCTCCCATATAAATTTAAAACCTTTGCACTCAAACGGTAATGGAACGGAATACGGTTTTATTACCGTGGTGTCATTACAGTGGCGTAGTAAAGTGGTAAAGAATGTTTAATACAGCTGTGTAGTGGAGGTGCTCCCAGAGTACTCTCGCTAACGTCACAACTCAACACAACACTGCGCTCCTTAAATCGCGAGGTCCAAAGAGTGCTCCGCATCCGTCCTCACTCTTTACGCTCTTTACTAAGAAGTGCATTTACTCTACCCAGTGTTATATGGTTGCGACTGTTGCAGCTTTTATTAGATTTTCACGAAGTTTAATACCAACTAGATAGGAGAACAGCTGATCTTAGGGTTGGAGAAGTGACTGTAGCTTCTAAATACCCTCTGTTTTACATATTTTAACCGACTTCAAAAAAAGGAGGAGGTTATCAAGTAGACGGTTTTTTTATTTTTTTATGTATGTTTTAACATAACTTCACCAGTTGTTAACCGATTTCAATTATTCTTTTTTTATTTGAAAGAACACAGTTCCTGTGTAGTGCCATAAAAAAATTACAGAGATCTGGCTAGAAGTTTTTTCATAATCCTGAAAAATAACAATTATTTGGCTTACCATCGCACGAGTTTTTGCGGATTTTCAGGTATAACTTCTTTGTTTATGAACCGATTTCGATGATTCTTTTTTTGTTTGAAAGGGTATACCTCAAGAGTGGTTACATTTTAATTTCATTGGTATTGGACCTTGGACTTCGAAGATACATAGGGAACTCCTCAAAGTCAAATAGGATAATGTATAGTGGTTGAGATATTTGTAGGTTTATGACAATCCAAAACAAACCGGGCTATGGTCTGCGACGTTTAGGACTAGACTTGGACTACGAAGTATGAAGGCACAACGTCCTTAAAAACAAACAGCGTGAATTTGGAAATTGAGTTATGGGCGTTGTACCATAGAAAATATTATATGAAGTTAAAAAATATTTACACGCTTACATACCTTATCACAAATACTATATAAAATTAAAAAATATTTACACGCGTACATACCTACCACTAAAAAGTTGAAAATAAAAAAGCTTTTTTAAAAAAAAAAAAACCTCCTTCAAAAAACCTGAAAACAAAAACAAAAACTACTTTAAAATTAAATGCCTTTAAAAAGCAAGAAATAATATTCAAATTATTAGTTACGCATATCCTATTATATGGAGGTTTTTTTTAAAGCTTTTTTAATGAACAAGATATTTTATATTACTGGTCAATAGTGTATCGGCTAAGCACGCTAGGAGTTATTTATTCTGTTTCTAAGATTTTTATCAAGTAACTACACACTATTTACCTTATCTAACTGCCTAAAAATAGCGATGACTTTATCTTTCTATACTTTGATTTTGCTTTCTGCAATTACCCATTTGAGATGACTTTAATGTTTTGATTTCATTACGAAACTATAAAGTTTCAGTCTCATATTTAGTATTTGAAATTTGTAGCCATCTTCAGCTGATATGTATGTATAGCTTTGATGAATATGAATCCTATTTTGTCGGTCAAGTTTCAAGTGGATCCAATTGAGATCCAGTAATTACAGGACGCTGCACTTTGGGACGGGCTCTTTAATTAACATTCTGAAATACTAGCCGTTTAAATTAGCCTAGTATAGTGGTTGCCAATTTAATAAACGTTGGTGAATTTCAAGACGATTGTAAGCTTTTATGAAAGCAAATTGAGAAATAGTTGCTATCTTGCTTTATCTCTCCGGTTACTTTAAATTACTTTAGCTATTCTTTTGAATATGTGTGAATGGTTTTTAACACCATTTATCATTGAAATAAATGATCCAGAGGGTAACTCTATGTAGTAATTATTTAAAAAAATTAACCAAAGAACATTAACATACGTGGAGCAGAAGGCCGGATTAAGTTTTTGGCTCCCATTTGCAGAAATTTGGGTTTAAGTTATTACGAACTCTGAAAAATTCTCTTCATTAACTGGAATTCATTACATGTCGATATCGGTTTTAGAGGCATCATCATTTTAATTTTTTATTTGACGTATTATTAACTAGGATAATATTCAATCTTCCTCTTTCAGGTAATAAATACGCTTCGGTATACCATTGTACTTCACTATTGTATTATGCACATGTTTGGATCAACATGTTTGAAAGCCTTTTAACAAAATAGGTACATTAGTTTCATAAAGGGGTTTCATTTTCTCTGTTGGTTATACTATACCTATTTTCATGGAATTATTAAATGTATAACCTATGGCACATTGTAGGAAAAGTAACTTGTTTTGTAATAAATTATTGTTGATGAAACGACTACTTCTCGGCTTTAATTCAATTGTATTCCATTTGAAAAGGTGTCCGATTAGGAAAACATTTTCAGATTCTCATAGAAAGTATCAATATCGAAGGTTTTTCTTTAAATATAGATGTAAAGACAGACAGGGGTCTATCTACTTTATCTAAGAAACAAATGCCACCTTTTATTAGTTAATGATGGCTCTAGGTTATTCACGTATAAGCCAATTATAGCTTAACCCGTATCTTAGATGTGGTTAAAGAGGGTCGTATCGCGAGCACAGACAGACGAGGGTTGGCATGTGTCCATCTGATGATATTGTCACTACTCTGGTTATTCACCCACAATACCGACACTATTTATTTACTTCTAAAAAGCTTTACTAGAACGAAAAAATGCTAAAAGTTGCCTGACCTTCATTTGTTTTTCTCTTTGAAATGTTTAATTGCATTCTTTTGTTTTCAGGTAAGTGGATACCTCATTATTATTCCTTGCACGAAAAGGAGCTCCCGTTGTTGCTGTAAGTAAGTAATAATACTGTTTTGTTTATGAAGTGCAAATTATGAAATATTGTGAAAAACAATTTTTTTCTGCCTTTATGATAAAATTATAAAAGCACAGAATAGATATTGATAAAAGCAGACAAACAAACTGAAAAAAATTGTATTATTGAATGCCTTATTTTACGGTTGATTCTTTAAATAAACTTGTTACCAAAATAATGAAATTATTGTACCAATTCCTACTAAAGAAAATTGGTCAACATTTTGTTTTATTGAACAATGGTTAGGGAGATTCATTCAGTTCATTCATCCAACACTCATCAAACTTCGTATGAATATAAAATATTCATTTAACATTAAACTGTAAGTCGGTAATGCTTTACGTGCCAACTTTTGAAATTATCACTCGTGTTTCACCACTAATCTGTTTCTAGATAGAATCCCTCTAAATGGGATTTTTTTCATAAAGGCGTAATTCGGCGACTGTCCAAGAGCCATGAGGCAGGGACGCAAAAGCTTGAGGCACACCATTACAGTAATGCGCAGCTGAAACTTGACTGATTACTGCCCTACTGGGATGGATCCCTCCTAGGGTTACCATACGGAATCGTCCGGACATGTCCGGAGTTTTGAGCTCGATCTTTGAGGGTTTTTTAATTGGTCCGGATTTTAAGTTTAGATGTAAGATCTATGGAAAGATAATCTGCTTTCTTTTGTCTATTTTGTGTCTGAATGTTCCAAACATTTTTAAATGCTCAGCCTATTGTCCGCACTTTTTAAATTACGATATGGTAACCCTGATTCCACCTCTGGCGAACATCGCGACGCGTTAAGCGGACATTAGACGCATTAGCGGGATCTCCTTATCCGTGTAATCGATTTTTTAGAGCTACATCGATATCGTGTGAGACGAATGGGCGCGAGTTACTCTCGATTTAAAGCGATTTCCCGAATTCCCTGGTAAATGTGACGGCAATTTCGGAACACGACGATGATGCGCGTTATTCACATTGCCTCTAAAGCATTTAGCAACTGTAATGGAACCGATAAGTTAAGTACTAAAAAGCGAACATTACGCGCTAAATTCTAGTCATTTCTAGTTGATAAGTTATTGATAGTGTTCTTTATATTTTTCATAAATTGTCTATGTCTATTTGCATCCAAGATGCCGATGCTGCTATAAGGTCACGAGTCTAAGTAGGTCGAATGTATTGCGATTTCCAAATGAATTTATTCAAACATTAAATTGCATATTCGTGACATTCACGCATTCCATCCTCTATGAGAGGCCTCTTCAAAAATGCACAGTATTGCAAAACTGCTTGGCGTGCCACAAATAAAGCTATAGAATACTTGCGATATTTCGTTATTTTACACAGCTATGTCGTTAATTGAGATTAAATGTATACTATGTCCTTGCTATATATTTACGTAATAGTCCTTGTAACCACGGACGAACTCAGTTTAAGGTTATTTATAAGAATTTATTTTTCTCATCTTATTTAAATTTATATTGATCCATATATAGATATTCGTAATGCTATTTAATTCGCATATGTTGGAATTGTAACAGATTCGCTCGGTATGTTACAGTCTCATAACGTTTATCTTCACATTATTTAAGACAGTACAGTACTTTATTAACATATAGAATTACAGAATTTGAAATTGTAATATGTAATATATCACCCCAATTATTTGAGTCGGTAAACACTAGCACTATTTCTCGCAACATTAGCATATTCAAATTAGAGCATCAAGTTAATTTGCCGTGGATCTTGAATTACCACAGAAATTATATAAATTTTCCTGTCACTACGGATGCAATTTACATTAATTATTATTTGAATATTCAACAGTGCTCTTGCCAATTGAAACAATGAGCTACCAATTCTCTTTAGGGCTTGACGTTCATATTAAGCGAAAGCTTCCCTAGCTTCGTTTCAGGTTCGTTGCAGGCCGTTCATTGTTTTCCTGGCAGTTCTGTTGTTTGAAGTTTTATCATCCTACTATAAAATCGTACTCGTTTAGTAATAATTTTTATTCTCAAAGAAAGTTTACTAACAATAGTTATGGTAGGTAGTAAAGTTACTTTAAATGAGCTACTTACGAAAAGGAGATAAGGTTAGCGTTTTGTCAAAAATATTTTGGTGACGCATGCATTGCGTTTTCTTGTGAAATTAGCCTTTTCCAAATGTCCACTTCGATAAAATACCAAACACTGCCCGAGCATGTCTTTACCATAGTTTTGTTAGTTAACCTAACCCTGCTTAAAGTATTCTTGAAAGTTGTTACATTATTACCCCCAACAGAAGTATTTGCAATTATATTCAATTATGTGCAGAAATCACACACATTTGAATAATTCTGCTTCTTTATGGCTCAAGCACTAAGCTTTGTTCGCTGTTGTAGGTGTATAGAATAATCCTATTATCCAAGCGGATCGCATAGCGCTTAGCCACTTAGCTTTGTATGCTTATTGAATAGTCCACGGACGCACGCTCAGCTCATATTTGATGCAGTCACGTCAGAAGGTAATTATAATTAAAACTGCTTGTTCATTGACAACGCCGCGAGTGGCACGATTCGATCGAGGTCATGCCGCCCATTGTTTATTGTAATGCCGTGCCATTATTATACCAGCCAATAATTTGACATTGTTGTAATTAACTGCTTTCAGTATGAACGCGAATGGTTCGAGAATTCGAGATAATGTAAAATCTGTTGTTTAGGCACAGTCGCTTGATATTGGATCTTGATTGATGGATTGGTCTGACACGTTACGATGTGTATCAGGAACAATAGGTTAATTCAGGAATAGATATAGCTGCAAATTATGACACGGAAAGATTGTTTGATTATTATTGAGTCTTACAGCAGAGCTTGTGGAATTCCATAGAAGGTTCCACACCAATATTTTCTTATTTTCATATAAAGATAAAGTATAAACAATCATCTGTGATGACCTCCGTGGTCGAGTAGTTGTACGCCGGTTTTCAAGGTGTCGCTATCTCTGAGGTCCCGGGTTCGATCCCCGGCTGGGTCTATTTAGAAAACTATTTTTTCTATATTGGCTCAGGCCTGGGTGTTTGTAGTTCCACCGTTGTCGATTTTCATAACACAAGTGGTAAAGCTACTTACTTTGGGATAACTGCAATGTTTGTAATGTAGTCTAATATTTATTTATTATTATTTATTTTTTATTTATCTACCAATGCACGATGATTGTGTAAAGCTCAAATATGGCTCCAACCAAATCATTTATTATTTTGCGTTAAATTTTAAAATATGTGATACGTCTTTTAAGTAATGATTATGATCTTAGTTGACAAGCATTTTGAAAAGTAACACAATCCATATGCTTGGCATAATTATTCTGTAGTTACGGCAACACCTAATGGTATATTTATAGAGTTGTCTCAAAAACTTCCACAAAACAGCGGGGCTTGCCACCCGCTCACAAAGTTCCCTCACTATAAAGACTAGTCATGTAAGGAAATTGACTTTTTGTGGATCTCAGCAGGCCTTTGATTAATTACGCCGAGTGCCTGCTTTTCTGTGCCGAATAAAAATGTTGCCCCATTCAAAAAATGCATTGTTTCATGAATCTATTGTTGTTGTTGTTATTGTCAATGCGAAACGCTCAATCATCATATCCGACTTTAAATCATAGAGTTTTTAGTTTCTGCTTTTACTGTAGTTATTTTGTGAAATTAGGATATTTTTCGAAGGGTATTGCTGACTCATTGAAAGGTTGGTTGTGGGTGGTAGGGTGAACTATATCTTCCTTTTTATTTAACACTATAGCGAACGTTTACTGCTTATGTTATTTTAACAAAATATTATTGATTTTCAGTAATTTAGTAACGTGCATGAATTCATCTACGTACACGCTATAAGTAAAATGTGTTTGTATCCCGTACGTTAGTTCTTTGTGCAATATCTATGAGTTTTCATGGAGCAATTCGGTATACTGTCGATCCATACTATGCATTATTCCTGAACGCATAGTGGAAGTGCAGCAGTTTTGTTTTATTCTGTCATCATTGTTAGGCTTTGCGTTAGTTTCCACGCGGTGCTTAATTTATATAGCTTCCATAACCCGTCTATTTTGTGAAACTAGTTTGGTTTTAGTACTATATGAAATCACAATGAAAATATATGTTCCTATAGGCCGCGCTAACCATGATTAGAATAATCTAACGAGATTGTTACATATTATGTAATAATATGTAACCCAGCATTGGGTGTCGTGCGGCTGATATGATATGATAATAATCTCGTTGGATTATTAGCGTTCTCAACTTGATGAATGTTAACCTCTATAAACCAATGACATATTGCGATAAACTTGATTAAATTAGGGAATAATTGGTGAATTTTAATAGAATCAATCTTATAGACAGCTCTAGTCTATAAGATGTATGGAATGTATGCTGTCTTGTCTATGTATACTAGAATACGAAAACCGGGCGAGATCTGTAAACACACACCCTGCATCAAATTCTGACGACTCTCAGTCACATAACATTCACAATACTACTCTATCGCATTTGGTGGTACAAATAAAAAATATAAAAATTGTAGGTGTACCTACTTCTCTCGAATCGAAAGAAGCTATCACCATTGAACTCAATGCTTCTTATGAAATTATTATAATAATATTTTTTTAAATTTAGATTTTTCGCATTCACAATGCTATTTTTATATTAAGATAAATAATATTAGAAAAAATACTAGAAAAAATCGACTCACCCGTAGCATCCCGTCTGAGGTGCTACGGGTGAGTCGATTTTTTCTAGTATTTTTTCTAATTTTTTTCTAATATTATTTATCTTATTATAATAATAGTTTACGATAAGTATTAAAATTATATTCCAAATCGATCTTGCACGGTTTCTGATTAGTTTTTAAAATGAAAAGAAAGCGTAGCCATTTCTATTATTATTTAATCGTGATTATAAAGGTCTTAGATACGTCTATTTATTTAGCAATTTAAATAGACTATTGACTATTCAGTGGAATCACAAAATACAATTTTAGAATATCTTTAACTAGCTTTTCGACATTTATGAAAAATTACGTTGTTCGGATTTACCGGAGTTTTGATCTAGGGGTGCGATAAATAGAATGTTAATATATACCGCTAACTAAACTGAGTTGATTAGGAACCTGATTTCAACTTGAATATTACAAAGCTTTGCAAAGCGTTGTAGGAAGGTTTGTGGTTTCGCCACCCGTTATTTCGTATGCATAGAGACGTTACATGTTTACTTCATAATTCACACCCTTTCAATTCCTGGATTAGGGCAGCCTGCCGCACGGCGCACTAGACACGTGCATGCATTCTGAATGACGTCGTGCCGTGCAGTTTATCGGATTCCTATCCGACGCGTTTTTCACATAGTCCTGTTCAACCTACATGGATTTAACGCAGTTGTTGCCGGAATTCTAACGTTTCTCACCAAAAGGCAGTAAAACTTCAAAAAATTTCAACTGAACCGTACGAATTTTTTTTTGGATATGTTCTCTTTTGTTTTAACAGTTACAAGTATAACGCACCGAATAATTAAATTGTTCATATGATAGTTATAGTTATTCAGCAGTTTTTTTAAACGTAAATCTTTGACTTGTTTACATTTTTAATACAAAGGTACACAATAAGTTAGAAGGATATTTTTCCTCTGTTGGATTGGATTGTTGTAGAGACAAAACATGTTTTATAAAATTTCCATCGGCAGGTGATATCATCTCGTATCTTTGATTATAAATTCATAACGACACGGACGTCATGCATGGTACCAATTACTTAGTCTACATGTAAAGACAATACAATACACGATACGATAAAATACTTATGGTTAACCACACAATGCTAAAAATCTAAACGTCCGAAAATATGGCTTTGTTTTAAACAGACATGCCCAAACACAAATACAAATTATGAATCATATCGTGCCTGTTTAGTCGTGTATTGATCAATATATTATTTTAATTACAATTAACAATAGGTATTATGACTGCAATATTTCTAATCATTCTCTTTAGATTGCCGGAAGTGTGGGGTAAATTGATTGTAACCGGATATTTTGATGGAAGCCATACGCTGCGGGCTATTCTGTATTATAACTTGTGTAACAATATCGTGTTTCAGATAGCCAAACCAAGGAACTTCTGTGATAAAAATGTAATTATTATTCTCAGTTTTATCGCCTTTCGTAAACAATATAAAATGCTTGTAGATAACTAAATTGATCTCACAACTGGTCATGATAGTCACAGTATTATAAAGTATTAAGACTGTGTGATAGTTGACCCTAAGAAAAGTAGAAACTGCTGTTTAAAAATATGAGTTGCAAACAAAAGACGAGCGGCGCCACTTGCGCTTTTCGCGACAAAAGGCTTTTCCCCATTCTCATCTCGGAGGCTAACAGCTCAGAGCCCTGGCCGGAGCAATCAGCGGCACATAATTACGTGTTCATTAGTGCCACCGGGGCGACACGCCACATCGCGTGACAACCAACGAAGGCACATCCACGTCTTGTGCTTGTTACCAAATAATTGTATACGCGGTGCGGAGGTGTGATATGCCAGGTTACATAGGGCTGCAAAAAAAGATAAAACTAGGTGGAGGTCAGTGTGTAGGGAATCAGTTTGGGACACCTTCGATAAATAATTCCTCGATCACACATTATGTAGTTGGTTTTCATAATCTCTACCAGCAAGTGTCTAACTAAACTACACAAAAATTAACACTATATCAGAGATTTTAAATTTACTCATTCTTAAAACGTTTTATCGATGCTCATACAACTGGCAATGCGTGACCGTCGTCGTGCGGCTGATAAGATGATGGGGATGACACATTTAAGTATTTGAAATTTAGTAATCAAAAATAACGGAAAGCATTCTTTATACTAAGAGCAAAATAGAATATCTTCATACGAAAAAATAAAATATTAGCTTAATTACTAATCAGAAAAACGTTTTCATTAAAAAATAACCTGCCTGAGTGCTTTTCTAAAGCAATTTTCTTCTTATCACACCGGTTACCTGGTTCCAATGTTTTCACAGCCCTGCAACGAAGGGGGCTAATTCGTCAAGTTGATTGTTTCAGTGAACACTATAGGGGCGTAATGCGTTATCGTTTGGTGGTACCCAGGTACCGGTGGTTTCTATACTGTAATGTTTTGGCGTTAATGATAATGAACTTTAGTCAAGCCTCTAAGACAAGAAAAGTAAGGTCACTTAGGTACCGGTAAATAAAATAAGTAATAAAAGCATCAAGCGAATCAAAAGTAACTGCTAATTCCAAAATATTGCATTATCTAGGAGTACATCAGCGATCGATTGACAATAAATCAAAGTCAAGTTAAAGAAACTTTTTGTACTGTCTGTGATTATAAAATGATTTTACCTATCTATATATCTATGAAGGATCTATCAAAGAAAACATGATAATGTTAATTCAGGTAACATAAAAGTCTAGCGTCATTACACAACTGAAATGTTGTTCCAGAAAGTTCTAATGTAGCCCTAAGGAGTTCATCCCTCGTCATATAACATACGTAAGTATTATTTTAGCGTCCCCACTGAACGGGACAAATGGAAAATGTCTTAGAAGTTCCCGACTTCGACCCAGAGAACTGTAAGTTTCACCTTACTCTGGAATATATTTACGAAGAGCAAAAACTGACGACGTATTTTTCCGAGATGAGTTATATCACAACTTTTCTGCCTACTAAACGACTTTCAAGGTTAGGCCGGTTATCATTGTTCATTATGTTGGTCCCTTATTCTGTTATTTTCACGCGTCGCTGAATATGATGTCGTTTCAAGTTCTAGTACCACAGAATAAATAACTGCTGGAACTAACGTCTAGACTTAATCAAGTTTTTATGGCTTTTGTCTACTTATAACGTTTTTGCATTAATCATCTCCTCTTTGTTTTCCTAATTATTTTCGTCTGTGATCACAATGTTCCATCATCAATAATTCTGGTTTCATTTTGTATTACTAGAAAAAAAGCAATAACTTGTTGTATATCCATTTATCCATTTAAACCAATAGAGGGTGTATGATGAGGCAGAATCCCTGAAATGAAACTAATAAAGCTCGTACAATATGTTTATTAGCTTATTGAACGGCCATATGCCTTTGTTGTCCGCAAATTGATTTCGTGCGCCTTTTTGATGCGATATTGGAAGGGTTTTGGGTATATTCTACTGCTCTTTTATTTAATAATGTGAACTAGTTTTTAGTAAAGTTGATATCGTTCAATAGAAACTGCTTTAAAATAATTGTGAGTTCAATAATAGTTCAATAAAATTTCAGCATTAATGAACATACACGAATGATAGTGAATTAAATTTTTCGGTAAAACATTCGTTACATTTTTTAACGTCAAAAAGTTGCAAACAAAAATAGGGACGTGCATGAAGTGAAGTAAAATTTTGTGCCAGGACTTCGTGGGATGAATCGGAAAAATCCTAACTTTATCACAATAAAGCAGCAAAAATCCTCGTAAAAGGCAACACACGCAGCTCCCAACTTCCAACTGGTAACAGAATTAAATTGCGTAACTTGGAATTCATATTTTTACGCGGCAGCTTCTCGCATATCATCATTATCAGGCGCAAAAGTTCGTTAGTCTGACGGCCCGGTAGGCACCATTACTTTGAGTTGGCTAGTTTCACCTTAAAGTTCGCTCATTAAAACTTGCCACGTGAAAGGAACAAAACATTCTTACCGCACGCCACTAAACCGACGAACTCATATAAATCATAACTTTAACTGCTCCATGCCTATACAGGGGTAAGCGCTTAGCTTACGATACTTGTTAGAGACTGCTATAAATTGTATCGATCGATATAGTGACAAAAAAAATGTCATGCCTTTACAATTAAATTTAATATTCGAGAGGACTTTCCTAATTAGGAGAGAATTTTACTAATTGAATTTGCTAAACGTCGGGAATTCTAAAAAACCAATAAATACAAACTAAATAATTCCAAAACAACACCTGAATTAATAATATACGCGCTGTAATCCGTAAAAAGTGTTTTATTTCTAATGAATTACGCTACTTTGACATAAGAAGTTTAACACTCGTGCTTAAGAACAATACTCAAACGACCCTTGCCTATGCGAACGCACTGCGTTGAAATAGAGTTATGTGATTGATTCGTTTTTTACGTGTCACGTGTTAGTTGTTTATAGTCTGTTAATAGTTCAATAAAGAGTTGGGTGAAGATTGTTTACTTAATATTTAATTAATATCAATTAAGAATAATAAAGTTGGGACGCTGTGCGTTCGCGGCCACTGTGAGGCTTCATAGTAATGTTTGTGAATACGGGTGTAAGCCTATTATTATGCACTCAAATTCCAATCATGTACTTTCATAATTGCGTATGAAATTATAGCGAAATTGCCTCACATAAAATTAATGTGTTTTATTAAAATCATAATGTTGGATTCCTGTCAAGTTGAACTTGACTACACCTGTTCTTCCTTAATAAATTCAATCATCTGGATTCAGTAGCGTATTAAAATACAGAGATGTAGAAGTAGAATCTTTATATTAAATGATACCATAGTATAGATACACGGATACTAAAAACAGAGTTGTTCTTGTTTTCTCCCTTTTCACCTTTTAGATGGATTCTTAGAAAAATACATCTCAAGTTACGTCAAACTTGTGATGTATTTTTCCAAGAATGCTATCCTCCTATCTACGTGACATCTATTTTGTTTTCGAAAGCTAATAATGTGGTGTACATCAAATTTGCCGGTTCGTACGTCCCTGTATTGCGGCAACCGGCTCGAATAATAAATGCCAGCATTATTTCGGAATTGCGGCTGAGGCGGCTTAAGGTGGGGATGCCATACGTCTCTAGAAAATGGGACAGGCTCTATGATCATCACATGTTATTATCGCCTCAGTAAAATTCGACATAAGACAGTCTTCATAGTCCATATATGTGAAAAAGGGAATATGACACAAAGTATTTAGAGAATGTTTAGTAGAATTTTATATGTATTTTTGTAAATGGGTGTAATTTGCCTGAATAAATGAAAATTCTATTCTATTCTATAGTAGCGTCATTCAACATTGTCATAGAATTGAAAACTCACACATATTTTTGCAAGACTAATTATAACTAACGACTATTACGAACTTAAAAAATAGAATAGATACTTTTAAAAACTTGCACACACAGGTAAAATATATGTACATATAGTTAATTTTCTCTGTAGCTAAATAATAATTATATGACTCGATTATTACAAATGAGTACTTCTTATTTAATTTCACTGATTTTATATCAGCCGACAATCTGACATCAACTTGCATTGCAGAATAATTAAAAGTTTGTTCTGCGGTTTCCTAAAACTGACTGTTTGCGCTTTTATATAGATGATTCAAAAGTGTTTAATTATTAAGTTTATTTGAATAAATAAGTTTTGACTTGACTTTAAATCGAAGAGGCTCGTTGCATGAATTAAAAACGTATCTAAATACGTGCAAGTATATAAATATGAAATTGTGCGCTAGTCGATCAGAAAAGAGTAAAAAAAGGAAACGGATACAATCCAATCGACGACGACAGCAAAGTGTTGCTGTAGTAAAAATTACAATAAAATCTAAAGCTTCCCATGCGCGTAATATGCGAAGCCTAAACACAGACGAAAGTAATCCATTTCTACTAATTAACTCAAAATGAAGTATCTCTGACGCGTTTATCATGTTTGTATTATAAAGGAATTCGTAGAATATTAATTATCTGGGGGTACGGTAGAGCCCCCGCGAAGACGACCAAACTAAATGAACTAAGGGCTTGTAGAGTTAGGGCGTGTAAAGTTAGAAGCTTTGTCTCTACATGAGGTTTGAAACTTTTTGACAGTGCGAGCCATATGGTCTCGTCTTGGCAACATTTTACATGAAAATGTTTTTGGCGGGATCACATAATGTTTCATGGAATTTAGAACAGTAGAAGTTACTTTAATAATGAAGTAGGTACTACGATGTAGGTATACCGATATAGGATAGTCCATTATTTGTTGTCTCTTTGAATAATGTGTTATCGTGACTTTGGGTGAATAAATGACTGTTGTTAGACTCAAATGATGAATGTGTAAGCGATGTCACGTTCACGTGAATTTGATATCTGATTTACATTAGGTATCTGTTTTTTTTGAACGGCAAAGACCGTTATCGTTTCTTGTGATTTCCACTTTTTAACGGCGGGGTTCTTATCGTAGAAAATCTGAAATTATGTCTTTTTACTGAACACTACACACTTTTTATTTACTTTCATTCCCAATTTTAAGCATAACCATAGCTATCTTTTAATAATATCGCTTTTCAATATTTTAAAAGTTTATTACCTTCTACGACTTACTTCTTATCTTATTCCTTACACTAAATCCCCTCAGTATTTCCAAAATTGAATTTCTCAAGATTTAGGTGTTGTATTCTTTTGTGTTTCATATCTGTCGGCTCCAGTCTCCTCGGGTTGTCCCTTAAGCGTCTCATTGTTTGTGGCAACACTAGCTGAGCCGGTCGGGGTTTGCGATTCTTCACATTTTTGCGGCGCCTTTGCCCGTCTCACGGAAATACTCTCGAAATTTCAGTCGCAGTCCCGCTAAAAAGGTACTCTTTGTGCACCACTAGGTTTTAAGCCGACTGTTTTGATATTCTCCTACAGGTGGTTCGGTACATTTTTATTTTAACTTTTAAGCATAGAAATTCTTGTGCGGCGACATAAAGAAGTTGCTCGGTTTCGTTGGGACCGTTTTTAGGTTACGGTTTTTGTAGCGTAAATAGGTAACGAGAATGTGGAGTGGAGTAGAAATGGCATTGTGTTTTGCTTTTACTGAGAAAATCTTCTGTTGCCGGAAAACCAACAATTTGAAATTAACCCTTCAACGCCCGGAAAATGAGACACAATAGATATTCCATTGTTATCCGGCCGCATGCGTCTGCTCGGGCATTAATTTTTTAGTAATTCCCTAATCCCATTGAATATTTTTTCCCCTTTTTATAGATAGTTGTTACCTATAGGTTCGATTTAGTGGGATGTTTATTATTGTTCTAAGCAGCAATTCTTCACCGAAATCCTTAAAGTCTAAGAAGTCTGCATGAGAAAAATACATAAGTGTTCGTTTTTTATTTAAAAACTTTTCTTTCATGTTACATTCTATGTTCGGGCAAGTTTCAAAGTCTCCAAAACTAGGGGGAGTAATGAAGTTGTATTAGAAGTGAGATGGAACAATAGGACTTTTGTTGTGGTTGTAGCTGGTATATTTTTTGTTGGGTAAAAATATGAAAACAATAGGTTTATTTTGCATAAGTCGGAAATAAAGTTCAATATGTATTGGAAATTTGGAAACCTCATTAATGGTAAAAAAGTTTAAAAACCTATAAACAAGACAGTATGTTTTTTGATGGCCATGCCAGTGGCTGTTGCCAGCGCTGTCTTTTGAACTGTTGTTTTATTAATCCTAGAGAAATATGTGACAAAAGAAGACCTCGATAAAGTCAGCAATGAGACGGTTCACAGCTTAAGTTGTACAATGGTAGGTTATAGTATAGTTGAGGAGTAGTACAAAACCCGAAAGGGGAATGATAGACCACGCTGTTTTGGCAGCGACTGCTCGATTTATGTGCGCAGACATCAACTGCACTCATAAACACTGCATGCTGAGGCGGTGATTCATGGCGGCTCGTGTTCGGGACTTACTAAGTTTATTTATGGCCTTGGTGAAGGCACTGATTTGTTTGACAAAAACAACTCGGTTTGACTCTGTTGGTCACTCAGTTGTTTTAGTGTATTATGAATGTACAAAAAATGGTTTGTATTAAAATGGTTTGTTGCATAGCTAATTTCAAGATAGATGGTTGAACTAGTTCTTTTTATTTCTGATGTTCATTTTCAATGTCCTCCCATAATTGCGAGAAGCGCGAAATCTGTATATTTTTTCTATCATAGTTTCCTCAATCGATTTCTTGAAACTATGATGAAATAAAAATAAAAAAGGACCAAGCAAATAAAAGCGAAATTAGCTAACAGATGCTAAACAAACAATTGACAGGAAAATTGAATATTGTCCCAAGATTAGAGATACATAGTTGAGAGGGAGGCGAGTACACTGGACTCGGTGCAACGGAGCGGAAATTCTTGAAGGCGGTCACCGGAAGGCGCACAGTTTGCTCAAGCCAAGCAACGGTGGTCAACGCTGGCGGCTAATTCACTGTGCTGCACCGTTTTAATGCAATCCAGTATAGTTAAGAGGAAACACCAGTCAAGTCAAAATCGGTCAAGTTTTGGAGAAGGAAACAGGGGACTATCAAACGTTAATTTTGTCAACTTTCTATAGGAATTTTTCAATTCTCTCGACCGTGGTGTTTCCTCTTAAACTTGAAATCTACGTTCCTATTTTTATATTCAATTGTTTTTAAGTATAGTGAATTGAGGGTGTAAAATTAAATGGTGCCTGAATAAATATGTTCACATCACGGAACATCTAAGAGTTCAGTGACACGTGGGATGGGATTCCAATCAAAGGCCAAGAAAGTCTAAAACGTAGCTTGCAAAATTCATAATTCGTACAATAACGTTTCATAAAGTACTTATAAAACAACTTTTATTAAATATTGTCATATTTTGTGTATCTGATTTAGTGCCGGTGCAGTAGCACTCTCACACCCTCACTGGTTGACTGGGAGATAATGCCTTATGCATTAAGTCCGCCATTTTCTGTATTCTTGTAAATAGCAATAACAATGAAATAAATGAATAACTTGAAGTTATTTACTATGGTCTCCAAGAATTATAGTTACAAAAAACTTGTACACCGATGCACTCAAGATACAGTGGCGGTCACATAATTGTACAGATTAAAATACGTCGTTTTCTACCGCAAGCTCTCTGAAGTTGCCGCAGATCACTGTTATTGTCAATTTAACCGCATTCTATTTGTATGTAGTGTATTTATAATTTTACCTAGTACCGTTTATAATTGGTAAATAGAACAATCACATTGTTATTCACTGTGTAATTTCAAAATCGCATTGTGCTGTTTTTTTTCGTTTTATATTCTTGTAGATTCCATTATCTAATTACTAAATAAAAACGTCCAAGAATAACAAGGGACTACTTGAAATTCAGTGCGGTTTACGATAAAAGAATTTGAAAATGTAAATTAAATTAAACATTTCAGTGAAGTTTTGAGAATTGTTTTTAAAAGCTGAGGTAAAACAGTTTGACTTTCAATCGAATTTTGTTTCAATTCTGTTTTGAACTGCTGGGTGAATTGAAACCACTACGCATTTAAAAAATTATTCAATTATTAAAATTTTCTTTCACATAAGATTAAATATATGATAGGTAGGTACATATAAGGCTGTTAGCTAAAAGGACTGCTTACTAATTTCCACTTCTAATAATTAGGCATTTATATCTTTTGTTGTTTAAACGCGGACCGCATTGGATATAGGGCTGTCAGCAAGAAAACAAAGCGAAAGACGTATAATATCCAAAAACAATAAGGTTTAACATGAAAGCAATTTCACCGCGTCACTAATGAGTTTGCTTTTAGATAATTAAAGGCGTCTTTAGTTTCATTCTTCACAAGCAAAATATCAGTAAAATAATGTTAACCCTTCAACGCCCGGAAAATGGGACACTATAGATATTCTTTTGTTATCCGGCCGCACGTTGATGAATTAAGCCTTAAAATCACGTTTGAGGTAATCTCAGTGTTTAGGGTTAACGATAGGATAAACTTATGTCTGGATTTGTCGGGACTTTTTGTTTTAAGTTTAATTTAAGACAATCGTGTGTCGTGGTCACGTAGTCACACGTAGTGGTCTACGTGTGGTCTACACGTAATGGTGGACGTGTAAATAGTTATGTTATTTTAAGTAAGCAGTCAATTCTTTAGGCATTTTGGGCTTCTCTCCTGTTTTTCTCTGACTCTTTGATTTTTTTGAACATTTTCATCAAAAAGAAAATTTCGAATGAATGAATACTTTATTGTTCACCATAATAAAAACTTACAAGGACAGTACCGAAAGTGGAACAATTGGTGGCCTTACCGCTGAAAAGCAATTTCTTCCAGGCAACCATTTATTCACATAATTATATAATACTTTTATCTAATATAATTATAATATAATATAATATAATATAGATAAACATAATATATATAACAAAAATATACCGTCGACTTGATACCCTCCTCCTTCTTTTGAAGTCGGTTAAAAATACGATATCTAGATAAATTATAATAAATATTGTTTCAACCAATAAAGGAAAGGAAAAAAATAAATACTATGACGATAATATAGATAATGGTCTTTAACTTGGCAAATCTTTTCAAATCTCGTTGAAACAAAAATTACCAAATGTCCAGTCTTTTTTGAATGTCCGGACTTTTATCATATATCTGGCCTTATGTCAGAAGTTTTGACATTATGATATGGTAACCGTAGTTGTCGATGGATTCAGGAAGACCGATTAATTAACTCCTATTGTTTGGCCCAACGGGAGGGTTCCCGTGGCCTATTGAGCGCAGTATTCTTGACTCTGTAGTCAGTGAACAATGCCTAATGCGTTTGTGACTCGAGTACCTATCTACTTATGTCTATTCATTTACCCATACCTAAGGGACTCATAGGCAGTCATTACACAGTCAATCCACATCAAGATTCGTAAATCGTGATCGGTGAGATTGATCCAGATTGACTGTGTAACGTGTTCGCGATCTGTCGATTTCATACAATCTGATTGATCACGATCTGGATTGGCTGTGTATTGGATTGGATTGCCATACATCGGTATTAGGGGACCATTATCTTGGATTTTTAATAAATTGTGTAATTTTTGTCGCATATAAAGTTGCCCAAACTTATATTGATAAACAGATAACTAAACGAATTTGTGAGTATCGGGAAACAATAAAGCTTAATTTATTTTTTAATTATTAAAACTGAATTGCAGTTTCAAATAGTAAAAGCTTACAAACCATAGAAATCATTTCGTAAAGGAAATAAATTAAGTTATTTTTGTTCAGTAATTTTCCATAAGAAATATAAATAAAACAATTACTCTGGGCACTACTAAGTTCCTTTTATTTCTTCTCACAATAAGATACCAACAGTTGGTGCGTTTTCCTCCACCGAGTTGTGTGTGGCGGGGCCTTAGTCACGTAATTGAGAGGAAATGGCACAGCGCCGGTCGGGATTACATTCGATCACGTGATCACGTACCGATGTAAACAGTTTACTGCTGACTCTTTCTCTAACTAACCTTTGTGTGAATCCGATTGCTGAGTTAATAGAATCCAATGAGTTCCTTCAATGAGTGATTAACATGTGTGCTTTCGTGTGGCGTGAGCAGAAAAAAAGTTTCTTAAACCTTATTTATGATATAATTGATTAAGTGATGCTCAGCGAAAAAGTTAATCATCCTTCGTAATTGATTTATTAAGTCACCTAAAATAATGTGAAAGTGAAATTTAAAGGGGCGTCACTTGAAACACTTCCAAAATCCAATGCGGCATACTTGAAAGATGTTTACTGATGGTGAAGCCATAAGTAAATTACTCCCAATTATGAAAATTGATAAGATTAATTTTCACGTGTACCTTCTAAATACGACGTCAACTTTAATGGGAAGCAATAAATCCGGTCGTTGGAAAGACGTCTATAAAGGAAAATATGACACTAATAACTAAGTCAATTTCCACTCGAAGCGGCCATTCGGGCAACGGCTAATAAATTAATCTTCTGTCGGATCAACGTCAATGCTACATTAGGGTCAGTGACAGAGTACGTAAACCAGAGATAACGTCCACGCAATTAATGAAAAGCTGATTTTGGGGAATGTCGCCGAAGATAACGACTTTATGGAGAGCACTGAAAGAGATGTTATCTCACGCGTTCGCTCCTCGTTTTATTGGATTGTGGGGTGTTAATTAAAATATTAGCGCGATTCCGTATCGCATTTCAAATAAGAATAGGCCAATTATGCCGATGGGGCACGAACTGTGCGATTGTCAGGGATTAACAGAAGCAATAGCATGGATTCCGAATTAAATATTGTTCGAGTAATGTCACTTGACGTACTTATGCTGCGTATGAATCAATGTAGAATCAATGTATGGAAACCAATATTTTTTGCATTAAAGGATGAGACTTGGCACGCTTTGTTCCTTTGGTGGACTAGGGGCCCTACCGGCTAACTTTTCGAACAACGGCGGGACTGCCGAGCTTCAACTTAAAACAGATAAATCGAAGTAAAGAGTTTCGTATTGTACTATTCGCCGAAGTTATTTAGAAGATTATCGATGTTGGTGTGACATCATGAATTTGGGGTTCGCCATTTTGGTCCGATTGGGATTTGATTTATATGTTTTAATTTAAAGCCCGGCAGACTTTCTGAAGTTCGATGCGTTAGCCGGTACGGTCCCAGAGCGGAAAATGCCCGGGAGACAGCGCGAACCCCCCTGCAGAGGGGGACGAGGTGAAGTCTTCTTACGCCGCGCGTACTGATGGTCGTAATAACTAATAACTGCTAAGCTACTATGGCAAATTGGATATCAATTTCGAATAAATAAAAAATAGCCAATCATTTCCAAAAAAAAACACCTTTACGCACAAAAAAAAATACCTACTACCTACCTACCTACTACCAAACTACTAATAAAAATAATAAAAATAAAAATTCCAAAATCTAAAATATTACAAAAGATATATTTTTCCAGTGACGTTAAATTTCGAACGAGTACCGATATCGGCTTAAAAAATATGAGTCTAAAGCCACATTAATACAGATTCTAAAAATATAAGCTTCATTGGAACAAATTCATAAAAACTGCGTTCAAAAAATATTATACACAGGTGGCAGTGGCATTAATAGATCTTGGTAGTGCATTCTGTTAAAGGTCGGAATAGTTCACTTTGTGATAATTTAAGTACGTTGCTAAACATTTTATTATTTCTTAAAAACGTCGGGAGGCCACCGAAGGATCCGGGGATATGACGTCATCAAACGGTGGCCGCCGAATTTTGAAAAATAGCTAATCAATTTGATTCTATGAATCCTATATACATGTGTGGGGTGTCGAATTAAAGGGAATTAAGTGTTCTATAATGCTATAATATACAACTTTATTTTTGAAAGTTGCGAGAAGCGCGATATCTGTAAATTTTCTATTTTCAGAAGGAAGACTACTAATATAGAAATAACATAAAATAATCCTTAACAAGTAGATAACTCAATATTTAATGTAAGTACCTACTACGAGAAATGTTTGAAATCTTCTGTTGGACCGCATTGTGCACAAGCTGCTTTTGGTTTAATTACAAAATTCTCTGTGGTGAATGTGAGGAAATCTTAATTCTCGCAAAATTTTGTCTCATTTTCAATCTCCACTTGGCACGAAAATTTCGCATTGCGCTCGCAGCGCCACCGCGACCGGTCGCGGACAACGGGACCGGAAAGGCGCTAAATAAACTCAGCCCGAGTTTGGTCCAAGTTGTGGATAAAGGGAATTATAACGTGGGTATTACTCTCTCTCATTTCTGTCAAAGGAGGTAGGAAAAAAGTGTGTCCCCAGCGCCCAAGTTGCGCAACTCACTGGCACAAGTTGTTCTTTGACAAGCGAGTAGCTTTTGTGGACAGTAATTAATGTTGAGCGACGCGACGTCGGCTCTTAGTTTTCTTATCGTGCTTCTTTTATTGGTGTAACTATTATATGGCCGACTCTTTTGCTCCCAAAAGATTTAGCCAACTATATCTATGGCGGGAATACTTACTAATGTAGCGTGATTTGAGAGGACGGTTTCATTAAGACGGAATGCTCTGAGAAATAATTAAGGATGTTTTGCTGAGAAACAGTTCCGAGACTTTCGAGACAGTTAGATATGTAATGAATTAATGTATTTAGTTAATCTTCTCTCTCGTAGTAAGCAATAAGTACTATTACGATTCGTCGTAATAACAATAACCTACTATTTCCGTGTTCATAATCTGAACTACTCACAATATCGTAAAAATAATAGAAATTGATTGTGACGATGCATTAAATATGGTCATAATTAGTACCTATCAAAATAAAGTATCTGGGACCGCGGATTTGTTTTCGTCCAGTCCTGCTGACAGATGTTAACAATAAGTTAAACTATTTAATTTATCAAAACTCTCTGATAAATTTCGCTTAATTTTCTTTTAAATAGTGAATTCAAATTTATACATTTTCATAATATAATTACGAATTACGAATATTATCTCTGCTTTCTGAAAATGTGGCTATAGCACATTGTCAATTCCTTCATTGCCGATTGCCATTTTGCTGTTAATGTTGCTGTTGATAACACACTACCCTAGCTCAACCCGAACTCAACTGAAACTCAACTCAACCGTAGTCTACTCTTTGATATACATCGCTTACAATTTTGGGTCTTGTGTCACATTAATAAGGCGCGGGCTGCGTTTGAGTTGAGTTTAATTTGTGTTTGAGTTGAGTTTGAGTTGAGTTTGAGTTGAGTTTGAGTTGAGTTTGAGTTGAGTTTGAGTAGAGTTTGAGTAGAGTTTGAGTTTGAGTTGAGTTTGAGATGAGTTTGAGTTGAGTTTGAGTTGAGTTTGAGTTGAGTTTGAGTTGAGTTTGAGTTGAGTTTGAGTTGAGTTTGAGTTGAGTTTAAGTTGTGTTTGAGTTGAGTTTGAGTTGAGTTGAGCTCGGGTCGTATATTATCGTCTGAACGCAGACTTAAGGTGCTCCCTCACTGCGAGCATTGGCCTGTAATGTAACATGTCAGATTCGATTATGAGCATTACGTTACATTTTGGCTCCCTGACTGACGAAGACATTGTGGTTATTATGTAACAATCAATTCAAATTGAGTTTTGAGCATTTGCCATTCCATTTTGAAACAAGTTTGTATCGTTAAATGCTCCTGGTTAAGGAGGCATCTTCAAATAAATTATGCGTAATCCCTCAGGTAAATTATAACTGTTATGAAAAAGAAAGTTGAAGTTTGAAAATAAGCACCTACTTACACTTTATTGTAAGTGTACCTGTTCACGTATTGAAAGGGAGTTTTCAATGTGTAGCGAAGCGGGCGGAAATCCTTCAAATGTAAAGATTTTGAAAGCTCCACATTAAAAATTACGAACGTCTTGAAGGAACGGCGGTAAAGTAAATGTCAGATAGAAAAGATTTACTACCAACGACTTATGGATTATATTTTCCAAAGAATCTTATCGGGTGCGCAGTGTGGGAAAATTAAAGCTTAGGGGAACCGTTTCAAAGTTTTCCCGTCAAAGGTAGAGCTATATTAAATAATAATAATTTTTTGAGTTAAATATTATGTTAAGATGTTTCAAGTCTAGGTACCTAGTAGGTAGTTACATTGATTACTTTAAATGACTGCTACAGAACATATTTCATAAATAATAGTAGGTAATTTAATTATTATGAAAATCGTCCTCACATTATCACTAATGACATCAGTCTTAACATATTTTTACTAATATAATAGTACATTGAGTTGAAATTAAACGTATACTAGCCATGTTTACCATAATTTTTGTAACCCACTTATTTGTAACTGACCGATTTAATTTTCAAAAAAACAGGAGAGTGACTATTTAGGTTTCAGTATAATTATTTTTTTGCTGATTGTGGGAAATAGGTGAACATCTTTTCAACATATAAAATGGTATTCTTTCTTTCCGTAGATGAGTTGGTGACTACTACTTGACTTATTCAGGTAAAACTGTGGCTAACACCATGAACCATGAAAAAGTGAATAGTAAAGCCAATTGAAATAGCATTTATTTTTTATAAAGGCCCTTTTCTCATTTGTCGGCACAGCAGCGGTGAGAAAAGGCACTTATATACGTTTAATACTATACAGGGTGTTATATTATACAGGGTGTCCAGGAAATGTGTACCAGGGGCTGTACGGTGGAGGTCACATACCCATCTATTTTACCCCCATATATGTTCCGCAAAAAACGCATAGTTTTTGACTTATTTTTGTTTAGAGCGTGTTTTGCTCTAATAACGTATTGATCAAGAAAAACTAGGATCAAGAAAACAATAACTATGTGTTTTCGCAGAACATACAATGTGGGCGACGACCTCCGTAGTCGAGTGGCTTTGTACACCGGTTTTCAAGGTGTGGCCATCTCTGAGGTCCTGGGTTCGATCCCCGGTTGGGTCAATTTAGAAAACGAACTTTTCTATATTGGCTCAGGTCTGGGTGTTTGTGATACCACCGTTGTCTCTGATTTCCGTAACACAAGTGCTTTACCCAACTAGCACACTAGTGAAAAATGCAGCTTTCCTTAAAGCTTCAATGTCTATAGGGGTGGCATAAGGGAAAAATGCAGCTTTCCTTAAAGCTCCAATGTCTATAGGGGTGGCATAAGGAGTTAGAATTAGGCACAAGTTCGATAACAGCTAAAATTATGGCTATGACCGCATTTAAAACCTAAGGTATTTTTGTGACACCTTATGGCACCATTAACTGCATAATAGTTAAATTTGTAACTTTTTTGCCACTTTTACTCGCATAATGGTTTCGCATAGCATTTCAGACCACCATTGACTGCATTGTAGTGATAATTGCATATTTATTGGCACTGTTAGTTGCATTACGGGCCCGGGTGGCATACTTTACTACCCTGTGCTGCATAGGATAGGAAATTGTGACTAATTAACTTCTTACGGTTTCTGTTAAGCCTGTGAGGTAAAATTAGCTCCTAAGCTCGTAGTATTCCTTTTTGTGGAACTGCTATGGAGTCTGCAGTGCTTCATGATAGAAAATAATAGCTTTACAAGAAAATGGAGAACGTTGTACGCCTGGCCAAACTTATTCTTTTCTGGCTTTTTAAATAATATTTCGCGTATTACTATTCAATAATAATGGCGAAAAAAACATCAAAGAAAAGTGGCTGTTGTAGGCGCAAAGTTATAAAATAAAATAACAAGATATTTAGAAGTAAATTGAAGCTTTATATCACATCAAATTCACACTCTAGGTTATAATATCCACTTTCTTAGACATTGTATGGAGGTAGAAGTTCTAGAACAAAGAATTTAGCAGCTTAATTAGATCTAGGAGTTCCTGAACCGTGATTTTTGTCACCCATTTCTGCAAAAGGGGACTACAGTAGCGAAAACTAAAAACCAAGGCTGCAATAATATTGACGCCATTTTCTGAGACAATTATTTCATTTGTTGTTCATATATTTCTCTTTTTAAACACACAGGTCACAATGGCACAGTTTAGTATGATCGCAAACAATATGTTATCGTTAATTATCCATAAATAAATATAATTCAGTGTAATACTTGTCAAAATTACGATATTTTTTTTGACCCGCTGTTATAAATTCATTATATTTTCGTAAAATCTTCAATAAATTGAGGGCCCATTAGTTTTATTCCAAAAACACCATACACGTTTCACAGTAAATTAAATTTGCCGATGTTTATCACCGAACAAGCCGCGTAGCGTAACTCAAATCGAATATTTACACTGCAATTCCACCATTTTATTATTTCACGACACACTGCCTAGCCATTATTATATAAAAACATCTCACATGTAATAGAAATTAAATACTTATAAAACTACCAAGCTTCCCAAAGAAAGTCGCAATTTGCACTCAAAGCTGTAATTTACGCTTCGGAGTGAATGAAATAATCTGACGATCATTCATTCAATTAGTGCCAGTAGGGTGCTTAAGGAGTGAAAATGGCGGTTGTAAGAAATTAAATGCACTATTATGACACTCTACTGGATCTATTTAAATAGGTTCTAATTTCGCCCCTTTAGATCTAAAGCAGCTGCAAAAGGGTTGCATAGCGCGTTATGCAGCTGACTCTTGCAGCTTATAACTGTAATTATATACGCTATATAGGTCTTAAGCAGACGTTTTGTGCTAGTTGGGTAGCTACTTACTTTGGAATCGGAACAATGTATGTGATGTTGTCAAATATAAAAAAAAAAAAATATATGGGTAGTAGCGACCTCTAACACGACATCCCCTGGTACACATTTTCTGGGACCTGTATATTCTGTGCTTATATTACAAGCCCACAAAGATTTAGTTCAGTTCAGTTTTCAGTATTCGTCAACTTTTTTACATCATCTTTGATGAGATTTTCTGCTGTGCTATAAGAATTTGTAACTTATAAACTTCTAAGTAAATTAAAATAAAATACTACTGTGTCAGAACTTGAATGATGAATCATAATAGAATTGCATTGAATCAGCGTCCGTTCGATTGTAATTGCGATGGACGATGGCCGTTTTGGCGGCTGTGTCGTCGAAAATAGTTCGTAAATCAGGACTCTCACCGACTGGTCAGCGGAACGCAGAATGTATCACTGTTGGATGCTATACGGTTTTGGGAAGCGTAGATTTTAGTGTTGTTTTGTTCGTTTTGTACCAAGAAACTGATGTGTTGGGGGAAGTGAAATGATCGTAGGGAGGAACAGGTAGACAAAGGGGAGATATGGCGTTAGTAATGGTAAGATTAGGTATAGGTAGGATTAAGAAAAATAATAACCCCTTTGAATTAGAACTTTTGTATTTTATGGCGATGATGCGAATCTTTTTGTCTTCCTTGCCGCCGCCTTGACTTTGTACAGTGATAATTAAAAAGTACAAAAGTTAGTAGCATCTTGTTATTGGTAAAGATGCTATGTTAAACGAAATTAAATTCACGGTAATTTGAAGAATCCATAAAAATGTCGTAGCAAACGCAGACAAGATCGAGACGGCATTCGGCATCTAAAACAAAACGCGGCTTTAATACAATAATACAAAGAGTTAAATGTAAATTGTTACGGAAATTACGATGCTCGTACGTCGCAGAGCGTAAAACGAAGCGGGACTGTTGAATGTGTGTCAGAATGCGACGGTTTTGATTAAA
This sequence comes from Catoptria pinella, assembly GCA_963556745.1. NCBI lineage: Eukaryota > Metazoa > Arthropoda > Insecta > Lepidoptera > Crambidae > Catoptria > Catoptria pinella. Next base: position 7,457,109 of record OY750774.1, on the reverse strand, counting down.
TTCTTCTTAATGTGGAATATGCTTTGTCAACTCCAGTGTTTTGGACCGTGGTGGTTTCTGCCTTCGTATTTGGCCTCAGACTAACGTACTCTATCATTCTGGTCATTTGAGTAACGTGGTTACGTGGGGCTAGCTTCAGTGTGATTTGATGAAAGGAGACGAACCTAAGTGCCTACGTACTCCATATACGAGTAGCACCATTAAGCTTAAGATTCAATTTTTGAAGGGCCACCGTTACTCAATAGTAGCATTTTTGGTGAAACATTATATTAATGTACAATGTACTCTTAACTCGTACCATTCCGTTAATATGCTAAACAAAATAAGGAACGCATCGAAGCTTTCTAACAAAATTCTTGTAATATTAAAGCTTCAAAGGCATTCTCATAAGCTCCATAATTTAAAATTGCCTAATGAAGTCTTATGATTAAAGAAAATCGAGTCGGGGCCCCATATTGTTTTCGACTTCAAAGATAAATGTGGGTGCTTTCTTTTCAATTATTTCTTACTTAGATGTTCAACGATGTACCTAAGTCGTTCTGAAAATGGTTTGTGGTTTCGAAAGTAATTTAAAATATTATGATTCCTTTCCCATGAGTAAAATAATATGTTCGTGTATTTAATTCTTCAAGTAATAGTTCGATCGCAGATTCGTGTTTCTGTAAACCATTATTATACCAAGACACCCAAGTTTCGGTTAGAGATATTAATCTAAGTTACTTTACTCGCGGCCGTATTGTATTGTTGTATATTAAAGTCCCAGTTGAGTCGTTTGAGGACGACCTCGGAACAATGTCATCAGTTTGATAATATTGTATTATAAACATCTGGCGAGGTGTTACATCGGCTAAAATTATACGACATTGCATGGTCAGCTAAATTGCTTATGGTAGCCATTTTGTTAACTATTCTTAAATTACTTTGACTGTTTATTTGTTAGGAAAATTAATTTGTAATAAAATAAAAAGTGGCTTGGCTACCTTAATAACTACTATGCTAAAACAATCAATCAATTTACTGCTTTGTGTCAGACAATCGGCATATACAAGAGGAGCTCGGCGCAGTGGTAATAGCGCCTGGATCAGCGATTGCGGAGGGCAAGTAACTTTCGCAAGGGTCGGTTATGGGATAGGTGACCAAAAATTTAGTATCTCGAACTCCTCCGTGCTTAGGAAGGCACGTTAAGCCGTTGGTTCCGGCTGCATTTGCAGTCGTTAGCGTCCACCAATCGGTGGTGGGCCCGCGTGGTGGGTCATGGCCCATCCTCCTTATCCACTTATAAGGAAGGCCTGTCCCAGCAGTGGAGGCAATAAAAATTGCTGATGGTCAATTTTTTGCGTTAAGAGGGACGGTACCCAGACTGAAAGTGTCGCCGCGGTGAATTTTATATAATTAATATTGTTTTTATAATACATGATTTCAATAAAAAAATAGTGGATTTTTTAAAACCCGTAGTCGAGTATGTTATCATTACATTCCCACGTAGTCATTCGTAGAAGTAGATAGCAAGCAAATGTGTCAATAACGCTTTCTTTTATCAGTTTTGCTATCTACCTCAAGAAATGACTACGAGGGAATGTAATGATAACTGTAAAAAAAATACTAGACTGTGAATGTTAAAAATTCTACAACCGTTTTATATTTACAACTTATTAATTTATTTAATTGGATTTTTGTAATAAGTAGTCGTTAATCTTTTACCTGCAAAAAATACATAGTATATGCGGATTTGTTCACGTACGCAGGCCTGATACAAAAAAGGCTCGTATAGCATTTTGTCTTCAAACACGTTTCTTAATTCCAATTTATATACCTCCTCTATACATGAATCTGAATGTAGCCCAAGGCGAGACATCACAAGTAACATGCATGCACGTAGGTCCCAACCGATTATTATTTGCCCGCATAATGTCCCCATTTCTATACGCGTCTGCGGTATCTGCCCGCATGCATGTTATGACTGATGTACTTGACATGATTGGGAGCTCAGAGACGTAGATTGCGGACCTCATTTGTATCGTAACTTATTGTGTGGGAAATATTGATTGTTGCTGAGTATGATAGCATGGGGCAGAATTTAAGATTGGCAGATTCACCTAATAGGTACCTGTACCTCGAAGAAAACTACCTTATAACGCTTTTAATTCAGTATAAGACTGCGAAAATTATGCATGAAATATTATACAAGAAAAGTACTTGGTAAAGATAATGTTCTCGTAAAAGTTTAGACTGTAACAGAATTTTCAAAGAAAATCAATAACGTCGGTTCACTCACTAAGACAAGAGACAGACTAAAATCCATTTGCCTCAGGAAATTTGGAATTCTTTGCGTTTGTAGATCTGTTGCAATGCAGGCGTCAGCAAAGAGCAAGGATTCTCTGAATTTTAACCATACTAAGCTGAAACTGTAATAAGAGCTGTTAAAATTTATTAGTGGTTAACGGTGTTGGTCACACAATTATTTAGTTAATTAAATTATATACTTTTTGATGTACAGTCGAGTTCAATAATATGCACCCACCTTTGACAGTGCATCAACCTTACGCCTTTGTAATGAAAGTCAACATCTGTCAAAACTGTTTACATATTTATGAACTCGGCTGTACATTGTGAAACTGCTTGTTCGACCCCAATAAAAGAAAAAAAGGGAAAAATAAGAACACTGATAACGGATATAATACGTGAAGGAGTTAAGAAATCAATCATCACCGCTCCAGTGTAAATAATTAATTATGGAACGCTACATGCACCTTTGACGTCACGAAAAGAAAAAATATAGTAGGAGACGTTGATATTCTTGTGATTTTGCTACGGTACGAGGTTTCCTGTCGTAACTTTGGAAAACGTTCAATTAAAAAAAGCAAAAACAATTGACGGTTGAATAATGAAATAAAACAAAAATAGTTAGCTTATGCCATAAATTATTTATTCTAAGCTAAGTTTGTGTCAGACTGATGTCTGAAATAGGTAAATAAATAGGTAAATGGCCACCGTACAATTACGCGAATGAACCTTAACAAGTTTTTCGTTTGAGACCGAGACACGGTTGACATGCGACGGCCGATCCGTGAAATTGCCGGCCAACCAGGTATTCAAAACTGCAATTTGTCTCGTTACCCCCGAAGTGTCCTCTTGTGCTGTATACAAATTAAGTTTGGACGTATTCAAATTGTAGCTCTTTCTCAGTACCGAGTTTTCATTTTCGTTTAGTTTACTTACTGTATTTTAGCGAGAGCGACTGAAAAATCCAATTACTTTTGCAACTCTATTCGAATCAGTTATTATGTTCTGACAAATCAGAGCTCTTCTTTTAATAAGTTGTATTAAAAGACAAAAAAACATCGCAAAGCTATTGTTGGCACCTGTAAAAGCGTATTTTTTTCTATAGTCAACAATATGCAGTATTAAAGAAAGAAAATATACTATTCAACTTTTATTATTGTAAGAATGACGTTATCATAAAGTACCTAGGTCATTTTACACAGATCCCAGAGTTCCATAAGCGGAGTCTTAAATAATAATACTTGTGCTTCCGTGTCTTCTATAAATGAAAATTCATATCCATTATGCTGAATAAGAGTTTCAGCGCTGTCAGTCTAATAGAAAAACGGGCACACAATGCGCTTGAGAATAAAGCGATTCAATTTAAATATCCTATCCGCGTGGCCTGGAAGAATTCCCATTCAGATTTGCAACGTCCGGCCAGACGCAGGACTCAGGTGCCGCTGTTTCCGTACGGATGATACCCGGACCGAAATGTCGACGTAAGTGAACACTTACCTTTATATTTTGTTTTCAAATAAAGATATTAAGGTTACAAAAAAATGCTACAAAAAATTAACTACCGTTGTTTATCTAGAAAGTAATAACTCTTCTTGTAGGTATTAAAACATCTTATTAACCCTTCTGCGCCGGAGTACTATAAAGGTTCCCAATGGGTAACACTCCCTCTAGCTGGAGAAAACAAAAAAAAAAAACGTATCGGGATCTTCCCTGTATTTTACCCAATAACTTCGGTTCACAATTAGAAGAGTTATCGAGTAACATACATAAAAAAGTAGTCGAATTGAGAACCTCCTCCTTTTTTAAGTCGGTTAAAAACTATATAGAATGTCATTATTACGACATTCATAATTCGTATTAGCAAATAATTCGTATTTGTTAATAACTTTGTTGTTTTGAAACAGATTATTATATCGTTTTTTTTTATTTTTGATCAATTGATTGTGATTACTTTTAATAAGTTTTTATAATGACAACACGAGAAATAGAAAAATATGAATACCTATAGTATAGCGTCATTGTTTTTGTTGGTTGTTTAAATGTAAATAAATACTCATCTGTATATCTGGATGTAACTCGATTGTTATATACGAGTACAGGTTGTAGGTATCAAGTAAAATATTAGTGCAAATGATTTCTATTCTTACATATCGAAGTTCTTTCAAATTCTTATTCTTATTGTAATAATTACATAGTCATATGTTTATTGCAACATGCTGGTTACAAACATCTTACAAAGTAAATAGTACCATAAACATGACCATGTAAGGGTATTGCAACTCAAAATTATATTAAATTAAAATTATTCAAACATAATTTTAAAGTTTATTTTAGGTAACAGAAACAAAAAATCTGGAATAGATACACAGCATTATAGATAAGATCAAGGAGGCCTACTAAGAATAATTTAAAAATTCTTTTAATGTATAAAAACTTTTTTCTATAAAAAAATCTTTTAGTTTATTATAAAAGTGATTTTCTTTTTCTATACTGGATTTCTTTTGGTGTTTTATTATATATTTTTATTGACATATGTCTATGTGAACTCACCGAATGTAACTTAATGAAAAGTGCTGCAAGTCTGTTCCGCTCTACTCTTTAGCTATGTATTGAATAAAACCCCAAGGAGCTAGCACGAATCCAAACGTGTTAAGAAGCATTGTTTTAATTAATGCAGGCTTTCCGCGGCTACTAATAATTCGTATAATTACGTGAACGAATAAAATGGTCTATATCCGAGTTGGCGCCCTACGTTGGACTAATGAACCCAACTTCAACATCAACGTTTATTTGCTTTGCTTACAAAGGAATATTAGTTACATAGCGTTCCCTGGAATACTGACAGAAATTTGCAGAATGAAATTCATTAAACTCTAACACGAATTTTCGCACAGACAGAACTGTATAACCGGCGGCCGCAATTAAAAGTTTGTTTAGAGATTATACGCCAACATTTTGATTTAAAGTTTATATGGTTTCGGCAGACACTCGCGCCGCTCCCTTTTTCGAACAAAATCATATTATTGTGCTTGTGTTGCCAATAATTGGCTGATATGTAGATTGTGCATGTGATTGCAATATACACATGTATTTTGTTCCAGAAGGCTACCGTTTCAGTATTAGAGCTCAAACACACAGAATGCGTTCCGGTCATGCGAACCGATCTCAGATCACTGTGATCTATGCGATATATGGGATCGGAACGCAACCAGTGTGGAAGGGATAAAAGAACTTCATACATCGCATAGGTCGCAGCGATCTGCGGATCGGATCGCATGACCGGAACGCATTCTGTGTGTTTGAGCTCTAATACTGAAACGGTAGCGTTCTGGAACAAAATACATGTGTATATTGCAATCACATGCACAATCATGGATGAATATGGACATCATTATACGAGGCAATTCCATATGATTTTTTTAGCTTGGTTCATCTTATTTGTTTATTTAATTTATTTTGCTTTATGAACACATCATGAGTGTTGTTTTTTAAAAACGTATATTTAATTTGTTTAGCACGCACGAAACAATTTATTTGTATAGCATCAAATTGACATTTAAGAGGAAACACCACGGTCGAGAGAATTGTACAATTCTTATAGAAAGTAGACAAAATCAACGTTTCGTAGTCCCCTGTTTCCTCCTCCAAACTAGGCGGATTTAAATACTTTTTTCATTAAAATTTAAAGAATGGATTTGGGCTGTGTTCCTATGTTTTCCTTTTTTCATAAATTAATTATTAAAAGAGATAAATCTTCAAAAACCTAAAAAAATCCCTAGTTTAGACATCCAGCAATTAAGTTTGACGAGATTATATAAAAAAATCAAAACATAAGAACACAGCCAAAGCATTTATTTATTTTTTGATGAAAATAGTATTCAAAATGGTCTAGTTTTTGAGGAGGAAACAGGGACTACGAAACGTTGATTTTGTCTACTTTCTATAGGATTTTTTCAATTCTCTCGACCGTGGTGTTTCCTCTTAATAATACTACCAGTATGATTAAAATTTTTCTTGCCTTTTTAAATACGTTAGTAGCACATGCATGTATGTTTAAAAGCTCTATTACTTACCAGTATAAAAAATCAACATTTATATCAATAACCATTTACAATCCGGCTATCCAATTTGTGTTAACGAATAGTTAACAGCCCTGCATTTCTTTGTTAAGTGTAAATAACACAGAGCAAACATTGCAATTTGATTCCGCTAAAATGATTTTGCATTAATTTTGTAATATTGAAATTTTCCTTGCACATTTAAACTAACGTTCCCTAGGAAATAACGAAAAAGATTCAGTTTACTTTGATTCTTTACTTTGCTAGTTCTATAGGATGAAAGGGATGGCTGTAGTAATTATGACGAACTTTATTACTTACAAGATAAAATATTGATATTACGGTCATTCTTATGGAGATTATTTTATTCTTATATTTATTTATTTTATTTTTATTTTTAAATCTTTATTGTACAAATACACAAAGTAAGGTACAAATGGCGGACTTAATGCTAAAAGCATTCTCTACCAGTCAACCAACAGTAAACAGATAGACACGAATGCGGCACAAACAAAGAAAACTAATATTTACATGCATACAATATAAATATTACATAAATACACACCATTTAATACATGTCTACATAATTTTATATAATATTAATATAATATATAGAAATTATATTAATTATATATTTGAATACATATTTCGAGTCACGAAATAATTATGAAAATAAATACAACGAGTTTACGAAACTTTATCTAGGTACAATAGACTTGGCGTCGCGCGCAACACGCCCGTAGTAGAACGTTAGAGTGGAGTTGCTAACAAATTACCATGGGCGCCCGCGCGGCCGCACCGCACTGAAATAAGTTTATTTACATTTTGTTTTCTGCAATGGAGTTGTATTCTGAAGTTGGCACCGGACAGAGCATCCATTCCATTAGCACGAAGCGGGAAGTTCGCGGCTATTTTTAATTAATGCCTCCGCTAGGTGGCGAACCGCCGTACTGAACGTTCCGGCATTATTTTGTGTAAATTAATATCTGGAATACCTGGATGTATTCAGCGAAAAATTGTGTACCTACTTAACACAATTTCTCGTTATCATTAGCTCCACAAATGGTGTATTTTAAGAGCAAATGCACTAATTACTAAAGAAAATACCAAAATCGCTGTAGGTGTTCCTATAGTATAGTTTGAGTTTTCCTTCCTATAGTATTTGTAGAGTTGATTTCTCCAGGATCCCATCATCAGATCCTGACCTGATGAAAATGGGATCATTTAAAAAGTGCTACTCTACTCTGTAATACCCTACTCTGTAAAAATTATCAAAGATCCCCCATTAGTCTGTTGTCTGGTTTTTCGTATTTACGCTGGAAAGTTTGCGTCGGTCCGCGGAGTGGCCAACTTTCCTTAGCGTCGCAACTAATATAGCTCGAGCGTCCTGCTCTTAATCAACGCCGCATGCATGTCTGTGCAATATAATTTTGGAGGAAAGCAGACGGGGTTTTGCTTAAACCATTATTCTTCTCCTTGATGTTATTGTTTTTGTTTGGAATTGAATTAAGATGGGACTTAATACCGCTTGTCCAGTGTCCACCGTCTATTTTCGGCATGGGCGGCGGTGGACGAATAGGGTCCGACGATTAATTTACTGCTATTAGTAATTATATATTTTTAATATTGTTACTTATTTTTTTCAGGTAAGTCCCTATTCAGTGTGCCACGTATTTACGTGTAAGTTGTTTAGCTATAGCATCTTTAATTAATTGAAATCGTTACCTTATTAAGGCAAAGTCATCCTATTTGGCTAAGATAGATAAAGATATTATTTACCAAGGATGGACACATTGTAACTTTGTAAAAATCTGAAAAACCAAATCTGCAACTGGCTAATGGCCGAATACTCAAAGGCTTCTTAGTTAAAATCTTTAGCAAGAGAGCTTAGTCTGCACACTAGCGCCGCCATTTGAATAAAATCATAGTGCTTAAATAAAGACGAAATTGTGAATTATTTATCTGTAGAGCACTCCGAAGAAGCTTTGTTCTTTTGCTTTTGTTGTACTTTTTATCGCTTCAACGTGAGGCTGCGTGCAATTCCAAAGAATACTTATTCCTTCGATACAAAAATCTTGGCTACCCCAGCATAACGTATTATCGTCGGCACAACTTGGCGTCATATGTAATATTGAGCAAGTGTCACAACCCTAGCGAAGAGTTCCCACCCAATATTCGCCGGGTATTTGAATAATGGCGGCGGCCAACGACCGACCGATACGCGCCGCTGGAACATTAGTTGCACTGCACTATTGAAATATCGCGTGATCGTGCCTCCCCCGTAAACCCCGGTTTCCACCAAAGTGGAGAGGAGCGGAGACGAGAGGAGATGTGTTTTGAATAACCAATCAGATTTCGTTATTTCCACATTAGCTTTAGCTTCGGTGGAAATGATGATGAGAGAAGATGTTGCAGCCCCGTCCCCGCTGCCTTCTGTCCGCCCCTCGCACACGCGAAAGCGTCATTCGATTCACAGCTCACATCTCCGCTACGCACAGCTCACATCTCCTCTCCGCTTTGGTGGAAATAAACTTCCAGCTTCGCAGCACATCTTTTCTTGTCTCCTCTCCTCTCCGCTTTGGTGGAAACCGGGCCTTACTGTTCCGATACCGTATCACGAGCTTACACTAACTGCTCAACTTACATGAGGGATTTTATGTTACCGTTTAAGATTACTTCTCCGTATTTACATATTTCAGTCGTAGAGACGAAAGTTTTGTATAGTTCTGAGCTGAACTAGCAAATTAACTTTGAGTGTACTTACTAGTTGAAATTAACTTACTGTTTCATTACCAAATCATTTATTTATTACATCTCACAATTTACAAATGAGTGAAGATTCTGTGTTACAATTATAATAAGTACAATATTACTTACATAAAACGCTGAACTTTATTTTATTCAGCAAAAATTAAAAGCAAAGAGAATAAACATAAAACATAAAACTTCCAATGAATCGAATAATAAGCTTCGCGTTTTATATTTATTGAACAAATGCCCGAAATGGTTATTAAATTGGTTATTTTGTCACCGATTTCCCAAGCGATAAATTCCATCCGATTGTTTCGTATCAGTAATTCGATTTTCGCGATGATATAGCTCTCAATCGAATCTTGTTGATGTGCACCGCGGGAAATGGCGGTTGTCCCAGTTGGCCAATGATACTGCATTTTTGGCCAAGTAATTCAGTTATTGCCGGTACCAATGGCTGTATGAACTGAAAATGATAGGAAAATACACCGTTAATTTTTGAGTATATCTAAAAACGAAATGGGGATTTTCAGACCACGTGAAACAACTTTTACTATGGGGCCAACCACGGAATCGCGAAAAAAAATAAGCTGATCCATACATTATAGTCGAGTCGATGTTGTACTTTTCTATGGAACAGCTGTTAATATTTTTTATGTTTTTGCTTAAACTAGAATATCGGCGGCGATTTGCTTTATACCCCCTCTTTAGGTTATCGCTGGTGCCTCTCTTTTTTATATCGGACCTTTGTGTTGATAACAATCAGCATAAACGACTCCCTAAATTAATTAGAAATTTTAATTTCATAATAAATACACAACATATTGACAACAAAGAGTCGTATCATGCATAGTTCATCCGTGAAATGAATAAAACAATGTCCGAACCCGGGATATTATTTTGAAGAAAAGTCGTCTGAGCAGGGGCTTAATTGAAATAATATCCCTTCACCAAAAGAGATCAATGTGGTATACCAACGTTTACGTTCATATTGTTTTTTCCTTAGCAAATGAGAAATACCTTCCTCTTTGTAGCACACGATTCACTGTCCCTTAGCGAAGTACTGTACTGGCCAAAAAGATCAACAACAGAGGTAGTCGGAAAAGTTCGTGGCCTTTTTGAAGCATGAATTTTGTGTGTTATATTTCTGGCAATACTAATTAGGCGGGAATGTAATATATTGTTTAACAGCTGACTTTCTGGTAATAGCGGGTAAATTAAAACAATTTTATAATTGTCTTGCTTTTTCATATTTTTAATTATATACGTTTTGCAATTATTTTTTGATAAGGGTTAATCGCCCTTAACGAAAAAAAATAATTCTGTTAGTGTTCAAAAATGGTTTGTAATGTTCTAATGTTTATGGAGAATATTCTTTGTCGAATACAACTGCAAAATGGTTCAGCAGATTCAGGCCTTGTAAATTTTAATGATAAAGATGTTCATCGCTGTGCTGTCGTATCTTTATTATTTTTAGTACAAAAAAGCCGCCAACTTTTCCGACTATCTTGCTGATCTTTTGCGTAAGAGTTGATATACTAGAAGAAATTCGACGTTCCCACTAGTGACTCGGTAGCTCAGCAGTCAGAGCATTGGACCGGATATCCATAAGGCTGCGGGTTCGATTCCCGTCCGAGAACATGATCTGGTGCAAGTCGTATTTTTTCTAGTATGTTATTTAGTATTATATAAAAATAGCATTGTGAATGCTAAAATCTCAAAATTTACTAATCTAAAAATACCTAATATTTCTTATAATTTGTGGGAAAATGTAACATAGCTTTTAGTAACTAAGCATCCGTAATATGAAATTTTGTAATTATATAAATTCACTTGTAATTTTTAGTAGCTATTTTAATAATTTGCTTTTTAAACCAACTCTTTTAAAAAAAAGCCATTGTGAATATAATATGATGTAATAAAAGTTTAAGACTTTGTTTGCAAATAAACAAATGATATATTTCACATTATAAGACAGAATTTTTCATACCTATTTCTTGCCTTTACTGTATTTTTAATAATTGTATTTGGTATATCAGTAGTTTTGAATTGAGCTAAATTATTATTAATGTACACATTTCTTGGGTGATTAAATACAATCCTGCCACGTGAACCTTTATATTAATAGCTGCTATTAATATTTTCCCATCGACTCCCGTTACAGAAGGGTCCCTATTCCCTAATCGTAGCGGCGTGAAATCCTACAACTAAAGCACAATACTATACCTAAGTTACGTTGTATTATTGGGCCTCTCGAATTACAATTCGAGAAACCCAATAATATAACGTAAGTAATGGTAATGATACTAAGTAAGATAAACAGTAATGATACTAACGAAATACTGTAGTATTTCGTTTTACAATTTCTCTTTAAGGTAGATTATGTGACGATAATCAAATTCAAAATCAGTTTAATGAGCGATAAATTTCAGTACAGGAAGACTCCGAATTGTCACTAAGTAAAATGTCATGCTAAAACATTAAACAATTTAAGGTAAAGTCATTTATTTACATACATACATACATACTGATGGTCTGTAGATGAAAGATTAGGGTATTCATACTTTTATCGCAAACACCTACATTATACAACATGTTACAAAAGTACCCCTAATGCCGAATATGGTAGATAGGGACCATAAAACTGAACAACTTTAACTATGGGACCAACTTTGAAAACTCGAAAAAAAAACAGCTGTTTCATACTAAAAATAATTACGAAAATATGAAAAAGTATGAAACAGCTGATTTTTTATTCGCGTTTTCAGAGTTGGTCCCATAGTAAAAGTTGTTCAGTTTGATGGTCCCTATCTACCATATTCGGCATTAGGGGTACTTTTGTAACACGTTGTATATACGCTCGAAAAATATTATCCTTCTGGTTGTTGAGTAAAAAGGGACAAACAAACAGTTTATAAATAGGATTGAATCCCTGATTGAAATCGTTTTGCCCGTACGCCGTGTAAACCTTAACTAATTTGGTGTAGTCCATTATGGAGCTAATCAGCATTAGCGAGAAATGCCTCCCAATTAGCGATGTTGAAATAGGCTTGTTTAGGACTAATTCTAGCGAATTTGCAGAATTTGCTTTGGGATAATACTTCCGGCCTATGAATCCTATGATGATGAGCTTACAGCCGACTTATCATGTAGACGATTGTAGACGACTGATTACTAAAAGGCGTCATAAAATTTATTAATAATGTATTAGATTATGAAAAAAAAAGATACTAACCAAAATATTACTTACTTAGTTTTGTATTTTAAATTGCGTACTTTTTTATGAAAAAAGATACCGAAATATTACTTAGTTTTGTATTTCAAATTGCGTACTTTTTAGGGTTCCGTAGTCCACAAGGAACGCTTATAGTTTTGCCATGTCCGTCTGTCCATCCCCAGCTTAGCTCATAGACTCTTAGTACTAGAAAGCTGTAATTTGGTATGGATATACATATTAATCACGCTGACAAAGTGGTGAAGTAAAATTTTGAAAAATTTTTTTTTAGTTTACCTCCCCTACACTTGAAGTGTTGTCTACCCTTTAGTGTGGAGTGTCGTTGGATAGCAATTTTAAAAATATTGTGGGTTTGTGGAAACAGTTTTTTGATTGAGGCATCCGCTTGTGAATTATTAAGCTTTAAAGTGCTTTAAATTTTGTTAAGAGTCCAGTGCTGTCGTTTTTTTCGTCGTTAAAACCGTTTTACAGAAATCCTCCTTATTATTTCTCGATATTACCGTCGGTATTATTTTCAAATTCTAAAGAAATGGAATGGGACACCCTTTTAAAAGCTATGTAATATCGATTGTGTCTACAACATACGATTACTGACGCCAGTCAACATGCCTACTGAGGAAAACCTATGATTTACTCGACCTGATCCATAATTTACGATGCGAACCGCCAGTTTATCGGCTCCAATTATGTCCAATACCAATTTATGTTTAAAGTTGATGCTAACAGATTTTCGACGATCCGATGACCTTAATTCTCCTGTAATTTACACGATAAATTACCCAAGTTATTCGATGAATATTTTTATAGAGCAGAAAACCCATTATTTGAGTGCTTTATCGTAATTTATTTCGCTGTGTTCACGTTAAATGTTCCAGCGCTTCTGCAATTATTCGATGTTTTAGTTGTGTCCGTCAGAGCGATCTATTTACTTTAGCCGAGTATGTTGGCTATGTCCACACATTAGGTAAGTAGTAACACTGCCAGCTTGTTTGCGGCTTTTGAAGCTCCCTTCTCTGTCACCCAAGGTTCGAAACTTGTTCCATACCACACCAATAGTAGGCCCTCATCAAACACGATACAAAGGTAAACACGACACATAATCACGTTGATATGACTTGTGCTGCGGTAATTCAACGAAGGGCCTTTGTATTCGACGAATGTAGATATATAATATTATTATATTTGCATGAAGCCGAAATGTGGTTTAGATATGGCTGCGTATGATTTAGGTAAGGTCGAGGTAAATGTTTACTAAATCTGCCGTCAGCGGCGGTCACAAACGTCACCGAGGCGCGTGGCGTGACAAGAGCTCGACGTGGAGGCGACACACGTGACATCGGCGCCGCTTCACGTGCCCACACATAAATTGCTCCACCGGTCGGCCCACTACCATTCTACCGACCGAAATTGAATTATACGAAGCCCCGGATTTTATATCTATTAGGAAAACGTTCAGCGGTCCCCAGGGCGAGGATTTAGATACCGATAACTTTCTCATTTCCTCCGGGCAGCGGCACCCGTTACTTAGACGCATATAAAACTCGATCCCTTGTGACAAAAAGCCCAGTCGCTCGAGGGTGCGACTTTCAAATTAAGACGTTCATCCTTTACCTGCGCTAACGCTTACTGGGCTACGTTTTATGAGGATCGGGGCCATCCCAGCGTTTGAACTCAGATAAAACCCGCATGTTCGGATCACAATAAAAAACAAATAAAATGGAGCTCGATTCCAAGATAGAGGCAGCCATTTTCCGGCATGAACAAGAACGTGGCAGCTGATCGCAGGAAAACCGCAGTGCCTTAGAGGAATAATGCATGCAATGTTGATTTATTGAGCTGTCGGATTCCTAACATTCTGCAAAGTAAGACAGTTGATTAGTGAACAGTTTGATTGGTCGCTCGTTCACGCCGCACATGAAGAGCCTTATAAAGAATGAATGCTTGTCTTAATAAATGGTGTTGCTGAAATTGCTTGATGACAATAATTTAGCGCTCGAGCATCCCACATTTACAGGTAAACTTAACGCCCGCGGCGCTGCGTCTATACTGGAGTATCGTAATGACAAATATTTTTGAATCAGGATTGGGATACGAACAGCGGGTTGTGTTGTGAATTTTAATGACGTTTTAAAGCTTAACTGGAGATGCGGGCGAGGCGCGATGCCGGACATCTAATCCGTAGCTGCGGAACGTGTTTGTGTAAAGTTTTCCATTACATTAGAGAGCTGGCTGCAGCCTCCGGAACTAGAACAAATGGACGCCGCTGCGCGCTCGGATATCGTTACTGCTGCTGTTATTGTAACGGATGTAACTTTGGATAAATGTCACTGCGCGCGAATTTACTGCGTCGCTGTCGCTTCGCGTTTTATTAGCTCGTTTTGCATACATTACACGAAGCGCTCCGATACACGGGCGGACGTGAGCACAGTTCACAAGAATTTATCTCGCTACGACACATTAAAGAGGGAAGTTTTAAATCTCGACGTTCCACTAGTTTCACATATTACATTCGCGCGCCTTTTTTCTACTCCATATAAAGTTTAATTCAGAGAAAATTGGCTTCTGTGTAGTTCGCGCGAGTAAGGCTGTAAGGTAACAACTTTTCCACTGTCCAATTTGCAGAAAAATTCACTCCCGTTTTCCGTAGGCGAAGCAAAGAAATAGGATTTGCGGTGATCCCCGTCATTTCTCCCCCATTATTCTGGATTTGAGTAACACCATTTTCAGCGCTTTACTCGCTCGAATTTTGAAGCATTAAAGTATGTTGTGAGGTTTGCTCTAATGCATTTTTAAAGAGAGGATAAGAAATTCAATATATATTTTCTACGTATTAGAAATTCGTGATAGAGTAAGTTCTACATTGAACGTTTTTAAGGCAGGAATGTGGAGTTCGTTGCAATTTCGTACAGCTCCAGTGCTAATAGTGTGCGAGCGAAATCAAAGGCGATATGGTTACCTGAACAGTGGCGGAGCGTCTAATTCAAATTGGACAGCGACTGCAGACGTTCGCATGGTCGGGTGGTTCATGCTAATGCATCGGGCTGCCGAATGTGTGGCGGCCTTTAATCGAATTACCTACAGTACCACCGGCATCAAAGCGTTACGACCGTGGTCTCGTAACAGGCGTTTTTATTGGCGAATAAAGTGCAACCCTTTATCTACTTTGAGATATTTTTGAGGATTGTAAAGTATATCTATAAGCTTGTTTTCAGTTTCAGCTTTTGAATTGTTTCACACAAACAAATACCTAATATATCTGTATTAGGATTAGGAGCTAAATATAAATAATGTCTCTTTTTGCTTATTTACCGAGCATTTTGAGTTAGTTCGTGATAGGTATAATAAGGGTATAATCTATATAATTTGTGCGGTCACGAGTTCTTCGTATTTGAAGGCTTCCTTTTAATGTTGGGTTCAATCTATTTTCCTCGCACTCTCGCGTGAAATATGAAGACAGAATAAAGCTCTACCAGCCACTAGTATACTTGCGGATTGATATCTTGAACTGAATAACATTGATGAAGGTACTACGAACATAAGTCTGCTTCAATAGAAATTTTCACAAAGATTTTTGCCTAGCACTTTAAATGATTTCTATCGTTTTAACGTAGGTACGTTACGTATACGAGAACGTTTACGTATATGTTACAGGCAAACTCCGAAGCTCCGGCGCTCCTAAGTTTAGCTAGTCAAACCTCAGATTTAACAAGAAGCCTTAGTAGACAGATTGTACCTTTCCTGAAACACAAATAAAAAACAATGTAAAAATACATTGATTTTTATTATTTTTAACCATGACTAAAAAGTAATCTCTTTCTAACCTATCACGTGACCTATAGGAGTAAGACAGCTTTGACTAAACTTAACCTCAAGATGTATGAACAACATCATTCATTTCCGATGTTAAATTTAGTCATATCACACGTACTCCTGTAGGTCACATGATATGTTAAAAAATTTAATTCTCGTTTTTTTAACAGACTACAGAACTCTTTGGTTCACATGAAGATTGTTAGTTTAGTTAAATTTTCACTCTACTAAAGAATGTCTTTTTCGTACATTTACATAAAAGAAAACAAATTCTTACTAAGACTTAAATTGATCGTATTGAGTTTCGGCGTTTGACTATCCAAGTTGGTCTCTCCTAGGTTTGGACATAAATTCGGTAGTCAAAGGCCGAAACACGCTTTTGGACTTTGACTAAGCCTTCTTGTCAAACCTCATGAGGTTTGACTAGTCAAACCTAGGAGCGCCGAAGCTTCGGCGTTTGTCTATAACATATAAACAACAATTAACATGTTTAACGAGCTTGTAATTCTTGAGTTCTAGTATGTCAGTGATCATTGCTAGTGTTACTCCAGCTATATCATTGAAACAGAAAAATAATGACCAATAGATATGACGTCCAATATTTTGGTGTTAGCGTTAGGCAACCAATTAGTTTATCCATGTTGTTGTTATTACGGCAATAATAGTTATTTTTCGTCCTGACTGGAATAGGTAATTCCTTAGTGTCCGCATAACAGTTTATCAGTTTTTCCATAATTATTCCCTTTATCTGCGATCGCCAGTGTTTCCGAGACAAATTCGGTGAGATAGGCAGGATCTGGGCGTAATCGGTGCAATTCGGAAGATGGTCACGTAATAGATATTTTTCCTCTGGCCATTATGGTAATATTTTGTAATGCTATGTGTTGCCTATTCTGCTGTGTTATTTTTATTGTTTTTAATAACGAATATCAACAATAAATTGTAGCAAAGGTGTGGCATAGTAGTAGCTGGTGAGAAAACAAATAATAATAGGAAAATGACATAAAAAACGCAACAAAAAGTGTTATCAAAAAGTTAACGAACTCAATCTTGTGTTTAAAATTGTCCGCGTTTTAATGGTTTCATTAAAAGATGGTAATATTGAAAAAGTTAATTTTACTTAATTTTTCTGTGAATCCCATAAATCAGAAACGGAGTAGGCTACTAAAGAATAATTAAAGACTTATTAAGTTTTACCACTACCTTCGTAAAGATCAAGTCAACCATGTTCTACGCCAAAGTTTCTACTACGTTCTGCCTTCTACGTCAAAGACGATCTACGTCAAAGTTCCCAGTTACAAATTTGATGGAAATCAAGTCTTCAATTAAACGTTCTGGTTTCACTTAGACGGCTAAGTTGATGCAAAGTTGCTTAAAAATATGGCTAACCTAACGTTTGCGTTTAATTTGAATTAAAGTTTGCCGACTCTTGCTAGTTCTAGGTATGATGGCTTCACTGTTTCATTTCACTTATTTCAACTTAACGGTTTTAAAAAATTTCTTCGTTCTGATGATACAGGCGTCCTGCAATGATTAAAGAAGTAACATTTGTAAGTTTGGAATTTGTATGTAAGACGAAGGACAGAAACTGTTTTCCGTTTCAAAAAAATCATCGATAAAAAGCTTCACGATCACATTATGCTTTTTATTAATTTCGGGAGACACGGTTTTAAACTTTTTTAGATTTCACGTAAATTGTAGAATATTTTCAGTATTTTTCGAATAATTTTGTTCTTATACCAGCTTAAACAATAATAATTCACTTGTCGTGAAATTAACTGACTTAATTTTTGTGGTATGAATCTAAAGTCTATTTCATCCTTACTTGTTTCTCATTTCTCATCTTTTATTGAGTTAACAGTTTTTGACAGTTGTCATACGTCCTTTTAACTTAAATCGTTATTAAAAAATAATATGTTATGTCTTATCAAATCAAATTTCTTTCGTAATCTGTGTGTGGAAAACCATTTGTTGTATTTTATAAATGAATATTCCACTATAGAGTTGGGTGAAGACTGTTTACCAAATAGGACAAATAAGGGCAAATAACAAAATCATTTACGGAAATATTCATTGAAATTCACCTTGCTTGATCATATATTAATTGGTACATAGTACTTTCGAACGCTGCCTACAGACAAGGAAGGTATGCAGTATCGGTATGCGATGGGTTACGCCACAAGCAGCGAGTGACAAGCGCTGCAGCACTTACAATGGTACTTCGCTTGAGCAGCGCTTTACGCTTGACGAGGCATGCAGCCGGTTTAGGCTGTCTCTAGTCAAAGGAGCGATCAATCTGTACGTTTGATATTAAATATATGTATGTACCTACTTAACCCTTCAACGCCCAGAAAATGAGACACAATAGATATTTATTATCCGGCCGCCTGCGTCCGCTCGGGCGATAATGAATTAGCTTAGGTATACAGTAAGATTACTATATTGAAAATTTTAAACAATAAATGGCATACAAATATTGTAGCTATTGTCGAGTGATTTGACGTAAAAGTTAATTTGTAAAACTGCTGACTGAGCTGTACTATGATCATGATATTCTAGGTATATAAAAGATAACTGATATTGATAGTTTCTAATTGAATTACCCTCTCTGCATACCATACCATTATCGATTAGCAAACTAATTAAAAAATGTTTTCTCTCAATGGCGTCTACCAACGTTTTTCTCACAAATGGCGAGTGACGGGTACTGTAGGATTCCCTTTGTGTGGTCTATCGAGGCTTACACCGAAGTGTGCCACTGGGGCTGGGGGCCTATTGTGTAGGGGGCGCCACTCGACTCGGCTCGACTCAAGAACGGAGAACTTGTACCCGCGGCTATTCTACTCATAGCCATGGTTAATCGAGCGTAAGGGTCAGTCAGCACAGAACAAATAGAAAAATTTAGAGCACTCTTTAGTGACAGGTGTAGAAGGACAAGTGACAGTTAAACTGTTTTTTTTAAATGGAGCCTTTTCTAATTAATTCGTACTTGTACTTTTTAGTGACATCAAAATTATGCGAAGGTTTTTGTGTCAGTAAAAACGTGTTTTATAACAAGAACGTTAGGAAATTAAGTTCCAAACTCAATTTTAAAAACAAATAACTTCTGCTTTTGTGTTTTAGTAAAAGAAAAACGCTTTGTTATTCGTACTGATTGTTACATTATAAATAATCAGAGATTTATAACTTTGTTGCTTTGTGCCGACCTCATTTGTTTTACGACTTACGAACAAAAAGAAATGAATAAGTTTTCTTATGCAAATAACATTAAAGAAACGAAATCAAAGAATTTGTCTAAATTCTTTTGTAATATAATAACTTTGAAATATTTTTTCTTTTAAGCCCTGTTGGTACTATTATATATTCTGTGCTGTTGGTAATTGTTGTTTGGCCTTTTTGTCAGACTTTAAGTAGAGGTTCCAATGTCTTATGTTTACTGTTTAAACTGAACTAATCTTAATTAGTAATAATGTGATTTAAGTACCAAGTGTACCCACACTCAATGAGAAGTTGTAGACGTAAATCGAGAAACCATGTATCATTGGAAAAAAGTCTTATAAACAAAAAGACATACAAGCTATGCATATAGAAGAGGTCGCCTCGCCTCGAGATCTTCTCAAAGAATATTGGCTACATAAGCCACGTGCGAGCGCAAGCACGACAACAATTACGAGTTGATGCAGTCGCCGTGGCCGAAATCGGTCTGGACATCATCTTGATCATCATAGAAGAGGTACCATGTAGAAGTAATAAAAAAAAAGTAACACGACATACTTTTTCATTTCTCTCTTGTTGTGACTAATATACTCATAGCGCTAACAAAACCGCATCAAAATCGGTCGGGGTTAAAAATCGTGGCGATCGCTATATCATACGATTATGAAAGTGGCGTTACGAATATACTGCTACGACGACGCTACGGCTCTTGCTACGAATACGATGTTGTCTACGGATGATCAATGTAGCGATTGTTATTTGTTTCAACGATTTTGGGCCTCTAAATTTCATGTTTTCATAATAATATACTATTTAGAGGCCTCATTTTAATCACAGCATTTCTGTTAATCAATCTTTTTCTTATCTAAAAATATTCTTCAAAGTTGTGGATATAATAGGATTGAAAGCATTCAATCAATATTCATCTCATAAACCGATATTGGGAAAAGTCTAAAAGAGCCAATTTAGATATCGTAGTCCCAAATATTGGTCTTATCAGTAAATTAGGTCAGCCGTTCATTGTTTCCCACAATAGATTTCATGAAAAATAAGGAGAAATTTCGTTTTATCTTAAATTTTAAATGAAATTTCATTAACCTGATAATTAGGTATACTGTTTAAGAATTGAGAAATTGAATCCTATACTTATTTATGCCAGTTTGTCTTTATGTTTTTTATGAAATATTTAAATTAGTTTTGGCATTCATATATAAAATTGATGCTTATGTGAGTACGGTATAAAATATTCACAAAAACCGATCATAATATTTATATTCACCAGTACGCTTGGATTTATGAGACAAAGTTTAAGTTTTTTTATATTTAATGATTACATAAACTTTTTATAAGACGAGTTTTTGCTCAATGTACATTAAATTGCAGAGGTCGAAAAGGCTTTATGTACCTACGTGCGTTGTGTGCGAAGTAGCCAACCTTTTATGACTAGTTTTCCTGTTTCTGTGGGCGAAACCACATGCAAATAGAATTGTGGAAACGGCCTTTTGTGAGACAGCCGTTGCAAAACTTCGTTTTTATATTTCGTTTACTTTTAATACTTACCTGCGCTATTCTCAAGAGGCGAAGTGTTACTTACCTTTTTAATTGTCTTCAAGAAAGTTGGTTTGGTCCGTGAGTATGTCTGTTCAAGATTTTTAATACTGTTTCGATTTTGGATTTTAAAATGATGATTAATTTTGAAATGTTGTAGCTAGAAATATTTTTTGTTCTATAAAAAGTTTTAATTCAAATAATGGAATTAATTGGAACAACTGAGTGAAACGCTTCCTTCTGAGAAGAATAAGTGAAAGTATAAAACCATTAGTCGAAAACATAATTCAATCCTGATTCCTAGTTAACAAAAGTTAAAATAAAAATGACAAATGGATTCCATGAAATCTTTCTTATACCGTCTTAATGGTCGTGTAACCTAATTTCTTTGATTTTGATACCGACACATTCCTGTAGAAACGTTGCCACGAGTCACGAGTCCATGTATGGGAATAAAATAACATTTGTTACTAGAATGCAGGTCGTTTGATTTTATAGTTGAAGTTGTATTGCATGAAGAGACTAGAAATTAACCTATAAAGGAAGTTGTACACAATAACTGGTGTTCATTATTTGAGTTTGTAGCAACCATTAGGAGTAGTTACTTAGTATTTAAGGTTGCCAGGAGTATATTTTATTGTGTTTTATAAATTATCATGTAAGGGTAACGTTGTTTGGTTCACGTTGTTTGATAAACTATAGGTTATTAGAAAATACTATGTCGGGATTTACACCAAGTACCTGTTTATTTTTGAGGCTCCGATATTTCGGCGCAGTTGCATGCGCCATGGTGACGGAAAAACTGTGCATGCAACTGCGCCGAAATATTGGAGCCTCAAAAATAAACAGGTACATGTTGTAAATCCCGACATAGGTTATTCTAATAACGTCAATAACCATGGAAAATTAAAATAATAAACTGTAGGATCTTCAATTAACTTTTTTTTTACTACAATTGGCCTCTTATTGTATACGCTTAAAATCAGTTGAAGAACTTTCCAGCAGTAAAATTGCCTAATATGTAATACTAAATGCCTAATATGTAATACTAAATGCCTAATATGTAATACTAAATGCCTAATATGTTATACTAAATGCCTAATATGTATTAATGAGTTTCGGTAAAATTAATAATGGCTTATTATGATTATCAAGCACACGGATAGAAATAAATAAAATATTATTTGTAAAAGCTACTTCCTAATCTTACCAAACTTTGTACTTACCTATTTGTAATTTAGTAATGTTTATTATGTGTGATTTGTTGCCTATATACTTCTGTTGAATGGTAGAAATTAACTACAGTTGTGTAGAAACAGATTCATAGTAGATCTACTTTTTCTTACTGAAGAGAGTAGGTTATAGGAATCGGCAGTCAGCCCTATAGCACAGTACGGTATCGGCATTCAACAATCGAATAATTTTGAACATATAGGTGTGCAGTACAGTGCAGTGAATGCAAAGAGTTGCTGAATATTAATAATTTTATCGATCGATATTCTCACTACTTTTAGAATTTCAAAGTTAACTAGGTAGATGATGATTTTCCTTGTTTTTTAGTACACGTATTGTATCATGGAAATTCTTTGAATGCGTCAGCTTGTATTTTGCCTGTTGATTGGTCTATAAATATTTTGTTTTACTATTTCTACATAATATTCATAGAACTATGTTTTTATAACAATCATTTAAAAACATTCAAGTTAATTTTTTATTTTATTAAATAAATGTTGATCTTTCACTAAATACGAACGCAATAAAAGAATGGGACTACATTTACCATGAAAAATATGTGAAAAAATATATGAGTATCTTTGTATATATACATATCTTTGTACATATATATATTTCACAACAACTTCTAATAATGCATAAGTTACTGACACTAATTTATCTTTTCATCTAATGTATATAATATACCTAACCACGACGTTTATAATCCAAAAACTAATTCAACCTTTTTATGACACCTCGTAAAGACATTGTAATTAATCCTATTAATAGTGGGCCATGTTTGCCACGTCACCGTCTGTTTGCGCCGGTCCTGTTTGATTTGGCCGCACTCGAAGGCCCTATAAATCAAGGCCAATGTAACTTGATCCCCCAAACGACTCAATGTCCCTCATCTCATCTTACATTGGAGAACTGCAACGGATAGTGTGAGGTCCAGCTTAGCGGGCCACATTAATAGCACTTGCTTTTGGTAAACTATGTATTATTCATACCGCGATGCTCGGCTGCGAATAACTAACTAATTATTGAGGTACGCTTGTGAGATTTGAGCTTCACTGGAGTGGAATGGACCGGTGAGTGAGTGAACGAATGCACTCGCTCACACGTGAACGGTGCCAGCTGAACGCTATCGCATCTCAATCTTTATGAATTGCTACGTTTCGTTTCAATAAGATTGGAAAGAATTGGTTCAATTTTCTAGGGTGCTTCACTATAAACTTATAAAAATAATTTTTGGATATTTTTTCTAACTTCCTCGTATTGATAAAATCTTTGTAATTGTGTTGCATGGAGTACGCTGACATCTGAATTGTGTTCGTCCATATTTGTCCGTATGTAATGTCTGACTTTGTATTATCTATAAATTCCCTGGTTCCTCAACTACTCTCTAACAAACAAAAAATAAAACTATTATTATGATATTTTGTACATTCAATTAGAAATATAATATACGTACGTACTCATAATGTAAAGGCATATTGGAACTATTATTTCAGATCTAAGTTCTCGTTCCACTATGGCGCTTAGGTGCATTTGTGTAACTCAAAATTTATTATTATACGTTCGTTACGTTACTATACGTACGATCCCTTTCAATATGACAGTCTGTGTTTACTTGTGTATAAAGTGACTGTGACTTATAAAGCCGTTGAAGTAAGTTATATCGATGCTGCGATGGATGTACAATGTATGACTAACTGAAAGCCGTGATCGCTATAGATGCTGGAGCAGTACACAATTAGGAAGCAGTTTAGTTGGAGTGCTTATCAAGTTACTAACTTCGGATTCCAACTCAGTGATAACGGTTATTTTTTCAAGAGAGAACCGAGTTGCTTAGTTTATGAAGATCGTGATGCAACGATATCGGAATTCAAAGAGTTTTGTAATATCGTGTTTAAAAAGAAATAAGTGTTCCGGGGACTTCCATAGACGATACTGAGATAGTAAAAAACACTGCAGAGCCACTTAATGCCACAGGCAATATCTTACAGAATTTAACGCCAGTTTTCTGCCGCCCTCTAAGGCTTAACTTCGCGATAAAATGTTAACCTTTTAGTTGTCCCCGGACGACAAGATTGTCCGGATCTAGCCTAAATTATCTTTAAATTTTATTCATAAAGCCCTAAATTGGACTAAAATATATCGTTTAATAATCCAATTTAAGGGAAAGAGTATTATTTTGCAGTCATATCTACATTAATTTTACTTTACTATCTAGGATTTTCTAACCATTATGATTTTACTTATCAATATATTAAAAATAAATGAAATACATTCTAGTAAAGGTAGTAAAACACAATAGTTTTTTTTAAATATCCTTCAAGGCCAGGAAAATGAGACACAATATATATTCAATTGTTGTCCGGCCGCATGCGGCCGCTCGGGCGTTAATGAAATAATATCGCAAAGTCCGTTCTTAAATTAATATTTCGCGTTGAAAAGTCAAGAGTATAACTAATAAATGAATAAAACCAGTTTCGCACTACTTTATTTATTTTCAGCGTTAATTATTTTGTACAAGTAACTGTTAACAGAGAAAGTAATATTAATTTATTTTATTTTCAGCAGTTATTTGCAATATGATAAAACACCCAATCAATTCGAGTGATTGGCTTATATTTTTTTATACTTTTACATAACTTACACCAATTTTCATCTCAGCAGCGTAGGTTCTGTGAATTCTTAATAAAGGCGATTATACTCAAGCTTAGTCCGAGATCTTCTAATTCACTTTGTAGTAGTTCCACAATCTTGCATTGTGCGTGCCGCGAATATTCAGAGAATCTAAAATCGAAACCAGCTACTGGCAACACTATATCTGTAAGTCATTCACTTTTTTCGCGCTGTGCGTACCTGTCAAATAATTTTTTATCATTGTGTTTTTTCAAGTATTTCTCAAGTTTTAAAGTGATAAAAGTGTTAAAATGCCGAAAAGGAAACGGGAAAGTAAAGAAGAAAAGTATAGGAGAAAAATAAAACGTCTGGAAAGAAAATTAAAAGACAGACAGGGAGGAAATCGCAGTCGGACTTCATCGTCGGTTTCTTCACGATCACCGACGCCGACACTGACACCAACACCTTTAATACCCGATGAATGTGATGTAGAAAATATAGAAATTTTGGACGAAGAGGTTACAGGCAAGTTTTGTCCATGAAAAATAACCTAACTTTTGATCGTTCCTGTGTTTCTATGATACGTGGTACGTATCATTACAGGCACTCCGGTGGAGTGAGGTCATCGCGGGAATGTCCTGCTAAGTTTACAATGTAACGAGAGTGAATCATGATAATAAATACTAATGTGGTAAAGAAAGGTTTTCTTTGCTAAAATAGCCACGGAGTGGCTGTAATCTATACCTACATTGTGTCCAACTGAGCAGTAATATACTCCTAAGAGTACAAATTTACATACGGCTGGTAGCCGTATGTAAATCTTATGACAAAACAGCTGGTAGCTGAATACTTATATAGTTTTAATATAGTTACAGCAAACATGTCGTTTGGTCTGTTATAGGTGCTGAAACTGCTGAATGTATAGAAAATACAAAAGAAATACTGGATGAAGCTATTATCAAGGCTCTTGGTCAAACTACAAGTACAGAAAAAGACTATGGACCAGATATTCATATCGAGCTGGTAAAAAGGGTCGAAGGTATTATTACCCAAGGCCTAAAACAAGATTTAAAGGATGCGCTTATCAAGAATTACCTGATACCCTCCAACACCAAACTTTTAGACGCACCTAAGCTTAATAGAGAGTTGGAGGGCCTATTGAATGAAACCATGAAGGCCCGAGACAAGAGAGTTGAAGAGCGGCAACAACAGATGGGTGTGGCAATAGCAGCTTTGTTGTCTACTACAGACAGACTCATACAAGTACAAGGTGATGTTGATAAAATTAAATTAATTTCAACAATCAGTGATGTCACACGGTTGCTGATGGACCTCCATTATCAAGACACTGTTACCAGAAAGAAGTTAATTATCCCAAATCTAGATAAAAATATTGGCAAGACAGTCGAGAAACAAATAAGGGATGAGTACCTATTTGGAGAGAAATTTAATGACAATGTCAAGACTGCCACAGCAATTAAAAAATCCGCTGGCACAATATTAAAACAAATCACCCCTAACCGGAAACATATTCCAACTACTCGACCAAACTATTCTCAAAATTATCCCAAGAAACAGGGAAACTTCAGGGGCCCTCCTCGAACGAGTATGACCCAGTTCAAACAAGGAGGGGGGGGCAGATATCACCAACAGACACAACACTACTCGACACAACACTACTCGCAGAAGCCGAAACCCCCACAACGTCCTCCAGCCAAACCGTCTGTACGGCAAACATAGAGGTAAATACTTTTGCTGGTAGACTTAAGTATTTTTATTCCTGTTGGTTAAAAATAACACAAGATAAAGCTGTCTTATCTTGGCTCAAAGGTTATGACATCCCATTTTTTAAGGCACCTCACCAAAATAATATTCCAAAAAATAATCTGTTTTCTGACACAGAAAAATTAATATTGTTGAAAGAAATTAATAGACTGTTACAACTTGGAGTAATTACAAAATGTATGCCAGTTAAAGAACAATTTTTTTCAAAGATATTTACAGTACCAAAACCAAATGGTGAACCTAGGTTTATTTTAAATTTAAAATGTTTAAATAAATTCATTTCTCCAGAACATTTTAAAATTGAAGACATGAGAACACTTTGTAAACTGATTTCAAAAAACAATTTTATGTGTACAATTGACTTGAAGGAATCATATTTTCTGATCCCTGTAGGTGAAGATAGAAAATATCTTAGGTTTTGGTTTCAAAATAAAATGTATGAGTTTACTTGTATGCCATTTGGCCTTAGTACTGCTCCTTTCACATTTACAAAGTTACTCAAACCGGTCATTAACTTTCTTCGTAGCAAAGGTTACAAATCAGTGTCATACCTTGATGACATTATTTGTATTGGTAGAACTTACCAGGAGTGTCTAGAGAACTGCCAGATGACTTTGAGGTTACTAGAATGTCTAGGCTTTATTATAAATAAAGAAAAAAGTAATATTGTTCCATCTAATATTGCTGAATTTTTAGGATTTATAGTTAATACAAAAGATATGTCATTATCAGTGACTTCTAAGAAAAAGGAAAATATTTCTAAGTTAATTCAGAAATATTTACAAATGAAGCAATGTACAATTAGAGAGTTTGCACAACTTATTGGTACCCTTGTAGCATGCTCTCCAGCAGTCTCTTATGGTTTTTTATATACTAAAACATTTGAGCGGCAAAAGTATCTAGCATTATGTAGAGCAGACAATAATTTCGATACAGTTATGAATATTGATGACAGTTGTAAAGCTGATTTAAAATGGTGGGATACTCAAATTAAAAAATCTAATAATTTAATAAGACAATTCAAATTTGACTTGGAAATATATTCAGATGCATCAGGGACAGGTTGGGGGGCATACTGTAATGATACTGTTGCAAATGGTTTTTGGACCTCAGAAGATAAGAAAAATCACATAAATTATTTAGAGCTTTTAGCTGCTTTCCTAGGGCTGCAATGTTTTGCCAAAAACTTGCATTCTTGTCAAATATTATTAAGAATTGACAACACCACAGCAATTGCATATATAAATAGGATGGGGGGAATTCAATTTACTAAGCTTAACTGTCTGGCTAGAACTATATGGCAGTGGTGTGAGGTTCGTAGAATATGGTTATTTGCCTCATATATCAAATCAAAAGAAAATAAAGAAGCTGACCGGGAATCTAGAATTAAAAATATAGATTCTGAATGGGAATTGTGTGACACAGTTTTCCTAAACATTACAAAGTCACTCGGAGAACCAGACATAGACCTGTTTGCAACCAGAGCAAATAAAAAATGTCAAAGATACATATCTTGGCATAGAGATCCATATGCAGAAAATATTGACGCTTTTACCGTTGACTGGTCAACTTTTAATTTATTTTATGCATTTCCTCCATTTTCACTAATTTCTAAATGTATACAGAAAATAATTTGTGATAAAGCAATAGGTATTATAGTTTTCCCCTTATGGCCCTCACAACCATGGTACCCTTATATTAATGAATTAGCAATTACAAAAGTGTTACACTTTGAACCCTCAAAAGATTTATTACTATCACCTTTCAGAACACTACATCCCCTGCACAACAATCTTTCCCTGGGAGCCTGTGTATTATCAGGGAAGCATTCCAGAGAAAACTAACCCCTGCTGAAACAATAGATGTCATGTTAGCATCCTTATCACAAAACACTATTAAGCAATATACAACAGCTCTTAAAAAATGGTGGTCGTTTTGTAATGGAGAAAATATATATGAGTTGTCAATTCCAAAAACTTTAAAATTTCTCACACAAATGTTATCACAGGGTGCTTCTTACACAACTCTTAACACATGCCGTTCGGCATTGTCTCTAATCATAGATGCAAGTTTAGGTACAGATATACAAATCAAACGATTTTTTAAGGGAGTTTTCAAGCTGAAACCTTGCAGACCTAAGTATAACGACACATGGGATCCTTCTGTGGTCTTAAATCATATAGAAACTTGGTCACCAAACAGTAACCTTAACTTAGAAAAACTAACCAAAAAATTGGTAATATTGTTAGCTCTTACAACTGCTCAACGTATACAAACATTGTCATCTATCAGACTGAATAACATAGAATTTAATGAAACTGGTGTTAAAATTATAATTACTGATATCTTAAAAACTACTACTCCCTGTAAGGATCAGATCGTATTAAAACTTCCTTTATTTGATATGAAACCAGAAATATGTCCTGTAACCGTACTTCGAAATTATATTGACCAGACTAAACCACTCAGAAAAGTAGATGCAAATAATACAGATAAACTATTAATTTGTTATAAAAAGCCTCATACCTGTGCCAGTAACCAGACAATTAGTCGCTGGATAAAACAAGTAATGGCTGAGTGTGGTATTGATGTTAAGAAATTTACTCCTCACTCCACGCGCCATGCGTCTACGTCTATGGCGTGTAGAGAAGGCGTAACATTAGATTCCATTTTCAAATCAGCTGGTTGGTCTACAGGATCTAGGGTTTTTGCTAATCATTATAACAGACCCTTAAATACAGATAGCAATAGCTACACATTTGCAAATGCTATTGGTAACGCTAATAATAAGTAATATTTTTATACTTATCAATATAATTTTGTTAAATTTGTAAAACCAAAAATGTCAAATACTTAAATTTAAGTGCCTGTCAATTAAGTCACATTAAAATTTACTTATGTCTTTAATTCTGTATGTTATTATTTATTCGTTATGGTTGCACTAAGTTATGATTTCCAATAATTCTCTAAACATCTACAAAGTGAATTAGAAGATCTCGGACTAAGCTTGAGTATAATTACATAATTAAACGAACTTACCTGAAGTGAAGTTCTATTGTAATTATACGAGATGCTTAGTCCGAGATATCAGACTCCCACCCGCCCTTATCGTAATCATATATTACAATGACCCTAAAAATCAAGTTGGAAATCATAATCCTTCCTAAACTAATGCTCTGAAAAGAATGACTTACAGATATAGTGTTGCCAGTAGCTGGTTTCGATTTTAGATTCTCTGAATATTCGCGGCACGCACAATGCAAGATTGTGGAACTACTACAAAGTGAATTAGAAGATCTCGGACTAAGCATCTCGTATAATTACAATAGAACTTCACTTCAGGTAAGTTCGTTTAATTATGTAATTCTATAATTGATCAGTCGGAATATTAAAATGGACAGCTCAGGCCATGATTTTATCTGTAAGTGCTCTTTAAAATATTCATAAGAATATTTAAAGTAATCGCACAAAACGGCAACGACAGGGGACGCATTTCTATAAAATATTACGGAATTCCTCTCAGACGTTCCTTACAGACTTATTTATTTATTCGTTTTTATGGTGATAATTACCAATTAAAAAATCAAACGCGAGAGCGTGCGTGCGCGTTTTTTTATTGTTATTGTTTGCTCAACCACGACGGTTTTTACAATTATCAAATCACGTGAGCTCTTCAAGATGCATAATAATAAGTCGGTGTCATCTTTCACGGTGGGTTAAGGCAAGGCCAGTTCACGAAATCTATACTCTTTCACTATCTCTTTGGAATATGGTTGATAATTGCATAGCTTTGATCATCGCTTCGCCAGAAATTTGACGAAATTTAGTACATTTTTATTGATTTCTGGAATACGGGATCATTTATTAAAAATGTACTGAGTTAAAGTGTTAGATTAATAAAAACCTTTCCTTTTTGCATAAAAAAAAACATATCACTGTCGTTGAAAATTACGAGAACTGAAGATTGGAAGTTTATTTTTCTAAGCTTTTATGGTGTTATTCAGGATATTTTTTAAAGAGTTACCAAGCCATTTTTCAATATTCTGTTCGGTTAACTTGTTTCTTTTTCAGTCTACAGTAATTTTTGTGAAGTTCTTCATATTGGGAGCTTAAAAATCAATCTTTTCATCAGATCGTGAACTGGCCTCGCCTTAAAGGGATGAGTCCCACTGCGTTGTATTTTTCACCATCCAAAGTCTACGCCAATGGAGTTCGCTAGGCCCCAAATAAAATTTCATAAATATTTTTGATATATTCACGGTCAGGCCTTTTATACTTTGCCCGCGTGGCTTATCTGGATTATCTCGGGATTCGGCGCGGATTTTTTTAACTTGTTCCCGTTTGTGCGACCGCTTATTGCTTTTTATCTGGCCGTGATTTGGCCATCCTCCCTGCTGTCTGCAAATATGTTTAGCGTGCCCTAAATATCCCTATAATCATGGCTCCCGTTTGACCATAAATACAGACCGACCAATATGGCCGGAAAGAAAATTCTTTCATGGAAATTTATATTTGCTCCCCATTTTCGTCGATGACGTCAGAAAGCTTTTTAATTAAGTCTACCCAAAGCCTTTTATGAACACGATTCGTTTGAGTCGTATGTGTCCTTTATCGGTTCTTCTGTTTCAAATCTCATTCCTTTCGTTCGCCCGGATTTTGTTATCTTTCCAATTACCATGAGAGCTTTGAATTTATTTACTTCAATATTTCTATTGGAAAGTAGCGCGCAAAGATCCGACTTTAATAGCTGAATTTTACCGTATAACTTTTGAATTAAAGATAAGAATCCAAAGTGAATAAATTAATGAATGCTTGGACAATTTCACACATCGCCATCTAGCCCCAAACTAAGCAAAGCTTGTAATATGGGTGCTAGACAACTAATATACTACTTATATACTTTTTAAATATATATTTATTATACATAGTAATACCCAGACCCGTCACAGAAATTAAAATTAATCATTTCAATTTCTGCCCGGCCGGTAATCGAACCCGGGACCTCTTGGGTGGTAGACCGGCATGTTGACCACTGCACGACTCAGATCGTCTTTAAAGTATGTATTAGTGATAAACAACTTCTCTTTTTTACAGGTGACACAAATTGGAATGCCACAGTGGTCGACAGTGCCAAAGACTCGGTTAGCGTGATAGTGCGGGACAGTGGTGTGGTGTGGTGTGCGACCGATGCGGTAGTGTGCGCAGGCGCTGGTGTCATGGTGACGTCATGGCGCGCGCTAGCGCTGCTGTTCGCGCTGGTGGCGTGCGCCGCCGCGCTGCCGGAGCCGATGTACCACAACCAGTTTGCGGTGCACGTGCTCGCTGGTGCGAACCATGTAGATGACATTGCTAGGAGACATGGCTTTGTCAACCATGGACAGGTAAGATTTTATGAAAATCCATTATAGTATGTAGAGTACTTACCTCTCCCGTGGGAAGATGTTGCCATAATCACCACGTTTGGTGTGGGAGTTGGAGTGTGAGGCGGGCCCCAACATTACTGACAGTTTAGGTTTAATATTGAAGATTGCGTAATTATTAAACAAAAGTTTGAGCGAGTTAAATTTTTATTGCACTATGTTCTTTCATTGCAGCGTGTAGGGTCAGCATTGCGCAATATTTTTTTAACCAGCGACGTTTTCGTTTACGTTTAGCCACATTTAGCAACACTTTAGGTGTAGCTAAATCTTGTTCTGACTTGCTGATGGTAGCACACGATATATTGACACAGATCAATACAACGAAAACATTGCGCAATTTATATTATTGAGCAATATAATTGATCGTTTCGGTTTAAAGTGTATTTCAATCTTATAGTGCAATGAAAGTATTGTACATTAATTATTGTAGGTCTAGGAGCCGCCTTACGCTGTTTTCATCAGAAAATGCTGCTGTTAATTTACTGGACCCGAAAAACTATCTAAAACCTAAACTTCCATAGCATAATCAAAACAATCTTACAAATTTCATCAACTTATGTGTTTATGTATCCAAATAGAAATTGTAATTAGTTTATAGGTGCTTACACAGAATTTAAAATATTCATTATATTATAAAAATCTTTATTAGAGTAGGTACTTATGAAAAACCTTATGTTTTATTTAGCCAATCTCGCGTACCTACTTCGTTATTAGACTAAATACTGGAAATTAAAGAATCTGATTTTGAATACAAAATTAGGATGCAAATAGTTACTATTTTCCGGAAAAGCTACTTTTTGCTCAATTTAATAATTTTCCGTCCTGAGTTTTAATTGTTAATCTTTTCTGTAGGTAGATTTATGTACTTATAACTTCATTAGTTTTATACTTGCTATTTTCTAAAGGAGTCCCATATACCTGCTACAAAGCATTGTAATTCAGTCGGCGGGGTACTGCATATAAAACCCGGATCGAGCACAATCAGGACACGTCGTAAAAACCCAGACAGGACCAGAAGCTTTTGTGCAGCTGATATTAGGCTCGTTAATCACTGACGGAGCTTAATTGGACGTAAGAAAGAGATACTTGATTCTTTATTAAGAATGAAGAAAATAAACAAAATTATTAGTTCGAAAATGAAGTTTTTTTAGCGTAATATAGCGGTTATCGTAGACAAAACGAAACGTAACTGAAATTCGTTGAAAATAATTGATACCTAATCTAACCCCCTGTTTATTTTAAGTGAAGATTGTTTAAGTTGCATTGTATTGCATTCTATATACAACATGTTACAAAAATTCCCCTAATGCCGAAAATGGTATATAGGGACCATCACAAACTGAACAACTTTTACTATGGGACCAACTCTGAAATCGCGAAAAAAAATCAGCTGTTTCCTACATTTTGATATTTTCGATTTTAAATTTTGTATGAAACAGCTGTTTTTTTTCGCTGAAAGTTGTTCAGTTTGGATGGTCCCTATATACCATATTCGGCATTAGGAGTATTTTTGTAACATGTTGTATGTTTGATTCTGACAATATTTTCTATTTTGCAAAGTGATGTTTCCTAATCTTAGTCTTGAGAAGCAAACTAGTTTTATTGGAACCTTGGAAAGGCTCAAACAATAGAATAGCGATATTCAGTTCAAGCTAATTCCAAGGTCCTTAATTAAATAAAATTTCTTTATTCCATTATCTATATTAAGTCAAGCAAACTCAAGACAATCTTTAATGTTGAAACTGAACCCACTTCATTATTCTCTTATATTATATGAAAATAATCTACATTCATTGGAGAATTTTGGGGCTTAATTACTTAAGATATAATTAAGTACTATTGTCTCAAATCCTCGGGTTGTCACTTTGCACAAAACCTCGATTCTGCTAATGGTAACGTAATAATGTGTCTCAATTGTGTTTCGATAGTATTGCTTTTTGTGTTTTAGTAAACTGTGCCAAATGCAAAACCATTGAAACAACATTGAAACACGATTATCACGTAACTTTAGCAGAATCGAGGCCCAGGTGTCTAGACAAAGTAAGATCTAATTTCTCGTAAGACCAAATAGATTAGTTATTCGACTTAGTGAGGTTTAGTGGTCGAACATTTTGCATAAATTACAGACTATTACGTAAACTGAAAACAAAGTGACATTTCAAATTCAATTTGTTACAGAATTTCTGAAGAAAACAAACATTGCTTTTTTAATGAAGGCCTTAATACCTGTGTTGAAAAGCTCCATTCTCTGTAATGAGTTTTTTCTTCAAAGAGATGATACAAATGCACGTTCGTCTACATTACAAATCACTCAAATACTTATTTCCTTCCCTTGTTGGTTTCGGAATGAGTTAAACCAATCCGTTTGATGATATCAACCGAGCGCCGAGTTTCCTTTCGTTTTAAGGTGAAGCACTTTTTGGAAATTCCAACGCAACAGATGAATTGATGTGATTAATATATTTGACGTTTAAACTTTACTCCATCCATAAAAAAACCGAACTTTAATAGCTAGCTGCCTATTTCATAAAAACCATGTCGGCTTCGCAGAAAATGAAAAAGAGTGTTAGGTTTTTTTTTATTTGGGTGATATCTCTTTTTATTTTGTTCTGTCATGTCTATTTGGAGAAACTCTTCAATGACATTCTGACTTTTTCTATGTTTCGTTACTTTTGCGAGAAATAAGCCTGGAGATTTGATAAAAGCTTCATAATGGTTTATTAAAGCACTTCGTCTTAAAAATACCAGTCAGGAATCACAGTCGAACTGTCTCCACGCGCATTTGAGTTGCGCGTGCTTCGGCCAAGTTGCGTTCGGAGTATTAGATTTTTTAGTTGGTTAATTTTGCATATTTTAATAACATTCTGTTTTTAAGATAAATTATATTAGAAAAAATACTAGAAAAATCGACTCACCCGTAGCACCTCAGACGGGACGGGAGGTGCTACGGGTGAGTCGATTTTTTCTAGTATTTTTTCTAATATCATTTATCTTAATATAAAAATAGCATTGTGAATGCGAAAAATCTAAATTTAATAATTACATTCTGTTTTTGTTCGAAAGCGAGTAGCGAGACATAAGCTTAGAGATTTTAAATGGCTTCAAAACGAGTTTTGATACACAACTTCGCCTTAAAAATAACAGCCAGGAATCGCAGACGAGATGTCTCCGCACACATTATGAGTTGTTTGCTCTCTCCGTGACGACGCGCATGCATCGGCCAATTTACGCCCGTCAATATTGGCTCCGTAAACACGACTGCGAGAAAAGATGAATGTGTTTTTGTAGCAATCTGTGCAATATTTTAAATTGCAGATAACTCTCGAACGAGCCTGTACGTGAACGATTTTGAGATGTCGTCTAGCTGTATAACTTTATTTTTGTTTGTTTGCAAAAGTTTATAGATATCTCTACAGTTCAAAATATGAAACTTACATCTAATAAAGTATGTATCTACCTTTTTTGAATGTTTTCCACTTTTCAATCTGTTGCCGTTAAGGTCACAAAGCATTTATTAAAATACTTACGAAAATAATACTTTATAATATACTAGAAAAAAATTCAACTCGTCACCAGGATTGCCTCAGACGGGAATCGAACCCGCGACCTCTGGAAGTCCGGTCCAATGCACTTACCAACTGAGCTACCGAGTCACTAGTGGCATCATCGAAATCTTTCTAGTGTATCCCACTTTTAAGCTGCAAGCCTATAATTCAGTATTTTCTTTTTAATAATTCAAAAATAGGATTATCTTAACATACGAGTACGATCATCTTTCGAAGTCAAATTCGAACCGTTCACGTAGATGCACGACATCGCGCTCACGCGCTTCGTGCAAATCTTGCGTCATAAAGGTTAAGCTACACAGAGTTATCCTTTAATGTTACATACCTCCAAATATTTTTTGTATATAGCCCAAAGTCATACTTCTAGGTTAATTTTTTTATATATCACATTTCGTTTTCCAGATATGAAGATATTTTTTTCTTGCAATGCCGAAATGCGAAAAACGACGCATTTTTCTCATTTTTGCGATTTTCAACAAACATTTTGGAGGTTAATAAAAAACAATTGCATCTTGTAAAGGTCAAAGAGCCCTGAAAAAAAGTGGAAAGGGTATGCGCAGTAGTAATCTACGCTTAGAAATTACTACTGCGCATACCCCTTCCCTTTTTTCCAGGGCTCTTAATTCGTCGCGCGATCTGTAGTTCTTGCAAAAACCCGTCTTTTGACACTCCAAACATCAGGGTGATGTCGCTCTATAGCTGAAAACAAAAAAAAAACATTTTCAATGTTAAAATGTAATCTTGAGCGGCCGAGAGGGCATCAAGCGAAACCTAATAAAGCCCGAGCCATTTCCTCAAGCATTTTCTGGTGTGCAATTAAGGTTGTCATCTATTTTCTTTCCTTGAGCAGTGTCCCAGTTTTTTAACACATCTACAACGGACGAGCTGGGTGTCCCGCCTTTTTATCATCGCGTATAAATGTGATGTCTTTTCTAGGCGACACGCGGCGTTTATGGAAACCATACCAGTGTTCAGAACCCCAGTACTTCTCAGCTGTGGAAGGCTTTACAAACGCAAAACGCATCGTTATGAATATGAATTCCTACCGCTACTCAGGTACTAACATTTGGCTTATAGGTTTAACAGAATACACTTGATAAGGACTTCTATGTATACGAGCGAAAATTAAAGAAAAGATGAAAATAATACTATTAAGAATTAAAACTTAATTTGAATTGTATAGTAAAGATAATGCGGTAAAAAACTTACGACAATCATAAAAAAATACACTAGGAGAAACAACAACTTAAACATTAAAATTATCGAGTGTAAAGCACATTCATGCTTATGTTTTTAGATAATGGATGAATTTTTGGTAGGTTTTCCTGCAAAGATGTTAAATCTATTTTGTAGAAACATTTTGTTACAAAAAATTAATGCACGGACGAGTTACGGTAGGAAAACAATTCTGTTTGAGGGTGTCCAATTATACAATAGACTACCTAACAGAATAAAGGAATGTGATCACATTAACTCTTTCAAATCCAAGCTAAAAGAACACGTATACATATATAATTAAGTACCTATCCTTGTATCTCATTATAAGTGAACATTATGTTTTTATGAGAATAAATGTCTTTAAACCTAAATAAATGCCTAGATAAATGATCAGTGGGTGGGAATTTATGGGCGCTAATTGCAAATATTCCCAGCAATGTGCCAAAATACCTGACATTTTTCTCATCACTAGGTCGAAATAAAAACAAACAACAGTGCGATGCACATGTTATGACTCCCTTTCTCTTGGCACGTGCCACTTGAGATATGACATCGGGGAGCATAGCGCAAACATCCATCCCGCGAGTCAAATCGCACCTAAAGTACTTTTACTTTCTAGGGATCTGAGTAGAGGAAGCATTTTCATTAATAAGTCTTAAATATTACACCGGAAACAATACCCGAATCCAGATCGGTCGCAACTCTGAATAGCAGAATAGTTTAAAGTAACTTTCTGTGAATTAATGCAAGTAAACCGGAGGGTTTACGGCTACTGGAGAGCATCATGCAGCTCAGATAGTTTTTAGATTTGAATAACGGAAGGATTTACTAGAAATATTATTGGAATTAACTATGGGAAGCCTCCCGCATCTCAGATCAGTATCGGTGCTGAACACTGGAAGGGCTTCCGTATACGCGGCGACGCGACGTCTAACATAATAGCCGAAAAACCGGTTTATGCCCTTTTTGTGATTTTATGTTTCTTATCTTACCTATTTGACGTAGACGTTTATATTATAAGATTAGTAGATTTTCGTATACGCTTGAGTAATCGCGAATAAATCTTAAGGCATGTCGAGTAAACACCGGAGTTCAAACACTCGACTATCGCCGAGTGTCGCCAAACACCCACCATGCTTTGACTAAGCGTGAGCTGTGTCTGACACGAAAGTGCTTTCGCCACGTGCCGAGGTGCAAGTTAGTGCTGTACCTATATGGGTTACGTGGTTAAAACGATAGTGAATTTAGTGATGTACCTTGTAATAAATCATAAACAAAACCCCAACACATTTTAACCAATCTCAGTTATTAAATACAATTAAGAAGATACATTTTAAAGTTGAATTATGTTCTTTAATGGTGGCTCTACCAATTTTAGATGTGAATCTTTACAAGTAAGTATTTCTTATCACTGATGCGACTCTAGCTAGACGCAAGACGAAAAACAATCACATATAAAAGTAACTATTTAAAACTTCAAAAGCAATTACCCTTTGTTCAAACTTAAAACAGATTTTAAACATATTTTATTAGCTTTGTTGATTTTTTCTACAGTACAATACTTTAACTATCGTTTATCGACGTTCCTAAAGCGTGGCCCGTGTCAAGTTATGTGGAATAATACAGTTCTTTAAAGTCGAGTTGACGTCTTACCTCTCTATCTCTCTATGTATTTAACCCATTCCTTTGCCCCCAAACCATTCGTAGCCGGAGTCCTGACTCGTTGTTGTACCGTGAATTGTGGTATGTGCGGTGTAGGTAGATCTCGCCACATTACTCCCCCCTGAGACCGGAGGTCGATAGTCCAAGGATAGTCCCAGCTCAGCTGTCAGTGCGTCAGAGCATTGCAAGAGATGCCCCAGTCTGCGGTGAGTTGAGACAGTCTGCGGTGAGTTGAGACAGTCTGCGGTGAGTTGAGTCAGTCTGCGCCAAGCCGAGACGTTGTGAGGTGGAGGCGCGTCCGCCAGTGCTGCAGGTAGATTTGTGTCCGCGGTGAGTCGGGATCTGTCCACAGTGAGTCGTGACGGTAGGCCCAAGCTGCTGGCGAGGGATGCAGAGCTGCCACGCTGGAGTGAAAATTTGGTTGACTTTTATCGACTTTCCTTAGGCTTGCACTACACATCACTAGTGTCAAGTTATGTGAAATAACACAGTGCTACAAAGTCGAGTTGACGTCTTACCTCTAACCCACTCCTGTGTTTGCTCCGAAACCATTCGTAGCTCACGTGTTTGCACGTAACTCGCGGTATGATTAAGATGTTTCGGTTATTGCGGACGCAAACGTTGACTCAGCCAATTGGGTTCAAGTGTTGCTTTATTTGCGGTGTCTGTTTGTTCTCGACATTAATTAGTCACTTGCCAATTATTGTTTATATTGTTAGCTGGTTGTACCGGGAGAATTTGTTGTTTGAAGTAGGCTTGTTAAATATGATTAGATATTCTTATTGGGTTACCAGTGTGCGGCAAAGTTGAGATTGTAGGATTACATAGTTGCATCTTGCAGATGGTGATGGTGAATTGGTGAGTAACTGATGAGGTTTATAAAGGGCGATATGGTTTACCCAAAATAGAACTGAATAGAAATCTTTCCTTTTCAAGTGATGTAGGTCAGAATCTGACATCTGATGTGCACAAAAATTGAGGGTGTTCGTGACATGATTTTGTCTCTCAAAGGCAGGGAAAAATCTCATTAACGAATAGCCCAATATCTTGGCTGCCACTGGCCATGTGGGGTTTTTGTAGGTAAGATCTGTTTGAAACCGAGTAGAAGGTACTTAAGTACAATATTTAGCTTTTTCTAAACATGGGAATTTCGTAAAACTTTCTTTTAAAAGACTAGAAGCACTAAGTACAATAAGTTTCTCTAAACGCTGTATCCAAGGTAAGCAAGGAACCGTGTTGGTCTTTGTAAAGAAAACCACTTAAATAATGTCCTTATCTCGAGCTTGGAAGCTGCTGTAATAAAACTATTACTTTGTACCCGCATCCGAACGGCGCTAAACGGCTCGCGCACTCTGCCCTTGCCTTTCCT
Source organism: Catoptria pinella (assembly GCA_963556745.1). Classification (NCBI taxonomy): domain Eukaryota; kingdom Metazoa; phylum Arthropoda; class Insecta; order Lepidoptera; family Crambidae; genus Catoptria; species Catoptria pinella. The sequence continues at coordinate 7,417,342 of OY750774.1, read as the reverse complement.
CTCACGTCGCAGCTTTCAATGGCTCTCGAAGGAGGCCCATTCTTCCCATCCGTTTTATAAGTATTCAATAGTGCTCCCAAATTGTGCTCACACCGGGGGTGAGATATAGCTCCCCAAGTTGTTTGCCCGCCGATTCGACTTACAAGTTTAAGTGCAAACGTGTGAATTTATTTTCACGGCTCGACGTACGAGTAGTGCGACGCACGTACGTGCGGCTTTTGCGGATCTCACTCAAACCTAAAATCGTCTACGACTCAGGTTGAATTTTAGATTTTAGGTTATTTATTTCCTACGACCTTTGTGTGCAATGTCCGCTAATGGAGTTGTTAATCAGCCGTTACGTCAAGTTTTGGCAAACCGCCTTTTGGCAGGAGCCTAGAGGCACTGTAGCTACTATCTATGCTGGGATAACAGCCGTGAATCTTTAGTAGGGAGACGGTAAAGAAAGATACATCTTTAGTTTTCGTTTAAAAAAAAAACTACTTATACTTATTATAACAGATAAAAAATACTGTTGGGTTTTGTTTATGACTTGTTTAGTTTTGAATATTTTTGTTTCAATATTGATCAAAGCTTGATTGAACATTGGGGGCGGTGTATAGCATTTGCAGTCTTTGGTTTCGAATTAGTAAGCGACTTTATAAGGGAAGAATAGACTGATGGTACGGAAACATTAAAAGTCTATTGCTTTATTTTTTAAATATTGTATCTGTTGTTGAAATGAAGTCAATCTCTGATTTATCAAATCCTTACTTCTCAGTAAATAAGGGAGATATTACATACCTACAATAACAGTAAACAGGCAATAACGTCAAAGGTTATACTCGTCTAATAAATGTACATTTATAGAAAAAATAATGGTGACCCACTTAACTGTATTGTTCGTCGCACGTTATTAAGCAATTACGAAGCAAGCTTTGACACAAAATGGCTCCCAACGAGTCCCGCTCGTGTGTGATTTATTTGTATTATTCATTGGAAGTCAGGTGGAAATCTATTTATGGCGCAATAGTTTGATCGGGGAAAATATCTATTTCGGGACAGTGAACTTCTTTATTTGGTTAGACCAGCACTTTCGTAACCGTAACCAGCAAGTGTTATGGGAAATACACTGGCCTTCAAAAGACCTTTAATATTGCAATTTCTCTTAAACAACAGAAATTAGTTGTGAAATAAAAAAATGTTTTTTTTTTCAAAAAGGTTATCGATTTTAAAGTTATTATTTAAAAAAAAAATTTTTAGTCCTTTTTATTTCTATAATAGTCTATATACCTATATCCTGTGTATTTTAAAAGTTATTACTATTTTATAAATGTGGTACTAAGTTTTGAAGGCCAGTGTATCATTTACCAACATAACTATGATTATGAATATTTTTAATTACTGTTTATTTTCAATTTCAACCCTTAACAATTTTATAGTGACATAGAGGAAATAAAGTAAGTATATGGTCATCCGCATGGAAAGAGCTCACTGCAGTTTAAATTATCAGTTGTAGTGGATTGTCGACAATAATTATAAAATAAGTGTTAAGAAATTCTAATTAAGTTATATGAAAAAAACCCTTCTTTATTTTTATATCAAAGAAAGTGTTGTGATAGCGTCGCTTTTTTCGGATAAATTTTATCACATAGTTTGGAATTGCGCACAGTGAGATTTTGACATGCGACAGCGCTCACCGGCGCAGCTCCTTTCAGACATAATGTAATATTCAGCCCTGAAAGGGAGACGGTGACAGGTGTGCGAGGCATAGCTACTCTTGAAACGCTATGAAAAATGCGCCGGTCTCGGCAGAATTACATAATGCAGGAATGTGTCAACGCGAAGATGGAGGCGCGGCAAGACGAACTCAACATTCTTTGTGCGCGTAATAAGCACCAAGTATGCCAGATGCTCGCCCCTCTCCAAATCTCATATACCGCCTCGGCTGCCATTCTTCACGCGCATGTGTTTATTATGCCTTCTTCCATCTACGTAAATATGATTTTCATTGTACGTAATAAAGTCATAATAGAAGGGAAGGAAGGATACTTCGACCTTTCCTGCGGGTTGCTCTCCCACGTGTTCCGCTTCGCACAATGAAATGTTCATTAAAATTTATGTAAGTTTAACCCGAAGTTTTTTTGCCGTCAGCACGACCGCAGCGTCGGCGTTTTTCGATGAATCCGGTGATAAAATAATCAGTGGAGTCCGCGTGGATCTTTAGGACTGATATAAAACGTGAAATATTCGTCGGCTACATATAATTCGTTGCACATTCTAGTGAATTTACGTCAAAACGGGTAGTGTTTATTTTATTTTACACTAAGAGCTAAATATAGGAGATTTCTAGCAAAATAAATTTACAACACGATATTGTTTTTACACAACCCTTTAAATATTCACAACTTCAGGATTTTGCTTTTTGCTCCATTCTGTAGAAAATGTTTTGCTTCATTTATCTAAAAATAAATTATATTCTTGCGTGTTCTTAAACTACAATTTCTTTCTATTCTAACTGACACACGGCGAATAGGAGAAATTATACAGTGAATTCGTCAGTAAGGTCCGCAAGTTCACTATTGCAGCTTTCGAACGATATCAAATTCAAATAAAATCAGATTGAATTTATATTATAAAACCTTTCAGAAATTAGCTGTTGTTTGAAAAACTATATAGTGGCCCCTATTTCCTTTTGAGTAATTTATAATTTCTATTTGAATAACAAAATTACAAAAAAATCTAATGTCTATCACACTTCTCGACCACGCAATTCGTTATGACTAGAAATTTAGTTTAAAGACCTTAAATTGTTATCTTATTATGTATTTAACTAATGTTTAACGAAACCACGCAGTCCATTCTCTAGAGAATAAAATTACAAAATAAGAGATATCTAAACTAAATCATTCTAAAATAACACCTGAATTAATAATATACGCGATGTAAATCGTAAAAAGTGTTTTATTTCTAAAATAAAAGATTATTAACCTCGTACACTAGTTTTTAACCGACTTCAAAAAAAGGAGGAGGTTCTATGTTCGTCTGTTTGTTTTCTTTTTCCCTAATTAAGTTTGTTTGTGTTCGTTCGTACCTACTTTGAAACAGTGTTTTCTTTGTAATTTCTGTGAAGACAGCAACTGCTCTGCAGTAACTTCACATTTTTGTTGCTCAATAGAAATAGTTTTTTACTACTAAGTTTCAAAACTCTGCAGTCTTTTCTGTACCTAAGATTTTTCTTTTTTTGTCTAATTACATCATAATCTAGATTTTTATTACACTTTATTGAACCAATATTAACCCTTTATTGATTATTTGAACCATAGTTACAACTTAACTTGAAGGTTAAGGGTGGATACAACCAAACTTGAATATAAACGAGAAAAACTATACCAAGAATATTATCTACTCCACGATTTTATTACGAGTAAGGAAATGGCAATTTTTCCATGCAATCCAAAGATAAGTTACTCTTGGGATTGTTATTCCTTCATTAGTGAATGAATTGTGTATGAACGTATTATCCGGCCAATTGTCATTGTTCTACAAACGAACTATTTAAGGCGCCATCTCCACGAGCGAGAGAATCGCGGCGATATTATCGTCGTGCCACGTATTTCTATATACTCTCTATGAATGCGTCTCCACACGGCGATGCGACGATAGAACTGAAGCGCTTACTCGTCGCGATTCTCTCGCCCGTGGAGACAGCGCCCAAAAGGCAAAGTCTTGTCGACTCTATTTTGTCGCCTTATGCATAACTGTAGCGGTCAAAGTCAAATGTCAAATAAATGTCATTGACATACAGTACGTGGAATATAAAGTTCTTGATGTTGACGCCATTAATCTACTACTACTATTCTATACTGGAATCTGTATAATAATGAACCTTAATTAGGAGACCTTTGTGCCGATTAGTCGTTAGTAAAGACCAGTATCTAATTGTGAATCCACACTAGGCATGACTGTCACTTAGGTTTAGATTTAAGGATGAGCCTAGGAAATTTATTGAATAAAATTAGGTACCCGTAGAGTGTGATGCCTGCGTGCACCGCTTACTAACTCCTTAGCCGGTTCGCAAAGAATGTTATTTACATAATAACTTTTGAAAGCTCATTCTGACTTATGTCTACAGAAGAAATGATAGAAAAAGGTTCATGTAATGTTTGTGCCTTGAAATATAATCTAATTAAGGTTTTATTCATGGAGTTTTAGCCCGCCATGGTATAGAATTATTCACAAAAAAATAGGGTAAAAGTATAGAACTTGTGTAAAGTAAATCCGTTGTCATTAATTTATTAATTTCATCCACTGTCCGAATGAGCTAATAGTGATAATTGAAGTCGTCGATTATTCTCGTCAAATAGATCACTGGTTGCCATCTTGCTTGAATCTCCCCCACACCTGAAATCCCCCTACAAAACTATTAAATGGCGAAGAATGGAGGGTCCCGTACCCTGGCGTTATATTACCCCTAACTGGGGCTTGCGTGTTTTCGATTTAACACGTAAATACGATACCGGCATATGGTATTTCGCACGTTTCTAAGCTGAATATTATATGGCCCTGAATAAATAATATTTGACGCACCTGTTGTGCTTAATTATGTGGTGTTCGGCGTATGCTTTGGAGTATCGTGCTGAGATGTTTATCGTCTATTGTTTAATAATAAATAGGCTGGTGTTTGGTAATTGCTAGGTAGTTGATTTATTAAATTTTTTGATTGCCTCTTTGGTCGAGTGGCTTGCACACCGGTTTTCATGGTGTCGTTATCTCTCAGGTCCCGGGTTTGAATTCGAACTTCAGCTGTGTCAATTTAGAAACATCAACTGTCGAGAGTCTGGGTGTTAGTGGTACAGTCCTTGTTCCGATTTCCATCACACAAGTGCTTTAGCTACTTATTCTGGGATCAGAGCAATGTATTGTGTGTGATGCTGTCTAAAAATTATTTTCATTATTGAAAAATGTCCCTTTCAAAGCCCTGTTAAAATTGAAGTGTACTTACTTATTATTACAAGTATAATTGTCATCAGTTTATTAAACAGTAAACAAAACAACTTTTTACTCAGACATAAAAGTAAGTTTTAATTAATTAACAGCTTTTTTAATATTTCCTCATATTATTACTCAAATAAGTAAGCTTTGTTCCGATTCATTAAAGTTATTGAAACTAGAATGTACCGCAAATACCTAGACTTCCAATGAATAAAACACGCGACCCTTTTATGAAATTTAATTTGTAACAAACACGATACGGCTTTAAATACCATTGATTAATATAAAATTTAAATTTTGTTTGTCGTCTCGAAGTACAGTCATGTTTAAAAATATGTATACAGTTTAGAACTTTGTCATTACTTTTTTATGAACAGAAATCAATGACAAATGACACGTACAACTAAGTGAAAAAATTCTATACTGCGTACATATTTTGACATGACTGTACACGGCAAATAATGAAGATAATGTTGTTCCTTCAGGTAATTTCATTTATCAATCATATTTAAGAACACACAAAATATTGACTTCATAGTAGAACGATAAATAGGCAAATTTTAAATACCTTGTTTTTTATGTATGTACACACGACGGCACCTCAGACAATACATGTTGACCTTGAGACCGCCTTTATGTCTTCCGCAATAAAAGCTGTTTTCGCTGTTTAACTGTATAACCTGACGTACTGTCGTGTGTACTTAAGCCTTTGTATATTTTCTGATAATCTCTTTAAAAATAACTTATAATCAAATCAAGCGAGCGAGAGTCATCTAAAAAATTGCATGATATAAAAAACATAATTTCTTTCACTGATTCCGCTTTTCAACCGGCGATATTAGGGTTTCGGATTGAAAACTCTATCTGCGTCAGATTAAAAGGCACGCCGTTTGGTGTTTGCTCAGTATTCCCAATACCGATCAACCGATGAGCACCGGCACTCATTCTCATAGGCCCTATTCAACAAGGGCTGCTACTAAGCAATAAAAGACATATTAAATGTAACTTGATATACAGTGGTGGCCAGATAATTAAGGACACCAGTCGATTTTCATACAAACGAGGTAACTTTGAAGCCTTGGTTCTCCGCCAAGGATAGACCTAGCTGTGATCTGATGATGGCCATCCAGGAAGTGAATAGAGGAGATTCAGATCGCACACATATACGCACTCAACTGATCTGACCAGCATTCTAAGGGATATAAGGATCGCAGTTTTCAGTTTCAGGATTTCCATACATTTTTATGCTTCGCGGTTTTTTTATATATCGTTATATCTCTTAGGATGTAGATCAGATCAGTTGGGTGTGTATAAAGGTCTGAATCTCCTCCAGTCGCTTCCTAGATTGTCATCATTAGATCACAGCTAGTTCAATCCTTGGCGGAGAACCAAGGCTTCAAAGTTACCTCGTTTGTATGAAAATCGACTGGTGTCCTTAATTATCTGGCCACCACTATACTTTATACTTACTTATTTTTTTTTATTTTTTTTATTTTTTTTCTGACCTACGCTATAAAAAATGTAGGAATCCGTTACTTTCATGACAGCGCACTTATTGTACTGTCGATTCATAAAAGGCAATTTTAAGACCAATATGCAATTTTATACATTCACAGTGACATTCTTAGTACGTAGGTTACTTCTAGCTCTAACCTAATTTAATCCTTAAAACTAAACTTTGACTCTGAAATTTAAGTCATTTAAAAATGATTTGGTAGGTAGGATTCTGTCCGAGTCTACTGATTTAGTCAGAGTATGAAAGTGAGAAATCACAATATTTACATTTATAGTTAAAACGATAATCGATATCCAGTTTTTACCATGATCTATATTTATAAAATTGAGATATTTCGCTCACAATGCTATCTTTATATTAAGATTAAAATGATATATGTTTGCAACAATAAGCGATACCGCAGAATAAATAATAAACTTTTTTGTAGCTACATAAATACATTTTTAGCGAAGCAGCCCTACGTGTTTTGACCGTCGGGAATACAGGTATTTTTTACTGGTGTTTACTATTTCCAGTCCAGAAACGGGCGGGACGCGCAGCTCTGATGAATATTCACAATATGCCAACATGGATATGTTTGCGCCGATATACATTTGGGATTGCGAAAGTAAATTTAACAAGCCGAGCGGGAAATAAGCGAGCCAGTTGTACTTTTATGAATATTAAGTTGTCAATCAGGAGATTTCGGTGCGAAGATCATGAACGGGAATATGTTATTATTTTAGTTACGATTATTTATTTTTATGTTCCACCCACCAATCCGCATTGTGCCCGCGTGGTGGGTTATGACCCGCCCTCTTTATCCACCCTTAAGGAAGGCCTATCCCCAGCAGCAGTGGGGACTGGGGACATTAAAAGTGACTGATGTGCTTTTTATGTTCGGCGTATTTATACAGGGTGTTTCATAATAACCCGTAAAATTTTGTTATTTATTTTTATTTGTATGGAAAACTGCGAAGTGACAACCTTTGACGCAAATAGAGTATTGTTTTCGATAACCATTCCCATTAATGAGCTAAACACAGTTTAGTTCTAGGGTTGCTACTATGCAGTTATCATGATATATGCGCATTATGCGCATTTCTTGTCAGTGAGGTTTCGGTCTCCTATCAGCCACTACAGCGTCACATCCGACACGTCAGCGTAAACGATTCGGTACGTATCATACGCCGACATTATCAGCGACAGCAAAGACTACAACAGTTACAAATCTATAATAAACGTACCGTGATGCTGTGCGAGCAGCCGACGGTGACCAAATTAAATGATAAATAAAAAAACTCAGAATATCACGTGCTAGCAGTAGGTACGTCAGTTGAATTATACGGTACAATCTCGCCATCTACATCTACCTGTCCCTGCTTACCAATGTTGTCTATTTGCATGAGTAGAGTAGTTCATGTTTAAAGTCAACAGTCAAAGATCACCTTACTCTATAAGAGAGTGCATACTTTTAATTTTTACGTATTAAGTACTTGTTTTACTCTTCCCTCACCTTAGTAGGCGCCAAACGTTAAGTATTCCATACTTAATATTTGCATACACCAAGAAAACCTTTGAACAACACAAGTGATTACGTCGCACGGGGGAGAGAATGAACGAAATTTTCCTCAATTTAATTTCACGAGACAGGGCTTTTATACAGTTTGGCGTCTTCAACATCTGAGGAGGTTATTTTTACTTTAACCCCCCATAATGTGATATTCATTTATTTTATTTCCCGCCGGATGGCGCTGTAGCTCGCTCAGAGGAAACAAAGCCATTTCCTAAGGCTCACCCTGACGCGAACATACGAGCGGTTCCGTCATGAAACTGCTATGTTTTGTTATTGGCCAACTTTGTTTGTTTATGCATTGTTCAAGTTTGGCGTTAAAGGATCACGCCAGATCCCTACGCTCGTAATTGTAAACGTATGTTATTACTAGCTTTTGGTTGTCATTCCATTGTGAATGTGAATGTGATTCTATTCGTGTTTCTCTGTCTGACACGCGTTTTTTCATTAAAAGCTAAATGCGTCAATCCCTCGCGTTCACATCGGTAGTGGCTTTTTTATTCATAATGGTTTGAAGTTTTCCAAAATATGTTTTAGTGTAGAGTTTAACAGTCTGGTTTTCAGTTCTGTTAAAATATTGGTAATTATCTATAATATTTGAGTAAACTATGGAAGGGATGTAGAGCACACCACCGTACATTTAAATTCCAAATCCAACTCTTTTATCGATAAGATGTACCTAAATCGAGTGTTTAATGTTTTCTGCTAGAACATTGCCACTACCGCATGGAATGAGTTTGACATTCACAATGTTTATCACTTTCCGTTCTCGGCCCGCTTTGTGCGAGTCTTTTTGTCCAAATAATTTATTTAATTTTGAACAAAGGGAATTATTCCGCGGCTTACTCCGAAAGGCATCTTTAGAATTCTACTAAAATGCTCGACAGACTTTGTGTATTTAGCTGAAATTGATTTCATTCGCCTCGTCAAATAGATTTTGGTAACTAAGGTCCTCTGTAATACTTACGACTGTGTTACGCTGTTAGGGTTATTTAGTTATTTGTTAACTTTTACGAAATTGCCGTTTACTATCAATGGCAACTTCTTATATATTATTCTATTTAGGTATCTACTGTGTGTTTGATGAAAAATTATGCTTTGAATTGTAAGCAGTATGGTACGGATCACAACTTTTCGACAGTTTACAATCTCGCGTTGGAATGTAACAAATAAATACTTTTGGCGTTAGTACCAAGTTACCATTTACTTTAATATCATTCTGACTGGCATCTGCACGCTTGGCAGATTCAACTCGGCTTACACTAGAGCTGTAACAATAACTAGAAAACCATTATTATTCCCGGCTGCTACTTGCCAGGAAATGAATATTCCTCTCCTAATGGACCTGTACTTTCTTTCATTAAAACTTACATAATATGCTCTGGTCCGTCCCTGAATAATTACAACACTTCCCCGGAATTTGAATGAGCCGACTGTAGAGATAATGAATTTCATTATAATCAATCGATGAAGCTGGATTTTTATTCGTAAACTTTCCGACGGATTGCAACGTAAACAATTTTTTACTGGAGCATTATGCGATGATTGAATAAGTTTTCACGGATGTTATGAGAAAATTAATTTACCAACTTTTTCGCAGAATTAAAATAGTGATATACCATTATTACTTCTTTCAATTCGTATGTAAGTATTGAGAATGTAAGTGAAATATGATTATTTATTTATTTAAATTTAGATAAATATGTTTTATTAAAATAAATTTATCAAAAGTATTTTCATTTTACTTTCGTTGAATGCTAAATGCTTTTAGTTTGTTGTTTCGCTTATTTGAATGTTGAAATTTTAATCGGTTCTTCAATGGGAATGATTTCCTCTCCTAGCCTTATTTGTTCGAGTGTTATAAATCAAAAACTCAAATAAACCTGCGCCCGGCACGCCCGCCGTAAACGTTGGAAGTTTCCTCTCGTTTTCATCCAAGTCCCGAATTTTATGTTTCACAGCCACTTTTATATTATTACAGGTGTAAACATTGACAATGGCACCCCAGTCGGCAACATAAACAAAGTTGAACAAGACTTGAGATTTGGTGTCGCCATGTTTTTCGCCTTTTTCAATGTGGTTTTCTGTAATTAATTTTATAAGTATTTCTCTGTTAACCCTAAATTCCATCTAAAACGCAAATGTCAATCGGTCTGTCACTTAACAAGTCAGTCGGTGTCACATTCACATTGCATTAACTTTTAATTTGTTCCGAAAGTTTCACTCGGTTGATGTGAATGAAAACATGGTGTTGTTTTAACTAATTTTAGTACTGACAGTTATAAGGTGTTGTTTGTTTTAGACATTATGCTTGTTCCAACTCTACTTACTAAATAACAAATGATAATGATTTTTTGAAGCTACTAGGTATAATGTCTGCGTTGTTAGTAAAATTCATAGTTTTTCGTTCAAAGCATTCAAAGTGTTGACTAATTCTTCATAAAGCTCATCATGGGCATTATTCATGTTACATCTTAAATTTTTTATTACTTTTGATTTAGGTACAGCACATTTTCACTCATTTAAATAAACAAACAAATTAAATGTACAGTCAGCAGCACGTCAGGTTATACAAAACTAACAAAGAAAACTATTTTGAACCTTAATAGCTTTACGTTTAAAATTGATTGATTACCCCGATGTGGTTGGCCAATGTGTTGTTGACTGTACGTTTGTAGTACTTACAATACAATTATGATTCAACCGGAATCTACGTATGGTATGTTACTGCCAATGTAGGTGAGGGTGGGAGTGTCGAAGACTGCCTTAAGGCTCCTATATACCCCAAGTGGCGCCCTCATTTTAATTAAATTTATTGCTCGTCAAGAGCAAAAGTGCTAAATTTGGCCACTTTTAGCCCTTTTGCGAATACTACAACGAACAAAATTTTACTGAGGTTATTGTTTGTAAATAAACTATAGAACCTTAGCTTCAATCTGTACATGTGAATTTTCGATACATTATGTACTTAGCGAGCATAAATTTAATTAAAATGAGGGTGCCACTTGAGGCATATAGGGGCCTTAAGGCAGTCAGTCATACATTATATGTAAACACTGATTATGTGTTCAGCAATCAAATTAATCACATCCGTTATCAATTGTCATATAATGAGTACTTTGACGGAATGGCTACTTCGAGTCGACGATAAAGCATTATTCCAATGTTGTTGTACATTATGCTATATGCATAATAGTAATCACTTAGGGTCCTAATTATCTGATCAACTAGCTCATTATTATTAATAAGTAATTTGATACCCATTTCCCAACTATCAAAACGTTATGTAAGTATGATGAATATTTTCAAATTATTATTATCATCTTCCATTATTTGTTTGGTTGTTTACAAAGTTCGGATTCTAGTATATATTACGCTATATTAATCTTGACTGCAAATCATATTACTGCCACTGATTCGAATTCAAAAGCAAACGGTTGTGCGAAAAGAAAACCCTTTTTTTCAAAACTTTAATATCTTTAACTAAACGTAATGGCTAAATTGATCAATACGTCTCATTTGTCTTCGGGCTACAGAAAATACAAAATTTCAGCAATTAATCAACCTGATGATGCGTTCCAGCACTTCCAGCGCAGTGGCCACATATTCAAATGAGCCACGTCTGTCAGCCTTTCGCTGATGGCTGATTGGCCTCTCATTTGGACCGATTGTACCGTCATGCATAATTTGTATTCGTCGCCACGGCGCCATTAAGATAATCTACAATGCGACGGCTACGTGCGGGCTTGGTGATTGGTGATGCTGTGTGCGGACTTGCTGTTAATGCTAAGACGATATCAAATGGGACGCCCATTTTATCGGGATATTTGAAAATGAAAATTGTGTGACAATGGAAATAGAACGAGCTTTTTGTGTGTATTGTAAACACAATAGAAAAACAAAAATTCGCTCGTGGGCGCTGACGCTAAAAGATTCGGTTGTACCTATACCAAAGTAGTTTTGTACCCAGTATATCTTTGAAAACGTCAAACCCGGTTAAAATACAAATAAAAAGAAATGTTTCAATGTAGGGATCGTAGCGTAAAATTCCCCGATACTTTCGATTAAATACAACGTTGCCGTTGTATGAACGACAAAAATTCCTGAGTTTTTCCCGACAGACTTGCGTTAACGTTGTTTTGCAGCCCATTTCACAGCAATAAAACTTAAGGTCGGACCCAAATGCGAGCGGAGAGACCTGTATGCTGGACTTTAAACCAACGCAGGTACCTAACTGTAAAGTCCGACCATTAAAACTTGCGTCCACTCGCCACGCGCCATTGACAGAGTTATCTTTCACCTAGAAATCGTTGTTAAAAGTTCAGAAACACGTTTCGTTTGATATCATGCAGGTGTTAAGACTCCAATAAAAGTGTGTCGGAATCTGGAGTGGCGATCCCCGAGCTGGTTACTAATGCAGATTGCGTTCAGAAGGTCATATCTAAATCACGGGATAGAGCGTAACGCCAGTATTTTATCTCGACTCAACACCTGGCCGCCTCGGCGTGAGTTATAACGTCGGTTCTTCTTTTGTTGTTTACGAATGAGTTTTTCACGTTAACGTCGGCTCCCCGGGTTGCGTTCGACGCACCTGCTTCTTCCCCGTCCGTATTTATTGTACTCATTTTATGTATATTGTGAGCGGATAGTACGCACTTGGGAACTTATCGTGCCTAATGTGGCGTTATTTTTTTGGAGACGGAACTTGTGACGGGATGATGTTCTTATTATAAAGAAGAGTCGGGTGAGTGCTTTTAGGTTTGAACGAATTAGCGTTTTGTTTGTTACGCACTTTCAGTGCGTCAAAAGTCAAAATTTGTCAAGACAAAAACCAGCAGTACAATAATATTTCTCCGAAAAGTATTATGTAAACATTATTACTTAGTATGGCATTAGTAAAATTGAAAAGTATGTTTTCTATATTGATGATGTTGTCACTGTGAGTCAACTGAAGTTCAAATCCATATATAGTACATAATAGTATAATAAAACTGTAAATTCTAAATGTTTGTGCGCGCATTACGCAAAAACCGCTGAACAGATTTTGATGCGTTTTTCACAATTTGGTAGCTTGGGATCTAACTTATAATCTAAGCACTGTTTCATCTAATTTGTGTGGATGGAACCAGGGAAACAGCTTGAAATCTCTCTAGTACAAGCATTCATACACAAGGAGGTTATTTAAACTGGTCTCCAAATTCTACTGTCCACGCGGGCGGAGGCTAGTTAATATTAAATATAATTAACTAATCATTTAAGAACTGAGTATTGAGAAATACCTTTCGAAATCCAGAGAACTCGTTTATTCAGAATTTGTCCTTACATAGGTACCTACTTATTGTTTTAATTTTTTTTAAAGTTATCTGTAGACTGTAGGTAACATGGCATCAAAGTGTTTAGCTCTTACGTTTCAGGCGACTGTAAACTTTAATTACTTATAAAAAGCCGATCAAAAGTAGCTCAAAGAAACACGCAAATCCAATTGTATTTTTATGTGTATTGGAGCTATTGTCAGCAATATCACATTCAAATAACACTATACAAAGCGAAATTGATGGAATCCTGACATTGCGTCCGCGGCCTGGCCAACTGCCAATAGCCGGATCCTGGTTTGATTTCCGCTTATAACACGTAGTTTTTTTGTATGTTTCCCACTTTTTTCTTCCTGTGCAGCCGAATAAATCCCGCGTTGAAACTAGTTTCTATTGAAACCGGCCAAGTTTTTAGCGAACCGAATTCGGGATTTGCGACGCCAACAAAGTTAACAAATGTTGTTTCTTTTTTAATTTATTAGATATTCCGATGGTAGAGATTTTTCGCAAAAGAGACGTGAAGCTATATATCACTTTTTCTTTGTTTTTGTCTTAATTCATGACTATGTAACTATGTGACACACACTTTTTTTATGCTTTTCATACGTCAGGTTAGTCAAAAATTATGTTTTCACTTTAAAATGAACGATAGATAAATTTCATTCAAATGTATTTTTTTTGTGGTAGTGGAGCAAAAGTGACACAATATGTGACTGACATATCAACGCCCCCAAACCATTACACCAAGATACTTAAAATTTTGTACATAGATACTTTATACAGTGTAGGTATCCACTATGAAAGTATTTTTGAAAATTCTACCCTTAAAGGTGAAATGGGTGTTCAAAGTTTTTATGGAAAAACGTTATAAAATAGTCATTTTGACTTGAAACATCGTACAAGTACTTCTTAAAACAAATAAACAAACACTTGTTTCGTGGTTTTCCGAAACTCAACACCTTAGGGGAAAAAATGATTATGGATGTCGATATTGAGGTTTTATGGGATGTTGATTGCGAAAATGGCATTTATTTTGAAGTCCAACACGTTTGACATGATTCAATCCCTAATAAAGGGTTGAAATGGAGGTCCAAATTTTGTATGGAACAACTATACAGGACCGAGAACTAAAACGAGTACGGGAACGGGAACTAGAACGAGTATAGGGACGGGATATAGATATGGATATTCTACTAATATAAATATGAAAGTTTGGAAGTTTAGATGTTTGTTAATCAATCGCGCAAAAACGGCTGAACGGTTTGCTTTGGCACACATATAGTTCATACTTTTATCCCGGTCAACCGTTCCCTAGGGATTTTCCGAATGTTCACGCGGACGAAATCATGGGAGAAAGCTAATTATTCTATACAATACTTACATACATACTGTATATGAATAAGGTTAGTCTAAAATTATTTTAATATTAGGTACGGTGGATAACATTAATTGTAGCAATGCAGTGAGTTCCCGTTTCTCTCATCACCAAGCCAAGTTTGCTGCAGCTAGCTAACGTTATTTCATTACCCGTATTTAATATCGCCACAGTACTAAGTTGCACTCAGCGCTTTTGTTATTCAGTTAAGCGCTTTAGAAAATTAGGGCGTTCGCTTCGCGGGTCCGTTATCGTTTTCATTATAGTGAGTGCCACCGCAAAACCATTGCAAACTGCACATCTCAAAGTTTTTAACTGCACTGAACTAGTACAGCCCTCCACTGCGGTTAACCATAAAAAAACTTTAAACTGTCCAATTACCTAACATTAGGAAGCATTTTGGTGTCAGACTTATACTATAAAGATAGGAACGCTAAACTCTCCTGCCGCCGTTCGTTCACGAAGGTCTTGCTTCCGATATTTTTAAGGTTGTGACCATTTTAAGCTTAATACCCAATAAGAATAAGCTATATTATATTATCGTATTATAAAAATATATGTAGGCAGTAGGCACAAATGATAAATGGTAACTGAAAATTTCATATAGGTAAATAAATATCCGACTTGAAGCCTGTAATCTTAATAGTACAGGATAGATAATGTAATTTTCATCTAACCCGGAATTTTATAATTACTAAAACTTTTTGTGCACCAATGTGTTCGAACACCCCTAGAGATGAACCAAATTTTCCTGGAATTTCCCATGAATTTTGCTTGTACGGCTAAAGGAGGACGAGTACATCATCCTAAAGATTTTTATTTAGTTTCGCTTGAAATTTATTTCCAAATACGGCTGGTTGTTGGTATATCATCTTTTCAATGCAATTAAAGAATGGAAAGGAAATGTACTGAAGCCCACTGAAAGGGGTGCAAGGAGGAGGATGATCACCTGTATCCGCTGACCAATACAAGATTGGCGGCTCCACCTCACCTGCTAGAGTTGGTTTCTTGCAATTGTATGACAAAATGTTCCACAAATAATTGCACATGTAGGAAACACAGATGCAGTGCTCACCTATGTGCGGGTTCTGTGCTGGGCACGGATGCAGCAACAGCCCTGATGAAATCGCCGACGAAAATTCTGACGACGGCTTGCAGGACACTGAGGCTCCGGGTTCACTAGCTTTTTATTCATATCAATTAAAGTCAATTAAATTCTAACATGTAACTGTATAAACAATATATTATTTTGTAGATGATTCGCCAAAAGAAACGGAAGATACTGAGTCTTCGATCATAACGAAAGCGGTTTTTTCTCTCTCTAAAGAGTTTTTTTTTTATTAAGTTATCATGGTATTTATTTAATGATCAGCTCATACATGTCAGAATGAAAATAAAATGCCTCCCAAATCTATTTTTCACGATTCCTTGACGATTCCAGATTTTTTTACCAAATAATTCCACGTAATATTTCCTTAAATTGTTAAGGGACAAAAGGGTCTTGTTTTCAACTTCAGTGCAAAAATATTTCAATACAAACAAAATAAAAATCCTAGGGATGTAGGTGCTCTTTTAGCCGTACAAGCTACATTCACGGGAAATTCCAGGAATTCCCCGGATATTTTGGTTTTCCCACCGGGGAACGAGTGGGACTTTTCTTTGGGTTATTTCTAGGGGTGACCGAACACATTGGTTCAGAAAAAGTTTAGTAATTGCAACTTAAAAAATTTCAATTTCCAGGAATTTCTGGATATTTCGGTTCCCCTGAGAACGATTGAGACTTTTTTAGGTCATCTCTAGGGGTCTCTGGGGTGCAGAAAGTTCAGTTTAGTAATTATAAAATTTCTTTCCTGTACTATAAGCCTATTGCGCTATACTAGAATCGTCGGCCACATATTACCTATACCAAATAAGTACAGTCATTTCAAAGGCATGGATATACATACATTCCGGTGGATTACATATCTCCAGCATAACGGTATGGTAAAAATATACTGAAAGCCGAATAAATCCCTTAATTTGTTTCGAGTCGGCTTCGCCTTTTAACAAATATTGACAGGCTGAAGCCGTTCCAAATAAGAGTGACGTCACACTACAGTGAAAGCTTTTTTAAGATAAATATTATTAGAAAGTTAGTAATCAGCTTTTTTAAGCTGATTACTAACAGTTATTGACTTCTTTTTGTATAAAATAATAATTTATTCCATAATATGTACCCAGAAAAAAACTTGTTTTAAAGAAACCAAAAAAACAATGTGAACCACAACAAATAATGGCTTGAATAAACCAAACAAACAATGCTTTTAATGCTCTGTTTGACTGCCTGGCTACACAGCACATGTTAAATTTATCCTCATTTAATATTGGTTTCGGAATAATTTTATGCATTACTTTTCATTTTACTGCGGTAATATTGCGGGTCTCCAAAGTTGGACGAACTCAGTATTTGTCATGGGGACAAGTTAAAGTATTTGACGATCAGAAACTGTAACCGTGTTCTGAGTACTTTTGTTTAGGTTATCATGTTTTATATTATCACTAAGTCCCATGATTACACAAGTACTATCTATTTTACCTATCACTCACAAGCTTATGCAATCGATGACGATATCTGGAAAGCCCTTTCCGTTTGTTTTAGTTGGGTTTTATTTTCCATAGATAGCATGTTTAGTTCACACATTTTCCTTGTAGATAATAAAATTTGCAGAGTAATTTCATTTGTAATAGATTTGTATAACGTAATAGAATATGCTTACCAATATTTGGTGGTTACCCCAATAGCAAGTTTCCCAATACCCAATCCTATAAGTTCAACGTTAATAACGCTACCTGTACATTTGTGCTTAGTGAGTTGGTCAAGTTCTTTCGCAAGTTCGCCGGGTCAGAGTTTCGCTCGATAATCCAGGTATACGGCGTTAGTCCACATTGCGACTCCGGAGCTTTGTGGATAATCCCTCCTTAATGCCCGGCATTAGGGACCAGTACGAATCGTTCTGACAATATCGCGGCAAATTGCTCTTGTATTACTTGGCGCCTACATGTCCGGAACTAGGTAAATGAGTGTTTTGGGCTTCTGTTGGACCTTCAATGTTGTTCAAAACTTGTATATCTTAAGTAATTGTGTTACAATAATAATGTTCAGAAATAGATTTCGTTGTAAACAGTTCATTGTACTTTTTGTATAATTTTATTCCCATTTCGGAGAAACGCCTTTTTCCGTATCATATAATACCTAATGGTATTTGGTATTTATTTGGTTTTGCGAGACTTGTATTTAAATAATGTCAATGTAATTGTTCCTAATAAAACAAATAAAAAAAAAACAACTTAACATACGCCATATGCAAGGTTAGCGAGGATTTATGGGTTCTATCTAACAAATATTACAACAAATATGGTTTATTCCCTGATTTGACTTTACTAAAGTATGAAATTAAACTTTGTTTATAGTACTTAGGTAATTCGCTGAGATAAATTTTACCAACCAAACGGTAAAAGGCATGGATCAAGAAAACATAAAATTTGTTACATGAAAATCTGTAATAGGGACCTAAATGTATGTACAATATTAGTATTAGAAATATATCGTTGGAAATGGTAGATTTTCTGAGAAAATATTGCTAATGTGCCATTATTACGTTCGAGGCCCGAAATACATGGTATTCGTGATCTATTATAATGGGATACGTGATTTATTTAATGTCACAGTCTGTTTCTTTCAACTCTTGTGTGTGAATTATGGTTGTAATGTCATTTTAGAAAATAAATCATAAGGTTTTTTTTAATACTTGTTTTAGATTTGTAACCTTCAACGGATAAAGCCCTCTTTATCTGTTGAATGTTATATTATAAGTTTGACGTGTGTGTGTGTGTATTTATGTATCTGAGTATCTGTCTGTGGCATTGTAGCTCCCAAACGATTGGACCGATTTTAATGCGGTTTTTGAAATTATGTTTTACTTATAATTATTGTGAAGAAAATAATAAAAAATATAAATGAAGTTAAAAAACCACAGGCGAGCATTCTACCACTGAACCACCGATGCTTAGAGAAAATTGACAAAAATGTATACCGGTTCCTCAACAAGTTCTAAGATAAACATAATAATATTTAATTTTGCTTCCTTTTATAATTGCCCACATACCCATAAAAAGTTCTTCAAACTTCAGTTGAAAATACGAGTTAATAATTGATATTAAAACAATAACAGAACAAGTCACTAAGCATATTATACACACTTCGAGCGAACGACAACTTTAATTTTGCACGAAAAAAGCTTAAAAACGTATGAAACCGTGAAAATAGCTTTTTTGTTTTTTTTTGTTTCCAAATCCCAATAGCAACGATCGGATTTCGCTTCGGTCTCAGCTTTACAATACCGTGAATTTCGCCTTTCCGACGGTGTTCAGTTTTTACGACAAGCTTTGGAGTTGGACATAGCTGCTGTTACGTGATTTAACTATTGAAGACTAACACTCTTACATATTATTCAGTAAGGCTTATGCGTATGCGCTACTACTTTAGTTGGTGCACTTGTACAGATTAGATATGCTAGTTTCCTGATGCAACCGTGAACAACGTGAAACCAGCGTCAGATTAGATAACGCTTTGGGTGACTTGGCATAATTCTGAGTGTGAGCAGTAAGTCTTATTTGTTAACCATCAAACGGAAAAAATGTTTTGCTAGTTCTTTGACAAAATTAAGGCATCGTGTAATTAAATGCTTAAATAGAAGAAACATTTTCGAATCCTGTATCTTGGTAATTATGTTAGCGATTTATATGTTTGGTTCTTATAATTTCATACCGAAAACTTAATACATTTTATAGATATGTTAGGAACTTTAACAGTGCTCAGTATCTGTTATGTATGTTACTACTGTGCGGTAATAAATAATGGTGGAACTGGAAATATATCGGATTCCGAATGTTGTAACAGACAACATAGACAGCGTGCAACTGAACAAACAATTCTATCAGGCGAACGGGAAGTTCCATCGCCTCTGCGACAACTGCCTCTTATAAAAATTGAGTCTATTTCAACGAATAAACTCTTTTTACCCCACTGCAAGAAAAGGGTTATGTTTTTCTTGTATGTGTGTTTAACTGTGTTTATATGTATTATATTCTTTATTACCTCATAATAATATGTTCGAAACAGCTGGACGAAATCTATAATTAAGATATCGTTAGATTTGTCTTGACAGCCCAAGTGTTCTTAGGTAAGTGACAAGAAACAACATTATCAGCTTTACGGTGCTATTATTTGAAGTGTTTTTTTTATCACTGCAATATGCATATCAATTTAAATGGCTTCTCTTAAGGATTTCAAAAAGGTATATCATGACCATAATATATAGGTATAATAACTAAAAAGACAAAAAAAATGAATCGGAAGACAAATCAACTGAAAAGATGGAAACAAGATTAAATACTAAAGACAACATAATATCATGCAGTTGGAAGCATTGAATTTAATGATAAGTTAAATAATTCATAATGTCTCCGACTGCATGATATTATGTTATACTTTTAATATTAGTTCTTGTTTCCATCTTTTCAGTTGACTTGTCTTTTGATGCAGTTGCAGGTGGGTTTTTGTATTTTTAATTTATTTTTTTATTACCTTAATAAGTATTAAAAACTTTAGTCTCACAGTCTCAAAATAAAACTATTGAGTGTTGATGAATCATATTCAGCTCAGCTAAAAAGCCTCAATCAAGGCGTAACTACAGTTAGATTTTTCTTGTCGGTTCATGGCTCTGTGTTCTATAGAGATGAAAATTGCAGATGTACGTAATTCGAAGATAAACTGAAATTTACGAATGCATTTTCGAATCCCGCTAGCGAAAAATTGGTACGAAAACTTGATTCGTGCTTCATGACATATAATGAGAGATAAAAGATTCGAAAGCGCGATCTATAAAAAGTTATTTATTTTTGCTCACATTAGCAAAAAGCCAAGGCCAACGTAAATGAAGGATAAAAATCTGAAAAGTAAGTCATTTTGGCTCAGTATTTTTGCCTCACTTTTGACAGTGCGCCTTGTAGGAAACTATCGTTCTAGGTTGTTATTATTCTAAGTATATAGGCCCTTTACTCATTTGCCGGCGCAGCAGCGGTATAGTACCGATAACCGGTAAGTCGCGGCACGCTCGCGCGTTTTTAGTCGCAGTTCTAACCTAACCTAACCTCACCTAATGAACTCTTTCCGTAGACTTTTTCCGTAGTCTTGACCAACGTCCTTAGTTAAAACTAGTTTTGACTGCAAAAATCAGTTTTAAGAGTTGTTTTAACCAAAGTCGTTAGCCAAAACCACTTTTGCCTGATTTTTGCAGTCAAAAGTGGTCTTCTTCTTATCGTATGAGGATTTAGAGTTTATCAAGCAGCCTGTAAGGCTTCTTGATAAACTCTAACGCCACTTGGACTTGGCTTAACGACTGTATTCAGATAACAACATCCGGGACCGACGGTTTAACGTTCCCTCCGAAGCACGGAACCGCTTAACGGTCACCCATCCGACACCTGGCCGGACCGAGCGTTGCTTAACAAACATCGAATACGATCAGTCTGTCAAGCACTCCCATTAGCTCTTTCTAAATTAGCTTTAAGCTGGTTTTAATTGCGAAATTATAATTTGTGTTAAAGGAACGTTGACATCAATCTATTCGAACGGACTGACATTTTGTATGATTAAAATCATCAAGCTAGAGCTGCACTTGCAACTAGTACAGAAAGTTATTATGCGTTAGTACTCTCAGATCAAACCGGTTCAAAATTTTAAACACTCAAATTGTTTAAGCTCAAGAGTGGTGCAGAGTTTTTCTACGATAACTCAACCTGCTATAGCGACTATGATGCTCTAGGTTTCCCCACTTACAAATTCATCGCTTTATTAAGTACTTATGATGAGAATAAGAGATGCTTAGCAAACACGATCTTCAGTATCATTCCAGATAAATATTTCCTTTATCTTTTTAAAGTAGCGGTAAAATAAGAAAGTTTTATTCCATCCTGCAGGTTATCCGAAAGTGTTTTTTTTTTCTATGGGTTCAGCTATTCGTCTCGTCGCCTAATGCCGAGTGCTCTCTCGTTGAGGGCCTTTGAGATCCGCCTCTTTGCTAAAGAGCAAATGACGTTCCTGCGACGCCGTCGTCTGCTGCCATTCAAACTGTGTTGTGACCTACTTTGCTTATTACCCGGTCGTGATTGGATCAATCAACTGGTTTCAGTAGCTTTACTGTTAATGGGAGAAAATCGGAAAAAGTGATCGTTAAACCTCTCATTATCTGTAAATTTTACAGCAAGTTTTGAGTGAATACCTGTCAAAAAAATGTTAATTAACAGGTGATTAATAGAGTTTTTTTATTTGTTTAACTAGATCGAATGTTAATAATTTATTAAGTTTTATAATTTGATCACTTCCGAACGCCATGCTTAGCTAAGACAGAAATGAAAAGACTAGTTAAAGTTATAATTTAATAATAATAATACCACACCATCCCACATCCCAATCGGAAATGTTAAGATCGATGTAAGATATGGACATCAAACACAGTGTAATAAACACGCGAAGATTACATGCCAATATCCAGTAGCCCAGCCTTAAGCTAAATACAACGTATCCCGTCTGTCATACTCGAGTGCGCATTGAACGAGCACAGATATCGGAAATAAAACGTTGGAATACGGTACAGCTTCCGATGCGTCATACGAACGCTCCGTAATGCATAGCGGTCGTTCAGAACACCCGAGAACTTATATCGATTTCACTTCTTATTGTTACGATACGAACAGATACCGGTGAGCATTACTTATTGCAGTTAAGAATTATGTCGCAGTTGTAAAAAAGTGGTAAGTCAAAGTCGGTAGATGTAGCCCAACTTTGGTTTTGTCGTTTTGATTCATGAATTACTGCGAGTTTAGACAACTTCCTGGTTATAATTAATGCAATTCATCCTTGTTATGAAATATTCACATTGTGCATTGGTTCTCAGTAAGCGTACAAACTGCCAAAACGTATTTTTATTTTTTTTACTCTACAATACATTTTTTCCCGACTATATTATTATCTAGGTATCCATGTGATCTCCAATTATACGTAGAAGATTCTTATGCGAGTTCTGTACTTAATTGATATTTTGGGAAATAGACCGAATCCCGCCTCATTTATCTTAATCGTAGGTGACGACAGCTGGCTTACTAGAATACATATTCCGGGTAAATATCATGAAAACATTACTAGATACGTTTTAAGTGATATCTATTACATACGATACGACCAATCTTGCTACTTATGACTAGCAATTTGAAGTCGGTAAAAATATTTATCGTAGTATTTTTTTTATATTTCCTACGTTTTAATCTAAATTTTAGAAAAATCTCGTCTCCATCTTTGTACTCAGATGGGAACTCTATGTTTTGTTTAATTTGAATTAAATGAAATCCTTGTTGCTTATTCTCACGAAGCTTGTAAACAATATATTCCTATGAAATAATAATTGTACGCGATTCAGGAATGTCAATATTTGTCAACGGAACTCCATGTCGTATCGATAAGCATGTCGGAAATAGAGAGACTACCAATTCATCGAAATGTTCCGTAATTTGTCAATCATAGTTACCGAATGACCGAATACGGTAATTGCATGGTCATGTCATCTATTTGTGTTATAAATGACGCTTTCGATGAGCGTTTTGGCATAGCAAACGTTGAGATGAGGTTTATTGCATAGTTAGTATTTGATGTTAATTACATTCATTTATGTTAGAGATGGCTTCAGTAAATCAAGATGGCGACAGATTTGGTGTTGTGCAAACTGATTAGTTAGAGAAGTGTCCAATAAGATGCAATCGGTATCGAAAGCTAGTGAATGGCTAGTGAATTGATCACCTACTTTCTTATAATTGGGACAAATTATTATCTTTAAACGGGAATTTCTGTGTTCTGATCTTGTTTTTCGGAAGTATAAAGAAGACAAATCTTAGTATAAAAATTTTCGTTACAAATTAAAGCGGACAAGAGCGAGTCGTACTCGCCCATCGCGGGTTCCGTACAAAAGAGAATGTTCAAGCCTAGATTCATTTTGTATCCTTGTCAAATTCATTTAAAAAAAATAGGATTTTAATTTGAACAAAATCTTTTGAAATACATAGCCATAACTTCGACGGAGGACGGAATAGCAAGGTGAGTGATTTTAATTCCTTTCTTTAAGAATCTACCATCTTTTTACTTTTGACATTGTCAGTCACTGTCTCGCAACGTTTTTAGTATTTAACTAATCTATATATATAAAAGGGAAAATCACTCACTCACTCACTGATCACGAAATCTCAGAAACTACAAGTGCTAGGAGTCTCAAATTTTGCATTGGGGTCCTTTTAGGGCGTAGGTGCTCACTAAGACGGGATTTTGCGAAATTTAACCTCTAAAGGGGTGAAACAGGGTGGCAGAATTTGTATGGGAGAACGCGATTCCTTGGCCCGATTGACTTGAAATTTGGCATAGACATTCTTTCACAAAATTAATTGAATACGTTTTTCGTAACTTTTTTATATTTATCTCCTAACAGGGTTAAAGAGTGGTAGAAAGCTACTTTTGGGGTGATTGACTTCGACGTCGGAATTGAAACTTCTTAGTGCATTTGATTGAATAATTAAGAAAAATAAAAATAATTTGTCATCTCAACGTAGTATTATATTCTCTTTGGTCATTTCCCCTGAGAGTAGGTAGAGTGCGTTTCATTGAATAGCGAATATTCAATGAAACGTCCTATGAACATTGGCTATTTTGTATTGGAATCGCCATTTCGGGTTACTTTTGACAGCTAACTTTTGATAAAGAGGTTTTAGTCTAAATAATGATCTTAGTAATGTTGGATAAAAGGACCGTAGTGTTGCTTTCGTTTTAGTATTCAGCTCCTTTGTTATTAACTTACTAATTAAAAAGATAGCGCTGGTTCTCAAGGTAAAATTGATAATCATTAAATTGTAGGTGATACGAAGTTCACAGGGTCCACTAGTAATATATAAATGACAATCAGCCGCGTCACGTCACCTCGTCGGATTTGCTTTCGTTCTGATAAGATCGTTTAACTTCAGTGCTTTTTATTGATATTATCCTAAATCAGCTTTTCGTCGATTGAATTTCAAGTTCCTCCGTAACAATACAAACTGAACATATTTGTGAAATAGAGCATCTTCGATTTGGCTCAGACCAAATATGAATAAGTATGCTCCAGCTCCACCAGACTCAAAAGTCATCTGCTTAGTATGATCATTTACATTCTTTTCTCATACTGTAATATTGCCACCTGCTTCCATTGTGCATTCGTTCCGTTCGAAGCGTCATGTTTGGATCTGTTTATACTCTCAATGTTAGGTGTTCGGCGTGCGATGAGCGATGCATTCGCGCTGCGTCACGTTTACACGATGCGACTGGAAAATTGCATACATATCTGATGTTCCCCGTGGCGGTTTATATCCACGTGCCCGTTACATCACTTACTTACCTCGCCCTGGCAAAGTGAATGCGCAACGTGAATACGAATTTGAAAACTCGCAGTGAATATTTTCTCGAATATACTGTAATGTTCTTTAGAGAGACTGGCTGGCTTTTATCGGCGTTTCTTTGTGTGCGGAAACTCCTTGCCGTTATGCTGCGTGCGTGCCGCTGTGTGACTCTGCATAGCGTCTCAGAATTGAAATGTATTGTTGTGGATTCTTAGGTGCTTCGCTGTGACGGAAAATGTTTACTGTTTCCCTTTGATAAAATAAAAATAATTGCCTAGTCCAAGAATTACAATTTTCTGATTTATTGACTCTTAAGAAATGCATCAGTCTGAAAAACTGCATCATATCTGCCAGCACAATGACTTGCCTGACAATTTAATCATAAAAGCAGATATTTTTTTAGAGCACCGTATTTTTTTAATTTATTTGGTTTTGTCTGTACAGAAAATTGCTTTATAATATCTGTATAACAGAACACGCATCAGTTATTGAAATTATTTTCAAAATCACTCGAAAACCTTGTATACCGTTACTACATAATGAAGAAATTTTTCATACAAACAAAAACACGCATCATTAGAGTACGCCTCACAATTTTTCACAGCAATAAAGCAGCAAGAAACGCTTATTCTTATTTCTTAAGGCGCTCATTTCCAGGTAATAAAGATTGACGCGCTTGCATAATGTACGGCACATTGGTGGGATTTATCGTCAGCTCTGCGATATTTGTTCTGCGACAGCCCGGGGTACATACGTCATAGTCTGAATATTAAAGCCGAACATCCCAGTGGAGATTAATATGTCGTCACTCGCACTTTACGGTTGCGACTCGAGGTACGTTTGGCGCGTGCCACAAGGTGAGCGGTTAATATTTTTTCAAAGTAGCCAAATAGCAGAATTTTGTGTAAAACTTTCTTTCTGCATGCCAATTTCAGATACGCTCAAAAGTAAAAGTCATTATGAAATGTCGCTAATTGTAATTCACTTTCTTTTGTTTATTCAATTCTACATTCGTATTGATGTTTATTTATTCTTAGTTTATTTTTTCTATCTTTTCACCTTTATTTCATGCTTTCATATCATCTCATTACTCGCTCCTTTTACGTTCATAAGTATCATTCCCTACACAATCTGTCCATCTTTTATACAATTTTCTCTTACTTTCTTTATTTGATTATAAACCTACTTTGACTTTCTCATTAACGGTTTGTTGTTAATTAGGTCTTAATGCACAACACAACCGCAAGATAGTCTAACTATAGATTTTGTAAGACAACTGAGGGAATCCTTTAGGGTTTTCTGTTCTTCTTAACTTTTGTGGTATATAATCTCAAAAATATAATTGTGTATAGTACGCGTACACTTGTGCTTAAACCACATTCGTCCACAATCATAAACTTATGTTACCATAACCCCAAACGCGTTACAGATGTGTCATACACATGACATAAGTTTGCGTCACTCGCTCGTCACTTGTTCCGGCCGAGTCGGGTCCGTGTCTCGTTGACAAGGGTCCAAATCAGAGATATTAATTTGTAGGGTGCGCTGTAAATTAACCGGTGCGAGTTGGTGTAACCGAGTTACCCGCCGGTCGGCGAGGCCCCATAATTTGTACTAGCGAGTAATAATTTCCGACGGTTGTCCTTTGGATGCGTGTCGGGTTAGACGTAAGACGTAAGGGTTAGGTAGATCCTTCCCTTACACGGAGGTTTGGGAATTATATTTTAAGACGCTATTGTGTTTGAAATTCTGAATGCCTATTCACATTGTGATTAAATTATACCCAAAGAGACAGGCGAGTTTCATATTGTCAATCATCTTGAAACACCTAGAAGCGAGACTTATAATTTGTGGTGTTATCATAACCTTACTCTACATATACTCTACATTATTAGGTTCAACTGATGAAATTCTACTTTGTATCTTTCAATTTTAAATAGTCTACAAGTCTACATTCAAACCAAATTATATAATTTATTGTTGTATATAAGCGATTCCTTTATTGTTCTGCATAATTGACTTTAGTATGTTATATTAGGTGCATCGGGTTAGTTGATGATAATGAGACACACACAATTTTGCGGCATTGACGTTATTTGTTTAATTAATGATATAAATAAAGAGAATGAACATCATTTATTATTTAAATAAATATTAGACAACGTAGTAGTAAAAGTAGCAGAGACATCGGTGGAACTACAAACACCCAGACCTGAGCCGAATAGAAAATTTAGTTTTCTAAATTGACCCAGCCGGGGATCGATCCCGGGACCTCTGAGATGGCGACCCCTTGAAAATCGGCGTACAAACCACTCGACCACGGAGGTCGTCAAAATATAAAAAATAAATATTTCCATACAATACGACAATTTCGTAAGTGAGCACCCAATAATTGTATGTCTGTAGTGATTTGTGACTAAATTAATAGTTCTGTTATTCATCGAAGCATGCTGGTTAGCTAGCTAGAAGCCAATTAAAATAGTGGCCGATGGGTCGGAGCACTGCCCTGCCTGTGGCTTTCCGAACTTCGGCAATTAATTAAAACTTTTAAGAAACCCCACCCCTGCCTTGCGTGGTCCCTTTGAGTGACTGGTGGTTTCATTACCCACTCCATATTGTACTGATACAGTAAACTTTCACATTTCCGAAATACCTCAAACTCGATTCACTGGATAATAATTTGTTTTGACATTAATAGCGGACTCGATATTGACCCGACTCGGGAACTCTCAACTTTGGGACTTTGGATCCATATTGTTTCGACTCTTGGCGCATCGTTAATAAACTCTTGTCCAACAATCTGGGGTCTTCTAATAGTTTCAATGTTTCTGTGTCTTTGACTAATTTAGCCTTTGGATATTTGAGATCGTTGTTCGTTAGTATATAATCTTTATTAAAATTAAATAATGTCTTGCTTAATAAAATAATCATTTCGCCGATCGCTGCAATATTATTTGAGCAAAGTTATAATAATTGTTGGCTTCTGAACAAAGATTGAGTATGAAGTTTTTGTCTAAAGACTTAATTAAAGTCCGCGTACAAACGGAATCTACATGTCCCCGCAGTCGCATCCGAAATCGCTTTAAGACCCTGCACAGTGAGTAAAGTACAGATATTTTTCAAACATTTTATTTCATTCCTCTCTAACTTCTGGCAGAGAACTTACAAATCGCCTTATCTTACATACTCGCTGGAATCTCGCTTCCACTCGCACTAAGTCGCGAACTATTTGTGGACAAAGATGGCACCTCTTATTTGGAGCTAAAAACTTTGGATGTATCCCGATTCCCGCCATATTTTAGTGAAACAGCTTGCTTTTTGTTCATCTATGTTTGGTGTTGATGAAATTTTTTATACAAATTTATTATTTTATTAGAATAAAAAGCTCTTTTTTGTTTATTGGTTATTTTTTTTTCAATAACTATGAGACTTGTATTTTTATTCTTCGTCGAATTTAGCGTCAATGTCATCACTATTTCCCACAGTAGTTCAAAAATAGGATCTTTTCTTACCTTCGGTATATGGATACCGAAGAATTACTTTATTTAGTATTATTATCATTTAGTATTATATAAGAATTACTTTGTATCTATAAATGCGTTGATGTGTTATGGTTACAGATTTTCCTTACTCGAGAGCTTTGAAAATGATATTGGAATTGTTAAAGTGTTTGGTGCAGACAAACAAAACGTTCAGTAAAAATATCTTCCAACTTCCGGATCTTCAATAGACGTATTAAAATGCAATCACAGAGTAAACCCCAGACGGGGTTAAAGAATGCCCCGCATTAAGTAGATAATAACTTAATCTGGCTGGCGTCACATCCGGCCTGGCCAGCGGGGGTCATCAATTGTGGGTCGAGTGAAAAATAGACCGTTTCGCTCGTGACACATTGTATGATCTCGGGGTTTACGAGTGTTTATGTGCTGACGCAGGTATGTAGATACAGCAAATAGTGGGATTTGTGAGCTAATATTAGATGTGATGCGTTTTCTGTTGTGGTTTACTTACGGATTTATTTTATCCTACACAAAATCCGTAGGTTGCTGTTACGTAAATAAATGAAAGAGTGTTTGTTTTGTTTCTCTTTCGATCATTGGCCATTTCTTAGAATCGATATCAGTGCTCGCTCTTATTTTTTGCCAATTTGATTACTTTCGTTATTCTAAGTGTCGAGATTTGTTGAGGCACTGATGGTTACGACGTCTACTACGCTTATCATCAGTTAAAAACGATGAGATTTTTATGTTATCAATTTTAATCATCATCATATCAGCCATAAGACGCTCACTGCTGGTCAAATAAAAAAATTGGGTGCTATTCTCACCTAATATTTTATTTTCTCCTAGCATTATTGATAACTAAACTAAAATGTACATGATTTAGAAGTTATCCATTACACTTCGGGGAAATAGCTTATCTGTGATGTTCAACTTATTCTCCGATATTCTATAAACTGTTCTTTATAGACTCCGGGATCGGGATCTTTGCGGTCGCTTGGGCAGCTCTGCCGCACCGGTACGGCAAACTCCATCGGTAATAAACGTCGAATATGCTCCATGAAGTAGCTCGTTATTTCCGTGAGGTACGCCTCCGCTTTAAAATGGACCAGTGCACTGTGAAATGTTGGGATTCTTTTAGATCTATCGCACGTTGGTCGATCCGGTGAAGCCGAAGTTTTAAAATATTACTGGGTAACACAAATCTGGTAGAGAAAGCTTAAAATTACGCGAGGTGTTGGAATTTCAAAATTTATTTCATAACTCAAAAAATTCCAGAAGGTTTTCTGTATAAGACAAATATAGCAGACACTTACTCATATGTTGAGATAAAGACATATATCGAAGAAAGGTCAGGACATGAAATTGTTTATCATCCTACGAAATCGAAAGCCATAATGACTTTTACCTCGGTATCTAACCTTTATATTGAATTAATCTAGCTACATATACTACATAGGGCATTCGATACTAATTATTTTCCAATCCAATCAAATGTATAAAATCAAGATTCATTATAAAGATATCGAAAACTACTTGTCCACAATTAACAGGTAGCAATTAAAATAGCGTCAAGTGAAAATCGCAATAAAATAATTGCACTACCCAATTAAAACGAACTCTGTGGAAGAGCAGCATCCATTTTTAAAGGAGTAAAAGACACATCGGTGTGTGTAAGCGGAAAATGTAAAAGAGTTCAATCCAATACGCCTTCAACCTACCTCATTCATTAATTCAACTTTACATGTGGATCCCTTCGTAATACATCAGAGAAATGTTTATAAATAAAAAGGATTAAAGCCCCAATAGAAGGTCGGATCAAGAGAGGTATCTCCGGTGATGTAAGAGTAGTATTGTATCATCTTTGTTTATTATCCCCCTTACTAATAAAGATTGTATAGCGATGTATAGTTACACAATGGTTATCTCTTTGTTAAACTATTTAAGACAAAACACTGTGAAACTATGCATCTGCTATACTATCTTTATTAGTAAGGTACTA
The DNA here is from genome assembly GCA_963556745.1 of Catoptria pinella. NCBI lineage: Eukaryota > Metazoa > Arthropoda > Insecta > Lepidoptera > Crambidae > Catoptria > Catoptria pinella. The sequence continues at coordinate 7,386,599 of OY750774.1, read as the reverse complement.
ATAAAGATTGTATAAGGTATAAGTTTATTAATATGTAGTACTAGCTTCCGCCCGCGACTTCGTCCGCGTGGGCTCTAGGATACCTTTGACCAGGATAAAAAGCATCATACTAAGTAATATTCTCAGAAAAATACGACTCTCACCAGATCATATTCTCGGTAAGACTTGGTAGCTCAGCGGTAAGAGCATTGTACCGGACTGCCAAAGGTCGCAGGTTCGATTCCCGTTCGAGAATATGATCTGGAGCGAGTCGTATCTTTTTCTAGTACATTATTTAGTATTGTTTATATATAGCACTGTGAATGATAAAATCTCAAATTGAAAATAAGCATCATGTTAATCCAGGTTATAAACTATCCGTGTGCCAAATTTCATCCAAATCCGTTGTGCTGTTTTTGCGTGATTGAGTAACAAACATCCAAACTTTCACATTAAATATTAGGAGGATATTGTTAAAAAAGTATTTTTCAGTAATTATTATTTTGTTTCCGGATAAGTTGGATTTTGGATTGGAATAACAAACAACAATATTAACAATAATAACCAACATATATACATGTTGCAAAAATACCCCTAATGCCGAATATGGTATATAGGGACCATTAAAGCATAAAATATAAACAGCTGATTTTTTCTTCGCGATTTCAGAGTTGGTCCCAAAGTAAAAGTTGTTCAGTTTGATGGTCCCTAGATACCCTATTCGGCATTAGGGGTTTTAGTTAGACTTATATAGTATTTAATCTATTTAAGTTCTTAATCTAGAACCTTCTTTTCTCGGTACTTGGTCTTCCACTTTTATCTTGCCTTTAATATGTTTCCTTGATTTTCTCTAATGGTTAATGTTCTAGCTAGTTGATCCACTTTTTTTAATCACATATACTTTTTGCACCCTTTCGCTAAAGGCTTTGTGTTTCTATTGAATATTATAATGACATTCTACTAAGTAAAGTTTACATACTCGAGAGCTAATACTTATAAGATGTCGTCAAAAGATATAACTTTTCTCGAATTACGAAACATCAAAGCAATAACGTAACCATACAACCCCTCGTACTTACATCCACATAACCCCCAAAGCATACGATGCTACAACGATTCCCATTGGCCCTAAGGTTCTAAAAAGTGCGTTGTGGTTGTGCGTGGCGCGAGTAACGCCAGTTTTATAAGCCAATAAAGGTAATAGAGCCGGTAGTTCCTCTCACGCGAAAAATCCCTGCGAACACTATAACGGTAACGGCAAGGTTAATGTTATTCATCGCGGCCCATAAAGCCCCCTATTGAAGGCGCGACCAACCGACGGTTACGTTTACGAACACTTTTGGATTTTCTGTGTTTACAAATCGGAACGGTTTCGTATAACGTAGCGCGACATTCTACTTGACAGTAAAGTATCGTTGCTATGTTTTAGATCATTGATATGTCAAACGGTGGTGTTATCTAATAAATCGGAATATCTTCTTAATATTTGCTGCGTTACAAAATAACACAATCCGGCAAATGTTTTGTTTTTGTCTTGACCGGTTAAGTTTAACAGTGTTTCTTCATTATTAAAGTATGCAATGGGGAATGTCCGAAAAATCCAATATTCTTAATTCGCAACTGGTAGTGAATCGCAGTTGCGAACACGGCCGGAGGGGATTTATATGTAGAAATAAGCTCCCTTACTAATAGCTAAGGAACAATCTCCATTCTGCTGTTACTCCTGTATTTTGGGGAATGTCCGAAAAATCCAATTGGCTGATTTATAGGTAGAAATAAGCTCCCTTATAAATAGCTAAGGAATAATCTCCGTTACCTATGCTGTTACTCCCGTATTTTGCGAAGACAAAGTATATTTTTTTTTTATTTTTTCACGCAACCAAAAATCCGCAACTTTTTTCTAATAATAAGGGAGCTTATTCTTACAATAAGTTTATTCCTTAGCTATTAATAAGGGAGCTTATTCCTATAAAAATATTTAGACCGTTTGATTTTTTTCAGACATTCCCCATTTTAAAAACTGTTAATTCTGTTAGACAAACATCGATATCTACTCACGGTGCCAATGGCTAGGCTATGTTAGTCCTTTATAATCCCACATCAAGCTTCGCACTAATGTAGTAAGTGCGTAATTTGTCTCACAGCGAGTGGACCTCCAGTGGAGCGATGGTTAATAGCACCACGGACGTTAAATGCACAGCCTGGCCGGCCCTCGTAAAGTAGCCACATATGAACCGCCAAATAATTCGTATCCGCTTGTTTTTCTGGGTTGGCTGGCTCTACAAAAAACATATAGGTCTTGAGTAACACACCCCACTTGTGTTCTAAATTTTTTTATAAGACTGCTGACAGCTTTTATGGATACGCATGCGTCCAAGCTTCCATTTGTCCCCGGATGTGGGATGTGGCGACAATATACTATTTGGAATGTTGGATTTGATTTATGGCTTGCTAAAGGTGAATAAAAGTGGTAAAACAAGTGGTCTGAAATTCAAAGAATGATTCAGACTATCCATGAACGCAGTTGTTTTACCTAGTTGAGAAAAATGATAAAATGCTGTATGATGCCTCGCCTACATGAGCGTCTTAGCTTTAATTTATTTATAGTTTACATGCGTGAAACAGTACTACGATCTCAATCATAGGAGACACCATATTTTTGTTAAGTACTCGATTAAGTAAATGGAAGCCAAAAATATTTGCGCAAAAAATTATTTCTTCTGTAGGTACACCTACACTTACAGACGTTTATGGGCTGATGATGTTGATTTGCTCGTAATTAAGAGAACGTTATATTGCCCGCGGCTGAGTATGGGACCGCCGGTAACCGAGATAAATTCGGTCGGAACGGGAAAAACGCGAGACCCGCTCCGGTAATGTCGTTTTGTTTTCCGTTTCCTTTGCGTTTAGGAGGTAAAGCTGGCAACTTTATTTCGTCCGCTCCTATAATAAATTGGGTTACCGCTTTTATTCCTATTTCACTTATTGTTTTAGTAGACAAATTCGTCTAAAATATTATACCTATGTTTTGGATGTTTTTTTGGGGTTCCGTAGTCAAGTCAACAAGAAACCTTTATAGTTTCGCCATGCCCGTCTGTCCGTCGGCGGCTTAGCTCAGAGGCTCTAAGAACTAGAAAGCTGTAATTTATCATGAATGTGTATATTAATTACGCCGAAAAAATGGAAGAATAAATCTTGAAAAATATTTTTAGGGATGATTTTTTTTTTCTCATTAATCTCATAGTGTAGTCAAGTGTGTCGTCGTCGTCGTAGTCGTCGTCGTTCCCTACCATATTATAATGAAGTTAAAAGGAAAACTATCACTGCCAGGTAGGCATTACAAGTTAACGAGTAATAATCAACTTACAAAATTAATTTATATTGGAAAAGTTTTCGTAGAACAAATGTCATTCAATAGTTAGGTATTAGGGATCTGTACCAAAATGGTAAAAAAGGAACCCTTATGGTGCGACTCAGTTTGTCTGTCTGTCTGTCACAGATGGATATCTCGCGAACTACTAATGCTATCAACTTGAAATTTGGAATAGTTTTAGATGTCGTTTACCTAACTATTTTGCAAATAAGAGAAAAATAAAAAAATATATTTTTTTTGCAACAGGGACTGAAAAGGGGTCTTAAAAATTCAAAGTGAGACTACTAGGGCATATAGGGTATCATATGAAAAACGCTGCTTGCACATTCTTAAACATTTTTTTATTTTTTAGGCCGCAAAATTTTTTGACTTCTGATGAAAAATGTAAAAATAAGTACCGTTCCCCCCTTATCTCCGAAGTTTGCATAGAGAAAAATCTGAAATTATTTTATGTAATCGAGATTATTTAAACATTACAGGAAAAATAAAACGATTTCCTTAAATAGTAAACTTTTTCAGAATGACGATGGAAAGGAGCGAGTCCGACTCGCTCTTGACTATTTTTTTATTATTAGTTTTAGTCGTTGGTTGTGTAAAACAGGGAGTAATTAATAAAAGTTCATAGTCATATGGTAACTTCGGAACCCTATATCGCGCGTGGCCCGACATGCACTTGGCCTGTTTTCAATATCAATAAACCATTTTTGTGAACTGATTTAAGTACTTATGTATTTAGAAAAAAAAAACACATTTTATTCAAATTCTAAATTGCATAGTCAGTAAGTAACGAAATATTTTCATAAGATCTCATCAAAAGTAATTTCTATTGTCTTCACTCTAATTAACAACAAAGGAAAATATCTTGATAGGAAGAATATTTTGTCTATGAAGATTTTTATGAAAATAATACTTGGACAGCTTATAATGAGATGGCTTTTATTAGATCTGGTAATTATTGATGATGATGGACGATAATACTTATATCTTATTATTTAATTATCTTTATTTTATTATTTTAATTGGCAACATCTAAGATTGTTTTATCTACGGTATTAGTATCCTTATATATAAGTTTTCTTTCAAAATGGTCATTTCTTCTCTAGCGATTTTATCACCTTTTGTCGTCAAAGCACGAATTATATTTGAGAGTTCTTGAATTTCTCAAAGCTTTGAAGATTCGTCAATTTATTCCGAGACAATATTTCGAAATCTGAAAAAAATTCGACACGAGTTATACTTAGCTATATGCCAGTCGGTAGTTATTTATAGAACAGAAAAAATGTTAATGAACAAAAACCACGCTTATTTCACAGTAATATAGCAGCATAAATCTCCAAATAAATTTTAAGTAGCGCGATATTCAAATTGTACGACTAGAGATGGTGTTTCTGATATATGGTTCGCGTGCGTACTTATTTATTATTGGCCAGTGAAATCGCATTTTATAAGCACCACTCGAGATTTTTCCTTTGGAGGTAGGTACTAATTTTGGTCGAGGGCAATCTGAATAAATTACTTTGTACCGTGCCTCGCTCTTTTACGACAAGTCTGTTGCGTTAATCTCCTTTGTTTAAATGGGGGTAGATTTGTGCCCAGCCGTGTTCGTACTGAATATTTTCCAGTTTACGATCGAGACGTGATGGTTTTTTAACGAAAAAATAATTGTAGCTGCCACGAATACTCTAGCTAGGGGAGATTTTTTGTTGTAGTTTAATAAAATGGTTGAATGACGATGCTGTTTCAGCACTAATCGTTATGCCTATGTTCTCGAAAAATACTTTATTTAGTATTAGATGCTGTTATTAAATTAACCGAAGTGTAACTATTTTTTATGATACTCTTGTTATTGACACATTCAAATTTTCATATTTTTTGCTAGAGTGTTCGATATAATCAAGTCAGTTAATTATATTTCTTGTAGGTAATTGACATAGTGAAACTTATACATTTATTTGTAACTCGTGTTTCCATTGTTACAGATTGGTTCCCTCAAGCACTATTACCTGCTTTCACACCACGAGGTCAAGAAAAGATCCACGGAGCCCAGTCACGAACATCACCGCAAGCTAAACGATGAGCCTCAGGTGAGTGAGATGTTTATGTACGATGAGACTTAACTTTCATTTTCGACTATTAATCCTTGTTGCTTTGGAATTTAGGAATAAAAACAATATTAAAAATAAAAATAGCAGGTCGCAAGCACGAGATATAGTAGAATAGAACCAACGATATAGACGCGACTCTGGTCATACAAAATTTATTTACCCTTCAACGCCCAGGAAATGAGATACAATAGATATTCCATTGTTATCCGGCCGCCTGCGTCTGCTCGGGCGTTGATGAAATAAAATGCAGTACAGCCGAAATTCCAACATTCTGTTCAGGTTGGGAACGACTGACCCATTGGTTTGAATGTTTACTAGATAACTCCCATTAATTAAATTTTAATAGTAGTGTGTTAGCATATTTAAGTAACTCTCCCGAAATACGAATATCGAAGTATGTTTTTTTTCAGTATCTATTTCAACATGGCGTGTATTGATAAAATTATCGTTATAATTTCCCTTAACACCTCGCTGCTCAATATAATATTGTACCGTAAATTTCTAAAATAATTCAACAATTTCTCGCACCGTTCCCTCACGGAGGGTAAGCCTATTATTAGAAAGTAGAAAATACGTCAGACCCATGTATATTTGTAGTTTCGCTCGAATCTTATCACCTGGGAATCCTTGTGAGATATTGAGGGATAAATTGTAGGTATCACTCAGTTTGATTGTACAACCTTTTTTGTTAGATAAAGCAAATCATGATATGTGAACGTAGTTCGGGGACGATTCCCCTGTACATTGTATTATGAATCACATTTACGAGTTGAATACTTTATACGGACTCATACATATCATAAACAAGCCAGCCACGACGGCGAAATTGGATCTCAAGTGAAGCGTGGAGAGAAAACGAGTGTATGAGTATATAGATGTTGATTGGGAAAAGGCTGAGTAAACAGCAGATGTGTGGAGCTACCTACCTGCTATATAATTATAAGGTAGGTACCTAAATTACCTTAACAAAAGTAAAATATCTGAAAATTGATTCTACTTAAATTCTTCATCAACTGTTACAGACACTTTAATTATGGACCTGGGTCCAAGTTAGTGTTACGAAAATACTTTACGATTGCATTGTTTTACACACTTCCCTTCACTTCCCATGACTGATCAGTAGCTTCAGTTTTAGCAGCAAAACAGCCAACGACGGAGAAGGTTGCGTCGCCAGATAAGTGACATGTGAGTTCTCATCTTAAATCTAGATGGAGTCTGACAGACTACACGTCCAATGTCCATAATCCTCAATTAAAGAGAATATTGCAACAAAATAGTACCTACTTTACTCGGTCTATGAATCTTAAAAATATTATTACATCAAATATTTCTATACTAAATAATATACTAGAAAACATATGACTCCATCAGATATGATACTGTTGCGAGTCATATTTTTTCTAGTATATTATTTAGTATTGTTAGTCAGTTTTTGCTACTGTATAAAAAACAAGATCACTGCGATGTGCTACTTCATAAAAAAATTATTAAGTGTAATAAATGAATATTTATTTTGTCTTAACCTTAGTAAGTAAACGTAGGCTTATTAGTAAAAAAACGGTCTCGGCGACAGGCACCTATTGTAATTATTTAGAGTGAAAAAGTCGTCAATGTATGACATAATTATATAAGCATGCTTGATCTTTACTTTATGATCGCGTCACATGATACCAAGACGTACTCCTCAAGCATTAAGTAGGGTTGCGGATTAGTGGTCTAGGATACGGAACCAAAGCAGCGACTAGCTTTAACACACTGTTACATAATATACATATTTTCGAATAGGAACTCTAACCGTTGTTGTGGATAAAGTTAAATAGTTCATGTCACGTGTTTGACGCCTAAGGAATTTGTTAAAGATTCGGTGTGTTTTGCAACAATAAAATTGTCATGGCACTAACTCAGCTAAAAACGTATCGCGCTCGAACTTTTTATTTTTGTGATAGATAGTGACAGTTAGGCACAAAATTAATAAAGTAATAAAACTCATTTTTAGGGTTCCGTACCAAAATGGCTAAAAGGAACCCTTATGGTGCGACTCCGTCTGACTGTCTGTCACAGCTGGATATCTCAAGAACTACTAATGCTACCACCTTGAAATTTAGTATTGTTTTAGATGACGTTTGACTAACTGTTTTGCAAATAAGAATGAAATAAAAATATATGTATATATTTTGCAACAGGGACAAGACCCCCTGGTCTTAAAAAATTTGAAGTGAGGCCACTAGGGCGTGTGAGGTATCATTATCATATGAGAGATCGCTGTTTGTACATTATCAGACATTTTTTCTTTTTTTTTAGACCACATAGTTTTCGGCTTTTGAATAAAAATGAAAAAAGAAAATACCGTTTCCACCTTATCTCCGAAGTTTGCATAGAGAAAAATCTGAATTTATTCTATGTGATAGAAGAATATCTAAAGATTTTTCAAAAATGGTCAACAAAAAATATATTAGTTCCCCTATTAGTTAGGAGATGTCGCTGACCTAAAACTGCAATAATTATTCTGCTCTGCAGTGTGTTCATATTATGATGGTACGGAACCCTCGATGCGTGAGTCCGATTCGCTCTTGACCGGTTTTTTAAAGTTAGACAGTAGTTTTCCCAATTTCAAAGCTTATAAAGGATGAAACGAGAGAGAACCTTCATGTAAGGAAATAAATAAATAAAGTCATACCCCCTTATTAATAAACGAAGAGTAAGTTTACACCTAGTTTAACCAAAAAGTTTGCTTAGAAATATAATGCTTTGAGACGTCAAACGTAGAGACTAATATTGCTAAACAATATTTTCTGTTAAACCAGGTGTAAACTTGTGTAAACTTACTATTCGTTTATTAATAAGGCCGATAGAGCATATCACAGTCAGGTGTACTTTTATGTATTCTGTAGTTATGTACAATACATCACAAGGCGATTGAGTAGTTACAGTAGCAGTTCACATTTAATGTGCAGGCGGAGTATTATGAACTTCACTTGGACGGCTGGAGCCAACATCCGGCAAATAGTTACAAACAGTATTGACACTTCTTGATATAGATCGGTCGAGTACTTAAGAGGAAATCAATTCAATGAACTGCATGTATTTATAAACGCGCACGGTCAAAACAACGTACATATCTGTAATGTTTAACAATGAAACTACAGCTTTCTTGAACAAAGCTTCACAAGTTTTACTGCACGCGGTTCGTAGAAAATTCTCAAGATAAACCAAGTTCTTTGACAAACAATGGTGGGTGTGAATTTTTTTTTTGTTTCGTCTTCAACCTCCCCAGTAATTTCAGATACAACGTTAAATAAAATATTGTTTACTTTACTTCCATATTATTATATGCCTTGGCTTCCCTCCGGCGGATATTGGTTGTCGAAACAAAACTCTTCAAATAACGTGCCCGGGACCATATTTGGTTTTTGTTGAATTTCGATGATTGAATCATAACACAAATTATTTATACATTTGTTTGTTTCGCTAGAAGAAATCACAAGTTCAGTTTATTCAGTGCTATTTATATTAGTTTACTTACAGCAAAGAAAATATTGAATTGAATTGAATTGAAAATATACATGGTATAATATAGGTAATGATAATTTAGATGAAGGATAGTCTTTTACTATAAATATTTAAACGAAGCCTATTGTGTTAAGAAGAATAGAATAAATAGAAAGGTGAAGGTCAATACCGGCTTACAATCAGATAAACTATCCGGTCAGATAACGCGTCGCAAACTTATTACTTAGTCCCACTCGGATTATGGGGCCATCTTTTGATGTGGTCCACTGATGCGCGACAATGGAGGGATAGGAATAAGGGGTGTGTATAATCTACGTCGGCCGGTCATCCACGTCACGGTTCACGTCACTGCTCCTCCCCGAGGATCTTCGAAGCTCGCCTATTATATTGCTCGTATTGTTTTCCAAGAAAATGCTCTGTCACATCATGTTGTCAAAGTCTGAGGATAAGCTGACATTTTCTTGATTACGTTTGTAGTGTTGTAATAGAATTCGTAGGCTACAATGATCCTCGGAGATTTGAGGGGTTCGGCAATGTAATGTAAAAACAAAGTGATGATAATATTTAGATTTTTGTGTGCTGTAAGAATTTCTAGATTTTAATCTTGTACATTGGCATATTTGGCACAGCTGATACAAAACAATAAACAATTAAGGCAACAGTAGCGATGAACCAGAAACAGCGGTAGGTTTCTGCAAACCCTCGCTTTGTTCTTTAACCCTAGCTGTCGATTTTTATTTTTCAAATAATGGCTTCATCGCTGGTTGGGTTTCTTTGATTTTACTAGGGAATTTGTGGATTTGTTTCCCATTGAGTAACTCGTCTCGCGCCATCACATTACCATTTTATTCAACCAAGGCCCAACGTGAACATCCAGCGTCCGTCAGACTTTATACAGTTATGGTAAAACGACCCTTGGACCGGAAAGTTTCATCTCATAACACCGACCAATAAAGCGAAACAGAAAGGGTCCCTTTCTTTAGTTTTCTTGTATGATTTTTTGTTTTTTGTTTACCGAATATCATGAAATTTATTGATGTTTACTTAGGTCTGCGAGTTGCGTACGTAATTTGAGCTTGAATCTCGGAGGGATTGACGAAATTGGTCGGAATCCTATGCAAAGAAAGTTTTTTATTGGAACATTATAATTTAGCTTATGAATATAGAGCCATATGGATGGGATTTCCTATGAAGCTCATATTGTTCGCAAAAATATCTCATTTGTTGTTGTTTTTGCTTGTTTAACATTTATATTGTGCGGAATTGTGAATTAAAGTATTTTCATGGTTTTGTCATTACTATACTTAAGTTAAAAAAGTTTGTTATCAATAATATATTACAGCGTGTTTTAATAAAAACGAGGACTTAAAAGCAGGTGATTTTCGTCTGATTTATGTCTGTAGGACAGCTAATTCTTTCATGTCAAATATGAGCTCAATAATACTTACTAGGTACTTACTTTATTATTCCATTAATATTGATTTATTCCACGAGTTTCTTTTTTTATTGGTTCTCTCGTAGCGCGAACGCAGCCACCTCTACAATGATTTATTTATGTCGTAAAAACGTAGAAAATGTTTATCGCGAAAGAAATCATTTTTGGCTTCCGTATGCAACCGTAATTTGATTTCTCGCCAAACAGTTATGTCAACTTTGAGGCGAGACGAGAATGACGTCGTTCCACCGAACGACCCGTATTGTATCCTTTACCCTCGAAATTACAATCTGGGTAAATTGGCCACTCTCGAGTTTTCTATAAAACGCTTTTAATTTTACTTGCCACTTTGGTAAACGAAATTGCTTCCGTATTTTTTTTAAAAGAAGACTTAGGTATTGAAATGAAAATTTACTTAAATGAAATTAAAAAAACTTTTTATGTTTCTACTGTCATGGAATTTAATTAAAATGAAGTATATTTTTTATGCGTTTAAATACGAGTTTATTGCAAGAGCCAAATTAGGTATAGATTTATTAATATTTTGTGTCATTTTAACAACCCTACTCCTTTCCATAAGTTAAAAAAATTGTTACCTTGAGTAAAAGGTATTATTACATTCCCTCGTAGTCATTCGTAGAAGTAGATAGCAAATGTGTCAAAAACACTTTTAGCAGTTTTGCTATCTACTTATAGAAATACTATACTATGGGTATTTGAAATTTTGAGATTTAAGCATTCACAATGCTATTTTTATATAATACACTAAATAATATACTAGAAAAAATAGGACTTGCACCAGATCATGTTCTCGGACGGGAATCGAACCCGCGACCTTTGGATATCCGGTCAAATGCTCTGACCGCTGAGCTACCGAGTCACTGGTGAGAACGTCGAATTTCTTCTAGTATATCAACTCTTACGCTGCAAGCCAGCGCCATCTCACCAATGTAGAAGGAATTAATGAATTAATTAATTAATAAATGTCGAGGTTAATTCCTTCTACATTAATTCATTAATTCCTTCTACATTGGTGAGATGGCGCTGGCTTGCAGCGTAAGAGTTGATATACTAGAAGAAATTCGACGTTCTCACCAGTGACTCGGTAGCTCAGCGGTCAGAGCATTGGACCGGATATCCAAAGGCCGCGGGTTCAATTCCCGTCCGAGAACATGATCTGGTGCGAGTCCTATTTTTTCTAGTATATTATTTAGTATTATATAAAAATAGCATTGTGAATGCTTAAATCTCAAAATTTCAAATAGTTATATAGCTTTCTCATCTTAATCAACTGTTTAAAAATATCTGGAAAGATGTTCAGTTGAATGTCGAGGTTAATTCCTTCTACATTGGTGAGATGGCGCTGGCTTGCAGCGTAAGAGTTGATATATTAGAAGAAATTCGACGTTCTCACCAGTGACTCTGTGGTAGCTCAGCGGTCAGAGCATTGGACCGGATTTACAAAGGTCGCGGGTTCGATTCCCGTCCGAGAACATGATCTGGTGCGAGCCCTATTTTTTCTAGTATATTATTTAGTACTAGACTATGGGTCTTAAAAATTCCACGTGAAGTTTTATTAAAATTATGTACTTACATATTGTAATTACAATATTAAATAGAAATCACCGCGACGCCACTTTCGGTCAGGGAACCTTCTTAATCATTGTAGAGTTTTCATATAATTTCAGTTAGCTTACGCCGTAAGTATCTAGATCACAATATAATGTACAGTCGACTTCATAAATATGTAAGCATTTTTGTCAGATTTGACTTTTATTACAAAGTCATAAGGTTAATAAACTGTAAAAGGTGCGTACATAAATTATTGAATTCGACTGTACATCTATATACCGAGGTACAGTCGAGTTCGGCGTATTATGAGTTTATGCTTACTATACTCGATAGCGACTGTAGTTTAATATAGTTACCGCCAGAGGTGCTGTCCCAAATTGCATACAAAATTGCTTAGTACAGTCACTATCGAGGATAGTAAACGTAACTGTGCAAACTCATAATATAGACACTGGACAGACAGAGCTAATAAAACTGCGGGGCGTGTCTGACCGACCTTTCTTATGCTGATGAGCTCGACCTCCTCGGTATCAACAACTTGCCCCTGTCAGCTGTAACACTCAAGCACAGTATTAAGACGGTGACTCAAGTCCTAACAATTTTGCATGTTATTACACAACAATCAGGAATCATACTATACAATATAGATAGACCGTAAATACTATACAAAGCGCGCGGCAGACCCCTTCAGCATTTTATGATCAAGATTCCAGATATTTATTTACTACCCTTCGTCAAACATGATCTATGACGATTTAGATGTTTTTATAAATTAATTATAGAAAAAATACGTAAGTAGTACGTACCCTTAGAATAATCCGAGTCTTTGTATGTAAAGTTAGGTAAAAAATACTTAGCCAAAATGGCTTAGTTTTCAGATTTTTATCCTTCATACATACGACCTTCTGTAGAGTATGATTTTAAGACCCTGAAATTAAAGTGTCTGACAGCTATAAAGTTGTCCAGTTTTGCCCGCAGACTAAGGTAATGAAAGATAGGGCAGACTCGGTCCTTTCGACCCCCGATGATGGGGTCAATTGTCCCCGCTTTGTTATGCTCGCTGACTTAATAAACAGTTTGTGTATACTCTGTTTGATGAAATTGAGAGATAACTCTTGTTGCTTCAGAATTATTGATGAATATTTTGTTCGATATAAAAAGCCAATTTTCAATAACGACTGTAGAAATCTTCGGAATTGCTCATTTAATTCAATGTGGATTTTTGAAATGTTGCATTGAGATCAACTTAGGCTAACATTTGGATTTCATTTGGAGTGGTAAACGAACGAAATACCTTAGTGAGGTATTTATAGTTTTATATAACTACAATACTATGTATAATATATTTTATCTATACTCTCATATCGTATAATTCTTAAACTGTCTTCGTAAACTTTTATATTACCAATACCGAAATAATAAAAAATATAACACTTCTTCGCTAACAAAACAATGTTTTAAAATAACTTTTTTATTATTACGATACATGAGCCATGGGTTTAGTAGTACATTCCTTTGTAGTATCTACAGTGTGTGACATTTTTAAAGCAATACAAAAATGTTTTTATGTCGATTTTGACTTTTTCTTGTACTGCATTTTGTAGGATTTTTTAAATTATTGCTTAAAATGTCTGATAGCAGTGAATGTGAAGAAAATTTGACTCCGTCTGATATTTTGGATGCAGCGACCGAAATGACTCATAATCAAGGTATTACCAGCAAAGTCTCTCTCTCTTTTTTAACATTGATCTTTTATTTAGTAGGTTCAATTTTAATTGTATGAGAGTAAATAAAGTAGTGTATGAAACTAGGTAAATTGTAAGGTATTAAAACACTCGTTATGCATCAGTTTCATAAACTACTATAACTACTATTATAAAAAAAACATAAATTTTAGATCCTACTTAATAATTTGTGGCTAAAGTCGTAAAACTGTACACGGATCAATATCAGACAGAGACAAAGCCGAGATAATGTAGATTGGTATTAATTTTCCTATTAAAAAAAAAAAAAATATATATAAAATAATTATGGAACAGCCTTTACGGGTTCATAGTACTGTTACACAAAAAAATGTAGAAAAAAATGTTAACAAACATTAAGTGTGGTGTTATTTGCCACGTTTAATTACCATTTTAAAATTACTGCTAATTATTTCCTCACCGTTATTCACGTAACAAAAGGGAGGCGACAATTTGTTTCGCAACATAAATGTCATGATTGCGGTACACAATGTGAGGTAGACTTTTAATTAGATTTAAAACAAATACGCTCAACTAAGCGTAAATTGGGATGCGCAACAAAAGACAAGGGTCAACTATGTACACGGAGCGTGAGACGTTTTTTCTCGTGAAAATCTGTTTAAAGCGGTCCGGTTCATAGAGTTGAGTTGCGGCTGGGTCGTAATGGACCCCAGCTTTATTAGTTTAGGACCCTATTACGGTACGGTGTATAAGCACAAAGGGGCTTTATTAAACCCCCACAAGGTACATTCTATTTTTTGTTGTCGCCGAGTCTAAGGATAACTATGTTTGCCCTGTGTGACATCTGCTATTTGTTCAGCTGAACTGGCGCGCAAAAAGCAATATGAGCGAGCGCGGTTTGCGAACAAAAAGCGATTTTTATCAACGTCAACGGGTATTTTTATTAGAAGCGAATCCGTTGCAATCGGGCTTTATGCGAATTTTCCGTTTAAATCCAACTTTGTTAGATGACACGCTGCCAGGGGGATTTTTCAGAATGTTTTTGTTGATAACGATTACCATGTATGGCGAAAACGGTTTACGAACTTTTATATGATGAACGATACTCAACTTGGGTTTAGATGTGTTGAAATTGGTTCTGGAAATTGTGGATTTCTCTCTTTTTTGTACCACTAAGTTCCAATTGTGTAACCCTATCATCTAGCATCTATCGAAATCTCTTCCAGTTTGACGTACACGTACTTGCTCTAATTCAAATTATCTACTTCGACAAATGTCTTAGTTAAGGCTCCTATAAACTTCAAGCGGCGCCCTCATCTTAATTTAATGTGTCTTTTTTATTCCTTAATTATTACTTCAATCTGTGCATGTGAATTTTTGATACGTAATGTACTTAGCGTGCAATAAATTTAATTAAGCTGAGGGCGCCACTTTCGAGCTATAGGGCCCTTAACTGTCAGTGATTGAAAGCCATTGCGAAAGATATTGAGTTGCCTTCTCTGCTTTTCTAATGTTCTACTATATCAAGAACTATCTGAACTGCATGGTCTTCACTTCTTTTAACATGTCCGCACCATCTGAGACATTATTAAAAAAATGGTTAATTATACTCTAACAAAGCGCTCTAAAATATTTTTTAAAAGACTTTATGTATACAATTAGTGAGACTATGCACCGATATCCGCGTTGACGCGGCTGTAAAATAACGGTCGCACTTTTTGTTTCCACTGCGTTTTAACTTGGCACCGCTGTTGATGAAATTGGTCTAACCGATACTGGAAGGGAAAATGGTACAGAATTCGTTTTTAGCTATCGTTTTTTGGAAAAATGCTGGACTGTGGCGTTTTACTTGTGTGCAAATGAAGTCCTCTGAGCCATTGTTATGATTATAAGTTATAAAAGGTAATTGAACAAGGATGGGCAAAATATCTATACGTCGTCTTTTCAGCAGCGTTATAATCTACAATGAAAATACTTGGGGAGGTATCTTTCATTATTTATTTTAATACCCATGGACCACTTTCACTCGAGGCAAGTTTGTAATGTATCCGTGTTTTTAAGAAATTAAAGTTTGTGTCAAAAATTACGAGACGTCTAGCGAGGCATCCTTGCGACGTGCAAACGTGTTTATTTTGCGAGGCTAGGTGATCGTTAGTAAGACACAACGTAAGTTAAAGTCAGCATAGCTAACAGTCTGATGAAAAAAGTAAAGTTGAAACGGTCTCGGATGTACGGAGAACGCATTCAAATTATGCACTCGCTCAAGAAAACAAATGAACCATAAATAAAATACGAAATACTTTTGAAAACATTACTTGCTCTAAACAATGATTTTGATCGAGTTTTTCTAGATATAAAGTTTCATGTATTCTGCGAAACAGAGGACGCTCCAGTGAGGGACTAGAGTTCCTTTATTAGATTAGCGCGTGACAAACGCTGCGGTTTCTATGAAATATGTGCGAGTTTTGCCTTCATTTCTAGCGCATTTTTACCCGGTTCTGTTAATGAAATTAGCCCCACGGACATCAAGAC
The DNA here is from genome assembly GCA_963556745.1 of Catoptria pinella. Lineage (NCBI taxonomy): Eukaryota > Metazoa > Arthropoda > Insecta > Lepidoptera > Crambidae > Catoptria > Catoptria pinella. The sequence continues at coordinate 7,370,390 of OY750774.1, read as the reverse complement.
AACGCAATTAAGAGAAGCGAATTTTTAACTCGTCTCTTTGGGTTCAGAATGGGCCATGCTTAGAGGTCCCATCTAGATCTCTTGGGATGATTAAGGGAGTCACCACGCGCGGTTTATGTCTGCATTAAAATGAGCAGATACGAAACTGCTTTGGTGTTCCGTAATAAAATATGGAAGTTATTTAGATAGGAAGCGTAATCATCGTTTGCGGGCTTGTAATTGCTCGGGCAAATTTTTGAGTTCACTCGCTTTATCTACCTAATTTGTAGCAAAATATTTACGGTCGGTACTTAATCCAAGTGGCAGATTTATTACAACTAGACCACTGACCGAATAAAAAATGTTTTGTGATGCAGTTGACTCTGAATATATTTTTTATTTTGAGAGTCTACTTACAGAGGTCGATGAATAATGTGACCTAGACACCCACTTATCCCGACCAGCCCCCGTATTAGGGCCTTAAAGGCCTTCTCTGTACCCCTAACAACGTGTATGCAAAATTTCATGATGATCGGTTCAGTAGTTAAAACGTGAAGGCGTAACAAACCAACAAACGGACTTTCGCATTTATAATATTAGTAAGGATACAGCGAGAAAGAGATGTAACTATAGCAATTCATAAACCTGGCAAGTTTTAAGAGGTTGAAATAGCCCCAAAACGTTTTAGAGCGGAAACTAATTTGAGTTTTGAAATTGATTTTTATGTTAGGTACGTACCTCCAATTTTGATTTTTAAAAGTGGCATTTCTATAGTAAGTAAGACAGTCTTCCTACTAATATTATAAATGCACAAGTTTGTGTTTGTGTGTGTGTGTGTGTGTGTTTGTAACCTCTCCACGCCTAAAAGGCTGGACGGATTTGGATGATATTGGGTTGGTAGACAGATTAGGACCTTGATTAACATCACTTAACATAACAGTGTTGATCTAGACAAGGACCAGTATTTGCATAGCCAGAGTTATCTAAAGATAGGAGAGCCAGCACCAAAAAGGCAGTTGAGGATTATTTACACAGTTTCTGCTTGACAGATTAACATAGGTGCTAAGAGCAATACACTAAAGATTCGATACATAGCAATTTTATCTAGGTTTTATCACCAACTTGGCTAGCAATTAACACAAGTGCTTCTGCAGAAATTCCCCGAGCCAACATAGGACTTCTAGGTTGGTCCCCGAAGGCTTCTCGTTGCGTTCCAACGACTGTGAAATTGCACTCTAAACATTCCGACTTGATAGTTTAGTTAGCTCGCTTCTCGCTGCTATATGTTACAGTTTTTCAATTCCAGTTGCAATTTTTCGTTTGCGTTTTAAGTGGGCTTCGCCTGGAAATGGAAATTTGTTAGGTTATCTTATTAAAAAACAAAAAAAAAGTAAGATCATACAATATTTTCGAAACTTAAATTCTTTTATACCATTTAGGAAGTAAACAAATTATAAAAATGTCTTACTTAGCACACCACTTGATCCGAGAAAAGAGGCGAGAAATTAATTTTCTTCGGTTCTCCAGAGTATGATTTTATTCCTAATACTCAACGCATTTGAGTCCAACATGTATTATCCTAATTGTCCCCAACATTAGTTTGAGTGTCCCCGCATTACTTGGCCACCTTCCAGCCTTTGGTAATGGACCCATTAGATTTTTAAACATACTCCCGGGAAACATTGTCCGACTTTAAATTTGATGGCATAATTCATGCTAACAGTTTTCAAGCAAGTACCTATATGTTGTTATTTTATGAATGAATATCCTTTTGTGATTATGATTACTTATATAAGGGTCCTATATTTATATGTCATACCAGCGGAATTACACGTTAATACAAATCATCGATTAATCAATGAGCTAGTATTGTCAGTTGTAAGGATATTCATATATTTTATTGTATCTTAATAATAATTCATTGTTACCCTATTCTTGATTGATATTTATTAATTTAGGGCTGACTAAAAAGTAATTTGTATTGGTTATCCTTGAATTTGTGAACCGCCAAATATATAAATAAACAGCCAAATATTTCCTGTATTTGAACTCAGGCTCCTTTCAAAACAAATAAATTACTAATAATTCATAAAAGGAGACAAAAGATATTGTTTCCTATTTGGCCACGTTTGACGAATGGTGAAGCCCCACAGGAGTTACTGACGTCGCGTACAAAATAATTTCGAACAATCCGATTCGAAATTTTTTCACTGACGATTGGGACACTTTATAGATTGTCTGACTGTACAAAAACGTTTTAACTATAAAAGTATCCGAATCGTCAGTGAAAAAATAATAAAATTAAAAAGTGTCATTTCGAAATTATTTTGTCCACAGAATGATTTATATTTTTTTTACTTGTGATGATTGTGAGTTCTAACGTGTTTAAAAAAAACAGCTTTTCATATATTTTGTTTTTTTTTTCGCGATTTCAGAGTTGGTCCCATAGTAAAAGTTGTTCAGTTTAAGGGTCCGAAGAAACCGTTTTCCCATTTTGGGTTCATTCATTAATACGTTGTATTGTATATAAAGTTTTTTATGTCATATTTTTAATGACACCATTCGTATTATTCTTAAGTGTCTAATCGATAATAATTATACACTTCTAAGATTTTCGCGCGTACAGTTCATTAGAAATAAAACACTTTTTACGGATTACAGCGCGTATATTATTAATTCAGGTGTTGTTTTGGAATTATTTAGTTTGTATTTATTGGTTTTTTAGAATTCCCGACGTTTCGACACCTTTCCAGGGGCCGTGGTCACGGGAGGACTAAAGCAAAAAAAAAGCAAAAAAGGGCTGCTCATATTTTTATGAAATTACCCGCTCGAAATTTTATAAAAAAAATGTATTCAAGTTTATTAAATTATTTTATAGCTGCGTTCTGATATTAATAATTATTACCGAATTAAATTGAATAAAGTTAATTAGAAAACAAGATCTAGCTACTGAATCTACTACCAGTTCACAAATTGGGAGGCCTCTGAGAGAAAGAACTGGCGGAAGAAAACTCAGAGAGGTTGTGTCGACCTCCCTTTTGATCCCTATCTACAGAACGAACTAACTATATCTTTAGATCCTGCAGTGTGTGATTTGGGATGGGATTTTAGTTGATGGATTATGGGGTCCCAAGCTGGTGGTACTCTCCAACCATCATCTCTATTGAAATTTGGATGTTTGTTGATTTCAATAGCCTCGCGTAGCATTCTGGGAATGAATCTTTGTTCTTTAGCGAGTATTTGTGGTTTATCAAATCTAATGTAATGGTTAGGTCCCTTTGATGCATGTTCACACACTGCAGACTTGTTATCGCGCCTATGCTTCATGTCAGCTACATGTTCTTTAACGCGCGTCCCTATACTTCTCTTTGTTTGTCCGATGTAAGAGAGCCCACAGTCACAATCTAGTTTGTAGACGCCCGCATCTTGAAAGGGAATATTACACTTGACAGGTCGTAAGAATTGGTTTATCTTCTTCGGCGGCTTGAAGTAGGTCTTGATGGACGCACGCTTCAGAATACCTCCAATCTTGTCAGTGACACCTTTCATGTATGGTAGGATGGCAGGACGTCGTTCTACTGTGGCTGGTTTGACACGGGTTCTGTGATGAAGGCGTGGTACTGGCAGTTTGTTGCTACGCAGTACGTGCTTGACATGCTGAAGCTCAGCTGTCAGGTGTTGTTGGTCACAGATCCCGCGTGCTCTCTGAAACAAAGATTTCCCTACGGTAGCTAACTGTAAAGGATGGTGGTGGGATTCACCACTGAGGTACTTATCTGTATGTGTTGCTTTTCGATACACAGTGTGGCTCAAGGTTTGATCAGAATTCCTGATGATAAGAATGTCTAAGAAGGCTAGTTTATTATCTGCCTCTAACTCCATAGTGAATTGAATGTTAGGATTGATGGAGTTTAGGTGGTTCAAGAAAGCAGGAACACTATCTCTAGGTAGTATTGTGAAAGTGTCATCTACGTACCGTTTGTAGAACCGGGGAGACACAGGTGCTGTGTTTAGTGCTTTCTCCTCAAAATCCTCCATGAAGATGTCAGCGACAACGGGGGAAACAGGAGAGCCCATAGCTACCCCGTCTACTTGTAGATAGAATTCTTCATTCCACAAGAGATAGCCGGATGTTAGGCAGTGTTCTAGAAGTTCTGCATACTCAATTGGCATGTTGTTTTCAACCAGCTTCTTCCTAGTGATATCAATGCAGTCCTGTACTGGTAGGCATGTGAATAAGGACTGCACATCAAAACTGACCATAATTTCATCATCAGTAAGATTTAGATGTTGTATCTCACTAACGAATTGGTAGGAATCCTTCACATAAGCTGTTGTGTTACCTCTCAGTGGTGTGAGTGTTTTAGCTACGTGTCGAGCCAATTTGTAAGTTGGTGAGTCAATTTGGCTGACAATGGGACGTAGCGGAGCGTTGTCTTTGTGTATCTTGGGCAACCCATACAGTTTTGGTGGTTTGGGGCAGGATGGAACAAGGTAATTGACGTCTAGATTCAACGTTTCAGAATGTTTTTTGATGAGCTCACTAGTTTTCTTAAGAATCTTGGCGGTTTGATCATTTTTGACGTGTTTGTAGGTTTTCTCATCATCTAAAAGTTGTTGTATTTTATCATTGTAATCTGACGTGTCCATCACAACCGTTGCGTTACCCTTATCTGCACGGAGAATAGTAAGTTCTGGCTGGTTGCGCAGGTTCTTCAGCGCTGTATATTCATCATGAGGGAGGTTGAGTTTGGGCAGCTTGCTACGCCGTAAGACGGATGAAATATCTTGACGTATGGCTTCACTGTCCTCCTTTTTCATGTTGTTTTTAACCAGGCATTCCTCAACGTTGCAGATAATGTCCTCATAAGGTATTCTACGTGGTGTTACCGCAAAGTTTAATCCTTTATTTAAAACTTTCAATGTAGTTTGATCCAAATTTCAATAGAGATGATGGTTGGAGAGTACCACCAGCTTGGGACCCCATAATCCATCAACTAAAATCCCATCCCAAATCACACACTGCAGGATTTAAAGATATAGTTAGTTCGTTCTGTAGATAGGGATCAAAAGGGAGGTCGACACAACCTCTCTGAGTTTTCTTCCGCCAGTTCTTTCTCTCAGAGGCCTCCCAATTTGTGAACTGGTAGTAGATTCAGTAGCTAGATCTTGTTTTCTAATTAACTTTATTCAATTTAATTCGGTAATAATTATTAATATCAGAACGCAGCTATAAAATAATTTAATAAACTTGAATACATTTTTTTATAAAATTTCGAGCGGGTAATTTCATAAAAATATGAGCAGCCCTTTTTTGCTTTAGTCCTCCCGTGACCACGGCCCCTGGAAAGGTGTCGAAACGTCGGGAATTCTAAAAAACCAATAAATACAAACTAAATAATTCCAAAACAACACCTGAATTAATAATATACGCGCTGTAATCCGTAAAAAGTGTTTTATTTCTAATGAACTGTACGCGCGAAAATCTTAGAAGTGTATATGTGAACCAGTACGGACTGGATGTCGCCAACAATTTTCGCCGATTGGAAGGTCTCAGAACTAAGCGCGCAAGAAGAATAACATCAGTAATCTTCTTGAAGAGATGTCGTGATCATGATCTCATCCCATCGTGTGTTCGAATTTCTCCTAAGCATGACATACGTGGGAGCGCCAAGATCTTACAACAGGCAAGCAAAAGACTGCTCATAAGTTTAATCAGAGAACAACGCTCGGAATTAATCTCAATTAACCATGAAATAGACCGTTTAACCAAAGAATTAGAAACACAACTTGCTACGGAGGCATACAATGACTGCATTCAAGTACTCGATAAACGTGAAACCGTGCAATATAATCAATGCAAGAACCGACAAATTTCAAAATATCAGAAATTAAACACGCGAAAAAATACGTTTCTGAATGCAGCCGTCACTGTCAACACAGACCATAGAGTAAATGAAAACACCCGTGCAGTTGTCAACTTATCAAAACAAACTTTAGATCAAACTACATTGAAAGTTTTAAATAAAGGATTAAACTTTGCGGTAACACCACGTAGAATACCTTATGAGGACATTATCTGCAACGTTGAGGAATGCCTGGTTAAAAACAACATGAAAAAGGAGGACAGTGAAGCCATACGTCAAGATTTTTCATCCGTCTTACGGCGTAGCAAGCTGCCCAAACTCAACCTCCCTCATGATGAATATACAGCGCTGAAGAACCTGCGCAACCAGCCAGAACTTACTATTCTCCGTGCAGATAAGGGTAACGCAACGGTTGTGATGGACACGTCAGATTACAATGATAAAATACAACAACTTTTAGATGATGAGAAAACCTACAAACACGTCAAAAATGATCAAACCGCCAAGATTCTTAAGAAAACTAGTGAGCTCATCAAAAAACATTCTGAAACGTTGAATCTAGACGTCAATTACCTTGTTCCATCCTGCCCCAAACCACCAAAACTGTATGGGTTGCCCAAGATACACAAAGACAACGCTCCGCTACGTCCCATTGTCAGCCAAATTGACTCACCAACTTACAAATTGGCTCGACACGTAGCTAAAACACTCACACCACTGAGAGGTAACACAACAGCTTATGTGAAGGATTCCTACCAATTTGTTAGTGAGATACAACATCTAAATCTTACTGATGATGAAATTATGGTCAGTTTTGATGTGCAGTCCTTATTCACATGCCTACCAGTACAGGACTGCATTGATATCACTAGGAAGAAGCTGGTTGAAAACAACATGCCAATTGAGTATGCAGAACTTCTAGAACACTGCCTAACATCCGGCTATCTCTTGTGGAATGAAGAATTCTATCTACAAGTAGACGGGGTAGCTATGGGCTCTCCTGTTTCCCCCGTTGTCGCTGACATCTTCATGGAGGATTTTGAGGAGAAAGCACTAAACACAGCACCTGTGTCTCCCCGGTTCTACAAACGGTACGTAGATGACACTTTCACAATACTACCTAGAGATAGTGTTCCAGCTTTCTTGAACCACCTAAACTCCATCAATCCTAACATTCAATTCACTATGGAGTTAGAGGCAGATAATAAACTAGCCTTCTTAGACATTCTTATCATCAGGAATTCTGATCAAACCTTGAGCCACACTGTGTATCGAAAAGCAACACATACAGATAAGTACCTCAGTGGTGAATCCCACCACCATCCTTTACAGTTAGCTACCGTAGGGAAATCTTTGTTTCAGAGAGCACGCGGGATCTGTGACCAACAACACCTGACAGCTGAGCTTCAGCATGTCAAGCACGTACTGCGTAGCAACAAACTGCCAGTACCACGCCTTCATCACAGAACCCGTGTCAAACCAGCCACAGTAGAACGACGTCCTGCCATCCTACCATACATGAAAGGTGTCACTGACAAGATTGGAGGTATTCTGAAGCGTGCGTCCATCAAGACCTACTTCAAGCCGCCGAAGAAGATAAACCAATTCTTACGACCTGTCAAGTGTAATATTCCCTTTCAAGATGCGGGCGTCTACAAACTAGATTGTGACTGTGGGCTCTCTTACATCGGACAAACAAAGAGAAGTATAGGGACGCGCGTTAAAGAACATGTAGCTGACATGAAGCATAGGCGCGATAACAAGTCTGCAGTGTGTGAACATGCATCAAAGGGACCTAACCATTACATTAGATTTGATAAACCACAAATACTCGCTAAAGAACAAAGATTCATTCCCAGAATGCTACGCGAGGCTATTGAAATCAACAAACATCCAAATTTCAATAGAGATGATGGTTGGAGAGTACCACCAGCTTGGGACCCCATAATCCATCAACTAAAATCCCATCCCAAATCACACACTGCAGGATCTAAAGATATAGTTAGTTCGTTCTGTAGATAGGGATCAAAAGGGAGGTCGACACAACCTCTCTGAGTTTTCTTCCGCCAGTTCTTTCTCTCAGAGGCCTCCCAATTTGTGAACTGGTAGTAGATTCAGTAGCTAGATCTTGTTTTCTAATTAACTTTATTCAATTTAATTCGGTAATAATTATTAATATCAGAACGCAGCTATAAAATAATTTAATAAACTTGAATACATTTTTTTTATAAAATTTCGAGCGGGTAATTTCATAAAAATATGAGCAGCCCTTTTTTTGCTTTAGTCCTCCCGTGACCACGGCCCCTGGAAAGGTGTCGAAACGTCGGGAATTCTAAAAAACCAATAAATACAAACTAAATAATTCCAAAACAACACCTGAATTAATAATATACGCGCTGTAATCCGTAAAAAGTGTTTTATTTCCGATAATAATTAAATAGTGAGTGCTGAAAGCCAAATAAAAGGTCACAGTTTTGTCTTACCTTACTGAGTAACATCTATTCCAATCAAAAGTTCATAACGTTGTTTAACAAACATTTCGTTTGTTAGACTTTGGTATTTTTTCTGTTTCAAACAAAAGTTAAAGTTCACATAAAGATCATGTTAGCTCATTTCGTGAACAGATGTCTGGAGGAAATCGAAAACCTTTACAGATGAATAATTAAATGAAGGCTCGACTAAAATATCCAGTGTCCAAACTGAAATGAAAGTAACCACGAATAATATTGTTCTCAGGTGCGATGGGTCCAACAACAGCGGGAGCGGCGGAGAGTGAAACGAGACTATAACCCCTATGATGGAGCTCTCTTCTCGCAAATATCGAGGCGATTGCCGTCCCACCGCGCGCATCATCGCGCACTCACTTCCTCACCCTTTTTCCCTGACCCACTATTCAAAGAGCAGTGGTATTTAGTACGTATCAAATAGCAGAGAATATGTTAGCCTTAGCTTATTGTAAAATAATACAAGAGCCTTTATTAAATTTAATTTCTTTTGACAGAATGGCGGAGCTAAAGATGGCTTGGATATGAATGTGGCACCAGCGTGGCAAAAAGGTTATACCGGAAAAGGCGTTGTCGTATCTATCCTCGATGATGGTATTCAGACTAACCATCCAGATCTCAAGCAAAATTATGTTAGTATCTAGAATTGGCTTACTAAAAAAACTCCTTTTGAAGATCTTGTTTGTGGGTTGCTAAAACATAAATTGAATTTGCAGGATCCTAACGCATCAACAGATATCAATAGCAATGACGATGATCCTATGCCTCAAGATAATGGTGACAATAAACATGGAACTCGTTGCGCCGGAGAAGTAGCAGCCGTCGCCTACAATCAGTATTGTGGTGTCGGTATTGCGTACAACGCTAGCATCGGTGGGGTTAGAATGTTGGACGGAGTGGTCAACGATGCGGTAGAAGCTAGGGCCTTGGGGTTGAACCCTGACCACATTGATATATACAGCGCTTCTTGGGGACCTGAAGATGATGGAAAGACTGTTGATGGTCCAGGGCCATTAGCTAGAAGGTATGACTTCGATCATATATTATGAAAAAGTAATTATTAAAATACTAAAATCATCTAATTACTTGCAGGGCTTTCATCTACGGAGTAACCAGTGGTCGCCGCGGTAAAGGGTCAATATTCGTGTGGGCATCAGGAAATGGTGGTAGACATACGGATTCTTGTAATTGTGATGGCTACACGAATAGTATTTTCACATTGTCTATATCCAGTGCGACACAGGGTGGCTATAAGCCATGGTACCTTGAAGAATGCTCTTCTACATTAGCCTCTACGTATAGTTCGGGCACTCCTGGTCACGATAAGAGTGTAGCCACAGTTGATATGGATGGCAAATTAAGAGCAGATCATATTTGTACAGTAGAGCATACGGGAACATCTGCTTCAGCTCCTTTAGCAGCTGGTATTTGCGCACTAGCGTTGGAAGCCAACCCTGAATTAACTTGGCGTGACATGCAGTATTTAGTAGTTTTGACGTCTCGCCCACAGCCTCTTGAGAAAGAAGGAGGATGGATTGTAAACGGTGTTAAGAGAAAAGTAAGTCACAAATTCGGCTATGGTTTGATGGACGCCACTGAAATGGTAAACCTAGCTGAGCAATGGATATCCGTCCCACCACAACATATTTGTAAGTCACAAGAAATAAACGAAGATAAACCTATTGAATCGTCATTTGGTTATACGTTGTCCGCACACATGGACGTTAATGGCTGCAGCGGCACTGTTAATGAAGTAAGATATCTTGAACACGTTCAGTGCAAAATATCATTAAGATTTTTCCCTCGAGGAAACTTGCGCATACTTTTAACGTCTCCTATGGGAACAGTATCTACATTATTATTCGAAAGACCACGTGATGTCATCAGTTCTAATTTTGATGACTGGCCATTCTTGAGTGTTCATTTCTGGGGTGAACACGCCGAAGGAAGATGGACGTTACAAATCGTAAATGGTGGAAACCGGCACGTAAACCAACCCGGTATTCTTAAGAAATGGCAGTTGATATTCTATGGCACAGCTATTGATCCAGTAAGACTACGATCAAAGAGACCGTCTGCCGCAGCGCCTTCGTTTGCATACCCAACTGCTGTGGACGGCTATGACACTATCGGTGATTCTTTTTACAACACTGACGCGTTTGCTAATTACCAAAACTTCCCTACATTATTTGCTGCCGGTTCCGATCCGGAGAAGGCAGTCGCTCGTCTCGACGGACACAACGTCCCTTCACCGCATGGGGAAAATGTCCTCGCTGATAGTAATGACAAACGCGTCATGCATGAATGTGATCCCGAATGCGATGCACAAGGATGCTACGGAAAAGGACCAACCCAATGTATAGCTTGCAAACACTATCGTTTAGATGACGCTTGTGTTTCTCGCTGTCCTCCCAGAAGTTATGCTAACCAAGGTGGTGTTTGCTGGTCGTGTCATGAATCTTGCGAAACATGCGTCGGCCCGGGACAGGATTCCTGTTTGACTTGCGCACCGGCTCACTTGTTAGTAGCAGACTTAGCTGTATGTATGCAGCAATGCCCAGACGGTTATTGGGAGGACAGTGATTCATCGGCTTGCCGACCGTGCGCCGCTCACTGCGGTACATGTTCTGAGAGAGCTGACGTGTGTACATCTTGCGAACACCATTTGTTACTCCACGACGGAACATGCATGGCATCGTGTCCACCCTCGTATTATGAAACAGATGACTATACGTGTGCTAAGTGTCACTCATCATGTGATACTTGCGAAGGTCCCGGCGAAGCGCAGTGTGTGACCTGTCACGCGTCGAGTTATGCTTTAGACGGTCGTTGTGTAACGGCTTGTCCGGCTGGATATTATGTTGATAAGAAGAGAAAGGAGTGCATGAAGTAAGAATATTTTTTTTTTAATTATTATTTCTAATGCAGCTATAAATGCTTACGAATTTCGTAACTTTTTTTAGGTGTGCTGTTGGCTGCTCGACTTGCACAAGTGCCTTCTGTTTAACTTGCGATACTAATTGGGAGCTAAATCGCAAAGGCAAATGTGTCCCCGTGGGATCAGATCGCTGTGTCAGTGGAGAGTACATCGACGGTCAAAATTGCAACCGGTGTCACTCTGATTGCGAGAGTTGCTTTGGTGGTGATGATGTACACTGCCTCACTTGCCCTTCACCCAACTTGCTCCAAGACCAAAAGTGAGTATTTAAAATATTAAATTGTTAAAACTTAACGGAATTACATTTAATAACATTGTGTGGTCTTTATTAAGGAATATGTAGTTTCTTTTTTGGACGGCTATAATTTTTTTGCTGTACAATAATAATAAAGAGTCAAATCATTAGTATGCTACAAAATGAAACGGGTATACTACTTAGTAATTTTTAATGCGTCAACTTCATTTTCTGTTATCTGTCATTGTTCTGTCTGTACCTACTGTTAAATTAAAAGGGGAAGGAAGGCAAACTTACTTAATTTGAAGGCGAGTACACATTGCCAGCGGTTAGTTTGTCGTGAAATTACACATAAACCCCATTTTAAACATACTCAGGTCCTTTATGGACAAACCTTTAATTAGGCAGTTACTTTGCGGCTCTTGGCCTTTAAATTTATGATTATTATACCTCAGCCGTTTTAACTTAATGAATAGTTTACTTAGTAAATGATGTAACCGGGGTAAGTTTGTTACTTTTGTCAATAATTGTTTTACCCCTTTCGGGACTGCTTGAAACATAATAAAGAAAAATGTAATTTCTTCATGAATTCCAAAATTTTACTGTTGCCGTTAAATTTTTGTTAGCTAAAAACATTTTCAACCCAAACATTATGAGAGCTAAATAAAAAATGAAAAAAAGCCTCAGTAAGAGAAAGTCTAGGTACTACTAATCGCGTAGTCTACTACGAATCTCGTAGTCTACTACGAATCTCGTAGTCCACTACGAGTACTCAATAGGGGATCTAAAAAGGCTAGATTGTATAAAAAACATTTACTTTAGTGTAGCATATTGGAATCATATTTGATTTCGATAATATTTTATTGTAATCTTAACATTCGTAAACTATTTCAAGATTTGATATTGAGACATAATTATTTTGAAGTTTAAAAACGAAATTCTTGCCTTTTTAGACCCCCTCCCTGCTGTTATTTTCCGTCATATAACAGCAATATCTGTGCAACTTATTCTAATTTATTTCTTACTCAGGAATCTCAGGGATAGATAAATGATTTGAAGCTTCAAACAGTTATTATTTCTCGGCTGTAGTGATTGAAATCCGAAGTAGCCGCTGGTGGCATATTGTAGTTCGTGACCAGCTTCAAAAGGATTACTATCCCGTAGTTGATTTCTATACGTGATAGAGAAATGGAGCCGTTTTTCGTTCCCTAAGGATCCTTTTGGATTGACCAATATTAAGCGATGGGGAAAACGGATAAATGTTTACTTAGGCAATTTGTACAGACTCTAGAACTAAAAGCTCGAGTGTTGTTGATTCAGAACAGTCATTTTTTTAAAGATTTTAGTTGATGTTTATTATTAGAGCTTTCTAGTACCAATGTATTAAAATTGGATTTAAATTAACGACATCGATAAAAAGTTTCTTATTTAAGAAATGGCTCAATTGAATAAAACTAAAGCATTGCTTTTTGCTTCTATTATTTGAAGGAAACGATATACATATTTGTAAATATCATTCCTTCTAATCAAGCTGATAAGTTTTTTCACCCATTTTTCTTGTCAGCTAAAAGACGTTATAATGGGTGGTAGGATAAAAGAATTGACGATTTAAAAATGCTTGTTATGTGAGCTTATTTGAATAAAGAATTTTTCAATTTCAATTTCAATTTCAGTAAATGCTTAGGGTTTGATAATTCAGCGCCCGGAAAATGGATATTCCATTGTTATCCGGCCGCATGCGTCCGCTCGGGTGTTGATGAATTAATAATTCATCAAGTCCGAAACATTTACTTCAAATTATAGAAACGAAAGGCAATGCTTTAGTTTTATTCAAACAGCTTATTATGTTAAGTTAAAAAGGAATAGGAATAAGTCCATACTTACTTCTCAAATGTTTTTCCGAAGCTTTACCAATAGTTACAGCGAGATAAATTCCGAAAGATATCTAGACTAGAAGAAGAAAAAAAACCCAGTATAAAAGAGGTAGCGTTACAATAACTACTCTTCTTGGAGAAATGAATGCTGAATAAATGAGATTTCTATGGGATATTTTTTTTGTCGATGTTTTTACGTTTTATTCTTAGAGCTACGTGACCGGATTTAATAAGGGCATTATCCACGAGCTGAGACTCGAAATTCTGATTTGAGTGTCAACTCAATGCGGGAAAATTTAAGTTATTTTTATTGAAAGCAATCGTCGAGGAGTTTATTTACTTGATTTTATAGATGGAAAAGTTATAGAAGTGGAAATTTTGTGGTGACCTGGTGATGGCGATAGAAACATCTGTAAAACAAATGTACAATCTAGAGATAATGCTGAACTTGAAATTAGAAGATTATTAACTATTTTAACAAATTTAAAGATGAGTTCGATTGAGATAAGAATTTGATAGAGCGTTAAGAATATAATTTGGGATTTACCTAATAGTGTGGATATGTCTTAAGATGAATACGGTGGTGTTTACAATTTTGAAATAAATTGCGGGCTACTCGGCTCCAACCAGGCCCCTGACCATTATATACTTGCTAGTTAACAACCACGTCGCGGTAGTTTGGTAGTAAACCATCACTTTAGAAAAGACGATCCTAATTATTATTTTGTTGCAGATGTGTATCGGAATGTAGCCGTGGCTACTACGCGGAAGCGGGCCGGTGTACACGCTGTGTTCATGGCTGTTCTGAATGCGTTTCTAGACTCAACTGCACCTCCTGTGTCGGTACATTGAGGTTGCAGTCGGGCGCTTGTAGGACATCTTGTGCTGATGGGTATGTTACTATTGCTAATATCTTTTCTGTACCACTTTCACTGCCACTGGACCAGCCAACAGAAAACTATTTTGGTTAATCAAACACCTGTCAATAGTTAATCTCACCACCACCTCTTTAAGAGAAATCTTCAGAAGCATTGAGCTCATCCTTTAAGGACTGCTAATGATTTCAATTTCAACCTGTATAGACAGGAATTTGAGAAACTCGATGGCGCAACAACTAAGCGCATTCGGCCTGTAATTGCGGAGCAACTATCGCAAGGGCTTGGTCATTGGTTCGGCGGCCAAAAAATTTTTGGATGAACTCCTCTGTGCTGCGGAAGACACACTAAGTTGTTGCTCTTACGCTTTGCACTTACGCTTTGAAGGTTATGTTATACCCCATCCTCCTTGTCCTTCTATAAAGGAAGAAAGGCCTGTAGAGCGGTTCATGATGAGCCAGTCCTTCATTTAGCGTCTTCTTTCTAGGTACTACGCGGATCGCAGCACCTGTTCTAAATGTTACCTATCTTGCCGTACTTGCATCGGGCCGCGACGCGACCAGTGCGCCTCCTGCCCTCAAGGGTGGCGGTTGGCCGCTGGAGAGTGTCACCCGGAGTGTCCCCAAGGTATATGTCCAATATTTTAGGGGCTCGTTGCTAAAGCTCCAGTCATCTTATACATTTACATCATTTATTTGATAGATAAATAACTTGATAGGAATTTGTTCCAATATTACCAGAACTTAGTCCTAAACCGTAAACTTTGACACATGCAATTGTAGCTTGGTTCTTGTGGTACCACGCACTCCAAAAAATTATTGTATATTCCATGTTGATAAATTACATAAATAAATAAATAAACATTTTCCTTAGAAATAGCACTTCAAGATTAACCACACGGTGTTAAACCTGTGGTAAAACTTTGAATGTGAACAAGGGACGTGCGTGAGGACTGATAACCCTCTGCAACCTGTTTAGGAGATAACTATGTTTTTTGAAAGAAAATGGAACGTTGAAGTACATATTTTATTCTCCTAAGGTTTCTACCAAAGCGAGGGTGGCTGCCGCCACTGCCACCACTACTGCCGCGAATGCGATGGCTCCGGCCCTCTCCACTGCAAATCCTGCCCGCCTCGGTTCATGTTAGACGGCGGGCTCTGTATGGAGTGCCTCGGCTCTCAGTACTACGACGCCGGCAGTGCAACGTGCAAGACGTGCGATGCGTCTTGTAGGACTTGCTCTGGACCTGGGACGTTCAGTTGTTTGACTTGCTCGAGACCCATGAGAATTGAGAGGTTAGCAATTTTTTGGGTTTTGAGATAAATACTCCTACAAAAATAGGCTGAACTGAAATTGAAGCTGATTAAAGGGATAAAGAGGATACTGTAAAAAATATTGTCTTTAATTTGTATTAGAAAAGGGACTATAATCTCTATGAGTTATTCAGTGTTATCTGCTTGTTATTTTTGTTTTGTTAAAAGCCTTTTTTAACCAGTGTTTTGGCTTCAATAAAGGAAACTTTCCTAAAAATATCTCATACTTCCATCGCGTCACACATCTCTTTACACGGAAAGCAGAGAAATACCAACAGCGTAATGCCACATTTGAAGAGATTACTAAAACTCTGAACATTTTTTCGCGTGCGAAACGAAGGCGGCATTTAACCAGTGTTGTCTATACAAAGCGCTTTGATTGAAGTGCTCCGACGACGCCGGGGGGCGGGGTCTAAGAGCTTCGAGAGCCCTAAGCCCTGTGAAAGGGCCTTAAGAAACCTTCAACAAATGTTTGCGTGGTTATTTTCGTTTCTGTGACGTTTATAATGCTGTATGAGAGAGAGCTCCAAAATTTAAATACCAAGTTAATACCAACACTCTTAATGGGAGATTTACACGGGTCGATTTTAGTAGGTACTGTGACGGTTGATTTTAGTCGACTAGCAAGTTGCTTGTAAAATTGAATCGTAGGTGAGACATCGGTGACGGCGTCGCTGTCGTAACCTTTGTAGAAATGTACTAATCGGACTAGGCCGCAGGCTTATCTGACCAGGGACCGTACCGGCTAACGCATCGAACTTCGGAAAGTCTGCCGGCTTTCAAATTAAAACAGATAAATCGAGCCCCAATCGGGCCAAAATGGCAAACCCCAATTCATTATGTCACACGAACATCGATATCGTCTAAATAACTTCTGCGAATAGTACAATACGAAACTCCTTACTTCGATTTATCTGTTTTAAGTTGAAGCTCGGCAGACCCGCCGAAGATCGAAAAGTTAGCCGGTAGGGCCCCAGGGGGTCTAGGCAAAGTAATATTTGCAGATCTTCGTTATCGCTTCGCTTTTGAAACATGTATGGGATTGACATAAGGTTTCGTTATCAATCGAAATTTAAAACGTCAAATCAATAAATTTTCCGAAGCGAAGCGATAGCAAAATTTTGTAAATGCTACTTTAGCTCAACTCCCTGATCAAAGAAGCCTGTGGCCTAGTCCGAATTGCCATTTACACAGTCGATTTTCGCCGTGCGGCAGAAGTCGTGCGGTTTTAGTCACCTGTGGAAACCCCACATAATCTAGAGGGAGCTTATTTAAAGAACGTTTTTTAGTAAAATTATCGTTTCTCAGTCATGTATAATGTGATAATATTTGATTAAATCAAATCTACATAAAAATATTCTCTTACTACTACGAAGTCGACTAGAAAGCTTAAATGAAAAATGTTTTGGTTCGGTGAACGTCGAACGATGATATAACGAAAACTGATGACATTGCCTTCAGTTCTCAACCTTAATCCTAATAGACTTAAGTATCTTTTTGCTTGTAGGTTAAACAACCAGTGCGTACCTTGCTGTGCGGTTGGTGGCGCAGCTAATTCGTCCTCGCCGACGGAATGTTGCCAGTGTCATCCTGAAAGTGGTGAGTAAAAAGTAAAATGGCAAAAAGGACTGCAAATAATTGTAAAGCTTCGTACTAACCCCTTACCTTTTTAATGATACAAAAGTCTAACACTTTTAAAAATTTAAATTGTAGAATAACTTTTTACGTTCATAATTTTCTTAAGCAGGTAGGTGTCAACGGCTATTATGCAAGCGGTTAACCCCTGGTTAGAGTAAGTGCGTTCGCGAGTGTTTGTTCTCCATAGAATTGTTATTAAGTAATAACGAATAAGCCCTTAAATAATGTGTTCACCGAAATATCATTATTATTGTAAAATGCTAGTAATGTGGTCATTATTTTGAAAACCTTCTTTGACCAAAGTCAACCTTTCCGCGCTACTCGGATGGTGGTATGGAATTTCATTATTGTCGAGTTTTAGCCACCAGCGATTTGAAAATTAATTATTGTTGAGTTTTGTTTCAAACAACGGTGAAAAAAATTACATCACACAGATAAAGTTATTGTACGTTTATATAAATTGTCCGCGCTATAAAGGCCTAGCTAGCCCATCAAGGGCTGCAATGCTGACCGCGCTGTGATGGCCTGGACCTGCGCTAAGCTCCGCTTTCATCATCGCTGCCCGCAACGCCGTCATTATTTTCCGCGGCAGTAATGTACTATTAATTTTTACCAGGTGAATGCATAAACTCGTCGGTGGCGGGCAAGCGGCGCATCGCCGAGTGGTCCGCCCTACACACCGCGCCGAGCGCGCACTCGTCGCCCGCGCCGACGCTCGTTACACTCGGTGTGGTTGCGGCCGCAGTCGCCGTATTCCTATCGGTGATGGTTGTACTACAAGTATGTATTGTAAAATTATTAATGTATTGTTAGTCTTCAGCCGAGTGGTCCGCCTTACACATGGAGCCGAACGCGCATTTTTCTTCATATAGGTGTGCGACAGTTTAGTATTGTTTTAGCAAGTGTCTTGAAGATATTTCATATAAAACTAAAGTAACTTGATGTAGGTAATAGGATTTGTGTAAATAACGAAGAAAAAGCATTAAAACCCCAATAAAATAAAATGGTAATCAGAGAGTTAATCCTAGCTAAAAGATAAAAAGCTGGCAATACGAATCATAAGATTTTTAGTCTATACCTCAAATCACAGAATTACCGAGAATAAAACTGCGACCGAGAATATTCTTATTAAAAAGGACTTGCTTGAAGCGAAAACTTTTCACTATACAAGGTGTTACAAAAGTACCCCTAATGCCGAAAATGGTATATAGGGACCATCATACTGATCAACTTTTACTATGGGACCAACTCTGAAATCGCGAAAAAAAAGTCAGCTGTTCCATACAAAACTTAAAATTGAAAATATCAAAATGTATGAAACAGCTGATTTTTTTTTCGCGATTTCAGAGTTGGCCCCATAGTAAAAGTTGTTCAGTTTGATGGTCCCTATATGCCATATTCGGCATTAGGGGTATTTTTGTAACACCTAGTATAGTTGGTTTCATACAATTTATTAATTAATGAAAACCTAAACTGTTTATATCCGCGTAATGGCTGCCTTTGTCCTTGTCATTGGGCCATCGTTGAATGATTAATTCGCTGCTTTAATATGGCCCTTTCACTTCACTTCGTTTGTCAGAAGTTGACCGGTCTAATCAACCTCCGCAGCGAACCATTAAGGGATGATTAAGTACTAATTATTTTTATTAATGGAGTTTTAAAGGTAATTATTTTGGGATCTCGTTTGCAAAGGACCAATTGATTCGTAGGAATTAGCTGTTTGACTTTTGTCCCGGATCCAGAAAATATGAAAATAATGTATTTCCCTCAGGAAAACATTTGGGAATAACATTTATGATTAAAAAGTAACTGCTTTATTAGATTTGTGAAAATTCATTCAATTATACGGAACATGAAAAAGGAAAAGTTTAAGTATTATTTTATTTATTAAATTTTTTAATGTTCGCTCACTCTAATTTTTATTTAAAGGTTCTAACTAAATAGGCTTAGGTAGTTCAGTCAGAATTTGATATTAAAGTGAATTTGAATTTGGATTTGACCATGTAGTTTAATGTTTAGCAACACAACTATTTAGTTTCATTTAAATCAAGCGAGTAGTTTTCTAGTTATAAGGGTTTGAATGAAATGCCAAGCGCACTGAAATATGTGCATTATTACGGACGTCGTAAGGTTCACCACCCGCGTTATGACGTCATAACGCGAGTCAAAATAACAGTTTTCTAGACCATTAAACTTTTCAGTTTTAAGAGATATCGCGAAAATTTCTTTACAGTTGTTCATGTGGCACCATAAATAAGTAAGGTTCACCACCCGCGTTATGACGTCATAACGCGAGTCAAAATAACAGTTTTCTAGACCATAAAACTTTTCAGTTTTAAGAGATATCGTGAAAATTTCTTTACAGTAGTTCATGTGGCACCATAAATAAGCTATACAAAAATCTAATGCCAGACTCAATATAGCTGTAAGCTAAGTATGATCTATTTTTGTATAACGTTTAGATCTTATTTTAACCCTTCAACGCCCGGCAAATGAGACACAATAGATTTTCCATTGTTATCCGGCCGCAAGCGTCCGCTCGGGCGTTGATGAATAAAAACTATGAAAAGAGATAATTTTAAATATTATATATATTATTGACCTTTGGCATTACATCAAAAAGTGTTATTTTTCTTTAACCCTCTCGCCTTAATAATATCTATTTCTGTACTCCTTTAGTAAGTGTCTTGTTTTACTCATTACGCCGTAACGTCCTACGCAACGTTTCTCATTTATCCACGTATCAGTGATGTTCATATTAATTTCATGCCGTTCCGTTATTGGGATAACGGGATCAAATGAATAACGCTGGTCCTAGGGTTGCCAACCGTACTGTTCTAAATATTAGGTACTGTATTTCAGCCCTGCGTAGGTACTGTTGAAGAATAAAATAGTATATGTAATTATTATTTCAGATAGGGGAGTTTCTATAAAATATGTGTTCACTACGAACGTCTTTAATAGACTAACTTACTTAACATCCTAGCATGTTTCTTTGAATCAATGTCTAGAATTAGGGCTATAAAAAACTTAAAAAGCTAAGTAGGGCTGTCAAGAGTACTATTTATAATAAGATTATTTGAAAAAGATTTACCAACCCTAGCTGTACCGTTTGTTTAGGAACGAATTACGCCGAATAGCACAAATTGATTGGTGTGGTGGTCTCAGATATTTCACATCGCTGTCTCATTAGTCCAAATTATTGCTATTATAAATAACGAGCTAATAGATAAACGGTCCTTATAACTGATCGGTGGATGTTTGTCTTTTATTATTTATGGAAAGTTGTGAACGCTTTATCCATTATTGTATTTATTTGGAGACGAATACCTACCATAGTATATTGGAAATTAATGAGCGTTTTCATTTTGCATTTTTGTGACGGTCACTTTAGAGTAAATTGTTCTTTTTGAAGATTTTTCTACGGGATTGAAAAACGATAGTTACCTACCTATTTTTTGCTGTCCTTCCTGACTTATGTTTGCTATGTTATGTTATGGAAAATAGGGTACACTTGTTTACCAAACTATCTTTCCCAACAGATGTTTGGTAAACCGCGCGAGGCTCGGTCGCGGTCGCGCGGCGTCGAGTACGCCCCGCTAGCGTGCACGGACGACGGCGAAGTAGCGTTGCTGTCGCACACCGCCTGCCCGAGTGAGGGCAGTGACCGGCCGCTGCTGGAACATTCTACATAGCACGCGTGTTAAGTAAGTGACGACACGACAGTGGCGGATGAGGGAGGAACGGCATTTTGTGATTTTTAACGATGATTATGTGTTTAGGAGGGATTATTATGTAATTAGGAGAGCTGATTATGTAATTAAGAGGGATGATATTGTAATTAGAGCCAATACGCACTGTCTCCCGCCGACCAAAACATGGGCGAAGAGGCTGGCGACCATGCAAGCGACTTGAATATGGGTAGTTTCTTGTATATTCAGGGAAGTTGCAATAGCATCGTTACTAATTATAGAGAAAAATAAAAGCACGTTTATGTTGCAAAAACAGATATATTAATAAAAGTTGTTGTTGCTGGGCTAGTCGTCCGGTCGCCGGTTAGTCGCCCGGTCGCCGGACGACCTAGTGCGTACACGTCTATTTAAACTAGTCGAACGTACAGTCGCCATAGTGCGTATTGGGTCTTAGGAAGGATGATTATGTATTAAGGAGGGCTGATTGTTTGATTAAGAAAGACAAGAATTGTTTTGGGACAGATGATGGTCAGGTGATGATGATCTGTTTTAGGCGAATGATTATGGGGCTAGGAGTGTTGATTATTTGAATAGGAAAAAGAGAGTTCATTCATGATAGGTAATTACTTGATATACTAGTTATTTAGGTTTTTGAAGAATTTTAATATTGTTATGAATACTCGTTGACAACTTTATTTACTGAGTCAAATCTCTAAATATAGCCATGACAAAATAAGATATTTACAGTAAAATATTTCGAGTGGATCCATAGTCTTATTATTTAAGACCTGTTACATTATACAAGGTGTTACAAAAGTACCCCTAATGCCGAATATGGTAGATAGGAACCATCAAACTGAACAACCTTGTATAATGAAACCATCCCAAAATATGCGAGAGGTTATGTTACTAATTATACTACCTCCTTTTTGTTGTTGTTCGTCAAGACCTAGCCTCCCTCCATTTGTCACTGCGTCAAAGTTGTTGAATTGTGTTTTTAACAGCATGACCACAATATTTTTAAAACAACACGTTTCGCTATGTGAGTATTTTTATGTCACTAAATAAAGTCAACCATACATCACTGTGACATTAAGCTTATTTCCGAATGAGGTCTTTGTTTTTAAATATAGTGGTCGTGTTGCATAAAGTGGACCATTTACGAGGATTTAACTTGAATCTTAACTGACTTTTATAAAAGCGTTCTGTTACGATCACACGCTCGAAAATGTAACATTAATGTACGTACGTATATAGTTATGTGTAAATTGTAAGTTAGAACAAAATGTTCGAACCGCGACTCGGATAATATCTGCCACAGTGTAAATATAGCTAAAGCAGTATCTCAACTAAAATCTTTTTTGGTTACGGCTGAATCAGCGCGCGTACCTATTCGCTGTAGGAAAGTATGCAATACCTGTTATAGGCCTAAGCGATCGTGTACATGACTCCGGAGATCGACCGGACCGAAGCCGGACCGAAGCCGGACCGGCGTAAACATCGGAGTGAAACCGAAGCACCGGTTTCGGACGATCTCCGGTCGAACCCGGTGTCATGACAGATCGTTAAACGTTACAAAATCTCGTGGCGCACTATGGCCACGTATCGCTCCAGACATCGCGCCCGCGCCCGCGCTCGCTCTAAACATTGCTCGTCCACTCTTGACGAAGCCTAGTCTTGCAGCGACGTGTGTCTGTGATTTGTCTGTGTTTCTGACTATGTAAGTAAAGTCCGGTCGCGAAGCAGGAAGAATTTCGTACAATGACCCTGCAATACTCGTCTCGTTTGCACCCTCGCTAACATATTGTGGTCTTCACACAGATGCTAACTGGGCGAGTGCAACGGCAATGTATTAGCGCGCGAGCGACAGAGACAAGTAAAGACGGGCCATTGTACGAAATTATTTCTGCACCGGACTTATGTAGATGCGTTACTGCTTTAGTTATATATTTTCTGTGTATCTGCCGTCGTATTGTGATATGGAGCTTAGTTCTAATGCTTAGATCGCCTGTTTGCTGTTACTCGCTCTTTTATTTGAGAATATGTAGCGTTTATGCCATTTTTATTTGTTTATAGTCTAGACAAAGGTAAACATTCAGGCTATTACTAATAAAATTGTGTGTAGAAATGGAATATTTAAAAGATGTTTTGTTTTCATAGCGCGCATAAAAGGCTACATAAACATATATCCATTTGAAAGTAAACAGAGGTCAAGGTTGTTTCTAATGCTTTTTATACGTAGATCGTATTGAATTTAATAGTATATTTAACACAATGCCTTTATAAGAAAGTATCTTTTATAACTCTACCCTCACAGTTCATACAGTATTCATGTTCAACTTAAAAAAGTTTTTTTTTTAAATTATATACCTCCTTACTAATAAAGATTGTATAACAGATGTATAGTTACATAGTGTTTTGTCCTTTTCTCCTTAGTGACAAACTTTAATAGTTTGACAGAGAGTAACCATTGTGTACAATCTTTATTAGTAAGGGGGTAAATGTATTATTTTCTACAATGCAATATTTTCTGAACCCAACTTTTTGCAGTATATAATTTTTAAATTACTTAATTGAGTTATCTATCATACATAGCTCGTAACAGCAAACTAGGTAAAAATAAAGTCAATGAAATGAATATCTTACCAAGCCATAGTCGTTGCCACAGATTAAAAAAATCCTCACAATCGAATATAAGATCTAAACAGTCTCTCTAGGAACGACGTCACAAAAAATGTTTAAAGATTTTTTGGTAAAGATTTTTAATGCTGAAAAATGGTCAAAGATTCTTGTTTTTTTTCAAATTTGAAAAACAGGTACTTGGTATTTCCAAAAAATGAATTTGAAACTTTGACCGCTTTTAGTATTCATAGGTGTGTTTTTTTACTTAGGGCTGTTTACTATTTTTCAATGCCCAGATAAAAATTTATTCATTTGTTAACTATACTGCCTAATTGAAAATGTTTGTCATATATTTGTTTGTCAAGTTTCTTTAATGACTCATTTGATTCGGGTAATAATTTAACTGACTGATATCTGTGGCCCTACCATGAGTTGATGCAAACTGTATACGTTACCGTAAACTATCGGATGTACTGCTCACAGTCAATGCGACTGAAAGAGAGAAAACGATAGTTAACGGTAACGTAAACAGTTTGCATCAACTCATGGTAGGGCCACTGTTATCTGAGGATTGATAAATCAGCCCTTAAAGTGCTAGTGGGTGCTTCGGTAAGAAGTATATGGGCTATAAAAATAACATCTTAAGTCCTTATTAAAAAATCTTAATATTTTTAAATATAGCTTAGTTTTAAGAACGAAAAAGTTACCAAACCATGATTTCAATTGTACAATTTTTTACACGAAAAATCAGCAAAAGATTAAAATACATAGAAAAAATAAACTACTTACGCCTTTTTTAATAATAGGATTGTTTTTAAGTAGAAAACTTCTAATTTAGTTAAAGAAATATATTTTAGTGAATTTTTTATAATTATAGTTAAACAATTTTACTGTTTACTTATTATATTTTGGCTCTTATTATAGTACTATCACAAATTTAAAATTATTTTCACAAATCTTTGCTCATTGAATATTTTTCTGCTGTCGCGATATCGTATTCGAATCTTGTTTGAAAATAAAATATAATGTCTTTTGAAAGTCTTAGAGTCCACCTAATTATAATAATGTGATAGAAAAATGTATAAATAAATATATGATCGATCAACTAAGGTCTTCAAATAATTTTATAAATAAATAATACTTTCAAAGATGAAATGTTACCATTTTATGTCACAAATGTATATAGGAGTAGATAGATTGATGATTTTTTTATAAATAATTATTATCAACAAATCCAATAATAATATAACCAATATTTTCAAGACGTCACAAAATAGCTTTTTATGACAAGTTGCTTGGCTGAATTTTTGTCAATAAAATGTATTACAATATAATTTATTATGAAAGTAATCATTATTTAATGTAATTGATTTTATTATGTTTTAAAGGTAGATTTAATGAAAAACTTCTTGACATCTGATTTGCCACAATTAATTTTCTGCATAATGAATATCAAGAATTGTAATATCAGGACATAATTAAGAGGCCGGCGAACAGTAAACTTCCTTTACAAACGTAATACCAAAATGATTTGCAATTTGAGCATAATTAACACTTTTTGTGATGTTATTCGGATTAAGGCAGTATGTGTCTAGGGTTCTAATTAAATAAAAAATCCAAAATACCAAACCAAATAAAAATTTATGTGATTTACAGTTTTGTATGAAAAATGTAATTGGTATTTATTTTGAATTGGGTTTGTATTTTGATTTTATTTATTTAATAATACCCTAGACAAATACTGCTTTAATCCGAATAACATCACAAGAAGAGTTAATTATGCTCAAATTGCAAATCATTGTGGTATTACGTTTGTATAGGAAGTTTACTGTCCGCCGGCCTCTTAATGGCGCTATAATGGAAATAATGTTCTATTGCAGTTTTCTAGTTTGTTTTAGTGGGATTCTTTTCAGTTAAGAATATATTTTTGTATGAAATGTTCTTATGTGCAATTAATATTTGTAATAAAAAGGAAGTCTGTGTCAATGAAACGTTTATTCTTTATTTTATCCCGTCTTTATTCATGATGTTGATGCTGACATTTTTAGAATATAAAAAAATACCGTTGACATGAGAATCTCCTCCTTTTTTTGAAGTCGGTTAAAAATTTCGACAAGTTATCAAATTTACGTTTTGAGAGATACCTAATTTAAAAGTTATTTGAAAATAAAAAAGAAATTGACTTATAGTAGGTAAACTTAAGTGCCTACCTAGGTGGGTATTCTGTAGTAGAAAGCTTTAATATCAACTAGATAGGTACTATATTCCCTAGTAAAGCCTAGAAACTAGTTTCGCATCCGCACTCAACCCATACTGCCGGGACAACAATAAAAACCGCACCCTTTTTTGCATATGTCCCACAATTGTATTAAAATATTTATCTCGCCTATAAATATTCTAATAAGGAACTAAGAAAGGGCAGGTATCGCCGTGGCACGGGATCGAACCCGTGTTATTGAGTTCGCATACATTATGGGGCAATATTGGGCGCGGTTATTTGCATAGTATTGTCCAGTGGTCGACGTATTAACATTTAGACTGGGCCCGAAAGCACATGGCAAGCTACACGGAATTAGGTGGGTTTTCGGGAGATACACGGGAAAATCTGATAGGAAGCACGGAGCCTATATTACAGACTAGCTTCCGCCCGCGACTTCGTCCACATGGACATTCGAGAAAATCCGTAGCAAACCTTTAACCAGTATAGAAAGTATTATGTTTTAATTTCATCAAAATCCGATCAGCCGTTTTTACGTGCTTAGGCGGGCCCGCACCAAGCGCGTTGCCTCGCGAGGAAGTCGTGGGCGGAAACTAGTTTATAAGATTCAGAATTGGATCCAGAGATATGACAATCCCGTTTCCGTTCCCGCTCTCGTCTTGTTCTCGTTCCCGTCGTCGCGTCGTTCCAGCTCCTCAATAACGACATAGATTTTTTGAGTTTATTTAAAAATGAAATAATATGGGTTACTCCCAGCAGCCCTAAGCAGTTGGTTATCGAAAAATAACAAAAAATGCTTATTTGTTTATAGAAGTAAGCTCCTACGAAGTTTCAAGTCGAAACATCTAGATTACAGAATAGGTTTAATTAAAGTTATGCCTATATATATTATCTATTATATATAAATGAAGTTATAATGATGATTTTATAACTTCATAATGTTATAATATGTGAAATATTAGAATTTCAGTGGAATCCGGCTGCTCATGGGACGTTTTGTGTTGTTATTAATTAGCACGTCATCAAGTCAAAGCATTATGTTTTGTATGCGAGAAGAGGAGCACTTTGTAATGAGCGACATTTATTTCAACAAGATAATTATACGCGCAGATTTGATACAATCTCTTTGATTTACGTTGCGCTGTACCAGTCAATATACTGAAAGTATGTTATAAAAAATATATATATTATGTTGATTTCAAGTTTAAATCGATAAAAGTACCTACTTGTAAACTGCTTGACTTTTACAAGTACTTATATCGATTTAAACTTTTTTGAGATGATGATAATGACATTGCTGTGAAGCTTAGAAGAAACCCTTCCTACGAGCGCTTTTTTAAAGATTACATTAAGTACTTGCAATCTTCAGTTTTCTGCGATCAGGATTTTATATAATAATAATAATAATAATAAATGCTTGGACCATTTCACACAGCGCCATCTAGCCCCAAACTAAGGAAAGCTTGTAATATGGGTGCTAGACAACTGATATATGTACTACTTATACTTATACTTTTTAAATATAGGTATACTTATTATACATGTAACACCCAGACCCGTCACAGAAATTAAAATTCATCATTTTAAATTTCTGCCCGGCCAGGAATCGAACCCGGGCATGTTGACCACTGCGCCACTAAGGTCGTCCAATAATTTGACATACCGTTCCGATAATAAATTGACATACCGTTCGTTCCTGTCTGCTATGCGCGACTTGCGCAAGCTGACATGCTTCGATGCTCCTCAAGCACGTATAATTTTGTCCTGATAATATCGCCGAGAAATTGGCACTTAATTATTATTATATCAAACAACAGGCGAAAGGACGCTCGCCTGCTCTATTAATTTTGCTAATTATGTAAAACGTATTGCGTTAATACCTACCTGCCGGATGAGTTAAGTATGCTGACATGTATTATGTTGTTTCTTTACATACTTTGTTAAATATTTCATAAACGAAAACGTGATTTGAGACGACAAACTTTATTAAATAGGCAGGCAGGTACTATTTAGTAGGTATCAAGATAAGTATATTTCGGTTATTTAAAGTAGTAACAAGATATTTCACTGATGAAGTAGGTACCTGTTATTAGGGTTCCGTAGTCAACAAGGAACCCTTACTTATAGTTTCGCCATGTCCGTCTGTCCGTCCCCAGCCTAGCTCATAGACTCTTAGTACTAGAAAGCTGTAATTTGGCATGGATAAATATTAATCACGCCGACAAAGTGGTGAAGTAAAATTTTGAAAAATATTCTTTTAGGTTACCTCCCCTACACGTGACAGCCAAATGGTTGTTTTTGGATACGTGAAAAAATTCACAGTAGTTGTATATATGACGAAGATAAAAGGAAAACTAACAGCTAAGTAGGCTTTACAAGCTTACGAATAACAGTCGACCAACTTATAAAATATACTTGGCGCAGTACAAATTCTACATTGGGAACTAAGTATACAAATAACGTTGTCAGGTGTGTGAAACCGGTAGTATCTACATTTAAGTTATGAACCATGGGCTGCGGAACCCTACACTGCGCGTGACCCGACACGCCGGTTTTTTTGAATTAGATTTGTTGTTGGGTTGGTGTTCTTTAACATAAAGCTTATCGATTAGAGCCTTGTTCAAATTTTAGAAAACTGCCCAAGTTTTCCAACAATCACAAATTGTGTTTCTGTTCAAACTACCTACAGCTATTCTTCAAAGTATCCCGGAGCTATCAAAAAAGTCACAAGAACACAAAACTTCCCATTGTCATAAAGAGCGGAACTATCTAAGAGCCTCGCCGCAGGCTATACGGCAGTTCTTGGAAACCTTTTTTACGTCGCATCTGAGTATGTAAATAAATTCAATAACTCCAGTCCCTGGACACAGCGATGTCAAACGACGCCGTTCGCGGGCTGATAATTCAATTTATGCCACCAACTCAGCTCCCGAAGGATAGTGCTACACAGTAAACAAAAGATACCGAACAATATCGCACCCTATATAAATAATGTATGTCCTTATCCGCGGAAAAATGTTATTCCTGTACCAACTTTTGCGGTATCCGAATACTCTTACGGAGAAATATTTTTTCAATAAATGAGTACACGATTTATTAGCATTTCTATCTCGTACGCATCTTTTTTCAATAACGAGATGTTTAGGCGATTTTGTAAATAGGCGCATTGAAATATTTGCAGTATTTACTTAACATTTTTCAAACTCAGTCCTTTCATTGAATTTCAACGAACGAATGTAGATTTAGATTTACTTCTAATAAAGACTCTTTGATCCATCTGTCAAATCGACAAACCATCAGAAGCTGACTCAATTGTAATTCAGCCCTGATAACCGAAGGAAACAAACTTCAGGATGAATTGAATTCTAAAAATGAATAAAGGTGAATGTAATAATTAGTCAGCGACACCTTTGAACTTTATATAAGGGTTGTATGCGTCGCTTCGTCGGTCACAGGGCCAACAAAATCCCTTAATTTATCTTCAGGGCGTTTCGAAAGCAAAAAGGAGGTAAAATTTGGATAACGATTTTTTTTTCGGTCCCTGTCTATATGTTAATGAGGGAGCTCGATCAAATGTATGTTAAAAAGGGTCGTTGTATTGAAGTTGAATGCGAAATGCGAATGCCCAGTAAATTGAAATAACAAGGGTTACAATACTTACATCTGACAGGATGTAGGTTTGTTGGGTTACTAATGTGAATTGACAATTATTTTGGGTTTATTTATTTGGGATCGTTTTCTAGGTTCTTTAGCGTAAAACTTTTCCTTATACGATTAAATTTATGCACTAACTTTCAGACACAAATTCATGAGGTAAATAATTCATAAACATCAAGGTTTTAGTAACTTGCTGATATTTTAAAAGAAAAAAGTGCAGCGTGAGAGTGAGAAGTGGCCATTGCCAAGTATATGTAGTAGCCGTCTACTTAGCAAGAGACACTCAATCCTTTATTAAAACAAACGCCGCAATAAAATGCGCGTTATCCTAGACGGTTGCTTGGTCCCATAATACTATTGTTATTGCCATTGTTTTATTACAGGAACGATCGGGCGTTCGTTTACGGTCAGATAATGAGTCTTCTGCCCCGATAATAAGGAGGGTTGCTATGCAGGGAATATCAACAAGTTTATGGTCGCCCTAATTGGGATTGGGTTACAGGATCACACCCACCAGCACTTCCTGTAATTATGTCGGGAAAATTTATAGTTACTAGTGCGAGATCGAGCCAGATGAGGAAAAACTTAGCTATTTGTAATTTTTTGTATTTTCCTGGTTAAATGTTATACTAGCAACATATTTTTTAATTTTTTTTTAGGTTGTGAGTCTGACCTAACTCCAATAGGTAAGTAAAGATTGTCCGCCGCAGTAAATAATAATAAACATTACATTGTCTCGGCGCAGTGTGAAGCGGTAATTGTGTTAAAAAGCTATTAAAACCATCTGGATTGTGTTCGGGAGGGATGGCACAAAGTTGGCATTCGTTAACGATGCCTCCGGGAGTTTACTCCTAACGACTGATTAAAACTAACTGTAGCCGTGAATTATGACGACAAGTTCCCGTTTCTGGCGTCGGTTATTGTGATACATGTATTATTAATTCGGTTCAAAGTTATGGATTACAATATAGCCGAATGGATGTGGATTTTGAGTAAGGCTTAATGTACCTATGTACAACTCAAATAATATCATATCATAAGTAATATTTTATGACAATGGTGGCCAACCCACGGCCCGCCGACTGCCAACCTGTGGCCCGCGGAACTGATTTTTTTTTAAGTTAAAATAATCACAAATATGATAAGTATTACATTATAATATATATATCATAAAACTGGTTTTTCAAAATAAATGTTTTTATTTGTGCGTTGGTTAGCTCCATAAAATTTGCTACTACGGCCACAGAATATATAATGTGCGGCCGGCCCCATAACTTTGTTGCAATCAACTCTGACAGAAATCGCAGTTACATTGCTGCTTTAGTAAGAACCAATATGACAACTATCTCACTTACAGCAGCAATGTAACTGCAGTTTCAATCGATTTCAATCGAGAATAGTTAGCAACAGAGTTACGTAATCAGCCCCCGGGTGCGAAATTATATCTCCGAATTTTGACCCAGCTGCCGAAAAGGTTAGCCACCCCTGCTTTATAGTTATCTAGCTAGTTAAGTAGCTAATAATAAGTTGGTTACATAACAACAAATTAATTATTTATATAGCAAAACTGTGCGTCAAATTAACGGCTATTATTATTGCTATCGTTAATTATTTTTTTATTCTGTATTAATTAAAAAGGTAACTAATAGCGGACGATGTTTTTTACCTCTTTACCTTTTTAATTTGTATATTATTAATAAACGGCGAAATAGGATATTCCTACTGCTGGAAATATTCAACTTTAATTCCATGAACATTGTGGGAGGTGTTTGAAAATAATATACACGCTTGAAATAGCTTTTGTAAATATTTCAGATATTTTCGGGGAATGTCTGAAATAAAACAAAATGGCTCAATATTTTTTCATTACTAAAAAAAATATAAAAAAAGAAGTTGCTTTTTTAATATAATATGGTGATTAGGGAATAATCTCAGTACATTTGCGAAAACGAAGTTTTTATTTTATTTTATCGCAACCTAAAATACTGAAACTTATTTCGCTATTAATAAGGGAGCTTATTCCTACCCATAAATATATTCAGCCAATTTGATTTTTTTCAGACGTTTCCTGATATGAAACGAAAATAATGTCTATATGTAAAGCGATTAACGCGAGTAAATTGAAAATAAAACAAACTGAAATATTGGTGAAAAAAATTGTTTTCGTGACTAGTTATTAATTGCTGTATTCCGTGTTCCCTATCGCGAACCACAGCGTTAAGTAAACACCAACAAAATTATCGTTTGTCAAAACTCACAAGTTTATTAGACACAACATTTATTGAATAAAACCGTATTTTAATGGAAGCGTATCGTATAAGTAATAAACAGTTAAAAAAAATACTTTTTCCTATTAATTACAGTGTGAAATGTTTTTGTCTATTGTACTTAAATAGTTTCGGTGAAAAATATGAGTTATGTTATGTGTTACGTATTAATAAACATAAATAAAGTGGACTAAAATCGTCGAGAATAATTTTGTTACGACACTTTTATACTTACAACTCTTTGGCTCACTGTACACAATTCCTTAGGTTGAAATTTCTTGTAAGTACCTATGAAAAAGAGCAAAGGAGAAAGGTTTTAATAAATAACATAACTTGAATCACAGAGGAACATTCGTCCGCATTCTTCAGATATTCGCTGTTTGCTATCTTATTGGTCCTTTGATGTCACGTCTAGCTTTGATGAAAAAAGTAATATTGTGCGATTGTATTGTACCCCACTGCGATTGTAATTTGGCATCGTTAATTTTGGGGTCTCTCTTCAAGTGGTTAGTAGAAATTTTCACAAATAAATGAACGAATTAGCAGTACCTATCACACATTAGTTCATTTAACTAGAGCAAGGATTTCCAACCCCAGACCCCTTGGGGTTCGAAATCGGTTTTCAAGGGTAATAATTATTATTGTATAAAAACGAATAATTATTATTATAATTATTAATTACACTTGATATTTGATAGGATTTTTAAAGTAATTTGGCTATGTGGGTCTATGAGGTATCAGTTCGAAAAAAGACGACAAAATCAAACTAATACACAATTTCATAAGAAACAAGGACATGTCCTAGTTTACGAGTTGGAGTCTTGTTTTTTTTAAATTGTAAAATGTATCTTTGTGTATGTATGATAAATGTAATGTTATCGTTTTAACAAATTATATATTTATCAGATTATTTTAAAATTCAGTTTATTATTCAAATGAAGTTACACATTCGATGTTGTTTAATAACGCACAACATCTTGTAACATGAATCTTTGATTGCGACAAGGGTTTATTATATATTTGTTACTCCATTATCTGATGAAAAAGTTATCATCAATATTATTCAAAGAGATATATCCTATCAGAAACTATTGAAGTCGTTTCGGTAAGGCTTATCTTTTGTCGGGAGGCAGTTCCCGAATAAAGATTGTCCAAGAGATAGACAAGCTTTTTTGTACAGAAGCAGCTTCTAAAAAAACAGCTACAAAAAGCAACAGCTCTAAAAAGCAAGAAATAATATTCAAATCTGCATAATTACCACTATTCAAGTACCTACGCATATCTGATATAAAAAAAACGTCTTTTGAAGTCGGGTGGGGCTGAAAGATATTTTCCTTTTTTAATTTATATAAACATTTGTAGTGGTTTCTCTTTCGTAATTTGATTTTTTAAATCTTAAAGCCCCACCCGACTTCATAAGACGTTTTTTTTATATCAGATATGCGTAGGTACTTGAATAGTGGTAATTATGCAGATTTGAATATTATTTCTTGCTTTTTAGAGCTGTTGCTTTTTGTAGCTGTTTTTTATAGCAATTTTTTTTTAGGTTTTTTGAAGGAGGTTTTTCTTTTTAATTTTTAAAAGCTTTTTATTTTTCACTTTTTTGTGGTAGGTATTTACAAGTAAATGTAAGCAATGATATAAATATATTTTATTCATAGTTTCAACACTTTTCAATGGTACTCGTATAATACCTACTCCGAATAACTCAATTTCCACTTTTCGCGCTGTTAATTTTAGCAAGGGTCAGTCATGGGGTGGGTGACCAAAGTGTATTATCGCGAGCTCCTCCGTGCTTCAGAAGACACGTTAAGCCATTAGTCCCAGCTACATTTGCACTCATTAACACCCACCAATCCGCATTGGGCCCGCGCGGTGGGTTATGGTCCATCCTATTCATTAGCCCATAAGTAAGGCTTGTATTCCAGTCCCAACAGTGACACTAAAAATGGCTTGCGAAACCTTTCAATACCGTAGAGTAATCACTAATACACTATCCAATTTGATTTTGAAGAGTTCTCTTGAGTATCTTCGAAGTCCAAGGTCCAATGTACAGGAAATTTTAATGAAAACACCCTTAAAGTATCCTCTTTCTAACAAAACAAGAATTATATCAATCGGTTTATAAACAAAGAAGTTATGTCTGAAGATCCGTTGAAACTCGTGCAAAAGTTACCTAAAAAATTACAGTATTTTCAGGATTACTCGAAAACCACTGAACCGATTTAAAATTTTCAAAAAATGGGACCACCTGGGGAACAAACCTGATAAAGTGGCGTTTGAATCATGTCCATCGGTTCAGCCGTTCTCGAGTAATCGGTGGACATACATAAAAAAAAAAAATAAAAAAAAAAAAAAAAAAAAAAACAAATAAACAGACGAACATAGAACCTCCTCCTTTTT
The DNA here is from genome assembly GCA_963556745.1 of Catoptria pinella. NCBI lineage: Eukaryota > Metazoa > Arthropoda > Insecta > Lepidoptera > Crambidae > Catoptria > Catoptria pinella. The sequence continues at coordinate 7,336,308 of OY750774.1, read as the reverse complement.
TTGAAGTCGGTTAAAAAGAGTGGCTTTTATCTTTAGTTTACTAAATTGATATTTGCTATGAAATATTTTTGAAGTTTACCTAATAAAAAAGGATTACAGTATGATATAACAATAAACACACCAATAGTAAGGAATACAAGAAATGGTATACCTACGCAAGACTCTTAAATATTTCATAATTCAATGACTTAATTTCATAATCTTTCTCGATATATAAAAAATACAGATGTTAAATATTAATGTTCCCTGTCTCTAGGTCAAAATGGTATTTTATACGCCATCTATCTATCATGCTTGGACTGACAGGCGCACATGTTCGAGCCACGGGAAAAATAATTTAACATTTCTTTGGTTCTGCTGGATTTCAAGGTATCAGTGTCAATACCAAATGCTGCAGTGCATCCGGCTGCGGCGGGACGGAATGACCTGGGGGCTGATTACGTAACTCTGTTGCTAACAATTCTCGATTGAAATCGATTGAAACCGCAGTTTGGTTTGTATTTTATATTTTATTATTATTAATATAATTTACTTCACTTCCTTACTTTGAGCCTTTCTCCTTTTCCCCCTCTTTAACATGTCACATTGGTTCTTACTAAAGCAGCAATGTAACTGCGATTTCTGTCAGAGTTGATTGCAACAAAGTTACATAATCAGGGGGCCGGTAAACGTGCAACAATTTTTTAGTTTTGATGGTTTCATTTGGTTTGAAACAGCTCTTAAGCTGCGGTTACTTTGGTTAATTTTTATATACTTGATACCAAACTCCTCAATAACATGGTATAGGTACTTTTCTTCCCTCTCCCTCATGGCAGAATCGATCGCCCTTAATGGGTAAGGAGATTTGAGGTAATAGTCTCATCCAAATACTGCACATCATTTGTAAATTAATTTAAAAGTGGCGAAACAAAATGTCATGTATTTCAAAATGTCATGAAAGTTTTAAGAATTCATAGGAAATATCAGGGTTGTCATTATTGTTGTGCATTATCTGGCTAATATTGCAATATTACATGCAATGCGATTAATTTAACAATCTACAACTGAAGTGACTAAGACTAACTTCAGAGCGCTTGCGGTACAAAACGACGTATTTTAATCTGTAAAATTTTCTCTTTATTACTATACATTCTCGAGTGAAGTTTCAGCAGATCACTGTCTATTGTCAATTTAATCGCGTTGTAGTTAGTAGCACAACAGAGTTAAACTGATCGACTCCAGTGACAGAACTTTATATACTCCACTTTACCACAGAATATATTTATAGTACTACTTTATTTACTCTGTGAGTGACAGTGAAAAAAATTGGCCGCGTATGCGTTTCGCGCTGCAAATAAAAATAAAAAAATCAATTATTATTGAACTGCGCAATATTTTAATCTGTAATTCCATAAAAAGTGTTCAGTGCATGTGTCTGTGAGTCGTTTCCCTAATAAAACATAGTGAATTACCAGAAATTGGATTCTGTGAGATCTAGCAACGATGGGATACTACCTAACTACCTCCACTAAGAAAAACAAGAAAAGCAACCAACCTTCCGAGGCACTGATGGAGTGGATACGCGGATAGTCAAGGTAAGATCGTGAATTACTTGGATTGATTTGTTGAATTACATTATCACCGGGAATTTTATCTACCAAATTCCACTCTCGACTCGACCCAGCTTGACGTTTCATGAATGTTTTAAATTAAACAACATCATAATGTGCCAAGTTGTACATATTAGCTGAAGCATTCTTTAACATAATGAGAGAACGAATTAATTTTGCATAAGGCTCCTAATAACTAAAATAAGGCCGGTAATAAGTTGAACAAGGCCACCAGTAACTCCGATAAGGCCGGAGAGACGCGCGCTAATTTGAATTAAATTTGCCGGATTACGACAAACCCCGCTGGTAGATTACCTCGCTCGTTTCAACGGAGTCGTTACAGTTACCTTTTGTGTGTACTTTACTTTGTAATTCGTGAAAAAAGTTAAATAGTATGGCGCGTACGAAGGGAAAACTATGTCGAGGGAGGATCTTTTCATCGTTACAGCGAAAAGATAAGTTAAATTTTATCGAGCCAGGGGGCTAATTGTCTAATTTCAAAATCTATCGCAATCGCTTTAATTTGACCGATGGATGTGACACATTGCTGCATTTCTTTGGTAAGTTTTTATTTATGCCAAAAAGAAGCATCAATGTGTTACATTTTGAAAGCAATTGCGATAGATTTTGAAATTAGACGATAGAAGGGCCGGTCTTGGGAACAGATTTACCTATTATATAAAAATAAAACCCGCGTTAAGGAAAATGTGTTCATAAAAAATCTAGTAATTTAACAATTTTGCGATCAAGCTATACTTCATCATATCATATAACCCACTGCTGGATTAGGCTTCCCCCTTTCTCAAGGATCTCCACAACGATCGGTCCTGCGCTGCCCGCATCCAGCAGCTTCCCGCGACCTTCACCAGATCGTGTCTAATAATTTTGGAGGGTTTGCCATAGTCGCCACGCTTGGCTGGCGAGTTGGCGAATTGGCGAGCTATTCTTAATGGTGCTTAATGTTTGGTTTTCAGTTTTCACATTAAAATTATAAAAATATTCGATTACTATTGCCTACTACGACATGTAAGCCTACGTTGTATTCTACGGAGCTCTCGTAGTCTACGTGGCATAACGCACAACCATTTATAACGTGCGAATGCGAAAAATAAACACAGCGATACAGATACAGACATAAGGCATATACAAGGTTTTCTTTGCGAATGTTTTCTTTTAGCTGCTTGTTTGTATAGAAATAAACAAAGACAAAGTATCATGATAAAACCTCCAAAAAAATATTACTTATCTAATTTTAGGGTATTTTTACTCGCCTGGCCAAGTACTATCAGCCAACAATTTTGCTTGTTGCCTTTCATTTCAACATGTTTTTTTACATATTTTCTCCTTTCCCCATTCAATCCATTACAAACAGCGAACACCATTTCGAATGCAATAATTCCTAATCCAGACCAAACGTTCCAATGAAATTCGGCTTTACAACAGATGGGTTTTGTTTAAGCCTTTTGTAAACGAGTGCCGCAGTCTCGTCTAAATGGATCACGGTCGGTGAAAAATATATGGCAGCATAGATGAATGAGGGCGCGGGGATTGCGCGATAAATATTTGAGAGCAAACACTGTACGCTTAAGAATAAAACACGTATTTCTGAGCGTGGATTTTGGCCGTTTTATTCTTAGAGGTGAAACAGTTAAACGGATCAGCCTCTTTTTGTTTAGGAGAATATTGGTCAATTGTCTAACTCTTCTGTTTCTTAATCCTTGGTCCTTTAAAGCACCTGAAGTGGACCACGAAGTGGGAAGAGTCTCTACCCAACATATATGACGATAACTTGACTGACTACCATCAATTTAACAATCTGTGTACATCCTTCACTGGCTCACAAAGGCAATTGTCATAGAAACTTGTATTGCCGCGGCAATGGGTGTACAGATTGTACAGTGTATGTCAAACTGAAAGCGATTGCGATAAATTTGCGACAAAACAAGAAGTAGTAGTGGCGAGGAGTGAAATTATGGTGAAGGTAAGCCGTTCTACAAAAATGTTATGATCTGCATAGTGGATCGGTGGGGTGGGATTTCTAAAAGGTAAGCCGATGGGAATCGGCTTGTATGCACCCTCCGCCACAGAGTTAGTATAGTACTGTGCCACTGTTACCTAGTTAAATTAAGCCAATAGTTGTTACAATTAAATAAAATATTTGCAGTTAAAGGTTACCTACTGTTAGTAGGTGTTATTGTTAAACAAAAGGAAAGTAGATACTTCTCTTTTTTATCCATCCATAAGGACGGTCTGTGCCCCAATGGGGACATTATAGCTGATGATGATGAGACGAAAGCAATCATCAAAATGCTCTACAAGCACCTAACACATGTCCTTTGGCTTGTTGAATTCAATCGACTAATAGTCACAAACACTATCGCAGCATACTTATTCATCTTTATTCAATGCGTTTAGTCATTCAGGATCACATGGTAACTGCAAAAGCGGTCTATTCCGATTTCGTAGTCAAAATAGTATTGACAGTTGGTTAGATCAAATCGTGGCGCAGAGTAAATTTAGCGAACCGAACTTAACTCAGTTCGCAAGATTCTGCTGATCCTAGGCTTTGATCCTGAGATCTTGTCGAAATAGACTTAGGCAATGAATAGTCTAATAGACAAATATATATATTTGTTTGTTTTAATCCCACTTGGGTAACATATTTAATTTGCTGATTTTTGTGTCTTTTTGTAAGAGATCATAATTTGTACTGGGAAATAAATAAATAAATATTATTATTATTATGTACGCTTAAGAATTCACGGGTCAAAAGTGACCCGGTCCTTTAAGGCTTGCGTGGGGATATGGATTTAACACGTAGAGGCCATTTTTAGCGACTTTAATCTAATATGTGTGTGGTACACCTGCTGGATCTAATCTCTGACCACATCAGTTATTATCATTATTATTATTTTGTGCGAGTAACAGCAAATTGACATATGGTGCTTTAATATCCAATTGTAATGAATTTTTAACGACCGTTTATCAGTGAGACTACAGTAAAATAGATTTTGTAATGATTTCTTCATGTTTTCGATCTACAACTATCTGCGGAAAAAGGATCATGAAAAAAAGTAGTAGAACATGTTATTAAATGTTTTTCTACTTTTTTTTATTATCCTAGTGTAACACATATTTGTACACATTACACATTTTTTTTCATAAACTCATTTAGTTAGTGTCAGTGATATAAAAGATAATGTATTCAATTGCTTTAGCAACGCCAGTGAATAGCGTCAACGTTTTTTTTATTTCTTTTAACGAATCAACTTCTGATATAAATCTTTTATTGCCCCTTAAACACGCAAGAGGTCCTTACAAAAGATCTAAAGTACATTTTGTATTTGTCTCACATTTTATTGCATCGTTAAACTTTTCACAAGTGTTTTACTGCACTTGAATAACTAAAATATTATTGTCTAAGCAAAAATCGTATAAAATGCAAAAAAAATCCATAATTTTTAATAGTTTCATAATTTAACTTACCCGAGTTTCAATCTCAGAATTTTGGCAGGTAACCGATACAATTTCATCGAAACTTAGCGTAACTTGGGCCAAACGTTCACGGCATCCATCCAGGAGGTTCCCTATAAATCATGAGCGTTATTAAGCAACATGTCTTAATATCTCAAGTTGCGCGGCAAAATTATGGGGAATTCGGAAAGTTTTGCCGTAAGCGGGCCTTGGCGTAACCGCCCTTGATGAAACGATGGAAGCTGGAAAAATTAAACGCTTAAACTAGCGAGGTTTATTAAGTTGGGTGTTGTGATTATGTTGAGAAATTGATATTGTAAAATATTATGTATATTACCCGAAATTAATGGAGAAAATTGTTAATAAAAAATATTACGTATTTTCGCCGGTAATCGGTGGTTAGAGCATAATCTACGTATAAAGTAGTTACTAGTATACAGTATTTCAAAGGTTTACATTTAATAAAATTATTTGTGTCGATAGTGTTCACGACACGAACTTAATTTTGAACTTGAAAATAGTATCTTTATGTTATTAACTTTTTCCGGATTGCTTCCGAACTGGTAACCTCGGGTAGTATACGAATGGTATGAATTAATGCACAATTTGGGTAATATCACAGAATACAATGTAATTCTTATATAATAAATCATGGTATTTTTTATGATACATTTTCAAGTTGTTAATTTCATACCTTATGTAGTAAAAGTTGGTCTCCTTATATCTTCTTACTTTCCACTTACTCTAACTTTCGATATGAACATACGTTTATCAGTACCTACGCACAAATATAAAACCCACGTTTTTTGAACCGTTATAAAATCGGCAAGTAGACGTTATTCTCTGGAAACGCCTCACTCAGCGGATGTGGCACAATGGGAAACATCGTTCTATCACCCGGGCGAACGTGACGCGAATGATGCACAACTCTATTAGATAAGTAAATAACTTCATATGGTATAAGGGATTTTTGGCAGTAGAGATGAGAAAAATTTGCACTTTCGAAACTGTTATAACAATTTGTCTTGTGTTTGTCCCATAAGTGGGACACGAAATTGCCGCTCTCTTGATTAAAAGTTTATCAAGGAAGATCGAAAACAAATGACGAGAAATAAAGTAGTAAAGGCAATTTTACCTTCAGTAATTATTCATGAAGAAGTAAAATGTGTGAACTCTGTAAAAAGTGTAAACTCTGTAAAAAATCTTATTAGTATCGTCTCCTCAATGTTTAGAATTCATAAAATTCACAGAATTACTTAGCCAGATTAAATAAAATTGACTGTCATTTTCTGGATACTATCCTTGTTTATTGTGGAATTTTATTAACTATCCATTTAAATATCTCCCTAATTTACTAAGCATTCCATAAATGGAACGATGTACAAAATGTCATAAATACTCAGCATTGTTTTCTTCTTTCAGATTTTTTGTTTGTTTTTTTAGAAAGAAAACTACTGAAAAAAGAGAAATGGTTAATTTTCATGGTAATTTCGGTTATGAGTCGATCATGTATTGTCAGAAAATATTCTGAACATTCAAATAAGTAATTTGTTTAAAAACAAAATATATATTTTTTTAATCTTTTTGGTTCCTGGTTTGATCCCCGCTTGGGTCAATTTAGAAAACGAACTTCTTTAAATTGTCTTAAATGTGTGTGTGTGAAAGTTGTGTCCTTATTTGCATAAAGCAAAAGTGCTTTAGGTTCTTTGGCATCGGAGCAATGTACGTAGTGGTATCATAAATTAAAAAAGATCTACATGGTATAGTATATCCCCTCACTATATAACCCTATAACTCAGTAAAATCGCGACGAAAATAAGTAGTCGCGAGGTCACGCGAAACGCGAAAATCGACGGAACGTGATGTGGGTGGCTATGCGAAACTTACGACTGCATACGGAGCCTCACTCGATTTTACGTCGAGGGCTAATCATTTCAACTTTACGATACTCCTTTTCCGAGAAATAAGGTTCATTTTATCGTGTATAGATGTTTGATGTAAATAAGTAAATACTTTGTGTAATTATTTGAGAGTTTCGGAAGAACCTTTTTTATAATAGATAAACAATAGTATTTTTTAACTTTTAATCACAAATCCAAACTAGCCAAGATGTTTTTTCATATGAATTCTCACATTTTACAATTCATCTCCGCTTTGGGATACTTACCTATCTCATTTCCTTTTTCGCGAACGAATACTTAAGTATATATTGATAAGTACCTACCTATAAATCGAGAGATTTGATCATACAAAGCACTTACTTAGACGTTAAACAGCGCGCAGCGTTCGACGCGATGTGTAGGCAAATCCTTTGATCTTCAGATCGCATGAGCGGAAGGGTTCACGATAAATCTGATACTAAATATGTAATTAATCTGATGAATCGAACGTTGTATTTGATGTCCTTGTGATACTTATTAGGTATTTGTACAGGATCCTAAATACTAATAATCCTTGTATAACGAGTGATTAGTAACACCGATGTTTAACAAGAGGCCACTGATCAAACTGTGACGTTTAGTAAAAAGGCTGTCAATAGTTGATTAAGCAAGTTGTTTGCGACGTGTACTATCGACAACACTTCTGTTTTACCACTCCTAAGGTTAAAATCCCTACATACGTTTAGTTCGTGCAGGGGCGATACGAGCGCACAATATTTTTTCTGCAAAGTGGTAAAGCACGTGAGTTGCCGATCGTACACTCAAAATATTTTACAAGCTATAGTAAAACACACTTTATGGTCTAATCAACATCTATATAACAGTTACAGTCTGGATTATTAAGTCATAACATGTTTAGTTCGTATACGAATTTCGTTCATTTTCTGCAACTCACACCAAAACACTGTAAACATCACATCAAATCAATTCGAACCTTAATTCTTACACGTTAAGGCGCACGTGTAACGAAAATTTTCCAATTAACGCCTGTTGTTAATTCACTTCAAAGGTTTCGCGCCGCTCCCAATTTTATACGCTTTATTATTTTAACCGTCTTTCAGCGAAATTAATGCATTTTCTCTGTTATAACGTGCTATATTTCCCTTTCATACATTAGTCAAATGACGCCTACCCTTATTACGTATAAGTTCCATAATATCAGCTTATTTTGGTACTCCTAAATGACATGACAAGAGTACAGAAGCCTGGAAGTTATTTATATTAATAATCAGGCGAATACTGAAACAGATTAGAGGGGCCCTATTTTTGAAATCATTCGGCCTGTGTTGAGTGCTCTATACTATTCATTTTCATTGGACAGCCACAAGAAGGGACCTGGCGGTCCTAAGCCCTATTTTTGAAATCATTCGTGTCGATGTAATGTCACAGTTTATATGATCGAAGCAACTGACACTCGAATTGTATAGCAAACTGACAACACAACTACTGGCCAACAAGCGATCAAAAAATACGGATTTTGGCTAAGTCAAATGAAAATGATGAGCGCTCGACGCCAGCCGAAGGATTATGAAAATGATGAGCGCTCGACGCCAGCCGAAGGATTATGAAAATGATGAGCGCTCGACGCCAGCCGAAGGATTATGAAAATGATGAGCGCTCGACGCCAGCCGAAGGATTATGAAAATGATGAGCGCTCGACGCCAGCCGAAGGATTATGAAAATGATGAGCGCTCGACGCCAGCCGAAGGATTATGAAAATGATGAGCGCTCGACGCCAGCCGAAGGATTATGAAAATGATGAGCGCTCGACGCCAGCCGAAGGATTATGAAAATGATGAGCGCTCGACGCCAGCCGAAGGATTATGAAAATGATGAGCGCTCGACGCCAGCCGAAGGATTATGAAAATGATGAGCGCTCGACGCCAGCCGAAGATTTTCAAAAATAGGGTTGTGAATGATGGAAATAAAATAAAATGGAATTGCAGGAAATTAAACCACAAAATGAATGCAAGTTCGTGTACATTCACGTCTATAAATATGTATATAGTTTAGAAATATGTATATAGTTTAGAACGTGGCATTTATGATATTCCGAATGCTTTTGTTTTGAATTTTATATCTCAATCATCATTAAATTCAAATGAAGTATTTAAGAGGCCGTCCACGTTTTACCGCTCTCTCGCTCGCACATTTCTTGTTTTCTCAAGATTTCTTAAATCTGAGTGCGTAATAAAATAATGTATTGTGTTTCGGTCACATTTCGCAATATGAGGTTACGGACATTTTAACATATGTTCACGCGCCATCTAGTGGACTAAGCGAGAAGCGCCGCACGCAGGTGGTTTTATACGACGATCATCGATCGGCTTATATGGATTACACAGTACCAGAGAAACAACACCAGAGGGCGCTAATTCCAGCTATATATTGGGCTGCGCATGAAGACGACGACCACTTCAAATAAATTCTCACTTCTCACCTTTTTTTATATACCTTTAAAAACTTTGTAATATAAGTCAATATATATTCGAAACTGTATAACCGAAGAATTCGCCTTATTTTGAACCTGACCCTATTAGACGAAAGCAGATAAATTCGAACTTTATCATTGGACCTACGAGCCAGGATCATCGAGGGAACCACGAAGGGTCTGGCCAATTCGTTCCTTTATCTCCCTATACCGTCTTATCCCATTTCAATTTGTGCTAAAACTGTGCTTTTTACCATTAGATTCCGGTGTTCGCCTCATCAACAGGCAGAAATTTGGTGAGTACCCTACTTTTTATAATTCGTCAAAATGAGTGTTGAAAACGTAACTTTTCGCAGTAAATCTCCTATTCCTAGTGCTAGTTCTAATTTACGTGTAGAATCAGATGAAAGTGTGATTAAAGAATTGAATAAAAAACGCGGTTCAATCAAAGGTGGACTAACTTTATTCGTAAAATTTGTGAGCTCGTTCCGTAATATTGATTTAAACGATAAGCAAGTAACGGAATTAAAATTACGTAGCGATGCATCTAAACCGTTAATCAGTGAATTTAACAATATTCAAAACTCAATTGAAATGTTAATGGCGTCCGAAGACGATATTGCAGTTCAGTTAGAAATTCGAGAATCGTTTGAAAATGTTTTTTACGATACCATGGCGGAAGTGGATACTTTGCTTAAACGTTTAAGTAGTTCTGATCAAGCTAGTTGTGAGTCTAAGTGTGGCGTAAAATCGTTAGTTAAGCTTCCTACGATCTCACTACCATCTTTTGACGGTTCGTACGATAATTGGTTGGAGTTTAGGGACACCTACTTTTCTATGATTCATAATTCTACTCAACTTGAACAAATTCAGAAATTTCATTATTTACGTTCCTCACTGTTAGATAATGCTGCTCAAGTAATCAAGTCAATTGAATTTACGTCAGAAAACTACGTAATGGCTTGGGATTTGCTTTATGAGAGACAATAACACTCAACTGTTAATACACAATCATGTAAAAGCAATATTTTCTATGCAAAGTTTGAATAAAGAGTCTTCTTTTCACATTAGAAAATTAATAGATATAATTTTAAAAAATTTACGCGCTTTAAAGACTCTTGGCGAACCCACTGAGTATTGGGACACACTCATTATTTTCATAATCACCTCAAAATTAGATTCTGTAATTGAGAAAGAATGGGAACAATAAAAAAATAATTTAACTACCCATGTTAATAAAAGTTTCAAGCTAGACGATCTTATTTCGTTTTTGAGAAATAAAGCAGATACTTTAGAAATGATTAAAGCGCATAATTCTTCTTCATTTTCTAATAATAAAGTCATTCCAGAAACTATTAAACGACCTGTTCAACAAAGGGTACATAGTTTCACTTCAACAAAAAATAATTTAAAGAGTACTACCCGCACATGTCCATTATGCAGCGGAAATCACTCGCTTTATACGTGTACAAAATTCTTGGACTTTACAATCCAGAATAGATTAGAATTCGTTAATAATATGAAATTGTGTATTAATTGTTTACGTGCAGGACATTCTGCTTCAGATTGTTATTTTGGTGCGTGTAAACAGTGTAATAAAAAACACAACAGCTTATTACACCAAAATAATAACATCGATAGCGCATTATTGTCAGTCGTGGAAGGTCGATCGGAATCGAACCCCGAACCCCACGCGTCATCCGTTTTACATACGATCCAGCAACCACGCATTAATATTGGTTGTAAGGAAACCGCGAGTAATATCGTAAGCGCGTCGGAAACTGTTTTATTATCCACAGCATTAGTGGAAGTAGCAGGCAGCGACAATGTCTACGTTAAGGCCCGTGCCTTACTAGACAGCGGTAGTCAACATTGTTTAATTACAGAAAATTTAAGCAAACAGTTAAACGTTAAATCGATACAGTCCGCTTTTCATATCACGGGTATAGGGCAGTCGCACACTTACTCAACGGAGTCGTGTGAAATTAAACTAAGATCGTTAGACGGTGAATTTAATACTCGCTTTAATTGCATAGTTTTGAATCATATTACTACTGCATTACCGTCAATCAGCTTATATTATAATCATTAGAAATTCCAAACAATATTCAACTCGCCGATTCTTTATTTTACAAATCGTCACAAATCGATATATTGATCGGTGCAGATGTGTTTTGGGGCTTATTGATAGACGGTAAAATACGCTTGAAAACAGGTCCATACCTACAGAATACTACGCTAGGTTGGATTATATCTGGTATTATTTATGATAGTCGCGTACATAATAATCGAGTACAATGTCATTATATGCAAACAGTTCAGTTAAATAAACAGTTAAGTAAATTTTGGGAATTAGAAGAAATTGTTTCTCCTAAACAATACCAGACAGACGAAGAACGCTACTGTGAACAATTATTTACCGAAACGACAAAGCGGGTAGACGGCGGTCGTTTTTCGGTTAGGGTTCCAGTGAGAGATTCACTTGATCAGTTAGGTGATAGTTACAAAATAGCTGAGAATAGATTTTTGTCATTGGAACGTAGATTAGAAAATTCACCAGAATATAAAAAAATGTATTGCGATTTCATGCAAGAATATTTAAGCTTAGGACACATGACGCGAATTGAGAATTATGCGTCGCCTCATTATTTTTTACCGCATCATGGTGTAATGAGGGAACAGAGCACTACTACAAAGTTACGAGTAGTTTTTAACGCAAGTCAAAAAACGACAACCGGTAAGTCATTAAATGACGTTCAGATGACAGGCCCGGCACTACAAAATGAATTATTTTCTATTATTTTACGTTTTCGTCAGTACAAGTTTGTAGCATGTGCTGATATAGAAAAAATGTTCAGACAAATATTAATTCACGAAGATCAAAGATATTTACATTTAATTTTATGGCGACAAAATTCGTCCGATCCCATTAGTGTGTACCGCCTTAATACGGTCACATACGGCACTGCGTCCGCGCCTTATCTTAGCAATCGATGCATTAAGCAATTAGGATTAGAATGCTCGGACGAAGACGTATCACGCACTATTTTAGAAAATATGTATATCGACGATGTATGTATAGGGGCGGACTCAGTACTTAAGTTATCGCAGATATGTAAGGGCGTATCGGATACTTGTTTATCGGGTTGTTTTTCATTAAGAAAATGGATTTTAACACATCCGACATTACTTTTGATAACGATGTAGACAGTATTAACCAAACTAAAAGTTTATCATTCGATGAAAATTGTTTTAATAGGACCCTTGGTATGGGTTGGTATAATAAAAGTGATGAATTGCATTTTACAACAAAAATAAACATAGAAAATAACAATAAAATTACTAAACGTCAAATATTATCAATCGTTTCACAGGTATACGACCCACTCGGTTTATTAAGCCCGTTTATTATTATAGGAAAATCGTTGTTACAGAAGTTATGGTTATGTAAACTAGATTGGGATGAAATAGTTCCTAAGAAATTATCAATTATTTGGGAAAAGTTTATTAAATCGTTGGAATATTTACAAGTTATTCGTGTACCGCGTTATGTCATAGGACGCGATTATTCTAAAATAGAACTTCACGTATTTACGGATGCAAGCGAGACTGCGTACGGCGCGTGTGCTTACATACGGACATGCAGTAGCAATGGTGACGTCACAACGAGGTTGTTATGTTCGAAGAGCCGCGTCGCGCCAGTGAAACCGGTTAGCATTCCTCGGCTTGAATTATGCGGTGCATTGTTAGGCGCTAAATTAGGCGATAAAATATTAAAAACATTGCGTTTAACTTTTGATAAGATTTTATTTTGGACAGATTCAACTATTGTTCTCGGCTGGTTGCGAATGTCTCCACATAATTTAAAGACTTTCGTACAGAACCGTGTGGTTGAGATAAATGAGTTAACAAGCGACTCGACCTGGCTTCACGTTAGCTCATCACATAATCCAGCTGATCTAGTTTCGCGCGGTTTATTTCTACCCGAATTAAATTCATCTGAGTTATGGTGGAACGGACCAAAGTTTTTGCGTGAAGATGGGACAGCTTGGTCACAAAACCAGTTTGTTACTTTAGAAAATGACAATTTACCTGAATTGAAACAATATACTGTTAATATTTTGAGTAATAACAATTTTGAAAATACCGAGATTATTGATTTTAATAGATTTTCGAAATTTTCTAGATTACAGCGAACGTGTGCATATATGATACGCTTTATACGTAACACACGAGTGCAAAATAATGATCAAAGATTGCGGGGGCCGTTAAATGTAGACGAACTGGATAAGTCTTTAAATTTTATAATAAAGCAAGCTCAAATGCAATCATTTCCTTATGAATACAATGCACTAGTAAATAATCAAATTTTAAAATCTAATCGTAACATTTCTAGTTTAAATATATTTCTAGATAAAAATAAGATTATAAGAGTTGGAGGCAGACTAGTAAATTCAGATTTTGCATATGATAAAAAGCATCCCATTTTATTATGTAGTAAACATGTTTTTACTCATATTTTATTTCAAAGTGAACATTTAAATTTATTACATGCTGGTCCACAACTTCTTTTATCTCATATCAGAGATAAATGGTGGCCATTAGGTGGTAGAAATTTGGCAAGAAAAATTGTAAAACAATGCGTGATATGTAGTCGTATGAAAGGTAATATTTTAAAACCTATAATGGGTAACTTACCTATTGAACGCGTAACTGCAAGCTTTCCATTCATTACTTGTGGAGTAGATTACGCAGGGCCCCTATATATTTTAAATAGAAAGGGTAGGGGTTCCAAACTTGAAAAATGTTATATATGTCTATTTGTATGTTTTTCCACGCGTGCCATACACTTAGAACTTGTTACTAGTTTGTCATCAGAAGGTTATATTTCAGCTTTGAAAAGATTCATTTCTCGGAGAGGAAAACCCTCCCAAATATTTTCTGATCATGGTAGGAACTTTGTGGGGACAGCTCGTGAATTTTCAGATTTATTCAAAAAGAATTCAGAGTCTATCATTGATTATGCGTCAGATAATCACATTAAATTCACGTTCATACCTCCGTACGCACCTCATTTTGGCGGGTTATGGGAAGCTGGGGTCAAATCCTGCAAACACCATATTACTCGAGTAGTAGGAAATGCACATATGACTTATGAGGAGTTCAGCACAGTTTTAGTACAGATTGAAGCTGTCCTGAATTCCCGCCCTATGTATCCTTTATCTTCAGATCCTAGTGACTACACTCCTCTTACTCCTGCCCACTTCATGATTGGCCGGCCGCTGACAGCTCCAGCAGAGGAAGACGTGACCACTACGCCCACGCACTCATTATCCCGCTATCAACGAGTCGAACAACTACGACAAGCATTCTGGAAGCGATGGTCCACAGAGTACATTTCAGAACTACAAAGACGCACTAAATGGCAGACGAAGAATGACAACTTAGAAGCAGGAACTTTAGTTGTCATAAAGGAAGATAACCTCCCCCCGCTCAAATGGCGTTTGGGACGTATTTTATCTTTGATTCCAGGCAAGGACAGTGTACCCAGGGTTGCGATCATTCGTACAGCAACGGGCGTCATTCACCGGGCATTTTCCAAAATATGTCCACTGCCGGTCGTCGAGGAACCAGGTTCGATGTCCGACATGACACACTGTTGAGAGTGGATCTCTCAAGGTCCGCCGGGATGTTCACGCGCCATCTAGTGGACTAAGCGAGAAGCGCCGCACGCAGGTGGTTTTATACGACGATCATCGATCGGCTTATATGGATTACACAGTACCAGAGAAACAACACCAGAGGGCGCTAATTCCAGCTATATATTGGGCTGCGCATGAAGACGACGACCACTTCAAATAAATTCTCACTTCTCACCTTTTTTTATATACCTTTAAAAACTTTGTAATATAAGTCAATATATATTCGAAACTGTATAACCGAAGAATTCGCCTTATTTTGAACCTGACCCTATTAGACGAAAGCAGATAAATTCGAACTTTATCAACATATATTTCAGTTTCGTGTTGCTGAAGTACAAAAAGTTGTCTTTTAACAGAAACGTTTTTTAATAACGCAACCAGATTTAAGAAATCTTGAGAAAACGTGAAATGTGCGAGCGAGATAGCGGCAAAACGTGGACGGCCTCTTAATAAATCGCGAAAAGTCGATGTTAGTCATTCATGTCAGATAAAACGAGCCATTCATAATCGGATCAAAGTGGTTCGTTTTTTTTTCGTATATAATACATTGTGACAGTCAATAAGCTGACTAAATAAATCCAAACAGGTAGAATTTGAATTTATCAAACACGAAGCCTCGTCCATCATACTCTGCACGACAAGGACACATGTGCAAAACTGAAC
Source organism: Catoptria pinella (assembly GCA_963556745.1). Lineage (NCBI taxonomy): Eukaryota > Metazoa > Arthropoda > Insecta > Lepidoptera > Crambidae > Catoptria > Catoptria pinella. The sequence continues at coordinate 7,320,509 of OY750774.1, read as the reverse complement.
GGCCATCATTCGGCCGAACGTTCTAAAATTATGAGAAAATGTGAAGAACTTAAAATATTATCGCTGTATTGTTCTGGATTGTACGAAGACAGCTTTGAGATTATATGATCGAAGTTTGCACTGTTTCTTTTTTAACTTGAATTTAATTTTAAACGCAGCTGTTACGTTTCAGTGATTCAATATCTGTCACAGAATAGTTTATTAAGTTGAAACAAATTCCGCAATGCTTCATTGAATTTTAAAGTACTTATTTAAGTATAAGTTATTCTATAGCTTACACTTTATGAATTAGTATGTTTTCTTTGGATGGTTAGTAACTCACAAGACGAAAACGATTCACGCTTGGCTGGATTTTTTTAATTAGTCTTGTAGTAAAAATTTGTTTAAACGGGAATCGAACCCATTTGTTTGGCAATACTGGCTATTGTTTTCATCATTGAGCAATCACGGCTCCAGATTTATTTTTACTTTAGGCTAAGTATTTTTGATCGCGCGGTGGCGAGCGTCGTCGCGCGGTTGGATAGCGTATGCACGCGCGGCAGTCTGGAAATTGAGATGAAAATGCACGAAAATAACCGCGTGGCTCAACTGAACGGGTCGGCGCGCTTAGTATAATCTTGTACCGCGCGGACATATGAACTTAGCCTTAAACCTTACGAGTATGTGTTGAAATAACGATGGTTGAAAGTTAAAACACAATTTGTAGTATAAAAGTAAAGTTTATATTTAAAACATATATGAAAGGTATGTACTATAATGTAGCAGATATTTACAACAAAAAGATAGTACCAGTCCATTATTTCTTTCCAAGATACATTTCACAAAAGCTTTGCGAAGAGCAAAAAAAGAGCAAAGTTCTGTCTTTACAATTCAAAAACCGTCTGCAAAACAACCCCTCGGCGGTTAAGCGAATGCTCGATTGCGCCCCGCCAGTGATAAACCGTTTATGCTAACCGTACACGGGAGATCCGACCACAGAGCGAGCGAAATGTCTGCACTACCCTAACCAAGTTAGAAAGAGATAAAAAACGGAGATATTTTATTTAAAGCGATGCCACCGTCGGCAACGAAGTTGCTAAATGCTTACGAATTTCACCGTTTTAAATAGCGCCAGAATAGTTTAGGGGCTTTTCTTAATCTTTTCTTGCTGTTTTTTTTTTGTTTTGCTTGGTATCTTTCTGAAAATATCCTGGTTAGATAATGGGACGTACTTTGGCTGCAATTCAAAGTTACGTTCTTAACAAATGCTTCCATTAAACTTAATCTTTTCTTTCGGGAAATCATTGAGGCAAATTTTCACAGTTCATAGTATTTCACATTTTCTTATTAATTCTGCTCTTAACCTACCACCTAAGATATAGGTACCTACTTGTAAATGTGGTCTTTAATCATAGTTGTTTAATTTAAAAAAAACGGTAAGTCACTCAGGACATTCATTTATCTAGCTTTTTTCTCTTTTTTTTACAAAACGCAATGTGATCACATCCACATGGGCTCTAAATATTATTAGGTTATATAACTTTGATAGGAAGAAAAACTGGACGTATTAAAAGGTGCATTTTATGCCTCAGTAAACCCGCTTTTATGAGATAGCGAAGTGAAAAGTTATTAAAATATAAAGACACTTTTATGTAGAGATACACTACGCCATGGGCATGCGGACACATAAATCTTTCTCGCGGGTTCTTAACCCCGATGGTGACAGAATCGGTCGCCACCACTCCGTGTGCCGTCATAATTTAAAAACAGACTTATTTATCATATTTTATTTATAAGTTACACTTTGAACGGACAGTTTTTTATCAATTGATTTTTGGTTAGTTTTAGACAAAGAGCAAAAAATATTTTTGGTAATAAAAATAACCATTGCCATAGGCGGTAGGTGTATTAAATATCTTATGAAGTCATTTTATCCAGGACGGTCACCTTTTAAGAAAGTAAGTATGTACAAACATACAAATTAAATCATATAGATAAAAAAAATTAAGTTACTTTATATATCGTTTAATTACAACCTCATATAAACTATAATTCGATAAAACATGCTCACGATTTCTTTTTATTTTTAAGTATAAGTACTTAATATTATTAATTCTGTGGTATAACTTAAAATTTTCAGATTTCGCCCCCTTCGAAATGGAGAGGTTTGGGTAAATCCCTTCTCCTGGGTTCTGATCCCCTACTAGTGACAGAATCGGTCGTGCACACTCCCTGGCCGATTTTATAATAGCATGTTCAATGAAGTTTTGTGTAAATGTTTTCCTCAAAGGAAGAGCTTCCGAAAAACATATTTTATTGCTGTTTAAATAAAGTTGGTTTCCCTGCAGTCGAGAGCTACATTTATTTTGAAGAATAACACAAAGTGTAAAGGAACGAAATGTGATATCATACATAACACGGTTAAGACAAAATATGGTCGGTTTATAGCTGCGAGTGCTGACTTTAAATCATGAACTAGCGAAGTAGCCTAAAATTGAACCATGAGCATAGCGAGTGATTCTAGTATAGACTATACTGAGGACAGTGATTTAAAGGCACGAAAAATCACAAAAATTTGGACACACGACTTTTCACCTCTATACAGCGAGAAAAACATTTAGGTAAGAACAGTAATTTTTTTCACGTGACTTTCCTGGTAAAAAGCTAAATTCAGCATTAGAAACTTATTTTCTCAACTCTTTTGAAATAAGATAATTATCTTCATCGCTGGACGCACTCATTTTTTGTAATATATCACAAAAATATTCGGTCAAACCTATGCTGAAAAAAAACTTTCATATAGTAAAGAGTAAAGTTGATTCCCGCCGTTTTGTTTTACATTACGTTGTGTTTTTCTGTTATTTATTAATATCCCATCTTATTTATTCATTTACTAATCACTAATCTTATATATGAAGTTTTTATATTTGGTTTTGTGACATAAGTGGCTTTGTTCTTTGTTTGACTTATAGAATATATTATTTTGTATTTATCTTATAATTTGACATTATACATTTGGTAATTTGACATCATTAATTGTACTTTGACATGTTACTGAAATATTTCAATTCTGTAATAATTAATGATATGCGATAATAACTGATAAGTACTTATATTTGGCATGCATACTTCAACTACTGTTATGTCAGAAAAGGCAAAATATGGCTGAATCCTCCCTGTGATAAATCTCTTACCACCTGCATTCGCAATAAACATATTTTGATTTGATTTGATTTGATAAAAATGAATTGCTGTTTGTTAGTCTAGCTAAAATTTAAAAAACGGCTTGTCTAATTGGATTAATTTTTTTTTTTTTTTAGTTCGCTAAAGTACCGAGGTGGTTTAGAAAGAAAAAACAAACAGGAATAACCCAAAAGAACAGCTAAATAATAAAAAATTAAACATTGGCAATTTTGTATGGGAATCGTCATTTCGGATTACTCCTAACAGCTAACTTTTGATAAAGAGGTTTTGAAAATCCGAAAGTTCTTAATGCTCTAAGGGAAAATATAAAGATAAAAAGCACACGGTGAAATAAAGCATACCTAGTGTTGCTTTCGTTTTAGTATTCAGCTGCTTTGTTATTAATTAACTAACTTATGAAATAGATGGCGTTGGTTTTCAATATTTTATTACTCTCAAGGTAAAATTGATAATCACATAAATTGTAGGTGATACTTTAATAAAAAAAATATTAGAAATAAAACACTTTTTACGGATTACAGCGCGTATATTATTAATTCAGGTGTTGTTTTGGAATTATTTAGTTTGTATTTATTGGTTTTTAGAATTCCCGACGTTTCGACACCTTTCCAGGGGCCGTGGTCACGTAAAAAGTGTTTTATTTCTAATGAACTGTACGCGCGAAAGTCTTAGAAGTGTATAAAAAAAATATTAAGAGTGGAGGTCCACTAGTAATAAAAAAACGTTAGGAGTGGAGTTTGAAAAATAATCACGCGCATTTACACACAGTTCACTTCATTAAGCAGAATTAGTATGAGAAATGAACAATAATCATAACGAATTGTTCTAAAAAACCGAACTTTTTTCCCGACGCCGAAAGAAGTGTTTCTAAATGAGCCTTTGGAGTAATTATCATTAGCACTGGCACTCACAAACAGCGGTGGGTTTGTGAGCCTTCTATTGCTTAACTTAAGGTTCATTTTTAATGGTAAGTCGTGTCGATATTGTACTGCTTTTTTAATCCTACCAATCCTTTATCCGTTAGCATACTTTTGCATCAAGTTTTTGTATCCGTGAAAAGCCGTTACGCTTCTTATAATAGGACTTTAATTATCTTCGTGATTTTTTGCCTCTTTGCCTGAAGGCCTGTTTCTATTCTTGCAGCGAAGTCAAAATTTAACAAAATCTCAGTATAATCCGAGCGCGATGAGAATGGGATGGAACCTTGTCAGACTGAGACGCGTTTGTTCGCCGGCTAGCTACAGGGATATATATAAAAACACCTGTCACGCATCGGAGGTGAGGGAACTTTTGCTGTAGCAACTTCAAGTAAGATAACAAGTAAACAATTACATAGTTGATTATTTAAATTAAAATTAACTAATTAATCAGTTTTCGAGTTACTTTGACAAGGTTCCATCCCATTCTCATCGCGTGCGGATTATACCACGATTTCATTGCTGAGTCTCTATAATAGGTCTCTATAAACGAGTAGGAAAATAGATCCAATACAAAAGCACTTAATTTCTAAGTTTATTTAAACAAAGACTTTTTGAAAGGAATTGAATTTGTGGCGCAAATAGTTCGGTCATAATAATCAATCTAAAGTTTAGATTTTAGTTTCAATTTTTGGTATGACGAAAATAGCTACCGTTTATGAATTCTATTTTTCCTTTGTTAAAAGAATTTATTAGGTTTCACTTGAAAACATTACAATATTAATGAATCAGAAAGTTTAAATATCATTTTATTATGCGAATAAAATTAATAGTACAATTCATTCTTAGAAACACTTTTATTACTTTAGTACAATAGGGTAAGTATTGTTTGTTTATTTCATTAATTGAAAAATTGTTCAAAAGAGGGTTGACGTTATTATCATCATCATGACGGTAGGTTTCATTACAAAGAGGCAGGAGACAAACGAAATAAATAAAAGTTCTTAACCCTTGACATGCCTGGTAGGGTCCCACAGATCCGGCAACTCAAAGAAGTAATGATATTTTTTTTAAATTTGCTCCTGAGTAGCGAAGCTATATCGACTAGACATCATTTTGCCACCCCCGCAGCTCGTAACGCACTAGCATCCGAAAAAGGACGTGTTTTTCTGCGCTGGGGTCTTGAGAACTCCGACCAGGCACGCGGCGTAACTTTTTATCGATAACTTATAACTATTGTTTTTATTTTATACTATGTTTATGGAAATCTTTATATAAATATCTTGTAAGTATCTCTTGTTGAAGTACGTTAGCATGAATACGCATGTTTTTTTCGAAAATTGTGGCACATATCCTTCAATATTCTCCTACCAATAATATTACTAATGAGAAAGTTTGGATCTTTGTTACTCAATCACGCAAATACGGCTCAACGGATGAAATTTGGTGTGCAGATAGTTTATAACCTGGATTAACAAATATAATACTTTGGTCTGGGTTACAGGTTCCGACGAGATTTTTGGAATATCCACGCGGACCAAGGACAAAGTCACTCTTAATCTTAATTCAAATTCAAAATTGTTGATTAAAACATCACTATTTATTTTCGTAACATAAAACAAGAGGTTATTTCAGTTAATTATTTAAACAATTTAAAACAACTTTAATATTTTTTTTTATTTAATCATAACAGAACATTGAATATTGATTAAACATAAATTACTCTCACCTGATATTTCAACACATTTAATAACAAAATAAAAATAATTTTGTTTACAGGTCTGACAGACCCACCAGGCATGCCAAGGGTTAAGAATAATGTGATAGTTAAAAGACTGTTACCGAAAACTTTCAGACTGTTAGGTATCAGTTATACGACTGGAAAATTCCTATGGAACTGAAATAATTTTTTATTCATGACCGTTAAATACATATATGATAAGTCGACTGAGTAGGTAGTCATTTACCACAACACAAGCTGGACATTAAATAAATATCGCATGAATCCGATAATAATGATGAATTCTTCAATAAATATAATGTTTGCACATCTGTTAAACAATGCCTTTGCCGCCATTGTTTTCGTATGTGGCCATATTAAACTGCCCCACATGAAATATCTGACACATTTCCGTTTCCGGGTGCGTTATTATCGTCCGAAATTACAATCAGGGGCCCTTTGTTCGTCTGGCGGAGTCGACGCGTATAATCAGCTCGCAAAGTTGCGCCATTGCTGGCTAAGTCTGCATAGTTGGTCGCCAAAGCTAGATAATGAAGCTAAAGGTTTTAGTTTAGCTCGTTGCAATCATGGCTCGATGCTAACAGAGGAGGTAATGATTATTTCGGTCGATAGATGGCGCTGGGTTTAGTTGTTTATTGCCGGGCAATAAAAATAATGCGGATGTAGTCATATTTCAGCAGTAGGTACATACCTATCAATATAATGTTTTTTTATTTAAGTAAGTTGATAAAACAAAAACTTAGGTTCTCAATTTTACTGATTCAATGTTATATAATATTTTCTTAACTGATCGCTCATGGAATACACGACTGTACAAATGGCAATTTAGATTATGTATTAACCGTCTCCTTTGAATGGGATTGGAATTGGATTCCACCTGAAGATATTGCGAGATGTATTCTTGAAGTTCTTGAATTCGTTGAAGTTTCTTACTTTGCGTTGTGATTACAAAATAACGAAATGGTTGTTTTTGTCTGGATAAAGTGTTCCTTGTGTCCAGGACAGTTCATTTTCAAGTAAATTAGCGTAATGTAAAATGTTATTATTTTTTAAAGCGCATTCAATATGAATGAACAGGCTGGCAGTTATTAAATAATGCCGCCAAGTACCCACGGGGATGCCCACGAGTGCAGCTGTGACAGGCATCCAGAATTGCAATGTACAAGTTATTTTGCGGGCGATCGCATGTTCCCTTCACACTAGTCTCCCAGCCATAGGAAAGTTGTATTAATGTATTTCATAAGCTTGAAAGCACGTTGGCGTTAAGTACTGGAGAGAGACAAATGCTTTCTTCAGATTTCATAACTTTAGATTTAGACGACCTGAGTGGTGCAGTAGTCAACATGCCACCAATATGTCGTCTACCACGCAAGAGGTACCGGGTTCGATTCCCGGCTGTGCAGAAATAATTTCTGTGACGGGTGAATGGTCTATGAATATTAAGAATATATTTATAAAGTATATAAGTAGTATATCAGTTGTCTAGCACCCATATCACAAGCTTTGCTTAGTTTTGGGTTAGATGGCGCTGTGTGAAATCGTCCAAGCATTTATTTATTGATTTATTTCATAACCAGTGACGAAAGAAGATTTTTTATTAATTTTCAACTTATGATATAAGAACTCGCTGGTAAGAACTCTATGTGGATGGTAGTGTACAAGAAAGACGCCGCCGCCGCTCGGATCCCCACATTAGCAGTCAGCTCACGCGGTCCAATCGGTGCACTCAGCCGAACCAGAATAAATACCCCGAGGTATCTGGTTCGATTCCCGGCCCCACTAGAGCTATGAGTTGTTTGAGCGAAATAGTTCTGAGATTTTTAGTTGTTTGATCGAAATTGTTCTGAAATTTTTAAAGCTTTTATAAAGTGAAAATTGAAATGAAACATTCTTGGTTGCATGGATGAAATGAAGCTTTGGTTCTTTATAGTATTGTTTTACACGATACTAAATCAAAGTAAAAATTAAGAGAAGAAAAATTTGTAATGAAATCCGTATCGTGTAAAAATTTATCAGCTTCTGAGAAAGGGCCAAAAAAATACAAGTTTTAGAATAATTTTGTGATTTTAATTGAAAATGTTAGAAGTATTCATAGTTAGTTCTTGAATAATATACCTATATAACAAAAAAGCCACTTTGAAATCTATAAACCAAATTCATTATTACGACCTGAGTGGTGCAGTGGTCAACATGTCTACCACGCAAGAGGTCCCGATTTCGATTCCCGGCCGGGCAGAAACTGAAATTATGCATTTTAATTTCTGTGACGGGTCTGGGTCATTTATAATAAGTATGTATTTTTAAAAACTATATAATATCAGTTGTCTAGCACCCATATTACAAGCTTTGGTTAGTTTGGGGTTAGATGGCGCTGAGTGAAATTGTCCAAGCAAAAAAAAAAAAATCACTGTTCGTAGCTTTCCTATCGTAGTAACTACGCGATTTCGTAGCCGTTGCGTTACGAAATGTGTACCGTAGTCGCTACGTTTACTTAATGAGTATGTTGGTGACTTGTTAGGTAACTTCTGTGGGGGTCGCAATTTGAATGGGGGGAAATTGCTAGGTGGGTCCGGAGTTGTGTTAAAAGTAAAATAATTGTACCGTTTAAGTTCCCTCCTTGACCTACTTAGATAGACTGATTGACTCAAATAATTCAACGTCTTAAGATAGACGATTTTCGTGTTTTGGAACGTGATTGACTTTTAGTGACGATTTGTTAAGTTTTCCACTTTTCTCAATGAAACTCTATTGTTCCTAGTATTGCATTAATACAATACCTTTAAAGTTATTTTCTAAGCTACTTACTTAAACATTTACTTTCCAACTGCCAGAAACACAGCAACTCGATCTTTTATTTATGCAATTGGGAATTCGTAATAAAAATGCCTTTAGTATCTGTGAGGCTACCTCTAAAAACAGGCCAAGTGCGAGTCGGACTCGCACACGATGGGTTCCGTAAAAATCACGTTTGTTGTATGGGAGCCCCCTTAAGTATTTGTTTTATTTTAATTTAATTATTTATTTTTAAGGTGAATATAATATTGAATATTCTGTAAATATTTCAAGCGTCTACCTATTGCCGTTATCAATATCGAGCAAAAACGAGCAAAAAATATCACGATTGTTTTATAGAAGCCCCTTTAAATATTTATTTTATTTTGTTTTTTAGTATTTGTTGTTATAGCTGCAACAGAAATACATTATCTGTGAAAATTTCAACTGTCTAACTACTACAACGGTCAGACAGACAGACAGACCGACAGCGGAGTTTTAGTAATAGGGTCCTAAGCTGTTTTACCCTTTAGGCACGGAACTCTAAAAATACGATATTTCCCACGAACTTGCGTATTCCATTGTAATGTTTAGAAATTTACTTTACGAGTTCCAGCGATGAATTACACCCTACTCCATCTTTACAATGAAATTGCATTAAATATTTATAAGCCCTCAACATTTTAATATCAAAAGCATGAATAAGCTCACATATTCTTTGCGACCACATTTACATGGTCTTGCTTTGAAACGCAAGAGATGAATTCTTGCTTTTCAGTACTTATTGCGGACTTCAGACGAACGCAAATAAGTCTACGGAGCATGTCATGCAAATTGAAAAACTAATGTACAGTGGACGTCAAAAGTAGCTTAACACTTTTCGACTTGAAGAGTTAAAGTAGGTACCATCATTTGTGTGTTTCATTTTATAGACTAATATGCTTCATTTCCCACGACGGCAGTAAACAACAAAGAAGTATCTGCATTTTTACGAAAAGTACCTTTTACATTTTTCGACTCAGAATTCCCCAATCATAGGAATCATTATCATATCATACCTATTATAGGAATTAAATAAAGTCAATTAATGTCTTTGGTCTTGTACTAGCGATAATTTAAAGGCGTGAAATACCTAATTTTATCGACAAAAACACCCGCATGTTGGGGTCCATCCCCTTTCCCCTCTCCCTTTGGAATGACCACCATATTAAATTTTTCGTTTTATTTGCAATGAAATGAAACTTTTTTACTGGCACACATCACACAACAAAAACATAATAAAATGAAAAAATTTAAAATGAAATTAAAAATAAACATATTTTAAACACGTTTAAAAAATCAAATAATAAACAAAACAACACAGACAATACAAATACCCACTAAATTGTGCGAAGGGCCAATCAGGCCTCAGCGTATGCTGTTACGGTATGAGATCATCACACTGCAACAGCACTTGCTGACATGGCCTCTTCGATTTCTGTCCGATCGCAATGATCTGCATATCAGATCGCATGACCCGAACGCATACTGTGTATTTGAGCACTTAACTAGTTCCTAGATAATACCCTATTTATTAAATATTCTAAATTTGAAGAAGATAACTTTGCTAATGTACAAGTTATTAAAGTTTCTGACGTTTACGTACTACTATAATATTATATGGTATCGGGTTTAAAAAGCTCTCTTGAAAAGTAACGATTTTGTAGATAACTGCTTATTCTTTGCTGCTGTCGGATACTAACTTCGCGTTAATGTAATATTATGGTGATGGATTATTTTCCAAATTTAGTTTCCCTCATTCTTTCTCAGCACAGACAAAGCAGGCTTTGTAGCTGACTGAAGTCTAGTGAACATCTAAATTAAGTACAGCTTACATTTTGCTGAAATGCAGAAATGTTTTAAGCTCACACAATGTGAAACTAAAGACATATTGTTTCGTTTTACGTTGAAGTATCGCGGCATTCAGTTTAAGTATTTAAAAGCCGCTTTGGTACTCAAATTCATTGCGATGAGGTACTCATAGTTTTATTTATAAATAAATAAATAAATATTTGACAACATCACATACATTGCTCCGATTCCAAAGTAAGAAGCTAAAGCACTTGTATTATGGACATCGGAGACAACGGTAGTATCACTAACACCCAGACCTGAGCTAATATAGAAAAGTTCGTTTTCAAAATTTTCTAATTTATTGGGTCAATACCCAACCGGGGATCGATCCCGGGACCTCAGAGATGGCGACACCTTGAAAAACCGGTGTACAAAGCCACTCGACCACGGAGGTCGACCAAGAAAATCTTATTTAGTTCATAATATAGGTACTATTTCTTTTCTTACTTTGAAATAATATTTTTAGAATGTATGTACCTCATATCTCACATCAATAAAGTATGAAAAATTATTAGCACGTGTTAGTCCTTAATAATAGGTACCTAAATGGATTTAATTCATGCATATTGATATTAAAAAGATCAACAATATTATTACATTGTAGTTCGCTTTACTAAAACCACAGAATATAAATCAGTACCCGAAGAAGGTTGTCAAAATAATGTTTGTACTTCCAGGCATGTTTGAGAAAATTGTAAAATGAAAAATGTTTAAGAATACCTAGTACAATGCGATTAATTTAACTACTTATGAACAACAGAAGCGGCAACTTCACTCGAAATGTAAGATTTTTTAAAAAAAATTTAGATTAAATAAAATACATCATTTTATACCGCTGACGCTCTGAATTTGTTTACTTCTGTACATATTATACCTAGTTAATTCAATCGCATTGTACTAGGTAGTCTTAAACATTTTTCATTTTACAATTTTCTCAAACATGCTTGGAAATTCAAACATTATTTTGACAACCTTCTTCGGGCTAAATCGGAGTAGTAGGTTTTTGAATGGAACAGTCTTTTTCAATGAAACACGGCAAACAAGGGAAGTTCCGGATCCCGCTAAAGCGCCACGAGCGCGCTAGTGCCAGCCCAATCCGATTGATGGAAACAATACAAAACGCTCACTTAAGGGCTGACATGAGCCAACTAGCGCCGCCAGTCGATTTTATTTCATTTATTCTAAATAAGCCCAGTTTCTTAAAAAAGGAATCAATCAAGGTTTTGTTAATAACGTCTAATATTTATTGAATAACTTTACACAGTTTGAAAAGGCATTCAAACAGTTTAAAACGCGATTCTGTTAAAAGTGGCCACTGTCGGTTCAAACCCATTTTTAAACTATTGCACGCATTTAGTAATGTTGTAACGTTATTCAATAAACATTAGACGTCATTCACAAGACCTTGACTAATTCATTTTTTAAGAAATTGGGCTTATTTAGAATAAATAAAATAAAATCAACTGGCGGCGCTAGTTGACTCATGTCAGCCCCTTAAGTTGAAGTATATCATATTTGGACCGGCGGCGAGCGGCATAAAATGACGTCATATGTGTAAGTAAAATAACAAATGAGTGATTGTCATTGAACATTTTTACCTATTCATTAGCGAGGAAAATGAGAGTGATGAAATATTTTGAATTTCCGCGCATTGTTTGAGAAAAGTACTTTAATGCCTTGGCCGCAACTAGGCATTGAAAGACTTACGTATGTGTGCCTCGGCTTCGCTTCAGCCCACATTTTCACGATCGTCCATCAAGCCCTACTCTGTTGCAAGCCGCTGAAGTAATATACTATAATTTGTGACACCTTAATCGAAATACTGACTTCCCATTTCAATTCTTCAAACTTGGGTCAACAATGGCCCATGGGAGCGTTAAATTCACCTGCGTATGAATACAATGAAGATCTATATTAAAATAACTAAGTTATTTCGGTCGGTTCCCTGCAATTTGTCAAACAGATAAAAGGGACGTGAGGTATCTTAACAGCATTCGTCTTTCTGAGTAATTACTGGAGTCACTTTTTGAATTCAACATTTTTAATGTGTAAAAACGAAAAAAAAGTTTCCTGGTACCAAGTTTGTGCATTTTTGAATTATATAGGTACACAAAATGTGTGGAGTTTATTGTTGTTTTGTTACACAACTTGTTTATACAACAAGATATGAACTAACAATATTACAATGTAGTCTTGGCTTACTATTATAGAATAGACACTCAACTTCCAAAGAAACGCTACCTTAATCTGTACAAAGTTCAAAACCAACAATCAAGATTTTTATTCACATAAAAATAACAGGTGATTTGTTGTGAAAGTTCGATCAGTACGAAACCACAACGAGATTCCGATTGTAGGTATAGCACCGTCGCATTTACAACAGAGCTATGAATAAATTTCAGAGTTCGTTACCAGAGGATTGGCTCACTTGGTAGGAATGAGCCTCGGCTCGCGATGCAAATTATTTTATAGACTGACACTACGCCTGGAAGGAGCTATGGGTGCATTATGCAAAAAACTATACTTTGTGTTGTGAATATTTTATAAAAGCTGGGTATATAAACTCTTTATTATAGCTCCAAGTTACTGCTTGTCTTTGCGATCGGCGCTGCACGTTTATAATTATTATCATTTTTAAGGTGTGTCTTCATACGAACGTTGACCGTGCGCTTTCGCTTTTGTCTTGCGCTTTCAACAGAGGTATGCCATGCCTCAGTGCATGCTATAGCGCATACCCTATCTTCTCAAAATAAACTTCAATACGTCAGAAAGTTGATCGTGAATGCGCACGGTTTGGATGCAATCAATATTGCATGCTTTTGACGCAAGTTGACTTGAAAGTTGAAGCGACTCAGTGAAGACAGACCATTTCACGAAACATCCATATTTTGTAAGTTCTTTTCCTCTCTTTGCATTTTATTGATTTACGAATTATACTTTTAGGCATATTTTAGTCAGACACAAACAACCTTTTCATAGTGCTGTGCCTTATCAGCGTAACAACAGTATACCAAAATGTAATGATTTAAAAAAGTATGCAACTCTTAAATATGAAAATATGGTTGAGGGTTCACGCCTCTGACAGCCCCGAAAACAAGGGAAGGGAAATAAAAAATTCAGAATGCTGAAGCCCATGTCCGTTACACCAACAAAAATAACCTTATTTTTAATATCAGATGTCAGATACAGGTGTCGATACAAAAGTTAAGGCAGGTAACGTGTGATATTGATATTTTTTTGATCTGAAAATTAACATGAAAATCTATAATATTAACAAAGAAAAAGCTCATGAGTAATCGTATTGTTATTATTCCAACACTTAAAACTTTTTGAGTTAGGCTTTTGGATTCAAAACTAATACCTAACTTAGTTATTACTTAATTTGGAAAACTGACTTAACTTTTCTTTGTTTTTACTTATTTTACGCTTAGAAAGTTTATCGCAAGTATGGATTGGTGTATCATGAATTGAGTAATTGGCGCTATTAACGATTCATTTCTAGACACAACTTCTTTATAACGACAATCTAAATTAGCCCTGAAACCCTTTGGAATCAATAAACAGTATATGTGACAATAAACCATGCTAATTATTGACGAAAAAGTGTGTCAATCAATAATGGTTGTGTCAACCACCCAACGGCGACTGATTTTAAACTGAACTGTGAAGTCCGTGGTAATTTGTTTACCTAAACTCAATCTATTTTATTTGCACATCAGCTATTTTTAATGTCCCCACTGCTGGGGCATAGGCCTTCCTTGGGTGGATAATGAGGATGGGTCATAACTCATAACCCACCGCAGCGCGGGGCCAGTGCGGAATTGTGGATATTAAATTTTACAAAAGCAACCGGGACCAACAGCTTAACCTGCCTCCAACTTCTAAAAAATTTAAGGTCACCGACCCTTGCGTTAGTTGCTTAACTTCCTCAATCGCAAGGCGAATGCGCTAACCCAATGCGCCATCGAGTTTTACACAAACAAACAAAACATTATTTAATCAAGTGTAATCCCTAACTTTTACAGTTTCTAAATAGAATACCTAACTTATTCGGTGCGAAATTAGACCCCTCGTTGATTCCGTTTCAAAAGTTGGGAAGCAGCCAATACAAATTCTTAGTTGGCCAGTTACTTCGGATTTACGACGTCTCCGTCTGACACTAAATTAGTACTTTCACGCCGTCCTTTACTCTGTGGTTTGTGTAACTCACGAATACTGCACCGCAACTGTGTGGAATAAACAAGGCTGTAAAAATAGGTTTCAAAAGTTATAACCGCAGCTGATTAAATGGGTACCAAAGTTATTTTTAAAGGGTGGGGAAAAGTTATTTTTTGCGCTATTCGAGTTTCAGGTTTCTCTTCATACTCATTTCGTTTTAAATGAATTTCTGTTAAAACAGACAGCACATATTTAAATTTTACAGTACCAAAATAAAATAAAAAAATGAAAAAAAATGCAAAAATGCAAGATAGCTTGTACTCAAACGTGGAATGAAACTGTACAAGCCTATATTAAAATAGTCAATAATTGAAATAAAAAAAATCAAAATCAAATCAAGAAAAATTAGAAACATTCAAATACAGATTTAGGCAGGCAAACAAGGTGGTAGATTTAAAACAACAAATTTTTTATCAAATTACTCAAAATAGGTTTGATTCCCAAACAAAACACCTTACAAAAATATAAACCTTATTTTCGAATAAGGAGTCAAAGTCAAGTCGTCAAATTCCATAATATAAAAACGGTCAAGAGCAAGTCAGACTCGCGCATCTGAGGGTTCCGTACCATCATTCTGAAAAGTTAACTATTTAGATACATCGTATTATTTTTCCTGTAATCTGTATCTAAACTCATATCACATAATATAATTTCAGATTTTTCTCTATGCAAACTTCGGAGATAAGGGGGGGGGGGGGGAACGGTATTTTTTTTACATTTTTAATCAAAAGTAAAAAACTATGCGGCCAAAAAATTTTTGAGGAGGTGCAAGCAGTGCTCTGTTATATGATACCTCATTTCGAGTTTTTAAGACCCCCTTTCAGTCCCTGTTGCCTAAAAAATATAAATATTTTTATTTCTCTCTTATTTGCAAAATAATTGGGCAAACGTCATCTAAAATTTCAAGTTGATAGAATTAGTAATTTTCGAGATATCCAGCTGTGACCGACAGACATACTGAATCGCACCATAACGGTTCCTGAAAGAGCGCTGGCATGCGCTGTCGTCGTCGGTCGTAAATAACCACAGTATTTTGGAGAATAGATTTTAATGGCAACGTAAACAAAATAATAATATATTAATACAAGGCAAAGTCAAGTCGTAGAAGTTTTAGTCGATCGTCCCTTTTTTTCATGCTTCCGTCAGTGTCAGTCATGCTGGCAGCTGGTCGCGATGGCCAGCGTCTTAGTCACAGTCCAAAAGTCTATAACATTCCCACCTCCAGTATTGCAAGGCAATACTCAGTCAGGTCAGGTCAGGTAGTCGGAACAGGTCGGGTCAGTCAGACCCAGTCGGGTAGTTACGGGTTAAGTCAGTTGAAAGATGGGAATGTCAGTCAAGTCGAAGCTAGTGTCATTATCAGTAGGAAGTCTAATCATGGTCGAACGTCAAGTCGGCAAAGTTTCGTCACGGGTCTCTTGTAAATCCCTGTCGCAGTCCTGACGTCCACTACCCTGACTTGCCCGTCGGTGCCTGGGTATACCTGCTCCACACTGCCCTTTGGCCAGTGATTGCGCGGGAGCTGGTCATCACAGATAATCACGATGTCACCTGCTTTCAGCGGCTCTACCGACACAAACCACTTACCACGTCTGGTAAGCGTGGGCAAGTATTCTTTTACCCACCGCTTCCACAGCAGGTCGGCTAAACGCTGGGAGTGACGCCAGGACTTTCGTAACAAATCTCTGTCATTGAAGTCTGTCAATGGTTGGTCGACAAAGTCAGTTTGTCCCCCAAAAATAAAATGGTTTGGGGTCAAAGGGGCCGAATCCTTATGATCGAGAGAGACTTGGGTCAATGGTCGACTATTCACCATATGCTCGGCTTCAGCTAGTAGAGTCTGCAAGATCTGCTCGGTCGGAACCTGTTCCTTCAAAGTCATCTTAAGTGCCGTCTTGATAGACCTCACCATTCTCTCCCAACACCCGCCGTGGTGAGGAGAATTTGGACATATAAACTTCCATTTAATGCGACAAATACTAAAGAACTGACGCAGTCTGTCGGCATCCAGGTTCTCAACGTGTCGTCGAAGCTCCTTATCGGCGCCTTTGAAAGTAGTGGCGTTGTCGCTCCAAATTTCATAAGGTGTGCCGCGTCTGGCTATGAAGCGCCTCAGAGCCATAATGGCACTATCAGAAGTCAAATCGTCGACCAACTCAATATGGACCGCTCTTACTGTCATGCACGTAAACAGTGCAGCATACCGCTTTTCATGGCGTCTTCCAATTTTAATTACCATAGGGCCGAAATAATCTATTCCAGTAAATGCAAAGACTTTGATCGGCGTCAATCGGCTAATTGGTATCTGTCCCATCAGTGGTGGTGTCGGCACGGCTCGCTTGTTTTTACAGACTTGACAAATATTCCAAGTAGCTTTCACAGCTGATCGACCGCAAAGGATCCAGTATTTTTGTCGTATGTCGTTAAACACCTTTTCCTTGCCACAGTGCGCGGCGTCTTTGTGATACTTCATCATCAAAAGCTTCGTAAAAACGTCAGATGGAGACAATATGATGGGGTTCTTTGTGTCATACTCTGCGTCGGCTGAGTCGATACGACCACGTGCACGGATGAGACCCCGCGCGTCTAGAAAGGGAACTAATTGGAATAGGCGACTGTTTTTGTCGACTTTGCCTGTCGTCTGCAAAGTTTGAAATTCATTCGGGAATGAACGCCGTTGACTGTCTTGAATGAGGAGTAGCTCTGCTTCCATGATCTCGTCAGCCAGGAGCTCTCCACCTTGACGCTCACTCTTGTCTGTCAAATTATGATAAAATCTCAAAATCCACGCTGTCGCTCTTACTAGACGCCAATACGAAGAGAAACGAGCTACGTCTGGCAAGCTGTCATTTGTATGCGATGTAATGACAAACGCGACCTTCATTTCGGGGTCGGGACTGATCTCCTGTTCAGTTGCATGAGGATCTTCAGTCGGCCATGCATCTTCCTCTTGTCTGAGGAAGTCCGGCCCAGAAATCCAACGTACATGCGCGACGTCACATGTCTTGTCTCTGGTCGCAAGATCGGCGTGGTTCAAGTGAGTGGGGACCCACCTCCAATCACTTGGGTCAGTCAAGTCAGCGATCTCGCTGATCCTGTGCGCAACAAAGGGTTTGAAGCGGCCCACTTCAGATCGTATCCAGCTAAGAACAGTCTTGGAGTCAGACCAATAAACAGTACGGCTGATGGGAAGGTCGATGTATTTCTTGATGGACTGAGCCAATCTCGCACCTAACAACGAACCTTGAAGCTCCAACCTCGGGACGCTCAAAACTTTCAGTGGTGCGACGCGAGCTCTTGCCATTATCATCGAGACATGATAACTACCGTCAGTCATCATGGACCTCAGATAAGCCACTGCAGCGAAGGCTCTGGTGCTGGCGTCACAGAATACGTGTACTTCGACAGGCTTTGACATGTCAGTCTGGACACTAAAAAACCATCTTGGAATTTGCAGTCCAATTGCCACTCGCAGCTCCTGCAACCATGACTGCCATCTGTCATTGAGGTCGCTTGTCACCTCGTCGTCCCAGCCTATTTTGGTCTTCCAAATATCTTGTAAAATTATTCGGGCTTTGATTGTCACAAAAAGTAAAAATCCTAAAGGGTCAAAAACGGACATACAAATTTTCAAAATATGCCGCTTTGTAGGACGGCTATCTGCTTGACTATCAATGACGTCACAAAGGTTCGAAAATACGAACTTGTCATCACCTGGTGTCCACTTGACACCTAGTACTCGCTCAACTGGTAAGTCGGTGACGTCATTGAGTACTTTGGCACCAGAAGTTGACAGTTTCTCTTCCGGCAAACTACGTAAAATTTCTCTAGAGTTGCTCATAAAACTTGTTATGTTGAAACCGCCTTCAGCATGTATGTTTATAACGTCCTCGACAACTTTCGTACCCTGATCCACTGTGTCAACCGACAAGATCAGGTCGTCCATGTGGTGGTGGTTGGTGATGGCTTTCACTGCATCAGGGTGCGTAGCTATAAATCGAAGAGCGTTTATATTTTTTACGTATTGGGCTGATGAAGGTGAACAAACCGCGCCAAAGATCATGACGTTCATTCGAAACTCGTCGTTGTCCCACAGGAACCGCTGAGCTTGTCGGTCTTCCTCGATGATCAGCACCTGATGAAACATCTCCTGGATGTCACCCATGATTGCAAAGCGATGACACCTAAATTGTAATAACATACCTGGCAGGGAATTTAGAAAGTCTGGCCCTGGCAGAAGAAAATCATTCAATGACTTCCCATCTGACTTGGCCGCTGCATCTGTTACAAACCGCAGCTTGTTGGGCTTATTGGGGTTAAACACTGCAAAATGAGGTAAATACCAAGTCTTGTCTGACCGGTTCCGCACCTCATCAAATGTCAACTTACATGCATACCCCTTCTTGACATAATCCTCGATCTTCAGCTGGTACTTCTCGGCAAACTCAGGAAGCTTCGCCATCTTGCGCTGAATGCCCTTCAACCTAACAAAGGCTTGATTAAAACTATCAGGCAGATGACAGCTGTCATCCCGCCAGAGAAGTCCGGTCTCCCAGCGCTTCAGATCCTCAATGTACTTGGTTGTCGATTTCATGATGTCCAGGGCTCTCACATCCTCCCGGGACCGGGGTATGTCAGAGCTCGGCTTGACTCCAAACTCTTCTGTACGAAAAGACTTCCTATACAATTCATTCAAATCCTCACATGCACAGTGTAAAACAACCGTATCATTCGGAACCCCTTTCATACTTATAATTCCGTGCAATACATATCCAAGTTTTGTCTTAGAGATAATCGGCCCGCGTTCCGGGCCACACTGTATAATTTGTCGTGTCACAATTAAGTCAATATTGTCTTGTCCTATTAACATGTCAACTTTGTCAATTGTCAAGTCGTCTTTGTCAAAGTAATTATTCAAAAAGTTTCTATCTACAACATTCTTATTTACAGGTAAGTTATTTACAGGTAATTTCAAATTATTTACAGTACGAACATCAGTTAACTTAAATATTTCATTATTATTACGTCCGCGAATATTAAAGGCAACGGAACGCGACGTAGGGTCAAGCGATGTCATGCCGTGCGCACCGCAGATCCGCAGAGGTCGCAGCGGGCCGTCGATGCCAGCACGCGCAGCGAACGACGCGTCGATCAGACTGACAGCAGCTCCCTCGTCCAACAGCGCTGACGTCTCGAAGTCGCCATGCCTTCCGCTCACGACAACTCGAATGACTTTCAGAAGTACGTGGCGAGGCTGCGTCAAAGATTGAGTAGTGGCAATAATAGCATCATTTGGAATGCTACCGTTAACGGTCGTAACTGCAGCGTCGTCATGTGCCGCTTGTCTTGGCTCAGCGTGCAAAACTTTGTGGTGTACGCGCTCACATCCTTGTACACCACACTTAGCTCTCGTAGTGCAAGCTCTCAGTTGATGTCGGGTTGATAGACATGAGAAACATAGCTTTTTCATTGTGACAAAATTCCATCTATCGTCTATAGAAAGCCGTAAAAAATCTGGGCATTTTTGTAAGTCGTGGTTGTTGTGACATTTCTGACAGTCTTTGTTTATCTTATTTGTACTCAAGACAGGAAAAAGTTTGTCATGCTGTCTGTACTCACGGTTGTAACTTCTCTTGTCGACTGTACGCGAGCTTGATGGTGTCGTGGTGAATTCGGCTGTCGCCTTGGCTACTTCCATAAGCCACTCCGCCACGTCTTCCAAAGTAACTTCATACAGTCCTCGTCGAGTCTTGTCGAGACCCCATTGACATTTGAGGTTTGACGGCAGCTTTGAAAGAACGTTACGAATAAGAATAGGATTTCTTAAATGGCTTACTTGGTCAGTCGACACCATGACGGCGACAATATTTTGCACTTCAGTCGCATACTTCATTAGCTGCGTCAGGTCGTCATGACGTATGTCACGGTGAGCTTGTATTTTCATGATCATTGTCTCTATGATTATTTCTGATCTACCAAATCTTAGTTTTAGTGTGTCAATAATTCGGTCTAAATTTGAAGCGCTTGTCAGTAGAGCATATACGGAGTCGCGGGCTTCTCCACGGAGGCACCTCATTAGTCGAGCAATATTTTCGTCATCTGTATAGCCGCACAACTGGGTTGTAATCTTAAATTGACTGTAGAAAAGCAGCCATTCCTCGGGGGCTCCGGTGAAGATTGGCAGTTCCTTGGTGCTCGTCTGTCTGGCTAGAAACTTGTCCATTTGTGATTCTGACTCCGGGTTGAATGGTGGGTCACGTGCGGCGTTGGTCGTCTTAGTCTGGTCGCAGTTTCTCGCCGTCGCGAAATTGTTCGTCCGCTCTGTGCGGTTATTAGAGGTTGGACGTATGTCGTTAATATCACCGTCGCAACTTTCTAATTCTAGGGCTTCGATGTCTAGAGCTATCTGTTCTTGGATAAGTCTTTCCTCATTCTCTATTCTCCGGCGCTCGAGGTCGGCGAGCTGTTCCGCGGCCTTACGCTTCATGTTTAAAGCTCGCTGTCGGCGTGCTCGGTCGGAAGTACAGGAAGCGACGGTCTTAGCTACGGATACCTGTGATTGCGTAGTTGTGACTGGCGGTGGTGGCAAGTCGGCCACGGTCCCGCTGATTGTTGCACTCTTACTTCTTGTCAGCATTCTGTTTTCCATGGGCTGGGTCGCAATTTCTCGAAGGACCAACTGAAAGAGCGCTGGCATGCGCTGTCGTCGTCGGTCGTAAATAACCACAGTATTTTGGAGAATAGATTTTAATGGCAACGTAAACAAAATAATAATATATTAATACAAGGCAAAGTCAAGTCGTAGAAGTTTTAGTCGATCGTCCCTTTTTTTCATGCTTCCGTCAGTGTCAGTCATGCTGGCAGCTGGTCGCGATGGCCAGCGTCTTAGTCACAGTCCAAAAGTCTATAACAGGTTCCTTTTCACCATTTTGGTACGGAACCCTAATAACATGTTGAACATAATACTTGAGGTGGTTAGTATCAACAGTAAGAAAATGATTCCACTCTGTTCGTCCCCAACTTGGGCAGCAGCCAATACAATCTCATCCAAACTTTCCCGTTTCGGGGAAACTCGAGAAAGCTCGAATATATTCGTGCGCTAGAAGAAACGGTACTACTATCTTAAATAAAACAATTTCAGCAGGTGATTGATCATCGAATAAAACTTCCGAGTCCCGACGTTGTTTCGGCTTATCAAATGTAAAAGAAATTCGACTTTTGCCACAATTCCCTGTCCAACTTTAGCGGAGTCGTAAGATTTATGCGTTGAAAATTTTGGCCGCGCTGTTTTAATATGTTAACAATACTGAATGTGTATAAGAGGCGTTATATTTTGTGAAACATCTTTTACAATGATTTTTACTAAAAAAGTTATTCAGTTGCCTTTGTCTTGGTAACCAATTTAATAATAATAATAAGGCTACCCTATGACAGAAGAAAAGTGTTCCTAAATTAAATTTAAATAGTAAACAATATTTGATAACAATAATAGTAAATGCTTGGGTGCCATCTAGCCTCAAACAAAGCAAAGCTTGTAATATGGGTGCATGCTAGACAACTGATTTACTACTAATAATATACTTTTTAAATATATACTTATTATACATAGTAACACCCAGACCTGTCACAGAAATTAAAATTCATCATTTACTGCCCGGCCAGGAATTGAACCTGGGACCTCTTGGGTGGTAGACCGGCTGATGACCACTGCACCACTCAGGTTGTCAAATTTGTTAATTCATTAACCAAATTGCGCAATTATGTTATTCACAATTTTCAATGATCAATTATGTAAGCTTTAAAAAGATTAAAAAAAAACTTTTACATTATCTACGTGTTATTTTTTTTTGCAACGGAGAGTGTTAATTTTATTTTTCCTAATTACATCCGCTTTCGCTATGAGATTGCATTAAATAAAACTCCGAAATTAGATTACCAAATCACTTGGAACACCCACAAACTGCCATCACTCTTGATTCGCGTCCCGACTGTGTTTAAAGATATCAAACATTAAGCCCACAGAGTTAAGAAAGGCAAACAGATGAATAAACGACATTTAAGCCATAATCGAGGGGCTTGATGATGCATTGGCTAAGTGCATTTGGGCTGCGACAGTGGTTTTACGTAATTTTCGCGAGGGTCGGTCATCGGATGGGTGATCAAGAAAGTTAAAAGAATAGGGCAAGGCTATGTATGGCTAAATACCAGGTCCCAGCAGTGCGTAGCAAATGATGAAGTCATTAATATATAAGATTGAAAATCGTTGAAGCAAACAACTTGATGATAGACTGGTGTAATTTGATGAGTAAGCAACTTGAAAAGTGCAGCTAGTGTGGGAGGATCCTTTTTGTACGTCAGTCGTTTTCAAAACATATAAAAATAAATCACCCAATAACAATAAAATTGTAGCAGTACCTATCCATAAGATTTTCCAAGTATCAAATACAGCTCGCGTAATATAACTTGAACCATAGACAATGGGGCTGGAGAACTAAACATTATTGTATCTAAAATTGCTACTGCGCAAGTCACGTGGTACTAAAAGTTATTTTGCTGTACTTATGCTTATTTTAATTTGATTATTTTGCTCTCGGTCTATTATTTTAATAGAACTGTAACATTGCCGTTTCTAGTATTTGAAAATCTGTATAAAGAACACTGTCGAGTTGCCATACTCTATAATAAGTGGGTAAGTACTTGGCTTAAAATTACAACCCTATGGCACAAAATTCAGACATCGCTAACTCAAAAATCACAGCAAATTACCGAAATTGTGAAAACAGCTTGCATTCATGGGCGTATTTAAAAGTTGAAACCGTTTTCAGTTTCATTAACGGTTATACCTCAGCTTAACTGCTGTAATTATGCACGCAATTTGGCTCGGGTTTAACTATAAGAGCTGACGTGGCCTCTACACTTAGACCTGTCTCACTGGGAGGATAAAAACTGGCAATTTTTTAAATGTTATTTGTGTATGCAGTTTTTTTAAACACTTTCAAATAATACGAATGGTTTGGGATTAATGATTACATAGTGGAACGCATAACTTTTTTGCCCTAAACATAAAACGCATACTGTTAAAGGACATAATCATCATTTGGCATAACATTTTATAGCACAATTACAAACGAACAAAAATTATGCCTTTCAAAATAGGCTTACTGACAATATGATAATATGAAATTAGGAATTGTAACTATAATGCTTTGAAATAAGTAATATGCTTTTTAAAAGTTATGCAATACAATGTTTATGTATATAATTTATTTATGCTAAATAAATAGTATGCCTTGTGATTATTATGCCAACCGAGTTATGTCAAGTGTCTTTAGGACAATCGAAATTATGCGCTGCGAAGGACACCCGGGATTCATTAAATTAGATAGAAAATGTACCTAACATAAGATGATAAGAGATGATTATTTTTGTTTCAGGTATGTCACAAGAGATTTTTTGTTTTGCGTCTTAGATCAGTTTAACGTAGTGTGAGATACTTATGAATTTTTTTATAATTATGAATTGAGACAAATGATGTCAAATGAGTAAAACGGAGCTATGTAGGTACCATAACATAGAACGCTCTATAGACCGTCAAAATGCTTTGTGGCACTCAGAAACATCGTTCACTAAAGCGAAAAAACGCGTTCTTCGGAATCACCGCTCTAGCAAAAGTTCGTTCTGAAGCGGCAGACAAAGATACAAGCTAAAATATGCGGAGCCAGCAGGGCCGGATTTAAGGGAGGGCAACCGGGGCAACTGCCCGGGGCCTCCACAAGAAAGGGGCCGCCACAAGAAAGGGGTCTTCACATGAATTGTATTTATTAAAAAAAGAATCTTACACAACGAAAGAGTACCTATCTAATTTTGCGATTTGAAAACATACCTAGTAATTTTGATTTTAATATTATTTAGTGCCATACGACTAAATAAATAAACGATTGAAATACTTTGCAAGAAAAATATTATATAACCTATTTGAAAAATAATTAGGGGCCTCCACTCCCTTATTGTCCCGGGGCCTCCACACCTCTAAATTCGGCCCTGGGAGCCAGGGGCTCTATCGGCTAAAAACATTGAAGTTAATGTTAACTGTGTTTTGACATATGTACATGATACATTGCTACTCCGTTTTAGCACAAATAAAAACTTACCAAAGAAAAGTAGCAATGTAATACATACATCTGTCAAAACACAGTTAACATTAACTTTAATGTTTTTAGCCGATACCGCCGCAGGTCCTGCTGCAGATTACTGTAGCCTTTAGCGCACATCTTGATTGTGTAGTGGCGCATCGCGCGTAAGAACACACGGATTGCTGTCCTTATTTTTATGTAGAGCACGATAGCACAGAATAAATAATATGACAGAGAGCGCGTCTGTGTGCGTGTTCTTTCGTCCGCCGTGGATTACACATGCGCGATGCACCCGTCACTCAGTAGTCTCTCCACACGTACCTTTGAAAATTAAATCATATGTGGCTCTCGGCCTCTGAGTGAGACCTTCACGCGGCCTGCAATCATGAATGATGTTAGAGCTATGCGGCATCGTTTCGACGCCTATTTTAAACACGGCAACGTAAAATCAACAGTGTTATGGAAAGTTATTGCATTCTTGTTAAAGCTGCCGGCTTTGTGCCACTAAAATACTGGCTTGCTTACTTCTATAAAACAGGGTTATGTAGCCTTTTGTGTGTTTTGCATTGTATTCTGTAACCTGTAACAAAATAAGGTTTAACGTTCTACGAATCTAGGAAGATTTTGATTTTTTAGTTTTATTAGGTATTATTTTCGCGTTACACAACAATTACTTAACTATTTTATCATTACAATGAAATCCTTGCGCATATCCTTAATCATCTAAATATTATCAATGCGATTAATTTATCTAATGTATAGAACAAAAGCGGCAACTTCACTCGAGAATGTATAGCAAAGAGAAAATTTTACAGATTAAAATAGTACATCGTTTTGTACCGCAAGCGCTCTAAATTTAGTCACTTCTGTTGTACATATTTAATTTAATCGCATTGTATGTGAAACTAATCTCGGTTTCTCTGTTATCTATTCACGCCTTAACTAAATACGTATTTTTTTGCTATTTTCATCAAAAGTCTAAACTATGCGATCTAAAAAATATTTAAGAATGTGCAAACAGCGCTCTTTCATTATGATACCCCCCATGCACTAGTAGCCCACCTCGAATTTTAAGACCCCCTTTCAGTCCCTGTTACCCAAAAAATATAGGTATATATTTTAATTTCTTTCTTATTTACGAAATAGTTGGGCAAACGTCATCTAAAACTGTTTCAAATTTCAAGTTGATGGCATTAGTAGTTCTTGAGATATCCAGCTGTGACAGATAGACTGACTTTGTGTCGCACCATAAGGATTTAAGATTCTGGTACGGAACCCTAAAAACAATTATCACCTGCTTGTGCTAAAGACTCTTTAGTAAGAGTCAACCTCGAAACAAACGACACTAATCGCTGAACCTCTTCTATTTCCTTTTAGTTTAACCCTTGTCGTAACATAAGTCTCCGCCCTATAAATAATAAGCAGGGCCAAATAATCGTATTTCTCGGCAGGAGAGCGATACATTTGGGGTTGTTTGGACCCCCAACTGGAGTCCTTGCCAGTCCCACGTTATTTATTCAGCTGGAGTTTGGTTTCAGGAAATACAAAATTGTTGCAGTAGTTTTTATTTATAAGATACTGTTTGAGCTTACGTAAATGTACCTTTAACTGGATTCAACGATTTAGCGTATTTCTTCCCCTTCTATCTTACAGCGTCATTAGCTTGAGCTTAAAGACGTTATTGATGAGACATCCCATGCTCAGTGCAGGTCTCTTATGCCCGTTTGCAATAAACTTAAGAATCGCCTAAGTCTTTTCCTAACTACAACTTGACCAAATTAAAACGGTGTCATTAACTTAGCTGTCATGCAGCTTTCATGCGCCTATTTATCTTGGTCGAGTTGTAATGAGGAAAAGACTTAGGCGATTATTAAGTTTAGTGCAAACGGGTGTGACTGTAGGGCTTTTCGATACTAGACAAAACGTCGCATTTTTGAGAAGGAACCTTAAGGAAGAACCTTACTCATTACCACACGAGCCTCATATTAGAGATTACTTTTCTAGCTTTAAATTACTAACATTTTGATAAATTATTTGGTTCAGCGATATACGTAACAGCTAGTTCTTTACTGCATCAGCAGATTCTTCGATCATTTGACTGTTTCATATTAGAGTTTAAGTTTCTAAGGATATTCTGAAAATACGAATCCATTTTCTCCTGTACTGTGCATGTACTAGAGAGAAATCACAATCCTGGCCATTATTAGTAAACCGCAAGCAATGTTTGTCGAACGCATATCTCTTGTTATCGGATTCTAGGAAATGCTAGTGACTCGCATGGATTACTTGCATGTCCTGCAGTAGAATAATAATACCTAGCTTAGGTTAAATCTGTTAATAGTATACTTAAATGACTATTCTTAACAAAATATAGTCAACTTCAATGTTTATTTACGGAGGCCATCCAATAATCGTAATCTTTAATGTTAAAGCATAAGTTTTTTCTCAAAAACAAGAGATCGGATATTATTTTCCTTAACGTAGAGACAATGTGTAATTTACTGAAACAAGCTAATTGTAGGTAATCGCGTGTACTTCGAACTTAATCAACCAAGTAACTTTGATAATTAGATTAAGTAATAGTTATATTCGCTTACGAATAATGCAACGATAAGTTTGGTTTCTCTCTATCTTACGCACCTGAACTGATTTAATTATTAACGAACTTAAATGGAATGCCACAAACTATTTCGATATACAGGCATTTACCTATACATATTCGTTCACTCACTATTTAGGTAATAAGTATATTGATTAAGACATAGAAACACCAATAATTGTTTAGGCACACGCCAGAAACCATTAGAAAAAAGAAATGATTGTAATTAATCCATGATGTTATTTCCGAAACCTACGAAAAGAAACAAAAGTTAGTTAAGTAAGTATAGTAATAATGCCTACAAAGAGGACAAAAATTATGAAAGAAAAACAGCATAACCCAATATCTTACAGACTCAGTAGCCACAACAAAATATAGGATCTCCAACTGTGTAAATTGTGGAGGTAAATCTGTTAACTTCAAGGTTACAATCCGGAAACCACAACGCCCAGCAGGGGTCGGTTGCATTGAAATATGAGTAGGTACAATGTACAATATCTTGTTTAATAAGTTTTTTTGGAGACGATAAGGACTGACCCAAAATATCAGTAAGACTGCCTTTGGGTGGGAGTGGCCATACTGTGTACGTCAGTACTATTATTAATTCTGTGACTGTTGTAGTTGTCATTTGTCATTGATTTTTGTTCAATAAAATATTAGCTTTTACAGTGACAAAGTTTTAAACTGTATACAAATTTTAGATGTGACTGTACATGTGCGTGTATCATAAGTGGTAAGCAATAACTTATATACAACACAGAAGTCATTGGCGGTACATAATACGTTGAGGCTTGGCGTTACTGCAGTGATATAAAAATATATTCTCAGACTTGACAGGACGTGATGTCGAGCAAGTAACGCTTCAAGCAGACTATCTGATTCGTAAAGTAATTTTACGATTTTACAGTGTGGATAATTTAAAATAGTTCACCAGCAAAATCTTTTATCCGGTTTTATAAAACAAAACACAAAAGCACTAATAAAACCCGCCATGTGGCGCTAGTAAATTCGACCTCAGCAATCCGGAGTCGTAACCCAGAACAAAATGAAGGAGCGAGCTGTCGCGTCGGATGCTCGCATTACTCATAAGTACCAATAGCTTCAAATTGTTGCAGCTCATGCGGAAACAATTCCGCATGAGCTGAATAAAATTCTAAAATGTTTTCAATATTGCAATTATTGCGCTTGCGAATTCTGTCCTGGTTGTATGGTGCTTATGCCTCTGCCTCCTTAACTTTTCTTTTTTCAATTGTAAGTAAGAAGTATTGCGCCAAAAATTAAATAAAATGCGGGAATACCATATCAAATGAGGAGGTCGGTAGCAACAATTTACCTAAGAAGATTAAATGCCCAAAATGAGGCCGAAGTTTCTCCACCCGTTCGCCACAGTAGGGGGTATCAAACTGTATTAGGGGACACGGGAATTCCATTAGAATACGGCCTTTTTCAAACGATGTAACCAACGATCCTTTGGCGTGACAAAACCGCTCCACACGCCTTGAAACATGAACGCTCTACTTCAGGAACTTTAGAGTTGAAGATACAACTTTTAATTGGGGCTGTTATGTTCAAACCCGTCATTACGAGTCTTATTTCCTTAGAGTGGATCAAATTAGTACCTACATATATAAAGTTTTATCACAGAATAACACGTACCTAATTAATTTCGTTACTTTGTTGAATTAAAACGGACTTCGACTCGGCCCTATCAACCTAGTTCAAACTACGTCAAACGCTATCGAAATTTTTAATATCAACGCTTTAATATCCATCCAATAAAGATATTCTGTCATTTCGCAAAAGATCAAAATCTGTAATGGCAGTTTAAAAGTAAAAATATCGCGCAAAGGGACGTAATTTATTCGCCCAAGGACGTTTTGAAGTTCGCGTTATGACGTTTTTCTTGATAAGAACTCCCTGTTAAGGATGACTGACATTTCTATTAAGTATTCCAATTCTGAAATGATACTGCAATATCAATTTGGAATTGTAATTTGCTGTTGCCGTGTTTTTAAAAGCTTGAAGTTCTTTCATAATCTAGTCCCTATATTAAATAGTATTTAAGTCAAAGACTTCTATGTAATTGAAGTCATTGTTTTAAGTGTAAGTGTTAATGCTAATATTTAAGTGTTTGCAGTTATTTCTTTACATTTAAAACAGTATCTATTAACATTATCGTAAATATTTTAATATTTAATAATTAATGGCATCGACTTTTTGAGTTTATGTTTACGTTGCAAAATTATGATGCTGATTTAATTTATCTTTTGAGAAACAGTTAAGTTATTAGCTAACGGCCTTATTAATAAATGAAGAGTAAGTTTACACCTGGTTTAACCTAAATAATATGTGTTTTAAGAAATTGAAATAAGTATATCTCTAATTCAATAAAATTCAGATTTAACATCACAATTTTATGCTAGAAATTATTAAAGTCTGTAGAAATATTCCTAAATAAATACATTCCACATGACGTGTCAAGCTGATTTTTTTATGAAGGATTGTACGTACATTTCCCATAAAAAGAACATAACGCATATACATAAACAACTCAGCTATCGTAACGAGAATGATGCAAAATAGTAATTGTGACAGTATTATCTTTTCATAAAAGGTTTACGATCCCGTCTGGATGCTTTTACTTGCAAATTGTCCTTTTGATGAACCCCAACTGTTCCACTCTTTACGGTGTCATGAAAATTTTACTGCAAGTGGTGACAGAACGAATGGAGAGTGAAACTTAGAAGCGATATTCTGTCCCTCTCGTACTGTCATAACGACTGACAATTGACACCAAAGAGTTAGCCACTTTTTATGATGCAGCAGTAAAAACTCCGCGTTTTGAAACACTTAAAATGTATGACGCGGCGAAAATGTTTTCTACCCCTGTAAAACTCTTTATTTCATTTTTGAACTGAGATAAAAAAGAAATAATTTAGTTTAGTGTATAGTAAATTGTTAATTAGAACCTATCTGATAACTCGGGTGCAAATAAAAAGGTGCGTGTATTCCTTTTGCAATGTCATAACTTGTATGGGTAAATTACAAAATTAATTAAAACTTGCTGCTTGCAACTGGCATTTTTTAATTCAAACCATTTTGGAATACGCTTCATGTAATGAGCGATATTATTGTCAAAGACAAATTACAGATAATTTTTTTTTATTTAAATACCTACTACCATCACCACGAAGTATCGGACAATATTAGAAGGCCACTTGGCTATAATTCAGGAACTCGTTACGTGCTCTCCCAATATTGACTGAATATAAATAAACTGTGTTTGCTATTGAAAAAATCAAAAATACTTTATAATGATTTAACTTTTATATCTTTTGGTCTTTAAGTACTTTAAGAAGTATCGCTTAAACACAATGACTTAAAACTATTGCTCTTTACCTAGTCTTTCTTTGGTTCATATTGTGTGAATGTCTGAAAAATATTTCGTAGCTTCCCATATACATAATTATAGGAAGAATGAATGAATAATAAAAAGTATTTTTTTCTCTCTATAAAATCACCCTGAATAATTTGACAGACTTTAGTTTATTAAACCTTACTTAAGTATTATATTTTCATTACTTGTTCCACACCGAAATTATATTGTTCGCCGTGTTTTCAACTTTATGAACTATGCAACAAAGTGCAATTTGGCTAAGTAAATCAAGCGATAGGCGACAAAGCGTGGGTTCCGTAACATTCCCCGGGTTCCAAACATTCCGGTACGAGCACATTCCTTATAAGATAAAATTAGCAAAATATTATAACACTGATTTGAATTTTCCGTAAATTTCGTTGCATTTTTGAAGAAACTGCGAATAAACAAAAACATGTTATTGAACTAAAACACGTTTACTTATTTATTACAAATATTTCAGGAGTTGTTAGAGTTCCGTACCAAAATGGTAAAAAGGAACTCTTATGGTGCAACTCAGTCTGTCTGTCTGTTGAAAGATGGAATAGTTTTAGAACTGAACTTGAAATTTGGAATAGTTTTAGATGACGTTTGCCCAACTATTTTGAAATAAGAGAGAAATAAAAATATTTAAATATTTTTTGCAACAGGGACTGAAAGGGGGTCTTAAAAATTCAAGGTGAAGCTACTAGGGCATATGGGATATCATATGAAAGAGCGCTGCTTGCACATTCTCAAAATATTTTTGTTATCTCCGAAAAAAATTATCTCCGAAGTTTACATAGAGAAAAATCTGAAATTATTTTATGTGATAGAAGTTTATATAAAAAAAAACGATGTCTCTAAATAGTAAACTTTTTCAGAAGGATGGTACGGTCCCTTTTTTGTGATTATAGTTTGGTTTCATTGGTTTTCTAATTTCTCGGCGTTTGGGCACTTTTCCTGGGACTGTGGGGTGGGTGGTCACAGAAAACTAGACCAAACTAAATAATCACAAAGCAACACCTGAAATAGTATGTACGCGTTGTAATCCGTAAAAAGGGTTTTATTTCAGTGACGTTTCAATTCCTAGATAGGAAGTATAAAATGGTGTAATAGTACATTACAGTTGAGAACGGGAAGTTAGCATTTACATTGACGAAGATGGTTTGAATCTTGATGATTAAAGATTTCAGTTTTTAATCATTCAAGACAATGTAAATAGCTACCCCCACAAGGCTTGCATAGTGATTTTCTCAAGAAATGCGAGGAAATAAAGATTTCTTAGTAAAAATTTAATTTTTAAATTTGGTTCATGTGGCCATGTTAAACGACCAGTCATGCGACCATAAAGTTTTATAAATATAATGTTAGCTGATAAGTTCTACCGTTTTGAATATTCATTTCCGCTCTGAATTTCAAATTTAGAACGTGCTGAACCAGACCACTACTACGTCAGTACTATACTAATTCTGAGCACCACGTAAATAAGGAACCTCCCGCATTCTTTTTTTAATGTAATGATCAAATTTCAGAGCAAGTGAGAAAAAGATGTTTTATGTTAAGTTATGTATAGATACTACAAAAAAACTAATCTTACACCAGTTTGTAACGTCGCATTCTGCATAGTCTTTTGTATCAGCTTATTGCATCGCTCCGTTGCTTATTGCGATCGTAATGGTTGGTATCAGCACAGAATATATAATAGTACTAACGTATCAGCTCTGTAGATAGTACTTATGTGTGTTCAAAAGAGAAAAGTGAAGATATTACATGTCTCAATTAGAAGAGTTCAGCGTATTAAAGTAATTAAATCAATAAAGTATTGTGTCTAAATAATTCCACCCGCTACGTATGTACTTTGAGATGGTTCTTAATAATTCCTACAAATCCTTACAAAACCTTTTCTCTCTCTTGTACCAGAAAATTCAAAAGTACCTACTATAGTCTAGTTATCTATTATCTTCATTGATATTCCTAAAAATACAATGTACAGTCGAGTTCTTTAATATGTAAGCACTTTTGACAGATGACACTTTTATTGCAAAGACACAAGGTTGATGAACTGTCAAACATACATATTATTGAACTCGGTTGTACTAAATGAAACCCCAGTTATATCAACCCGTTCTATGCGGGCGTCTGATCCCCTGATCTGAGTTCCCAGCGCTGTGGCTGCGTATGCAACGAGACTGCGGCTTACAGAACAATTTTCAAATCATCCCAAAGAGCGTGTCGAGCGCGCCTCGAGTTTCCGCTAATAATATTAGTCCCTTTCCCTATCCGCTTTTTCTTATAACTTGCTGCCTTTTGTAATATATCGAGTTGCACACGTTCGCAATGCAACGAGAATCAGTTTGCTATTTAATTTCATCTATTCTAGGAAATGTAGTTTTTAAGAGGTAATGCTTTTACTGATACTCCACCCTTTTGAGTAGGTAATGAATAAGCTGAACTCAGGTGTTAAGTATCTTTCTCTTTACTGAATCGTGTGTTGTGTACTGAAATCAATTAGCAATACAAACACGAATAGTGAATTTTTTGATCAACTTCTCGTTTTGTTTACTCTTTGAGTCCATTAAAAATCAACACGACTATATACATATTTACTTTCAACGTTCAGGTTTTGCGATGAATTCAGATAAATAAATATTGTAGCATTTTTAGAGTCGTTCGTTACCAGTTTATTTAGTAAATGGACTTCAGTAAACACCTAACTATTTTGGGCGTTATTTTTTAGTGACAAAACTGTAATTGGTAGATATTACGTCCCAAATCCGATTGGTATAAGGTATTGGGGCAAGAACGGATTGGGGAAAGATCGGATAATTCGAATAACTCCCAACCGCGGCAATATTTTTTAATACTGGCAACATAACGGACCCCTGTTTTTCAATATTTTTATTAATGATGTTGCACACTGTTTTAATAACTCAAAATTTCTTTTATTTGCTGACGATACAAAAGTATTTAAAGTTATAAGGAATGTCGATGACTGTATTAGGTTGCAAGAGGATCTTGATAGACTTTGTAACTTTTGTAATGATAACAGACTTTTCTTAAATGTCGATAAATGTTGTACTATAACTTATAGCCGGAAAAAGAAAACGTTAGAATTTGATTATCAGCTTCAAAACAAACAAGTCGTCAGGGTGTCTGAGATTAGAGACCTGGGAGTAAAACTCGATTCTGAGCTATTGCTTTCTTTACATATAGATGAAATAACAAGTAAAGCGTATAAAATGTTGGGCTTTATCTTCCGCCAAAGTGTTGATTTCCAAGATGCTAAAACTTTGATTCTTTTATACAATTGTTTTGTTAGATCTCAGCTTGAATATGCATCTACTGTATGGAACTGTCAATACGAGGTGTATATTAACTCAATCCAAAGAATTCAAAATAAGTTTGTTAAACATTTGAAATATAGGTTTAAAAATTATAATACCGATGATACTTTTATTCCTTTAAGTTTAAGAAGGGAACATAGAGATATAACCTTATTGTACAAAATTTTAAATAATAATATAGACTCACCTTACCTTTTAAGTAAAGTTTCATTGAAATGCTCAAGATCACTGCGTTCTTGTGATACGTTTTCTGTACCTTGGTGTCGCACAAAGTATGCAAAAAATCGTTTTATTCCAAGAACTTTGCATATCTATAATAAGAAGTATGGTCGCATTGATATTTTCAATCTTAAATTTTCGAAATTGAAATCTGAATTATTAAATTTATAAGTGTAAGCTCTTAAATGCACTGAATAATTTTTGTACCGATTAGTTGTAATTCAATAGTGCAAATAACATCATAAGTCTTAAGTACTTACTTAACGTATTCAATGTAAATTATTATAAGTGGAAACTCTTTTGGCAAATGAGTTAACATAGATTAAGCTATTACTATGTATTATATAAGGCTGTTTGTTTCCCAATAAACGATAAATAAATAAATAAATAAATAATATAAGACGTAATTTTATTCTGCCCCTCTCATCAGTCAGCTGCGATGGTATTTCTTAAATTTTCGTTATGCGGGGGAAGATCGTAAGAAAATATATGAAAAAAAATGTGATTGCTGTACATACCCTTACTACTTATTTTATTAGAATTTCCTTTAGTACATTACACAGAAAAAAACCGATATTTGTCTAATTATAACTTTACACTTAAAGCCACACAGTAGTTTTTAGAAGTCCGAACTTACTCTGCTATGGTCTGGTTTTTACTAGGTTTTTAATACTTAATGACCGGGGGGACGGAAGGGAAGAGAAAAGAAAGTAAAAAAATACTGAGATCATCTGCCATTTTTAATGTCCCCACAGCTGGGGCACAGACCTTCCTTATGAGTAAAGAGGACGGGCCATAACCCACCACGCGGGCCCAATGCGTATTAGTGGGTGTTAATGACCCTTGCGAAAGTTGCTTAACCTCCGCAATCGCTGGGTCAGGCGCTAAACCACAGCGCCTTCGAGCTCCTCGAAAATAAAAAACAAAAAAAAAGCGATTGACAGTATATTTATTCATAAACAACTAAAGCAAAAAGCTCAATTACATTTGATAATCTTTTATAGGAAATGAGGAAAAAATAATAACTAGCGTAATTTTTATTTTCGACCGCCTAATAGCTTGTATTGTAACTATGGCTAGGTACCTACCACATACTTAGAGCTTTCCCAAATTACTACTGGTACCTATCATGAATTTAACTCTCTTGACAAAACATGACACTAAAACTGAGAAAAAGAAAACTCCATAGCAAATATTAAACAGTGCTTACCCTTATAATTAATCCGGTAATACGGGAAACCCTTGTTGGTTTTACGCATACTTGGTCACTAATAATCTCATTCAGGCCAGTGAGGTGTGTCTGATGTGGAAACGGGGTGCATGTGAAATGAGGAAGTTGCAACTCCATGTTTAAACGGGTTTTATTTAACGATGCCTGGTAAGTAAGTATTGAATTATTTTGCTAGGTATAGGTATGGCTGATGGAGGAGGTTAGGTTGGAGGCATGGGCGGAGAGGCTCGAGGCAGAACCCTACGGGGTGAGAACCGCAGAGGCAATCAGTCCAAGGCTAGAGGAGTGGTGCTCTAGAAAGCACGGGACGCTAACTTATAGGCTGACGCAGGTACTTTCCGGGCATGGATGCTTCGGAAAGTATCTGTGTCGGATAGGTAAGGAAGCGTCTGCACAGTGCTACGAGTGTGGCGATGCGGAGGACAGTGCACAGCACACCCTTGAGGTGTGTCCTGCCTGGGCTCCGCAGCGCGGCACTCTGGTCGCTGTGATTGAGAAGGATCTCTCGCTGCCCAGTGTGGTACAAGCCATGCTGGCCACCGAGAGATCCTGGGAGGCGGTAGTCTCCTTCTGTGAGGACGTGATCCTCCAGAAGGAGGCATCGGAGCGGGTTCGTGAAGAGGAAGCTCATGCGAACCGGCTCCGACGCAGGCGGTTGGGCGCTAGGAGGAGGCGCTACGCGCACCTCATACCGTCCTAACGGGGACCACGCGGGTGATGGGGGGTGACCCATCGCCTGCATTGCACTGTCCCCGACCGTCTGGGGAGATGGCCAAACTTGCCCGGCCATCTCCCAACCGCGAGGAGGCCCGGAACCGGGCGTGCCACCAGGTCAGTGGGGTGATTACCACCCATGGCCCCCCAAATGACCGTCTGGTGGCGAGTGGGCAAGTGCCGGAGTTTTTTTAGTGGGTATTCCCTCCTCCCGAGATCCCACCGAACCACTCGGTTGGGTGGGATCACGGGAGGCAGTCGTGGAGGGAGCCGCAACGTTGAAAGTTGCGGTCCCCTCCTGGCGAGCCCCACATACCCCCTTCTCGCTCACCTGCGAGAGGGGAAGCGTGTAAAGGCGTTTTTCTTCGGCATAAAAAAAAAAAAAAAAAAGGTATAGGTATGGCAGGGTATACGATTTTTGATACAGTTTATGTGTACACAATTAACACAATTAAATGTCAAGATTCGGCTGTCCACTATGTGCTTACATTGCGTACCTACTCTCATACTTTGGCCACATAATGCGAAGAGGAGATGAAAGTCTCGAAAAGCTGGTCGTAGTTGGTGGAATAGAGGGCAAGAGAGCCCGAGGTCGTTCGCCAACCAGATGGTCTGACCAAGTAAGAGTAGCAACCTCCTCAAGCAAATTCCATCAAGCATTGAGAGCAACTATGGACCGAGACCGATGGAGGCAAATCGTAAAAGCAGACGGTGATCATGATCCTCAGTTATGAATGTGATGCCAATATGTAATTGCGTCATTCTTTAAGGTCAACATCGGCTTGGCGCAGCGCAACGTTCACAGGCATTTCCCGGTGTTCTCTGACAGCACCACCGATTTGAGTCTTTTACTCGTAACTTGTATTACCTACTTATAAAACGCGATAATGCAACCTGCATGGTATGAACTAGCACTGAAGACAGTATCTCCGAGTTAAAGTTGGCTTGTACGGAAATTCAGAAGCATGTATCGAGAAGTTTACCTTTAACCTGTAAATAGCAGCTTCATCTTGAGATAATTTAAGCCATAGGTACATGTTCAAGCTGTTGTTGGCAGTTAGTTGTTTGTGTTTGTCGGTTCGATAAGTTTGAGTACCGAACGGGTTGAGATCATAAACATGCGTGCACTGCACACCTCCCCTTTTTTGCTGTAACAAGAGGAGAAGACCTCATATATTGGGAGGTGTTGGTACTGCCTCCATAGCATGACAACAGAAACGCGATACGATATTGTTATTTATCACGTTTAACTGTCAAAAGACAATGGATTTTAACAGTTGAGTGTCGATAAAACGCTTTATCACGCGATATACGTGATTAAGAAATCCTCCCTATAGGAAATACTTAATGAACATATTATTGGTAAATATTTGAACCTTCTGCTTCCTTAGCATGACGACCGAAATCACTTTAAGTCGCATAAGAAACGTTAACTTAACGTTTATATGACATTATTTTGCTAGTTGGGTATTACCTAAATTGTGTGTGAACGAATATGTATAGGTAAATGCCTATACAACATGTTACAAAAATACCCCTAATGCCGAATATGGTATGTAGGGACCATCAAACTGATCAACTTTTACTATGGGACCAACTCTGAAATCGCGAAAAAAAAATCAGCTGTTTCATAAAAAATTAAAATCAAAATGTATGAAACAGCTAATTTTTTTTTGCGATTTGAGAGTTGGTCCCAGTAAAAGTTTTTCAGTTTGATGGTCCCTATATACCATATTCGGCATTAGGGGTATTTTTGTAACATGTTGTTTCCTAAGGGGAGGATTTCTTAAAAGGCAAAATCATAATAAGATTTCTAATAGATGCTCATTGCATTTTTATTAACTGACTCTGTTAGGTGCTGCGTTGACTACTCCTTTTTTATTCAGCAAGCAACACACTGCTGTTCATGTGATTTTTATCGGATAGATATATAGATAGACTCTATCGGATCGAATGGCAGGCAGGTATGGCAGTGCTTTTTGATTGCAATAAAAACAAAAAGTGAAATGACTTATATATGACATGACGTGAAGCAAACATTGTTTAATTCACAGCTTCCCACAAAAACTACAGTGGATTTTCACTCACTGCTGGATACCGATTCCATTTGCGGATTACCCGTTTGTGAATCAGTTTATGAAATTCCCCAGTCAGTGGACTTATATACAATATCACTGACCGAAAAAAGTCGGAAAATTTCCCAATTTATATGAAAAATCGATACTTAATCATAATTCCTCATCGTTATCGTTATCGAAAAAGGTATCTACTTACAGCCGCCATTCATTCAACTAAGTATATCGTGAGTTATATACTTAGGTACTTATCTAAAATTACTACTGCCCATTTTTTTATTGCTTACCACATTAAAAAAATTGTCTTTCCATCAAAGCGTTAGATAAATACTTATTTTAAAATGTGTGACGCATGTTAAACAAAACACTTGCTCAGCACTGTCTCATAACTCACCAAAATTTGTAACTGAGTAGACAAGAACACAAGTTAAGCTTATAGGCTGATGTAAGTATACAGAGAGCGACCTCTAGCGCCATTAATTAAACCTCTTAAAGCTAGTCGAGCGTTCTCTAAATTAGGTAT
The DNA here is from genome assembly GCA_963556745.1 of Catoptria pinella. Taxonomy (NCBI): domain Eukaryota; kingdom Metazoa; phylum Arthropoda; class Insecta; order Lepidoptera; family Crambidae; genus Catoptria; species Catoptria pinella. Next base: position 7,281,550 of record OY750774.1, on the reverse strand, counting down.
GTTAATTAATAAACTCCGCATTACAGTGTTTTAATTAAATATTTTCTTAAAAAATTAGGAGGGAAGCGAGTTTTCTTTTATAAATAACACCCTCTTGTTACGATGGTCTTGAAGTTTATGTTTTTAATGCACGTTTATTTTTGCTATTGTTAAGAAACACTTGAAAATTTTCTTTGTTAAACCTTAATCTTTTATGTGACACTTATTTTCCTACCTGGTGATGTTATTAAGGTTCAATACTTTTTAAAAATTTGGAAAATAAAATACGTCCTCACACGCTTTGCCTGTTTATTTAGAACTAAATTACGACAATCCTTTTACACACTTATAAGGTAAACGAATCAGCGATATTGGCCGAATACATAATTACAACGATACAACAACGTGAAAGCCGAAAATTTAATCTAATATTATTACGTGTAGGTAATTATTGCTTTATAAATTTTATAATCCAAAATCGAATCTTATTGTTAAGAACGTATAATTAGATTGGGATGGGACCTTGTCAAATTAAATAAAAAATGACAGTTGAGCAGACAAGTAGCGCAAGCATAAAAGTTCTGAATCTATTTAAATAAAAAGAGTTTAAAAAAAGTAAAAAGATCTGGTGCGAGTCCTATTTTAGTGACTCGGTAGCTCAGCGGTCAGAGCATTGGACCGGATATCCAAAGGTCGCGGGTTCGATTCCCGTCCGAGAACATGATCTGGTGCGAGTCCTATTTTTTCTAGTATATTATTTAGTATTATATAAAAAGTTTTACCCCATTTTCCACTAATTATTATTACCTAATCATTTTCCATTACCTCATCACAAAAATATATGTAATTAAAATCCAATAAAATAGTAACTAATCCCCTTAAGGTAGTGAATTTGAAACTGTTTCGTTCTTATTGGTACAATTTAGGTAACGTATGAAGGATAAAAATCTGAAAACTAAGCCATTTCGGCTCAGTATTTTTTGCCTCGCTTTTGACAGTGCGCTTTGTAGGGAACTATCGTTCTAGGTTGTTATTATTCTAAGGACATAGCCAACAGTCTCAAAAAACCGTTGGAATACTCGTCGAACGGAATTAATTACTAAGATTTAATTTCCCAACAACACAACACTGACGGATTTTTTTGCAATATACAATTTCTCTTGAGCAACTTCATGGGCAATAAAATCTATCTTGGGTGTTAATTTTTTTTAATTTTATTGACCTGTTGACGTGTGGTGTGTTTTTTCCAACGTCTCGATAGCGGATTAACCCCCGCATTTTCCTGAATTGACCCCTTTTATGGTGGCGCAAATATAACGCGTAAAGCGTTTAATTACGGTAACTGTTATGTTTATTAAATCGAACAATTAATAATTTAAAGCTCATTAAATATATTTTCAATATTAACTTATTAAAACGTGAGCAAGCAGTGAAACTTATTTTCGAGGTGAGATATTCTGACGTTGTACTTATTACTTAATATGTAAGATAATGTTAAGAGTGCGACGAACAGTGAGCTTCCCATAAAAACGTAATACCAAAATGTATTGTAATTTGAGCATAATTAACTCTTCTTATGATGTTATTTGGATTAAGACAGTATTTGTCTAGGGTTCTATTGAATAAAAATTCCAAAATACCAAACCAAATAAAAATTATTGCGATTTACAGTTTTGTATGAAACAATGCAAATGGCATTTATTTTGAATTGGGTTAGTATTTTGGATTTTTTATTTAATATAACTCTAGACAAATACATACAGTCTTAATCTGAATAACATCACTAGAAGAGAAAATTATGCTCAAATTGTTAATCATTTTGATATTACGTTTTTATGGGAAGCTCACTGTTCGCCGCACTCTTAAGGGTGAGGTAAGGTAAGGACAAAGAACTGAAACGAATGAATTAACATTATTCAACATATATTTTTCTTAACATTATGTATAGGAAATCCATATAAAATGTATAATTATGTCTAATTTTACGTTTATTTCCAAAGTGACCTTTTTATTTTGATATTTTTCAGTGATTGGATATTGTGTACGTATTAAATAGTGTGAAGCAATCTGATACAATGCAACAAGAAGGTAAATCATCAGGAAGGGGTCATTTAGAATAACTGATAATTTATCTTAAACAGTTGAATAATAAACCTTCTTATTAGAAAAATAATAATTTGCTAGTTTTTTTTAAGTAGTTATGTAAAAAGGTTTTAAGGCTAGGCGCATTTCGTTGGTCGAGGCCGGTAACGGCCGATCGCAGGTTGATATCGGTACAGCTATGTAACACCAGATAGCTTCAAGTTCATCTTTCTTAAACTTTCAATTAGTCTTGCGTCGAACACATGCAATACAGATACATGAAGTTTCGGCATTTAGATGTAAATAGGGTTTCAGATTCCCGAGTTTTTCACATTCCCGGAACCCGGGAAAAATATCTAAAATTTACGATATTTTTATTAGAAATTCAGGGGTAAGTACTTGAATTTTTTAGCAAAATACAACATACAGGGTGCAAAAAGAACCTTGACAAACCCGTAGTAGAAACAAAAAAACTTAATTTAAATTTCTGCGTTCCCGGGATTCCGGCGCAATTTTCTCGGGATCGGGAATTAAAAAAATCCCGGGAGTTCCCGGAAACAGGAACCCGGGAACGAAATCCTAGATGAAAGCGCAAGATGAACGTGAAAGTGATCTGGTGTGAACATTATACACGTAGCATAAGCACGAAAAATGTGCTAAGGGTATGGCGGCGCGGAAAGATAGATCTGATGCGACAATATTAATTGCACTATTCCTTATATTAATTTCACTTCACTAAACTTGGGAAAGATCATTTAATGATTAGGTACTCTTAGCTCTTGAGTATTATTCGATTCGTAAGAATAAAACAAATTATTGTTTCTTAAACCGGGAAATTAAACTCAGAATTATTCAAAATAATTTCCCTGGCAATAAAGATGTTAAAAGCACAATATTAATTCACAGCCATTCCATCTCTCTCTGAGGAATGTAAGAAAATAAGACATTTTGAGGATTGTCATTATATAAATCTAAGCTTATAACTAAACATCAATATTCATTGTAAAAATAATATTATAATACTTGTTATACACTTTAATGTGTATTTGAATTGAGTCTAAAGGGGAACACACCAAAAAAAGTCTGATCTATAAATCTAAAGAACTACTTACATATTGCGAAATCGATGAAAATGAAGTGCGGCGATTTGTCGCATTGGTGTGTACACCCCTTAAGGCACTAGGTAACAATAACAAAATTACTAACATTGACATGTTCTATTATTTATGTGGACCAGCCAAAACAAATTATAGTATAAATGTCATAATTTCAAGTTACTGACACCCGTATTCACAAACAATACTCCAACGACCCTTACCTATCCGAATGCAATGCGTTGAAATAGAGCTCTGCGATTGGTTCGTTTGTTTTACGTATTACGTGTGATTGGTTGGTAGCGTAAAACTCGTCCGCGGGCACTGAGACCTCATAGTAATGTTTGTAAATCAATTTCAACTTTTATGGTGAATTGCTGCGTCTGGTTTTACATGACGATTCTGCCAATGTCCGAGTTAAAAGACACAGTGTATGTATAACGATACTGTTCGTTTTAAAGTTAGGTATTTCTGAATACGGGTGTTAGATTTTAAGCAGAGTCAATATTTGACGGATAGAGATACGAAAATGCATCTTTTTAAATAACAACACTACCTACACATTGGTACAAAACACTGATTTAATAATCTAGTCATAAGTTTCTAAAATTATTGAAGATTTCTCTCTCTTTTTATTTACAGTTCCGATCATTCATGACATGACATATTTTGAACACAATTTGGTCACAAAAATTGCTCCAGAAGTCACCACTTACATAATTTATTTACAAACGATTGACATATAATTTGTAAATCTATTTTTGTGTACCTGTAGCAAATGAAGTCAACAGTGAAGACAAAAACAAAAATGCTTCAACAAAAATAGTGTCTATTTAATTTAATTTAAGATTCAATACTTTTATGAACAGCCACAGTAAATGCAACGTAGATGCGGCGGGTAGGCAGAAAACTCACTCAGTTGGATGAACCGTGGCGGAGGTTCTGTGCAGCTTGGAATGTGTTGTGCATTAACATGGCAACTGTCATCGGGCCTACTCCACCGGGCACCGGAGTTAGGGCGCCGGCAACTTTCTTGACTTCTGTTAAAATATTAAAAAAAGTATAAATAAAAGAATATCTTCTTTAGTTACAATTACAACTATCTGTTACTTTACAAGTGTTATCTAAATAGCTACATTATGTTTTAATATGGATGTGACACTACATTTACATGAGCTAAAACGATGTATGGTCTGAACTTCGTTCTTAAAAATTAAAATAAAAACCACCGGTATATCCATACTACGACATTCATGTCTTAAGTCTACAAAATATTATCTCTGCTTGTTTTGATCAATACTTTTCATTAAAAGTAACCAAACCTAGGCTTTGAACTAAAAATACAGATATTGACAAGTTTGATTGAATGCAATCCCTATAATTTCAATTTACATGAGGATTTAAGTTAATAAAAGTTAAAAAAAATAAAGCTTACCTTCATAATCAACATCCCCAACTAACTTTGTCTTCCCTTGTGCATCAGTGATTCTTGTAATTCCAACATCAATGACCGTAGCACCGGGCTTCACCATGTCTGCTTTGATAAGGCTTGCTATTCCTGATATAAAAGTGCAATGATATAGAACAGATATTAATTGAAAGAATTTTTATAACAATAAAAATAAACGATTTGAGAGCAAACCATTTAACACTAAATTATTTTATACAACAATCTGTTTATTGGAGTTTGATGCAGAGTGGTATGGTTCTATGGTATATTATTATGCTTAGTTACCTGTAGCAGTAACAATGATATCTGCATTCCGGCAATATGTGTCCAGTTGCTCTTTAGGTGTGTATCGATGGCATATAGTCACAGTTGCATCCATTCCCAATCCGCTGTCATGCCGCTTGTCAGAATGTAGCATCATAGCTATTGGCATGCCAACGTTCTTGGATCTCCCAACAACCACAGCATTACGACCTTTGGTTTCAATATCAAACCTAAAATAATAATAAATATTTGACAACATCACATACATTGCTCCGATTCCAAAGTAAGTAGCTAAAGCACTTGTGTTATGGAAATCGGAGACAATGGTGGTATCACACACACCCAGACCGGAGCCAATATAGAAAAGTTCGTTTTCTAAATTGACCCAAATGGGGATGGAACCCGGGACCTCAGAAATAGCGACACCTTGAAAACCGGTGTACAAAGCCACTCGACCAAGGAGGTCGTCAAATAATTAATGAACTTGAGTATTTAAGATGATAACATCAATAAATAAAAAAAATACACTTGTTTTTCTATCTTTGGAGTTTAAAATCAACAAAAAATTACAGTTGTTTTTTTTCTATCTTTGGGGTTTAAAATTAAATAAAACTTTTAATTTTAGAGAATTCAGCAAGAATTATTATGAACCAAAGTGGATTCTATGGTTCTATTAAAATAGTTGTAAACAAAAAATATTTTTTAATAAAAATCAATTAACATTAATTAGAATTAAATGGAGAACCTACCTTTTGAGCATTTCAATAACAGCCAGAGCAGTTGCAGGCACAATAGTTGGCATATCCAGGCAAAGTTGCCCAGCATTAATTATGTGGAATCCATCAACATCTTTTTTAGGGGCCACTGCGTTGCACACTTTTCTCTCGTCCATTGAGTCTGGTACAGGCAATTGAACTAGTATACCATCCACATTTTCATCAGCATTCAACTGTTTGATGGCCGCAATCAACTCTTCTTCAGTGAAAGTCTCTGCATACTTGAGGGTTTCCGCATCAATGCCAACATATCTGGCAGCTTCTACCTTGTTCTTAACATAAGTGTGACTTGCCGGATCTTCTCCAACAATGATGCACTTTAGTGACGGTGCCCGGTTGCCAAGACTAACCCAGTCCTGTATTTTTTTCTTCAATTCGTCTTTGATGTCTTTGGCGAGAGATTTTCCATCTAGGACTTGGGCCATTATGCTGTTTGACAAAACAAATAAGAAATTGAGTAGGCAAGATTATATAAAGCCTTATGTGAACAAGAAATTGTTAAAATCTGCTACATGACACAAAACTCCAAATATTATTATAGTTAATTTGTTACAATAGCATCAAATAAATTATTTGAAAACAAAAATAATTGCTACAATAAAAAAAGGATATGTAAAATGTTACGACAAATAATCACACTCAACAGTTAAAGTTTAAAAACATTCTAAATAAAATATGGGGATGAGTTGAAACTAAATAAACAAAAAAGAAAAATAAATAAAACCAGCCCCTAAACATAAAATTAGGGGCAAATAACCCAAAGCCACAAAAAGCAAACAACTACTTTTTTTAAACTAATTTACCTGGCCGAGCCCAAAGAATCAAAGTATGTGTGGCTTCTCATCGTGGATTTCAGTAATGAACTGATCAAATTGTAGTACAAGATTTGCCTCATCACCTACTGTTGACGTACATAAGTCATTAGGTCACAACAGATAAACAACATATTTTTATGTTGATAACGCAGAATACGATTAGAAACTATATAGACTAGAAATATTCGCTTAAAGTCAGATTTAACAGAGTACTATTGAGATGAGGTTCAAATTATATCAAAAGTGCAATAAATTGGAGTGCAATCTGCTTTAAACTACTTTTGTGACATTTGACATGTAGTTGTCCCAGTTACTTTGTTTAAAAGCAGCTAGTGATTACTTGCTCAGTGAAAAGAAGCAGTTTAATGACACACTATCATCTAGGGCTGCCAGAAGCCTTGAAGGAATTGAAGACAGCAAATATAACTGAGTGGATATAAATATAGATTTACCCTTTCAATACAATAAGCCAAACCAGCAAATAACAATGACCTATAGATTCAATTTTGATAACAGATCTGTCATCTGATTGAATGATAACTTAACACTACTGTTAACAAAATAAAATATTATTCTCGAGGTTTGCTAAGCTATAAATAAAAGGCTAGAAAACACTTTCTTTTTATAAGAATCGATAACACCGTAAAACTGCAATAATACTGTAGGTACCTAATGATTAGTTATGAAACTCTTAATAGTAAAAAGTACACTGAACAGAGGGAATGCTGTCTTTTCAGTGCATAATATAGACATTGTTACCTGATGTTAATCACTTATTGTTGTGCTTCAGAAGCTAAGCAATTGAAGCTGTTGATAAAACAAGGTAAGTAACAAGTCGGTTAAGAACCATAATATCCTTTAATTCATCAAACAGCTAACGTGGTTAAAGATGATAAAGATCATAGGAACCTTGAGTCATATTAGCATTAATTTTAAATTGTGTTTTGTCCATTGCGTCATACAATACAACGCACTTTATATTATACAAATGATATTTGGTTATAAAAACAAAGTATTTCTGCAGAAAATCGTGTAGGATTGTGACAATGACGTCAGATGTTTTATAGACCCATTGAAAATTAGGAAACGTGTACATGTATAATTTAAAGGAAGAAAATTATTTATAAATATCGGACATAGTTACTTGAGGTTAAATTAGTACAAAAGTTTGACAAACCTTCTTTGATAAAATCAACACTTGTAACAAAGCAAAGTAATGTTAATTTATACACAGTACATAAACTGAGGTTTTAAAAAGGTGTTCTTGATAATAGTTAGTTGTACGCTCAATAAAATAAAACTTTTGTCGACTCGTGGACTCGTGCGTGGACCATAGTAGAGTTGTGCAAACCAGTGTTGCCAGTAGAGATTAGAGTGGAGTGGAGACTGGAGTCACTGGAGGGAGATTGAGAACGCCAGGATGTCTAACTGAAACTAAGAGCAAACTTACATACGACTTCTGTAAAACTTTTCTGTACCAGCGGAGCTGGTGGCATAGTGGCGGCGGCGGTGTCCCCAAAATGCAGCTTTCCTTAAAGCTTCAATGTCTATAGGGGTGGCATAAGGGAAAAATGCAGCTTTCCTTAAAGCTCCAATGTCTATAGAGGTGGCATAAGGAGTCAAAATTAGGCACAAGTTCGATAACAGCTAAAATTATGGCTATGACCGCATTTAAAACCTAAGGTATTTTTGTGACACCTTATGGCACCATTAACTGCATAATAGTTAAATTTGTAACTTTTTTGCCACTTTTACTCGCAAAATGGTTTCGCATAGCATTTCAGACCACCATTGACTGCATTGTAGTGATAATTGCATATTTATTGGCACTGTTAGTTGCATTACGGGCCCGGGTGGCATACTTTACTACCCTGTGCTGCATAGGATAGTAAATTGTGACTAATTAACTTCTTACGGTTTCTGTTAAGCCTGTGAGGTAAAATTAGCTCCTAAGCTCGTAGTATTCCTTTTTGTGGAACTACTATGGAGTCTGCAGTGCTTCATGATAGAAAATAATAGCTTTTCAAGAAAATGGAGAACGTTGTACACCTGGCCAAACTTATTGTTTTCTGGCTTTTTAAATAATATTTCGCGTATATTATTATTAAATAATAATGGCGAAAAAAACATCAAAGAAAAGTGGCTGTTGTAGGCGCAAAGTTATAAAATAAAATAATAAGATATTTAGAAGGAAATTGAAGCTTTATATCACATCAAATTCACAATCTAGGTTATAATATCCACTTTCTTAGACATTGTATGGAGGTAGAAGTTCTAGAACAAAGAATTTAGCAGCTTAATTAGATCTAGGAGTTCCTGAACCGTGATTTTTGTCACCCATTTCTGCAAAAGGGGGCTACAGTAGCGAAAACTAAAAACAAAGGCTGCAATAATATTGACGCCATTTTCTGAGACAATTATTTCATTTGTTGTTCATATATTTCTCTTTTTAAACACACAGGTCACATGGCACAGTTTAGTATGATCGCAAACAATATGTTATCGTTAATTATCCATAAATAAATATAATTCAGTGTAATACTTATCAAAATTACGATTTTTTTTGACCCGCTGTTATAAATTCATTATATTTTCGTAAAATCTTCAATAAATTGAGGGCCCATTAGTTTTATTCCAAAAACACCATACACGTTTCACAGTAAATTAAATTTGCCGATGTTTATCACCGAACAAGCCGCGTAGCGTAACTCAAATCGAATATTTACACTGCAATTCCACCATTTTATTATTTCACGACACACTGCCTAGCCATTATTATATGAAAACATCTCACATGTAATAGAAATTAAATACTTATAAAACCACCAAGCTTCCCAAAAAAAGTCGCAATTTGCACTCAAAGCTGTAATTTACGCTTCGGAGTGAATGAAATAATCTGACGATCATTCATTCAATTAGTGCCAGTAGGGTGCTTAAGGAGTGAAAATGGCGGTTGTAAGAAATTAAATGCACTATTATGACACTCTACTGGATCTATTTAAATAGGTTCTAATTTCGCCCCTTTAGATCTAAAGCAGCTGCAAAAGGGTTGCATAGCGCGTTATGCAGCTGACTCTTGCAGCTTATAACTGTAATTATATACGCTATATAGGTCTTAAGCAGACGTTTTGTGCTAGTTGGGTCGTTAGTGGTGGTGGGTGTAGCAGTACCGTTCAGGGGTTTTCAACCTTTTTCCTATGCGCCTCCCCAATTTTATAGAATAATAAATACCTACTTACATAAAACCAGCATTCATAGTTAAAAGAAAATGTAAAAACTATTAATGACCGAAAGATTTCGTCATCATCACATTCATCATTCATCACAGAGTGCGTCATACATACCTACCATACTTTAAATATGTTTTTATTTTTTTAGATAGATATGGTACATATACCGTAGATACGGTACATATGAAAATTTGTAAGCCTTGGGTGTTGGGTTGTAGTTTACAAATTACAGACCAAAACAAAGCTTTTACTACTAGTAATAACGAATGAAATCGACCGCGCGCTTATGACAGCATAATGCTATCATCAAGTGGGTAAACCTCATATAGGTACTGTCACTGGATCTTCACTAAAAGGAACAAAAAGAACGCACGAAAGATGGGAACGAAAAGGGAAAGCGTCGCTGACCGTAAAATATGTTCATAAAGGAAGAATCTAGCAACACTGAAACTTAGCTTTTTGACATGACATAAAAATGACGTTTGACGTTTTTGACTTATTTATTACTGTCAAAATCACACATGGCGTGGGCGCATGCTCAGATCTGGGGCTCTATCAGCTAAAAACATTGAAGTTCATGTTAACTGTGTTTTGACAGATGTATGTGATACATTGCTACTTCGTCTTGGCACAAATAACAACTTAACAAAGAAAAATAGCAATGTATCACATACATCTGTCAAAACACAGTTAACATGAACTTCAATGTTTTTAGCTGATACCGCCGCTGGGGCTCTATCAGCTAAAAACATTGAAGTTCATGCTAACTGTGTTTTGACAGATGTATGTAATACATTGCTACTTCGTTTTGGCACAAACAAAAACTTACCAAAGAAAAGTAGCAATGTATCACATACATCTGTCAAAACACAGTTAACATGAACTTCAATGTTTTTAGCTGATACCGCCGCAGTTATTCTTCAAAGGGCGCATGCGTGGTTTTGCGTTTTGTTATTACACTGTTTTGTATTCTGTGACTACTGTGTTAGTACAGTAGTGATGAGTAGTGGAGGTACCAGTACTTACTGCAGTTGCCGTTTTTCGTTCGTAAAGAAAACCAAGAAAAAACACATTATTTCCACAGAGGCAAATTAAAAACAGAACAAAAGTTATAAGTGAGATTTTTTGCTTACAAGCGGAATAAAAAAAATGAAAATATGTTTTAGGTACTCTGCAAAAACTATTTTCCATAATGTACTTAAGTACAGTTAGCAACAGGTTAACTACGAAAAAAACGACAAGACGTGGGTTTTTTTACTTTTACGGCATTATAGGATCCAATTTGAATCATTAAAAGAGTTGTAAATTGCGTGAGCGGATACATACGCGATTTGTTCAGAAACTTGTTTGGTTTAAGGTGCTTAGGGTGTGAACATACTAAAAGTCCTCTCGTCTAGGAGGTGAGCCGGAGTAGGGGGAATGGTTTTAAGGTCTTACCGAATGAAAGCTTATGAAATTCTCTTCTACTTTTATTCTATACACTTTTTCCAATTGTACAAATCAAGATGTACTCGGTGATACTTATATTGATTATTGCATAGAAACACATCAACTTGCGATAAAAATAATATATTGGTAATTAAAAACTTATAAACATGTATTAAATTCTAGTGTCTAAATCGGTGTGCAGAGAGCGTCACTTAACAAAAGACGATCGTAATTATTAGAATAATAAAAGTTGTTTTCGCGGAGGTTGCATACCTTGCTGGTATACAACCTGTGTTGGTTTGATTCTAGACACCAATTTTCTTAATAGTTTCCGAGCTCAACGCTCAGATCCAAGGAGTTGGTCTACACATCGGCTTCAAGTCATAGTTTATGAAGAAATCGCGTATGAATCCGCTCACGCACTCTACACCCCCTTTTGAGCCATTCGTTGAGTGGACTAATATTGATATTTAAGTTTCCGTGAAAACATGTATAGGTAAGTATCTCCTACCTACCTACCTATTATTTTTTATGATTAAATCACAGGATACTAAATTTTAAACAGCTCTATTTTCATAAAGTGCGATAGCCGATAGCTCATATTATTGCAAATCACATGATTAGTTGTTTGTTTGTAACTTGGACCAATTAAGATAATATCAGTCACGCCTTTTCATTGCTACAATGCGTGGAACTGGCAGACGTAAGTGGGTGCGGTCGTGACGCGGAGGTTACTTTGATAATGAGGCCCGACAGAACAGAATTAAATTAGGTACAGTTTAATTGAAGATACGCAATAATAACAGCTTATTACAAGACGTCATTAAAGGGGAATACACACGTGCAGCTGCTTTGCTCGTTTATGCAAGTGTCAAAATCCATTGTCTCTTGACAGTTAAACGTGATTAATCGCTATATCATGGCAAGGAGACGATACTACTAATACACGAACTTAAGCATGCACGCAAACGAGCGTAAAAAATGGTTTGGTTTCCATCCTCCGATTTCCTCGATTTCTATTACCTTTAAGTACTTAGGTAGGTAAGTACCGTAGGTACCCACTTTTTTCTGTCAATTTATAATTACTGGGCAATGGTAGGTACTCGTACCTATTTTTCTTTTGTGGCATGGCCGTTAGCGGTAGAAGGTACTTAGTTTAGTTAGTAAAAATAGGATACTTTTTTCAACAATTTTATTCTGTATCATGCGAATATATCGCGGGTGGAAGATATTCTAAAAAAATAAGTTATTATAAATAAAATGTGTACAATGCCTTATAAAATTACATGGAACCGCAATATTATACTACTACTAGGTACCTACTCTGAGCTCTTGACCTTTGGATACGATGCTACTTGTAGTTTATGTATTATGTGACGATACGTAAGTACATAGGTAATTGTTGTAAGTAAATATTCCTAATAAGCATAAGTTGTTACTTAGTAACTGTTATCAGATTTAAAAATTATAAAATAGTACCTACTCTAGGTACTATTATATAATTTCTGTGTAAATAGTAAGTTCGTATACCTACCTACAAACAAAAAACACAAGCGAAGTACTTAACTGTTGATAATAAGTTTTTATGGCCATTCTACAGTAGAATTCTTCTAGTAGAATGTATACTAATTAACGCTAAGTAGTAGAATAAAAATCAAAATTAAAAATTTTGAAAAAACCCACGCCGGATGTAAAAACGTCATAAATAAAAAAAGCAAAATTCATAAGTTTTAAAAATCCCACGAGGGTTAAAATAGCTATTCTTAATTGAATTAAAAAGTTTAAAATAAAAATTACATGGAACCGCAATATTATACTACTACTAGGTACCTACTCTGAGCTCTTGACCTTTGGATACGATGCTACTTGTAGTTTATGTATTATGTGACGATACGTAAGTACATAGGTAATTGTTGTAAGTAAATATTCCTAATAAGCATAAGTTGTTACTTAGTAACTGTTATCAGATTTAAAAATTATAAAATAGTACCTACTCTAGGTACTATTATATAATTTCTGTGTAAATAGTAAGTTCGTATACCTACAAACAAAAAACACAAGCGAAGTACTTAACTGTTGATAATAAGTTTTTATGGCCATTCTACAGTAGAATTCTTCTAGTAGAATGTATACTAATTAACGCTAAGTAGTAGAATAAAAATCAAAATTAAAAATTTTGAAAAAACCCACGCCGGATGTAAAAACGTCATAAATAAAAAAAGCAAAATTCATAAGTTTTAAAAATCCCACGAGGGTTAAAATAGCTATTCTTAATTGAATTAAAAAGTTTAAAATAAAAAGTAAATAAAAAATAAAATATAACAACCATAACGGTTAGAAAAAAAAGAGTTAAATAATTTTTACAAAAATCCCCCGACTAAAGTGATGTAGGTACTATACCTACTTAATTTAATCACCTATTCATAAATTACAAACGCAAGAAAAATCCGTCGGGGGCTGCCATTGCCACCTCTCTGTTCTAATCACAACTGCAAAAAATTTGTTCATTTCGGGGTAGGCAATGGCAGCCCCGACGGATTTTTCTTGCATTTGTAATTTATGAATAGGTGAATAAATTAAGTATAGTAGGTACCTACATCTTTTTTTATTTATGACGTTTTTACATGCGGCGTGGGTTTTTTCAAAATTTTTAATTTTGATTTTTTATTTTAATCTTTTTGGAGAGAACTTCATCAGAGAATACATTTTTGCCGACATCATGCTAATACATATAATTAAATATCAAAAGCAGTGCTCCCTAGCGTCTAAACACCGTAACATCTGTCTAAGAATCATCGCCATTAACCTACAAAGCCATTATAGAAAACCGCATCTTAATAATTAGTCGAACCGTTCTGGAGAAGATAAATGGGAAAATTATTACTTCAGCGCCATATCATACCATACACATATCTAAGAACCATCACCGATAACCTACACACCCATTACAGAAAACACAGTAGTTTTTGAAAACTTTTCAAGTGCGACTTATTTGGTTGCTGCAGCGCCCCCTGATGGTCTACCACCATGAAACATGTCTAAGAACCTGCTCTGAAACGAAACCTTTTGAATGCAAAAAACCGCATTGAAATCGGCCTAGTAGTTTCCGAGGAAAATGGTAACAGACAAACATACAAACAAACACACAACCTCTAACCCCAAACGCATATACCGCCTCCGTTCCGTTCCCGTCGTGGGTAAAAATGACAATGAATGGGATAAATATAAGCTTATTTACTTAGTTATAATATTATGCCAATCCCACCCATACATTTTTTTTAATAAAGCCTGGCTGGGCAATTTTACACAGCGCCATCTAGCCCCAAACTAATCAAAGCTTGTAACTTATTCTATTTCTACTAGCGTTAATTTTAGTAGAATGGCCTCTGTTACCAGCTGTTACCAGTATCTGGTTCTCAGATAGCCTAACTGCGGAATGGTGGCTTTGTCCGGGAAATACCACCTAAAATAATTGTAGGTACACACGCCAGCACGTCAGGTTATACACTTAAACTGCGAAAACAGCTTTCATTACGTAGGGCGTAAAGGCGGTCTCAGGGTCAACATGTATAGTCTGAGGTGCCGTCGTGTATACTTACCTGTAGATACTAATACCTACATGTGTACTTACAGCAATAAGTAAGTCAAAAGGATAGCATTTATGTGTCAAAGACAAATAAATAAATAAATGCTTGGATAATTTCACACAGCCCCATCTAGCCCCAAACTAAACAAAGTTTGTAATATGGGTATTAGACAACAACTGATATACTACTTGACCCGTCACAGAAATTAAAATTCATCATTTCAATTTCTGCCCGGCCAGGAATCGAACCCGGGACCTCTTGCGTGGTAGACCGGCGTGTTGACCACTGCACCACTCAGGTCGTCAAATTATAAATATTTAGGTCGCAAATATAATTATTTATAAGTAATTTGAAGTAAAAATGGCTGATGGTCAATTGAAGTAACGGCAAAAGAAAAACCTTGCTGCCTGGTGGGGCGGTGGAAATGCATAACGTTATGTAAACCACAGATTCTGATAATATTATTATAATAGGCACTATTATCCCAAACTAAAATAATTCAAGCAAAAAGAGTCACGTCTTGTCTTCTTTGTTCCCAAAAAAATCACTCACAAAATCTGATATTTATTTAAATACTTTACTTATGTCAATTAACGATGAATTCTTTATACTTAACTGTATGATTGCATCCTATTGCTTTCATAAAAGTAACTGTTTTAAGTTGACGAAGCAAATCATCACATTTTCCTTATCAAAAATGCTCAAAATAATTACTAATATCATTATCTTTTTACCGCTATTAAAACAAAGCACTGCCATTCAACCGCGCCAAAACTTTGAAACAGTCAAATTTAATTACATTTTTTGCTCGTTTTGTGGTGGGAAACTTCAATCTTGCAAGTTTTGCCGGAGCCTGCAGAGTTTTTGACGAATAAAGTAACTTTCTCAGCTCAGCTGGCTAATATTCAATTAAAACTTTTTAATTTCTCCGTACCGCTGGCAATATTTTGTGTTTACGGCGGGGGACGCGGTCTCAAAATAAACAATTTCGAGATTCGACTGCATTGATATTTGAAATGGCTTATGGCATGGCCAAATACTCAAACGTCACTCAACTTTGAGAGGCTTTCAAACATCGTCCTGGCGCATTAAATGTCAAAGATACGACAAAGAGAGCATGATGTTTGAGCGCCCGTTAGTTAAAATATGCCAAAATATTCCCTCCGTAAACTTAATTCACTTGGGTTAATTCACCTAGGTGAATTAAACCCACTTTCAGTAAACTTTAACCACCTACACTGGTCACAAAACAAAAGTTTGTTGTTGATCCATTTAACCCGGCGGCAATGAGGCTGGGTCTGTGTGACCCAGTCCGTTTTAATTTTGAAATATTTAAATGAAATAAAAAAATATATACAATACTAAAAAAAAAAAAAATGGAAATAATTGTACAATGCCGTGAAGCTCAGTAGCGGGAGGTAAGTAAGGATCATTCCTCCTCATTGAATTCGAAGGTACACCACGTTGTACGAGAAAGACTGCGTCACTTAGAGAGACCTGAGTGGTGAAATAATTCGTGGTCTCTGCAACCCCGTCGTTTCCTTCCAACCCCATTACCCACTTCCGTAACGTAACAATATGTTTTTATAAAAAAATCCTCCTCTTAAATGATTTATTCGAGCTACTAAACAACTTCATATCAACTCCCTGAGCGAAGCCGGGCACCACAGCTAGTAATTTATTATCTTGTTAGGTTTAAATTAATTTTTAACGTTTTTTTTATTCTGTCAAAGAATCTCTAGGGATTTTCGTGAGTTCGCACGGACACAGTCGCGGAAAAGAGTTAGTGTAAGCTATATTTGGAATGTGCGTACTGTAGTGTGCCTAACGATAAAATAAAATGATGTAATTAGTCTCGAACAAAGTTTAAGAAGGCAGAGTGTATGTCCACAGATTAAAT
Source organism: Catoptria pinella (assembly GCA_963556745.1). NCBI lineage: Eukaryota > Metazoa > Arthropoda > Insecta > Lepidoptera > Crambidae > Catoptria > Catoptria pinella. The sequence continues at coordinate 7,264,945 of OY750774.1, read as the reverse complement.
CACAATGACCCTGGTTTTTATCAACTATTACGCACGTTTTGCTTTGCAGGAGGTACGATAACCTGGGCTGGATGATAACCTTTACTTAAGAGTCTGGCGAACAGTGGGCTTCCCATTAAAACGTAATATCAAAAGTATTTGCAATTTGAGCTTATTTTACTCTTCTTGTGATGTTATTCGTATTAAGACAGTATTTCTCTAGGGTTCTATTAAAAAAAAATCCAAAATACTTACTCAATTCAAAATACATTTTTTCACACAAAACTGTAAACCGCATTAATTTTTATTTGGTTTGGTATTTTGGATTTTTTATTTCATAGAAGCCAATACAAATACTGTATTAATCCGAATAACATCACAAGAAGAGTTAATTATGCTCAAATTGCAAATCATTATGGTATTACGTTTGTATGGGAAGCTCACTGTTCGCTGGACATTTAAGTAGTTGGTGTCACGATTTCATTACTCTTGTATGAAATCCATATTCCCATTTAATAAATCATGCGAAAGTAGGTACCTTTTCTTTTTTTTAAAGTAGGTACCTAGTGAGTAGGTGACTCTGTCTTTTTAGGGTTCCGTACCAAAATGGTAAAAAAGAACCCGTCTGTAAAAATCAGTCTGTCTGTCAGCTGAGGGTTACACGCCAGCATGTCGGTTCTGGTATTTCGCCGGCCGCTGCTTGCACTTTCTCAAAAAATTTTTTTAGGCCGCATAGTTTTCGACGTTTGATGAAAAAGTAAAAAAATACCGTCCCATCTCCGAAGTTTACATAGAGAAAAATCTGAAATTATTTTATGTGATAGAAGTTTATGTAAAGATTACAGGAAAAATAAAACGATACCTCCTAAAATAGTCAACTTTTTCAGAATGATGGTACGGAACCCTAGGTGCGCGAGTCCGACTCGCTCTATACCGTTTTTTTATTAAATGTTAGTTAAGTTTTCATGCCGACACCTGAACTACTTATAGGTAATTTTGATGAATTATGGTAGGGATAGATTTAAGGCTTGGAGAAGATCATAAGCTACATGAAAAGAAAGTACCTACATTTTGACGACTTGAGTGGTGCAGTGGTCTACCAGGCAAGGTCCTGAGTTCGATTCCCAGCCGGGCAGAAATTGAAATGGTGAATTTTAATTTCTGTGACGGGTCTGGGTGTTACTATGTTTAATATGTATATATTTAAAAATATGTGGAATCGTCCAAAAAGCATTTATCATTATCATTATCATTTTGACAAAGTCGCGGGTAAAAGTTAGTACCTACTTTAGAAGCAAGGTGTCGCCGTCCCTTAGGTCCCGGTCTCCTAGATTTCCGGCTGGGTCAATTTAGAAAAAGAACTTTCTATATTGGGTTAGGGCTGGGTGTTTGTAGTTCCACCGTTGTCTCTGATTTCCACAACATAAGTGCTTTTGCTACTTACTTTGAAATCTGAGCAATGTTTGTGATGTTGTCTAATATTGATTTATTTATTACTTATAAATCGGTCAGTTTTGTTGTTTATTTCCTGTTTATTTCAAAGTCCCACATGTAATATCAGCCCACGCTAACATGAACATAATATAATAAGCCCTGTAATAAACCTATTACATGGTTCAATGGAGAATCTGACATATTTTTTAGTCAGTCTAGTTTATCATTTAAATAACTTCATTAATGCCTTAAGATAAACGCTTATCTGTTACGTTTATGCTACTTTCATAATATCTTTCCACCTTTATCCGGAAATCTTTCGTACTCTATATGTACTCAATAATAAAATGGCCAATATAAAGTAATTGGAAAATATTAAGTATCTACCAAGTAAGAAGGTAGTGTATCTAGTTCCCAGCACTGATCATACTTGAACGATTATTACGGTCACGCGATTTGATTAGGCTGTGGGTTCATAAGAATGTTTAAAAGATATTGAAGAATAGATGATGATATTTTTTAGTAATTTAGTATAAAAAATCTTAATCCACATAAAAAGCAGCGGGGCTACTCTAAACATCTTACTAATAAAGATTGTATAGCAGATGTATAGTTATACAGTGTTTTGTCCCTTTTTTTTAAATGTCAAACTCAAATAGTTTGACAGAGAGTAACCATTGTGTAACTATTCATCTGCTATACAATCTTTATTAGTAAGGGGGTAAGTATACATAGGATTAATCACACATAATAGTCTTATCAAAAAGGTATTCACAATATTATACTATAAGTTATGTTCAAGTTATGGGATGTTTGGTCATCGGACTATAACATACCTGTCCCTTTTTTACTTGAGTCACAGAATTCTGACGACCTCCGTGGTCGAGTGGCTTTGTGCACCGGTTTTCAAGGTGTCGCCATCTCTGAGGTCCCGGGTTCGATCCCCGGTTGGGACAATTTAGAAAACGAACTTTTCTATACTGGCTCAGGTCTGGGTGTTTGTGATACCACCGTTGTCTCCGATTTCCATAACACAAGTGCTACTTACTTTGGAATCGGAGCAATGTATGTGATGTTGTCAAATATTTATTTATTTATTTATTATTTACAATAATACTTAGTGCAAGCTTGAGTGAAGTGAGGCTAAGAGTGAGGCATATGAGGCCACAGCTTTACGGTTACGTATTACAATCTTTAAAGTTGAAAGCCTTAAGGTCATAAAACCTATGGTCGAAAGACTTAATTTGAAAACACCTAATCGTCGTGAAACCTAACCATTGTTAGAACTATGTCTAAATAACTTCACGATAGTATAGCACTTCAATTGAGGCTTCAATAATAACAGAAGTTGAGGGTTACACGCCAACAGGTCAGTTCTGGTCGCAATGGAACTTAAACTCCTGCTCGCTCGCTACTCGCTCTCGTCGTCGCACCTAATAGTCTGTGGCATAATTTATTACTATAAGCTTCTTAGTCATAATTTGATTGGCACTATGAAAACTTTTGATGGACTAATTATGTTAGTTAGTTGTTTTACTTTGGTAAACAGACTATTAAGTGCGACGACAAGCGAGCGAGGAGGTTACGTTCCATTACGACCAACAACGCACGAGCCCAGCGAGCGAAGCGAGCGTGCCACGGCAGCGGCCGGCGAAATGCCAGAACCGACCTGCTGGCGTGTAACCCTCAACGTATGTTATCATTAAAGCAATCATGAACTACAGCAAAATACTTCCTTATAATAACTTAGAAAAAACGCCCGTTTTGAAATTAGAAATTTTAATTTAATAGATGTATTATCTTAGGTGAATTGACTTTAGGTAAACCACCCATTATGTATTTCAACTATTACCTATATATTATGAATTTAGGTATTTTGTGTATTAGGTGGTTTTCAAATTAGGTCTTTCGTCCTTATAATAGGCGTTATGACCTTAGGGCATTCAACTTTAGAGATTGTAATATGTAACCAGCTTTACATAAGGTTGCGTGTTAAGGCTGGGTGCACTATCGCCATTGGAAAAGGGGTGAAAATGATGGAAAGTTATTGCCGATTTACGTTATCTATCAACGTTATCGAGCTGAGGAAGTTGTACCTGTCAATACATGCCTGTTTAGCTTTCATGCCGTAGCTGAATATACAGGGTGCCATCGAAGTGATTGGCAATTTTTTAAACTAAGAATCTAACTGCGATATTGATAACTTTAGACAAAAAATATTTCAAATCATAGTGATCAAATTCAAGGTGAAATAAACAAAAATATGACGCTAAAAACATAAAAGCAACGAATTTTTTATTTTACTATTAATTTCATTTCATGGTACTTATGACCATTTGTATTTTTTTTATGTTCATATCACCTTGAATTTTGATACAAATGTTTGTCCTAATGTTATCAATATCGCAGTTAGATTTTGGCTTTTACCAGTCTGTATATTTGTAACTATGCTACCTAGCTTGATAACAGTCAAGACAAATAATTATATAGGTAAGTACCTTTATGCCAACGAATGTATAGCACAAAGTATACAGCGTGAAATTTTAATCATTTTGTTCCCGCAGTGGGGTGGTTCCATTCATGATTACAAGCAACTTTTACTATCGGGCCAACTCTGATATCGCGAAATAAAAATCAACTGTTCTGTACATTAAGGTCGAGTAGATATTGCGATTTTGTATGGAACAGCAGATTTTGATTTAAATTTCAGCATGTAATAGGTACTTATTTAAAATATATTTTCCGTTTACTAAAGTTGTGCAAGAAATAGCCGGGAGTATTAACAAAACCACTCACAATTTGTTCTTTATTACATGCACCGGCGGTGTGTGGAATAATTTTCAAGGGAATTTAAGCTTTATATATTTTTTATTTTGTAGTAGCGACCAAAATGGCGTGCTATATTTCGTTGTGGGCAGCGCTAAGCGGTTTTTAATGTCATCCGTTCACGAAGCAATAAACGTTCTTATATATCACACCACGGCGCGGCCGCAGAATGGAAAACATCGGTAGCGCAGCGGGAGGCCTAGTTTGTTTTAGTTTACCCATGAAAAAAACTCAGTAAAATAATAGGTATTGGCTACGAGGGTTAAATGTTGTAGCTATAGCTAGTCATTTCATAGGCAATTTAAGTGTTGTTTTGTGATTGCTCCTGGAATTCTATTTTTGAATTCGTGAATTATATGTAAACATACCTACAACAAAAAAATCAGTGTAATAAGCCTTTCAGCTTTTATTCTTCTTCGAGTTGATAAGCCGCTATTTCTTATTTTTTACATTCCATTAAATGATTATTATTTGGATAATTTAAAATGTCAATTTTATAGATACAATCAATTAAACTTGTTTCTAAACTATTAAACACCTCAAACAATAGCTACTTACTAAAGGTAAATTAAAATGGACAAAAAGTACTTTATAAATTCACTTTCTGAAATACTATTATTATTCATAACTTTGAACTTTATAATAAAGCTATAAATAATATGGGACTTCTCCCATATTAAAAGCAGAAATCTAAATATCAAATCCATGTTTCCATTTATCCATTTATGACCAATCCACTCCTATGCTACCGTACGCTTCAATCACTCTAGAGTCTCTATACATTCAACAGAAATCCATATCAAACTGACTAAGATACTGCCAGAGAACTAAAATTTATGGAAGTGTAATTGCAAGCAAATATTGCTTAAAAAAATGGCACCACGAGGCTAAAAATGACAACTCGCACAGTATTTAGTTGGGTCAGCCACGCGCCCGGTTACAGACGTTAGCGTTGTTTACAATAATTGCAGTTTGTATTGTAAAGAAAAGAGAGAAAGAGAGAGTTTATTAGAAAGGACGTCCTGTGTAGTCAAATGGAGTAAAAGAAGTAAAGAAGGCAGTAAAAAGATGCAGATATAACGTATCATATATTTTCGTTTAAGCATAGAAAATATCTATGAGTATACAAATTATGGTCGCTATTATGCAACCAATGTTCAGTCGCTTTGTGCTGCATAGTTAAATGCTAGACCCACTTAGTTGTCATTTTCGTGTGGTGCCATTTTTTGAGCGGAATGCTTGTTCCAGGATTTTAGTTCGCTGGATACTGCAGAGTCGAGAGTTCGAGACTTCACCTTCAGAACTGAATAATAGCTAAATAATTATTCAAAATACAAGAACATGGAGTTCTCAACTCCGAGCAAATATGGTATTCGACTTAATTTGTGTTGCTAAAGGCCTTATAACAAGCTTATGATGTCTTTTAGTTTTAATTATAGTGCTCATTAAGTATTCAAGCTAGGTGTAGTGAAATTTAGGAGAGTTAAAACTTATAATAGTGAAATTTCGAAGGAACGCGACACTATGGAAAGCAGGCTAAATTACGTTTTAACTACTTTGTAAAATATGTGGAAGCACAAGATGAACTAGCTAAGAATATACTGTATAGGTGAGGAGCTCGGTGGCGCAGTGGTTTAGCGCCTAGACCCTGCAATTGCGGAGGTTAAGCAACTTTCGCAAGGGTCGGTCATGGGATGGGTGACCAAAATTTATTATCTCGAGTTCCTCCGTGCTTCAGAAGGCATGTATAGCCGTGGGTTCCGGCTGCATTTGCAGTCGTTAACACCTACCAATCCACATTGGGCCTACGTGGTGGGTTATATGGCCTACCCTTCTTATCCACTCATAAGGAAGGCCTGGGCCCCAGCAGTGGGGATATTAAAAATGGCTGATGTCGACTGTATAGGTATTCAAAGTTTCCTACCATTATTTGAAATTTTGAGATTTAAGCATTCACAATGCTATTTTTATATAATACTAAATAATATACTAGAAAAAATAGGACTCGGTAGCTCAGCGGTCAGAGCATTGGACCGGATATCCAAAGGTCGCGGGTTCGATTCCCGTCCGAGAACATGATCTGGTGCGAGTAATATTTTTTCTAGTATATTATTTAGTATTTCCTACCATTGCTTACAGTTGTTTTCAACACTTGGCAAAAATTAGTCTATGCAGTTCTTTAGATGAACTGGGTTTAAATGTTAATGATTTTTAAATTTTTCATGATTTCTTTAGAAAGTCAGTCAGCATGTTGTCTGTTAGTTCTTAGCGATATTCACAAATGGTAATGAAAACAAACATATTCGGAATAAGGTGTTATTTTGTTTCATTGGCAATTTTTTCGAGCAAGCCTTATTCTGCTCCAAACTTGATCCAAAAGATGAGTCATTGAATAAATCTGAAAGTTTAGGAATAGAAATGACTGCCACATCGATCGTCTATCTATGCTAATGAAACTGCCTTTCTAGAAATTCGCAGACGCCATTGAAATAAAACAGCCAAAGTATTCTGACTGCAAAAAAAGTTATTCTGGTTGCAAAAGAGTATAGTTAACTGTTTTATTATTAAAAAAACGTATTTATGGTAAAATATTGAAAAAACTACACCTACATATTGAATTAATTTAAGTTTATTTTGTGTGGTATTTACACGAGTGACTAAAGCCGCACGACTTTTGCCGCACGGCGCAAATTGAGTGAGTGAATGGCAATTCGGCCTAGGCAGGACTGAACTTGCTTATCTGATCCAGTTGTCAAAAATGGAACTACGTTATTACATATTTTTTACCTAGGTTGAGCCATCAACTACATGGATGACAGCGACGTCATCACCGATGTGTCACCTGCGATTCAATTTTGCGACTTGCTAGGTGACTAAAATCGACCCATGTAAATATCCCATTACAGAAGATTTATTATTTTATTGATAAACTATTTACCATTGAGTGACACAGGTAGTAAATAAACGAGTTTTCCGTCGTAAGTATCGCTTTTTATTATTTATTTCGTACGCGTGGCATTAAACAATATAACATCGTGACTTGCAAGTATGTAAGTGCCCTTTACGTGTTCAATTAGATTGAAGTCCATCTTCGTACTGTCCTATCAATAATTCAGTAATGCGGCCCTTAGCTTTACCTTTGGAGAACTGTCTTATTTTTATAGTTGTCTGGTAGATAAGTACTATGATCGTAAAGCTTTTGTTTCTGCCACGTCATAAATAGTCGTATGAAACCACGGTACAGTGTTTTTTGATGTTCATTGTAAACGGTTAGCAAGTTGTATGACTGGCATAAAACTGGTTTCTTTAAATCATGGATGCACAGACTTATTAAGACTAGGGGCCACTCGGGCAAATTATGAACTGATGGTGGGCCACCAGAAGTATAGGTAATTAAAGACAATGAAAAATTGATAATAATGTATTCAAATTGAAAAAGAATTTATTAATTTGAAGCGTGGCACTGCATAGTGCTTACAATCTTTTTTATATTTGGCTCAAATTTACTTGTAGCAACACGTAAAACTGCTTCCAAACTTTCATTTGCAAGGCGGTTTCGATTTTTTGTTTTATTATTATTTAGGATTGAAAAGGTTTGTTCACATATATAGGTAGAACCAAATAAGCTTGCACATTTCAGAGCGTTTATGCGCAACTCTTTGTACGTATTTTTATCAATGCAGCGGTAAAAGTTCAGCAAGTCTCCTTCGTTGAATTTGTTGCGTAAATCTTGGTCGTTCTGAATGTCGATAATTTCTAACTGCATTAACTCTGGCGCATTTTCAACTGAAATCGTGAAAGGATTGCTAAATATGTCCAACAGAGGTTTCACTGTTTTAAACTCCGAAAATCTGTCTTGAAAAGATTGAATCAAAATATCTAGCTTTTTTACATAACTGAAATTAATAGCAGTTTTTTTGAATTTTTCAGCCATTTTCTTATAATTCGGAAAATGATTGTAATTTCCAGAATTCAATTGCGATCTGAAAAGTGTCAGCTTGCATTGAAAGGATGATACATGTGCGTAGAGCTGGGATATCAGTTGATTTTTGCCTTGAAGCCGTGTGTTCAAGACATTCAAATGATTTGTAATGTCAACTAAAAAAGCCAAATCACACAACCAATCAGGACTTTTAAGTTCCGGGACGTCCCTTTGCTTTTCCGCCAGAAAAATATCAATTTCTTCTATTAAATTTAAAAATCGTTCCAGTGTCAATCCACGACTTAGCCACCTTACTTCTGTATAATACAGTAAATCTCCATGTTCGCATTCAATGTCATCAAGGAATTGTTTGAATTGCCTGTGATTGAGTCCTCGTGATTTTATGAAATTCACAGTCGAAACTACCACTTTCATGACATTTTCAAATTCAATTTTTTTAGAACAGAGGGCTTCTTGGTGTATAATGCAGTGAAACTGCATGAGATCTTCAGCGTTTAAGTTTTTTTCTTGCAAATGCTTTTTCAACAAAGTAACTAGCCCAGAATTGACACCAATCATCGAAGGAGCACCGTCAGTCGAAACTCCCGATAATTTCGATAAGTCCAAATCAGTTTTTGAACACTCGTCCAAAAGTACATTGAGTATATCAACTCCTCTGGTTTGACCTTTCAATGAACACATTCCTAATAACTCTTCGAAGACTTCAAAATCTTGAGTAACACCTCGTATGAATATAAGAAGTTGAGCTGTGGAACTAATATCAGTGGATTCGTCGAGTGCTAATGAAAAAAAATCAATTATCTTAGTTTTTTCATTTAATTGTTCCGCAATATTATCTGACAAAGACATAATTCGTCTTTGGATGGTCATACGATTCAGTTGAATTTTCTCAAACTTTTTTGCTGCTTCTGGACACATTTTCTTAGCGGCAATTTCTATGCATTCTTTTACAAAATCCCCATCATTGAAGGGGCGACTCCGCTTTGCTATCATTCGAGAAATTTCATAACTAACTTCTGTAGCTGTTTCTGTATCTTGAATGGGTTTTGTAAACATAGCTTGTTGACCAATAAGCTCCCGTTTTAAAGACAAAACTTTTTGCTTTCTTAATTCGCCTGTAAACTTCGTAAAAGTAGGATGCTGCGTTTCATAGTGCCTTTTTACATTATATTCCTTTGCAATCGCAACAGAATTCTTGCAAATTAAACAAACGACTTTGTTATGCGACCATACAAAAAAGTATTTCTCAGTCCAAATTTCTTGAAACTGCCGATTTTCATCTTTAACCTTACGTTTTTTACTAGTTCCTGGCATGTCCATGTTGCGTTTTAATCCTGACTAGGATTACCACAGCACCTAAAACCAATTACAGTTCCTAATTAATTACCAAAAATAATTGATAAAATATGTAGATAAAATTAATAACAGTTTTACTTACGATTTCACAACACAATTATACACGGCACTTGACGGGAAATCTACGTTGAATGTGGATCAAAATATATTATAATTATGACACCGGCTAGTCGAGTTAAAATCTACACTAGAACTAACGACACTTTACTCAAATTAAAACCGAACTGTCGGTCGCTGCGGTTAGCGTGGCTTTTATACCACGCGCATAGAGTCGAAAACTGTCTGGAGAAATCTCGAAACCGACTCTGGAAGCTTCGTGTATCTACCTACGCGAGCTATCGGGAATTTGGGACTATTGCTATCTCGCTCGCTCGAACAGTATAACGCGGCGCGCTTCCTCAAGAAAACGAATTTAACCGAGATCAGCACGAACATTACCGACCGCTGTTACCGACGCATGCACGGCGCACCGATAAGATTGATAGAGCGCGCGCGCGAGATTCAAATTACTTTTCGAACATTTGTTATTGGTTTTATTCTGGAATAGAACTCAATATTTTCGAATGTACGAGAGTATTATTTTTGCTGTCGGCGGGCCACCAGTATTCGACCGGCGGGCCGCATGCGGCCCGCGGGCCGTAGTCTGTGCATCCCTGCTTTAAATAATATAATTGTGTATGAGGAATGAAACAGGAAATAGGTAAGAAAGTAGTCTATACATACAGTGGCGGTTACATAATTAAAGACACCAGTCGATTTTCATACAAACGAGGTAATTTTGAAGCCTTGGTTCTCCGCCAAGGATTGACCTAACTTTGATCTGATGATGGCTATCCAGAGAGTGAATGGAGAAGATTCAGATCGCTATACACTGATCTGATCAGCATTATAAGAGATATTCTTTTAAATTAAACCATAATTCGTGCTATTCGAAAACTGTGAACAATAGCGGTAGGTTCATTTAGTATTTTTTACCAAGTTATAAAAACAACAAAAAAATTGTTTAACTGGTTTCACAATAATGTATTTTCATTTGTTTTATAGGTATACAAAATTAAAATAATGTAGTCAGTTCGGTATTTTTTGAAAAGCCTCTTAATTAATATTCGGGTACCCTACCCATGTGATTCACGTACCCATCTATATGATACGCGTTCCCATATCATACGCGTTAAAACACACATCTGGGAAGAAATCCATTAAAAAACGAATAAATTATCCTGCATAATTAAATATGCGCATTCAATAAATCTATTCAGCCGGCAAAGTATTCAGAAAACTGAGTAAATCTGCGAGCTTAATATTTAACATCGCACAATAATGAAATGTGGAACATGTTTTATATATTAAAAAAATGCTTACAATTTTTCCTTTAGTACTTATAAACGGTAAAAATAGTATGGAATGATGAAATTGAATGATACAATTTTTATTTTCCTAGTTGAATGAATTCTTCCTGAGAAACCATTTGCCTTTTTTTAAATAGCAGAGATTTTTATCGTTTGATGAATTACTTACTAGGGAATAGGGTTCCATATTACACAGCACTCGAACGTGTGCAAACTGTTTTTTATTCGAATTCGCTGAGTTAGCTGTATATTATGTTACACTCCACGTGCACTCGTCTATGTTACACTCCACGAAAATATAAATACTGAACCAATTTATCATTTAAAACTAAGAAGAAAAATGCTATTAACACAGGTAAAACAGCCATGAATTTATATATAGTTTGCTTTGTATAACATAAATAATTAATTAAAATTAATTACGAAAAAAAGGGCTGATTTTGTTTGTTTGATTTTGTCATCTTTGCAGCCCATGTTCAACAACACATCTGGTATAATATTTGCCACTGAACCATCACATATTGCTAAAATATACCCTAATTTTCGGTAAGCATAAAACAATTGAATGTCTTAGTATAAACATACTATCACCTACCTACTGTTTATTCAAAGATGAATCATTATTTTTGTAGTGAGTGGTGATCAAAAGCACTTTAATAAATAATGCATTAATTCCCGCTCGGAGGAAGAACTTTTGTTCTTTACTCACAAGGAAAGTTTGGGCGCTCTTCACTGAGATAAACACGCCAATAACTTCAGTGGGAAACAGAAGAACTGTAATTATTTAACAATTCCTCTGTCGAAGTAAAAAGTATAAAATATGTTTGAAAGAATAATTAGCTAAAATTAAGCTTTTCAATAATAATAAAAAGAGACAACAATTTTAAAGGAATTGCAATATTGATTCTGATAAACACTTCAAAATTTGTTAAGAAGTTTAAATTTTTGAGTTTTTATTATTTGTCATTTTTATAGACGTGAATATAGCAAAAAAAAGTGGAAAAAAATAGTGTTGTGTTGAATTGGAATCTAGGTCATCGTTTTAAAAACTTTTTAGATAATGATTTTGTTTATTTGAAAATCATACTTATAAGTTTAATCTATTGTAAGAAAACAGAATAAATTTTATAACTAAACTATCCAACCAGTTTGTAAAATAAACAAAATTAAACTTAATGTTCTGCAGACGAGAGTTTTTTATTCCAATTAAGACCAACGATGCGTGCAGGCCTCCTTCGCTGTCACCAAATTAAAGATCAACAACTCGGTGAAAGAAAGTTAATGAAAATGAGAAAAAATTTAATAGACTTCGGTACCTTCGCAAAGGGATTCTTTGAAACAGACTAATAAAGAAACTAGTTAGCAGAATTGCCTTCGATGAATTAATTTTGCAAAAAAATGAACTCTCTTTGTCCTTTGTGTTTCAATTTTTAAAAGTAAGGACGGGTTTGTTTTTCTTGGAGTAATTGAAGAGCTCTTTTTGGTTGGACCTTTTATAATGTTTATCTTAACGATTTTCTGAAACCAGACTTTGATAAGGTTGTTTTAGATTAAACTAGCGACCGCCCGCGACTTCGTCTGCGTGGAAAGATTTTTTATTTTTTGTTAGGAACAGTTATTTTTTTCGGGATGAAAGTACCCTATGTCCTTCTCTGTACCCCTGACAAGGTGTATGCAAAATTTCATGATGATCGGTTCAGTAGTTAAGACGTGAAGGCGTAACAAAGTAACAAACGAACTTTCGCATTTATAATAAATTAAGTAAGGATTAGTAAGGAAGTAAAGAAGAACAAAAAAGTATTTTTCCCCATACAAAAAAAAGTTGACACTATAACTCCTCTCCTAAGAGATTTTTTAAAGAACCGCGGCTCAAAAGTTTTTTTTATCTCAAGTATACGTGTGCCAAACGGCTATCATGTACATCGAATTTGGTTTTTTTTTGCGTACGACTAGCACTAATAGGTTTGATTACAACGCATGTTTATTTTAAAAAACTCACTCACATAAAAGCTTTATCAGAAATTACGAGATATAATCATTTTTTTTTTGCTATTTACATCGCTTCCAAACAAATACAATGAATTTCCAATCCGAATAATACGAAACAGCGTTGCCATAATCGTTTCTAGGACAAGTTTTATTCGTCAATGTAATTTATATAATTGAATATTCAAATCCTTACTTAATATTTAATTTACAACGTGTTACAAAAATACCCTAATGCCGAATATCGTAGATAGGGACCATCAAACTGAACAACTTTTACTATGGGACCAACTTTGAAATCACGAAAAAAAATCAGCTGTTTCATACAAAAATTAATTACATAAATATCAAAATGTATGAAACAGCTGATTTTTTTTTCGCGATTTCAGAGTTGGTCCCATAGTAAAAGTTATTCAGTTTGATGTTCCCTATCTACCATATTTGGCATTAGGGGTATTTTTGTAACACGTTGTAAATTAAATATTAAGTAAGGATTTGAATATTCAATTATATAAATTACATTGACGAATAAAACTTGTCCTAGAAACGATTATGGCAACGCTGTTTCGTATTATTCGGATTGGAAATTCATTGTATTTGTTTGGAAGCGATGTAAATAGCAAAAAAAAAAATTAATTATATCTCATAATTTCTGATAAAGCTTTTATGTGAGTGAGTTTTTTAAAATAAACATGCGTTGTAATCAAACCTATTAGTGCTAGTCGTACGCAAAAAAAAACCAAATTCGATGTACATGATAGCCGTTTGGCACACGTATACTTGAGATAAAAAAAACTTTTGAGCCGCGGTTCTTTAAAAAATCTCTTAGGAGAGGAGATGGTGTCAACTTTTTTTTGTATGGGGAAAAATACTTTTTTGTTCTAAAACCTATCGTGGTATCGAATGAAAGGGATTTCTGAGCCGTTTCTCGAAATATATCACATCATTACATTTCAGCCACTTGTTTTAAATTAAACCAAAAAACATTTTCAAAACATAACAAGTTTGGACTCCTTCAGATCCGATGCGGTTAAATTATTTTTCGTAAAAAACACGTAAACAACACAAAAAGTAAACAAATAAAAACTTTTCGGTGCATGACTATGTAACGACATATTTTACATTATTTATCTAAAAGACGTAGAAACTCAAATCGGTATGATTTGGTACTTTCAATTACTGAAATTTTAAATAAAAATAAAATAAAAAAGTTACAAAAGTTAAAGCTACTTGGTTTGTATTTCCGCGCATTATTTGTCAAAAGTACTTTACAAGCTTTGGCCGCAACTAGGCATTGATGGACTAACTTATGTGGGCCGAGGCGAATCGTCCTTCAATGCCTGTGTTGCATACCGCTGCAGTAATGTACTTTAACAAATTATTCATTACTGTTGAAAAACTTAGAAAGTTGTTTAATAGTGCTAACCTTTTGAAACACATTTCGCAAATTCTATTGGGAAAGTTTAAGCTACTTTATGCTTTAACACTTCACATAAACGGTCTGTTTTTCTTTCTCAAACGCATTGAAAGTGAATTAATTAACGATTACTGAATATCTATTGGTTCGTGAATGAATCCTGTAAATCTCGTTCACTTCACTGAAGTGGTTAGCGTTTCTACGTGTTGTAGATTTAAGGCCAATGTTTTTATGGACCGTTTTATATATTTTATGCACCGTGTGGTCCTGGTGTTGATGCCCAATCGGGCCCGGTTCTTGGAGGATAAGTGGATAACAGTTATCCCCCTCCTGAGGATTAGGGGGGAATGCGGCGCGCATAGCGCCTCCTTCTCCTCCCTGGTCGTCGTCGTCGGGGTCGATCCGCATTGGCGTCTGTCTCGCAGATTCGCTCCGAGGCCTCCTTCTGTGAGATGACGTCCTCACAGAAGGAGACCCCACCTCCCACGACCTGTCACTTCCCAGCATAGCAGCTAGCAGTGGGTGATGCATACACCAATGAGCATAAATATCAGCATCAAAAGATATATAATTGTTCTATCATAATTTATTTTTGCGTTCGCTTTAGTTACATCGTGCTATGTTACACGGCGCTATCAGCTTCACAGTTAGTGACGGCTCGGAGATCTTGCCAGGCCATGGGAGGGATGTGTCGCAGTTTATATAATGGCATGACTTTTTTTAGGTTGTTGAATGAAAAATATTTATATTTGTATTCTTTTTACTCGTTTCACTCTTGGCAGAGTGGTTGTGGTCGTCTTCATACAGTGTTCATTTTACACCACAAAGTTATAGCTATGCTGGAAAAAAATCTTGTTCTTGTTCAAATCTCTTGGCTGAGTTGTGTTTTTTGTGCTTAAAGCTTACATACTTTTGAAATTGCTTTAATTTCACACCTTGTTTAGCAAAATACAAAATACACCGTTAATTTTTAAGTATATCTAAAAATGAAATGGGGATTTCAGACCATGTGAATGAACAACTTTTACTATGGGGCCAACCACGGAATCGTGAAAAATCAGCTGTTCCATACATTTCCACAACAAGTGATTGATCTACCTTTGCATGAATTTAAAAATCATGTCAAAAAGACGCTCATGGGTAAAGGTTATTATAAAGTAGACGATTATTTGAAAGACCGGAATGCGTGGAAATGATGTAACACAATAACTCGCTAGTAAGTACTTTATTGTTAATAACCTGTTTTATTTTTTTTGTATTTGGTAACGATATATTTAAGTTTGTAAATATCGTTACTTATTTCTGTTAAAGCTGATAAGTTTCTTGCGCCTGTTCTTCTTGTCAGTTAAAAAAGTCTGGAACAGGTGGTAGAAAAATATAGACGATTCAAAAGCGCTTAATTACTAAGTTTATTTGAATAAAGCAATTTTTTACTTTTACTTTTACTATTATAGTCGAGTCGATGTTGTACTTTTGTATGGAACAGCTGATTTTGTTTGGCGATTCCGTGGTAATAAAAGATGTCCCTATAGTAAAAGTTGTTAATTTACGTGTTCTAAAATCCCCATTTCAATTTAAGATATACTTAAAAATTAACGGTGTATAAACACTGCAGTTATAATATTTCAAGACTAAAAAATGACACCCTATTATCTCATCAGTTTGATAGTGTAGTAGTGCAGTAATAGAAACAGTATTTTACGCCTTTTGTGGCAGCTCCTTACGACACGCCCGTCAGTGTGTTATGACAGCGCGTTATCTAGAATATTCCACCGTTAGAGGAACCGGCTTTATCGTAAATGCCTTCGCTAGTTTTGTGTCAATATTCCCTAGCTTTAGTCTGAACTTTCATGTGAAACTGTTTATCGTAAAAAAATACAATTTGGTAAAATACGCAAACTTTTTTTCAAAATATTTTTTTGTCGTGTAGATCAAACTGATATCAGGGTCATGAGCAGGATGTGGCTATCAAATTGAATATCTGCAAATATTTTAATTATTAGTTAGAAAAATTATATTAGTGAAAACAAACATAATGATAAAAATATGTCAGGTTTTTCCAGAAGGCGAATCCAATATTTTTCTGGCTTACACATTTTTGATATGTAAATATATTTTTCTTCAGACTTTTTCAAATTTTCAGTTTCAGAATATTACAAACGTCTGCACGTGGGAACTGCGCTGTGTAGAAGTATATTTTATGAAGAATGTCATCTGGGTGTAGTCAAGTATAAAAATTTATGTTTCTTTGAATGCTATATAATTAATATACGATTATGTTGCAAGCGTCAAACAGGTAGGTATGATTTTAAGATATATAATATTTTGGAAATACTACTAGAAAAAAATCGACACACCCGTAGCACCTCAGACGGGACTCGAACCACCACCCTTGGGACTGACTTACCATGCTACTGAGTCGCTAGTGGTAGTAGGTATGATTTACTACTTTGATGTAGTTTCTGTCTGAAATTGATAAGAAAGCGGTTATTAGAATCGAAAGTTTGTCACTTGTCTAGGGATGCAATTTGTATATTTATTATTTGTGACAAATTTTCTTACATTTAAAACTGGCTCTGTGAACTGTAGATCTCGCGCATGTGTCATTTTTTGAAATGGCTGAAATATGATAATAGAAACTGAATCAACACAAAAAAACTGTCAGAGATCTAAAAAAAATATAAGTACTTATATATTTTTCTAATCACTCATAACTCCTAAGAAGATTTTGGTTTATTTTATTAATTGTTTATTTATTGATTATTAAGACAATATCGAACCGGCTTACAAAATTTCACGAGAATCGGTTAAGAAATGCGACCTGTAGAGGAGAACAGCCGGACAGACAGACATACGAAAGCATTTTTAGAAACGGAGACGCTTCGCACGCGCTTGCCGCTCGCTCGGTCGACACTAAGCATAAACTGAAGCGATTTAAACAATGAGATGTCAGTTATTTCTTTCATTTAATACGGCAACTGCTGGCTCGTATGTCCTCTGTATTTCTTTGTTTATAGCTTTCATAGCGGCAAACGGAAACACTATATTATTTATGAGCATAAAATAAAAAAATTGTGTTATAAACAGAAGGTCCGCTTCATGAGTTGATGCAAACTGTTTTCGCTATCTTATACTATCGGATATTATACTGTTCAGTGCGAGTGAAAGAGAGAAAAAGCTAACTAATCATAACACAATCGTCATTTGTTTTGTTTTACTAGGAACTCGTTGGTAGTAACTGCTACAGATAATAGACTGGGTTGGCCTAAGATTGCCCGTACGAAATGTCCAAGTGTGCGTTCATGGATAAATGCGATTTTTCCGAGCGGCTATTCTGTCTACTTTATATTTTGTGATATGTGTGCTGGGAATGAATGAGACCGTCCATCGCACGCATATGTTGTCGTTACTTTAAAATAAATTCCTTTGACATTTCGCAAGAAACTGTAGGTTGCATTTGTAAAATTTCGTTTTGAACATAAAAGTAGTCGCATTTGCGAATTTATTTTGTAATAAACATATAAGTAACACATTTTTGTTATCTCTATAATCTTTTGAGATAGGGTGAAATAAAGAAACAAAAGAAAAGCCGTAGACTTATTATTTTTTACCTCTCCAGCACGAAAAGGGCGCTTTTCGCGCGTAAAAACTTGCAGCAAAATCGTTTTTTGCTGCGAGCGTGAGGCAAAGTATTTTTTTAGTTTCTATCACCACCTTTTGAAATTTTAAAGAAAAGATAAATAAAGTGAAAAAGAAGACACTTGTAAAATTTATATGTGAGAAAAGGATAGATAGAATGCGTCATGTTGTCGGACATGGATTACAAAGTATACAAAATAAAATATACAGATATACCAAGGAGTTTGAAACAAGGATTGTGTATTGTATGGAAATTTTATGTATAGGTAAAAAAACTTAATAACTTTTACCGGGTATCGAGAAAAGGAAATCTACCCTTTTTTTTTTGTTTTTAGGTACACAAAAATCTTTCCTGACACCTTTTTCACAGACAACAAAAAACAACGTTACAAATGTTGAAAAAGAAGGTTGATATTTCGAAATAAAGAGAATGGACGAAATGAGGTCGCATGTATGAAATAAATATAAAATAAGAAAAAGTAATGAAATATAATAACAAATTAGTGTTTTATGATCGTAAATAAATAAATAAGATGGGATATTAATAAATAAGAGAAAAACTCAACGTAATGTAAAACAAAACTACAGGAATCTACTTTACTCTTTACTAAATGAATAAAATTTTCAGTATAGGTTTGAACGAACAATTTTTGTGATTTATTGCAAAAAATTAATGCGTCCAGCGATGATGATAGTTGTCTATCTTCAAAAGAGTTGAGAGAACAAGGTTCTAATAAATATAGCTTTTTACCAGAAAAAGTCACTCGAAAATAAGCGTTCTTTACCCGTAACATTTTTCTCGTTGGTAGAGGTGAAAAGTTGTATGTTTAACACGAGATCAAATTTTTGTTCTGCACCGTGTCTTTAAATCATTTACTGTGCTCATTAGTCTATATTAGAATCAATCGCTTCGCTCGTGATTCAATTCTAGACTACTTTGCTAGTTCGTGATTTTAAGTCTAAACTCGCAGCACAAATTGACTTTTGTATAACAATTAACTATTGTAGTACCGCATTTAATCAATTGTTTTTTTCCTATTTTATTAATTGAAGAAACAAAAAAGAAACAGATTTGCGTTTATTTTCAATATTATTATTTTCTCGTTAAAAATAATGCTTCTATTATTTGAATGCTGTAACACGTTCTTAACTAACTTAAAAAAAAGGAGGGGCTCTTAATTTTTTGGATGGTATATTACTCGATATCTCCTCGAATTGTGAACCTATTTTCAAAATTATTTTTTTATTAAAAAGGGTATCTTTTTTTAATCTGTTCACTTGTTTTCAAGTAATCCTGAAAATACTATGAATTTGCATGAACTACCTTGACGAATTCGTCGTTTTTTATGAACCGATTCAGATGATCATTTTTACATACCTTTTAATTAATAACGGAACTCCTTAAAACAAACAGCAGCGTGAATTTGGAAATTGAGTAATGGGCATTGTACCATCGAAAATGTATAAAGTTAAAAAAATATATATACGATATAGTTGAACTTTCAACTATAATATATAGGTAGTTGAAAATAAAAAGCAAAATGAAAAAAAGAAAAACCTCCTTCAATAAACCTGAAAACAGCTTCAAAATTAAATATCTCTATTAAATAATATTTAAATAACTCGATCAATTTTCGATCAATTGAAGTCGGGTGGGGCTAGAAGACAACTTCTTTTTTTTTATTCTAAAAGCCCCACCCGACTTCATTAGACGCGTTTTATTATGACTCTAAAATTGTCTGTTAGGTCAAGTGTAATATTCGTATTGATTAAACAGAAATACCTCGTATATTCAAATAGCAGCACAAAATCACGTCAAACTATAAACTCGCAGCAACCGTCGAGTAATTGGGTCTAGCCCCACCGGTCACAGTTTAAAGCTCACTTTAATTGCACCAGACCAGCCAAGATTTCCCCCGAATCACCAACCAATGGCACAATATATTAGGTGAATCAGTATGTAAACTATATATATAGGTAAATGTCCGAATCAGCGCACTCACAAATGAACTTCGCTACGAAAGCTAACCAAGGTTCTCAATCCGGTCCAGTAGTCATGTTGTTTGAATCGGTAAGTAGCGTCGCGCTCGCTCCGCCGCCCGCCCGCGCTCGCTCCGCCGCCGCCCGCCCGCGCTCGCTCCGCCGCCGCCCGCCCGCGCTCGCTCCGCCGCCGCCCGCCCGCGCTCGCTCCGCCGCCGCCCGCCCGCGCTCGCTCCGCCGCCGCCCGCCCGCGCTCGCTCCGCCGCCACCCGCCCGCGCTCGCTCCGCCGCCCGCCCGCGCTAGCTCCGCCGCCCGCCCGCGCCGCGCACTGACTTTGCTAATTTAAAGGAAACAATACAGGGTACAAAATTACAGGAAAAAGGCTGAGTTTCCGTACTGCTTTAGCTAATAACTGTGCCAACGGCCTCTCCGTAATTAAACTATGTACTAATTACACTTTACAGAGACAAACTGTTTTTATTGGTCACACTTGGAGCCGTATGAACAATGTTTCGAAGCTATAATGGCTTGGAACAACGGTTAAAGCTGTTGTGGAGTTTGCTTATGGCTTTTGGCTTGGAGATGTTGTGGCTTTTCCAAATCAGCTCGTTTCATTAGCGGCTTGAATGGATATAAGCTTATTTTTAATTTAAGATGTGTCATCATAATACAAATATTCCATGAAGGGAAGTGGAACATTGCTTAGGTACACTCGATACATTTAATTCAGTGATGGCGATGATTAGCTGTTCAGTTGGTCTTGAATTTTAAGCAATTAATAACCTGACACTAACTTATAGTTTGAAAAGTGAACGGTTTTTGAAACCGTGGACCCATCATTAATAATTAATGTTAACTTGTATGTCAAGTGACTTCCAGTTAATGTTGCCCCGTCGTAGACTTAACTCACCTGGGCTAATTCATCATATCATACAATATGATTTTCTTATCTATGCGTTATCAAGTAGTAGATAGCGATTTCTCAATTAGTTGAAATTTATTTTATCTACCCATTGAATGTAAACTTTGTTAATTATTAGTATTATTAAGTAGTGGAAAATGACGTAACTTTAAATGCTGACCTCATTTTTCTAATTTTGACGACTCTGTATGAAATACACAGGGAGAAAAAAACAGCCCTTGACGAGTTTCTTGCCGGTTCTTCTCGTTACAAGGTCTCCCGCTTAGGCTTTGCGAACCGATGGCGTAGTTTCTTTGACATTCATAAGTGCTTGTAACAGCCTAGACTGAATAAATCAGTTTTGAATTTAATTATTCTTACATAATTTGGTTATTTTTACACAACTAGTAAGTTCAAATCGTGTGGTATTTTTTAGTCTAGCATAGCGTCTAGCAATATCCGAATGTGTTTCTATCAAATCAAAAACACAAGAAAATACATTCGTACAATAAAAAATACGAAGTAATGTATCATTTAAATTGAAACAGTATGCAAATCCGGTTTCGAACATGCATAGCTTCATGCATCGTGCATAACTTAGCATGAACCCGAACTAACTCTGGAAGTCTTACGTCGTGTGGTGGGAAATCCTTATCTCCACTGATCCGCTCGGTGCATTGCATATTGATTTCAAATATTCACTTACAGAAATTGCTGTTTCAATTTTAAATTTATTTTATATCTCAAAAATTATTCACAGAGAGGGCTTTAGTTATTTTTGAAAACTCTTGCTGTTATTTTTGATAACTTAAAAGGACTTGAATATTTTAATGGAAAAAGGTTATGTTAGTGCAATTAAACACTTACAGTTTTTTTTAAGTAAAATTTTTATGATAAATTTTACAGTTGTTAAAGAGCTCCTCAAATATTTTAAGTATATAATACAAAAATATGCGTGTATTTTGTAAAAATATACACCTTTCACTGGGTTATATGTAATAAATAAATTATTATTTTGTGCTTTTACTTTTCCCCTTGTCACAAAACGTATGGGGATCAATTCCTACAACCCAAGCGAAGCTTTCGTAGAATCTACCTTTGACGCTCATTTCTTTTGAAATGGTCAAATGCTGGTAGGTACCTGCAAATGGGTACTTAAGAGAGCGCAGTCTGCACACTAGCGCCGCCTTTGGAAAAAAAACATAGTGCTTAAATAAAGACAAAATTGTGAATTATCTCTCTGTAGTGCACTCCGTAGAAGCTTAGTGGTTCTTTTTATCGCTTAAACAATATTTTCTATCCTGTCGTTTAGTTTAATGGAGAGTTTTTGCGATAAGTGGCCACTTTTAACAATAAAACTCCATTTAACTAAACGACAGGCTATACGACTATATACGCTATAACGACTATACCACTGCTCCACTGAGCTCCTCGAGCACCGAGTATACATAATATTATATTACTTATAATAATAATAATATTTATATATTTCATGTGAAATTATAAACTAGGAGAAAAATCAATAGACAAGTTTTCTTTACATGTTTCATAAATTAATGTCACTCTTTTAAGGTTTTCAAAGGATTTTTGCTACAAATCAGTAAATAAATTCATACTTTCTCGTTTTTCATCACACTTTCTCGTTTTTCAAGATGTCCAGATAGTGCAAACCTTAAAATCCGTAATCTAAACTTCATAGTAACTGTTATCAACATTTTACGAAGTTTAGGTGGGATCATCGGCGAAATTATTGTAAGACAGTCAAGCTTATGACGTAATTCCAGTAAAACTTCCTATAATACAGAAAAATCTAACATCATTACAAGTTTTATTCGTTAGCGAGAAACGATAAAAGTAAAAATGTTTTCTTATTTGTCTTTGGAAGCGTAAAGTGTCATAAAGGGGACCACGGAAGAAAGAAATATGTTTAGGAAACTTCTAAAGAAATTTGAAGTCGTCAGAACCGGAAAAAAAGTTTTGCTAAGCCAATCATATCCGAACACAGATACAATTCTATCAATATCACTGTTCCTTTTCCCGAGTATTGTGTACATACGAGTATAACTACTTTATAACTTTATTATTAACTTTATAACTACTTTTTACACTGGCTCTGGTTTAAATGTTTTGCAGTACGGGCGATGTGTGCTAATAAAAAAATCCAAAGAAATTGTACAACAGTTTTTTAAGCAAAAGTTATAATTATTTTAAGTAACAACATTTATGATGAAGAAGATCTTTAATAATGATGTATTTTTACCTTAACGATTTGTTTTGCGCTTCGAATTACTATTGTCGGGCATTAAAGATATTCGACCGTTTCTTGGATCGTAAGTAGCTCACATTTTTGAACATTTGCGTACAACAAGAAAAAAACACACACTTGATTACGTAGAAACAATCTTATATATGCGGGACTGACTGAACACAGTAGTTCACAAGCTAAAGTTATTGCTATCATAGTTTTTTAACGTTTTGGTTTCATAAAACTTGGCGGTGCACTTCACAAAGCTCGTATTTTGTTTGATAATAACTTAATAACATAGTCAACATAATTTTCAGAAAGAAATGCTCTATAACTTAACTTGCACAATCTACAAGATTGTTCTTTGTTCGTTTCTTAAATAAAAATGCTAGTAAACCTGCTTTATTTAAAATAAAATAATATACATATTATTAGCTTTTTAAGTTTATACTTTGTAATTTAAAGATATTGTTGTGTAAGCTGATGATTCACCGAATAATAAATAAATAAATACCTACGTTTAAGCTGTTAATTTCGTGCACCACACTACAACACAAACGATTTTTAAGGTAATGTTCGTGATAATTATATGAATTATTTGCGCTTTTGATTGAAGTAAAATAACGATGTGAGATAAGATCTGACGATCATAGTAATGGCTAAAACTTAATTTTGGTATTTAGCAAATCATATTCTTAACTAGTGTTCCATCTTCTTAATAAAACAGAAGATTTACATTTATTTTAAAATAAATATCCCATTTCCGAATCAAGTCAATCTTTATTCTTCTAATTAGATAATTACAAATACAATTAAGCACTGCGGTATAACAATTATCTAATACACTATCTTTCAAAACGTATATTCATCTTCCAAAATCCAAGAACTTCAATTAGTTCTTAAAACTGTCAAACTGCGTAAAGTGTAAGTGTAAATAAATTTTCTGTGAGTGCGCTTTCAACAAAGTTTGCTTCTAAATCACGACTCTTGTGCGAACTCAAAACTTCACACACCCTAATCTCGGCAACTTTACCACACATTTTGACTTTCACCTAGCTAAACTTTTTCAATCGTACCACTTTCATGAAAGTATTCGAGAGTATCTGCCCTGAATTAAGTTCCACCTGAACTGAGTAGACAAGGGAACTTTGATACACGAGAAGGCTTTTACGCTACAACCCTAAGTCAGTCTAGGGGATAATTTAACAATTAATGACTTAGAAAGTTATGTACTAGACTCAAGTAGGTTTCACTTTAAATGTTCTAAAGTGTTATAGTGTTGGTAGAAAGGCATCAATAAATAACATTTCTATTAAAATGTAAATTTTAAAATGCTAATTGCTTATGCCACTTGTTTTTTTATAGATATTTTTACTGTTTAAATATAAAAAAAGAAAACAAATGTTTAACATACTTTATGACATACTGTATCACGAGCCTACGTTTAGGATTTGTTGTTAATAATTTTTGAAAGGTTCTAATTTTTTTGTAGTAACATTATTGAAGTAGGAAGTAGTAAGTAGCTTTATTTATAGAATTAATTAGTTTTTTCGAACTATCTACGTACTTTTCGAGTGGGGTTCGATCTCAGTCCGGGTTAATGTTGAAAAACTAACATTTTTCTAACGACTCGGGTGTGGGTGTTGGTGATACCGATGTTTTTACTAATTTCCAGAAAATAAGTTAGGTCAATATTGACCTAAGCTCGCTTTTCATGTATATACTAATTATGTAATACTGATTAGTGATGCTCAGAAGCTAGGCGGGAAGAAAGGGCAGAAATCACTCTTATGCTGGTCAGATTAAGGTTTAACTCCATGAATTATTACTCTGATATTCTTTAAGCAAGTATAATTAAGATCCATCAGCGTGAAAATAATTGGTGTACTGTCCCCGCACTAGTGAATAACGCATTTTCTCATCGTTAGTTCATTTAGATATGCTACTGGTATGTTACGGATATTTATAAATTGCCTTAAAAGCCGCCAGTACATTAGTCAAATATCAAGTGTGAGTTTATGTCTTTGCATAGTGTCGGTTTTTAAAAACGAAAAAAGCTTAACATTAGAATTATTATTGATCTTCGCTAAAATAAATAATTATATTCTCGAATCTCGATACATCTTTAGGTCCAATCTAATCTCTCGAAGACGTCGTGTGAAGACGAATCAACGGCAGCACAGTAATTCGCACAATTCTCGGCACTAATCAGGCAAGTGGTTTCAAGTGGTGCGCTTATTACAACAGCTGTGAGTTTAGTGCTAAGTTGCTGTTATCTCAGCAGACGAGCGGTTTGAAGCTTGCTCTCCGTAAACTTTCAAGTTAAATATTTATCGCGGGTTCGATTTCCGTCCGAGAACATGATCTGGTGCGAGTCGTATTTTTTCTAGTATATTATTTGGTATTAAATATTTATTTCGGTGTTTTGATTGTTGATTTTGGCACAGCGATGGTAAAAAGTTCAACAAATTTTTTTAATTAAGTATGTTTTTGTTTCTTTTGCAGTGTAATGATCTGAAATAACACGAATACTACAGTATTAAGTATTTGACTAATTTTACCGCACGGATGTCGCTCCGTGGGTAGGCCCCGGCGGGTCCTCCAAGGTGGACCCACGATCTGGTAAAGGTCGCAGGAAGCTGTTGGATGCGGGCAGCTCGGGAACCGATTCTCGTAAAGATCGTTGGTGGAGGCTTCAAGTTTCATGCGTCCAAGCAACGGTGAGGTCATCGTGTACTTACTACTATAATCTAGTGTAAAGATAAAAATAGGCACAGACTATGAATCCAAACTATCCATTACAAGTACCATGCATATAAACCCAGAAAATTAGTATAAACCCTAATAACAACCACATGACAGGGAAATTTTGTTTTTTTATTTGTCTGAAAAATTGTTAAGTGACAACCCTAGTCGCAAATTACTATTGTTTTCAATAATCAATCCCATTAATAGGCAAAAGCAAAATACAATTTCGGTCATTATGCAGTTTATCATAAAAAGAAAAAAAGTTTTCAAAACAGTTGTGATTTTCAGGGTTTCTAATAATTTTCCGGGGGTGTTTGCATGGTGCCTTATCTACCATATTCGGTTTTATAAGGCAATTTCTTAACATCCTGTATGAAAATCTTACAACCTGATCCCACGCTGAAGACCTTTGTGTAAACTCACACGACTCTCTTTCGAAGCCGTATCACCACGGTAGTGAACTTTTGTGTGTATGGAATGTTCGTTTGACATTTTGAAACACGGATGTATCTAGCAGCTAAACTTTTTTCTGAAAACATTGAATCTCCGCTTTCAGATCAGATTGCACGGTTTTATACCGATGCGGACAATCCCTGGATCTTGGTGCTAAAATTGCAGTGCCGACGTATAAGTAAGAATAAACGTTGAAATAAAACAAGTTTACGGACTCAAGCCCGGTTGTTTCTTAACATATTGGACGTTTTTTAATTTACTGTAGCTACTATTTTATTTAGAGTTTTTTTTCCACTACGGGTTAGTGCTTGGCCTTCATCTCACCTGATGTTAAATGACGATATGGCGAAGGTGGAAGCTCACTACACCCGGAATCCTCGGCTAGGAACTGGCTATCTTACCTCTAACTGCCGGAACACAACAATTTTTAAATTGCTGTTATGGCTTCAGACTTAGGTAAGATGGTGGTAGCTAGCCAGGCGGACTTGAAGTAAAGCCTATCACCAACCAAACCGAGTAAAATGTACCTCCCTACTGGGAATCGAACCCGGGCCCCCTGCGTCTTACACGGGTGCGCGAACCACTAGACCACAGAGGTGGTTTCGTATTCCCGCACCATTATTTTCAAGTACCCGTGGTAGCGGAATTACTTTGTTGCCATTTTTAATGTCCCCACAGCTGAGGCATAAGCCTTCCTTACGGGTGTATAAGGAGGATGGGCCATAACTCACCACGCAGGCCCAATGTGGATTGGTGGGTGTTAACGACGTATCGTAAATTTTTGATCACTCATCCCATGACCGGCCCTCGACTCTTGCGAAAGTTGCTTAACCTCCACAATCGCTGGGCCAAGCGCTAAACCACTGCGCCACCAAGATCCTTTGCGAATTACTTAATAGCTATATTACTATTTATTATTTATAATCAAACACGTTCCTATTAATTCTTTATTTATGTGTATAATGATTAGATCTTGTTTAATATACGTGCTTGCATCTGTAAAAGTGTTTTGTTTCAAACAATAGTAGATACGTTCGGAAATCTTAGCACTGGGTACCTATACAAGGTGTTACAAAAGTCAGCTGTTTCCTACAAATATTAATTACAAAAATATCAAAATGTATGAAACAGCTGATTTTTTTATTCGCGATTTCAGAGTTTGTCCCATAGTAAAAGTTGTTCAGTTTGATGGTCCCTATCTATCATATTCGGCATTTGGGGAACTTTTGTAACACCTTGTATATCGTCGTAATAGCGCAAACATAAGAATGAAACATTGTCGCTCGTCTACTACGAAACATTATTATTGTAACGAGTTATGGACCCGACTGTGGGCTAACCAATGCAGACTGAGAAATTAATTTCGCTACGTCAGTAACTCAACACAACGCTGCTGTTATTTGCTGACCGTCCATTATTGCTAAGTGTTGATATTTGCACACGGTACCCGCCAGGGTACGCCAGTACTGAGTTAGTTTCATTAAACTGAAAGCTCGTCGTAAGATTTTGTATAGATATGTATGTTATAGGTATGTATGTTTTATACAATTATAACGATTATTATAGAACTGTACGTACCCAGAAAACTTTACTAAAAAATTGTACACACGACAGCACGTCAGGATATAAAGTTAAACTACGAAAACAGCTTTTATTACATAAGACATAAAGGCGGCCTCAACGTCAACATGTATAGTCTAAGGTGACGTCGTGTGTACTTGTTTACAGTTTCAGAACAATGGTCTTCCTGAAATGAAAGCTTAATCTACAAAAAATAGTACCTAAGTATATTGAATGTTTTCATAATTTAAAGTTCAAACATTAAAGTAATCATGGAAAATACTTTTCTTGTCACTGAGTAGACATGTGATTGTTTTTAGTGTAAACGTGACTATCTACATAACCTTTATATTATTGTAATAAACAACTTCGAAAATAAAAATTAGTTCCTGCATTTAAAGAGCTAAATACCCTATAGTTCTAAATTTAATCGCACTTACATTCGTTCAACTATATTTTCTAACTAATCGGAGTTTTATTTCAGTCCTGTAATGGTTTTCAGTTTAAAGGTCAACAAGAACACTCCGTCTATTTCAACTATTTTAAAACTCGTTATTTGAGGAGCAGCCCTCACCGCCTGGCCACGTGAAGCGGCGACCGGCGGCGCGACATGCGAATTCCCATGGCGCGTTCGCTTAATTAGGTACGCTTCGCTTCACCGATCGCCACTTATTACCGCCTGGCGGCCACGCGCAAGGGTAACTCTCTTCATTGGGGTTGGGTGGTTGACACGCGCACCGCACAGTGGTTAATTGGCTCTTCGCAGAATCACGCGGCATGTCGGAACTAGCTCGTCGCGTTGCCGTTCGCAGCTTCGTGTGGCCATGCCGTTAAAGGCATGCGTGATATATTGTGTAGTTTGTTCGGCTGACTAACGAGTTTACCATTTTATTTGGAGTTTGGTATATTGCGAAGCGTAACATTTTATTTATGTAACGTAGGTATTTAGTTTTGAAAAGATTTTGGAGTTTTTGACTCGACGTGCTCCCATAAAAATGTACCCGTTCCATATTGGTTCCGTATCTATAATCCTCACTGGGTTTGAAATTATAGTTAATAAAAATGTTTACAGTTGCCTTTTTAACCGACTTAAAAAAAGAAGGAGGTTCTCAGTTCGGCTGATTTTTTTTTTCAATTTCTTACCATAACGTCAAATATGAAATTATAACATTAGTGTTTCTGATTACATTATTTATAACCGATGATTCTCATCCGACATGTAGTGTCTGCCCCTCTAATCTCGACGGGATCGAGTTTACATCGGGATCGAATAAACTTCAAAAATCTTTCATTGTGAACCATAGTTTTCATTAGGACGTTCGCGTCGGGGGTAACCCCCTTAATTTTCAAGTTAAGATACTTTAAATGTACTTAGTGATAGTTCATATTAAGCTCCAACTAAACATGAAATTGGTGTACTATTTTATTAATACAATGCCGAAGAGAAGCCTCTGCAATTCATTTTCATTATCCTTTGATTAATAGTCGAATTAGGATTATGAATCCCTGCGGAATGGGATGAAAACTATTTTACTTGGTGCGCATACATATTATATGAATGTTAATTCTGATGATGGTTCGTTATTCAGTCAAAAGGCTATTCATGAGGGCCCAAAAATGCTTAAGGCAAAATTATATGATATTTAACTATTGAAATAGTTTTGTATTACTTTCGCTACTGTTGAGAACAGATTTTTTTATTTCATTTTTATTTGAAGAAAATAGAGTGTTCACTAATGGGGCTTTTACAGGGGTTGAATTTACAGCCTGAGTTGGCGATTAGATTTTACAAGCGATTGTCGATAAAAAGCCCTATTCGACTAAAGTCACTTAGCAAGTTGTCTGGAAAAGCGACCCATGTAAATGCCCCCTAAAAAAGATTTTAGCAATCAATATTCTACAAAAGAACTTTCATCTCTAAAGCGCTCCAGTAACGATCATTTGCGATTGCAATTTTTTACCTAATTGACGTGAAAATTGATCGTTTACATAGGCAATTGAAGCAATTGTCAATTGCTCTAACAATGGCATTGACGGAAAAATTGACAATCGCAACTAATCTTTACCGAGGCCTTAACAATAATCACAAAACAATTTGTTCTGTGCCCTCAGCTTTTTTACCGATTAAAAAAGCACATCTCATGCTTTACACAGAGTATTTGCTATTAAAGTCGACTCAGTTAATATGTTACGTTAATCCTTATAAATCACCCAATACTGTCAGTCTTCTTTTGTTTACATTAGAATAGACGAAGATCGATCCATCAAAGCGTGCGGCGCAATGTCCCGGAAAATCGGCCCGTTTTGCTATACACATAAGACCTGTTTAGGAATGTATATTTCCACTGAAATGCTTTTCCTGCGAATCCATCACCATCTATTCTAACATATAAATAGCGAATAAGACTTTTTTGTGTCCAGATTTCATTACGAGACAGTAATAGGATATATTAGTCTTCATTTACCTAACTTATTGGGTGAAAAAATACAAGTAATTTGTTATCTATTAACAATTTACTTATTTCTAAAAAAATACCCATGACTTACTAAAAGGCCGTCAGGGAATTCTAAAGTACATTTCTTAGGTTATTTACAGTGCGGACTACACCTAACCTTTGCAAGGGAGTGCAGCACTTCAGTCAAGTTTGTAAACTCAATGCAAGGCACTTGTTTCTTCCTCGTTTGTTTCAGAAATCGGATCTTTATTGAGTTCTACATAACAGGTGATTTTTCTCAACAAATACTAAAGAATATCAACTTTAAGTACCATTGTCATTGTTCCTTTGTTTGTATAAAACAAAAGAGAGCCAATCTATCAAATCGTACGATTCTCTCAGATACCAGCGGCCCTCCTTCCATTAATAACCACTGAAAGTAATGAGTCGAAAACTTTCTTCGCACGTTTTTCATTAAATCCTCGAGGAGGAGAGCCGAATTTATAAATCAATGTTGCCGAGCGTTGGAAATTAAATTGTGAAATATTGTCTGGCGAATGTATCTGTTATTTTAATTAGAATAAACAGGGCAAATTTTGAAATTTATAGACAGGTGCTATAATTAGTAACTTGCTTCCAACTCTTTTCATTTTAATTTTAATTGACATTGTCTGTAACACTATGATTTTTACATAGGAACCGTCTACGAGTAATAAAAAATATGGATTAAGACATAACAAGACATTTGCTCTTGAAAGCTAGTGAAATGTTATGGTTCAGTAAAATTAGTGATACAATTTTTTATAAATTCTCTAATACCTATACCTTCATAATAAGAAGCACAGAAGTAATAGATAAGTATTAAAGAAGAAATATTTTTATCTGGCTCCAAACTTTTTCACCACGTCCTTAAATATGACGAAAAAGGATTTACTTTTTGCGTCTATCCTAGAAAGAAAGGAGGTCACGTCTCCCCACCACGGAATGCTAAAAAGGATTATTTCATGCAATTCCTAATATCATTTACAAATGTTTACGCCCGATGAATATAAAACAGAGTGCCGGTTGATGCTACAAATCGCCCGGTCTTGTTATAAATCATGGCGGAAAAACAGCGGCCATCCGTACGTGACTAATTCGCAAACATGGAAAAGCTTTTATTAGACAGACGAGCAGACTGATCGGTGTAGTGGCACTAACTAGTACATCTCAATTTTATTATTGGGTTGTAAGGAGGTTACATCGTATTGACCATGGTCCAAGATAACATATACTTATATAATACTAAATAATATACTAGAAAAAATACGACTCGCACCAGATCACGTTCTCGGACGGGAATCGAACCCGCGACCTTTGGATATCCGGTCCAATGCTCTGACCGCTGAGCTACCGAGTCACTAGTAGGAATGTCAAATTTCTTCTAGTATATCAACTCTTACGCTGCAAACCAGCGCAATCTCACCAATGTACAAGGAATTACCTCGACATTCAATTGAACATCTTTCCAGATTTTTTAAACAAAATACCTATAGCTTTCTCATCTTAATCAATTGTTTAAAATAATTGGAAGGATTTTCTTGTATATTGGTGAGATGGCGCTGGCTTGCAGCGTAAGAGTTGATATACTAAAAGAAATTCAACGTTCCCACTAGTGACCCGGTCACTCAGCACTCAGAGCATTGGACCGGATATCTAAAGTCGCGGGTTCGATTTCCGTCCGAGAACATGATCTGGTGCGAGTCCTATTTTTTCTAGTATATTATTTAGTATTATATAAAAATAGCATTGTGAATGCTAAAATCTCAAAAATTTAAAAATAATATATTCTGTCATTCCGGGAGTAACACAGGCTTACGTCATTATCCAGTTGCGCGACTTTATATTAAAAAGCAAAGAATGAGGGATTTTTTTCTGTCACACTTATTATAAAATTATTATGGTGCATTTTAATTGTGATTTGTTTCTCTTAAGGTAGAAACCAGAACCAGACTGTCAAAATACAATGGATTTTGACAGTTAGATGTCGTTAAAACGCTATGTCACGCTATTTATATCGTGTTTCGTCGGTCATGCTAGGGAGCTAGGTCGTTGCCATCATAATAACATATTAGAAATTGCGTTATTTGCTGATGAATTTTGCCCTGGAATTGTTATAAAATAGTTATAGGAGTTATAAAATCTTAGTGTGTTGGCTGTAAGGGGGTACAGTTTGTTCTTCCCGTAATATAATACCATAAGTAGTTACGCTTTAGATTTTTACACTAGGAAATGTCAACAGAGCGTCCAGTATGAAGCGAGCTCGTAGATCAAGCGTTTCCTCGCTATTTGTCAAACAATACGGAACATGGAATGACAGCTGGAAATGTACTATACATTTTTAATAAAGACACTTCGATGCAACAACTCTTTCGAATTTAGCCATCTTATATTAATAGAATAAGAATGTTTTCCTGAGCTTGTAATATCTACAACGCGTTACAAAAGTACCCCTAATGCCGAATATGGTAGATAGGGACCATCAAACTGATCAACTTTTACTATGGGAACAACTTTGAAATCGCGAAAAAAGAATCAGCTGTTTCATACAAAAAATAATTACGAAAATATCAAAATGTAGACAGCTGATTTTTATAATCAAGGAATGTGTTATGGCTACATTTACTCAAAAACCTGGGTACGTTTGTTGCTAACACACCTTGTAAAATATCAAATTTAAAAATTATATAGGTATCTGTTTCATCTTAGTCAATTGTCAAAATATCTGGAAAGATATTTCAATTGAGTGTCGAGGTAATTCCTTACATTGATGAAATAACGCTGGCTTGCAGCGTAAGAGTGAGTGGGATATACTAGAAGAAATTTGACGATGCGACTAGTGACTCGGTAGCTCAGCAGTAAGAATATTGGACCAGACATTCAAAGATCGCGGGTTCGATTCCCGTCCGAGAATATAATGATCAGTCACTCGTGTAGTGACTCGGTAGCTCAGCGGTCAGAGCATTGGACCAAAGGTCCCGGGTTCGATTCATGTTCCCATCTTTTCAGTTGACTTGTCTTATGAAGCAGGCTGGATTTTTTAGTTTTTTAATTACTTTAACAACCCGAAGCAAGACTGAAAGCTGAAAGCTGAATCATATTTTCACCCATATACGATTCATAATGTCAGTCAAGCAAACTTGAACTCAAAAGCAATTCATTTGAATTCTCCCCCGAAAGCGTATTTCACAGATTAAAAAAAAACAATAAAAATGTCGCGTAAATCTGTCGTATAACCGCAAAACGTGGCTCGTAAAATATTAAAACATCTTTCGCAAGGCAGTAAAACTGCAAGACTCCAAGAAATATGTCCCCAGATTGCATTAGCTAAAAGCGTTCGCTTGTTCGTAATTGATTGGTTCGGCGATTGGCACAATAGAACGATCAAACGGTCTCTCGGTGCGATTAAGTGAGCGGTAGGGCGTTTGCGGCAGTATTATTTTTGCATAAACACCATTTTTCGGCACGTATTATGATTTACTTACCGTGCAACTGACATTTATGCTATTCACAGTAACTGAAGAGTTAAAATATTTTAAGCAGTATTTGTGATTCGTGATTATGGTTTCCCATAACGCGGATGTGTATCATGTGCACCTACTTGCGCGCGATCAAACGATAGCACCTTTGTGTGCTATCGGTAAAAGAAAAAACCGGCCAAGTGCGTGTCGGGCCACGCGCAGTGTAGGGACCCGAACCCCATCTCAATATTGCGGACTCTGAGAAGAGGGCCTTTATGAACATTTATACCTTTGTATATTTTTAAATGGTTCATATATACTTCAATGTAGATACTACCGGTTTCACACACCTGACAACGTTATTTAAGTAGTTCCCAATGAGGAATTTGTACTGCGCCAAGTACATTTTATAAGTTGGTCGACTGTTGCTTGTAAAGTTGTAAAACCTACTTAGCTGTGATAGTTTTCCTTTTAACTTCATCATATATACAACTCTAACAAAATTTTGCACATAATTTATTGACAAACGGCTTCAATCAAAAAACTGTTTTCACAAACCCGCAATATTTTTTTAATTGCTATCCAATGACACCCCACCTTATGGGGTAGACAAGAAAAAAATTACATCCCCACTTCGCGTGTAGGGGAGGTAACCTTAAAAAATATTTTTCAAAGTTTTACTCCACCACTTTGTCGGCGTGATGAATTGTGTATCCATGCTAAATTACAGCTTTCTAGTACTAAAAGTCTATGAGCTAGGCTGGGGACGGACAAATGGACAGACGGACATGGCGAAGCTATAGGGGTTCCTTGTTGACTACGGAACTCTAAAAAAGGCAACACGCATGCAGCTAAGATACGCGTGAAAATCCGCATAATAGAAAAAAGGTTCTTATCTAATTAGAAATTGTGAAACGGTTTTCAACATAATAGCCATTATATAATTAAATTATTTCAAAGGTGATAAATAAAATTTAATTTGAATCCGAAAGACGAATCGAGTAAGTATCTTTTTATCTTAAAGGCAGGCGCCTCCAAATTACACCTTTGAACAGGCGTAAATCTCGACACTTTCACTTCACAGCGTGCTTCACAAAAGACGTATTCAAAAAGATCTGATGATCTTCAAACGGTTGAACAAATTTTTATGAAACATGATTAAGAACACTGGGGATAAAATTATCTTTCACACAAAAAAAAACTAAACCTAAATCGGTTCATCCGTTTGGGAGCTACGATACTACAGACAGATACACCCATACACAGACACGTTAAACTTATAACTCCCCTCAAACACAATCAATCATTCAAGAATTGTCAAAGAAAAATATTTATTAATTGAAGATGTTCATGTAGTTAAATTAATAACTACTGAAAGCAAGAAAACAGATATTATTTAAATAATTAAAAAAATATCAATGCCATATTTGGTAACGTCTGATTTTAAATAATTGAAGAAAATTAACTACAGAGGTTCAATTCTACTGTTATAAGTTATTTAATTAATATTCGATTAAAATGCAATAGCTATGACATTTTTTTTTTTACATTCGTGCAATCAGTCTATTGGACTATGAGCAGTTTCGTTGCTGGGAATGACATGTAGAGCAAGGCGCTCCATCGAGAGTCCACTCATTCGTGAATAGAATATCCACTCATTTTTACAAAAGTCTGGAACGGGTGGTAGGAAAATATTGACGATTCAAAAGTGCTTAATTATTAAGTTTATTTGAATAAAGACATTTTGACTATTGACATATCTGATAGTTTGCGTCTCAAACAATCCGGCAATGTTAGCTGTTTTGCTAGTTCATTCGAGTGATTGTCTAGCCTATTTTTGTATTTGTCAAATATCCTCAAGATTTCATCCCTGATACTTATCGATATGGAGTTGTTGGTAAACTTCCGAGTTGCGAATAAACTAATGATTTGTATCAGAATATAATTCTGTGCTCTTTTAATTTTGTTGACATTGAAATCACTAGCCGAACCTCACAACTGCGGGTCTATCGGCTAAAAACAATGAAGTTAATGTAAACTGTGTTTTAACAGATGTATGTGATATATTGCTACTTCGTTTTGGCACAAATAAAAACTTACCAAAGAAAAGTAGCAATATTTTACATCCATCTGTCAAATCAGAGCGATTACGATAGCAATGTAAGTTAGCCGATAGAGTCCTTGAAGTCCATAGAACCCACAATGACAATAAATGTGCAATCTTGAAATGTGCTGATGGATGATATTAATTTAAAAAAAAACATGGGATGAGTTACTCGTAAGATGAACTAATAAGATGAGACGAATAATGGATCAACCCATTTGCGAATGAGAATGATACGAGCTAGATTTTGGTTCACTCTCGCATCATCTGTACGTTTTAAAAACCAAAAAGAATGCCTGATAAATACAAATTGATGTGACTCGTTTGTTCTAGAAGTTTTCCCGGCTGCCAGGATGGTTTCATGCATAATGCAAGGCTGATTGAGTCGCAGACCGCAGGGTATTCAAGTAAATACTGTCTAGTTGTTTGATGTTTTCTCCGTGGCCTCTGCTTTATTTTTCTTTAGCTGTGTTAAAACTTGGGAGATGTTGAATAGTACTAGGAATCCTGAATGTCGATTCGAAAAGAATTGATCATAGCTTCGATTATAAATATTACTACATTGCATATCTATACCGCATGTTACTGTTATTTCGAAATGGAGGTTTAACTTTTATAAGTAGATTCAAAGCTTAAGATTCATCGAGTCATATAGTATTCGATTTTAGCGAAGAGTCTTCATATAAAGCTGACTTATACGCTGGCTGATTTTGGCTTTTAGGTTTTTCACTAGTACTATTAATGACATTCTATAGAATAGAAAGTCATTGATTACTAACATAGTTGAGTTCTTCGTAACTTCTTCGTAACTTTAAAAACCATACCATTCACAAAAGATTCGAAACACCTGACAAGCAAATATTAATATCACTCGTACTGAAACTTTCTGTGGCATCTGTCGCCTGCGGATGGTTTCATGCATAATGCAAACGTTGATTGTGCCTCATAAGACTTGAATTCGTCGAGTAAACATCCGTCTATTTGCATGCTTGTACTAAGTCGCTTCTGTATATTTTTCCTTAGCGATTATCTTGAATCCTGCCAGTATATATTTGCAGTATTTACGTATCGTACTGCACACACTATATTGGGCGACTACTTAATTCAAAACTTTAGAAGATTTTATTATATTTTTAATTTTGAGATTTTTGCATTCACAATGCTATTTTTATATAATACTAAATAATATACTAGAAAAAATACGACTAGCACCAGATCATGTTCTCGGACAGGAATCGAACCCGCGACCTTTGGATATCCGGTCCAATGCTCTGACCGCTGAGCTCACTAGTGGGAATGTCGAATTTCTTCTAGTATATCAACTCTTACGCTGCAAGCCAGCGCCATCTCACCAATGTAAAGAAAATCCATTCCCGTCCGAGAACATGATTTTGTGCGAGTCGTATTTTTTCTAGTATATTATTCAGTATTATATAAGATTTTATTACTTAGTATTTCTATTAAACCAATACTACGTTTAGTACTATTATGTATTCTGTACTAATATATATTTACCTAGTGTTCTTTGAAATTATGTGCCGTTATCTTCAAGTTGCCGGAAGTGGACGAAGATTGCCAGCGTTGAACAACTTTTCCACTTGGCGCAAGACAGGGCTAGATTCGCTGAGCTGATGACGGCGAACCTCTAGTAGTGGAGAGCCACAACAAGAAGTCTGGAAGCCTATGTAAAAGAACATGTGAAAATGTCATTCTTCTCAAACAAATAAGTACCGAAAATAATCTGATAATTTGTTGTTTGCGAATAAGTCATGCACACCAGTTATTTGGCCTCAAACTAAATAAATAACATTAAATAATTACTTTAAATATTAATATTAATATTCATTATTTCGGACCAAAATGTTTATGCTCATTTCATTACAGCAGAGCATCACTTACACACTAATTTAGAATTAAGAAAAAAATACATTTCATTAAAATTTTAGAAGAAACTTTAAAAACGTACCAGGTAAAGCGGTGTGGAAGCGTTTTTTAAATTGCTAGTCGACATGTTTTTGCTGACACGATCTCGACCCACCAAGGTGCAAACCTGCTTCTAAATTCACTAACCAGCGTTTGAGCGCTGAGTACCTAGATCGAAATGTGGAATGCAAACGAACGAATAACGCAGACTTGAATTCTTAAACGGTTTATTTTGAAAAAATGCATCTGAAATTGAAGATGAGAAGAACAATATGAGTGCTCTTCCCTTTGGGAGTATTATTGACAGCTGTAACTTCTTAATTTATTTTTAAGGTTCCGTACCACACAAGGAAATAAACGGAACCCTTATAGAGACCATTTATCTCGGAAACGTGTGGAGGTACTTTCCGTTGACCTAGAACTATGTAATTTGGCAAGTTATATCGTCTTAATACTACTAGTACAAGAAAAAATCTGAAAACTATACATTGTAATCAAAACATAAAAAATATAATATGTAGTCTTTATTTATCTTTTGAATTCCCGCATTTTCCTATTACAAACCAACTTAATTTTGCGGTCAAACGCGTAGCACAGATAAGCTCCGCCCCTTAGCCCTATTTGGTACGGTTTGGTAAATTTGTGAAGTCCGACACGCACTTGGCCGGTATTTATAATAATACTTAAATTTTGTAGATTTTAAGCTTTCAGGATGCTATTTTATTTATATATTATGTTAAACTAGCTTCCGCTCGCAACTTTGTCTGCGTGGACATTCGAAAAATCCTTAGGGAATCCACGATAAAATAATCCCATGTTTAATCATTATAAACTATCTGTGTGCCTTTAATTCAAATTCGTTCAATCGTTTTTACGTGATTGATTTTTACATCAATTCAAATAACATAAACAATTATTTATTCATTTAAGAGGGCGTAGTCTGCACACTAGCGCCGCCATTGGAAAAAAATCCCAGTGCTTAAATAAAGACGAAATTATGAATTATCCCTCTGTAGTGCACTCCGAAGAAGCTTTCTAGTACTTTTTATAGCTAAAACAATATTTTCTTGCCTGTAGTTTAGTTTAACGGAGATTTTTTGCGAAAAGTGGCCACTTTTAGCAATAAAACTGTGTAAGTGATTGAAAGTAGCACAAAGCTTCCTCGGAGTGCAGTACAGAGATAATTCGTAATTTCGTCTTTATTTAAGCACTATGTTTTTTTTTCCAATGGCGGCGCTAGTGTGCAGACTACGCAGCCTTAAGGAATGAATATATTGCTCCTTTAGCTCGTCCAGTAATTCTGTATAGAATAGGAAAATTTCAAATACACTTTTTTGTGTTCTGTGGGAAATCAAATGACAACGAAGCACTTAAACACAGCATGCATTTAAAGTGAGGCAATGGCAGTTGTGATTAGTTGGATAATCAATTTGGCTTCATGATTAACGATCGACTGATGACAAATCAAATTCTGCAGGGAATTGTTCGCTTTTCGCTCGTATGCACGTATTGGACGTGCCTGTTTGTTTGTGAATTTAATAATCACAATACATCATATTGGACTTTGTGTCATTTAGAAACCAATTAATTCGGATTGTTGAAAACCGAAATTCGGAGCTTGATTGCAGTTTATAAATTCGCACAACTCTTGTCAATGAGTTTCAAAGAATATTTTTTATTAAGATTTTAAGTATCTTATACATCTTTTATAAAATTAATATTCAAATTAAAATCAACTTTCCTAATTAAAATCTGTATGCGACTGATTTATTCGTAGAAATTAAATATTTCAAAAGACAGCAATATTAAATTCAACTTAAGAAAAACACAAATTTCTGCGAAAACGTAATACTTAATAATTGTTGTTACTATTTTGATAAATTAAAAACAAAAAGTCAATTAAGTATGTTTTTAAGTTTTTACTTTTTAAGTAAGTAATTGTTATAGTTATGAACTTAAAAAATCAAAGAACAATTTTATTCTTTTCATAATATCGAAATCAAAGCGAAAACTTTTAGTATTAAAATTCTCGCTCCAAGTGATTACGTCAGTTTTTTTAAAATAAATGGTTAAAATAATTATTTAATATGGAGAAAAAAAAATGGAGAAAAATTAAACGGGTTTCGGAACATTTATTGAGGTTTATTAACATTATAAAATACATAGGTATTTTATATTATTAAATACACAGCGGTCTTAATTTTTTTATTTTTTGAATAGCAATAACAATCGTATTAAAAGTGCATAAGATATCCACCATTCGCTGTTGCATCCTACATTTAGTAAAACATTAAAAATTTTAAGAATATAAAACAAAACTTAAAATTTCATCCAGCTCCATAATTACTGTAGTCCAAAGCCATAAAGTGGCATTGCTCGGCATTAAATAAGGAACTATGTCAAAGTTGGTCACGTTCAGCCAATAAACATCTCTAAACAGCTTTACGATCTCCTTAATGTCCTCCGTACAAGTTGGATCCGCTCTCTCACCCGATCTTTGACTACGAGCACACACTTGACTTTGTATAGTTCAGCTATGTTACAAGTGGCAATTGTGTAGGCACAGTTGTTATGGCGTAGGATAGGAAAAGGAACTTTGGTGGAGCGAGTATAAGATAGGGTTTTTTTATATTTGACAACATCACATACATTGCTCCGATTCCAAAGTAAGTAGCTGAAGCACTTGTGTTATGGAAATCAGAGACAGCGGTGGTATCACAAACACCCAGACCTGCGCCAATTTAGAAAAATCGTTTTCTAAATTGACCCAACTGGGGATCGAACCTGGGACCTCAGAGATGGCAACACCTTGAAAACCGTGTACAAAGCCACTCGACCACGAAGGTCGCAACAAAAGTCTTGTTTTTTTATGAGAAATACCATCAGTGGTTCTAAATCTATCTACTAAGTGTACTCAAGTACAAAATTGCAGTTTTAAAAACCGTTTTAGTGTTAAAAAAAACTTTTTTCGTAGGTGATTTTGTTTGACAGGTCGAAATATAATAGAAAATACAAACTATTCTACTCAGTCATTAAAACAAAATTTAAATTAGTCATGGTATGGTGTTTACAGATAATGCTACACATGGCACTCTTGTTGCCATATCTGTTTTATTCGAGTTGTAATGTATTGTTACTACAAAATCATTATAAGGAATCAAAGTATATTTTTCACCGCGCTAAAAGTCATAGTATGATGTTTGATATGATGCTCCGCTTGGCACTCTTGTTGCCATATCTATTTTATTCAAGTTGTGATCTATAGTAACCACATTAATACATTAAATGGGATTAAAGTGTATTTTTCACCGCGCTAAAAGTCATGGTATGGTGTTTGATATGGTGCTCCGCTTGGCACTCTTGTTGCCATATCTGTTTTATTCAAGTTGTGATCTATAGTAACCACAAAATACATTAAATGGGACCAAAGTGTATTTTTCACCGCGCTAAAAGTCATGGTATGGTGTTTGATATGGTGCTCCGCTTGGCACTCTTGTTGCCACATCTTTTTTATTCGATTTGTAATCTATTGTTACTACAAAACCATTATAAGGAATCAAAGTCTATTTTCCACCGCGCTGAAACTCATGGTATGGTGTTTACAGATATGGTGAACCGCTTGGCACTCTTAATTGTTGCCATATCTGTTTATTGTTACTACAAAATCATTATAATGAATCAAAGTCTATTTTCCACCGCGCTGAAAGTCATGGTATGGTGTTTACAGATATGGTGAACCGCTTGGCACTCTTAATTGTTGCCATATCTGTTTATTGTTACTACAAAATCATTATAAGGAATCAAAGTCTATTTTCCACCGCGCTGAAAGTCATGGTATGGTGTTTACAGATATGGTGATTCGCTTGGCACTCTTGTTGCCATATATGTTTTATTCAAGTTGTAATATTGTTACTTCAAAAACATATTTAATAAAAGTCTATTTTTCATCGCGCTCCAACTTTGATTTGAAACAGTAAAAAACAGCAAAACAAAAATTACGTCTAATAAATGGGCTTAGCGCAAAAATAACAGAGCTTCATCAAATTAATGGACCACAAGCAAATAAGATCAGCCGCCTGCGGCGCGCTGCGGTTGCTAAAAAATGGATTCATTTATAAAGGAGACATAGTCACACCAATTTATATACACAAATTCGTCCCTGTCGCTGTGGCACATGTACGCCCTTACTAATAATCTTTGTATGCGTAGCAAGTGATTAATTACACAGTGATTTGTCTCTTTCTTTCTAACGATAAACTTAAAAGTAGTTGACTATGACCATCAGCCATTTTAATGTCCCCACAGCTAGGGCACAGGCTTTCCTTATGGGTGGATAAGGAGGATGGGCCATGCAAGACCCACCACGCGGGCCCAATACGGGTTGGTGGGTGCTAACGACTGCAAATGCAGACGGAACCAAGTACGGAGGAGCTCGAGATAATTGGTCACCCATCCCATGACCGACCCTTGCGAAAATTGCTTAACCTCTCCGTATCGATGGGCCAGGTGCTATACCATTGCGCCACCGAGCTCCTCCTCTAAAAGTAGTTATAAATTCACAATGCTATTTTATATAAATAATTTACTAGAAAAATCAACTCACTCACTGATCGTCCCGTCTATGGGTGAGTCGATTTTTCGTAGTATAAATTACGAGTATTTTAACAATAGGTAACTTAAACTTAAACTGACTCATACTCGGAATAGTTATCCTGATGACTGTGTTATAAAAATTGGTTATAAATGTACTATTAGTAAAGCAATAACAGTTGGTGGATTCCGGTCAAGGATCAAAGAATATGCTTTAATCTGCCAAATTGAAAGTTTAACTGAGCACTTGTTCTAGCAGCTTTGTTTTGTTTTGTTTTACAAAAGATACATAAACGTTTAGTATTACAATATTTACGATGTGTGTATAAGTCTGTAGGTATTACAATGACTTAAAATAAGCAAATAATATATAATAGGCAAACAGTGGTTCACTCAACAAATTGGTATATTGTTGTTGCAACCAATTTTATCTTATTTTTCTAATATATTTTTTATTATATGGGTCCAGCTGAAAACCAGCGCTGGGAATTTTAAATTCACAGCATTGCTGAGCTGGTCAGCCCTTTCGGCTGTTTAGTCTATCCATACTAATAGTTGTAGTTATGTAACTGTAACCAGAACTGGAACTGTAACTGTTTGTGAACATATGAACGCCGAATAAATGCCTACTTTACTTTACTTTACTTTACTTTACAATAGGCAATTAAATAAAGAGGGAAACTTAAAAACTTAGCAACGGGTTTTCTTTAAATAAATAGGCAAAGACAAAAGAAACTATAACCTCTTCTGTTTGTCAACTTATTTTATATTTTATTTGGTTGAAAATACGCTTTCATCGCCTTCAAATGACTAAGGCTGGTCACATACAGACGGAATCTGATTCGGAATTCCGTATGTAACATGACACATACGTTTTATTTTCGTTCGGAATCACGGCTCAGTCAGACGCTAGGAATTGGGCTATGAACATGAACTACGACGACGGTATAATAGCAATTTCACTGTTACTTGCTATATCTACGCAGAAAAAACAAAAAAAAAGTTGCTGGGTGCATCCCTTAACACCTAGTAATTACATGATAGCTAATATTAAAAAAGGGGTCAAATTACGCGTTTATTCCGAGATTTTTTTTCAGTGAGTATATATCGAATGTCCATCGCCTCTTTCGATGAACTATTAGGCAAATTTTCTACTAATGAAAACAAAATAAAATATCATTTAAATAAAGGCCATATAATATAATTTATATCACACTAACGAAAATTCTATTTTCTTTTGGTATAATAGAACCAATGACATACCTAGCAAAACAATTAAAGGTATAGCCAAAAGTCTAATATCCAGAGCTGTGAGTAAAAAGAAAAATATGTCAAAT
This sequence comes from Catoptria pinella, assembly GCA_963556745.1. NCBI lineage: Eukaryota > Metazoa > Arthropoda > Insecta > Lepidoptera > Crambidae > Catoptria > Catoptria pinella. The sequence goes on along the minus strand of OY750774.1, from coordinate 7,221,239 downwards.
CATCTGTCAAGTAAGCTACTCAGAACTTATTTTTGATTGTGAAACAGGCCTTTAATTAAGTGAGGACCTATAAATGTATGTACTAAACTATAAGTGTACACAAAATACTAATTCAATTTAATTTGATACCTACAGCCTCTATTAGAATTCGCTTTGAAGATGTCCAACTCCGATAATTACTGAAGCTTTTAAAGATCAAAAAGTTTTTGCGCCTATTATCCTGTATGAAAGTTAGAAAAGTTATTAAGCTGCCGAGCGGATTATTACTAGGGTGTGTATTAATAGAAACATTAAATTTTATTTGAGAATGTCTACGACTTCAAGATTTACGCATCAATACATACATGATAAATACCAAGTAGTTACAGTTAACGTAAAAGCAGGGCATTTAAAAAAATTACCTCCTAAGTATAGGTCATTACATGAATAAGGCATTATACGAATGAGTCTGTTCAAGAATGAGATATTATGCGAGTAGGTCCTTTCAAGAAGAAGTCATTCCGAGAACAAGTCCTTTTTTTAGTAAGTCATTTTACGAATACATCTTTTATCTACTAAGCCATATTATTATAGCGTAATGACCAATTTACCATATTGGGTGAACGCGGCCGTGTCGACAGGTTGACATGAGGTGGGTCGCGGGATTCGCGGGGCAGGGTGGCCCCGCTACCTCACAGGCCGTACCTAATTTTTCCCTACAGAAAGTGCGGTAACGTTGTATGTCGTCATTTGTCTGCACTCATCGCCGAGAGAAAGAAGTTTCCTCTCCTCACTTTATGAAAGCTGCAAGCGGATTATTACAGGGTGTGTGTTAATAGAAGCAATGATATTATTTAGACGGTCGTCCGCCGCAGTTTTGTGTGTCGGCCAATGGAGAGATAGAATTTAATTAACTGTAGTTGTGCAGTTGGAAACCTCTCGGCTGGGGCTTGTCTGCTGGGACGATTTCGGTACAGCCTAATATGTAAGCTGAAGCGAGTGAGTTTTGAACTGGAATAAATTAAACGCTTGTGGTACGACTGACGTTTAGACTGTGAAATAGAGATTGTACTTACTTCTAATTTCACAACATAACATTTTCATTATTCAATTTTATTATGACCAAAGTAATAGAGCCACAACTGAATGTTTTCTTATTAAATTTAAATAAAAGCCAAAATACATACCATTGTGCACCTTAAAGCAGGATGAAGTTGGCTAAACGTCAGTTATTGTTTAAGCTAGCTGATGAAAAATCTAAAACGCTATCTATGTCCTCTGACTGCTAAACGCTATCTATGTAAACTTTCGCCTCTGACTGCTAATGTGATATTTACACGAGTCGACTTGCTATGAGGTGGCGATTAAATTTTACAAGCGATTGTCGATTAAAAGCACTTACTGACTAAAATCGACCCGTGTAAATACCGCCTTACTTGTTTACGAGGCTCGAACCATAACAGTACTTACTCTCCCTACATAACTTATAACCCTTCTCGTAGTAAAGTTACGGCCGGATTGTGGGCCGGTGTAGCCGTCTTGGGGATAAATATTGAAGGAATGACCCCTTTCCATTGTCATTCGAACACTGAATGATTTAGTTATAACGTTATATAATAAATGGACTTACTAATAAAGGGTTAGTGGGTTAATTTATAAATGTATAAGTGTATTATAGTGTGATAATTAAATCTCGCAACTAAGTATGGGAAACTAAGCTATCACCAGTTATTGTCATTGTTTTGTGAGCAGAGCAAGCCAGTTTGTTGATTTTTAATGCAATGTAAGTTAAAGAAAAACTAAATTATAAAATTATAACTCAGAATTCAAATAATACTAGATTTTGATTGTAGGATAAATTAACTATATTAAATAATTCTCCAACAGTAAAAAGCAAACAAAGTATAAACTTAAAATTTACGGAATTATGATTTTAAGAAAAAATAAATAGCAATAGAAAACTCTGAAATAACACTGACGTCGTCATTTGAAATCAAATCAAGAAGACAGAAACCAAACTAGGTACCAAACAAAGCTTAGACTTAGAATTTTTGTAATTTCTACAATTGTCGTTAAAATCAATTTTATAGATTTACAGCACTATGAACAAAATAAATCAAATAGGTACATTTTGATACGAGTTACTTTAGATCAACAGGCCTTGCTTCACAATGAACAAGTAAGTTCTGAGTAGCTTACTAGACAGATGATTTGACAGTTTCGATATGAACAATATGTCAAATCATCTGTCAAGTAAGCTATTCAAAACTTAATTTTTGATCGTGAAACAGGCCCAGGTTCCATGTCCTGCTGCGACTGACTTTTATCTAACGATTAAAAACACAAATTAAAATGTAAAAAAGTACTTAGTTAAGTAATTTGGTTTATGAAGTAAATATTACAATAAAACTATTTGGAAAAGTTAAGTATCCAGAAGCAGATAATGTATGTGAAACTTACGGCGAGCACAGTAGCTAAATGACGCCCTTATTTAAAAAAAATCCTTTTGACTAATCTCATTCATGACAGTTAAACTTTTAAGTTGAGGTTGAGTAGAAGGTATACATACCTACATATTGTATGTACTGTACACATAATGTATACATATTACAGATGTAATAGCACATTTGAGAACTAAAACAAAATCTGTAAATCAAAAAATGTACTTTAACACAAATATACTTAACCCATAAGATCTCGTTATTTGGTTTTTCTTTTCCCTTCGCCTGAGTGATTATAGGAACGACTCGTTTTTCTAGCATAAAATTAAGCTTATAAATAAATTGCAATAAAATTACCTCCATTAATTTGAAGAAGGAAATTCAAAAGTGGAATAAACAACAAATCATTGCACGCAACGCTTAATGGCATCCCTACGGACAGATCGACTGCGAAGCCCTAATTAATTTACGCCCTGAGCGACCGAACCACTTAGCTGATTAGTACTATAGATGTACCTATTTATACTGGACCAATAAACATCTCATTATGTGGCATTTAAATGCACAGATAAACCAGACAGCAAATCGAATATGAAGAGGATGCAATAAGCGATGTGTGATTTAATCCCGTCGACATCATAATGTCCCCAGTACTGGGGCACAGGCTTTCCTTATGGGTGGGTAAGAAGGATGGGCCATAATTCACCACGCGGGCCCAATGCGGATTGGTTAACGACTGCAAATGCAGCAGGGACCAACGGCTTAACGTGCCTTCCGAAGCACGGAGGAACTCGAGATAATAAACCACTGCGCCACCGAGCTCCTCAATCCCGTATTTGCGCTAAATTAAATTACGTTCAAATTAACAATTTTAACTACAACAATAAAAAGAGATGTTTACAAATTTACTACGCCGGGGGTCTGGAGATTAATTTTTATTTTAGTTTCTATTTTTATTACTGGACTTTCATTACTACCTGAAATTTGTCAAAATACGTTAAAAGTATACAAATATGATTGTACAATTTTTTAAATTTCTTCAAAAGACCTACATAAATATTTTAAGGTGTTAGTGAACAGCGCAGAGAGCTTTTAGCACTGACTTATCTTAGTTCTCTAAGTAAACTCCGAAGTGAACTTATGGGATTTCATGATTCTCGCTCAGTGCATCAAACTACTTAGAGTTTTGTGCTCACTAGGCACAAAACTGGTGCCATATGATTTATACTTCTTATATTAAATAGTTATTTACTAGAAAAAAAAGACAAATCGTTTCGAACCACTCCGATAAGACACGAACCAACGACCTTTGGCAATACGGGGCTAATGCTCTTACCAACTGTGCTACCGAAATAACTAGCTAATATTCCAGTAATTTACTGTTACACTGTAAGCCAGCGTTATTTCATAAATGTGAGGAGGTACGTGGTACGTAGGAGGAAGAAGATACTGCTTTTTAGAAAGAAGAATAGCAGTCGTTCTGTTTACAGGTGTTTTATCTCACGAACACGGTCGGTTTATACTTGTTGCTATAAAGGGTGGACACACACGCAATAAGATTTTTACTCAAAAATCTTGATCTGAAAAAATGAGATCATTATTTTGACAACCTTCTTTGAGCAAAGTCAAACTTTCCACGTTACTCGGATGGTGGCAGCAACGTTGTAAAGAATTTAATTATTGTCGAGTTTTAGTCACCAGCAATTTCCTTTGAAAATTCATTATTGTCGTTTTGTTTCAAACATAGTTCGGTGAAAAATAATACATTAAATCGAGGGGAAAAAGTCTTATAACTCAGATAACTTTTATATTAAATTAGTATAGAAACATAATTAAAAAAAACTCGCACTTGACCGTTTCTTGAAATTTCATTAAACAGCTCGTATCAACCTCCGGCGTTCCTAAGGGGGTCGAGAGTAACCTTATGTTTGGAGCCAAAACATAAGGTTACTCTCGACCCCCTTTCGCACCGCACGCACCGTCTTTGAGATATCTGCATTTTTGTCATTTTTTTAGACAATTATGTTATAAGTACTATAGTATAGTAGGTAGTACTCGCATTGTCTAAGTAAAGCACCATACAAACTAAGGTCCCCAATGACTGCACAGTTGGCTACGTTATGATGGCCTCGAGCTAAGCTTAACTACGCTTTTGGCCATCAAACTTGGTCATGATTGCAGCCCTTTATAACGCGGACAGCAAGGCAGCATGTCCTGGACCTGCGCTAAGCTCCGTTCCCTATAACGCAATGAGCGCGCTTAATGCGTGTTCATTATCAGTCTCTGCCCTTAAACAGGGCATTAAGGCTCTACACTATATTACAATTTGAAGCAACGTTAAAAAAGAGTAGACTATAAAGTGTAGGCTACTTACAGCTAAATATAATCAGGTGTGCCGCATTCTGTGCCACCTACTCAGCCGGGCCATCGAAAATTTAAAACATTTCTTCTGAGCGATTAGGATTAATTAACATGAAATAAAGTTATGTTCGCTTTAATTACTTTGAATCAAGAACTTTTACTGAAAAATCTTTGTTATTGGAAAAGGATATATTTTACTTAGGTTGAATGTAGCTTAAATTATAATAATTAAGAAAATCGTACCAACAAATTAAATCTTAAAAGGGCTCAGTTTTTTAAATTATTTGCTTTAAATGTTTTAAACTTGATATTTTAGGTATTTGGATTACAAATATTTTTGGAGAATATTCTATTACGCTAATCACAAACGTCATTAATGAATTAATAATTATGTTGCTCTGCAGAAATCACAGTATTTTTAAATAAAATGGTTTTGTAGACTCTCCGAAGACAATAGTGTCTTCTTACGAAAGAACTCTATACTCCTCTACACATTTCCAGCCAGAACACACATTACAAACTACTGCGAACAAGACAGATATGAAGTTTACTAATAAATATTCACCTGGCACCAAAATCTTACAAAACTAGTTCTTAGTAGAGAAGCATTTAAGTCTCGACACCAGTCTGAAAGTGTTTTCTCGAAGTAATATTGTAAGTTGCGCTTACATTCAGCAACCGAGCTAATTTAATCAGACGTTTCGCTGAGCGAGCTGAGCGAGCGACCGCGGGAGCGTGACAACATAGCGGTGCACCTCGATGTGCAAGTAAATGGGTAATAATTATGGAATAGATATGTAGCGCAAATGTAGGGTTAGTATGTACAATTGCACCTATCTGGCTTTTTAGATAATGTCTATAATTTTGTATCATTCTGAAAAGTAGATGAAATTAAAAAAAAAGTCGAAGCAAAACGTTAATAATATTTGAGTGGGTAATAAAATCGCACGTCAATCCGCAAAAACAATTATTTAAACAAAAGATTTTTATCTAAGAGTTTCTTCCAACCTCAGTACTAGTTGACCAATTAAGAACTTTGTCACAAAGCGGTCACGCCCGTTTGCTTTACAACTCTAATATACGAAGGCAATAATTGGTGAGACATGGTTCTAAAGTGTTCACCTACTTCAAGGGCTGGTACTGTACCAAATTAACATTTTACTCACATCTCCCTCTAAGATGGTTGTAAGGAACCAATAAATTACATTTTTTGCCTGTTCACGGGGGCTCTTGGCAATGGGAACGGCTATCTGCGAACTTTTGACTCGTAATATTTTTCAAGTGAAGTACTACCAAATTATACGTTACTATATTCGTGGTGAGAGTCGTAGTGAGAAAGCTTTGGATGCGGTATTAAAAGAATAAAAAGGAAAAACTATTTACTTTTAAAGGGTTTAATTAGGTTTATGTACAATTTGGCATGAGTCTATCTTAGAAAAAGGGGTTCCCGAAATGCGGACTAAAGTAAGTGTTGGTCTTTGTCTTCCTGTCAGCATATAACAGAGACAGCATCAGTTTTAAGGCAGATCTAACATAAGTCCAAATTTTAGAATAGCAGTAGTAGGTACTAAAGTTAGTTTTTATCCCACTTACTAATAAAATTGTATAGCTGATGTATAGTTACACCATAGACTTAGAAAAATTTTCGCTGCGCTATTTCTATGAATTACACAATGGTTACTCTCTGACAAACTATTTAAGTTTGACATAAAAAGAAAGGGATAAAACACTGTGTAACTATACATCTGCTTTACAATCTTTATTAGTAAGGGCGTATAGTATATATAAAATTAATGATAAAGGAAAGATCACCGAATTTAAAAAGAAATACTTCTCCTCCTACTTCGTCAAAATACGAAACAGTATCATGAAAATAATCATTATAAGTTTTTTTTTGACCGAGCGAGCGCGAAGCGCGGGCGAAGCGTCTCTGCTTCAGCTTGGGCAAAAATCCTTTCTTATTTCCGGCGGTTCTCTTCTACACACAGGTCGCATTTCTCAACCGATTCTCGTGAAATTTTGTGAGCAGGTTCAATTATATAGTTTTTTTTGACAAGCCAGTTATTCGTTTTTTTTTAAAGAAAATCACCTATTACGGAGTATGTTCAAAATTAGAAGCATCTAGCCTCGAATAGATATAATAAAAGAAAACCTACCAAACAGCACTTACTTTTGCTTTTAAAACCTTGTGGCGACATCTATTAGATTAATTTGAAACGAACATACAATTTGAGTTACTTTTTAAAGCACAAATGCGAGGTCTAACAGCTCACTAAGCCACTAGTAAAATAGTTTGATTAACTTAAACTTCAGACACTCGCTTGTCGCATTATTCAACATTCTAACATCCATGAAGCTCGGCCTGTATTCATGAGTCAGGTAGCACCAGTTTTAAAATCAACCTTTTGGCCTACATCCAAAATAGTAATAACCACATTACAAATAAGTGTCTCTACGCGGGACACTCCTCATATGTCGTGGTCTAATTCGAAAAATTTCGATTTGGCAACGAACTTCGAGTTGTTGGATCGCAAAGTGTTTGTCGCAGAATTTTTGTGGGAACCGGAATTTGATATTTACTAGGAAAATTCCGGATTGTTGTGATTTAACGCCGTCTACGAAAATCATCATACAATACTACGGAAGTGCTTCAGTAATATTATAATTTTATAAAACAATCTCAGTTTTTTTTCCTTGGAAGGTTGTGAACAGTTTATGTCACATCGAATGTCGCGCGGCAGCTCGCATCAGTCGCGCATTCGGTGTGACATTATACCATAGAATTTCATACGTTACAACGTCGTTTGCCGTCACGCTGCGCAACGCAAAGCGCTATGCATTTATTAATTAGTTGTTTTGTTATATCCCTAGATTATAAAAAATCTAAATTGTGAAGATTTGTTAATAGCATAGTATTTACTTATAAATTCTTTACAAAGATGTTATTTGTCTGTAAATCTTCCATGAAATAAATAAATAAATCAGAATCTGGTTTATACAAAAATCCTGCGTCATTGTTCAAGCTAGCGCTGTAGTGTTACGCAGTAGAGAAACTAAGAAAAAGTGCTCAAAACTTTTCTAGCTTAGAGCAACTTGATACGGGAAACGTTTTAGTTAGCATTAGTTTAACTTTCAGTTATTTAACTTGTGTAATGTGTTTCGCATAAAGTGTAAAGTTGTCGTACTAACCCTGACTTGCACCATAAATTATATATTGTTTAAGTACAACTTAGTCGCCCTAAGTCTATTAAGTTTGTTTCATCAACGCTCTAGCGGACGCATGCGGCCGGATCACAATGGAATATCTTTTGTCTCATTTTCGGGGCGATGAAGGGTTAAGCAATTTTGTTTGCAAGTGTGATTTACTCGATGCCTTTTTTATAAAGTAACTATGAATCGATTCTAACATTTAAACTATAATTTATTATTTTTCGATAGGTTTTGTTTATAAAATTATTACATTCTGATAATTTCTTTTTATGTATTCCTATTATTACTGTAATTATGAACGTTGAATTTCTGAAAGTTTAAACTTATAATTAAAATGTTCTCCTGGTATTTCATTCACTAAGGTACTTCATTTGTTAAAAATCTGTTTTAGAAGACTTTTAATCTTAACAATCCACTAATTCGATTCGCACTCCAAAATTTAATGAGATTTATCCTAAAATAAAAAGCTTAATAATTTACAACAAGGAAACGTTATTAATGAAATGTTAATAAAGAAAAATAGACTAGCAAACTAAATATGGTTGCGAACAAAAGAACATTGTAAAATAAATGAGTATTTTTTTTAGCATTAAAAAAGCTTTTCCGACAAATTTGAAATTGTAAATTAGGTCTGTTAAAACGTATTTGATGTCAAAAATATCTCTACCATTATATATTTTATTTGAGAATTTATCTTTAATAAACATTTTATCTGTAGGTACGTACATACATAACAAAACAGTGACCAATTTCTTGATCTACTCAAGACTTTAATTGTTAATAATTTAATTTATTAGGTTTAGCTCAGGTAAGTATTTAAGTTTGATTATTTATCAATACCAACCGGGCACAAGTCTGATCCGTTTATTTACCTACTATAAAATGACGATTTTAGATTTTTTTTCCCTTGAGTATGTAGCTTCATGTCATAAAAATAATGTCACATAGAAATACAGGGTTTTGATTTATTAGAAAATGTTGACATAAATGTGTGTTTTTTTTGATTGAGCTGCGCTTAGAAGCTTTATATTTTTAAAAGTCCCTTGATATTAGTTTGTATGTAATCTTTGTCATACCTCCTCATGATCCCGAGAACAACTGTCTGGACATGAGAGGCAGACAGTCAAAGGGTATCTTTTTCTTTAAGGTAAAACTTGACGACCTCCGTGGTCGAGTGGTTTGTACGCTGGCTATCAAGGTGTCGCCATCTCAGAGGTCCCGGGTTCGATCCCCGGCTGGGTCAATTTAGGAAACGAACTTTTCTATATTGGCTCAGGTCTGGGTGTTTGTAGTTCCACCGTTGTCTATGATTTTCATAACACAAGTGCTTTAGCTACTTACTTTGGGATCAGAGCAATGTTTGCGATGTTGTCTAATTAGAAAAAAAAGCTACGGAACCCTAAGAAGGAGCAAGCAGCCAAGGTTTTCTAACAAAACAACCCCTCACAAAATAGGTGCGAGATAGTCGTAAAACCGCTTATTACATCCCAACTCGGGATACCAATCCGGCCAATATTGAGAAGTATAGGATATAAATGTAAGGGGCGTTACCGAAATCAGTACATTCGTATTCAAATGATTATTGTGTTGGGCTCCATTACATTTATTTTGGCAATTCGTGGTTTTCGCATTCTGACCAGTTTCGCTATTCGATTTTGCATAATACGTTCCGTTTGCTTCATGTTTCCTATGTTTTGTGCTCAACAGATGTCAGGAATAGATTAAACTGTGCTTTTTGTTGTTCGATATAATGTGCTGTGCATTTGTAACAAGTGATGGTAGTTGGACTAGTTACCAATCTTTGTTGGCATTATTATTCAAGACGAGTAATCTTATTATGAAGGGCAAAAGTGTTTTCTTATTAAAAAGGAAATGAGACACCTGTACCAATTTCGCTTTTAATATTAATCAGTGATTTCAGGGCCTTATTTAATAACGTGACAATTTGGTTTACATTGCGGTGCAGCTATGAGTAGTTTGTTTTCAAATTGGTTGACGCAATGGATATAAAATTGTCATGACAGGTGACAAATTGTCACGTTTATTAAATAGAGCCCAGATCTTGGTGAAAATTAAAAACTAGAAGTTTTGAATTATGATTAAGTAAGAGTGTGATGAGTAGATGATACTGGTGAGTAGTATTTCAATAAATAAACCCCATTGAAATCATCTTACGTCGCAATAATATGACAGTTTGAGTCTTATAAAATTTGACGACCTCCGTGGTCGAGTGGCTTTGTACACTGGTTTTCAAGGTGTCGCCATCTCCGTGGTCCCGGGTTCGATCCCCGGTTGGGTCCATTTAGAAAATGAACTTTTCTATATTAGCTCAGGTCTGGGTGTTTGTGATACCACCGTTGTCTCTGATTTCCATAACACAAGTGCTTTAGCTACTTACTTTGGAATCGGATCAATGTATGTCATGTTGTCAAATTTTTTTTTTTTTATATTTATTTATAAAATGTGACATGTTGTGTTCAAGAGTTACGCAAGTTTTCAAGTGGTTCCAGCTTTCAATCCACCCTTACGAATTTGTAATGTTCCGGGCATCTTAGGCTCGGTTGCATCATCTTAATTTAACTTTAACAGTACACAACACAAACTTATCTGAGCCGGTGGTCAAAACTGGAACCAAGTGTAATTACATATTGTTACCTAGGTTACGCTATAGACGACAACGACGCTGTCAGCGAGTCAGATAAGTTGATGTCTGTTAAAGTTAAGGTTAAATTAATATGATGCAACTCAGCCTTAGTTTCGCGCATTTAATTATATGATGGTCTATTTAAAAAAAAGTGGAAGTACAGTGTCACATAAAAAAAAAACAATAAGGTTTTAATAGTACCTATCAGTCTATTCTGTTTGATAGTAAAATTGTTTAATAAAATCAACAGCAGAGAAAAGGTTTCATCATAATGTAAATAATGAAATTGGAACAAAGTAAACAGAGCATAATAATATTAAGATATTAAAATCGTTACTATACAAATAGTGTTTTGTATAAAAACATGGCAGTGGGTGTAGAGAGGCTGGTATTTACTATCAAAACATGACCTAAAACCTTTATCTTGTTCCGTCCATATCAAAATGTGGGGTGGTTGTGGCAGCGGATTATAAAAAGCTTATTATTTTAAACTTACGTTTTTTTCTGAAATAAACAATCTAGAAAAAATATTTGACTTGAAGATTTTCAAAGTAAGTTTACGGAAATAAAGGTATTTTTCTAAAAAGAAACTTAAGTCTTATTTTGAAAAATAATTTGAAAGTTGTACTTTGGTCGTTGTATTAGTCACTTTACTCAAACACTATATTTACTTCCTTTTTTATTATTTTTTATAATATTATATAACTGTATAACACGACAGCACGTCAGATTATACATTTAAACTGAGAAAACAGCTTTTATTACGTAGAACATAAAGGCGGCCTCGTCGTGTGTACTAGCGGGTAAAATTGCATCGTAATTCTCCTCACAAAGTTACAAGAAACTTTTAGCAATTCCTCCACCTGTAATGTGGAGCAAAATTTCTGCAGTTAACTTAAATTCCCCACACGTGCTGTTAGCAGATTTATGCATTGCCTATGCAATAAAAGTGCCTATGTTTTAAAAATCAACAAAACTTTTTAATATCCTATTTTTTCTTCGAAATCGCTGCCACTGAAGGCACCACCTTACCGAGCCCATTTCGTCGTAAGTATTTGTGTAGGTCCACTAAACGCACCTGTTTCTTTGTTGTAAGAACGCGGCAAATATGGGCACTGCCTAAACAAACTGCGGCGAGCAATAGTGTTTCAATTCTACAAGGGCCTATTGTAACAGGTATGCAAATTCTTGGAGTGCACTAAATACACAGAGTAATTGAAAGAAGCTTTGCTCTCGGTCTAAGACAGAATGTAGGAAAACAAATGGGTATGCTTAGAAAACATAGTGACAGTCACAATTAACACAATATTATTTCAAAATAGAAATGTAGTTCCGAAACTGTTAGCTGTAGATACCACGCCCACTGCTGGGCATAGGCATTCTTCAAAGATCGTCGGTCCATCAAAATTGAATTAAAATGTAATTATTATGCCAGTAAATCTGGAAGTTCGTTGCGCCATACAAATGACAACACACTCGATTTATTGAAACATGTCATAATCTAAATTGAATAACAAAAAAAAGTCTAAGTACATAACTATTATGTGTTTTTTTGAGTAGGTATCTACTCTGTTCATAAAAAAGTCCGAAAACTTAATCTGCGAAGTAAACAACATCTCCAATGAAATTTAAATCTTTTCCACTTTCTGATTAACGTCTGTTCAACAAAAAATTAGAGTGACATTTTAAAAATTTTCATCTTGTTCCCTGCTTTATTACAGGAGATGATAGTTCACTTGATATCTTTTCGCTTGCAATTTCTTTGCTCATTATGCTAGCGAGATGCGACAAGATGCATTTTTCACTGTCCTCGATCATTTTTGTAGCGACTAGCGAGACAAATTAAGTAAGGTTAAATATCCGCTGTGTCATTTGAAAAGATAAACAAAAGAAGAGAATTTAGCGTTTTAAAGCCAAAAACTTGTAATGACCACGAGACAGGCCGAACGCATCGTCTTGGCAGTTTTTTCACAACAACATTAAGTAATTTGTGCTAAAAAATGTGGAACATGGAAACAGACCTTAAATTATTAGAATAGTATCAAATGGAGCCTATCTATTAACTGATGGCATACAAGACAATGGCCGCAGCAAGCGCTAATTTATCGTCTATTTCCTTGGAGTTTACAACTGCGACTGCATGACGCGAGAGTATACGGGTGCACCGCGCTCTCACCCAGGGCTCTCATCCGACACATTCAGGCGAGGATGGACGAGAGCACTCGGACGATAGTGTACAGCAGGCATATCAATTTTGATTTTATAAATGCAATTAATCATTTCTTTCCATCTGCATAAAAAGATAATTATTCGATAATTATAGAACTTTTTTGTTGAGCCAGTTTTTCGATTTTTTTTCTAAAAAATATATAATAATATATTATAAAAAATATATTCATATTTTATACGAAAAATTTCAAAATTGGGAGCGCCATCTAGCTTTGAATAGATATAATAAAGAAATACCTTACCTACCAAACAGCACATAGTACTCCTTTTCATAAGCAGTGTCAACCTCGTGGCGAAATCTATTAGATAAATTTTCAAGCAGCATACAATTTGAGCGTGGTCTACAGCTCACCGAGCCACTATACGAGTGCGATGCGTCTCCGTTTCAGCTTGGGCAAAAATGCTTTCAAATATCTTGGGCAAAAAGGCTGTCCGGCTACCGGCTATCCGGCTGCCCGTCTGTTCTTCTCTATACCAAAAAAGTATATTTATTCTGACCCAGTATTTGCATACGCTTCTTTCGTACGCTTCTTAAGCGAATACTTTAAACAGAATTTATCATATGGGAACCTATTTAACAGGTTCTAGATAGCTGATATACCTACTCGTATTCTAGTTTATTAATAAAAATTAAGAGATTATCTTAAAATTATATGTCAAGTAATTTTAATGGGAAGCTCCCGGAACCTGTAAAACCGAGTCTACTATTACCTGCTACAGCTTAAATTGAGCTTTAATTTTCATAACTTTTTCTAATATAAGCTGACAGTGGCCCCGCCACTGTGGCGCAGGCAGCCTTTATCCAACTAAGTACGGGGCTTCACCGGCTTCAAGCTGTCATCTGATGCTCTTAGGCTCGTCTTTCATAATATTCTTCCCCTTAATATCTCTGCTTCAAAGAAGTAATCTTTAATATATTTACTGCTTTTGAGAGTTTCGAAAGGCTGTTTCGTGTTGTGTTTTTTACTTGTTTAACATTGTTTCATTTTTAGGGTTTCGTAGTCAAGTCAACGAGGAACCCTTATAGTTTCGCCATGTCCGTCTGTCCGTTCGCGGGTTACCTCAGAGGCTCTTAGTATTAGAAAGCTGTAATTTGCCATGACTATAATATATTGATAACGCAAAAAAGTGGTAAAATAAAATTTTGAAAAATATTTTTTATTGAATTCCCCTACATGTAAAGTGGGGATGTTTTTTTTCTCATCAATCTCATAGTGTGTGGTGTCGTTGAATAGGTCTTTTAAAAATGTTGTAGGTTTGTGAAGACCATTTTTTTGATTTAAGGACTTGCTTACAAAATATTCAGCTTTGAAGTGCAAAATTTTGTTAGAGTCAAGTGTCCCTCCCTCTTCAATGGTAAACGGTTGCTTTTGGATGCGTGAAAATATTCAGTTCAGTAGTACATATAATAAAAAAGGAAAAGTATCTAATGGGGACAGCGAATGGGGACAACGGGAAGTAATTTAAATTATTTTATTGAATTCCCGCTGTCCCCAATAATGGGGACACGGTCAATGGGGACAACGGGAAGTAATTTTAATTATTTTATTGAATTCCCGCTGTCCACAATAATGGGGACACGGTCAATGGGGACAACGGGAAGTAATTATAATTATTTTATTGAATTCCCGCTGTCCCCAATAATGGGGCACGGTCAATGGGGACAACGGGAAGTAATTTTAATTATTTTATTGAATTCCCGCTGTCCCCAATAATGGGGACACGGTCAATGGGGACAACGGGAAGTAATTTTAATTATTTTATTGAATTCCCGCTGTCCCCAATAATGGGGACACGGTCATTGGGGACAACGGGAATACAGGTCACTGCTTTACAAGTTGACGAGTAATAGTCGATCAACGGAAAAGTTTTCGTAGGTACGCACGACAGCACGGTAAGTTAAACAGTTGAACTACGAAAACAGCTCTTATTACGTACGGCGTAAAGACGGTCTCAAGGTCAACATGTATAGTCTGATGTGCCGCTGACTGTACATTATATTATTTTACAGCATTTTATTGAGGTAGTATAGTTAGGTATTATATTGGGGTCTACGATATAAAATATTCGTCAATTGCTTGATATTATATCGAATAATGACCATCATAGACAACTATCAATAGTAAAAAAAATCTTATTAAGTATAGTTTTCTAAACATAAAAACATACTTTAAAAATTATTCCTCTTTTCGCTACCACTTTATTTGTTTTACTTAGACGAAAGAAATAACTTAAGTGGCATACGCTATCTTAGTGTTTAACATTAGTCCATAAAAGTTTTAAAACATTAGCGTTTATGGTTGTTAAATAAATTAAGAAAATGTTACTATGGAAAATGCAAGTTCTTTAAATTTCTCCGTAAAAAACGCCGATTTCGTAGGTGGGGACCTGATACTTACTTATAGTCATTAGTCGTTCTAAAACAGGGAGTAAATATAAGTTTATAGCAATATGGTGTGGCATGAGGTTACTACGGACTACATTATAAGATAATAAATGTGGAGACGATTTAAATAAACGAATACAGAAATAGTGCACATTATTCAAGGAACAAAATAGGACGGCGAACATAATACTTAAATAGAAAGATGTCTCTGCGTGGAGACCGTCAGGAGAGACTATATTATATACATAGGTATTAACAATGTTTACATATCCAACTTAGTCATCCCAGAAAGCGAGGCGGAGTGGAGTACCCTCACTCTTGCCCTGTCGCCCGTGTTCACACTAATTGCTCAGACACTCGTACACCGTACACTCTCCGAGATTGCAGTAATTGATTAAGATTTGGGATATAGACTAAGAAATCCTAACTTACTAATTACGTGTAAGAAAGAGATATTATAGTAGGTAATATTATATCTCAGTAAATAACGCTGACGTAATGTTTAGAGCTATGTCATACTTTGCTTGAATTAAAATTTTCTACTGAGCACGCATATTATTTATGTAGAAATTATTATATTATTTACTAGCGGCCCGCCCCGGCTTCGCACGGGTACAATATAGTTACAAATGTGGTGAGTGTGAAGTTATTAGACTATACTACAGGATATCTTATATATAGTGGTGGCCACATAATTAAGGTCAGTCGATTTTCATACAAACGAAGTAACTTTTAAGCATTGTTTCTCCGCCAGGGATTGACCGAGCGGTGATCTAGTGATGGCCATCCAGGGAGTGAATGGAGGAGATCCAGATTTCTATACACACCCATGTGATCTGACCAGAATTTTAAGAGATATAAGGATATGTTTGAAAAAACCGTGAATATAGCATTAAAATGTATGAAAATCTTGCAACTGACAATTCTGATGCTTAAATCTCTTAGAATGCTGACCAGATCAGTTGGGTGTGTATTGCGATCTGAATCTTCTCCATTCACTCCCTGGATGGCCATCATCAGATCACAGCTAGTTCAATCAATACATGTATTATTAAACGTCTTACAGAGGTACATGTCAGTTATATAATTCTATTAATGGTCCATCAAATCCACTCAGGTGAATGTTTGTTCCATTATTTTGTAAATTTATATTCCTATACATAAATAATATAAAACACTCTTCTCTTTCTGAAAACTTTTGTACGACCAAAAATACAATGGTAATCTCGCAATGGAACACAAACCTTCAAAATAGTTTCTAAAGAAAACTTGTCATGGTTTTATTTTTCATACAACGGGTTTCTTCAAAGGAAACGACCCTTTAACCTGATTAGAAATGTTGATTTTTTTTATAACAAAGAAGAAAAAAACTGAACACAAAATGTCCCTGACATACATTTTCTTTACTTATAAATAATTATCAAACGGTAAGTTTCTATTTTATTCTTCTGCTTTGTTGAAGAGATAATTCAATGTTAATATAAACACTATACTAGAAAATATAAGCCTCGCACTAGATCATATTCTCTGACGGGAATCGAACCTGCAACAATGCTCTGACTGCTGAGCTACCGAGTCACTATCAATGTTTATAACCAACTACTCTTTTTTGATCTTTTATTTGTATACCGCAAGAAAAACGCGCATTTGCGATTTTTATACTTGTGTACATAATTTGCAGTCTGCACATTATAAATATTATGCATGACAAAATACTCCAGCTAAGTAAGCCAAGTTGAGTTTGGTCTGCAATCGGTATAAAGCTGACTGTTATCGGTTATTTGATTTCATAATTAGTTTCTATGATCCCTCATCAACCGAAGGATTCTTCGGTTATTAAATCCAGCTTAAGTCCAATCTCTGGTGCCAGACTGTGGCCATGATTTACATAGTTTCTTATCTCCTGGATACCAAACAGTGAACTTAATTTACGGCTTTTATGACAGCTACAAACAAACAAATACACTATTTTGGAGATAACTTAAATGATACTTAAATTTTCTTATAAAATATTGCAAAACAAAATAAACTAAAATATAGGAACAAGCTTAAATTGTAGAAAATTTCACGGTTTCCGTTAACTGCTAATTGGGTATTTACACGAGTCGACTTGACCAGTATTGCTGGTAGATTTAAGTCAACTAGCGCTGTTTATCGACAATCGCTTGTAAAGTCGAATCGCCACTACATTAAAATTAGGTTTGCGATTAGATTTTACAAGCGATTGTCGATAATAAGCGCTAATTGACTAAAATCGACCAGCAGTCACCTGCCAAGTCGACCCGTGTAAATATCACACTGACTAACAAAAGATTTTCTACTGTGTTTTTTTAAGTGACGTTTAATAAAACTTATACTACAAATCCTTTCCTTCAAAAGTTTCAACAATTTTTCAATGAAACGATTGTTCATTTAACATTGTTCCTAAACAGTTTATAGTCGTGGAAATTTTCACCCGAGCCTCGGTGAAACCTATTTGACTCGAAGTTTTTAACGTAACGATAGAATCTGAACCCACTCGTGTATTGAAAGTTGGTTAGTTACTGTGTGTTCACGAAACGCTTCGAAAACTTTCCGATTCAAAACTTTAGTCGGATAATACGTTTATTTTATCGAGTTTCGCCGATTTCGTTGTTTTAATAAGCATTTCAGCACAAGGTAAACTATACAAATTTTCGTTTAAGTTTGTGTGTATGAGCATGTTTTATATTATTACTTAACTACTGCCCGAAAGTTTGCATTGAATCAAAATAACCCACCGTAGGAGTTGTAAATATTTCCTTTCATAAGCCTACGCCATATTTTCTTAAGCCTACGTCATAGATAATACTTATCTGTCTGCCAAGTTTCAGATCCATACAGTGGTTTGAACTGTGCAATGATTAACTATTCACTGAAGGTGAAAAAAGTCATATCAACATTGCGTTGGTCAATTTGTTGCAACCCTACTGGTGACACAGTTCTCTAAAGATTCTATGAATAATTTCCAGCGCCCGTTGCATGAGTAGGTTAAATTTTGTCGCGGGGGTGCGACTAAAGTTTTAAACCATAGAAGATATATGTCTCGTAACAGTGCATGAGTTAAAAGCGTGACATAATTTATCCACCGTGGATAATTTTATCTAAATAGCGACAAAGAGGCACTGCCATTGTAAATAAAAGGATTATTTTTGCTGTCAACCCTAAATCATTCAATTAGTGTTCTCCTAAATCATTTCTGCACTTTAAAGCATTGTTTTGGCTAAAGGCTTTAGCGGTCTAATTGTCTACAACTGACGTTCCTCCGCGACGTAGATAAAATATTATAACTGTTTCATGTACGCTGTGACGTTTTATTTACGTAGTCGGCGTAGACGCGACAAACCCCGCGACATATTATATTTTGACGACCTCCGTGGTCGAGTGATTTTGTACACCGGGTTTCAAGGTGTCTCTGAGGTCCCGGGTTCGATCCCCGGTTGGGTCAATTTAGTAAACGAACTTTTCTATATATGGCTCAGGTCTGGGTGTTTGTGATGCCACCGTTGTCTCTGATTTCCATAACACAAGTGCTTTAGCTACATACTTTGGAATCGGAACAATGTATGTGATGTTGTCAAATGTTTTTTTATTATTATTATTATTATATTATATCTTTTATCGCGGCCTAATGCAACGGGAGCTGAAGGTGAAAGCCAACGACTAACTTCAACAATGAAAACTTATCTAAGCCTCAAACAAATGAACTCTACTAAGTTAGAAATTTATACCAAGAAACATGTTATGTCCAAGCCGCTTTCAAACTTAAAAGTCTACTTACCGTATTGGTTTTATTTATTTGTTATTCTTCGAACATTTCTTCAAGCCTCAACTTAAAGAGAGCTTAATGTTATTTTTTCCATTGTCCCATTACAAGTGAATTAGCGTTTTTTTACTGTTTTCACACAGTATTAAGGCATCAATCTTCAGAAGCGGTGAGACCATTTGGCGGTGCGCCAAGTAAAAACGATGAAACTAAAGCCAGGGGTGTAAGGGAGATCGACTGAAGTCTTTCAAAACGGCATAGTACTTGAAAGTTTCACTTACGACTTATTTGTTAAATTTTCTACTGTGTATGAATTTGAATTTGAAATTGTAACTACATTATTCTTATATAAGAATGTCAAAGGGTATTTTCTCACATTGATTTTATAACGCTGGCTTGCAGCGAAAATGTAAAAATACTAGAAAATTTCGCCGCTCCCACTAGCGACTTAATTGGTCAGTGCATTGGGCCGGAATCCTAAGGGTGCGGGTTCGAGTTCCGTCTGAAGTGCGGGTGAGTTGATTTTTTCTAGTATTTATTTATCTTAACCCTTTAAGGCCCGGAAAATGAGACACAATAGATATTCTATTCGGCCGCTCAGGCGTTGATGAATTAATATAAAAATAGCATTGTGAAATGCAAAAAACATATTACTTACTTACTATATTATTCTTGAAGCGGAAATAATAGAATCTATGAATGAGTCCAAAAATACAACAGACCCCCTAGCCAAAGTAACATTTGCAAATCTTTGTTATCGCTTCGCTTTCGAAACATGTATGGGATTGACATAAGGTTTCGTTAACAATCGAATTTTAAAACGTCAAACCCATAATGTAAACGAAGAAATGCAGTATTAGCGAAAAGTACAATATGTGAACATTACACAGACGTGACGTCGCACTACGTCAAGCTAACATCAAAACAAAATGTATGGAGACCTGACTCGCGATATCGAAGTTTTCTAAGCGCTTCGCATAAGTAAATACAAATTCCAACATCGAACAATTGGACCGCGGTCCCCGAGCACAGACACCTAACTCGGCGGAAGTACTTCCCTATTCGCTGAATATATGGCGAAGATTTCTTACCTCAACACATACATTTTACGAAGCGTAGCGATAGCGATAATTTATAAACGTGACATTGGATTCAGGTTTTGAAACCCGGAGCTTACTTAACAAAAAATAATACAGAAACTTGAGGTTTCATATTTTCCTATTATTTTGTTTTTAGACAAGTGACAACTTAATATTCTATTTACCTTGTTAAGTACTAACGCAAATCATTATTATTATTATAAATGCCAAGTAGTAATTTTACATCTCAATATTTTGTTTCCTGTCATAAAACAAACAGCGAAACAATTATAATGCAAAAGGTACAAAAGCCTTATGATTCCCATTAAACATTAATAATCTTTATGAAACAACTAACAGACATAGGTTTCGGCGTATAAATTATTTCTGGTCTTTAATTAGATTGAAATTAAAGTCTGTAAATTAATGGCTGAAATTTCGTTCCGACGAAATGGAACGGTCAAAGTTATAATGTATCAAATCATCTCGAAAATGATGTTTGGGTCTAATGAACCATGCATTTTTAATTGGAGCTCGTTTCATTTCCAATTTAATGCTAAAAAGGCTCTAAAGTTCTATTAAATTACATCAGCAGAGCCTATTTAAAAATGTCCTTTCTCACTCATGCTCTGAAATATGATCATTACCTTTGAAAAAAGAATGCCGGAGGTTCCACATTTACGTGGCAGTCTGGTGAACCACGTTCTAAATTTGAAAATCAGTCCAGGAATTAATGCAAAGGTGGCGCAAGTACACGCGTAAAAAAAATCGATAGAGTAATTTTGTATCACCATGGTACATCGCCATCTAAGAATCAGGGAAATAAGATTTCCCATAGACTATTACTCTATCGATAGAGGATTTGTCTATGAGAAATCTCATTTCGCTTTTCCGCGGTAGATTGCGTTGTACAATTTTCCCTATATAATAAATAATACTAATTAAATTTTATTAAATTTTAATTCAAAAGTTTTTTATATCCTCGCCTTTCTTGAGAAAAGCACTATACAAGCCTTCTGGCGGAAGCAATTTACATTGCCTCGAATGATTAAAGCTATCCACGACAATGTAATTGCTTACTTCCCGTTCTTGGCTGTAATGTACTATTGTAGTGACTTGTTATTAAAGTGTAGACTTTAATAGCTGGTAATAAATGAAATTTTATACCGTTTACACTAGAGTTGCTGTTCACTAAGCCGTATTGATCGAATTATAAGAAAATGTGGGGCAATGGCTGAGGGCGATAAAAATCTCAGAAAGTCCCTGCTCGGGGTAGCATTTTATTTTACCATTGATCGCTTTTTAGTAAATGTGGCAGACATTAATATTGAAAATGCCGAATAACCTACCTTCCATAATGAATTTCTAATTAATTCTCTATTACTTGAGTAACGTAGCTAGGTTACACTTAAAAATGACTACTTTGATAATCATAATTATTTTCTCGACGGAATTTAAGCCATCAAGGCCCGGAAAATGAGACACAATAGAAATTCCTTGTTGTCCGGCCGCATTCGGCCGCCCGGGCGTTGATGAACTAATTAAACAATTATTCGTGTCATATTTTTAGTACGAACAAACTAGGTTACGTTAATAATTGTAATTGTGGCACGTATAACTGTACGGCTGCTGAAAACCAAAACACCGGAAGCCACATTTTACAGGACAAGCAGAAATTTGTTTTGCTCTGTCTTAAGCTTAAAAACATCTCACAGAAACAAAATCAAAACCTAGTAACACCGCGTAACACTTATTGTCTCATACTGTGTTCTGCCCTGCGATTCTGTAAAATCAGACGACAACTCGCAACTCCCTTCGCAATTCACTCTCACTTCGCATCTCACCTCGCTTGACCTTGACCTTGACTTGCGTTGTACCTAGTGACAACCACACTCAACAAAATGTTAGTCGAGTTTTATCGATTCCAGTTTAGCTAATATGTGAGTTTTAAATTAAAATTTCTTATTTTAAGGAATTTGATGCAGCAAAAATAAAAAAAATAAAAAACTCTTAATTCGTGCCATGAATATAATCCCTATGCCTTAAACTGTATGTCCTCGGCGTCCGTCTCCTCGGAGAGAAAAAACCGGACCGAATAGCGGCCTATATATTATATTTGTATGAACTTTTGTCAACTCGACATCCGGCGTCCGAAATCCGTCATCCGTTCTTTTGACGGGCTCCGAAGATTTTGCTTGATCGGATGAACCGCTAAACCGGAGCCTCGATTCGAAGTACCCCATTAGAATATAAAATACATATGGACTTGTCCACGGCGCAGCCACCCGACGTCCGTCTTCGTCAACCGTCATCTTTTGCGACTTGCCGAACTTGCTTATTGCGACAAGCACTTGCGCTGCGACTTTATTTTGTTCACACAATAAAGTTTTTAGGGCAAGTTAATATTAGGGGTTAAAGTATGAAATTGCCGTTTTGTATGGAGAATTTTAAAGAATTTGAATTTTCCATACTAACATTTTCTTAATTTATTTAACAACCATGAACGCTAACGTTTTAAAACATTTTGCACTAATGTTTACACACTAATATAACGTATGCCACTTAGGTTATGCGAAAAAAATAAGTATCGGCTAAGTCACAACGAAATAAAAGGTCATTTCTGCTAACCAAAAAGGAGTTACTAATAAAAACAAATGTTAAAAAAATATCTTCACGTTTTTAAATTTGAGATTTTAGCATTCACAATGCTATTTTTATATAATACCAAATAATAAACTAGAAAAAATACGACTCGCACCTGATCATGTTCTCGGACGGGAATCGAACCTGCGACCTTTGGATATCCGGTCCAATGCTCTGACCGCTGCGCTACTGAGTCACTAGTGGGAATGTCGAATTTCTCCTAGTATGTCAACTCTTACGTTGCAAGCCAGCGCCATCTCACCAATTACAAGGAATTACCTCGACATCAACTGAATACCTTTCCAGATATTTTTAAACAATTGATTAAGATAAGAAAGCTACATCATTTTTAAATTTGAGATTTTAGCATTTACAATGCTCCCGTCCCGTTCGATTTCCGTCCGAGAACATAATCTGGTGCGAGTCGTATTTTTTCTAGTTTATTATTTGGTATTATATATCTTCACGTTGTTGTAATTTATCGTATAGTGTATTAAATGCCCCATCGAGGTATCTCTCTTGCAGGAGAGGGTGAAACCCAAAACTTTTTTGTCTTCTGCGTCTTTGTACGTATATTGCAAGAAGTTGTCGGCATTCTAACGTAAAAAAAGGCACGTGCACATGACATCTCAGTTGCACCGCAGAGTGATATGTGGTTCGGGATTGGATCGGATCCGGACGCAATGGACAAACGTGATCCGTCTCCGTCATCCGTCTCCGTCTAAACGCCCGGATCCGTCATCCAAGAAAAAACCGGACCGTGGACAGACCTATAATATTTTGTTAAGAATCCTGCTTTGTATAGTTACCTATATTAAGGCCCACTTGCAGTAACATTTACTAAATCTCGACTTTGTTAAACTTAGATGTAGCCCTTATGAAACTGTGAAAATTTTAAATATCGATTTAAAAATTTTACATATTCGTATGAGTGAAGTCTAGGTTTAACAAAATCGAGATTTAGTAAATGTTGCTGCAAATCGACCTAAGTACTCTTTTTGTATATATTGCTCATTGAATATAATGTCAATGTCTTGTTTGTCAATATTCTTCCTTGCGTTTTTTAATACAGTTTTTACAGTTTAATTTTATTATTTTCTTTCCCAAGATCCTATAATATCAAAAAGTATGTACTTTAATATGGTAGCAGAGCGTTAAGTTACCGGAAATAAAATTCAGATAGAATTTACGTCGAGAGTTGATGGAAAAGTCTATCGTTGAATCAGCAACAATCCAAGTGGGAGACACGAGAGCTTCATGAGGCGAACTTATTACTACGAATTTGTCACAAGACAACTGTGAGAAAGTTTTGCGATATTCTACAGCGAGGGAAGTATGGCTAGAACTACACCGCCTGTATGATGGCTTGCAAAAGAGTAAAGCCTGTGCATGAAGTTCTTCAGCTACACAGTGCAATCCAGTGGTGAAGTGTCACTACATATTAGCAAATTGAAGAACATCTGGTGTGAACTTACCAGGGAACTCCAGAAGGAACACCTGAAGGAAGAGCTACCAGAACTACTCGAAGACGGCTGAACCGATTGAAAGGATCAACTGTCGTTTAAATATTAATAAAATATATTTATATCATCGCTTACATTTTTATTACATATATTTACATATGCCTAGCCTCAAAAATGTTAAAAATAAATAAAGCTTTTTAAATTTTGAGATTTTAGCATTCACAATGCTATTTTTATATAATACCAAATCATATACTAGAAAAGAGTGGCTCGGTAGCTCAGCGGTCAGAGCATTGGACCGGATATCCAAAGGTCGCGGGTTCGATTCCCGTCCGAGAACATGATCTGGTGCAAGTCCTATTTTTTCTAGTATATTATTTGGTATTAAATAAATAAAGCTTTAAAAAAAATAAGCTGTTTTTATAGCAGTTTTTTTAGGTTTTCTGTTAGCACATCATGTTAAAAATGTATAAATCTACTGAATCTACTACCATTTCACAAATTGGAAGGCCTATCCAAGAATGAAATGACGAAAGAAAACTTGTAAAGGGTTTTTGACCACCGATAAATTAAATATGACGTGAACGCCATAGGCTATTTACTATATTTCGTCTACGTTATTGCCCTAGAGCTAAATCGGCGTAAGATGGCAAATCCCTAGTTTGCCTCCTTTGAACTTCAGCAATTGTTTGTAGCTCTTCTAGTCTCTCTTCTTCTGAAATTGTGAAAGCCGGTATTTCTGCGCGATTGCACATGTTGTGCAAAACACAGCATGCAATAACTATTTTTGCAACTATGTCTGGATGATAATTGAGCATTCTGTGTACTAACAAGCACCTAAATCCCTCTATTCCCAGGAGTCTTACAAACCAGTATAATAAGTTTTACCTAACAATATAAAAATTTTTTTTTATCAAATTTTATACAATAACATGTAAAAAAAAAATTGACATTAAAATAAAAATGTTTTCTGAAATAACATCCTTGTAGGTGGTGGTGGTGGAAGGCTTGTGGCTCATGAACATCTTTGCTTGCACAACAATAATAGCAATGCAATTGTCCAGAAATTCAAACCGTTGACAGACACACCTATCTGTTGTTCTGATTATTGAGAATAAATACAAGTCATCTGGATATATAAACTCAAAGCTTTTCTCACCATCCTTTACATCTCTTACAAACCATTACAGAAAGTAATATTAAAACTGGACGATCACCGCAGGTAAATTGTTTACTAGTGACCTATTTTATAATATGTTGTTGTTACCATAAATATATAATAATGTTAGTGTATAAGTCTAGCATTCCGGACAAACCGCCGTGGTTTTTGGTTTGTTACGATGAAAATTTTTTGTTTTTGTAAAGTTAAATAATAATAAAAAAATAGTTTTTCACAAATTAAATAGCTATATAATTTGTGGTTAAAAACTACTTGTCAGTGTTAAAAAATAAAAAAATATTCACTTCTAAGACTTTCGCTCGTATACAGTTCATTAGAAATAAAACACTTTTTAAACACTTTTAGTCCTCCCGTGACCACGGTCCCTGGAAAGGTGTCGAAACGTCGGGAATTCTAAAAACCAATAAATACAAACTAAATAATTCTAAAACAACACCTGAATTAATAATATACGCGCTGTAATCCGTAAAAAGTGTTTTATTTCTAAAAAAAATATTATTTTAACATTGTTTGTAGAGGACTTCTTCTATTTTCACTCGTAAAATAGATACTTTTTATTTGACACTTTGAATCGGGTTCACTTGCGAGGTGAGCATCGAAGTGAGGGCGGAATTTCCTTACAGAATGCCACTTCTTATGTCATCTCATATTTCATCTGTCAAAATCTCACGGTCAATTTTAATTCAACACGCAGACTATTAGCTGCCTCAAATTCCTTAAAATAAGAAATTTTAATTAAAAAAACGCATATTTGCTATAAAGTTCTGTACCAAAAACTCAACAATTGTATCAAAAAACTGCAATCAATAAATCTCGACTAACATTTTTTTGAGTGTGGCAGTCACTACAATACAGAACTCACTTCACTTCGCAAGTAAATAGGTGATGCTTACAGAATGCAAATTTAAGTGAGAGTGAAGGGAGTAGCGAAGTGAGATCTGATGCGAGAGGTTGTTTAATTCGAGAGGTGGACGGATAATTAGAATTGTGAAAAGAGAAATATATGTAGCTTACTCCCGCAAAAAATATATATGCAGGATGCACCGCCCGCCTGCCCGCAAAAAAATGCACATGCACACCACAAAAATATCAGTGCACAATACCTGCATTTAGCATGACAGCGACACACCTTGCACCTTCACCTTAGATAATTAGAAGCACCAGATAATTTTCATACCAACGAGATAACTTTGAAGCCTTGGTTCTCTGCCGATCTGAAGATAGCTACCCAGGGAGTGAATGGATGAGATCCAGATTGCAATACACACAACTGATCTATCAGGATTCTAAGAGCTGTTTTGATATGCTAAAAAATCGCGAAAATAGCATTATATTGTATGAAAATTCATCATTCACATTAGGGGACATTCTACAACCACTCTACACCCCATAAAAGTAAAAGTAATCGTTTCCTTGATCGTTACGAAAAATCCTGTCACCTCTCGGTCTATACCTTACAGAATGCCACTTTTTACATCATCTCATACTTTATCTGTCAAAATCGGTAACCTATCCCAAGGTCGAAATTTTTTTGATCGAATTTCATTTTACTGAAATCTTTTCGACTGTTTTCGTTTCGCCTTTTTTGACTTCGTCGAAATTACGTTTTTTTCGTTACTCCGATGTCTTATTTGGTCGAAAAACTTTTTACCGAAGTTATGCGCGGTCGAAAGAACATTTCGTCGAAGTATTATATTCCCGAACATTCATTACACCACTGATTTATTTGTCATATTTTCAGTTCACCAAATGAAAAACTTTGAATACATTAAGTAGGTTAGGTTAGGTTAGTGTTTTGACCATTCGCAGCTCTATAATGCTTGCATGCATGGTGCATGCTTGCTTAATAAAACATGTATTATTATAACAAATATCGATTATGTCAAATGTTACCTACATAATATAAATATACCATAGTTGCGGTTGCGGCCATATAGTATTCGGTAAAATGTTGTTCTGGTGGTGCCAATACTAAAAAATCATTTTGAAAATCGGTGAAACGTAGTTCGGTAAAATGAGACATATGCCAAATGATATTTCGATGGTTTAAAAATATGGCAAACAATACATATAGCAACAAAAACTTTGGTAAACCGTTTCCGTTAAATGAAATTAGGACAAGTAAATTTCGGACAAGTTATCGGTTCCCGTCAAAATTCTCGCCGTCAATTTAGTTCAACTCGCTGACACGCTCGCAAGTGCAGCGCTAGTGCACATGCGAATTATCAAGCGAGTTTTGAGAATACCAATCAAGAAACTCACAGCGGATTCAGATGCGAGGTCACGAATGATGTCTTACAGAATCGCAATGCTGATTTTGTTTCTGAGACATACTGTGTTTGTTTTATGCTATTTTGTCTCTTACTAGGTTTAAACTTCTTAAAATAATTTGCTTTCTTTGCAACGCACGCAGCGCTACGAAGATCAGACCGTTTGTAGAGCGTTAATAGGTGAATCAGAAAAATAAAAAAAATGTTTTTCAAGTTGTGCCTTACTGTGTTTTGTTTTTAAGCAGCCATGTAGTCCAGGAGCCCGTCAACATTTCTATTATGGCGGCAAAGCTCACGGACCGCTCCCGAGAGACAGAGAGATAGAAAATTTCGTGACGTTCTCATTACGACGTAGGCTGGTAAGCCAAAAGGTACAATAGGAAGCGTGACACAAAAATAATGTTGCCTATACTAATTGTTAGGAGACCGAGGGACTTTGCCTCCGACGGAGCGCGAAATTGTATTAGGCGGGTATAACTGGGGATCCACTATGCCGACGTCCGAATTAAGCGTAGTGGACTTGTTTTTAGTTTTGTCGCTTATTCTTGGGAGTTGATGGGTTGGGTCATGGGTGGGTGACACGAACGCAGTTAGACTTTACTGATTTTTTTTGCTGTTTGACCGACTATCACGTAGATATCACTTATGACTATCCTGGCAGGGTTGCCATATCGAGAGAGTAAACGAGAGTTATAACTGAAGATTACTTACTCAATACATTAGTGCCCGCTATATATATACTCATACATTACACAACATAAAGTTATCAAGTAATAATTAAGAGCGCATAGTCTGCACACTAGCGCCGCCATTAGAAAAAAACCATAGTGCTTAAATAAAGACGAAATTGTGAATTATCTCTCTGTAGTGCACTCCGAAGAAGCTTTGTGGTACTTTTTATCGCTTTGACAATATTTCCTAGCTTGTCGTTTTGTTTAAAGTATTTTTTCCAATGGCGGCGCTAGTGTGCAGACTACGCTCTCTTAAAATTTCAAAGGACTTCATACTTGCTCTTTTTATGTCACACTGTATAATTTGTATTAACAAATGTACCTACTAATAAGTAGCAGTGGAAGTGTAGAAGTTTAGTAATATCACTACAAATATTGATAAGTAATCTGATTTTCCAAATATACAACGTCTTACAAAAATACCCCTAATGCTGAATATGATAGATAGGGACCATCAAACTGAACAACTTTTACTATGGGACCAACTGTGAAATCGTAAAGAAAGAATCAACTGTTTCATACAAAAATTAAAATCGAAAATATCAAAATGTATGAAACAGCTGTTTTTTTTTCGTGATTTGAGACTTGGTCCCGTAGTAAAAGTTGTTCAGTTTGATGGTCCCTATATATTCAGCATTAAGGGTATTTTTGTAACACGTTGTATTTTATGTTAGGGGAAAACACTAAATTAACTCAACTAAAATAAACATAAGTTCAAAACATTTAATCTAAAGCTCTGCAATATAAAAATCGTTTTATCTCCAACCAACTTAATTGTCAGTATTATATGGAGAAATTTTGTAAATTTTATTAGGCGGCCCTGTGATTAGGCCCTCCGAATAAAGGCATAATAATTAAATTTGAATGTCCCAGAGGTTGGGCCGAATTTAATTACTCATTCGGCCCGCCCCGTGGAGGCCAAGTCCAAATAAGACATACCTACCTAATCTGTATTAGATCATGTTTGAATAAGGTACGTGGAGGTATTTATTCCAATTCTAATACTAATTGAGTGATATTGGAGTTTTTGGAGGATTCTGGAGGATTGTAAGATTGAGTTTTTAATTTAGCACATTCTACATTCGTTCATAGAAAGACGTGACCTCTGCGGTCGTGGGTTCGGTTCCAATTAGAATCAATGTCATAATTTATTTTTTTATTAACTTATTTTTTTTTTAATTAATTATTCTATTATTCATTTTAGCAATTAATTTTTATTTACTTTAATATACCTACCACATTCACAAATAAATAAACTTAACCAAATTTTTATTCTTATTTATAACATAAAGTTTTTGGCACTTTTAATTGTTTAAGAGTTCTTTTTAAATAAAAGAGTAGGTATTGTCTATTACAGTATTATTTGCAATTCTTTACCTAAATAAGTAAAACTTAAGTAAATAAATAATAATAATTGTGAATCGTATCGTAGTATAATGATTCTCGTCCCTATCGACTCTGCGTCCAGCTGTTTATAATGAAATTCTATTTATTAATTTTTCCGATCACTTCTTGGAAAAATTATCAGCTTTTGTTGTAAAATCTCTCTCTAAAGTGGTGGTAATAATTATTTTGTTTTTTTAGTTATAAAAAAAAAGATTTTCGATTATCGATGTTCCGTAATACAAGTTGCTAAGGCACACCGTCTATCGGCTCGGGCGATCATAAAGTTAACCAACCGATTTTATAAGCCAGTAAACGGTTTTTTTTCTTCCGAGTCACTAGTCGCACGTTGACATAATTGTTTTTTGTTACATTTTACGATTTACGGAACAAACTTGTTTTTACACGACAGCGCAAAAAAGAAGAGTGTATTGTGTTCAGGGTTTATTTATTTATTTATTAATTTAAGTAAGGCTTACCAACTAAAGTCATACATGGCATTCATAATTTATAAGGCAAACAGCAATAGTGTAGATATGCGTACCTTTAAATTAAAGGTATATAAGGTGGAACTAAATTATGTAACGATACTGAAACAGGTGATAGTGTTGCTTAAACTGAACAACTTTCTCCAAGGAACAATACGTCGAAAAACGAATTTTTTTTCGCCTTTCCATACTAAGTCGATCAGCTGACCAATACATTTTGTATGGGAGGATGAAATTTTTTTTTCGTATTTCGACCCATGTTCCTTGGAGAAAGTTATTCAGTTTAAACAACAGTATCACCTGTTTCAGTATTGTTACATAATTTGGTACCACCTTATATACCTTTAAGTTAAGGTATATAAGGTATGTAAACAGTATTTTCTATCGTTTAGTTTAATGTAGATTTTTTGCGATAAGTGGCCACTTTTAACAATAAAACTCCATTTAACTAAACTACAGGCTAGAAAAGATTGTTTAAGCGATAAAAAGAACCACAAAGCTTCTACGGAGTGCACTACAGAGAGATAATTCACAATTTCGTCTTTATTTAAGCATTATGTTTTTTTTCCAATGGCGGCGCTAGTGTGCAGACTATGCACCCTTAAGGCATTATTAATATGTATAATCAAACGCATTTCGGAGTCAATAGCAATTCCCAAATCTTTCACATCGTCAACTTTAATTAAAATAACTCCATTAAGTAATAATGATTAAAATCAGAACGCAGCTATAAAATAATTTAATAAACTTGAATACATTTTTATAAAGTTTTGAGCGGGCTTTTTCATAAAAATATGAGCAGCCTTTTTGCTTTAGTCCTCCCGTGACCACGGCCCCTGGAAAGGTGTCGAAACGCCGGGAATTCTAAAAACCAATAAATACAAACTAAATAATTCTAAACAACACCTGAATTAATAATATACGCGCTGTAATCCGTAAAAAGTGTTTTATTTCTAATGAACTGTACGCTCGAAAGTCTTAGAAGTGTATAAAATAACTACTTCAACTTTGTAGCTGCTATGCAACTTATTATGCTTGCAATCACGTCACGTCAGTACTAAACTAATTCTGTGGTTCTACTTAAAAGATTTCAAGTTGGTGATATGGTCGTAACATCAAAACATCGAATGGTAGTTACTTATGAGAACGTTACAGTCAAAAGTCATTTGATTTCGAAACATTTATCTTCCGTATATTTATTTTCTCAATACTCAATAAAAATAAGGTACTAAATATTAACAATGGTTCATAAAAGACTTCAGGACTTTAACAGCGTTCGTTAAGTACCATTTTTCAACATCAACACCAAATGCCGACGTAAACGTGGCGCAAACGAATAGGTACTAAACCTTATCGTGTAGATATTAAAGGTTCTTTTAACAGCGCAATGCAGCTAGGGTACATCGTTAATTATTGGCAATTTCGGTCCAATCAAAAAGCGTTGGTGCGTAGAGGACATTTACGGACACTGCAAATATTCTATAGAAATTGAGCAGTCTTGATTGACTGATTGCAAATTCAATTTGTCAGATTCATCCGTTACTAGGGTGTCAACTACCTAGTAGTGATCCCATACTCATCTTAGAAACCAAATTAAGTTAAGTGCTGTATAATCCTATTATAATAAATAGGTATAATTCGCGCGCGATGAGAATGGGATGGAACCTTGACACAGTATATCGAAAATTTAATAATTAGTTTATTTTCATTTAATTTATCAACTAATTGCTGCAGTAATAGTTCTCTCACCTCGGATGCGTGACATCGTGTTTTTTGATATCCCCGTGGCTGGCTGGCGTACCATGCGCGTCTCAATTCGACAAGGTTCCATCCAATTCTCATCGCGCGCAGATTATACCTACAAGGGTGAATCTACGAGCTTTTTGAACGTCTTCATTATTTTCAACATATTCTCATATTTTTTTAATAAGAAAATTCTGTCCCCGTGTGTCGAGACGAGAATAGGTTCTAGACGAGTAGCGTTTAGCAGCTTAAGTTATATTATTTTTGCAACCTATCGTGACAATTTTATGTCGAGAACAATGACGGCACTCAAAACGCCCGAAGATTCACCCAAAATTACTTGTTATTAGGTGATAGCAAACTTAACTTTAAAATAAAGTGCCCATAAGATCTGAAAATACACTGGGCAGCAAAGAAACCGGGCCACCATATTATTTTCGTACAAAGGAGGTAACTTTGAAGCCTTGGTTCTCCGCCAGGGATTGACCTAGCTGTGACCTGATGATGGCCATCCAGGGAGTGAATGGAGGAGATTCAGATCACCATACACACCCAACTGATCTGATCAACATTCTACGAGATATCAGAGTTTTCAGTTTCAGGATTGCCATACATTTTTATGCTAATTTCGCGGTTTTTTTAAACATATTCTTCTATCTCTTAGAATGCTGATCAGATCAGTTGGGTGTGTATGGTGATCTGAATCTTCTCCATTCACTCCCTCGATGGCCATCATCAGATCATAGCTAGGTCAATCCCTGGCGGAGAACCATGGCTTCAAAGTTACTTCGTTTGTATGAAAATAATGTGGTGGCCCGGTTTCTTTGCTGCCCAGTGTAAATTATTACCTGTGATTTGACATATAAATGAATTAAATTGATTGTTATTATTAAATGAAAACTAAATTGTTTGGATCGCAAGCTAAGTATCAGTGCTATTCTTTATTGTAAGCAGTCGAATCTGTCGCTTCGGCGGGGCTTTTTGGTAAAACTCTTTTAAATCTAGGACAGTTCATTTTCTATTTCTCGGGAAGCGTAGTTTTTTTAATGAAAAACCTTATGTCCTTTCCTGTTAACCTGATACACATTGTATGCAAAATTTCACAATGATGGTTGAGTAGTTAACACGTGAAGGCGTAACAAACAAATTTACTTTCGAGTTTATAATACTATACCAAATAATATACTAGAAAAAATACGACTCGCACCAGATCATGTTCTCGGACGGGAATCGAACCCGCGACCTTTAGATATCCGGTCCAATACTCTGACCGCTGAGCTACCGAGTCACATAATACTAGTTAGGATATTACCATTAATGCGTGTTCCATTAGGATCGCGTAGCGCATCAACAGAAGAAATATCTTTCAAAGAAATTCTTTACATGTCTTGGTTTGATTTTAAGGTCAAAGGAGCGAATGTAAACGAAAAGTTATTTACGAAGATTTCTCGAATAAAAAAGAAACGGGTTTTCTTGAATCGCTTATTCTTCGTTTGTTTAGCATCAGATTATGTAGGCGTTATCGCGTGCTTTCTCAAGACCCCGATAATAGCTCAAACAGAATGGTGAAACCAGCAAAAGTCGCAACCAAACTGTGCAATTTTTTACACGGGCAATGTAACGTAACACATTTTGTTGATAAATTATTTTGCGGCCTCCCTCCCACCCCCTCTTTCAATTTCCAAAATAAATAGCTTGCCAGAAGCATTCCCGGAATTATTTATACACCTCTTGCCTTTTCTTCGGTGTTAGCTAAATTTATTCATGATTTCTTTATAAGAGATGTCATTAGGGTTTTCATTTTTTGATATCATGTTTCTAAAAAGAAATCATTATAATATTTTTATCTGATCAAACGCAATTTAATAGGATTCAGTCCGGGGTGAGATATATAGTTTATGTATATATTATTTTATTATACAAGTATGGTATGTAATTAGAAATAAAACACTTTTTACGCGTATATTATTAATTCAAGTGTTGTTTTAGAATAATTTAGTTTGTATATTTTGTTAATTAAAATCAGAATCGCACTCAAGTTGTGGAGGTGGAAAACCATAATCATCATTCGGGCTCTGTAACTAGAATTCGATCCGATACATTAGATGTCAAAATGTCTATACCGCAAGGAAGCGTAATCGGCTGTTTATTATTTTTACTTTACATAAACGACCTCTCTAAAATATTACCCTTAAATACGACAAGTGTCCTTTTCGCCGATGACATGCCAGTAATATTCCCTTGTGATAATAACCAAAATTTAAATTCTAACCTAAATCAAATATTAAATAACATTTCTAACTGGCTTAATGACCATAACCTACTAATAAATTTCTCCAAAACTAAACTTATACAATTTAGACCTTGGCAGAAACAATCACTAAACATTAACTTCACTTATAATAATAATAAATTAGAATGTGTACAGGATTTTAATCTACTAGGAATTAACATAGATACCAACATAAACTGGAAGTGTCATATAATTAAAATAGCAGGAAAATTATCTAGCTTCACCTACGCATTATACCATTTGAAAAAGTCAACTGACCAAAAAACCGCAAAAATAGCATACTATGCATACGCCCATTCCTGGATAAGTTATAGCATTATATTGTGGGGAAACAGCACAGATGCCTCAAAGATATTTCTTATTCAAAAGAGATGTATACGAATTCTTGCAAACATAGATGGTAGAGAAAGTTGTAGACCTCAATTTAAAGACCTTAAAATTTTGACCTTAACCTCACTATATATATTAGAAATCTGTAAATTCGTCAGAAATAACATTCACTTATTCCCCCAAGTAAAAGACTGCTACACCGGAAAAATGAATCTAAGACATAAGAACCGCTTAGCCTTACCTCAATCTAATCTAAAACTCCATAGTTCGGGAGCACACGTTAACGCCATAAAAATCTATAATAAACTCCCCAAAGTAATTAAAGATGAAAATAATATGAATTCATTTATAAGAAAACTGAAAGAGTATTTGTTGGATAACTGTTTTTACACTATGCACGAGTTTTTCGAGTGTAAATGATTATTCTAAAAATTGTATTGTACTATGTTGTGTGTTATATTTTATTAGAATCTTATTTGAAAATGTCATAATAAATTAGGCAAGTTCTTAATTTAATTTAAAAATAAATTGTAGTGCCCTAACGGGGTTCATGATGATACTTTTAATATTTACCACCATGTAAAACTCATGAGTCAATAAAGATATTTGTATTTGTATTTGTATTTGAACGCAGCTATAAAATAATTTAATAAACTTAAATACATTTTTATAAAGTTTCAAGCGGGTGATTTTTTCATAAAAATATGAGCAGCCTTTTTGCTTTAGTCCTCCCGTGACTACGGCCGGCCCCTGAAAAGGTGTCGAAACATCGGGAATTCAAAAAACCATTAAATACAAACTAAATAATTCTAAAACAACACCTGAATTAATTATATTCGCGCTGTAATCGGTAAAAAGTGTTTTATTTCTAATGAACTGTACGCGCAAAAGTCTTAGAAGTGTATATTATGGTAAGTAATTTTTATAGTTATATATTTATTATTTTAAATTCAATGATATTCAATCATATGTGTTTTTTTCTATAGTCTGTTTATTGCCGGCACAGTAGTGTTCTCTGACACAATTACTGGTTGACTGGGAGAGAATGCCTAATGACATGAAGTTCTCCATTTGTATGTATTTTGCTATACTTGCAAGAAATATTAAATAAATAAATAAAATAAAAGTAAGTACAAAATAAATGGCGAGTTATAATAATAATAAATAGTAATAAAATAATACAAAATAGGCAAATCGATAAAACACATTTTTAAATTGTCACTATGACGTCTTTTAGTTGACAAGAAAAATGGGCACAAAAAACTTATCAGCTTTATTAAAGAGAGCATGACATACATAATATCCAAAAGCTTTTCATAGGCGTTTACTTACAAAACTATTGACTATAGAAAGTAAAATGATTGAAATAAAAAAAAAAGAAATCAAAACAAGGTACTAGTTATGATTTATGTTATGAGTAAGAAGTGCTATGCACATAGATAATATTATTAAACAGATTTTTTTTATTTTTTTTATACGACGCCCCTAATACGAGATTAAAAAAATAAAATGCGAAATACTTAATCAGGCGAAAATAAAGTATACTGCATAGGTATAATATATTACCTACAGATAGTATGAAACGACACGTCATCCACTTAAAATGCTAAAAGTACTTACATTGATAACTCTGACTAAACACTAAAGTAAAGATTTTTTATGTATAAACTTATTCGTATTCTTGCGATCTACAACAAGCGGTTTTGATAATAGTACGTATTATACTAATGGTACATATATACATGGGGTGATATTCGTTATGATAGTTAGGTATCTACTACATTGCGCTGACATCATGACACGCGAATGAAGTGATCTAAATGAGCAACTAATATGCATTAGGCAGACACGGTC
This sequence comes from Catoptria pinella, assembly GCA_963556745.1. Lineage (NCBI taxonomy): Eukaryota > Metazoa > Arthropoda > Insecta > Lepidoptera > Crambidae > Catoptria > Catoptria pinella. Next base: position 7,184,748 of record OY750774.1, on the reverse strand, counting down.
CAAGGCACAAATTAATTTAGTCCAGTTTGCAGTACCATAAATCTTATCGTGGTATCGGCAAGCGTGTGATGCGGTCATAATTTATAGGATAACCAGATAAGCAATGTAAATATATGTGACTGTAGAAACTGTATAATTTAGTTGGTAGCAAAATGCGTTTACTCTCAATTGATATCTTCTTTTGCGTCGTTTGAGATGAATGCATACATATAAACTTCTTACTTAAAGAAAATAATTACGATACATTTTCATGAAATATCGAGAGCGTGTACTTAGCACTTTTGGTATCGAGGCTATCTCCACACCTCAAGTTTTGTTGGACGTTAACTTTTTTCTAATTTTACTGACAATGACGTCAGACAAACATAACTGTTAGTTAGTCGGTAGTAGCAGTATCGTCGTTATCTAAATTCCTCTTCTAGGCGCACAAATACTTACAGGTGTACCTTTTAGGCTTATACTTATTTTGACATCTACCAGTTCCTCTAACTCTTGGGTACAAGCAGTGCAGAACCGATCGTCATGGAGCTTCTTGTCGGAGGACCCAGCAGTGAGTTGTTCGTGCAGCTGACATTGAAAACCCCTAATAGTTTCCCCTTTTATCCGCAATACAGCAGCTGTCTTCTTTACTTTCATAACAAACTTAACCCCTAAATCCACGCAGGCGTTAAAATGCTCAAAATACCGCACGTCATCGAAGTATTTCTCCATTCCGATTCGGAGCGCAAAACTGTCCCGCGATCTTAAATTGGCCGCGTTCTAAACCGGAACAATTCCAATTACATCCGTACAAACCAGTAGAGCCAAATTGTGTGAGGAACGCTGAAAGTTTGCCCCATCTTTAATTAATATCGGTGGTACAGATACTCCCCCTGAATCCTTAACGTGCTCACACAGATTGGGCGGAATCTCCAAAACTTTTTAAGTTGGAGCACGGTGGAGATTTTTCGGGAATTAGTTATTGGTTTCGAGTACTTAATCTGATTGATCGGTTTAGTTTACCTCTTTGATTAGGGTTGAATGAAGTGTCTCAGTAGTTTTATACTAGGATCTATTATTGCAAGATATGACTTGAAATTACATTCCATGTTGAAAGTGTTCAACGAAAAAGTAAACTATTAGTCTTTTATCTTTCTTAATGCTCACCTAAACCATGAAAAATATCTACCCCCCAAAAATTATATTATATTTAGTATACATATTATATTATATTTATTATACATAATCAGCAACTTACGCGTAGTGGCCTTGCTCTACGATTATCCCAACAATCAGTCAATCAATCATTGAATCAATTTAGAGTTTTATATGTATAGATATCTATAAGCAACCTAATGTACATGATTCTTATGTAACCTCCTTTGAAACTATATAGTCATACTTCCAGTGACTAAGATTTAATTATTTAATTTCAATTGGTATCTATTGTATTTATCAATGAGATTTATTATCGAAAATAATAGTCTAGATGCGTCTAGGGTTGTGACTTTGCAGTTTTCCATATAAATGTTTTCCATGTGGGGTTTATACTAATTTTCCGGGGTTGTATGCATGGTACCCTGTCTACCAGATTCGGGTTTATAAGCACACTAACACTAACACTCTGTTGTACAAGTGTGATTAACGGTAAATAAAATTACCCGTGGTCACACCCATATGACACCTCGGTATAGAGTGTCTAATCTACAGGTTCCGTTTAAGAAAAAAAACAACTTTTTTAACTAGTACTTTCAGTAGTAGTAACTGGAGGTTTCATACGAGGAAGAAAAAATCTTATTTCGAAACTAGTTTCGTACAAAGATATTTTTTTCGTTATTCGTAACTGGTTACGAACATTATGGTTTCGTATGCGGCCAAAGGGGAAAAAACATATCAAAAAGTGGTTATCATCACGTCGCTAAAAAGGATAGGAAATTAAAGATGGGTTTTGGTCCATTTTTATATTCCGCTCTTTTCAACAAAACACGGTGCGCAACGAAAAATGCCACGGCAGCTTTGTTCAGAAGAATTGAATTAAAAATGGCGGCGTGCGTTTCTCTTTTTTCGCGGGAACGCGCGACTGCCCGCAAATGGACAATTAGCTGGAGCCTAGTGATATAAAAGTTACTTGGTTTTTAGCTGTGACATTGTAATTTTGTTCGCGGTTCGTGGTGTTAGCGGATTGGAATAATACGCTCCGGTTTCAAATAGTCGGTTTCAAAGTGATAACCGGTGGTTTTCCGCCCTTTTTCAGTGAAAGGGTTTAATTTACGTGCCTTTATTTTTATACTCCCTCTTTGTTTGTTTTCGATGAGGTTGATGAAATTTGTCGTCGATGGGCGGGGTAGTAAATACATTTATGATAGTACTATAGGAACAATTATATTACATATACTAGTAAACAGATAATAGGGGTTAAAGTATGAAATTTCCAATTTTTTTCTTACACACGGAGACTCTCATTATCTTTTATGATGTTAAAGATGCTTCGGTTGTTTATTTCGAATTATGATCATGACGGCCAAATACCTGTCAGCAGTAAAAATATTTCTGATTTTCTTTCCTTAACTTTAAAAAAAGTACTATATAATTAATAACTCCTTTTTTTGTTAGCAGAAATTACCTCTTATTTAGTTGTAACTTAGCCGATAGTTATTTTTTTCACGTTAACTAAGTGGCATGCGTTATATCTCAGGTTTTAAACATTAGTGCATAAAAGCCTAAGATAAATAATATTAGAAAAAATAGTAGAGCAAATCGACTCATCTGTAGCACCTCAGACGGGACTCAAACCCGCACCCTTGGGATTCCGGCCCAATGCACTGACCAATAATAGCTAAAAGCTTTTTAATTGGTTACGAATGACGTATTAATTAATTACGGAGCGAACTAAAAATCTAACGTTAAATTACATTTGTTCAGTTAAAAATATTTGTTTTAGTTTAATCAACCTTGAGTGCTTTTAGTTATTGATTGTTGAACATAAGCGACTTTTAAAAGGCTAGTTGTAAGATGGGTGGTCAAAACTAATTACTTATGTCGAGCAACTAATCTGATCAAGTTTCAAAATGAAAAATCTGAATGAAATCTTTGAAAATTGATACAAGACTAGTTCATTACATTATGAGTAATATTTTCATCATACTTTGAAATCATTTCTTCACACTAGGTATTAAAGCCTCATTTTTGCTTATGATTAAAAATATGTGTGTAAGTACTACAATTAATAAAGAAAAGTTGTCAATAAATATATTGAGCTGTCAAAGAATATTATTGATTGTCCAAAACTCACAAAAAGTAGGTTACTAAAAATAAATAAGTATGTCAATCAAGTATTCCTTGCCTACCTTTCGACAATATCAATTTCCGGACATATTTGACAAAAAATGAATACTGGTTCATATAACAATAAAACTATAGACACGTGATAAAACCTTATTCAATTCACAGAGGCATATGAGAGATGTTCACGTAGGTACATCTGAAGGAATATCAGATATCACTTTTACGATATCATCACATAGGAATGTGACTGAAAGATATCGTATCAATAGACAAGTGAAAAGGGTCTTACAACGCCCCCACTTATGTTACGATTGATATTGCCGCGAAAATTGCTATTCAGAAAGATATCGATTGTCCTTACAATTCACGAGAAAATTATAGCAAATGACTTATACTAGGAATTTTTTGAGGACAAAAGTAATATTTACAAATTTTGTGGCCTTTATTATGGCACCTTTAATCACAACATACTTTGGAGATCAAAAGTATCTACGAAATGTTTAAATAAAAAAAAATGTATTGAATACAAAAAGAATAACACTGAATATTAATGGCAGATTTTTTTTTTCATATTGTGTAAAAAAATCTCTTTTTAAAACTACCACTTCATTTGATTCTGTCTTTTATGACCATGACCATCAGCCATTTTTAATGTCCCCACTGCTGGGGCACAGACCTTCCATATGGGTGGATAAGGAGGATGCGCCATAGCCCACCACGCGGCCCAATGCGGATTGGTGGGTGTTAACGATTACAAATGCACCCGGAACTAACGACTTGACATGCCCTCCGAGACACGGAGGAGTTCGAGATAGTAAATTTTGGTCACCCATCCCGTGATCGACCCTTGCGAAAGTTGCTTAACCTCCGCAGTCGCTGGGCCAGGCACTAAACCACTGCGCCAACGAGCTCCTCATGTCCCTCCTTCTTACTTCCTCCTCCTCTGTATTGACTATTACGTTATTCATAACATACATGGTACCGCTGTTAAACAAGCTTATTTTGTTCGACACTGTTTTTTAATAACAAAAAAAGTTAAAACCGAATCGTCAAACAATTTAACAGTCATTATCTCAGCTCACTATTCTTATTTAATATTATTCATAACACTTTCCCCTCCAAAACCTTAGCAAATGGCGCATGCTATCTCAAGCACGTCGTTTTGTCGAATACAAAACATTGCGAGCTTAATGGATCGCATCAAGGTATGAAGAAAGTCTACATTGGGTAAGAGATGTGAAAATAGCAAGGGCTCTTTGTGCCATTTGAAAACGAAGCACGTATGAGTCAGACTATAATGTACGTCGGCGCTTACATACAACTGGGTTTCGACGTCTCTGTTTCAGTTGTTCACTTCTTATATTATTCAATAGAGGTATAAAAGTAAGGTAATATGACGTAAAACAAAGCTTGTAGTTAGCCAAGGACAACTGAAACTTTTGACGACCTCCGTGGTCGAGTGGCTTTGTACACCGGTTTTCAAGTTGTCGCCATCTCTGAGTTCCCGGGTTCGAACCCCGCTTGGGTCAATTTAAAAAAAAACGAACTTTTCTATATTGGTTCAGGTCTGGGTGTTTATGATACCACCGTTGTCTCTGATTTCCATAACACAAGTGCTTTAGCTACTTACTTTGGAATCGGAGCAATGTATGTGATGTTGTCAAATATTTATTTAAACCTTACTTTTATAAATGTAAAAACAGTAGCAAACACAATTTATCAAAATTGCACTAACTTGTTTTAGGTTGAATAAAATTGAAAAGTTACGTTTTTTTTTCACTGCAATACATACAATAACAATTTTATTTAAATATTATGATTTGAACGAGATCTCCGATAGTTGTTGCAACATGTTGAATTTTCCACGTTGACATTTCCAATATCCAATACCTAGCTCGATCATAAAAAATTTGTTTTCAATTAAAATATATATTTGAAATTTTGAGATTTAAGCAGCATTGGACCGGATATCCAAAGGTCGCGGGTTCGATTCCCGTCCGAGAACATGATCTGGTGCGAGTCATATTTTTTCTAGTATATTATTTAGTATTATATAAAAATAGCATTGTGAATGCTTAAATCTCAAAATTTCAAATAGTTATATAGCTTTCTCATCTTAATCAACTGTTTAAAAATATCTGGAAAGATGTTCAGTTGACTGTCGAGGTTAATTCCTTCCACATTGGTGAGATGGCGCTGGCTTGCAGCGTAAGAGTTGATATACTAGAAGAAATTCGACGTACTCACTAGTGACTCGGTAGCTCAGCGGTCAGAGCATTGGACCGGATATCCAAAAATCGCGGGTTCGATTCCCGTCCGAGAACATGTGGTGCGAGTCCTATTTTTTCTAGTATATTATTTAGTATTAAATAAAATGTATATGTCGTTGATAATAGTATAAATCGGATATTTACAAAAATCCTAGGTCGATTGTAAAGGACAAGATGACTTTTCAGAGTAAGTATCAAAGCGTATTGAACCTAATTCGAAAGTTCAAATCGATAATCGTAACCCGATTACGATTAATCCAATGTATTAAGTTATAAGACCTAAATTAATTACGAACTGCTCTCTCATAATTCGGAAAAGCCAATAATTGATTCACAATTCAACTTCATTAAGGCAACCTTAATCGACGTATAAATTCGGATTATTATCGTAAAAATGTTTGAACGAACCGGTGATTGGAGTATATTCTGTTTTTCGGGTTCCGTACAAATATTTCGAAGTAATAAATCGTATTAACTATAATAAAGTGACGAACAAGGTTAATTACTACGATTGCTTTATATGAGACTTTGGATTCAGTGTTATTTCTAAATCTCCAACAATAACCTCCTACAACCCTTGACTACGCTAACGCACTGCATTGAAATAAAACTCTGTGATTGGTTCGTTTGGTTTACGTGTTACGTGTGATTGGTTTCTGGGACGCTGTGCGTCTACGGGCACTGTGAGACTTTATAGCAATGTTTGTGAATACGGATATTAGAATATTATCAGAGCATGATTTTTCAATAGATAGACAATCTTCATAAAATCATAATTAATTCTTAAGGTCAGCGCATTATCACAATTATGTAGAATAGAGTATAGCTTTTCTGAGAACACTAAAAATTTTGCTTTACGTTAAGTATAAGTGACTGTACGTTATTTTGATGGATGTAAGGTTAATATTCGAATGGCAGGTAAGAGTGCAGCGCAAACACAATGTTTATGGTACGACCGTTTATTGAATTGGCTTGAGGAGGCGATGCTAGAGCATACGAGAGCATGCGCATTTGTGTTTGATTTTGCACATTAATGTTGATTAGTAATTAACTTTATTAGTGTTTTCAGAAGTTTGATTCAAAGAAGTTATGAAATATAAATAATATAAAGAACCCGCAATAAATTCTCAGCGCACTATTTGCAGATTTAACTGTTTGTTTTTTGTTTCCATTGGAGTTAGTGTACACAGCCGGCTTATTTGAGAAGCCCTCAAAACTTAAGTCCGAGCGTTGAAACGAATGAATTTCAAACTTATAGCCTGCAAGTCCGAAACGCGTTTTACGATTATTTTAAAAACTATAAAATTTCACGAGCTCCGCAATCACTATTTTATGGAAGTTCCTTGAAAATACTGAGTTGAAGTATACAAGTAGATAGGGAAGAGTATAAGCTCATTATGTTTATCGAGCTATCATCATGATTTAATCTCTTCTAATTTGAGAGTGAGAACACCATAGTGGCGTAAATATAATTTGTTATTTATGCCAATTCGGGTGCATGTAAAATTCGGTAAGATGACTAGTTTTAATTGAGAGAAAGTCAAGTTTGATCTTTTTTGTATTATGGTACAATTTCAGCCAACGTGCTGTGAAGACACTTGGTACCTTAGGCCAGGCTTAAAACTGATTCTGTCACTATTATTTGCTGAAAGAAAGACAGAGAAAATATATGTTTTAAACTGGGTCTGACTTTAGTCAAAGCTTTAAGAGCGTATGGTGTTCCGGTTTAAATAAACAGTCTGGATGCTGGCTAATCCATTCTGTCACCCGAATCCAAATAACAGACCCAAATTGCAGGTATTAGGATGGCTTCAAAACTATCCATCTGCAGGCCAATACACATAGGCTATTGTAAAGGACTGTTAATGCAGCCAAAACCGGAAATAAGACTTAACGCGTATTTTGAATCATAAATATTTCGGACACTATTCCGAATGGTAGTAGGGCCTGTGAAAATTGCTTAACCTCTGCAATATAAAATCAGCTACTGTATGCCATCGAGCTCCTAGGCGACTCTATTGATTGTTATGAAATATTGGAGTCTTACTCAAAATTTGCTTAAGAAGAGATTTGAGGCTAAAGCGTCAAAATAGGAAATTAGATTTTTGCTTCAATTATGTAAGTCTGTGGTTAAGTAGAGCCAATCAACTTTTAATTAAAAACGTGACCAAAATAAGTGATGAAAAGTGAGCTTCGATTTTCCGTCATAAAGTTGAACTATAATTATAACATTGACTTGCCTGGCACAGCATTTCGCTAAGTTTGGATTATCCTCTCCAACACATATAACATTGTATAATAATTATAGTATAATTTAATGCAATGCATAAGATAAGGCAGTGATTGAATTATGGGGGTGATACAACCGACGAGATCGAGTTCGAGTTCGAATCGAGTAAACGACAAAACAGAACAATGGAAACCATGGCAACCCTTTCTAAACTACTAAAGTAACAGATTTTTGAACGGATTTCGATTGATGTGAACTCGATCCCGTCAAGAGTAGGGGGCAGTGTTATTATTTAAACTAGCGTAAAAAAATACAGAATTGAAGATCATTTTTAATGATGGCAAGATATAAATTCTTAAATTCAATTCTGAAAACCAACTTGATTTATAATTTAAAGATGGCGTGTCCGAACAGAATGGACGTACATTATGGAACAACAATGTCGGAACACAAAATGAATCCACTGTGCAGTCGAGTAAGGGCGCAGAATTGTCATAATTTATTTATGATCCAATGAAAAAAAATGTCTTCTGAACTTTGAAATAATTTTGCATGTTATTTTTTGTGGAGTCCCACAACAGAATACTGATTAATAATTATTAAGGTATTTTCGTTACAATAACTCGATAGTAGTAATATCTTAATTTATTTCCTTTACTGACCGAGCGAGCGCAAAGCGCGAGCGAAGTGTCTTTGCTTCAGCTTGGGCAAAGTTGTTTCTTTTTATGTCTGTCCGTTTGTACGAGCCGAGCAGGTTTGATAATTATATAGGTTTTTTTGTCGAGCCAGTATTTTGAAATTTTTCAAAAAATAAAAGTACATTTCAGCCCTTTCGAAAAACACACACGCAAACAGACACAAACACGAGATATAGCTCACAGAACCACTAGTATAAACTAGTTGGCTTGGCTCGTAAGCCAAGTACAAAACTTTAAAAGTATACTTTTAAAGTTCCTCGATAGTTTTGATCTTTATTATTTACGCAGTCAGATAACTCGAAGTTGATACAGTTTTAAGTTACAGCTTGTTCTAAATATACCGCGAAGAGGCGAACGGCGCGCGGAAAGTAAATTCCTGTAGGCGTATTATGAGTTTACGCTTACATACTCGATAGCTAGTGTAGTTGACATTTGTATGACAACTTTTAGTTATTAGCCTCCAGAGGCGCTGTGCCAAATTGCATACAAAATTAAATGAAGTAAACGTAACTGTGCAAATTCTTAATATATGCACTTAAATGGTGAATAAATATAAGTTAAGCCAGCAAATAAAAGTTTGAAGTTAAAATGGTGAGCGTTTCGACCGCACAATAAAGAAAGAAATTAAGGAAGTTTCAAATTTTTTAAATTTCATTTTAATATTTATATTCACGTGACAGTAAAACATATTTTAATATTACAAAACGACGAAGATATAGCAGTTCAAAGTTTTAATGATTTTCATTTTTCATACAATTTTTACGGATTTTGTGACGTCACAGTCTTTCATGTATAATTTTATATTTCTTTCAGATATTAAAAATATGTTTTCGTATATTACAATTAAACAATTATGCTTAAAGTATTTATGATTTTATTCCTCAAAATTCAACTTAATTCATCAATGTCCGAGCGGCTGAATGCGGCCGGATAACAATAGAATAACTATTGTGTCTCATTTTCCGGGCCTTGAAGGGTTAAGGAAACTTCCTCATTCGCTCGCCGCGTCGCTGTTCGACCGTTTGCGTGGCCAGGCGGTAACAAACTAAAAATTGCTAAAATATATTTTGGTATTTTTGTTGGATCAAAAACGAACTGTATTTGCATAGAATCTGAATATAAAGTAGTATGTATAAAAGCTCAATTTCGTTGTATGTATCATCTGAATTTGAATATCGATTTCAATAATAATTTACAATTGAAATCTTGGTATGGCTGTTATTACTTTTTTAAATCACTTATAGATTGGTTTTATCCCACCTGTAATCGTAGTACAGAAAGATTTCGAAAAGTTTATTGGTATTTCTCTTCTCATAGTCAGAGTAAACTTATGAATATTCGATTACGTAATCATAAACTTTCGCCACCGATGTTATATTGTTATAATGGTGATGTTTTTAGGGATCCGTACTAAAATGGTAAAATGGAACCCTTATGGTGCGACTCAGTCTGTCTGTCTGTCTGTCACAGCTAGATATCTCGAGAACTACTAATGCTATCAACTTTAAATTTGGGATAGTTTTAGATGACGTTTGCCCAACTATTTTGCAAATAATAGAGAAATAAAAATATTTATATATTATTTTGCAACAGGGGGTGAAAGGGGGTTTTAAAAAATTCGAAGTAATGCTACTAGGGCCTATGGGATATATGAAAGAGTGCTGCTTGCACATTCTCAAAAATTTTTTAGGTCGCATAGTTTTCGACTTTTGATGAAAAAATGAAGATTATATAAAGATTACAGGAACGATGTCTCTAAATAGTAAACCTTTTCAGAATGATGGTACGGAACCCTCGGCGCGTGAGTCCGACTCGCTCTTGACTGATTTTTTATACTTTCGTATCTATTACATTTTTGTCCTATTCTATTCTATTATAAATCCGACAGTGAAAAAGGCACCTCTGTAGTCCAAGATTGCTTACTTATATCTATTTAAGACATAATGACATGAATTGTTTAAAATTAACGACAGTAAGTTTAACTTAAATATTTATATTTCATTGTGTAAAAAAAATAGAAACTTTAAAGACGTAATTATTTATCAAAATATCACTGATGTGATTTGTGATTAGGGGCCCTATTTCATTTTCATTCGACAGCCATGGCTGATAATGTTGGTAAAGAGCGCTCGACGCCAGCCGAATGATCGTCGAATGATTTCAAAAATAGGGCCTTAGATCATTTATTCATAATAGGATAGAGCAAGCAATTAAATTATCAATATCAATATCTTTTTTTTAAATTTTGAGATTTAAGCATTCACAATGCTATTTTATATAAAATATAATGCTATTTATATAAAATAATAATAAATAAATGCTATTATGTTATTATGCTTAAATCTCAAAATTTTAAAAAAAGTTATATAGCTTTCTCATCTTAATCAATTGTTTAAAAATATCTGGAAAGGTATTCAGTTGATGTCGAGGTAATTCCTTGTACAATGGTGAGATGGCGCTGGCTTGCAGCGTAAGAGTTGATATACTAGGAGAAACGTTCCCACTAGTGACTCGGTAGCTCAGCGGTCAGAGCATTGGACCGGATATCCAAAGGTCGCGGGTTCGATTTCCGTCCGAGAACATGATCTGGTGCGAGTCGTACTTTTTCTAGTATATTATTTGGTAGTATTAAAATATTCAATTATTTAGGTACGTGATTGAAAAATCTGAATAATTTCGATTTTTTTTTCTTTAATTTTTTATTATATTACTCGTTATTTTCTTCATTGTTTACCGAAACGAAACCATTTAAAAGTAAAATTAATTAGAAGTTAAGGTATTGAATTTTGTATTGAGAAAATTTTATTTGTTAAACTTTGTTTTTACGTGAATTAATTAGTTGTCTTGTTACAGTTTGAAATATTATCTTGTTTCTTGGAAGTTTTTGCTAATGATTGCTCAAAGTTCTTTTTTGCCGTTACGAACCCTTTTATCAGATAAAATGTCAGTTGCTAATATAATATTATTTTATAATAATACAAACTTGTAGTTAGACGGTGGGATAGCTTTTGGGCGCAGAGAATGAAATAAAAGTGTTTTTGAAATAAGCATCTATTATTTAATATGAAATGAAATGGTTTTTATTGAAATATTATAGTGAAATAGACTGCCATTACTGTAATCATCATAACATTGATGATTTTTACTTTCTAATGTAATCTGCACTTTATGTCTAATACGCCTTTAATTTCGTACTTTTAGATTGTTTGTATTCAACTAAGTCAAGCAGTGTGATACTTATACAAGGTGTTACAAAAGTACCCCTAATGCCGAATATGGTAGATAGGGACCATCAAACTGAACAACTTTTACTATGGAACCAACACTGAAATCGCGAAAAAAAAATTAGCTGTTTCATACAAAAATTAAAATCGAAAATATCAAAATGTATGAAACAGCTGATTTTTTTTTCGCGTTTTCAGAGTTGGTCCCATAGTAAAAGTTGTTCAGTTTGATGGTCCCTATCTACCATATTCGGCATTAGGGGTACTTTTGTAACACCTTGTATTTGTCTTAAAACGGAATGCAGCTGTCCCAATTGCTTACTCTCAAATTCAGCAACTCATCTGCTTAATTACTGTTTCATTTCGAAAGCAATACCGCATAATCTATTTCTAGAAACTTCTCAGACTACCAACTTCCAAATGTAATAGACTACCAACTTCCAAACGTAATAATGTAGTAGTTTTGCAAGTTACAACAAAATATTTTCCACCAATCAATGTGTTACATCGGAATATCGATATTAATTTCGTTGTCTGCCTTTATCTTGTTTTCAGGAACTCGAACACAATGAAACTATTTTAAAGTTAGATTGAGTTGGCCGACCAGACTCTCAAGTGTTTCGCCCAGTTTTTGTGGACCCAACGGAATATTTATTTCGGTCGGGACCAGTGCGGAATTTGGGTCGGATTAGGAATGCTTTTAACTATTTAAACTTGTGTTGTTGTCATGTAAACATGTTTTAAGGTTCGATAATTAATAAGGTAGGTACCTCCTTAGTTGTTTTTGGGTTTTAGACTTGTACTTTTATCCTGTTTTGTAATATCTATAGAATTTTTATAAAACACCTAATCAACTGCCGATCCACGCCATTCGGACTGGAAAGCATTAAAGTTCTGGTTATCACCTATTTACTTATTTAACTTAAAAATGGAACAGATTTATATTAAATTATCTGCTCTGGAATTTATCCAAAGCACATGAAACCGGCCCTTAATCTATCACATGTCATATTGCGTCGCCATTAGAACGTTTCATTGAACTCTACCGATTAAACACAAATCGGAAGCAGCTGCCTATAGAGGATTCACAATGTCTTCTCTGGACTGCATATCAATACCTACTCGTATACTAATAATCAGTAGTATAACCACAGTATAACAATACCTTATATTAGATAGCGAATAACAAAAAACACGATCGTCTTTTGTTGAGCGCTCTTAATGGGCTGACATGAGCCAACTAGCACCGCCAGTCGATTTTATTTTATTTATTCTATATAAGCCCAATTTCTTAAAAAAGGAATCAGTCAAGATTTTGTTAATAACGTCTAATATTTATTGAATAACTTTACACAGTTTGAAAATAGACATTCAAACAGTTTAAAACGCGATTTTGTTAAAAGTGGCCACTTTTGGTTCAAACTTGTTTCTAAACTATTGCACGCATTTTGTAATCTTGTAACGTTATTCAATAAACATTAGAAGTCATTCACAAGACCTTGACTGATTCCTTTTTTAAGAAAATGGGCTTATTTAGAATAAATAAAATAAAATAGACTGGCGGCGCTAGTTGGCACATGTCAGCCCCTTAAAGGTTTTAACTAATTTCAATACTCCACGCGCGGTGTGTACTACCTACACTTTTACTCTGTCTTCGTGCTTCCAAAGTAGCACTTGGCAGCTATAGCAAGAACAGTGCCCCAGACTGGATGATCAGTAAACTTATTAGGATCTTAATTTTAATTTAGAAAGTGCTATATTTTGTTTCAGAAGTTGCATTTTGTTTCTAATGGAAATGCACCCTGCATCCTTTTAGTAATTACACTCCTTTCAAATTATCCTAAAATTCGTTTGGTTCTCTTTGTTATAAAAGTAGATATTGTAGTAATATCTACTTTAATAACAAAGAGAACCAAACGAATATTTTTATTAAAAAAGTTAAGTCACGCTAATAGCATACTCTCAACATAAAAGTAAAATAAGCTTTTTACGTATACAATGTATTTGGGCTTGTACTAGCGATAATTTAGAGGCGTGAAAAAAACATACACCCACATGTTGGGGTCTATCGCCTCTCCCGTTGGAATGACCGCCATTTTAAAATTGGCGTTCTACTTTAGAAGACTCTTCCGAAAAATATTAATTTATCCGGATTTAGAAGTCCTGCACTCTTTTATACTCGTATACCACTACGTTGTTTTTCTAAAGCAAGTATATAAAAAACCTTTTTTTTTGCATTTAGGTTAAGACAACAATATACTTACAAATCCTTATCCTTAATAATATTGTAACTCTGAAAGTAAATTTGTTTGTTACGCCTTCACGTCTTAACTATTCAACCGATTATCATGAAATTTTGCAAAGAAGTTGTCAGGGGTCTGTACCCCTGACAACTTCTTAAACAAAAAAAATTAAAGGTGATCTGTGTCCTTCTCTGTAGAAGGACACAGATCACCTTTAATTTTTTTTGTTCCCACTTGTTCTACTGGTCAGTTCTACCGTAGAACTAATGAGACTTTTTTCTCATTAGTCCTACCACAAAGATCTAAATCATAGCACTAATGAGAATATATTATTAGTTCTACGGTAGAACTGCCCAGTAGAACAAGTGGGAACAAAACAAAAAATACTGTTCCCGAGGGATAGAGAAATAACTGACCATGCAGATGAAGTCGCGGGCGGTCGCTAGTGCTTATATAAAAAAGTAACAAAACTGCGTTGACACTGATGTGGAAACAAAAATTATGACCTTTGCTCTTAGACGGTATAAAATATTAAAATTGCATGGTTCCACGCTTTTACTACTATTATAAAAGCGACGTACCTACTTTATTTAAATGAAGCTTTCAACTTATTAAAATGACCCAGAAAAGCCGGCTGTTCGGTGTATATGCATCTTATAAATGGAGTCCCGTTAAAATGAACGCATCAAAGTGTAAAAATAGGTTGATTGCAGACTGAACATAAAAATATTCGCAATATAAGTTTTTTATTACTGGGTGTACTTTTTCTTTTTCATATTTCAATAATAAGCTTTTCAAGTTCCTCTTTTATGTACTTCTCAAGCCATCAATGATCAATAATTGAAACAGAGTTATGAATGAATTTTACATTTTGGAGACAAGTATTTGTAACTTCATCTTGGTAGTATAAGGAGGATCTGCAGAGTCAACCCAAAGAGGTCCTATTCCTTTCCAGGGGCGTAGGAGGGGGAACTTTTAAAACTACACATTTTAAAAAGTAGGTAGATTAAGGTATTGTAATTTCGATGTAATTACGCGCTAAATCGAATTAGATCCCCATGCTTATAAGATGAATATGCTGCGAGATATCTGAAAAAAGGCGTTGTCCTTTCATATGAAAGGACAACGCCTTTCTCAATGATTTCAGAAAAGACGAAAGGGAAACGACAGTGAATACTTTAATAAATTTTAAGATGATTTTCAATTGTTTTGCTGATTACATCCTACTTTTGACAAGAAAAATGGATTTTAATTTTTCACAACAAAAATCCTTCACATCAACCCAGCAGTGAGGATATAAAAATAGTTTGATGATTATGGAAATACAATATTCTAATCCTATAAAAACTCTGTAGAATAGAATATAATCTCAAGTTAGTACAGTCACGTCTATAAATATATGTATACAGTTTAGAACTATGTCACTCTAAAAGCTATTACTTTTTAAACAGAAATCAATGACAAATACGAAAAAGTGACAAAATTATAAACTGTATTACATATTTTTATACGTGACTGTACAATCTCGCAGTCTTCCTTTATTTTATTTGACATGAATTATTTATTTCAACGACGTCACTGATGTAACTGAACGTCAAAATGCGGCCAATATGACACACGTCAAGAAAATAAGAGAAAACATCACGAGTTTTGACAACGGTACCCCTCTGGGATGGAAACTTGGTGTTACGTAAAACAACAAATGGACGAAAACATTCGATATGGGACTTATGATAATGGCTCGGAGACACGGTGTTGTAACTGGAATAGAAAATATCTTGCAATACGCTTTTTCCTGGGAACATTATGATCTAGTTTTCGCTCCAATTTGCGCTTCCCGAATTGGGATAACTTTGTAAAGGCCGGCGTCGACTATGCGCGAATTGCATTAATTCGCTTGATTATACATTGACTATGAGATGCTTCGACCTTTTTTCCCTTCCTAATATAAATAGACTGGCGATACTGATTGTCAACGATAGGTACCACGATTGTTTCTAGTCTTTGTAAGTAAGCCACAACGTGTTTTGTCTGATATCGTCACGATACGAATAACAAGTATTGAATGGTTCACACAAACGCTTTGACAACGGGTCGACATCGCTTTGTGAACGGTTCGACACGCAATCAACATATTCATACGTTGGTGTTTGAGCCTCAACACTCTTATGTCACGACTGCTTCAATAACTACACGATACTCAAATTGACAACTTTATACTTATTTGAACCCTAAGGCCGCGTTCTCACGCGAGCTTTTATGTATATTTTTACCTTGTTGTTCCGCTAGCTGGATGCGCCCTCTTAACCATTGAGCTTCCTAGCTATAAGTTAACGTTAAGCTGCGTATGCACCGACAGGTGGCTTACTTAGCGCCTAGCGCCTAGATAAATATGTATTCAGTAGGCGACTAGCCTAGCGAGGTGCCAAGCGCGCAGTGCCGCCGTTTGCGAACATTCGTGATCGTTTATTATACTTCGATACATATCTAGGCGCTAAGCGCTAAGCAAGTCACCTGTCGGTGGGTAAGCAGCTTAACGCTAACTTATAGCTAGGAAACAAAAAGGATAAACATATACATAAAAGCTCGCGTGAGAAAGGGACACACAAACCGCACAACGCCACAAAGAGCGAAATAATCCATATAACTCGTAAAATATATACATTAAAAAAGTCGCTAATACAGACGCTTTGTAATGTAAACTAGAATAAAATTCAACTCGGTAATATGCAATCTATTCATAATAAATTGATTTTAGTCTAGAATCAGATATGTTTGTGAATTTTTTCATCGAAGAAATTATCATGTTTTTATGTTTTTGCTTAATCTAGACTCTTGACTTTATGTGATTTTTTTTTGGAAATTATATTTTATATTAGTGTTGTAAAAATGAAATCTAAGATTGTTGATTTTCTGTATAACCCCTCTTAAATCAATCGCCCGGACTCGTAATCTGATTTCATAAGTTAGAGACGAGTTGCTTTTTAAGTACCTCCCCATGGTTTATTATTATTATTATTATTTTATTATTATAATAAGAAATAATAAAAATAGAATTGTGAACGCAATGATACCTATTACTCTAACGATAAATATTAATGTTATATGACATACTATTACAATTATTTGTAGTTGTTCTACAAATCAAAAATTATATGAATAAATAAAATATATGAATAAATAAGACAGCATCACATACATTGCTCCGATTCCAAAGTAAGTAGCTAAAGCACTTGTGTTATGGAAATCAGAGACAACGGTGGAACTACAAACACCCAGACCTGAGCCAATAAAGAAAAGTTCGATTTCTAAAATGACCCAGCCGGGGATCGAACCCGGAACCTCTGAGATGGTGACCCCTTGAAAACCGGCGTATAAACCACTCCACCACGGAGGTCGTCATCATCGTCATAGTCATATGAAATAGTATTAACTTCCTACCTTTAAAATAGTTTCTTATATAAAAATTTAGCAACCCATACTATTATCTAATTTGTGTCCATACACTTGGGTGACATAAAAACTTACATAGACAAAGTCGTAATGTCGTTTGATGATATTTAAAAAAAAAAATTCAATTAAAACTTGGTATGGCGAAGTAAGGTTTATAGCGCTATAATATTTTGTTGGACTTTGCATCTTGAAAAATTGAAATAATGGATAAGAATAAACATTAATTATTAAATTTAGATTTTTCGCATTCACAATGCAATTTTTATAATAAAAAAAATAATATTAGAAAAAATACTAGAAAAAATCGACACCTCAAACGACGGGACGGGACGGGACTCGGGACGGGACTCAGTCGCTTAGCGACTCGGTAGCATAATTGGTCAGTGCATTGGGCCGGAATCCCAAGGGTGCGGGTTCGAGTCCTGTCTGAGGTGCTACGGGTGAGTCGATTTTTTCTAGTATTTTTTCTAATATTAGTATTATTTATCTTAATAAACATTAAATTATTTTTCAATAATGTGCAGTCAATAACTTATCAATAATCCACAAAAAGTATTACAAATAAAACACTTTTTACGGATTACAGCGCGTATATTATTAATTCAGGTGTTGTTTTAGAATTATTTAGTTTGTATTTATTGGTTTTTAGAATTCCCGACGTTTCGACACCTTTCTAGGGGCCGTGGTCACGGGAGGACAGTGTCCTGACACCTGAATTAATAATATATGCGCTGTAATCCGTAAAAAGTGTTTTATTTCTAATGAACTGTACGTGCGAAAGTCTTAGAACCACAAAAAGTAATTTCCATAAAGTAAATATAAATGTTAAACTCAAGCGTTGGAATTAATATTGAATTTTGGTTAGTGTAGTTTCACATTTTTGGGAAACGTGATTTGAAATTGATTTACAGATACAGCACGCGTGAAAGGCGTTAAGGTTGAAATAATGCATTATGAGATGTATGTTTACGAAGTTAATATATAAATCACTACGTTGTAAATAGTTAATGGTTATGCTTGGTTTCATTCAATATACACCTTTATGTACGCAGATCTATACACGTAACCGGGAACTACATCAGGCCGACGTGGGCCACTTACGCCGGTCTAGGCGCTTCGGGTCCCATACATTTAACAAAGATATGCTATCATAGGCATTTAGAGCTACACTACATCCACGTGTATCCACGCCTTGTGACGCGATACCATGTTACGAAACGCAACGAAAAATATGTCTTCTGACGCGCACATAGAGTACAATAATGGCCGCACCCAGATCGGTGTACGTGGGCCACATGGCCCACGGCCCACGTCTGCCTAATGTCTTATTCCCACTTTAAAATTATTATTGTAACGATGCATCCACATCCAAATTATAGTATTCTACACACTGTCACATACGATATATATTAATTCCTTCTACATTGGTGAGATGGCGCTGGCTTGCAGCGTAAGAGTTGATATACTAGAAGAAATTCGACGTTCCCACTAGTGACTCGGTAGCTCAGCGGTCAGAGCATTGGACCGGATATCCAAAGGTCGCGGGTTCGATTCCCGTCCGAGAACATGATCTGGTGCGAGTCCTATTTTTTCTAGTATATTATTTAGTATTGTATAAAAATAGCATTGTGAATGCTTAAATCTCAAAATTTAAAAAGTTATATAGCTTTCTCATCTTAATCAACTGTTTAAAAATATCTGGAAAGATGTTCAGTTGAATGTCGAAGTTAATTCCTTCTACATTGGTGAGATGGCGCTGGCTTGCAGCGTAAGAGTTGATATACTAGAAGAAATTCGACGTTCCCACTAGTGACTCGGTAGCTCAGCGGTCAGAGCATTGGACCGGATATCCAAAGGTCGCGGGTTCGATTCCCGTCCGAGAACATGATCTGGTGCGAGTCCTATTTTTTCTAGTATATTATTTAGTATTGTATAAAAATAGCATTGTGAATGCTTAAATCTCAAAATTTAAAACGATATTTGAACTTCATAAAGAATAAAAAAGAAAACTTACAATCACAGAGTAAAAAGTTTGCTGCATCCCAGTGATTTCTGCTCTGTGTGCGCAGCATACATAAGCCACAGATACGAGGCGTGCATTTTTCTTTTCTTATGAAAACTAACATTCCTACCTCGGATGGCTGACCGTGGCTAGCTGAACTTTTCCGACGCAGTGAAAACATAAATAGTCGACAACTTTTTCTTAAAGGCTGGATCTTTTCAACGAGTAATATCGCTGTTTACAAGAATATCTATGTTGTTGCTTACAGCCCATGTTTTAAAGGAAACTGAGAAGCATTATAAATAGCGTTAAAGTCTTATATATAGAATTCTCGTGTCACAGTATTTGTAACAAAACTCTTTCGAAAAGGCTTGATCGTTTCTTATGAAATCAGTAGGTCTTAGAATAGGACGTAAACTATTTTTCATACCCCTAAGTGTAAAGCGTGGTGCGGAAAAAAAATAAATAACCAAAATCTTTTTATCTATTAGAAAAACGAAATCTCCAACTTATCTGCTCGTATCTATAAACCAGTAAGTAATGACTTAAGTAAAACTTGCAATTTTCAAATGCTTATATTATATTCACATTCAATTTATATTCTAAATAAATAAATCTTAAACGTACCTATTTAAGATGTATTTATTTTATTATACTATACTTATACTATAAATTACATTTAAATTTATAATATTAGAGGTATTTCAGTTTACTCGAGTCATTACTTACTCGTCTATAGATACGAGGGGAATATTCGAAGTTATATTATTTTATTTTTCGTTGTTTGGTTTTATTTCCATATCATAGACATGTCATTATAATTCAAGCAAACATAACTCCATAATGCTAATTTCCCAAGAGAAGTCGATTGAGTGACTCCATCAATCTTAGTCAGTCTCCGAATAAACCCTTTTCTATCTGTACACGATATACAGAAGCAGTAGAGTGTTTTATTAGCACACGCATAAGGTTCACTTTTAAATAACTTTTATTGGTTAACCGTTTTATTTGTAATGTGGCTTTCTTAGTAACGTTTTTGCAGCTATGGTAGGCAAATGGTGTATTTGTAAACACGTTTCATGTTCGCGATTTTGTTTGGTTAGTGCATTTGTGGACGTTTTCGTTACATGTCATATGAAAAAGAGGGCTAAAGCCGATTAATGTGGCTATCGTTTTGTATTAGATGTGCAGAATGATACCCACACACGGACACTGGCTGGGGCCCTACCGGCTAACTTTTCGAACTTCGGTGGGTCTGCCGAGCTTCAATTTAAAACAGATAAATTGAAGTAAGTAGTTTCGTATTGTACTATTCGCCGAAGTTATTTAGAAGGTATCGATGTTCGTGTGACATCATGAATTGGGGTTCGCCATTTTGGGCCGATTGGGGCTCGATTTATCTGTTTTAATTTGAAGACCGGCAGACTTTCCGAAGCTCGATGCGTTAGCCGGTACGGCCCCTGGATGCCACTTCAAATCCGCTGCAGACTTCACGGTACATCACTTGATAGTGCATGGCATTACTACGAAAAAGAATCGGGATAATCTACAGGCATGGGATTAACGGATGATATTCACCATTTCTTTTATAGTTTTGACGTTATTCCTAAGCTAAATAATGTCACGAAGTAAAACGAACCTCGTCCAAAATAGTAACTTTAAACTCGGTGGCCGCATTCATTCAAATATTTTGAAAATGCTTTCGTATGTCTGTCCGTCTGTTCTCCTCTATAAGTCGTATTTCTCAACCGATTCTCGTGAAATTTTGTGAGCAGGTTCGAAAATTATATATAATTTTTCTGTCGAGCGGGAAAATTACATATAACTTTTTTGTCGGTTAATAAAAAATAAATGCTTGAACATTTCTCACAGCACCATCTTGCCCCAAAATAAGCAAAACTTGTAATATGAGTACTTTTAATATATATACTTATTATACATAGTAACACCCAGACCCGTCACAGAAATTAAAATTAATCAAAATGGCGGAGATATGTTAATGCGAGGTCTACAGCAGCTCACAGACCGACTACACTTGTGGTACACATTTCAACATGATACTTCCACGCGTTTCTGAGAAAAATAATCTTGATAGACAGAGAAACAGTAGATAACCAACTGATTTTATAAGAGTTTCGTTTTTTCTAATTTAGGGAATCTTAAAAAGAAAATACAAAGTTTTAAGTTAAATCACTTCTCTGACAAAGAACTAAATTAGCAAAAAGAGTACCTACTCTTAGAAATAAGAAAACCGTCTTTCTGGGAAGTAAGGTGGACAAATTAAATCAATGTTTTAATTTGACGTCTCTGACGGTCCCATTTGAATAATCGAATTGCTCCTTTCTTTGGCCCTAACGAGATTGGTGGCCATTTAATAAAAATTCAAATATTCATCGACTTGAATTAATTATTGAGCAATTATGCTTTCGCATACAATTTTGTGAGGTTCTTAATCTGAAAAGCTAAATAGCTGTAGTTGAAGATGTTCAGGTTGACTTTCGCATTTTAAGATTTTTCGTCTGAAAGTTATTTTTGCAGTTGTTGTTGTCTCTAAATAGCTATAATGTGGCTTAAGTCAGTACCTTACGTTATTTAGACTTCAGACTGAAAAGTACAAACAATTTAAGTTAAGCATTAAATAATTGTTGTTTATTTCACGATCACTCGCCAAATTGTATGATTAAAATAACAAACAACAGCGGTATATCGACTGATGTTGATTCAAATACCTTTACAAAGGGAAACTTCATGATTACTTTGAAAAACAGACTTTTTTCATTGTTCCGAACACACAAAAACTCAAAACAAAGTATGATTATGTTATAACACATCAATTTCCCTTGAAAACTTCAACAAAGCGTCAAGCCAATTCTGGGCGGCTTCGGCATGTAGATGGATCGCGGTAAACGATTTTCGATTATATGCGGGCCGTATCTCACATACGTCTCGCGGAGGAAGATAGATGGCGCAGTCATCGCTTATCTGACGGTTCACGGTGTACCGGGCCCTTTAAAAATGCACAGGCGCGTGTAGCCTTTACCGGTTTTTTGGCGATGATTTGGCGATGCTATAAATTGAAACTAAGACTTAGCTAACAGATATTGTTTATATTTCAGCATTTAATTAACTTCTTTGATTATTATAAAGTTGAAAGCACACAACCAACATAATAAACTAGTGGCTCTGCAGAGCTGTAGACCTTGCGTTTTTGTGTCATTTTTGTCAACTTTTCGAAATGGCTGATGTATTATTTTCCCCATTTCTCCGCCATTTTAAAAAAATTCGAAATCTACAAAAAATATCTTTATAATTATAGAACCTGGGGGCTAATTGACTAATTTCAAAATCAATCGCAATCGCTTTCATTTGACAGATGGATGTGACACTTTGCTGCATTTCTTTGGTAAGTTTTTATTTATGCCAAAAAGAAGCATCAATGTGTTACATCTTGAAAGCGATTGCGATAGATTTTGAAATTAGACAATAGAAGGGCTGCTCACAAAATTTCACGAGAATCAGTTGAGAAATGCGACCTGTAGAGGAGAACAAACGGACAGCCGGACAGCGAAATCATTTTTTCAAGGACACACGAAAGCATTTTTGCCCCAGCTGAAGCAGAGACGCTTCATTCGCGCTTCGCGCTCGCTCGGCCAATAATAGGTTCGAAAGCATAAGCTGATGTATCGAAAAGAAAGAATACACTGATACCTACACTGAAATATTAATAACTCGGTGTATAATATTCAAACGTTTAAAAGAGCATCGATTAAGATGTGTCTTTTTTATTTTGCAACAGGAATAGATTATATCTAATTCAAAACCCAACATTTGACTACTGTAATCCTATGTATTATTTATATGTTTGTACACATAATATTTTTAGTCAGACCGTACACACAAACCTTGCTAGTTTTGTTCTATGGGATGAGTAAGGAACAGGAATGAATGAAAGAGTAATGATTAAAAATAAATCATATTTTTGACGTGGAATGAATTAGGATTAGAAATAGGATGAATATGGAAAAATAATGCGTGTGATGTGACGTCATGGGATGAATACGGAACAACTCTACTAAAAGACTCAATATTCTCGTTATCACTAATAAAGTAAAGAACTATTAAAACATAATATTTTCCCACTAGCAGCACCATTACATGTGATACCGCTCACGCGTCCGGAGGGAAGATAAATTGCTTAGTCGTGCGTTATCTGATCACTCACGCGATAGAAGACTAAAAACCTATGTGGCCTGACATGACTCACTTTTTATGGCATTTCATATTTATATAGTGCCTGTCAATAAAAATAATGTCTTCACTTTAGCGTAATCCATCCAAAAAGCTCAACGTAAAACTGTTACGTTCTAAAAGGGAGAATCAACACAGGCACAAATAAATAAATATATAACAACATCACATACATTGCTCCGATTCTAAAGTAATTAGCTAAAGCACTTGTGTTATGGAAATCAGAGACAACGGTGGTATCACAAACACCCAGACCTGAGCCGATATAGAAAAGTTCGTTTTCTAAATTTACCCAACCGGAGATCAACCCGGGGCCTCAGAGATGTCGACACCTTAAAAACCGGTGTACAAAGCCACTCGACCACGGAGGTCGGCATTATTTGCACTTAAAGATAAAGTTTGAATTGTTACCACTAACTATTCGATATCGATAGGGGCATTCGTTTTTTTCTTTCTGTTCTTGATTTTTATTTGATCTTCACATGTGCTTGTAACAGCATTTTGAATTTTAATTTGAAAGAGTTTTATTAACAAACCATAATAATGAAAAATATGTGCATATACCGGTTACTTACACCTACTATTCATAGTACTAAAAATATTTACTGTTCAACAAAAATATTTGTAAAAAAACTCTTTTTAACAGTAGTGGAATGGAATATAAAAATCAACAAACATTTTAACTGCAACTCTTATTTGTTCAACTCTCGATGAGTTCCAGTCCAGTGGTATCGAAAACTCTATTTGGAATAGATTGGTTAAAAGATTTTGATGTACGACGACGTGGCGGGACCACTGAGAAAGTACGACCTAGTCGTAATTGAATTAACGTGGGAGACAATTGGCGATAAATTATACTGGTCCAATAAAAATGATATTTTTCAATTAAAAATGCCCGGCAACTATTAAAATGTTACGTTCATTATGGAAAATATTAAGGGGAAATAAAGAGAATGCTTTCAGCTTATCAATAATTCACTCAATTTTTATTCAATGTTTTAAGTTATTCGCTCCTCTTGAGCCAGCTCAACTTTTATTACTTGTTTTTACTATGTACAGTCAGCCAAAAATATGGCGTCTCACCCTACGTTTGATGTTTCTTTGCACGTCATAAAATAAGGTTAATTTTACCTTCCTAATGTCAACCTTATCGCCATTTTGTTGACAAAGAGAGTTTTGTTAAAAGTGGTACACCATTTTTTTGCCTGACTGTACTAGTACTAGTACTTTCTCATCTTTTAAGTTTTTAAAGGATGTCAATAAATAAATAAATAAATATTGGACAACATCACATACATTGCTCCGATTTCAAAGTAAGAAGCTGAAGCGCTTGTGTTATGGAAATCAAAGACAAAGGTGGCATCACAAACACCCAGACTTGAGCCGATATAGAAAAGTTTGTTTTCTAAATTGACCCAACCGGGGATGGAACTCGGGACCTCAGAGATGGCGACACCTTGAAACCCGGTGTACAAAGCCACTCGACCAGGGAGGTCGTCGTACCTTTTACCACCTGCCTACTTAATAAGAATAATAATTAATTATTCTTATTAAGTAGGTAGGTAAGTAATGGATATTAAAGGTGGAATTAGAATATATTCAAAAAAATATTATAATTATTACAATAAATGTAAATAGCCTGCGTTAGATTCACATAAGATTTTTTTATTTCAAGTAAATGTGCTGTATTAAAAACAGTAGTTCTAAACTTCTAGTTAACTTTACAACATTTTCAAGACATTCAAGTAAAGAAGTTAGGTTTAGTATAAGATATTTAGTTATGCATAGAACGCAAACTTTAAAGTTTGTAAAGTATGTCGATAAAGTTGATGTGGTTTTAAAATCAGCTGTTAGTTTATCAAGATTTTTAAGAGTTTTAAGAAGATCTTTTGAATAAAAAATACCGCATCAAAATCGATTCACTAGTTTGGGAGCTATGTTGCTTCAGACAGACAGACAGATACACACACACACGTCAAGCTTATAACACCTCTCTTTTTGCGTGGGTCGTTAAAAAAGAACATAATTTAAACTACAACAAAGGAATTCCGCACAGTCTTTATAAACGCGTATTTCTGCGACAACGACCGTACGACTTGTGACAAAGACGGAATACTAATGTTTAGTTGTCGCCAACGCCAAGGGGGTTGTAAAGTCGACGAACTTCCACAGACGTGCGGCGCCCTCTGTGCAGTGTGCACTGCATGTTGCCGCGACAGTTGTTGACTGGGCTTTAACCTTTGATATGTATTGAATGAAACGGCATTCGATGTTTCAAGCTATTTTCAATAAGGTGTTGTTGAGTACGACTACGATTTATGTTTTGAACGCCGTGAATTTAACTTGTGGCCCTACCATGAGTTGATGCAAACTGTTTTCTCTACCGTAAACTATCGTTTTCTCTCTTTCACTTGCTTTGACTATGAGCAGTATATCCGATAATTTACGGTAGTGGAAACAGTTTGCATGAACTCATGGTAAAGCACAACTGATGTTTGAAATCACATTTAGAATGAATGAGATGAATCGGAAAAAGTGCATTGTGTTATAATTATAGTATGATTATAATTTAATTTTTCTACATTAAATATAAAGGTCTAAGAATAAATTTGCTAAATAAATGTATTGAATTTTAAAGTGAATACTTTTCACTCAATAAAATAATCCTTACTGAACAGTCACAATTACTTTGTTACTTATACTTTTATTTACGAGCTTACTTGTTTCCAATAAAATTATCAAACATCAAACAACGTCATTACATTTTCTTAAAAAAAAAACTTTTTTTTATTATTGTATCGGAAACCCCATATACTCCTAAAGGGGTTCTTTGACTCGTATAAACGCAGCGTATAAACGCACTGCACATGCGCGGAAGTTGATTGAATATCGAAATATAGCAAGGTTGTTAGTAGCGCGCAAACGCTCTGCGCACGTAAAGTATAATGTACGTCCGCTGCGTATATGCTCTGCGTTTACACGCGTCAAAGAACCTTTACGCTCTAAGAAACTCATCTTAAGAATGTTTTTGTTGCCAAGTTTTATTTAACAAGCAATTAGTGTAATGAGAAGCCCGAAATGGTTTACCAAACTCGTAGAACCAAAAACACAATATTGCACATAAGCAAATTTCAATTTTGAAAACACTGATTTTTGTAAAAATAAATTTAATAAGCGATCGTCTCCAACCTAAGAAAGAATAGTCTTTCTGTAATCACCGGTCAATCTTTTACTTTTCCGTAACGATCAGGGGCCCTACCGCGCAAGTGTCGTCGACTTCGCCTTCGGCTTCATTTGACAGATGGATGAGATACATTGCTACTTCTTTTTGGCACAAATAAAAAACCTACCAAAGAAAAGTAGCAATGTATTACATCCATCTGTCAAATGAAGCCGACGGCGAAGTCGACGACACTTACGCGGTAGCCCCACTGTTCATTCAGTAACTAGCATGTGAAAGCAAAGAACAAACTTCAGATTCTTAAGATTGAACAAAAGTGGCCACTGCGCACCTGTAGTGGCCAATCCTGTTCAATCAAGTACGAGTATCAAGAGTAGTGATTATCCACAGTGACAATATGTACGAAATTTCAAGGCCCACATAATTTATGGAGCTTCATCCACACCCGTGCGACCTAGTATCATTTGGCAGGCGTCCTTCTATTTTGAAAATGATTAATGGCTGATCGCAACAGCTTGAGTAGTGGACGATTAAGTACTGGATAAGTGTTCGCTATGTCCGTGGGGTTAGGTATTATAGTGTTCATTTTTCATTTTGCTGTACTTGTGTTGCTTTGTTAATGTTGAAGCGGTGACAAAGACTAATTAATTTGCGAGACAATTGAAGTTCTTGATCCTTTTCTATAGAAAATGTGTTTTTATAAAGAACTAGTGCAACGGATATTATCAGATAAGCGATACCACGCAGAATCGTAGGTACATTATTAATCTTAAACCAAAATGCTAATTTATAAATTTCCAGAGAAAATTACAATTATTAAAATTAATTAAAAACTTCTAAAATGAAACAACTGTGCGCTCTATAATAAAAAAGTTATAATTTAAACTTTTTAAGTGTACGCTCCATAGTTGCCATATTTAAAAATATACTTTTTTAATATAACTCATGTAAGAATATTATAAAAAAGTCTTTCCGGCTCGTTTACCGAAGGAATACCTTTTGTTAAATTACATGCTTTTTACTGTTGGCGATGGCGAGTGAAGTAAATTAAAAAAGAAACAGCCAAAGAAAATAATGAGATCTTGCCTTAGTTTCCCCTTATAATTAAAAAGTTAACTTGATACGCGTAGCCTAAATATAATTTTTAACGGAATCTAAATATTAAGTAGACGAGAGTAAATACGGGTTTTCCTTATTTCAGAAGATTATTAATTGTTTTTCTTGGTTTGTTCACGCTTAAATGTTTTTGAGGAAAAATGGAAGACAAAAATGTTTGTAAGATATAATTGTCTGTGCTTTAAATTTTAAAGGCGAATTCTTTTTTAGGGTTTCGTACCTCAAAAGGAAAAAATGGAACCCTTATAAGATCACTTTGTTGTCCGTCAAGACAGACATGTCTGTCAAGATCCTTTATCTCGGGAACGCGTGGAGGTATCGAGTTGAAATTAAAACCATTATAATCAGGTCTACAGTCCCCTGAAACTATGAAAAACCTAACTTCCGAGCTAACGTAAAAAAAGATACGGCCGTTTATGCTGCATATAACGCGTAGGTATATTCCGACACTCTCAAAATAATCAAAATTTATAGGGTACTTTTGATCTAAAACTATGAAATTTGGCAAGTGACATCATCTCATACTACAAGTACAGGGAAAAGTCTGAAAACTATACATTTGTATCTACAAATTAGTACGGAACCCTCGGTGGGCGAGTCCGACTCGCACTTTTCCGGTTTTTTTTACTTAGTGTTTAGTGCCAGTTTCACTTTAATAAATTTTAATGAGACAAACGCACACGCACAAACGCACACACACTTAGTGTACACAAATCAAAATTTTATTTTGTATGTGTCAAAATCAAGTTAATTAATCAACGAACATCGTCCGATTATCGTGATTCTTTTTTTGTAGTAGGCCCTCAGGTTTGACCGAGTTTAGGTACTTAAGTGTCAAATATTTATAGCTATATTTTGGAGGTATTCCTCGAAGCGCTCCCATTTTGGAGCGCTCCCAACGAAGCGCCCCAAAACTATTCCTTGAAGCGCTCCTTTTAATAACTGCTAATAAAAGAAGCGCTTCACAATTAAAAATATTGAAATTTTATTCCTCGAAGCGCTCCTACGTTGAAAAATAGGGAAGAGCATGAAGTAAACGTAATATATGATATCGATGATCTTTTAAAAGTAATTTGTGCATCATCACGAACACTCTAATGTGTTATGTATATTTTGTTTATAGAGCAATAAAAGATCTTTATTATTTATTTAATTAAATTATCTATCACGTAAGTTACTTAACAGGTCCCATGGTTAATACACGTTTTATAATTTTGCAATAATAAAATGGATGTGATCATGAGTTTATTTTTTCCACTAACACGATACTATTGAGTTTTACATGTTTTGAAACATAGCGATAGCCACTTGGTGCAGTGCAGGAGTAGTGTCCTAAAGTCTCGGGCTTGATAACCGAATAAGGGAAGTACTTCCACCGAGCCCGTGCCCGGGGACCGCGGTCCGACTGTTGTATGTTGTAATTTGTATTTATGCGAAGTGCTTAGAAAACTTCATTATAATAAGTCAGGTCTCCATACATTTCTGCCTCGATGTTAGCTTGACGTAGTGCGACGTCACGTCTGCGTAATGTTTACATATTGTACTTTTCGCTGATCTTGCATTTCTTCGTCATTCGTCGATTGCTTATGTAGCGGTATGATCGCGCCGCTACAGACGTTTACATACATATTTATATGTATTTTATTAATATAACTATACATATTGTGACTAAGTAGATGTTGAGAGCTGTTCGAGATTTTACCGATCTGACTGTCAAACTACATCGTCAAAACTTTGAGAAATTCGTATTTTCGTAAAATATTTTTTGTTTCACATTTTCAGAAATGTAGTTTATACCAAGGTGTCATATAAAACTTGTCCGTAGTCTCAAATATTATGTATTTTGCAAGGAAAATTTTACGATGCTCGTTTCGACGTGTCGTATTTTCCGCTAAAGAATCGCACTGCAGCTTGGAAAATGAGCTTTGTCACTGAAAGTCTTCAAAATAATCTTTCTTCTGTAGTACCGTTCGTGATTTATTACCGGCAAACAAAGTGCATTAAAGAAAAAATCTGTAACCACAAGAAGAGGTTAATTCCGTACCGCAACAAGTTAACAGAGATTTATTAGCCGTGACGATCCTGTTAGATGGCTAATAAATCAGGAACACGTCCTGTTTCGAATAAAGGAGGATCTTTTAAGGTAGAAAAATATATTTCTCAGTTTCGAATACATTTGGATGCAGAATGAATTTTATTTCGGCAGTGTGAATTATTCGTCGTTCTTGACAATCGCTTTTCTTCCTATTCGTGATTCTACGCAATATGGATTCCGCACAACTGCGATGATCATATTCACTCCACACAATCTTCAATTTTACACAAATGACTCATGGCACATCAACATGGCGCTGAAGGGTCATGGCTTTATAATAAAAGATTTTGATAAGATTCACAGAGATATAATGCGATATTAAAACAGCAATACAATCGACCATGACGTGCAGACAAGAGCAATAGAGGGCAGAAACGGATGTAGTACAGAGTCTAATGACAATCTACTTGTCAATGTCACAAATGACAGATACCGCAGATTATAGAATTGTTTATGTTTACATAGAGTGCGTTTCATCAAATAGTTCTTTTGCTGTTATGTTGGCAGTACACTCATTTTTCTAATATTATTTATCTTAATATAAAAATAGCATTGTGCATGCGAAAAATCTAAATTTAATAATTATATAGCTGTTTCATCTTTATCGATTGTCAAAACATCTGGAAAGATGTTTCTTTCGAATGTGGGGGTATTTCCTCACATTGATGAAATTGCGCTGGCTTGCAGCGAAGAAGTTTAAAGTACTAGAAAATTTCACCGCTCCCACTAGCGACTCAGTAGCATAATTGGTCAGTGCATTGGGCCGGAATCCCAAGAGTGCGGGTTCGAGTCCCGTCTGAGGTGCTACGGGTGAGTCGATTGTTTCTAGTATTTTTTCTAATATTATTTATCTTAGTACACTCATTGTATTTTATTGTGTAACAATAAGGTGCAAATTAAATAGATTTTCGGAAAACCAACATATTTCCTTTGCCGCTATGTTGGTTTTCCGAAAACCTACTTATTTTACACCTTATCATAACGCAATAAGATTACAATGAGTGTACTGCCAACATATACTATTTGATGAAACGCACTCTACTCCAACTCTACAGGCGCGGCTCCCACCTAGCACTTTATTATTATGCTAGTAATTCAAATAAAACTTTAAATCGAGAATTCTAAGAAAATGCAAAAAAGTAAAAGAAAATACTTTATTTATCAAGGATTAGTAACTTAAATAAAAATGAGAAACATAGATCTGCAATTAATTACAGATGGTTTATATATGAAAAATGTGGTACACTTTATTGTTTTTTTTTTTCAATAAAAACAATATTGTATCAAGAAAATAAATTTATTAATATAATATTTGATTAGTTCTAGAAAGGATTTACAAGAATATATCTTAAGACAAAATGCAGAAAGCTGTAAGAAATACGATTTATTTCAAACATCCAAAGAGTTTTAGTCCGCTTACAGGAAAATTAAGTTTGTATTTATAAACGAGTGTACGTACGGAATTGAACCAACATAGCCTTAATCGACGCTCCGATTTACATATTCGTCGTAAATATTTATTACACAGGCGGACAAAAAAATGTGCTCCAAATGTTTGCTTTCAATATTCAAACGTTGCGTTTAATCTTTGGGATGAAGAATGTTCTGCCGTCTGTTTTTTTAAACCTATTAAAAAGAGGGGTAATTCTTGGAAGTAAGACGGTTAGATCATCGAACGACTTTTCCATTAGCTCATTTGAGATTAGTGACGCTTTACGACCGCATTTTTACGACGCAATATCAAGTTGAAATTTACGTCAAGTTGATTACTTTTTTAATAAACGTGTTAAAGATGGTGTTATACCGCTCATGGTCGTTAAAATAAATTGTTGTGTTTATCTGCTTTGTTGGTAATGAATATTTTAAACCGACGCTTAGTTATAATGTTATGTAATTAGTAGGTCAGATACAGGATATTTTTTTTGTATGATTAAGTAACGTTAGTAGACATCATTCTAGAAAAAAACCTGTTTTCCTGTATAATGCTCTAAACTTATAACTAAAAACATACCGTTGCTTTAAATAGCGGGTTATATATCAGGGGCGCTTAGGCTGTGTTGCATCATCTTAATTTAAACTTAACTTTAACAGACACAAAATTATCTGACTCGGTGACAGCGTCGCTGTCGTCTATGGCGTACCCTAGGTAACAATATGTAATAACACTTAGTTCCAGTTTTGGCCACCGGCTCAGATAAGTTTGTACTGTTATAGTTAAATCAAGATGATGCAACCGAGCCTTAATGTTTAGTAGCAAAATATAAACATCAAATTAATAGTGTTAATTTTATGATAGTATTCCTACTAAATAAAAAATTAAATAGAGAAGAACTAAAACTTTAGTCTTCTTTAAAACTACTACCCAATTCATGTTCTCGGACGGGAATCGAACCCGCGACCTTTGGATATCCGGTCCAATGCTCTGACCGCTGAGCTACCGAGTCTCTGGTGAGAACGTCGAATTTCTTCTAGTATATCAACTCTTACGCTGCAAGCCAGCGCCATCTCACCAATGTAGAAGGAATTAACCTCTACATTCAACTGAACATCTTTCCAGATATTTTTAAACAGTTGATTAAGATGAGATAGCTATATAACTATTTGAAATTTTGAGATTTAAGCATTCACAATGCTATTTTTATATAATACTA
The DNA here is from genome assembly GCA_963556745.1 of Catoptria pinella. NCBI lineage: Eukaryota > Metazoa > Arthropoda > Insecta > Lepidoptera > Crambidae > Catoptria > Catoptria pinella. The sequence continues at coordinate 7,152,073 of OY750774.1, read as the reverse complement.
AATAATATACTAGAAAAAATAGGACTCGCACCAGATCATGTTCTCGGACGGGAATCGAACCCGCGACCTTTGGATATCCGGTCCAATTCCTTCTACATTGGTGAGATGGCGCTGGCTTGCAGCGTAAGAGTTGATATACTAGAAGAAATTCGACGTTCTCACCAGAGACTCGGTAGCTCAGCGGTCAGAGCATTGGACCGGATATCCAAAGGTCGCGGGTTCGATTCCCGTCCGAGAACATGATCTGGTGCGAGTCCTATTTTTTCTAGTATATTATTTAGTATTATATAAAAATAGCATTGTGAATGCTTAAATCTCAAAATTTCAAATAGTTATATAGCTTTCTCATCTTAATCAACTGTTTAAAAATATCTGGAAAGATGTTCAGTTGAATGTAGAGGTTAATTCCTTCTACATTGGTGAGATGGCGCTGGCTTGCAGCGCTGCCGTCGTATCAGAGAACACAGTATCTTTACTTACTGTGTTTTCACTTTTATTGTATTACTGTAATAATGAGCAAGAGCTCTACCCGGCAAAATTTTTGTTTTATTTTTAGCACTTATGGTTCCAGAGATACGGTTACTAAAAACACAGTAACTTTTACGAACTAACACCAATTATTAAAACAAAACACAGCATGTAGGTATTACATAATTTGAAAACAGTAAGTAAGAGGTTACTGTGATAATGGTAACAAACAATAAATACCGTAAGAAATACACTTTAGATAAGAACACAGTAAAACGCTCTTGCTAGTATAAAACACAGCATTTTTTCTAAATACTGTGTTATAGATTAGCTCAAGATTTCAAGATTATAATATATCACCTAGCAACAATACTGTGTTATAAGAGAATTATGCTGGCAATCGATTATTTAAGTTCCTTAACAAAATAACAGTATTTAACTACTTACTGTTTTTTTACCTAGACCTTTCGAGCGCGGAAACAATATTTACTGAGTTTTAACTAAGTATAAGGGACGTGCGGTCTCTTGAGTGATAGCTCACTCCAGCCGAAGGACGGTGGTCATGCTAGGGGGGCATAAAACTAAATCATTTTAATACCATCACGTAAAAAAGTAAAGTTAGTTTGTACGAACAATATCAGTTTTAAAAGGTCGTAAAGTAAAAAAGGTTGAGCTACCAAATAAGAGATTTTGCGTTATTTACAAACATATTCCTTAAGGCTTCGGCGAACGGTGAGCTTCCCATACAAACTTTATACCAAAATGATTTGCAATTTGCGCATAATTAACTCTTGTGATGTTATTCATATTAAGACAGTATTTGTCTAAGTTTCTATTAAATAAAAAATCCAAAATACTAAACATATAATAAATACAAATACAAATAAAAATGTATGCGATTTACAATTTTGTTTGTATAAATGTAATTGGCATTTATTTTGAATTGGGTTAGTATTTTGGAATTTTTATTTAATAGAAACCTAGACAAATACTATATTATTCCAAATAATATCACAAGAATAGTAAATTGTGCTCAAATTGAAAATCATTTTGGTATTACGTTTGTATGGGAAGCTCACCGTTCGTCGGAGCCTTAAGTTACTGTTTTTATAATTATTTTAAAATATTATGGTTGATTGATCTCATGTTTTTAATAAGTAAAAGTTTTAACTAGATATTATTATAATTTGTTAGAAGTTTGCTAATTTTTTATTTTTTTGTAGGGACAACTTTTTCCAAATAGTGATTAAAAAGACTTTTAGAATTTTTTAATTTTGAGATTTTAGCATTCACAATGCGATTTATACAATACAAATAAATATACTAGAAAAAACACGACTCGCACCAGATCATGTTCCCGTCCGAGAACATGATCTGGTGCGAGTCGTGTTTTTTCTAGTATATTTATTTGTATTGTATAAGACTTTTAGAAGATTATTATTTAATGTAAAAGCCTAGAAAGGCATTTGATTTGAGACTGATTTGTTTAGTTTAGCTGTTTTACCAGTAAAATATAATTAGTAATTATTTGTTTTATTTACCTGGACCATATTCATGTTTTTTCAATTCATTTTACTAAAGAAAATTATATCCTTTTTAGTACAAAAACTTGCAAAGTTTAGTCTATAACACAGTATTGTAAAATACTGGATTAGACCAACCATCGCTAGCTTTTATCGTTTTAACTTAAAATACAGCAACTTGACTTACTAGATTCACAGTCAACTAAATTTTGTTAAGTAAATTAGATTAAAAAACAGTATATTAGCAGTTACTGTGATGAAGTAAAGAATTTAGCAGCTTCTTTACTTAACTTAATCACAGTATTTAGTAAATCTTAGCTAGTACACAGTAACTATGTCAGTTACTGTCATTTAGTCTAGTACAACTAATTTTTCTTATTTCTTTTTACCAACAAGAACACAGTTATGCATTTAACACGAAATATCATACAGATACATAAAAAATAAAAATACACATTTTAGCGCAACGTTATTTTTAATCACTCTACATTCTAGTTAGTTTGCTAACTTTCATAAATTTGTCACAATCGAACATAGTTTCCAAAAAACTTTTCGCGCGTTTTTCTCGAAACGACTTTTTCAAAGTTACTGTGTTCTCTGATACGACGGCAGAGCGTAAGAGTTGATATACTAGAAGAAATTCGACGTTCTCACCAGAGACTCGGTAGCTCAGCGGTCAGAGCATTGGACCGGATATCCAAAGGTCGCGGGTTCGATTCCCGTCCGAGAACATGATCTGGTGCGAGTCCTATTTTTTCTAGTATATTATTTAGTATTATATAAAAATAGCATTGTGAATGCTTAAATCTCAAAATTTCAAATAGTTATATAGCTATCTCATCTTAATCAACTGTTTAAAAATATCTGGAAAGATGTTCAGTTGAATGTAGAGGTTAATTCCTTCTACATTGGTGAGATGGCGCTGGCTTGCAGCGTAAGAGTTGATATACTAGAAGAAATTCGACGTTCTCACCAGAGACTCGGTAGCTCAGCGGTCAGAGCATTGGACCGGATATCCAAAGGTCGCGGGTTCGATTTCCGTCCGAGAACATGATCTGGTGCGAGTCCTATTTTTTCTAGTATATTATTTAGTATTAAATAAAAATAGCATTGTGAATGCTTAAATCTCAAAATTTCAAATACTACCCAATTATTATCTGTCTTTCCTTCAACAAAAAAAAATAGCTGCATTAAGTTTAAACTAGATTTAAGTTTAGTATCTACGTGTTCTATAAAAAGAAGAAAATAATTAACACTAGCTTATTTCGCTAACTTATCTATTTAGGAAATAGGTATTTAGATGCAATGTTTTATTTAATGGGCAGCTAGATAATAAAAATTTAAACAATATATAAATATTCTTCAGTATTTCTTTAATAAAAGCGTCTGAGTATCGCTGCCTTCCACTACACAGTTGAGTTATAAAATTACATAACCTTTACTATCCACTTACGGGCTTATTTACGACAAAACTACACTTTCATTGGTTAGGGGCTGCTTGGTCCCAATGAAGCTGGAAAAACATTTTCCAGAAAGGTCGAAACTGAGCATACGCGTTTACGACGCGTCCGCGAGAACGACATCAAAAACCGCTTAGCGCTCGCTAGAATACCACCTTGGGAGATCTAGTGTATACTTTATGTGGCCGCAGTTGTAAAGCGTCTCTCACAAGAATACTAGGTTCGTTCTGTTTTGAAATTCGAGAGGGAAAAATAATTACTTGGGACTAACGAGTTAGCAGTTCTCGTAATGATCATAGACATTTGATGGCTTGCAATATTTGCACTAACGAGAACAACTTTTTTTTAATACAAGCTCAACATTTGCAGTAGTTATAGAAGTAATTACTATAGCTTTACTAATAGCGGTATTTCTTTTAAGTTTCTAGAAATGTACCAACTATGATGCAGCTTAACTAAATGTCTTTGGTTTATTTAACTAAATTAGGTTTATAAAAAATGTATTTACATAAAAAAATACGACTTCTCATGGTATCAATTGAATTAATTGGAAATTTTCAGCAAAAAACATATTTGAGCTCTTTAAACAAATACTGGAAATACATGTGTAAACAATTCTACGTATAATTTATTTTGTATGTAAAAAACGTTTCAAATTGTAAATACCGAAACGTACCTAATTTTTAGTTCGGAATGGGAGCCAATAAAACGAAATGGTAACTGCGTTAAGCCGGGGGACTATGTACACCACAGTGGCTGTACTGAAACAGTATAACAATAAACAATTGAACAAAGGCACCATGAAATGATTTCATATAGTTTTCTTAATTTTTATAGATTTTTTTTGTATTGTTTCGGACTTAAGAATTATTTTATATTATTTTAAACCTGAGTTTTGTGGTCCCTTTAACTTAAATTACTGGTATAAAATTAAGTATAATGAATTTGACGACCTCCGTGGTCGAGTGGTTTGTACGCCGGTTTTCAAGGTGTCGCCATCTCTGAGGTCCCGGGTTCGATCCCCGGTTGGGTCAATTTAGAAAACGAAATTTCCATATTGGCTCAGGTCTGGGTGTTTGTGATACCACCGTTGTCTCTGATTTCCATAACACAAGTGCTTTAGCTACTTACTTTGGAATCGGAGCAATGTATGTGATGTTGTCAAATATTTATTTATTTCTAATATATTATGAGCATCTGTTATTACTTTTCTATAAATTCCTGGATATTATGTTTAGACAGAGGTGGTAAAGCTGTTTCAGTAGATGGATGATCATATTTATCATCACCTAGACAGTCTTTTTCTATACCGCCTAAGTTATAATTTCGGTCGTACGATTCGTCTACGACAAATAAACTTGATACAAAAGTTTTGAGTGGTACATCTCATTGCTTGTATTCGGGCGCTACATACTTGCATGTTTTATACTGTTCAACTTTTGAGTTGTAATTCTGTAGGGACAGCACAAACATTTCCTACCAAATTAACGGGGCATTGATCAGATTTCCGAATTTAACGGAGCGGGTCCGTCGCAACGCCAATCAGTACCACCCAAGGCAATTTATTGGCAATATGGTTTCATTTCACATAAATGACCATTGATTGCATTTGGCATTATTATAAAACATAGTCTTTGTGTAAATATTTGTTGGTAGACACCGCAAACTCTTGTCTCATTTAGTAAACTTTGTTATTAAATTACAAAATATGTTTCCACTTTTTAGATTTTCGCTAATAATACATTTACATCGAAATAAAACACTATTAAGAATAAAAGGTCGTCGTTTATCATATAGGGACAAAGTATTTTTTTGTGTGTTTGAATCACCGAGAAGAAAAATTTCTTCCTCATTAACAAAAGTTAGGAGCAAGCGTAAAATAGCCTCATCCTTTGTGTATTCGCTAACCTAGAGAAAGTTGAGTTATATTCAAAGGAGCTCGAAGCTGTCTTTGTTAACATCAAAACCTTCTTGAAAGCTGAGTAACCTTAGTGTCTGACTCATTCTTCGGTAAGATGAGGTGGTCGTTACTAATATATTTTGAGACGCGCACAAACATACGTCAGACATGAGTTGCCGCGGTCCCTCGACACGCCTCGTTGAAGGCATTAAAGATTTTGGACCGAATTACAAGCGAGGAGCGGGTAATTAGCTGAAATAACTTTTTTGAAGACGTTCTTGGTTGTAAAAATGAATAAATCTAAACGTTTTAGCATAATCAAAGTCTAAAACTGTCCAAAATTTGACAATAACTTTCAGAGACTTTCGAGACAGTACACTATTTAAGCCATACTTCGCACTAAAAAACAAAGGCGAGAAGTTATGATATTCCGCAATCAGTAAAGTACTTATACGACATTATATTTTTATTAATTTATTTATTACTGAAAACGATACAAAAAAACATTCAAACTTAACCTTCGACAAACTGCATAACAGTTTGTCGGCGAATATATAATATATCGTATATTATACCTATAGGTATGCTATTCGTAGTTTATTCATACTTATGGCATCATGCTTAGACTATCAGCCATTTTAATGTCCCCACTTCTGGGCATAGGCCTTCCTTATTTGTGGATAAGGAGGATGGGCCATAACCCATTACGCGGGCCCAATGCGGATTGGTGGGTGTTAACGACTGCAAATGCAGCTGGGACCAACGGCTTAACGTGCCTTCCGAAGCACGGAAACATCAATCAATCATGCTTATTGTAATGTAAGTAACCTATGTATACAGGTTGCCTCGAAGTTGCAACATTTACTTGAGATGGACGAATTTCTAAGTTACTTTCTGAAGAACCTTTATTCCAAATTATTGCACCAAATTATTGTCTGGTCGATATTTTCACCAATACCAATATCTTGATTATTTGTATACCTTAGAATATAAGGTGAGAATGTAGTGAGACCAACAAATGACAGCTTCTATCTTTATAATACAAACACCTGCATTACACAAATAAATCATCTATTTAATTCTATTCTATTCAGTATGTATTTTTTTTAAATACAAGTGGCGTAGCAAGTAAACTAAAGTTTCTTGTCGGAACATTCAAGTTGTTAAATACCTTGAAATCTTACTAGGCTTATGAATCTTTCGAGGTGAACCGTGTTCCCAGAGAAGTAGGTAAACTGCTCTATTCTCAGTATATGGAACCTATCCATATACCTACCTATATTCCTTATGTATTATCGCTGCATTTTTATAACTTGCGACTCAACCGTAAGTTTTACGAACCAAGGTATGTCGTAAAGCTGGTAGCGGGATCACAATGGGCGTCGACTCGGACGTGATATGTCACATTCATGGCGCTTGATGGATTTATGTCTCTCGATGGCTTCGTGATGTCTTTGTTGCTTCCTATCTTCTGTTATCTGCGCTTCGGATTTAGCAACTTTATCATTTATAGCTATTGCGGACGTTTTGAAACTCAGCAAAACGATTCTGCCCCCTAGCCAAAGTCACATCTGTTAAAACGATAATAACTTTTTGTTCGAAAAATGTACAAAAAAAATATTTTTGTGAAAGTTTTAAGGGTTTGACATTTTAAAATCGATGGTTCGATCAGAAAGAAGGAAGAATGCAATGACGTCAATTAACATATGTTCAAAATTAAAGTTGTGTCACAGCCAGCCTTCGCGGCGCATCAACTGTTTTTCTCAGTTGCTCGCAATAGATTAAAGGAGTTGCGGTGCACCGTAACTTAATGAGCAAATTTTTGGTTCTGTACAGCCTGTCAAGTGTAGTATACACATAGAAGTCTTTAGAAGAATGACAGAGACAAGCAAAAATAGTTAAATAAAATTTCGTTGAAATCTCTGTTTACGGGCTTTACATTTTAATCACTATGCAAAGGAATTCATATAAAAAATACCACAAGACGACAAATAGTACGTCTAGACTAGATAAGAACTTATAAATTGTTACAATGGAAATTAATATCAAATTGTAATATCACTTCTTCACTTCACTGCTACAATTAATTATTGTTTGTAATAATATCGTACCTACCATAAGTTTCGAAGTATGATATTGAAATTTAAAGGCACCTTTCTGAACATTTCAGGCATATCAAATCTAATAGTAAGTACCTAACCAAGCCTTTGGAGTTTAATTGAGTATTTCGTTGTTTGCTAACTATTTTAACTCAATTTTAGAATATTGTTTTCAACTTGAAGGAATACTCAGATTATAATGTCATTTTACAACCGACAGAAGCTTACCAGACAAACCACGAAGAGCCCAAATTAGCGATAAAATTCCAAATTCAAAAGTTGCTCAATCTCATTCACCGACAAAGCCATTGAAAAATCAGAGCGGCGAAACTCAAACAATATCTTTTGAGACAAAAGGGTGCAGAAGACCTTGACACTCGCCGATCGCTTCTCGATACTAATGGAATGGTATCACAATACCCTATTAACTCCATTGAAACTCGGTTCAAAGCCTTTGAGAAAACTTAGTCGGAGCCAGAAACGAGTGGATCCGAGTTCAGGAGTTGGAGGTGAGTTAATAGCGGTCCGGATTCATATTAACGGTTATCTGGGGAGATTATGTGCCCGCGTGGGTAATTTCGGATGAGTTAGTTCTAACCAAACATACTGTGACGTGGTGATAGATTTTTCAGATGTGATACTGATAGCAGTAACGCATGCAATTGTATGATCGCAATAATTTTAGAAATATGTTATAATATTCATACTTTTAAGTTATGTACTTACCTAAGTGATAACACAACAAGGGTACTGCAACTGTCGTGGTCCGAAATGATATAGAAAAGTTCACTTTCTACATAAATTTAATATTTCCAATGTTTGGGATACTTTTAGGGGCAGTGATTACAGGAAAACCCTGTGCAAATGTACGAGTAGAATTTTTTTTAAATTGAGAATTACCTACATTTTAATGTGCACTGTACATAAAAACTCACTGCGAAAAGTATTTTGATTTCGATTCAGTTCTCTTTCCAAAGGTTTCACAACATCTATCGTTCACTTAGTGCAAGAGTGACACTTCCAGTATGTTCCAGAATGCTCTACGTTTATGTGTAGTCCCTTCAGAGTATGCATACATCTTATTGGATCAGGCCTCGGCTAATGTTTACATTGTAACCAACTAAACTGTCCTTGCACCTTTACTATTCTTGCGAAGTCAACGCAGTGTGTCGAAACTTCGTGCTTCTTTATGAGACTAAAGTTCTGTTCACACTGGTCTACGAGGCTGAGAGCTTTAGTTTTATAGTGTACTTTAACTGTGTCATTCATTCAAACATTTAATTTACCTAGGTATTTTAGTTAAAAACTGATTTGTTTTTTTCTTTCGAATTATCAATTGAGTTTGAAAGAATAAGACAAATCAGTTTTTAACTAAATTACCTAGGTAAATTAAATGTTTGATTTTTTTTTATGAATAACACGATAAGTTTGTATTTGCAACACACACGCAACATACTTTACTTTGCTAAAATATACCAGCCACCCTATATATCTGCGACTGATATCTTGGATGACTATAATATTTTGTACTATTTTATTTTGGTCGTTTACCTAACTTCGAGTGAACTTCTCCCGCTTTGTCTGACTGACGGACCATAAAGACCTGAATTCGGGTATGTAGGGTCGGGTACCCGAATCTTTCTATCCCGTATAAACGATCTGGTGTATTATAAGAGCGCCATTATTTGTCACACAAGTTATCGTTTCCAGCATTCACTTCACATCGACGCCCAATCCCTTAGGTTGCGTTCAGACGATAACACACGATCCGAACTCAACCCCAATCAACTCAAACACAACTCAACCGCAGTCCACTCCTTGAAATACATCGCTGACAATTTTGAGTTTTATGACACTTTAATAAGCTCCGTTATATTTTGTCGATGCAACTGCACCCGCCCCACACTCAACCCGAACTCAACTCAAACTTATCTCAAACTCAACCCGAACCCACCTCAAATTCATCTCAACATTACACCAGAGCTTATGAATGTGTCATAACACTCAAAATTGTAAGCGATGTATTTCAAGGTGGGCTGCGGTTGAGTTGAGTTTGAGTTGAGTTCGGGTTGAGGTCGGGTCGTGTGTTATCGTCTAAACGCAGCCTAAGAAGCATACAATCTTATTGGAGCAGGCTCCGCTAATGTTTACCGTGGACACACTAAGTTTAGTATATATGTGAACCAATTTTATGTTCTCTTATCCTTAAATGACCTCCATTTTGTAGGAAACATTGTAAATACATGTATTCTGTTGTTATACCAATGAAATGAATTATGTAAGTAAATAATCATTTCCTTATTGATGTAACTAATTCATCTATTGGAATAACCTTTCACGACTAACCATCTACTAACGGGAAGCATTTAAATACAATAGTACTGATAATATATTTGATAACGATTATTACCTACGATCTTTTAAACAATACCGCATTATTCAACTTAGAAAAAATTTAAAGACAAAGGTACAGGAAAAAAAAAAAATTTTTTTCTACTTAGAATCCATTTTTATTGAGTGAGTTGAGAAAGATATTCAGCTCCAGAAGGTTTTAGTAGGTATTTGTTATTAATTTCGACTTAATGCTCTTACGCAATCCTGAGAAAAAGGCCTCGGAAGACCGACAAACTGACATAAGGACAGTGAAAATATCTCGTAAGGGTTTATTTTCCGCTTAACGAAAGGAAGCCTAGAAACATACTCATCTGTCAAACTTTAGAAGTAGGTACCAAAATACACAATCCTAAAAATACATCCGTAATGATTACCAAAGAAAGTTTTTCTTTCATTCGTCATCTCTTTCACACCTTCAAAAGTTGGTGCTGCCTTTGTTTGCTCAGACCAAACTTCGGAACACCATGATCAATAATACAAACGGAAACTTGGGGGTCGGGTCTCTAAGGTGTATTTTGAATTAATTTTCCGAGTTTAATGATGATGACGTCATAACCGAAGAAATTTTGTAGTTCGGTATTTTTATAAGTAGCTAAGCACTTTGTCATAATAAGAATGGCGCTAGTTTAGTACAACTCTAGTATAGTAACGCTATAAATAATATGCCATGATACTCAATGGCTGATTTATATATTACTATTTTTATTTTGAATGAGAGACAAGAAATTAAAACAATTTGAAGCTCTGTGGTCTTAGGTGCGATTTTCAAAGTGGAAATACATCTGTGCTTGGTTCGGTTTACTAAAGCTTTTAATTAGCTACCCAACAACTTCGATCATCTCACCTAAGTTTGTAGCCATAACAGTAATGTTAAAGATTTACTGAGCATCATTTCCATTATTATATTACATTGAAAGTCAATTTTACTAATTTAATTATTTGTGCAGTTTACTTGAATAACTAATATTCAATAAAAGCAAATTAACCATCACAATAACCGCCAAAACAAAAGAGTTATAAATATTTCAAAGCATCTTTCTGAACAAAGGCAGAAAACTTTTTTAAAAAGACTGATTCAATTTCATTCCTCTTCTTTGCTATTTTCGGTATCGTAAAAGATGTCTGCCATTACTGAATGTCGAGCTCAAGGACGACATCCCCATAAATAAAATTACAAACTGAACAATTTGAAAAGCTAATTTCAAACGATTGTTATCATTAAGATTGATGACAGAGAACATTTCAGATGTGCCTAAAGTCTACTGAAATAAAATCAGTCACTCAATGAGCAATCATTCTGTGATTTAAAATTGTACATTTAAAATTACTTGATAGATGGCGCTTACTTTTTGTGTGGTGAGCAATGTAAGCATATATCTAATTGCATTGATTTCCTAGTTCATATTTTTTTTCAGAATTCACTGCACAGTTTCATGATAGGTATTTGCTTATGTTGTATGTAACATAACAAATATACTTACTATAGATACTTTACAATTTCGTGACATCCGGCAATTAGTAAATCTATGTCAGTTAACTTTTAGTTGTTTAGTTAATGACACTCACAGTCATTATGCTACATCAACATTAACCATGTCTTAATTTCAGTTATAATGAAATTATTTTTACCATTTCTGTGTTTTGCTATCATTGTTTGTCAAAATTTGTATATTTTATTTACACTTACACAATTTTCTGGAATAATGTAAATATCAATGTATGTATGTAATGTAATGTTTTATCAATGATTTTTTTCTTTCTAGTCATTGAGAATTCAGATCTCAACTCCACATTGCAAAATAATTTTAAATGATAATTTGGGTCATTAGTAGACTAATTCTTTACTTATCTTTTTTGTGTCAGAATTAGTAAATAATTGAAGGAATAATAGATTAAAAATAACAAATCACCCGTGTCATCCGTTTTAATTCAGATTTGAGTCACTTTTTGTTATAAATAATACAAATAGTAGGTACGATAATTATAAACATATTCAAACGTATATGTAATTAAAGCAGTAAACAATAATATTTAACTTAAATAAATAATAATAATATTATTATAATAAATGCTTGGACAATTTCACACAGCGCCATTTGGCCCCAAACTAAAGCAAACCTTGAATATATGCTAGACAACTGATATACTACTTATATACTTCATAAATATATACTTATTATACATAGTAAAACCCAGACCCGTCACAGAAATTAAAATTCATCATTTAAATTTCTGCCCGGCCGGAAGTCGAACCCGGGACCTCTTGCGTGTTAACCACTGCACCACTCAAGTCGTCAAATGAATTTATTTTAAGCGCAAATTAATTTTAGTACAAAGTTGTTCGCTTATTGCATTATCGTTAACTACCGCAGCTTAAAAGCTTGCTCTTAAATTGAGCACAAAGGCGTTCAGTAACTATCATAAAAAGCTCATGAAATTTAACTCTACTAGCAACGACAAGCCGCTTTTCCGACACAATTCCTGAAAGGGAGCGCAGGAAAAGCCTTAAAATACACAATATTTTATTGAAGACTCAACTGATGCGGGTTTTTTTTAAATTAATGCCGTTTTTGTACCATTAATGAATCGCGTCAACAGAGGCAAAGCAACTTTTTTATTGAACTTTTTTATACTTTTTGTTTTTAAGTTTTTTAATTCATGGACGCCCGAGCGGGCGCATGCGGCCGGATAACAATAAAATATCTGTTGTGTCTCATTATACGGGCGTTGAAGGGTTAAACGCATGACGTGTTCTAAGGTTGCTTTATTTGCTTTATTTTTTAAACAAGATAGCTGTATTAAGTACAGTTTTAGCAAATAGCATTGTAAAATTTTAATGAGCACATTTCTTTAAAAGATTTTATTTTATATTATTGCTTTACAATATGATACCTACATATTTATTTCTGAATATTTTAAACATAAAAGGGGCTAAAACAGTTTAGTTTTTCAAAATAAATAAATACAATACTAAATAATATATGTACTAGAAAAATTTTGACTCGCACCAGAACATATTTTTAGGCGGGAATCAAACCCGTGACCTTTGGAAGTCCGGTCAATTTTTTCGGTCAGACTTTCAAAGGCCGATATTTTTCTAGTAAAGTTCAGTTTTGAATAAAAATAGCATTGTGATTGCTAAAATCTTAAATTTAATACCAAACAAACGTAAGTGGAAAACATAAAAATCTTATTCTATCTCCGGTCCATAACAATCCGAAGCACCGCAAACAATGAAAAAAATACTTTAGCAAGTTGTTATAGGAAGAAACCCAATAAAATACCAAAGGAAATTCAATGTTTCCTTAAAAGGAGCCACCTATTTACTCCATACAATTTCAACTCGACCAATTGCTGGTTAAGCCCCATATATCTGTGAAACAGAAAAGTTCGGTAGTGGAATAAAGCCAATATAAGTTGCCACAATTTCGAATGGACATGGGGAAGAAAGTTTCCGTTTCATCTTGTGAGGACGGCACAAAAACTAGATTATTTGTCCAAAAAGTATGTTGATGGGGTTTGTAAGGAATTCGATATAAGAAGATTGATGAAGTTGGCTAAACAAAATAGAAAAGAAAGAAAGAACGTGCGTAAGTCGCGAGTGGGCTGTAGTAGTTCAAATCAAGGGTACTTTCAATCAATTAGGCTTCCCGCCCATGAGAGATTTTTTGTCGCCGAGAATAGAACATACATGGTCTTACTACAAAAGATTTTAAAACACTGTTCAACAAGTTTTTAACTTAGACACTGTTTAAATGTGATGCTGTCACTTTTTTGACAATTTTTTTATAGAGACACGGCATCACAATTAAACAGTGCCTAAATTAAACAGTGTTTTAAAATTATTTTGTGGTAAGGCCGATAGAGTTCAATACATAAATGCTCACGAGCTACAAAAAGTAGCTCAGCGACTAATCGCCCGCGAACTGACACTGACAAGAGTGACAAAGGGTTTACTTAGCCAGCGACAAAAAAACGCCGCGATTATCGCCGCGATAAACGCTGCGATAATCGCAGCTACTAAAGTCGCTCGTGGCCGCTGACACAAGAGATGTAATAACCCTATACGGCGTGTTGTATAAAACCATTCAAAAATATTTTAACACGTTAAATGCCAGATACGTAATTTAATAATGTAGCTAATTATGTCTGACGCTTAATTATCACATACCTTTTTATTACCATCTAAACACCAAAAGTAACATTGATTGACGACCTAACACCTAAAATATCCGATCTATTTTTAAATACCTCCTAAGGAAAGTAACATCCGAACACAGAAACGGCCATCAAGAATGTATAATTAATTCGGTGTAATCACCTCGATCAGGCAGTAAAGACCGTCTCAACTTGGATTATCGGCAGGAACAGGGATCAATGCCGCAATTTGGCACCGGCCGTATTAATAATGTACTTAAAATACTTAATTCACGGATAATTAGATTTTAGTTGGAGCTTTTATCGACGTTTAAAAGGTGATTTGCACAAGAAAGTATAAATTATGGTGGAAAAAATCTATCCGTGTCTTTTTTCTATAATGATTTTTTTGTACTGGCAAAAAAAACACTGGATATAACAGCTGTCTCTTGTTTGTAACTTACGGTAGCTATTTATTGCTAACAGTATGTAAAAAAAATAAGTTTTGTAAGTAATCTAATAATGATAAGAATATTGAACTTTACAATTTAACTTTTTATTATAAAGAATTTCGTATAAAATCATTAATTGTAGAGTCATTGGACGTATACAAATATTTGTGAAAAATAGAAACACAAAAATAATCTTAGTAAATAATGACTTTTAATAGTGTTAATTATCTGAGATTGAGTTGTTTTTTTTTCTACCCATGATTCAAAACAAATAATAGAATGTGTGTATAAATATTATGAATTGATAGTTGTGAAATACATTAATGTAATATAAGTATTAGATACTGATGCTATGAAATAAGTAATACCTCTTTTATTGCCTCCTCAACTACAGTAGTAAAATATTTCATGTTTGTCTGAAATGCTTGTTATTGCTAGAAAATGATCTAAGCTATGGTGTGGTCTTAGAATAATAACAACCTAGAACGATAGTTCCCTACAAAGCGAAGCGAAACAGTTTCAATTTCCCTACCTTTAAGGGATTAGTTACTATTTTATTGGATCTTAGTTACGATTAGGTAACGTATGAAGAATTTAAATCTGAAAACTAAACCATTTTGGCTCAGTATTTTTTGCCTCAGTATTTTTTGTCTCACTTTACATATTAGGACTCTGCTTCTAGGTGTTACTATTCTTAGGATGTATAATTTTCTTTAAGACCATTAAGGTAATATAGATCAATCTGTCTGTAATAATTTTAAATTTCTTTATTTTTTACTTTAACAACCATTTATACCTTTTATTTAACAAGAAATCACTGCAACCATTATTATTATTTTTAAAGTTCTGTTGAACATGATATTGAAAGTACCAAAAAGGATTGTGGTTCTAGATTTAGTTTCTCAAAAGAATTATACATTCACTTAAATGAAAAACTTAAAGATTAATACTTACAAAGGAAATATAACATTATTATTATTATTATTGTAAATTAAATTGTAATTAAAAAATATTTCATTTTCACGAAATTACGTACGTTCTAGTGTTTCACTAACGGTATTAAAAACATTGCTCAACAAACAATAAAACGAGTAATTTTTCTTAAAAACCTTGCTCAGTATTTAAAGTAAAAATTTCTCACGTAAAAATTAGAAGGTAAGATAAATTTTCATAACAGAAATAATTTGTGCCTTCCATAAATTGCGGTGATTATTTTACCTTGCCCTGTTTAATTACTGTCCTCTTTACAGTAACTACCTACCGAAAAGGTCTCAACAAAATAACGCTTAGGAGCATTCATATTTTCGCTGTTGTTTTGCTCACAAATTAGGTCAAAGCATAAAAAGTATACTGGTGAAATTATTAAGACCGAGTAGTTAAGTAAATGGTTCTTTTAGGAGAATTACGTTTGATGAGATTTAAATTATTGGTTCAATTGGTTTTTTTTGGTGATGAAATACGATTAAATGTGTGCTTTCGAAGCAACTGTTTTATTTAAGAAATATTATGGCGTATCAATTATGATAGAAAAAAAAAACGTGTGATTAATCATTTTTATGTAATTATTGTTAGGATTAAAAAAAAAAAATTGGATAGGTATATTTTTTACAGTAGCAAATCTACGTTTGAAGGTTTAGCTCCCTGCTCTTTTTTATCATGGGAAGTAATTTTTCTTTTTCACACTTATATTTAGCTTTTTACATAACTTTAATGACGAACGCACGGCTAATGAGGTATTTAAACGGGTGAATTAGCAGGCGACTTGCTGGTCGATTTTAGTCAATAATTAGAGCTTTTTATCGAAAATCGATAAAAATCGCTACCCCATTGAAGTTAGGTTAGGTTTAATAGTCTTTAATTTAGATTTGCGATTAAAATTTCTGAGTAATTGTCTATAAAAAGCGCTAATTGGCTAAAATCGACCAGCTGGTCGCCTGCAAATTAGAGTTATAAATTCCATAAACAGTTATAAATATTACAATCGTATATTTAACTCTTTGAAACGGAAACCACCTCTTACGATAACGAATTCAACAAAAAAATTAGTTTACACCAAACCGTCCAAAGAATTGGTACTGCGCAAAAAAACGCGTTGCTTATTAAACTATGCAAACGGAAGGAATAGCTCCCACAAATGGCCAATTTGCCGCTATTTGGCAAATATAATTGGCGAGTGGGAGCATGGAATAGCTCTTTTTACCCGGCTGAAGTGTAATTCCGAAGATTAATTCACAAACGGGCCCATGAGATTATGAATTTTGGCTCGTAAAAGCCGTGTTGTGTCGTGGATTTTAGAGAACTGTATTTAGTTGCATTGTTGTAAGCGCTCGGGAAAATTAACTTTGGAATAATGATTAGGCTTTATTTTTCTGGAGTTTTTCTTTTGCGTTTTGTATTAATTAAGTTTCAGCGTAATGTTTAGCAACAAGCAAAAGAAGTAATAAAAATATGATGAATTCTTGTCCTCATTTTAGTTTATTCTTTTGGCACAAATTGTAATGTAAATCTAAATAAAACACTTGGAATAGGTTTCCTTTTCAGAGAAGATTATTAAATACCTACCTACCTAAGTGATAATAAAACTAAATTTCTGTAGTGTGAAGTGTGTAATTTAAGTAGATAATATTGTTTTATTTTCTTTTGTTCGTATCACATTGAATGCTATGTACGCCGTTATTTTGATACATATCAGAACTTTTACTGTTATAATAAGTATATTAATGTGATTTTTAATGAGCCTATGGCAATTACGTCTGTAGTAAATACTCGCGTCCAATCCTTGTTAAAATAGAACTAGAATATTAAGCCTCCGCTAGTTAAACGGCGGCTCATATGCCTTCAGACTTAATAACGTACCCGAAGGAGGAATATGATGAATCCCACGTGTCTATAGAAATTAATATTTTGGGAAGGTACAACCGACGTGAGGCTTAACGTGCCTGGATTTGGCTGCAAATTAAAGAGCTAGGTAGTTACGGTAAGGTATTATAAGTAAAAACAATTTCATTTTGAAACTGACTGTATGGATGATCATTTTTGCAGCGTCTAGTTCAGACTACGAATTCGGATGATGATTACATTGATAGCATCATGACAAATCAAATCTCACTCAGTATAAATTATAATAATAATAAAAGTATACTTAAATTAAAATATTAATCGTATAAAATCGTCTCCTAATAAAATACTAAACTGGAAAACCTTTATTTAATACACAGGCTTAAGTTTCCACTTAATAAATCTTCAGCAGGCGTGATGCTCACAACGGGAATGTATTATTAGGCACATGTCCTTTAGTTATTTTCAGCGTCACTTTTAATTACTTTACTATAAATTAAGGGCTTTTGTAATGTAACGATACATACAGACGTGAAGTTTAGCACACATTTGATTGAAAAGAATTTGTTTGTATCAATATATTATAATACAACAATAAGATAATTGATTGGAAGATTATATTGCTCCTACTCAACGGATGTATATGATATGAGAAATGTAAATAAAAAGTTTATAAAATAAAAAGATATCAATATAATTAAATGAAATTACAATTTCTTGATTCGAATATTCTGTAGTACTTCTTCTTCATTCTTCAGTTAGTGGTCAATTCGGAGTCGGAGACTTTATCTAGATACTAAAAACCTAAGCGTGAAACTATTTGCTGCCAGTTAAATGGGATCCCAGTGTATTTTTTGCAGTCGCTTATAATGATAACCCTAAAAATAAATAGAAAAACCCACAAAAAATGTTTTTCACATATAAATGAGTGTTGTTTTGATAGTTATGGCCAAGGAAAGGGCTCTAATTGACGACCTCCGTGGTCAAGTGTTTTGTACGCTGGTTTTCAAGGTGCCGCCAGCTCTGAGATCCCGGGTTCGATTCCCGGCTGGGTCAATTAGAAAACGAACTTTCCTATTTTGGCTCAGGTCTGGGTGTTTGTAGTTCCACCGTTGTCTCTGATTTCCATAACAAAAGTGCTTTAGCTACATTTTTTGGAATCGGAACAATGTATGTGATTGGTGGGTTAAATGAGATTCACCAAACACATTTTGAATATTTTTTATTTAATCTGATTTTGGGTTTTTACACAGATCAGATGGAAGGGAGGTTGCGAGCACAGAGCACTTCTATGCCGCTGCACAGATTAAATGTTTTTGATATTGTTTATGTCTGTAACAGTGGTGTTGTCAAATATTTTTTAAATCTTTTTTATTATTTTATTACTTTCCAAGCAACGGTTCCGTGTGTCGACCTTGAAACATAATCCGCGCAAACCAAACAACAGACTTTATTCAGTCAGCGCCCCAGGGATAACACGCAGATTTACACCATTATTTAACTTAACGCAAAACTTTGCCGTAATAATATAATTAATGGCGGAATTCCATGCATTTGCACGCGTTTCGATCTGTCTTGAGGTGAGAAAGTGGTTATTATTAGGCTTTTATTGTAACCTAAAGAGATGTATTGTTGACTTTTACTAGGAACACTTAATGAATGTTTAATTATATTTTTATTTTATCAAATATTTTATACAAATAAGGTAGTTGATTTTTTATCGTTTTAATAAAATATAACTATAGAAAATTCTAACATCATCCTAGAAGGGTTAGCCCACTTTTAATTTACATTGAAAATGTTTATCAGATCGGTTTCGTAGGAGAGTGTGATTCGGCTATATTTTAGAAAATTGTACAGATGAACGAAGGGCAGTGATGTCAAAAGATGCAAGAGCTTACGGAGCATCGTATGGTATACCAAATTTTTGGAAAATCGAGAATGGTGGAAAAAAACGACATCGTTTCCCGTATTTTCGGACAAAATATAGATTATTCTGAAAACAAAAGCCGATATCGAAAAAATTAAAAATAAAACTCCCGAGGCAGATACATTGTCTATGGAAAAATAAATTTTGGAATCGGTCGAAAACCGTGGCTAGACTAGTGCCCTTTTCATCGAATGATTACCAAATGAAAAAATCCCCTACAGATATGACATTGGGCTACATTCTGAAAAAAACAAGACCTCTCTATCTTTTACGGTCTAGGCTGTAGCTTATCCTTTGTGTAGCCAGGGCTGCTGGATTGGGAGTTTTTTCTCCATTTTGGAAAAACAAATGTGGAGGAAAGAAAATCTTTTCTTCATACAAAACGTATCATTTTGGGGAACAAAAGATCGCGTTTGGGGAAATCTTTAGATGTGTTGGAGTTTTATTTTGAGGTTTGTCGTATAAGTTATGTGTAAAAATATAGGCTACGCTTAGTATGTTTACATATGTGAATTGTATTTTAACATTGAATTTAGTAAATAAATAAATCCTTATTAAATATTATAAATTTAAAATTTTAGAAGTTATTTTAAGTTTGCAATCTCATTTACTGGAGTTACGAATAGAAGAATCTTGAGCGAAAATTGAAGAGGAAAAAGGGTGTAGTTCGAAGCCGAGGGCCTCAAAACAAATCTAATAAATTTTTAAGAAGTTTTACAAAAATACCCCTAATGCCGAATATGGTATATAGGGACCATCAAACTGATCAACTTTTACTATGGGACCAACTCCGAAATGGCGAAATAAAATCAGCTGTTTCATACAAAAATTAAAATCGAAAATATCAAAATGTATGAAACAGCTAATTTTTTTTCGCGATTTCAGAGTTGGTCCTAAAATAAAAGTTGTTCAGTTTGATGGTCCCTATATACCATATTCGGCATTAGGGGTATTTTTGTAACACCTTGTATAATAATTATTTATTTAATACTCAGATATTACAATCCATTTTTGTTAGTATAAAAGGTAGTACCTTTCAGTAAAATAGGAATATATATGACGGTGAAATAATATTGTCTTTATATAAAACTCATACACTAATACGAATAGATACAGAAAAGTAGATCCAAAATAATTATAATAAATAAATATTTGACAACATCACATACATTGCTCCGATTCCAAAGTAAGTAGCACTTGTGTTATGGAAATCAGAGACAACGGTGGTATCACAAACACCCAGACCTGAGCCAATATAGAAAAGTTCGTTTTTCTAAATTGACCCAACCGGGGATCGAACCCGGGACCTCAGAGATGGCGACACCTTGAAAACCGGTGAACAAAGCCACTCGACTACGGAGGTCGTCAATTATATTCATGGGTTTGCTGTGATTTCAAAGTATTGTACTAATTCAATAAAATATTAATGTTTATAAAATACTCGTATTATCAATCACAGTTTACTGTAATTGGTTCAAGTTTAGTATAATAAGTATAATATTTAAAAAGTATAACAGTTGTCTAGCGCCCATATTACAAGCTTTGCTTAGTTTGGGGTTAGATGGCGCTGTGTGAAGTTGTCCAAGCATTTATTTATTTATTAAAAGTATGCTCTTAATAAAATATAATATTTATTCGATTGAAGTTAAAATGTGAATTCAAAAGTATCATTATTCTTAATGCATCGAACCTTCTCAAAGAGGATTGAGCCGTTTCGCGCATTCAACTCGCGCTGCATAAATATTCCATACGGAATTTTTATTGTAAACTTACCGAAGGAAGGGGCAAAAAATTCTATTGAATCAACAGACCGGGTAGATTTCCCTGGGGCATTGAGTGACCGCTGGTTCTCTGGAACTGGGAAATACCGTGACTTAACTGTTTGCTTCAGAGCTACGATTTTAATGGTAAAAAATTTGAGGATTAGTTAGCTCCGCTAATACGGTTTTAGTTACCTCTATTGCTTTTTGTGCTCGTAGTTTTATAAAAGCGATGTAAGCTCTGTGCACACTAATAAGCTGAATGCTTAGAAAATATAGAATATGGTTATATTAATTACATATTAAAAGCTCTCTTCACTGTTTATGCCTTACAGTACTTATATCTATTCTGTGGCTTACCCTTTGACACGTTATAGACAAAAAAAGATTCCGACGAACTGAGAACCTCCTCCTTTTTTTGAAATCGGTTAAAAATAGAATCGTGTTGAAGTTTATGTAAAATATGCTAAAAGGTATTTAGGTTAACAATTTCTTATGATGTTTCTTCTTTTGAATTGTCCTCTATTTATTTCTTGCGGTGAACTTTACAAAATTTTTTTTTTTTTAATAGAGATTATCATAAAATCATACAGCGAAATGTAAAGTTCCGTAAGTATTTGATTAAAGTCAAAGTTAATACAAAAGCTCAAACGAAATGCTTTTTCACGTAATAACAATACACAGCCTTTTTAAAGTACAGTCACTACCAAAACTAGTTTCGGCTTCTTCGATTGCAACTAAAACAGTAAGATTCCGAAATGAGTCTTGTACAAAAAGCAGAAGCGAGGCCTCGTGATAGTTTGCTGTCCCTCTCAAAACTTGTTTAATCTAACTTTTGACCATTTTCACATTTTTGGGGTTCCATCTCAAACTATTTTACGATCATGGTATCTATGTTTATTGAGCATTCGTGTATACATAGTAAATAATAGTCACATTTAAAAATAAACTGATACATGCTAGGCAAGAATAAATACTTTATCCTTCTCTAATTACAATAATATATTATTATTCTTCACTGGAGAGTTATATTAAAATATCAGTTAGGGAGAACCTAGCAACATTCAATATAAAAGTATCTTAATATTGTATATTTATCAGCTTTATGTATTTTTTCAGAAATGCTCCAGAAATTAAGGTTATGATGGATTTCATGGAATCGACAGTTACTTCGAAATCAATAAGTTATGGAAAATTCTTTGGAATTGTAAGTATGTTACCCTTTGTCGTATTCCGCTTGGTATACTTCGTAGCCTGAAAGCTGTAAATGTTTGGAATAATAATTATATACTCAGAAAAAGCCTAGCGATTGCGGAAGTTAAGCAACTTTCACAAGAGTCAGTCCTGGGATGGGTGACCAAAAATATATTTTCTCGAGATCCTCCGTGCTTCGGAAGGCAAGTTAAGCCGTTGGTTCCGGCTATATTTGCAGTTGTTAGCACCCACCATCCGCATTGGGCCCACGTGGTGGGACATGGCCCATCCTCCTTATCCACCTATATGGAAGGCCTGTGCCCCAGCAGTGGATGGTCATTCAAAAAAAGTAATTTTACTCCCCAACTAAAACCTGACTTATATTAATTCATGTTACGTTAATTTATATATGTTATGTTTTCTCTCTGTGTTTATTCTATAATTTTACATGTTTCCATTTGTCTGTAGGTATAAAATATAGTGCTTGGTCAATAAAAGTTTTCTTTCAGTCCCGTCTGAGGTGCTACGGGTGAGTCGATTTTTTCTAGTATTTTTTCTAATATTATTTATCTTAATATAAAAATAGCATTGTGAATGCGAAAATCTAAATTTAATAATTTATTCTCTCTTTCTCTCGAGCTAATAAATTGACTCAAGCTAAAACTACTTCGACCGAATCTTAACCCGCAACATCAAACACTGTTCCATAATAAAAATGTTGTCAAAGAATCTATATCCTTTTTACGATTCGCACTTTACCAGATTTTGCTTTCGGCGAAACAGGCAACGCCATGCTGCTTCAATAGTTTAACTTTCTTAGTGTTTTAGGCAGTATCACTTTATCCGAATTTGCATATTTGGCGTTTAGCCAGAACACTGTTACCCTATTTTCATTTTGCGTTTATATTCTCGAGGATTTTTTGTTACAAAAATAAAGTTTTAAATGCGGTGAATGTTAATTGTGTTGGTTTACGCAAATAGGTCCAATGGTTTTCAAATTAAGGCTTTTGATTTTTTGTTCTTTATAAGGGATGATGCGTTTAGGGTGAGAGGGTGTTTATTTGTGCGCAAACGCATGTTGTAATTTTTTCTCCAGAACGGTTTGACCGATTTTTAATGCCCCTCATTCACTAAATTACCCCATGTAACAACATTGTAGCCTTCGAGCGATATGGGTTGAATCAAATTACTAAATGTAGAGATAAAAAAAAGGTAAAAGTTTTACTGTATGAGCGGCGTTCAATTCATAAATTCTAACTTTATGGTTAATAAAGTTACGTCGCATTGCTTTGAATATCAACATAAAGTTGACAGTTGACAAACACAACTAAACGAGCACACGAATCGGCACATGAACTCGCGGGGAGCGGTAAGGCAATTGTTTCCAGGGCGGGGTGGGGATTGTCCTTTCTGTACGTAGAACAGAATAGACTTATATCTTTTCTGTACGTAACTTTTTTTTGTGGAAACTCATAATATAGGCAATGATAACTGTTAACGATCGTAGGCGCGGGCTAAAATACTAAAGAGGGTTGAACGAATAAAACACAAATTTCACATGAAAAAATATTAATTTACTATTTTAGAACACAACACATTACACTTTGCGAACAATGAAAACAAATAGGAAATGATACAATTGGAAACATTCGAGCGGGAACTATTATTTACACATTGTCTATTATGCCTAAAGAAGCTTGGCAGCTATGATTAACAATAACGAAGATCCCTTCCGTCGATCAAGTATGAGTGAGATACAAAGTATGTAGGTTGTCAGTCAATATTGATTTATCCTCAAAATATTTAAAACTAATTTATTATAATGTTGATTCACCCCAAAAAGTTAGCAAAATGTTTCATCCGAACAAAAGTTAAAGCTACGTTAAGTCGTACTTTATTTTGATTGCCGTTTTCTTTCAAGGCGGCTCCAGCGCATTGCGGCGTACAATCGAAACTTATTCGAAGCGAATAAAACTCGCGGCAATATGCAATGGCGGCCTTCGCGCCAACTCAAATAAACTGTTCCACCGCTTCGGAGCGTAATGAAGTCTTTGGAGTCGCCTCGTTCTTTTGAATTATTTTTATTTTTATCTGTGAATAGAGGCGGGTTCGAGACAAAGAAAGGTGATAGGTCAACTGACAGTTGGTATAATCCGCGTGCGATGAGAATGGGATGGAATCTTGTCAAACTAAGACGCGTTTGTTCGCCGGCTAGCCATAGCGATATCCAAAACATGGTGTCACGCATCTAAGGTGAGGAAACTTTTGCTGCAGCAACTTCAAGAAAGATAACAAGTAAACAATTGGTTGATCAATTAAATTAAAATAACTAATTAGTCAATTTTCGATCTAATTTGAGAGGGTTCCATCCCATTCTAATCGCGCGCAGATTATAATTAATTCTTGAACAAGTTAAAACAACAAACTAAAAGAAAACAGCTCATGAAGTTTCATGCAGCATTGGGTACAAAAACACCTACTACAAAAAAAAACTCGATAATAGGACGATGTTTGTCGTACAATTTTATTTACCTATTTGGTTCTTATTCCCCATTGGTCACAAATCGGTACCACCACTTCAGAAGGTAATAAAGCCTTTCGAGTCTCCTCGTTCTTTTGATTTTTTTACCCCATCTGTGAAAAGAGGCGGGGAAGGTGATGCGTCTACTGACTTTGGTTCTTCATCATAACAGCCCAATTTAGACTACTACAGGAGCTGGAAGGTTGTTGCCGTTCCAGGTGGGTCGTATTGTTGAACTGTTTTCATTGGTAAATGATTATACCGGATTTTTTGTCTACGAATGTGTTAGCTGACATTATCTATGACCACATCATCTTCTTGTAATGTCGTTCTTGCATGACGGATGAGTTGTTGGTGTAACACATTATACGTGGCTAAGTAGGGTTTCGACTATAACTTCGTAAATGTTTAAATACGAATACGATACGATTTCTTCGCCACAAGTTAATAATAAAACATCATACTAAATAATATACTAGAAAAATGGGAGAACATGATCTGGTGCGAGTATTATATAAAAATAGCATTGTGAATGCTTAAATCTCAAAATTTCAAATAGTTATATAGCTTTCTCATCTTAATCAACTGTTTAAAAAATATCTGGAAAGATGTTCAGTTGAATGTCGAGGTTAATTCCTTCTACATTGGTGAGATGGCGCTGGCTTGCAGCGTAAGAGTTGATATACTAGAAGAAATTCGACGTTCTCACCAGTGACTCGGTAGCTCAGCGGTCAGAGCATTGGACCGGATATCCAAAGGTCGCGGGTTCGATTCCCGTCCGAGAACATGATCTGGTGCGAGTCCTATTTTTTCTAGTATATTATTTAGTATTATATAAAAATAGCATTGTGAATGCTTAAATCTCAAAATTTCAAATAATAAAACATCAATTTCATCATCGTAACATTTCCAAACATAAAAATAAATTGTGAAACCAAATATTGTGTCCAGATTTTCATCGTTTCATTAAAAAGTCCGATTATAGGGAGCGAAGCAAATACAGTGTCAGCTAACATGAGCACGTCATTAAATTGAAACAAAAATTAAATGCCAAATTGGTTTTCCGTTACTGTCACAGTTAATGTATAAAATTATTGTTTTGTTTGCAGGTAAACCACAGGTAGTAAACAAGATAAGGAGAAAACAATTACAAATGTGTGTGTGGTAAATAACATTTTAATTACCTCAATATATTTTTTCATATCAAATTTTCCTTAACCTTTGTCTGTTGATTATTAAATTAATGTTTCACGTTTCACAGGAGTGCACTTATCATAAGTGCATGGATTTGGGTAAGTACGCATATGCAGCAATTAATCCATAGGGATTAAATTGTAAATCTTGTGTTAGAGAAAATGTTATGATGTAAATAGTTACATTATAACATTTTCTCCAACACCAATCCATTTTACTTGCCTTAATAAACTATCACTAAGGCTTATTTAAACTTAAAATTTGTTGGCCATGGGGCTTACAAGATGTCTTAAGACAATAAGCCCTGTTATGTTAAGCATTGTTGGGCAAAAACCATTGTCCTAACGTTCAAGGAGAAATGAAAGGGTGCCTTTATACCGACGACGCTTTGACTCGCTTATAAATTTAGTAAGGGGTTCCGTAAGGTAATAGTGCTCTATGACTATCGTAATAAAATCCATTTTGCTATGACAGGATTGATCTGTGCTGGGTACAGCGTTAATTCTATACAAGCTTTGGTGACAAATGACAAGTAATTATGATAGTATATTATTATAATTATGAAGATTAATTTCGAGCGAAATTTTTATTTGTCGCGGAAATTTTAAACTATATTATGTATTTTCATGTACAATTTTAGTCACAAAAAAATGTAATTACCAAAGTTATTTTAGAATATTTTTATGACAGCATGAGATAGCAGAATACATTTCTAACTTTTATTAATTGGTCAGTCAACAAAAAAAATTGAAATAGACGTATAATTTGCAGCTTACTTTTAATAACTTTGTTTCATTTAATAAATTTGTAACAACCTAACAAATACTTTTAACTCTGTGAATATTTACCAACAACCTACCAGTTCCAAATAAGAAAGCTATCTCTCCTGAAAATCCATCTTAACTCTTATACAATTGCAACATTTTTCTACCAAGAAAATCCTACCACTACCCTCTACCATTAATCACTAGCATCACTGCCCAAAGCCAGAGGGTTGCTCTCAAAAATTCCAAATTCCCATTGTCCTCAAAGTACATTGTAAGCATGACACAGCGATTGCCGAAATTTTCTTATAAGAATAAGGAGTTCATTTTTTGCTCAACATTACAGATACATATTGTTTAATCTTTCGATGTTTTTATAACAGCAGAGGCTACTTTCGGTAACCGAATTTAGAGGTTATTTTTTTTTTATTTATTGTTTAAGATACACCAGAGACAAAATAATTTTATATTTTTTTAAAAATTGCATAGATATTCATAAAATAACGATATGCCTTTATAGGCTAATAATATAAACACTTAATAAGAGTCCGGCGAACAATAAGCTTAACATATTGCAACGAATTACCAAAATTGTTTGCAATTTGAGCACAATTAACTCTTCTTGTGATGTTATTCGGATTAAGACAGTATTTGTCTAGGGTTCTATTAAATAAAAAATACAAAATAGCAAACCAAATAAAAATTAATGCGATTTATAGTTTTGCATGAAAAACATTTTAGCATTTATTTTCAATTGGGTTTGGTATTTTGGATGTTTCGTTTTATTGAACCCTAGACAAATGCTGTCTTAATCCGAATTTTATCAGAAAAAGAGTTAATTATGCTCAAATTGCAAATCATTTTGGTATAACGTTTGTATGGGAAGCTCACTGTTCGCCGAACTCCTAAGCGACCTTCGTTATTATGTCTACTAAATCCTTTCTGCGAAAGACACCTAAAGGGCTCTTCCCACGATAGCATCCTGATTTTTGCTATTTGATTGTCTCCGTTTACGCGATACCGACTTTCAAGTCGAAAAAAATTGTACAGTTCCGTTGTTAAAGTCAACCAATAGAAACAGATACATTTGATGACCTCCGTGGTCGAGTGGCTTTGTACACCGGGTTTTAAGGTGTCGCCATCTCTGAGGTCCCGGGTTCGAACCCCGGTTGGGTTAATTTAGAAAACGAACTTTTCTATATTGGCTCAGGTCTGGGTGTTTGTGACACCACCGTTGTCCCTGATTTCCATAACACAAGTGCTTTGGCTACTTACTTTGGAATCGGAGCAATGTATGTGATGTTGTCAAATATTTATTTATTTAAATTTTCTTTTTTCGTTATTTTAGGTTTTTATCAAAGCAGTTGCGTACATTATGTATTATGTGATGTTATGAAAAAGCCACACTATATCGTGTTTGGCCACAATAACTGAGGGCAGAGGTCGTAAACATTTTGGTATTGGTGCTATAAAGATATTAGAGGCGGTGCCGTTCGTCCAGCAACAGTGTTGTATGCAGGGCTGTCTGTCACCGTGAAGTTTTAAGTCCTATAAATTAAAATGGACAAAAATCGTATCTTTTAATTTTTATTTCAATTCGAATTACGAGTATTACTATTTGAGAAGCATTATACGTTTCTGACCTTTTTAATAATCGAAATTATCAAAATATTTTAACCTAATGTTTTATCTACTCAATACCTACCTAGTAATGTTATTCTACATGTCTTAGAGAAATTTCGGTTTCCCGTTCCCCCACGCACAGCACTGCTATCAGTCTCTTGTAAACTATATTTTTTTTAAGATGACAAAACTTTTTATAAAAATGGAAACTAAAACTCTTCAAAAATATAGCAACCCTATCAGTATTATTGTACCGGTCGGTTATAAAAAAAATACTATGACGAATTCATATGAAATGTTGATAACACCTGTAAACCCTCAGTAAAATAATAACCCTAAAAACTCTCTTACATTTTAAACCTTTATGGTTATGTTTTTTTCACAGACCATATACCAGATTTTGGTTTTTTAATAACTGATACATGAATAATTTTACTGCCAGGTGCACAATAAAAAAACATAAACGCATTTTTTACAGTTTATTTGCTCGGGCATAATTTACTTATTTACTTAATTTCACCTTGTTGAGATGTAATTTGCAAAATTGATACAAGGTAGACAAAAGATCCATAACTCTAAGAGATCCCAATTCTTGAGGATTTCGGGCGTAGTGTACTTCCGCCTTCAATGAATCCCAAGCACTGACCCGTATTTGATAAAAACAATTAGATATGATAATTGAAACCAGCTAAGAAAATATTTTTCTGCATCACGGTATGGAAAACAGAACTTGCGTTCTATTTAAGCTCCAGACTCCAGGAGTCCTGTACTTTACGGGTCTTTTTATCTAAATTATTTCAACGTTCTTGTTGACTTAGCTTTCTAAAATATAACAATTAGAGGAAAAAGGGAGACAAAATACCTATCAAAATAATATCAAAAGTAAAACTAAAAAGTAAGTTCATAATTTGTTACTTCTCACTTAAAAATATCAGCCCCCCCTTCTCTCGACGGGAATTGCCGGGGTCGAGTTCACATCAGTATCGAATAAACCTCAAAAATCTGTTATTTTGGTACATTGTAAACGGTTTCCATGGTTTCCATAGTACTGTTTTGACGTTTACTCGATTCCGACTCGATCTCGATATTCTCGATCGCGTCGGGTGTAACCCCCCGATTTCAGTATTCCCGAAATAAACGTTTCATTCTGATTTCTAACTTTCGCGTAGCCCACAAAAAAGCTTTTATCTATAATTTATGTTCTTTAGATACGCACAAACTTTTTTCCTGCAGGGGAACGATCGCAAAAATGTAGGGCCTTGTTAGGAAACGAGCCAGTCAGAAATCGTAAACTACAGGCACTAGAATACGTAATATGCGCAGGTGGTGAAGGTTGCGTACCCCAGAATTTGAGCTTTAGTGGAATATATTATTTAGGTTAGAGTCGAGGTTTTTTGTTTCTCTATGGACGTTAAATTGGGATTGCAGTGTATTTTTTTATTAAGCAGTGACTTAATAACTTTATAAGTGATCCGAGTAGGAGTCTATGTACCATCATAAGTTTATGGTGCATAGGTAATTCCTGTCTCGCCTCCTATGACTCTGGAATGAAATGACTCGACTCTGAAATCGCGATAAATATCGAAATGTATGAAACAGCTATATTTTCGCGATTTCAGAGTTGGTCCCTTAATAAATGTTGTTCAGTTTGATGGTGCATGTCTACCATATTCGGCTTAAGGGGTTCTTTTGTAAAACTTTGTAAACTAAGCAGGTGATGCTGTCTAAAAATAAAAACACATCAAACTTTCGCGTAAGATTAACGGTAGGAAGTGTGGTGAGCCATTTATCCTTTTATTGCATATTATTCAAATCCAAATTACCTTACACGGACTTAGTAGGAACTGCTTAAACAAAATTAATTACGACTAATCTCAACGATTCGAGGTTCAAGACAGTATTTTGAGAACACAATAGTCTCATTGATGCTCGGAAAATTTCAAATCATTCGTGGACTTGTTTACTTGATGCAAAATATAATGAATGTTGTCTAATTTCAAAGCTATGAAATATTTAAGCGATACTTATCAGAACTTAAAATGGAGCGAGTTGGTATGATAAATGCCATAACAAATATGTAATTTTTTTCAAATGCTTCTAAAGTTCTTGTTTATAGCCATTTGACATTTTCCGTTTTCTAGGTAGTAAATGTTAAATAAATTCTGTTCACTTATTCTATGGAATATTTACTTAATTTATTTATTATTGACTACATTTAATTAAACTAAAGAGCTAGATAGGGCTAGATAATTCTATCTAGCCCAGAAATGGCCTAAAATAATACCGAAAATCATAGTGTAACTGAGGACACAACATCAGCTACTGTCCTTAGTTACACTATGATTTTATGAAACAGCAAAGTAAATCTTAAAAAATATAGAATGGCATAACATTATAGTATAGTAACGCAACAATCAAACCCTTCCCGAATGGACTCTGGCCCTAACAGTCCATGACACAATTTCACGAAGACGAATCTCGACAGTGGAATGGCCTATTTTGTATAAAACCATCGTTATTCTTGATGAAGTCTATTGTTTTCAAAGTGCCAGGCCGAATGGAAAGGATTATTCATTTCTCAGCATCAAAGGGCCCTGTTAAAGTTCCGCAAGTTTTCGTCTGATGACTCTTAATAAATTCACGTTTGAATGGCCACGCCGCTAATGATGGTAAACTCATCGTACAAATAATGGCGTGTGTTTTAGGCCAATAATGGAATTGTTATTTTGTTGAGATATTTCTAGGGAAACTTTGTAATTGAAAACAATTTTGAACGTTTTCTACGACTTACTTTTTATTAGATACAATTGATTCAAGATTTTAAGACCAATATTTGTAAATTTTTTCTTCGTAGTTATGACAGTGACAACACTGGTAACTCTTAAATTTTAATCAAGGATACTATGACTATAAAGCAGTATATCCGATATTTAACTATGTGAGAAGTGAAAACACCAACTCATACTAGGCCTTCTAGTCGAACGAGGAATTTGTTATGAACAAACTTCATGTTCTAGTAGATTTTTAGAATTATTTATTGTTCTTACACTCTATCTTAGAATTGTATTTGTTGACGACAAGCTATTCAAGCAGGAAAATATGAATGAATTGTAACATTTTAAAATTAATGGAGGATCAAAAACTCATTACTCAAAGCAAGTCTAGGTTAAACTTAAAGGTTGTTTGATGTATGTAGCATAAAGTCGGAGCTAAATTAAACAAAGCTGTTACAATATACTTAAATGTAAAGATACAAAACAGAGTCAAATAAGTTTTGTCAAATCTCTTATTCACTCAAATAACTGAGTCATTTTAAATTTTGAGATTTTTAGCATTCACAATGCTATTTTTATATAATACTAAATAATATACTAGAAAAAATACGACTCGCACCAGATCATGTTCTCGGACTTGTCTTGTCTCGGTAGCTCAGCGGTCAGAGCATTGGACCGGATATCCAAAGGTCGCGGGTCGCAAACTGAGTCATATTAAAAATATTAACAATCAATAAACATTTGTTTGTTATCAAACATTTGATCTTAATAGGTCATCATCACTTTAATAACAGTTTTCGTCGCCGATCACCACGTATGGAGATTTCAATTAAGATATAAACCAACCCTCCGTACACCAAACGAAGTTGGTTTCCACGTGAAAAGGTATTTGAATTAGTTTGGATGTAATTTGTATGATATTTTATCAAGTCGATGTCTTTTGATGTTGAAAGTGGTATCCCTTTTCGGTTCATCATTGATATTAATATTTGCATACTATTTAATGTGTTTTTATCCTACTAATGTTATAAATGTGAAGGTTTGTATGTTTGTTTCTATGTTTGTTACTAAATCACACTTTTGAACGGATGAACGGATTTGAACTTAAAATTTGGCACAGATAGTTTATTAATGATCTGGATAAAATATTGGATACTTTTTGTCCCAGTAAAAGGGATTTTTGGAATGTCCACGAAGACGCAGGCGGAAGCTAGTTGGCCATATAAGATTTCGCGCTTGACAAACCTGGAACAGTGCGCCATAGCAAAACTTTTTTTAAGCCTTGTGTGTACCTGTGCGAGCCAGGTTCGCATACGTGTTCGCATACGTACACGCTACGGAGCACTGTTGCAGCCATTAAAAAAAATGTGTAGGTTTTCGGAGCGCGGAGGTCCGCGAACCTATGTTAGTAACTACGTGGGTGAACTAACCCAAGATTTTAGCATTCACAATGCTATTTTTACATAATACTAAATAATATACTAGAAAAAATACGACTCGCACCAGATCATGTTCTCGGACGGGAATCGAACCCGCGACCTTTGGATATCCGGTCCAATGCTCTGACCGCTGAGCTACCGAGTCTCTAGTGGGAACGTCGAATTTCTTCCAGTATATCAACTCTTACGCTGCAAGTTTTTTTTTCTTTTTTCGAATAACGTTTTAAGCTGTGCTAGTTCATACATAGCTCTTGAAGAACGATGTCACTGTTCACCAGAGCGAGAAAATCACCTTTTCGACAACAATCGGCATTCCCAAATTAACCCAGTAGTTCACTATTTGAAGGTAAAAATTCCAACTCTAACAAGGAAGGGTCAAATTGGCAATGTGTTTCATCGCCAACTATTGATCACACTGTTACTTAGAATTTTATAATATATGGTTTGACGTTAAATTTTAATGTCCATTTTCTGGGATATATTATACGTAGGCTATTGCACTATTTAATGAAAAGTGATTTCCTAGAACAGACATGTAACAAGACTACTATAATTATACACGTCTGACAACATACGAGTACTATGGCGGTATAGATCAGTTATACACGCGAATGAACTAATAAGACCTAATTCTGAATTAATATTTTCACAGCATGAAAAAGGCGCGTTTGGCGCCTAAAAACTCACAGTAAAATCGATTTGTGCTGCGAGCGTGAGGAAAAGTAATTTTTTAATTTCAATCATTTTGCAATAATAAAAAAACGAAATAGAGTGAAAAGGATGAAAAATATAAAATTGATACGTGAGAAAAGGATTGATAGAATACTTTTACATTTTTAAATGTTATCGGACATGAATTAAAAAGTATAGAAAGTAAAATACACAGAAAGCAAGGATTTTTAAAAGGATTGTTGTAAAAGAAGGTTGATAGTTCGAAATAAAGAGTAAGGACGAAATGAAGTCGCATGGATGAAAAAGATAAGAAAAATTTATTGAAAATATAATAACAAATTAATGTTTTTTGATTTTGAATAAATAAATGAGACACAATATTAATAAATAAGAGAAAAAACAACTTTACATACTCGCCACTGCAAAAATTTAACTAGGCAATGATTATATGAATTAAACTTTTTATCAGCATAGGTTCGATTGAACTATTTTTGTGATATTACAAAAAAAATATACGTCCAGTGATGAAGATAGTTGGCTAACTTCAAAAAGAATTGAGAAAACAAAGCTTTTTATGCTGAATTCAGCTTTTTACCAGGAAAGTAACGTGAAAATAACTCTTCTTACCTATAACACTTTTCTTGCTGGTAGAAGTGAAAAGTTCTATGTTTAACACGAGACTAAATTTTTGTTATCTCGTGCCTTTAAATCACTCACAGTGCTCAGTAGTCTACATTAAAATCACTTGCTACGATCATGATTCAATTCTGCTAGCTCATGATTTAAAAAGTCGGCACTCGCAGCACAAATTGACTTGAGTTTCTAGTAGAACAATTAACTATCAAACGGGCTACTTCTGACTTTCTACACCAAAAATATATTACAAAAAATCTTTCGACAAAATGACAACTTCAAGGACGTGAAGCTCATACCGGCGTCCAAATCTGATGATGGACATATTTTTTGGCCAAAGCCAATTATTGAGTTTATTCGTGAACAGAACCTTATGAAACTGTGAAAATACGTAATAACGAGTGACATATTTCGACCCTTGTCAAAAGGGTCCATTCGAAACGATATTATTTTGGGAGCAAACAGAATCTGCATTCGATCGCTAAGTATAATGTTGCTTAATCGTGAAGAGGGGAGGAGCAAATCGCCCATCTTAGATTTCTTTTTTACGGTAGTGAATGAAGTTTCCAATATACCATAAATATTACATTAGTCATAAAAACATACATAATTTTTTGATTAAAAAATCACGAAGTTTCGTCTAATTTTAGACTAATATAGATTTATTTCCTATAGATTAGTTTACATTACAAAGTTACGAGTTAAATTAATTATTTGGTGTTGTATTTTGTGGTGTTGTGCGGTTGTGTGTCCCTTTCTCACGCGAGTTTTTATGTATATTTTTATCCTTCTTGCTTCGCCATCTAGATGCTCCTTCTTAAAATGCCTATGTTTGTCATTATGTCTAATTCGATATTCAGAGAAACAGTATACTGTGTGCTCCTTATTAACATATTAAATAACAACTTTTGAAAGTAAATAAAATGTGGTATATATCGTTAATATTATTCGTTATATTTTATAGGATTCTGTTATTGAAGGAAAAATGTATATTTCAAAAGATGTCGGTGAGTATCGTTTAGTATTTATATGACTAAAAAACAATAGAACAATACGAAAATCTAAAGAAAAAGAAGACCTGGTTGCAGAAGGAAGTCTTGGTTGCGGAACATTCGAGAGTAGACGGGAATTACAAGCGCCGCGCCGCCGAGCCTTTTCGCCTTGCCAAGGACAAATCCAATATGCAGAGCTGACTACCAACCTTCACTAGTTGCAGAGGCACCATAAAAATACACACATGATGCCTCAAAAAGGTAAGTTTCTCTGCGCACTGATCTTAAACCAATCCCTGGATATTATTAGTTCAAATTGGTAGTGTTTGAAGAAGATAAAGAACCGTAAATAATACAAAATTAACGTAAACAAACTAGCAATTGAGTTTAAAATATTTACTTATTAAAAGAAACCAGTTATTCCAAAAGTTTTAGAGTTCAAGGTCGTATGGCTTAGTATAAAGCGCCTTGCCGCGCGACTTTAGTCAACTAAGATGGACTTCTGTACCAAAACTTTGTTTAGAAGACAGTCGCAGACTCCACAAATAAATTATCCCGAGTTGCCTCGAAATCTTTTTGAGCCAATTTCATAAAAGTCAGTAAGTAATTGTAATTAATGCGATTAAGAATTGACGGAAACGAAGTCGCACAAACGAACTAAGCTTCTTGTTCCAGTATCTAACCGAAGATCGGCGATAATTGTTTCAATTATTTGTTCTACCTTTTTTTCTTGTAACCTGAAAGGTTTAGTAACTAGCGTTTTTGACCAGGGGATGCCTGGCGCATCCATTAGTGGACAACAACAACCAGAGCATCCAACATTTCAATACCGTGTACAGGCAGTCAGTGGTACCTACACTATCAAATATTGATACTCTATCAGCTGATTCAGGAATTTATCTTTATAAAATATTAAGAGGTTCTATTTAGAATCAATAATGCCTACTATTTCAACCTGTACCAATGCTACTTACTTTACTTTAGTTTAGAAACTTTTATCTCATTATGCAACTAAAGCCGCTTTATCTCTAAGAATAGAAGTCATTTAAATAAAATAAATTTTAACTTCTGAGTATTTTTATCTTCTTCTTTGTCAGCCCAAGAAGCATAATAGCTAAAAGTAGCGTCATACTTCTTCGCTTAGCATTAACAATGCTCAACGACACCTAAACTGAAATACATTGGTTATAAACGAAAAGCAATTTAAGCAAGCCAATTGAATTCAAAGAAAATCCCTAACAAAGCCCGCGACCGTCCAATTTGTGACATCAAACAGTGAAATAGAAATTGTGAAATTTGTGACGAATAAACTCTTTATAGGCCCGTAAGTTGGCATTCTCGCTCGATCGCGGCGAAATTCATTTTCACTTAAGTTATTGCGTGGCCTAAGTGGAAGAGGCTTTTAGGTCCAAATTCTGATGATGTTTCCGGTTGTACAAAACAAGCACTAAGTAGTAGTAATGATTTTGCTAAATATTTGCTATAAACTGATAATTAATATCAAATCATAATTTATAAGACTAAAAATTTTAGTCATTTGATACTAATGCAGGCGTGATTCACGTCTATTTATTTAAAAAGTGGTGATCATTTCATATCATTTATTGCGTAAAAAAGTATTTTCCGTTTATTTTTATGTTATATATAAGATAGGCAATCATATTATATTTCATACTTTCGTTTCATCTCCTCCCAAATTATAAGGGTGGCTCCACAGCAACCTGGTCTTAACCTAATTAGTCAAATTTAAATCGCTAACCGCTAACGCACCGGCCCTACCAAGAGGTGCTCCCAGATAATAAAATTTAAAAGGGCAAACTTCGCCAGCCAGGGAGGAATGAAAAGTGATTTGCCTAATCCACTTCTCAATTTTCCAACCCACTGCTCTTCTGGATTTAGAGCACTATCGGCCCCACCCGTTGCTAGTAGCAAATGAGTTTGTTTTACTTTTTCATAAACGGATTTTGTTTTTGAAGTTGACAGTTGTTGGGTTTGAGTAGACCTTATACAAATATATTTTTTGTTGTGACACTTTTGGTTCTTGGTATTTTTTTTTTATTTTGATTTAATAAATTCAATTTTAAGCAAAATAATCATTTACACTTTTTCTGCTTAATTCATCAACGCCCGAGCGGCCGAATGCCGGACAACAATAGAATATCTATTTAGTCTCATTTTCCGGGCCTTGAAGGGTTAAATAATTAGTAATGGTAAAGCTTATAACAGTTCGGTTGAAAATGAAAAGCTTCTAACTGTCGAAAAGATGATGCCTTAGTAAATTTATTCATAGCCAAAATAATAATATGCTAAATATTAGTAGCAAGAAAAAAAATTAACTAATCTCTTCTTAAATAATACTAAATAATATACTAGAAAAAATACGACTCGCACCAGATCATGTTCTCGGACGGGTTTCGATCCCAAAGGTCGCGGGTTCGATTCCGAGAACATGATCTGGTGCGAGTCGTATTTTTTAGTATATTATTTAGTAATTTATAAAAAAATTGCATTGTGAGTGCTAAAATCTCAAAATTTTATAATCTCATATTTTTTAGAGATTGTGTAAAAAATAACACTTCAAATATTAGCTTCGGATCAACGCAAAACCAATTAGACTCTAGCCATTAATTCTTCACCAAATAAATTGCATCAAAACAAATATAAGCATCAAAAATCACGAAAACAAACACAGACCATTTATTACAGTGACAAATACTTAGTCCAATAAATACCAAATTCCCGTATTGTTTCCAGATACCGTTCATTAATCATTTTTATGTTCGTAATTAATATAAAGATTCTTACGACAATGAGGGGTCGGCTGTTATTATCATTTCTTAGGAGTTTCTTCTAATGCTCGGTCTCAGCTTTTCGTCTTGAGTGATTTTGACTTTTGGACGCGGTATCATTATAGCTTAATACGTTTTGAATCTTTGTGGTATTGTTTCAGTTCTATTCCTAATAAGTACCCTGTATTACTCCTAGGTACATATAAATGGAATGAAGAAGAACCGCATGGTGTTTTTCGTAACGCATAATCGTAATCATCCCGTAGCATTCGTAGCACTTCTAGAATGTTCGTAACGCAAATTCGTAGTTATCTCGTAGCACATCTGCTACGACACCAATAGTTAATAGTTCTACAATATGAATATTTTTTTAACGTTGGAAAAATGTTTTAAAGGATTAGGTATAATAATATTTTATGACCAAAATCCGCACTTTAAATTTGGTAATCCATCTGACTCCAAACTATTTGTTTTCTAAACACATGTATCATTTTTTTTTTATGACAACATCACATACATTGCTCCGATTCCAAAGTAAGTAGTTAAAGCATTTATGTTATGGAAATCAGAGACTGGTTTTCCAAACACCCAGACCTGAGCCAATATAGTAAACTTCGTTTTCTAAATTGACCCAACCGGGGATCGAACCCGGGACCTCAGAGATGGCGACACCTTGAAAACCGGTATACAAAGCCACTCGACCACGGAGGTCTTAAATTTTTTTTCTTGATAGCTAAGTTTAATTCATTAGTAATATATTGACGTAATGTGGTATTTGAAGACGAAGCCTTAATCTTCTATCCGACATGGTTCAATCTACTTAAGACACAGAAAATATTTTGTTATCTACTGTTTCACAAACTTACATATCTGAACAATAAAATTAAAAAAAAACTGGTAATATGTAGAAAAATCAACATTGTCAAATAAATTCCGGTTCCAACAACTTATAACCGCAGTGCTCAGTTACGACTTTTAAATTTTAATTACATAAAAATATTCCCAGCCAATGAAAAGCTGGAGTTATTTTGTTTTAGTATCTATAAAAAAGACTGTAAAAACTCCGGGAGATGACTGTTTTACTGGCGTTGATAATGTAAATTATTTCTTGAAACGTTTACTTTTGTGGATTAGGTACAGTTAACGGCATGTCGAAGTACTCAAACTTTCAAGTTTCATTAATCTATTTTCTTTTTCTAGACCGGTGGATAGGGTTCAAATTTAATTTGAGATAATTTTTCATTTTTTAGTAGTCCGATAAATACTTGCAGCGAACTACAAATAATTTGGTGTAGATTTGGGTTTTTGAGTTATCTCGATAAGTATGCCTGACATTTAATAATTTCATTACCAAATGTTACAATACATAGCTTTAGATAGTAAGCAATAGAAATTATAAATAGCATACGACCAAATTCGCTTTACAAAGGCTAAAGGACTTCTGCTAAATACAAAGTGGTCCTTATTTAACAACAAAGCTTCCGAAATTAGGAATATTCCCAAATTTGACGAGTCAATAATTTGTGTTCGCCGTTATTCAGGTCAAGTACCCTTAATGTTCTTCCCAACCTACTCTGCCCGAAGGTAGCCTTGATAAAAAATTACGTTTTACGACTGTTTGCTATTGTACACCGGTTGTCTCGCACCTTTTTACAACGGTACATAAATTTTGACCCCACACACTCCCTTTGTTCTCGAAAAATACTTGCGGTTTCGCAAAGTTCAAATTTTATTCACATTTAAAACCCCTGTTTTGTTTTGAAACATGGCATGAGTGTTAAATAATAAAAAAGGTACCGAGAAACATCTCTGGGGTTAATTTAAGCGCTCAAAGTAAATCTCGTGAATTTCATTTGTTTCTTTGCCGCTTTTTTCCTGTATACCAAGAGACGGCTTGTGCTTTTCGACGTCGATAAATTATGTTTTGTTTGTTCCAACCATGTTTATCAAGGTGGTTTTTAAATTGCATTTTCTTTTATTTTGAAACTCATTGTGTTGTTTTTGTTTTAGATATTAGCTAATCTATCTTTTATGATCGGTGAATTTAAATATTCACTTTTTTATATCAACGAGTCAATTAGTCATGTTGCTAAGCCGTAGGCTAGGCGTTTTATGGTAGTATAATATAACTTTTTTTAGTATTTTTAACCGGCTGGCCAGAATCCCAAGGGTGCGGGTTCGAATCCCGTCTGAGGTACTATTGGTGAGTCGATTATTTCTAGTATTTATTTATCTTAATATAAGATTAGCATTGTAAAAATAGAAATATCTAAAATTAATGTTTTTGTTTTTATGTAACTCTTTAAAATAATAGCGATCACCCTTTTATACAAGCTGAGTAGCAATCTCAAAAAGAGGTAAGACCGTTTCTAACATTTCCACGATGTTAAAATGGATTTATACTTTCTTTGAATGAATTACAGTGAACAGTGCAAAATTAAATATCCTTTTGAAAATCCCGAGTAGAGAGAACAGACTTGAACCTATTACTGTCATTCGGGTAGTAAACAGATAAGACAGTAGTGACCCCACACTGAACAGTCATTTAACGCATTGTTCTTGCCCGGACTGAAAATAAAGGCTTATTTTCTCACAGCATTTGTACCCATCCAGAAGATGTATTTCGGATGCGAAACTGTTTATCTACCAAGTTAGTTGCTTCGAGACTCACGGTTGTTCCCTTTGCGGGATCTTTTATATAACATTTGAGGTATTTCATACAATTATTTAGATAATTTTTAAAATATTATAAATTATCAATTGTGGTTAAAAATAAATAAAACTTATTTTTTATATCAGCTTAGACAATTTAAATCCTTGCGAAATTATTTAAACTAACCAAAAAGCTAAAAAAATACCTTAAAATAACAAAATCAAAGTTATATTGTGTTTTTTCTGATCTTGTTTTGGCTGACTACTTATGATATTTTTAAAATAAACAACGAGAGTGATCTTTATTGACAGTTGATGACATTGTAAACTACAATATGCATGCTTTTGGATGACGCGGAAATCCTTATAGTAGTACTTATACTTGAAACTTATCATATTGAAATTAAACATTATTGAAGGCACACTATATCCTTACTCAGCAATTGTTCGTCATCCAAAGGTTCCGTGTGTATCATAGTTACGTATTGTCGCCAGGAGCACAGCTGATGTCGCCATTCTAGTCTCAATGCACTGTCTATTCAAGTCTCTATTTGCATTGAAAAAAGATCTTTTTAAAACCTTTATTTTATATAGCGAGTCTAACATTCAAGTAACTGATTAAAAAACTGTTCACAAGAATGACGATGAAACTAATCAAATCGATAGCTTATTAAGAGTGCCTAGTCTGCACACTAGCGACGCCATTGGAAAAAATATCACAGTGCTTAAATAAAGACGATATTGTAAATTATCTCTCTGGATTGCACTCCGAGGTAGCTTTTAGCGAAAAAAAACAATTAAACTAAACGAAAATGAGACACAATAGGTATTCTATTGTTGTCCGCCCGCATTTGGCCGCTCGGGCGTTGATGAATTAAGCGATAAAAAGTACCACAAAAACGTCTTCGGAGTGCACTACAGAGAGATAGTTCACAATTTTGTCTTTATTTGAGCATTATTTTTTTCCAATGGCGATGCTAGTGTGCAGACTACGTGCTCTTAAGGGAGTGATATCTTTTTCTTTAA
Organism: Catoptria pinella; assembly: GCA_963556745.1. Lineage (NCBI taxonomy): Eukaryota > Metazoa > Arthropoda > Insecta > Lepidoptera > Crambidae > Catoptria > Catoptria pinella. The sequence goes on along the minus strand of OY750774.1, from coordinate 7,110,839 downwards.
TTTTGTAATGCTCTTAAAATTATCTTCTAGGATGGGAAAACAAACTAAGCGTTCGATTTCCATAAAACCCATTCATACTATAAAAGTATTGTGTACAAAAATGACAATAATATTTTTACCATCGTCAAATTTTAACAATAAAATCTCATACCTACATTACGTTCTGTCTTCTCTCATCTCATTACTAAAACTTACTAAAACAATCTTGGAAGTCGAATAGCAAAGTAATGTAATAAATGTACCGTCTCAGCAATGATAAATGAAGCAACTCGCTCGAATAGTGACTGATGGACAGCCGGCAGACATTAGCAACCCTCTTATGTCACTCGTCGTTTGTCACTCCCCTAATTAATACAGATCTGCTCTAATAGAAGTTACGTTAACATGTTTAGCTTTTATTATGGTGAAAGTTAAGGTATGGGATTTATTACTGTAATTGAAATTTAAGGTTGGAGATTTATTCATGTTAATAGACCTTAGTTACATGGCATATCCATGCATAGAATTAGAGAAGCAGATTACTGTTAGAAAAATGCTGAAAAATTAAATGAGAAACCCTTTTATGTCACCCGTAGTTTGTCACTCCCCTAATTAATATAGATCTGCTCTAATAGAAGTGACATTCTAGGTGCCGGCACCAATCCTGAGCGGTGAAAGCAATTGGAGGGGGTTACTGCGCATGTTTGTAGTCGCCCCGCACCACGTCCCCCGCCAAAGAGACCTAAAAATGACTTCTGTGCATTGAATATCACCGCTTAAAAGTTATTCCTGTTATTACATCTATACATGGAGTTTACTCACTGGTAGCAGATTTATTAGAAAAAGTGCGTTTAGAAAGCGCTTCAGTACGTTTTCACAATGTTAGAGCAGAGTTAAGCTACCATATAAATTAGTTGTTTAAAATGACTAAAACAGAAATTTAACTTTCTATAGCAGAAGTTGCTTCAACATGTTTGACTTTATTAAATTTAGATTTTTCGCATTCACAATGCTATTTTTTATAATTATAATTGGTCAGTGCATTGGGCCGGAATCCCAAGGGTGCGGGTTCGAGTCCCGTCTGAAGTGTTACGGGTGAGTCGATTTTTCCTAGTATTTTTTCTAATATTATTTATCTTAATGTTTGACTTTTATTCTTGCGAAAGTAATTTGCACATTTTATTTTAGAAGTTTAAAGTGACATTAATTATCCCATGTATTTAATTCATAAGCAAAAAATGATAATTACAGCCTGTCTATTATAAGAATTAAATTCTGACACATCTCAAAATTCCGAGTCTAGGGACGTGAGTGTAATGTTCGATACCAAAAATATCCGATTCTACGTCATATCGATATTGATTCTGTGGAATCGATAATTTTATAAAGAATGAAATACAAATGGGAAACACTAAATAAATGCTCTAAATATATAGTTAAATAGGAAAAACTTATGATTTTCAGTAAAAATTTTGGTGCAGTAAATTAAAATTGGTGATATTCGATTATCGAGATATTCAGACAGACTATTCAATAATTTTAGTTCTCAACACTGTCACAACATTAAGGTAGGTCACGTGGAGGTATAACATTATAATCGAGTTTTTGGCGCCATTTTGTCGAGTTCGGTTTGATGTCTATTTTAATTATTTTCAAATTGATTCATAGTGGATATTGTGTCTTAAAATTGGTGCAGTTATATGGTACAAGTGTCTACGCAACTGAACAATATGTGGGATAATTGAAATAGGCGTGATCTTGGTTATGTGAAGCTGAGACTTTTATTGAAGTGGTGGCTTCCTCGGCAGAACTAACCGAGTAAACTGTCTTGATATACTTGGCGCCAAATGCTCCAAACAGCATTGAAATGCGATGCACCCGCATTCTAATGAAATATGAAACAATATCTACCACTGAACTATTCAACACTTGACACTGGCAAAAATTACTTCCAAGAGGAAAGTAGATTGCCAAAACAAAAAAAGAAGAAGAAGAACATTATAATCACGTCACTGCGACATTTCAACTTTGGAGTATTTATTATTTTACGGAGATTTTGCAAGAATTTGAGTGGTAATTAGGAAAATTATGTATTGCAAGCATGATAGTTGGTGCGACATCCAAAAGACGACGCATATAGTATGATTAATGAATTTGTGTGTTTTAAATCGTAAGTGTCCAAAGCGCAGACACTTTTTTACTAACTTCTACGTAATATGCTAAAACCTAAATTGCAAACACTTAATTTAACTGACAGATTTTCAAATATTTTAGCTCTAAAATAACAAAACTGATTGCATTGTTTACTTCAAAATGAATTAAATCGATACATTTTAGTTATTGCTTACTTAATTGGCGTTTTAATGCTAGACTATATTATTTAAAGTCTTATAGGTTAATTTTTTTTAGTGATTAAGCGATTACTTTTATTTATTGTATTCACTCATTATTTTTTGTGTTGACGACAAGCTTACCGGTATTATATTGTGTTAAAAGTGATTTGTAGCGAAGATTCATTGTGTGTAGTACGGTAGGACTAAGTTTCTAGGACTGGGATCTTGTAAAATAATAAATAAAACAACACATTATGTACTCGTCATAAAAACCATCGATATATTTACAATTCTCGATATTTACATATTTACAGGTCAATTTCAAGTTTACAATAATTGATTAATAGTATGTACACTCTAATTTGAATCGACACGAGTAAACAATTAACAATATTCATTTAGAAATAAACGAATTTATATGTAGATATGTGTAAACTTTTTAATGAAAATTCTTATGGACTGAATTTTAAGCGAAATGTGAAATTCCTAAAATAACAGGGTTCTACAGAATAAACCAGCCGTTGGTCATAGATTTTCTCATTTTCATATCTGGAAAATCAGTTTTTTTTTGTTGAGTGTTTTTAAATTTTTCTCTAATAATTTTGGATCTATTAAACATTTACAAAAACTGAGAATTTCACATTTCACTCTTCTTGAACAAAGCTTAGTTTTAGGTCCCATTACGATAATTACAAATTTGATAAAATAACATTAATCAAAAAATTGAATATCGTCGTTAAATAGTTGATCTTTTTGATCAAACAGAACAATAAACGTTTTGATTAAATCAACAATTAATTCATATTAAATCTTCCTTTTAAGTAAACAAAAACTTGATGGAATTTAATTATTCACTTAAATTGTTATTATGGTAATAAAAACTTCTGTATTTTAAATTAACGTATGCACATCACAATTTCTGCTGCATGTAATAAAATGGAATAATGACGAACGTTACTCGATAAAGAATTCTTCCCTGAAAATTTTACGTTCATAAAATTCTTCGGTATGCAAATTGTAATTTTAGTTATTAAACGAATTCAGGAATACATTTATTTTCAATTTAACATAGTTGCTGTAAAAAATCGTCGGAGGTATAGGTAATTTGAAATAACAATATTTTAACTGAATTTCAGCATGCTATGCAAACTCGAAAAAATAAAAAATACCCTTTCTCATTTAATGAAAAATGTTTTGGTAGTACGATCTCTTTGAAAACCCAGTTTGCGTTATGTCTATTACAGTATACATTACTTGATATAATTCGGGGATCTCATTTCCTCGTCATTAAAACTTTGAAATCCGTATCAAATGGCAAAATAATCCAAATTCGAACGGATATAACGAATCTATGTACACAATTTATATTGAAACATCTACATATCAGTCTGCAGTGTAAACGTTACTCTACTATGATTGACTTAAAGTTCAAATTGCTATGTTGGTTCTTCGAGTTGAGTTGTTTGTATAGGGTTTGTTTCAGTAGTCTTCAGTGCTGTTGTGGATGTGGTTAGTGCCACTAAGTCCTCGTCAACGGTTGCCAGCTGTGAATATTCTGTCTTGGGGTAAAGCGAATACTGCTTACGTCTCCTTGTTTTTAACTGAGAACAAATAATCTTAGTTTAACCAATCGTGTTCGTGACAAGATTATGGGCTTAACGCAAATTTTCATCGAATTCTCCTAATTTTCAGTGAACCTAATTTCACGCAGTAAAGCACAAATTATATCACCTATATCATTATTACTAATTTATTTTCTTTTGGCAACGAAACAAAATTGGAAACTAAAACTAATCAGAAAAAACAAGATACTGAAACATTAATAAAGAAAAACCTATCTAGTCCTAGTCTAGGCATCATTAATATTTATATTCCCTAGGGCTAACTTGCGTACTAAATAAACAAATGAATAAATAATTCTGGGCTAACACTCGACAGAACATTGCTTAGTTATTTATAGGACTTATTAACTTTACCATTCTAACTAGTAAAAGAGCCTCAAAACACGTAAATCCCTGGCAAAAAAACCAATTGGGTATTGCTAATAAAAAACCAGAGCACATTTTAAAGAATCAAAATTGGTTAGTCTTTACAAAACCGCACTTCAAACACATACCTACCTTAATGATTACTATAAGGCCCACGACCACTAGCAGCGTTGCGCCGACGCTCCAGCCCACAAGCAAGTTTCGGTCTAGAATGTTCGCCGATGAAGTTTCGTCGTCGACGAAGTATGACGCAGTCACGTGCGACCGAATATTCTCGGCAATCCGCCGCTTACCCGCTGAGGAACCGTTGAGGCAGCCCCCTATGAGGAACAGAGGGCTTACTCAAATGGCCATTCTACTAATATTAACGCTAGTAGAATAGAATTAAAATGTATGGGAGCGAGAGGAGCTAAGCGTTATTTTATGTTATTCCCATATATTGTTATTCTATTCTACTAGCGCAAATTTTAATAGAACGACCATTTGAGTAGGGGGGCAGAAAATTAAGTTCTTAAATTGCAGTAAACCATTGAATGATTTAAATTTGTAAAAAATACAGCTTGTGATTATTAGTACATTACTTTTAATCATGTCAATTATACGAGTATGTTAATATCTGCTAGTTATCTGTTTATTTTATTTTATAATTATCAACAAAGAAGAAGATACTAATATTTTTTTTGTTATAGTTTAAATTAGGTAACTGTATCTCGAATTGTTGTGGAAACTAAGTAAATACTATTTCGTTTTGTGATAAGTTAAAAAAACATCTTACCAATGTCTTTGTCGCAGTGACAACAGTCTGTGGTCTGGTTCGAGCTCAAGTAAAACGAGAGCATACTTTCAGTACAGCATGGCAAACATTTGTGGTTTACCCTGAAAATTGGAAGCAGCGTTAGACACACAAACAGTTATTTTATTTTTGTAAGCTTGTTTTGTGATATTTTCTTTTAAACAAAATTAATTTATTCCTATCAAGCTACGTTTGTGTTACTAAGTTAAAAGGTCCTTCAAAAATTTTTAATTTTACTAATAAAGATTGTATAGCAGATGTATAAGTTACACAGTGGTGACTCTCTGTCAAACTATTTAAGTTTGACATTAAAAAGAAAGGGACAAAACACTGTGTAACTTATACATCTGCTATACAATCTTTATTAGTAAGGGGGTACATTTATACCTCCTCTTACCTATCTAAGCGAAGTGGATGAGCACAGGTAACGCAGTTCGTCGGCCCAGGACCTGAGCATGATCGGCACGAGTCGTGACATGGCCGACATGTCCTAGTCCTAGGCTCGTAGTATTGAGAAATAAGGCACTCCACACACAAGCCGACTTCCAGCGAAAAGTGCGGCGGGCACGATGTGCACCGCTGTGGCCCAGCACCGTGGCAGTCCTGGCAGTAATGGTGGCAACGGCGACAACTCTCCTGCCATGGAAAGAAGTTCTGAGGGCACTCCGGTCTACACTCCCCCGCCGCTAACCTCCAGTCAGGCGGACACGACGCACACTGATCTCGTCTCGGACCAGTACATGTCTCACATGAAAGGTAACATTTAGAACAAGTGCCCTCATCAGGGTAGTAACCAGAAGCACATGTTGCTCGACAAGTTCCAGACTGAAGTCGTAAGGCACCGGCACACGAAGTGCAGTTCAATCTCGAAACACAAGCAACACATGTATGAGGACACTTAGTACAACGCCCGGCAGTCTGGTAAAACCCTTGACCGCATTCCGCTACACACCTAAAAACAAACAAACCATGTTAACATAGTATTTTCACACACATATGTATGAGAAAAAGGCCCAGCTTAATAAAGTGCCATTACCTCGATCCCTGTAATAACAACGGGCTCGAACAAGACAAACAGTCCCACTCATTTGGTCCGCTACATTTCTCGCAAGTAGAATGACAGTTTTTACATCGCCCTCCCTCGTGATATTCGTCTGCGAAAATATAAATTGCAATTCCAATATAGCGCGCTAAAGAAGGATATTTGTTTATCGAGAAATACTCACTGGTGTCGCATTTGTCATTGCCATCCGGGAGACAATTTCCTCCTTTAGTAAGCATCCATTTCTCTTTGCAAACGGAGCAGACGCCATACGTGCAAATCGAACATCCGATTGGGCACCTTAAAACGATAGTCATATTATTTCTCCGGTTTAAGTGAAATGTTTATTTACAGGGAAAAGGGTTAAAGTACTTACGATAAGCATTCTCTCCTTTGTGTGTCGGCGTAATAATTCACAGCGCATTTTGGGACGCAGCGATTTTTCAAAGCATAGTCTCCGAGTCGGCAAGAAACACAGTCTATTTCGCTCGGACCGTGGCACGATTCACAAGATTCATGGCAAGGAGTGCAGCTAAAATCGTCTTTTTGATATGTTCCAGGTGGGCAAGCTGCTAAACATGAACCATTATGGAGGACATAATTATGCGCACAAGATGAGCACATGTCTGCTTTTTCTGAGCACGTGTAACAATGTTCTGCACAAGGAAAACATGCGCTCGCATCAGAATCTTCGTAATAACCATCAGGGCATTGCTGAAGACAAACCGCTAAATCGATAACTAATAAATGAGCGGGTGCACAAGTGAGGCAAGAATCTTGGCCCGCACCGGCACAGGTCTCACATGATTCATGACACGGCCAGCACACGCCCCCTTGATTCACAAAACTCCTCGGCGGGCATCTTGAGACACATGAATTATCTAAACGATAATGCTTGCATGCGACACATTGTGTTGGACCTTTGCCATAGCATCCTTGTGAATCACATTCCGGATCACATAATCTTTGTACCTGCTTATCATTGGCATCTGCTAAAACATTTTTTCTCTGTGCCGAAGGAATGTTCTTGGGATAACTACGTCTATCGGAAATACCAAGCTCGATCTCGTTGAGAAATTGCGAGTACTCGGATGCGTCATAAACATCATTTATGTGATACGTTTTTTCCTCTTGGTACACATTATTTGAATTATAGTAACCCTTATTTCGTAGCCGTATGGGATTCGTTGCCGTGCCATAAAATATCAATTGCCACTTTTTTAGTAATCCCGGTTGCGTAACATGATTATTTCCAGCATTGATTATTTGAAGCGTCCATCGGCCTTCCGCGTTCTCTCCCCAAAAATGTACGCTTAAAAAGGGCCAGTCATCAAAGTTGGAACTAGTTGCGTCATGTGTTCTTTCAAATAAAAGGGTAGACGTAGTCCCCATAGGCGACGTAAGCAGAATCCGTAAATTACCTCTTGGGAAAAAGCTCAGTGAAATTTTACATTGAACGTGTTCCAAAAATCTGACCTCATTCATTGTGCCACTGCAGCCATTTACGTCCATGTGCACTGATATCGTGTAACCAAAAGACGTTTCAATGGACTTGTCTTCGTTTATTTCTTGGGACTTACAAATGTGTTGCGGCGGAACAGTGGCCCATTGTTCGGCTAATGTTACCATTTGAGCTGCGTCCATTAGTCCGTAGCCAAACTTATGACTAACTTTTCTTTTGACGCCATTCACTATCCATCCTTCTTCTTTGTCTAATGGTTGAGACCTCGATGTAATGACTATGAGGTGTTGCATATCTCTCCATGTTAACAAAGGATTTGCTTCCAAAGCTAATGCACAAATTCCTGCAGCTAACGGCGCTGAAGCAGAGGTCCCTGTATGATCAACAGTACATATATGATCTGGCCTCAACTGTACATCCATATCCACAGTGGCAACGCTTTTATCGCGGCCGGGCGTTCCAGAACTGTAAGTCGATGCTAAAGTAGACGAACACTCTTCCAAATACCACGGTTTATAACCTCCTTGCGTGGCGCTCGATATCGAGATCGTAAATATGCTATTCGCATAACCGTCACAATTACAGGAGTCGGTGTGCCTCCCACCATTTCCGGAAGCCCATATAAAAATAGAACCTTTGCCACCCCTGCCGTTTGTGACTCCGTTTATAAAGGCCCTGAAACAAAGGAGTTTTAATGAGCTTGCCTCTAGCGGGTAGCTTCAATCGAGTGCAATTAGACAATACCTTCTAGCGAGGGGGCCTGGGCCGTCGACTGTTTTGCCATCATCCTCAGGGCCCCAAGAGGCACTGTAGATATCTATGTGGTGTGTGTTGAAGCTAAGCGCTTGCGCTTCGACTGCGTCATTAACTAGGCCGTCTAGCATCCTGACTCCGCCGATGCTGGCATTGTATGCGATGCCAACGCCGCAATACCTATTGTATGCGACCGCAGCTACCTCGCCGGCGCACCGGGTTCCATGTTTATTGTCGCCATTGTCCTGTGGCGTCGGGTCGGTGTCATTCCCGTTAATGTCTGTTGACGCTGCCGGATCCTGAAATACGGGAGTATAGGTAATAACGGTTGAGGCAAAGTATTCAATGTCCTTCTTAGCTAGTAAGCTTCTACTTGAGATTCAGATTTCCTAATCGATATAATTGATATAAACTATCTAACTATATACAACGTGTTACAAAAATACCCCTAATACCGAATATGGTAGATAGGGACCATCAAACTGAACAACTTTTACTATGGGACCAACTTTGAAATCGCGAAAAAAAATCAGCTGTTTCATACAAAAATTAAAATCGAAAATATCAAAATGTATGAAACAGCTGATTCTTTTTTCGCGATTTGATAGTTGGTCCCATAGTAAAAGTTATTCAGTTTGATAGTCCCTATATACCATATTCAGCATTATGGGTATTTTTGTAACATGTTGTATATAATTTGATTCACAAACCAAGAAAGTTTTTGATTGTTATTAGAAACCACAGCTTGACAGTTACAATTTGCCGCAGTTAAAAAAATAGCAATGAAGTCCAAAAACAATAGCTATTAATTAGATAAAAAAGAAAATTATATTGTTCTCAGATAATTACATAATTTTGCGCCAAATCAGGATGGTTCGGCTGAATTCCGTCATCGAGTATAGTGATGACTACCCCTTTTCCTGTGTATCCCTTTCTCCAAGCATATCCAACGTTCATATCCAAACCGTCTGCTGCTCCTCCGTTCTAAAAAAAGATACTTACTAACTACTAATCCACAAACTTAAACGTCTACATACTTACATACAGAAGTAAAATAATAGCTAAGTATCAAAACAGTGACTGTCTATTTTTTCATAAACCATTAGGTATTAGGATTTCTATTAAGCATTTTAAGCACAAAAGAATATGAATGTCTAAATATATAACCAAATCTCGATAGTGAAATAAAAACAGCTGATGCCACCACAAATTTTCTGTATATTATAAAATGTTCTTCACTTAGATTTAAAATACCATATTATTATTAAAGAAATTATTCTAACAATTACGGATCCCGATCACACAGGCGTAAAGGTATGTCGATTAATTAACCATTCGATACAATATATGTTATGCTATAAGCTGCTTCATGTTATACATAATATAATATACAACACACTACGCTATAATAACATACTATATCTGTATAAGAGCTCAAAAACACAGGATGGGTTCCAGTCATGCGATCCGATCAGCAGATCGCTGCGATTTATGTGAAATATGGGATTGGAACGCAACTAGTGTGGAAGGGATAAGAAGACCCCATACATCGCATAGATCGCAGCGATCTGAGGATCGGATCGCATGTTCGGAACGCATTCTGTGTTTTGAGCTCTAATGTAGGTACGTATTGCATTTGTCATTGTAGTATCAGACTTAATAAGTGTGTTTAAAAATTTGATTAAGTATGTTCGTAGTACTACTACTTTCTAACATAAGAATTTAAAAGGACGATTCAGATACCTACTACCTTAATTTAAGTACCCTTTAGTTATATATTGTAGGAATGTTTGATGATGAATGCAGTGAAACGGAACGATAGGTGATTGAGTAAAAGGGACAAATGCAAGGTGGTTGAGAGGGATGGAATGATTTATTAATTTAAGATATCTGTGATATGTCAATGTCAATTTTCTATGGTCATCTCGATTTCCGTTTCCGGTTTCACTTTACTTTTTGTGTGGAACGACGAACATTGTGCGTAGTGTGTGCAAAGTAAAAAATATATACAAGATTCAATTAAAAGACTATTGGTGTTTTAAATCTGCCTGCCTCCCCACATAATAACACAATGAAACGATATTTTTTTCTATCGGCTTGAGATGTTAACGTAACTTAACGTTACTACGAAGAATTTAATTATAGACTCATTGTGACGCTATCGAATGAACTAGAAACCAATCAATTCTCTCAATTGAACCAATTACTTGACACGGAAATTAGTAAGTCAGGAAACTTACGCTAGCACGTTATTAACGGAATAATGAAATAATCTCCTGAAACATACCTAATACGATTAATTAGTAGTTGGATGATATATTTGGATTAATACTTGAAGTGAAAGAATTTACTGAAAAAGTACTGATAAGTTTACTATAGGGGCTGACATGAGCCAACTAGCGCTGCCTGTCGATTTTATTTTATTTATTCTAAATAAGCCCAATTTCTTAAAAAAGGAATCAGTCAAAGTTTTGTAAATAACGTCTAATATTTATTGAATAACTTTACGCAGTTTGAAAATAAATTCAAACAGTTTTAAAACGCGATTTTGTTAAAAGTGGCCACTGTTGGTTCAAACCCGTTTTTAAACTATTGCACGCATTTTGTAATGTTGCAACGTTATTTAACTAATTTAAACATTAAAAATTAACTAATTTAAACGTTAACTAGTTTAAACATTAGACGTCATTCACAAGACCTTGACTGATTCCTTTTTTAAGAAATTGGGCTTATTTAGAATAAATAAAATAAAATCGTCTGGCGGCGCTAGTTGGCTCATGTCAGACCCTTAACTCTCTCATAGTTCAAGCTTTGTTTAGGACTAAATGATTGGAGAGACTTGACCACAATAAAATACTCCCAATTGCAATAAATGCCAATGAAGGAATGTAATAAAACTACAGACCCCCAACTACCAGCGGCTATCGCGTGCCAGTTTAATCAGCATAAGTTTCTATAGTCTAGTACCCAACTCTATTCCACTCATAAAAACTTCCATTATCGAAAGCGTTTGCCACAAAATTGGATATTCAAGCACCTCTCTACTAATGCACATATAGATTTCGATTTCCACTAAAAGCTTCGTTCTTCTTGGTTGTAGATTCGGCGTTTTATGAGACGTATCATTAGGTACGAGCTCTTGGAAGTATCCCTTTAAGCGGTTTCAGCTTTAAGAAAATCAGGGCGGATTTTAAACCATCGAAGTTATTGGAGTTATACCGGAATTTCTAAGAAAAGTAATGAAAATGGCTTTTCTCTTAATTAGACTTACAATACTCTTATTGGTAACTTTCTAATTTCTAAAACATTTTGAGATCTAGACATAGATTCAATAAACAACTCTGTATATATAAGGTGGAACCAAATTAAGTAATAATACTGAAACAGGTGATAGTGTTGCTTAAACTGAACAACTTTCTGCAAGGAACATGGATCGAAATACGAAAAAAAAAATTCATCCTCCCATACAAAATGTATCGTTCAGCTGATCGACTTAGTATGGAAAGGCGAAAAAAATATTAGTTTTTCGACCTATGTTCCTTGGAGAAAGTTGTTCAGTATAAGCAACACTAATCACCTGTCTCAGTATTGTTACTTAATTTGGTTCCACCTTATATAGCGCTGCCATCCGTCCGGGTTTCCCCGGATTTGGCCTAGTTTGTAGGGACACTATTTGTGTTAGGGAAAAGGTCGTAGGTTTTTATATTATTGTATTTGTTTCTTTCAAGTGCGTCCGGGTAAAATTCATTATTTCACTCAAAGGTCTGGGGTTTTTGAAATTTTTGACCGGGTTCCGTAATTTAGGTGATGGCAATACGTAAATCGTGATTTATCTGAGTCGTCATTACTCCTATTGCTAAAAATGCTTTATAAAGGAAACAGGAGTAAATTGGTATACAACCTTGTTGTGCCCACCTTATAATTTAATATCGTTAAATTAAATATCTTTGAACTTTTCATCTCGCTTCTGCTTTGTTCGGTCAAAAACGCTTTTTATCCGTTCCAAGGAACTTTGAACAGGAAACTTCGGGAGCACTCTGGAGCACCTCTTAAGAACAACTCAATTATAGGTACCATCTGGTTGGGAGCTTCCTTTTAATTGCGCGTACTTAAGCTGTCCAATTTTACGTAATACAAGATTTAGTTTGGAAGTTCTCTTCAAATTTGTTTATGAAATACTACTTGCTCTCGTTAATTGTACAGGTGAGTAAGATTTCACGTTTCCTATCATATTTAGCTGTTTGTAAATCTTTATTGCATTTATGCGAAATAGATTACAACTCTACAATTAACATCCATATGATAAATAAGAAGAAAAAGTTGGAAACATTTGCCTCAAAATCATATAAATGATGGAGAGTCATTCCAAAGTTTCGTGAAATATCAAATATCAACGTGATACAAAAAAACCCTAAGGCCGAATATGGTAGATAGGACACCACCGTATCATGCGAACAACCCCGGAAAATTCTTATAAACACCGAAACCGCTCGTTTTTCGAAAAAAAATCATGATAAACTGCATAGTTGCAACCCTAGACCTGAATTGTGTTTTGGTTTTGCGCATTAATAGATTTTCGAGAACAATAATATATTTGCGTCTAGGGTTGATACTTTGCAGTTTTCCATACATTTAAAAAACACCTTTTTACGGTTTATTATGAATCACCCTAGATGTTGTTGTTCGAGGCTTTTTATTATTTAATTTTATAAAACACATAAAGCAGTTGATTTTCGGTTCACAAAAAAATTTCGGAGTAGGTTCCTTGCGATAAAAAATATCATAAGTACCTTAGAGTAGTTTTTAGAGTAGCTTCATATCGCAGTGACTAGCAATTGGACAGCGATTGTGACCTTTAAGTAACTATCGCTATGGTGGGTCATCGGATGGGTGACCAAAATTTTATTATCTTTAGCTCCTCCGTGCTACGAAAGGTGCATTAAAACTTTGGGCCAGCCTGTATATGTAGTCGTTAACATTTACCAACTTTTTTTTATAAATATTAGACAACATCAAAAACATTGCTTTGATTCCAAAATAAGTAGTTAAAGCACTTGTGTTATGGAAACCAGAGACAATGGTGGAACTACAAACATCCAGACCTGAGGCAATATAGAAAAGTTCGTTTGTAAAAAGAGCCAGCAGGGGATCGAACTTGGGACTTCAGACATGGCGACACCTTAAAAACCGGCGTACAAATCTCGACCACGAAGTATTGCATTGAACCCGCGCTGTAGATACCCTCCTAATCCATCTATGTATAAGGGAGACCTGTATTTCAGTAGTGGAGACACTAAAACAGGTCAATATAAAAATCATATCTTACCAAATACCACTGTTCTTTGAACAGAGGGTCAGGGAACGAAGGAGTATTAGACTGCCTCATGACTTGTCTCGGCTTCCAAAGGTGGTCCCTCTTTGTCCTTCTTAATTCTCTTTGCTGCATCACCCATCTCACCTAAAACAATAACGATAACATGAAACAGCATAAGCAAATGCGATAGTGAAAGTTGACAAAAATTTCAGTATCTAGGTTTCCAAGTAACCCTTTATAGTTTACCTGTTAATTACCGTATCAGACCGATAGCAATTTGTTTGACAAAATTGAATAATTTTCTCGTTATTATAATTGACGGCTAAAAGACTGTTTGGTATTGTAGGTTATGCGTGAATTGCGTGACCCATTACGTACTAATAGGTTCGCTTTCCATCAGGTGGCATTAAAGTTAAAAACCTGAATTGCCTAGAAAGGAATGATTGTCGTTCGAAAACAATTGGGTCTACTTTATTAAGCACTAGCTTTTGCCAGAGGAGCTCGATGGCGCAGTGGTTTAGCGCCTGGCCCAGCAATTGCGGAGGCTAAGCAACTTTCGCAAGGGTCGGTCATGTGATGGGTGACCAAAAATTTATTATGTCGAGCTCCTCCGTGCTTCGGAAGGAATAAACGTTAAACCGTTGGTCTCGGCTGCATTTGCAGTCGTTTACACCCACCAATCCGCATTGGGCCCGCGTGGTGGATTATGGCCTATCCTCCTTATCCAAAGGAAGGCCTGTGTCCCAGCAGTGGGGACATTAAAAATGGCTGATGGTCATAGTTTAGCTTTTGCCAGCGGTTTCGGTCGCGTTTTCTCAGGATAAAAAGTAGCCTATGTGTTGCTTGCATACTACTTAATATTAGCTTAGTAGATCAAAATTTTGATATAGGTACGAGAAAAAGTAGAAAACCGAAAACTAGCATTAAACGCATCTTTGCACATTTAAAATTGAATTTTTATTCCTAACCCAAAGGTAATCAAGTTTACCAGAAACAATGATTTTTTTTACTATAAAAACCCAGGATATACCACAGTACAATATATTTGTAAGTTTCAGAAAGTATATAAATTGATATTACCTAAACAAAATAAGGATAAATAAGTACATTGCAAAGTTACAAAAAAAACTTGTATTGTATTTGCGTTATTGACTTGTCTACATGGTGAATAGTACATAATAATATAACGCATCGGTCTGTCAGTATCGTCATGATTGGGGACCGAGTCCTTTCAAAGGAGAGCTCGCTTCATTCGACTCGGAAATTGAAGTTTGGGCTCAGGTTACCTTTAGAACCATCAATTCTACGTTGACATGATACAAATTAAAAGTTTCTGCTGAAATTTTTGGTAACCAAAACGAAACAACATTTTGAGATACGAGATGACTCTAGCAAATGAGGATTTATTATTCTAAACTTTGTTCTTACTGTACTTAAATGTATTGCTATTACTTTATTAAATTAATTCAATTATTTGGAACCAATCTAAAAGACTTTTTCCGATGAAATTTATTATTCAATTTATAACTTATGGCTTATACCTACTAGTATCACTAGTGACCAAACAATCGTATTTTCCTTTAATTCCGGAAAAATATTATGAAACATTATTTAAACAGGAATCATTAAAAGCCACAATCTGTCCTCTGTTGACATGCAATATCCGTGTCTGCGGTCGTTTCAACATGTACTGGCGTTTCATGCTAATGAATGGCGGTGATTGTTGATTAAAATTAACGGATTAGCTGTATGACTGGCCACGAGAAATAGCGAACGGCGGCGCGACGAGCGAATCCTACGTACTATTATACGAGTTTTAGAAATGTTAAAGTAACTCTGTCTGTCTGTTACTTTTTCCAGTGAACCGATTTTGATGAATTTAGTACAGGCGGAAGGATAGGCTAGGTTTTGTTGCGCGTGAATATCGAAGAGAGTGAATTAAGGGATGAATATTAAGCGAGTCGCGTGCACATTGAAGTATGAACTCGCACGTCGCGTCGCCGCCAGCCATTAACCGCCTCGCGTGGCCAGGCCGTGGCAGGGTGACATGAGGTGAATTTTGTATTGAAGTAGATTAAAACAACTGTTTGAACGCGTTTAGCCAACTGCCACAAATAATTAAGTTTATTTTTTGATGCGAATTATTTGTGCATCAAATTGCCTCGATGAATAAATTAATTTAAAATATTGTATAAATCGACAATCAATTTCACATTCACTCCAATAAAGGATAGATGACCAAAAAAGAGAATCGCCCTGCTTAATCATTTTTTAGTTTATACGAGATTAGTTGTAAATGGATTGCATTATTTTGTCACTTTAACTATCTGATCAATTTGCTTACATCAAACAAAATGTTTTAGTCCGATTGTAAAAAAAACAGCTTCAAAATAAAATAGGACTAAAAAGTAAGAAATTATATTCAAATTATGGATATGCATATCAATTTATGAAAAATCTCTAATGAATTTGGATGAGGCGGAGGACAACTTCTTTTTTTTTTAATCTAAAAGCCTCACACGGCTGATTTTTTTTTTAAATCTTCCGCACAATTACGAATAGCTTACAATTTTCCGTTATATGAATTAAGTCAAAATACCTAGCTTTCTTTATAATTCACGTTGACATTTTTGCCATTATGGCGACAGACGAGCTGTCGTGTTGTACAAAGTACAACAATTTTCTAATTAGAGTCGCGTGCGACGGCATTCTTATCGCAGTGAATGTCTTAGGCCTTCCAACTAAACTTTGATGGAAAACGCTAAGCTTTATTGGCGATGAAGATTTTTGTGCCCTTCTTTTTTGTTAAAGTTCGTAATTATGTTTTGTGATACATTAAAAATGTTTTTATTATTGTTGTAATTACGTTTTTAGGTTTCGAAATGAGCTTAGTTTTTGGGAGAAGAATGTATAGACGTCTCAGGCTGACTTTGAAGATGATAAAAATTCAAAAAGATTACCCAACACTGATCAAAACACACCTGGTTAAATCTATTAGCAGTAAAGATCAATAGATAAAAAAATATACTCCATTCACAATACTGTTTCAAACTAACGGTTAGGTACCTACTAGGAACTAATAATAGTTTTGACGACCTCCGTGGTCGAGTGGCTTTGTACACCAGTTTTTAAGGTGTCGCCATCTCTGAGGTCCCGGGTTCGATCCCCGGTTGGGTCAATTTAGAAAACGAACTTTTCTATATTGGCTCAGGTCTGGGTGTTTGTGATACCACCGTTGTCTCTGATTTCCATAACACAAGTGCTTTAGCTACTTACTTTGGAATCGGAGCAATGTATGTGATGTTGTCAAATAGTTGTTATAATTTTTACGAAATAAAAAACATCTAAAATTATTTAATGTGGTTTCAAATCTCTCGGTTTAATCTTACGTTTTAAAAAAAATATTCACTTTGTTTTTATCAGTCCTCTGATTATTTTTTACGTTATTGAGTAGTATTTTTTTGGCGCGTTTGATTTCTCGATATCTGTTCGTACTAATCGTAAATAACCGCCAGTCTTGCGATAATCACTCGCCAAGTTATCACAACCGCGACGGCTGCGTAACCGCACGGAACTCCGGTCTTGTGAGTTTGGAAATAAAACAGCTGTTCCTCCACCGCGGCAAGCGCAAGTGAAAACCACTTCGTGAGTTAATAGCCGAAGAGGCCGTAGATGAAGCGAGCTTACCCAGAAGAAGCCCATTTGTGGATTTACGCACTGCATTCCAATCCCACCATAGTATTACCTATCGTATGAGAAAAAAAACAGTATTCTATGTCTGTCTTCGGGGATTCGGATCGTACGATGTTCGGAACCGCTCATACATTTTAGTGTTAAATTTCTCAAATTTCGAATTCGTTGTTATATCTACAACATGGCGATAGAGAAACATAATGAGGCCCCAAGGGCCGGCCTAAGCAAGTATTAAAAAGGACCAGCATCGAGGCAATTTAATCACATTTCCACAAAAAACCCGCGGCGTAATTACAGGGTCCAATTACGTAATCTGTTGCGGCCATCGTTCAATTCAATTGGCAGAAACATTGAAAAAACGGGTCCATTCGGACACGAATCGGTATAACTAAGTTATAAGGGTTCAATAGATACAGAAAGGATCTGGGACGTACCTGGGGGTCATTTTTGAGTCGTGTCACGTATGCCGTACTGGCATTTGGCGATCTTTTACTGACGTGCGGGTGCGACAGCAAGAAGAAACGCTTCAGGTTGCCGATCTGTGAAAAAAAGAAAAAACGCCCTCTCAATTAAAGCCGTTCGCTTGCCAAAGTCTCTCAAGCACTCTCGTTACGGGCCCAGAAACAGCATTTGTATTTTAAACCTTACGTAACGGTGAAAGGTGACAAATTCGCGGTCTTTTGGGAACGTTTTTGCTCGAGAGTTTTAGCTGGTAGTGACATAATTTACACCTTAAGAGTATTTTTCTGCTATTTTGTTCAGAGCTACGAATAAGGTGACAAATATAGAATCCTAATTGCTTGGAAGTATTTTTATTTCACCATTTGTAATTCTTGTCCTACATAAATATATCAAAAAGATATTTGTAGTCAAACGTCTTTCATACCACTAGATTTTTAATTGTTTTGCTTCTAAACCATCCACAATAAAATGGCAGAAACTCGACTACAGCTTACTATCAATTTAATTAGGTTTTCATAAAAATACCAATACGGATGAAGTTGTAAACATTACATTTAAAAAAAACGCAAGTGCAAAGGTGTTTTTAATGAAACACTCATTTAAGTATAATCGATTTATTAGGTACTATTAAATGAAACCTTCACAATTCTTCAACATTTTTAGGGTTCCGTACCAAAATGATAATAAAAAAGAACACTTATGGTGCGACTCAGTCTGTCTTTCACAGCTGGATATCTTAAGAACTACTAATGCTATCAACTCGAAATTTGGAATAGTTTTAGATGACGTTTGCCCAACTATTTTGCAAATAAGAATGAAATAAAAATATTTAATGAAAGAGAAAGCGAATATGTAACTTTTTAAGAATGATGGTACGGAACCCTTGGTGCGCGAGTCCGACTAGCTCTTGACCGTTTTTTTACCTATAAATCTTTAATATCACAATTTATTTTTCCTTTTCTTGCAATGTGCATTAAATATTTAAAACTATTTCTCCAAGTAGCGGAAGCACAACTCCAATGCATAAAAAGGTATGCTAAACAGACTTCAAAACGCAGTTAGAATTTAATTAAATGTCGGGAATGGAAATATTCCCGGGTGCCACGAGCATGTCTACAATGGTGTGGGGACAATGGTCTTTGGTAATTGGAATCGCGTTTCAACGCATGAGGCTTCCTAAATTAGTCTGTACCGATTCTTCTAGTATTTTTTTTTATTATTTGTTTTGATAATATTTTTTTCACAAACATTGCTCTGATTCCAAAGTAGCTAAAGCACTTGCGTTATGGAAATCAGAGACAACGGCGGAACTACAAACACCCAGACCTGGGCCAATATAAAACAGTTCGTATTCTAAATTGACCCAGCCGGGAATCGAACCCGGGACCTCGGAGATGGCGTCGCCTTGAAAACCGGCGTACAAACCACTTGACCATGTAGGTTGTCAAATTAGAAAATAATTTATGATCTGACCAAGTGCAAAACGGACAACTCAGTCAAAAATTTATGAAAAGGATTTTATATACAGGGTGTTTAGAAATAACCTAATGCATTTGTATGCAAAATTAGTGAAAACCACCACATAGCTGAGAAATTTTGTATTTTTTTGTATGCAAAATTGTTAAGTGACAACCCTAGACGCAAATAGACTATTGTTTTCGATAAACAATTCCATTAATAGACAAAAGCAAAACACATTTTCGGTCGAGTGTTGCCACTATGCAGATTATCATAAAAAAAAGGTTTGAAATGGTGTATTTCAGGGTTTTTACTAATTTTCCGGGGTTGTATGCATGGTATCCTATCTACCATATTCGGCTTTATAAGGCTATTTTCAAACACCCTGTATGTCCGCAAGAAATGTAGGTCGTTAGACCGTATTCGAAAATACTTCCGTCATTTGTTTTGTTCTACTAGTAAATCTTTGCTGCTATAGTAATTTGGGTTGACCTGAGATATGCCCTGCCTGTGGATTCTGTTCTTCGAACCTCACTTTACTACGCGGAAATTTGTCATTAAAAATTTTCTGAATATGAGCTACTCTTTCGATTGCAAAAAGTTTTAGGTAGCTACCACAGCCATCTAAAATCTTTTGTGATTAAAAAAATAACCTAACGTTATCTCATTTATGATTTAAAATTCCCGCCCAGTGAAATGAGATTCGAAGTGAGGTTTGAGTTTAATTACAGAATCGACAGGCTGTGCGGTATGTCTATTGTCTTGTTTTTTCGAGCAAATATTTATATTTTTCTTATAATTATCTTCAAAATTACCTACTGCCAAAAAGTTTTAATGACGTAACAACTAAAAGTGTAAATAAGGAATCTCGAAAGGTAAACAAATAAAAAACAGGTTAATTAAATTGGTTCGTGATGCTTACATAATATTGTAAGATTGACCTTCCTTTTCTTACTTCGTAATAAATAGAAGATTATGTTTTTCAATTAAATGAACAATGGGAAAGATTTACTTGTTTATGAACGACACAATAACAGACATCAGACGGAATACATAAATATATGGGACTTTATATTATATGCCTGAAGGTCAAACGACAATTGTTGTTTTAATTTCATCATAATCCGATCAGTCGTTTTTACGTGATTAACCAAACACGCTGCTCCTGCTTTGCCGAATGGAATTGAATTCGAATGGAATTCGGGAATGGTTTTAGGTTTATTTATCCCATTTCACCCCCATAAGGGTTGAAATTCCATTAATACCAATATACGTATACGTTGCGTTAGTTTCCAACCATAACCCTAAATAAAAAGTTTGTGGTTTTTAATTCGAAAAAAAAAGGATTTTCTATAGACAACTTAATGATCAAAAACGCTGAGACACATAATATATTAATTTTTAATTGTCAGGTAATTCGAAACCGAGGGACTACAAACTTTCTTCCCCTATTTCAACCCCTTCAAGCCTTTTTTCGCGATAAAAGGTAGCCTTTATGTCCTTTCCCAAGCTCTACTCTATTTCTGTACCAAATTTCATCAAAATCCGTTCACTAGTTTAGGCGTGAAAACGTAACAGACAAACAGAAGAAGTTACTTTCACATTAATTTTAATATTATTATTAGTAGGGATATAGCCCACTTTTAATCAACGATTTCGTATTTAGTCAAAGCACCTCGTACACAAGTACAATCTAATACGCGTACTTTATACAATAATTTCAAAAAAGGATGTAAATACCGATTCACCAAAGCGCTATAGAAACTCAGAATTCAGTCGCTGCACTAATTAGATCCTTGGGCCAAGTTTCTGAACTTCGGAGTCGCATGTCTGGAATCTGAAATTGTTATCTGGTAACGAACCAACTGATCTTGTGACAAAGGCCAAAGCTAACATTGAGCGAAAATCTAAAGGATTTAGGAAAACGACCTGTTAAATTAAGTTACGAGGTAAAACAGAGATTTTCGCTGCTATTTTATAGTCAACGGTGTTTTTATTCTGTAGTCTTTATGCTTCGGTCTTTGCTTACTATTTTGTAAAAATAATTAATTCAATTCAATTCAAATAATTTATTTCAGAACTAGGTTCCATAGAGTTAGTTAATTAATGATATATTTTTTTAATTAAATAAAACTTAGATATTTTAGCATACTTAATTAAGTAATACGACACACTTGGTCCAGTGTGGGTGGTTGATTTCTGTATAATCAAAGAAAGTAGAGGTTATTCGTGTTATAATTATCTATCAGCATCTATCATACATTGTTAAATATTACTTATAGTAAACAATAAAATTTTCATTATTTTATT
Source organism: Catoptria pinella (assembly GCA_963556745.1). NCBI lineage: Eukaryota > Metazoa > Arthropoda > Insecta > Lepidoptera > Crambidae > Catoptria > Catoptria pinella. The sequence goes on along the minus strand of OY750774.1, from coordinate 7,089,252 downwards.
TATTTATCAGCTTTGGCGTTGTTTTGATAATGTCTCATTTGTACCTAACTTGAGACTATCTTATACAAATTAAATGCTGATCTTTAAAAATTGTCTTCTGTAATCAGCGTCTGAGAATTTGATTTTCCTCTCCGCTCGCTTTTCTCCAACACGCCGCAAAAATTACCAGCATACAAGCTACATAGTCATACGTCAACGCACATACATTTTGAGACCGGGAAATGCCGCATTAGCGGGTAAACGGTTACAGCAGTAGCTGTCTACTGTCAAGTCAGCAGCTTGCAACCTGTAACCTCGGCATTAGGGAATTTTTAAAAATGTCCATATATTTTTTTAACTAAAGTAGAACAAATGTGTTACCTCTTTCGACTCACCCGTAGATTCTAAGACGAGACAATTAACCCGGCGTCGTCCAGGTGGAAAATTGTCTCACCTAGATCCCCGTTGGGTCCAAATCACCCGCACTTAGATCATGGTTTATTTTGGAAACTGGCTCAAAATTTTAATAACTTTATTAGTTATTTGAAAGATATAATATTCTAAATTGATTTGAAAATTAAAATAACAAAAATACAGAAGTAATATCTTTTACTGTCTGTTTTTCCAAACCACTCCACAGATATAAGAAATATAACAGAATATTCTTGTTAGACAATAAATTTTTAAAAAAAGTTTAGTATTTTACTCATCAATTTTTTAAAAATATATATATCTCTGTCTTTACTTTTTTCAACTTTGAACGCATTTATTTCACGATACTGTCGTACGACGATTGCAAAACAGTGCAAATCAAACGAAACGAAGTCTTATCTCCAGCTACTAAGAAAATCAACATCTGTGCAAAAATTATACCCTTGATTAAAAACGTCCGGGTCATTACGACCCAACGTGGATTGCGCCGGGTTAACAAGATGCCACCAAAAGAAATTCTTGTGAAGTAATAATGATTACATCGGTTACAAAATGACATTCGGAGACAGCCGGAAACTTATTTTGCCTACACTATTGTCATAACGAGTCCCATGTTTACAAGCCGACTGATGTACCAAAGCAGTTAAACGAACAAATAAACAGGGTAGTTCTTAAGCTGACAGTGAGGGAGCATTTAATAGATGAATCGTCGAGAAAGAGGGAAAAACTTGACCCGATAATTTATTTCGTATTTCGGACGCTGCCTTCTCAAGGAATTGTTCGACGGCACCCGTCGACGTGTCTAATGCGACTGTCGATACGGATCTGAGTTTCGTCGCAGGCTTTTAGAATAAGTGGTTGTGTTCGATTGAGGAATACATTCCTTTGTTGTTTCCGATTCGTCAGTTTGTCGATCTTTGTTTTGAATTGTGTCATTTATAAATAAAATTTTACAGTGTCGTAGATGACATGCTAGTTTGAATGCACAATTCAAAAAATTTAAAGATTTTTGAAAGATGATAATTTTAAGAAAATTTTAATGATTATTTAGCCAATCACAACACAGATTTGTAAGTGTTTTATACAGCTTTATACCTACAAACTATTCAACTTTTGCTACCGTGTTTTGGTAGGTACTTTTATAAAAAGGAATTTTATATATTTTTTGCTACGCCATTATTACTTTTGATGATTTCGCTTTAAAAATCTGGTTTTTGTTATAAGCTTTTGAAAAAAATAGCCTTAGATTTGTGTCATGACATTACTTAAAAGGAAGAAAATTTAATGTTTTTGTATAATTTTATGAGAAAACTCGCTCCTCAGCCGGCGTCAACAATCTCCAAGTTTATAAGATAAGCCAAGGTAAACAAGGCTGTTTTATTTCTCGCGGTTACGGAATACGTTTCAAAGACAAAGGAGATACCATAAGAAGAGGGGAAATTGTGTAACATTTTTGAGTTAAATTACATGAAACTGAATAAATTCAAGAAATTATAGTTTTTATTATGTACCCCTGTTATGATTATCCTGTAGTCTATAGCATTTCATTTCTTCTTCGAATGCTGTAAAAAAACTATATTTTAAACCTTTTCTAAAGAAATAATAGATTCTATGACCTATTTATTTATATAGTATAATATCCTTTTGATACTCTGGGAATAATCTTGCTGTTAGATTTAACTTTAAATATGCATCTGAGGAGCTCGGTGGCGCAGTGGTTTAGCGCCTGGCCCTGCGATTGCGGAGGTTAAGTAACTTTCGCAAGGGTCGGTCATGGGATGGGTGACCAAAAATGTATTATCTCGAGTTCCTCCGAGCATCGTAAAGCACGTTATGCCGTTGGTCCCGGCTGCATTTGCATTCGTTAACGCCCACCTATTCACATTGGGCCTGCGTGGTAGGTCATGGCCCATAAGGAAGGCCTATGCCAAGCAGTGGGGACAATAGAAATGGCTGATGTCGAGTCGTCGTTTTGCTTAGAGAAATATAAAGTTAACCTATTAGGATTCTAATGAAGTTTCTTATTATGTATGATATTCTTTATCTAATATTATTCTAGTCATATTACTCCATAAATACATAAATTTACTTCAGAGATGTTCTTTGTAACAAAGTGACATTTTCTATTTGATACAAAAACGCCTTTTGATAATATAAATTATGGAAGAATAAATTGCCCTATTAAATTAATTTGTACAAACGTTTAATAAATTCGTTTTCTAAGTATATTTCGTTAATGTCAAACAATATTACTTTCATTTAGCATTAAAAGCACAAAATTGAAACAGATTGATACAAATTATGAATCTTATTTTATTTTCTTCGTAATATCACAACGTTAGACAAAATTGATGAAAAGGAATTTTTATATGAAATTTCTACTAGAATTATAGGTACTATCACAAAAAATAAAGTCCATTTTTGTTTTTACAAAAGATTTTTAATCACTTTATCACACAAGAGACAGCATCAGCATCACATTTAAACAGGTGTCTAGTTTAAATGTGATGCTGATGCTGTCTCTTTCAAACAATATTGACAAAAAAGTGACAACATCACATTTAAACAGGTATCTAAGTTAAACAGTGTTTAAAAATCTTTTGTAATAACGCAGCATGCGTTTTAGACAGAAGCACTGCTTTTCTCTAATTTTAATATATGAAAATATTTTTTCAATATCTCACTTGACTCAAACAAAATTTTTCACTTTAAAGCTTAACAATTCACAAACGGATGCCTCAATCACAAACCCGCAGTATTTTTAAAATTGCTATCCAACGATACCCCGACACTTTGGGGTAGACAAGAAAAAAATTACATCCCCACTTCACGTGTAGGGGGTAACCTAAAATAAAATATTTTTCAAAATTTTACTTCACCACTTTGTCGGCGTGATTAATATTATTTTATATATCCATGCCAAATTACAGCTTTTTAGTACTAAGAGTCTATGAGGCAGGCTAGGGACGGACGGACGGACATGGCGAAACTTGTTGACTACGGAACCCTAAAAAACTACTGTTAATACAAAACTCGATCAGCTGTTCGGACATTTGTATGGAAAGACGTTTTTTTGTCTGTTTTCGGAAAAGTCGTAGAACAAATGTTGTTGTTTATGATGTTAGTAATAATCTACTCCTGCGAGGTTGATGGTGTTTTTTAACTGTACACTGTGGCTGGGAGCTGCTTTGGAACTGCTATACTACTGACAATAGCCCGGCTTGGCCTGAGGTTGCCTGTACGTAATGTATATGTGTGCGTGCACAGAAAACCTCAGTTTTTCTGAAAAGCTTTTCCGTTTTCTTTTGTGAAGGTTGTTTTAAACGTATTGAAAGTCATGAATTTCGCTATTGTTTCACAAAATAAAGGGTGACCTTGAAGAATAAAACTGGCAAACATCAAGGCTAACCCTTATTATTTTCTCATATTTCTTTAAGAAAAGTTTTTCTATTGTCTACTTCTTTTCACAAATCGCAAGAATAACTTAATGACTTTTGTTACTCTAGCTAGAGTTTATGTAACAAAATATAATCTTTCATACTCCCTTCAAAAAATATTGCCCGTAGGTTCTTACATTATAAATTATAATGCACAGATGTAAAGGTGTACCTGAGGTATTTATTAGAGACTATTAAATATAACTCGATGTAGTTAAAGACAGCCAAAGTGCTAAAGAGTTAAAATACCGTCAAGAGCGAGTCGGACTCGCGCACGAAAAGGTCAAATTCATGAAATGTAGATTTTCACAGGAACTGTAATTAGTAGATAAGTAATACTCCTAGTCTGTTTATATTATTCGACGAATTCAATTGACGTACTCCAACAATTTTGTTAAACCATTCGATTGATTTTAGGAAAAACGTCAAAAGGTCAGCTTTGATACTGATCAAAGCTTAGACATTGGTTAATGAAAATGTTGATTTTCCTCGAATAATTTGACTTCCTAATACTATTTTAGAAGAATTCAGCTAAATTCCATTAGATTTGCCTTTTACTGTATGAAGCGCTTACTATGAAAGGTTTTGAACGCTTAAAATATGTATGCGGTATTACAATTATTTTTCATAGAGAGCTATCACATATAGGCGTTTTAGTCGCGCGACAGTAGCGCTGCAATAATAACAGCAATGTAATTGCGTGTAGAATCGCGGCGAATTGGCCCTTTCTGGACAAGGTCTAACAGTGGCCGGTAGTCGCGGCGTCTGTCATAAGTATGGATATGACTGTGCTCTTAGAGCGCTTTCACATAGGCGTTTTAGTCGAGCGTCTGTCATATCCATACATATTACAGACGCTGCGACTACGCCGCTTTTACGCCGCGTTTACGCCGCGTTAACGCCGCGTTTACACCGCGTTTACGCCGCTGTAATGTGAAGGGACCGTGGTGCAGCGCTGCTGTCACACGACTAAAACGCCTATTTGTGAAAGCGCTCTTAATGAAATCTGAGATCAAAAGACGTATCTACATTAAACCATCGAGAAATCAAACCCAGGTCCTCTAAAATTAATAGACTTAGCTTTTCATTCCATCGATTCACAGGGTTCGTCAACAACACCAATAAAATCAACAACAGAGCTCCAATAACTCCAGCTTACAGAATATCCCCCCATTATTTACGTAACATTCGATAAATATAAGTCGACAAATAAATAAACAAATCAAACTCCATAAACAGATTTGTTCATATAAACTCGTTACATATAAATCGTCATCGGAAAGTTTGACGGCCTCTAATCCGGGTGTTACGGAGTTATTTATTTATGAAAGTTTTGGTTACGAGCCTACTCCGCATCGCGGGGCAGGAAAAGACAATTTATAAGCTAAGCTGGAGACTTGTGTTTGGGGTTGTAGTCGCTTGCTTGACCTACCATTAATTGATCTTTCCTATAAAGTAAAAGACCTGCGATTGCGCTTGTTAAGCAAATTTCGAAAGCGTCAGTCATGGGATGGGTGACCAAAAATTTAGAAATATCGAGTTCCTCCGTGCTTCGGAAGGCACATAAAACCGCTGATCCTGGCTGCATTTTTGCATTCATTAACACCCACCAATCTGCGATTAAATGTTTGGAAAAGTTAAAAACGACAACAAGCGGATAAAGCGCGAAGTTGTGGGAAGGGCTATTTACTTTGTAAGTTAATCCCATGGATTCGCTAATAGTCCCATTGTCGAACTAAAAGAAGTAAGAATAAGTCTATCATATGACTTATAATATGAGTATATGAGAATATGAGACTCATAATATGATTTGACGCGCAAAAGTTTGCAACAGACTATTCTGAAAACTACCAAATCTGTCACATTTTTAACACTACATAACCGTATAATTACAGCCTTACCAAAAAAGATTTTAAATCACTGTTTAATTTAGACACTGTTTAAATGTGATGCCGTCTCTTTCAAGCAATATTATCAAAAAAGTGACAGCATCACATTTAAAGTGATGATTAACTTTAAATGTGATGCTGTCACTTAACTTTGGCACAGTGTCTAAGTTAAACACTTGTTGAAAAGTGTTTTAATTTTTTTTGTGGTAAGGTTTGAGTCTATACTATTGGCCTCACCTAACCGTAACAAAATGTATTGAATGGCTCTACCATTATTAAAGTGTCGAAAAAGCGTATACGTGTTTGGTTTTCAATCACACTAACATTTCAGGGTAAATTCACGTATTACCGACCTTTGTATTCAGTCATTATGAGCCCACATAATAATACACTCAGCCTTATTCAACACAATCCATTGAAAATCGATTTCACTTTGTAAAGAAATAAATCAACAGGAGGCCGATGAAAAATAAATATTACCTACCTACTATTTAAAAACTGGTCAGTACTGTCGACAACGCATAAAGTGTAACTGTTACGAGTATTTGTGCGGAAATGAATTAACGATTTTTAGTATTTATCTTGAATTATCTTGAATTATCTTACCTTTGTGGATTAAAGTATTAGTATTTTTTTTTATTAAGAGGAGGTCCTATTTAGGCTGGAAATATACCGCAACGTAGTATAATACCTCATAAAATAAATAATAATAATAATAAATGGACAATCTCGCCCCAAACTAAGCAAAGCTTGTGATATGGGTGCTAGACAACTGATTACTTATATACTTTTTAAATAATACGTATTATACATAGTAACACCCAGTCCCGTCACAGAAGTTAAAATTCATCATTTCAATTTCTGCCCGGCCGGGAATCGAACCCATGACCTCTTGCGTGGTAGACCGGCACGTTGACCACTGTACCACTCAGGTCGTCAAATATACTCCAGGTTGAGAGGTGTCATATGTAAGATCTGGTTAAATATACCTAAATACCCTAATGTATACCCAAATACCAGACAATGTATAAAAATTAATTTTATTCAGATTGATCCCGTTGCTTTAGAGTTGATTGGAACACCGTGAAAACCGGCGAACAATCCACACGGCCATGGAGGTTGTCGAAATAAAAAAGTCTGATACGGTTTCCTTAGCGCGTAATTCATCAAAGTTTACTGTAGACTCGAGCGTTCAATGATAAATGAAGGAAGGAAATCGATCGGAAACACAAATGTAAGGTGTGTTACACGTTAAATTACAAGGTAACATCAAACAAATTATCGGGTTAGATTGTCTTGGCGTAGGTATTTATTGTTATTTGGAATTGGTTTGGTAATAAATCGACCGATGTCAATGTGTGCTTTAATGTCCATTAAAGACTGTTAAATGAATATTTAAGTACTAATAGCAAATACTTATGGTATTACACAATCTTTCATAAGCGTTTAAAGATTGCGCTAAAATGGCAAGACAAGCGGAGTAATGCGCCAATCGGCCGTCACAGTTTTTAATTATTCATATGATCAGAACTTCAACATTTATGAACTTTATTTAAAAATTAGAAAACAATCTTTTTTGCTTTTGTCCGTGACCACGGCCTCTGGATAGGTGTCGAAACATCGGGAATTCAAAAAACCAATAAATCGCAATAAATCCAATAAAAAAGCAATAAATCCAAACTAAATAATTCTAAAATAACACCTGAATTAATATACGCGCCGTGATCCGTAAAAAGTATTTTATTTGTATCTTTAATAATGTTATTTAAAAACCAGTGGCTGACCGCGACGTCGTCTTCGTGAACACTTATTTTTTTACCCCTCGGGAACAGTAGCTTTTTTCTTGATGTAAAGTTCCCTATGTCCTTTTCTGTACCTCTGACAACGGTATGTAAAATTTCATCATAATCAGTTCAATAATAAAGACGTGAAAGCGTAACAAACATATAAACATACTTTCGCGTTTATAATATTGCTTGGTCTAACAGCAGCTCCTGGTGATGCTCCGTGTAAGGGAGAAACAACGTGGAGTAGGTGATATAGGGGCAGGGTGTGCTGCTGTCAGTGTCTGCAGGTATTTGCATGAGCATTTATTTGTAAGCACAGATTTCTTGCAAATGTTACCAATTCCTTTTGTGTGGAAGTTATTGCTAAATATTGTTTACACATCCATTATAATGTACCTACTTCCGCAAAGTAACACTTGATTCTACTAAATACATTAGTAAGGATTAGTTAAGATAATAATTGAGGAGCTCGATGGCGCAGTGGTTTAGCGCCTGGCCCATTGCGGAGGTTATCTTGAGCTCCTCCGTGCTTCAGAAGGCACGTTAAGCTGTTGGTCCCGGCAGCATATGCAGTCGTTAACACCCACCAATCCGCATTGGGCCCGCGTGGCGGGTTGTGGCCTCTCCTCCATATCCGCCAATAAGGAAGGCCTGTGCCCCAGCAGTGACAGCACAAGACAATAATATACACACACAGAAAATAATATACGCTGGCTCATTGGAACTAGGAAGATTGCCTTGAGCTATAAATAAATAGAAGCTTTGTACATGAAATTTTTAGTTATTGATCAGCTCACTAGCTTGCTACACTAGCAAATTGTGTAGCTTATAGTCAATAAGCTACACAACTTGCTAATATCTTGTGTTTACTATCAGCTGTTTGGCTTAGCTTCAATAAATTACCTAAATTGGGTTTGATTTGTCTTAGAACTCAAACACACAGTCATGTCCGGTCATGCGATCCGATCTCAGATCGCTGCGATCTATGCGATTTATAGGATCGGAACGCAACGTGGAAGTGATAAAAGAACTCTTGTTTTATGCAGTCTTCAATCAAACACTGACTTCAGTTTAAATTAATGATGAAGTAATAACATTAAAAATCAATGCTGAGCGTGTGGGTGTGTGGTGTGTTTGTGTGTGGGTGGTGTGTATGTGCTCTTAGCCGATTTCGGCTACTGCGAGTCGGCGACCGCAAATGATTCCGCTGTTCTAGGTAGAACCAAGTACTAAGTAGAGGGTAAACACCCCCTATAATATAAATAGATTTAAAATTTAGATAACATTGCCATTATACGCCCGGGCCGGTGACAGAAGAGTCAACAGAATGCCTATTTTAAACTTTAACTTTGTTTCCGTAGGTTGCACAATGAACCAAAGGCTTAATTGTTCTATTCTGTAGGTTAATTTTACTTTTATTTTTAACGGTAGGTAGGTTTTTTTGCTGCTTTAAATAAAAAGACTTAAAGATGTTATTGTAAGACACACGCAGGGCATTATAGGTATAAAAATGTTGACAGTAGAATTTAAATAAAGTTAATTTCACCTTTACTGTACACCGTGCCAACCTCTGCCTCACCATGTTTCCACAAACCGACAACGTTTTGCGTTCCCTATCTATATCACAATTGTCATCCAGGGTTTCAGTCACAATGTGACCAAGGTATTTAAACTGACTAACACGGCCCAAACGAACCCCGTTCAAAAGTAGCGGGGGCACATTTTCAAATCTGTTAATGTTCACTCACTCTTTTTCTCGTTGTACCTTAGGCCGTGCTACGTGTACACAACTCGCTCACTCTCGCAGGAGCTTTCTGAACTTTTAAGAACTTCAGAATTAAACGGAGTAAGTATGGAAAAAAAATATTAAACTATATCAGTGTACGGTATTATGACGACTGATGGGTGAATATTATGTATGTATATTATTATTATTATTTAATATAAGCCTCTTAGGTACTATAATAACATTAGGAATATTACAACTCAAACACTAGGCGGGTCTAAATCGTGTTTCATGAAATTGTAAATATAACGTAGCCCTCTCAGGGGTCCGAAACATTTCTGGTTACTGTAATGAATGAAATTAAACTATATTAGTTTGCAGTATATATATTATGACTGATAATTATAACTATATTTATTGTTTAAAATTTTACAAGCTTAGGGATTATAAAACAACGAATTTTCACGAAATAGAAAATGTTGCATAGCCCTTTTCACGGATACTAAATATTTATTGTAGCTACAACAGTAATGTATAAATTAGTGCGACAACCAAGCACCGTTATCGGGTGAACAGAACAAGAGACATATTAATTAGGAACATGTTCAGCCAACAACGCGGTTGGATTACACCTTCGCCTTTGTAGCTGGTGTGAATAATGGGAGTGTACGTTACAATTGCTACCGTATGTCGTAATGATAAGACTTAAATTACATAATAATGGAAATGACAACAGTTACAAGTATTGTTCAGTGAATTATAATGCCTTCAAAAAGTGGTTATTAGGTTTTTTAATAGGCATATTTTGAATAAATAAATATCAATACAAAGAACATCTTGATTACTCAGGAACAAAGGCTCTAAATTATATTTCTTTTTCCATCTAGCAGTCTATCTCTGGCAAAAAAAAACTGCAATAAATAGAAAGTCTTTTAATACATAACATAATTATAACAACATGCTCAAATCAAAGACGAATTTCAAAATCAAAATTTATCTCCGGAAATTAATTAAAAAACATAACAACATATAAAAGTTGATAGGATTAATAAAGATTATTATAATTTACTGTGCTATATTCACTTTATTACATCAATAAACTGAAAACAAACGATAAAACGGACTGGATAAAGTTAGAAAGTGACCCCAGATGTACTAACGACTGTAATTAATCGGAAACAAGTTGGAATTATATTGAATTGGTGAATTATCCTGAGGGCTGCGTGTTATACCAAATTTTATTACACGAATGGAACTTTATATTCACTTTTCCGATATTATGACCAAAGTTTGTAATGGGGAATAATCTGAAAATGTTGGTGGCTCTCGGCAACTTCATTCGAGAATGTATGGTGCGCACAGAGTACTTATAATACATATCGTATTGTACCACAAGTGGTCTGATGTAAGTCACACTTCGTGCACATTGTCAGATTAATTGCATGGGGATTACCATGCAATGTAGTCAATAGTCAAAATTTCTTTATTCAAATAAACTTAATAATTAAGCACTTTTGAATCGTCTATTGAACAAATAAACTAAACTGAACAAATTTTACAATGGGACCAACTCTGAAATCGCGAAAAAAAAACAGCTGTTTCATACAAAAACTAAAATCGAAAATATCAAAATGTATAAAACAGCTGATTTTTTTTCGCGATTTCAGAGTTGGTTCCATAGTAAAAGTTGTTCAGTTTGATGGTCTCTATATACCATATACGGCATTAGGGGTACTTTTGTAACACGTTGTATATAAAATCGAAAATATCAAAATGTATGGAACAGCTGATTTTTTTTTCGCGATTTCAGTTTGGTCCCATAGTAAAAGTTGATCAGTTTGATGGTCCCTATATACCATATTCGGCATTAGGGGTATTTTTGTAACACTTTGTATATACGGGTATATTGAAACAAGTGTTTTTGAAATATTAATGTTTCTGAAATTGAATTTTGGACATTAAAAAAAATATTATTTGAGTTGCAATGAATGACAGTAAACTATGAGATGCACTTTTAAACTAAATGAACACTAGGTATACATATTAAGAAAGTAGTAAATTAAGTAACTTTTACAAGGTAGGTAATGGGACTGAAAATCTATGAAAAAATGTTTTGAAATATATACAAATCCTATTAAAATCCTAAATTCTACATCACAATAGGTCACATTTACTTTTAGATTTACAAACAACAATTTGAAATAAATGGGAACTCATTAAATAGCTAACTACTGCATAGTAATTATAACAATGACGTAATTACAGAAAAACACTATAGAAGTTCAACACTTCGACATTTCCATATTACAAAATTACGCGATTTTCTCGGAACATTTTAGCATAATAGCTGATTTCTTAGTAATGCATACGTAAACACTGTAAATCATATAGCGAACGTCAGAAGTTCGAAACTGCACGCAAAATAAAATGCCAAGTCAGTTTTGAAATTTGTAGTCGCTTTAATCTCCCTAAGAGTGTTCTACCAATGAAACTAATCTTTGTTTTGCCAAAGGAACATTATGTTGAAAAAATATACTTTCCCATAATTAGGGTTCCATACCAAAATGGTAAAAAGGAACCCTTATGGCGTGACTCAGTCTGTCTGTCTGTCACAGCTGGATATCTCGAGAACTTCTAATGCTATCAACTTGAAATTTGGAATTAGTTTTGGATGATGTTTGCGCAACTATTTTGCAAATAAGAGAGAAATAAAAATACTAATATTTTTTAGTTTGTTTTTTAATTTTGATGAAAAATGTAAAAAAAATACCGTCCCCCCCCCCCCCCCCCTCCTTATCTCGAAGTTTGCATAGAGAAAAATCTGAATTTATTTTATGTCATAGAAGTTTATGTAAAGATTAAATAGTAAACTTTTTCAGAATGATGATGGAAAGGACGAAACCCTCGGTGCGTGAATCCGACTCGCTCTTGACCGTTTTTCAGGTCAGTGTCCCATACTAATAACAATGTTCTAGCTGTCTTGTTAGTATGGACCAAATTTTATTTTTCGTTTTTTGACTCTTGTTTTTTTGGCAAATACTTTTAGTTTCATTGGTCTCGTCTCTGGTTTTAAATAATTGCTTATACAGATTGTATTCTGAAACTTCAATACATTAATTTTTATTTTTTTATAGTATAATATAAATACTTATTTATTTATCTTAATATAAAAATTCCATTGTGAAATGCAAAAAAAATATCGAAGATTTATTAATTAACTTTCAAGACGGTAAACATTTATTTTTTAATATGTACCTACATCAATTTAATTGTAGGTATATTTTTCTCTCACGTATTTAGTCACCTTTGTATGGAACAGCTGATATTTCAACTAAGAAGTACCTCACATTATTCGAGATTTAACGCATAAATTAGTATATTTTTTATTCAATTTTTCACGCTTTTTGTAACAAAATATTAAACAAGCATGAAAATCTACGAATCATTTCAAAATCCTATTGAAACCACTTCTACAATGTTACTTATTAATTTCCGGAGTAAAGCGACGCTTAAACGATTTCCCAAAGGCGAATTCCTTTGAATAATATATTATTTTCTATCTCGTAAACAAGAAGAAAGTTTTAAACTTTTACATTTCTTCACTATTGTACTCCATTCGTTTTAACGAGAGATTTAATGTAAGCAATGTTTGTATCTATTTATCTTAGAAATATAAATACATAAAAGACGTGTTTTAACTAAATAAATAGAAATCAATTTTAGATGATTTCGACGTTTATTTGACGTAAATAAATTGTTTGTTTGGACGTTATGATTGTGATAATTAATACTAATACTATACCAAAAGGCGACCCTGACGGTATATAGGGAATCATCCCTTCGGCCGCCTACGAAACCAATGCTACCTAACCAGTTCCGTGTGAAGAATTATTTTTCTTGCTACGAAACTAGTTCCGCACTAGTAACGGCATAACGTACATTGAAAGTTACTGTTTTGAATTAATATTTAGTTCCCTTCGACGGTAAATATTGGTTCATGAATAAAAGAGTATTTCTGTTACCGTTGATTTTATTATCTTTTCTGAAGGAATCGCTTAGCATTGGTTTCGTAGGAAACTAATTTCGTAGGAAGAAAAAGTCTACTTTGTATGTAACTAGTTTCATAGCAAGAAAAATAATTCTTGACACGTAACTAGTTACGTAGCGTTGATTTCGTAGGCAGTCGAACTTTAGGTGTTCTAGTGTAAAGTCTTTGGCACACCAGAAATCTATTCCTCTAATATGATGCTGTTGGTTTACCCTATAGCTATACAGGGTGTTTCATAATAACCAGTACAATTTTGTTTTTTATTTTTTACTGCAAAGTGACTACCGCAGACGCAAATAGACTATTGTTTTCGATAATTAAATCCATTAATGGGCAAAATCAAATACAATTGAGGTCTAGGATTGCCACTATGCAGATGCAGCAAAAAAATTTTTTTTTTTCATAATGTGATGGTTTTTTGGTTTCATAATAGTTTGACGGGGTTGTTTGCATGGTCTACTATATTCGGCTTTAGGGGATTTTGTAACACGTTGTATAAATAAATATAGAAATTAGTTATTTGAATCATTCGATTCCAATGCAGTAGTGATGACGTATATTATTCAATTAAATCGAAATGTGATAATGAATTAGTTGAATGAAAAATATTATGATGATGAAATGAAATATGATAAACAGCATGTAGTTACTTAAAACTCCAGCGTTTTGTTTAATAATGACCCTACCCCAAACATTTGGAGCTCTGAAGGTTTATTTACAAGAGAAAAATAGCAATACACATTTTTACATTGGGAAGTCTACTGTTAAATATTTCAGCAAATCTACCTGAATTAAACTTATAAATTTCGTTTTATTTAGTGAAAAAATATAATTGTCAGAATTCTTGTTTACAATAATTTAAACTTTAGTAAAACCTCATAAAGTGAAACTCAATAGTTCCTGATCCAATACGTAAACAACACGACATTAAACATTAATGATATTAATATAGCACTTAGATGTAATCACATTTTAATGTTGAGCTTTTACACTTTGGAAGGCAAAATGATTGATCATTACACTGCCGACTTCTGTCATTAGCCTACTTCTTACGGTCGCTACCGAGGCCCGGCCTAATCGTATAAAAACCATGCCAAGAAGTAAACTAAAGTTATAACTTAAAGTAGGTAAGTATGAAAACCTTTTAACGTTTTAGAAGTTCCACTCATTTAGGTCAGTGAATATGTATTAACGTCAGCGAAAAAACTTAACATGATGTTCTAATAATACCTAGTTTGGAGTAGTAACGTAGTGTTTTGTTTCGCAATCGAGAAAAAAGGCTGACACCCCTGGCTATTTGTGAGGTTCTTATAAATTAAAAATTTATAAGACATGTGGAAATATGACTTAGAATTTTACCTGCCCATGGTTCTCGAAACCATGCCGGTGAGCGAGCTCGTCTGCGAGCTCTGGCCCTCCAGGGATATGCACAGCGAACTGATGGTGATAGAATGGTACACAGAAGTCCAACACTGTCAGAAAAAAGACGCCCAGCGCGAACATTCCGCCCTTCGCGCATTGCACGATCCCTACCTACCAAAACTCTTCATCAGTTACTACCCTACCCAAAAGGGGTAGCGATGTTCTTTTATTCAATGTTTTGAATCGGAACTCACTCGCGTTAATTCGAAGTTAATTGCGATCGTGTTTTTCAACGATGCTGACGTCGAGTTCCCGTGACGTCTACTCTAGGACTGATTCTCCAAGACTGCCAGTCCAACCACCAGTTCTGCAAGACGCATGCGCCAAAATTGGCGCCCTTTCTTCTACTCTAACGTATTGTGTGCATGGCATCAATTGACTCGTATTCTTAATTGGATCGAGGATCGAATAATGTTCCGGTGCCCATTGTTGTTTTTATAATGCTATTTTTATTGAGAGCCTCTCCGAATGCATTATCATAAAACCTTTTCAATGTTTTCACTGAAACGTAATGGGCATGTTGCGTCGCTGTCATCTGGGATTTCAATTCCAATTTTCAAGATAAGTTCGTCATTTCCATTGTGTCTCCAAATGGATTTAAAATTAGTTACTTACCTATCTAGTTAATTACCTACTTATGAAATGTTGGTTTGCTCATATTTTATTGATATCATTCTAAATGTATGGGAGATGCCCAAATGAATCCTTATGATAAAAAATAAATTAATTCACCTCGCGGGCCCAATGCGAATTGATGGGTATTGACTAACGACTGCAAATGCAGCCGAGACCAACGGCTTAACGAGCCTTCCAAAGAACGGAGGAGCTCGAGGTAGTAAATTTTTGGTCACCCATCCCATGACCGACTCTTGCGAAAGTTGCTAAACCTCCGCAATTCCTGGGCCAGGCGCTTAACCACTGCGCCATTGAGGTCCTCATTCAAGTCAAACTCGTCGCATAATATAGTAAACAAGAGCCAATTCGTCGCACAACTTGACTACAATAAAATTGTCAACATGCAAATATTTCACTTTTATTATTTAATGGATGAAACTAATAAATAATACCAAATATAAAAAAAACTCACATCCGAGGTTTACGCGCGTACTAAAAATAAAACACTTAACGGGTATATAATAATAGTGCGGTTTCATTAAATTATTTTTTATGTTTAGTTTTTACATTTATTTAATGGAACCGCGCTAGTATCCGTTAACACTGTTTTACTTCAATGAACAACTTTTATGAAAGTTCAGTTCGGTACCAGCATTTTGACGTTACATTCTATAAAAGATTAATGCTAAACTATATTGTTATGGAAGTGATTTTCGCTTACATAGGTCCCATATGCGGCCATCTGTTCCATGCCGTTAGTTTTGACTGGCACTGATTAAATCCTATAATGAGGCTATCCTCGCGTTAGAGCGCTGACTTTTCATGAAAAAAGGTTACCAACGACAAGAAAAGACATGCTGTCTAGTGTTTGTTCTATGTTACATTATAAGAATATATACCAATTATCATATGCTTAAGAGCACGAACCGCCAAGCAAAGCAAGAGCGCTATGAATATTCAAGCTCAGCTTGCGACCACGGACGAAAGAAAACAATGAATAAACTTGTACTTTTCTAGTTTGCTGTTATTGGGTACTGAATATTATATACTAAACTTGAACCTGGTTTATTAAAAACTGTTTTTAACATCCTTACATCCTTACTAATAATATATTTTTTGTTTACAACGGGATAGTGCTTGGCCTTCACCTCACCAGATGTTAAGTGACGATAAGGCCGAAAGTGTAAGCGCACTACACCCGGAATCGTCCACGCTGAGGAACTCGCTATGTTAACAATTTTTAAATTGTTGTTATGGCGTCAGACTTAGGTAAGATGGTGGTAGGTAGCCAGGCCAGGGCCGGATTTAGAGGTGTGGAGGCTCCGGGACAACAGGGGAGTGGAGGCCCCTAATTATTTTTCGAAAAGGTTATATAATATTTTTCTTGCAAAGTGTTTCAAATGACACACACCGCTAGTAATAAATAATATTAATATCAAAATTACTAGGTATGTTTTCAAATCGTAATATTAGGTAGGTACTCTTTCGTGGTGTAAGATTCTTTTTTTATAAATACTATTTATGTGGAGGCCTCTCTGTTGTGGAGGCCCCGGGCAGTTGCCCCGCTTGCCCTCCCTTAGATCCGGCCCTGAGCCAGGCGGTTTTTTACTTTTACCACTAAACATACCGAGTACAAATTGTACCCCCGTCTTGGGAATCGAACCCGGACCCCTTGCGTCTTACACGTGTGGGCGTACCACTAGACCACGGAGTCGGTTGAATGTAAGTTTGATTGTAAATTTGCAATGTAAGTTTAATTGTCGTCTTAAATACTCTACCGATCATCATGAAATTTTGCATACACGTTATCAGGGGTACAGATAAGGGCATAGGGTACTTTTTATCCAGAAAAAAGTAACTGCTTCCAATGGATATAAAAATAACTGTCCACGCAGCGACTTCGTTACAAGACGTCCGCTACCGCTACAATAATTGTTGATTAATGCATTAATGCTTATTGTTAATGTATTAGGTAATGAAAATTTCGGAAACGCAATAGTGTGATAATTGTGTAAACTGGATATTGGAATATTAGTTTATAAATAGTAAGTGCTTTCTTCCAAAGTTCCAAAACCACGTATTCTATCTCACAAATTTTAAAAATGAAACAAACATATCCCTTTAAACATACGAGTAATCTCATAACAAAAATTGCTATTTCAAATTCGCAGAAATTCCTTTCACAACTTCCACATAAGCGTTCAATTTCAAAAAGTTTCGTCGTTGAAAAAGCAAGTAAGTGTCTCGATGCCGCCCCTATGTTCACGTTGTGTAGTACTTACGAATTTGTTCTTGTTGCAACAAAACCACGAGTTGGCAACTCACATTATTATGTGAGTTGTATGTCGCAGTAACATATTCGGTCATTGACTATGATCTCGAAAAACTTTTTGAATTCAATTAAATCAGTTGACCTGTTGTCTGAATTTTACATCAGAGTATTAAATTTATATGGCACAATTATTTTATTTTCATTACTATTTGAATGCATATACTTAAACATCAATAAACTTGATTAAAACGTGATTTTATTATGTATAAAATAAAAATACCTATACACATCTATTTTCTTGGCAAAATTTAAATTTAATATAAATTACCTCAACATTTCAAGCTCATTTTGATCTTTCAAAAAGCTTTCTGTAGGCATAATATTTAATGCTAAAATCCGTATTAACAGAAGCTCAGAAATAACTGGTCATAAAATGTAAACGTGTAAATTACGAAATTACATTATATTTTGTAAACGTAGTATGGTACACGATTGTTAAGGTTTATTATAGTCAATAGTCAAAATTTCTTTATTCAAATAAACTTAATAATTAAACACTTTGGACTATATTTTCACTTTTGTCTATATTTTCCTACCGGACGGGATCCACACTTTTTTAACTGACAAGAAGAACAGGCACAAGAAACTTATCAGCATTAACAGAAATAAGTAACGATATTTACAAATTGAAATATATCGGTACCAAATACAGTACAACAAGATGATTAACAACAAAGTACTCGTGTTACATGTTACATCATTTCCACGCATTTCGGTCTTTTAGATAATCCTCTACTTTATAATATAACCTTTACCCATAAGCGTCTTTTTGACAAGGTTTTTGCCTTTCCCCAAAAATGAACCTCTAGTTTTTGCAAACCTAGATAAAATCTTGGATTGGCAAGTTTATCTTTATTTCTTGTATTAAACTAGTGATTATCGCTGTTCTTAGCAAATGAATGCAAATGTTTCGTTACGTATACTAAATTTTCATATAATATATGATGTATTGGCCTGCCAAAGTAATTATGTTTATTTCTTTAAACAATTCTCTCGAGAAATCTTTCGCCTCTGAAGATTGTTTAGATTAAAACCTCCTTACCAACCTTGTATCATAAACTAATATTATCGGATTCATTTTATTACGCCTGTAGCTACTCTCACATTGAGTGTCAAAGAAGAAAGCTTTTACTAACAAATGACTAAACGACCCAAAAAACAATATTATAGAGTACCAATAATATATTTTATTCGACGATTTTATGAAGTCATGAAAGTCGCTGTTGAAAGACTATTACAATATTTACAATACCGCGGAAGTTAAGTAATAAAATGCAGGTAAGTTATTCTTAGCCGTAGATACTGAAGTTCCTGTTTAAGCCCGCAGTGCACTTAAGTTGAAAAGTTTCCACTTTGAATCGAATAGTGGCTTAAAACTAAGGTTTTAAAAAGTAATGTTGCCAGTCGCGATATTCGTTTGAGGTTCAGCCCAGTTTTAACGTAAAATTGTTCAAATCCGAAGTTTCAATGAGTTTTGACTTTTAAACGGTTTCAGAGAAAAGCTGGGTGCATGTTTAAAAAGTTCTCAGTTCCTGCTGAAGATTAAAAAGTGAAAAATTCACATTAAATGCAACTACGACCCAAAAAGTTTTATTATTATAAAATATTTTCAATGCTGCCTTAAAAGCAAAGACCATTGTTCAATGGTGATCAGATCTTTATCATTTCACTTAATGAGACATTTATTTTTTTTGCAAACATTGTATAGTCTGATTTATTATCTTAATCCCATGATATCTTTACCAAAATCTCGTAAAATCTTTTCAATCCACTAATCCAACGTGATATCTATGAAGAAGCCAATAAAAATTCCATTGGAAATTTTGAAGCTATTTATCAGCAAGATCTAATTCCTATGAAAGCAAAAAGTGTACCTATTAATCTAAAATAAATGTTGCAACACGACATCCTTAAAAAGTGTACTAAAAATGACTTGAACAAATTCTTACACAATGTTCTAGGACAAATAGCCTCTCAAGTCCAGTAGAACTATGTTTAGAAAAGCTGAACAAGCAAACTGTTATAACTTGAATTGAATTTTCACTCGGGTCAATATGGTCCCTTGTTATTGTTTTAGTGCCAACTTGCCTTCAAAGAACTTTGTCAAATGTGAGTCATGTTATATGGAACACATTTTTGGACTTTAAAGGCCCTCGGTAACGATCAATTGCGATTGTCAATTTTTCCTTCAATGCCATTGTTAGAGCAATTGACAATCGCTTCAATTGCACATGTTAACGATCAATTAGCGTCAATTACATCAAAACTGACAATCGCAAATGATCGTTACCGGAGCACTTAATAAGATTATGGCTCATTTGTACAGTGTACAAAGGGGCTTATTTCGAAGAGCGCAAGAGATGTATCGCACTAACACATAGAGGTAGAAAGTTGAAATGAAATACCAATGTAGATATTGATATTTCATAAGGCCACATTTGGGAACTTGGTAGTGTATTACACGAAAAACAAGTAATGAAATACAATTTACGATTTTGAAAAAGGTATCAATATCAAAATATAATAAAGAAAAAAAGGATCATGGTTATTTTATGTGTCTGCTTTTCAAAGTAGGCTTTCTGACTCTAGTGCTTAGTAGAGAAATGTAACAAAATCCTTTGTAAATAGACGGCTAGTGAGCATTAGGCCTCTGACTTAGCTTAACGATGAACGTCGTTTGCGATGGGAGCTGAGCCTTGGTTTGGTAGATAGAAGATAGGAAAATCTCATAGTTGAAGTGATACAAAAATTTTACGAATTAGGTAGGTAGGCTAACGAGCGCAGTCGCATTATTTCATATCGGAGACGAATTCATTCGTAATGATATTTCGCGCCGCGTGCTAATTAGGGCGGTCGTATTATTTCATATGATAGCAGCAGGACGCGAACGCAGACGATTTCGCGCGGTTTGATGATAATTAGCATTCATTATTTTTAGCAACTATGATTAATTTAATGAATGCTAAATGACGATTAGCAATTAATTATGAATGCTAATGCTAATTGTTCCATTACTAGTAGGTAGGTACCTACTATCATCAGGAACTACAGTTATGTAAATCGTATTTTATGCTTATTGTTTTCACGCATATCTACAAATGATGTGCAGGCGTGACGTCGCACTTTCATCAAGATACCTCTGAGAAAAAATATGGAAAATGATTACACAGTTTCTGTCAGCTAAGTGTAGTGTGTAAGCAGTTACTATCAAAGAGCATCAAGCACAGGCAAAGTGGTAAATAAAAAATTGCAAATATCTCAGTAAGTATATCACTTACGAGATTTATTTTAGTTGTTACTTTTTGTTTGTTTTGACATTTGTCCATCGATTGACATCACTTTCATCAGAGGCGGCCAAAACTGGACTTTTTTCAAAATGGCGGACAGATAGGTATGCTAGTCTTCTTTTACTGTTTGACTGCGGGACCCGACTAACGAGACCAAGCTTTGTGATAGAACCTCAATTATGAGAGTTAATAAACACTTTAAAAACAGACACTATTATCCCCTTATAAAAACTTACTTTCTTATGACTTCACTCAAAACTTCACGACATACCCGTTTATTTATCTGTAGTCTTACGTTTACATTTTGTTGGAATCTCTTTTCTTATAAATTATATCATACTAAGATCACTCAAATTAACCATAAAAACTAAATGAATAATAATTATCCGGTACAAATTGAGGTTTGTGTCCGAGACAAAATGGTGAGCCATTTTGGCTTGAAATCCATATCCATATAATATACGCGGTATTTGAGGACGGAACCTTTGGCTCAAGAAGCAGGATCGCTACCACTGCGTCAAACGCGTCGCCAATATTAAATATCTGTATTGTCTGTCACCAGTCTGCCGCCAGTCTGCCGCTAGTCTACCGCCAGTCTACCGCCAGTCTACCACCAGTCTGCCGACAGTCAGTGGGTTAAACGATGAGTCTCCCGCCAGTCTAACCAGATTGATGAATGGACTGGCGGCAGACTGATTGTGTAATCTCCCTCATATAGTATGTTAAATATAACTTATCAGTATTATAACTATGTATTAAATACTAAATTCACTTCAAAATAGGTAGAGAATAGTTATTTAACAATTCAACTCGTTTCTACCAATATCATAACAGATGGGGCTTTATTGACGTGCACAGAATAGAAAATTAAGCTACATTACATAAGCATCAATTTCCATTTATTTCCAGACAGATTATTCCATGGATCGACTTACCTTGAACTATACTAAATAATATTCTAGAAAAAAATACTGTGACTAGGTAGCTCAGTTGGTAAGAGCATTGGACCGGACTTCCAATGGTCGCAGGTTCGATTCCCTCAGTTTTTTCTTAATATTGTATAAAAATAGCATTGTGCATGCTAAAATCTCAATTTTAAAAATACCTTCAACTAGTCTGACCTACAATCATTTGCAACCAAAACCTACGCTATTTACGTAATTTAACATCAATTCGTAATGGCAATTGGAAATGATGCCACAAATAGATGAATGCTTCGTGTAGGGGTGTCATTAATAGAGATTTCAATATTTTATTCTTCCATATACCATTTTGATCGTAGATGGTTACCGCATTTGAGGCACTTGAGCAAGGGGTCGATTGTGGAACATTGATTTTCTCGTGCACATCCGTTGGTACCGGCTGCATTTGCAATCGTTAACATTTAATAATCCACATCGATCTCGCGAGGTATGTGGTCCATCCTTCTCATTCGCCCATAAGGAAAACCTCCTGGGGTCTACTGGGATTTAAATTAACTGACGTCTCAGATTGCAGCTGTAAAGTGTACAACAAAACTGCTGCTAAATTACACTGCAGTTTAAAAAAGCCTGATGACTGACTTCTTCACATCAGCGGTTCCCATTTAAAAGAAATAGACTGCTTAAGATAAATAATATAAGAAAAAAATATTAGAAAAAATACTAGAAAATATCGACTCACCCGTAGCACCTCAGACGGGACTCGAACCCGCACCCTTGGGATTATGGCCCAATGCACTGACCAATTATGCTACCGAGTCGATTTTTTCTAATATTATTTATCTTAATAAAAAAATAGCATTGTGAATGCGAAAAATCTCAATTTAATAAGAAATAGACTGCTGTTCTCTAATTATCTTATTAGAATATTAAGTCACACCTTTGCAACATACCTACTTTATGTCCAATTAACGGCTGGTTGGTTCCCTAAATTCCTTATTCACGAGGCCTCACTCCTGTCATTACAGATTCTAAGACTGTCTCCCTCTCTTAGGACTGCTTGTTTGCTCTAGCTGACGAAACAAGATAGACAGGGTTGCCAAAAGTAAAAAACGAACCAACACAAGTATAACACTAAAAAAACTAAAATCAGGGTGATTCCGTAGAGTGCAATATGTCACTGTCAACCTTGGATTCATCAAGTGTGTCAGATGTTAGTAAATAGTCAAATTTGTTTTTATAATTTTAAAGGGTTTGACCGTGGTTCTACTAGTAATGGGTAGGTTAGGTTGTATACTGTCCATCAGATATGCGATTTACTTAGGCTTGACAGAGGAATACAAAACGCAACGACAGATCCGAAAACCCGAATAGAGTTCTTTGGTTGTATTTCAAATTCGACCTCTTTCGTAGTAGATGGCAACCCTGTATAATGAGCAAAATATTAATTGTCATGTGACGTCCCAAATGCATCTCGCACTTTACCCGCTGACAGTTAGATGATTAATTTAATATCCCGGTTAATACAGATAATAATATCAGACGGCGATACGTCACAATGTTGATTAGAACTCGCGGAAATTTCATTATTCCGCCGTAGTTAGTTAGGTGATAAGTTAATTTTGTAACGTTAGTTTGTTTGCGTCAGTTAGCTAACGTATTTAGCTTTCGGCCCGTCATTTAGCAGTTACTTATTAAATAACAGTCAACGCCGGCGGAATGCATGATATAGTTTTATTGACGACCTCCGTGGTAGAGTGGCTTTGTACACCGGTTTCCAAGGTGTCGCCATCTCTGAGGTCCCGGGTTTGATCCCCGGTTGGGTCAATTTAGAAAATGAACTTTTCTATATTGGCTCAGGTCTGGGTGTTTGTGATACCACCGTTGTCTTCGATTTCCATAACACAAGTGCTTTAGCTACTTACTTTGGAATCGGAGCAATGTATGTGAAGTTGTCAAAATTTATTATTATTATTTTTTATTATATCGTCACAAAGAGTGTATGCAATAACTAATAAGTAATGTAACATAATTTGTACTACTAATTATTATTATTTGGACACAGTTCATAAAAATTTAGCACGGTTAACTAAATGTTTGTCACAAAAAATATAATAAAACTTATCTGAAATTAAGTTTGATAAAAAATCATCTATTTCGTAACATTCAATTATATTTATTAATAAGCAAAAGTATTCTTATTCACTCTTTGTGCAAAACAAACCAACTAAGCTGAATTTTATAAGTGAAATTACAAATTTCAAACCCCGCAGCTATTCGTCAGGTCCGAAATTTCGATAATAAATAAAGAAACTCAAAAAGGAGCCCCCAACAATTAAATTAAATTGCACTAACAAAGCCGCATCCGTGATAAAATCGGCCAAATATAACTTTGAAGTAAGTAGATCTCTCTCCGATAATGAATCCTATTCAACCCAACAATATAATATCAGGGAATATATAAAGACCCCCATTCAAGACGTAGGGGCTTTCTAAGATTAAAATGAGCAGCTCTATAACAATTCATTATTCTGCCATTGAGATACCCCATTGTGGAGGGTCCATTATAGTCTCATTTACCTTAGATCAGAGTATGCCACAATAGAGGCCGTCACATTTCAATTAGACTCCGTTATTCGAAGGTAATCTTCGTGACTTGATGAACTTTTCCTTATATACATTGTCTGTAAATGGGCTTTCAGCGAGGCTTTCAAGATGATTTTTGAACTAGATTATGAATATGGATAAACATTTTAAGGACATTCATTAGTTCAAGCCCAATAACAATGGCATCACCACTTCAGTGACTTTTTTACAATCTTTGTTTATATCCTTGCGTTCCAATTTCGAATACATTTTCAGCATTTATTTGTAAAGGACATGAAAATAGGTTAGATGTGACATATCCAAATTTTTTTTCGTCAACATTAACCAGTCGTAGTTGGTCAAAACACCAAAATGGCCGCGACACACGGAAGGTATAGAGTAACTTTTCAACGTCTTTACTGTGAGTGTGGTCTTTCATTTTTATTTACAGATAAACATTCATAGGTACAATAATTCAATGACATACAGGCAACTTTGCAATACTTTTGTCCGTGAAAGATGTATATTTTTTTATTACAGGAATAAAAGTGAGTGCTTTTAAAATAACTAATACCACGACTGTGGAAAAACGTAAAGCACCATTATAAAAACGAGTAGGTACGTATCTCTCAAATAAATTGTCACTCAAAGAAAATATCGTTTATAAATATCATGAAAGGGCGAGCAGCATGTGTAATACAATAATGTGACAACGATCCGTAGCCCCATAAACGCGTCGGTGAATGGCTCTGAAACGGGCCGAAAGTGTTTCTGCGTCCTATTCACGCATTCCTTTTCGCTGTTAACCTCTAAACGCGGGCATAAAACTAGAGCGAATTCTCTCTGGTAACCGAATGACGGAATTTGTAGTAGACAGGGGGCTGTGTGCGAGGGCCTTACATGTCGAGTTAAAAACGGCTTCAGCTCAAACTCATTAGATATTTTCTCACCATCAAAAGCTGTTTTAATGTCCTCACTTACACAGGCCTTTATTGTGGGTGGATAAGGAGGACAAGCCACAACCCAGCAAGCGATCCCAATGTGGTTTGTTGGGAGTTAACGACAACATTTGCAGCCGGGATCAAACCATCGACTTCACGCGCCTTCTGGAGCACGGAGGGCTTCAAGAAAAAACTTTTGGTCACCCACACGATGATCGACCCTAGCGGCAGTTGCTTAGCCGTCGTTATTACAGACCGAATGAGCTAAGTGAATAAAATTCTATCAATATTAGGGCATCTTTTCCATTATAAAAGGTATACTAATCCAATCATAGCTAATTGTTAGTTGAGTAGAGTTCATGGCGCCCAACTAAAGTACGACAGCGGAGAAATTGCCTTTAGCAGAGTTACTTGCTCTAAATCCTGAATACCAAACTACTTACTGTTATCAAAACAAACTAACAAACCAAATGTCAAAAAAGTCAAAATATCTTATATTCAAATAAACTAAGTATTTCGCCTTTGAATCGACTATATTTTCCGTTTCAAACTTAAGTAGAAGTAACAACAATTTAAATTTTAATGAAACGGACGAATCATTGTGACCCCATCAATACACGACCTTCGAGTAGTTTCAGTTGAACTGTTGTATAAGTAATTTAGTAAGGTTTGATATAAACTCTAAAGATCAGTTCAAAGTTGGCGGATCAGATCTCTATAGGTCAGACAAACTTCTCAACATCAATAAAGGATCGTTCGTGATTGACGGGTCTGTGATTGACCCTTGTGATTGTAGCAATAAACTTAGAAACTCAATTCAAACAATTGAATGTCTTTTTTTAAATAAACACTTTAAATATTAATTAAACTCGGATGGAAGGATGGGCATAAACTCTGTAAAGCATGTTTTATCCATACATAGTGTCTGGCCCATCGATTTCGGAGGTTAAGCAAATTTCGCAAGGGTCGGTCATGGGATGGGTGACCAATAATTTATTATCTCGAACTCCTCCGTGCTTTGGAAGGCCCTTTAAACCGTTGGTCCCGGCTGCATTTGCAGTGTCGTCAGCACCCACCAATCCGCATTGGGCCCGCGTGGTGGGTCATGGCCCATCCTCCTTATCCATCCATAGGGAAGGCCTGTGCCCCAGCAGTGAGGATATTAAAAATGGCTGGTGGTCTTGCGGCAATTCCTTCATTTGACAAATACCTATCTTGAGAATTGAAAATCTTAAACTAAGAGGCTCTAATCACCAACATCTCTTTATCACAGTGTAGGTGGTTTATAGTACTATGGTTTTACTGTGACTTAATTAACGGCGTGGTCGATTTGTTTGTAATAAAATTGTTTTTGTGTTTGTCTCTCTGATCATAAATAGCAATAAATTTTACATATTGCCCTTTAAGGCATTTCATCCTTCCATAGTTCTTTGATTCACATTCCTTAAGTTAACCTTCACTATGCCCTTATGAACTGTCGACTGCTTAATTTTTCGAGTTCGTGAAGCATTTGTGTTGCAAAAGAGATTGTCATAGAATATTAAATGATGTTTTTATGTACAATAACAAAATGTGGGGCCGCGTTTTTGTTCACTTATTTGTATTGTAGTACGAGTATATCACTTCTATTGCATATTCAATCGCAAACTGTTTTTATAAAATTCCACTAGCATCCATTGTTCGCGCAAAAGAAAACATACAATTTCAATTATAATGACACGATCCAGTTAGTTTTCAGGAAAAAGTTACGAATAAACTCACACACACATGTGTGTTCGATACACGTGTGAATGTACCTCTATCCAGACATGGTGTACCATCGTATTCGTTCGTAAACAGTAATTTTCTGTCTATATATTTATTCAAGCGACACAAATGGCTTCCAGTGTATTGCCGATATGCGATAACGAAATATATCTCACCCGAGGGTCGTATTTAATTTGCTTCCGATATACACGTGACTTCCATTGGTACGGAAAACAGCAACAGGTAATTTAATAAATTGAAGTATCGAAATTAATTTTCCTGTCGTATTTTTTTCCCCCAAACTGATGTAAATTGAATTGATCACAAGAAGTAAAAAAAATCGGATGTAAGAGACAACAATATAAATAATTAACGTTTTAAGTCCCCTCAGTATTTCTTAGGATAAAGAAAACGTCAGACCAAATGAAACAATTTGAAATGTCTCAAAAGTTGAAGCTATAACTTAAAACTAAAAGATTAAATATCTCCTTTGTGCCACAATATCAAATGCCAAATCTATTCTGAGTGAGTACTAAAAAGTTTAGATCTATTTGAAACAATATTTTATCGCTTTCACCGCACAAAAAATGTGAAGTCTAGCGAAGTTTCACACGTCTAGGGAACAATTTCTCAAACCGAAAATAACATTGATGAGTTTCTCATTTTATTTGAAAGCCAGATTAACGACTTCCACTCTTTCATAGTATTTTTACGTGTCCATAAAATGCCACATAAACTGCGGTGTTGGACCGAACTCTGTAAAATGGAATGGGACAACAACTGGATGTTTTTATCTTATAGACTAGTTTCCGACAGCGACTTCGTCCACATGGACGTTTAAAAAATCCCTAGAGATCTTTGACATCCTCTTAGAGGATAAAAATTATCCTATTAAAAAATATAGGATACTTTTATCCTTTCCTTTTTATACTATCTATGTGCCAAATTTCATCCTAATCCGTTCAGTCGTTAGTGCGTGATTGTTAACAAACATCCAAACAATCATGTAAACATCCAATGGTGCGTTCCGTCGCTTCGCTCGAGTGCACTCGAGCGCGCTCGGGTGCGCACTCTGACCGTTCAGTGGCTTGGTGAAATTTTACTCTAATCGCTGTCAGAACGTAGTTTCACCCGTTCCGTGGCTCAGAGTGCAGCAACCAAACAACCACCTAATTCGGTCGTGGAAAAACGATCTGACGTTTATCTTTTGTCATAATGTCAATGTCAATTTGCATTATTTTGTATTTTGATGTTTTTGTGTCTAAAAGTAAATGTCCTCAAAAAATCAGATTTTATTTGATTTTGTTTATAGGAATGTATAATTATCCGTATTCCAAAATAGAAAACGAAAACTTTGTACTTAATGACATCTAAAGTTCTTTTAGGTTATAAAAACAACTCGATCGTTCCGTGGCTTGGTTGCAACTAAAACGAGTGAAACTTTAACCAAATAACTACACCCAAAACGACGGAACGCACACCAAGCATACAAACTTTCAATCAGAATTACA
Organism: Catoptria pinella; assembly: GCA_963556745.1. Taxonomy (NCBI): domain Eukaryota; kingdom Metazoa; phylum Arthropoda; class Insecta; order Lepidoptera; family Crambidae; genus Catoptria; species Catoptria pinella. The sequence continues at coordinate 7,060,594 of OY750774.1, read as the reverse complement.
GTCCGATGGTTAAGACGAGGTGCACATTTGTTTGTTCTCAGATAACAAATGAAAGTCACCTTAATGTCTTGAGATAAGATTGACTTTTGTTAAATAATTAGGTATTTTGATAGGTTTGAATGCTCGATCGTTTTGGCGCTGACTATACAAACATCACAGCCAGCTATCGCCACATTATTTTACCAACTGTACAGAACCTTTTTATTCGCTTATTTATCTCTGACGCTTCTCGCCCGAAGGTAGTATTTTAACGAGCCCTCACTCACACAGTTCAATTTGTATTCTTTGTCTTTAAAAAAGTCCCAAAATAAACTCAACTTTAATGAAATACAACATACTTTAATCCTTTAATTATGAGCAACACAGCAATGTATGCAGAGGACAGCATAAAAACTTTTTTGTATTTACAACGATTTACAACAACTGTTAAAGTTGCAAACAATAATCCGTGTGAGTTTGAAAGTACCGACGGCCATAATATTTTGCCAGCTGTGTTTTCCCAAGCCCACTCATAACATCAGCTGTGCTAGAAAATGTTTTGATTTTACATTCAGAGCTAGCAGGATATGGTTGCGCTCAACATTCATAGCACAATATCTTGATGTAGACTATTTTCTGACTTCGATTTGTTCATAACCTTCTTTTATTGGTCTTTTTCTTGTATTTGAGTTTGAAGTCTCTGAAGTAAGACTTATTTTTACAATGAAAAGTTACTAATTCCGGCACAAACCTCACCAACAAACGGTCAATAAAATCCTAATGAACATTTTGTAGCGTGGATTTCATCCCCGTGCCATTTAGACCGCGAAACTTGTTATCATCAAAGTACTTTACAAAGCACTCAAAACTCAATTCACATTTGTCGCATAAGTACCTAAATCTTGCGTAGGTACAAACCGTAGCCCAACCGCGGTGCTCAAATTTAAACACCCTATTCCTCGGTCGATTACGCAGCCTGAGGGCACGCGAAAATATTAGCCGCCGCGTGAAACGTCGTCAGCGCACACACCGTGCCAAACATCGTTAGTTCCAAATTTGAATATCGGCCAATCAACGCTCGACGTTTGGGTCGATCCGTCCCCGAACCAATCCGATTATTGTTTTCCCGCGTTTTTACCTCTTATTTTGGATCGGGTAAACAATAGCCCGGACGGTCACGTTGTGCCGTGAGTTTTTCGTACTGAGATTTTTAAAAAATATTCATATTTTTTCATATACATATACGAGGTAAAAATAAGAGGTAAAGTCACAACACATTTAAATTTAAAGATTAATAAGAGGTAGGTACATGTAAGTTGTTATGGAATTGTTGTTATTGTTACGGAAGCAATAGTAGATTGTTATGCAAGGCGATAAAATTACCTAGGGAGTAAATTGCAACCGAGTTATAATGGGTTTTTAACACCGTGTGTTACACTCTACTTTTCACTATGATTGCGAGAAAATTAAATACAATATAAAAAAGGTAGTTTATTGTATTAAAAAATAAAATATACAATTTGTATAAATTCTGGAAGGTTGTAAGCCAGTTCTGTCTCTCTGCAGGTACCGCTGATTACAAAAATTAAGGCATCCTGTAAAACAAAAAAAAGTGTGTTAAAACTGTATTTTTATTAGATAGTTTAGTTGATGAAAATAATAGAAAAACGTTTAAAAATGTAAGTAGGTAACTTACCTTTGTTGCCAAGTAAGTAAGCAGGCAATTGTTTTCTATTGGATATTATTTGATCTTAAATAGCGTTAATTTAAAGAAATAAAATAATATTTATACATATTAATTAATTAATGATAAGGATAATTAATTTTCTTTAAAGTTAGTGGTGAAACTGTGTAATAGGCTTAAGATCCTAGAAGTAAGTGTAAGTGTATGTTTTGTATAAATAAGCTTTTAAGTATCCAAATAATAAAACTAAAATTTATTTTTCATTTGATGCCTTATTTACGAAATTATCTTTCCTCGTGAAATCTTTGGATTTCTTGGCCTTGTAGCCGGTGGATAAATTCTTGAGAAAAATCGTCTTTATAATGACATTAGGCATGTATTATCTGTAACGGTAGTTGTTCGTAATGTAGTGAGCTTTGATATAGTTTTGGAAAGTTCATCAAAATACGTAAGAAAAACACTTTCCGTAAGCGACTCGACTCATTTTGCTATCTTCATAAACTTTTCGTACGTATTTAAATAAATGCTTTGTGACCTTGATTGCAACAGAAAATTATTTCGTTTCCTTTCCCTTCCATCTGCAAATTAAGGGTCTCACTAGATGAAGACATTTTCCCTGTTATAAAATAAATTACAGTCTTACAATTCAATCAATTTGTAATTAGAGAAAAAATCTACAGATTTCGCGCTAATGCTTTTTTAATTCTTCTGTAGATGCAACACAATGTACGAATACTACTATTCTACCCATGACCTTAATCTGTTATAGGTAATAATAATTCTACCGATGAGAACGCCGCTTTAAGAGTCCAGAGAACAGTGAACTACCCATACAAACGTAATACCAGAATTATTTGCAATTGAGCCCTTGGCTGTCGGCGCTATAAAGGCCTCATTCCAGCTTGTCCATCAAGGGCTGCAATTCTGACCGCACTGTGATGGCCTGGACCTACGCTAAGCTCTACTTTCGGCTATCATTATAGACCGCGGCAGTAATGTACTATTAAATCAAGAAAGCTTGTAAGTTATCAGATATACACACACTGTCGATACAACAGAAGTCTCGCTATTTTCCAATTCTTGTAAAAGCCAATCAAACTTAACGGTCGCTGTAGGCGCATGCCAATAAAGCTTATACCTAACTACTTACACCATAAATTATACATTCCTAGGATATGTTTAATTCTGAGAAAAAGAAAGAAAGACCAACATTTTGAAGCCCTATCGCAAGGAGGCGGAATGTTGGAAAATGCAAAATCAACCAAATTACACAAAAATAAAACCTTACTGTGAACTAATGAAAAAGGTTCTATTTTCTCCGGCATAACAAAAAAAGGTCATTAAATAAAACACTTAGGAATAACGTTTTTTTAAAAACGAATGTCAAATTATTCAGTTTTTTTAGATCATGCGCACCCTACAAAACGCGATACAGATCGCAAGGGAGACGCGAATGTGTTTTTTATTAGGGTTCCGTAAGTCGAAAGGTAAAAAAACGCTTATGAGATCAGCCGTTTATCCGGGGGGTAAATACAGGTGGAATGTTTAAAAATAAGCTATTGCGGGATGGAAGGATCCTTCAGTGACCCAACTAAATGACGTTATAGGGAAATGAGCCGAAAATTCTTGTACGAGCTTATTTATTATGGACTCGTTAAAATTTTCTCAGTTATAAATGTTCGAGAATGAGGAATAAATACATCTTATTTTTTGACTATAGAATATTTGGAAAGCAAGTTAATATTCATTTGTTTATTAGCTTAGTACTAATATACAAATGAATATTAAACTTTACTTATAAATAAAAAATAAAACATATTTTTAATAAAAAAATATATTTGGTTGTCATGATCTATAGGTTTTGCAGTTAACAGTGTTCGTATAAATACTATAAATTACGTTTTTAACAAAAAATTTGATAAACTTTTCATAAATAAATATTATCAATATAAATATTTGACAACATCACATACATTGCTCAGATTCCAAAATAAGTAGCTAAAGCACTTGTGTTATGGAAATCAGAGACAACGTTAGTATCACAAACACCCAGACCTGAGCCAATAAAGAAAAGTTCGTTTTCTAAATTAACCCAACCGGGGATCGAACCCGGGACCTCAGAGATGGCGACACTTTGAAAACCGGTGTACAAAGCCACTCGACCACGGAGGTCGTCAAATATAATATGACGCTGCTGTGATCGCAGCCATCTTTGTTTTCTGTATAGATATTGATATACTAAAATATTAATTTTAACACCGTTTATTTGTTAAATATACTATTCTTAAATAAACTACACAAAATTCATCTAACATATACACCGTAATACGACAAGTTTATACAATACATTTCGTAAATGTGTTTTACAATTCAAATAAACCACAGACGAAACTTAATTGGATACGGCGGAAAGGTGAAAACTGTAATAAAATATACCGAAATTGAGCCTCTCAAGTTGACTTTTAATACCCTTTAAACAAACTTCTCGAATTGGTCTCCAGTAGAGGAATTTACCGAATCTTTGGGTGTTATAATAGGGATGGTGACTAATTTTTGGAACCGCTTAAATTTTATAGGTAAATATTTCAAAATATTTGACAACATCACATACATTGCTCTGATTCCAAAGTAAGTAGCTAAAGCACTTGTGTTATGGAAATCAAAGACAACGGTGGTATCACAAACACCCAGACCTGAGCCAATATAGACAAGTTCGTTTTCTAAATTGACCCAACCGGGGATCGAACCCGGGACCTCAGAGATGGCGACACCTTGAAAACCGGTGTACAAAGCCACTCGACCACGGAGGTCGTCAATGTAAAATGTAAGGTAGACATGTAAATAATGCGAAGATATACTAGAAAAAATCGACTCACCCCTAGCACCTCAAACGGGACCTAGTCGACTTGGTAGCATAATTGGTCAGTGCATTGGGCCGGAATCCCAGGGGTGCGGGTTCGAGTCCCGTCTGAAGTGCTATGGGTAAGTCGATTTTTTCTAATATTTCTTCTAGAATCTTAATATAAAAATAGCATTGTGAATGCGAAAAATCTAAAATTTCAATAATGCGAAGAAATAAAAAAAAACACTTAATATCAATAAAAAATAAAAAAACACTATTTAATTATTAATTTTCCCGCCTAAACACTCCAAGCAGTCACGTAATGATTTACAATAAATTCCTTGAACCAATGTCAAACATCAATCAAACTTATTATCATTATTTTCATGGATGATACATAATAAATCTATGGATAATACTATGTATGACAGACAGTCTGACAGCTTGTCTTGTCTCGTTTTGACTGGTATCCTTAGATGAATATTGTGGTATCCAAGAACTTTATTTGGTGGTATCTGGCGGGTTTTTTTGCTCTTTTGCGTACTTTAATCAAGATGAGGGTGCCACTTTGAGGTATATAGGGGCCTTAACAACCAATGGTTATTTTGACAACTTTATATAACAGGATTCCGAGAATGTACCACCATAATAAATAGACAAACAACATACTTCGAGTGTTGTACTGCAATTGGAATACTTTAATCTGACGCTGGATGTACTCGGAGTAATAATTAAGTTTCTTTGCTCGCAAACTGTAAGTCTGTAGAACTCATAATTTGAGAGCGAGCGTTTTGTTATGTTGGCATTTATTTATAGGACTTTCCAATTTTCCGAGGAACTTCTTGTATGAGAAAATTAGCAACTCTCCCTATGCTGTTTATTTTGAAATTACTGCAAAATAAATTAGATTTAAAAAAAACAATACCTAGTGATATTACACTGACCTAATATTTTCTTATTACTTTAAACCATAACTGTATAGAAAATGTACTAAGCACATCATTTAAAGATGCATTTGTAAATAGTTATCGCAATATAGTTGTTCTATCTCACGAAGACCCTTTTGCTATGAATGTTGTTAGACGTGCACATACATATTGTTTTAGTGTGCGTAATACGAGAGCGTGCACACGCACTCTACAACAATGTGCATGTGCACGCCTAACACATTCATAGCAAAAGGATCTTCGTGAGATAGAACAACTAAACTGGGGAATATCCAACTCTTGTATGAGCAAAATTTAGATGCAATAAAGATTCTACATGGCTTAGACTCATAAGCCAGAGTCTACTGGTTGGTTGAAGTAATGCCGTTTCTTCTCAAATAAATTATTAAGGTAATCTTCTGCTTTTTATCTCGCATTTTACCGTAGACACAAATAACAAACAGTTACAATAATTTAACTATCAAGTCACTGTAGTTGTTCTCTTCTTTTATCCACAATGGGTTACTGCTTGGCCTTCACCTCACCTGATGTGACGATAAGGCGGAAGGTGAGAGCGCTCTACACCTGTAATCCTCACCACTGAGGAACTGGCTATCTTACCTATAACTGCCAGAACACAACTATTTTTAAATTGTTTTTATGGCGTCAGACTTAGGTAAGATGGTGGTAGCTAGCCAGGCACATTTGAAAAAAGCCCTACCACCAACTAAACCGAGTACAAATGTCCCCCCATCCTGGGAATCGAACCCGAGACCCCTGCGTCTTACGGGTGGGCGAACCAAATAGACCACAGAGGCGGTTAACCGAATAATAATTTCTCGAGTAATTTACATAATACAACGCTTAACAATAATTATAGTTGAGTTAATTCTAACGCATTATGAGGTGGCTCGGTTGTTATTCTCCTTTATAGTGCAATATCTTATTTACCTGGCATTACTGCAGAGCTTTGGGCTACTCAGTTAACCCACATTAACTTAGCTGGATTTAGATAAGGTAAACTGCGTTTACTTGTAATTGAGTAGCCGTATCCTCTTTATCCACCTACAAAAAAAAAATGGCAAACTGAAATCTGGCGTAAACTTCAAAAGTGAATAGTTATATATAGCTACACATATATCTTTGTAAATACTTATCGTATCGAAGTGAAATAAAAACAGTTGGTTTTGGAAGTACGGTTTCTATAATGGTATAGGGTAAAAAATAACTTTTTCTTCATTTTTCCTACGTCCATTACAAAGAGAAAGCAGAATCGTTTTGTTGAATGTTCAATACGATAAGTATATTGTAAATAATAAAATTAATCTGCTTTTTAAACAAGTTTGCATTCGCGAGTCGGTGCCATGTTTGCTTTCCGAACGAGACTAGCGAGAGAATGGAGTCCGATGACGTCATCCTATCTTCCTACCTGTCACCACGTTAGTGATTACTTGCTCAGTGCCTGTCACGAAAACAATAACGCTTGGTCATTTTTAAATATTTTTGTGAAGTACGGAGAGAAGGGCTGTTCCCAAGCTCATTCAATACTAGGTAACATCAGTACCTAACCTATATAATAGAACCTTGTCATTTGTCTTTTTTTTTTTAAGGATTTTAACGGCACTGGGTTCAAGCCTTTTTATGCCTGTCTTGGAAAGGCTTTTTTCTCTTTCTTCCTTCAGTGCCAGTGTTGTTTAAAAAATAACTTTTTCTTCATTTTTCCTACGTCCATTACAAAGAGAAAGCAGAATCGTTTTGTTAAATGTTCAATACGATAAGTATATTGTAAATAATAAAATTAATCTGCTTTTTAAACAAGTTTGCATTCGCGAGTCGGTGCCATGTTTGCTTTCCGAACGAGACTAGCGAGAGAATGGAGTCCGATGACGTCATCCTATCTTCCTACCTGTCACCACGTTAGTGATTACTTGCTCAGTGCCTGTCACGAAAACAATAACGCTTGGTCATTTTTAAATATTTTTGTGAAGTACGGAGAAGGGCTGTTCCCAAGCTCATTCAATACTAGGTAACATCAGTACCTAACCTATATAATAGAACCTTGTCATTTGTCTTTTTTTTTTAAGGATTTTAACGGCACTGGGTTCAAGCCCTTTTATGCCTGTCTTGGAAAGGCTTTTTTCTCTTTCTTCCTTCAGTGCCAGTGTTGCCAACAGCTAGCTTTACCCAGTTGCTAGACATTTCTCAAAATGTTGCTAGATTATACTAAATAATATACTAGAAAAAATACGACTCGCACCAGATCATGTTTTCGGACGGTAATCGAACCCGAGACCTTAGGATATCCGGTCCAATGCTCTGACCGCTGAGCTACCGAGTCACTCGGAGTGACCCGTCCGAGAACATGATCTGGTGCGAGTCGTATTTTTTCTTATATATTAATTAGTATTATATAAAAATAGCATTGTGAATGCTAAAATTTAAAATGTTGCTAGATTAGCAATTTTTGCCCCACAAAGATGCTGGACTAGCTAAATGTTACAGTAGGTACGTAGGTTACAATAAAATTACAACTTTTGACTAAAAAAGTTTAGCTACAAGTTACCAAATAATAGCTAGATCTAGCTATAAAGTTGCTAAGTTGGCATCACTGCTTAGTGCTCCGAAGTGACTTATAAAAATGTTCTCAGCCTGCTCTAGTCAGTAAAGCGGCTTCTTTATTAGCCAACAAATATTGTGGCGACGCTCCGACCGGATGGACGTTGGGCCACGGTCACCATTAGTCCTGACGAACCTTCAGCATGATAATGTGTTTACTTTGTTAATAAAGCGCCTTGGAAGCTTTCAAGAAGGTTGTGGAAGCTTCCCAGAAGGTTGAATCAACTCCTTGAGTACAGATAAGATTATTTTTATTAATCTAAATAAATACAGAAAAATAAGTTTTATTTGTAAATAAATTACTGTCAATTTTTTTTTATATTTTATAGCCTATATTCATAGTTCAAAATTTCAAGGTGCTGTAGAACAACAATACTGCAATATAATATAAAAAATATAAAAATAAAAAAAATATGGAATCCTAAATTTGTAATTTGTAATAGTTTTATTATGTAGTAACAATAGTAACAAAAAACAAGTTACCTTTGTCTCTCTCCAACTATTTATTAGTCACTTTTGCTAACTAGTCTGGATGTCCTTCATACAGGTCATTTATTGCCCTAGTAAGGACAAAAGCATAACCTAGTTATTAAAATTTTGTTAAACCATATTTTAAGCGTCCCTTACTTGTAAGTTTATTGTAAACGTTTTTTTTTTAATGAAAATAAAAATTTCTTATTTATTTATTCAATATTTTAGATTTGAATTGTTATGAAATCCTAATCAAACTTTGAAATGTTATTATAAAGTGTCGGTTTCAATGCTAAAGATCAATATTATCATGATAAATATTACCTTCCCTGTATTTAACATAAACCTTTGTCTACAAAGACACTGTAAATACATATTTTCTTAACCGTCTTCGGATAGAAGTGATTTATATGAAACCCAAGCCGACCATGCGTCCATAATGTGGTCCTTTTATAAGGCAACAAATAACACGGCACTCGTTAGAACAACCTTCGTCCAAGGAACGGTGTGCCTTAAAAGTAACAGATTAAATTAGTACTATGTCCCACCAACTATTGCTTTCTTAAGCAGGGTTGCAACTTACGGAGACAGCGCTTTTGTTGGTGTGACAAAGTACTAAAATGCTCGGGTATGACTAAGGCTAAATGAACGTACGGATCCATTAATAACCCTTGACGGATCTTCTATATACGTTTACTTCCTTTTGTCTACAAGGATTTGACTAACTCATCTGCCGTCATCATTTATGAAGTTATTAATATTATTCAGTACGCATAAAACGCCTACATATATTAATTAGCATGTGGGAGTGCTTATGTTTTCCGAGATTTATTTCTGGGAATCTAATCTGCGCATCAAGTGTCTGACTATTGAGGTTAATTAGCTTTATACAACATGTTACAAAAATACCCCTAATGCCGAATATGGTATATAGGGACCATCAAACTGAACAACTTTTACTATGGGACCAACTCTCAAAGCGCGAAAAAAAAACAGCTGTTTCATACATTTTGATATACCTATTCGATTTTAATTTTTGTATTTTTGTTTTGTGTTTTTTTTCGCGATTTCAGAATTGGTCCCATAGTAAAAGTTGATAAGTTTGATGGTCCTTTTAAACCATATTCGGCATTAGGGGTATTTTTGTAACATGTTGTAAAAGAGATATTAGGCAATCATTGCACATGAGCTTATTTTATTGTCCCCACTGCTGGGGCACAGGCCTTCCTTTTGGCCCATAACCATAACCCACCACGCAGTTCCAATGTGGATTGGAGGCAACCAAGTAATACCGCACACAAAATATGTTGTACCTCCGTGCAAAGTAACAATGAAAAATGTGGGTTGAAAACTTCGACAAATTTGTCCTATCCCCTGACAAAGTTGGAGCAAGTGCCGGATTTATAGGCGGGCTTGTCGACCCGTATAACGCTCACAAAATGCTCGCAACCTGTTGAAAACATTACCGGTGAGGTAAGTCAAGACATTTATTGAAAGCTAATAAATCGAATCAACGTCCCATATGTTTTGCAATTACAGAAATACTCGTGTTTAATCTTTATAATTGTTTTATTATGTTTTATACACTGTATGATTTGAAATACGGCACCTAACTTAAATTTACCTTAAAATAACCTTGTGTGTACATATTTAGTTGATCAAACAGTCGATAGATGTCGCTATCCCGTGCTGTATTGCGGTGTCGTTTGGTTTTCACAGTTTTATATAGTCAAAGCTCTTTTACATTAAATTATCTTCGCCTTGGAAACGGTGTTTTTGTTCATGATCCTGCGAGCCGAATGAAGATCGAGAAGAACGAGCGACAGTGGCGCTACCTGGTGGAAAACGGAGTAAAGTAGTAGTGAGCAAAGGTTGTATGGGCGAACAAACTGTAAGTACTGCATTCTAATTCGTAAACAGTAGAAGAATTCAAGCAAATATAGCCCGTAAACCATAGAAGTAAACAACTTAGAAGAATTAGTAGAAGTGTCATAGACTTGTAAAATTTTAAGCGAATTTGTGGTTTTACGGGGAATCCATGCCCAATTTTTTCTAAGTCAATGAAACTGAAACACTTAGAAAAATTTCGCCCATACTAGACTTAGAAAAATTTTGCTCACTAACTGGACTTAGAATAATTTTGATTGCGGAACTTAGAAAATTTTCTTAAAACAAAATTCATAGAACTAGACCTGAATTCAAAATTATTTATCTATTATGGATTTATCAATAAGAGTACAAGAAGATTTACAAAAAAAGATTCAAAGAGCCTTTACCAATTTTAAAAAATCTCCGAAAGACAGAATAACTGCATCTTATATTGAAACAAGAATTGAAACTTTAGAAAAACAATGGGATTTATTCGAAACAACACATCAGAAACTTATCCGTGAATCAAAAAATGATGATTTCTTAAAGTCTGAATATTGCGTCAAAGATGTTTATGGTGAAGTGGAAGATTTATACACCGATTATAAAGCTGAACTGAAAGAACGTCTCAAGTCATACACTAATGTCCAGAAACAAGCTTCTTCAGATACGCATAATAACGTAGAACAGATTGGTGTTAAATTACCCAGAATTGCTATTCCATCATTTTCTGGCAAATATTCAGAGTGGACAACATTCAGAGATCTCTATGTATCTCTTATTCACAATAATCAAGCTCTACAGAATGTGCAGAAACTCCATTACCTAAAAAGTTACTTAACGGGGGAAGCAGAACAGCTGCTGCGACATTTACCAATATCTAGTGATAACTATATTTTGTGTTGGGAACTGTTAGAGCATAGATTCAATAACAAGAGATATGTAACTAATTGCATTTTGAAAAAGTTTATTGGTCAGAAAAATATTGTAAATGAAACGTCAAGTGCTCTCAAAGAACTCTTTGACACAACTAATGAATGTCTTAATGCTTTAAAAAATGTAGGGATAAACATAGAGAACTGGGATGCTATAGTCATATATATCTTATCACTGAAATTAGACACTGAATCTCGTAAGCAGTGGGAGGCTAAAATTTGTGATCTTTCTAATGAATTACCAACATTGAGTCAGTTTTTAGAGTTTGTAGAACATAGGTTCAAGTCATTGGAATTTTTAAGTCCTAAAAGTACAAAAATTACTCAATCGCATCATGCTATAAATAACATTAAAGTTAAGAACGTTGTTCCATGTTCCTTTTGTTCCGATTGTAATCACAAACTAGGGAATTGTAAAAAGTTCGCTCAGGAATGTATAACAGCACGTCGTAATTTTGTTCAAACCTCAAGTCTGTGCTATAACTGTTTAGGTCCGAATCACTCCGTTCTGTCTTGTCGATTGCCCACCAGATGCCGAATCTGCAAGAAAAAACACCATTCATTATTACACATGAACAATCCTGATGCATCATTGGACAATAACAGTACCTTGCAATCAGGAGATAACAATGTTGTGGCAGCAACAGCGACAACATCAGGCGAGATCGTAGAAACCAAGGTTACCACTTGTTTCTCTAATAACAAAAACCAAGTCGTACTAGCAACAGCTCTAGTAAGGGCTGAAACGAACAACGGATCTCAAATGACACTAAGATCTTTATTAGACCAAGGATCGCAGGCATCTTTCATAACAGAGTCTGCAGTCCAACTTCTTAGACTTAAGAAAATAAATACCAATAGTGTCATTTCGGGGGTAGGAGGTGATGAGAACACATCACTGAATTCTAAACATGTAGTTAATATCAAACTACATTCAATTCAAGATCCGACGTTCACTATTAACGTGAAAGCTTATGTATTTAACAAACTGACGTCATTCCTCCCTGAAAGAAAGTTTGTGGTCAACTTTTGGCCAACTCTACCAAGAATGACTTTAGCAGACCCAAGTTTCAATGTACCGAACAAGATAGACCTTTTGTTGGGAGCAGAAGTGTACTGTCAAATATTGACTGAAGGTTTAATGAAAGGTCCACAAGGATCACTCATTGCACAAAACACAAGATTTGGCTGGATTTTATCTGGCGAAATTAACACTACCAATGACAAATCGACGTCAAGCTGCAACAATGTAGTCACTCTTCACATTGGTGTAAGAAACGAAGAGTTTGATTTGAAAAAATTTTGGGAAATTGAATCTGATAATTTTTCTCTTAGGAAACAACTTACACCTGAAGAACAAAGTTGCGAAGAATTCTTCAAACAAACCACTACACGTGACTCTTCGGGTCGCTATGTAGTGAAATTGCCATTTCGAAATTCTGAACCCAAGTGCAAGTTTGGAAACTCTCGTGAAATATCTACCAAAAGATTCTTTATGTTAGAAAAGCGTTTATTGAAGTCACCAAAGTTAAGAGCTCAATATGCTGACGTTATCTTAGAGTACTTAAAACTCGGCCATATGGAACCTGTACCACCAAATGAGATTTACAAATGTGACAGCGTTTACTTGCCTCATCATGCTGTGGTCAAAGAAGAAAGAACCACAACAAAGGTTAGAGTCGTCTTCGATGCCTCTTGTAAAGATAACAATGGTGTTTCTCTCAACAGTGAATTAATGGTTGGCCCTACTTTGCAATTCGATTTACGTCATGCAATAATGAGGTGGAGACTTCATCCCATATCTTTGGTAGCGGACATTGTCAAGATGTACCGACAAATTAAGGTCGCCAAAGAAGATGCAGATTATCAACGTATAGTATGGCGAAATAAACCCAACGAAGAAATCAATCACTTTCGCCTTTTACGCGTCACATTTGGTACCGCCTCCGCACCCTACCTAGCTGTAAGAGCTTTACAGCAAGTGGCTCACGATGAAGGAAGTAGTTATCCGCTAGCAGCTGAAAGAATCTTAAATGATTTTTATGTAGACGATCTGCTCACTGGCTGTCAATCAGTGTCAGAAGGAAAACAAATTTTTGAAGAAATTAATAGTATATTAAGCTTGGGGGGATTTGAACTTCAAAAGTGGTCAAGCAACAGTGAAGAATTACTAAACACTATAAGCAACAATAACAAAACTACGACAAGCAACCTAGAACTAAAAACAGATGAAATTATCAAAATATTGGGACTTACCTGGAACCGTTGTGCCGATGACTTCAAATATTCTGTACAGCTGCCTCCAATAAGTGAACTTGTAACTAAAAGAAAAGTAATCAGTGACATTGCAAAGTTATATGATCCTATGGGATGGATTGCTCCAACCATAGTCAAAGCAAAAATATTCATCCAACGGCTGTGGCTTGCAGGAATTGGTTGGGATGAAGAGCTATCACCGCTACTATTAAAAGATTGGTTTACTTACCGTGATGAGCTCATAGCACTCACCCAATTTCGTTTACCAAGATGGATTGGAATCACTCAGAAACATCACTCTCTGGAACTTCATGGGTTTAGTGATGCATCAAACGATGCATACGCCGCCGTGGTATACGCACGTGTAATTGATGAATCTGAAAAAGTGCATGTGCATCTGATAACTTGTAAAACTAAGGTGGCCCCAATAAAACAAGTCTCTATTCCACGGCTCGAATTATGTGGCGCCGTGTTATTGGTGAAGCTATTAAGAGAGGTCGCTGAAGTGCTAAAAGTAACCAAGGAGAACTTACATGCTTGGACTGATTCAACCATTGTGTTGGCTTGGTTGAGCAGTCACCCAAGCCGCTGGAAGACCTTTATCGCCAACAGAGTCTCAGAGATTTTAAATATCTTAAATAGAGATCAATGGTCACATGTATCATCAACTGATAATCCAGCAGATTGCGCGTCACGAGGTATCCGTCCATCAGAATTTGAAACAGTCAGTTTATGGAAGACTGGTCCAAAGTGGCTAGGAGATTTAGTCATAAATTATCCCCAATCAAACATAGATGACACAAGCTTAGAGGAGAAAGGAACAAAAGTGTCATGCAATGTAACAAATGAAAATCAAAATAGTTTTTGGACTAAATTTTCTTCACTAAGGAAATTATTGAGAGTGGTTGCTTATTGTAAAAGGTTTATAGTCAAATCAAAAAGAACAGCAGAAGTGTTTCCGACATGGTTAACAAATAAGGAATTAACTCAAGTACTACACATTGGTATCAAAAAGTGTCAGAACGAGCACTTTTCTCAAGAAATCAATGATTTAAAACTGAAAAGGACTATTAATAAGAAAAGTAAACTTACCGCATTAACTCCTTTTCTGGATAATGAAGATATCTTGAGAGTCGGGGGACGTCTTGAGAGAGCTGACATCGGTGTTGATAAAAAGCACCCAGTGGTTTTACCAGCAAAATCTCACTTGACAGATTTAATCATAGCCGACGCTCATGAAAAAACCATGCACGGTGGACCTCAATTGATGATTAACTACATACGATCTAAATATTGGATTTTAAACATTAGAAATCGTACAAAACAGTATGTACGAAAGTGCATTCGATACGTGCGTTACGCCGCACAAACAAGAGACCAACTTATGGGCCAATTACCCCCCTCCCGAATAAACCCGATTCGTCCATTTTATCAAAGTGGAGTGGATTATGCGGGGCCCATTCTAGTTCGAACAACCAAGGGAAGAGGTCATCGAGCACACAAAGGATACATTTGCTTATTCATTTGTATGGCAACAAGGGCTGTGCATTTAGAGGTAGTGAGCGACCTAACGGCCCAAGGATTCCTTGCCGCATTCAAACGATTTGTTGCTAGACGTGGTCACTGTGCGGATCTCTATAGTGACAATGGCACCAATTTTGTAGGTGCTGCACGTGAACTCAAAACATTGTGGTCTCAAGAAAAGTCAAACTTGACAAAGGAAGTTGCCGAAAGTTTGGCAACTAATGGTACAACATGGCATTTTATTCCGCCACATGCCCCACACTTTGGTGGACTTTGGGAGGCTGGAATAAAATCTACCAAACATCACCTCAAGCGCGTAATAGGAACCGAGACACTAACTTTTGAAGAAATTAGCACCCTTTTGTATCAAATCGAAGCGTGTCTCAATTCTCGACCATTGTCCCAAATTAGTGTCAACTCCCAAGATCCAACACCTCTTACCCCAGGACATTTCCTAATTGGCGAGCCGCTGGTCTTAGTCCCAGATACGAATAACGAAAACTCATCAGTTTCTTCTCTGAAACGATGGCAATTAACGCAACGAATGCTACAAGGCTTCTGGCGCAAGTGGTCCAATGAATACCTGACGCAGTTCATGCATCGGTACAAGTGGGCACATAAAAAACCAGAACCAAACATTGGTGACATAGTTCTCGTCAAAGAAGATAATCTTCCTCCAGCGAAATGGCTCTTAGGTATTATCACTGATAAACACCGAGGTTTGGACAATCTTACGAGGGTTGTAAGTTTAAAATGTAAAGGTGTTATAATAAAACGCCCTGTTACTAAACTGTGTGTTTTACCTGTTAATCAGTAATTTTTGTTTTATCTTTATCATTTGTTGTCTAATAATTGGTCATGAGTTAAGTTTGTATTTTATACGATATTGTTGTTGGTTATTTCTGACTACTGTGAACAATGATCTTTTAACTTGTTTTAAATCAAATACAGTCCACTTCTATTTTAATATTTCATGGTAGGCGGAAATAATGTACATTCTGTCCATGGTGGGCGGAATGTTTAATCTTTATAATTGTTTTATTATGTTTTATACACTGTATGATTTGAAATACGGCACCTAACTTAAATTTACCTTAAAATAACCTTGTGTGTACATATTTAGTTGATCAAACAGTCGATAGATGTCGCTATCCCGTGCTGTATTGCGGTGTCGTTTGGTTTTCACAGTTTTATATAGTCAAAGCTCTTTTACATTAAATTATCTTCGCCTTGGAAACGGTGTTTTTGTTCAACTCGAATCGAAAATATTATCTCGGAAAGATAAAGAAAGATGGACATTGGCTTTGCAGCATTAAATGTTTAACACAATTTATAAAAAAAAAACATTATCATTAACAACCTCCGTCGTCAAGTGGTTTGTACGCCAGTCTTCAAGGTGTCGCTATCTCAGAGGTCCCGGGTTCGATCCCCGACTGGGTCAATTTAGAAAACTAACTTTTCTATATTGGCTCAGGTCTGGGTGTTTGTAGTTCCACCGTTGTCTCTGATTTCCATAACACAAGTGCTTAAGCTACTTACTTTGGAATCGGAGCAATGTATGTGATGTTGTCAAATAAAAAAAAAAGTTTTAATATTTTTAGATATTCGTGACAAATGTGACGCACTTTTTAAAATAATAAAGCCATCTTTACGTCCCTCCACAGCTGAATCTGGATCAGAGCAATGTTTCTGATGTAGTCTAATATTTATTTATTTACAAGCTTTTTATTATGTAGGTTAATCAATAACTAGGATACAATAGGGGAAAACGCAATATTTTAAGTTAGGTAACTTATATTATACCTACCTACACATTTTCAAATTATAAACTTATGATGCGCCAATTTGAACCGGAATTAGAAACAAATTCAATACCAATTTCGCATGTCTAATTAAATATAACCTTACACACCCCTTACGCCTAAAGCAAAACCAAAATCGGGCAAACCCCAACCGAAACGGTAACGAACTGTCAATGAGGCAAAACTTGCTAACACGTACACGCGAAACGTCACCAAGCTGATTGGCTATTATGCAAATGCCACTAACGACGCCTCTTGGCGTCACACAGCTCAGCCTGTGACGCCATTTGACGCCAATGAGCGATACATTATACGGTGTTATGCCAATAACGGATTTACGCAAAATCGTTCCGATAGAGGGTCGGAATACACCCTCGTCCGCAATTTGACGGTTTGCGGCCTCAGTATTAATGTATGCAAAAGTTTTGAATAATAACCAAATCATATTACGAACAACTATATCCTGTTGCCTCTTGAATAAAACAAATAACGAGCTTTGATGTTATTTTACTATTGAATTGAAATTAGTACAAAATATCAGTTGCAGTTTGCGGACTACTCACACCGAGGCCCTAATTCTTTAGAGGATGGGAACCCTTTATGAATTTACAGACATTAACAACCATCTCGATAATTTAATTAATTTCGAAAATTAATTAAAAAGCAAAAGAATTTATAATGTTATTCCACATCTCTCTTTAATTTTAACGATCAGTTTTCTTTTCATTAATACAAAACAAGTTGATTAACTAACTACAAGGATAACGACTTTTTAAATACCTAGGACATAGTTTCAATCCGGTTGTCACCTAACTTTTATTCAGTTTGCGGTACCGTAGGTACACACGCAAGTTTCGCGACCGCGTTTCCGACAGGTTGAAATTGATGAGTCTAAACTGTGACCGGCATACAACGAAACTATTTTAGTAAACCTTTACGGCATTTTGGGCAAATAAAGTGTATGTGTAGTATTAAAAGACGTAAAGATTGTAAAAAAACTTTTTTTTTCTCTCGTCAAAACGAATACTGGTATAGCTTTGTCCTAGACGTATGATATTTGGGCGGATTTTCAATGCATGCAGCGCAATCAAAGAAAAAGAGCAATGTGGTTTACCCGATGTAGAGAGACTTTACAATCCAATACTGCGCTTCGCATAGCCTAATAATAAGCCAGCTTCAAAGAGATTTTGAAATAGGTTTCTGGAGATAATCCGGAGATATATTGTGGTCTTAAAGATAATAATCAATAGAGCAGAGAAGAGCACTGACTTAACATGCTCGGCATTTACAATAATATTTTTGAGAAGCTAAACTAATTTTCTTCCATAAATTGAATAAAATTTAATATTCGACTAGACTATGTCACAATATACTTAAATTAAGCTTTAATACCAACAACTGTTATTAATCAGGATAGATACGAATCTCGAACAGGAAAATGACAGTATAAATAAGTATTTGAGTAACTGCTATCAAAAAACATGCCTAAAACTCAACCACTAAAGCCTTTTTCTAAATGGTATGCACTACAAAGAACCACTTCAAATAAACCCGTACAAATAATTCATAGAGCAGATGTGTACAACCTTATTTCTTGACGAAAAAAGGGATTTCTTATACGGTAACAGGGTGGAATGTTAAACAAAATACAAGTTGGCCCTCTTCCGGACCAGTGGGTCAGATCGATTCCATTCTCGATTCCAGATTATGGGAACTTGATTTATCTAAGGCGCCCATCGGTGGGACAATTTACAACCTCCGTTAGGGATTACCGCAGTTTTTACGAAGTCTGTATACTGCTTAATGCTTTTTTCTATCCTGCAGCAGAGTGATTTTTCTTCCAAAAAATATAGCTGAAATAAAAGCAATTTATTGTGGTAAGCTCTGTTTTGTCTTTTTATCCAATGTCGGTCAACGATGAGTACCTACGCATCTTTGGCGAACATTGAAAATGTTTTTTTTTTTGAACTCTCATAGTTTGGAGTGTTTTTATTTACGTAATTATAAGAACGCCTATAAATTAAAGAGAGATTAGGACTCCAAGTATAGCGATTTCTAAAAATACCTATATACCCTATATACCATATTCGGCATTAGGGGTATTTTTGTTGTATATTATACAAGAGTCGAAAGGTAGTAATGCCATACGAGACCTTTCGACGTCCGAGCTCAGCGAAAGCGGCTATAGTTTTCAATAGTGTTCCTTTAATTTGTAATAATATAAGGAAGTAAAAAAATATACAAAATCAACTTTGATTGAATTGAATTTTGGCACAGCTCACAAAGTTAGTGTCCTGCTAAATTATAATTTAGTTATTTAGTTTAAATATGGAACACGCCACGGCCGGACATCCTGCCCAAAGTTCTTATACACGTATAACAAAGATGCATTTTTTAACAGCTCTAAACCATGTTATCTTTTTCGTTGCCGATGAGGTAACTCTTTTTCGTTACCGATGAGGTAACTCTAACTCTACTCCGATGAGGTATCATATTATATATAAATATGTGACTATGGAACCAAATTCAACTGTATTTAAAATTATTTTTTGCCGCAGTGTTTTCCACCCGCTGCTGCTCGGTTCAAAAATATACACCACTTTCCGAGTATGAGAAATGAAAAGCTTATTTTTGTGACACATCGTTAGAATCTGTTAGATACTTTGTGTAAGAGCAATACTAGAAAAAATACGTATCTACTAGGGCATCCAATCTCGCATGTTATTTGTGATCTCGGTATTTGCGGGATCGATGATTTACGATCCCGCGGGATCTCGGTATTTGCGGGATCCCGCAGGTGTAAGATGAGCTGCCTATTAAATGTTGTGTAAAGAGGTATTTATATGTTAAAATAAAATTCTCAAGTATCCATTTATTGCTTTTAGTATTTACTTCTTCTTACTGTCAACAAAACCAAACATGGCGATATCAACAGCGCGGCGCATGCGCGGGACAAGCGCCACGAGCCGCGCGTGATCGCCAACGGCAGCCAGTCATTCAGTACTTGCGCGCCAGCGCTTGCAAGATGACGTTTCTATGCTACTTTGCAGTCCCGCAAATCCTGCGGATCCCGCACTGGTAATCTCGCTCCTTGCGGGACTGGAAAATGACGCGGGATCTCAGTATACCGAGATTGGATGCCCTAGTATCTACAATGTTTTGTTGGTTTTTTGACCATTGTTTAAATACAAAACGACCGTTGGAAACATTAATTACTTTTATAAATTAAAGAACCAGTCACAGAAACTCATCTACAATATGACACGCGGTGAAATGACTTCCCTGAAAAGCAATTTCCTAAGTACTGAAAGAATGTACCTCCGTTACAAGGAGATAAGTAGGATACTTACCTTCTGATTTGTAATAACTTATTCTGCAGTTGCTTTACTCAAACGCAGCATTAAATAGTGGATAGTAAAACCTAAATGTTTTGTTGAATTGTTTGTTTCCCAAGTAAACCAAAAATAAATAAATAAACTTCAATAAAATAACCATATTTTGGTTAACGCTAGGAACTACATAATTAATGGAAGAGATTGCTATTTAGCAATAAGGCCGCCTTTTGTATGTTTTCTTTTGTCGTTTTTGTTTCTTTCTATTCTGTTTTTGTCGTGTGCAATACAGCATTTTTATTATTATTATTACATTGAGCTTATTTATTTGAGTGTTGAACGCAGAGACACCGGTTGCGTTTGCCGCGAACGTTAGGTAGCTGCACGTATCATTTAAGTTATTATATAATGTGATATGTGCGTTAAATTCTTCTTTTTTTTTCTAAAGACAAAGGCATCTTCATCCCCCACGATGCAAGTATCTGGTGACGACAACTACATCTGTAGGTTTTTTTAACGAGACACAAGTTGTAACAAGCGGCCCTCAAACGTTCCGAAGACATCGTTATCTTTTAAGTTTACTTTTATCGCCACGGACCTTCTGCAACTTATCCGAGCCTTTGAGCGCATGTAAGGAAAACGGTTTTTTATGACGGAATTGTTTTGAAAGAAAACGGTTTCTTCTGTCTATAGTTTATTATTTCCTTTTGTTTAGTAGAGGCGTTTTTGTTATTCAAGTTTTTTCGTGTTTGTAATTACATCACACTGTATAAACTACTTGTGGCGTCTGCAAAGAGGTCCTCTATGGTTGATAAGAGAAAAAGAAAGGTTGTTCTGACTTCTGTCTTACGTACTGATGTGACAGAATTTTATTGTTGCTTTCTTGCTATTGTAAATTAATATTATCCCTTCCTTACTTGACCGTGTTCCTTCCTATTTTAATGTGACTCTTCCATGTAAATACACACTGTACATAGCATTTGTGAAGTAAATAATAAACACACGTTGGAAGTGTTTCTATCATAGTTTACCAACGAACTTAAGTATAGTGCGGGCAGGAACCAAAGCCCGCACATACTCTTTCGTTTTAACTCTTACAGTATCTTCTGTTTTTGTTTATTTAATTCAAGTATATTCAAATAGAATGTGTGAAAAGTTTACAAAAACAGAATTACTGAAATGAACATTGCTCTTATTGGTAGTTCGGTGCCGATTCTATGAAACCGTAATTATTTCTACTAATCCACAAAACACCACAGAACCACAGTATAACCTCGAGTTGGTGTTTCGCGTATACCTATGTTATTAAGCGTTAAAAGCTCTCCTGCTGAATTTTGTGTAGTTCCTAAGCAACATATTTATAATTTAATCTAGAAAAAAACAACAACTTAAAAAATTGGCAAGCATTAGCATCTCTTTGACCATGTTCTCTCTCGCATGAAAAGTTATTTACATACGCATATTTACATATCAAATAAAATGTTGATTCGTAGTGTTGATCTAAAATTATTGACTCTACGACAGCTAAAAGAAATTTAGTCTCACTTTCAAGTTAAAAAAGATTAATTAATAACCCTTTCCTTGCAGTCGGGTAAAAAAATGTGAAATCATTTGAAATCGTTTAAATATTGAAATCACCATATAATTTTCAAAAGTACTATTTTATAATGATCAATTTTATTATTTTAAAACGGTTTCAAGTTCTATAAATTTTTAATCAACTGTACTTGTTTCATATAAACAAGGCAAGGGCTTCGAAACTTCTCGAAATCTGCCATCTGATTCAACAAAGACGCGCAAATCACAAACTCTGAAATTAAGTTCGCTTGTTATTTGCACGTGTGACTGATGGTGTGGCATTCATCGTATTTCAACTTCGTGTAACTTAATAACAATAAATATAAGCTTCATAATCATATATTCACGAAGAGGATTCCAATGGAATGTTAATAAACCGACATATCTAAATCTATTTACGACCTTAAAATAATAACAACCTAAAACGATAGTTCCCTACAAAGCGCACTATCAAAAGTGAGGCAAAAATATTGAGAAAAAATGGCTTACATAGTTTTCAGATTTTTATTCTTCATACGTTACCTAATCGTACCTATAAGAACGAAATAGTTTCAATTTCCCTACCTTTAGGGCAGTTCCTATTTTATTGGATTTTAGTTACGATTAGGTAACGTATGAAGGATATAAATCTGAAAACTATAGAGTGTTATTGTTTTAAGATAAAACATTATAATATTATTGTAAAATAGTGTAACATTTTTGGCGATTGGTTTATTAATATTTATATTTTTGGTTTTTGGTTTTACTGTAATGTCAGGAAATCAAATAAAAACCAAACTAAACATCAAAAACCTTTCCAGTATTCCATTTTAATTACTTGAAGCGTGTTTACCACCAGCTAATCTGGTAATCCGCTGGAATGCAACGCTATCACTAACAGCCTAGTGTTCAAGATAAAACTTTCAGAAGGCTGCACGGTAATAAATCCTTTAAGTTTCTCGTCTCGTTGGCAACTCTTGTGTAACAGAAACATAAAACCTTCTAGATGTGACCAGTAGGTAAACTGTCAACGACATAGAAAACTATTGGATAGACTGTGTAGTAAAACAGTTGATGCAAATAAATGAGACACAGCCAAAGACTTCTATGTATATACTACACTAGACAGGCTGTACAGTACCGAAATATTGCTCATTAAGTTACAGTGCATGCTCCGAAACTCCTTTAGTCTAATGCGAGCGACCGATAAAAACAGTTGATGCGCCGCGAAGGTTGGTTGTGACACAATTTTAGTTTTGAACAGCTCGTCTATGTAATTGAAGTCATTAGTAATTTTGACAGCGAATAATACTACGCTAAACTCGTACGCCCCTTTATTAAGGTAACTAAATCTTGTTAAATAACAACTGGATTTGAGATAGATATGCAGCATACGTAGGTACTTGAAGCACAACTCAAAAAAATCTTTGTTTGACTTTCAATACGATTATTTTGTGTCGGTTTAAAAAAGTCACCTGTTCCAATAGAAATTCTAGACCAAAATAAACTGAATTAAAAAAATATTAAGCGAATTTTTGAATGATCTATTGTTAAGGTGCTACTACTAATTTCATAAATTATACTTACCAAAGTCTTAATTGAAATAAATTGCTTGGACAATTTCACACCTAGCCCCAAACTAAGCAAAGCTGTAATATGGGTGCTAGATAACTGATATACTACTTATACTTATTATACATAGTAACACCCAGACCCGTCACAGAAACAAAAAATCATCATTTCAGTTTCTGCCCGTCTGGGAAACGAACCCGGGCCTCTTGCGTGGGAGACCGGCGTGTTGACCACTGCACCACTCAGGTCGTCAAGCGGCAGTTTTGAAACACAATTGGCTTTAATCGTGAATAATTTCTCACTCCATCCAGGGACACAACACCCTTGTACCTGCGTTGTCCCACCTTATGACTTAGCAGCCGTATAAATTAAGCTGTCCAACGTAATGGGGCAATATTCGAGACAAGACTGTTTTATTGCCATACTTCGGCACTAACTTGGTGCCCGCCAAGTAAGTTATGCACGTGCTACCGTTTTAAATTTCCACACGACACGTCATAATCTCGATACACGACTTTATTGATGGCAGTTGTTCGAATTCGGATTTACTGCTCGAACTCACGATTGTTAGCACAAGCGAATTAAACTGTAAAGTCAGCTTTCCATTGTCTTATATGTAGCGTTTATGGAAGCGTGAAGTTGGGATAAGGACTTGAAATGTTATAATGTATGTGTGTAGACAAAAAGTTAGCTTCTGGCACCTTACACAAAAACAACGCTTATTAATTGTCTGAAAATTAAAAAAAAAGATAGGTATGATGTGTTTTTACAGAATTTGTATATATAGGAAGGAATAAGGCTTAATTTTGAATTTTCTTAAAAAAAAATTGTCAAAAATATTTTACATTTTCTCAATCTTTAATAAATAAAAGAGTAGGAAATCGAAGATAATTGCCTTTTTGGTAATAGAAAAAGGCTAATTTATATCGCAACGAATAAATATAATGATTAAAGGAGTCGCTGAGTGGAAGCTATATTGAAGCTATTATTCCGATATTTCAATGGGCACAGATGTTGTCCTACATTCTCTGGGCAACCATTAAACGAATTGCGAACAATCCTGCTAGGGCCTATTAATTGAATCGAAGACCATTTGTAACGGAAAACACTGTTTACTAAGTTTCAATTACAATAAATTTCAAACTTTTGGCCTATCAATCTTCCAAGGTTTAAGAATATTTTTTTTATTTATTTTAAATTACTCTTTAGACACTTTTACAAAAATATTTGTAAAAAATTATATATTTTAAACTATAGTTTGTTCGCCGAGTAATTAATAAATATTACGAAATTGCCTCGGGAAGCGACCATCGCTTAACTATCGCCACTTGTGTAACGGACATCGCCTATCTGCCTAGTTTTGTGGTATCAGGCACGCAGATGTTGTCAAGAGCAGGGCCGTTGGCGCCAGGTCTTTTTTGTTTTAGGTTACAGGCATCCGTTGTAGGGAAATAATTAATGGTTTGCAATTTATAATAAGTCTAGAAGCCCTGATTTTTTCCTTTTTTATCAACTCTCCGCAAACAGGCTGTTAAGTAAAAGACGTTATCTACATACACTGAAACTCGTGGTCTGAAATAATCTTCATATATTCCTCTCTCATTAATGAAACAGTAATTCTTGATAAAATATACGCGGAATAGTCGCCCTAACACAACAATGGAGTTTAATTTCAATTAATTATAATGAACTGAGCCAATCTTTCGGGTAAGGGGAACACCTGATAATAAATTTTCTCAACTGGCAACTATTCTTCTTAATAGGTTACCGACGCAGGTTCGTTATCGCCAAAATTTAATAATAGTTAAACATGTGGTGTGTCGACACACGGGTCGGGAGGTTTTAGAACAAAAGTTCCATCGTGGTTGTTAGTTATTTTCAAACATTACAGGAAGTTGCCCCCTAATCCAAAATGCTTGACCGTTATTGTGATGTAACGGTAAATGAATAATATATATCAAATAATGAAAACTTAGTAGGTAACGATAATGATTATATAAACACAATATACTAACACCCGTATTCATAAATATTACTATGAGGCCTCACAGTGGCCACGGACGCACAACGTCCCAACTACCAACCACACTTAATACGTAAAACAAACGAACCAATCACAGAGCTCTAATTCATACGGGAATACGGATGTTGTATACGGGTATAAGAAACTTAGTATTTCAGAAGACAAGTGCCTAAAGATTCAACTACAAATAAAGTTTACATTAGCAGATTTTTCTGACAGAAAAAGAGTAAAAAGTAAAAGCAAAGTTTCTCGTGCGCCAAATCGTGTGTACTTCTCCAAAAAGGTTGTTCTATATATCTCATTAAGTACTCATTTGACGTCACGAGGCCGCAACAACGAGCTTTTAGGGCCGGCTTGTTTAATTAAGCTCAGTTAACTGCTTGCCGACGAATCGTTGTCTCAAAACTGAACCGTGATAAGGGCAAGATACACATTTTATTAGCGCCATTTCAGATATCTTGTTTAGAAACAATGGTTTATTTTGATGAATGGCGAAGAATTGGCCATTTATACAGATTGTTTGGTTCTGAAATAAGCAGAGCTATACTGTGGCCTTTCATTCATATGCGAACTTTTTTTGACGATAAGTTTATTATGCTCTACCTACCTATCAAATGTAAAATTATTATTTTGGTGAGCACGAAAGATTAGCGTTAGGGCACACTGGGTGCCTTAACACACGCAGAGTGTAAGCCTTGGTGTTCCATTTAGACTAAGCTAATAATAATTAAAAATATAGTATTGTCACAGTGTTAAAAACTTATACTAATAGACTGTGGTATTTTGTTGTACCTAGTGTGTTTTGTGAACAAAACAAATTATTTTTATCTTTCATTTTGAACTATTACAATCAAACATACCAGTTTCATTTTGTGTCCAAATAGTTTATTAAAAACCTTTTACCTTCAACTCAATATAATATAAATATAGAGATAATTCATAAAACATACCCACATCACATTCAATTGATTAATATGTTGTGGAAACCACAGCATTATTCATTTAGCAAACGGGTTGCAAAAGTTTCAGCAATGTATGTTATTCCAATAAATACAGACGACCTTTGTTTCAGTATTTATATCTATACATATATAAAATTGTAACTGGCTGATCTCTATTAAAGATATTAAAGAAAAAATAAAATCATTATGAGGAATAGAAGCCAAAGCAGTTTTTTTTCTTTTTTGTCAGTCTGTATGTTTGTACGCGCATAACGCAAAAACTACTGCACGAGATTAGATGCGGTTTCCGCAGTTGTATTTCTGAGAGTCTCTTTAAATCTGATGCATGTTTCATCTTGATACGCCAACTAGAACGAAGTCCACGCAGACGAAGTCACGGGCGGCCGCTAGTGGTAATAAAAATTGTTAATTACGAGTAGGTACATAAAGATTATTGTTCGAGGTGTTTGGTAAAAAGCAAACCACCTTTTTGTTGACTGAAACTTATTTTACAGTCTAGGAATCTACGGGTCTGTACTCTCTTTTATAAAGAAAAGAACCTTACCTACTATAAAGATTTAATTATTGTCACCTGAGAATAGACATGAAAAAAATAGGAAAAAATATTTTTTCGGTATCTTTTAAATTGAGTAACATTACATGACGGCTGAGGTCCCCTTTTAAGTATAAAACCTGTTTTAGGGGGCCTATTATGGCCTGTATGGATTTGCATCCACGCAAAGAAAGGTTGATTCTATGTTCGCAAAATATTTTTGGTCTATTATAAGTTCGATCTCTTTGACCATTATAGGCGAATTTCGAACACTACTAACGTAATGAATGACTAACTAACAAATAATTTTCTGCCGCGCAAAGCATCATAAACAAAACACAATCTAACTAAACGTCAGCCAAGGGTAAAATACGATTGCTCGAATACAAATGGTTCTGTATGAAAATGATTAACCGCAATCTGGCTAATTGTATTGGATTAATTGGTTTTGAACGATTTCAAAATTGTTGGGATTAGCCAATAATAATATATGGATAAGTATTTATTTTATAGTACTAATTAAACAAAAATAAAGTTGATATTGGTAAACGGTATATTAAGTAATACACAGTAAGTCTACATAACTTAAAATACTAGGGTATAATAAGATTTAATAGTACGCCGTACTTATGATACTACAACATGATACAAAAATACCCCTAATGCCGAATATGGTATATAATATAGGGACCATCAAACTGAACAACTTTTACTATGGGGCCAACTAAGAAATCGCGAAAAAAAATCAGCTGTTTCATACATTTAGATATTTTCTATTTTAATTTTTGTATGAAACAGCTGATATTTTTTTCGCGACTTCAGAGTTGGTCCCATAGTAAAAGTTGATCAGTTTGATGGTCCCTATATACCATATTCGGCATTAGGGGTATTTTTGTAACACCTTGTATAATAGAGTAGATTCACTGTAAAAACAAAAAAGTGACAGTACGTCATAGGGATACTAAAATAGAACCAAGTTCTTGGATCTAAACATTATACTAATAATTTGTGTACACTTTGTTTATGCACTAAGAGCTCTATCTAGAGTAGTTAATATAGAGACAGTTTTAAGCTTATAATGGATATGTCACTTCTATCTTGCGTTACGGGATTATATTTTGGAACAATTGCATAAACAAGGATATTTAAAACCCAATAAAAATGTTTTAGGTCTATGAAATCCTTTGAAACAAATGAATAGTTGCAAAAAACATATAGATCTATATATATTTACAGCACCATCCCTTTATATGTATGGAACTGCAATGTTTGTTAGGGGGAATCCACATCGTTTTCCCAGAATATACACTGGCCAATTAAAAGTAAGCAAACGTTATGGAAATAGATTACGAGCACCGGATAGAAATACCGAGTCGAGTTGATGAGTTTAGTTTTTTCTGTATGGAGCCTAAAATTTATAATAAACTACCAAAAAACTGAAAATGGCTAACTTACTCGTAACTACCTTTCGCAGGGAATTGTTATCTTTATTAATAAGAAAAGTCTATTATACCCAGACAGAATTTTTGATTGATAAGATATAGGGCCTATTTAAGTTCATGTTTATTCTGACATTGATTTTGAATTTTTATTCATTGACCATCAGTCATTTTTAATGTCCCACTGCTGGGGTACAGGCCTTCCTTATGGGTGGATAAGGAGGTCGGGCCATGACCCGCCACGGCACAATGCTAACAACTGCAAATGCAGCCGGGACCAACGGCTTGACATGCCTTCTGAAACACGTAGTAACTCGAGATAATAAATTTTTGGTCACCCATCCCATGACCGACCCTTGCGAAAGTTGCTTAACCTTCGCAAAAGATTTGCCAGGCGCTATACCACTACGCCACCGAACTCCCCTTTTATTGATTACTGATTTCTAATTGTTTTCTTTTTTATTATTATGATTGTTTAATATTGTTGATATTTTTGTTAATTAACTGACAACGTTTATTTTTTATTTATTTATTTTAATTGTATAGTTTTTTTGACATGTCCTCTATTAGTGATACGTTGTAATTTTTCCACACCAACTGTATAACCTTTTATCTATGTTAACATATAAATGATTAGTAAGCATTTAAGTCGATCCCTTAAGTCGATACGACACGCTCATGCTCAATTTACTCGATATCTTATTTAACAATCAATTCCTTCTCTCTGATGTTTTTCTATTACAGATTTAAATATATATTTTCGACGAAAAAATGCGTAGTGCGCAATGTGCTGTGCTACGACTGTTTTACGACCTTACGATGTAAGGATTTTTTTTTTGCTTTTGTGAAACAAAACAACTTATATTTAGTGAACTTATTTTTGCGGTGTGTTTATACTATACTATAACTTAATCCGTATGTATCTTTTTTACACGTCATCAGTCGCGTTGATACTTCTTTCCTATGAAATAGTTGCGTTATGAATGTGTATGTACAATACGTATAAAATAGATACTATCAGTCAACATTGCACTAAAGAGCATCAGGTGGTACTAAAATTAATTAGTAATATTACCTGAAGGTCTACTGTGATAAAAGAACCACGATAATCGTACGAAATTCGTCGTTCGGTTTACTTAATTTTGAACCTTATTTCAAGCTAATAATGTGACGAAGCGAAACGAACGTCGTCATCGGACGATAATCGTATCGTGATTAATTCTTCGTAGTAGATGCCCTTTTTCATGCTGGGCGAGTTTTATGTCCACGGTCTGTGTCTGCTGTATAATTATTATTTCAGTTTGCCTTAATTGCAGCATTTGTTTACAATAAATCCGTTTTAAAAATAATATATTTAAACGAGAATATAAATTCAGAAATAAATTTTGTAAAAACAATTTCCAAGAAATACACTTTTGAAAAATGTGAATAAAAATAGTTTGAATTAATAAATACTGTAATACCTTCTACGAATACACAGTGTTAATACATAAATAAGTACAAATATTAAACATTATCATATCAAAGCAAAACGGTGGCGTGGTTTAATTGTTAGCTATAACAACATAGATAGGACCTACCCCAAAGCCCCTCAGCGTTCCTGGCTAAACTGGGTTGGCTGGACTGATGAGGCCGCACACCCTCCAGGTGCAAAATAGGCGCAAAATACGTAGAGTTGAGTTGCGGAAACCGCCCGTATTGTAAATAAATAAGAAATAGAAGAACTGCCCCAAAAGGGGAAAAAGATATTAGTTGATGACAAAATGGCCAAAATATCTACGAGTATGTCAGTTTTTCCATAACATGCATAATAATATTCACACATATTTTTTGTCACAATTTTCCTCATTTGTCGTTGCGTTATTTCATCTAAGGTACAAACTACTTTATTCGTGATTTTGTAACTGATGCTAATTTTCCGGAATTTAATCAAATTTTCTTTCAGCTCTATGATTTCAATACCCTAATGAGACACGAACCAGCATATAAATTCCCTGTAATCCTGTAGTACACCAATAACAATGCAGTTGTATGCAGCAGGTGCATCCAATGGGAATCAATTAACATTATTGCCCCATGGGCCACTGGTATCGGCCACCAATTACCGTTATTCGCCACTCTATTAGGCTGAAATGGATTTACTATGAGCGTTCTGTAAGCTGCATTGGTTATGATAAATATGTACTTTGGAAACTATTAGTGCTGGTGTGTTTTTGTTTTATTCAATGGAACAAATAACGTTATTTTATTTTAATCAGAGTAAAATAATCAATAATTATAGTATTCAACGAAACGAGCTCCCAAAGAAAATCGATCCGTGTCCGCATTGGTTAATGCGCGTGACCTTCAATAGCATATATTCTAATAGCTTAGCTCTAGCTGCGCGCAATGACCAATAAGCTGCGAGCATTTGGTACCCTAGGAGTTTGGTTCGTGGAATGGAGTATAATAGTTCGGTTCAGACGAGTCTCAAACCATCACATTTGTATATCCAGTACAGGCGTCTCGGCTTGAAACTTTCTACCACATGTTTTGGTCAATTCAGCGACCTAGATTAAGGATAAGTTAGATTTTTCTTGTAATTTTAAACTTTTGATGTAAGCCAGCAATTTATTTTAGAAATAACTTAATTTTTGTTTGTTATTTTTATTACATTTGTTGTTTACATAAAAGTACTCTATGTATGTAATCTATTTATGTATAATGTAGAGCAATAAGACGACCTCCGTGGTCGAGTGGCTTTGTACACCGGTTTTCAAGGTGTCTCTGAGGTCCCGGGTTCGATCCCCGGTTGGGTCAATTTAGAAAACGAACTTTTCTATATTGGCTCAGGTCTGGGTGTTCGTGATACCACCGTTGTGTCTGATTTTCATAACACAAATGCTTTAGCTACTTACTTTGGAATCGGAGCAATGTATAGTGATGTTGTCAACTATTTAATATTTATTTATTATTATTATTAATAAGTCTATCTAGATTTTTTATAAAAAAACTACTTACCATATTTCGCATTCACTGCGAGTTAAAAATCACAAATGCCCAAAAGCTAATACCATGATTGACTGCAAATATTTCTCGTAATTAAACATTGTATCTAACAGCACATTGACACAAGTATTCACAAACATTACTATGAGGTCTCACAGTGCTCTCGGACGCACAGCATCCCACGAACCAATCACACGATTACGTAAAACCAACGAACAAATCACAGAGCTCTATTTCAACGCAGTGAGTTCGCATAGTCAAGAGTCGTTTTGAGTGTTGTTTGTGAATACGGGTGTCAATAATAAAAGATTTTTGTTCAATGATAAATTGATGGTTATGAAAATTGTTATTTAAAAATTTCAAAAACCATTATTGCTCTTACAAAATTAATATATTCAAATAGGTAATTACATGTTACTAAACACTTTGTAACAAACAAAAGAAACAGTAGAACAATACACTTTATAAAACGACACACATGAAATATTATACAAAAGCGACATAAAATTGAAAAAGCTGACGTGTTGCCAACGCGACTTGTCTGTGTTTCAATAGCAACATCAACTTGTTCAAAACTTAACATAACATTTTGTTTCAAAAGATTTATGACTGACATCCTGCTCATGAAAAATAAACCTTATCCCTTAAGAATAAAGACGAAAGACCGATAAGTATATTTGGATTTTGAAGTATGAATTAATTTACATAAGAGCTCGGAAACAGGGATTGATTTACGGGCAATATGCATCATGGCAACTTTGCAACTGACAAGTGCTGTAATCAACGCGATGTATTGCCATGTCGTCAATATTCTGCGTCAAAACAAAACGCCGTTTTAATTAAGTTGATGGACATTAAACGATTATTTTTTTATGATATCCTACTGCTTTCTTTTTGAGCACTTCATATTTTAAACGTTTGTGTGAGTGAAATGAATTTGAAATAAACAAAATAAATAGTAAGTAAACTTTCTTTTGTATTATGTTATCAACGCATATATCTGAGCCAATGTAATGTCATAGCCGTAAGCTAACTCATAGCCTTAGTATATTGGACCAATATTGTAGGGTCTTATTTCAGCTAGAGGTAGCAGAAATCTTATAAAACTCAATTTAGTTAAAATCGGATCTCGACTCCCCTTACATTCGTAGTGATGTCACCTGTGCTTCAAATTACGTCATAAAATCGCATTTTCGTCTGAAATATCATTTTCACAGAGGCTCAACCCGTCGGTTGTCGGGCGTCCCCAATGCTTACCATAATTGACCGAGCGAGCGCAAAGCGCGCGCGAAGCGTCTCCGTTTCAGCTTTAATTTGTTTTCGTTATGCAAAAATGATTTAATTTGTCTGTCCGTCTGTTCTTCTGTACAGGTCGCATTTCTCAACCAATTTTATCGAATCTCGTGAAATTTTGTATGCAGGTTCGATAATTATATAGTATTTCTCTTTGTTAGGTACTTAAAAAATTGTGTGAGTTATGAAAGTAATTATTTTACGAACTTTTTATTCTTCTTCTTAAGTTTAAATGAAAGGCTTACATTTAAATCACTTAGTAGTAATATCGATATCATTAGCTGTACGTCGCAGTCACATCTCTATCAGAGTATCTTGCGGGATCCAAAGCGACGAATGATTTCAATTCTAGATAAGTAGATTTGGCGTCCATATATATTTTTTTATTATTAATGGGAATTAAAGTTTGGAACGGGACGAAAACTAAATCTGTTTAAGAGAATTAATGGTTTGATGTATATTTTAAACATTTTGCCGGGTGCCCCTTATATTACAGAACATTAATAATCCTATTTTGAAAATCCTTATCAGACATGACATAACGTGAAATTCGCATAACAATAAAATTCATAATTATAAAAACTGTAAAATTCATAACATGAAAAGCCATAATTATAAAAATCCATAATTTTAAAAAACAAAGCGTTAAAAGATTTAGTCCGCCGGCCTTTTAACCATCTTACTGCGACTTATCCATATAAATATTTTTTTAACGAAATTTTAGCCCGCATTTGTATTGCTTTTAAAATTTTATTTAGTTACGTACTGTACTGTACAGCAAATTTAATATGCCATTTTGACTAGTTGCTATATGAGTATTTACATTATTTATATTAAGTATAGATTTTAACATTTATGAGTATTCAAATTATATTGTATGTATGTATTGTATGTATTTGAACATAAAATAATTATGTTCAATTAACATTTATATATAACATACATGTAACATACATATAAATGTTAAATTGTTAAAAAGAAAAATGTTTTCATTTTAACTGTACTCTTTTTTCTGTATTTGAACGTAATTATTTTTGTTAATGTAATATTTAGTAAGTATCTTGATTAGCGTCTATCTTGTAAACAGTATGTTCACTAACTTAAATGATTTGTTAACTCGGTTCTAGCTGCTGCAATACAAGCTCGTCTTAGTGAAGAGGCCGCTAAAATTAAGGAAAAATAACTATTGTAAATCTGGTAAAGTATAAGTTATATTACTATTTTTTTTAATCGTTATTCATATTGACATTATCCATTATAAAGATATTATTTTACCTAAATATACATTTTAAAATTATGGATTTTAATGATTATGTGGTTTGATGTTTCGGTATTTTCAATTATGAATTCTAATATAATATACTATAGCATAAATATCTAATATAATCGTGCTAATAAAATAGGATCTATATTAGAATCAATAATTGAAAATGCCTATAATGAAAACGCCTAAACATCATATCACTCAAAATCTATAATTTTAAAATGTATATTTTTTTAAATAATATCTTTATAATGGATAATGTCTATGTGTTTAACGATTAAAATACATAAAATTAACAAATATATTTTTAATACTCATAAAAGTTAAAACCCATACTCGATATAAATAATAATAAAGCACAACTTTATATTGATTGTTCTAAAAAGATTTCACTCATTTGTAATTTTTTATTAGTTGACATTTTACACTAAGTCACATATTTGTTATAAAGTACTTTAGAAACAACATAGATTTTACATATTAAAAGTCTTTGCGATGGCGAAGTTCGTTATATCTTCTGCAAATGTAACATTGCTACAGGACCAGTTGCAATTCGTTTAAAAAAAATTAATGAACAGCCATAAAAAACAAAACCAATCTGATTTTTCACAAACACAAACTAAATACTTGTAGTTCTATTCAAATAAAACATTCATACAATTTAAATCTTACAGGCTTAATACTTGAGCTCACATTTCATTTCCGAAAGCAACTTTACATTCGCAAGAGTATTTGCAAATTGTGAACGCAACAATTTTCCTTAAAGCATGGTAAACAGAAGCGGGCGAAGTTTTTAAATTTTAATCTCTTAATACTATTCGCAACTCTCCGTAATATAAATTTGCCTTTAAAAAAAATGCACGTGTCTGTATGATAGTGTAAGACCTTTTAGTATCGTAGCGTAGCCCATCTGAATATCTACAGAGCTTCACTGGTATCTTGGAATCACAGACTATAATTTAACGACTAACATTTTTTTTTGAGAAACGTTGATGTTGTTTTGTTTCGGTGTTAAGTAATTAACAAATGAATTAACTTCAACACGGGTTATTTAATCACAGGAGTTAATGATTTTTTATGTTCGGAGCACAATATATAATAATATCATAAAACTTTATTTCTTTATTTACATTTTTTATTTACATATTTACTTAAATTTATTACTTTATTTAATATGCAGTTAGATTGGTTTTTTTTTCTAATTGATAAGAAATAACACTGAACAATCATCGTTAGCAGTAAATACTATATTACAATTGCCATGCAATATATTTAACTTTATTCAACAGAAGTGACCAACTTCAGAGCACTTAGTGAAGTTGCCGTGTCAATTTAATCGCATTGTATGGTAATGTTACTATGGTACTATTATATATGCTGTGCTATGGCCACTGATAATATGATATAGTTAGGCAGGAATGATTTTTGGGCGATAATCTTTTCAAGTTCTTTATTTAATTTTATATAAAAGTTCAATACTCACTTAAATTATACAGTCACCTAAATATTGCAGTGAACAAACTGCGTAATTCTACGCTGTAACAGATATTTCCTTACAACGTCTAGAAATAATTTGAATATGAATGGGACGTAATTTAACAAGCGAACTGATATTAAATTTACCAAGACCTTTGCTGAGACTGTAAGATGGTAAGCTATATTTATGCTATGCGATGTTATGCGTAGCTAAATGTTGAAAGTACCTTCCCTATAATGTAACGGCACCTCAGACTATACATGTTGACCTTGAGACCGCCTTTATGCCCTACGTAATAAAATCAGTTTTCGCAGTTTAACTGTATAACCTGACGTGCTGTCGTGCGAATCATACTTTATAGATGCCTAGACAATATTGTCGGAATTAATGTAAAACGCAATTTTATTTGGAGAATTAAACCTCTAATTGGATTTTTGTAATGAACATCGAATTGTAATAAAACTTTCGTTTCAGTACAGCTTCATTTAATGTAAAATTATCGCTCAAATCTTTTATTCTTATTTAACTTTGCATTAATTCATTTTGTATTTTATTGTGTGTTGTATTCTAAAGAGTAATTAATCAAAACCGTTTATTTAATTGAATTTTCGAGCCAGAAACAAAAGAACCACACTTATATTATTGCTGGTTTGCGTGGACCGTGGACTTGCGTACAGGCAATCTCTGGCCAAACCAGGCAAAGTCACTAGTCAGTACTGTAACTAGGGTTACCAGACGACAGGATTTATCCTGATATGTCAGGATTTTTGGTAATTTGTCAGGATTCGGTAAAGGTCAGGGTTTTTGGGTTATTCGGATACAAAACAACCTTTAGATATTAAGCTTTTCTTTATTTGGTAACAATCAACTACTTACTTAGATACATTTGCAGTAAATAATAAACATAACTAAAACAAAAAAAAACGAAATACTGATACTTTATTTTTGTGTACATATAATTTTATTCAAGACTTTTTAGTAAAGTGAATAAATAAATAAATTCTTTTTATCAGGGTTTTATAGGTACACCATTTGGTAACCCTAGAGTTCCCAATAATTTCCTAGCGCAACAAAACAAATGACGGAAGTTTATTCATATAATGTTTTGCGCCTCCCCGACAATTATTTTCGTCTATTAGAACAAATAAAGCATCAAGATTATTCTAATAAGTACTAAAAGCTGGACTAATAGCTATTTACTAAAATAAATATTTATTTATTTTCAAGACACAAGTTGAAAGAGTGTTACAAAAAGCTTTTAAAAATTAAAAAGAAAAACCTCCTTCAAAAAACTTTAAAAAAATGCTATAAAAACAGCTTCAAAAAGCGATAGCTCTAAAAAGCAAGAAATAATATTTAAAACTGCATAATTATTATTCAAGTACGCATTTCTGATATTAAAACGTCTTTTGAAGTCGGGTGGGGCTAAAAGATATTTTCCTTTTTTAATTTATATAAACATTTACCGTGGTTTCTCTTTCTCAATTTGTTTATTAATTCTTAAAAAAATTACAGTATTTTCAGGATTACTCGAAAACTACTAAACCGATTTAAAATTTTCAATGGGACCAACTTGGGAACAAACCTAATAAAGTAACGTTTCAATCATGTCAATCGGTTCAGCCGTTTTTGAGTAATCGGTAGACATACATAAAAAATAAAAAAATATACGAACATAGAACCTCCTCCTTTCTTTAAGTCGGTTAAAAATTGGCAGGTTTAGTACAAGGTGACGCCCTGCTAGGGCACAGCAAATATCGAATGTCTCGTTCGGTTCGGTAGCGGCTTGCGATAGATTACAGCGGGCTGTAGAAATTATGTATGTAGATTATGTATGATCGTATGTATTCTGCTCTGTATATACCTACGAGTCAAAAAGTGTTCAGGTGAATCCAACTGACTTAATAATTTACCTACTTTGATATTTTTATTTACATGTATACAAGGTGTTACAAAAATACCCCTAATGCCGAATATGGTGTATAGGGACCATCAAACTGAACAACTTTTACTATGGGACCAACTCTGAAATCGCGAAAAAAAAATCAGCTGTTTCATACATTTTGATATTTTCGATTTTAATTTTTGTATGAAACAGCTGGTTTTTTTTTTCGCGATTTCAGAGTTGGTCCCATAGTAAAAGTTGTTCAGTTTGATGGTCCCCATCTACCATATTCGGCATTAGGGGTATTTTTGTAACACCTTGTATAAGAAGTGCTTTACTTTCCTATTTGTTTCACAGCGATGTGCCAAATAAGCTAACTTA
Source organism: Catoptria pinella (assembly GCA_963556745.1). Classification (NCBI taxonomy): domain Eukaryota; kingdom Metazoa; phylum Arthropoda; class Insecta; order Lepidoptera; family Crambidae; genus Catoptria; species Catoptria pinella. Next base: position 7,022,985 of record OY750774.1, on the reverse strand, counting down.
GTAACAAATAAGTGAAAATACATTAAAAAACTGTACATTAGGGTGAAATGACTATTAGTCCAAATGCTTATGTACGAAATCACAAAAACTCACACTGCCACATTACTCAGGAGCAAATAACAAAAACGATACATCTCACACCGAGAAAATGGACGGAAAAAAAAGAATTAGAAACAAAACAAAACCTGTAACACTATCGGCCATTTTTCTCGGTGGCAATTTTTTGTCTGCTTGTCTCAGAGGACAAGATGGCGGGCCCGTCCTTTGTGTTTTCAGTAATAAAATCTGCTGTGATGCCACTCCCGAGGTCCCTTTAGGCGCTGTAACTTTTCTTTCTTGTCACCAGCACTTTATGTGGCCATAATTTACCGAGGGCAAGAAATCCTTTGTTTCATTAAATTTCGGACGCAGGGTCAGATAGTTTTATGGCAGTGTCACACCTAAGAAAGTGGAGGGTTGAATCGTTCTGATTGCGTGATATATCTACTGTTAATAAGGTTAGTGTCAATTTTCAGAGCGCGCGTGTATTCAGCAGCTGTGACGTAAAGATGGCTTTATTATTTTAAGAAATGCGTCACATTTGTCACGAATATCTAAAAATATTAAAACTACTTTTTTTTATTTGACAACATCACATACATTGCTCCGATTCCAAAGTAAGTAGCTAAAGCCCTTGTGTTATGGAAATCAGACATAATGGTGGTATCACAAACACCCAGACCTGAGACAATATAATATAAAAGTTCGTTTCTAAATTGACCCAAACGGGGATCGAACCTGGGAACTCAGAGATGGCGACACCTTGAAAACCGGTGAACAAAGCCACTCGACCACGGAGGTCGTACTTACTTACAATCGATTTATGACTCATAGATTTTTTAATTTGGATGTAGACAAAAACAAATACAACAAATATAAAGACATATTTAACACCTAAAATAAATTTATTCAATTAGTCTTAATTATTATTTTTTAATCTAAAGAAGTTTTTTTTGGTTGAACTTTCTTCAGTTTTATGTATCGACATTGATATCATGTCTATTTATCACAAGTTTTAAATTCACAGTGAAAAACTACTTATCTTAAGTAAATTCTTGGAAAGAAAGTTAATATCCAAGCTTAAATGATCTGAGTAAATCCATAATAATCCGACTATACGTTAAATGTATGCTAGAATAATATATTAAATACTGAGTAAAATTGTTGTGCATCTTGAACAAATCCCCAGCGCGCTGGTTTTAAGAAAATTTAATTATCTCAAGACCTAACTTCGATGTACCGTACTTCGATGCTTATAAAATCTGCTACGACACTTACGACAGAAATGTGTAAGAACTCTAAAATGAAAGTTGGAAAACAGATTGTAGCGATATGGGGAAAATCCAGTTTTATGGTATGCTTCCTGAAAAATGTTCATGTTAACTTTGGTTTAACATCGTTGAATCTTAGGTATTGGGGTCCCTTTCATGCCATGCTGGAGAGGGAGAGATCGTGGGAGGCGGTCGTCTTCTGCGAGGACGTGCTTTCGTAGAAGAAGGCCGCTGAGCGAGTTCGGGAGGGAAAAGCTCCTCCGAACTCCCTCCGCACGAGACGACTGGGGAGAAGAAGGCACCAACACGTGCGACTTCTCCCCTAGTCGGCGGAGGGAGGGACCCCTAGACTGAGCACCCTCACCTCGGAGCCGAGTCCCGTGGAAGACTATCACCATGGCCCCACGGGATCTGGTTAGAGGTGAACGGAGGGAAAAAGAAAAAAAATGTATTGGGGTCCCTCACGATAATACTTAACATAAATAAATATTTTTTTACACGACTGCCCAAAAAAGCAGAGAGTGTAATGTGTTTAAGGTTCATGTATGCTTGTATGTGGGTATGTCAGTTTCTTTATTCCACCATAACTTCTAAATGCATTAACGGATTTTGATGTATGGTATACATTATAGAATATCGTTAGAATCCTTACACCATTCCAAGTGACACTGGCTATATTTTTGTAGAATAAAGTCAAGGCGACTGTATGACGCCACTTTCAAACGTGAATAAAAACAATTTCGTTTAATTATTGCAATATGGGCATCAAATGAAAGGCCTTGATGAGCACATTCCAAAACTATATAATTTGTCACTAAAATGAGTGGGATAAAAATAAATAAATTAAAAAAAATATCAAAACATGACTGCTTAGCTAAAAACGAACTAAAAAGTTAGATTAAATTACAAGGGTCATTGCAGTCGGGGGACCTCTTTGATTAAAAATTGTTCTATGAAACTGTCCCCCGACCCCAATTTAACTTTTTAGTTTGTTTTTAGCAAAGCAGTCGTGTTAATATTTTTTAAATTTATTTCTTTTTTGAACATCGCAACCAAAACGGAAACATTACAGTTTTGGTTTTTTTGTTCAAAAAGAATTCGATCGAGCTACAGATGACGTTAGATATCCCGCAAAATGTTACTAAGACGTATAGCAGTAACTGTTGCCAGTATGTGGGTAATGTCATCGAACTATCATCACTCCTCAAAACATTTTTTTTCTATTGAATTGTTTTTTTTTCAATCAATTTTCCTTCTGCCCTTTGTGTCTGTTGCATCCGCCTTTCTGTTTGACAATCAATGGCGGTAATAAAAGTTAGCTATGCGTGTGTAAGAAAAGCAGCAATATCAGATTTTTCAATGTATATGAGTATATTATACGGAATTGAGACGACTAAAATATTAAAAACTGACTTGATCATTCTTAAGTTATTGTTTTACCACTTCTGCTAAAAGGTGTAAAGTTTCTCACAAATTGTGTACAGCATTGTAGTTTAGACAAGCTGAAGTTTTAGGCATAACTAAGTAATAAGAGCGCCGTCCCCTAGTTAAGATATAATGAAGTAGTAACCTACTGCTGCTCGGTTCACGAAATGATACTTTTGATACCGGGCCCTATTTAATTAACGTGACAATTTGTCACCTGCCACGACAATTTTATATTAATTGCTTCAACCAATTTAAAAATAGACAAACTACTCATAGCTACACCCCAATGTTAACTAAATTGTGATGACGATTGACAAATTGTCACGTTAAGATAAATAATATTAGAAAAAATACTAGAAAATAATATTAGGGGGGAGAATTATAACTGTAAAAAATTTGTGTATTTATTTGCAAACAAAAAAATGCTAACAAAGCCCATTTGATGCTCTTCTTAGTAATTTTTTAAAACAAGGCTGATACAATATGTTTCAATCTTATTGGCCGCGCGGAACATCGCGCGAGATAATACGCAGAACACAATTTCGATGTAACTAGGTGACAGAGGCGAATGATGGGGCACGGCTACGCGCACAGAGGCTAACTTCACAGCCGCAAATAAAATTGAAACACATTATTATACCTTTAAATTCTTGTAAATAAGACATATGCAGTAGTTCCTCCACTTTTGTGCCATGCAGTGCAACAACTGCCACAGCCGTCAGACGCCCGAGTCACTGCAACTTCCTGCCTCTAGCTGACATACCTTTAAATTCTTGAAAATAAGACATTATGCAGTAGTTCCTTCATTTTTGTGCCATGCAGTGCAACAACTGCCACAGCCGTCAGACGCCCGAGTCACTGCAACTTCCTGCCTCTAGCTGACGTTAACTCTCATAAGCTTGGACAGCGCCCAACTAAGTTCAAACATATATCTTTTGCAGTAGACGCGAGGTGCGAAGCTAGGTGTTTCGTAATTATTCTTTGTCACTTCACCAGTTGTGAACTTGTGGCAAGTTTGTTTAAAATAAAGGAAAGTTGGTGTGGCAGAGCATTACGTGGTTGTTAGCATTGCTTGTTTACGCTAGACTCATAATATTTTTGTTTCCTTCAGAAATCAATTTACGCAGATGAGGCTAAAATGAATGAAAATGAGAGTCAGACACCCGAGGTTACCGCCCACGAATATATCAAGGTGTTTTATTACATAGAAAATAAAGTTTGCTTAATAATGTTTATTTTCAGAATTCTCTGAACTAAAACTTTCTTTGGTGACGTTTGTTAGATTATTTTTCTCCAAAATACAATAATGAAACATGGTATCTGTTGGCAACACCAACTAAATTGACAATGTTTTTGTATGTTGGCAATATTCCTGCTTCTTCCAAAAACCACCACTATAATGTGTCGTGTACTCAATCAATAAATATAATTTTAGTGCTAACCAGCGAAGACTTTCAGTAACGGATCCAAAACTACCTATACAGCCCACGAGAGCAACAGTATTTCTCTTACCCCTTGCAAAAGGCATCATAAAACTAGTACAGTTGCCAGTTACAATTTTCATACATTATAATTATATAGATACATCCTGTGTTATAACGATCAGCATAGAATCAAAATTCATGATTGTGAAATAAATTGTTGTATGTCAAATTCTTAAGATCTCGATTTTTATTTTTCTGACCAAATATAATAAAAATGTCTTTGTAATCTGCTGTAATTTCATATAATTTTCTCACTTAATGCTCTGAAATATTATCATTACATTTGAAAAAAGTGGTCGTTCATTACGTTCTAAATCTGAAATTCAATGCAGAAATTAATTTCAATATTTTCTTTCCGCACTTGTGCGTAAAGTAGTATTCCAAATTCAAAATGATATAACTCATCAACTAGCGTTATTTTTATAAACTTTATGGCCTGGTCGTTTCTCAGGGCCACACGAGACAACAAAAAAATTAAAGAAAAGTTCATTTCCTCGCATTTCTTGAAAAAAGCACTATACAATACAAGCCTTTTGCGAGAAGCAAGTAAATGCTAACTTCTTGTTCTCGACTGTAATGTACTATTGTTTCTTTACCTGTTTACAAATTAGTACTGACATTAAGACTTACAAAACAATTACTTCCAGAATATGTAAATTAAATTAATCTTCAAAGAAGTTAGTAATATTTTACCAATAAAGCGTATTAATTGCCTTGATTTAAAGTTCTTTGAAGATTTAAATTCCCTTTGAAGTACGCCAACCTTTGTAAAATTTACAAACACCTGGCGTTTCCAATTTACACTTCCTCTACTGTATAAATACTTCATAAATATTAAATATAGTAGGCACAAATCAATTTACCAGAGTAAAACCAATTAACGTAGAAGCAACAAAATAAAAAGTACGGGACCTTAAACAAGGCAAGACATTTATTAACCTAACCAAACACCTCAAGATAACACTTAATTAATTTAAAGTTAATTTGTGTATAAAAAGTTACCACCAAGGAAGAACAAAAAAATAAGTCATAATTACTTTCTAATCAAAACGAATCACATTAAATATAAGTTCAAAAGGGTTTTGAATTTGAATTAAAAGTATGTGTTTGTTGGAGCACAGGGCCTTCCTTATGAATGTATAAGGAGGATGGGCCATGTGGGCCCAATGCGGATTGGTGGGGGCTGGCGACTGCAAATACAGCCGGGACAAAGCCATAACGTGCCATCCAAAACACACAGGAACTTGAGATAATACATTTCTGGTCACCCATCCCATTAACTACCCATGCGAAAGTTGTTAACTTCTGCAATCGCTTTACACTAAATACACACTATACTATAATAATAGAATATACTATATAAAGTTAACATAAAAAAATATTAACATACGAAAACAAATAAATATATAGTAGAAAACATGGTACTTTGCACGTTGTTGTCAAAAGTAGGTATGTACTCAAAATTTAATCAATTTTAGTCAAAGAGCCTCACTGCTTTGTAAGGCATCCTAGGCGAGCAAATGCAAAGAAGAATGGCAGAAACCCCTATATTTTCAGAACCACATTATTAACGGCTGAGCGTGCCATGAAGTGAATATTAGAATTATATAACCAAACAAAATATGTCATGGTTTCATGAAAAAGTTCATTTTAAAACGTAACCTCAATGTGTTGAGGTTACGTTTTAAAATGAACCACAACCATAAACTTATTATACTCCATAAATAAGTTATTATACTCCATAAATATCAGTATGGTCTAAGACTGTTCTTCGGAACGAATAAAAAAAAATTCAAATTCCCTTGTCAATAATATTATATTATAAACTATTATAATAGGAAAACTTAGCCTTAACATTTAAAGTGGTAACTGAAATGAGAAAATACACGTAGTACCAATGAGTTACTACCTATCATTGTTTAAAATGAAATTAGGTAATGTTTAATGAATCCCAGTATGAATCATTCCTTAAAGTCGTATTCTTAGCGCCGACTCATTATAAAGGTCAATTATTATTCTCAACCATAAAAACCGTAAAAACCGCATTATCTTCGATACGTCACACAGAATTAATGACTTACGCAAACGCAAAAACAGGGACTTTGTCTCTCCAGTAAATTATTGTGGGTGCCTTTTTAGCCTTCTAATTGTAACATAAAATAAAATGCGAGTTTTTCCCAGTCTGCTTCAGACATCTTTGAGGTGGTTTGCTCTGAAGATGAATGTGTGCGTCCCTTGAAAAGACTCTTTTTTGGGTCAGAATATTTTTTTAAGTAAGTTGTATACTTTTTGTCTGGTGTTTAGGCAACTTGAGTAAATAACAGAGTACTTTTTTACATCGAGTAGGGTAGTCATGTCGTCGTAAATGTTTTTTCGAACGTTTTTCGAATTTTTTTGATAAACGTTAATGTGGTAACATTTTCAGAACATTTTCATTCGAACCTGTGACTTTTGAAAAGCCAGTAAAAGTGCTAAAATTAAAACTATTGGCTGTGTAAGCTGTAGACCTCGTATTTGTGTTTTTTTTTTACATTATTCGAAATGGCTGAATATTTTTTTATTCGAACAACTGAATCAACAAAAAAACAATGTAATATTGAACCTGCTCACAAAATTTCACGAGAATCGGTTAAAGAATGCGACATGTAGAGGAGAACAGAGGGACAGCCGGACACACGAAAGCATTTTTGCCTAAGCTGAAACAAAGACGCATCGCGCTCTTTCGGTCAATAAGATTTCAAAATATTGCTTTTTTTCTCATGTTTCAATGTCACGAACATTATTTTTCTATTATTATTGCATGTGAACGCTAGTACGTTATTTAATTATTTGTGTCTCACATTATTTACACTAGGTTAGCTTATTTACTTTGTTGAGAACCGTAACTCCACAATAAAACATAACCAAATATCTCTCAACCAATTTATTTAGCTATAGACATAACTCCTGACAAATTATTTGGTACCCAGTCACGTCGCAAATGATTACACACACATTACTCTCTGATATTGAAGGGTAATGTTGCATTATTTTGGTAAAATGCTTGTGAAGACGCCAGCATCATAAAGCGTAGATATGAAATTGCGAACATAAACTTATGTACTTATATTACCCGAATTGCTGATTTTATCAAAGTGTGAACCGTTCAAACGCAGTTTATTATTGATATAATAAATCTGAACGTACGCTTTTTTACAGAATACGGTGATGTAAAAAGTAATGTTGTAATTTCGGATAGATAAAGAGAGATATGGTTTTATTCTTTGTTTGTTGTTGTAGAGTATACGTTATTTGGTATCCATGGTACAGGCTCTGCTTAGCTTGAGACTGAATAAATTGTTGTGACTTGTCCCGAATTTATAAAAAATAATTCGGACTTTTTACTGTAGCGTGTTTTCGGTGCGGTGTTAAGTACACACAACAGCACGTCAGGTTATAAAGGCGGTCTTAAGGCCAACATGTATAGTCTGAGGTGCCGTCGTGTGTACCTACAACTGATGATGTTAAAATTAATTTCAGTAAAATAACTTAGATAGTTTACTCACAAACTGTAATAGGTTAACCATCAGCCATTAATGTAATAATGTCCCCACTGCTGGGGCATAGGCCTTCCTTATGGGTGGATAAGGAGAATGGGCCATAACCCACCACGCAGGCCCAATGCGCAACTCCGCAATCGCTGAGCCAGGCGCTAAATCACTGCGCCATCGAGGTCCTCCGAGTGATAAGTTACTTAATACCTTTTCGCCAATCATTAGAAGCTTTAAGAACTAAATTTCAGAAGCATTAAAACAACCAATATTGAAGAGCAATAAAGTGTAATATCCATCACTCGTAAAAAGATCTTTAAAATAAATCCGGCTATAAAATTGTATTTGAATGATTTTTATTTTAAAAAGTGTCACAGTTATTTCAAGCGAAAATTTGTCCGCCGTGGTTCAAGTAATTTGCAGGAAAAAGAGGTCGGTCGATTTGACGCTGAACTATAGACAAAAAGATGAACATTTAAAAGGCAAAGTGAATCGAACTATTGGATGTCGGTCATTTAAAAGCAAAAATATTTTTCACAATCTCTACCGGCACTTAAAGTGCGATTCTCTAAATTGCAATGTCATTGTCGACCTTTTATTTATCAGTTGGATCAGTTGTCATAAATACCAAAGGGTAACTAAATCGCTAAGCAAAATTTCATTGATTTTAGCTAAAAAATTTAGCCAATGATGGGTATATGATACCTGCCAGATAGCGCTGCCGCAGCGACGAATTCAAGACTGCTTACTTACTGGAGAAAAGAATAGCATAGCCGATTCTTGCGCAAATTGGGCAAATACTCTCCCAAATTTGCCTGAAATTCAGGGTGGGAAAAAAATATGGTAGAATGAATGTTTTCTTTCAGTTTTGCCATCATCAATCCCCTCAACTACCGTCTTTTTTTTCAACCTATATTTTAGTTAATAAAAAATCCAGATCACCTTTCATTTTAATTAATAAAATCTTTTTGAAGATTAATATTGTTCTTATAATTTTTGCTGTCTGCAAAGTTCTTAGTGATTTGACATTTAACTAAATATAAAATCCATTTACATTTCAAAGGTTTCCAAATAAACTTAAAAGGGCTTTTAGATAAAAAAAATCAATCTGCAAAGTTTCAGTGAACAAACGATTGATAAAGATTTTTGATTAAATTATTACTTTGAATACGTAAATAGACTTAATTAGGGTAAAGCATTTTTTTTCTCAATCTGATCTCAGTCCAACTGAAAAAGAACCTCTGCTTACCAAAAGTCAACGGTCGAAAATAATACTTTCCGATATTACAGAATAATAATAATAAATAAATATTAGGCAACATCCCAGACATTGCTTTGATCCCAAAGTCAGTAGTAGCTAAAGCACTTGTGTTATGGAAATCAGAGACAACGGTGGTATCACATACACCCAGACCTGAGCCAATATGGAAAAGTTAGTTTTCTAAATTGGCTCAGCCGGGGATTGAGACCGGGACCTCAGAGATGACGGCTCCTTGAAAATCAATGTACAAACCACTCGACCACGGAGGTCGTCAATCTCGCGAACTATAACGACTATTCTTCAGAAATCGGTCGTAGGCGAGGTTTCTTGGTAGTCATACGGAATGTCCTACGAATATTATTGTTCATGGCCATATTGAATTACGTGAACATCATGTAGCCCATTAATTGACATTCCGAACCGCTCATGGCGGAGCTTGACAGACTGGTCGTACTTGTTCTCGTTTGTTTAGCAACGCTCGGTCCAGCCAGGTGTCGGATGGGTGACTGTTAAGTGGCATTACAACTGAGCGCTGAGTGCTTCGGAGGGCTTTAGTAAAATAGTTTCTTTAGCCACTCCACTTCAGTGGCAAAATAATTCTAAGTCCCCGGTTTTTCTACAAATCCGCAACACACCACAATATCTTGAGTTGGTATTTTGCGTGTGTATTATGCGTCTAAAGGACTTTAACACTAGAGGTAGCCACTAATCCTCATACGATAAAAAGAATTGACATAATCACAGAGTCGGCCATATTATTTAAGATCGTGTTGTAGCACTATATTTAACAATGATTTTATAAAGAAAAACCGGACTCGCCCACCGAGGGTTCCGAAAGGTTCCGAGGTTTCCTTACAAAGTAGCTACTTAAATAAAGACTATATTTTTGAATTTTAATTACAAATGTATGGTTTTCAGGATTTCCCCTGTACTTGCAGTATAAAACGATATTTCTTGCCAAATTTCATAGTTTTAGGTCAACGGGAAGTACCCTATAAATTTTGATTCTAATGAGAGTGTCGAAATATGTCTTTTTTGCCGTATCTTTTATTTTGCGTTTATTTAGAAGTTTGTTTTTCGGTTTTATTTCGATTAAAGGTTACGACGATGCCACTAGTGACTCGGTATTTCAGCGATTCGATTCCCGCCTGAGACAATTCTGGTGACAAGTTAAATTTTTTCTAGCGAATTATTTAGTATTGTATAAAATTAGCATTGTGAATGCTAAAATCTCAAATTTAATAATTGTATTATTTTTCTTACGTTATATTGTGAAGATGAATTAGAACTACTGACATAACACAAGATAAATACCAAGTGACTTTAAAACCAAAAAATACATTGTCGACTTCTAATATTTTACATTCTTATCTAGTTAGTGCACTATTGGGTATGTATAAAGCAACCCGTAATAGTCAATAACGTGGTGATATATCGGTCGGAACTCCGGTCCAATGTTATTCCTTCCTGCGGTGGCTAATGTCCGCCTTTGCAGGGTTGGCAGATTTAAATGACAAACAAAACACGTTCGTAACCTAAAAAAATAACCGGTCCCTATTTCATAACGTGACATTTTGTCAATTGTCATGACAATTTGGTTTACATTGCTATGAGTAGTTTGTTCTATTTTTAAATTGGTTGACGCAATTGATATGAAATAGTCATGAGAGGTGACAAATTGTCACGTTTATTAAATAGGGCCTTGGTGGTCAAGGCTTTGAAGATGCAGAGGAGTAAAGTATTTTTATTCAGGACGCATAGGAAAAGGATCATCAACATCATCATCTTACCAACAGCATGACGTCGCACCTGCTAGGCAATAATTAATTAAATTAATTATTTTTTTAATTGAATGGCTAATTAGGCACTACCAAATTTTATGTAGCTAACCAACACACGAAAAAAATTGAAGAAGTTTTAAACGCAAAAGAAGATATTACTGAGTGGTTTAAAGCAAAAAAAATAATTGATAAATAATTTTAGTACCTATTGTAATTATTTTTTAAACTTTAAAAATCAATTAATCAACTCCACGGGCCACAAGTTGACAGCCAGCGGGCTGCGGGTTGGCCACCCTTGGTGTACGGCCTCCCAAATAACAGTAACTATCGAACTTTTCTGATTCGTGTTAGATTCCATTGCAGCTCTTGCCAACCCTGCCACCCCGCAGTTTACACGGTAAACGCATTAACACCGCAAATTTGTAGCGACACTACAAAGATAGCCAACGATCGCTGACCTTAGCCAATAATTTTGATAGATGAGCGCAAAGGGACCGTTTGGGACCAACGTCACAACGAGATAATGCTGGAGATAATTAATAAATGTGCTCTACATAAAGGAAAGGTTTTCATATGTTGTATTGTCGATTTGCTTTTTCTTTGGATATCATTTCAATCACCGAAATTCACGAAAAAAAATAATTAAATAAAAATTATGAAAAATTCTACCTTTTAATTCATCGACGCTCGAGCGGCCGCATGCGGCCCTATAATAATGGAATATCTATTGGGTCTCATTTTCTGGGCGTTGAACTCGACCGTTAATTTTCAGCATAATTTTACGGGAACTGATTGACATGATCATGATGTGTTTACGTCGTGTTAATGTTCAGCCTCTGGATCTGAAACATATCGGATTATCGGATATAACATAACATATATAGAATATGTTGTGTTATTGCTTTTCTTTTAATATACAGGGTGTTAGTAGCACCCTAGCGAAAACTTCAAAGGATGATTCTACCCTTAGAGTTAAGCAACTTTCTCTATGGAACCACTTGTCGCAAATGCATAGTGGAGATTTTGTTTTTCGTTGAGCAGCAATGTAGGTAATGCCGCCGCAACCGCGAGCAACTACCTGTTGTTGTACGTGCATACATTGCGGGTTTGTAAAATTTTGATATTTTAATTACTTTTTTGTAAATTTAGGTTCTATGCAAATAAGACAGACTAAAAAATCACTCAACTTTTCAATCATTTTGTGAAGGAAAATTCCACTTATGATAGACTCAGAATCATGAGTCGACTATGCCCTGAAAGTTTTCGCTAGGTTGCTTCTAACACCCTGTATATTTATATCATTCCTAAATTACTGACTACTACTACTTCAGTCTTTAATTCAAATTATTAAATTCATATTTAAATATTAAACTTAATAGATTTTAAAATCACACCTGTCTCTCCGATGAGGTAGTCAGACATCACTAAATCCCACTTGCTTTTAAGCAATAGCTAATTTTTTGATTAATTAAAAAAAGTATGAAAGTTTTTAAACTTTTATTTTACCTATGTATATTGTAAAGAAAAGTAAAAAATATTTAAAAGGAAGCGTTAAAAGGAGAAACGTCTTGAACGACGAATGTATACCGAAGCGAAGCATCAGTTCACTGAACCAGAAGCGTTCTGGTAGGAATTTTAATAAGATCACTTGCTCTTAAAATCTTGCATAGAGCACGACATTTCTAGACTTCTTTTCACCCAGAACTTAATAAAATTGTTTTGCAACTTTATTTTTGAGTATTTTTATAATTTTGAAGACAGTTACGTCGCCGGAATAACATTTTGTTTTACAAAATTTAATATGAATAAACCGAAATTATTAAAAGTAGAAGATGTTTAGGATGAACCATTGTCATACAAAAAAAAACGTCAATTTCATTGGTAAATATAAACATAAATATTAAATAAATAAATATAATAAATTATTTGACAACATCACATACATTGCTCTGATTCCAAAAGTAAGTAGCTAAAGCTCTTGTGTTATGGTAATCAGAGACAACGGTGGTATCACAAACCTGAGCCAACATATAAAAGTTCGTTTTCTAAATTGACCCAACCGGGGATCGAACCCGGGACCTCAGAGATGGCGACATCTTGAAAACCGGTGTACAAAGCCACTCGACCACGGAGGTTGTCAATATAATTTTGAATATCGTTATTAATTAAGTTTTCAAAATAGATAGTCCTCCTTGCTTATTAATATTAATTAAGCTATTTAAAATATTCATGCATAAAACCAATTTTCAAATTTCAATAACGCCACTAGAAACACCTTTGTCGCATAAATATTTGAGTATGATATTTTCATTTGTATGAAAATAATACAAATCTAGAAAATTGGTTATTTGCATTCCTTTTAAATCTGTCAACGTAAAAAAGCGATTCAGATTCTAATCAACGAAGGTATTAATAATTTTCAATTTCTATTCCAATTTGTTCAGACTTTTCATAACAAAAATCAAATGAAAAACCCAATCAAACATCAAATAACCTTTTATAAAATCGCTTTAAGAGCATTAACGACAAACAGCATTTCATACAAACTTTCAAGTCCTTATTTTTCGAAATGAATGAACCGATTTTAATGAAACTTAATGCAAAATACTCGTATATTGGTCTAAACAGTTAGTTGAAAACATTTTCGATAAATAGTGTTACAACTAAACTAGACTGATTTTATTTTTTTTATAGAAACAGAAATTTCCAATTATCTTAATTAAAATAAGACTTTTCAAAAATGTTGTCTACTAACTTTTTAAACCAATGTGTTCTGCGTATTAAATTTCATTATCAGCACATTCGTTTCTTAAAATAAGGACTTGAAAATTTGTATGAAATGCCATTTGTGTCAGCACTCTTAATAACCGTAAAAGTGTTTTATTCCAATGAATTTGGTATTTTTATCAACGTTTGGACCCTTGAGAATTTACAGGGAACGTAGTATGAGCTGTATTTGACAGCTGTCACTTGCAAATGGTTTCCCGAGCGTAAGGGCGTGTGCAGACGAGCGGTCCCGTTGCGCAGTAAATTGAAACAATGTCTTGCATCGCTGAAATTTTCCGATTGCATCACCTTTTAAATAATTGCGGTCGCTGTGTGCTATAAAAAGAAACTTTTCTATATACCCAACATACCTTTTGAATATGGTCGTATGTCGTTTTATGGTGTCGTAGTATGTAGAAACCGGAGTAATAGGTAATTTTGCTATATGTTATAAACTCACTGATAAAATTTAATTGTTGAAAGTTATTATTGACTAATTGGCCTGGCGCGGCATAACCGCAGCACCCGCAGGCTCTGTGCACTATATAGTAGTCATAAAGCTCAAGATTTATTAGAAATAAAACACTCTTTAGGGATAACAGCGCGTATGTTATTAATTCCGGTGTTACTTTAAAATTATTTACTTTGGATTTATTGGTGTTTTGGATTCCCGACATTTCGACACCTTTCCAGGGGCCGTGGTCACGGGAGGAATTCAAAAAACCAATAAATCCAAACTATATAATTTTAAAATAACACCTGAATTAATAATATACGCGCTGTAATCGGTTAATAGTAGATTATGCAATAAGGGCTTAAAGTAGTGTATTGTGTCCCGGGCGCTATTATTGAACCCCGAGTACGAGGGATTCTATGGTTAACTCCCGAGCGGAGCGAGGGAGTTAAGGCTAGAATCCTGAGTACGAGGTGTTCAAGATCGCTCATGACAAATAGTCATAGTAATTATGAAAAGGAAACTGCATTTTGTGATGGAAGCAAGCCGCTTTGCACAGTTATAGTAGGGGCCAAATTAAGTGATTTCATTCGAGGATAAATCACATTCACCCCTTAGGAACACAGATGGCGCCACTTGTTTAATAAAAACTTTAAAAATTTCTAAAACCTGAACGGATGATCCGATTTTGATGATTAAGGTCTCTATCGACAGAAAATTAGTTGTTTTATTATTAAAAAAATAATAAGGTGGCAGAAAATTATTATAAATAACAAAAAACCTTGATTTTTGAAAAAAAAAGTTTTTTTTTAGTATTTTTCTTTTATTTTATAAAAAAAATGTATGGATATGGTACTTTTTTATTTATTTATATTATTACTAATTTAGTTGCACGTTTAATAAAATAAACCGTATATAAATATCTTGTATAGTTCCAAAGTTATTGTAGAATACACTACATGGTGCCGGTATATACCTTAACTCGCCGAGCAAAAAAATCTCAAAATTAATATTTTTTTCTTTACATATGCTTTATTTATGATATCTATGTATTCAGAAAAATAAAATGAAAAATCTTAAACACACCAATTTCGAGAAATTAGGTATTTATTATGTGTAATTCGGCGAGTGATCTCTATTCTTGGGTTTCGAAGGTGGGTTTTCAAACCCAAAAAATAGCAATGAAAAATTATAATAATAATTATAACAGATGCGAAATAGCATTTCTGAATCTTTATTTTACTTACGTTTTATTTTCGCATTCGGCTTTGCAGGTTTTACACTGTAAAGTGCAAGGTAGGCCAACGCGTCGGCAGCCACAGCGCATTGCGTTACAGTTTGATTTACATCCACAATGGTCAAGGAGGCTTACTTCTGGCTCTAAATTGCAGTAACCTTCGACCATCGTGGAGTTCATCTACCTTCGACCCCAAGAAGATGGACTTGGGATTGATATGTCGAAATTTAAGGCATTGCCCCATATATGGCCCGTTTGAAACGCTGCACGCAGAACATGTTGTTCAAGGGCGGCTGAAGTATCCGCCTACTTCTTCTACTTGTCACCGGCCTGCTTTTAGTGGAAAACAAATCTTTCCGGATTTTTAATTTATTTAGGACAACAAACAACTAAACAAGGAGATTACATACACATTGCACATTAATCGGTTCTTTGAGTATTTGTACAGTCAACACCGTTACCCACAAATATCTGCATGAAGTAATCGCTAATCTGATTTAAATAACATTTTTATTTTTATAGTATACGGTACAAAACATAAGTTAATTACGGTACAAAACCGCCGATGAGCTGGCTAGAATGGGATCTTCCACAACAGTGGCAGGACCCATACCCATTCTGCCACTCCCGTTCAGCCAACTACGCTCATGAGTAGGACAACGAACTCGTGCTGAACACAATACTCGTTGGGTAGATCTAACAAGCTCTAAAACGGCGATGACAGCAGTCTCGCCGCGTGTGACCCGCAGGCTGCTCAGCCTCAATCGCCCAGACCTCCGGATAGTTGTAGGTACACTTACAGGTCACTTAGCTTTAAACCGACAACTATTCATCATGAATGCGACAGACAGTCCTCTATGCAGGGGATGCCTGGAAGCAGAGGAAACTGCCGCCCACGTGAACCTGGAGTGCGTGGGGCTGGCCACACAACGGGCAGAAATCCTCACAGAGGTGAGGTCGCTCCTAGAAGCCTGTGAACGCCCCAGGAGGCTTCTGCGCTTCTGGAAGGATGGCTCGATTAGCCATACCGATGCTATAAGGTTTCACGCATAACGGACCAAATTGGTCTAAATGCGGAGAAAAGTGCCCATCACCAATACCAATACGGTACAAAACATAACGCATTAACAGTGATGTTCTCTGTTTGAGCATCGTGCAGCCTGCAAGTGAATCTGTAAGTAAGATTACCATTATTTGAGAACGAGTGAAATAATTATGTAAACTTACACACCACATTACAATAAAAAAGTCGGTACAATCCTTTCCCAATGAGCCAATATTTCTTCAGAGAGGATTTCTATAGGAGTCGACATACTTGCAAAAGCAGTGGTTACTTCAGGGTGAGACATCAATGTTTTAAAACAGGTTTTTTTGCCTTTTGTATTAAAATAAGACGTCATGTCACACCCTGTGAAAGCATGATAGCCTCGAAGCGCAGTTGACATTTCATGACCTAAAGTAGTTGCTATTTTATGCACTGCTACATAACGGCGTTTGTTAGCTGTCCCTGTCAACATCCAGTTCCTGCAAACCTTCCTATTTTAAAATTTCGTAGTACGAAATAAGTAGAACCAACACATCTGTGTCCGAAGAACGCACTAGAATATGGGTTGCTCCTAGCCCAGCCATATCTTTTGCGTGCCAAATAATACGGCGATCAGCTTCTTCCATATGCCATGGAATCGGCAATTGAAGTACAAGAAACATCTAAAGCAGATACTTCATCAGCGTCAGAAAAGCTATTTATGAACTCGCGACCGAGAAATCCAAAAAGATCCGATTTATTTTGATCATTCCTCAGAAAGTCGGATTGAACCATTGGGAGTAACCTGACGTCGAATTCCTGTTCCTCTTGCTTCTCGTTCCTGTACCCCGACATAGGTATCTCTCTAACTATTAAAGATATTGACATGCAGATTTTATTATACGTGTAATTGATTAGTTCACATTTAAATGAAATAAAAAAGGTAGTCCACCTTTTTTATTTCATTTTTAAAATAATATTTACAAATAAACGTATTTTTTCTTTCTGTATACAAAAAGAGAATTTATTGGTAATTGTAATAGATTTAATTCAACTTTTTATGTTTTTTATAATAAAACAATTAATCTGTATACATAGAGATCATAAATAAAGCATATATATAAAGAAAAAAATTATCAATTTTGAGATTTTTTGCTCAGGTATATACCGGCACCATGTAGTGTATCTTCAATAACTTTGGAACTATACAAGATAATGATATGCGGTTTTTTTTATTAAACGTGAAATTAAATGAGTAATAATATAAATAAATAAAAAAGTACCATATTCATACATTTTTTTTATAAAATAAAATAAATACTGAATCAATAATGAAAGTTTTTTTGTTATTTATAATTATTTTTTGCCACCTTATTATTTTTTTAATAATAAAACAACTAATTTTCTGTCGATAGAAACCTTAATCATCAAAATCGGATCATCCGTTCAGGTTTTAGAATTTTATAAAGTTTTTACTAAACAAGTGGCGCCATCTCTGTTCCTAAGGGGTGAATGTCGTTTATCCTCTGATGAAATCGTTTACTTTGGTCCCTACTATCACTGTGCAAAACGGCTTGCTTCCATCACAAAATGCAGCTTTAGGTCAAAAAGTGTCCATAATAACTATGACTAAAATACACATTTAAGCCCGCGATGCATACTCTACTTTTTATACTTTCTGCGAGGCAATTGAAACCAATGACTGTTATAAAGAAAGTACTTAAGTAATTATTTAAAGTTAGAATAATAAAATATGAAAAATTAAGAATATTTATTGAAAATTAAAAGTTATGTTAGAAACATTACACCAATTGTGCAACGACAAAGTTACATTCTTTGGTACATTTATAGTTGGGTTAGAGTTTATGTTTTTGTCGTCTATTCTGTAGTGGTCAGTTCGACATTCAAATAAATCCTTCTTGGTGCGCGGGTGAAAATGAATTTCGTAAAAAGTTTTCATGATAACATACAGCCTAACTCAGAATAAGATCTCATTGCACCTAAACTTTTTTGAAACCAACATCGATCAAGCACGACTACAAGGGTTGCATTCCAAATTCAAATCACATTATTCCCCATGGGAAAAATGACTTACTTTAGGAAAGGTTTGCATGACACATAATATGCCATTGACGAGCAGGTAGTATAAAAAAGTGTTTTATCTCTAATTAACTGTACGCGCTGTAGTCTTAGAAGTGTACACAAGATTTATGTTTACATTTTCAATATTTTTTTATTAAAACTGACCTTGTTTCTTGGCTTGTAACTTATAAAGTTCACTGCCTGCGTTATACGAATACTAATTACGTTTTGCTACTCGTTATGTACGCCCATAAAATGCAGGCGCAAGCAGCTTGGTTGGCTCTTTCACTTTATTCATAGTAGGTAGTACTTTTTACATTTTAAAATTTAAACATTCACCATGCTTTTTTTAAATAATACTAAATAATATACTAGAAAAATAGGACTCGCACCAGATCATGTTCTCGGATGGGAATCGAACCCGCGACCTTTGGATATCCGGTCCAATGCTCTGATTGCTGAGCTACCGAGTCACTAGTGGGAACGTCGAATTTCCGTCCGAGAACATGATCTGGTGCGAGTCCTATTTTTTCTAGTATATTATTTAGTATTACATAGTAGGTATATTTGCATGGTGGTAAGAAAACCGTGTAAGTAATTTGAAAGGACTTACTTAACACATTTGTAAAAAGTAAGAAGTAATAAATTGTTCTCTATGTTCTTGACTATAGTAGTCCACTTCTAAATCTACTAGATATTGAACATCTAAAAAAAAAAAAGTTTTTTATCTGGCTGCTGACGCCAGTGGTGCTCGGCCACAATCCCACACCATGCCACGCTAAACCGCCTTTCGAGGACTCGAACCCGGGATCTTTTTTGCAGTAGCATATTATTGCTACGTGTATATTTTTGTCCAGACTTTACATGTTTACATTACATGACCTCAGCTTACTTCATATTGGTACCAGCTTTCAATACTACTTACCATTTCTATACTATATTCATGTTAAACTCATTTGCTTGAATTTCCCTCATAATAGTACCTACCCAATCAGAATAATGAATTTGGTGTCTTAATAAACTTCCATAAGATAAAATCAAAGCAATATCTTGCTCCTTGCTGACCCCGGACCTGATTATGGGGGCTACACGTTTATTCTCCGAGGGTCAGCAGTTTAACACAATTTGTTTTGGCGTTCACACAACGCCGGACCGGGAAGCCAACTAACATTGTGGAAACTGTGCCTTAAAATTTAAGACATAGCGATTGTTATATCATTACAAAGACCCTGACCCTGAAAACTGCGATAAAGGTGATTTAAAATGAAGTTAAAACGAAGTAAATCGAAACCATTCACGAATGTTACAAGTATCACCTCTATAATGATGCGAAACAAGGTAATTATAGGACTCGCAACCATTATCGCCTAGAAAAAGACCCCAAAATAATAATACGTACACATTGTTATACTTTAAACTCGTCGGGATAAATTGACTGATAAATTGACTCAAAATGCAAAAATAGCTAATTCTACATATAAAATACCAATCATTTAGGCCCAAACTAAACGAAGCTTTGTGGAGACTTAAGTTATTAAGCCGATATGCAAAAAACTCTTAGGCTCAATCTCATCGTACAATCTTAAGCCTATATGCACCAAAAGTTTAATTCGGAATCTAAGCCGCGGCCACAGCATGTAGCATCATTCTGTAGCACCAAACTACCCGCCATATACATGCAAGAGCATTCGAGTGGAAAATTCAATCGAAAAGATTTTCCGCTCGAATGCTCTTAGTTCTCTTTTCAACTTTTAATTATTTTGATTTTCGCTAGCTGTACTAAATACCTCCTGAAGTTAGAGTTTACTTCTAATTTATAATAATAGAATACTCTACGTTACTCGCTGCCTCCCGTAGTTTGTTTGCGAACATTAAGCTTCTCGAAGCCTGAAATTAAATCGGCCGTGTGATTTACATTTTAATATGTTGAGGGACGTACCTGTAGTAAAATCGAATTTATGGTATTGGCGGAGAACGTCGTTCGTTTGCCCGTGAACCGACGAGGCTTCGATGGAATTAGCTGATCGAGTTTGTTGCCCATCTTATTGTAGGGATTCGGCTCAATTTTGGGTTGGCTTTACAATACGATATTGTGTAATGCCTTTTTTCAGTGAGTATTTTAGCTGAGAGATTTTGTGTTCTTAACAACACACTGTACCTATCGCTTTTAAGAGAATAATTAAATTTTATTAAGAAATATAAATCATTTGATGAGTTTTAAGAACTTTATTAATAATGTTAGTCTTTAAGTCAATATTCTATACAGCTTTCGAAACGATTTTTCAAACGTTATTACTGCTACGTGTTTCCAAGTAAAATTTATTTCATTACTTTTAGATGAATGAAAGACATTGCATTTTTTAATATAAATTATAACTAACCTTGCTAGCTAAGTAGAGAAGTTTATTTTCTGTTCTATGTGAATTAAAAAGGTATACTAACCTTTCCTATACACCTTCACACTGAATACAAAATAAATAAAAGAATTTTCTCTGAAAACTAACTTGCGAAATCTTCGCTCAACGAGGTTACCATTCAACAAATCAAAACAGCCCTAAATAACACCTCCGATCCAGCATAAGGCAACAACAAAAAGGCGTGTATAAATCGGGCCACAATTCATAAGAAATATTATCAAACATTAGGCCGTCGCGAAATAAACTATCGGCTATTACGCGAACGAGAGTTTAAGTCTGCGATGTGCGCGCTCGTCAGCGCACCTACGGCTTGAACGACCGTATTATTCATGAGACTATTTATTTGTATTGCTTACTTACACCGGGTTTTGCACTGACGGTAAAAACTGTCATAGCAGGGCGAGCTGCGCGAGTGAAAAGATTTAGAAAGCTATTCGATTTGAGTGGACTGCTTCAATCGTAAACAAACATTTTTAGGATTCAAAATGAAGGCCAACGTAACAGTGTAATTACAAAAAATCTATCTAATCTCATTTATGTACGTACAAGTATACTTTTAAAAATCGATCAACTAACAAAAATATATATTTACCAAATAATATACTAGAAAAAATTCACATCGCATTGTATTCTCGGACGGGAATCGAACCTGCGACCTTTGGAAGTCCGGTGAAATGCTTTTACCGCTCAGCTACTGAGTGACTCGGTAGCTCGGTAGTTTTATAGTATATTATTTAGTATTGTATAAAAATAGCATTGTGAATGCTAGAATCTCAAATTTAAAAAATATAATGCTATTGTTAGTCGATAGATTTTGCAATTTCATAACACCTGTTTTCACAGCACTCTGCACAAGAATAATTTTCCTCAAAATCGTAACTTTTGTTCCCATAACTCTCCTAGCAAACTTACCTGTCAGAGAAAGTGTCGGGGTTAACATACATACGTCCTGAGCAGACCGCATTATTCATGAACCTATTTGCTTGCATTGCTTATTTACGGCCTAAGATTTACACTTGGAAGAAAAAGCCACCCTGAGGCAGGCAGGCCAAACAAATTCGCTTATATTTTGCGGTTTAAGACGGTTACCCAGACCGAAAGTGGCGCCACGTTGAATTTTATTTAATATTGTAATTATAACACTCGTTTTAATAAAACTTTACATGGAATTTTTAGAAGGTATCACTACATTTCCTCGTAGTCATTGCTAGTAGTAGATAGCAAAACTGCTTAAAGTGGCCGTTTTTGACTTTGCCTTCCAATGTCACCATTATAGAACAGTTGCATAAATAACTATAACATAAATCAATATTATTATTTAATTTTGAGATTTTAGCATTAACAATGCTATTTTTATATAATACTAAATAATATACTAGAAAAAATACGACTAGCACCAGATCATGTTCTCGGACGGGAATCGAACCCGCGACATTTGGATACTCAGTAGCTCAGCAGTCAGAGCATTGGACCGGATATCCAAAGGTCGCGGGTTCGATTCTCGTCCGAGAACATGATCTAGTGCGAGTCGTATTTTTTCTAACAATTATGTTATCTTTAAAAAAAATATCCATTTTACAGCAACTGTCGCTTACCTAGGACTCCACTTAAGCACAATGACTTATTCAATTGAGTCGGTTCAAGAACTTCGTCAGGGATAGGAGGGAGAAGTACCAATCTTAGAAATCCCCAAAATAAATCATCAAATGGGGCCTTGAGACTAAAGTGTCCTTTATTTTAACTTCAGTTAAAGAAACAGAATGAAACTAGACTAGGGAGAGAACAATACTATTGTTTTCTCCCTAGTCCTGTTTCATAAAAATACCTTACCTTAATGTTATAATAATAACCACCACCAAGTATACACGTTTGATAGCGAAAAAAAATCAGCTGTTTCATACAAAAAATAAAATCGAAAATATCAAAATGTATGAAACAGCTGATATTTTTTTCGCGATTTCAGAGTTGGTCCCATTGTAAAAGTTATTCAGTTTAATGGTCCCTATCTACCATATTCGGCATTAGGGGTACTTTTGTAACACCTTGTATATAACCAGTGTGAACCCAGTTTAAAAAAAAAATGGTGTTAGAATAGTCAAAACTTTATTGCGAAAATCATTCGCATCCATTAGTGCACTTAATTTTGGGTATTTTTAAACACTATTTATACCTGACTATAAATATATATCTAAAAATGATTTGAAAATTAACGCAATGTTAGTGACAACTTGTCACTTACTGATATTAAATTAAATTCGCTTAATAATGATAATAAATGAAACATATTTTTTTAAATATCATTCGTTAAACCAAACAGAGAAAGGCCCTAATTTATTGCTATAAGTACTTATTAAAAAATGGACGCAATAAATTTATTTGTGTGTTGATTTTTTCTATTTAAGTTTTTTAGTAGTATTAAACGGCAGTTCTCCAAATGCCTTTGAATTTAAATCTCAAGAAACAGAGTTACTTCCAAAGCGCTGAATCACCAACCTTTTTCCCCGCCCTCAAAATAAACCTCCATGTCACTCACGTCGCCGGAAGTTGGCTGACGAAGCCACGCACACTAGCGGCACCTATTTCCGGCACGACGGCGCTTACTTTACTTTAACTATCAGTGGGCTTAATTCTATCCAGTAAGCTTGCTATTTAAGAACTTTTAAATATTTTTATTAAGCAAATGAGCTTAGTTTTCTTTTTCAGAAAGCTATCAATTAGTGTGACTAGTCCAATACGTTATTAACTGCACGATCATATTTCAATTTTTGTCTTATTTTCACATAGGTATATGTTGTAGGCGCACCACAAGGTCTGCGAAAAAAAATTCTATCAAAAAAATATAAAAGTTAAAATTACATCACTTATTTATAAAGTTTAAGACACATTTTTATATTTCATAAGGTAGAATTTTAATAGTTTTATTTCAACTAGAGACTAATTATAATTAATGTGTAAGTGTGTTTTCCTATTAAATGACAAACAAAAATTAAAAACTCATTTAAGGTAGAGTACTATAATTCATCTCTCATCTGAGTAAAAATCACCGAAATGAACGTCGCGTCACGTCCGCCGGAAGCTAGTTGTGACGTCACGCCTGTGGCGCCACCTACTTCCGGCTGACAACCCACTGGATTACCTTTCAAATATGGCGTATTCTGGGGCGACGATAATTTTGTATTAATCTGAATCAAATAATGATATTTGAATCAAATATTAATGCTTGAGCATTATTCTTACTATTTTTTATTATTATCCTTATGTATAACATTAAAAATGTGAAAGTCTGTTTGTTTGTCATATCTTCACGTCTAAACTAGTCAACCAATTATCATGAAATTTTGCATATACGTTATCAAGGGTACAGAAAAGGACATAGGGTTCCCTAGGGATAGCAAAAAACTTTCCACGCAGACGAAGCTAGTAATAATATGAAAAAAAAAAGATTATTGTGTTATATTATACTCATATATCACCTTTGTTTAATTAAATCATAAACTGTTGTTTGATAAATACAATGGATGATTGATTTTAATTGTCAGAATAAGTTCTGTTTGAAACAAGTTATAAATAGCTTCTAAGAAGTCGAAGCTATTCTTTTCTCGGTAATCAACCACAGGAATACTTAAAAACTTCTCAATCCGAGGACAATTTAAGTCTATCCGTAACAATATTTAAGCCTTACTGAACCAATTAAGAAGTTTGCGCAAACTCTTTCATTTCTTTTTTCAGGCTGCCAACTTTGAAAACAGAGAGATTGGAAGCGTTTTTCAAAATTGTATTCACTTCTGTACATAACTGAAACATTGAAGATTCTCCAGAAAGATATTTTGAATATTTTTAATCATAATTACGATTTCATGTTTATACTTGCATTACAACAGCATGTACGTACAAACTTTTACGAACCTTTTATACTCAATCTAAATAGTAACAAAAAACTACATAATATTAAAATATTTAATTACGATAGATACGACGTACACGAGATTGCTACCTATGGTTTTTGTATTTGACTTTTATATGCGAGCGAAGTTTTTCGAAGATCGAGTTCGAATCGGGTAAACGTCATAACGGTACTATGGAAACCATGGAAACTGTTTTCAATGTACAAAATAACTGATTTTTGACGTTTAATTGAACTTAATTCCGTCGAGAGTAGGTTTATCTTGAAAAAGGTTGTGAAAATAATAATCTAATTTCCAGAAATTACTATTTTTCATTAGATCCGTAAAAAAAGAAAACCTATTTCGAGTACATACAGGACTCCACTCTATCTTCAACCTGCCACATTCAGTTACCTACACTTAGCTTTTACCCGATGCCGCAAAATCGTAACCATTCCCACCGCGGCTGCAATAACCGAACAGCATCGAGAATTATGCACGTAACTAATACCTATAATAATAAGGCAGGTATTGGAAACAGTTAAGGCACAAACATTTGTATTCAAACTCTACTCCCGACCGGGAGATGTAGCCAATAATTTTGAATGTGAGCCACGCATCTTGACCTCTTATGGAACGAACAAAATCAACTTTATTATTTTAACCTCAGAGCCCAAATTTACTTCAAGTTTCTGATGGGTTATATTGCAGAATCATGAGGATTCGTTTTTATTGAATGCCTCTCACGGTCCGTAAAAATATAAAAGAGGCTTCCCAGGATTAACTTTACTGTGTCGTTTGCTTTCGGGCTAAATAATTTAATTTAATTTAGTTGATAGGCCGTTGTAATTTATTCTATGCAAGAAAATCGACTAGGGACCGACCGAAAGTAGATAAAGTTACAAGATCAATAACTTTTGATAAGAAAGACTTGAAAAAAAGCTTAATTAAAATAATGTAAAAGTGTTGTTTGTTATAATATCAAGAAGTTTAACACAAGTTTAAAAAGGCATATAAAAGATAATAATTAACAACGTAACTATCATATTTCAGTCAACAGTCAATAATTTACAACGTAATGTTCACCGTAGAACAAGATCACTTGTTCTACGGTGAACATTCTAAGAATATTGAATTTATCTCTGGCTGGATTCAACGTAGCTTTAAATTCGGAGACATGACTTTCCACATTACCTCCAAACGCGTCCTACTGGAGTCATAAATCCTGACGGATTTCGGCCATGTTCCCGCTAACTGCTCTAAGGCCATAACCTGTCTTCCGGCCCTGATTTACGTCAACGGATGTGACGTCACGGCGATAAGTCTCCTTTTTTGCTTGGGAAACAGGCAACATCGTTTTTATGTGTGCGTCGTAAATATCATATTAATATTATGGTTTTACGCCTCCATTTTCTGTAACAGATTTATTTGTGTCTACAAATAAAATTGCTAAGGGTTATGTTCACGTTTGTGGATAGATAAAATGGACTTTCATTTCTTTTATTGGATAAGGGATTTGGTTGACTAAATTTACTACTATCTGTTCGTACAAGTAAATGTATTTTTATATTAGAATAATAATAAATACTATTAACTTATTTTGAAGGCAAAAGTAATTTCAGGCTAGATTCATCTCGTCCTATCATCACACAATGCACATCAGTACAAACAACTAGCATCTTCAAATAAAGTTAAATCACTTTATTTTTGCGATATACATAATTTTGCAATAAATAAGATAAAGTTTAGTGGGTACCTACAGTGGGTAAAAAACGTCTTGTCCTATTCCAAAACATGATCTCAATTAAGCATAAAAAACGAAGCCGTTTACTACTTAAGAAAAAAAATGTTTAGCACATCCTAACATATGCCGAGAATCTTAACCTTAAATAAAAAGCATATTTTTATACAGTAAAAATACGATAGCACATGACCCGACCTCAACCCGAACTCAACTCAACCGCAGCGCACCTTGAAATACATCGCTTTCAATTTTGAGCCTTATGACACATTAATAAGCTCCGGTGTAATGTTTGATGAGTTTGAGGTGAGTTTGAGTTGAGTTAGAGTTGAGTTCGGGTTGAGGTCGGGTCGTGTGTTATCGCCTGAACGCAGCCCAATAGAAGTGCTTATCAATATAATCCCGACGGTCTACATTGCAAACATCACGTTCAAACACATCACTAGTGCAATTAATCAGTAGGGGGTTCGATTTTTAGGTTTCTGTACTTCAAAAGGAAAAAACAGAAACCTTATAGCATGGGTTCCCAACCAGTGGGGCAAGCCCCACTGGGGGAGCGTAGAGTAATTCAATGGGTGGGGGAGAGCGGCTCCATAAACTATATATGTATAGTTAGTACTGATTAAAATACATAATTTTGCACGGTGAGGATGGTTTAACTTCGATACTCTCAAGGGAATCAAAATGGATAGGATACTTCCCGTTGACCTAAAACTATGAAGTTTAGCAAGTAATATCGTCTTATGATACAAATACAGGGAAAAGTCTGAAAATTTTACTTTTGTAATTAATTCATAAAAATATAGTCTTTATTTAAGTACCTACAAAGTACGGAACCCTCGGTGGGCGAGTCGGACTCGCACTTGTCCGGTTTTTCTGATATGCATTTGCAAACATTTGATCGAGTGTCTGCGACTGTTTAAAAAACGGAAACCAAATCCTCACAAATGCTTCTGCTATGAAAAGAAAACTCTTTGAATACATACCGGAAAATCAACCTTGCACGTAACGACCTGTAGTTTTTATGTTATAACGTTTTATTTCTTAAATAAATTGGAGGAAAATGAATCAGTAATAGTTTGTTTATTTATTTACCCTTCATGTGATTATTTAACATTAAATTTTACGGCATTTTTTTTGTTTAAACAAGATAGCATTCGCTTGTTGTGCTCCTGATCATTTCACATAAGTACCCATGGAAGGAATGATAAAAAAATGACCCAAAAGATTTACACAGAACCATAAAAAATAATTTCAAAGACTTCACCGACATCTTTGATCATTTTTTTAATGGCTCATTATATTCATAAGAAAGTTCATTTCAGCATCTAGTCTTTATACGGGGGCAATACGGACACCTGACATCAAAGTTTCACCCGGGGGCCGAATTTGAATTAGAATGACGCCTGATTGGCCACCAGGCACCGTGCAACTTTATCAGTATGTTTAAGCTTAAGTTCAAGCAACGTAGCTAAACTAAAGCCAACTTACCGGTTCGCCGGCAAACGGTGGAGTATTTGCGGTTCGTGAAACTGTTGACTGAAATATGAAGTACTTGTGTGATGGTTATTTAGGCTGTGACCAGTCTTTGTTCTTTAGTCTGTAAGTTTCCAAGCAACGGTTGATATATTTTTTTCTGACTGTTCGTTCTTGTACAAAATTGCATTGCTACATTAAAATCTCTTGAAAAGGCTGTAATTCGTTTTACTTCCGCGACAACTTGCGTGCATATTAGATTTAGAAGGTACAAAATAAGAATATCAAAGTTCCGGCACAGTCTATTCAAACCATTCACATGCACTTGTATTTATTTACCTATACATCTAGACATCTGATTATACGGTAAAAGCACTACAAATTTCATAATAGGATGTTGCTTATAATCTCCACGCTTAGAATTTGGATTGGGGGATTGCAATGTTTGACCGCAAAGAGTAGAAGATGGACCGTTTTTATCCAAAAACGCTGCTGACCCTCTTCTGACATTTTTCTTTTCTTTTACGTCATTTGTGTGAAGGGTTGGTACTATTCTACTCTGCCGAGTAACGCCACACAGCTGGCTCCTCCATTAGCTTATCTTAATAAACTTACTTTGAAGATAAAACTATTGTTTCATTACGACCACATTATAATAGAAAACTCGCGTCTCGTCGCGATGTCACGCGGCACAACAAAGGCTGTCAAGCGACGTTGCCATTCTTTGTCCTGTCGCTGAAAAGAAAATTGGCTTCTCCCGACTGAAAGGAATTCAATATTGAAACTTTCGTTTAACATTACAGATTTATTAAGGTCTAGTGAAATGGGCAGGTTTTGTGTATTAACAAATATATCGTTCTAGTGATTAACGATATAGTGTGGAGAAAGTGGAATTGATATTTTTTAAGGCTGACGTTTTATTTGAAAGTCTGGAACTTAGTTATAGACAAACATTCCGTGCACCGTGACGAATCCATCAGGAGAACTGTAAATAAATAAATATAAATAATATTTGACAACATCACATACATTGCTCCTATTGCAAAGTAAGTAGCTAAAGCACTTGTGTTATGGAAATCAGAGACAACGGTGGTATCACACACACCCAGACCTGAGCCAATATAGAAAAGATCGTTTTCTAAATTTACCCAACCGGGGATCGAACCCGGGACCTCAGAGATGGCGACACCTTGAAAACCGGTGTGTGTACAAAGCCACTCGACCACGGAGATCGTCATAATGCTGGCTAATAATACTACTAATAAGTTTACTGTTTACGGAGATCTAACTCGAAATTCTTGACCATCAACCATTTTACGAGGAAATACCACGGTCGTTAGCACCCACTAATCCGCATTGGGCCCGCGTGGTCGGTCATGACCGGCCCATCCTCCTTATCGGTCATGGATAAGGAGGATGGGCCATGATCGACCACGCGAGTCTTCCGTAAACAGTAAACTTATTAGTAGTATTATTAACCAGCATTATTATATCTATAGATTCTACAGTTCTCCCAATAGATTCATCACGGTGCACGGAATACAGCAGCATTAAGGATAGGCAGTTAATATCGATAATTGATGTGCAAGCATGTCTCTATTGCGGGATTACCTCGTATTGGTAAATTGCCTTCGATTTATATGCAATACCGTTTGTGCTGGTGTAGAGTGATTGATAATACCGGTACACTTCGCAATTATGAGTTGGAATTAATGCAAACTAATCGATGTTATTTATCTCACTTTTAACACATAGTGAGTTTTTTTAAATAATTATAGGTACAATATCTTCTCACTATCTACTAAACCACAGTCTTTTGTACTACTTTTGTTGCATTCAAGCAAATATTGTTGTTATACACTGGCCTTCAAAACTTAGTACCACACTTTTAAAATTTGAATTTCTCTTAAACAATAGACGTTAGAGTTTGAAATAAAACAAGGGTTTTTTTTTCAAGAAGGTTTCAGAAGGGTTCAGGAAGATTTTTCAGGAAGGACCGTGAAGTTATTATTAAAATAAAATCTTTTTTAGTCCTTTTTATTTCGAAAATATATCTTGTGAGAATGAGTTTTAAAGGCCAGTGTATTTACTATGGCAATAATTAATCATACACTCAATATCACTAAGGATTTCCATGTAAAACGAAAAGGTTATCAATTTTAAAGAAATTTTCACGTTAGGCTCTACTAAAAACATTACACAAAATGCAACCCATATTTTGTAAATTCAGCGAAGAGCATCGTTATACATAGAAGTTTATGAACGGTAACTGACGGCATTGGTTGGAGCCTCATGCATGGCTGCGTTTTACTGGAACAAAAGTGTAATAAAGATAACATGAAAATATCGACTTTGAGGACTCCATTTCACTAGGACACCATGGGTTGCGCCACCGGCAGGTGATTCAGTTGCCGTTCCCGCCCCCAAATTGGTTGCGCAACTATGCTGACAACAGATGAGGTAGGTACCCCTCCAATACATCTGCATAAATTCCTTCTAACCTTACTTTTCCTAAATAGGACTAGTATGATTTTGACCAATTTGTTAGAAATTGTTACCAAATGGTAACAATCTTCACCCAACTCTTTATTGAAATACATCACACGTAGAATACGAGAGATATTGTTAGTTATTAATGACGATTTTAAACGCCGCGTAGGTCACCGGTGACCTCAATTTTAAAATTTTAATTTTCTTTTTTCCCCAAAGTATTTTTTGTTTATTTTTGATATTGTGTATGAAATCTGAAATGTTCTACAAACGTTTTTATTTCTGTTAATTTATTTTAAGTGTTTCATTCATGAATGGTAAAAAAATATGTTTGTATGGTGGCGTTCAAAATGTTAATAATACAACATAGTTTTAAATAGCGATTAAAGTTTAAAAAACGTATGAAATCTGTAAAAATTTTTTTACTAAATAGGACAAGTAAGGATAAAGAGACTTTATATCTTATTGATAGCGCGACTGCTTGCAGTCTTCTCTTAGTGATATTTAGCACTAAGCTAAGTCAATCTTAACGAGCTGGATGGCGCAGTGAGTTAGCTCACCGCCCTAGTTAAGCTTCTTTCGCAAGGGTCGGTCATGGTCACGTATCAATATCTCCTCCGTGCTTTGGAAGGCACGTTAGGCCGAGCCGACTGTATTTGCACAAACGACAACCCGCATTAGGCTCGTGCTATATGGTCCATTTCTCTTATCCACCCTTAGTGATGGCCTGTGCCCCAGTGGGAAAAATAAAAAAGGCTGATATGAAAGCTAAAGCTAAGTCAATAAAAACTGCTAAATACGAATCAAATAGGAAGATGCTGAACTGTGTTTTATACACGCTTGCGCGCTTCTTATCTTGTTTTATGTTTATGGGTACCTACTATTAATATATTAATCCTATATCAATAATTTTATCATTATTATCATGATCGGCTTTACGAATGACATTCCATTGAATCATCCTAAGAACGAAATACATAACAGATTTAGTAATAAAAACTCTATTGATCGTAAACTCAAACACTTTAAAGGTACTATAAAATAATTGTATAGATAAAAAAAAACATAATTTGAATAGATTTTTAGTAAAAATCTATTTGCATGCAAAGTATACAAAATAGATCTTAATAAAAGAGCTTAAACACACAGCGTTCCGGTCATGCGATCCGATCTCAGATTGCTGCGATCTATGCGATTTATGGGATCGGAACCCAACCGGTGTGGAAGGGATAAGAGAACTCCATACGTCGCTGCGATCTGCGGATCGGATCGCAAGACTGGAACGCATACTGTGAGTTTGAGCTCTAAATCAGAATCACTATGGACCCTGTCAGGCACAACAATTGTAGTTAGGTCATAGGAACATAGAGCTGCATTGTGTTCTTTTTTGGCAGCAGGCCGTCAAATATTTACTAATCTTTTTTTTTTTAATATTTGACAACATCACATACATTGCTCCAATTCTAAAGTAAGTAGCTAAAGCACTTCTGTTATGGAAATCGGAGACAACGGTGGTATCACAAACACCCAGACCTGAGTCAATATAGAAAAGTTTATATTGACTTCGTTTCTATATGGTATATAGTTCGTTTTCTATATTGACAATATAGGTCTGGTAACTTGACCTAACCGGGGATCGAACCCGGGACCTCAGAGATGGCGACACCTTCAAAACCGGTGTACAAAGCCACTCGACCAAGGAGGTCGTCAAAATATCATTATTAGTATTGTATAATAATAATGATATTGCGAAACAAATCAATAAAAAGGCCCACAGTGCCCAAAGGCTAATTCACAAAATATTAGGAATTATGATTTGGAGAGCACTTAAAAATTCTTGTGCATAGTTTAGGTAAGTTTGATGTTCGGTCGGTTATTAAAACTCAAAAAATATAAATTGGTAATCTTATTGAATTCTAGATAACTAAGACCCGAGTTCACCAACTACTATAAGACCCGAGTTCACCAACTACTACTACTAACAAGCCGATAAATTTTTAACCATCTGTTTTTGTAATTTTCTGCATACATAAAAACGTCAAAAACAGACGGGTAAAACTTAATCAACTGTTTATGTGCTGGTGAACTTCAGCCTAAGTACTAGACTAGATACAGCATTCGTTTAACCGACCCTTAAGAACTTTAGTCAAGATATCGGTGCAGCTACATAACTTCACAATATTCAAGTTATGGGTCCCTTATTCCTAAGGGTCTCATATTTATCAGTCAACCTGAAAAGGTGTCGAGAGTTCGAACCATTTTAAGTAATAAGAAGTAATAGCCCTATGCGAACCATAAACAACGAATTTGATATTCAATACTGAATATTCAGGATATGTACATTATATTAGAGTGCAGCACTTTTCATCTACGTTTTCGTAGCATATTTTTAAATGCCCATATTTAAAAAAAAAGAAAAACTGTATGCTTTTAACTGTACAAATACTAATTGAAATCATACGTATTCTTTCAAGAGAGAGTTTTAGTTTTTTACCAGTTATATTAATAAAATAACGAGTTATATATAGTATAATAGGATAATATAATAGGAATTGATGATATAAGTAATGGGGCATTCACAACTTAACCGCCACCATACAAACATATTAATGTAGTGCCTTAAACCACTTTGTGAATTTGGTTCAAACTTGCTTCATAATCTTGCGTATCTTTAGAGATACAGTCTGTCGATTCTATTACCAAACTCGCATCTCACTTCCAACCTCACTTCACTTCGCGTAGATTTGTTATTAGAAATTAGCTGAATATAAGCTACTTTACCGATTGCAAAAGGTTTTAGGTAGCTAACGTAGCTATCTAAAATCTTATGTGATTAAAAAAAAAAGTATTTTTTTCCCATTGATGATTTGAAATTCCCGCGTAGTGAAATGAGGTTCAAGTTTGGTTACAGATTCAACAGGCAGGTTTTAGTAGTTTTTTACAAAATAAACAAAAGTGGAGCTATATCCAATGTATTACATTAACAGCTTAGAGCACGGCCCTTGAATTCTTTAGCAAACCCATAAAAGACAAGGACAAGGACAAGGTCAGAAACTTTACGACCTTATGCAATAGGAACCTATCATTTTATTATTTTACTAGCGGCCCGCCCCGGCTTCGCACGGGTACAATGTAGTTACTAATGTGGTGAGTGTGAAGTTATTAGACTATACTACAGGATATCTATATATAGTGGTAGCCACCTAATTAAGGACGCCAGTCGATTTTCATACAAACGAAGTAACTTTTAAGCATTGCTTCTCCGCCAGGGATTGACCGAGCGGTGATCTGGTAATGGCCATCCAGGGAGTGAATGGAGGAGATCCAGATTTCTATACACACCCAAGTGATCTGACCAGCATTTTAAGAGATGTAAGGATATGTTTAAAAAACCGCGCATATAGTATAGAAATGTATGAAAACTTGCAACTGTAAATTCTTATGCTTACATCTCTTAGAATGCTGACCAGATCAGTTGGGTGTGTATGGCTATCTGAATCTTCTCCATTCACTCCCTGGATGGCCATCATCAGATCACAGCTAGTTCAATCCCTAGCGGAAAACCAAGACTTCAAAATTACCTCGTTTGTATGAAAATCGACCTGTGTACTTAATTATGTGGCCAACACTATATGTATATACGACATACGCAAGGGGTGTTATAAGTTTGACTTGTGTGTGTCTGTCTGTCTGAGGCAACCTAGCTTCCAAACTTATGGACCGATTTTGATGCGGTTTTTTATGCATAGTTTAAAAGATCTAAGTGTACAGACGGCGGGACTCCTAAACCATTGATCCGATTATGATGAAACTTTGGCAAATTGTTCTGCTTACGACCGAGAAAGTCCCTGGCTAAAAAAACGGAGCATTGCAATATACGCATGCCGGGTGCAGCTAGTTCTAAATAAAAATATGTTGTGCATTAACAGGATTCTCAATCTCGATCATCCAACACTTCTCTATAATAAAAATAAGCTGTTTCATACAAAAATTCAAATCAAAAAATATCAAAATGTGTTTCACACGTTTTAATATTTTCGATTTGAATTTTTGTTGATTAATTTTTCGCGATTTGAGAGTTGGTCCCAATAGTAAAAGTTGTTCAGTTTGATGGTCCCGATATACCATATTCGGCATTAGGGGTATTTTTGTAACATGTTCTATACCTACCACATTTCTTGTCATGTTATCCGGTTGCAAAATAAAAAGGCTATTCGGCGAGCTGACTCTCGAGCAGGCGACATTAGGGCTGGCCATGGGAGAAACAATCACTGCAGATCTACACCAGCCGCTCTTAAACTTTGTCCCTGTGCTTTATTAATTGTCATAGCATAGGCGACTTGACCGCAAATTGTATTCTTTAAAAATTAATCTGATAATCAGATGGAATAATTTTGCTTATTACAACGCAATAAGGAAAAAATGTCAGTGCTGTCAACATAACACCATAGGTACTATTCAATGAAATGAATTCTACCTACTCTCAGGGGAAATGACCAAAGAGAATGTAATACTACGTTGAGATGACAAATGATATTTATTTTTCTTAATGAATCAATCAAATGCACAAAAAAGTTTCAATTCCGACGTCGAAGTCAATCACAGCAAAATTAGCTTTATATCACTTTTTAACCCTGTTAGGTGATAAATATTAAAAAAAACGAAACACGTGTTCAATTAATTTTGTGAAAGAATGTCTATGCCAAATTTCAAGTCAATCGGGTCAAGAAATCGCGTCCTCCCATACAAACTTTGCCACCCTGTTTCACCCCTTTAGGGGTTGAATTTCGCAAAATCCCGTCTTAGTGAGCACCTACGCCCTAAAAGGAGCCCCCATGCAAAATTTGAGACTCCTAGCACTTGTAGTTTCTGAGATTTCGTGATCAGTGAGTGAGTGAGTGAGTGAGTGATTTTCCCTTTTATATATATAGATATAACTGTCTCCATGAGAACCAACAACCGTGACGAAAGCCATCTTTAATGCTGAATTTTGATCTAAGATAACGTAAATAACAGATAAATAATTCTGATTATAACAATATCAAGATCAAGAAAGTTAGGTTTTCGTTTTTAATATCAACTTTTATTTTTATTTATGATAATCTAAAAATCATAAAAGCGATAGTGACTTCGACTTTGCGTCATATGACATCTTATATTTTTCGTTTAATAACATCATTAATTTATGACTCTTCAGCCAGGTCAATATATAAAAAAGAAACAACCAATTTATTTAATATGCCTTTAATATTAATTGATAACTCACTTACGTTTCAATCTCCGATGGCCTCCGTGGTCGAGAATGGTTTGTGCGCCGGTTTTCATGGTGTCGTCATCTCGAAAGTCCCTGGCTTACCGCTTATCAAATCTACGTAAATACGATGTTAACAAACCTAATGTTTTTATGTCATCTATCCGATGTCAGTAAACTTAGAACAAGGCTGCTCAACCCCAAGCCCTGTATTTATTGTAAATGGCCCGCGCAAGCTATGAAAATTCCTTTTAAGTTTAAACATCCATTTACTCTTCATAACATTGTTATTTTTTGCTCAAGTCACAAATTTATGAAAACAGGAATCGTCACAGAGGCTCGCCAAGTAAATCGACCATTTGGCCCGACTTTCAAAAAAGCTGAGCAGCCTTGAGCTGGAACCAAAGCGCTAACCATTGCAAGTTTCTTATTTACTTAAGTTAGGGGATTCACCTTCAAATCACGTGCCTCTCAAATAAGTTACTTATATAAATCGATAAAAAAATCGATAGACGTCAAACAACTTTGATTTATTTTAAAATGAAACTGATTTGTTATCTAGCTTCTATATCTGATAAATATTATGATATCTGCTTATATACTCATATTTTATGACAATTTCATTGGCCGGATTATCCATGGATAGAATTTTCTTTTCTAGAAGCTTTTGAAAATTTTTATAAAACCGATAAATCACCGTTGGTTTAGTGAGATGTTTTTGAGTGGCGCCAGACTCTGTATCTACGCCTCTAAACCTCTATGGAGTTCGTATAGCAGCTAGCTAGGGGATGTAAGTTAAGTACAGCCTTTCGATTCTGTAACCAAACTCAAACCTCACTTCGAATCTCACTTCACTGCGCAGGAAAATGATAGGCTGTTTTTTTTAATTACAAAAGATTTTAGATAGCTACGGTAGCTACCGTAAATAGCTATTTAAAACCTATTGCAATCGGTAAAGTAGCTTATGTTCCGCTAAATTTCTAATAACAAATTTCTTCGATGTGAGATACGAGCTTAGTTACAGAATCGACAGGCAGCCCCCCTAATATGGTCACCGAAAAACTCTAAAAGTTATGGCGTAATTGTCTTTCGACAGTTAAAAGTGATAAATCGCGATTCTGTGGTCATGCTAGGGAGCTGGCTGGTATATCTATGATGTAAAATTTAGCTTTATTAATTATTAATTATACTTTAGCTTATTTCCATGATGCAACCTCAAAAATAAAAAATGCGGGGATGCGTCACTATTTGAATAACAATAAAAGGTACTGACGAATTAATCATAAATAGATTAACGTCATTGGTATTTATATATATTATCAACATCAACTAGCTTAATCAGTCGTTTAATTAACGGCCTAGCCTTTTTATTTAAATTTAAATTATATCTAGCTATCTAATTAGATGGCTAGGCAAATGATTTGGTTCAATGACGTTTAAAAACTTGTCTAGCCAAGACATTGAAATATAGTTCTGTTTTCTGTCACCTAGACCGCTGTATGCAGAACTTTCAATATAGTGTCGTTCAGCTGTGATATTTTTGGTATTTCTCACGATTTAACAATATTAAAATACGTTTTCACCAGAATATGGTTCAATAGAAGGGTGTGGTTATAAAAAATAGTGTAAATATTATCTGTTATCGAACGTTTTAAAGAAAATGTTGACCAAACTTTTATTGGATATGACTAATAGCATGTAGGTAAAAGGTGTTTTTGTGTAATTTTTCGCAATTTATTGTTTGTTAGGATAAGTGAGTACCCATATAATGATACTGTCTCAAGTTTATATGAATTTGATTTGTGTATTTACGGCTAAAATCTGCCAGCGCGTTAATTAAATGTTGTATTAGACACATTGGCTAAATGTCATTTAGGCCGGTGATTAAACGGCGCTGTTCAATTAAATGACTGGGCCGTAGATTGAGTGGCTGATTAAACCAGTTGGTTGCGATAGATATATTATTGGATTCATATCAATTAAGTACGGTAGGAACTACCTTATTACACGTTTAAATATTACAAAACAGGGTTCCACAATTTCATCTATCTTCTCATCAGATATTTTCATAATAGAAAATATATTACTTTTTAATTTTTCGTATCGTGATTCGATGAGTTTTGTTGTCATGAGTGTGATGGATTTTAAATAAAGCTTTGGGTGTTATTTTCTAATTATTTTATTTTATGCTGTTTGAACATGGAGGCCTTTGCTATTGTTTATCATCTGATTTGATCACTCTATTACCATCGGTAATAGAGTGATCAAATCAAGAACTTTGAAATCATATCCTATTAAGATAAATAATACAATATAATAATTCTGAAATCGCGAAAAAAAATCAGCTGTTTCATACAAAAATTAAAATCGAAAATATCAAAATGTATGTAACAGCTGTTTTTTTTTTTCGCGATTTCAGAGTTGGTCCCATAGTAAAAGTTGTTCAGTTTGATGGTCCCTATATACCATATTCAGCATTAGGGGTATTTTTGTAACACCTTTCTTTTTTAGTTATGTTGATTATTTAATGCAAATGTACGTACCTAGTTGATTATGAGTAAAGGATTTTTTTAACTAAAACTTAATTTCTAGGGTTTATTTTACTTTTATGTAAATAATTAAAAAAAACCCTGACACTTTCCAACTCCGGCCGGCATCCTGACAGGGACCAAAAAATCTTGACAAGTCCGGACAAATCCTGATGCCTGGTAACCCTACGCTGAAGTGACCTCGCTCTGCTGACGTTGTGACCCTGAGTAGCAGCAAGCTGGTGTCAGTGAAAGAGAGGAATAGAAATTGTAGCGTAAAGAGTTTCTTTTTAAGTAACAAAAATGAATGACGAAAAAGTTTTTTTCTTTAACTTAAGTAATGGTCTTATCCAACCGCCCTCGTACATAAGAAGAGGAATTTCTTATAAATATCATCATTACACACTAGATTATTTTAGTGATTTTTTTCAATGTTTGCCATTATCTGCATATTCCGCTGAAAAGTAAGGTTTTGATTGGAAATGTATATCTTACATAAGGGAATAAAATGGATTTAGTTGAACAAGAGTG
This sequence comes from Catoptria pinella, assembly GCA_963556745.1. NCBI lineage: Eukaryota > Metazoa > Arthropoda > Insecta > Lepidoptera > Crambidae > Catoptria > Catoptria pinella. The sequence continues at coordinate 6,984,310 of OY750774.1, read as the reverse complement.
AACAAAACTAAAACTGACTTTATTTAAAATATTATTGAATGCACAGTATGCAATAACTGAACACGTTTCTATGATAGAGTATGAAGTGAGGTTTTTGTTATATATAATTTACATGATTTTAACACAATTTTATAAGGTTGCTTTCTTGCTTACTTATTTGTTTGTCCACTTTGCATCTGGTATTGAATTTGCTGACGAGATAACTTATTTTGAGGGACCATGCACCTCGGTGGCGTGAGGAGCTCTATGGTACGGTGGCATAACGCATCCGGCCTTATTTTTCGGCCTGCGATAGCAGGCAGACAGTCACACATACCTAGCATATGCATTATGCAAGTGTCATGGTGACCAACAATTTATTATTTGAAGCTTCTTCGTGCTTCAAAAGCACGTTAAGACGTTGGTCCTGGCTTAATTTATGCATTTGTTAACACTCACTCACATTGATTGATGAGTTATGGCCATCATCTACTTAAGGAAGACGCCAAAATAGTTACTTAAAGAAGGCCCATTCTGCATTAAAAATGTCTTATGACGACGACTAAGTAATACTTATGATAACACGAATCTAGGACATTTCGTTCCTGCTCACACAAGGTTTTGCAATATTTTTTTATGCCTGAAAACATTTTTAAACTTACGTAATTTTAAGCAATTCAAAAATAAATAAACTGTACACCGTGATCATTTTAATTTATTGCTACACACATACGCAAATTCAACTAATATAATCTTATCCTCAATACGATAAGTCTTGAATAATTCTGATAATACAAGTTCGAATAATTACAGTGATTTAGTAAAATTAAAATTATTTTATGGAACGTCGCATTGAATGTAGTTGTCAGAATGGCGTGTGGCGTATGGCTGTTTATATTTTTGTTCTTGTGTCAAAGTGTATTTAGTGTACTTGCGGAAGAGTGCGTCACGTACGATTTTGAGAACGATTTCGATAACTTATTTCCATCGAATTCACAATTATGCTTTGGAGCGCCCGAATGGGAATGGAAGCGGTACGATTCAGTGGACATGGAGGGTCCCCATATTAGTAGCACAGCGTTTATATCCCCACCAGAAAGTTTCGGTTGTGCATCCTCATTCCATTTCAATATTAGTCCTGGAGGCACCATAGAAGTGAAAGTGTTTATGGGTGAAAACAGTGTGGTTCAAGACTCTTTAACTGTATTAGCTCAGAGAATAAATCCTGGAGCTGACGATACAACACTGGGAAATGAGTTCCACTCACCTATTCTTCCCGACTTTGTGCCAGGTTGGAAAAATTTGAGGCTCAATCTTGCTATGACAGGTTCTTCAAGAGGATATGTAAGTGTTACTTTACCCTTAAAAAACAACGCTGAAGCTTCGAATTCGTGTTGCAGTATTTTGTTCACAAACACCTCAGTCAAAGTTTATTTTGAATTAAATAAAAAGACATAAAACACTACTTACTTCTGAGATTCCTACTCAGAATACAGATGTTGTTAAATTGCAAATAAAAAACTATTTGTTGTTGTTTGATTTCCGATTCTTCATATTATACTGCAATGCAATGCCAATATTCATGTACTGCAATCTTGGAGTTAAACAAAATTGCAACTGTCTATATATTTCTGTCTATATGTACGCACGACAGCACGAATAAAAATTTTATGTGATAGAATAGAAGTTGAATGTTGGATTGAAAATTCAATTGATTCTACAACAGTAAACCGACAACAACCAACAACTTTTTAAAAATAAACATGAAGTCCATAATAAGCTTTTTCGTGTATCTATTTTAAAAATCGAAAAGACATTGATTTTTATTGTTTACGCTGTTGCAAAACGTTACCAAATTGCAATTTTTTTTAAAATTAAAAGGATGAACGCCAGTTCCTAATCAAAAATCAAACATTACTCGAAATACTGCTTTTCAGGTTGTTATCATGGGATCTGCCACAGCTAACTCCATAGTTCTCGTGGACTCATTCCGATATATTCCTCCAAATTATGACGGAGATTGTTTGATATACGAGGAGCCAACTAATATTACCACAGCTGAACCTACTACAATAACAACGCCAACATCATCTGAAGTTTTGTCAACGGAAGCAGCATCTTCCACGACCACCAATAATCCTATAACAGATACAACATTAACAACGACCGATGATACTACTTCGGAAACTACGCTGATATCTACTAATGCTCCCACAACGACAACTGAAGATACCTCAACGGATACTACCTTAATATCTACTGATGGTTCTACCATAACAACAGAGGATTCCTCAACGGATACTACATTGATATCTACAGATGCTTCTACAACAACAACTACGATGATAACCGAAGATTCCTCAACGGATACTACATTGATATCTACTGATGCTCCAAAAACAACAACAGAGGATTCCTCAACGGATACTACATTAATATCTACAGATGCTCCCACAACGACTACTACGATAATCACTGAAAATACTTCAACGGATACTTCGTTAATATCTACTGATGCTACTACAACGACACAAGAAGAGGAATCCTCAACGGACACTACGCTGACATCTACTGATGTTCCTACTATAACAACAACTGAGGATTCTTCAACGGATACTACGTTAATATCTACTAATGCTCCTACAACGACCACTGACGATTCCCCAACGGATACTACGTTGATATCTACTGTCAGTCCCATAACAACAACAGAGGTTTCCTCAACAGATAGTACATTAATATCCACAGATGCTTCCACAACGACCATTACGATGACAACTGAAGATACTTCAACGGATACTTCGTTGATGTCTACTAATGCTCCTACAATGACCACGGACGATACCCCAACAGATACTACGTTAATATCTACTGATACTCCCACAACAACAACAGAAGATTCCTCGACATTTATATACACAGACGCTCCCACAACGACAACTACGATTACAACCGAAGATTTCTCAACGGATACTACATTGTTATCTACCAATGCTCCAAAAACAACAACAGAGGATTCCTCAACGGATACTACATTAATATCCACCGATACTTCCACAAAGACAACTACGACAGTAGCTGAGTATTCCTCAACGGATACTACGTTGATATCTACTGATGCTACTACAACCACAACAGAAGATTCCTCAATAGATACTACGTTGGTGTCTACTGATGCTCCTAACATAACAACAGAGGATTCCTTAATAGATACTACATTGATATCCACTGATGCTCCCACAATGACAACTACGACGAATGTTCCTACTACAACAACAACTGAGGATTCCTCTACGGATACTACTTTAATATTTACAAATGCTCCTACAATGACCACTGATGATTCTCCAACGGATACTACGTTGATATCTACTGAGGCTGCTACAACGATAACAGAAGATTCCTCAACGGATGCTACGGTGATATCGACTGTTTCCTCCATCACAACAACTGAAGATTCATCAACAGATACTACATTGACATCCACCGATGCTCACACAATTACAACTACGACAACAAATGAGAATTTCTCAACCGATTATTCTACTAATGCTCCTACAATGACAACATCAGAGGATTTCTCAACGGATACTACATTGATATCTACTGATGCTCCCACAACATTAATTATGATAACAACAGAGGATTCCTCAAGGGATACAACATTGATATCAACTGATGCTACTACAACAACAACAACAGAGGATTCCTCAACGGATACTACAGTGATATCTTCTGATGCTCCTACAACTACAACTGAAGATGCCTCAACGGATACTACGCTGATGTCAACTGATGCTCTCACAACGATAACTGAGAATTTTTCAACAGATACTACGGTGATATTTACTGAAGCTACTACAACGACAACATTGACATCTACTGATGCTCCTATGACAACTACTGATGATGATTCCATTTCAGGTGAGAATATAATTGCAACTGGTAACTCTACTATATACATGACTCCTTTATTTACTAATATAATTGCTACGAATATGACGTCAACTATATAACTGAACACATTACTTCAAATTCAAAGGCATTATTTGGTTTGCCCACAACAGTAACAGCAACAACAATGTTGATTATTTTACTGAAATAACAGTTTTTTAATAATAGTATTTTTTAATTTAACTTACAATACAGATATTTCAATTACTGAATCTAACGATCACCGTTCAAAAACAATTCCTACTAACACTTCGACTTCTACCACTGATGTTACGAGAACTACAACAATTCTTGTGATTATCATCACAGAATTAACAACTCATAATCATAGTGTTTCATTTTGGCTCAATTACATACGAATTAACTACATATGAATCCAAGACTAAAACAACTTAATATCAACTGATGCTATCACAGATGCAAGTATTACATCAACTTCATGATTTACGATCATTATTTGTTTCAGAAATAACGCCATTAACTACAGATTACACCACAATAGAGTCAACGAGTAAAACAACAACTACGATAGATGACTCTTTAACAGAATCGTCGCATACAACTATTGATGCTTCTAGTACAGGTAGTACAATTACTACTATTAAAACAACTATTTTAATTCGAGTCAGTAAAATGACATTCAGAAATGTCAGATTTGAGCAATTGAGTCTAAATTATATTTATTAAAACCATCATTTATGATCAGTGTAAAACACCATAACATTAACAGATTTCCTGTCCCCATAACAGTGACTGTAAACTGTCACACATCCCTTGTATTATAAACCCCATACAACAGCGACTGTGAACTGCTATATTTTTTATAACACGTCCCTTATACGTATTATAAAAAAAATACAAAAAAAAATTGACATCAAAGTACTGTTTTCCAAATGAGACAGTGTACCTCCTACGTCCCCTACTAAACAGTTCAGTTACGTCTATTAAAAACAAGCTCTTGAATTCAAATACACTCATATTTGATTCATAAAATTGGTACAGTTGGTACAAAAAACGTACCTATACTAGTATAACTAGTACATGATACCTTATGTTATTCATTGGACAGAGAACCTGTTAAGAGCACGTAGTCTGCACACTAGCGCCGCCATTGGAACAAACAATCATAAATCAATCTTAAGGCCCCTATATACCTCAAGTGGCGCCCTCATTTTAATTAAATTTATTGCTCGCTAAGTATATAATGTATCGAAAATTCACATGTACAGATTGAAGCTAAGGTTCTATAGTTTAATTACAAACAATAACTTCATTAAAATACAGTTCGTTGTAGTAGTAGTTCGCAAAAGTGCTAAAAGTGGCCACTTTTAGCACTTTTAGGAACTACTACTACAACGAACAAAATTTTACTGAGGTTATTGTTTGTAAATAAACTATAGAACCTTAGCTTCAATCTGTACATGTGAATTTTCGATACATTGTGTACTTAGCGAGCAATAAACTTAATTAAAATGAGGGCGCCACTTGAGGTATATAGGAGCCTTAAGTAGATAAAATTGTGAATTTCTGTAGTGCACTCCGAAGAAGCTTTGTGGTATATTTTATCACTAAAAACAAAAAAAAATTCCAGCCTGCCGTTGAATTTAATGGAGTTTTTTTGCTAGAAGTGGCCACTTGTCGCAAAAAAACCTCCATAAAAATCCAATTTCGTTTTTAATTAAGCACTATTATTTTTTTCCAATTGCAGCGCCATTGTACAGACTACGCGCTCTTAATGTGTGTGTGTGTGTGTGTGCTCTTAATCAATGAGAATCACTTAGAAACAATAAAAATTAGGGACATACTACATTTAACAAAAATATAAAATCTCTGTATTTATACAGTAATTCGTCAAATAAAGCTTATCCTAAATCTCATTTGGTAGTTAAGTCAATAAGACTACATCACAAATTATATACTGCTGATGTCACTTTACTGACTTGAACAAAAAATAATTTAATAGTAAGAATAGTATAAAACTGATGATTCCACTACCGAAACAATGCCTCTATTTACAGACGCTTCCACAACGGACACAAATCCAATTTCCACAACAAGTTCTGCGCCAACTGTTACTGATGATTCACCTTTAGAAACATCGCCTTCTACTGACACTTCAGATACAAGTACTCTACAAACTAAAACTGATTATTTTACTTCAGTAACAATGACCACACCCAAAGACACTTCCACAATTGAAACTGAATCGCCCACGCAAAGTACACCTCTATCTACTGATGCTTCTACGATGGAAACTACAACAACAACTGATGAATCATCAACGGAATCGACGACAATATCCAGTGCTTCCCCTACAACGACAACTGAAAATTCCTCAACGGATACTCCGATGTCTACCGATGTTCCCACTACGACCACTATGACAACAAGTGACGATTTCTCAACAGATATTACGCTGATCTCTACTGATAATCTCAAAACAACGACTACAACACCAACTGAGGATTCCTCAACAAATACTACGTTAATATCAACTGAAGATTACTCCACGGCTACTACGTTAATACCTACTAATGCTCCAGGTATAACAACCGAGGGTTCCTCAACGGACACAACGTTGATATTTACTGATGCTTCTACAGTAACAAATAAGGGTTCATCAACGGATACTACGTTGATACCCACTGATGCTCCAACAACGACAACTACGATGACAACTGAGGATTCCTCAACAGATACCACGTGGATATCTACTGATGCTCCCACCATAACAACTGAGGATTACTCAACGGATACTACGCTTATATCTACTGATACTCCAACAGTTACAACTGAGGATTCCTCAACGGATACTACTTTGATACTCACGGATGATCCTTCAACGACAACAACGATGACAACAGATGATTCTTTAACGGATACTACGTTAATATCTACTAATGCTCCAGGAATAACAACTGAAGATTCCTTAACAGATACAACGTTAATATCTACTGATGCTCCTGGAATAACAATTGAAGATTCCACAACGGATACTACGCTGATATCTACTGATGTTCCTATAATAACAACCGAAGATTCCTTAACGGATACTACGTTAATATCTACTAATGCTCCTGGAATAACAACTGAAGATTCCTCAACGGGTACTTCGCTGATATCTACTGATGTTCCTACAATAACAACCGAAGATTCCTTAACGGATACTACGTTGATATTTACTGATGCTCCTACAGTAACAAATGAGGATTCATCAACGGATACTACGTTGATATCTACTGATGCTCCAACAACGATAACTACGACGACAACTGAGGATTCCTCAACTGATACCACGTCTACTGATGCCCACACCATAACCACTGAGGATTCCTCAACGGATACTACACTTATATCTACTGATGCTCCAACAGTTACAACTGAGGACTTCTCAACGGATACTACTTTGATACTCACGGGTGATCCTTCAACGACAACAACGATGACAACAGATGATTTTTTAACGGATACTACGTTAATATCTACTAATGCTCCAGGAATAACAACTGAAGATTCCTCAACAGATACAACGTTAATATCTACTGATGCTCCTGGAATAACAATTGAAGATTCCACAATGGATACTACGCTGATATCTACTGATGTTCCTATAATAACAACCGAAGATTCCTTAACGGATACTACGTTGATGTCTACTGATGCTCCTACCTTAACAACTGGAGATTACTCAACGGATATAACGCTAATATCTACTGATGCTCCCACAGTAACAACTGAGGATTTCTCAACGGATACTACGTTGAAATCTACTGAAGCTCCAACAACGACACCTACGATGACAACTGAGGATTCCTTAACAGATACCACGTGGATATCTACTGATGCTCCTACCATAACAACTGTGGATTCCTCAACGGATACTACGCTGATATCAACTGATGCTCTTACCATAACAACTGAAGATTTCTTAACGGATACTACGGTGATATCTACTGATGCTTCTACCTTAACAACTAAAGATTTCTCAACGGATATTACGCTAATATCTACTGATGTTTCCACAGTTACAACTCAGGATTCCTTAACGGATACTACGTTAATATCTACTAATACTCCTGGAATAACTACTGAAGATTCCTCAGTGGATACTACGCTGATATCTACTGATGTTCCTACAATAACAACCCCAGGTTCCTTAACGGATACTACGTTGATGTCTACTGATGCTCCTACCTTAACAACTGAAGATTACTCAACGGATACTACTTTGATACCCACGGATGCTCCTTCAACGACAACAACGATGACAACTGAAGATTCCTCAATGGATACTACGTTCATTTCTACTAATGCTCCAGGAATAACAACCGAGGGTTCCTCAACGGACACAACGTTGATATTTACTGATGCTTCTACAGTAACAAATGAGGATTCTTCAACGGATACTACGTTGATATCTACTGATGCTCCAACAACGATAACTACGACGACAACTGATGACTCCTTGACAGATACCACGTGGATATCTACTAATTCTCCCACCATAACCACTGAGGATTCCTCAACAGACACTACGCTGATATCTACTAATGTTCCTACAGTAACAACTGAAGATTACTTAACGGGTACTACGTTGATATCTACTATTGCTCCTACCATAACAACTGAGGAATCCGCAACGGAAACAACTTTGGTATCTACTGATGCTTTTACTACGACAACTGAAGATGTAGCGAATACTACTTTGATATCTACTGAAACTCCTGCAACAATAACTGCGATGACAACTGAGGATTTCCCAACGGAAACTACGTTCAAATCTACTAATCCTCCTACAATGACGACTACAACGATAACTGAGGAATCCTCCGAAGATACAACTCTTTTATCTACAGATGCTCCTACCAAAACAACCGAGGGTACCTCAATGGACACTACGCTGATGTCTACTGATGTTCCTTTAATAACAACTGAAGATTCTTCAACGGATACTACGTTGATATCTACTGATGCTCCAACAACGACGCCTACGATGACAACTGAGGATTCCTTAACAGATACCACGTGGATATCTACTGATGCTCCCACCATAACAACTGAGGATTTCTCAACGATTACTACGGTGATATCAACTGATGCTCTTACCATAACAACTGAAGATTTCTTAACGGATACTACGATGATATCTACTGATGCTTCTACCTCAACAACTAAAGATTTTTCAACGGATATTACGCTAATATCTACTGATGTTTCCACAGTTACAACTCAGGATTTCTCAACGGATACTACGTTAACATCTACTAATGCTCCAGGAATAACAACTGAGGATTCTTCAACAGATACAGCGTTAATATCTACTGATGCTCCTGAAATAACAACTGAAGATTCCTCAACGGATACTACGCTGATATCTACTGATGTTCCTACAATAACAACCCCAGGTTCCTTAACGGATACTACGTTGATGTCTACTGATGCTCCTACCTTAACAACTGAAGATTACTCAACGGATACTACTTTGATACCCACGGATGCTCCTTCAACGACAACAACGATGACAACTGAAGATTCCTCAACGGATACTACATTAATTTCTACTAATGCTCCAGGACTAACAACCGAGGGTTCATCAACGGATACTACGTTGATATCTACTGATGCTCCAACAACGATAACTACGATGACAACTGAGGATACCTCAACAGATACCACGTGGATATCTACTGATGCTCCCACCATAACAACTGAGGATTCCTTAACAGACACTACGCTGATATCTGATGTTCCTACAGTAACAACTGAAGATTCCTTAACGGGTACTACGTTGATATCTACTATTGCTCCTACCATAACAACTGAGGAATCCTCAACGGAAACAACGCTGGTATCTAGTGATGCTTATACTACGACTACTGAGGGTGTGGCGGATACTACACTGATATCTACTGATGCTCCAACAACGATGACAACTGACGATTCCTTCACGGATTTTACGTTGATATCTTCCGATGCTCCTTCAATAACAACTAAGGTTTTTTCAACGGATACTACGTTGGTATCTACCGATGCTTCTACTATGACGACTGCGACAACAAATGAGAATTCCTCAATGGATACTACGCTGATATCAACTGATGCCTCATTAACGACTACTGAGGATTCCGCAACAGATATATTGGTGTCTACTGATGCTTCAATTACGACAATTAATGATGATTCCACTACAGGTGAGAAAACAATCGCAACTGATAGCTCTACTTTATACATGACACTCCTATGTACTCATAATGTTGCTACATGTGTGACATCAATTATAACTAAATACATCACTACAACAGCATATCACCTGATGATTCCTTGTCAAAAATAACACTATTCTGTTAATAATTTCGAATAAGTTAGAAACAACCGCAAAATCCACTGACATCTTATTTTTATTCACGCCCTTCTTATAGGTATGTTTATCAAACTAGTCTATGGAAAAAGCACATCGCTCAAAAATGGCACCACACAAAAATGGTAACTTAGTGGGCGGAGCTAAAAATGTTGGCATTTAGTTATGCAGCACAAAGCGACTAAACACTGGTTGCATAATAGTGTCCATAATTTGCATATGAGTTTATAGATGTTTTCTATACTTATACGCAAAATATTTATTACTTATGACACATTATCTCTGCATCTTTTTGCCTTATTTGCGTCTTTTACACCATTTGACTATACAGGATGTCATTTCTAATAAACTCTCTCTTTTCTTTAAAATCAATCTGCAATGAAAAGTAAAGAACGCTAACGTCTGTTACCGCTGACAGACGTTAGCGTTCAAATGCTGTGCGAGTTGTCATTTTTTAGCCCCCGTGACACAGAATTAATATTAGTACCGACGTAGTACAGAATGGCCACTCCCACCCTCCCACCGATCGACGGTACCGCACCCCGCCCCGCACTAGGTTGGCGAGTTAACTGTATCATTATTGAAGGTCGTCGCCGTCCGACGACCGTCGCTCGGTTCGACAGTTCGGACAGACAGCAAAGAATACTGTTGTAATATGACAGTTGATACAGACAATTTGATAATTACGTAAAAGTTTTCATATAAATTAGCCTTTCAGCGAATGTTTAATAAAAGTAAGTAGCCCTGAACACTTCATCCCCACATATACAGTGTGCCATTTTTTGAGCAATATTTGTTAGCAATTACACTTCCATAGATTATAGTTCGCTGGGTATAATAATGACTCGACTTCCGAAACAGCAGTTTCACTTTATCTACTGGTAGTTTTGTAAGGTCATATTATATAAATTCATTATTATTACTTCACTACAGAATGAACAACTCATATTGCTTCACTTTGAAGACACTATCGAAGTCTGATGATTCTTTAACAATCAGCTTTTTAACTAGTGATGCTTCAACTGATGCTCATACGAGGGGCATGCCAAAAGTTTTTAGATACTCTTTACTCAATAATTCGATCATCATTATCATCATCATATCAGCTGCACAACACCCACTGCTGGGTATAGGCCTCGCTCAAGGACCTCCAAGACAATCATCCTGCGGCTTCTCGCGACCTTTACCAGATCGTCGGTCCACCTTAAGTCACAATTAGCAACGTTCAAAAATGCGGTCAATGATTCGTGCGATTCAGTTGTCAATTGTGACTTAAGTTGCATGTGACTTAAACCACATGATCTATTTTTAAAAATGGTTACATCATGATATTTTTTATAAATGATTAAAAAATAGGGCTCCAGATTCATATAAATAAAAGCATTTTTAAGAAAAATACCTACGAGTATTACTGAATTCAAGTATGTTCCAATCTAAATTTATCACTAATTAACCAGTGTTTTATGATGATGTTTAACTTGCCAGTATCAAATTTTTGACTAAAGAGCATTTAAAAACTTTTGGCATACCCCTCATATGTACAATGTCAACTTATTTTTTTATTTTTTATTCACAGCAACAGAGCTATTTTCTACAGATCCCCCAACAAATGAGTTAACAACTGAAACAGCAACAGTAATTGATGACTCTTCAACGGGAACACCGCATTCAACTAGTGCTCCTAATACAGGTAGTACAATAACAAGTACTAATTATTCCACTACCGAAACAACGCCTCTATTTACAGACGCTTTCACAACGGACTCAACTCCAATACTCACAACAAGTTCCACGCCAAGTGATACTGATGATTCTTCTTTAGAAATAACGCTATCTACTGACACTCCTGTTATAAGTACCGCACAAACTACAACTAATGATTCCACTTCAAAAACAACACCTACTCCAACAGACACTTCTACAACTGAAATTGTTGCGTCAACTAATGAATCGTCAATGCAAACTACACCTCAATCAACTGATGCTTCTACGATGGAAACAACAACAACAACTTATGAACTATCAACGGAAACAACGCCTCTATTTTCTGAAGCTTCTACGATGGAAACAACAACAACAAATGACTTTGAATCATCAACAGAAACGACGCCTCTACCTACTGACGATCCTACAACAGAAACTTCAATGATAACTGATGGATCATCTACTCTTACAATACCTTCATCTACTGATGCTCCTATGACAGATCTCACTACGACAACATATTCTGAATCATCAACGGAAACGACACCATGGTCTCCTGATGCTTCTACGACAGAAACAATGTTAACCGATGGATCATCAATAGTAATGACGCCTTTAACTTCTGATCCACCTACGACAGAAACTGCAACTACAACTGATGAATCATCTACTCAAACGACACCTCTATCTTCTGAAGCTTCTACGACAGAAATGATAATTACAACTAATTCTGAATCATTAACGGAAACGACGCCTTTGTCTACTGAAGTTTCTACGACAGATGCAACCATAACTGATGGACCATCAACAGAAACGACGCCTATGATTACGCACGAACCTACTACAGAATCTACAACCTTTACTGATGAATTATCTACTCAAACAACACCTCATAGTACTGACGCTCCTACAACAGAACTCACAACGATAACTTATTCTGAATCATCAATGGAAACGACGCCTTTGTTTACTGATGCTTCTACAACAGTAGCAACCCCAACTGATGGATCATTATCGGATACAACGCCTCTAACTACTGATGTTTTTATGACAGAAACTACAACACATTTAACGACCGATGCTTATACAACTGAAGTAACAACGTCAACTGATTCCGAATCATTAACGAAAACGACGCCTTTTTCTACTGATGCTTCCACGACAGACGCAACCATAACTGGTGGATTATCAATAGAAACGACGCCTATGACTACTCACTATCCTACAACAGAAACTTCAAAGATAACTAATGAATCGTTTACTCAAACACCACATCTATCGACTAATGCTTATACAACTGAAGTGCCAATGTCAACCGATTCTGAATCATCAACGAAAACGACGCCATCACCTACTGACGCTTCTACAACAGATGCAAATACAACTGATGGATCATCAATAGAAACTACTCCTTTAACTACTGATTTTCCGACGACAGAAACGACCCCTCTATCTACTGATGCTTTTAAGACTGAAGTGACAATGATAACTGATTCAGAATCATCAATGGAAACGACGCTTTTCTCTACTGACGCCTCTACAACAGATGCGACTAGTGACGGATCATCTACAGAAACAACTCTTCCAACTACACACAAACCTACGACAGAATCAACAACTGATTCTGAATCATCAACAGAAACGATGCTTTTATCTACTGACGCTTCTACAGGAATGACACATGTGACTGATCTTCCTACAATGACAACTGAGGATATCTCAACGGTAACACCGATATCAACTGACTTTTCTACCATGGAATTGACAGCAACGACTGATTCTGAATCCTCAACGGAAAAGACTTCTTTATCCACTGAGGGTGATGCTTCTACGTCAGAAACCACAACGACAATTCAGGATACCTCGACAGAATTAACGTCTTTACCTTCGGATGAATCCACCACAAATATAATGTTACCAACTACAAGTTATTCAGATACAGATTCAGTTTCAACGGCTACTGCTGCTATTGCTTCTGAAACATCTTCTTCATACACAGAAGGATATACTTTTAGTACAACGCAGACCGAAAATGATAATTCTTCCCCTACTGATGCTACTACAATTACAGAGTCAATATTTTCAACTTCTTCGGAAACAACAATATTTACAAATTCTCTAACTGAGAGCACTACACCAATAGACATTACCGATTTTACTTCTGAATCCACAATATCTACCGATACTTTCTCTACAGACACGACAGCTGATACTTTCACTACAAAGCCAACATATTCAACAACTGATCATGTTACTACGGAATTAACTGAATTAACTTATTCAACTTTAGATTTGACAACGGAAACTATCAATGGTACCTCAACGGAGACTACGACGACCGCAGTTCCTGAAGCTTCTGAGATCACAAGATCTAGTTTCTGGAATCCACTTACTATAACTATGGTTTCATTTGTCACGTTTATTTTGTTGGTATTGCTTTGTATTGTATTTTATATTATGGGAATTCGGAAAGGTCGCAAACAATCTCCTGTTGTAGTTGTCGAAGGTGACTTATCCGAATTGCCTAGACCCATTAGAGTGCCAAGAGTGTCAACGTACGATGCAGGGTCGAATCCTTTGAATAGAATCAATGTTTTTTAGATTTATTAATTATTTCTATACGTTTAAAACGATGTGTTTAAGGCTTTAAATATTTAATTTTGTTGACTTTAACTGTAAATAATAGGTAGTATTTGTGTGTATTTATTGTTGGAAAACAAGCATTGCCTATAATTTGTGTTTCATAATGTATATAAGTACCTACCTACTATAATGTAAGTAAAATTTTCATTTGATATGTCAAAACGGAATTATTTTTGTTGACTATGAAGTATGAAATGAATGGAAAATTGCAGTTAAATATATACCAACAACGTGTCATAAGTATGTGCAATTGTGCAATATTTTGCAAGGGCTTATTCTCATCACTGCAAACTTTTTGAATGATAGCAAGAAAGCAACATTGAAATCTTATTTTTGGCCGTAGTTGATTTCTATAAAGCTATCTTTCATACAAAAATGTATTACTCCTATAATTTAATGTTAAGATAAATAATATTAGAAAAAATACTAGAAAAATCGACTCACCCGTACGTAGCACCTCAGACGGGACAAAGGTTTTTTATTAAAAAGAGTTACCGAAGGACTCGGTAGCGTCTGAGGTGCTACGGGTGAGTCGATATTTTCCAGTATTTTTCTAATATTATTTATCTTAATATAAAAATAGCAACATGAATGCAAAAAATCTAAAATTAATAATCGTAAGTATATGGTTTTCAGATTGTAAGTTATTTCAGTTAGACTTTGTATATGATGTTGTAGACATCCTGCGTGATTTATAAAGTCATAAGTACATAGATATTTTTGTATAAATAATAGATTATACGAGTACTAATAGAAAATATACATTATTTTCGCACACATTTTTTATGAGTGGATCTCGAATAAGGTTGTGTCTATGAATTAAAATTTTATTTAATAAAGATAATACTCATTCAATATCAAAGTGTTCTAAAAAAACATGAGCTACCCTACTAACTTCATCCAAAAAAATAGTTTTATTTTTATTTTTGCGTCAAAATAAACCTAATAATTTATTCACATAAGTGTATACGAGTATTATTCGTAATGGTTAATTTTTCTGAACTGTTAGATTGAAATTAGCTTAATTTTTACATTATTAGATCTAACGCGTCTAAAGAGTTGCCGAAATATTGTTTATCATTAAAATAGCATAATATCATCATTATGACAAAAATACGTGTTTGGGACTTGTATGGTTCGCCCCAAAGAAATAAAAAAATAGTTTGAATGACTGGGATTTATTTAGAATTATTTCGTTGTTAACTCGAGAAAAAACCGCAGCGGGTGGCCGCAGCCCGTTTATACAACGTGTTACAAAAGTACCCCTAATGCCGAATATGGTATATAGGGACCATCAAACTGAACAACTTTTACTATGGGACCAACTTTAAAATCGCGAAAAAAAAATCAGCTGTTTCATACAAAAATTAATTACGAAAATATCAAAATGTATGAAACAGCTGATTTCATTTTTCGCGATTTCAGAGTTGGTCCCATAGTAAAAGTTGTTCAGTTTGAGGGTCCCTATCTACCATATTCGGCATTAGGGGTACTTTTGTAACACCTTGTATAGATTGTAACAGCGCCCTCTGAACCGCTAATATATTGTAAGGCCCGCCCAAACCAGTCGCTGCTGTTGCGCGTGAGTAAAATTGTATGAAAAATTTAATTTGTATTGTGATGATATAGTTAGCAAGCCGTCACACAGATGGCGCTGCTTTAAAGGAATAAAAAAATTGATGAACTATAAACATGAGTAATGATGATTATAGGTGGCAGGAATCTCTGTGGGAAGTATTCCCATCTGATCCCCTGAACCGATCCACCGAAAATTTCAAATACTTACTTATCTGCTCTACACTTCGCCTTTGCACAATTTTTGCTCCTCTGTGGAAATCAAGATTAATGAAACAAGGGCAGTGGACAGTAAGCAAGTGACATTTAATTATTTGAAATATAAAGAACATCAGTTTGGGTATATAAAAACTATAAAAGGAATATCAAAAGAGGTTTCTTTAACAAAAATATTGATTATTCTTTATTTTCATCTGATTATATAATAAGTGAAAGTTCTCCACTTACTACCTACCTACTCCATTCGTGTGTAAGAACCAATATTGATAAATTTTTGTATGTTTGAGATAGGGAAAGGAAAAGAAGAGCCATCAAGCAACATCAAGCGGGATAAGAGCAGTCTCAAGTCGAACTCTGCTGTTAATAGGTGCAATTAATTGTTACAAGTTTCACATGTCCAGTGTCTGTCTTTAAATCAAATCTGGTAATTTAAATTTGACTTAGGTACGACGTCAATTAAACGCGCACGAATGCACCCGCGCTGCACAACGTCACTGTGTAAAGATGACAGCGTTGTAGCACAGTAATATATATTTTACCGGCAATGTGTATAATCTGGTATCGTATACAATACCTGAAACGTTCAGGTAATGTATGAAATATTATTCATTTTATATTACCTGGATATTTGAGTTGGGACCATAGTAAAAGTTGTTCAGTTTGATGTTCCCTATCTACCAAATTCGGCATTGCTGGTTGTTTTGTAACACCCTGTATAGTTACCTATTTGGTACAATAGTTGCCCACTCAGTATTTTTGTCACTCATTTAGAATGATCACTGTCAACTTAAATTATTTATTTCCCACATATAGTTGATGGTTTCACATTATTTTTTGTAATCCACAGTTTGTCGCCCGTTAGGTTATTTTGTCGCAAACATAATAAACCGCTGCCGGGTTTAGTATTTAACTATCCGATTAACAGTCGCCTATAATTTTCCATTCACCCGATTAAAAATATCCCAATAAAAACAATTCAAATCCACCAGACGATTTGTTTAGCTAGGAGATCAGGTGGGAATAGTCCAGACTAGACCAGGCTTTAATAGGAGTAGAGAAGGTAACTTTTGTTCTGTTCTGTCTGCTAGATAAAATCGAAGTCATTAGCAATCTTGTAAACTAAATCAAAATTCAAGGTGAAATAACATAAAAATCATAAGAAGTCATTAATAAAAGATTACTAATGCCAAAAAACATAAAAGTTTTTTAATAGTTACTTTCATCGTTCTTTTTCAAATTCTTAAATCAAAGTGATCAAAATTTAAAATAAAATAAATTGAATTTGGATTTAAGAAATTGTTGTACTAATGTTATCAAAATCGGGGTTAAATTCCTATTAATGGCTTCGATTTCACCCTGTATAACCTTCTGTTTTCTTTTGTTTTTTATTTTCTAAAAAGTAATTATATACCTACAGCACTATCAAATGAAATAGCAATAGGTATAAATATTTTATGTTCATTCAGTTTTTATGTAAGTTATTATGGAACTGCCTAACTAACTATACCTACCTAGCTTTTAGTCGTTAGCAGTTGGTACTATTTTCCTTGACCTTAATCAATTTTATTTCTAAGAATTGCTGTAAATAAATCAAATTATAGATAAAAAATACAAAGTGATGTAACATTAAAATATTTTATATCACTTTTAAAAGTTTATTTATTATTTTGTCGAAGTTCCAAAACTATGGCAACCAAGAAGTTTAAATTGAAATGAATTTAAACTTCTTCATGTCAACCTACATAGATATTAGTGGCAGGGGTGAAATTATGGCGAAAGTGAGCCGTTCTTTCTACAAAAATGTTATGATCTGCATAGTGTAGGTATTGGTAGTGTGGAATTTCTAAAAGGTAAGCCGATGGGAATCTGCTTGTATGGACCCTTCGTCACTGATAGATTTACCAATATGGAATGGAATATTGTTGCTAAAGTAAAATATAATGAGAATTTAAAGGGTAAATAACGAACGATAAATCAATGGTATAATAGTACCACCGAACTCTAAATAGTAGATAATTATTTTTTGTCAAATTGGTACAGAACTCATGTTTAATAATAATAATTCAGACATTATTTCTGTCAAGAAGTACTTATCAAACAATGTTAACAGTCACCAAAGACAACCAGCATAAAACTATTTAATCAGTATAAGCGACGTAAATGATTAAATTAAGATAGATAAATACGTTATTATCAAGAATATAGATAAAAAATAATAAGTAGGAAATAATATTTCTTTTTTATCTTTAATTATCTCAGAGTATATCGATAAAACCGCCAATCGATTAGTGTTTTAGTCTTTGAACATTTCAGGAAATGGTGCAAAATGGCTATACAAAACACGTTTGTAGTAATCCTTGCTCTAATTTTTAACCTAGGGATCGCCGATGACAATGTCATAAAGTTATCTGATGGTGAAAATTGTGGTAGTGAATCTTCATGGAGTTTTGTGAACTACGATAGTGTCAATATATCAGCACCACTACTCAATGTTAACGGACTCCGTGCCAGCCAACACAGCTGTATATCATTCCCTGTCAAATTTATTAATGAAGGTTCTATACTGATTAATGTGTATATCCAAGTTAGATCCAAAGATAGTGGCATAGACGTATTACTGTTCAAAGATGACAAAAGTTCATCTTACAAGAGTTATATTTATAAATTTGAAGATAATTTTAAAAGCGGATGGTATAGATTGAAGATTCCAGTTGATTCCGACTCAATAAAAAATGTAAGTACCTATCTTTGTTTAGGACATAAATCATCGTCGACAGATTCTGCTTCACCATAAAGTAAACATTGTGAGCTGGACTTTATGTAAGGAATTATATACCTAAAATGTGGCATGGCAGTGGCATTTTAGTTGTTGATTGAACATTCTTAATTTTTTTTTATAGGAAAGTTGTAATTGATTCTAATATATATCAGTTTACTTATGTTTTGCCAGGATATACGTATTATAATGTTTAGATATTCTTTCAAACAGTACTTATTTAATGTTTTCTAGAATTTTAATAGCTGAAACTTTCCAGAACTTGTTTCTTATTGGATAGGTTTGATAGTTGTACGTGAATACCACTTACATAACTACAGATTTTATCAACAGTTCCATTATTATTATTAATATTTTATTTTCAGAAAACAAGTTCCATACAAGAGTCACAGAATTTCAATTAGTCATCAAAACTCATAAATAAAACATTATAAAATCAATAAAATATTACGTGATACTAAATTTGTTCCAGATTTTCATAGTGGGGTACAGTCAGAAAAAGGACTTAGTCATAATAGATTCTGTCCAATATTTACCTTTAATTCAAATTACGGCTGAAAACCATTTGCCACCAATACTGGCTCCAATAAATATCATAAACAAAAAATCACTTCTCAATAGTCGTAAATATAAACCTGATGAATTAAACGAAGGGGACAAAGGGAATATACTATACAATTATAAAGACAACAGAGATAGTGAAAATACACACTACTTCAGTGGAGTCAGAAAAATTGTAAAAGAAGTAAAAGATAATAATGAAATAGGACGAGCCAATAATTTTGAAACACATGAAAATGATGAAAAGAACGGCAGAAACAAAGATGTAAATGGAAAAATTGCAGGCAATGGTGGGAGCGAAAAAGATGAAAACAATGGAGGCAATGGTGGGGATGAAGAAGAAGATGGAAATGATGGAGTAAGAGCAGAGGAAGATGAAAATAATAAAGGCAACGGTGAGGATGAAGAAGGTGATGACAATGATGAAGGCAATGGTGAGGACGAAGAAGGTGATGACAACGATGAAGGCAATGGTGGGGATGAAGAAGGTGATGACAATGATGAAGGCAATGGTGAGGATGAAGATGGAGATGACAATGATGAAAGCAATGGTGAAGACGAAGAAGGTGATGACAACGATGAAGGCAATGGTGAGGATGAAGAAGGTGATGACAATGATGAAGGCAATGGTGAGGACGAAGAAGGTGATGACAACGATGAAGGCAATGGTGGGGATGAAGAAGGTGATGACAACGGTGAAGGCAATGGTGAGGATGAAGATGGAGATGACAACGATGAAGGCAATGGTGGGGATGAAGAAGGTGATGACAACGGTGAAGGCAATGGTGAGGATGAAGAAGGTGATGACAACGATGAAGGCAATGGTGGGGATGAAGAAGGTGATGACAATGATGAAGGCAATGGTGAGGATGAAGATGGAGATGACAATGATGAAGGCAATGGTGAGGACGAAGAAGGTGATGACAACGATGAAGGCAATGGTGAGGACGAAGAAGGTGATGACAACGATGAAGGCAATGGTGGGGATGAAGAAGGTGATGACAACGGTGAAGGCAATGGTGAGGACGAAGAAGAAGATGACAACGATGAAGGCAATGGTGAGGATGAAGAAGAAGATGACAACGGTGAAGGCAATGGTGAGGATGAAGAAGAAGATGACAATGAAGGCGATGAAGAAGGCCCTGATGAAGAAGCCAGCAAAGAAGAAGATGGAGGTTTTTGGAATATTTTGACGATATCACTTGTAAGCGTTGGTGGTGCTATGGTTTTGATTATTGTTGTAACAGTTGCGTATTATGCTGGAACATTGAGGACAAAACCTGTAGTGGTCCTTGAAGATATAGAGCCACCAAAAACAATGATTATTCCGAGAGTTAAGGACGTGTACAATAACAACCCTGTCACTGTGATAAATTTTGATTGAAAAGTATGCTTACCTCTGATTTAATCTGTTGTATAAACAACAACGGCATGTAACGGCAGTACATTTTGAAAACAAATTCGCTTAGAAGGATGAAATTTCGACTTTTACCTCCATTGTTTTTTCGCCACATGACCGAGCAATGATAATAAACATTAAATGTTTGTACAACATATGCTTTATAAATCTCAATTTCATGATTTTTGGGTAATTCAAGATTATACCAAACCACT
This sequence comes from Catoptria pinella, assembly GCA_963556745.1. Classification (NCBI taxonomy): domain Eukaryota; kingdom Metazoa; phylum Arthropoda; class Insecta; order Lepidoptera; family Crambidae; genus Catoptria; species Catoptria pinella. Next base: position 6,962,927 of record OY750774.1, on the reverse strand, counting down.
GAATCTAGAAATAAATCTTAATGTCTGAAGTCCATAACATTGTTGCAAACCCTACTTAAAACTAAGGTGCCATTGACTTCGTGTGAGAGTTTTAATTACAAACGATAAAACAAATTTTCCTGAAAATTACGAATAGGCAATCCATCTTTTGTTAATAGTTGCTCTTATTTTACACATGTTAAGTTTTATTAAAATCTTTTAAGTACAAACATGGGAGAGAAATAATTACCTATGTTTTTCAAGAAAAGAAAGTTATCTTTTAACTTTTCAATGCTAAGAAATATAATTAATCATATTGTTTCAACCTTTTATTTTGTTTTTATTGTCATATAAAAAATATATAAACAAAAGATACTATTATCACTTTACTTTGTGATTGAGATTAGCTTTAAAATCATTGTAACGGTGTTCTACTGTAAAAAATTACCTTAAGTAACAGTATTTAAGGCCTGTCTATTAGTAAGTAAATCAATAGAATTAGGTATCATTATGAATATTCTTTTTTTTAATGTCCCCACTGCTGGGGCACAGGCCTTCCTTATGGGTGGATAAGGAGGATGGGCCATGACCCCCCACGCGGGCCCAATGCGGATTGGAGGGTGCTAACGTTTGAAAATGCAATCGGGACCGTGCGTTCCGAAGCACCGAGGAGCTCGAGATAATAAATTTTTGGTCACCCATTTCATGACTGACCCTTGCGAAAGTTGCTTAACATCCGCAATCGATGGACCAGGCACTATACCACTGCGCCACCAAGCTCCTCATTTTATTTTTAACAGACTTCAAAAAAAAGGTAGGCATTACCTGGCGATAGGATACATATCCAATTCCGGATGGTCAAGTATGTTGCTACATGTTGAAGATTTTTTTTCATACATTACTTAAAATCTTCAAGTTGTCATCTTTGTGCCGTCAATCACAAAACTTACAGACCACGGTAAGTTCCAAGCCATTAACCAAACACAAAAACAGATAAATGTCTTGCTTCGAATATATACTTTTTTAATAACTTCAATAGTTTATTTTACAATCAATGCGACAAACTGAATCTAAGCTCCATTAATCAAAATCAAAGTTTTTAAATGTTTTGGTTTTATTACTTGAGGGTGCCTCTATAAAGCCTAATATGGTAGATGGGGTACCATGCATTCAAACCCAAAAAAATATTAAAAAGCCTCAAAACAATCACATGACTGAACAAAAATGTTTCTTTTGATGAAAACTGCAAAGTGCTAATCCTAGACCAAAATGGTGTTTTGCTTTTGCTCGTTAATGGAAGTGACTATAATAAAAAGTATTAGCTGCGTCTGCGGTTGTTACTTTGCATATTTCCAGACAAATAAAAATTCCACAGCCATGTGGTGGTTTTCCGGATTTATAATAAGGGTTGTATGCTAGGGTTTATAGGGGTATTACCAAACACCTTGTAGAGAGGTAAGTACAAGATAATTGGACATTAAAACTTGGTTTTAAAAACCTATCGATGATAAGTAACTAAATTACTAATTAAAAATTTGCTTAGTTCATTATATTAATTTCAAATAAGAAATCAAATAAAAACTCGAGGTGATTGAACACCGAATAAAAAAAACTAAATGAATCGCGAAGCGTGTCTCTAACCTCAGGAATAGTTTTTGCCAGTTACACTTTTTACAATTTTAAGTTTGTAAGAAACAAATAATAATATGAATAAGGAAGGCTTCCCGCCCACGAGCGATTAATCGCTGAGCGATTTTTTGTCGTCGAGAAAAGAGCATACAGAGTTTAATACGTAAACGCCGACGAGCTACAAAAAAAGTAGCTCAATGACTAATCGCCCGCGAAATGACACCGACAAAAGTGACAAAGAAGCCAGCGACAAAAAAACGCCGCGATTAACGCCGCGATAATCGCAGCTACAAAAAGTCGCTCGTGGGCGCTGACGCTAATCCGCGCGCGATGAGAATATGATGGAACCTGGTCAAAGTAAATCGAAATTTAACAAATTAGTTAATTTTAATTTAAATAATCAACTAAATTTTTACTAGTTATCTTACTTGAAGTTGCTGCAGCAAAAGTTCCCTCACCTCGGATGCGTGTTTTTGGATATCACTATGGATGGCCGGCGTACCATGCACATCTCAGTTTGACAAGGTGCCATTACATTGTCATCGCGGATTATACCTTTGTGATCTGTCTGGACAAACATAGCCTTGGCACAAAAAACTATCGAGTGCGAACCGAATTCACAATATACCCATATATTACAATACAGGAAATATAAGTTCCCTTTACGGAGGTGTGGCGCTGTACTTTCTTTAAAAAAAATACAAATCATGCTCCACGCAACTATCAGAGTACTTAGAAAATTAACATCAAAAATAAAAAATACTATTAATACTATCTAGTTCAGCTATCTGCTCGTCCATTGAAATCGGAGAGAGTTAAATTTTTAAGATTAGCTTTTGAATTTTTTTAGTTTTTTTTTAATTATTGAATTAGAACCTACTTACTATACACTTTTTTACTATATACTTTGAAATCACAGCAAACCCATGAAATTTATTGAAAGGTAGTATTGTAACTTAAAACTTCTAATTTCTAAGATTTGTTTTGAGGCTCAAACTACGCCGCTCTCTCTTTTTCAACTTTGACTCTATCTCTAGGGGTTTTTTCATCATCAATAAATGAAAATGGCACCTGTCCAGATGAGTACTTTCCGAAATATTGCTGTTTTAAGTTTGACTGCTGTCATCTGAAATAAGGATCTCACCAAGACCTTTCATTTTTTCAAAGACACCAATTTTTTCGGTAATTTAAATAATACATTTGTTACATAAAACTATCCATGTACACTTTATTCTTTAATACTGAGACCTCACGACAGCGCATGCGCTATATAGACTGCCTACGCGGCCGAACCACAAACCACTCCCACCTTTGGGAACTGCCGCAGCCCACATCTGACGTCCGATCATCTACCTACCCATTTTGTAGTCCAATTCAACATCCGGATGCAATTTTTTTTGAATTTTAATTAAGGCCCCCGAATTTATTTATTTTTTAATTTATTTTTTTGTAAGCTAAGTCGGAAAAAAAATGTTTTTTTGGAAAACTCTCAAAAACTACCCTGACAATTTTGAAAATTAAAGTGCCATACGATAGATCTCCCTGGATCTCGCTGGACATTTTGACATTTCTCCCATAAAAATATCTGATGAGATATCATAGTCCATGTCGCACTTTTGGCTGAACATCGGGCACATACACTGGTGATCACATAAACATTTTCAATGTTAAAATAACATTACGTACACAATACGAATTCGACAGATTTTCGTTTTAAAGGGTATTGAGCATGATAATCTATTAAAATTTAATCAACTTCAAATCGAGTTTGTTTAGGGAAATTCATGTAACGCCAACTAAATCGTAATATTGAAACTTTCATTACAAAACTTACTCAATAGACTTTAAGGTATGTATTCGTCGGACTTTAAATACTTTTTAAACTCACTCTTAACTTGTAATACTGCGAGCCATATAATTTGTGAGTTATTATTGTAATACCCATAAAAGTGTCCACGCTCCATTGCGTGGGCGAAGAGGTCAGAACCTTGATTGACCAACAAAGGTATGACAATTTTTTTGTGCACATATCGAAATATACAACATCCAAAGACTTCTATGTATATACTACACTGTACTGTATACTGTAAAGTACCAAAAACTTGCTCATTAAGATACGCATGCACCGAAACTCCTTTAGTCTATTGCAAGCGACCGATAGCTAAACAGTTGATGCGCCGAGAAGGTTGGTTGAGACACAATTTTAGTTTTGAACAGCTCGTCTATGTAATTGAAGTCATTGACAACATCAAATTAAATGCACTTTTCAATAAGTACATTTAAATGATAGCCGACGAGTTATTTTATTTATGGTGTCACTAAAGTTTCGAAAGTTTTGTGTGATTTATATTTATTTGTTATTTTGATATAATTTGGTGTATAATATTGGGAATAACCATTGAATATTTTTGGGATAAAGGTACGATCAAAGTTACGACAGACAAGCTGCTACGCGATCAAACTTTTACCATAATTTACTCCTTAATTGCTTATTTTAATACAATAATTCACTAACTTAAGTAAACAAGGCCCATTTTTAATAACCCGAGCGCCTTGATACGGCGTTCTTGACACAAAAACTTCGTGTGACACACGGCTGGAGTGACGCGCCAAGGCCCCTTAATCAGCGCTACGTCACGTCACGATGACGCGTGTGACAACTCTAAAGAATTGCAAAGGATTCGCGCCCAAGGCATGCCAAGTCAAAATGTCAGAGATTAGGCACCTACGCACGTGTAAAGATCGCATAATGATTCAAAAGAAAAATTAGCTATCATTTTCTCTGAAATTGGTTTTTAAGGGCTTAACATTTTAATCAATTTTAAGTAAGTTTATTGTAGGTACCAGCCTTCATATAAAATCTCAATCAGTCTGCCACGTAATTTTTTTAATTAAAAATAAAAGATTATTTGTCCATATAGTTGGAATTAAAGGATTTTTTTTTCAATAAGCGTGACTATTTTACTAGAGTTCAATTACAATAAGGTAGCCATTTGACATTTGAAAAACATACCTTATACTTTTTACACGCACTCAAACTATTGTTTTCAACTGAAAGTTAGCACAATATGCTAACCTAAATTGCCCTAAAGTTTTTTTAAATCAAATTATAACATGACGGAACAGTATAAAATCACCTTTATCCTATTACCTAAACGAAAGAAGATAATAAAAAAGTAGTTTTATTTTGATCTATGTTATAAATAAAATTTACTGTTTTAGACAAAATAACTTAGAATCAAAATAAATTGTACAAAAAAATACAACCCCAAGTGTTTATTCAGTTTTTATTCGCGTCTAAGGAGCCCTTTAATCGAATTATGATGCACTAGAGATTTGTGACTCTCAGAAGAGTTAATAAATTGTCGTGAATCAGATTCCAGCAAAAAATATGACAGCAAATTAGGACTCCCCGAGGCAAACAATGTCATATTTATTTATTTGGAAAGTGCAAATTATTATCTTGTAACAAATTGGAGGCGAAAAGTAAAATATAACAGGTAGGTATCTACCTAATTCTATGTATTAAAAAATACAGTTTTAAAAAGAGTTCTATTAATACCTAGTCATGCAATAATTATATCAAAAACCTTCCCACGCTGCTACACTAACTTCCATTTTACACCATTTGCATGTACATATAATATAACATGTATAAAATTAGAATTAGTTGTACACACATTTTTTATTATTTCATTATAATATTATAGTAACTATATGTTAAAAAAAATTAGACTTCAAAAATACATAATTTTTGCATGCATTATTAGTTTTATTGTATTTGTTATTGTAGTAGTTTGTCTCACTGTATTGCAGCTAAATAAATAAAAACTCATTCATTCATTAATTTATTCATTCATTTTGAAAAAAAATGTCAGTGCTTTTATCTGTTTATGTCGGTAAAGTTCCTAAAAAGTTAGTAAAAAATAAACAAATGGCATGTCCTATACACGGTGTGATTAAAAAAATTAGATTAATAAAAAAACTCAATGCTACAAAGCTTGCACGTTCATTGCCAGGGTCACAAACTTGGTAAGTATTACCTTGGAATCGAATTTGTTACAAATAGGTTACATAATTATTTGTTTGCCGAGTGCAACTCTTTTTTGCAGAGTGCACCGCGCTTCTTTCTTGTCTATTTAATTTGGTTTTATTGTTAGTGACTAACTTCACGACATATTTTAATCTGTAAAATTTTCTCTTTGCCATACATTCTCGAATGAGATTGCAGCGGATCACTGTATATTGTCAATTTAATCGCATTGTACTTATGACAGCCACATACAGACGGAATTTTTTGAATCATTCTGAATGCAGCTAATCCATAGAAATCTATGGACCTACCACATACATGCGGTAATTTTCCGTTAGGAATTTTCATACATTATCGATTTTAGGTATCAGATTCCGTCTGTATGTGGCGGGCTTAATAGTGGAATATACTATCTATCACGTCTGTAAGTTGATTCTGATGAATTTCCAAAAGTTTTACCTATCGATCGCATTTTAATCTTAAATCGGGAAACTAGCACATTTTCTCTGTTCTCCCTTTCAATAGGTTAAACACCAAGAAAAAAACATATTTTAGTCACAACTAAATTAAAAATTAATACAATTAGATACTTACATTACTTACTTATTGTATGTACCTATCACACTCTTGATATTTGATAATATTAGTAGGTGCAAAGAAATGCAGTAGATGTATATCGAATGTCCTAATTTTTTTAATCCATGTTACACACGATAGCACTTCAGGTTATACAGTTAAACTGCGAAAACAGCTTTTATTACGTAGGGCATAAAGGCGGTCTCAAGGTCAACATGTATAGTCTGCGGTGCCGTCGTGTGTACCACGGCTAGTCTGTACCACCGATAACATAATATTTAAGGGATTATTCGACAGCCGCGACTAATACAATAAACGTTACAAAACTCTTTTCCTCATAAATTAAGTGGTATACGGTTTTTTAACCGTGTTTGGTTTGATCGAAAAGATCAATCATCCGGAATCAATTCAATATAGATAATTAAATAAAAGAAAATATATACTTATTAAAGACATACTTATAATATTAAATACAATACTAAATAATATAGGTACTAGAAAAAATGCGACTGGCATCAGATCATATTCTCGGACGGGAATCGAACGATAGCTCAGTGGTAAGAGACCTGACTTCCAAAGGTCGCGGGTTCGATTCCCGTCCGAGAATATGATCTGGTGCGAGTCGAATTTTTTCTAGTATATTATTTAGTATTCTTTAAGGCTCGGTTGCATCATCTTAATTTAACTATAACAGTACATGGTACAAACTTATCTGAGCCGGTGGCCAAAACTGGAACTAAGTGCTATTACATATTGTTACCTAGGTTACGCCGTAGACGACAGCGACGCTGTCACCGAGTCAGATAAGTTTGTGTCTGTTAAAGTTAAGGTTAAATCAAGATGGTGCAACTCAGCCTAAGAATAGCATTGTGAATGCTAAATCTTAAATTTGAAAAAGAACTTTAATCTTAAGGAAAATCCAAGCAGGATTAAGTAAATCTAATAATAAGGAAGACTGAATATTTAGATGGTAAATTGTAGTATTTTATCTTCATCCGCGTGGATTCGACTTACCGTGAGTATTTCGATAATAATTTTCGATTTTTTTTAATACTTTTAATATGTTATTATAAAATAAATAAATAGACTGATGGTAAGTATGTAGGTACAAGTGGCGAATTGTCCATACCAGTCGATTCCCATCGGCTTACCTTTTAGGAATCCCACCCCACCGATCCACTATTCAGATCAAAACCTTTTTGTAGGACGGCTTACCTTCGCTATAATTTTACCCCTCGCCACTGGTAGGTATCTATACTTATAACTAATTATATGTAGATGTCCTTTGCTAGAAGTTCTAATTGAGAATCTGATTGTCTTATAATATTCAGAATATGTACCTACTTACTGGTAATAATTTATCGTTGTATTCAGCTAAATGTAATTTTATTAAGAAACGTGTCACATGGGAAATTAAGAGTCGTGGACAGGCAAATTCATAATTAAGGATCACTGTGGATTTAAGCTGCTCCAGGAAGGTCATTTACTTTTTTAAATAACTTATCGCGAAATTAAATATTCCAGATAATATATATTTTTTATACAGTGTCTTTGGTCTTGTACTAGGGATAATTTAAAAGCGTAAAATACACCTAATTTTATCGACAGATAAAGCGCACTGACAGACAGACAGACAACAAAGTGATCCTATAAGGGTTCCGTTCTTTCCTTTTGAAATACGGAACCCTAAAAACAACTGTCAAACAAAAGTACCTCTTGATAAAAATTTAATTATAATTATTATCAATTCTAAGAATAGACTTTCAAGACATATATTCATTATTCCCCAAAAAACACTTCTCAAACAAAGAATAACGTTCAAAACCTTACGTTAAGTTGATCAAAAGCGAAGTATAATTAGTAAGGGAGAATGAAATTAAAACTCGGAAGGAAAGATCTCGCAGTTGAGATAATTGGTCGCGAGAACAGAAAAACAAGATAAAATTAATGTGGTGCCATCAAAACAGTGGGCCAGCCTAAATTAAGTGCCCACTTAAGGGTTTGTTTGTCGTACGGTAAGAAACTGGGTGTTTATAGGCGTTAGAATTAAATTAATATTTAACGCTGTTATACGTTATTTAAATTGGGAAGGCAAGGCAGTTTTCCGTACTTGACACATTTTATAAAACACCTTTTCTTTATTCTGGAATCATTATTAAAGATTAAGCCACGGCTCCTAAAAACCGATTCAGTAAAAATGAAAAAAAGGGGGGCAGCTTGCATTTGGTTTTAGGATGGCGTTGAATTTTCATTACCTTCACTTGTTTACATGTTTAATAAATTAAACATAAATCCTTGGGATAAATCACAAGCATAAATTGGGATAAATCCCATCTTAACAAATCAAATGGTTACTTTCAACCCTTTTCAACACTTTTTTAGGAAAGTAACTAAATAGTAGTAGATACTTAGATTACGAAATCAATATAAATTCAATGATTTTTCAACGTTGATTTACCAATATAGTTGGATAGGTAAAATACCCATACCGAAAAACTGCTTACAAAACAAATTGGCAAGGTAACTATCAGTCCCTAAACAATTTCGGCCCCTTACCCAATCACTTAGAATGGCCGCAATAAACGACATAAATTATTTAAACAACCGTACCGAAACCACCATTCTTTTTCACTCGCTACGCACATTTTTTATGGGGCAAAAAAAAACACCTCTTGGAAAAAACAATTTTCGTCGCTTAATATAAACAAAATTGGTTTCGCTCGCGCTGATATTAACACAAAGGATAAACTTGTTTCGTCAGGTAGAAAAGTGGTGTTTAGGATTTTTAAACAGTAATCGAATGGTTGTTTATTAAAAACGTAAATTGACTATTGTAAATGAGGAATAGGAAGTAGGGATCAAAGGAAAACTTTAAACATAGCATGATAATTTTTTCAATGAGGTCATGTTTAAAATTGCCTCTTACGGCCTTTATCTTGAAATAAAAGCAATTGATAAGAGTAACTAAACCAAATAAAGAGGAAGGCCAAAGAAAAGATGGATGGACTGTATAAAAGAGGATATGACAAGTGATAGAGATGTATGGAAGAAAAAGACATGCTGCGCCGACCCCAAATAAATTGGAATAAGGGCAGGAGGGTGATGATGAACATATGACAATAAAATAACAAAAACAGTACCTATGTAATAAGTGAAAATGTAAATCGCGACATAAATAACAGCTGCAGTACTTAGGTAAGTTTTTATAAAGAAAAAATTATGTAAAACTCAAAAAATTATCTACCATGATCTGTATAGGAATCTAGTCGCAGACATAAATTAGATGTCTTAAAGTCCTCGTTGCCGTATGAAACCAATATGATCGGTCGTTAACCCAGCCTGTATTACATCGATCAATACTGCAAAAACCACGATACCATTCTCTTTGAAAAAAAAAACAAGCGACCTCCAATAAAAGACGAAAAAAATCCACCCAATTTGTCTATTCTGAATGCGGCTTTTGTCAGCTCGAGTGGCTCCGGCAAAAATCACGAGATCCTCCGACAATGCAGGATGCAGGTGGAAGTGAACGCATCGCCTCCGCCCTGAAGCTTATTAAGCGAACTCTATTCAGCCGTAGATGACTGTAGGGTAACGGCACGCTATAGGTTTATTTTTTTTCGTTTTTGATCGACTCTTCAGATTCAGCACCCTAGCAGATGTTTTTTTCTGCCAGAAGGGTACCTATTGAATAAGTAGGTAGGTACGTGAAAATTCTACATCCTACAACAACTAATGCGAATACTTCCTACGATTAAAAAAATAAGATTCTAAAGACAATAATTTTATATTTTTTAAACGTGAAGACACATAAATGTACGTCTGGGGAATGACCGTAAACCGTAATATTATAAATTTTCAAGTAGGAATTTAATTTACCAATCGTTTCAAAAGTTATACCTACAACCAAACAATTTCGAATTCACCATTGATATTGATTTATAGACATTGGAAAGTCTGGCTAATATGTACCTCTACAACGTGTTACGAAAAACCCCTAAAGCCGAATATGGTAGATAGGGACCATCAAACTGAACAACTTTTACTACAGGACCAGCTTTGAAATAGCGAAAAAAAGCAGCTGTTTCATACATTTTGAAGCATGCATGAAACAGTAAAAACTGTAAAAGTAGTTCAGTTTGATGGTCCCTATCTACCATATACGACTTAAGGGTTTTTTTGTAACACGTTGTATAAAAATTAAATCCCTATAAAGCTACGAGATTTTTGAACAGAATCCATAAAAAATAGGCACACCATTGGTCAGTTCTCATCATCCACTCATCCATTAACGAAGTGGGGGGCTAATCCGTTTCCCGGATGCCTATCTGATGGAGTAGTTTTTGAATGCGTCGAGAGCCAACACAACACTATTGAGGAATATGAATGCCTGGATTTTCTATCGTTCTAGAAGGTTTACGAACTTTATTAGTCCTATGTGAAAACATCCAATTAAGAGTCCGACGAACAGTGAGCTTCCCATACAAACGTATTATCAAAATGATATGCAATTTGAGCATAATTAACTAATCTTGTGATGTTATTCGGATTAAGACAGTATTTGTCTAGGTTTCTATTAAATAAAAAATCCAAAATACTACGGGCTTGTTTCACAATCAAAAAGCAAGTTCTGAGTAGCTAACTCAACAGATGATTTGACAGTTGTGTTATGAATAATATGCCAAATCATCTGTCCAGTAAGCTAATTAGAACTTACTTTTTGATTGTGAAACAGGCCCTAAACCAAATAAAAATTAATGCGATTTACAGTTTTGTATGAAAAAAAATTGGCATTTATTTTGAATTGAACCCAAGTAAAGATAATTTTTTATAAACCTATTACCCATTATAAAATGGAAAAGTACTCCACATAAATCCAATCCTTATTTATTATAGTGTTATATATTTTAATGTATGTAGGTACGCTATCTATATAAACTGTCCATCATGCTAAGATACTCAGTAATCTGCCTCGTAAGAGAACCAAATCTTGTCTCCCATAAACGTAGGCATGTGTCAGTCATGTGACGTAAAATTTTAACAGCTATAAAGAGATAAACCGACATTGGAGCTCGAAATTCCCTCGGGAAGGCTTACCTACAAGCGAATTTCACATTAACGCTTCATACATGCCTATTTGGTATGGTTTAGTGATGTGATGGACGTAGTATTTCTTTGGCAGCTGTGACGAATAACTACTTATAATGATAAAACCAGAAAGGGAAGTTCTTAAAGAAGGACTTTTGGAAATATTGGCAAGCCTGTTTAAAAGTGAAGCTCAAAAAAGTGACGTTACACACACACATGTTGAAGACGACCTCCGCAGTCGAGTGGCTTGTGCACTAGTTTTCATGTCATGATGTCGTTATTTTGTGGTCCCGGGTTTGATCCCCAGATTGTTTGCTGTAACGTCGCTGTTTCTGATTTTCCAAATGCTTTTAGCTACTTACTTTGGAATCCGAGCATCAAAGTTTGTGATATTCATATTTTTATAAATACTGACTGTGCAATATACTTATCATTTTTGAATTTTTGATGACGTCACTAGTTGGGCGCATCCCTAGATTCTCGCACGTCATTTTACGCGGTACGAGCCGTAAAATCTCTTCATTGTCTAGCCTTCCCGCCCAACAGGAAATTGAAGGATAATGTACAGGCGATAATAGCCCCCGATTATGATTTGTACGAGAAAAACTGTTATCTGACGAAATACTTTTGAGCTGAAACGTTTACGAACGCAATATCGAATCATTAAAATAAAATAAACGCAAAAAATTTAAAAAACCCCTTTTAAAGACTTTTTTTCAGGTCCGTGAGCATATAGGTAAGAAAGTATTTCTGTGAAATTACATTAAGTATTATTTATTTATATTGTTGTTTTGATTGTGAACTAATAAGTAGGTAATCAAATAATTAATTTTATAGATGACCATATAAATATTATTACATTAAATTGATAAGTGAGCCGATATTATTATTCAACTAGATATGATAATAAATAACTCAGTCACACTCATACTTTTGAGTTTTGACGCACGCTGCAGCACGTAGTGTACCTAGGTGTACCTACCTACCTACCTATATTTATTTCTGTCCTACTAGATTTGTAACACGCTTTTGTAAAAATTACAATAAAATTCATCTCGAAAGATGTATGGGATTGACATAACTTTTTGTTAGCAATAGATTTTAAAACCTCATATTATATCCATAGATTTTTTTAAAACAAAGTTCGCTATCGATTTGCGAATTGACACCGGCTACCTACAGTACAAAAGGGCATTACAAAAAGCATCGCGATAAGCGTACGATGTCCGTCCCACTCCGTGACATTATAAGTAACTCATTATGGACCAAAATCAAGTAAATCGAACAACGAACAACGTCCGACTACCGTGATACTTTCTTGTAATAGGCCCTCAAGACATGGCCCTGGAGTCATTAAAACAATCATTATACAACATGTTACAAAAATACCCCAAATGCCGAATATGGTATATAGGGACCATCAAACTGAACAACTTTTACTATGGGACCAACTCTGAAATCGCGAAAAAATAATCAGCTGTTTCATACATTTTGATATTTTGGATTTTAATTTATGTATGAAACAGCTGATTTTTTTTCTTAATTTCAGCGTTGGTTTCATAGTAAAAGTTGATCAGTTTAATGGTCCCTATATACCATATTCGGCATTAGGGGTAGTTTTGTAACACCTTGTATAGTTGTTTCTGTCGTAAATTCCGTGACCACAGCTCACGGGAAACGTTCGTCAAGATCGCGAATCGAGTATCATCTACCTACAAAGTACCTATACTAGGTTAGGTAGGTAGTACACTTGTACCTAAAATAATAATATAATTATAATGGATAAACAATAAAGAATCAGAGCAGCTAGCTACCTTACGAGAGCCCTCTGGAGAATCGAATAATGAAACAATGCTATTGTTTACATGCCCTTTTATGGCATCCTCATAAATGCATTCATTTCAAACAAACTGCGCGTATTTGAATATGAGGACCTCGCATCGCACATTATCCTTGGCGGTTTTGGTAAGGACCGCGTTAGAGTTCTAAGATTACTGTTAGTTAGTCATATGGAATTGTTTATAGGTACTTATAGTTACTAATAAATATATGCCTTACTGCCTACTGCATCGACTCCTTTCGCTTGCAAAATATAGATGACTTAACTACGCACCGAACTTAGTTTAATATTTCTACAGAAAGAGAAAACCTACCTACCTAGGATGTTACAGTGAAATTACCCTACTTATATTCTGCTTTTTTCTGAAGGGGCCGATCAAGAAAGGAAGGGGCTATGCGTTTGGCATCTATGTACTGACTGTGGTGTGAAACTGTGAATGCTCCATCTCGGTCCTCATTTTCACTTTCCACCACTAGGTAAAATAATAGAGAACCGACGCGTTATCACTCTTAAAACAATTCTTAATTATAAATACACAGAGATGATTCTTGAAGATAAATCACTAAAAATAAATCCGAAGTAACTGTAAAAGTGTGTCGTCGAAACTCGTAGAGTCAAGCTGTCAAGCGTAGGTAGGTATGCAACGACAGCGGATTTCCCGAAGGCCACTTAACCTTAAAAATCTCAATGGAACAGGGAATTGAGACTTGTGGTGTCTTATCGTAAACTTAATATGTAAGTGGAAAGGTACAGTTGGCCTCAGAAACAGCTTAAACACTTTAATACCATATCACACCAATAATAGGGTCAAATATAGGGTCGTAACCTACTGAACAAGCGAGATCGCAAGTGTGACAATGGCACATACATAGTAATAGTAATAAAATGTTTAACTACTGACCGTACCTACTACCTACCTACCTAATCGTTTTAGAAAAGAGTGACTCGGTAGCTCAGCGGTCAGAGCATTGGACCGGATATCCAAACTTCGCGGGTTCGATTCCCGTCCGAGAACATGATCTGGTGCGAGTCGTATTTTTTCTAGTATATTATTTGGTATTATACAATGTGTTACAAAAATACCCCTAATGCCGAATATGGTATATAGGGACCATCAAACTGAACAACTTTTACTATGGGGCCAACTTTGAAATCGCGAAAAAAAAATCAGCTGTTTCATACATTTTGATATTTTCGATTTGAGATTTTGTATGAAACAGCTGATTTTTTTTCGCGATTTCAAAGTTGGTCCCATAGTAAAAGCTGTTCAGTTTGATGGTCCCTATCTACCATATTCGGCAGAGATAACGCTCAACACAAGTCTTTGTAATATCCGAGACTGGATAAAGAAATCGAATTCTCTTTTACATGAGTCGGCAACACGTTTTCTTTTACCCTGTGCTATGAACCTGAAGTATGTACTTGATCAAGCACTAAATTTCAAAATAGCCGGCTTTATACGGACGCACAATCTTTTCCGCGTTTTTCGCACAAGTTTTGGTAAATGTACCTACCTACTTACAGTTTACATTAGTTATATATTTTTTTACATTTTAACAGAGTTCTGTACAACCTCTTTGTTAGCTATGAACAACAAAGGGCGCTAGAAGGTTTTTATTGTCAAGATTGTTACAATTTCAAGGAAACAAATTAATTTTAAATTAGCCATATTATTACTTACGCCTAATTTTTACCATTAAGTTAAGGCGGATATATATGTGGCCTCTGGTTTTATCCGCTCCCATAATAGGACGAAGGCCAAATAAAATTGCCAATTTCAATGTGCCACCAGCCTACGACGTTACCTAGAAAATAAATGAGTACCTGACCTACTGTCTATTGTAGCTGAAATACTTAGTACTTTGTCACACCAACTATGATGGTTGTTCAAATTAGTTTAACCCTAATAGTCCTAATTTACGTAGATAGCCAATTCTGAATCTAATCGTACGTAAAGTAAAGATGCTCTTGTCATTATCTAAATAATTCTTCAACGACTCGGTAGCATAGATTGGTCAGTGCATTGGGCCGGAATCCCAAGGGTGCGGGTTCGAGTCCCGTCTGAGGTGCTACGGGTGAGACGATTTTTCTAGTATTTTTTTAAATATTATTTATCTTAATATAAAAATAGCATTGTGAATGCGAAAAATCTAAATTTAATAATTCTTTAAAATTTCAAAAAATGTAGAAAGGATTTTCACTGCAGGGTTTATCGCAATGCAATCTGAGTGACTGTATTAACATTTGAGTGCAACCTTTTCATTTGGAATAAAAATAAATGTTTCGCTCACTCATTATATAATTTCGATAAGATAATTTAAAAAATCTTTACTTCCCTTCTCTTTACATTTAATCTTTCCATAAATCAAGTATTTTCTTCCAACAACTTTTGTATACTAATTTTATAAAATACTCGATAAGTATGATAAGTACCTACTTAGGTACCTATTAACTAAAATGAATAATAACAGACAGGCCGACAATAATGGCAAAATCTTTTATTAGATGGTGGATATGTAGACAAACATTACTGGTATAATTAAGTTATTTAATTTAATCTTTTTAGGGTTTTAAAACCCTAAAAAGATGATAACATCGGAAATTCGGAACAGAATTAAGTCTAATTCATTTCCCCTAACCATCTTCATTTCACTATATTATTATTGACAAGAAATCAGTCACTCACAATTCTCAATAATCGATCACTTCCTCTCACCATTTCCTTAATCGTAGGAACCGTTAATCGTAGGAACAATAATGTCTATTATATAACTTATGCTATTTCTCAGTCAATCCGCTAATTAGATCGACAATAACACGAGTTAATTTCGAATAATTGCAATGCCAATAATTGGTGCGGAGAAGCGCATACGCACAAAAAGTTCGCGCTCCTTCAATGCTTAGGGTCGCGCTCGGCGCTGTATAAAGGCACTGATCAGCCAAGCATGATCATTCGTATCTTTATGTCAGACCAAGTGTGACGTGTTGTGTGCGGTGGACTTTACTATAATGAATAGTTTGGTAAGCATACTAGGAATTAATAATTATATAATTTTACCAGACGTGGATTTTTCTTTTGATATTCCAAAAATCTACATTCTTATTTTATTTAGGTACTAGAAAATAATAGTAATTTATTTTTCATAACCGTGATAGAAGGAAAAATATGTTATTGAGCATCTTAAAAATTTTCTGTGAAAAGAAATGAATTATTTTACGATACTCCACAAATGTAGATTCTGGGATCCTATAGCATGGTTTTTCATTCTGTGGCAAGACAGGTGTTATCTTGCATTCACAAACGTTATTACAAAAGCATAACCGGAACAGCATTTCAAATTTTTTACATAAATATACTTAGATATTTACCTAAGTTAACTTCCTGGAAATAGCTGAACTTTAGTACTTTGTTACACCAACTACGTCGTAGTAATTCGTAGTGACTACGAAACTTGATGAATAAGTTGCAATGGTACTTTTAAAAATCATAAACGTAATTTAGAAAAAGTGTGTTGTTATTTTTCAATATTCGTATAATGATTTATTCATTGTAATACTGATTTAGTCATTTTCGTTCTCTAAATTATTTTAAAATGGGTTTATACCAAAATGGCCACTTTCGTTATAATTTATTTTTATGAAAACTTCCGTTTCCTTTCTATTAGTTGACTCATTTAGAAGTTATAAATTATGTGCTCAACTCCTTCTAGACTCTCTACTTTTCTTATAACATAAATGATGCTCATACAATGTCATTTCTATAACTTCTGTAAGTTTGTATACATATGGTATACCTTATAATAACATTTTCTTTGTTAATTAAAAATAGAACGTTACTACATCTAAACTACTATAGTCAAATTAGGGCGGGCCATTTACGTACTTATTTTATTCCCATGGTATTACATAATAATGAAAAGCTGTTATGTTCCAATTCTATACATTTCATGTATCAGCATTCACTGGCCCGTGACTTGATAATAATAGGTACACCATGTGAGATGATTATGTTGTATCGAAACTTTACAGAGTTAGATAATTTATTAAATAGTCAACCTAAATACACTGAATCGACCAGGCATCGACGATTAATATTATAGTATTTTCTTCTCCAAATATAGATAGTGTTAATAACCGCGCTCTCCGCGGTAACAGCGCAGCGGATAACAGAAACCAGCACAGACGCTACGGAGAGCCAGCGGCGAAGCGCCGGCGGTGCCGGTGGCTACGGGTTGCTACGACCGAACTATGGGGGTAGCTACGGCGGGGGTAACGGAGGCGGCAGTTATGGAAGTTACGGAGGATACAATGGGGCTGGGGGGTATGGCAGCAACTATGGCGGTTATCAAGGCGGATACCCGAGTCAACCGTACCCTGGTTACGGCGGAGGTGGGTTTTTTTTAGTTTTTTCAAGTCAGTTGTGCGTCTTTTTTATATTTTTAACTAATGGAGAGTCAAGGTAATTATTATATCTGACTGAAAACGTTGCCATTTTCGAGGTATTCCTATTAGTAGGTATGCTGAAAGTGTATGAAAATGAAACGAATTATTTATAAAAATTTGCAATGTGCCCGTTATTTCTTTCCCGAATAAAAAATTAATAAATATTTTTTTGAAGGGTTAATCGCAAGTAAGCCGAAAAAACTAAGCAAATAAAAATTTCACAGCAGGATATGGCGGTTACCCAAGTAGTGGATATCCGGGTTACTCACCAGTAGGAGGCGCCGGCGGTGGATATCCGGGTTACGGAGGTTTGTTATTTTTATTATAAGATAATAAATATAAATAACACAAAGTAGAGAAGATCCGCCGGATCACAGCAGACTTTCCGTGCACGCACACATAATTATGATCTTTCTTCGCCGAGTCGCTTCAACTTGCGTCAGACGCATGCAACATTGCCTCCAAACCGTGCGCTTTCCCTTTCAACTTTCAATTCAACTTGCGTCAAACGCAACCCCTTCCCTTCCCTTTCAACGTCAATATTTCCCCTTTCAAGGTCAATATTGGTTGCCTCCAAACATTTAACATACTCGTATATTCTGTATCTAAACCGTGCGCACCACCCGCGCGCAGAAAGTTGCGTGAAACGCAACTTTCTTTCTTTCTTTGCGTGAAACGCAACTTTCTTCCATACAAATTTGACGTTTTTTGAGAAGATAGAGCGCGAAGAGGAAAGCTAAAGCGCACGGTCAGCGTGCGCTATTGAATGCCTTAAGGCATGCGTCAGATGAAAGTGAAAGGGAACGGGAAAGCGATCGAATGAAGACACACCTATAGACATTTCATACACGCAATCTCAGACTAAGTAATCCACCCTGACTAATTTTAGTACTGTAGCAGTTTACCAAGGAGTTGCTAGCGCAACAAAATAAATTAGACCACGGTAGCTCGAATACGACCAGAGCGGATCTTCTGACTGAAACACAGACCTTTTTATTTGATTACTTATGCGTAGTTTTGCGGGAAAAATCAAATTGTTCGAAAACCAAATTACTTACGTATTTATTACCCAGGTGGTGGATATCCGGGTTACTCACCAGTAGGAGGCATAGGCGGTGGCTATCCGGGTTACGGAGGTATATGATTTTTATAAAAATAAATGAATGTTATTAGTTTCGTAGAAAAAAATCAAAGGAACATAAAACCAATCAACTAACCTTTCGAAAATCAAATTATCCAGGTGGTGAATATCCGGGTTACTCACCAGTAGGAGGCGTAGGCGGTGGATATCCAAGTTACGGAGGTGTGTAAATTTTAGTAAATTATAGTTTCGTGCGGGAAATCAAAGGGAAAAAACAATTAATTAGGTACGTAACTATTACAAGACTAAAATAAATGGACTATCTTATTAGGAAATAACATATTGGCTAAATAAGTCCAGTACCTATTTTGAATCCAAATATTTATGGAATCAGTCGCGTTTGACCAAAAAATGCTCCATTCTGTAAAATCTACCATAAAACTGGTGCCCGTTTGCACTAAACTTAGAAACGCTTATCTTTTCCCAACTAAAACTTATACAAAATAAAACGGTGTCATTAACTTAGCTGTCATGCAGTTTTCATGCGCCTATTTATCTTGGTCGAGTAGTAGTTAGGAAAACTTAGGCGATTCTTAAGTTTAGTGCAAACGGGTGTTAGTCTTCTAAAATTCATTTACTTTGATTGTTTTATCAACATAATATTGACACAGCCCTTTTATTATTCAATAATTTGAAGTTCCCCATTTGTTATCAAAAAACTTTTATTCAGGTTACCGACCAAACCGACCTGGTTACGACTACCGACCCGGTTATAACTACCGTCCCGGTAACAACTATGCCGGTGGGGGCTACCCGGGTTACAACCGGCCGAGTTTCACCCCGTACCGACCCGGGTACGACCGGCAATACCCGAACAACCCGGGCAACTACTTCGGGGGATACAGCGACGGATATAGCGACAACTTCAGACTTCTCGGAAGGAAAGTAGCTGACACCAAAAAGGATGACGACGCTTAGTTTTAGTTTATGTTTGTAGATCTAAATATTGTTTATTGTACTGTTTTTATGAGTATTAAATTTAATTTAATTTTTACGACGTCTTTTTATTAAAACTCGTAAGCAAACAAAGCCGAAAAAGGTAATAAAGATAGCTATGATGCTGTAGGTAGGAGTGAAACGACAAGAAGTAACCTGAAAATTAAGAGCGCGTAGTCTGCACACACTAACGCCGCCATTGAAAAAAAAAAGTGTTTTTATTTAAATAAAGACGAATTATGAATTATTTCTGTGTAGTGCACTCCGAGGAAGCTCTTTTGAGCCTGTCGTTTAGTTTAGATAATGGAGTTTTTTTGCGAAAAGTAGCCACTTTTAGCAAAAAAAACTAAATTAAACTTAACGACAGGCTAAAAAATATTGTATCTTATAAAATATGTGCTCTTAAGTTGGTTCTCGAATTTAATAAAAAAGAGGAAGTATAAACAATTTTTTTATTTATTTAATATACTTAACACAATCGTAATAAGTTTTAATACAGGATTTAATTTAATTTATAAGCTTAGGTATTATTTGAACAAATAAATAATTATTAAGTTTAGACTTTTTAAAATAGTAAAACACTTTAACTGTAACTTTTACATATTAAATGCCCCAATTATTTTCGTAAGTTGGATGGAAAATAGATTTGGAGTACTATTTGGTCTCCAATCTTCATAAAAAACATTGTCCTATGAGCCACTGAACCAGTCAGACGTCATAGAGTTGAAGAATG
Source organism: Catoptria pinella (assembly GCA_963556745.1). Lineage (NCBI taxonomy): Eukaryota > Metazoa > Arthropoda > Insecta > Lepidoptera > Crambidae > Catoptria > Catoptria pinella. The sequence continues at coordinate 6,942,529 of OY750774.1, read as the reverse complement.
ACGCGGCACCTGACCGCGCATTAGCAAAGTTTATAGGCAAAGAGCTGGTCATCAGATCGGATATATCTGGCTTCGACTTGTTTGGGCTCGCTGCGACCACTTTCTTCTTTGTCTGAAAAAATGTTTTAATCAATATTAAAAAATACTCGTCCTTTTGGTGGTCTTGTGGCCCACCAGTTTTGAGACTATAAATAATATATACAGTCACTCAAAATTATCGGAGCAATCAAACCTACAGAAATAGCTAATTATTTGACAAAAATAAACCTTATCTCAATACTATCATTTCTTGTCAGTGTCTTAAAAACTTGACGCAAGAATAGGACTCGCACCAGATCATGTTCTCGGACGGGAAACGAACCCGCGACCTTTGGATATCCGGTCCAATGCTCTGACCACTGAGCTACCGAGTCACAGTTCCCGTCCGAGAACATGATCTGGTGCGAGTCCTATTTTTTCTAGTATATTATTTAGTATTATAAAAATAGCATTGTGAATGCTTAAATCTCAAAATTTCAAACTTGACGCAAGGTTTATATCCTTATAATTTTAGTAGTTCATACTGGTGATTGACCGAGGGGGGGCTGTCTGTGCGGCTTCTTCCATATTAATGTGCAACCGATCGTGATCGTAGGCAGTTAAACGCCACGAAAATTCATATTAAGGCCCCTATATACCACAAGTGGCGCCCTCATTTTAATTAAATTTATTACTCGCTAAGTACATAATGTATCGAAAATTCACATGTAAAGTGGCCACTTTTAGCAATTTTGCGAACTACTACAACGAACAAAATTTTACTGAGGTTATTGTTTGTAAATAAACTATAGAACCTTAGCTTCAATCTGTACATGTGAATTTTCGATACATTATGTACTTAGCGAGCAATAAATTTAATTAAAATGAGGGCGCCACTTGAGGTATATAGGGGCCTTAAAATTGAGCCGCGCGGTTGGCCGCCTCTGCGGTTGACCGCTAGTGCGTAAGAGGGCTAAGTAAATACGTTATGTATCACACCAAAATCCAAATTGTAAGTAATTGTAGTAATAAAATAACAATGTTAATTTAAGAGCTGATTTTTCAATCAAATTGTAAATTCAACTAAGGGGTGGTAGTGGTTGTTAAGTTCCTGATAAGAGGATTTATGAAAATATCAACTAACTATTATATGCCTTTTCTTTTTTGTTACATGTAATAATTATTGTATGTTGAACTCATTTTTAACACGTAATGACATAAACCAACACACGTGCATTGCATGTGCACATGCAGCACAAACAATGACATAAGTAATTAATTCATATTTAAAGCAATTACTATACTTAGCAACTTCCTTCCTAAGTACAAAAACCAAGCATTTTTTTATGCTGTAAAAATTCAGTTTTTTTACGGAGGTAGATGGCGCTGTACTAATTTCCTTCAAAAAGCTCGATTCTATTTTATAGATTTTTTTACAAATTCAGCAGTTCCCTCAGGTTATGTAATTTTGATATTTTAAGTGCATGTTTATACATATTTTCGAATCATATTTGTATTGAAAGATCAGCCCTTTATGTATCTGTACATATTAGTTCTAATAATCTAAATGGTTATGGAAATGTTCACACAATCCATACCAGTTTTTCAGAGCTCGAAATGCAGTAGGTTCTACGGAAATAAACGGAATATAATTATTTTCTTTCTACACCACCATAATCATTGTCTTTATAAAGAAGTGAAAGAAGCTCTATATTAAATTTCAATTAGAACAGAACTGAAAAACTTACATTACATAGCATAGCTTAAGGCGGATGGCAGCGGCCAAATACCTACCCAATCAAAACCTATGACTTGCCTATCGCACTGGGAGGGTTAACGCTATGTTTAAATGAGAAAAAGATTTTTCTCATTTAAACATACAAGAAAAAGATTTTTCTCATTTCAACATAGCGTTAACTTTTTTTAGTTTCTATCATTAATATGTTAAATAGATTATATTATTCTCTATCTAGAGAGAGTATGAGATAGGATAAAATTATGTATTAAGACACTCACCGGTTTGTCGAGCTTCTTGAGTGAGCTAGGTTGTGTAGCCACAGGCAGCAGTGAGAACCAGTGCGAGTCTCCCGCGGCGAGTATCGCAGCTGCTTTGTCGCCTGTACCGCCCGATAGTACGGGCTTACTGCCTATTATGCCAGTCAACTGCCCGTGGTGGAGGATCAAGCTGCCTAGTAAAGTCTGAAATAAAATAATTTATATTAATGATTGAAACTAAAAAAGCATTCTCTTAAAGGAAATTCTAGTAAACTTTATCGAAAGAAAATTCGATTTTCATCTATATGTTAATTAGGATTAGGTTTTCCAATTTTCCATCAGTCGTTAACAATTTGTAGTATCATGAAATTGATAACACCTAAATAAGACTACACTCGTATTGAATATACAAGGTGTTACAAAAATACCCCTAATGCCGAATATAGTATATAGGGACCATCAAACTGATCAACTTTTACTATGTGACCAACTCAGAAATCGAGAAAAAAAAGAATTTTTTTTCGCGATTTCAGAGTTGGCCCCAGTTGCTCAATTTATACGTATGTAAATATATACTAGCGATTACTTAACTTAACGCCAGCGCCGTTTGTCGAGTGCAGTACTTCAAAGTACTAGAATAGGCTACGGCAAGCACCAAAATTAGAAAAGACGTAGTGATAAAAAGAAGATAAAGAAAAATAACAACACACCTGAACTCTTTGCACGGATCTTTTTAAATTCGTCTGAATAAAGGGATAAAACACATCATAGTCAAACGGGTCTATCCTTTGCCGGAGAAACTCGCAAATCTCATGAGACAGCTCCATAGATTTCTTATTCTCCCTCGGCACCAACAACAATGTCGTATGCCTAACGTCCATAAGGAGTTGAAGCGCACATCTCTGATTTATATCTGTCTCTTTCTCTCTTATGACTTTGTTGTAGTGTGTGAATATGATCGTTGTGACTTTATCAATGAACATGGCGTGGATTTCTGATGGTAATGTATGGGGGATTACTTGGTCTAGTATGCGACTGACGGAGTAAAGATACTCTTGTAGTTTCAATGAAGGACCAGCGGGGACTTTTATTGTAGACTCTATGGACTTGCCTTCGTCGTCTTTCTCCTCAATTTTAATGATATCCCATTGCTGTGAAAGAAAATAACGTTTAAAATTTTGAGACTGCTCTCTATTTGATGATTCAAGTTAGACATTAAACTGTACTGGGGGCACACCTCGGACACTCCACCAACCGCCCCATTATAAACAGATGACGCCAGATGACGTTTTTGTACACGCGCAACGTATATGTAAGTCTAGAGCTAACGTACAGTTTGTACGGTATGAGCGGCGTTCAATTCACAATTCTATCTTTTTGGTAAATAAAGTTACGATGCATTGCTTTGAATATCAAAATAAAGATGACAGTTGACAAACACGACTAAACGAGCACACGAGTCGGCACATGAACTCGCGGTAAGGGGTGAGGCGATTATTTTTCCATTGTTGTCCGGCAGCATTCGAATTAAAACTTGTCAGATTTCTGAATTATTTTAATTTTCTGCATTCTGCTATCAATGCGTCTCTTTCTCGCTGTATAGCCAATAAAAGAGACGCATTGATAGCTATTCAGAAAACTGACAAGTTTTAAGAGCTTGTATACCCCCTGTTTATATATTTATATATAACAGGGGGTATCATTTATTATGTAATAAATGATACATAATAAATGATATTTAAATTAGTGAAATAACATGCACAATGCACATCTTACCATCATCAAATAATCAATGTTAGCCTCCAAAGTGAATTCTTGAGGAAATATTTTTGTCAAATCTTCAATTTTGACCATTACAATATCCACCCATTTGCTCCAGCAAAACAGGCAATTTCCCTTCAATATTCCACACAAATCATTCCATCTCTTCACAGCAGCATCATCTATCGTAACGGCTCCTATGTGGTTTTGCTCTTCCGAAATATAGCACTTACGTAAACTGGGTATAAGGGTGGATATCGCTTGAGAGAACCTGGCAGTGTATATAGCTGTGGTTTTGCATTGAAGCTCAGTGGATTGTAAAGTGGGCTCTTCGAAACAGGCTTTTATGTATTGGATCATACTGAAAAAAAACACCGTCATATGTTACAATTATTCCAATCTCGACGTTGTCGACTCACATGGGACTGCAGGGTGACTCTCTGTCAAACTACTTAAGTTTGACATTACGAGAAAGAGATAGACAAATATCACTCGCTGTACATATAACGGTAATTCGTAATGAGGTAAATGGATAAGTATAAAATAATGACTGTGTTATTACAAATTATTTTTAAACAGACTCCTGTTTAAATGTGATGCTATCTCTTTCAAACAATATTGTCAAAAAAGTGACAGCATCACATTTAAACAGGTGTTTAAGTTAACTAGGGTTCAAATATCTTTTGTAATAACTCGGTGAAAGTTTAATTACCTCTGAACACTCTTATCAGAGACGTCCCTCAAATAGACTTCAATTTCATTTTTATCGCTGTATATCTGTTCCGAATCATCTTCTTCGTCGTAAGCAAACAGCAACTTATCTCTAGAATTGGCGACTTTTCTATCACGATAGAGGTAAACTTTTAGGTCTTCTAATAATCTTTGTAACTCATTATCTAATGCTTCGCATAGCTTTTCTAATGTCGGTGTGTAGCCTCGATCTTGACGTGCCATACCTGAGAAAATTAACAAGGATTTAAGGAAAACCAATTTCAAAGTCCAGTGTTTGGAATTGGAAACAAAAGAACAATTACCACTTCTTAAGAAGCGTTGACCTATCAAATAACACTTAGGCACCTATTTCAATGTGATGCTGTCTCTTTCAAACTGTACGGTACAGATAAATACACTGAATATTTCTCATTTGTTGCAATTGTTCATGTCAGCATTTTTACGCTAGTGCACCGAATCTGGGGTACGGCGCGTCAGTCGTAGTCGTTCATCAAATCGCGTTACACACATTTTATCAATTAATTCATCAACGCCCGAGCGGCCGCGTGCGGTCGGATAACAATGGAATTTCTATTGTCTCATTATCCGGGCGTTAAATAAGTAACTTTGTGTCGATAAAATTATATTGCGCCAATAAGTATATATTTTTTGGAATACTTTACCTGTCATTAGTGACGTCATAACTTTTATGACATCATTTCTGGACTCAATAATTGTTTCACCAATAAGGTCTTTCCACACAAACCAATTGATATCAGCCTCTTTCTCCACCTCTCCTTCCGAAGACACCTTGGTCAAGTCCACCAAGATCTGAGTCTTGAACTCGTCATAGACTTTAGCCCATCTGCTGTCTATGATTGCTTTTACTCGGGCCGTTAGTAGCGGCTGAAAATAGTGGCACCATACATGGACTTCGGGTATGTCGAGGGAAGAACAGATGGAACCCCAGTTTGATGGTGTTTCTGAAAAAATAAATATAGATATACTTACCAAATGAAATTATCATTCTTAAAAGGACCTTGAAATAAAGAGCAAATTTTAATGTAGAGTGAATGGAAATTGTTTTATAACGTAAACATACATTAAAAAATACATTAGTTTTAATGTAAATCTTAATAATTAATAATTTTTTACTAACATTACAATAAGTACTTTTGTGACTAACTAAAATGGACAAATTTGTTTTGAAATAAATGATTTTTATTTTTATTTTATTTTATTTTTAAATACAGTACGCATTATTTACTAAAATTTTGAGATCAAAATCATGTAAAGCTACTGTGAAGCAATCTGTACTCCAAATGGTCACTTTTGGGAAAAAACTCAGATTCAAAAATATTTCTTCATATAATAGATGAAAATGAATAGCATTAAATCCGCCAGTTGCAGCATTTTTAATCGCAATAAAGATTAAATGAATAAAATAAAAATAAATCCTCACCAACTCTGAAAGCCTCTTCCCTTATTTCATGCAACGTTTTCACCCGTGTTATGTTGTTTAGTAGTGCCTGCACATTTTCGTCTATATACGATTTCACCCACACACTCCATTCCTGAACGCATTTTGTTATTTCAGTTTTATCCAAAGCTTGAATATCTTTGTTTGACGAAAGCCTGTTAAAAAATAATTGTATTTTGAAAAAAATAAATTAAAGAGGTTAAATACTTATTTGGGTGAGTCAAATATGATGTTGCTATTTGACTCGCCCAAATAAGATTTAATATAAAGATTTGATGTAAACTAAGTACAGCTTGTTATATCAAATCTTTATAATAAATCTAGACTATTGATACTACTTATATACTTTTTAACTATATGTATACCTATTTTACATTTTAATTTCTGTGACGGGTCTGGGTGTTTACCTATTTTACATAGTTAACACCCAGACCCGTCACAGAAATTAAAATTCATCATTTCAATTTCTGCTCGGTCGGGAATCGAACCCGGGTCCTCTGCGTGGTAGACCGACATGTTGACTACTGCACCATTCAGGTCGTCAAACAAAAAATAATGATAAGTACCTATAATTACAAATAGCTGGAGGCAGCAATTTCTGTCCTTCTGGGTCGCTGAATCGTACTAAATGAATCAATGGTTGTGAATCTCTCCTGAAAAGATCTTTTAACTTTGCCAATACTGCACCTCCTTCATTATCTGCAATAAAATATACACTATTATCGTGAGTATTTCGTGAACGCGCATTGCCCCGGCAAGCGCGAACTAATCCTATGTAGCTACCTGAGACTATGTAGATACATTATTGAAAAACTTTTATGACATATCATACTGACGAATAGAGATTAATAGAATGTGACTTGATTTTATAATGTGTACATTTCATTGCTCGTGAATTCGTGACTGTACAGTCAGTGACTTACCAACAAAACACGCATACACCAATACAACAGTCTTCAGTACAATTTTAACACCATTAACAATCTTCTCCTTTATTTGAGCTTTCACATCTCCTTCTAAAATATGACTCAGGTCAAACTGGAAGGTGGACTTAAGACTGCTATGACTCTGCAGGCTTATTAGCGTGTTCAGTAGTTCCACCATGCTTTGAGAGTCGAGGAGGTATAAGCTGACAAGACAGGAGCATGCTACCTAAATATAAAATATTAAACAAAAATATTTTCAATGAAATTATATTATTAGATCACTTAAAGTGATTAGCCCCCCTTTTTTCGTCGGGATCAAGTTCACATCGATTGAATAAATGTCAAAATCTGTTATTTTGGTACTTTCGAAACGGTTGCCAGGGTTTCCATTAAACTGTTTTGAACTCGATCTCGTCGGCTCCCTGGTCAGACCTGCCTGTTCAGTCGTCTACTTACTATAACAATAAAAGTTTAAGACGAAAAAAGTTAAGTATAGGTAATATAATTTATATTTAAGGTAACATAATCCCGATGTACAACCAAGCAAAATAAAGGAGAACAAAAAATTTTAAGGAGGACACCATAATTATGTGAAAGACTCAATAATTTGTCAATCACAAAATTGAGTAGGTACTTTAATCTACTTTCTACATTATTTTTCGGGACTGATCAATCAAGTCATACTGTGTGAAATCGTAGCTTAAAAATGTGTATTTTACGTTTTATAGTCTTTTAAAGAATGGTTAAACATAAACAAAAGAAAAGAAATCAGTAACTCAAATAAAAATTTACAAAAAAAACGTATTTTTAAAACACACTAAAAAGTGACATGTTAGGCATAATAATTTAGTGTCACCTCCACTTCGATGTCCACATCATGCAGTTTCTGACGACAAACATCAATGATTGTTTGGTGGAAGTTTGACACAGAGTTCCATTGCTGCTGGACTAGTCTTTGTAAAGACTGCATACCAGGCTTTACATTTTTACCACCTATTTGTAGTTGAAGACCTGAAACCAATTATTATAATTACTTTTTGTAATCATATATATCATGTTATGCAAGAATGAAATGGTAATTAGTTTTAAACATTGTGTAAGTAAGACCAGTTAATTAAAACCATTATCAACAGTATTAAAATCATAGAGAATAGGAAAATGTAAAAATCAATTTCAGTTTATCTCTGCTGTGTGAATTGTTTTATATTATAAACACTCAAAGGATTAATAGCAGAATAATTGGCTGTGTAAGTAATTGTAAATATTATAGGTGTACTAAACCTGTGTTCACATGTCTGGCTATAATGAAGAGTTGTGTCGCTTTCACAAAATTTTCTGCCTCAATGCAAGTCCATATTTTTTCTGGAATCTCCATCAGTAATTTTACTTGAACTGCTATGCTATGAACTGGATCAGCATTCAAAAGGAAACTGCAATTAAAGACAATATTTAAGTAACTTAGCTGAAATACAACAGCCAATTTAACCTCTGCAGATCCCATCAAATAGTACATAATAAATACTTAGTTATGCAGGTATTACAATACCTGAAAAATACTTGTTACATTAATTGGGTTAACCCTTCAATGCCTAGAAAATGAAACACAATAGATATTCCATTGTTATCCAGCCGCATGTGTCCGCTTGGGCATACTAAATGCTCAAAATTCAGAACAGGTAACTCAGTAAAATTATAGGTATAAAAAGACTAGGTACTTACTTGTGAGACATTGATGGTTTTTCATTGATTTTAAACCCAACTAAATATGTATTGTGCAGATTCTTGCAAGACAACATCATTTTATCTATATGGTCAAGAGTGCTAGCTGTAGTTGACTTCATTTCTTCAATAGTGTCAGCTGCTTGGATGAGATCCCGATACCGTTCACTGAGATTAAAAACAATAAAATAATTAATTGTTATCTCTCCCAGTAGTAGATTTCTACCTAAGTATAGTATAAACACCATCGAAAATACTCGTCGGAGTAGTTAGACTGCCCAAATAATATTGAAAATATTGAAGAACACACTAACTTTATAAGCAATTTATCGACAAGTAATTCCAGCTTAATAATACCAGCAGATAGTTACCCAACCATAGCTCTAAGCTCTTCTCTTTTCCTTTCGATTTCATATTGCAATTTCTTCTGCACTTGGTCAATATCACTGATGAAATGAGTTTGGAATAGCTGATCAGGATTTATATCTAACAAGTTATGTTGTGCCATGTTTGCGCTGCCTGTGACAAAATCATAGGACAAAATGTATTGCACCGAAAGGTTTACAATATAAAATAATGATTATTAAGCAGTATCCTGTACAAAAAACAAGAAATAAATAATGCGTTTATGTTTATTTCTATCGCCAACTCAACTCAACCCTAGTTAAATTGTTTGCTTGCAATGACAGTGACAGTGACAGGACAGGACGGACAGACAGATTGAAGCGGAATTACGAAATCAATAACAGCGCTGTCAGCGATAACCTTCTTCTTCTTCTTTTTTTGTTATGGCAATCTACTTTCCTCTTGGAAGTAATTTTTGCCAGTGTCAAGTGTTAAATAGTTCAATGGTAGATATTGTTTAATTTTTCATTAGAATGCGGGTGCATCGCATTCCAATGCTACTTGGAGCATTTGGCACCAAGTATATCAAGACAGTTTACTCGGTTAGTTCTGCCGAGGAAGCCACCACTTCAATAAAAGTCTCAGCTTCACACAACCAAGATCGCGCCTATTTCAATTATCCCACATATTGTTCAGTTGCGTAGACACTTGTACCATATAACTGCACCAATTTTAAGACACAATATCCACTATGAATCAATTTGAAAATAATTAAAATAGACACCAAACCGAACTCGACAAAATGGCGCCAAAAAACTCCAGCGATAACCTTAGAGCATTAATGCTCTAAGGCTCTAAGGCGATAACACAGCCCGTAACTAATGTCACATTTACAAAAATTCGCTATCGCTTCGCTTCGAAAAATTTATGGATTTGACGTTTTACCTTAGAAACCTTAGTCATACATGTTTCAAAAGCGAAGCGATAACAAAGATGACCCCCATGAAGACCCCCTGGCGATGGATGGCGTACCGATTCAGCATTTCTGATAGCTGGGATTTAAGCGATCTGTCAACGATTCGTAACGCTCGTGAACACGCTCATAACGCTCACTGATCTCTTGGCCCACATTTAAAGCATTAAAGGAGTTTTTGGCGCCATTTTGGTTTCAGGAGAGTTTTGGTTTGGTGTCTATTTTAATTATTTTCAAATTGATTCATAGTGGATATTGTATCTTAAAATTGGTGCAGTTATAATATGGTACAAGTGTCTACGCAACTGAACAAAATGTGGGATAATTGAAATAGGCGCGATCTTGGTTGCGTGAAGCTGAGACTTTTATTGAAGTGGTGGCTTCCTCGGCAGAACTAACCGAGTAAACTGTCTTGATATACTTGGTGCCAAATGCTCCAAGCAGCATTGGAATCGATGCACACGCATTCTAATGAAAAATTAAACAATATCTACCCGTATCTCTACCACTGAACTATTTAACACTTGACACTGGCAAAAATTACTTCCAAGAGGAAAGTAGATTACCATAACAAAAAAAGAAGAAGAAGAAAGCATATAACCTTTTTATTTTATATTGTGTTCTTATAATGCATAATATCTTCGACTTACTTTCATAGTTAATGCTCTAAGGTATGCGGCACAAATTTTCATTTAAATTTTCGTAAAAATGCGTTTGAGGTAAACAAAACAAACAAGTTAGTGTAAGTTTTGACAGGACGCTCAGTGATCGTTCGGCTTCGGAGCATAGGCGGCGTAAGCGCAAGATGGCGGATGTTATGACGCAATCAGTGACGTCACACGGGCTGTCGTTATCGCGCTTACGGTGATTCCTCAGAAAAATAACTTCTTAGTGTGATTCTATCAGCGCGACGACATCGCTGACAGCGCGACTAGGAATGCACCCCCTTATTAAAGCCTCAGAAAAAATCTTCCGAGGTTAAAGCCACTACGTCAACCGAACCGATACGCTCGGAAGAATCTCAGAGAAGAATAGCCAACGCTTGCCGAGTTGCCGACGCGTCGTGGCGTGGGCCATGTCTCTCTCACACAGTGTTGCCAGATCGTTTACTGGGGGAGCGATTATCCGCCTTTCTGAAACTATATCAGCCTTTGGCAGCCATGAATGCGAGAAGAGGCAGCTTTTAGTTTTTCATGTGGATTAGAGATCTAAAATTCTTGATTAGAGCCATGCCTTATTTAATGTTGATCCCGAGATTCTCAATGGGTGCAAGTGCATCACCTGGCACCCCCATGCCGGCCGTGCGCCGGCGCCCATGGGTGACATGATGTGATACATTGCTACTTTTATTAGTAGAACCTATCAAGGTTGTATACTAAGCTTCATATTTAACTGAGCAAAGTTGACCGTGTGTTCGAGGGAATGCAATGTACTTACTTAATATTGTATAAATCATAAATTAAAATAAAACACAGTAGGATATCGAAATAATAAATATAATAATAATTAAAGTAATACAATTTAATTTGCAGAATAATAACAGTTACTTGCTTAAACTCAAATCCGGTGTAGTATACAAGGTGTTACAAAAATACCCCTAATGCCGAATATGGTATATAGGGACCATCAAACTGATCAACTTTTACTATGGAACCAACTCTGAAAACGCGAAAAAAAAGTCAGCTGTTTCATACAAAAATTAAAATCGAAAATATCAAAATGTATGAAACAGCTGATTTTTTTTCGCGGCATTAGGGGTATTTTTGTAACACCTTGTATAATGAAAATATTTTTAAATCGCTTCGTTATGGAGAGATAATATCACATTTTACAGATCATAGATGATATTCAAATTCATTCGCTTGTGTTAAGTACTATCAATTATGTGGGTTAAACAAAATAACATTATGTCTACATTGTCGTTGGAATGTGTTCTAGCTTTGTAATGTACACATTTTTACTTGTGAGTTTGGTTTGATAAATTCTGGTTCACAACTATTCATTTATAACAATTTGTTTTTGGCATAAATAGAAAAAGAATACAAACTTTTTAAAAACTTGCTCCAAAACTTTTGAAATATAAATCATTTAGCTCTTATTCATTGACCATGGTTCAAGATTTTATTTCCTGAAGTTAAAAGGGTGTTTGGAAATTAAAAAGCCAAATATTGTAGATAGGGTACTTACTGCATATAATCACGAAAATTATTATAAACTCTGAAAACCAACACTTCTTTGAAATTTTTTTTATTGATAAATTTACAACAACCCAATCAAAATTATTGTTTTGCTTTTGCACTTTAATGGGATTGATTTTCGAAAACTATAGTCTATTTGCGTCTAAGGTCGTCACTTTGCAGTTTTCATACAAACAAAAGAACAAACTCAGCCATGTGGTGGTTTTCAGGGTTTACATATAATAATTTTCCGGGGTATGCATGGTACCCTAACTACCATATTCGGCTTTATAAGGTTATTACCAAACAGCTTGTAAATGTAATTCAGAAAATACAGTCATTGTTTAATTTATAAAACTAACTTGTTTGTTTTGTTTTGTTTAAAAAGTCTGAAATTTTAAATGTTTTTCATTTGCCCCACCCCGTCATGGGGTGGGATTGACACATTTTAGCTTAGCATGTAGTTTTTCTTGTAAATATTATTTTTAGATATGCCAATATAATTTGTATCTGACCATTAAGATCATTCAGTCATACAAATCGAATATTTATTAATTAAACTGCAAAACTTCTTAGTGTTATACTAAAATAATAAAATAACAAGGAACTATAATCTTGTACTTGACATTAACAAATTGAAATGCAATTTGACAAATAATAGCTTAGAGGTTGAACATTTAAATCGGATACGACCTTAAAGTTGAGTCGTTCGTGAATGAATCCTTCAATTGAACTAGTTCACTTATAAAGTATATCTCCTTCACTCGTTCATTCAGGTCCCAATTACTTCAGTAGTTCATTTAGTTCACACTTCACTGAAGGAGAGTAAAGCGGACAGATAGATTACGAACACCGCGTGCGGAAGCGAGCCAGTTCCACGGCTCGGCGGCCAGCGGTGAGTCGGAGTCGAAGTCCACCCGCACTCAATTTGACTTCAACCCCTATTGCGTATACATTAAGGCTTAGTTTTATATAACGACAAAGTGACTCAAATGGACTACTGAAGTACTGAGCCAAGTGAACTAGATGAACTAAATGTGTGATATACTTCATCTAGTCTAATTGAACTTTATCATTTTTTTCACTTCAGTGAAGTACTTTGCGCATGTCTAATACGACCTAGTCGTAGATTCCGTGCGACAATTAATAAAAGTTTGTTTTGTTAGTTGTTGATTGTTTTATTAAGCCCTGACATTCGAGATTTTATAACTTTGTATAGCTTGTATACGTTTTCCTTTGCCACTAGACATTATGTTCTTATTTTTTTTCATACAAATAGATTCTTTTTTTAAATAATTTCGTTTCTTAATAATCAGGTAAATGCAGATAAATGTTGCAGGACCTTAAGTAATGTTTGTTCGTATGAAAACTATTTCGCTTTTCGCTAGAAAGCACGTGTGCGTGTTTTATCTATATAGTGGAATAGTTCATAAGAATATAAAATTATATATTTGATATATTTCACCCAGTACCCCGAGTAATCTTAATAGTCGTTAAGTGGAACTTCAAAAACATAAAAAATAAAATAGGATTTCAAGAAAAAAATATCAATAATAGTTAAACATATTTATGTATTTACAAACGCATAAAAATATCATCCACATAACTTGTCGTCGCGTCGATAACTCGGGTACTTTATAACATCGATCATTCAGTCATCTAAATCAATCATAAAATCATTATGATCACACCCTTAGAACATTTAACCAATGGAGACGGCAAGACCGTATAACACCGAAAATTTATTTTGCCACTTTTGTATAACACCGAATAAAATATTTTGCCATTTTTAGCGGGAGGGTAGGTAAACAGGCACAGCACACTACGAAAAACGTCGTAGTGTGCTGTATTTTCTGTCGGTATCTTGTCGCAATGGCTTTTATTTTATCTCGAGATAGCACTTAAATACAATCATATTTGTACATGAAAACACTGACATAATGATAGGAAACACCATGTTCTCGTAGATTTGATATGGAAGATCGCTTTTTACAAGATAAAACAGCACAATCTAGATTTTTTCCGTCAGCGCACTCTCACGACACGAAGCGATACAGAATGGCAATGGCCGGCCGCGCTAAATTAGTTTTATTAAACGTACATGGCCATATGGCCAACCTTCTTTGGCTGAGGGGGTTGCCCGCCTTTGCCGTCTCCATTGGCTAAATGCTCTAAGGACCACACCTAAAGATCTAAAACAATAAATACATAAAATGGACCAAAAGAATACCTTAGAAAAGAAAATAATAAAAATTATTTTTGTATTTCATTATAAAAATATACAATAACACTAAAAATATCCATGCTTAACTGTGCAACATTGATCTATAGTCACTTAAAATTACACTTAAACCGAGCAACAGGGTGTACAAACCACACAATTCTGAAATTGAGTTAAATATCAACACCCCCGAACCGAAGGTTGAAATTGGCTGTAAATGAAAACGATACGAAATGGTTAACCAGCAAAAAAACTTTTAATCTAACTTTACACTTCTTGGTTTAACTAGCAATATGCCGATCGAAAACATTAACTGAATTTTACGTGTTTGTAATAAAATCGCAGATTTAGCAATTTATCAAGTTTTGAACAAGAAACACGCTGTCGGCAATCAGTTTGATACAACAATAATTTCATCATTGATATGTGGCAAATTGCTTAACATGGTATCTATACCACAACCTAAGTAGAATCAAAAACAACTACTTCAATTCCTGCAATCGATATAGAACTTAGCGTCCAATAGGTTAAGATTTAAAATCAATTGGAGAGATTTGTCAGTTTTGTGTAATCTGACCCTTGATTGTGTAACTCCAATATTTGTACTCTGTACCGTAAATCGGATTATAACACATTGAAAGCAATCTTTTGTACCAACATCATCATCCATCTACAGCCCCTTGCAACCGTTTATAATCACCATCGTTTGCATATTGCCTAAGAGATTACTCTACTCAGTACATCACTTCGTACACTGTGGCCTTCTTGTCTCCGGAACCGGTCACTATGAACTTATCGTCCGCCGCTATATCACAACTGAGCACCGATGAAGACTCCTTCGACTGAAACAATATAATAACAGTTTTACATCGACGACCTCCGTGGTCGAGTGGCTTTGTACACCGGTTTTCAAGATGTCGCCATCTCTGAGGTTCGGGTTCGATCCCCGGTTGGGTCAATTTAGAAAACGAACTTTTGTATATTGGCTCAGGTCTGGGTGTTCGTGATACCACCGTTGTCTCTGATTTTCATAACACAAGTGCTTTAGCTACTTACTTTGGAATCGGAGCAATGTATGTGATGTTGTCAAATATTTATTTATTTATACAGTTGTTAAACGAAGGCAGAGCAACGGGGGTTGGGAGGCGTGGGTCGCGGCCCCCAAACGCGCTTAGTTTGCGCACCCTAAGCGCGTATAGTTTGCGCACCCCAAGCGCGCTTAGTTTGTGGCACCCAAACGCGCTTAGTTTGCGCCCTTTAACGCTGACGCCCGACGACCGACCGACCGTATAAAACGCCAACGTGCATTAATACAGATCTACTTCGCGTGATTCTTTTGGCGGGCTACAGTTACCTCCAGCTGATTTTATTGACTATGAACTACAAAACCATTTTAGGTAGAATTTTAGTTTGTTGGAAACACTATTTAAGACAAATTATTTAACGTATAAGTAAGTATAAGTAGAATTTAAATTACAGCCATTCTCATTTTTCCTTAAACTATTATGATAAAGATTGTTGATTTAAATGCAAATACATTACATAATTAAATTTAATTAGATTTTAGAATTTCATAACATAGTTATTTCGTTTTCATAATTTTTTCTCGATTGGTGGCGCTAGTGATCATACCTGGAATATACTAGCCCCATACGGCGTCCGCCAGGCATTGAGCAAGTTGTCCTTCCCTGTAGAGACGAACCACTTGCCGCACGCCGCGAACCGCAACGACAGCACGCACGACTCGTGCAGTAGTAATTGGTACCGGTCTGGTTTCCCCGCGTGGAGCACTTCTACGTGGGAGTTCTCCATGCCTACCGCTAGCCAGGAACCTGGTGACAAGTGTTTGAGAGGTCAAAATCAGATACAAATGCTCTTATCTCATTGTGTTTTGGAAAGCACAAAATTACGACTATGTTATGACTAATAAAACTCAAGAGAACAAAAAAAAGCAGGCAAGATGCTGGAGCACTTGCTTTTAAGTACTTGAAAACGTACATCGTAAAGTATCATATTTGTAAATTTTGAGATTTTATTATTATTTACAATTTAAAAATTATATAGCGTTCTCATCTTAATCAATTCAAATATCTGATATCTGGAAAGATGTTCAGTTGAATCTCGAGGTAACTCCTTGTACATTGGTGAGATGGCGCTGGCTTACAGCGTAAGAGTTGATATACTAGAAGAAATTCGACGTTCCCACTAGTGACTCGGTAGCTCAGCGGTCAGAGCATTGGATCGGATATCCAAAGGTCGCGGGTTCGATTCCCGTCCGAGAACATGATCTGGTGCGAGTCGTATTTTTTCTAGTATATTATTTAGTAGTATCATATTTGCTTAGGTTTTATCGGCCATGAAACCATTCACTGACTATGTCACAAAGGACTATTACACTAACTTAGATTAAAATATAGCAGCAAGTACTAAAGTGAAGTGTATAATGATGTGAAACGACAGCCGACATTTTCATTTCATTTCCATTCGGCTTCGCGCAGGTCCCACTAGCGGATCGTGTTGTCTATAGTCTGTTTATCTTTACTTGTCCTATTTAGTAAACAGCTTTTGACAGTTGTCATATGTCTTTTAAAAAATCCAATTTTTTAAAAATATTTTGTTCTTATCAAATTGTCACTTAATACACGTAATTTTTATTAAATTTAGATTTTTCGCATTCACAATGCTATTTTTATATTAAGATAAATAATATTAGAAAAAATCGACTCATCCGTAACACCTCAGACGGGACTCGAACCCGCACCCTTGGGATTCCGGCCCAATGCACTGACCAATTATGCTAGCGACTTGGAAGTCGTGTTGCTGTAGCTGACAATTTGTGTCACTAATAATTAGTAATTTCTTTCATAATCTATGTCTGGAAAACTATTTGTTGTATTTTATAATTGGTCTTTTAAATATATTAAATAAGGCAGGTAAGGATAAACAGACTATATTGGGGCTGTATACAGCGACATCAGATAGTGTGCGACGTACCAGTAGGGCAGTATCCCAGTGAGAATATCTGGCTGGAGAAGTCGTGTTGCTGCAGCTGACAATTTGTGTCACTAATAATTAGTAATTTCTTTTATAATCTACGTCTGGAAAACTATTTGTTGTATTTTATAATTGATCTTTTAAATATATTAAATAAGGGAAGTAATGATAAACAGACTATATTGGGGCTGTATACAGCGACATCAGATAGTGTGCGACGTACCAGTAGGGCAGTATCCCAGTGAGAATATCTGGCTGGAGAAGTCGTGTTGCTGCAGCTGACAATTTGTGTCACTAATAATTAGTAATTTCTTTTATAATCTACGTCTGGAAAACTATTTGTTATATTTTATAATTGATCTTTTAAATATATTAAATAAGGGAAGTAATGATAAACAGACTATATTGGGGCTGTATACAGCGACATCAGATAGTGTGCGACGTACCAGTGGGGCAGTATCCCAGTGAGAATATCTGGCTGGAGAAGTCGTGTTGCTGCAGCTGGCGGCCCTCGCGCAGGTCCCACGAGCGGACCGTGTTGTCTAGGCCGCCTGTCCACAGGCGAGTGCCGTCGGGACTTATGTCGATACAGGATGCACCGTCCGTGTGTCCTATATATAAAAGAAGTGAGTAAAACAAAAAATAAACACTGAGAAATAGACAATTATCATGAAAGGTACTTTTTTTTTCATTTGGTGGGTTTTTTGCTGTTTCTGTATTTTTCTTGTCATATTTAGTAATCAGTCATCATACGTCTTTTACGACCTCCGTGGTCGAGTGGCTTTGTACACCGGTTTTCAAGATGTCACCATCTCTGAGGTCCCGGGTTTGCCCCCGGTTGGGTCAATTTAGAAAAACGAACTTTTCTATATAGGCTCAGTCTGGGTGTTTGTGATACCACCGTTGTCTCTGATTTTCATAACACAAGTGATTTAGCTACTTACTTTGGAATCGGAGCAATTTGTATGTGATGTTGTCAAATATTTATATTTATATATTAAACTTTAATTGATATTAAAATATATATTGTCATATTAAATTAAATTGTCATTAATAATTATAATTTTCTTTCGTAATCTGTGTGTGGAAAAACTATTTGTTGTATTTTAAAAATAAATATTTTAATAAAGAGTTGGATGAAGATTGTTTACCAAATAAGACAAGTAAGGATAAACAGACTATACCAACATTATTTACAACAGGTAATACAGGTTAAGTAAATGCCTTCCCGAATAATTTAAAGTTACCAGAAAAAATGGTGTGCTTTGATATCGAAGCACAAAACCACTTTGGGTTGTTGAGCCAGGGAAGTAAGAAGTAATGTATAATGTTTACTGACCTTGGAATTGCCTAACTAATGTTTGGTTCTGTAGATCCCATACCGCTATGTGGCCATCTGAACAACAACTGAAGCAAACCTGAAAAAAAAAACGTGTAAACAGAGGGCATAACGACGACGTAAGTTCCGCGCGCATAATGAAAAGATATTTAATAAAGAAAGTTACCTTGGAATCAGGACTAATAGCGAGGGCGTAACACGCAGGCGCAGACGATGTTAATTCCGCGCGCATTCTCGGCGTGGGCGACGCTAAGTCCCAAATGGAAAGATTCGACGCTTCCCCGCCTACTATTAAAGTGCGTCCGTCTGGTAATAGCTTTACTGATCTTATGTAGTTGTCCCTTTGCTGCAACAAACATAGGAAGTGTTTAATTGAAATTAATCAATAAACCCTAAAAGGGAAAATCAATTTGGTTATCAATGAAAAGTTCAATGTGTAGAACTGACAAGTTCATCATTTTGGCACAGTCTTTCTCAACTAAAGCGGGGCATTCACTAGACGGACATGCCCACGGGCAAGTCTGCAGACATGCCCGCCAGACCTCGCTACTATAGGTCTGTGCAACGTTTGCTAGTGTAGGACCGTCGCAATCAGTCTGGCAGACGTGCCCGTTACTCGTCCGCGCGATCTCATTTTGTCTGCGCGGGCACAGGTCCGTACAGAAATGTCCGTACGTGAATGCTCATCGCGGGCTGCCTACCTGCTCTCAGACCTGAGAGCGACAGCAAAAAGTACAGACCTTTTTTTAACACACTTGCTCGTAAAGTGAGCCTTATTGCATCGCTCTTAGGGCTATAATCCATTTTTGGAATATATAAATGTGTACGTCCCTAATTAATATGACTATACTATTTTTTTTTACCATTCTTTGCACCATATTCTTTTCTTTTTCTTTTCATCTAAGAGTATTAATGCGGCACCAATTATAATTTTTCTTCGTCTAGTTGACATCGTAACTCGTAAAGTGTAGCCGGTTGAGACAGACAACAAACTGATGAGTCTGTGTAGTGTATTGTGGCGACAGACATGCCTGTACAAACTGCCCGCGGGCATGTCCGTCTAGTGAATGCCCCGCTTAACGGGATGTCTTGGCAACATAATGGTGTGTGTGATCGGTGTTTGCCTAATCAATGTAAAGAGTTCTCTCACCAAGCAGTCCAATTGCGACAAAGGTTCTAACGTTGTAGGCGACACAGGGTTGGTAATGTCCCACAGTTTGACGCATCCTTTCCCTCCAGTATATGCGTGCCTCGCCCCATTACTTAGCGATAAGGCGACAGCGCATACAACTTCGCCGTGGGGTAAGGCAGCGACCTGCCTCGCGCCTCGAGGTATACCGGGGCCCATTAGGGCGTCAGCTGGAAATGGTACTGGTTGTAAGGGTCCGCCGCAAGTGTGGTATGAGTAGGCACTGAAACAATCAAGAAAAGTAAGTAAAATTGTATATATGCATAATAAACTTAAAGTTGCTCATTTTTGTGGATCAGTAAATGGGCAGCAATGTTTTCAGTTAAATTCTACGATTTTCAACCGGCCTAGCAAGCGTGGAGATTATTGCAACATTCTCACGCAAGAGAGACCTACCTTCAGTAGTGGACTATACTTGGCTGTTAAGATGAATGAATGAAAAATTCTTTATTCAAATAAACTTAGATATTAAGTGCTTTTGAATTGTCTATATTTTCCTACCACCCGAGAGACTTTTTTGATGATTATGGTGTTTAACTGATTAGTGTATTAATCATCCTATGCTCTAGTCTAAGCAGCGGGTCTGTCGGATAAAAATAATGAAGTTTATGTAAGCATTGACTTACGATTTGATGTGGTACATTGCTACTTCGTTTTGG
The DNA here is from genome assembly GCA_963556745.1 of Catoptria pinella. Taxonomy (NCBI): domain Eukaryota; kingdom Metazoa; phylum Arthropoda; class Insecta; order Lepidoptera; family Crambidae; genus Catoptria; species Catoptria pinella. Next base: position 6,922,022 of record OY750774.1, on the reverse strand, counting down.
CACAAATAAAAACATGCCAAACAAAACCACATAAATATGTCAAATCAAAGCGATTACGATAGCAATGTTAGTTGGTTATCAATTTTGTTTCTATTATTTACGTCTTAGCTGGAGCGATGCCATTTGTCTGACATCTGACATCTTGAATGACACAGTGTACTGTAATGATGGTTATTAACCGACTTCATTTTGTAGTCTGTAATCAGCTGGAAGTAAATGTTTACTCTGTATGTATGTAAGCCTTTTTAGAATAGACGATTATTTCAAATCATCGAGATAAAGAAAATGAAAAAAGAAGGCTTACGACAGAATGTTTTGACAGATGGACCGGCCGGCATCATGCCAGCTTCTGCGAGATCATTAAAATAATTATAAAACTATCTTACTAAAATAAAATAAGAATACTTTTATAACATCTTTAATTTAACAAGGAGACCTACTTTAGGTCTCCACAGTGGTGGAGGCGCCGGTAGTAAGATAGCTTTATAATTATTTTATTGATCTCGCAGAAGCTGGCATGATGCCGGTCCAATTATCAGAATCTGTCAAAACATTCCGTCGTAAGCCTTCTTTTTCAATTTTCATTATCTCGATGATTTGACATAATCATCTATTCTAAAAAGGCTTACATACATACAGAGTAAACATTTACTTCCAGCTGATTACAGCCTACAAAATAACCATAATTACAGTACATATCAGTCTATTCCCCAGTACTTACGGCTTGGCGGGCGCGATGCCGTTGGTCCTGTGGTGGTTGGCGTCGTACGGGTGCGGCGGCCGGTAGCCCGCGTACCCCGGGAAGTAGCGCCCCGACCCCGTGGGGGTTGAGGCTCGACCCATTTTAGCCCCGGGCGTGCCTGGCTTCTCCTGAACATTATAAACAAGTTTGAGATAATTCATAATTCTCGCTCGGCACATGCTCAAGACTTAACTATCAGCGCGAGTCGTTAAAAGTGAGGGGCGCTCAAAAAATGTGTCGGGGCGCTACTTCCCGAGTAGCACCCCGACCCCGTGGGGGTTGAGGCTCGACCCATTTTAGCCCCGGGCGTGCCTGGCTTCTCCTGAACATTATAAACGAGATAATTCATAATTCTCGCACGACACATGCCACAAGACTTAACTATCAGCGCGAGTCGTTAAAAGTGAGGGGCGCTCAAAAAATGTGTCGGGGCGCTACTTCCCGAGTAGCGCCCCGACCCCGTGGGGGTTGAGGCTCGACCCATTTTAGCCCCGGGCGTGCCTGGCTTCTCCTGAACATTATAAACGAGATAATTCATAATTCTCGCTCGGCACATGCCACAAGACTTAACTATCAGCGCTAGTCGTTAAAAGTGAGGGGCGCTCAAAAAAAGTGTCGGGGCGCTACTTCCCGAGTAGCACCCCGACCCCGTGGGGGTTGAGGCTCAACCCATTATAGCCCCGGGCGTGCCTGGCTTCTCGTGAACATTATAAACAAGTTTGAGATAATTCATAATTCTCGCTCGGCACATGCAACAAGACTTAACTATCAGCGCGAGTAGTTAAAAGTGAGGGGCGCTACTTCCCGAGTAGCGCCCTGACCCCGTGGGGGTTGAGGCTCGACCCATTTTAGCCCCGGGCGTGCCTGGCTTCTCCTGAACATTATAAACAAGTTTGAGATAATTCATAATTCTCGCTCGGCACATGCCACAAGACTTAACTATCACCGCGAGTCGTTAAAAGTAAGAGGCGCTCAAAAAATGTGTCGGGGCGCTACTTCCCGAGTAGCGCCCCGACCCCGTGGGGGTTGAGGCTCGACCCATTTTAGCCCCGGGCGTGCCTGGCTTCTCCTGAACATTATAAACGAGATAATTCATAATTCTCGCTCGGCACATGCCACAAGACTTAACTATCAGCGCGAGTAGTTAAAAGTGAGGGGCGCTACTTCCCGAGTAGCGCCCTGACCCCGTGGGGGTTGAGGCTCGACCCATTTTAGCCCCGGGCGTGCCTGGCTTCTCCTGAACATTATAAACAAGTTTGAGATAATTCATAATTCTCGCTCGGCACATGCCACAAGACTTAACTATCACCGCGAGTCGTTAAAAGTAAGAGGCGCTCAAAAAATGTGTCGGGGCGCTACTTCCCGAGTAGCGCCCCGACCCCGTGGGGGTTGAGGCTCGACCCATTTTAGCCCCGGGCGTGCCTGGCTTCTCCTGAACATTATAAACGAGATAATTCATAATTCTCGCTCGGCACATGCCACAAGACTTAACTATCAGCGCTAGTCGTTAAAAGTAAGGAGCTCTCAAAAAATGTGACACAAGCAATGCATATTATAATTTTAATTATTGAATAGCGACAAAATAGTCTGAATTATAAACTTACGTCTTTAGAACTCTTAGGCGTCGACCGGCTAGAAGACGATCCCGACCGAGATGGTGGCCTAGGGCCATTTTCTGTCCTTTCCCCTCCTTCCGTGCGTACACTAGGGGATCCTCTTTCCTCCTGTAATATGAAACTTTTATAAAACTGTATAATCTTTAAAAACTGTATATTCTTTTTCACGGGTATGTTTTTCAGCAGGGCCCTGTTTCATAAACATTACCGCAGTAAATTACAACGATCGTTTGGTGTTCACTGCGTCAGCCAGTTTGAAATTAGAAAATAAACTACTCACAGACACCGCAATGTATTCGAATTACCGTAGTAAATTACAAATTGTAATGTTTTCTGAAACAGGCCCCTGGTGTAACATTGGCAAACCTGACAAAAAATGGTCTGCATCGAAGTGTCTTTTTTGACAGATATACAACAGGTTTATTGACAAATATGACATTCCGTTGGAGATTCTGATTCAATATAGACAAAACCTCTCCCTAGTTTTTTTTTAGTTTAACAGAATATGCTACACAGGTACAGGAAAAATTTAACACAAGTCAGTGAATATGACGACCTCGTTAAAGTCGACTTTATTGTACAGTCGAGTTCGTTAATATGTTGGCACTTTTGACAGGATGTTGACTTTTATTACAAAGGCATAAAGATTGATGAACTGTCAAAGGTACATGTTATTGAACTCGACTGTACGTACACACGACGGCACCTCAGACAATACAAGTTGACCTTGAGACCGCCTTTATGCCCTACGTAATAAAAGCTGTTTTCGAAATTTAACTGTATAACTTGACGTGCTGTTGCGTATACACCGGTTTTCATGATGCGGTCATCACTGAGGTCCTAACAAAGTTTTCTATTGTCAGGTCTGGGTGTTTGTGGTAATTTTACTTATTTTATTTACTTTAATAAAATAATAAAACATGTATAATAATAAAACAATGTTAAAAAAAGTAACACATTATCATCATCCAATCACTCTTGAAATTTAAGGTTATTAGTATAGTAAGTAAAAATAAATACAATAATTTAACCTTTTAACTTATATGACCGACATCCTATAATGCAAAAATTACACAGAAACAAGTATCAAGATTAAGCAGGTGCATTTCATTTGAACAGCTGAAAACAACTGCAATTTACACAAACCCCAGCTTACCTCATTAGCCACATCAACTACAAGATCTTGATCACTTTTTTCCGCGTCGCTGTCCTAGAAATTCGATAAAACGGTTAATAATCATGTCCGAATAGAAAACAGAATAATAACAGCAATATTATTGAGTGTTTTTTAATAGAAAGCTACGTCTTTAGGCTTTTTTATGGATTTTAAGCAAACCTACAGGCAACTATTGAGGCTTCCTGGCAGCTATAATGAAACGATTGTATGCAATTAATTACACCAATAAAAAAAAATAGAATTCATATGGTTTAACAAGTACATAGCGTCAATAAGGAAGATATTTATTATTCTGCTTCTATTTGTTTTTTATAATTGTGACAAAATGTATGCCTGCAAAATATTTATTTTAAATATAACTTTTATTTTCTGAATATCACTTCGTATTATGTCGGTATAGCGTTGGTTTGATTATTATAATTATTACAACCGCTGTTTACACAATATAACCGCCAGGTAGCGTGACAAAACTGACAAATCAAGCGTGTAGATAGTAAAGCCACATACACTACACAGACTCACATGACTGAGTACCTTCTCCTCCTTCCTGCGCTTCACGTCGAGCGCTTCGGGCTCCGCGGGGGACCGCGGACGGTACTTCTGTTCGCGCTCATGAGGTGAAACAGAGCGACGTTGGAATGCGGCGTTCTAAATTCAAAAATAATTGTATATTATTGAGAGAACAAAGTTTAGTTATTTTTGCATTAGTGTCAGGTTATGTTCCCTGATGCGTATGTGTGAAGTGTATTCTCAAAAAGCTTTGAATGCAATGGTTCAATTTAAATGAAAGAATGTCTCCTTCGAGAACCCTATCTACAAGGCTCTTTAACTATAGGTACCTGCTACCGAAACCTATATTAAAAAAAACAATCTACGGTTATATCCTCTATCCTCACCTGTTGCAGGACTCTGGAGGACAGCCTATCATCCTCTCTAGGTGGCGGCTGGCCGGGCAGCAATGGCGGCGCCGGCCCACCTGGCAATACCGGCGGCTTTATGTCTGCTGGTGGGGGTAACTCCACCTAGGCATTACCAAACCAATATTACATTAACGCAGGTTTAATTTACTTTACTTACTTACACGTGTGGCAGCAGTATAGAATGATCTCCGGATGAGATCGAGTTCACATCAGGATCGAATAACCGTCAAAAATCTGTTATTTTGGTACTTTGGGAACGGTTTTGAGAGAAACTGTCATGGTTTCCAAAGTATGGTTTTGACGTTTATTCGATTCGAACTTGATCTCGATCGCGTCGGGAGTAACCCCGCTGATCCTGAATGGCGGCGGGCGCATCGCGCATGCGGAATTCGCGGTGAACGAAACAAAATTGCTCGACATGTATGGGAGGGGAGCGCACGGCGCCGTCTCTAGCGACCGCACTAAAGACCTAAGGACAGCCATATGCGTGCTCCACTGCTATACAATCCGCGACGACGTGCCGTAGTCTAGAAAATGGTCAGCATTTTAGCAGTGTTTTCCAACGAAAACGGTCCAACACTGTGAATGCAAATCCTCCTGTCAAACATGAAAATTATGGCAACACATGGACACGTGGACTTTAATGGGCTGTTATTATTATTAATTTACTAACGAATAAATTAATAAAGGCTTTTCAGAACTTAGAAATTTAATGACACCTAATTATTGTTTTCTTTGTTACAAAGAGCAATTGCATTTTTCCGTGCTTTTGATTAAACGTGTTTCTATCACCTGTCCCACTAAAAATTACAATGCTTAACGGTGGTCCAACTAAAAAGAATCCACACACTTCCATTATGTAATCTAAGAGTTACGAAGTTAGTACACATACCTTATGCGCAGGCGGCGGTAAATGCGGTGGAGGGGGAGGCCCCGCCCCCGGCGCAAACAACAACCCCCCGGCACCCAACAGTCCCCCGGCCCCCGGGACGCCATGCGAGAGGCCCGCCGACGCATGTATCTGTTGCTGGAAACAAAATGTTATATTTGAACCTGGCTGATAGATTTTGAGCTTTTATTCCTTGGATATAGAAGTTTAGATTAAATGTTCTGCCTGTGTCAAAGTGGAAGATTGATGTGCTAAAAGCAGAAACAATCTTCTAGAAAATATGAGATATTTACATAAATAAGAATAATTTCGTTGCGATTTTGGTCTGGCCTTATATATATATAGAAATTAGAAAATAATATAATCAGTTAGTTGGACGTTTAAGTAAGTATCTCTATGGTTTGTGCAAAATAAACAACAAATAGTTGATTAGAATGATAAAGAATTATGTTTGAAATATGGTTGATAACACACTTTTTTGATGAATGCACGAACCTGATTTTACACAGATAATATAGCCACACTTAAGCATAAGTTGTGTAAATATTGAACCAGTTATTAGATGTGACAACATAAATATTGATACGAGCATTTTATATTTGCATACTTGATTGTTGCCGCAATAAAACCTCTTATCTATAGTCCAATTAACATAGCAATAATTTTATTAACAGTATAAACGAAACGCGTCATATTAACAAAACTTAAATTAGATCATGTGAGATATAGACAGACCGAAGTGTAAGTTATAGAACGATTAGTCACATACATAATAATGAAATTAAAAGCTTTCTAATGTTATAGAAATACCTTATATTTAATGAGGCTCAATCTCTATAAAGATACAATCTGAAAACCATACATCGCAGATTTAAAGGAAAATATATTATCTAATAGGTATATAGTAGCAGGCGGCCACATAATTAAAGACACCAGTCGATTTTCATACAAACGAGGACTTTGAAGCCTTGGTTCTCCGCCGAGGCTTGACTTAGCTATGATCTGACGATGGCTATCCAGGGAGTGAACGGAAGAAATTCAGATCGCTATACACACCCAACTGATCTGATCAGCATTCTAAGAGATATAAGGATCAGAGTTTTTAGTTTCAGGATTTGGATCCTTGGCGTAAACCAAGGCATCAAAGTTACCACCAACCGACACCAGTTGATTTACATACATTTGTATGAAAATCAACTAATGTCATTAACTATGTGACCGCCACTGTATATTAGTAACATTTGTATTTGTAAAAAAACAATATTTTGCAATAGACTCCACCTCCACATATAATAACGCGTGTATCAATTAATTTTAAGTCAAACCTTAAAATTTTACAATTATCATCTAAAGTTGCATAAACAAAAATATTTTGCATTGCCACAAAGCATACTTTATCGCATGTAGTTAGAAGCTACAACTAAGTGGAAAATGCTACGGTGCTTGCAAACAATGAAATGTGAAGTTAGAATAATAAAACACTTTAGTTCAATTAGTTTTTCCAATTACACAAACGTAAGTGGTATCGGTCAACACAATGCCTGTAAAAGTCAACTTTTGCATTCTCATAATTGTATTGTAGATTTTTATTTGAAACAGAGAAAATATTTGGTTTTCGCTTTCCTAATGTCTTTCAACTTTGATAGTTTGGGAGATAAATATAAAACAAATAAAAATTCAACTTAACATTTTATACTATAATACACATAAAAAAATTGTAAATAATATCAGTGAACAATACTGTAAACAAAGATAATTTTATTTTAAATAAAATTTTATGGTTCTTGTACAGAAAATAAAATAATAATATAGTTGTTCTATCTCACAAAGTCCATTTTACTATGAATGTTGTTAGGCGTGAACATGCACATTAGTTTAGTGTGCATAATACGAGAGTGTGCTGATGCACAATAAAACAATGTGCGTATGCACACCTAACAACATTCATAGCAAAACGGACTTCGTGAGATAGAACAACTATGCCAGGAAATTCTATAAAATTTAACATTATACAGAATTTCTGATAACACTAATAACAAAACAACAAATCGAAAATGCAAAGTTTAACAGATAATAGATAGGTACCGGTTTATAGTAAATAAAGTTGATTAAAAGGCAACGTAAACCAATTGCCAACCAATAATGTTAATCACAACAAACATAATACAAATACACAGATTCTTGGGACTTACAAGAAGTTGTTGAAGACCTTGTTGTTGCTGTTGCTGCGGAAATAATTAATAAAAGTAACGCTCAGTCAAAGCACTCCTTGAATCCTATCATTTACTCCATGCTAAATGTAAAAAAGTTAAAAATCCAATTTGTCATCACTAGTCAGCAACTTTAACATTAAATTATGAATAGATCTTTAGTTTGTATAATAAAAAAATCTTAATTGAAATCATTTAGTTAAAAAAATAGTTTATGTACTTACTAGTTTTTGCCAAAAGTAGTAACAGTGTAAAATATTTATTGTGATTTATTCATAGCAAAACCAATTAATTATAAATGGTATTGGAAAGATTTTCAGGTAATGGTTAGATGTAGTTAACAAAAAGCGTAGCAGATGATAATACTTAAAATAGAAAAACAAGCTTTTAGAAATACTTTTCAATTTCATTATTATTTTTGTAACATAAATATGTAAAGAGGAAAGCGTTCTGTAATTAGACTTTAAATGCAATGTTTATAGGATAAAACTTACCCCGATAATGGCATTAAGCTCAGACATGGTAACTTGCTTCGCCCTATCCACAGCTGAAGCAACTTGCTGTTGATGTTCCTGCGCCAAAAATGGCAAAACTTGCCCAATGATAGCACTCAGCCTCTTAGCTATTTCAGTCTAGAAGCAGACAAATTCAAATATCAGGTTATTTTTAGTTTTAACAAATAATACTCTAAACACAAAGATTTTTTAATGATCAATCTATGAAATTGTTATTATTTTAACCAAACCATTTTAATAAGCATTGATGATTTGAGATCAATGTTAATATATAATCAATAACATACCTGTTTATGCATTTCCACATTCAGTCCATAAGACATTTCATAGTACTGCAAATAATACACAAATAAAAATATAAATTTTACAAAATCTAGAAATACAAGATTTTTTTAATTAAATTTGTGAGTACTAAGTCTAAGCACTTACCATGACATAATGTCTTTGCATTTCTGTTTTCTCACTAGCTAACTTTTCACATTCAAGTTTTAGGCTGCAAGGTGATAAATTTATTTTAAACATTGATAATTTGAAATTTGAAACTGCAGTTTACTCTGTTATGATACTTACGTGTGGTATTGAGCTTGTAAAAAGTTAAATTCTTCTTTGATACGTTCTAATGTGTCTGCTATTGTAAATTTAATGGGTCCTGAAGTAGGTTGAGGACCCTAAAAACAATACAAAAGATAATAAGGTGGATTAAAAAAGGCTTAAACACAAATATGCGATTATCCAAAGTTGTTTTGACTAACATAGTCTATAATTTACAGTTAATATTAGTCAAAACACTTATCGAAAATAGAAAACAACACAAACCCGAACCGCTGCCGCCGGGTGCCGCGTCGGCGTCGGATACATTTTGTTTCAAAACTAATAAAATTTTCAAACACAAATAGAGTTTTCTTTTGATCCGTCAGCAAAAACAAACAGCACCATCTCAAAATACTGTATGCTGCTGTTATAACACTCCAAACACCAGGGAGCCCGACTTACGCGTTAATGACAATGATATGCACAAACTTTGTCGCAAAACTTTTGAATTATCGGTCATTATCTCGACATTCACACTTACTAATTACTATTACCAACAAAGGTATAAAATGTAAAATACAATAGATATTCAACAAATATTTGACACCAACAAATAACAGTTAAGAAAATTAATCCACGATTCCACGCCGTAATTTTTCGGCTGCCTTGCCTGCCTGTCAATCACAGACTACCTACCATTGACTGACTGACAACTCTGTATTTCTGTCATGTGTCAAGTCGTCAGTCACATAGCAAAGAGTACTTTTTTGTTATATTTTTAAGAAACTTAGAGCATTAAGAGAAATAATCTTTCACACAGTCTAAAATGTAACACTATCCAGCCTGGCGGACTGCATAGCAGGATGTAGCTCACACACTGTCCTGCCATCCATCCATCATAGCATCACATAGCATCTTAGAGCATAGTACGTACATACTAGACTCAAGTCTTTAATTAAGTAGTAGAAATACTTGAGCATTGTTTTGGAATCAACTTGGTGCTTGTGCTTGATGCCGCGATTACATTATTCAATCTAGTGTCCAATTTAAGAATCTAATGGGTGCTGCCAGTGGGAATGAGTCTGTTTCTGTCTGCTTGTGTTAAGGGCATCGTATATATAATATAAAAAACTGTTTAATTATTATCTACTTATATGTATAGCACTTATATGTATAGCACCTGTAGCGGCACCTACCTTACCTACGCCGCACATACCACGACACACGGCATGACAACAAGATTCCTCACCGTGTTACTAGATGGCGCTAGTATCAAGAAACATGAACATTAAAGTATGGAGTAGCAACCTCGCAGTATGGAAATCCTACTGTCGCGAACCTTAATTGGGGTGTATTATTATGTACGTACCATGTCCGAGATACCAACGTATCCATCGCGGGTCGCGAAAGTGTAAACGATAGACACGTGAAGAGGGAGACAACGATTGACAATAGGTGAGAGCTTACCATATGTTGACCTGTACCTTCGATTACTAGCGAATGTCTGTCCACTCCTCTTATCACCTCTCCTCATCCATCTGCAAGGTTAAATAAACTTATGACACCACTGCGTGGCGCCACTAAGCCCTGGGATCACGCCATTACAACAGCATGATTCCAGGATTCATAGCACACATCATATTGCCATAGATAAGTATAAGTATCAAGATCATCTTACTCATTACCATTAGATTTCCAGCATCTACGTTAGCTGTTTAAACTATCTATACGGAGACTTCTAGCCGATTCCTAAGTTCCCTCGGAACGATGTGAGCATGAGTAGGTAGGTAACTAGAACCGCCGTTCCCTTATCTACGCGACCCGTACATGCGTCCATGTACGAGCCCGCGCTCATTATTATGCTGCCGACCACCGCCGTGACAGAGCGTATACATATTACAATAATTCCAAAATACATGGCATAGCTTGGTGCGTTTGATTTACCCACTAAATGGTACGCGCGACCTATTCACAGCATAACATCTCAACAAGCGACAAGCGTGCCCAAGCCCCACCTGCACTATATTCATATAATTAAAACAACAGACACTTCAGACAGCTCAATCATAGCAATCAACCTCAGCACAAACACATACAACAATTTCACGAGATGCAAAACAAGTTATAAAGTATTTTAGTGTACTATGCTACTACTTAGCTCTCATGTTCCATTGGATATCGAGTTCGTCATTTATCAGGCAAGTAGGAGTTCATCATTTATCAGGCAGGTAGGCACTTTATCAATACAATACTTTTAATACTGGCTCAAGATTACTTTACAATAACTTTTACGATACATTAGCACAAAGCCGGCTTACTTGACTTTGACAATAGAATTATGGCGGCACTTGATATTGTGTTGCCAGCACAAATATCGCGACCGGTGTGGCCGTCGCGACACTCCTAACGGCAAAACAAACATCGCGACCTGTACAGTCACGTCTATAAACACGCATACAGATTTGAACTTTGTCACTCTAAGGCTATTACTGATTTAAACAGAAATCAATGACAAATGACAACTACAACCAAGTGACAAAGTTCCAAACTGTACACACATTCCCAGACGTGACCGTACGTCCGTCGCGACACTCCTAACGGCGAAACAAACATCGCGACCGGTGTGTCCGTCGCGACACTCCCAAAGGCGAAAATTAAAAGTGCTTAAGAGGCTACGAGTCTACTTTTGGATCTTCTGCAAGGCTTTGGTCGCTGCAGCACGTTCTGGTATGGAGTGACCGATAGCTTGTGGCATATTAACTGTGTCACCATCATCTGAGTCTGCTTTGTTACTTTCATGATCAGATAAATCATTATCATGTATAGGCACTATGGTTTCTAGGTTACTTTCCTCTAGAGATTCACTGTGATTTGCAAAATCTACTAGAGGCATTTCTTCACTCTCAGGTGTACAGGCATGGTGTACAAATTTTGTCTTGTCTGAAGGTTGATTCTTGACCTTCGCTAATCTCATAAGACCATCGTCTCCCGGTGTAAGTGAGACTATTTTTCCCACTTTCCAGCCTTCACGGTTCTTCGAGTCTCCTCTGATTTGACCTATTTGCCCTACTTCTGGTTTTAATGCCGTTTTGACTCTTGGCTCTTTTAGGTCAACTGCTAGGATGTTGTAACAAAATTTCTAGGCCTTCAAGCCAGTAATCTTGCTCTAGTCTCGTTTTATTGGGTTGTGTTGCTACATCTGCTGGATTCAACTCTGTTGGAATGTATCGCATTGTAAGATTTTTATTTCCTTTAATCTCTTCCATACGCCTGCTTACGAATGGTGTCAACAATTTGTCTGAGTTGTACCATTCTATAACTATTTGACTATCTGTGCATAAAATTTGCTGTTCTATCTTCTAAGCTGTAATTTAGTAAACGAATTTCCGATTAATACGCTTATAGTTCCAAACGAGGTAATTGCAGATTAACTTGATCGTTTATAGGAGTTAATCCCGATTTGCCAATCACAGAAACTTTACCATTCTTATATAATACTAAATAATATACTAGAAAAAACACGACCCGCACCAGATCATATTCTCGGACAGGAGTCGAACCCGTGACCCTTGGACATCCAGTCCAATGCTCTGTCCGCTGAGCTACCGAGTCACCAGCGGGAACGTCGAATTTCCTCCAGTATATTAACTCTTACACATGTACAAGGAATTACCTCGTTCTTATATAACACTAAATAATATACTAAAAAAAACACGACTCGCACCAGATCATATTCTCGGACAGGAGTCGAACCCGTGACCCTTGGACATCCAGTCCAATGCTCTGACCGCTGAGCTACCGAGTCACCAGTGGGAACGTCGAATTTCCTCCAGTATATCAACTCTTACGCATGTACAAGGAATTACCTCGACATTCAGTTGAATGTATTTCCAGATATTTTTTAAACAACTGATTAAGATGAGAAAGCTATATAATTTTACCCTTCCTGTTTACCACATACACTGCTGCTACGTATGTTTTTGCTGAAGCATCTGTAAAACAGTGTAACTCGTTTCCGCCATGTTCAATATCTTTGTATATTTACCCGACAGCTGTGCATTTCTTTATCTAGTGGCTTCCACTCTTTTATGGCCTCAGTTGTCAACTGTGAATTCCACTTAGATTTGTTCTTCCATAATTCTTGTATAAATAACTTTGGAGATAATAATGAAAGTCCTTCATATCCACATGGATCGTAGACAAATGCGATAGTTTTCAGAATTCCTCTTTTAGTTGTTTGTAAATCTAATTAGATCTCAACTGTAACTTGTTCTTTTCTGTGTTCATGATTGTGAAGTAGTTACCGTTTCTGTATGAGTATTTCTACCTGGGGCTCTGTCTGCTAACTTACATTGATATCGTAATCGCTCTGATTTGACAATACATGGATTTTGATGCAATACATTGCTACTATTCCCTGGTAGATCTTTATTTGTGCCAAAACGAAGCACCAATGCACCACTCACAACCACCAAAACGCAGTTTATAACTTCCTTGTTTTTAGCTGATAGACTCGCTGGTCTCCGAGTGAACCATCATCAGCTAACAAAATTTTATCTTTCAATTGTTACAATTCTTTACAGGATAGCATGTAAACTTGTTGAGCTATTGCGGGCACGACGTTAGCATAAATTATAGTTGTTATTTTGGTCTTTGTTCAAGTAGGTAATTAAACTAATGCGCTATCATATCCATGCCCTTCGATCCTTACATTCACTAGTAAGTGCCTCAATATGCCTTGTCACATCTTGAAGCCTTGCGATTCGTACGAACTCCATTAAAATTTTAAATCTGAAATAATACCATCACAACGTTAGATTCACTTGTTACTTTATTTAAATTCAATGTACTTTTAAGTGACAACAATTTTGTCACAAACCACAGTTGTAATAACTTAACTTGATTAATTTTAGCTCAATGTCATATTACTTTTGAGAATTTAATGTCATTATTGTTTCAACTTCAATAATAGAAAATAATTTCATTTTACTTTCATTTTAAAACCTTATTCAGTCATAGACGTCATAGTGTAAGCACTGTTCACCAAGATGTAATCAATTGCCACTGTCTATTAATCACTAAATATTTACATTTTAATTCCCAAGTTCAAAAGGTGAGTGAACTCAAGTATAAACCAATTGTATAGAATGACTAACAAGCAGTAGTTAACCACTAAATTAGTTAAACATAATACTAAAACCACATCCATACTTTTCCAAAGTAAAACATTGTTTTAAAATTCCCAAATGAAATTATTACATCTGTTCACAAATAACCCTTGAGTGTGGTCAAGTGTCATTAACAACGACGAACACAATTAACTTCAATAGTTTATTGTTTAAAGGGATAAATAAAATGTTTATAGTTTACTCAACTGAGTATTCAATACCACACTGTGAGATTTCTTATTTATTTAAGAGATAAATCATTATCACAATAAGAGTGCGTTTGATGTTTTTATTAAATAAGCTCTTTAATGTCAATCACAACTTTGACTCACATGTTATTTGACTTACATAAGTTAGACTTATTTATTTCTAAAGTATTAATCATTCCCTCCTTTTTCCTTTTCAAGTCACTATCTCAAACTTAAAGTTTAACTATAATAACAAACCACAGGGTGTAGAATACCTCACCTTACTGCGTCCCAACTAAGGAACCATTCTATAGGTGCAGAGCACCTCACTGCGGCCCCACTAAGGGGCCTTTCTACAGGTGCATAATCACCTCACTGCGGCCCCACTAAGGGGCCTTTCTACAGGTGCATAATCACCTCACTGCGGCCCCACTAAGGGGCCTTTCTACAGGTGCATAATCACCTCACTGCGGCCCCACTAAGGGGCCTTTCTACAGGTGCATAATCACCTCACTGCGGCCCCACTAAGGGGCCTTTCTACAGGTGCATAATCACCTCACTGCGGCCCCACTAAGGGGCCTTTCTACAGGTGCATAATCACCTCACTGCGGCCCCACTAAGGGGCCTTTCTACAGGTGCATAATCACCTCACTGCGGCTCCACTAAGGAGCCTTTCTACAGGTGCAGAGCACCTCACTGCGGCCCCACTAAGGAGCCTTTCATCAAAATTTCCTTTGGATTAAATAGTAAAACTATACTCATCAATTGGTTATTATGCCTTTAGATACACTTTTATTTCTGTAACTGTAACTAATGAAAACCACACTTTAAATTCACTGTGGTATTGAAACCTGCCAACCCTAAGGAAATAGTGATGTCTGGTTCGTGAATTGGCGATTTCGTATCGCTAAGTTTTCAAAGTAAGTACGAAATCGCTGTCGTCACCCTGACCCATGTTCAACCAAACATGAACCATAGTATGGAAATACAAGTCTCTATGTACCTACATACAAAAGTATCTGCTTCGCATAAAGTTGTCATAGCTGGCTATTTAGAACAAAGTGATATTACGTTCAGTTACTAACTATTAGTCATTTACCAAGGTGACGAAAATCATGGGGTGTACAGCGGCCTCCCTTCTCCCCTATAGCCGCCCCAATCCTCGCATAGCGTAAAGTCTGAGACTTTACCAAAGAACCCTTTACAGCGGCCTCCCTTCTCCCCTATAGCCGCCCCAATCCTCGCATAGCGTAAAGTCTGAGACTTTACCAAAGAACCCTTTTCATCAACTCAATAAAACGATGGTTATAGTCGGCTAGACATAGGTTTGGGCGTTCCACTCGTGTACTAACTAACGTGTAGCAAAATGGTGTAAAAAAATAATATGTCGATCAATCGGAGTTAACCGTATTATTAATACGAAATAATAAGTTACGTAAATAAGTAACTTTATATTTAACGATTCTTATATTAAAACTTAATATAAATAATACGCTATTGGCAAATAGAGTATATGTAGTATATATATCGTAAATGTCTCCTCATAATCTCATAATTTCATGGTATCACAATTACGAAGGTATCGTATATTTGTTCAAGCATCAATTGATTTTACCCCAACACTATCGAGTTGGCCACACGCATTGTTGCCAACACAACATATAGCCATTTCGTTTACATTTCCATTTCCGTGCCACAACAATTTCTGTTTCACATTTGTTATAAGGATAATTTACCAAATTACCATACATACATAAATTCGAGCTTATAATTTACGATTTAATTTTCGATTAAATATCTTACACTTTTATTGCGAAATATCATAAAGAGTAACAACTTCGCTCTTTCCTTATGCCTGCTGCCAACATTACAATTTCACTTATTTGGTGTACGATACGAATACCTGGCGCCACCTGTCGGTTAAACTGCCAACCGAATTTCATGCCTATTGTTTGATATCAATGAAACTTTTATTTGAAAAGTACTTAATTATAACATTTGCTATCATTCAATAACTTTAACACATAGAAGCCTTTGCTGTAAATATAATAATGTTCATAACTCGAAACTTTCATTCGACAAGTGCCTTATTTTAAAACTCATTTGACAAACAAGTACTTTATTGTAACATTGGCTTTGCATACACAGTTTTACATAATAATATGATGTCATCAATTTGTACAATTGAGTACCTATAGCCAGATCACTCAACAATTTTAGTATGCTCATTCTTATTATCAACACAGGTACTTTTTATCAAATCTTTAATTGGAATAAGCTCCCCAACTCTTTTCAATCTATACATGAATGAGTTGATCGTTGGGCTCAGCAGTGCCGGAGTTGGCTGTTCTGTTGACGGTACCTTTGTCATTAACATAAGCTATGCTGACGATATGGTGCTGCTATGTCCATCGATCAGCGCTCTCAAAAAGCTCATTGGAATCTGTGAGCGATTTGCGTTGTCTCACGGGCTTAGGTACAATACATCCAAACGTGAACTGTTAGTTTTTAAGGCTAATAATAAGTCCTATAAAGTTCCCAACGTAAAGTTCAATGGAGACCCTCTTAGGCTTGTGGAAAATTTTAAATACCTGGGACATTGGGTGAATCGAATCGCTCAAGGATGACCTTGACATTGAGCGGGAGCGTAGGGCGCTGTGTATTAGGGCTAATATGCCTTCCCGTAAGTTTGCACGATGTACTAAGCAGGTTAAAATCACATTGTTCAAAAGTTATTGTCAGTCACTGTACACGTGCAGCCCACGGATGAACTATACACAAGGAGCATACAGGGCCCTACGCACCCAATACAACAATGCCTCCAGGGGGCTGATGGGGCCGCGTCGACACTGTAGTGCGTCAGGGACGCTGGCTGCAGCGGAGGTAGATAGCTTTTCAGCTATTCTAAGGAAGCGCATTGCGTCCCTTATGCAACGCGTGCGGAGCAGCTCCAACAGTCCCCCAAAGACAGTTGCGGAGCGGCTGGACGTGGATAGTGTTGTCATGCAGCATTGGATACGGGTCCATCTGTTGAAGGACACCAAGCTGTCCTATAATAATAATATTTTTTGTAATACGACTAACATAGGATAAGTCACACTGTTACTAACATTATGGGCACTCGCCTGAAATAAATTATTTTTATTATTATTTTTTATTTTTTCTTTTTTTTTATTTTATTTTATTTATTTTATTTATTAATTGAGGATTTGGTTTGCAGGACAGACATTCGCTCCACTGATCATTCGCCTCCCCCTCGATCACGGACAATCTGCTTCGCTTTTGAAAGTCTCTGATTCCAGGATCATTCCGCCCTAGACTGTGTCCTTAGATCAGTCCGTACCGAAATGATCCCAGCACCTCCACCATGTCGCGAACCTTAATTGGGGTGTATTATTATGTACGTACCATGTCCGAGATACCAACGTATCCATCGCGGGTCGCGAAAGTGTAAACGATAGACACGTGAAGAGGGAGACAACGATTGACAATAGGTGAGAGCTTACCATATGTTGACCTGTACCTTCGATTACTAGCGAATGTCTGTCCACTCCTCTTATCACCTCTCCTCATCCATCTGCAAGGTTAAATAAACTTATGACACCACTGCGTGGCGCCACTAAGCCCTGGGATCACGCCATTACAACAGCATGATTCCAGGATTCATAGCACACATCATATTGCCATAGATAAGTATAAGTATCAAGATCATCTTACTCATTACCATTAGATTTCCAGCATCTACGTTAGCTGTTTAAACTATCTATACGGAGACTTCTAGCCGATTCCTAAGTTCCCTCGGAACGATGTGAGCATGAGTAGGTAGGTAACTAGAACCGCCGTTCCCTTATCTACGCGACCCGTACATGCGTCCATGTACGAGCCCGCGCTCATTATTATGCTGCCGACCACCGCCGTGACAGAGCGTATACATATTACAATAATTCCAAAATACATGGCATAGCTTGGTGCGTTTGATTTACCCACTAAATGGTACGCGCGACCTATTCACAGCATAACATCTCAACAAGCGACAAGCGTGCCCAAGCCCCACCTGCACTATATTCATATAATTAAAACAACAGACACTTCAGACAGCTCAATCATAGCAATCAACCTCAGCACAAACACATACAACAATTTCACGAGATGCAAAACAAGTTATAAAGTATTTTAGTGTACTATGCTACTACTTAGCTCTCATGTTCCATTGGATATCGAGTTCGTCATTTATCAGGCAAGTAGGAGTTCATCATTTATCAGGCAGGTAGGCACTTTATCAATACAATACTTTTAATACTGGCTCAAGATTACTTTACAATAACTTTTACGATACATTAGCACAAAGCCGGCTTACTTGACTTTGACAATAGAATTATGGCGGCACTTGATATTGTGTTGCCAGCACAAATATCGCGACCGGTGTGGCCGTCGCGACACCTACATCTCGCTAACGAAGTTCACTCAGCGACTTAGCATATATACAACTTCCAATCATCATCGGTTGGACCGCGGTCCCCGGGCTAATACCACCTAATGCGGCGTAGGTAAGGTAGGTGCCGCTACATCACTCCCCCCCTGAGACCGGAGGTCGATAGTCCAAGGGTAGTCCAAACTCAGCTGTCAGTGCGTCAGAGCTTTGCAAGTGCCAGAGTAGTGTTGCAGGAGATGCCCCAGTCTGCGGTGAGTCGAGACGTTGTGGGGTGAAGAAGGAGGGCGCGTCCGCCAGTGCTGCAAGTAGATCCGTGTCCACGGTGAGTCGGGACCTGTCCACGGTGAGTCGGGACATAGGTGACGGTGGGTCCGAGCTGCTGGTGAGGTGCGCAGAGCTGCCACGCCGGAGTGAGGGCCCAGTGATGCTCCAGGTGTGGGCTGCGGAGACCAGGTCGGGATGATGCCGTCGAGAGTTGCCGAAGGTCCAGGAAGCGTCGTCAATGATGCTGCGATGGAACCTGAAGGCTGTGGTGCTGGTGCTGGCTTGCTGCTTCTGCTTGCGGTGTGACTGCTGCGGATGCTGGATAAGGTATGGGGTGATGGTCGGCGCTGCGTTGCTGAAGGTGCTTGAATGTGCTCCGTCGGGGGTCACCAATGTAGGTGGTGAGAGTATGGAAATGAAGTGGATAGTTGTATATATGCTAAGTCGCTGAGTGAACTTCGTTAGCGAGATGTAGGATTTCCATACTGCGAGGTTGCTACTCCATACTTTAATGTTCATGTTTCTTGATACTAGCGCCATCTAGTAACACGGTGAGGAATCTTGTTGTCATGCCGTGTGTCGTGGTATGTGCGGCGTAGGTAAGGTAGGTGCCGCTACACACCCAAAACATAAAATTCAATAACTAATACCTTATTTTGATTTTTTTAATTGCAACCTTTTCACTTTCTATAGTCAGTAGTTTTGTAAGTAAAGGCCTAGGAAAAGCTTAATGGATATTAGTTTTCAATTCAATGAGTAGCCTATGTCATGCTCTCTTTACTCATTGGTATTATGGCTCTGCGGTCTGTATGGTGATAATATCAATAATGGGCGCGGTCCGCATTCGGTATCGCGCTTAAAACGACAAAATTGACAAATGACAGTTGGTGAGGCGGGCCGCTCGTAGGCGCGCTAACATAATATTTATCATCAAAAAAAAGATGGACTGATGACTGAAAGCGACGATAGTGATTAAGAGCGTTTAATTATTGAGTCGTGTTCACCCAACGCTTTTTTTTTACCTTTTTACATCGGCCACCTTTTTAAAAAAGGTCAAAATTAATATTAACAAAATGCTAACCAATATTGGTGGTTTTAAGGTTTTCCGAAGTTTGATGCGTTAGCCGGTACGGCCACAGCTAACGCGTCGAACTTCGGAAAGTCTGCCGGGCTTCAAATTAAAACAGATAGATCGAGCCCCAATCGGGCCAAATGGTAAATTTATGATGTCACATGAAACTAATTAACTTCAGCGAATAGTACAATACAAAACTCCTTATTTCGATTTATCTGTTTTAAGTTAAAGCTCGGCAAACCCGCCGAAGTTCGAAAAGTTAGCCGGTAGAGCCCCTGGTAGCCCCTGTTCAACCAAAACAGCAAAGCTAAGAAATGAAACCGATAGGTCTGGGGCCAGCCTTAACGACGGATGTTTGTAATGACAAGACCAGCGGGTCTATCGGCTAAAAACAATACAGTTCATGTTAACTGCGTTTTGACAGATGTATGTGATATATTGCAAAAAATAACTTGGCAACACTGACTATATTTTGTACTAAAAAATTTTAGTTCCGTTTTGTTTAATTTCATCTCTTTCTGGCCAAGCTGTAAGTGTCAACATTTACATGAACTTCATATGAGTAGGTATAGTTACGGGTGGTTCACTATGAGCCCAAAATGGTGCTGGTAATAAGTGACGTGCTTGATATTGTATACGCGCTAAAGCTCATGCGGGCCGGCTTTTATCGTGATAATATCGATACTATCGCTATGCGGACCGCAGCCTATGGTAGTCTAGTCTTCTTATCTCTAGACTCTATTCTTTCTTTGAATGGTTTGGTTCGTGATGATAGGTACCTAGTCTGTGGACAGAATTGGCAAAGCAAGACATCGTCGCGCCGCGTTGCAGTTGCAGCTGTTCGTTTTTTTAATGAATAGGGTGCCGTGCCGGAGTGTTTTGAATTAATTATTTGGTTGCTTTGATTATTCGTGATTTTCTGTATTTTCAATGATTATTCTCAGAAGAAAGTGTTGTTCATAAAGTGGAATTTTTAAATTGTGTGTTTTTGCGACTCAAAGAGAACCAACCACCATGGATTTCAAAACAGCCGTATTCAACGCTGCAAGAGATGGAAATCTTACACGACTTAAAGTTAGTATCTCTGTCCTGTATTCTACGCAATAATTCTGAGGCGTAGTCGTAACGTGTTATTAGTTGGTATTTTTTACGTAAATCGTTGAAGAAATTCCGTTGATACATTACAGTTATGTACGTAGGTATACATTCCACGTTGTAAATTTCTGGTTTTGATCTGTTCACGTTCCTTGCAAATGGTAAACTCAACAGTCCAAGAAAGATTTTAGCATATATTTCCACATACATCACATATCTACCCAGCATTTAAATTATGGTATTGACAACAGATCTCCTTTTTTAGGGTTTCGTACCCAAACGGTAAAACGGGACCCTATTACTAACACTCCACTGTACGTCTGTCACCAGGCTATCTGTATCTATGAACCGTGATAGTTATTTCATATGTTTTTGTTATTGCAATCTTTTGGGAATTGTGTCAGATGGAATCACAGTTTATTTGAGAATTCCAACAAGAAATAGGTAAAGGTAACTTAAAAATTTTCATAATAATAACATTATAATTTTCTAACTACCTATATGTTCTCATTATCTTGCTTTCTTTAAACTATTGTGGCCACTCTGTCAATTTAACACCATATTTCTTCGAAGATTAAACACCAAACATAATTATCACCAGACACTTTTTTAAACCCTTTGTCACTATTTTTATAATCTAACATCATGATGAAATTACCGAAACTATCTTCCTTGTCTTTAGTAGCATTATGGTAAATTCTTTTATTATAATATTATTACTGACATAGCTGATCACTTCTGTAAAATGGGGGGAATAGGGTGAATTTCTTACGTTGACATGAGTTGTAACCTAGCTCCGTAGTCTTTAATGGTTCCATAGGCCCTTTTATACATTAGCAGTTGACTTTTGGTTGTTTCTTTACACTGTTTAAACAAACACCCAAATTAAAATAAGTATACACCTATGATACAATAGATTATGAGCGCTTGGCAAATAGAGGCACAATAGATTATGAGCGCTCGGCAAATGTAGAAGAGGTAAGCGCACTAATAATTTGTTGTTAAGTGTTGTTTTAGTTATTTAGTATGATTAACAACTCAACTTTTATAATTATTTTAAATGACAAATTTTGTTTTACTAAATCCCTATTAGCCTATTTTATTTATTTCATGGATAACCAGCAGCTGTACAATTAACTGTAGAAATAGCATAGGAAACAATAAGCTAATTATAGGTTTTCACATATAGTAACAATATGGTAATTTTGCAAAACAATTTCTTTTTTGTTACTTAATGTCACCAATTTATTTAATTACAATAATAATAATAAACTTTAACTGCTAATAGATAGTTAATAACTCAGATACCCAATGTAACCATTTGTTAAGATAAATAATAACATATCACCAACAAGAAAGCTTTAATGTGGATGACAAGCAGTAGCACAGACTAACTAAATAGTACAAGTGCAGTAGGTAATCTAATTTAGCTTCAGTTCACAATCATATCAAATAGGTACGCACGACGGCACATCAGGCTATACATGTTATTCTTTCATGGATAAAATGAATAAATACTAGACTACACTGCATTCCCAGGCGAAAAGTAATTAATTTTATACATTTAAGGCTTGTTTCATGGGCTTTGGATAAGTTTCAGATAAATTACTTATCTTGTCAGGTACAGGAAATTATTAGGTTACCAGGCTAGGTTATTAAATTATTAGACAGACAATTCATATACATTTTTTATGCATTAAACCAGAAGATTAATGTTTGCTAGAACCTGTCAAAACTCAAATATGCTAAAGAAGATTTGCTAGTAACAGCAAAATGATCATGTTCATCTTTGTTGTAACATATTTGTGCATTATGATAGAGCATTAGATTGCAAAACCATGATAGTCTACAAATGTCAGGTACACAACTAAAATATTGTAGTTAAGCAAACAACAATGGAGTTCAAATTTGTGCAATCATAAATTTTACAACATGAATTGTCTACATCAACGTGATATGCTCTATGTGGTTTTGTAAAACATGCATTAACATAAACTGGTACATTGATAGTAGGCAATAATAATAACAATAAAATTCTTTATTTCACACGAAAACATATTACAAACAAAGGAACAGAAACTAAGAAGAAAGTACACAATAGGCGGCTTTATTCCTAAACAGCAATTCGTCCAGGCAACCCTGGAAGAAAGATATAGTATAAGTCAGTAAAAACTCAGTTTTCAGATTTTTATCCTTCATATTATGTTACCTAATCATACAAATTATAGTCCAGTCAATATAGAAGTTGTAGAGTGTGCGATTTTTTTGAAACTTGTTAAGGGTGCTTATGGTGTGAACATACTAAAAGTCGTCTAGAATACTCCTATAACTCAAGAACGGAACACTTAGCAATAAAACTCGCAATTAGCAGTAAATTAAGATAAATATTGTTTAATTTAAATGATAAAAGTACCACAGAGCTTCTTCGGAGTGCACTACAGAGAGATAATTCACAATTTCGTTTTTAAGCACTATGATTTTTATTCCAATGGCGGCGCTAGTGTGCAGACTTCGCGCTTTTAAGGTGTAAAGATTGGTATTTATAAATATGGTGAATCCTGTAAAGTAGTTTTAATGGTCTTTGTTGTTCAGAGCCAAATAATTGATGTGAATAGTCCAGAATTGTCAACATTTTACAAAATCTTTTTTTACTAAGTAATATTTTTGAATCGAATTTTCTGAAGATTGTGTTATAAAATAAAAAACGCATCGTTTTGGAGATTTTAGCGAAAAACTCAAATTAAAGAACTGTAAACGCACTCCCGCTCACCTCCTAGACGAGAGGACTTTTAGTATGTTCACACCCTAGGCACCCTAAATAAGTTTCTGAAGAAATCACTTAGGGGTACCTTAGTGATTCTTTTCTCGTGCACTCAACACCCCCTTTTGAACCATTCGTTGACTGGACTATAAGTACGACACAGTTTCAATTTCCCTACCTTTTAGGGGAATAGTTACTATTTTATTGGATTTTAGTTAACGATAAGGTAACGTTAAGATATGAGGGATATAAATCTGAAAACAAAGCCATTATGGCTCACTCAGTTTTAAAATTGCCTTACTTTACATACGAGGAGTCGGTTTCTAAGGTGTTATTATTCTTGGGGTATACTGAATAAACGAGATTAACAGCTAGCATAAATAGGAAGGTATCTCGTTACGTAGCATAACTTCGTTGTTATTACGAGTTGTGTCATTGAGTTACATCAATCCTGTGATAAAAAGGTTTCTAGCCACATCTAGTTAATTTCCTACAATCACTTTTCATGTGACAAGGAAGCGTTTTCACTTGGCTTGCGTTTGCGTAATAAGCAACTAGGACTTTCAACTCCAATGCACAGCTAGGTGGGTTTTTAATCTTTGGATTAAAGGTTAATTTGATGTTATTAAAAATCGTTTTTCTTACCAACCCTATAACTGTATCTTTCTTTACGTAACAAATAATTTCGTGGTTTATTCATAAGATCTATGTTTCGTACGTATTGATATTTTTAAATCGGTACGTAATATACTTCAGTTAGACCCCTTATTTATTGTTTCAAATAAGCCAAATAGTGCTTTCTTTGAAGTATTATCCATCAATTAAAATCTAATTTTAACATTCGCAAATCGCTTATATCGAATTAAAAAAGCTTGGGAACAGTATATTTTTTTTAAATATATACATTTTAACTTAAAAAAATCTATAGCCCTTCTTAAAGTTCGTAAAAATGACCACGCGTTATTGTTTTCGTGACAGGCACTGAGCAAGTTTCTGAGCTGTATCGTGGTGACAGGCAGGAAGATTATGATGACGTCATCGGATTCCATTGACGACCTCCGTGGTCGAGTGGCTTTGTACACCGGTTTTAAAGGTGTCGCCATCTCTGAGGTCCCGGGTTCGATCCCCGGTTGGGCCAATTTAGAAAACGAACTTTTCTATATTGGCTCAGGTCTGGGTGTTTGTGATACCACCGTTGTCTCTGATTTCCATAACACAAGTGCTTTAGCTACTTACTTTGGAATCGGAGCAATGTATGTGATGTTGTCAAATATTTATTTATTATTATTATTATTTATTCCATTCTTTCGCTAGTCTCGTTCGAATAGGAACGCACACGCATGACTCGCGGATGCAATTAAGTTATAGTGTTTTAATCAGATTAATTATTTACATAAACTTTGTAAATACTTATCGTATCATAGTGAAATAAAAACAGTTGGTTTTTGGAATTACGGTTTCTAATGTTATAGGGTAAAAAATAACTTTTTTTTTTCATTTTTCCGACGTTTATTGTCTGTGTACATCGTACCATACTATCAATTGCCCTTATGACGCTTCATGCTAACGCTTCATGCGTATAGTCCCGGCCGTATGTCGTTTCCTCTGGACAGTATTATTCTTGAAGGAAAGTAGGTGGAAGAGCGTTGACCTTTTTATGCCGTGTTTACTAGAGATAGGCTGCACCAAGTGGGCGGAAATCGGTATTAATATTCAAGAACATTTAGATTTAGATATTTGTAAATAGAGTTCCTTTGATCGTTGGAGTTGGAACTTTGGTAGATATTTTAGGTCATCATTTACTTGAGACGCCCTGAGCTATCATATATTATGTGGAATGACAGAATTATATGTATATTAGCCTCTCGTCGTGCGTTCGGTTGGTCGTATTTTATAAGTGTAGTTGATCCCTTGTCCCCATTTAATTCTATCCCTTAGTATGAGAAGAGTCTTTAATTATATTAGATGTTTTATAAAAGACCATTGAGAAGCCATATTTTTTTCTTAACTTATATTTACGTGGACAAACTCCGTTGTTCACATTGTTAGCTTGACTAATTCAATAAAAGATGGGCGCATCTAAAGTCTGCTATGTCAGTTAGCGCTCCCTTCAACAGATTAAAATAATTCCGGAGAATCGAGAACGTTGCTTACTCATCGCAGATGCGAATGCAACCGTCTTCGTTTACTCACAAAGCGACGCGTTAAAATTAAACTGCACAGTGTTACCATTCACTGGTCCAAATCTGGGACTGTAGCGATCGCGTAAACACTGCAAATCAAGATCATAAATACTGGTCACAGTTACTTCCTTAAAAAATGGCGACTTCTTGTCGTAATTTATTTCCTGCTCAAATAAAATATGCTGATTCATCACAGAAGCGCAATTTCATACGAGTTATAAAACAAACGCGTCACATACGATACGTTTCTGCTACGACCCGTCTGCGAAGGGGCTTACTATGGCGAGATTGGCGAGGCGATGTCGTACCGCTGCTGTGCCGATAAATGAGTAAAGGGCCTTAGCCATTCCATAAAGTTATTGAGATAACATGACCATTAACCTATATGCATGTTTTTCACTGTGGTAGTGACAGTGATCGGCACAGCAGCCGTTCAAAAAGATAATGTGATGAAATAGGTCACCAAATCAGATTTACTACCGACTTAATTAATGCCCATTTTTTTTGTAACAAATGCTCAGATATTAAGCTGCGATAAAATATAATTGTCTATAGTTATTTTGTGTCATTATTATAGTGCTCCAAATTCGTAAAAAAATATTAAGCTCGTTGTTTGTATTATAATATAACTCGTAAGAAATTGCAAATCTGTGATGAATCAGCATATTTTATTACAGCAGGAAATACATTACGACAAGTTGCCATTTTTAATTTAACGTCTATTTATCCTTATTTTCACAAGAAATAAAATACTTCGTTTTCTCTTGTTTGCCTCTGTGTATCTATAAAATTGTTACGCGATATTCCTGAATTCAAACCATACCCATTCATTTCTTCTAGTTGTTTTGTCGTCGCCAATTGTCGTTTCTTTGTTTGCCATGAGTCATCAGGTCATTCGCCGTGGCACTCTTGAACATCGGAAGGTAGAACAAGGAAGGATACTGTATCTGTCCTTCCTTGTTTTCCTAATCTCCTTTTGTTTAGAGCTTAAATGCCCACTTTTTTGTCAGTGTCAATCTTGGGCGGATGCCAAAAGAACAGAGCAATTAAATTGTCAACAATGACATTTGTGGATCATAACGATTTTTAAATTAGGTTAAGTATTGTTTTCTTTATTAGAAAGCTTTGGTTTTTTTTGTTGACTTACCTTCATTTTAAAATGGCTCAAAATACCGAGGTGAGGTCGTTTTGGGTTTAACTGAACCTTGGGCAGGTCAACCTGGAAACTCTTAATATTATCTTGGGTTTCTTGGTCGTGATATTATCATAGGGTAATGATTACTAATAAATATTATACAACATCACAAACATTGCTCTGATTCCAAAGTAAGTAGCTAAAGCACTTGTGTTTTGGAAATTAGAGACAACAATAAATAAACGGTGGAACAACAAATACCCAGACCTGAGCCAATATACAAGGTGTTACAAAAGTACCCTTAATGCCGAATATGGTAGATAGGGACCATTAAACCGAACAACTTTAACTATGGGATCAACTCTGAAATCGCGAAAAAAAAATCAGCTGTTTCATACATTTTGATATTTTCGTAATTATTTTTTGTATGAAACAGCTGATTTTTTTTTCGCGATTTCAAAGTTGGTACATATTCGGCATTAGGGGTGCTTTTGTAACACTTTGTAGAAAAGTTGTTTTCTAAATTGACCTAGCCGGGAATCAAGCATCGAAATCTATGAAAACCGAGACATCAGAGATGGTAACTTTTCCCTACTGAAACTACTGAATGTGTGGTACCGTAGTACTTGTAATATCTATTCTGTGGTAGTCAAGAACTTTATAATCATATTCTAGAGTCTTCTAAAATTCTTGTAGTTCTAGTCGTCATTTTATTTATTTGTCTGCATTTGCGTTTGCGCCGATACAAAGAAGTTTTCTTACTGGATGAAAAGATATTGTTACACTATGATATTATTGCTGTTTCTGGTGTCTACAAACAACACAAGTGCCTTTGGGTATTCATCTGGGAATCAGACTGATATTGTCAAATATTTGCTTCAAGAATTGATCAAGATCATATCATTCATATTCCGTTGCTTTATTTTCATTCCTTTGTTTTGTTTCTACGTTTGTTTTGTAGATTTTTAGTAAATACAAGTCTTTCAGAATTATATTACGTAAACAACAAGTAGTAGACACCAGGAAACTACTAGTTATCCTATTATAGCAGTTTTACTCATCATGCGTTTGTTACCATATATGTATTTACAAAACGCGTGTACTCATTATACATTGCCGATGTTTTAGTTACCTACTGATGTACTTGTTTGACCTGAAATGTGATTGATTTACTTTCTGTGAAGCGAAATTTAATTAGAGCCAAAGACGTAGTAACTCTTTAGTAATCTGTGGCCAAAGAATTTAATTATGAAAATGAACATTTTATTGATTTTATACTTAGACTAGCTTGGTGGCGCAGTGGTGTACCACCTGGCCTTGTGATTGCGGAGATCAAGCAACTTTCGCAAAAATCGGTCATGGGATGGGTAACCAAAAATTTATTATTCGAGTTCCTCCGTGCTTTGGAAGGCATGTTAATCCAGTCGTTAACACCCACCAATCTACATTGGGCCCGCGTGGTGGGTATAGCCCATCGTCCTTATCCACCCATAAGAAAGGCCTGTGCCCCAGTAGCGGGGACATTAAAAAGGCTGGTGTCGATAATCGAACAGAAAATGCTTAGTAACATACAAAATTGCAGGAGTGGAAATATTAATTTGTCGCGTCTTTTGCACACTTGTAAGTTCTCGGAAGTATTTAATAAACTTAACTATAACGTAATAGTACTTAACTATTATGTAACAAAAGGGAAATGTACCTTAACGGTTCAAATAATTGTCGCCATAGTCAAAGTAACGTTACAAGCGGTTACAAAACAACTACGTGTAATAGTTATTGCGCCTGATGCAATTTGAACTCTACATGCTTTAGGTTAAAGCTGTTTTGTTTAAGTCGAAGAAGATTTCGTTGAGCAATATTAGTTTTTAAATTACGGAAGTCTGTGTATCGGTTCACCACGACACGGCCTGCCTGAACACCGCAATGCAGGCGTAGTATGACGAAAAAAGTTTTTTCTACATCCGAATGTCATTTTTAACAGCTATACAAAAGGTATTTTTTGACACTTATATATAAAAACTATCTCGAACTCGTCATGCTACAGGGGCTGCGATATTTTGGGTCCAATGACCATTCTACTTTTTGTAAAACCGAGAGTCGCGCAACATCTTGATGCTGGAACCCTTATTTTATGGAGTCAGTATGCGTTTCAAGATTTAAGCATTTTTAATTTTTCTCTTTTGAGAAAAGCTATTGGAGTGGAATTTGCTGCTTGACCTGTATTTGATGCATCCCGCACAATGCTGTGCCTTGTGTTCCCCCATTATGGGGGCTACATAAATGCACATGCCTTATAAGATGGAAGATCGAATGTTGTTGTATAGTTGCATCGATCGAAATCCTTGTCAATTAAACGTTTCTCTTATAGAGAGAGATTACATGTTCAGTTTGCCATCAGTCCATTCCATCAGTCTGGTACTTTGATCAGCAGTCTGGAAAAAATTAAATGTTTATACAGACTGATGGAATGGACTGATGCCAGACTGATCATGTAATGTTCCGTATCGACATCAGCCATTTTAATGACGCACTGCTTGGGCAATGGCCTTCCTTATGGGTGGGTGGATAAGGAGGATGGGCCACCATAACCCACCACGCAGGCCCAATGCGGATTGTCAATGGTGGGTGTCAACGACTGCAAATACAGCCGGGATCAACGGCTTAGCCTGCCTTCCCAAGCACGTAGCTACTCGAGATAATATATTTTTGGTCACCCATCCCATGACCGAAACCCTTGCAAAAGTTGTTTAACCTCCGCAATCGCAGGGCCAGGCGCTCAAACCACTGCGCCACCGAGCTCCTATCTCCCGTATAGAAGGTTGCGGCTATTTCACTATTGCCACTCATAAAATCCAATCAGTTCGCTATCTAGTTTTAGAAATCTAAATATAAACAATTTACATTGCAGTATTTGCAGTCCACTTGAGCAAAAACGATGTTAACGCTCACTTTATTTATTTATATCAAAGAAGAATGTCTAGAATGGAAAATGTTGTAAGAAATTATTATGTTTAAGTTATTTGCAAGGTAAGCCGAGTCACGTTCTACTAGATATCATTTGTTCTACTAGGTTAGGTAATTAGAAAACTAGCCTGTAATGTAAATCTTAACTCTATTCTCAATACAAACGATACCACCGACGAGATTTCCTGTCTCATATTATTTATAATCGATAGCTATATTTAAAATAAATAAAACGCTTTTTTTTCAAAAGGAACCTTGCGGTAGTAAAGACGGTTCATCACTGCTATTTTTCAACCCGACAGCCAATGCCAAGTGTGGATAATATGGACAACATTCTTCTGCACGGGGGAGTCCTTAGTACTGCTAGACTATACATGGTTATTTGTAAAACACCAACAACCTCGCAGGAGGGATGAGTAGATTACTAACATCATCACAAACAACAACGTTTTTCTTACGACTTTCCGAAAAGACCTAAAAATCGACTTCTCATACAAAAATCGACATTTGTATGGAAAGTAAATTTTTATATTTGTCTTTTTTAAGAAAAGTCATAGAAAACGTTGTTGAAAAAATAATTATATGGAACGGGAAGTTTTTGGGTTGAGAAATAAGCTACATAATTAGATTACATTACTTCTATAAGGAAATAAAGCAGCAACCAGGATGTTCCGTTTATTCGCATATTTTCTTACCTTTTGAATAAGGAAGTGTTTAAAATTTTTGTGATGCCTCATTCTTACATCTCCAATGTATTCACCGGAATAAAACAGTTTGATAATTAAGTATAGATGAGATTTTTCTCATGAACTTCTTTCGTGTTCTATATTCCCAGTCCCACTCAGGGTCATTTGTTTTTATGATGTTGAATTGTGTACGTTCAAGATTTGTAGAAGGAAAAACATGCGATATCAGATTTTTTGCTCGATTTTCTTTAACATTAATGGGGGAACTACCTCCTTCTAAGGGTCTATTCACACATACTTCACACACTGACATACAAACATCCTGCATTGCATTGCATTACGTCTCGTTTGTGGTCAGGACGAGTAGCCTCTGGTGGTCATGCTAAGGGGGCTGTATCGTAAAGTGGGTCGATCGTAGCGAAGCGTAGGTCGTAGACGTAGACGTAGCCATCTGTAGCGTAGCATCTTGCAAAAAAATGCGTTGTGGCTGTGACTACAAACATTTCGATGAGGTTGCGAATTTGCGATTGACAGAAAATTTATTTCATTCACCCTCTGTATTGTTGTAGTAAATATACGTAATTTCTCCCTTAAAGTTTACTGACATATCTTTCATATGGAATTATCCATATGAAAGATATGTCATAAAACTTTCGTCCGAAAAGAAGAAAAAAAAACAACTTTATATATCATTTCTGTTCTCTCCGGCAAAAGTTAAATTAGTTCAAAACAGCATAAAAGTTGCTACTAGGTCGTCGATAAGCACATCAGCTGACTGCAACGAAGATAATCTTGTTGTAAATTGATAATTTACAACAAGATTATTGAATTCTAAAAAACCAATAAATACAAACTAAATAATTCCAAAACAACACCTGAATTAATAATATACGCGCTGTAATCCGTAAAAAGTGTTTTATTTCTAAAGAAATATGTTCAGTAATAAACGAAAGTCCAATAAGTGGGCTAACGGCAAACTCGTTCTAGTATTTAAGTAATAACAAAAAACTTCTACATGTGCCATTTTAATTAATTACTTTGTTTACTACACTGAGAGCGGGATCTCGAATCCGGTTTTATTCCACATACGAACGTTTCATACATTAATCTTTTGTAATACAAATAATAGAAATGTGAGTAATCTACTCATATATTTGTGACTTAATTTCCTTTTCGTTAGGTTAATAGGGCTGCCATCCGTCCAGGTTTCCCCGGATTTGTCCTAGTTTTAGGGCGCCCGGGGAGCGTACGGGCGGGGTTTTTAAATAGTATATAGTGTCACTACTTCTACATCCTTTCCCCTAACACAAGTAGTGTCACTACTTGTGTTAGGGGAAAGGGATGTTAGGATTTTATTTTATTGTAAAAAAATTTTTTTAAGTTTTTCCGGGTAAAATTCTTTATTTCACTCAAATGTCTGGGTCTTTTGATATATTTATCCGGGTTCCGTAATTACGGTGAATTAAAAAAAATGTTTATTTCTGGTAAATATATGTTCTTCGTTGAAATAATAAAGAATGTTTAACGATCGAACACTTCTCTAGAAAGTTTTTGTCATCAGGAAAAACAAGTGCTGTTATAAAGTTTTCTCATCGAAACTTCTAGATAGTTTTTAGTTGCCCTTTATTTGAGAAGTGGCTAGACGATTAATCAAACGGATCGTGATGATTAACAGATTAATTATTGTAATTAAGTTGTAAACTACTTTTCTCATCATCACGATAGTGTCTGAGGCAATACATAGGATTATTTCGTGTACTAATTAAGTAATTAGTGGTTTGTGATTGCTGCCTCGGGCTCAAAAGTAGAGAAACACTTTGAAATGTTCATCAATTGTTGAAGTTTAATTTTATTATTATATTTGTTGCAGGTAAGTGTGTCGCTCAGTTTAGTGGGAAACGAGTTCCATACACCAACACATGTGGAGGAAAATTCCAAAGGTCAATTATTATTATTTAGTATTGGATTTATTTTCCTTGAAGTAAAAATGAGCTGTGTTCCCTTCCCTTTTACGGTTCCGTACCCAAAGGGTAAGGGATTTTTACGGAACCTGTACATGAAGTACAATAGTCCGAGTCCGACTCGCGCATGTATTGTACAGGAAGAAGACGTATTGTACATTTTATATGCTTAATTCACTTCGTACATCGTTGTATTTAGTAAAAAATATAAATAATATTGGATATGCACAAATTATTTTTTGAAATAATATAGTTTTTTGATCTGTTTAAAACGCCGCCATTTTTCGCGGGCGTTAAATGACGTCACAAACTACGACCAGCTGACGTCCGGTGTCTGTTTACTGTGTTTTAGTAACTTTTGGTTATTTCAACATGTTTAGTTTTAATAGCTATTCATACCATGGAAAAGGCCAGGCTAAAACCATTTTATAGATATTGTCTTGTTCCAATGTGCAAAAACACTATCGCAAGTGATAGTGTTTTTTCCTGTTCCAAAAGATGCGAAAACAATATGAAAACAATGGTGTAAGGTTATGCTAAGAGATAAAATAATCTTCTTCATCTTCAAGTTTGCATTATTGTGAAGATTACTTTAACGCAGGTAAATTAATTACTTACTTACTTACCTACATTTGGATAGTTGTATGGTGAGAATGAGAAAATTGGTTTTGCATATTTTGAAAATCAAGCAGAAGGTACCTACTCAGTGTAAACCTACCTCGATGGACGACCGCTGTGGTCGTGTGGCTCGTACAGTAGAGTTTATTAATATGTAAGCACTTTTTGATAGATGTTGACATTTATTACAAAGCAAAGGCATAAGGTTGATGAACTGACAAAGGTATACCTACATATTATTGAACTCGACTGTACACTGGTTTTCAAGTTGTCGCCATCTCTGCGGTTCCGGGGTCGATCCCCGGCTGGGTCAATTTAGAAAACGAACTTTTTTCTATTGTCTATTGTCTCAGGTCTGGGTGTTTGTGATACCACCGTTGTCTCTGATTTCGATACTTTGAAATCGGAACATGCTATGTGATGCTGCCCAATATTTCTTTTATTATTATTATAATTATGCCACCACCACTCGAGAAAATGGGTGTTATTAAGAGACAAAAATTATCTAGCACTTGTAAATGAAACTCTTAAGTTTTCTGCTCCACAAAAACATCTATGTAATACCTACCTAACAGTGGCAAGGGGTTAACTTATGGCAAAGGTAAGCCGTTCTACAAAAATGTTATAGTTGGCCAGTATGTAGATGTAGATTTCAATCGTGTTATGAAAACGAATGAATTATAGCAACATTTTGTTTGACTTCGTATCGTAATGCGTAACTTCGCTTAGTCAAATTGACATAAAATAATATCTACGTGCTGAGATCATTCCTAACCTTTAACTTTGAAAATATCAAAGACATGGTCATATCTAAAGTATTTTTTTTTGTGTTAAGTAAGTAAATTTAAGTAAAAAACATTAAAGTAAAGTACTTATCTATATTATTATATTAATAACCAAGTATTGTAAGGAACAGATTGCATTTTGTAAGCAATCCAAGTGATTTCAAGATAGAATTTGACCTCTACAATGTCCTGCCTGATAAAGAAGCTAGGGTTTTAGATAACATGAGTACGGTACTAATAATTATTTTTAACCATTTACAAGTATAACGGTTTACTTATTTATTACTGAGTACGTACTTACACTATTATTTAAGGAAAAAGTTGGTGTGATAGAAGTTTTTATATCATCAGCCACAGCCACACGACACGACACCCACTGCTGAGTATAGATTGGCCTAGGTATTTTATTTTTTGTAGATTTCGTAAAATTACTACGAATGTATGAAGTTAACAAATCTAAGAACTCGTTGACCTGAGCGTCTGAGACGGCGTCAAACAAGGTCTATGAGGTCGACGAGCGCTGTGGGCCGCGGAAGCACCTGCGCCTGCGTGCCATGACCAAACAGGGGCATCGCTCGACTCACTGGACCACTGGCGCGAGCGCAATATTAACCTTACGACACACTTTTAGGTCACAAATTCCAATGATAACATATCTTCAAAACAAACCTTGACTAAGACTAACAATATTAAGTTTAAAAGGAGTGAATAAACGTTCTGGTTACGTAGTAAAATCTTTTTTGCGCATAATCCGATCTCATTAGAAGTTTTTTGCGTAAAATAATATTATTGTTTGTGTCGAGAAATATGTCGATCATAATAAGTTTTTGTACAATAAACGTATCAACCAACAGTCTTTAGGTGCTTTATATAAACTCGCATTTGATACCTCTATCTTAATTGAGAAAAAATATCATGACTTGAAATTATTATTTTATTACAAACTGCTATAATTGTAGCATCACTATCAAAGTTTTTTATCTAATCAAATCACTATTGACTGATGAATCATTAATATGGTTAGGTGTGGCAAAAAATTGCAGATGGTATCATGACACGATAGATTCTAGTATTTTAAAATCTGAGGCGAATTTGGGCCAATTCAAGTACCTATTCTGCTAGTCACGGATAAAATCGCGGTTGCAACGTCTTTGCGATTAGGTATTGATTTTTTCTCTTTCTCCTTCTTATCCATACCAGGAAGACATGTGCCAAAGCAGTGGGGAACTAGGGACAGTAAAAATGGCTGACGATTTGAATTTTGCAGGTCATAACAGTGGTGCAATATGAAATGATTATGCTCATTTTGTTGATGCAAATAGATTGTTAAATTCATTGGGGGAGACCTACGAGAATGTTCTGAACGTTTGATTGACTGACAGGTTGAAATAAAACCGCTAGTAGTTAGCTGGGACTGGGGGCAAAAACCGACACACTTCGTTTGGCAAAGCCAGGGCGTCCGGCCGTTTTGCCACGGAGTCACGGTAAGCAGAGTCGTGATCGTGACCTGGTCATTACCCCTTTATTCGAGTGGTCCTTCTCTTGAGCAACTGAGATTTATTACTGGACAAATATCTCTCACTCATCTCTCTCTCTCTTACATCATATTGTAAGAAAAAATAATATTTAGTCGAAGACTGCTCCAGAACAATGAACTGCTCCATATCAAAATTGAACAACAAACATGAAGTGATAATACTGTATAATGTATATTTATATTGACGTAAAAATACAGATAAGTCATAAACGGAAAAGTTATGATTCTTACATGGTGGAAGTATTTGTAAGAAGAATATAAGGTCAGGGAATCAGACATGATGCGTATATCATAACCATAACCTTATTAATAACAATATCACTGGTAACAGATTCAAACAGATTTAAAGCTTAATCGTTCTCATAAAAAAGTTGTTTACTTCTTGGATAGTAAAATACGTGCACGATGAATTACAAATAATGCATTTCCTCATTCATATGTGGTTGTTAACAATGACACAACTGCATAAAAGGAGTAGTGCTGTTGGTAATTAAATTAGATTCGCCGTAAATGGTGGAAACATGGCGGCGTCTATATTTCTACCGTGTGAAGTTCTATGTCCCTCTCTATTTTATAGCAATCATGCTGTGCACGAGTGAGATGAATAATATAATCAGGAAGACCACTTATCGATTAGGCCTTGACAGTAAAGTTGATTAATGTGTGACTACAAACGTAATGGTCATTGAAAAGGATTTGGCTTCCTTGATATTAAATTAGATTGTTATAAATCTAAAGCTACAGCTTAAGATGTGTCGTTATAAATTGTGTTGATGATAGTGTTTTGGATGTACGAGGGCGGGTTGAAAAGTCCATGACTTTGAAAAGAATAAACACTTTTTTCATAATTTATTTTTGTTTTTAAAAGGAAACTCCTTACGAAGATGTACGCTACATTTTTTTTAAATTTGCCAAAAGATTATTACTTTTGCGAAAATAAGCTCAAGTGACTTCTTACTTTTCTTAATGACCCTGTCGACCCTATCGGCTGCACTCATGACATCAAAACTCTTGATTTACGATATGAATTACTGTCTTACCCTTCCTATTCTCTAGATGTAGCCCGCTGAGACTTTTTTTCCTACCAAACATGAATAAATGTCTTGGCGAGCCCTGAAATCGGCCTCATGTCAGTAAACACATTTCTCAGGCGATGAAAGAAAAAATAATAGGTTAAAGAGGTAAGAATTTCGTTGGACTGAGTACGCAGAGCTGCAAAAAGATTATGTAGAGAAATAAAACAAAATATTCCGAAAGCGTTTCTTCTTTCTAAAGTCATGGACTTATCAAACCACCCTCGTACAACCTAGTGCTATTGCTAAAACAGTTGTTTGATTTTTGCCTAAAAAAAAATCTGGCCTAATATTATAGTAATTTTGGATGTACCTATATTATTATATAGGCTAGGAGGTAATCTGTATCTGTGAAACTTCTCATCTGATTTCAAAAACTCTTTCACTTTACAACAAGTGTCTCGCTGAAGGATTAACTTTTGTTGTCATCGACCAAACAAACTTTTATTATTAGTAG
The DNA here is from genome assembly GCA_963556745.1 of Catoptria pinella. Lineage (NCBI taxonomy): Eukaryota > Metazoa > Arthropoda > Insecta > Lepidoptera > Crambidae > Catoptria > Catoptria pinella. The sequence continues at coordinate 6,885,040 of OY750774.1, read as the reverse complement.
GATAGTCATGATAAGCAGTCCATCCGTCCATGTTTAGAGATCGTTATGATCCTTTTTCTGCAAAGAAGATCAAATTATTCATTAATTTTGCAATTATGCAGTATTTCTCACCTTTTCTGTGATAGAAAACAGCTGAAGCGTGACTAAAATAGATTAAGACTGTATTTAGCAGTTGTTAATTGTGTAACGGGATATTACATTTAGTTTTTTAGAAATCTATTTAAGTAGCCGATAAAATTAGACTATCACGAATGTTATTTAGTTTTATCTTTCACTTTTTAGATCTACTTAGGGCTTAGTAGATCTAAAAATTGCAAGTCTAGTAAGTATTTAGGCTGCTAGATTCTACACACCTGCTCAAATTCAAATGTTGAAAGTTTTATTACAAGTGAAATTAAATATTATTTGTGATTTTCCATTACAACCGTTTCAGTTGATTAGGTACGTTTGCTAGTTTAATTACACGTGCGCTGAAAGCTGCTTATCAATTTAGTCATGCTGGCTATATACTAACTTGCAACTGATTCAGCAGTTTGTCGTTGATCAAATAATGTACAAAAATCAAAATGACTTTGTCCGCTATTTTTTGTCGGTTTCACTGTTTTTTGGCAACTTTGTTCCTCCGGCTTTGAATTTGCATTTTTTTTTACGCGCAATTTAACGTTTTCCGTAGTAATAAACGTGTCAAGAGGAAGTACAACTCGTATTAACTTGTAAGAAAAATATGTTTGAAAAGAAAACTTTCGTAATGTATTTTATTGTTATGCTATCGTTTGTTATTTATGTTTCTGCAATATGCCGTTTAACGTTAATGACATGTAATCAGCTGTTTCTTAACATTCCGAGACGTATTGTATAAGAGCTTTCGAGACGTATTCGAGTGTAGTGGCCTTGGACTAGTAATCTTAGAAGAGAGTTGATTCAGAGTTATTTATTGTAATTTTCTGCTCTATTTTAACCTAGATATTGATAGAGGTGTTATACCATATATAAGGTGGTACCGTATTAACTGTGAAAACTTAAAGGGGTAGTCAGGTGATATGTTTAGAACACAATAAAAAATTAAAAAAAAACCAGAAAAATACTTAATAACTTTTTGTCATTAAATATAATTTATAATTATTTTATCACATACATCGAATATGATAATCTTAGATCAAAAACTTGTTCGCGAAGTGTGATGCAACTTTAATCGGATATTGAACGAACAACTTGTTATGTAGATTCCGTTGCTTATTTTATAAAAACACATAACAATGACTACGCAAAATGTCAAGCACAATTGCTTACAGTTATGGGTAGAAAAAATACCATAATACCGAACTTACAATAACACTGACACTATATAAAGGCATTTTCCTTGAGTGTGTAGCGAGGGCTAATTTTGCTAGATTTTGGATGAAACACTTTTTAAAAGTGACAATTCCGAATCGTACTTTTAATGTTTTCGTTCAAATAATAATTGTCATTAAAAATGAAAATGTCAGCCTAAATATCATCTAATTAAAAAAATATGACTATACAAGAAACATAACTTATACGTAAGATTTTGTATTGTTATTGGTAGTTTTTGTCTAGAAATAGTGCTTAAATCAGTTTTCAACGCACTAGCACTGACAAATTACTTAATCTTAGATGATTTGTCAATTAAAATGTTTCATATATAATCTAGCACCATTAGCAGCGCTTTCGGAAAGCGAATACAATCTTGTATTGTAGGAATTTGCGTAAATTTATTTTTTATTTTTACGGTTGCAAAATAAATTTCAATTTCAATTGACATTCCTCAGCTTCACGTGGATATGTGAAATAACATGTTTGTGACTTTTATGACTAGCTGTATATGAATAAAAAAACTTTATTTGTGTTAAGAAAAATCTAGTTAGTCTTTTCTTTCGTGATAGCACTGGTGTATTTTGGTGCTTATTGCAATCACACAAAAATGAACCATAGTGCGAGTTAGTACTATTTATCCCTTTTCTCTAGATTTCTTTATGTTATCTGAACGCAGTTTAAATGGAACATCCGCTCTTATGGATAAATGATAAAGTTGCAGTTATCTTTGTCACTTATCTTTGCCTGCTGTACTTATAATTAGTGATTTTATTATTTCCATTATGATTAAGCGCCACATTATGCTTAACAAATAGGTGTGACCGTCATAGATAACGAGTGCTTGATAAATTATGTTTTGCATTCATTATAATATATATATCGTTGCTAATTATAAATGTATAAAACATGTGTAACAAATAAGTACCAACTTAGTTAACATAAATGAAAAAGAAACTTTAAATTATTGCAAATTGCATAAATTTTTCTTTTTTGTAACCGCGCTTTTCATTCATTTTTTTGATAACGTAGTTTTACTACTTACATACTAACTTATCCGTTCTAGTCTTAGGTTGCCAGCCGTATTTTTAATACAGGAGTTTTTAACACGTAAAAAAATTCAATAAGTAGGTACAGCATTTTTTTATTCAAATATTATCATTATGAGTTTCACGAATAATACTTATCAGTCACGTTTATTTTGCAGGTTCCGCGGTATATATGTTTTTTGCAACATTATGTGGTTTAGATTTTATCTACGTAGCTACGTAGATTCATTATAGTTATCTACTAGATAGGTGGGGGGCATGAATATTTATGTTTACCATTACCAGAACTACTGGGTTGGGTGTAAGATAAATAATGTGTTACTAACTGAAGCTTATTATGCGCAGTTGTTAAATAACTCTAAATCATGCAGTACAATTCTTGCATTGAGTTGAGATAGTGTAAATGTTAAGTGTGTTTACTCTGTTTTATCTCTATCTTGATAAAATCGAATTATGATATTTTCATCCTTTTTTTTTCCCTCAAAAAAAATATATGTAAGAACTAGATCTTCTTATTCTTATCGTATGAAGATTAGTGGCCACCTCTGGTGTTAGAGTTTATTAAGCCGCCTGTAAGGCCTCTAACTTGGATTAACGACTGTCATCAGATGACAACAGCCGGGACCGAAGGTTGAACGTGCCCTCCGAAGCACGGAAGCGTTCAGTTGTAATGTCACTTAACCCACCCGACACCTGGCCGGACCGAGCGTTGCTTAACAAACGTGATCGAGTACGATCAGTCTGTCAGGCTCCGCCATGAGCGCTTCTAAGACCTAGATTAGATGTCCCTACACCTAATGAGTAGATGTGATTTAAAATTGAAAATTTGGTAGGTAATAGGTATAGAAATTGCCATTAGCATTTTCTGCTGTCAATCAACTCATATTTCCATTGACTTGCCTTGAGAAGAATATTATTGGTTATTAGTTGGTATCCAAAGGTAAACATGTCAAGGTGAAACCCACGATCGATTTGAGGGTAAACTTAGCTTGCCTGAAAATAAAACTGTTGTATTCAATCAGTATTTAACACCATCGTTAAACTGGGCCAAAGCGTTTTGAAGGATTGCTTCTGGAAAAAAAATTGTCCATGGTTTTAGGTCATATAACATAAATGCGACCCAGCTAATAAAATGTAGACTTCTTCACCCATTTTTTATAAAACAATGGACGCTAGACGGTAATCTCACCTGCTGGATACAAGTAACCATACGGTCGAAAATGGAAGTGCAATTCACCCGTAATAATTAACCACGGAGAAACTAGCTATTATACACTTACCACAAATTACTATGCAGTTACCTACAGTACTATCATAATTGCTGGAACACAACATTGTAAGATTGTTGCTATGACGGTGGTAACGTTGCTATGACAGACTTATGACGATAGTAGCTAGCCAAGGGGAGTGCAAATGTAAAAAAGTTAACATCATAGAAGCATCTCTATTTCGACATTATAGCTTTGTTTAAACGTCATTTAAACGTGATAAATCGCTATATCATATCGCATTTCAGCCGTCATGCTGGAGGCGGGCTGAAGATTTAGCTAAAATTCGAAATTTTTAATTTTTATTTCATCAGAATCCATTGAACAAGACATTCGCACAAACATGTTAGTGTGAATTCTTACTCAACGGCAGCTCTTTGACCTAACCTTTTCGGCTGCGGCAGACCGTTACAGGTCACGTTACAGTTGCTGCCTCCAACGGGTTTCGTTAACTCCATTATGTTACTGTGCTGTTGCGTATCCACCGCTTTCTATGTTCCTAATGTTTGCCTCTGACCTCATTCGGTGTCAACGGGAGAGATTCCGATTTAAATATATAATAAACTCAAGTTTAACGATACTTAAGGCAGTTTCACAGTTCCTTATATGACAGATAATGTTATTGAAATTCTGTTCCATTTTTAAATCTAACAAAAGAATACCTAAAAAAGGGGGGTGAACCGGAATCTGTTAACCCCTGTCCGTGTGAATCTGAACCCAGTAAAACACATAAAAGAACAGATTTTGTCGGACTAGTAGATGTATATAAGTAGGTTTTATAATGATTCATCATTCTACTCCTACACAATTTCTTGACTACAAAGCATTCTTGGTTTGAAAGATCTCACTCTCATGAATATTTTACGTTCGTGAAAACGCATTGTTCAATTCAGCAAAATATTAAGGTCCCCATTTTGTATGGGCATTGTTTACTAATTTTGTTATTCGTATCTATGCGTATCGTATTATTTGTGTATCATGTCCGGATAGGCCGATTAACAAAAGGTACAATTACCTCCAAAGAATACAAATGAGCAGTCAACTCAAGGTAAATCGAATCAATCATTCGAATATTATTCAAACTATCAATGAGAACACACTCGTTAAATTCGAAAGCCTTTAAAGGAACTCAAAAGAAGGTTTCTTTAAATGAATTAATATGTGTTTACTCAAAATAAAAGAATAAGTTTCACTAGAAATGAAAAACCTAAACCCACTGACCTGAGAGATCTTTAAAGCTATTTTAAACTATTCAATGTCAAAGAACTTCCGTATTAGTTCTGTATGTAAAACGATAAGATAATAACAAAGGTTGGTTTACTTTTTTTTCTTCCGATTAGTTATGTAAGAGAAATAGGTAGCCGAAAATTAAGCTCGTATGTTATATCTTACTAGTTTTTATTAGTTACTTTGCTACAAAAATTTTTTGCTTTATATAAATATTTTTGCATTAAATTGTATAAATTATAATACGACTAATTACTCATTAGCAAGTAGCCAGCATTTAAACTAATATTTATTTGTTATTGTAGAAACATTAATGACTGTTGATGTCTGTCAGATGACAATAGCTCTGTTTAAAATTACACATATACATTAATTTGTTAATTTGTTTTTATTATACTCACGTAAATTATTTTATTTTAGTTGGTGGAAATAATGAGTACACAATACTGTTAACCGCTTGAAAATCACTCACTGGAGATTGAACAACAGTTATTTTAACCTCTTTTCTGTTGCTTTTCAGTTGTTTTATTAAAAAACGTTGTTGTGAAGCTCTTAGCTATCTTTTTTCATCTAATTCACGAATCGATAATAATATAAAGTGTTAATTTACGGGTTTCATTTCCATACGGGACCAGGAATGGAAGTGTAAGTTACAAAAGTATACAAAATATATACTTAGTTAGCAAAGTAAACGACCTTAAAATATATACAAATGCCTCCGGTTCTGAAAGAAAAGTGTTGAAACTTCGACTCGGCATTATACCTGTTAGCGAGTAAGATGATAAAGGATATTGTTGTAAGAGGTATATAGCCTTAATTCTTTAAGTGAAATCTTATAACTTCAATCCAAAAGATCATAAATATCGTTGGAACTCGATATTCCGAGATAGGTATTCACCGCCTTTGTTATAGATAATAATAGGCTATTTTCACCGGTCGGCCTGTGTGGGAAATGACATTGACCCCCATTTGAATGTCTTTTGTCTTTTACAAGTTTAATTTTAAGCTCTTTGTGTATTGTTCAAGTTTTGATGCAGTAAAGTGGCTTTGTGCAATGTTGACCCTTCAATTTGTAGTAATATTTGTGGAAAATTCACGAAGAGGTTATTAGACTGTGGTTATAGGCTTTGTCTTCCTTCCCAACCCTTCAACGTCCGGAAAATGAGACACAATAGATATTCCATTGTTATCTGGCCGTATGCGGCCGCTCGGGCGTTGATGAATTAATAATATTGAATGTTTTATAAATATTTATTGATTTTTGATGAGATTTCGCAAACATATTTATGGTTAGAGAACACATACTGTTATTACAACATCAACAGGCATGCCGAAAGCATAAAAATAAATACATTATTGCTGATGTTGGTAAGAATGTCTTAAATAATTTTGATGTTATGAATGAGTGATGTTCTTTTTTTTTGAAACGCTTAAAAATCCTTCAGTTCCACTGATTTTCCATCGGATCAATACTGTATTGTTTCCAGCCCATTAACGCTTTCACTGTGAATATCCGAAGTGAAATCGTTTCACAATAGGTTAGGTTTTGCTGAGTGGGTTGGACAACCATTGTAAAATGGTCTTAGCACTTCAAAGAGGACGATCACTAGAAAAGCCTCCGTGAATCATCGCGGCTCAACTTATATCGGTCGAACTCGCCTGATTTGTTACACTCTTATTAATTTCGGTCATGATTTTTCGGTCACGCATAGAAAGTATGCCAATCTGTTATCGCAATTGAGCTAGTCTGTATTTAAAGATACTTAACTTATTTTGAAATTATTATTTATACATTGTTTTTTGGAATTGTGAGTCATCTTCAATTGATTGAAATCCATTTTTGGTTATTCAGCTATTAACTTTTTGTTTATTAGGACTAGGGCATCCAATCTCGCATGTTATTTGTGATCTCGGTATTTGCGGGATCGATGATTTACGAACCCGCGGGATCTCGGTATTTGCGGGATCCCGCAGGTGTAAGATGAGCTGCCTATTAAGTGTTGTTAAAAGAGGTATTTATATGTTAAAATAAAATTCTCAAGTATCCATTTATTGCTTTTAGTATTAACTTCTTACTGTCAATAAAACCATCAAACAAAACCAAACATGGCGATATCCAAAACATCCAACGGCAGCCAGTCACTCAGAACTCGCGCGCCAGCGCTTGCAAGATGACGTTTCTATGCTACTTTCCAGTCCCGCAAATCCCGCGGATCCCGCGCTGGTAATCTCGCTCCTTGCGGGACTGGAAAATGACGCGGGATCTCGGTATACCGAGATTGGATGCCCTAGTAGGTACGTATTGCAATTTACAACGATAGCGAAGAGTTTCGTTTTTAGAAGTCTTCTCCTTGGACCCACGGAATATCATCATTCTGTTCTCCTACTACATGGACTAGGTACCTACTATTTCGATGTCAGATATTGGGAAACTAATCAAGTTATTATCTAATGTTATCGTTCGAGGTATTTCCATCTATCGGCAGTATTTGGTCACAATACCACACACACATAATATGCGTATCTTTTTGTTTAAACTTTTGCCAGATCGGGGGCCGATTATCGGCCTTTTTGAATCTGTGTCGGCCTTTAGCAGTCATCGGTCTAATTACGGCCTTTTTACCGTAATTTTTTTATCAGTATAAGTAGTATAAAAATATATAAGTAAATATACCTATCTTCAATATAGGGACTTCCAGTCCACTCAATTACTGATGCAAGACAAAATATTCAGTGAAGCGTAAATAATAACTAACAAGTAGACAAAAGTAATCTTGGCGAAAGCGCTACACAGCGGAAACGTTCCTTTCGTTACAAACAGGAACACCTAGGTGATTTATTTCTATGACGATTACAACTTTCTCTGGAGACATTTCTAGTGCTTAAAACGTTGTCTTAAAGCCTATTTTATTACAACAAGCGCATAAAGCTCTGCAGCGGTGACAGTAATTTCGTGGTAGAATATGTCGCTACTAGAGATATTCACGTAAGGACTAGAAATATGTACCTATACAGCTGTGACATACACCTGAGCTGTGTCAATAGTGCATTTGTTACAGCATTCTGCTAATTTTAATTAATAAAGATCTTATTACCAACACAAATGCGTCATTTTGCTTCAGTGTTTGTTTTTTTACACCACGTGTAAATACACGCCGAGTTCCTTATTCCACACTCTTTTGCATAGTCACTGTGTGTTTAATTAAATTTTATTAAAATTAGGATAATTACTTTCTAATTGTTTGATTAATTAATCACTGTCTCGCTTGGTAATAAAATAGGTCCGTATTACTAAACAATCGCTACAGGGCTGACAACTAATTCAATTCAGTGAATTCAGTATATTGAAGTACTTTTAATATTATTTATTGAAACTATATACAAGGTGTTACAAAAGTACCCCTAATGCCGAATATGGTATATAGGGACCATCAAACTGAACAACTTTTACTATGGGACCAACTTTGAAATCGCGAAAAAAAAATCAGCTGTTTCATACAAAAATTAATTACGAAAATATCAAAATGTATGAAACAGCTGATTTTTTTTTCGAGATTTCAGAGTTGGTCCCATAGTAAAAGTTGTTCAGTTTGATGGTCCCTATCTACCATATTCGGCATTAGGGGTACTTTTGTAACACCTAGTATAACTGTATAAAAAAATTATAGAAAACTTCTGAGAAACAATATGAGGTGTGCAGAGAATGTAGCCAGTAAAAGAAAACAAAGCTTTTCCTTGTGTAAGTAAATAATTATTTTAATAACCCTGACTCGCGACTTACATAACAAATGATTGAATGTCGATGACTCGTTTCCTTGAAAACAACGTGAGAAAATATAACAATCAGTATTTTCCTCGACTTAACTGACTTGTTTCCATGTTAAAAATAGCGGCACATAAAATCCATACGTTTAATTTAAAGTATGTGTCACCAATCTGTCTCCAAAATGTCTTGTTTTGATGTGTTAACTTTACTAACTCTTTCCTGTAAAGCTTCTCTGGCTATTCCTTTACGATATTTTTTTGTTACTTGCAGCATTAACAACAACAAAAAGGCATAGACCTAATTTTTCGATCTGAAAATATAAAAAAATATGTCTGAATATTTTAAGTAAGCCGTTTGCGCGCACGAAACTGCAAGTATAAATTAAATTCATACTTTTGTAGTGTGGACTTTTAAAAATGGTCACGAAAATTCAAAATTTAATTACTAACTACTAATACTAACTAACATTTTTTTACAGTCATACATCACGGGGCGAAATCTATAACAACAGCTGTGTTATACATAAGATACTACTTGCTCTTTGCCCGCGGCAGCAATTTCAGCTGATTTGTGTCCTATATAAATTATTGTATTGAGTGTGCAAAATAATCGTAATTTCTTCAATCCAGTGTTTGGTTGAGTGACCATCGCAACTACCTACAGTCCACTACGTAGACCTCAACACGCTTAACTGACTGTGATTGGGCTACAATATGTCTACAGAAAAATGGCTACGATCGTGTAACGTTTTCTTCAAGTAAAATATTATTTTAAAACCACTCTTATTTCTAATACAGAATGGTGGATGGAAATAGACGAGACACTCCACCCACCATCAGTGTTTTAGTAGCACTACCAATTATGAATTCTGTTTCTGTGGCACTACGCAGACCCGGTACGAATGGCGAAATACTCTGCCACAGCAGGTTTAACTGGAGGAGTGATATGAATAAGAAAAAAATTCTTGAAATGTAGTGATATTGAAGTGATATAATACATAGCTGCCAGTAATATTTATTTTCATAAAATTCTTTATGATGACAGTGCTCGGATGTGATCCGGAACATTCATAAAATATTTTATGTTATTACTACGAGTAAGTAAATCACGTACACACATAGGTTAATGGTATGTTTTGTTGAACTGTTATTTTCCTTAGAAAACCGTTTTGTATTTCATAAGACTTACCTTACCAATGATTTGTTTTCCTTTTTCTTATTAGTAATAGTTATTCAAAACTGGTTATGTAAAGTGTTGTAATAACATGACACAAAACTGCTATTGATAAAGCTGCATAACTATTTATAATTCGGTTAAAACAAAGTGTCTCATGATCGGTTACAGGTTACACAATTCAGTTAAGTCAGTAACCTTCTTTTGCGAAATTATAATGAATTGTGTGGAAATAATCAGTATTTGTTACAACTGAGACGACAATACGAAAATTTTAATGTTGAACCGATTGCGTTTGCACAATTCGTCAGTAATTCAGTATTCGCATTCGGTGCGATCGAATTAGAGAGAGCGCTCGAAAGTGGACCGCGGAAGCGAGAAGCGGGCCATTGGGTAAAGAGATTCTACAACTAGGTATTGGAGGCATGTCATTGTGTGCCTATAACGAATTCAAACGATAAACTGTTTTAACCAAAGATACGAATTTCCTAAGAGAATAAAATACGAATTTCCTGCCAATTTCAATGATGTGATGTGATGTGAACAGTGCATGTGCACCACTTCGATAAATTAATTAATTTACCGATTAATGTATGATAAAAAATGAGAATGTTACATTTCAGTGATGAACGAGATTTCTCGCAAGCTATTGAATCAATTATGCCTCAAGTTATCGTTTTTTATCTCAACTATATATATTTTCTACTGTTGTCATCACTGAATCTACTGATCTGATATTAAATTATATTGAACACGAAAATACAAACAGAATTAAAAAAACAAAAACACTATAACGTTTGAATGTAGCAATTATGGGACTATTAGCAACTATTATACTTATACTCTGTGCTATTAGTGGTTCAGTAGCGGTAAAACATGTTGATTAGATCTCGATAGTTTCATTGCCATGCCAAGTGCATGTGCATTGGGCATTGATTTTTTCAGGAATATCTTTAGATGTTGTTATACTCGTTCTTATTTAATCCCGCAATCGCACACACTCGTGCGAGTGGCGTGGCGAATAGTGAGCTCAAGTTTGTACTGTCTACTCTACACTCTTAAGACGATTAGTGCCCTCACAGTGGCGCCCTCATCATAATTATATTTATTGCTCGCTAAGTACATAATGCATCGAAAATTCAAACGTACAGATTAAAGCTAAGGTCTAAGCAATAAGTGGCCACTTTTGGCACATTTGCCTACTACTGCTACAACAAACTATATTTTACTGAGGTTATTGTTTGTAAATAAACTATAGAACCTTAGCTTCAATCTGTACGTTTGAATTTTCGATACATTATGTACTTAGCGAGCAATAAATTTAATATAATGAGGGCGCCACTGTGAGGGCACTAATCGCCTTAAAATACTTCGTAGCACTTCGTAGTAAGTACTCCGTGTTTGACTCCGTCTTCTAGCGGGCACCTAAGAGATATCGGCCTGGCGTGTCGTGTCTAACAGCCATTAGAATAAATAATATTAGCAACAGTTTTAATTAAGTACATCAAGCAAACCATAAACAATTATTGCGTTGACCAAACTCCACGTTTGTTGCGCCAATACGGTATTGCCCAAACTCTACACGATTGCGTCTACGTGCCAGTAGCTTAACTGATACTGTTGACTTCAGAAGTAGTCATTCACTGCAGTACTTTGGCACACCAACTATAAGCATACATTCAGTAAGTAGCAGACACGCTTTGAACGCAACGCAACAGTTGGCGTGATATGGTCCTAAAGTGTTCAGCTAATTTGTTATGCCGACATTACGTCTATTTGTTCTTTGTTTTAAAGCTATTCAACATAAAACATTATATGTTATTGCATATATTAGAAACAAAGACTATTAAAGTGTTACCCTTAAGGTTTGATTTAGAAATTGCATCCAAAATAGTACTAAATCGGTATGTAAATTAGTAAATTACTTTCCTTTCACCTTCCACAGAGCTCTGCTTCAATAAATTCTTTCACATCAATTAAGTGTTATATGGTGCGTAAATAATTAGATTCAAACTCATCGCTAAAAAATGTGTATCAAATTGCCGAGTTATAAAAATTGTGATTTAGGTAGTTATTGTAATATACAACAGATTTTTCTGTATTTTTATTACGACGAGGTTTTTTAAATAAACTGAGTGCTTCACCTATTTAAAGTGGATACTTTTCTTTGACATTCCCTGAGTGGAGTCACAAAACTATTGTGTTGGACCCGGTGGAGGGAGTCGAGGTTGTCACTAACGGTTTGTAACAAAATACTCTTGTTAAGTTCCAAACTTTTGCGTTGTAACTGTAAGTAAGTTTGTATCATATTTAATGATCAACCTGTACTTTCCTTTTTGTTTTATTTTCTTTATTTTCCTATTTTATTTACTTTGCTGAACCGCAGAAACGTGCAACGTTTTAGCGCCATGTTTTAGTCGATGCTCGTTCTCTTTTCTTAAACTTTATTAGACCGCAATAAACGTCTACACGTTTATAGACCTTATGAAATCGCAATAAACGTCTTTTTCCTCCGTTTGTTGGTGTTTGTTCGTAAAACGAATTTTCTAGTGAGTGCATTCTGTGCTTAATGCTTGTCATTGGTTGCATGTAGCTTTGTATTAGTGGGTGAACTTCGGTGAATGAACTCTCCGTACTGAGCTTTCTGTTCTTCAATCACATTATTATTAACGAAGTTCTTGATCCAAATTAGTAAGTGGGATGTTATGAATGAATGCGCAATGTAATTTTTTTTTGGATTTGTATGAAAAAAGCATGATGGTCTTATTTGAAGAAAACACATTTACACGCGTTGAAGTACCTACTTTTGAAATTATTTTTTCTTGAGAATGTGCTATCATGAAGAGATAAAAGATAAAGTAAACGATAAAGACAATAATTACAAGTAGACATGCGCAAAACAGTACTCTATGAAGATTGTATGACATTTCGTGCCGCGTACTATGGCAGTATAGCATTACACTCAGTAGGTTCTCCACAGGACATTTGAATTTGTTCTGTGATGCAGTACTTGAAGTAATGCCATATTGCATGTGAGAAACAGCGGGTGATCGAAATGACCGACGACGGACACTCTAACATCGACAGTACCTACGTACAGGGGCTCTATCGGCTAACTTACAATGGTTTCGTAATCGCTCTGATTTGACAGAAAGATGTGATACATTGCTACTTTTCTTTGGTAAGTTTGTATTTGTGCCAAAAAGAAATAGCAATGTATCTCATACATCTGTCAAAACACAGCTTACATTAACTTCATTGTTTTTAGCCATGGCATGTTTAGTGTCATGTGTCATGCTAAATTTTGCCGGGTAATAAGTACTGTTACAGTACGCGGTCGTGCTATATTACGCGTAATGCATTACTCACAGTACTTACACATCTCTAATTACAAGTATAACAAACATCATAGTTTCGGTTAGTTCTAAAACTTACTTCAATGAAAAATTCATAGAAAAGATTTAAAAACCAGACGGTGGTGCCAGTTGCCACAGATTACTAAATAGTGGTGGTGCTCTCCCGATAGCCTGTGAAACAAGCTCTGAGTGTAATAAATAATAATAAATGATAAAAAGAAGATATCCTTGATACCAAAATAAAATTTAGTGATAGTGAGTACTTTTTCCTAACCATATTTTCTTAGTAAACTCCGGCAGACTGTGCAGTTTTCCAGAAATGAGCAAAAAGTACTAAAAACTTGTAATCTACGCCTGAACTTGTTTTTCGCACCATCTTTTGTCTTATCTTTAAATGCGACTTTATCTTTTATTATCTCTATGCAAATTTCAGAGCTATTCTACCCATGGGCCATGACTATACTGACCTAGATCACCAAACTAGATCTTCAAAGTTACTTTACTAATTTAACATTAAGGCCAGTAAATTTGAAATTATCGAAATTAACCTACGGTAAACAATCAATATTATTTATTTTGAGCACATAAAAATATATATTGTATTTTCATAAACGATCTTGATTATTTTACGGTCAAAATACGATATTCGTATCTTCAATCGCCTATTAAAATATGCTATGACAAAGAAAAATTTTATGCTTTATGCTCAAAATAACATAAAAAAAATAGTGCGGTTATTTTCATTACTCTTCATACATAAAGAAAAATACAGAGACGAAGCGCCTGACTGTTTGTTGTCGACTATCAACTTGTGTTTGCTTATTTGCAACATAAAATTTTAAGGCGCTTTGAATACCAAGTATTTTTAAAGTTACGAGTTGAAAATTTATGAGATTTTTACGATTTACAATATAAACAACTGTCTTTTGTTATCAATTTATATAATAGTACAAATGTTTTAACTCACGAAGTAAAGTAAAACTGTAAAGTTTACATTAGGTTTTGTGTACAATATTTGTTTGTCTATAAATGGATTTAGGGCCTTCGTTGTTTTTTCCGAAAACATAAACATTTGATATTAAGGTAAATTAGTATATTATAGCGCCTTCGTTGTTTTTTCCGAAAACATAAACATTTGATATTGAAGTAAATTAGTATATTACTTAAGTAAGTAAGTATATTGATTTATTCAACAAATATAAGTAACTCGGTGTCGGGCAAAGTAGAATAGGGGGTTAGGGGTGTCGTAAAAGGGGAATAATGATAGAGAAAGTACATAACACCTGTTTGGATTAGAAAATAGGCAGCAGCGTGTTTTAGTGAAAACCGTCCAACACTGCAATCTCAACCAGCTATTCGTGGAGATTACGGCTACATCCTCCCACAGGTACATAATATATAACTAGTAATACATAATAGTACACAGGAGAGATATATCTACATCCTATAATAGGCTGTTATGATGAAACAAAATGTGATATGACCTTGTAGTATCGTTGCTGAAATCCAGACTGAATGTTGCCTGCGCAAGATCAAACTGACTCAATAACATTACATAACTGTCGGGACTCGTATGTCAAATTTCGCGATTGCTCATTAAGTAATGTATGTTACTTCATTTGTTAATCCACATCACTACATGTAATCATTGGACTGAATTTACTGTTTGCTAATAAGTCTATTTCAATGTTTCAGTTTAATATACATTACAGGTTGTAATGTAAGAAATGTTAGTAATACTAATCTATTAGCACTACCTATAGTAAAAGTTAACTTTGCCATTTCATTATTTTTATGACATACTGTGCAACTTGCAAGTGACACCGGTATAATTAATTTCATATATAAGACACTAGTGCTGCGCTGTGGTCAGGTTCTTCAACCGGACATCACTATCGCGGTTTCCTGTAAGGTTTCCTTTTTACTTTTACTATAGGTACCACTTTATTATGCTACTATTCGTTAATATCGGGACAAAGCGCTTTCATTTCTGCTTTGAAACTCTGTCGGTTTCTATTTCTTGGACTAACCACAAGGTTAATTAAGGAATAGTTAAGCACAAAAAAATACATGACTTGCTCTAAATCTAAAAGATTTAAGAGCCTAACTTGTACATTTATTGTCATTTGAATATACTCCATCTGACAATTTAGAACCAAAGAGAAAAGGCTTTACCACAAAAGATTTTAAAATACTGTTCAATTTAGACACTGTTTAAATGTAATTCCATCTCAATATTGTCAAAAAAGTGACAAAATCACATTTAATCAGTGTCTAAGTTAAACACTTCTTGAACATTGTTTTAAAATCTTTTGTGGTATATAAGGCCGTTAGTTTCTTCCATTGCATAGTGCATTTCAGAAGAAACCTCTCGAATAAAATCTAGCATCAATGCGGATATCTATTTCTACAGGAACTAAAGTAAAGAATAAGACATCGTTGCGTACCTGTTTACCAAACACGTCACTCGCTATGGCGACTGCGTACAAGTGGTCGGCGTACGAGCCCAATTTCGGGGGAAAACCGCAAATAGATGTACACCTCAAGTTTACGTGTGCCAAACGGCTATTCTGTGCATCGAATGCGTTTTTTTTGCGTACGATTAGCATGAGTTGAATTTTTAACGTTTATTCTAGTTCGCATAACAAAGTGACTGTATTCGATTTAATTGAAATGAGTGTATATATTACGAGTTATATGAAGTATTTCGAATTTTGTAGTGTTATGCGGTTTCTATGTCCATTTCTCACGCGAGCTTTAATATATATTTTTATTTTATCCATGTTGTTTCGCTAGATCTTATGCACTTTTGGTGCCCTGTATGCATGCTGTATATTCTGTGCCAGTGTACATATCAAGCGTGGCAGTGTTCGTACTTCGCGCAGACCGCAGTATTGTCTTTACGTAGATATAAACTATTTCAGCGTTTATAAAATGACCGATTACTACAAATATTTTTATTCGGCTATGGCGTATGAGCCTGTATATCGGATCCAGTAAAAATACCGATCCGTTTTACAGGTCCGTTTTATCGGTTACGTTATTATTCGGCGATTGCGTATGTAGTTGTACGAGCGTGTTCACACACAACACAACACAGTATATCGGATCCGTATGTGTACTGTATCCATAGCAACGGATACGATAAAACAGTCCTGTAAATGCGGTGTGAACATCACATCCAGTAGCAACGGACCCGTTAAAAACGGGCCTGTAAAAACCGACCAGTGGCTCTACCATGAATTGATGCAAACTGTTTACGCTTCCGTAAACTATCGGATATACTGCTGACAGTCAATGCGGGTGAAAGAGAGAAAACGGTAACGTAAACAGTTTGCATCAACTCATGGTAGGGCCCTACCATGAGTTGATGTTGATGTCTGCTGTTTGAACGCACGGTAAACTAACACAATATTGATTCGGCAAGGGTCAAGTGAACTCGACCCCAGGAGGTAAATGATGATGTGTTGACTGAGATGCATGACACCTTGATCACGGTAACCTTACCGTGTCGGATCCCTGAAATGTTCGTCAATGACACCGTATGTAAAGGTTACATTACCGCAGTTTTTTGTAGTTTTAAGTAGTACTTAGTCCTTGTTTTAGGTAAACGTCGGTTTCATGTAAATAAACATTGGTTTCTTGCTAAATTTTATTGTACTGGAGTATTTACCTTTTAGCACTCTTATGTTTGCTAAACTAGATTTTAAACATTACTTAAACGAGGGTATTTACGCCGCAAGCTTTGTGTAAGTAACATTCCGTGGTTAACCTGTTGGTGGTGATTTTAACTACAATGCTAAAATAATATAATTATGAACCTATTTTTAAGAGATAGTAACTTAGAATTAAATCAATATTAAAAATAACAAAGCTAGCAAAATTAAAGTTAATTAAGTTAATGTATTTTTTTATTAAATAGCTGTATTGTGTTAAAAATAAAATAAATAAATAAATATTAAATTGGGAATGCATCTAAATTCCACGATTTGCTTATAATATTATCAATTATGTAACAAATCAATTCATTGCATTTTTCCTAATGACAATAAAATAACAAAAACACCTGAAAACGACCCCAAGTATAAAACTGGTCCTAAACCAGTTTTATTATATTTAAGGTCGTTTACTTTTTACTTGTCATCAGATGAACTTACTCAACTGACATATTGACTCACATTTTCGGACATTGCGAACATCATTCATTACCAAAGTAACAAATTAAATAAAAGAAGCCCCAAAAGCACCAATATCAATATTGCATTGTAAATCAGTCCAAAAGCAGTTGCTACACGGTCCACAGCAGCATTGGAAAGGCGATTGCGATTACATAACGGAATTGTGTAACGCGTCGGTGAAAGAGTTGTCCCGTCTGCAGTACTGCAATCGGCTTAGTGTTGGATGGCCGACTTCGCGCCAACCGCTAAAGTGCGCGTCAAAATGATTCCAACTTTATTGTGACTGTGCATTTTCCTCTCGTTAGTACCGATTTTAAGAACAATAGTTTTTTATCCTTAAACCTCTTTTTGTGAATAAGTGGGAGCACGTTCTATTGTAACCTTCGCTTTTCTTAAAAGGAAGGCTTACTTCACCTATGTTGATATCGCAATGTTTTAGGCTAAAACCTGATAGGTTCCCATTTAAGGTAAATCATCACATACTAATAGTTGAAAACATGTAGCAATGTCTGAAGTTGAAGTTTGCTACAATCTATATCGTTTTCTTCAGCAAGGACAAAACAAAAAGCAACCATTGAAGCCGTTGTAAGGACATGGAGTGTCGGTTTCACGTGATGAAGGTTTGATTAAATTTCTCGCAATCTGTCTAACTTAACGCTAATATTTTCCAGCGCAACCACAAGTAATTATGAGTAATAAGGGCATCAAACTCTGATGTTCATCTGGTTACGCCATCTTTATTAATTACGTTGACTGGCTTGAATATAATAAAGTGAAAGACGTTGCATAATGCATTATGCAAAACAACATGTTGTTGACGACATTAAATTTGATCATAAGTATTTAGTGTTACTATTCTTTTTTATTAGGTAGTCTATTTTTAAGTCAGAATGACTTTCTATTTCATTTTTTCTTGGTAGGTTAGATTGGGTTGCGAATTTGCGAGATTGCGAGACTGCACTTGCTCGTACTCGTATGTATGGCGTCATGTTTGAATTGTATTTAATATAATCATATAATGTTGATTCATTTCTGAATTTTCGTTTACTTTAGAGTAGCCATTGTCCTAAAAGCCAATAGAACAAAAATAGCTTTGATTGAATTGATACCCAAAGATATAGCAAAAGAAACAATACAATTTACGTAACTTCATATATTGTCATATCGTAGAAATTATAGCATTATTTCTTGTAAAAGGAAGCCTTAATCAAGTTATATCAGTTGCTAATAATTGTTTATTGCCCGATCAGTTCGAAACGAGGTCAATACAATTTCATAACGAAGTCTTATATTCGTTTTCACTTTGTAGGCAAGATTCGTATTAACTGAACAAATATAAATTCTAATAAAGTTATCTTTATCCTACAAGAGTTTTTATTAGTTATTGATCATTTTGGTCTATTTGACTCAACTCAGTTATACAACGTGTTACAAAAGTACCCCTAATCCCGAATATGGTGGATAGGGACCATCAAACTGAACAACTTTTACTATGGGACCCACTCTGAAATCGCGAAAAAAAAATCAGCTGTTTCATACAATTTGATATTTTCGTAATTAATTTTTGTATGAAACGGCTGTTTTTAAAAGTTAATCAGTTTGATGGTCCCTATATACCATATTCAGCATTAGGGGTATTTTTGTAACACCTTGTATATCATTGACAGCATATTGTTTTGCCATATTTAATTAAACGATGTCGTAGAGAACATCTGGCCAAAAGCATTATTTATCGTTTTTGTCCCAACTACATAGAGTCGAGTAAGCAAACTCGTTCCAATGTAAATTTATTTAACAAATAAGTAGAGCCTACTTCATGCAGTTGACACAAGAAGATACAGTTTGGTTGGAGTTGCTAAATACATTAAGGTAAATAGTGTAGGACATTTTGTTTATATAGCCTTGAACTGAACTTTATTTCCGCTGTTTTGAGGATCAATTTAACAATAAAGAGTGAAGGCCCTTCCTTATTTAATTGTCAAGTCGTTCAATAATCTTCCGTACTAAATCTTGGATTCAATAACATTCACGATGAAAAACCCTCGTCTTTTGCAGAATGACAAGTTTACAAATTGTTTGGTACTTGGCAGAATCGACTTTCGCTTAAAAACGTGGTCGGTATAATCTTTTTTCGTTGCATATACGAGTATCTACTTAAAACGCAGGAAAATCATTAAAATTGCTGCGTTATTTACTTCTTTATAGCGAATAATGATAAAAAGTATGTCGTAACACGATGCGCTAGCCAACAAAATACGTCGGTATATTTAATGCACTCTTTAAATTGTGTTTGCAAGGATTTTGTAAATGGAATTTTGGGAATATTTCGTTATTTAGAATCGCTTTTGTCGCTCAATTACGAAAGATATTGGAGATAAGCACGCCTACACACACTGCAACAATTATTTCATTTAGAAACAGTAATTTTCCCCCATTTCTTTTTGTCAAAGGTCGCTTAGAGGCATATGGTATTATAACTTTTTATCCTGGCTAAAGGTTCCCTAGGGATTTTTTGAATGTCCACGCGGACGAAGTCGCGGGCGGAAGCTATTCTTATTATAAAGCGGTACTGAAAGCCTGCAGTGCTTATCATAACCACAGATTATAATGTAGTTCCATAACGTACGACTACGTACTTCTGGCACAGGTGACTAAACTGGGCTTCCCCAAAGTTTTGATGGCGATGTAACTTAAAAGGCTTATATGAAAAGCTAATATATGTATAGCCGAGCTATTTTACAAACATTTTGTTCATCATCCTACTATTTTAAATGTTTAGATGTTTGTTACTCAATCACGCAATAACTGCTGAACGGATTTGGATGAAATTTAACACACATTATGATAGTTTATAGCCTGAGTTAAAGCATAGGATACTTTTTATCCCGGTCTAAAATTCCCTAGGGATTTTCCGAATGTCCACGCGAACGAGCCAGTTGTCTCATAAAAATACGAGTACTTACCTAGTTTGTTTATGAAGCAAAACAATTTTACTCAGGTTAAAAAAAAGATGATATTTTTCCACAAATACTCAGGTTAAAAATAAGATAAGATGATATTTTTTTGTTAAGTTTTGTTTGTTGTTATAAACGACCTTTAAAAATATATCATTGACTTTAAATGCACAAGTAGGTTACAGCCCGTCCAAAGCTTTCGATCAAGTTGTTTACTTCGAAACTTGCCGGTTACGAAATTATCTTCGTTGTCAATTAATTTGACTTATATTATACTTGGATTGTGGCTTGACGTAAGTAATTCGATAAACATTGTCATCATTTGAAACTGAATATAAAAAAAACTTATTTTTGACTGTTAAATGTTCACTAAGTTATCTTTAATCTTTTAAAATAATGTCAGTATTTATTATTGTAATACATTAAGTTGATCAAGAAATATCCTTTTATACGCCGTGAATCCAAAGTTTTTCCCAACTACGTGACACAGGTCATCGATCTATAAATCTCTGATAAGCTCAGGGTCGAAACTCAGAAGTTGGTCTTGACGTGACTTGCCGAGCCAGATGTTGTGAAAGGGTTAATATTAATAAAAACATCTTGATTTAGAAATGTTGGGCTTGTTTGCTTTGCTTGCTTTTGTTTCTAACTAATACCCGTTTACCGTGATTATCGGAGTAACTAAGAAAATAAAAGGGGGCCAGTCTTTCGGCACGTTATGCTCTTAGGGTCAGTTCACACAGAGACGCGACGCTACGCGACGCGACGCGACGCGACAATTCGCCAAGGGGCGGCCCCAGGCTGCGCCTCGCGGCCGGCGGCGCTACGTCGCGCGGAAATGTGTATCTTTTCGTTTATTAAAATGTACGCGCAGCGTCGCGTCGCGTCACGTCTCGGTCTTGAGCGGTGACAGTTAATGCGCAGAATTAACTTCTGGGTCTCATTGGCGGGAGACTGGTGCGGGGCTGATGACTGATGCGCAGTTAATCCCTTCCAATTCTCTCACCGCTCAGGCTGCGTTCAGATGATAACACACGACCCGACCTCACACCGAACTCAACTCAACCGCCGCCCACCTTGATATACATCGCTTACAATTTTGAGCCTTATGACACATTAATAAGTTCCGGTGTTATGTTGAGGTGAGTTTGAGGTGAGTTCGGGTTAAGTTTGAGGTGAGTACGGGTTGAGTTTGGGTTGAGTTTGAGTTGAGTTCGGGTTGACAGCTTGGCGGGCGCAGTTGCGTCGACAAAATATAAGAGAGCTTATTAATGTGTCATATGACTCAAAATTGTATGCGATGCATTTCAAGGAGTGGGCTGCGATTGAGTTGAGTTTGAGTTGAGTGGGTTGAGGTCGGGTCGTGTGTTATCGTCTGAACACAGCCTCAAGATCCGTGCCGGCACCTATACCGGAATGTCCAGTCGGTGCATTAGGTCTATTTCACAGAACGCCCAATCCCCGAATGTATATTTTCAGCTAATATAAAAATGTAAATAATAAAGAAATAGAAAGGCAATATCTGTATAGCAATATTTTGTATTAGATTCAACGTATAGTCACAGAATATATATACTAACGTGTATAGTCGTATAATCGCGATTAGTTCAGGTAATGAATCCTTTTAATTTCTTTTCTACGAGCGACGCATAATCGCACCTTCAGTGATTTATCTACTACGGCTACGTCACTCATACGATAACGTAACATTTAATTGTTTTATAATTTTCCCGCATGGCTTTTTTATCGCGTTTGCGTTAAGAAATGTAGAAGTTTACACGTAGTTTAAAATGTGTGGAACCTTACTAGTGTTCCGTTGACGTGTAAGTGACGTCCTTAGGCGGAGGAACGTGACTTCGATAAACGTGTACGTCTCGTAACCGACTCTGAATGCCAATTGCTTCAATTCAATCGATGCTATTTTGTTTGTCATCGTTGTCAATCGATTCAAGTGCAATTGCAATCTGTACAATGCAATGGTCTCTGTTTTACGTGGTTTTACAGGCACATCATGTTTTCTTGCGTTTTGTATTCGAAAAAACGTCGATTAATCGTTCGTCCTCTATTTTTTATGATTCCCACCCTTTAATCATTCTCCGATATAATTGACCAAGGTTGTCGAAGTCATGTTAATTTAAAAAAATACATTAAACTTTGCTTTTGATGCTTTATTTGTCCAATCGGATTATCGCTCGTGCTGCAAGGTTAGACCGTTCACGTGCAATTTTCGCAACTAAACCTCCAAATGCTGTTATTTCTAAACCTAACCTAGGTAATGCAATTGGTGTTAATTTTATCATGTTACAACTAAAACAAAATGTCCTTAGTAGCTTGTTTTCTCAGATTACTCAAGTATCTAGTCGGTCGCAAGCTTCAAAATATTTCTTCTCGCTATGTTTTTTAATGTTTGACGTCATCGAATAAAGATGTAGGTATCAACACTTCAGTGTTTAAGTTTGTTTATTTTTTTTGTTTCACTTGTTACGATGTTACTAAGAAAACCTGTGATAAGAACCGTCCAGTTGGAATGACACAATAAAAGGAATTTTCTATTATTTTTATTTAAAAATTATTTCCCTATTGTTTTTATTAGAAATGTGTGTCCGTTTATTACGCAGTATTTTTGTAGGGATAGTGTTACAAATTCTTTTTCTTCTCTTCAGCATGAAAAGGGCGCTTTTGGTGTGTGAAAACTCGCAGCAAAATCGATTTTTGCTGCGAGCGTGAGACAAGGTGCTTTTTTAATTTCTAACACTACCTTTTGAAATAATAAAGATAAAAGAAAAAATAGAGTGACAAGGATGAGTCTTTAAAAAATCGTAAAATCTAAGAACAAAAACTAAAGCGTATGTTTTCATACACGGATTAAAAAGTATAAAAATGAAATACACAGATATACCAAGGAATGTATTTAATAAGGTTGATGATTCGAACTAAAGAGTATGGACGAAATACGTATGAAATAAATGTTAAATATAATGAAATATAATAACAAATTAGTGTTTTATGATTGTAAATAAATAAGATGGGATATTAAACGACACGGGAATCTACTTTACTCTATGAATAATTTTTTTTCAGCATAGTTTTGATCGAATTATTTTTATGGTATATTACAAAAAATGAGTGCGTCCAGCGATAGATAGTTGTATATCTTCAAAAGAGTTGAGAAAACAAGGTTCTATATGAATATAGCTTTTTACCAGAAAAGTCACGCGAAAATAACTGCTCTTCACCCTTAACACTTTTCTTGCTGGTAGAGGTGAAAAGTTGTATGTTTAACACGAGACCAAATTTTTGTTCTGCCTCGTGCCTTTAAATCATTAAAATCGGCACTCGCAGCACAAATTGTCTTTGCTCTCTTGTATAACAAATAACAATTGCTCAAGATACCCGGCATTTCGTTAATAACGTTCTTATTAGATCATATTACATCTAATTGGGTTCTACCATGTCAGCAGCAGCCTTGGCAACCTTTGAAGTTCTGTGTTACTGTACCTAATTTTCTTCATTGCCCTAGATATTTATGCTACAACGAAGCCGTTAACTTTGTGTCGCTATGCTGAATTAAGTTGTATTTACAGGACTAAATTGCTTGAAATTTTCGTGACAAGCTTTTAACATAAATAGGTGTATATGATTATGATAATATCAATGAGTTTGTTTTCTCGATCTACTAAATGCTTACGCACTAGTGGATTGAGAATTTTCCATGTCATAAATACGATATTAAAATAATGAAGTGTGTTACCAGTGACCACAATCGCAGCCGCAAATGGCTTATGATCGGAAAACAGTCAATCCGCCCTTGGCTTCACAAGCAAATGGTATTATTTTATTGCTCTTACTTAAAACTCGTTAAGTTTTAAATTAATAATATTCCTGAAATCTGTGGTCCAAATCAAACAAATGTGTTTACGTAAAAGAATCATACTTGAGGTCACATCAGGACGGTCAAATCAAAGTCAGATTTAATCAAAATGTTAAATTTAGATTTGCCCTTTATTTCTCAAGCAATCAAATTAATATGACGCTTTAGGTGCTGCACAACAATAATTTAATTTAATTTGACCTGCGAATTCAATGTTTGACTTTTGTGATAAATAAGTGTGAAAAGTTCTATTCGTGTTGTATTGTGATGTGATGGTGAAAATGTCGTCTGGGGTTTGGGATCTGATGCCCACTCGGTGCCGTTGGATTGAGACTCTGCGCCATTGCGGCAAGACCCTGTTGAGGCGCCAAAGGAGGTTGCTGAGGAGGATCAAGAAGGTAAATAGATTTAGGAAGCTGGAGGCTAGAAAATATGTATTGGATATCTAGCTGCGACCGAAACGTATCCAATTTTAATCTTAACGGTAGGGTATCATACCATTAACGAAGAATTTGAAATAATGTCTGACGATGAAGTAAATTAATTTAATTTTACACTCCATATTGTAATTAGTTAGTGTGCATTTGCATTATTTTAACGATTATTATTCGACTTTGATTGCTGTATGAATGCTGGTGTGACAATGAGTTGACTGAAATTGTGAAATTCGATTCAATACTTATTCATCAATCGCTCGTGCAATACGCACAATAATAAATTGTGAAACAGATTGAAGCGTCCAGCCCTCATTGTTTTATAAGTATTTAATTAGATGAGTTGTTTATTGTTCTTAGTCTTTCTGAAGCTTTCAGCAATCTAGTTGGATTCATCGTTCCTTGAGAAACCTTCAAGTAAGTCTCAGATCATCAAAATGAAACGATTACAATATCGGGCAACGTAAACAAGGGCTGTCAAACTTTTTTCTCTCATCTCAGTTTTAGAATATGATATCTTATGTTTTTAGTAATTCGCAGCACTGCACTCGACCTTCATCCATTGCAAAGCCTCGTTGTTTTCTATATCTACAATAATATTTATTTTGTGTTACGTATGTACGTGAGTATCCTCCAAATTATAAAAGTAATTCTTAAATGTTTACTATGCGAATCTTTCAGCAATACTGACGGCTACATCTTTTTATGCTAGTAGGTAACTTGATAATTCAATTTCCATTAAATTATCATATTTCAACCGAGACCGTTATAATTAAACTACGATGATTCACGTTTCTTGTCGGCCCCCGTAGATGAGAGTTCTTAACCCTCAATTGGACGCGCCTAAAAAGTTGCATAAGCGGTCGCGCGGTGTGTGTAGAGCACCCCATAATTAATTGTTAAAATAATATCAGACTTTTGTTTATGAAAACATTTGAACTTACGTATTAATCAACTCGTAAATTTATTATTCGTTATAGAGAAGGAATATTGCTCATAAAATTGCATTTTTATTGTTATGTTTAAATTGCTAACTAAAATAAAATAGAAATGGCCATGTATAAATAGAGAAAATTAATAAAAAAGATTAGCAATAATTACAATTAATACAAACTAGAATAGGTATATTGATTTGCCATTACATTTTTTTTGATTGCCAAATTAAAATTCAATAAAAATAATTTTCTATTAGTGTTCTACGATCATATTATTATCAACTATTCCAATATAATTTTATTTATAGAGCGAGCGCGAAGCAACTCCGTTTCAGCTTGAGCAAAAATGCTTTTCTATGTCTGTCCAGGGTACGGGTCCGGCTTTCCGGCTGTCGGTCTATTCTCCTCTATAGGTCGCATTTCTCTACCGATTCTCGTGAAATTTTGTGAGCAGGTTCTATAATTATATTGAACTTTTCGTCGATTCAGTTTACGAAATTTTTCAAAATGGCGGATATATGGGGATTTTCAAATTTCAGCCATTTCTAAAAATGTTCAAAAATTTTACAAACGCGAGGTTTACAGCTCTACAGAGCCACTAGTTATCATTATACATCAACTTTTAAAAAAGCTATTTGACAGGTCAACGCTTGTATTGGAAGTGGTCATTGTTCTTTTCTCTGTAGCGCGCTTTCCATCTTCATTTTTATGGAAATTCGTCACGCGTTCTTCTACTTTGTGAACATTTTTGTCGGTTCTAATTCTTAGTAATCCGTGACCGTCGGCATCGGCCGTGGCACAAACCGAAACGATAACAACATCCGCCCTAGGTCTTATTAAAAAAACCCATTTATTTCTCCTCTTTATAAAAATCATCGTCAGGTGCGTGAACCTTTTTATTAATATCTTTATTTAACGTTTACGGATACTTATTCAATTTACTTTAGTTATGGCAGTCAAGACGGGCCAAAAGTGTTCGAGTCCTTTCTATTGTGTAAGCATTTTCAAATAAAAGTGAATGCATAATAAGTCATTTTGAAAAAGATCGCATTTGAGGATTATCAAGGTTTTGGTTCGAGATAATGTTTTTAAAAATGGAACTCTATTAAGAGTTGGAGTAGCTCTTATTTTCCTTATGGAACTGACAAAAATTCGTGGCCCCCGCAAGTTTTGCAACTTAACTGCAAGCGGCCGGTCGGCGCGCTCGCAGCGGTTGAGCAACGGACGCCCACCGCGGTCGCTTGCCAAACTCCGCCGTTGTGCTATTATAACGGACTACGGAGGTTTCACTTCGCGGAACTTGATAAAAGGGCAACTGGCCTCGGCCAAAAGTGATATAACTTGAGGGCGATGCATAGCTGTCTTTTCTGACATTATCATAGATCATAGATGTACTTAATATAATATCTTATCATAGATGTACTTAATATAATATCATTATCATAGATCATAGATGTACTTAATTTTAAAAGAGACACTTCGGTTAATCGATGTATCATGCATGAACGTCACATAGTTCCTAGGATAACGAGGTCATCGTGTGTTTATCAAAAAAATCTTATTTTAGACATCGTGGGCGAGCTCCACATTTATGGAGAAAACAAGTTTTTGACCCGATTATTCGGTTATGTCATCAGTAGGGTTGCCAACCATACCAAAATAAATAGTATTACACTACATGTCGGGTCCTCGTACTATATATATATATATATAGTATATATACTGTTGAAGAAATAGATAGTGCGCAAAAATACTATAATTTCAACATCGAACGCTAAAAAACAAATCTTTCATCTTTTACATTTGTGATCGTGCATTTTGACTGATTCGATAGCGTGTAGTGTATAGTGTATCTGAATTTCTTAACTTATCTGTCTTATTGCGTTCGGAACTTGTCAATGGCAAATTGACAACTTCAAACGATTGTTTGGTCATTGGTTGGTCTGCTCTTTATTTTTTTGTGATTTTGTTTTTCGGTCATGAATTCGAAGTAGCGAACAGGTGCAATATTTAATTAGTAAAAAAGCTTTTACATAAACTTAAATATTGAATGTATCTAGTACTTTTATTTTGGTAATTTTTTTAAAAAAATGCAATAAGTGCAAAAAAAACATTTTTTATAAAAAAAATAGTAAAAAATATATTTTACTTAAGTCTTAAGTTAATAAAATATATTTTTTTAAGTCTACTCTATATTTTTTTGTAGCTTAATTTGAAAAATACTACCTATATTTCGCCAAAGACATGCTGGCAACCCTAGCCATCAGTGGCTACCGGTGTGACCACACCTCGAAGATACTGGGTCAAAAACAAAGTTATTGGTCGGCAATCTCATTAGTTCTAGTAGGTACTTTTTATACGTAATCGATGTTTCATGTATTATTGGAAAGGTCACCTTAAAATAACCTTGTGTAACGTTTAATAATTTTACCTCTTCGATTTATTTTGTTTTATTTTTATGTTTATTGTAATCATTCATCATTTATATACTGCATGTTATGGAAATAAACTATTTATTAGTTTATCACCTATCTATCTAAACACACCATTCAGAAGAATTGCGTCTAGTTGTAAACATCCGAACATTGAATTCTTTGAAAGACCCTATCCAGAAGAACATATGCGGGATACTCCTGTTTTGTTTTCAATTTTTGCTGAATACCGAAGCGGTGCGATATGTTTGTCTTTGTCTAGCAACGCCTCGGCCTCGTTAATTGAGTCAATGGTATATTGCATTGCACCGGCCCGGTATCGGGTAGGTCAGATATGGCAAAAAAGCCCTCCCGGGGAGTTCCCCGCTACTCTATTCTAACACTTCAGCCAATTTGAGAAAATAATGTTTGTAAACAAAACTTAATACATTTTTCATGACCGTTCTACAAAAAACGTTAATTTAAAGTAAGCTAAAGACATGCTTAAAACATGCAATAAAAATACTTATGAGGTTAAGGGCGGTTTGTTCACAAACATTCTCTCCATAAGTTGTCTGGCTGTATAGTGAATAGCGTAAGACAACATTATAAAAAATAAATTATTGTTGTCCCCAGGTTTACCTACACAGTTGGCGCTCCGCAGACGAGTTGAACATGTTGGTGGGTGCTAAGGTCGGCGGCGCGACGCCCCTCGTAATAGCTTGCAGAAACGGCCACTACGACGTTGCCGAATACCTCATAGAAAGGTGCAAGGCCGATATCGAACAGCCCGGTTCAGGTAAATTGTACTCTATCAATAATTAACTTTTTTTAATTAAATATAAGGAAGGTCCTTCGAGTTAGGTTTTAATCCTTCGTTACAGGTTCAAGGAAGAAACTTTCTGAACCTTTCGGCTATGAAAATAAGACCTTATTGGAAACAGATGATTTGCAATCCTTTTAGCCTCGAAGCTGATTTACGAAAGTCTCTCAATGGTCTATTATTCAGATACCTTCCACACTTTACGATATCGTTGACACCCTTTTTTTACGATAACCTCAGATATCATATAATATACGAGATTATATGTTTCAAGATATCTTTAAACCGGCAGTTGTCTCAACGGAAAACAGGAAAGAAAATAACTTCCCTTTGTCTGTTTCCGAAGAACGTATTATAAAGATGTCATTACGCCACTTTAGTGGAATACTATGTAATAGAATCGTAAATAATTTCTTTATATTCATGTGGTCAGTCACGTAAAGAGTTGTCTGTATGTAACAAGGGGCCTGGTCGCCGTAATTGTTTTCCTATTGCGTCAATAGTTTGGCGGCAGGCCATTTCATCTTGGTAAATTAACGTCGCAAGCTGTTTGCACAGAAATATCTCTTGTTTTGCGTTCATATTTGATTTTTAATTCATTGCCAAAATGTTGCCAAATACTAAGGAAAACAATTTAAGTATACTTAGTAAAAGTAATCGATGTTACAAAACTTTTACACAATTTAATCTCACCTTTTGTTTTTGCGGTTTGTTGCGGTCATTTATCGATGTAACAGAAGTATTTATCAAATTTAGATTTTGATTTTGAAATTAGAATCAAAGCTTCAATTCCGATTAAATGTAGATGTCTGGTTTTAACAGTGCAGCGTGTAGAAAAAAAGTCACCTTGCCAAGAGGGAAAATGAAATCTGGTTATTTTACTTATGCATCAGTGTGTTATTGCTATTGACAGCTACAGATAGTTTTTTTTGGTCGATTATTGAATTGTTTTAGGATCGATAATGTTTATATGTCTGTTTTATCTTTGCTTGTCTTACTTGGCAAATAATCTTCATCCAACAAAATCAATTATAAAATACAACAAATGGTTTTCCACACATACACTACGAAAGAAATTGCTAAATTTCGACGAACTCCTTGGTCCAGTGGCTTTGTACACCGGTTTTCAAGGTGTCGCCATCTCTGAGGTCCCGGGTTCGATCCCCGGTTGGGTCAATTTAAAAAACGAACTTTTCTATATTGGCTCAAGTCTGGGTTTGTGATACCACCGTTGTCTGCGATTTCCATAACACAAGTGCTTAAGCTACTTACTTTGGAATAGGAGCAATGTATAAGATGTTGACAAATATTAAAAAAAAATATGGACAATTTGATTTAATAAATCAACATATTTAAAAAAAATAGATTCAAGTTTAAAAAACGTATGACAACTGTCAAAAGCTGTTTACTAAACAGGACAAGTACAATGATATTAAGTTTTTTAATATAATTGGACCAGTAAGGATAAACAGACTATAAATTAGTCTTAAATTGTCCGACGAATATAAAAATAGTACAAACTCGGCAGTGAATCATCATTCGTTTGGAATAACCCAAGTTCCAGGTAAAAATGTATAAATTAAAAACTGTTTACACTAGGCAATTTTAGTTTTAATACACACATCAAAAGTATCTGGAATTAAGTACTTACTTACGTTTTGCCAATTATACTTACTGAAAATCTGATTTCAGTATATTTATATATTTTTGACTGTCATGGATTCTTTCAAACCTGGGTATTAATTTTATTATTTTAAAAAGTTTCATAATCAATTATTTAAGAAAAATACAATGATCCGTAGACACTTTTTTATGTGTGTTAGGGTCTGTTTCACAATCAATAAGTAAGTTCTGAGTAGCTTACTTGACAGATGATTTGACAGTTGTGATATGAAAAATATGTCAAATCATCTGTCAAGTAAGCCATTCACAATTTACATTTTGATTGTGAAATTGGTCCTTAAATAAAACTGTACTCAAAGAATAAGAAGTGACCCATTCTCATTAATATATATAATCCGTGAATAACACCATTATTACTATTACACTAGTAGGTATTTTTATACCTACTAGTGTAATAGTAAACAAACTTGACATTGATAGGACATTAGGATAAGCCCTTGTTAGGACATTGTAAGGCTTGCCAAGGTTTGTTCGTGAATTTCCCACAAGGTCGCTCTAATTTCATTAACATCTTCACCAATTATTGTTGTTTTTTTTTGTTTATGACTTGTACTATTATTATACAACGTGTTACAAAAATACCCCTAATGCCGAATATGGTAGATAGGGACCATTAAACTGAACAACTTTTACTATGGGACCAACTCTGAAATCGCGAAAAAAAAACAGCTGTTTCATACAAAAATTAAAATCGAAAACATCAAAATGTATGAAACAGCTCATTTTGTATAGTCTGTGGTTTAAGTAGAAGTTACCATGTTTCTGGAAAGAGGTCCCGTCAGTGAAGTATTATAGTTGATTGCAAATGATTCAAGACATACAAGCAAAATCATATAAACTAAATCCATGAAGAAATCAAAAGCAAAATAAGATTAGATTATCACGTGTAGAATAGGTACCTAAACTATTGACTTTACAATCCGAGAGGTCAAGTTGCAATGGTATAATAATACGCATGAGCTACACGGCCACTTCTAACCAACCTCCCGATGACCTTGCTAGTTGTTACCCATGTCGCAGTAGTAGTCTCAAACTAATATCTAACTGTGATCACGTAAAGATACCCCTGTAGTGCAATATTAACAGCAGTGTAACCAAAGTGCATGCAACTCGCGCGTAAATCGCATTATCTGGACAAAGGTTTAGACAAAATTGATAAGTCATGGACTGAACACTTCCTAAAAGTTTTAAGTTTAAAATCACCCTGTAGAGAACTTTAGAGAATTTAAAAATATGACTTTTATTTCCAGTAACATTTGACGGCGAGACGATAGAAGGCGCCCCGCCTCTATGGTGCGCCGCGGCCGCCGGGCACCTGCCGCTCGTGCGACTGCTGGTCCGCGCGGGCGCGAACGTCAACTCCACCACTCGCACGCACAGCACTCCGCTGAGAGCCGCCTGCTTCGACGGCCATTACGATATTGTCAAGTTCCTAGTCGAGAATGGTGCCGGTAAGTTGCTTGAGCTAAATGGCGCTCTAAACACTTCGCCTCGATCAGCCACTGCAAATCCGAAGTTAGACCAATCCGGCATGACAGGTTGCAAGAGGCAACGTGTCACAGTTGCCCTGCTTTCAACTAGAGATAGAATGACTTGCTTTGCTGCAGTTTACAATATAACACAGCTTTTCTCAGTGTGTACGGCGATGATTATGCTAGAAAGATTATTATCGGAAAATTATGCCATCAGTGTTATGGTTCCTGTCGTAAACTTAGACTCGCAAGAGAACATGAATCTTATAATAGTTATCATTGTTTAAAAGCATACTCCAAGTTAACTGTCGTTGATTACATGATGAGCATTTTCCAACGCCCATTGCGTTAGAAAAACAAGACATTGAAATGGCTATTTGTTCATATAACGCTACACGACATCATTCTATTTTCTTAACCTTCAAAACAGATTCCCAATAAGTACACCATAACATTTCTGTCATTCACATTGCAGACATAGAAATAGCCAATCGCCATGGGCACACGTGCCTCATGATCGCATGCTACAAGGGCCATATCCGGATCGCGAAGTACCTTCTCTCGCTCAACGCAGATGTTAACAGAAAAAGCGTGAAAGGCAACACTGCGTTACACGACTGCGCAGAGAGCGGTTCTTTGCATATCCTGAAGATGCTTTTGGGGCATGGCGCTACGATGGACGTGGACTCCTATGGTGAGTATGCCCGTTGTTTTCTTTTGTCAAATCATTAGGAATCTGGAACGAAGTCCGTTTCGCTTATTTGAAAGTTAATTCATCAATGCCCGAGCGGCCGAATGCGGCCGGAAAACGATGGAACATCCATTCTGTCTCATTTTCCGGGCCTTGATGGGTTAAGGAGATATTTATGATTAAAATGGATTAGGAATTCTGAGCTTAGAGAGTTTGCATGTACTAGCCACTTGCCATGATGAGGTTGTAATCAGTTTGATACATATTTACGAGCCTCTTTTGAGGATTCCTTACTTTAAAAGTAAAATGAAACCATTGTAGAATCTCTGGACTGTCCATATGTCTGTATGTCGAGCAAGGCCTTTCTCAAGACCTCGTGGATTTATCAAGTTGAAATGAAACTAGGGGTACGCGGCTCGTTGGATCTTAATAAAGATACAGTCATTTATGTCACTTTTTATTACAGGCATGACTCCCCTCCTCGCCGCATCAGTGACAGGCCACACGCACATAGTAGAACACCTAATAAACGCAGAGTATGGTCTGGTGACGAGGCAGCAACGCATTGACGCGTTGGAGCTGTTAGGCGCTACCTACGTGGATAAGAGACGAGATATGGTCGGTGCTTTGACCCTGTGGAAAAGAGCAATGGATGACAGGTGAGATATAAATGAGGTCATGTTATGAATTGGTGGAAGTCGTCCATTGTCAGAGGCATTAAGGTTTTTCTAGCGATAAGTCCTGCTATTTAGAGTCGTCTATGTTTAAGCCAGGTGTCGTTTTGTAGATGATTTTGTAAAGGGTGCAACTTCTTATTGGATCTGTGGCATAACTCTGTATTTAACAACAATATTCTTCCCATTCACAGATTCCCAGCGGATGGCATTGATCCAATCCCCAAGCCCAAAGACGTGCCGCGCATAGAAGCGTACGACTACGCGGTGGAACCGAGTAACGCGCAGCAGCTCGAGGAGATACTCGCCGATCCCGACGCCATGCGCATGCAGGCGCTCGTCATCAGGGAGCGGATACTCGGTGAGATGATTACCGCACTATATTGTTTTTTCAGAGAACTTGAGAGGAAATCGATTCTGTTTCGTAAAAAATGAAATATCAATGACTACTGTATTGTAAATTAAGAACAAACTAATTCACATGCATTTGTAAATAAAAATAAATTAATATGATTTCAAAAAGTCATGCTATGTCTATTCGATACTCGATTAGAATCTCAGTAAGTTTCTTCTATCCTAAAATAAAAAACGATTAGCTATTAATTACTTGCTAATTACGTTGCACTTTTACCATTACCTTGTATTTGTGGTCGGTCAGGTCCCGCGCACCCCGACACGTCGTACTACGTGCGGTACCGCGGCGCGGTGTACGCGGACGCGGGCCGGTTCGCGCGCTGCCGCCAGCTGTGGCACCACGCGCTGGACATGCAGCGGGCCGTCCTACCGCCGCTGTCGCCGCTCACGCAGTCCAGTTTGTTCAGCTTCGCGGAACTGTTCTCCTATATGCTTGCAGAGCGCGCGCGTCCGCCGCTGCGTGGTGAGTACTGGCTTCAGTTCGAGTACGTCACTCTTAAAATCTGAACAGCTGATTAGGTAATTGTGATTACCTTCATAATCTGTGGTCTAGTGGTTCGCCCATATGTATAAGACGCGGGGATCGCGGGTTCGATTCCCAGGTGTTGGGAACAATTTGTACTCGGTTTGGTTGGTGGTAGGGCTTATTTCAAGCCCGCCTGGCTAGCTACCACCGTATTGCCTAAGTCTGACACCATAAATATAGTTAAAAGTATATTGTGTTCCGGTAGTTAGAGGTAAGAGAGCCAGTTCCTCAGTGGTGAGGATTCTGGATGTAGTGCGCTTATACTTTCGGCCTTATGGTCACTTAACTTCAGGTGAGGTGAAGGCCAAGCACCCGTAGTATCCCATTGTGGATAAAAAAAGTCCGGCTTTAATACTGTTTCTTATCTAGAGATAATAATTGATTTTTTACTTTCTCTTACAAAACTGATTTCTTTGATGATCTTAAATTCTAAATGATTACTAAATAAACATTTATTTTTACAGGTCGCATAGTTCCTCCGGTCACCTTCGACGACGTAGACCCAGTGTTCAGAAAAGGTCTGTCAGAAATCCACCGCGGAATGGAGTTGTTAGACTCTAAAGTGAGCATCGATAGAGAACAAACGCTCACGACGCTCCAGAGGGTGCTAGTTATATCGT
Source organism: Catoptria pinella (assembly GCA_963556745.1). Taxonomy (NCBI): domain Eukaryota; kingdom Metazoa; phylum Arthropoda; class Insecta; order Lepidoptera; family Crambidae; genus Catoptria; species Catoptria pinella. The sequence continues at coordinate 6,850,183 of OY750774.1, read as the reverse complement.
TACACCTGGCGACGCTCATGGCGAAGTTACTGGACGAGCCTGAATGTACCGAAGAAGTCTCTAGAAACATCCACAAGGCTGTGTATTCACTCGTCAAGTTAGATATTAAGGTGAGATTTATAACAGCATTGAAGCAACTATCATCCCAATTTGGGCAAGAATATTTTATCTGCTTCATTGTTTGAGAATATGTCATTGGAACCAATTTGGCAAACAATCAAATATGCGGATTGGTAGGTGTAAACGATTGCAAATAGAGCCGGGACTCGAGTAGCTTAAGATAATATATAAATAGTTGCTGCAATCGCAGGTCGAATACGATATGTCACTGGACTATCGAGCTCCTCGATAGGCTTATGTGAGTTCGACATTTCTAAAGCATTGATCACTTACAGGTTCGTCAAGGGCGCTCGGCATTGCACGTGGCGTGTTCAGCGGAGGGCACCCGCATCAGGGGCGGGGCGTGGCTGCCGGTGCCCGGCGACACCCAGCCGAGCTGCGCCGCGCTCATAGCGCTCATGCTGCGGCTCGGGGCATCTCCCCACGCGCGCGACGCCGACGGCAATACTCCGCTACACCTCGTGTGCAAGGTATAGTAGTAGGGGCGTGGCTGCCGGCGCCCGGCGACGCCCAGCCGAGCTGCGCCGCGCTCATAGCGCTCATGCTGCGGCTCGGGGCATCTCCCCACGCGCGCGACGCCGACGGCAATACTCCGCTACACCTCGTGTGCAAGGTATAGTAGTAGGGGCGTGGCTGCCGGCGCCCGGCGACGCCCAGCCGAGCTGCGCCGCGCTCATAGCGCTCATGCTGCGGCTCGGGGCATCTCCCCACGCGCGCGACGCCGACGGCAATACTCCGCTACACCTCGTGTGCAAGGTATAGTAGTAGGGGCGTGGCTGCCGGCGCCCGGCGACGCCCAGCCGAGCTGCGCCGCGCTCATAGCGCTCATGCTGCGGCTCGGGGCATCTCCCCACGCGCGCGACGCCGACGGCAATACTCCGCTACACCTCGTGTGCAAGGTATAGTAGTAGGGGCGTGGCTGCCGGCGCCCGGCGACGCCCAGCCGAGCTGCGCCGCGCTCATAGCGCTCATGCTGCGGCTCGGGGCATCTCCCCACGCGCGCGACGCCGACGGCAATACTCCGCTACACCTCGTGTGCAAGGTATAGTAGTAGGGGCGTGGCTGCCGGCGCCCGGCGCCCGGCGACGCCCAGCCGAGCTGCGCCGCGCTCATAGCGCTCATGCTGCGGCTCGGGGCATCTCCCCACGCGCGCGACGCCGACGGCAATACTCCGCTACACCTCGTGTGCAAGGTATAGTAGTAGGGGCGTGGCTGCCGGCGCCCGGCGACGCCCAGCCGAGCTGCGCCGCGCTCATAGCGCTCATGCTGCGGCTCGGGGCATCTCCCCACGCGCGCGACGCCGACGGCAATACTCCGCTACACCTCGTGTGCAAGGTATAGTAGTAGGGGCGTGGCTGCCGGCGCCCGGCGACGCCCAGCCGAGCTGCGCCGCGCTCATAGCGCTCATGCTGCGGCTCGGGGCATCTCCCCACGCGCGCGACGCCGACGGCAATACTCCGCTACACCTCGTGTGCAAGGTATAGTAGTAGGGGCGTGGCTGCCGGCGCCCGGCGACGCCCAGCCGAGCTGCGCCGCGCTCATAGCGCTCATGCTGCGGCTCGGGGCATCTCCCCACGCGCGCGACGCCGACGGCAATACTCCGCTACACCTCGTGTGCAAGGATTCACTTCGTAAAAACTTCCCAGCTGTTCACAATGAACTTATGACTATGAATGAATATGAGGTGCCACTTTTTGGTGTTTCGTCAAAGTCGTCACTCCCAATCGAATTACTAATTTAATGTCAACATCAACGTATGACGTAGAATGTAACATGTATATGTCGCGCGGTGTCTTAAGATGAGCGCTCGGCAAATGTGGAGAATGTGCAGTAGTAATTTGGCGTTAATTTTTTTTATTTATTGAGATAAGAAACTCGCCGCGCGAGGTGTACCTTTTTAATTTTACCACAGTCAAAATTATCTTTTGAAATCTATATAATCTTTATTACCTCAACAGCTGAACCCGTGCTCCGCGGAAGTAGTCCGAGAGCTCCTCTCGCACGGCGCGCACATAGACACCGTCAACTACGAGGGCGAGACGCCCGAAGAAATCCTAAAATCGGGCCAGCAAAGCTTGTCGGCCATCGTGAACCCCCTCAAATACACCACGCTGAAGTGTCTCGCCGCGCGCACGGTCAAGAACTACCGCCTACCTTACAGACATGTCGTCCCACAATGCCTACACTCCACTATTATCACACATTGAACGAACTAAGGCTCAGCGTCGACGGATTTCATTCATTCGCTTGCTATAATATAACTTTGAAACTGCGTCGAATAAGACCCGGCACATACAGATCAGAATTCCAAACGGAATATCGATAATTTAAGAAAACTTCAAACGGAAAACTACTGCATGTAGGTAGGTCCTTAAATTTGTATGGATTTTCTGCATTCGGAATTATTCCGTATCGAAATTCCGATTTTGCCTGATGCGGCGGGCCTTATTCAACGCAGTTTCATATGTAGCGGACTTAACGCTGCGTTCCTAACAAAACAAAGATATAGCGATTCGAATGTGCGTTTTTACTCTAGTCGACGCCAGCCTCAATTCGGGAGATTTGAAGAGACCGTAGCGAGTCGGGTCATAGATAATACTGAATCGCATTTCGAGTTACAGACGTCAGTTCGACGGCCGTTTTGAGACTTGTAGTTTTGTTTGTAGCTAATCGATAATGTAGTGTTAGAGAGATGAGATGATTTTGAGGCTATTGCGTTCTTCCTCCGAGCCGGCGAGACTGCCGAATATTTACAGTTGAGTTGGAAGCTAAAAGTGTAAAACTCTTGCCCTAAGTATTAAAAAAGATATTAAATTCCGTTTGTTCCGCTCAATCTTCGATTGTTTATACCTGTACGTTTCATATTTTTTCTGTTAGTCATTCGTATATTTTGAGAATAGTCTAAAGACGTCCGTCATAAGGTACTTTGACGTCCAGTTTCAATAAAAAAAATGTTTCGTGTATAATAATCATTCGAAGGTTCACTTATTGTAAAAAGTTTATGCTCCTATATGTAGGTGTACTACGTAAAAATTTCGTGCATCGTTTGTTCAGGCAGGTACTATGTTTTTTATAAATGTATTTAGCCCAGTAGTAAGGTCGGTATGTTCCGCTCTAGCTGGAAATGATTCAAGGAGTTCTGATTTTTTGTGAGTCATGTAGCACTGAGGGCTGTCAATCATACATTAAATTAGCAAACTTAAAATTGTGTGGGAGTCTTAAAAAATACCCAAAATTGTGATCGAGCCCGAAGTCGATAATTATTAATGACAGTTTAATTTAATAGGACAATATATTTTTTAATAACGATCAAAGTTTAAAAGACGTTTGACAACTGTCAAAAACTGTTTATTTAGGATGCAGACTGTACAATAACATGTTGATACAATCTATTAACAGCCCCAATCTGACGCACAAGAAATCAAAACGCCTCGAAATATTTCTAGGCAAAATTACCTGACTATTGGCCTAATTTGTGATTTTTAATTTCTTTCGAACACTTTTTTCTTTTCGATACTTATAATTATCGTTTTTATAAATTTTATATACTGCCAGGAATTGATAATTGTTGAACAATGCTATTTATTTTTTGTAATGTATTTTCATAATTTATTACATTAGATTAGAAACTTTATTGGAATTGCAAATAAAATGCAGATGTAAATTGTAAAAATATATTAGCTGTGCAGTGTTTTGACGTGTGATGATCGAAGATATACTCCATAGATATACTAAGCGAAATAAAGCTTAGGTACTGGCAATAAAGCTTTATTCATGTAATTACGCTTCGCAATTATTTTGATGACAAAATACAGTATGTGAATGCTATATTTGTTAAATCAGAATTATACTTTAATGTTATAACACATAATGCTCAAATTTCTTTAAACAACCAAGTATTCGGTGTTGCTATATCAGTGTGATTGTTGTACCAGCTTGAACTTTTATGATTTAAATGTTTTATGAATTTGAAATATAGTCATTGTCCGTAGCTAAATAGCGTCATGTATGTTGATTTGTGCCATTGTGCAAGTATTATCTATTTTGACTTAAGCTTTTATTAATTTGGAAGACGGATCACATTTCAGTCGGTCAATGCATATGACAAGAAAATAAAATTTAAAACAGTGTTGTAAAGATTGAACAAGTCTTAAGATGGACCATTCGTACACTAAAAATATACAAAATAATAATTAACCATAGATAGAAGAAATGTCTTGAGAGCTATTGAATTTGAATTATTTCACGAGACAAAATATTTAATTTTTGCACATAAACATTACTTACAATAAAATCTGATCCTGGAATTTTTTCATTAAATTCTTACAAAAAAGACACGTTTAACGTTTTTGATAAATGTCACTTAGCATTCAGCTATTAAAGTCGAAAGAAACTTGTTTTTAGACAAATGAAAAAAAAATACTTCATAGATAGTGAACTAACACGATGACTCGCATTATGAACATGCCAGGAAGCTATGCCATGTGTTTAAAGCTGGGTACACACGGGGCCAACAAACGTCTCTCTGTCTCAAGAAAGAAAGGGCCCCTTAGTTGGCCTTCGTTGGCCCGGTGTGTGCCCACCCTAAGAACGGAACCGGTCGTAAGACCAAGTGATATTTGCTTTTAGTAATGAGATCCTATTCAGTCTCTTTTAGGTTATACACACACGATTACACCTAAGGACTAGAATCACCGTTCTTCTCGTGTGTTATCGGCCTCTAGTCCCCTTTGTATCTTAATACATTCTGGGTTAAATTGTTATTTTTCATTATAATATCTAGGTTAATCGAAATTGAACTTTACGTGTGTCACAGAGTGATCAATTACGTCTAACACGTTATCGATGTAAAAACAAATTAGTAAGTAAGTAGATTATTAGAAATAAAATTATATGAATAAATTGGTATTGTATATTAGCTAGATGGATAATAATATGACAAACTATTAGAACTGATTTAAACATAAATATTACTTTTATATTTTAATTTCAAGAGCGGTACGCTATTATAATGTGTGTATTTTGTCATAGTATATTTTAAACTACCTACTTAGTAATACTGTGTGATTACATGATACTAGTTATTTTTTTGAAATTAAATAAAATGCTTTAAAATAATGTTATATTTTAATTGATCATCCCTCGTGCTAAAAAGTAAAAAAACCAGTGGTAGCCAGATAATTAAGGATACCAGTCTATTTTCATACGTCACACGAGGTAACTTTGAAGCCTTGGTTCGCCAAGGATTGACCTAGCTGTGATCTGATGCTGGCCATCCAGGGAGTAAATTGAGGAGATTCAGATCGCTGTACACACCCAACCGATTTGATCAGCATTCTAATGGCCGAATACTCAAACGTCACTCAACTTTGAGAGGCTCTGAAACATCGTCCTGTCGCATTAAATGTCAAAGATACGACAAAGACAGCATGCTGTTTGAGCGCTCCTCAAAGTTGAGTATCGTTTGAGTATTCTGATTTATATAGAGTAGTCGGCCATAAGAGATAGGATCAGTTTTCAGTTCCAGATTTTTTCAAAATCCGACTAAGTACCTACTAACCAAGTTTATTCAAAAACCTTTTATTTTTGACTGTCTTCCGGCGAAATGAGAATCAGATCTTTTGCGAATCAGACCGAGTGCGAATAATTTGAAATAAATAGTGCACAGGTCATTCTAAACTAGCTTTATTGATGGGTGATTGTAACACGCTACATAACCAATGATATAAAAATACTCAAATTAATAATATTTTATTTCATGATCACTTGACTAGTTAGCATATAAAAGGACCAATTTTTTATTAAATCATATTTTTACCTACCTACCTACTTAAGTTACTTTTATACTTTGTCATTGTTAATGGACGTTTTGGTTTAAGTTCGAAACTCAGCTTTCTACAAAAAATAAAATTTTATAGAAGAGTATAAAAAACCGCTTCATCCGTTGAGAGCATATTCGCCACATTATTATTACATAGGTACTTATATTTGTTATTAAAATTTCATTCTTTAGGTTTCACTTAATTTATTTTATTAAATTTTGCCATGACTACCTATAGTAATTTAGTAAATATTTGCGAAATAACAAGATATTAAACGTTTTTTTGAATTTTTTTCTAAATTAATTAGGTAGGTGGTATCTAATCTAACTATGGAGTTTTTTGATCAATCAGACATCACTATTGAAACTCTATTATTGTATTCAAAGGCTTAGGTATATCTAGGGTAGGTAAGTATATACCATGCATAGATGCAGCCCCGGATAACTATTAGGTTTTCAAAATAACACATTTTGTAGGTACTTTAACTAACTAACTACCTAATTTAAGGCTGACTGGTCAAACCCCGATTTGATCGTATTTAGTTTTGGGGTTAACTGTCCAAGTTGGTCTCTCCTAGCTTTAGATATAAATTCGTTAGTCAAAGGCCGAAACACGCTTTTGGTTTCGGACTTTAACTAAACCTTTTTCTCAAACCTGAAATTTGACTACCTAACCTAGGAGCGCCGGAGCTTTGGCCACAGAATATAATATAATAGCTTCGGCGTTTGACTATAACAATTACATTCTCTTTGGCCTCAATACCTACTCACCAGTACATTTGTTTTGTTCTCTCGCCGCGCCGCTCGGCACTTAACTCGCCGTCGCCGCCCCGCAATCGGTGGCATACTTTTAACACATTCATAGCAAAACGGACTTCGTGAGATAGAACAACTATAACGAACAAGGTGAACAAGAAGGCGGCTAATTTGTACGAAAATAAATAGATAAGGTTAGGATAACATTTTGCCGTCGCCGTTACAAGGAGCTGCAAGGACACGCGTCTGTTCACACATGGTTCATTCACATCACAACACACGGTACCATCGCCATGTTGCGTCAATCACAAGTAGTAGGTAGGTACTAAAGTAGCGCCAATAAAGGAGATGGAAGAGGATTCAATAGTACAGGCATATTATGCTATCTGGATTTTAGCTTTATGTTGGTATAAAGTCCCAATTTATTTAAACTAATAGGGTGGGAATAATAGTTCATCTTTAAGTGTTAAAATAAAAGTCAAAACCTTATTAAAATGTTATCATGACTAATAAAATACCATTAGGGTATAACTCTGGAAAATATGGCTTATATCACATTGTTAACACCAAATGTTGCACGTTCTTCACCATTTTATTCCACATAACACAAACAACAATGAAAGTGGAGACGCGAAACAGTTTGTGTAACAGAATACATTTGTCAGAATTACCGCCGGTGCGGAATAACTAGCAACACCCCGACACACGCTCTCGTTAGCTGCATACATATGCTCATACATTTTTATGAGCGCTCTATATTATCCACCCATGTCTTGGACACAGTAGTTATAGTGTGGAGAAAATGCTTAGCGAACCAGCTTATTTGTTTGTTGATGTATATATTTTTACTATTTAATTATATTATATTACTTAAGATAAATACTATACCCAACTAATTGAAATAATAAATAATTGCATGAGTAATTAGAGAAGTTCTAAATATATAAACTGTGCGATAATCATAGAAATAAGTATATACAATTTTTATGGTGGAGATATCTGTTCTATTCTATACGCTAGTAATAATATTTCAATGGCGATAATGTCATCAGTTAATCGCCTGGTCTTCACTTAGACCGTGAAGGGTTGTTATTTTAGGATGGCCTCGCGGACCACTTCTGGTGCTTCCAGGGACCACCGGTTAAGAACCACTGATCTAAGTCTTCATAAAAATCCCTAAACTGTGCGTGATCGCCTGGTTTTCACATAGAATCTAAGTGAAGACTAGGCGATGACAAATTGTTGTCACAAACAAAGCGTTTTATGTACAGCAAGGAAAGCTGTTTTAAAGTGTGATGGAATTAAAACAATAAGTAAAATGCGGTAGCATTATTTAGTGGGAAACGAAAAAAATCTTAAGGGAGCTGAATCGGGTTGATCATTTAGAAGTGTTTTAAAAAAACTATTATTTTTATACACACTTTCATGAATACCTACAGTTAAAGTGCTGAAAATTCTTATTTTACTCAGATAAGAGAAAATAGTTTTTCGAAACGCTTAAAATTCTATAAATATTGTGTTCTCGCCGTTGTTTTTTGTCAAATGGTCCCTCATCACTAAATGGTTAGTGATGCACAAACCACAGAAAAAAATACATAGAAAAAATACATTTTCTTTATTAAGTTACTGTTTGAATAAAATCTGAAGGCATCTATGTTGTCGTCTATGTTCTATGTTCTAAGTTGTTACGCAACTTGTGAATAAATTGAGTATTGTTATTAAGTAAGTTAATGAGTAGACGCAGATGCACCTCCCTGAAAAAAAATCTGGCAGCGCCCATGGCTGACGCTCATACGTGACGCGATCATAACGCTTCAGCTACGCAATCATGAACTCGCTGATATAATCCCGTAAATACGCAAAGTACCAGCATACGTCAGTACTATTATTAATTCTGTGCCAGCACGTAGAGCGTAGAGCAATCCCATTATGCAAAAGCGGAAACTTTACTCCGCGTACGTATTGAGTTGGAGTTGCGGTAATCGGTTTAGCCTGCCGGAGTTATTTGTTGCTCCAGTAGGTACACTTGTGACCAACTATAATCGTGACTAAGGATAAGCTGTTTCAATTACTTACTTTTTCGGACAGGATTCTTTTTTATAGGCTATTGGGCTGAATTACTAGAATGCCGAGGCTGTAGGTAATCTTCTTTGAGGGATTGATATTATTCCGGTTAAGTCAAATATATGCTATTTCTATTACTAAATTGTCTTGGGTCGTTATAGATTTTCGACTTACAGCTTCTTTTATATTTTGAGTAAACATATTCATTTTATATTCTTTAAAACTTAACGATAGCATCAATAAAACAACCTACGATACCTATTTAAAAAATAAAAAAAGATCTAGATTTAGCATATAACAGAGAAACTGCGCTACAGCAACATGAAGCATGGGTTTTTTGCAAATTATAATTTATAATAATGCATACAAAAAATCTCATTATATGAATACCTTGGAAAGATACAATTACAGCAGCCCACAACACAACGTATGTTAACCCTTATACCCGTGCTTCGAGCTAAGCCTCCTCGGGCGGGTCAAATGGGCCCCATTCAAAAAACTCGGCACGCGCGCTGTCGCAATAGAAAGACGTCGTTAAACAAAGAGCCTATTGTCCCTGGAACGGTCCCAGGCGGGCAGTTATTGTACAAATATAGCTGATTCGCGGAATACGGAGGGAGACGCTTAAAATTTGCGGAAAAAAATGGTGCGCTCGGGTGAATCCGACCGATTGTGCGGCGGTAGGGTTGTGACTAGTTAGTGAGCTTGTTGATAAATATATTAATTTATATCAATCATGAGGGAATGGACTGCTGCTTTGTTGTAGGACAATACGCTATAATTGTTAAAAATGTGATTTTGTAGATAACTGGTATAAAAAACGGACTGTTAGTTTTTGGATCGATATCTCGACTCGGATCATAAACTTAGGCAGGCACCCTGCCTGATTCAAATGGATAAAGATTTATGCCTACAGATGGCATATAAGGATAACTACTTTCCCAGTTGAAAACCCGAAAGTTTAACATGTCATCACCGTTTGTGTTTTTGCATAACAAGTCAGAAATAAAATAAGTAAATATTTTTTTCAAATATAATCTTTTTGTAAAATTTTATTACATACTTATATTTGTGAGTTAAAACTCAACCCAGTTCAACCCTACACCCCTGTCTCGAGTTATTAATAACGGTACAATATTACAATTCAATTTGAGCGGCCGCCGGCGCTCGGCATTACACGAGTAATCCTCAGATAAACTGCTACACAATTATATTAAAAGCAAACATGAAAATCTCTCAAATCGCCGAACAATCGCTATTAAATCGTCTAATAGCATTGTCAGCTAGACAGTAATAACAGCCGTAAGCCTGCGGTGTAGTCGGTTTTGAATTTAAACAAATCAATTTGTTTGGTTCGCTTGGTTTGATGTTTTGGATCATCAGTGGTGATTAGAGTGGGTGACAAGTCATATTTGTATCAAATTGTATAAATGTGAGAGCATTATGGTACTTTATGAAATCATTTATTAAAATTAGCGCTGTATGTATTTGTATATCTTTTTGTATTACTGTATGTTTTTAAGCTCAAACCTTCAAAACTAAATGAATTCAACAATTTAAAGTAATAATTATGATTTATTACAAAATGATTGTTTGTGCATTAATTATTTAAAAGGTGTGATTCGGTTTTGACATAGCTGTTACATGCGCTACGAGAAATTACTACGATCGCTACGGTTTTGTCACAGGGTAAAGAAAAATCTTCTGTAGTTCATTATTATTCCTGTGGTTTTGTGGTACAGTTAGTAGTAGTAGTAGTAGTTGTGTGGTACAAGTAGTTTGTGGTTAGTCAGCAGTTGTAACATAGTGTAAAGTTTTATTTATACTAGAGAGAGTGCAATCTTAGTAAAGTAAAAAAAAACTGTAAAAAATCTGCAATCTATTTTGAACCTTAATGTCTTTGCTTTTAAGTATAAAATTGATTGAATATGATAACCCTGACGTGGGAGCCCAGCGTGTCGTTGACTGTACCTGTGTAAATTAGTAAAGAGGACGTCCTACACCGCCGTCGCTTCGTCTTACTACAACCGATGAATTGAGACGACTTATTCCCGTAAATTTGTCCTCCTCTTTTTTGAGGGGGACAACGGAATACGCCATTGAGACGTGTGTGAGGACACCTGTACATTTTAGGTCCATTTTTTTCATTCACTTAGTCACACACGGACCTGAAAAAAAGACGGACGTAATATCACACTAAAAAGAAGTAAAGCATGCAAGGTCCTACAATTTCGTATGTAGCACAATGACCTACACTCACACAAATACACCGGTCTTTTTTTTCCAGGTGGTCACACACTAACGCATCTGAATAGCTATTTAATGTACATACTTGGACTCGAGTACTCGACCCCTTAACTAAATACAAAAGTCAATAATACTAAAGTTAATCGAATCAATAAAAGTGATTACATCACCATTATGATTAATGGCTGAAACTATACGTTATTAAGGCTTTAATCACTTTGTGGTGACGTGCTTCTGTTCAGGTAAAGTTCTGTTCATACTAACGCTGTTCATATATGAACTAGTTAGTATACTAATGCGATTTATGCGTATGATATGATAACATACACATTTGACTTAGGTTACACATATTAAAATATCAAATCAAATCAATTTTACTCGTTTAAATCGCAAATTGTGGAAATGACCTACTTACTTACTTAAGTTATTAAACGCATTTACGCGCTTCCCCTCCCGCAGGTGAGTAAGAGGGGGGTATGTGGGACTCGCCAGGAGGGGACCGCAACATTCAACGTTGCGGCTCCCTCCACGACTACCTCCCGTGATCCCACCCAACCAAGTGGTTCGGTAAGATCTCGGGAGGAGGGAATACCCACTAAAAAACTCCGGCACTTACCCTCTCGCCGCTAGTGCCGCCAGCCATGACGCTGTGTGGGGGACCGGGATGGCATTCTCCCCAACGGCAACGCGGCCTGCCCGCTTCCGGGCCTCCTCCGCTGGGGAATGGCCGGGTAAGTTTGGCCATTCCCCCCGTTCTGCCAGGGCCGTGCAAGGCCGGCAGTGGTTCACCTCCCACCGCCATCTTGGTCCTGACTGGGGGGACAGATGGTTTGTTCCCCCCCACCAGCTGCTCCCGTACACTTCTCCTCACTGAGAGGCGTGGGGAGCAACTCGGGGCGTAACCCCCTCACCGTTGGGGATGTCGGTCACTCCGACATTCCCTCGCTCCTCCCACTGTCGGGGTGCCCTCTCGTTGGCACTGCTGCGCCCTTTCGTTCGGGGCCTTTGCCCTTCGTCTGCGGCGGGTTGCAAGCTCTGCTCCCCATCAGGTGGTTATACGGCTTCCCGTGCTCGAGGCACACCAGGCATCTCGTCTCCGCTGTGCAGGTCTCCGCCTTATGGCCCGGCTTTCCGCAATTAAAGCACAGACCGCCTCTGTCCTCCTTCGCCACACACCTGGGCTTGGTGTGTCCTAGCCCCATACACCTGTAACAGCGCAAGGGGCGTGGGGAGAGCGCTTCAACCCGCGCACAACTCCATCCCACCTGCAGCCTCTCCAGCTCGCATGCAGCTTTCGCCAGAACTATGGGAATCCTCATTTTCACGAAGCCCAGACCGTCTCTACGCATTCGCACCTCAGTGGACTTAATCCCAGCTGGGTCGCATTTAATCTTTTCGGCAAGCGCCGCCACAACTTCATCCTTGAGGATAGTTTCCTCCAATCCAGAGATAAGGATGTCCGCAGTCTTTTGCGGTCGGCCCACTATGGCTACCCCGCTCAACAGCTGCCGAAGTTGATCGGCCAGTTTATCCGCCGTATCGGCATCTCCTTCTGGAATCTCCATCAGTTTACCGCCAGTTTGGGACTCCCTTATGACCAAACCACCGTTTATGCCAATGTCGGTGAGGGAGATATTGGACCTCGCCTTCAAGATGATTTCAGCGTAGGTGGTTCCCCTCTCCACCGCCTCCGGTAGGAGGGTGAGTGCCACTGCTGACGTCTTTGGGGGCCTCAGCTTATTCTTCTTCCGCTTCGGCTTTGAGGAACCCGCTTGCTTTGCCGGTGGCGCCGCTGGTGCCACGTTGGCATTCCGTGACGATCCTTTCCGCCTTTGCCCGTCCGAATCAGCCTGTTGGGCCAAGCCCCGTCTTACGGCCGCCGAAAAAGTACCAGCATTCAACGACGGTGTGTGATCTGCCTTCTCCATTAAGCTGGCCGTAGAAATTTGTTTCTCCAGGCCCTCTAGTCTTTTGCTTATCGCGCCCGTCACGTCAGCCACAATGGCACTGTCAGCCGCTGTAGGCACTCGTCTTGGACTGTCACAGCAGAGGGTTGTTCCACCTTCGACGACAGGGCCTCTTTGAGAGCGCGTAGCTCCTCTTTAAGAGCGCGCATCTCGTCCTTAAGGGAGCGCACCACACCCCTAAGGGAGCCAACTTGCCCCTTCAGCCTGTTGCTCACCTCACGTTCCTTGTCCAATTCAGTCTGGACCCCGCTAATCTTAACCAGCCACTCGTCCTGTTGCTCGTCTACCGTCATTTTGATCCCGTCAAAGGCGTCCCTCAGCCTGCGGACACTATCAAGGATAATGTCGCGCTGTATTGGCATAAAGCCCGGGCTAGCTTTGACTAGGTGTTGCAGATCCCAGTCCACCCTTCTGTTATACTCTCCGAACTTCTCATCAAAGTTACCCGACTCGTCAGAGTCTCCCGCTTCCTCGTCACTCTGTGAAGCCTCCGGAGAAGCCTCAACCTTCTGTTTTTTCGCCGTCGGCGTATTATTGGCACCGTTTTTCTTCGGACCTGATGCTCCGTCCTGTCTTCGTCCACCATTTTTGTTATTTTTAAAGGCTCTATTCATACTTGACCCACGAGCATGGGAGAATCGGCAGTCCACCCGGGCAGAGATCCCTGTACCCGGGTAACCCTACTACACCTTGGGGGGCGGGAGGTGTTCAAGGGTGGCGATCCGGATTGACCTCCTTTGCCAACCACCTGAAACAGGCTTCCGGTACCTCGTCCTCAAATACCGGAACTTTAAGGATTTTTTACAGAGGTTTACTCCTCGCAGTCCCCATGAAGGCGACCCCCGTTCCTGCACAGTGTACAGGGCTACGGTTTTGAGTTTTTTATTGGGGTGGTCTCCCCTCGGCCCCCCGAAGCGGGCCCCTGGTCCTGCACTGCGTACAAGATAACAGGAGGGTCGGATTATTAGCCATCACGGTAAATGAGACCAACCAGAGTTGTTCGTCATGTACAGTGATACCCAGGGTGCACCGTCCCTCCCACTGCCTTTCTCGGTCCACATACATGGACGAAGAAAAGCAGTAGAGGGAACACGAGGAGGTTATCCGACCACGCACCCCAAGTACTTACTACCTACCTACTTATAAAATATTAAAACATTGACAATACTTAAATACTTTAAAACGTCAATATTTATGCGGCGGACATAAACAACATAGTAGCAGTGATTAAATTAATCAAAACTAACCTGATTTTTTTTTATGAATGCAGCCATAGATAAATAATGAGAGTGACTCGGTAGCTCAGCGGTCAGAGCATTGGACCGGATATACAAAGGTCGCGATTCGATTCCCGTCCGAGAACATGATCTGGTGCGAGTCATATTTTTTCTCGTATATTATTTAGTATTAATGAGAGTGAATTAATCGTAGCAAGGCTAGGTGATATTTTTTTGTAACATTGTGCATGCGGCGTTAACAACGAATGCGAGTAAGTACGAAAACAGTAACTTGACACTAGGGTTTGGCCTTCATCAACTAATCTGTTGGCCAGGAACGCTCACATTAGTTTACAATGAACCCCTAATGTTGGTAATACAAGTGAAGTCTGCAACAACGGCAACTGATGTATTTCAAGCTTCTCTATTTATATCGAATTTCTATTTATTTGTCCAAATCTTAATTTTTAAATAATCAACTCAATTCATTAGGAATAAAACACTTTTTACAGATTATAGCCCGTATATTATTAATTCAGGTGTTATTTTAGAATTATTTCGTTTGGATTTATTTGTTTTTTGAATTACCGACGTTTCGACACCTTTCCAAGAGCCGTGGTCACGGGAAGACTAAAGTAAAAAGGCTGCTCAAATTTTTATGAAATTACCCGCTCGGAAGTTCCGCGCTAATAATATACGCCCTGTAATTATCCGTAAAAAGTGTTTTATTTCTAATAACTGAACGTCTGAAGTCTTAGAAGTCAATTCAATTCTTTGGTAATATTGATAACTCAGTATTTAGATATATCTATTTCATTCGTTTATCTAAGTTCCTACAAATACCTACCTACTTTATCTTAATTTTTAATTGTTACGCCTCCAATAATGAGTTTACTGCTTGATTTCGATTGTCATGTGCCCGATGGCTATAATTCCCCTTAGTATTATAGCTATCATTTCAAGACGCCATATATTTGTTAGGCAAATAAGACTCTCTTAAATAATTGGAATACCTATCGATGTATTATAGAGATTCGGAGAAGTTACATCAATAAGCAAGCTTTGCAAACTTAGAGCAGTTCTTAATGCTCTAAGTTTGCAAAAAACAAGATTTGTAAACCAAAATTGATGATGAAACCCCAAAAATAAATAAAGCTGAACTGAACTCATTTATGCGGTTATGCTTTCTTTTCATAAGGACTCCTTAAAATGAAATCCTCAATTAATTGGTGGTCGAGCAGATGTTTAGGGAAGATTATAGGAACGTGCGTAAATTGCCTCTATTACAGCGGAAAATCTTCTAACTAAAAGTACATTTTAAACCTTGACGTTGGAGACTCAAGTTATCAATTCTATAAAAAAGATTTAAAAGATTCTTGACAACATCACATACATTGCTCTGATGCCAAAGTAAGTAGGTAAAGCACTTGTGTTATAGAAATCAGAGACAACGGTGGTATCACAAATACCCAGACCTGAGCCAATATAGAAAAGTTCGTTTTTCTAAATTGACCCAACCGGGGATCGAACCCAAGACCTCAGAGATGGCGACACCTTGAAAACC
Source organism: Catoptria pinella (assembly GCA_963556745.1). Classification (NCBI taxonomy): domain Eukaryota; kingdom Metazoa; phylum Arthropoda; class Insecta; order Lepidoptera; family Crambidae; genus Catoptria; species Catoptria pinella. Next base: position 6,834,427 of record OY750774.1, on the reverse strand, counting down.
GGTGTACAAAGCCACTCGACCACGGAGGTCGTCAAACTTTAAGTAAGGATTATATTGATTTAAGGTGCTTAAATACTTCCTGTAATATCAAACTATACGGGGAAGCACTTGGGGGACCTTTGTCTACCTGAAGTTAAGTGACAAAAGAACACGAGACTGCCCACCTCATCACACTCATCGGTTGATGATGTAAAGAGACACCTACAGGTGCAGGACACAACTGGATAACGAAGGCACAACACTAGATCCCGTGGAAGAATTTGGGAGAGACCAATGTCCAGAAATGGACCCAAAGAGAGTCGAGATGATGATAATAATGATACCAGAAGGTGGTGTCAATGAAGGTATGCCATTTCACCCAGATTAGAACCCTTGACGACGACGAAACATTTTATTTGTCATTTTTTAAGAGCGCTTTAACGTTTTGGATTTACAAAGGTATATAGAAAGCGCAAAACTGGAAAACCGAAACGAATGCTTTTATCAAATGTCTGGAGTTTATCGAAATAAATACCACTTGATTGCCACTATTCATGTTTGTCACATAATCTAATAAAAAAAAATAAAAAAAAAATTAATTAACTAACATATTAAAGCCACTTAAAAAAATATTAACTCTGACATAAGTAATCAGAAATCCCGTCCTATTTTGATTCGAAATTGGTTGTGAAGTTGTAAAGGGCAGTTTACAGTTAACGATGCTTGTAAAGGGGCATGCACACCGCACCGGCAAAGCGCACAATAGCGCGTGCGGCGTGACAACACTTCATTATGTCAGTATTGAACATCAACTAGCTGAGGGTAGTAGTGATGAGCAGTCAAAACTTGTCGATAAAATGCATAAAGTATAAAATTTGGTTGTAATAAACAATTAAAATCAATATTGTTCAATTTGTTTTAGGTTTCGTCTAAAGCTAACACATGGCACGCACTATAACTTGTAAAATAAAATAGCTATTTCATTCCTTCGATTTCCACTTTACTGTATGTTTATTGTATTCTCAATATTTAAACATATAAAAGAAAATATTAGTTCTATTTCATTGACCATAACTTAGTCATAGTCTTATTCGTACATAGGTTTCTCAATTTTTTTGGTTTCACCATGATGTCCGCACAATTATTTCCAAAATTCTTCGTATGGTTAAATCAATTTCTAGGATAGGAGCACTCATACCACACGCACATGTCAAATTCCTGCCCAGTTACTAATAAAAAAACTTAAATATTTTGCTAATTATTCGATATCGACAACGTACACAGCCGTAAACATAAACATCAATTGAGGACGCAACAGGGGCTCTAAACCCTTCATCGCGGCTTAATTCTATAATTGAGGGTTAAATCTGTCCGACAGGCGGGTGCCGTTTATTATGACACCGTGATTATGTGAGCGATTATACGAGAGATTCCGCGCCGCGGGGAGTGAGGGGGGACTCTTATCTCGATGGCATTTTCTGAGAATGTTTCTACTTAATGGCTGGATTTTAGTTGTATTGATTTTTTTAAATGTGTGTCGGTTAATTGATCGGATTTTGTATGCTTTATGTGTGTGTGATAAATTGCTGAAAGATTTTCATTATTTTTCTTTTCTTTCTTTCTCTTATTAAGGTTTTTAACATTTATTTTTTATGTCATATGCAAAGAAAACGTCTTTATTGTATCAAGATTTTAAATCATTATAAATCTAATATTTTTATTAAGGTCTCGAGTTAAAAACCAATTCTAAAACAGATAATACAATCATTCTATTAAAACGTTTAATACATATTCACTTTTCTCTGTGGCAAGCAAACAAATAAAGATAAATACCTATATATGTTGGTATTCAATAATAAAAATACTTTTATGAAAAAAATAAATAAATACATTTTTCATGTTGACTTAAATTGGGGAAATAAATAAAGATATCAGAGGTGTGTTAGTGGCCTAATAGCTAGTCTACCACGATAGAAGTGAATAATTCACCACATTACATAAAATTGTTTGTAAGAACTAGAGATAAGTAATCCACACTAAAACAATTTTCTGGCTTTAAAAAATTCATGCAGACACAAAAACAAAACGGCAGTTTGCACTGAAACATTTGACCGCATATCGTAATATGGAATACCGCTAAATACATCCCATATCAGAGCAAATAACAGCCCATGTTTTAATCGAGCGACGCCGGCGCCAACAAATTAATACCATCATACTTGTAATTTCAATCACAAAATTAATTCAGCCGCCTTAAATAAGTGGCGGGTAGTCCAATCGATAAGATGAGACGGTGAGGGCGGGCGGGCGATACGAGTAAATAAGGTTTTAGGGGTGCTGTGATTGGTGGGTTTGGTTCGTGGTGGGCGGGACTTTTGTGAGGCGGGGTCGACTGTGGAGCGGAGAACTGGAACGACAGTTTGTCGGCGGGTGTCGCATAAGCGCTTCGCTGGCGCTAGTTATGTTTGGTCTGTGATTTTTTTTCGGTGCGGGCGGTTCGGCGCGGATTTGAAGTAAGATTTCGGGTGTATGCGTTTTGGTGTCTGGATCACAGGTTTAGTACTTACTTTATTAATAATTCACTTTTATTGGAAAAAATATTATAATAGCGCAAATTTTTTTGATTAGAATTTTCATTTTGTTTTATGACCGATATGCTATTGAAATTTAATAACGTGGTTTTAATAATTTTTAAATAACGTTATACAAAAAAACGAATAATTTCTTACATCCTATAGTCTTTATTATATCTTTCTGAAGAAAAAATTAAACTCGGTCTACCGAATAAAGAAGAAAAATTTGAAAACTATTTATTTCTAAATAGTTTTCAAATTTTTCTTCTTTATTAAATTTTATTAGCCACTCAATGATAGACAATAAAATAAGGGACATAAATAAAACATAAATTGCTCATCAAGAACAATAAACTGAAAACGACAAGATCACAAATCTGTGTCTCTACCTAAACATAAACAATAAGAGGAATACGAGCTTTTTTGTTAAATTAATTAATTATTACCTACTGTTAAATGTTTTTTAAACATCCGCCAAGCTGTTTAAAAAACATTTAACAGTATACTGATTACAGTTATACTGAGAATCAGGTATACTAGAAAATATAACGTGGTTAAAGATATTGTAGATGGAATGTAAGAACAGAAATAAAGTGGCTTTTCAAACTAAATTGTGTACTGTCATTTAATTAATTTTCAGAAAACTATTAAGAGTTCAAAAAAAGACAAAATTCATGAAAGAATCGAATCTGTGAATAAAACGAACAATAAGTCTAACATTCATACTCACAAACATTACTATGATGTCTCACAGTGCCCGCGGACGCATAGCGTCCCAACTACCAATTATACGTAATACAAACGAACCAATCAGAGCTCTATTTCAACGCAGTGCGTTCGCGTAGACAAGGGTCGTTTGAGTTTTGTTCTTGAATACGAGTGAAAGATATTTTTGATTCACAACACGTATATAATGACCTAAAATAGTTTTTAACATATCAAGTAAGATATTTTTTATAAAAAGTAATTTAAATATCCGCACATTTTTTTAAAACAAAGACTATGATGGAAAGACGCCAACATTTTAATTGAATTAGACCCTAACTGATTTGTGTTTTCCCCAATTAAGTAAACGCGTACAGGCGCATTTCTTGGAACCATGTTAATAAATACGTTTCTCGAGATCTCCTAGCAAATAAAAACAGTAGGTACCTACTTAGGCAGGTAATATTTTATGATAATGAATTAATTTTACATGAATTTATTTGTTTTCCTTAGTCATATCCGTAGTACATTAAACATTCCTTTTTATCTAGGTACCTGAGGAAAAAAACCGGACGGTGCTAGTCTGACTCGCACGTCGTGTTTACTTTCCATATTATTTGTTTCGTTTTATGTGATAATAATTTCTTAGAATAATAACACCTAGAAGCAGAGTCCTTGTATGTAAAGTGAGGCAAAAAATACTGATCCAAAATGGCTTAGTTATCAGATTTATATCCTTCATACGTTACCTAATCGTAACTAAAATCCAATAAAATAGTAACTAATCCCCTAAAAGTAGGGAAATTGTAACTATTTCGTTCTTATAGGTACCTACCACTTAACAGTAAATTTCATCAATTATTGTAATAGTCATGAACATGAATGAAGATGTGTGATCAACCTTTACTAAATTAAGACGATATTCAATCTTATGGAATGACAAAGAAAGGTGGATGCAAAAAAAAAAAGTCAACTAAAACCAACACAACAAAAATCATTGTATGCGAAAATTAAAATCGAGCACGGAACAGACAAGCGGAAGATTTAATTTCTCTTTTCGTTATTAAATATACAAGACACGGCTAGGGTTGTCACGAGTTGGCAAAACTCGTTATAAATGTTATTTGTTTTGGAAGGAGATCTAACAAACAACAACAAGTACTAACAACATTATATTTATTATATCAAGATATTTTTAAGGTTTTCACTGAGTAGTCTGAAACTGAAACGAACGAACGAAGAAAAAAATTCAAGTGCGTGGGTATATCGTGTAAAAATCTAGGGAACAAGCATTCCGCGAAATAATAATATATTATTTAATAATAATATTATTAGATAATAAGATAATCTGTAGGTATACTCATAGATATTTTCTATCTCAAACGAAAAAATATTTTGTTATCTCTGCATCTTATTTTTACTGCCTTCTTTGGGTCTTTTACACCATTCGATTACACAGGACTTTATTTCTAATAAACTCTCTCTTTTCTTTAAAATACAAACTGCAATTACTGTAAAGAACACTAACGCCTATCAACAGGCGCGTGGCTGACCCGACTAAATGCTGTGCTTGTAGGTTGTAATTTTTTAGCTTCGTGGTGCTATTGTCTAACTTCAAAAAAAGGAGGAGGTTCACAAATCGACGGTTTTTTTTAATGTATGTTTTACCATAACTTCGCCAGATGTTAACCGATTTTAATAAAAAAAAATCTGAAAGAGCATAGTTCAGCTGTGGTCCCATATTTAATTCCATATTTTTAACAGAGATCCGTCTAGTAGCTTTTTCATAATCCAGAAAAATATCAATTGAACCCTGCTCAGAAAAACGGTCCATATGATTTTTTTTATAAGTTGTTTTCTACAAAAATTTGATCTTTATGTGTCTAATAGACCCATTTTCCATTAAAACAGTGTTTTGAGAAATTTTGTACGAAACTTTCAATAAAACACGTCTAAAGAAGTCGGGTTAAAGAATTAAAAAAAATAAGTTGTCCTCCAGCCCCACCGACTTCAATAGAGGTGTTTTAATAAAATTGATATGCGTATGTAAGGATTCGAATATTATTTCTTGCTTTTAAGAAGCTTTTAATTTTGAAGCTGTTTTTTATTTGCAGGATTTTGAAGGAGGTTTTTCTTTTTTCTAAAGCCTTTATATAAGAAATATTTGTTTGCAATAGATTTTGGTTCGTTGCTAATTATACCGTAATGTGTCTTAATATTGACATAAATAAAGTTAAAATTTCCAACATATTTGTTTTCTGCACTAGTCAGAATTTTTGAGCGTAAATTTTTTTTATTTTAAAAGTTAGTAAGTGCTTCGTGGTAATAAGAAATTCCTCGATGGCAGCCCTTGTTGGGTTGTATTGTATCTAAAGGAGGGAGGATGGGTGAGGTCTGTCCCCGGGGACCTCCTAATTGAAAGACAAACAGGGGCCGGGCGATTCGCAGTGAATTCATTATATCTACATTAACTTCATGCCACCTGCCTCGTAGCCGCCAACGAAATTTGCCAGTAGGTATTTAGATTTACCCTCTTCAGGTTTTCGCTAAAATGCGGACTCCGAATCAAACTCGTACAATATACAGCTTGTTCTGTTTTGATTATACAAAATAAAGTACTCACTTAACTGGTGTTTACTTACTACTTAGATACTTAACTATTTTTTTTAAAAGCTTTTAATTTTCATTAAAATTTGTCAAATCAATAGTTCCATAAGATGTTTTTTTTACCCTGTGTCCATAGAGCATTAATTTTGACTCTACTTCTAGATTCAAAGAGCAGGAAAAATATAATACAATATAATCAATTTGGTTCATTACGTTTTTGTTTTACATAAGGCAACATTTATTCAGCTTATTTTTCACATTAATGAAGTTGCTACGGATGTACCTAAGTTGTAATGAGTTTCAAAATTAATACAACAACATTACATTTAACTTTCGTCGTATTCTTGCGGCTTTCGCTGTACTTACGTTAACTTTCTTTTATGAGTTTTCCGTAATTTTCATTCGAAGAAATTTTTTTTAACGTTCATTTCTTTTCTTCATTTCTACAAATATTCTATTTTAGATTTGGTATTAATAGACATAAGTTTATACTTTGGTTCTGCAAAGTAACCATTGGTTATTTTTTCCCTCTTCGGTAACTAAGATTTTTTTTTACATTTATTAGCCTATTTTATAAAACTAATTAAACACTATCATTGCTCACTTATTAGAGCGAGTGATTGGTACACAGTGTTTTGTATTTTATTTAGTAGCTGATAGTTTTGTCATATAAAAATTAAAAAGAAAAACCTCCTTCAAAAAACCTTAGAAAAATTGCTATAAAAAAACAGCATTAAAAAAGCAACAGCTCTAAAAAGCAAGAAATAATATTCAAATCTGCATAATTACTATACAAGTACCTACGCATATCTGATATTAAAAAAACGTCTTTGAAGACGTTTGAAGTCGTCTTTGAAGTCGTTCGAACTACTGAACCGATTTCAAATTTTCAAAAAATGGGGCCAACTTGGGAGCAAACCTGATAAACTGGCGTTTGAATTATGTCAATCGGTTCAGCCGCTTTTAAGTAATCGGTGGAAATACATAAAAAAAAAAATAATAACAAATAAACAGACGAACATAGAACCTCCTCCTTTTTTTGAAGTCGGTTAATTATATTATGTAATCAAATACTGACTGTTGCTATACAACCATATCGGAAAGGGCTTCAGTACTATTGTAATAGTATTTGATAAAATATGCAGAAGTAAGAAAGTCTCTACTAAAAAAATGGTAGAAAACGCAGTTTTTTAATGACATCAAAAATACAAACTTGTGGCCCACATTGAAATGTTAAATTTAATAGAGGGGTCAATTTCAACAAGTGGTGTTTTTTCTTTCATTTCGGTTGAATTTTTTATTATAAAGTTTTTTTAAATTCTAACCGTGGTTTATTGTATTTCTTTATACTCTAAATGCACATATTTAACACCATCAAAATATCTTTACAGACTTATGAGATATACGTGTTTAAAAATGTGATGTCACCGAAATGAAACGGTCGTTAACCGAAATGAAATAACTAGTCACCGAAATGAATGAACTTATACACCGAAATTAAAATCCACCGAAGCAGCATATACAGGTGTACCGCAATACTAATACTGGGTATTTGTTAATCCCCTTATAATCCCGTATATGATAGATAGCATTATCATGCATGCATACGACCTCATGGGTGAGTAAGACGTGAGTAAGGTAACCGGTCCGGTAACAACATCTTTATCTGACCCTACCCTACTGTCAACTTCACCTGCACGCACTGGTGGTTCGTACGAATAGCTTGCGGCAATAACCTTCCAGTCGTCGTCATGTTACTGCTGAATAACAGACGAGGCTCTGACAACCGAGCAATGGCAGTACACCATAGCCATACACCCAGCCGTGAAACCAATTGGAAGAGGCTTCAGTGACCTTTAGAATCTAAATCACTCCTTAAATATTTACCTGGTGCAGAAGGCAAAAGAAAATCACTGCACTATTACTTATCCCAAGAAAATTATCATGAAATCACAATCAAAGATCTTAAGATGGCTATGCAAATCCGCTTAGCAACCGGCGCCGTACTGCGTCCGGGGCAACGGTGGAAAATTGGATACCGGCCATGACGTTGTGAGAGATCAGGTATCGCATGGAATAAAATACTACTTGTATCTTAATTAAGCTGCGGCAAGTCCAGAGGATAGCTACTTGAAATGTACTTGACTCACTACAGCCCGGGACTAAAGATCTTGGAAAAATAAATAACCAGATGTGAACTGAACATCTGCGGGCTTAGTGAAACTCATTGGAATGGAATGGTCATTTACCCACCGAGACACACGCCATCAACTTTTCTGGCAATGACAACATGACCCGAAATAGAGTTGCCGTCCTTTTCCCAAAACTCATAAGAAACACACATAACCAATCAGCAATCGAGTATTGAGCATCAAGCTCAAAGCGGCGCCAGCACTGCAACGGAGGCTGACCTGGAGAGTTTTTATGCCGAACTGGAGAGCGCCATGAGCAAGGTCTGTTTTTTTCCTGTGTATTCTGCTTCATGGCGATCTGTGTATTCACACTAAGTAATTTCTTTGGCTGATCCTAGATCTGGATTTTACACATCTAAGAGAGCCAAATCTAGTTGTAAGATTTCTTTACAGCTAACACTCTTTTTGGCTATAAGATCTTTTAAATAAAGTCGAAATGTCATGTCGTTTCAATCGGGCATGTTGTACACCTTTCTCTCAACTTAGGGTCTTAGCCAGTTCGTTCGCATGGGTAACAACCCTGTCTTGGTCTGTCTTTTTAGTGTACTGGGCTATTTCTTGCCGAACTGTGTTTATTTTAAGGTCTAAGTATGTATACTTGTTGCTAATGCACTGGGGGGATAAAGAGCATTGTCCGTAGTGCTTTGCTTTGAAATCTTTCTAGGATGTCTATATTAGCATGGTCTCTAACAGATAAATGTCTGTGTAAATATTTATTTTTGTGTTTTATTTCCTGCATGATGTTGTTTTGTGTTTATAATCCCTATGTCTTAAGTATTTGTTTTTTTTTCTTCTATTCTATAATTTATCATCACGTACATGTCTGTTTCTATCACTCCTTGACCCTGTCATAATACCAGTGCTTTTGGGTCATTCTAAACATCACAAGAATGACCCAGAAGTTAATTTTGCTGAGACTGGGCCAATTAGCAGCACACTTCAATGCTAAAGATTGGGGCTGACTTCCACCGACTAAGATTGAGACTAGGTCAGTGCGATAAAAGAGGTGAACGCCTGATGCAATTTGCGGCCGACAAACAGCCTGTTCCAGAATCACCCTAGAAGACTTTATACCTGACGACAAGTATCTTAACCAAATTGACTTCATTCTAATTGGATCTCGATAGCAGATATCAGTCATAAATGCTCTCACTCTACTTGCGGCTGATTGCGGGTCAGACCACCAAATTCTTATCTCCAAAGTACGGCTAAAACTGAGAGCAGCCAGAAAGAGAGAGAAATAAAAGAATCTAAATAGAGAATAATTCAAAGTTTATAGCAATACTCAAACAGAATTGGAGTCTATGGCTGTCCATAGACTCCAACTCTGTATGCAGAAATGAATATGGAGAACACAGATCAACTTTGGGGCCAAGCCAAAATTATGGTAAGGAACAGTCAAAAAAACTGAACCACTCGCGGATACCATCAAACGGCAACACTAGATGAGCGACACTACTTTAGCACTGATTGAGGATAGACAGATAATGAAGGGTTTAGGAGGCTTTTGAGAACTTAACTGTTTATATAGTCTATCGGTCTGTCGTGTCTTGTCTAGGCACATCCCAACCAGCATGCAGACATGATCGTAACACACATCTTCAAACATTTGAAGAACAGAAAAGCCACAGCCACAAGTAGCAACGACACGACGTATCCCGGCGAGGCGGTGCATCTATCGAACGAGTCGCGGTGCAGGGTTAGGTCAAGCCAAGTGGTAAATTGCCAATGAGGTGGATGGACCAAGTCAGAGCAGCCGTGGATGACCGCTTGCACGTATGCATAAAGAAGGCAGCCACTATCGAAGAATGCCGATGAATAGTAATGCAGGTCACTTCCACTTCCGCTGAAGGATTATGACGACCACGACCACCCTGCCAAGTTTACTGACTAAAAAGAGAAGATACGACCACGTAAAATTATTATAAAGTCTGAAAACCATCGTATATCTGAGAAATTTTGCGTTTTTATTTGTAGTTATGGAAAACGGCAATGCAACCCTAGACGCAGATGGACTATATTCCATAACTTAAATGGTCAAAACCACTACACTATGTCGGTCTAGGCAGGTTGTCACTGGCCAGTTTTTCATAAAAAGAAACATATAATTCCCTTTCAATCAAGACTACTTGATTGTAGTGGTTACAATAATAAAAGGTCGAAGTTAGTATCGCATAAAGTACATGCCTTAGAAACACATTAAAAAATACACTTAAGATTTTGAAATATCACCTGCTGGCCTGGATTTTCACCGAAATGAAATAATAATAAGCCGAAATGATAAAACAATCCACTGACATGAAACAATTATGCACCGAAATTCTCATCACTCACCGAAATGATTTTTTTTATCATTTCGGTTAGTTTTTTATCATTTCGGTTGACAGTTTAGGCCACCGAATCAACCGAAATGAAGACACCGAAATTAAAAACAAGGACAAATATTGGAGTTAAAAGAAAACTATTTAATATAGATTGTTATGAATACTACCCAAATAAACGTAGTAGAAATAGCGTACTTACGAACAATCAATTAAATATACTAGCTCTTTGGAAGACGAGTCATACCCATAAACGGAAATGAAAACAATGTTGTCCCATGACCACCGAACAGCAATACTTATTTTTTTGGCGGGAACCGCAGGCCAGCTGCGCACTTTCTTCCACAACAAGCACTTAGGCGGCTCTGGTACGCAAGTTTTAAGCGTATGAGGGGGGAGCTAGAGTTGTTCTATGCAAAAATATGCCTTATAAACTTTAGGTCACCGAAATGAATAGACTTTCTGGGACACATGCGTTTACTCATACCAGTTACTAAACTGGGTAGATATAATTATAAAATTACTTTGTGATAATACCCTCACTATTCAAGATTAAAATAAAAGTAACCACACATCAAAATAATCAATAGTTTTTGTTGTGCGATGGAAATTACACTGAAAAAAGTGTTCTGGACAGCTACCGAAATGATAAAATCGGGGCTTAACTATTATTTTTTCCTAACTAACTGCAATCCAAATAAAACAATATTTATTGCCTGTTATAGGCAACGACCTCTTCTACATAGAAAAAAATATTAGAACTGTAAAGCAACGTTTTACACTACCGATTTCATCCGTGCCGCGTAAATTTTTCAAACGGGAAATCCACCCAGAGTTTGAAACTAGAATCATCATCATTTAAATTATTTATTTATTTCGTGGAATTAAAACTTCATAATTATTACTGTGTGTTTAAGAGAAAGTCTCCAAGAAACATATACCCTAATCCCTGCTTAGAACCTGCGAGCCGTAACAGAACTCACTATTATTTTCGTCAGTCATTTTACAAAATCACCAACATTATATTAGGGGAAACTCAATAAAAAAGCGAAGAAGTAATTCTTGTTCTCGTCAAAATAAACTCGGCAGATGTCGTTACGGGCGCGCAGACAATTCAATTACTTTTATAAGTAAATTCTGGAACAATTTGCATTCTTATGTTGCTTGTTTATTTTGGCGAATTGTTTATTTAAACTTGGTGATTGACGGTGATGGTTTTTTACGGTATAAGTAAGTTGATTAACTTGATTCAGGGCTGATTTTTCAATGCCCAGATAAAATTTATTCCTTTGATAACAAAAGTCCAAATTTTAAATATTTGTCATTCGTTTGTCTGTTAAATTTTTTGAATGACTTTTATTTTATTTGGTTTAATAAATCGGGCCTTAGGATTACCTAAGGCCCGATTTATTAAACATATTAATGAATAAGACCTTTTTGGGATGTTGTTACAACTTGGATCTGGGCATCTCTAGGGAAGCGAACAGCTAGGCACTTTTGGCAGCTTTGGAAGGGAGAAAAATATCTAGTTACATTTTAACCTTTTTATTGAAAAAATCAACCATGATAAAAAAAAGGTTATGGTTTTTTGATTATTGGTGAGATTATCTTAGTTTTTCTATGAGAGTTAGATGTCACACACAACACAGCCGTTACATAAGTTTACCCATAAGACAAAACTAAAGCATAGAGCTAAAAGTATAGAATTCATCCGCGCCGTTTGCGCAACGACATCGCCTTGCAATATTAAACGTTTTTGAAAACGTGCTCCCGTTCTATTCAGGCAGGGTGGCCCAAAGCGCTGATTAAATATTAATCGACGAATTAACTCCATGTCTTCGCCCGTAGACTCCAATTAAGCGCACAAAGTAACAGAGTAAATAACGACGTTCGTCGCGAATTAATTTTGTAGCTGAATGCTTTGGAATTCGAAACGGAGTTTGTTTAAAGGTCCCGCTCCCGAGCCATTGTGCTTGTCAAACGCTACGATAATTATTTGTTTGAATTTTGAATGTAGGCTTGAGTTTAAAGCTCGTAGCACTGAACGTGGTCGTAGGCGTCGCCGCCGTAGCCGAGGGGTGCCTCTTTTATGAACGTTTTGCTATTGGAGATTCTATTAGCTAAATTCAAAGTACGGTTATAGCACTTTTTTCAATGTTACCTATAAGTTATTTTAACACACGAAAATCAGAAACTAAACTTGTAACGGTGTTATTGGCTTTTTTAAATGTAAGTAGGTAGGTATTTGAAGTAGTTTAATTTAAAACTAACTTTTAAAATAAATATCGGAATGCAAACCTCTTCATTTCGATTTCCATATAACTCTACGCACTGAATTGCTTTAGTAAGAAAATCGTAAATCAGTAGATATTTTTTATTTTTAAAAGAATTGAATGCAAGATCAGTGTAAAAAAATACCTACACCTTTTTCTAGTTTCGGTTTGGTTTCGGTAATTAAAAAAATCGTTGCAGAGAATAAGTAGGTAATAGTACAGTGAATATACGTATCTATAGTGTAAAAGACTAACAATGACTAGTAAGTAAAAATACCAAAGAATGGCAGAACAAAATGACTACTTTCTTCTGTGTTACAGGAAATCAATTTATCTTTTAATTATTGCCAAAGTCCCTTACGTTAGTTCGGCAAGTTTCCCGCAAACTATCTAACAAACAACGAAGCGGAAAAATTGGGGTCCCAGAAGTGGACCAAATGCTATCTCATGGAGATTAAATAGTATGGTGCACAAAGGAAGCTGAATCTCTGAGGCACATAGGTTTGTACGGTGACTATAAAACGAGGGTTAAAAGGAGAAAGTCTGGAGCTTGAAAAATGTTAAAAATAACCTTAGTAAGAGAACCGCAGAGTCCACTAGACTAATAGAGAGAACCGCAGAGTAATATAAAAGTTATATAAAAAATATTTAATAAAAAATTCAGATATTAATTAACTTATTAATGAGAAAATATTAAACACACGAACTAAAACAAAAAAAGCGACACACGGAGAGACAAAATGAAATGTACGGCGAACAGAGAGCTTCCCATACACACGTAATACCAAAATGATTTGCAATTTGAGCATAATTAACTCTTCTTGTAATGTTATTCGGATTAAGACAGTATTTGTCTAGGGTTCCATAAAATCAAAAATCCAAAACACCAAACCAAATAAAAATAACAAACACTAGGTGTTACCTAAAATGTAAATCTATAGTGAAATTATTTGACAAAAGGTGAAATATGATCATTATAAATATAAAAGTATTCTCAAATAATTCAAAGAAAAAATCATAGAATTTTGAGTATTGCCTTAAACTGCACAACTACTTGACGTATATAGGTGACATTTGGTATATTATATTTTTAAATAAAACTGTATTAATAAATTCGGAGTAAGACTTCTCCTGAGACACTTAATAACACTAAAAAGAATAGTCTTGATTGAGCACCAATACATATTCACCCTTTTTTGTATGCCGCAGATCACCCCTCTGTACGCTCTTGACACAAACCAATAGCAGAATGTCCCTTTAGTCGTGGATTATCCTCAAAATGCACAACATGTTGTCAATGTGGTGATCGCCGCGTTGAAATCCCGATACTTGGATTTGTTTTGGTCACCAAACCACTTGGGGTAGTTGTGTAGTTTGGTATTGATATTATTTACCCATTTTCGAGATTACACTTGGTCATTGCAAATTGTTGTTTTTTTCGTATTTCGACGTCTTAATCATTGATTTTGTGACAATTGATCCATTTTTATAAAAGCGTCCTAAAATAGTCTGGCAGTTCTAATTCCAGAATCTTTTAAATCATTTTGAAAACAAGACAAAAGAAAGCGCTTTTCTGATTTTACCTTTTGTTTTTTTTTTTAATATTAAACAAAAGAACGCAACGCTGCGAAATCTCACATCTTCCAATAATTGGCAACATAGTATAAAAGTTCCCCAAAACGATTAGTTCCGAGACAAGTGGCACATGTGCTCATCCCGTGGCCCTCGGGAACCGTATCGCTGATATCAACACCATATGGCCCAATAAGGGATTTATAATTACAAGTGAATCTTTTGTAAACTTTTGTTCGCGTTATAGAACGCACTTGACCACTGTGCCGTGAAATTTGGAAATTATGATTAATACGTTTTGTGTTTTTTTTTAATGTCTCTTTAGGGGTGGGAGTAGTAAATAATAAATGTGTAGTATTTCTAAGTTGTTTAGACAGTTTATTCAGTCTAAGCTGTTACAACTTGTGAATGTCAAAGTGGCTACGCCATCGGTTCGCAAACCCTAAGCGGGAGACCTTGTAACGAGAAGAACCGGCAAGAAACTCGTCATGGGCTGCTTTTTTCTCCCAGTATATTTCATACAGAGTCGTCAAAATTTGAAAAATGAGGTCAGCATTCAAAGTGACCTCATTTTCCGTCACAATAATTAATAAAGTTTACATTTAATGGGTAGATAAAATAAATTTCAAGTAGTTGAGAAATCTAATGATATAAGTATCATATCTTTTGAATACCTATTTTACTCTATAGCTTTTCTGAGTTTGATAAACTTAACTTACAAAACCATCAGAATTACGACTTGTTCACAAAATTCAAGTTACTTTTAGGACATTGTTAAGTTTTTGGACAATATTGTAAAATGTACGCAAAACAATATTTAACTTATAAAAATCAAGTTCTGATATTATTATTTAATTTAATGATTTTAGTCAGTGATTATATTCCAATGAAAAAAATACACCCAAAACAAAAGTGTAGATTAAAACGTCCTCAATTTCTGTTACAAATATGATGCTATTAAGCAAATGATATTACAAAATCACCACAGAATAGAGAAAATGTCACCCTACAAAAAGTAACATATGCAGTTACAATAAAGTGATGTCGTTTAGTTAATCAATTATTTTAGCGGGCGCGAGTTACGCAGGGGTGGCACAAATTTCCTAATCACACCCTTTAATGACCCGACTGTTCATTGGCAACCCTATGTTGATTTTTGACATTAAGGTCGCTGGTTTGTTTAAAACGATCTATCATTGAGAGTGATGACATGTTTTTGTTACATTTAAGTGATAGGGGACTTGAAATGTCGACTCGTACGCGAAATGTTTGCTTTTGTGATTTATACCAACTTATTGAGATTGGTCTTTTTATTATTGTAACAGTCAATTGTTGAAGCCATAAATACTAACCCAATTCAAAATAAATGCCAATTACATTTTCACATACAAAACTTTAAATTGCATAAGTATTTGGTTTGGTATTTTGGATTTTTTATTTAATAATTAAATAACCCTAGACAAATACTGTCTTCATCCGAATAACATTACAAGAAGACTTAATTATTCTGAAATTGTAAATCATTTTGGTACTACGTTTGTATGGGAAGCTCACTGTTCGCCGGCCTCTTAAACAAAACTTACTTCGGTTCGATTATTGCCTTTATTATTATTTTTAATTTTATTTATAGAAAAGGTACACCAACAGTATATAGAGGGTGTTTTTTTATCATTAATTGAATAATGACAATATCCAAGATTGTTGGAGGATGCGAGGACTGGCTGGCTAGGACTCGCTGGTACTGGCCAGCAAGTGTCAGGCATGTAATCTGCCACATTGGATGATGTCACTCCTTGATTGAAAAGCTAATGAAAATATGTCTCCGTTGTTTATAATATTTAAATAGTATTTGGGTGAAGCGTCTCTCTGCTGATAGGTGAATTTACAATAAAGACAGGGAACACACAGGAGATTCAAATGATTCTAAGGAAAGGTACTTATGGCTTAAATGTTATTGTAATTGTTTTAAATATGGAGAGGTGCTACTTATATTAAAGAATAGTCATATAATGGAATTCAGTAAACATTCATCAAAAAGATGAATTTCATCATTATCACAGTGTTATGTACGAAAGGAAAGGAAAATCTTGCTATTAAATAAATGATCATTAAATTCTTTAGAAATTGTCACACTTTTGCACTTCTTTCCATAAAAAATCGTCAAAGCATTTCTTTATAATAAAAACAGGGTTTTAATTTTTCCCGACCCCAACAAGGGGCGGTGTACATTAGCCCTCCCTCAATATACCCAATTGATATTCGATACAGTAAATTCACACGCAAACTGCCTATTTGTATACGAAATGATCACTTTTGTCCCAATTCGTTCGACGATTTCTCACTGTGCAGTTTTATTGAGCGGCAAAAGTAAATGTAGTCGTTTCATTATAATGTCTCTTTTGTTGTTAGGCTTGTATTTTGTTATTCTGTACACCACTAATATGGTTGATTTTATTACTCTTAATTTGTTTGACTAATGGAGCGACGAAGTATGTTAATACCACATCTGTGTGGAGATTTATTCATTATGACACATTGTTTTTCGTTAATTCAAAATAAATTAAGTGCTTAACAATTAAATTAAAAAAAATGTCTTTAAATTGTTTAGAAAGAAAATTGTCGCTCTGTGTCGACGGATTTTTTTACACCTATATTTTGTTGTTATTTGATTGCAATGATACAATAAACAGGTATTTATCTCATTGTAATCGACAATAAGAATTTTATGCGTTTGAAAGTGACAAATAAATAACACACATTACAGGCTGCGCATCCGGTATTGTATAGAATTCCTAGCTACGTCAGTACTATACTAATTCTGTGACCTAGGTAAAGTATAAAATTAATATTATTTCATACATTACCTGAACGTTTGAGGTATTCTTTACATTACCTAGTAGGTATTGTATAAAATACCGGATTATACACATCGCCGGTATAAAGGACTTTCCCATGGGCATGCAATAATAATTATTTATAATGATTGTCAAGAAGTTTTTATTTATCTTTACATGTATTTCCTTAAGGATGGAGGCTACAAATTTAGCCATGACACCCAGAGAGACTCTGAAACCCAGATCCGAACACAAGGCATTACAACTGAATTCAAAACCCAATCAGGTAAGCATTAACATATTTTTCCGATTGTTTAAAAAATATATATGAAACTGATGTCTAGGACTACCTAGAAATAATACTCTTTTTTAGGGGTATCTAGACTACAAGGTACCCCTAAAAAGAGTATTATTTCTTCAATCTTGAACAAATACCTACTATTCAAGTTCATTTGTGAGAGGCATTAATTTTATTAGTTGGGCATTAATTGAGTAGTCTAGGTTACAAATTTTGACCACCAAAAAAGTTTGTGCTAACCTAACCTCTTTTCCTCATTTTAAAATTTCCTCTTTCTAAGGCTGAGTTGCATCATCTTAATTTAACCTTAACTTTAACAGACACAAACATATCTGACTCGGTGACAGCGTCGCTGTCATCTAAGGCGTAACCTAGGTGACAATATGTAATAACACTTAGTTCCAGTTTTGGCCACCGGCTCAGATAAGTTTGTGTCATGCACTGTTATAGTTAAATTAAGATGATGCAACCGAGCCTAAATATTCAATGATTTCCAGGTCGGGACAGTGCTGCTATACGGAGTACCGATAGTATCGCTCGTAATCGAAGGTGTGGAGAGGCTTTGTTTGGCTCAGATCTCCAACACATTGCTGAAGCAATTCTCCTACAATGAAATCCATAACCGAAGAGTTGCTTTGGGCATTACCTGTGTGCAATGCACCCCTGTGCAGCTGGAGATACTGAGGAGAGCTGGTGCTATGCCTGTGTCTTCGAGGCGGTGTGGTTAGTATTGGGAATAGAAGTTAATTTTAGCAAGTGAAATAGACGATATTTTGATAACGTTGCTTTGTCAAACTTTCGATACTTGAAGTAAAATTCATGCATCGAAAGTTCTTCACAAACTCAAAAAGATCTTGAGAAATGAGATGCGTAAAATACACATTAACACCATCACCATATAAAACCACTGCCTCACGTGAAATTGTATTTTGTGTTTAGTAATATAACCATTTACTTACTTAAATAAGGTTTTGTTTGTTCTAAGTGCATTTTATGCTTGATTGATTTGGCTTAAATTTTATTTTGATTAACGTTTATTTTGGGTTACAACAAGAATTATAGAACAAGTTCTTTATGTAATTTTGATTTTGTATTAAGTGTACCTGCGATAATTTCCCCCGTAGGCATGATAACCCGCCGAGAAGCGGAACGGTTGTGCAAGTCGTTTCTTGGTGACAACGCACCGCCACGATTGCCAGATGATTTCGCCTTCGCAGTGCATCATGAGTGTGCTTGGGGCTGCCGCGGAGCTTTCCTGCCAGCTAGGTACGTATAGTATTTAATATGACTCTTGCGTATTTTGCCATCTACATAAAGCGCAGAACTAATAGTTGATTGTGGTGTTCGCATCCATAGGAATATCGACTTGTACGGCCTTACCACAAAAGATTTTAAATCACTGTTTAATTTAGACACTGTTTAAATGCGATGCCGTCTCTTTCAAACAATATTGTCAAAAAAGTGACAGAATCACATTTAAACAGTGTCTAAGTTCAACACTTGTTGGACAGTGTATTAAAATCTTTTGTGGTAAGGCCGTTAGATTCGGGCCGTTTCAGAAACAGTATCGGTCTTCTGGTTTAGAAAAATGATGATTTGACGAAAAAGTGTGAAATTTCCTTCATCAGTCCAAATAGGTATACTTCTTTTTCGTTTGATACAGGTACAACTCCTCCCGAGCGAAATGCATCAAATGCGCGTACTGTGGCCTGTTCTTCTCCCCCAACAAGTTCATCTTCCACTCCCACCGAGTGGGCCCCGGGGACAAATACATACAGCCAGACGCCGCCAATTTCAACTCCTGGCGGCGGCATATGAAGTTGAGTGGTAGCCCGCCAGATGAGGTGGTTCACGCGTGGGAGGATGTGAAGGCCATGTTCAACGGTGGGACGCGCAAGAGGATGCTGTCTGCTGCTAGGTAATTCCATACAGCACAATTTTTTTATGCATCTATGTTGTAAAAGTGGTTCTGATGTTATTAAGCTTTGATAAGTTTAGATAATACCATAAAAAAGCTCTCCAGTGGGAGAATCTATTAGATGCAAAATACTGAAATTAGTTTTTTATACTGAAGCGACACTTTAGCGTGTATGTGGAAATTTAGTTATAGGTATTGTTCCATTGAAAATATAAAGATAAAAAATATTTACACGCTTACATACCACAAAAATGTTAAACATAGGTAAAAAAAAAGGAAAACCTCCTTCAAAAACCTGAAAATAAGAAACAGCTTCAAAATTAAACAGCTCTTAAAGCAACAAATAAAAATAATAAGTGCTGAAAAAAAAGTCTAATGAAGTCGGATCTTTTAGAATTGAAAAAAAAGAAAATGTCCTTCGGCACCACACGAATTTAAAAGATTTTTTCAATATTATAATTTTCAGGTTTCTGAAGGAGGATTAAAAAAAGCTTTTAAGCAGTTGGCTTGGACTGTTAATTGTGTTCTTTTTTTTGAAATAGATCGTTTTACTTTGAGTTGCTGTCGCTATAACGTTCAAGAAAAGAGAGGTTAGGTAATGAAGAATAATTTATAACAATCATAAATTATAAATTCCAAGACTTTCCTATTTCATTGTCTTATTAGGAAACTCTGTATAAGCTTGGAAAAAAACGGGACAAATGTATTGAATATTTCAAAAGTCTGATGAACTAGTTCAGCTTTAAATTGTGCTCCAGAAGGGTCCCTATTCGCAGGCCGGAAGCCGAGGCGGCCAGCGACACTAAGCGGTCTCCAGCCAGCCCGCCGGCGCACGCGCCTGTACCACGGCTAGCAGACTACGTGTGGGGGGCCAGACTGCCTCTACCTTACGCCATACCTTGGTTAAAGCCTACTCTATGGACACCAGGTGAGAATAAACTCTTGGACATACCAAAGAAATAGGAGTTAAAGAAAATGTACCTATATGTTGCTCATGGTGTAACTTTTCCTCCAAGCGAGAGTCCCCTAAATAAAAAACTATGAAACCACTTACTTATGCAACATATGCTTAACAATGCCAGAGAATATTACAGCCATCATCAAATATGTCAAAGATTGACTTTTATGATTTGATAAAGGTGGTTTCTCCTCAGGCGCGTTGACTGCTCTCAGTGGAGTGAGCGCCTTAGAAGAGCCGCGCGCTTTCAGGCCCGTGCGTTCTCAACACCGGCTGGATTCCCCCCAGCTGTCACCTGCCCTGTCACCACCACGGTCACCCAACAGGTAAATGTTGTTAGAGGTAACAAACATGACCACCATAAGCCTTTGATACTCTTCAGATTAGGGTAAGTGTACGCATCGTTGTTGTTTACGACTCCTGACCCCATTTTGATGGTGCTTTGGAATTTGTTGCAGAAGGATTGATTGATTTATACATTTTACAATAAGCTTGTAACCTTTTTAGTTCTCGTTAAACTAAAACAAACTGGATTTTAAGTGATAGATACGTATTAATAATGCCACGGTCGCTGAAAGATCCTACGTATCTGAAATTAAGATATATATTTATTTATATCTTTATCCAGACAAGTATTGAACCAGAAACACGATTTAATTATTTCGGCTCGATACATTATTATTTCGAAAATACCTGTTAAAATGTCTAAATTTTGATATTATTTAGAAACAACATTAGTTATTCAAGTCGAAATTGCTTAAAATAATTTGTATCATCAATATTCACAATCGTGTAAAAGCATTTCTTAAAATATTTACTACGAATTGATTTCGTGATTTTTTCACCTAATCTGCCAAATCGGCTATCTCGCTTTACTGATTGCCTTATGTTGTTTTCCTAATCGAAAAGTGCTTACTGATTGTTCTAGCTGTGTCTGTAGAATAGAATGAATGAATTATCTATTTTTGACCTCTCCTACAGTAGGTCCCCAACCGCGTCGTCCCCACGACGGAGTCGCTCGCCGCTCCGCTCGCCGGCTCGCTCGCCGCCCCGCTCCCCGCTTCGCACATCAGTCCGCTCATCGCCCGCGCATTCCACCAAAAGCGATCGCGACAGCGATGAGAGCGTAGACATCGAGACCACTGAAGAAGATCAACCGAAAGATGCGGTAAGTTTGCTTTATTAATAAATGGATAATGGAAAATTAATGTGGGTTGGCATTTATTATTCTTGGTTCTACTACTTTCATTCTACTTAAAATATTGAGCCTATTAGTACACACGGTTACAGCAAAAAATACCTTTATATCTTAAAAAAATATGTAGTGATAAGTTTTCGATGAAATTCCATACTCTGTGAGCAGCTTCGCCGAACAAAGAAACATTTTTCAAATCATAACATTATCTTCTTTTCAATAATCGAACAATAATATTTTATCCTTTTCAACGTTGGTAAGTACTGCTCTATTAAGGATCAATAAAAATACTCCATTACGCAATCCTACCATACGTAAACGTTTTCAAAGATGCAATTTAATAGTAAAGCATTGAGTGGATCAGGATCACATTATCCACTGCCGCTCCGGTCTCGAAGCATTCGAACTAAACCGAGCTTCAGTGGAATCCAATTTAAAAAGTTGGAGAAGAAAATTTTTCCAATCACCGTAGTGGCGGGGCCGTAATCGCCGCTTAGTTTGTTTATTTTATTTTTCCGAATGCTCCGTTTCGATTCGTAATGCACATTGCTATTATTATGAACTATTTATTGATAAAGCTTATAAGAAAGTTTTTTTCTTGAATAAAATCTTTGCGTTGTAGTTTTTACTGTAAGGGTCGTTAAGTAAGTACGACTTCAAGATAAATAATGGGCATGACTGGCACCGGCGCCTCGCTCGCACGGCTCGCAACTAATTTGCTTTTCTTAGAAATTAAATTGATATTTATTTCATTGCGATAAAGTTGAAATTGTGAGTGATTTTTAGGGCCAAACTACTTGTTTTTGTTATGTTAGTTAGACGATTGTTGCCGATGTTTTGCGATTCTCATTATTTATCTTTAAGTACTAGAAGTATCTAGTTTATTATAAGCTTTCTAAATAATTGGTTCGTTATGTTATTACAAGAAAAATCTTACTTTTATGCATAAAAAACGTCTAAGTTCTTGTTTCATTTAACTATTCCAATTAGACAACCATAAACCATACTGAACTACCTACGGTACTGGAAACTTGGGTAATTAATGCATTGATTAATTTCGTCAATTCAAAACATCGCCAATTTAATTCCAAGCGGTGTCGCGTTGGTCCGGCGCCGGGACGCCGCCATTTTAGCAAAATGGCCGACAGTAAGCTTTGGCACGTCGTAAACTCTGTAATTACTGCCGGTCCGAATTCAAATGGACTTCATTTCGGTTTTAAATAAGAGAAAATGTTTAATTTAGTACCGATCCGGTTCGCGAGGACCAATTAATCGAGGATTTTCGTATCGCACACCCTGCCGCGAGGGGGTTTTTCTTTTCCTTTTATAAGTACCCACCTACCTACTGACCATTGAGTAAGTCTTTATGTGAAGTGCTTCGTTTTTGTGATTATCTTCTCTACGTGCTATTTCTTTTATTTTGTCGAACATTACGCTACTCACGGTATTTATGAAGACTGGATAGGAAGCTCGATATAGATTAATTAAAATGTTGTCATGATATTTCGCTATATTTTTTTGAGTTAATTTTCTGTTTTTTTTGTAATTAATGAGGGTTTACACAACATTCATATGTATGTTATATGGTTTCAGTGATATTTGTGACACTATCTCTATATTTTTAAAAGCTGTAAACATTTTCCGACTGAAGTGAAATGGCGTCGAACATTGTGCACAATTTCACGCACATCCTTTATTTTGTGTCAGTAAGTTTTTCTAATATGGATTCAATTGATATTTGTCTTCTTCTTGAGATTTCGGTGGAGGATAATATCCTTATCAATAAGCACAAACTCAATCAGACTTCAGTCAGTTTTATACCTAGATATCTAAATTCTACTAAAGTGAAGTTTGTTTTCAGGATGACGTCACACATTGTGCACATTCTTATTAAAAGTAAACAGCATAATTCCTAATGCACCTACCTACACGTGCGACACTATCATAATCATGCCATTGAACCAATACAAACCTGGCCAATTCTTGACTTCGTTGAAAGCAATCAATAGAGATGATTAAACAATTTCGCCCGTTACTTTGACAACGTCCTTTGAAGGGATTACGAGGAGGGCCCTCTCGGCGTGTTAATTACTGCCGATTACGATGTTAGGGCTTGTCGCCTCTTTTGTTCGTCTATTCTATGGTGGTAAATAACGAATTACGTCGTTTAGGTGGTATATTTAAGATTAGTGATGGCGGAGATTGCAAATATTGAACAATGTCACGTAGATCGATTGTGCGCTTAACAATCTATACTTACGACAACTAAGTTAGAAAAAGTCAGTTTTTTAGACAGGTCGTTCATTTTATTCCAAAATGAAACTATCAACAATCTAAGCATTTCGTATTGTAGATGATTCGTAAAACAGTTGTGAAATGAAACAGGAACAAAGACAGATTTGAATTGATTATGACTTGAATACATTTTCTCTCCTCTAAGGTTACCTGGACTATGGATTATATCCAACAGGCAGCCTTATTGCTACACACTGTTTCTGTTTCTGTTTGTCTTATATCCTGTCGTGTGTGTAATAAAGTTACTTGTTATTATTATATCTCCGGCTTGTATTCTTCGGGACATAACCTGGTGTTTTTACCAGGTTTGCGTGGGGACATGGGTCCAACGCGTGGAGGCCCTTTGAGATTGGTTCATTGTAATGTGAGATGTGTAATGCACATATTTTTAGTCTACTAGTCTTTTATTCTATATTGAGAGGTAGGCGTTAGTAATCATGTCAGTTATTCTTAGCATCATAACAGAAATGAAGATAATAATCGTAAAAAACCCTCAAGACAAACTGCTAATTTCATATCAAAAGGTACATTATTTTAATTATCACTCAACTTATCTCGTCCCGATAGATCTACGAAATCAAAATTGAGATTTAATTCTACAAATCGGATCCGGCCGGTCCGGCGCACCGGACGGCGATCCGCTTACAACAGGCGCCGGCGGGCTTGCGGATTATACGAAATTGATTGTTTGCACAATATTGTTGTTCAGTGGGGCGATGGCCATCTTTCTGAATTGGATGTTAAACTATTATGTTTGTGTAAATTAATTGTTGATGTCGATGGAATTCAATTTCACAAATTAAAAACTTTTTGGATTATAATTTTTTTTTTAAAGTCACATAAAAAAGTTTAACGATAAAATTAAAAGAATATTTTGTTCTTTGAGAAATGTGCTGCGTGCTTTAGATATTGATATACATTATATCTAACGCACCCAGCACATTCTTTTCTAAGAAGATTATGAAAAAGTTTTGAAACCCTTAAATAAAATATTACTTTACTATCATAAGTAGATTAAGGGTGGGGATATGTTAGCACAAGCACATAGAACACCGCGCACCGCTCGAGGCACGCGCTCTAAGCAAAGATAGGGTGCGTTCATAATGATAATGCCCTTACAATAAATTAAATTAAAACACCACACCAAACACATACGCATCGCTTTATTCGGCAATTTTTCTATTATTACTTGTAAAGGACATTTAACATTTGATAGACTTAAACTTAGGTTAGGGTAAGGTAATTTCAGGTAATAATACAATTCAAAAAACTTTTAAATTATACCATTTCTGTAACCAACCATGCTTAACGTCAATAGCATTTTCAGAACGATGCAAGGAGCCCTGGTCGCTCAGCAAACAAAGCACGTACCTAATAGATACTTTGCGCGGATTGCACAAACGATTCAATTGTAGGAGTTGATGCTGTTATAAATCAGTCAGCTGGCTCCTGCGGCCGCTGCGGCACGTACCCGCGTTTTTTGTTGTACCATTACTTATTTGGACCTCTGTACGTGTAACAAAGGAGTTTGGGTTATTCGGCCTTTCAAACTCTTTGGATGGTCTAAACTCTTTTACTGGAAGGTAGAATTTATTGCTAGACTAGGTATACTTTACCACAAAGTACGTAAGCGGCGGCGCGCATGTTTTGTGATTATACGGAACCACTATGATAAAGCAATGAAATGTAAATGAGTACCTATCTTATAATAACAAAGTATTTTTAAGATATTTGGATTTTTCAAATAATGTTGAATGCAATTAAAAGGTTTATTGTGAAGCGTATACTTAAAATAACTTACGGTTTAATTCCAAGTGAAGATTACTCACATTATTTTTACATAACAAATTCAATTACACTAACGTATTCCGGAACAAATGCTACTTGGGACATGATGTCAAGTCCCCAGCGTGCGTCCCTGAGGGAGCCCGCGGAACGCAGTTAATTACACGGCTGGCACACAAGCCGACGGACAATGCGATCATTTTCATATTAATTGTGTCAATGCACCCTATATAGTGCCAATGGAATTTACCAATGCATACGAATTATGGCGAAATTGTCAATGCCTTAGAAAAGTATACCCACTTACTTAAGCACATTGCATTTCTTTTTTCTTGTCTTTGTGTTGTAAGATCGGTAACACATCAGTAAGATTTCTTTATTTTTTTATAGCTAAGAAAGTTTGAAATATGTACATGAATTATTTAGCTTTTTGGATTAAACATTACAAAAAAATACGTTGACTTTACTTTTAATATTGATTCAAGCAATATATACCTAGCGTGTTTAATTCTTTGATTAGGTACCGGTTATTTAATATAATTGCTGTTATGTATAAAAAGGATGCTATGGATGGATAATCTGCAAAATAAAGTACATCCTTTTGCAGATTACAAGAGCTTTTGTGAAAGTTTTCAAATAACTCTCTCTCGCTTAAAGCATTGTTGTTTTAACCATTTCCACTTCAAGTTTCTAAAGCTTTGTCGGTTGCCAGCTTCCCATATGGTGTTTCTTTTTTTGCCAACATTGTCAAGTATTAAACAATAGGAAAATGAATCTGCTGAATATAACAGCACTACATGGCCTGTTGGCCTAGATTTTCTTTGTGTTCTGTAATTTTTTTTTTATTTGGGAATGATTATAGGATCTTTATGTCTTTATTTTACATTTTGCTCTGTTCTCGATTACATAATGCAAAAATAAAGAAGATTCAACTATGTCGTTTATTATTAAATTTTATCTTGTATCTTCATCAACAGGATTTTCTAAACTGCCTGTCTCCCAGTAAATAAGGTTAAAATAGTATAAATAAGTCTATGAAATAAAGCTTGAAAATAATATATGTAGTTTATGACATTTTTTTTAATTACTTTTGCTCGTTTTTCCCCATCACGTAAATTCTGTAATAAAAGATATTTTTAATGTTTATTTTCCATTCACTTGTATGGTAGTAGTAGCTAGCTACAATAAAATTCTTTTTATCTTTAATCTGTAACCAAAGAGTTACAGAACCTAAATAGTTTGCATATGAGGCTAAGGCCTCACAATACCCATCATAACTTAATTATTGAAATGATGATGATGATATTCATCAAAAAGCGTTTGATTACCGGCCAAATTATTAATGTAGTGTAGACAAACAAAATGCTTTCCGTAAATAATAATAGAAGTAGCCAGTCCTTCTATCTTTTATTAAAACAAAACTTAATTACTTACACCGGCCGCATCCTGCATAATACATCGGTGGTTCCGTTCTATTCGTAATAATCAAATTATTCAGAACAGTCGATGTTATCAGCTGAAATTAAGTGACTTTTGTTGAGGGTTTGTTTGAGGAATGTTTTTCGATACAATTTCGTGATGTCTAGGATGGAGTAACAATGAAAACTATTATTTGAATTATCTTTTTCGAACAAACATTTTATTTTTAATTGCTTTTTAAAATCTGATAATCTGATTACATTTTCTGAACAATAGGCGAATAACAGTGATTAGTTGTGTGTGTAGGCAGTGTTTAGACCTCTATCGAAAGTAAATTTTCAAAAACGTCGTTTCTGGCGTTTCGCCAGCCGCTGCCGCGGTCATAATTTGCTTAGCTTTCAATAGTCATAAATCTGAAATACCTACCTACCTATGTTTTATTTAGTGCACTAAGTTATATCTAGGTAGCCAATTCGCTAAGCTTTTCAAAGGCTTGTAACTTTCAGTTTCTTTTTCTCATACTTACATAAGTAAATTTAGTTATATTTATGCGTCTGTGAATTAAAATTGAGTGACTGCCACTGCCACTACTTTAACTGTCTATTTTGTTAAACTGATATACTTTTAAGAACATATTTTCAAAAATCTTCTTAGCTCAAATGTGTTTACTAAATAAAGTTCAATAGTAACGTGTGCTGAGTTGTATCGCCCACAGGCTTAGTTATAAATGTCGAGGTGGCCTTTGCTTTTTATTTACCTCGTTTGGGAAGTGGCATTTTGGCGGACATTTTTATTGGTAGCCTCGTTCGTACGCGGAACATTAATTTTGCTATTCTTTACCGACAATTTAATGACTGTTTGATGTTATTGTTAACTTTTACTTCACGAACCATTCCCAATATCTACATCTATGTTTAGAATTGTATCCGCACTCGACTCGGTGAAACGCAGAGCCAGAAAAGTCATTGGGGATAATAACTGGTGCATACCAAGCTCCACAGTTTCCCTCATCGACGAAGAGTTGCTTCATTGTCGGTATTCTACAGATTGCACTTCGAAGAGTGTGCTATTGAGCTGCATGAGCTCATCCCGCCAGCTCCTTTTTTAACCGACTTCAAAAAAAGGAGGAGGTTCTATGTTCGTCTGTTTATTTGTTTTTTTTTTTTTTTTTTTTTTTATGTATGTCCACCGATTACTCGAGAACGGCTGAACCGATTGACATGATTCAAACGCCACTTTATTAGGTTTGTTCCCCAGGTGGTCCCATTTTTTTAAATTTTAAATTAGTTCAGTGGTTTTCGAGTAATCCTGAAAATACTGTAATTTTTTAGGTAACTTTTGCACGAGTTTCAACGGATCTTCAGACATAACTTCTTTGTTTATAAACCGATTGAGATAATTCTTGTTTTGTTAGAAAGGGGATACTTTAAGGGTGTTTTCATTAAAATTTCCTGCACATTGGACCTTGGACTTCGAAGATACACAAGAGAACTCTTCAAAATCAAATATGATAGTGTATTAGTGATTACTCTACGGTATTGGAAGGTTTCGCATCAGCCATTTTTATTGTCACTACTGGGGCTGGGATACAAGCCTTACTTATGGGCTGATGAATAGGATGGACCATAACCCACCGCGCGGGCCCAATGCGGATTGGTGGGTGTTAATGTGCAAATGTAGCTGGAACTAACGGCTTAACGTGTCTTCTGAAGCACGGAGGAGCTCGAGATAATACACTTTGGTCACCTACCCCATGTCTGACCCTTGCTTATTAACAGTGCGAAAAGTGGATATTGAGTTACTAGGCGTATTATACCATTCAAATGTGTGAAATATGAATAAAATATATTTATATCATCGCTAACATTTACTTATACATACCTACCACAAAAAAGTTAAAAATAAAAAAACTTTTAAAAATTAAAAAGAAAAACCTCCTTCAAAAAACCTTAAAAAAATTGCTATAAAAAACAGCTTCAAAAAACAGCAGCTCTAAAAAGCAAGAAATAATATTCAAATCTGCATAATTACTATTCAAGTACCTACGCATATCTGATATTAAAAAAACGTCTTATGAAGTCGGGTGGGGCTTTAAGAATTAAAAAATCAAATTGAGAAAGAGAAACCACGATAAATGTTATTATGATTAAAAAAGGAAATTATCTTTAGCCCCACCCGACTTCAGAAGACGTTTTTTTAATATCAGATATGCGTAGGTACTTGAATAGTAATTATGCAGATTTGAATATTATTTCTTGCTTTTTAGAGCTGCTGTTTTTTGAAGCTGTTTTTTATAGCAATTTTTTTAAGGTTTTTTGAAGGAGGTTTTTCTTTTTAATTTTTTACCTCCGGGAATCCAGACGTACTGCGGGCTGTCACCCCTGCCTGGTTGATATTCCGCGTACAAAGCGCTTTTCCTTTTATGCGCACAGCCAGGGAGTGGAATTCCCTGCCTGCGTCAGTATTCCCGGGAGCCTACAATCCTGGTATATTTAAAGCTCGAGTGAATAGGCTTTTTCTAGGCAAGCTCGCTCCATCTTAGGCCTCTTCTTAATCTAACGATTTAGAATGTGGCTAAGAGTAAGCCTATTTAACGACCTCCGTGGTCGAGTGGCTTTGTACACCGGTTTTCAAGGTGTCGCCATCTCTGAGGTCCCTGGTTCGAATCCCGGTTGGGTCAATTTAGAAAACGAACTTTTCTATATTGGGTGTTTGTGATACCACCGTTGTCTCTGATTTCCATAACACAAGTGCTTCAGCTACTTACTCTGGAATCGGAGCAATGTATGTGATGTTGTCAAATATTTATTTATTATTTATTTAATGTAAAAGAACAAAAATTACGGAGTATATCTTTGGAATTGTTCTAGTATCTGAAAAGTAAGAAAAAAAATGATTTCTACAATTCAGAAAAGTTTCCTTTGTCGTGAGTTCTTTTGACAAAAATTTACATAAATTTGAATTGAATCTTTTTTTTGAGATTGTGCAAACAACTCTCTTATATATGATACTCTCAATGTCCTAGTAGCTACATTTCGAATTTTTAAGACCCCCTTTCAGTCCCTGTTGCAAAAAATGGCAAATGTCATCTCAAACTATTGTAAATTTCAAGTTGATAGCATTAGTAGTTCTTGAGACATCCAGCTGTGACAGACAGACAGACTGAGTCGCACCATAAGATTTCCTATTTTCCATTTTGGTACGGAATCCTAATAATTAACTTTATTACTTGAAAACCAATTTTCACCTATAAGAATCCATCTCGGCTTGCATTTTTCATAAAAGTATTCAACAGATGTTATCGATAAAGTACTTGTAGCTCGAATGAAATTACGTCTGCATGTCATTTGATATTTCAAGCGAAGTTTGCACGCGACTGATTGTTCGTTAATCGCGCTTACCGATTTATTATTTAACGGTGCAACACTGGGTTTATGGTGTTACGTAAATAATTATACGGAATCGAGCGTGAATAGTTTATTGTTGAACCATAGACTGCGGATTTTGTAGACATGGTAGTCGTAGGTAAGAAAAGCTATTACAACCACAGGGTAAACAAAAATATTTGTTACTACAACTACTTACACTATATGGTGTGTAGGAATTGAGGCAACTCATTTATATGTTTGGAAACTATGAACTTAGTAAAGATGGCACAAAAAACGTGCCATGTATCATATGTGATTCATTGAATAAGGAACCTGTTAAAAATTCCACGTAAAGTTTCATTAACATTATGTATTATAATTAAAATAATAAATAAAATTCAGCGCAGCGCCAGTTTCGGTATGAGTACCGCTTTTTCGTCGCACGATGCCACTGCTGGGTATAAAACGGATAATGCCTAACCCAAAGATCTCTACAACGAAAAAAAAACTTATTGTTTGGGTGAACTGTGCGTGAAGACTATATGGCCTTTACTTTGACTTTTTCCAAACTGGTGTTGCACTTTTGATTTGTTGAGATAAATATACTATACCGCATACCTGCGTACTGTACACTTCTTGTCACACCATTGAAGTTTAATAGAATTAAACGAATAGTAAATATTTTTCAATCCATATTAGTGGTCAATGGTCTATGATATTCGTATCAATTTTAAATGAACGTTTTTACTCTGTCGGGTCGGGTTACATATTGCATTGCACGGGCGATTACCTACTTTAAATCAAACAACAAAAATTACCACAACCTTTGTTCGTAGTCACGCTTGCTTACTGGTACCTAAAACTTTTTAGAGAGATAACATAGATATATACTATTTGATACTATTTAAGTTTTTAACTGGCCTTTATATTACGAAAACAACTATTAAAATGCAGTCGTAGCACATTGCTACGCACGCACTTTCGTAGGCAACTCAAATGTCTTAACCGATTTCATTGATAATTTAATTATCAACGAAATCGGTTAATAATTTAATTATCAAAGACATCGGTTAATAATTTAATTATCAATGACATCGGTTACGATATTTAAAACAAAACATTTATAACTGTCTCCGAAGGAAGTCGTAGCACATTGCTACGAACTTTCGTAGTCAACTCGAATGTCGTTACCGATTTCATTATGAAATATTTACTATCTCCGGAAAAAAATGGTATATTGGCTATTTAAAATGATTTCCTAATCAAGGATAAACCAATAATGACGTCTTGAATATTCACAAAGCCAAACTTTTTAAGAGTGCCTTACTATGTCAACTTACTTTTGTATTAAGATAAATAATATTAGAAAAAATCGACTCACCCGTAGATCCGTATTTTTTCTAATATTATTTATCATAGTATAGAAATAGCATTGTGAATGCGAAAAATCTAAATTTAATAACTTACTCTTACTTACTTTAGCTCCTCTGGTTTAAATGTTGAGAACCGGTGTAAAATTGCAGTATCTAATTATTAGGGTTGGTTTTAGTTAAGTGATAGCGGACTGTATTCAGTTAATGGCGAGCGTGTCTCATCTGATAGCAGTGCATGACACTCGTGACGGCAATTGAATGCGGCCTTAAAAACTGGGACTTATCTTTTATGTCAAAGTAATGATTGCGGAATAAGGTAAAAACACTAACTTGTAATTTATGAGTTAGTTTAGTTTAGAGTATTGACGGTCGAAGGCTTCATCGAATCTTAAAAGTGGAGGCAAATGTTTTTATGTCCAACATTCAAATTAGTATTAACGACTACAAAGATTCTTCGGCGATAATAAATTATTTAATACAATATTTATCAATTCTAGCTGCCTCCAAGAGGGATATGGCAAGCTATCAACAAAAAGGTCCGGAATTTTATTTAAAAAAAAGAATAACAAACCAAAGCAGAATTTCTGTACAATTAATACCCTTTTTCTCTCTTTCAGACATGCAACTGGCCGTGTCATCCGACCCCTCGCCCTGAAGAACCATGCTGGAGCGCCCTGGTTCCGAAGGTGGAGCGCGAGGACGAACGCGTGGAGCCCTGGCGGCTGCCCGACCTTCGTCCGACGCTACACTACATGCACGAGCGGGGTAGGTAAATTATGAAAATGGTTCAGTCATGCAACTGGTTTTGTCGTCAGCCTCCTTGCTATGGCCCTTCCCTTGCTATAGTGTGCTGTGCTCTAGCTAGACTAAAGTAGAACGTGAAGACAAGTGCGCCGAGTTTTGACAGCTGTCGGACCTACGCCCTAGACTACCTATAGTCTGTCTATCCTTACTTGTCTTATTCGGTAAACAATCTTTACTCAACTCTTAATTGAAAAAAATCAATTATAAAATATAACAAACGGTTTTTCACACATAGATTACAAAAGAAATTACTAATTAATAGTAATAACAAATCATATTTTTATTTAACGATTTAATTTTAAAAGACGTATGACAACTGTCAAAAGCTGTTTACTAAATAAGACAAGTAAGGATAGACAGACTATACCTATCTACATGTTGCTTTATGTTACAATGTAAGTAGGTACTCTATGAATACGTGCAGTGCACGACGGGATGGACATTAAATGACCAGGGGCCGTACCAGCTAACGCATCGAACTTCAGAAAGTCTGCCGGGCTTCAAATTAAAACAGATAAATCGAGCCCCAATCGGGCCAAAATGGCGAACCTCAATTCATTATGTCACACGAATATCGATATCTTCTAATTAACTTCGGCGAATAGTACAATACGGTTAGTTAAGTTAGCCGATAGGGGCCCTGGGGCCCTACCGGCTAACTTTTCGAACCTCGGCGGGTTTGCCGAGCTTCAAATTAAAACAGTTAAATTGAAGTAAGGAGTTTCGTATTGTACTATTCGCCGAAGTTATTTAGAAGATATCGATATTCGTGTGACAGCATGAATTGGGGTTCGCCATTTTGGCCCGATTGGGGCTCGATTTATCTGTTTTAATTTGAAGCCCGGCAGACTTTCTGAAGTTTGATGCGTTAGCCGGTACGGCCCCTGACCCGTGCTGTAGGTAGTTCCCTTGTGACACCTACTGAAAATGGATGAGAAGTCGCCGGATCTGCGCTCGCTCCGCATAAAAATAGCTAAGTAACACAAAAGCCGCTATCTAAGTTATTTGTTTTGGTATAAAAATCTAGTAAGCTGACGCAAAGACGCCATGTTCAGGTGAAGAAAGAGAAAGCGATTTAAAGTGCAACCATTAGATTTATAGCTAGGTATCTCTTTCTATTGCGTGCTATTTCGTATCTTTTGTTTTGCTTATCAGTGAAACTTGTCAATGTGTGCAGTTTTGGATTGTTCGGAACAGATTTAAAACGTAAATTACTATGAACGTAACATATCTATAAGTAGATAGTTAATAATATCATAGGCATTAGTGAATTAAAGTTAGAGAAGCGTATTTATACAATTTTTACATGTTTATACGTGTATCGTAAAGTAAATGCTTAAATATACGTTGATCGTACACAACATTGTGGCTAATTGGCCGTCGAGTCAGCGCTGCAATTATATCGGGATTAGTCGACGGTATGGTAAGGGTGTTCAAAGTTCTTAAGTGTTGTGTAACTTGTGTAGAACCCTCTAATTGACTAGGTAGGCTTAGGTACTTAAATGTCAATAATTACACCTACCTAGCATTTCGACGATAATTAGGTCTGTTAATTTACTGTAGGTACCAGTTTTAAAAAAATGTAAGTAGGTATGATTATCTAAAGATCTCTTGCGCATGTTTTTCATAACTGAACACAAAAAAACAAATCTCATTTCAATACCTACTTTACTTCTAAGTTTAGGTACCTACTTCCCGAACAATTAGGTACCTAAGTATTCCAAATTCAAAATGGTAGAACTCTGGTTACACGAGCTAATTTAAAAATTTCATTTTTGCCTTATTTTTACCAAGAAAATTTTCATTCCTCGCAATTCTTGAGAAAAGCATCTGTACAAGCCTTGTACTGGAAGCTATTTACATTGCCTCGAATGAACCATCCACGTCAATGTAGATGCTAACTTCCCACTCTCGGCCGGATGTAATGTACTATCGTTGCCCCCGTTACTACCAGTAACACTGTTAATTTTGACTACTCCTGATTGCTGTATGAGTATTTACGTGATGGGGAAAATACCTTTGAAGGGACCGGGGACGTGCTGTGCACCATGCATTTTTCCCCGTCCCATCCGTGTACTCGTCACGTATCTGTTACTAAGTATATTTTTATATGCAACGATGTCTAGAAATCGCCCCGTTCCGTCTAGGACGTGAAATAAACCCGTCACTGAGACCCTTGGGTAATAAAAACTATATGCATCATGAAAGAAACTAATAATCATTTAAAAATGGAATATTTTATTACAGAAAGAGACGGTTGCGCTGCGTGTGTCGCCCCCTTACCACTGCTGCCTCCACCAGCGCCTGCGCCACATTAATTATTTAGTAAAAAGGTTATTATTACTGCAATGTTAATGAAAAATAGTATTATTTTTCTAAGGTACCTAAGAACTAAATTTTCTTTGAGTACCTATAGTACCTATCCAATGGCAAATCTAGAAAGCGATTTAAGAAAAGATTTGACTTAATGTGCCTGAAAGTCCTGAAAGTATTTTTAAAAATACTTATTAATTACCAACGTTCGCTTATTTGTGAATTATATAAACAACTCTATGAAAATTTTAACTGAACATAAGTTAATTAGTAGAGAATTGTAGATATTAGATAGTATCAGTACAATTTGAAAGCAATTTTTGTGAATCCAATTCATTGAATGGTAGGTAAGTTAAGTTGTTATAAGTAGATACATAAGTAAATGTAAAATAAAAATGGTTCGATTTCAGCGTGGCTCAATGTGATTTCAGATTGACAATCTTGATTATCGTTTATGGTATTTTTGGGGTTCTATGGTTCTTAAACCATATCCAGCGGTCACGCGAAATTAGAATCAGTTATCTAGTCAATATTAGTATTTATCAAATTACTGTAAAATAACAACCTTATAAGTAGGTACTTAATACTAGGTGTAACCATAAACATTTTCGTTAAGCATTGGAAAACATAAAAATCATAAAGAGCGATTTGCTTGCTCTATGTATTTATCGATATTGTAAAGGGTAGCGACGCAACGCATAAGAAGACTGTGTAGCTTGGTTACAACACTGGCTGTAACAATAATATTAAATCAGTGGGTTGTAAAGTAAAAACCACACCTATTGCAGCTTTACAATTTTACTTTAAAACAATTTAATATTCTGTACAAATCACTCCAATCATTTAGCCCCAAATAAGCAGGCTTGTGTACCTACAATTGTAACTAAATATGGACAGAAACAAATAATTAATAAGAATGTAAACATCCTTGACTGACTAACATTGTGGCTCTACCAAAATTCGAACCCGGAACTTTAAGCAGGCAGGATCGTTGTCACCCTGCACCAATCTTTTGTAAACTTCGTTAGGCAAAGGTTTTTGAGTGCCAGCCAACCACAGAACAATTTTTTTTATCCATGCGCTCAAAAAATGGCACCATTCGAAAATGACAACCAAGTGGGTGGAGCTAAAAATGCTGGCATTTTATTATGCAGCACAAAGTGACTAAACACTGGTTGCATTATAACGACCATAATTTGTATAAATATTTTCTACTTATATGTTTGACGACCTCCGTGGTCGAGTGACTTTGTACACCGGTTTTCAAGGTGTCGCCATCTCTGAGGTCGGGACCTATCGGTCGGTTCTATCCCCGGTTGGGTCAATTTAGAAAAATAACTTTTCTATATTGGCTTATGTCTGGGTGTTTGTGATACCACCGTTGTGTCTGATTTCCATAACACAAGTGCTTTAGCTACTTACTTTGGAATCGGAGCAATGTAGGTATGTGATGTTGTCAAATATTTATTTATTAATTATATGATACGTTATTTCTGTATTTTTTAACTGCCTTCTTTGCGTCTTTAATACCATTCGACTACCTACACAGGACGTCATTTCTAATAAACTCACTCTTTCTCTCTTTTCTATAAAATACAAACTGGAATTATCGTAAACTGGTTGCGTGGCTGGCCCGACTAAATGCTGTCAGAGTTGTCATTTATTAGCCCCATGATGGTGCCATTTTTTAAGCAATATTAAATAAATATTTGACAACATCACATACATTGCTCCGATTCCAAAGTAAGTAGCTAAAGCGCTTGTGTTATGGAAATCAGAGACAACGGTGGTATCACAAACACTAAGACCTGAGCCAATATAGAAAAGTTCGTTTTCTAAATTGACCCAACCGGGGATCGAACCCGGGACCTCAGAGATGGCGACACCTAGAAAACCGGTGTACAAAGCCACTCGACCACGAAGGTCGTATTTGTTCGCAATTACACTTCCATAGATTTTAGTTCGCTGGTACGAACACCTGCACATTGTTTTTGCATTTATTATGTATGTACCTACCTAGATACTAGTAGAGTTCCTACTTTATTAAATGTAAATAGGTACCTAACTTGTCTTGTATATAGTTCAAAGCTACAAAATTATGAAATTAAATGTTTATTTCTTTGTAGCTTAGTGTAGATGCCTACATACTTGTGATAATAACGAATTCAGTTACCACCACATATTTTGTACTATACTATTATGTATTCTGTGCCACTACATGCTTATTAATTTCTGTTTGTAAATACCTACCTATTATTTAACTACGTGTTTTACACAAACGATGTTCGTAAAATGGAGTTTTTTTACGCTAGAATCATGCGTGATTATAATTTAATGCAGCTATAATAAAATTGTGAAAATTTATTAGCTATACTTATTACCTACCTGTTAATTCACTTTCATACATATCAATGATATATCTCTAACATGAGTGATATCAGCATACTGTAATAAGTATCTAATTTTATAATGTACCTAGTAATGTAATTATTAGCCGCACGAATATACTTCGAACATGCATTTTGTTTTTACTAAACCTTATTCCTCAACATACAGGGTGCTCGGTAACGGTAAAAGCCAATGGTAGATGGGGTACCATGCCATGCCAACCTCGGTAAATTATTGTAAACCCTGAAAACCACTTTTGTTCTTTTTAGGAAAAATTGCAGTGGCAACCCTAGAACAAAATTGTGTTTTGCCTTTGCTCAATGAGATTGATTATCGAATACGTATACTTGCGTCAAGGGTTGTCAATTTTCCATACAAATAAAAAACTAAATTTCTCAGCCATGTGGTATGTAGTTTTTAGGGTTTATAGTTTTTTTTATAAGGCTATTACCAAACAGCCTGTATAGTTTAAACGAGATCGTACTAATAAGAGCTGGGTAAGGTCTAACTTATACTCCTACTTCAGATTTGAAAACGTGGGATTGGATTGAAGAAAATGGGTGCCGAGCCCTTATCCTAACTCCTGAATACTTCGCTCATACGCTGATCAGGCGACCGACTTCCAGACTATTGTGTAACATGCAATATAAAGACCTTCGATCATGTATAGACGCGAATTCCGAGTAGGCCAATGGGAACGTTACATAAAATGCTTGTAGTGCCGTACCTCTCCACCTCCGCCTTTATTGCCTACGTAATAAAAGCGGGTTTCACAATTTTACTGACAAATAACCAGACGTGCTGTTGTGTGTACATTGTTAAATTAATCGCATTGTATGTGGGAATCATGAAACTAATTGAAGCGTTTAAGAAATCCGTGTATTGTCAACGTGACCACTGAAGGTGTCGTTTCCAATATTTTTAACCGACTTCAAAAAAAGGAGGAGGTTCTATGTTCGTCTGTTTATTTTTTTTTTTTTTTTTTTTTTTTTTTTTATGTATGTCCACCGATTACTCGAGAACGGCTGAACCGATTGACATGATTCAAACGCCACTTTATTAGGTTTGTTCCCCAGGTGGTCCCATTTTTTTAAATTTTAAATCGGTTCAGTGGTTTTCGAGTAATCCTGAAAATACTGTAATTTTTTAGGTAACTTTTGCACGAGTTTCAACGGATCTTCAGACATAACTTCTTTGTTTATAAACCGATTGAGATAATTCTTGTTTTGTTAGAAAGAGGATACTTTAAGGGTGTTTTCATTAAAATTTCCTGCACATTGGACCTTGGACTTCGAAGATACACAAGAGAACTCTTCAAAATCAAATATGATAGTGTATTAGTGATTACTCTACGGTATTGGAAGGTTTCGCATCAGCCATTTTAATTGTCACTACTGGGGCTGGGATACAAGCCTTACTTATGGGCTGATGAATAGGATGGACCATAACCCACCGCGCGGGCCCAATGCGGATTGGTGGGTGTTAATGTGCAAATGTAGCTGGAACTAACGGCTTAACGTGTCTTCTGAAGCACGGAGGAGCTCGAGATAATACACTTTGGTCACCTACCCCATGTCTGCCCCTTGCTTATTAACAGTGCGAAAAGTGGATATTGAGTTACTAGGTGTATTATACCATTCAAATGTGTGAAATATGAATAAAATATATTTATATCATCGCTAACATTTACTTATACATACCTACCACAAAAAAGTTAAAAATAAAAAACTTTTAAAAATTAAAAAGAAAAACCTCCTTCAAAAAAACCTTAAAAAAATTGCTGTAAAAAAACAGCTTCAAAAAACAGCAGCTCTAAAAAGCAAGAAATAATATTTAAATCTGCATAATTACTATTCAAGTACCTACGCATATCTGATATTAAAAAAACGTCTTATGAAGTCGGGTGGGGCTTTAAGAATTAAAAAATCAAATTGAGAAAGAGAAACCACGATAATGATTAAAAAAGAAAAATATCTTTAGCCCCACCCGACTTCAAAAGACGTTTTTTTAATATCAGATATGCGTAGGTACTTGAATAGTAATTATGCAGATTTAAATATTATTTCTTGCTTTTTAGAGCTGCTGTTTTTTGAAGCTGTTTTTTTACAGCAATTTTTTTAAGGTTTTTTTGAAGGAGGTTTTTCTTTTTAATTTTTAAAAGTTTTTTTTCAGTAACCACACCACCGTAGTGAAGTTCTAATACTAAACTTGCATTTATCGATATCAATTATTTATCATTCGTAAGAACACGATGACGTGTCACACATCACAAGTCGGCATTGGTGGAATTACCAAGAAAAATGACACCCCAGTGGTGTCGTTGACAATACACAAAGAAAACTTGCACTCGCTGCGGGCTCACCGACATCGATTGCCGTCACAATCGTTCTATGTTGATCAATTTCTGTAGTCACAGGACTCAAATGGCTACAAAATAAAATGCATACATTTTTGTAGTCATTTATTAACCCTTACAAGTCTACTCCCTCATCATCTTCTCCTTTTGGCGCGCAAGCTTCTTCTTCGAAAGTTTCTTCTTGGCGGGCGCATCGTCAGCGGGGGCGGCGCGGGCGACGGCGTCCTCGCGTTCGCTCAGACACACCTCAATGTGGCACGGAGAGGACATGTAAGGGTTGATTCGACCGTGGGCGCGGTATGTACGCCTGCGCAGACAGGGAGCGCGGTTTACCTGGAATAATAATAAAAAAACAATTTAACACTTATCTCAAGCCAGTACTTAGATCAAAAGGGTTATGTATGCTTTAAATGTGATAAAAGTTACTAATCAACATATTTTTAGGTTATATTTTAGGCACACAATGGTATGTCAGTACTATTATTAATTCTGTGACAATGGCCAGATTCAAATCGAAAAATGGTACAAAAGACTGATGTGTTACAGTACAGTGAAATTGTTGAACAAATTGAATTACATGATGAATTTTGTAAGTAACAAAGTGAATAGAAAAAAAAAATATTTTTTCTTCATACAAAATAAATTGTCACAATTTATTTTTGCCTTTTGAAAACAATGTGAACATAGTGCCACACACTGTCAAGCAAAAAAGGCATTCTTAAATTAATTATCCCAGTATACAACATATCAAGAAACATATACAAGATAATTATTTATTGCAAATTGTTAAATGGAACAAAATTGCAATTGGTATGTTAAACCAACTTAGCATTATTATAATTTGTTCCCCAAACTTTAGCAGAAAGTAAACGAGAATGCCAAGCTAATTTTTATTATGAATTCTATTTTTCTGTTTAATCACAGAATGGATTTTAGGTCTAATGAGAGAATTCCTGTTTAAGAGGCTTGCTGACAGTGAAACTAAAAACGTTATATCAAAATTAAGATGGTATTTGTCTAAGATTTTATTAATAAAAAATCCAAAATACTAACTTGTTTATTCTGTATTATGTTTAACAAATGACGATAATTGATTTGGCAAGAAATAAAATAAATGAAAATACAGTCAAATCAAAATATCCAAATTCGTGATATGAGCTTCGAATAAGGTTAATTTAAGAGTCCCGCAAACAGTTAGCTTCCCATACAAACGCAATACGATGTTTTTCGGATTAAGACAGTATTTGTTTAGGGTTCTATCAGATAAAAAATAATACTAACCCAATTCAAAATAAATGCCAGTTACATTTAATTTATATTCAGTTTGGTATTTTGGATTTTTTATTTAATACAAAAACTGCCTTAATACGAATAACATCACAAAAAAAGTCAATTATGCACAAATTACAATTCATTCTTCATAACCCCAATTGATTGATGAGTTACATAATTAATTATTGATATAATAACTTTATGGCTGTTCGATCCCGACGGGACTTGCGCCCATATACGAGTCATTACAGCTCTGCTTAGGCGGTATTTACACATGGGTCAACTTGGCAGATATTTTTAGTCAATTAGCGCTTTTTATCAACAATCGCTTGTATAATAGAATCACTAACTCATTGAAATTATTTTAATTTAATATTTAAATATACTATCACCTATGTATTTTAAGAAATCTAAAATTTTACTTAAAACTGACTGGTTTTTAAACACTCAATAAAAA
Source organism: Catoptria pinella (assembly GCA_963556745.1). Lineage (NCBI taxonomy): Eukaryota > Metazoa > Arthropoda > Insecta > Lepidoptera > Crambidae > Catoptria > Catoptria pinella. The sequence continues at coordinate 6,793,172 of OY750774.1, read as the reverse complement.
CATTTTAAACAACTTGTTTTAATCATGCCATCTCTGGGAATTCTACAATAAACCAACCTTAGTGGTATAAACTTATCAATTTGTTTACTTTATCAAAATAATCCATAAATTCATTGGTCTATTACATAATATAATACATTTTGTAATAACTAACAAGTACAGCAATTGAATTTGTTCTTCCATTTCTATAAACAAATAACACATAATTATCTGCTATTATAGCAGAACCACAACACATTACTTTGATAATTATTTCTGTAATCCAAACCATCACTAAAATAAAACCTTAACTTCTAATACCAACTCGGTGATAACTGTAAGGTTAGGTATTAAAATAATTCTAACATAATGGATGACCTGTCACAGTTCATAAATAATGTTTTAAAACAATAAACTCACCTGAATGTGATCAATGACGAGTCTGTCAACGTCAAGACCTTTGAGGTCAGCATTTGATTCAGCATTTCTCAACAACTGTAGAAGGAATTCTGCAGATTTCTTGGGCCAACGTCCCTGTGTGGTTCCAAACTGTTTGGCCTGTGCACAACGACCGACACCTCCGTTGAAGCGACGGAAAGGAATGCATTCCTTCTTCTCTTCTACATTTTTGAGGTAGCGGACAGCACGGCGCAGGGGCATCTTCCTGATCGCCATGGCTGTCTCATAAGTGTTCTGAAAAAGTAGTTTAGTGGTAAATAGAAGATTAAAACTATGAAACAATTTAATTTAAAACAAGTTTTAAAGCCAATAACAGATAATTATTGGTGCGAGAAAGTCCCATAAATGTAAGTGTTTAGTGGGTAAACAATGCATGTGGAACTTATTATTTGATCACTTTCAATGAGTTTAGATAACGTACCTTGAAGTGAACACGAAGGTTTGAGCCACGGGCTTTGCATGATTTAGCTGGGTTATCCGGTTCCCGAGAGTAGCGACCCATTTTGCTTCTGAAACAGAGCGGCTTGATTCAAACACCACATAGGTTATAATTTCCTCCAGGATAAAAATCCACACTCATCCATTGAAATACACGCATAAATACAAAAAGAGCACTGAAATTTGACACATAACAATAAGATTAATATAAATATTCATTACTTTTTCTGATAAAACTGGATAAAATCTAACACAAAACCAACCTCTCAAAGCAAAATTAGACAGGAAAAGGAAACTTTGACAACTTGCTAGACTGACAAGAAAGACAGTGACATTGACATTTTACGTTTTAAGTCTCCCATTTATAGGGAAGGAAAAAAAACCTATGTTCATACAGCCAAACCTTTTTAGGCAAAACGTAATAGAGAACTATACTCAATAGACAGTGATTCGCGGCAACTTCACATGAAAAACATGTGGCAAAGAGTTTATAAATTAAAATACATCGTTTTGTTTGTACCTGTACCGCAAGCGCTCTGAAGTTGGTCACTTTTTTGTTGTACAGTCAGCAGCACTATATACAAAACATGGGTGTCGGCCGCGGGTTGCCTTCTTGATTCCTGTTTTTAGCGGCGCATGCAACTTCTTTCCAGATTTCATTGGGTGTAGTTTTCTAAGCAAGCGGGGTTGGCTAAGTCAACCAGTGACGATACCACAAGCTTCACAGAGCGCCGTAGATACCAGGCCAGCGTGTGTAGATCGGTGCCAGGCAGAGCAAGCGTATTCGCTAGCGGAAAAATAGCGCCAATGCGGTCGAGCTCCCCATTTAGCCGATGACAGTTTTCGCAGGAGGTTATTTCGCGAGTTGACCTCCAATTGGGTGTTGACGCAATGTTTCCTGAAGGTGAGAGCCCTGTCCAGTGTGATTTTCAAGTATCGTGGGTGGGTGCAGTGTTCGACTTCCGCTCCTTTCCAAATAATATTAAGAGTTCTCTGCGCTTGGTGGTTGCGAAGGTGAAACACGCACAATTGTGTCTTGCTTGGGTTCGGCAGAAGGCAATTTTCATTATCGGTTCTGTCCTCTAAAGCTTAGTCTCTTCGAAGGACCGATATTGTGTAGCTAAAGCTAAGTCGTCTGCGTAGATAAAACGTTAGTTTCTGGTGGATTAGACTTATCGTTTGGATATAATGTTGAAGAGAATCGGGGCCAGAACGCTTATCTGCGGAAGACGCAAGAAGCCCCAGCGACTTCTCTGTGTATGGAGGTGATGCTTTTAAGACACTTTATGGCTAAGGAGAGTTCGACCTATGTGAACAGTTTGCTAAGGTCACTGTTGCTTTCCTGAAATTTAAAACAAGCCCCCTTGTTGACTACGGAACCCTAAAAATTACTGTTATCTCGTGGTCCCAGGATTTTGTCCTATTACTGGGACTACGAGGGAGAACTGTTTCTTGTACCTAGTCTCATTACTATTTATCTACGTATCATATCCTGTATCGTCTTATGAGACTGGTAAGACTATTGAGAACAGTGGGTGGGGTAGCTACATTTATCTAATCCGTGGTACCATAACATGTTGACTTTGAGACCGCCTTTATGCCCTACGTAATAAAAGCTGTTTTCGCAGTTTAACTGTATGTGATATAGTGAATTACACTATCAGCACGTACTCAATAGTACGTGATAATTAAGGTCTTCCTGATTGACAAGGCGTCCTTCCTCTAGTCACGTATAGATGTGATGTTAATTAGTATTTAAGATGATACCTACACTAGAGGATAAAGATTATTCATTCAACGCAAGACTTTGTTTCATTTCGGGTCTCCGTCCCAACGCCATTACATGGCGACCGTGGCATGGTGTCACAAGTCCGCGCCGCGAAATCGCTAGTTGAAGTCTACAAAATATCAGGAAAATAGTGCTACACGGGCCTACAAGAAGAAATAAGAAGAAAAAACTGTAAGCCAAAATTGTCTTAACTATGGGAAACCCAAAACCTAAAGACAATATTATAGTCAGTCAATCACTATATCTCAATAAATAAATAAATAAATCACCAACTCAATCGACGGCAGCATCAACTCCCTTGGCCGTTGGGACGGAGACCTTCGGTTACGCACAACTGTTAGAAGAGGTGGAACGCAGAGCGGTTCGACGGGAGATCAAAGAGACGGGAGTTCGACGATCCGAAGATTGCAGGTTCGACGGGCAATTGGACCAGCACAGAACGTGTAAGCCAGCACGAATTAATAGAACTATGCTACCAAGAATCTATGTGTGTGTGAGTGATATATTTTTTTTCTCTCTAAAGTGCGTTCATGGCAAATCTGTCAGAACTCTTGAGTGAGCTTAAGGCTATTAGAGACTCTATTATTAAATTAAGTAAGGACAAACATTATTCCGCTCAGGGACAGAATAAGTTTTTAAGAGCAAAGGAAATTAAAAATATTTTTGAACAAATATCCTCAGACTTATGTAAAAAAGGGATAGATGTTGTAGAATTACAAATAACAAAAGCAATCTCGTCAAAGTTTTATGTAATTTTGAGGAAATCGAGTCGCTCGTTAACTCGCATCATTCAGAAACGATAACAACTATGGCTATCAAGCGTTTCGCTGACGGCCTAAACAATGCTCGTACAAACATTATAGTTACGTCTAGATTCGTAAGCACAGTAAGCACAGGCAATAACTGTAGCTTTAAAACAAGAAGACTCGGTAGTGAAACCACAAATAAACAATTATGTTAACTATGTTCCGAACCAGCGATATGAAAAAAATAAATAAAAATTATCATCAGCAATATAATAAGTCACGTAACAACAACGCGACGAGTCAGCAAGGTCGGGATCGTGCCTACTATAACTCGAATAGGTTTCAGGGTCAGCGCAACACCAGGTGTACGTCAACTCATAATAAACATAGGAATATACATTTCTTAGTTGACTCAGCAGAACAGTCTAATGACGAGAACGAAAGTGAACGTCAGAGTATACGTCAGAACGAACATCATAGCGATGATTTTTTTTCGTTCTGAATAGCGCTGAGGTAGATATTATGCAGAAATCACAAAATGATGTAGGGTTAGATATTTGTTTTAAACGATATGTCGTATGAAAACTTCGTGAAGTTGAGTAAAAATAAAAGATACGTCTCACAGACGGGTGATATGTTATTTAGTGACTCTACTATTTACATAAATCAGGAATCTCTACTAACGGAGGCGCGCCGAGACGCAACGATAGGAGAACTGAGTGCATTATGTAAAAAATATAATATTGTAGAAGTCGTTGTGATTAAAAATGGGTTTATTAAAATTTTGACCCAAACTTTCATGAAACATAAAGAATTACCGCGGTTATGTATTATTAATAACCAAGTTAAACATGTTACAAATAAAGACTTGATACGTGTTATACTAAATGATTATCATTTATTGCCGACAAGTGGTCATGTAGGCATAAATAAAATGACTAATAATATCCGAAAAAAAAAAAATTTTTGGAGTAATATGCAAAAAGACATAACTGAATATGTTATCAGGCTCGCTGTAAAGATTGCCAAAAGCAGAAATTTTGTAATAAAGATAATAAAGAGAAAATGGTAATAACCACTACAGGATCTACTTCTTTTGAAAAAATATATTTAGATATTGTGGAACCGTTGGAGGTCGATAATTTGGGTAATAAATACATATTAACAATACAATGCGAATTGACAAAGTTTGTAGAAGCTTACCCAATACTTGATAAGTCAGCTGAAACTGTTGCTAGGGTTTTTACTGAAAATTTTATTTTACGATATGGTACTCCCAGGGTTATTGCGACTGACTGTGGAACGGAATTTATTAATTCCACGTTAGAAACAGTATGTAAATTGCTAAATATTGATAAGTTAAATTCAACACCCTATCATCATGAGAGTATAGGTTCGCTAGAAAACTGGCACAAACATCTCGGATGTTACTTGAGAATACAAACACAGAATCAGTCGGCAAATTGGAGTACCTGGATACCATATTGGTGATACAATAATTCTGTAAATACTAGTACCAAATACTCCCCTTATGAATTAGTTTTTGGGAAAACATGTAACGTACCTAGTAATTTAGTTAGTAAAGTTGATCCCTTATATGTATACGACAATTATCCATCGGAGTTAAAATTTAGATTGCAAAAAGCTCATAATGATGCCAGGAACAACTTATTAATATCAAAACAAAGTAGAAAAACTAATTATGATTTAGATTGTAAGGAAGTACACTACAAAAAAGGTGATCTACTCTTGTATAAGAATGAAAATTATAATAAATTGAATGACTTGTATTTAGGTCCATTTGAAGTTTTAGAAGAGCTAGGTACTAATGTAAAAATATTAAAGAATAATAAAGAATATATAGTTCATAAGAATAGGACTAAGATATTTAGAAAATAAGAGTTTACTTTTCAGGGAAGGGATGCCTAGCCTTTTCAGGGGAGGTGTGATATAGTGAATTACACTATCAGCACGTACTCAATAGTACGTGATAATTAAGGTCTTCCTGATTGACAAGGCGTCCTTCCTCTAGTCACGTATAGATGTGATGTTAATTAGTATTTAAGATGATACACTAGAGGAGAAAGATTATTCATTCAACGCAAGACATTGTTTCATTTCGGGTCTCCGTCCCAACGCCATTACATGTATAACCTGACGTGCTGTCGTGTGTACCACGACAAAAAGTAATTGCCACCGTACCATCAATGGTAATGTTGAATGGTAGCTACCACGGTAAAGGAAGGGTTTCAGACAATATAAATTTTTCGGCAATATTATGGCGAGGCGAGGCGCGGTTTTTTATTTTGTTGGTCAGATAGGGTTGCATGTTTAGGTATAAGTAGGTAGGGTAATAAATAAGTTATAACACGGTTTTGTCTCAAACGTTTATTTTAGGATTACTTAGACTTAGCAATATTCTACGAATTAACTTTCAAGTTATAAAATCTAAAATACATTCAGATTTTTAGAGCACGAGGCGAGGGGTAAAAATCTTACCTACTCCTATAAGATAGGTACTTGCATACGTACCTACTTTGTTATATTTAGAACCTACCAATTACATACTAACTTACTGTCTTCTTTCTGGATACAAAAAGAGCTGAAAATAAAACAAATTACGTTAGTAAACGTAAATAAAAATAAGAACTAAAATATCACCCAATGTGAAAAATATCTGAAGTAAAGATGTGCATTGTTTATAATAAATTAATAACATGTATGTAACGAAATTAATTACTTATTAAAAGTATTTCGAAAAATTAAAATGAATGAACCTTAATATCAAGAGGCATTTGGATTGGGGTAGTCACAAAGATAATAATTTTAAATGGTATAAAGATCAACGACACCAACATAAACCAGACAAAGAAAGGATTTATAAGAAAAAATCTTATTTATGGCGAAAAAACCTCTCATTCATATTCATGACCAGATATTTTACTGGAACAAAGTCAGATCGAACCCATTGAACGTTAAGAGACCACTTTTACTATATTTCATAATAATAATAATTATATTGCTTATTTAATTTAAAATCCAGGCACATTGTTATCATTATTGCTAGATAATGATTATAAATTGTCCCCCACCGACGATAATTGTTGAAAATGTCGGAAAAATCATGCCAACGGGAGCCAAACCAATGAATTCTTAATGGAAAAAAAATTGGCGTAGGTATATTCTCTACTACCCGTGCGAAGCCAGGACGATTATATACCTAACGTTTTAGAAATTGAGTTAAGGCGATTAGTGCCCTCACAGTGGCGCCTTCGTTAAATTAAATGAATTGCTGGCTAAGTACAAAATGTATCGAAAATTTACACGTAACGATTGAAGCTAAGGTTCTATAGTTTATTTACAAACAATTACCTCTGTAAAACATAGTTCGTTGTAATAGTAGTAGGCAAATGTTCCAAAAGTGGCCAATTTAATGAGAGCGCCACTGTGAGGGCACTAATCGCCATAAAATTCTAGGATAATACAGCGTTCCAGTTTTGTACGAAATTAAAAACTTAATCTAGGAATTACCTCCATAAAATATATACCATACAATACAGGGCAATACAAGAACATGGTATGAGTTCTAGGACACGAAAGTACTGTACTATGAAAGTACAGTTTATTGAAAGTTTAAGCAGACAGACTACTGCAGTCGAGCTTCAAAGATCTATGAGCAATAAAGCAAGCATTCTAAAAGATTTGAATATCTCAATACTCGCTACTTAGAGTAGGTCTGAATCAATTTCCCTAAGGAGCAAGACCAAAGTCCAATTTTGTTTTAATCTAAGGTCCAAAACCAAAAGAATCTAAACAGTATGGGGGCGGTTCATATAAAGTGAAAAAATATTTCACGATTTAAATACCTTATCTGACTTTCATCCAGGCACATTATGAATGTCGACGACATCGACTTAAATAATGAAAACCAGAAATAATTCTGAAACTTTAGTATTTGACAGTCATCATCATAAAGTGTAGGTATTGCCTAGGCGATCTAACCATTGGCCATGTACAAAAATTGAAAATCGAAAAAATCAAAATGTATGAAACAGCTGATTTTTTTTCGCGATTTCAGATTTGGTCCCATAGTAAAAGTTGTTCAGTTTGATGGTCCCTATCTACCATAATCGGCATTAGGGGTATTTTTGTAACATGTTGTATAATAAAACCAAGAATAAAATTAATGAGTATGATTGAGAGTTATGCATCCTAAATAAATAGGCATAGAAAGTTTTGTTTCATAAATATAATATTCGAAATCACAAGTACCCAGAAATGTTTACCACATGGGTAAGTCAGAAAAAGATAGCCAAAAATGGCGAACAGCCTATTTCGAATTTTAGCCTATAATAATTAAAAATAGCCATAGAAATTGGAGAAAGCCCATATTATAATATATAAATAATGGTATAGGTAAACTATGGTAAAATTATGTTACCTATAATAATCTCAAAAGAAATTGGTAGCATACTTACCCGAATGGAAACTTTAAGGCAATATAAAGAATACTAATAATATTCATTGCAAAATTTTGAGATCTTTATACTTACCCTGCCACAGTAAAAATAATTAAATGACTGTTTGAGTCTGACCCTAGTCAAATGGCTTTCTTAAATTCAAAATAGAATAGAAAATTGTCTATCGTTTTGAAATGTCGATTTAATTTATAGACGTCACTTCTATTCTATTCGAATGGCAGGATAATTTTGGTGGTTCACGAATCATCCAGCAGACGGCACAATACCGCTAAACTGGCGCTAGTATAGATGTAGACCTGTCATTTTGTTGTTTGCTATCAATTTTTGATGTTGGAAGCGAGTTTTCGTAAATATCAATATTCTTCCAACACATTTTGGTTTTCTTCAATCATTAATTCGTTTAATGTCCAACTACCATAATAATAATAAATATTATCAACCATTTTTAGACACAATTAGAAAGGAACATAACCCATATGCACATGTACAAATAGGTCTCCATATACAGCAGCGCCACCAAGCGGGATAAATTTGCCGTTTGGCCACTTGGCTATGGGTTAAAATGAAATACTTACGATTCATTGTAAGTACCTGAAATTTTACTTACCAAGCTTCATTAGAAGAATTTCACGTCGATGGTCTGCCCGTCTACTTTAGAACGATCAAAGATTTCTGCAAAGCACTAAGAAAACTATTGCAATTTTGTTTAAATAATTTTGATAATAAGTTTATTAACATATTGAACTTATTATATAATTTTTAAATTTTGAGATTTTAGCATTCACAATGCTATTTTTATATAATACTAAATAATATACTAGAAAAAGTAAGTCGGTAGCTCAGTGGTCAGAGCATTGGACCGGATATCCAAAGGGCGCGGGTTCGATTCCCGTCCGAGAACATGATCTGGTGCGAGTTGTACTTTTTCTAGTATATTATTTAGTATTATTATATATATTAATAAATAAAAATGATTTTGTAAAATACACCTGAAATGGTACATGTAATAATTATATCCTCATCTCATATCTAACCTTAAGAAAGCTTTGAATTATATTTGAGTATATTTTACGAAAAATAATTAAACCGTATCGTATGGAGGAGCCCTAACTGGGTATGTTTTGCAAAAATTTTGTTAGTCTCCTAAGGGACTAACTGCGGCTCAAAAAAATTGTTTGACCTCAAGTATACATGTGCCAAATGGCTATTCTGTACATCGATTTGCGGTTTAACTAGCTAATAGTACTAATAAGTAGTAAGCAATACACAAGATACGGTCAGCAGCATGTCAAGCTACACAGTTCTCAATAACCACAAATTAATTTTAAACCTTAATTTCTTCGCATTTAAGTTTTAAATTTATTACCCTTTTGTCGTAGTCTAGCCGTTGGTTTTACTCAAAATTTATACAATTTTGGCTTCGATTCCGCGGCCCGCAGTACCTACAAGGGCCCTACCGGCTAATTAACATGGCTATCGTAATCGTTTTCATTTGACAGATGGATGCGATACATTGCTACTTTTCTTTGGTAAGTTTTTATCTATGCCAAGAAGAAGTAGAAATGTGTCACATCCATCTGTCAAATGAAAGAGATTACGATAGCCATGTAAGTCAGCCGGTAGCCCTGGTTGAGCCATAAACTCAACTAAAAGGATACTGATACAGCGTTCGGCGTCATCGTTGTCTCTGAATCGCACAATGGCGCGACCGTGGCCAGTGATCTCAGCGAACATTACTTCCCCGATCTCACGCATTTTGTTGTTCAGAGCTTGCACCGTCACGCTTGGAGGAAGCTGGAAAAAGAATAGTACATTATATTTAGTATACCTATCTGTTAAGGTTAAAACTCTCAATGTAAAACGCAATCAATCTGTTTGACTCATGTCCGGACGCTGCATTGCCATGTTCGCTTCGCTCGCTCGGCTCGCACTTTGTTTTGGTTTAATTTAATCTTAAATAACCCAAATATATTTTAAACTTTTTATACATGCAATTTGAGTGTCGATTGTTTTTTTCCGTAACAAAAAACAAAATAGTGTCAGACCTTTTAGAACTTACATTACTGAACACCAACATGTTCGAAGATGTCATTGAGTTCCTGTCTTTATCATCTGACAAATTTTCCCGCTTCATATCGGCTAAAAATAAAGAGTATAAATACCTATATAATGTTTCAATAGTAATGAAACCATTTCAAATTTTACAAAACAATGTATACGCGGAAAAATATATTATATTAGAAGACGTACCGGTATAACTGGATTTTGAGTCGCCATTGCTCGAACTAGATGTCTTAGGTTTGTTCTGTTCCAGACCCAATGTTTGGCTAAAAGTACTGACATTCTTGGTATTCACATTGTGAGCTTGCAAGGCGGCTAATGTTGTCGCCAAATCATTTCCCATATGTTGCTGTAATAACCCTTGCCAAGATGGAATGTTCGGCTGCCCCTGACTTAGCGGCATATTGATTCCAAACATGGAGGCGGCAGAGTTTAATGGGTTCATGCCCATAGTATTAATATTTAACGGAGTCATAATGTTTTGCAAAGGGTTCCCTAACAGACTAGTATTATTACCAGCAATTAGATTGGCTTGAGTTTGCGCTATCTCATTCGATCTGCTGGCTTTCAACTGTGATAACTCTTGAGTCAACATCTGCTTTAGTGGCTGTATTTCCACTAGATTCCTTATTCCTTTCAGAGGTTCTCCGCTTGGACCTAGGCCTGGCCCCAACGAAGAGAGGCCCTCTGGCAAAGATTGAGTGTGGGGTTGTTGGTCTATTTGGACCACCATGGCACGTCCATAAAGATCTTGGCGATGGAACATGGATATTGCCTGAGAAAAAGATTAAAATCATATTTAAGTTTTTTTTGCTGCTTAATGTATTTTTATCTATCTTTCATACAAATAAATAAAATTAAACATTTAGTTCATATTTATAGATGTTTTGTATTCCTCCATTTAAATGTCAAACATAAGTAAATTGATGGAAAGTCACTGGTGTGTAACTTTAGTTGTTATACAAAGGTATAAGTAAGTAATTAAGTTACCCCCTTACTAATAAAGATTGTATAGCATAGCAGGTGTATAGTTACACAATGGTTACTCTCTGTCAAGCTATTTAAGTTTGACATTAAAAAGAAAGGGACAAAACAATGTGTATATATACATATGTTATCCAATCTTTATTAGTAAGGGGGATATTGTATAAATACCTAAGATAATATTTAAGCCTTTTTTACCTGAACGGCCTCCACAGGATGATCAAACTCAATTTTAGCACTCTTTTTGGTAGCTTCATTTTTACCAGAGTTCGATTTCATTATGTACACACTGATAACATTTCCCGCGAAACCAAATACCTCCCTTAGTTTCTCTTTATCAACTTGGTAAGATAACTGTAATAATATGGATAGGAATTTAGAATTGGAAGAGAAAGGATCAAATGATGAGAGGGTGTTTGGTAATCTAGGTATTATATAAAAATAAATAGCCTTATAAAGCCAAATATAGTTAATAATAATGTAATACAAAGAAAATTGTGAATTATCTCTCTGTAGTGCACTCCGAAGAAGCTTTGTGGTAATTTTTATCTTTTTCACCCGACTGCAAGGAAAGGGTTATGTAGGGGACTACAGTGGGGACATTAAAAATGGCTGATGGTCACATTTAACTTACATTTCCAACAAATACTTTATTTAAGAGAGGAGGTTTAATTCCGAGTGAGCTCAGAAAATTCAGACTCAGTCCATAGGTTTCATTTGTATTTCCGTCAGCAACAAAACATGTTGTTTTGATCAACTTTTTTGGTGGTTTCACAATCTTGTTCATCCTGAAAAAGCATTAAAGATAGCTTTATGATACAAAAAAGAGCAGAAATCGGTTACTAATGCCTCTGTCTGTACTGTAATGTCATCATTCAAAAGTTATTGTATACCTTCAGCCTGTATTATCTATAATGCTGATCAATTTGATATTACTTTATGAAGTTATCACATCGTTATCAACTTGTTGTTTTTATTGCAATTAATTGTTATTATCTCATTAACTACCGTACTCAGAGAAGTCAATTAAGGGGCTGACATGAGCTAACTAGCGCCGCTAGTCGATTTTATTTTATTTATTCTAAATAAGCCCAATTTCTTAAAATAAGAATCAGTCAAGGTCTTGTGAATGACGTCTAACGTTTATTGAATAACGTTACAACATAACAAAATGCGTGCATTAGTTTAAAAACGGGTTTGAACCAAGAGTGGCCACTTTTAACAAAATAGCAATTTAAACAGTTTGAATGCCTTTTCAAACTGTGTAAAGATAATCGATAAATATTAGACGTTATTAACGAAACCTTGACCGATTCCTTTTTAAGAAATTGGGCTTATTTAGAATAAATAAATAAAATCGACTGGCGGCGCTAGTTGGCTCATGTTAGCCTCTTAAGTTTAACGCTTCATTAAAATAGGTGCTATCTTTCTTTTCCATAGTGATAGTATACTTAATGAAGCATTAAACTTAATTGACGTCTCTGAGTACGGCAGTTAGAATAATAACACCTAGAAGCAGAGTCCTTCTATGTAAAGTGAGCCAAAAAATACTGAGCCAAAATGGCTTAGTTATCAGATTTATATCCTTCATGTTATTATGTTACCTAATTGTAACTAAAATCCAATATAATAGTAACTAATCCCCAAAAGGTAGGGAAATTGAAACTTTTTCGTTCTTATAGGTACAATTAGGGAACATATGAAGGATACAAATCTGATAACTAGAGAGAATCGCGGCGATATTATCGTCGTGCCACGTATTTCTATATACTCTCAATGAATGCGTCTCCACACGGCGATGCGACGATAGACGGCGATGCGACGATAGAAGAAGCGCTTACTCGTCGCGATTCTCTCGCCCGTGGAGACAGCGCCTAAGCCATTTTGGCTCGTTATTTTTTGACAGTGCACTTTGTAGGGAACTATCATTCAAGGTTGTTAGTATTCTAAGTCATCACATCAGTCTTAACAATTAAATTTACAAAATGCTACAAAATAAAACTTTTATTATTACTAGTCTATTAAAGACTTGTGAATTAAAATTTTTGAACTGTTATTCTAGTCTAATCTTATTTACATTATAATTTTTCAATAAAACTTACATGAATTTGTTTTTAACATCACCCATATTTTGATCTGAAAACCAATAATACATTTTAATAATAGAAAGAGAAAATTGTAAGCTTTCATTATTAATTATAATAGGTAATTATCTCTCGATAATTCACTACTTATACACACAACATATTTTTGATCTTGTTAGAACACGGCCCCCCTAGCATAACCACCAAAACACAATATGATATCGCGTGATATAGCATTTTATCATCACCCAACTGTCAAAATCCATTGTCTTTTGACAATTAAATGTGCCAAATCGTTATATCATATCCTATTTCGGTGGTCAAGGGGTTGAGTTGTTTCAAGTGGCATTTTGTAATGCACTATTTATCTTTATTCAACAAAGTAGGTAGTACTTTTGTTTCGTTTACCCTACATACTATTACATGAATGGGTGCAATAAACTTATCAGCTTTATCAGAAGTAACTGCATATTTATTTGGTGTCTACTCATATATTTATAAATAAATACCTTTTAGTGGTTTAACTTCGAGTCGTTTTCCATCTACCTCAGCTCCATCAAGTTCTTTGAAGCATATTGAACATGGAAGACTTGATGAAAATCTTATTACAAATTCACCCTTCTTTTTTGAAGAAACATGTGGCAATTGAGCTTTCACTACCTTCAACAAGTAAACAGTAGGTATGACACTTGCTGTAATGGTAAAGCTAAGCAAAGGAACATATTAAACCATAATATGGATAAGTAATCACTTTTTGAACTGAATATATTGATATCTTGCCGTTCAAAGGGCGTAACCACCATTTTGGTTAAATAAGTTTTGTATATCATCTTACTCAGTTTTTTTTCTGCTATCAAACCATATATTTAAAGTTCTCAAATTCTGAAAACAATGGTGAATATGATGCCAAATTTCAATGCTGGTAATGTAGACTTTTTGTATTTTTGGACATAAAGCAATCGTCAAAGTATCATTAAAGTGTTGGACACAAACTCTCAAATAAAATTGTAGGGCATAAATATTAGTTTATTGGCTCTCCTGAAAAGTTGTGTTTTGGTGGTTACAACTTTTGCGCTGCAAGGTATTGGTATTTTCAATCTTGCTACCTTGTAAGTCACTTTACTGTATACACTTTATACTACACATGGGCGCTGCCAGGTTTTTTTCTGGGAGGTGCATCTGCGTCTACACATTATACTATTAACTTGCGTTATAGAGAATACTGAATTTATTCACAAGGTGATGAACAAATTTGGTTAGCAACCGGGACTCCTTCAGTTTTTATTCAAACAAAAAATTAATAAAAAAAAAATTTTTTCTTTCTATTTCTTTCCTAACAGGGGAGTGCAAGTGCACCTCCTTGCACCCTGCTGCCGGCGCCCATTGTGGCACACTGAGAATACAATGGTTTTAAACTTGATTAGATTTTCCATTATTTATCAACATGCTCCATTTTATCTGGACAATTTTTATGGATAAATGCTTACCGGTGATTGGCACTTAGCACTTATAAATTCCCTGAGTCTCTCCCAATTCCAGTGAAGTGGTGCGTTTGTAACTAACAGTCTTCGATATTCATATTTGTCGTCGTCAACTGGGCGGTCGGAATTTTTTGGACTATCGGGAATCTCGTAGGTGTCATTGGGTGACCGAGATTTTAGCGATAGCGGTGATCGAGATCGGGACCTGCTTCGGGAATCTAAAACAAACTTTTTATTAAGAAATATACGTAAAATTCAACAATCCAAATTAGATACTTAATCCAAAAGAAGCATACGAGACATTGTCTTTGATAGTGTCCAACGAATTAATTAATATCCTAGTGTTAGCTCCACTAATTGTCGATATCGAGAAATACGATTAATTATAATAGTTATTTATATCAGTGTCCCCTTCTTTCTTCCACTAGGTAGGTACTTTCACAATTTCACAATCAAAAACAATCGGATTTCTTTAGTGAGAGTGACGGACGAAGAATTGATGATTGAGTTGACATTGACAGACAGACTACAGTAGTAGTAGTAGTTATATTCGTTCTTTTCAGGACAGGCGAAAGTCTAAGCCATACTGCCAGTTCTTGAGTTTAAATAGTTCAGTGGTAGATATTGTTTAATTTTTCATTAGAATGCGGGTGCATAGCATTCCAATGCTACTTGGAGCATTTGGCACCAAGTATATCAAGACTGTTCACTCGGCTAGTTCTGCCGAGGAAGCCACCACTTCAATAAAAGTCTCAGCTTCACACAACCAAGATCGCGCCTATTTTAATTATCCCACATATTGTTCAGTTGCGTAGACACTTGTACCATATAACTGCACCAATTTTAAGACACAATATCCACTATGAATCAATTTGAAAATAATTAAAATAGACACCAAACCGAACTCGACAAAATGGCGCCAAAAACTCAGACAGACTACAGACAGATGATAAAAGACAGACAGGAGTCGCAGAGTACAGACCTCAGCGGCGGTATCGGCCGATAGAGCCCCTGCCCCTGGGGCTCTATCGGCTAAAAACATTGAAGTTCCTGAAACTGTGTTTTGATAGATGTATGTAATACATTGCTACTTCGTTTTGGCACATATAAAAACTTACCAAAGAAAAGTAGCAATGTATCACATACATCTGTCAAAACACAGTTAACATTAGAAAAATACTAGAAAAAAATCGACTCACCCGTAGCACCTCAGACGGGACTCGAACCCGCAACCTTGGGAGGTCCCAAGGTTGCGGGTTCGAGTCCCGTCTGAGGTGCTACGGGTGAGTCGATTTTTTTCTAGTATTTTTTCTAATATTATTTATCTTAATATAAAAATAGCATTGTGAATGCGAAAAATCTAAATTTAAAAAAAACAGTTAACATGTTTTTAGCCGATACCGCCGCTGGTAGGTACAGACAGCCATGATAAATAAATTATAGGGATGCCCGACCTGAATCGATCTTTTAGAAGATTCACGGCACGGCAATACGATCTTCCGATTTTTTAATAAATTCAACAGCATAGGCTCTTCCTAAAGAGCACTGGTGCAGTGCACTCC
The DNA here is from genome assembly GCA_963556745.1 of Catoptria pinella. Lineage (NCBI taxonomy): Eukaryota > Metazoa > Arthropoda > Insecta > Lepidoptera > Crambidae > Catoptria > Catoptria pinella. The sequence continues at coordinate 6,777,108 of OY750774.1, read as the reverse complement.
CGCAAAAAATCAATTAATTATAGTACATTAATACATTCCACTATGCCTATACATTTTCTTTAACATTTTACTAGAAACAATTGCTGATTTAGTCTAGGAATGACTGAATCGCAGAATGACTACGTAGTCTATTATTGACCGATTCGTGGAATGTACAGTGGGCAGCACATCAAGTGTATACACTTTGACCTTGAACCCGAATGCGAATGAACAGGGAGAATCGGTCGCATGAGACAAATAGTGTTTTCGTAATTCCGTCTCGACTAAGTCGTGGTGCTCGACCGACTGTGCTTGTGTGCGTGATGCGCTTCTAGTTTATTTAAATCATGGATGCACAGACTTATTAAGACTAGGGGCCACTCGGGCAAATTATGAACTGATGGTGGGCCACCAGAAGTATAGGTAATTAAAGACAATGAAAAATTGATAATAATGTATTCAAATTGAAAAAGAATTTATTAATTTGAAGCGTGGCACTGCATAGTGCTTACAATCTTTTTTATATTTGGCTCAAATTTACTTGTAGCAACACGTAAAACTGCTTCCAAACTTTCATTTGCAAGGCGGTTTCGATTTTTTGTTTTATTATTATTTAGGATTGAAAAGGTTTGTTCACATATATAGGTAGAACCAAATAAGCTTGCACATTTCAGAGCGTTTATGCGCAACTCTTTGTACGTATTTTTATCAATGCAGCGGTAAAAGTTCAGCAAGTCTCCTTCGTTGAATTTGTTGCGTAAATCTTGGTCGTTCTGAATGTCGATAATTTCTAGCTGCATTAACTCTGGCGCATTTTCAACTGAAATCGTGAAAGGATTGCTAAATATGTCCAACAGAGGTTTCACTGTTTTAAACTCCGAAAATCTGTCTTGAAAAGATTGAATCAAAATATCTAGCTTTTTTACATAACTGAAATTAATAGCAGTTTTTTTGAATTTTTCAGCCATTTTCTTATAATTCGGAAAATGATTGTAATTTCCAGAATTCAATTGCGATCTGAAAAGTGTCAGCTTGCATTGAAAGGATGATACATGTGCGTAGAGCTGGGATATCAGTTGATTTTTGCCTTGAAGCCGTGTGTTCAAGACATTTAAATGATTTGTAATGTCAACTAAAAATATCAATTTCTTCTATTAAATTTAAAAATCGTTCCAGTGTCAATCCACGACTTAGCCACCTTACTTCTGTATAATACAGTAAATCTCCATGTTCGCATTCAATGTCATCAAGGAATTGTTTGAATTGCCTGTGATTGAGTCCTCGTGATTTTATGAAATTCACAGTCGAAACTACCACTTTCATGACATTTTCAAATTCAATTTTTTTAGAACAGAGGGCTTCTTGGTGTATAATGCAGTGAAACTGCATGAGATCTTCAGCGTTTAAGTTTTTTTCTTGCAAATGCTTTTTCAACAAAGTAACTAGCCCAGAATTGACACCAATCATCGAAGGAGCACCGTCAGTCGAAACTCCCGATAATTTCGATAAGTCCAAATCAGTTTTTGAACACTCGTCCAAAAGTACATTGAGTATATCAACTCCTCTGGTTTGACCTTTCAATGAACACATTCCTAATAACTCTTCGAAGACTTCAAAATCTTGAGTAACACCTCGTATGAATATAAGAAGTTGAGCTGTGGAACTAATATCAGTGGATTCGTCGAGTGCTAATGAAAAAAAATCAATTATCTTAGTTTTTTCATTTAATTGTTCCGCAATATTATCTGACAAAGACATAATTCGTCTTTGGATGGTCATACGATTCAGTTGAATTTTCTCAAACTTTTTTGCTGCTTCTGGACACATTTTCTTAGCGGCAATTTCTATGCATTCTTTTACAAAATCCCCATCATTGAAGGGGCGACTCCGCTTTGCTATCATTCGAGAAATTTCATAACTAACTTCTGTAGCTGTTTCTGTATCTTGAATGGGTTTTGTAAACATAGCTTGTTGACCAATAAGCTCCCGTTTTAAAGACAAAACTTTTTGCTTTCTTAATTCGCCTGTAAACTTCGTAAAAGTAGGATGCTGCGTTTCATAGTGCCTTTTTACATTATATTCCTTTGCAATCGCAACAGAATTCTTGCAAATTAAACAAACGACTTTGTTATGCGACCATACAAAAAAGTATTTCTCAGTCCAAATTTCTTGAAACTGCCGATTTTCATCTTTAACCTTACGTTTTTTACTAGTTCCTGGCATGTCCATGTTGCGTTTTAATCCTGACTAGGATTACCACAGCACCTAAAACCAATTACAGTTCCTAATTAATTACCAAAAATAATTGATAAAATATGTAGATAAAATTAATAACAGTTTTACTTACGATTTCACAACACAATTATACACGGCACTTGACGGGAAATCTACGTTGAATGTGGATCAAAATATATTATAATTATGACACCGGCTAGTCGAGTTAAAATCTACACTAGAACTAACGACACTTTACTCAAATTAAAACCGAACTGTCGGTCGCTGCGGTTAGCGTGGCTTTTATACCACGCGCATAGAGTCGAAAACTGTCTGGAGAAATCTCGAAACCGACTCTGGAAGCTTCGTGTATCTACCTACGCGAGCTATCGGGAATTTGGGACTATTGCTATCTCGCTCGCTCGAACAGTATAACGCGGCGCGCTTCCTCAAGAAAACGAATTTAACCGAGATCAGCACGAACATTACCGACCGCTGTTACCGACGCATGCACGGCGCACCGATAAGATTGATAGAGCGCGCGCGCGAGATTCAAATTACTTTTCGAACATTTGTTATTGGTTTTATTCTGGAATAGAACTCAATATTTTCGAATGTACGAGAGTATTATTTTTGCTGTCGGCGGGCCACCAGTATTCGACCGGCGGGCCGCATGCGGCCCGCGGGCCGTAGTCTGTGCATCCCTGATTTAAATAGATGATAGTAGTGTGCGTCGGGCGCGGCTGCTGATTCAATGAGTTTGCCGTGCAAAAGAAATTTGTATTGAACACTGTATTTCAAACATGCTCATCGCCGATTTACTAACCTAATTGTGTATTTAACGAGACGGGAACTAAAAATGACTGTCTGTGACGTTTGCTTATGTTATTAATTTTATAATGATTTACTTAAATATGCTGGAATGGTAAACGAGCTTTTAAAATTAGGAAATACTTACGTTAATTATCTTAGTATTTAAAATAGTGTTTAATTTATGATTCACACAAAAAAGATAAAAAAAAGTCACTAACGAATGGTAGGAAAATATAGACAATGCAAAAGCATTAAGTTCTAAATTTATTTGAATAAAAATTTTTGACTTATTGACTTTTGATAAGAGGCAAATAAGATATAAAATATATCTTTCATTATTTTAAGTGCAAATGTTGCTTATCTGTGATCTACAAAATTAACTGTTTGTGAAGAATTTTATAGGAGCTTTTTCTTTAATCTTAATTTCACAACTCGAACTCTAATGTTACAAAACTTTTATGTAATGGACTGATTGAACACTAAGTTAAGTAGTGCCACTAAAATGAATAAAAACATATGTTTAGGCGCAGTTGAAACTAACAAAGTGAAGATAATATTTGGTTTTGCATGCGAGTGAAACGAATTCTACGAGCCTTTTGCGTGAGCGTCAGGATGGCTGGTTGTCTGCTATTTATTGCTACCTATTTGCTACCTACAGTCAGTTAGTCGCTACCTAATTATAAACCAAAATAAAGGGATTGCAAAATGTCCAACCATTCTGATATCAGGATGACTGGTCCACTCTCTGTTTGTGTAAACTATACAAATTCCTGTTATTATTTTTACTTCAGTAATTGCTACCTGATTGCTACCCTCACGTTTATCAATGTCTACCTTGTAGCTGTAACAAGTAAAAAGTTATGATCATTTGAAAATTTTACAGGGAATGGTATTGAAATAAGCTAAAACGATTACAACAATGTTTTTTTTTTAAATTTTGAGATTTAAGTATTCACAATTCTATAAATGACTGATTCTAGTAATGACCGATTCTAAAAATGACTGATTCTACAAAAGACCGATTCTACAATTGACTGATTCTACAAATGACTGATTTTAGAGTTTATGAACAATAGAGATTTGATAAGGAATTTGGTAAATAAAATGCAATATAAGGAATAACGAATCATTTATTTCAAACATTTTTCACCATAATCAATGACGCTAACCTGCTAACAATTTTTATAAAGAAAAAATAGTTCTTGTATTACAATATCTCATACTACATTTTGTAGCGCCAAATCAAAGATGTATTCAGATTTGGTCAAAAAATAAATGACAAAAAAATCACTTAGGAATACGTTATGGGAGAAGAACGAAATTTTGTATTGATGGATTTAAATATTAAATATAAATATTTGACAACATCACATACACTGCTCCGATTCCAAAGTAAGTAGCTAAAGCACTTGTGTTATAAAGACACAGATTCAGATCGTGGAAATCTGAATCTGTGTAAACTTTATTTTTTAATAATATATAAATACTTGACTTTTAAATAAATGATTTCGCATGCATTACTGTGCCTTTTTATTATTTTTATAATATTACGATAGATCTTCCGAAATCGAATGAGATCGATTCAAAGCCATACAATTCAAATCGTGAATCATTCAAGAGGTTACGATCCAAAAGATCAATTCAATCCCAAATTTTGGGCATCCTTACCTCAGTTTTTCTGAGATCCCCTTTTATGGAGATCTCTACCATGTAGTCTGTGTCAAATTTGACAGTTGACAGTGACTTTTTGCTTTTTAAAATCTCTATTGGTAAGGTAAAAGAATGTGAGTCCATACAGAAAATATTCTTCAATAATTATTTTTATTAGTGTTACATAATAACCTTGTGTTAATATACTAATCAAAAGAAAATATGGGCCACTCTATGATTTTCCATACAAACGCGCTAATTGGTATAATTTTATGATAAATTTAATGTGATGATGAGTTGATCAACTGCCTAGTCCCTTGCCCATGATGGGCAAGTCCTTTAATGTTTTTAATCTCCCTGGGTACGTTGACAGGGTTTTGTCTTTTTGTCAAATTATCATCTCTAGTGAAGACACTTACTTAGTTAAACATTAAGTAGGTAGGTATTTATAACATATAACTTGTACCTATATTAAGATAAATAATATTAGAAAAATACTAGAAATAATCGACTCACCCGTAGCACCTCAGCTACGCGTGAGTTGATTTTTTCTAATATTATTTAATTTAATGTAAAAATAGCATTGTGAATGTGATAAATCTAAATTTAATATTTACTTGTATTAAAAAAAATACAAAGAAAGACGACATGGCACTAGTCTATTGGTCTCCACGCAACACATTTTTATATTCACTTCTCAAAATACGGACTTCAAAACAAGCTTCACAAAGACAATTTGTTAGATAATAGTTGGCTTCCGCCAACATTTTGGCATTATTACTAGCTTCTGTTCGCTTTTTCTTCGCTATAAGTATTAAATCTTTTAAATGTTTGTTTTCAGCTTCAATAGACGTTATCTTAGAATTGTATTCATGCGACATTTTTGTTTGCTAAATACTTTTCAGAGCGTTGTTAAGTTCTCTTAGCCTGCAAGCTTCTTCCTTAGCGCTATGAATTTCTTCTAACAAATAAAAATTTTTCTCTTTCAGCAGTATTGCTCTAGTCATCTCTTGGTGCTGTTTTTCAGTTACATCGATCAATTCCTTCTGTAACCTTAGATTTTCACTAGCAACTTTTTGTAAATTGGCTGCAAGGGCCGATGCCGAATATTTGTATTTCTTTGTTTTTATTTTCACACTTTTCATGTTATTATTATAATATCGTAAACTTGAGAATTTAGTTTCCTAAAAGTTTGACGTGGTTTAAAAAGTGTACATTATCTCTGGTTTCAAATTGGTTGAAGCAAAGAGTATTTACCTCATGGAATATTAACTTTATGACTTACCTACACTCACTGACCTGAAATTTTTTTTTGTAGTTAATTATATGGAGGTCAGTGCCTGCACTACAGAGTACCACATAGTAATTATTTACCCTGTGATATATAAGAACTTTCTTGGTGATACATGATACTTAATCTAATACTCTGTGGAGTACCATAACATTGAGGAAAGTAAAAAAAAAACAAATTAAGTATCATGTATCACCAAGAAAGTTCTTATGTATCACTATAGCAAAGAGTACCTAGATTATTATCATTATTATACGTAGCGAAAAAAAAAAACTAAATCTATAATTCTTATTATTAGCTACTAGCGACCGCTTGCGACTTCGTCTGCGTGGACAGTGTTTTATATTCCTCGGAAACAGGTTTTTTTCGTGATGAAAAGTACCCTATGGTCTTGTCTCTAGGTACCCCTGACAACGATGCAAAATTTTATGATGATCGGTTGAGTAGTTAAACCGTGAAGGCGTAACAAACAAAGTATTTCGTATACATTCGTATTTATAATCTTAGTAAGTAGGTAGATCAGATTAGATGGTTTCTTCAATATTTTTTATAAAAGTAATGACCATGACCATCTGCCATATTTAATGTCCCTACTGCTGGAGCACAGGCCTTCCTTATGGGTGGATAAGGAGGACGGGCCATAGTCCACCACGCGGGCTCAATGTGAATTGCTGTAAATGCAGCTGGGACCAACGACTTAACGTGCCTTCCGAAGCACGGAGGAGCTCGAGATAATAAATTTTTTGTCACCCATCCCATGACCGACCCTTGCGAAAGTTACTTTGCTTCCGCAATCGATGGGCAAGACGCTATACCACTGCGCCACCAAGCTCCTGCTCCAAAGAATACTTTTACGAAATTAAAATTTCACAGTAGGCAATTAAGATAAACAAATAAATAAAAGGCATTTCATCACACACAAATCGGTCTATTTATACTGTGTTAAAATAGAGCAAAAATATTACAAGATGCGAGGATCCGACCTGTATTTTTGAGATAGCTAAATGTATTTTCAGCCCTTAGGTACCTATAGTTATAACAAAAGTAGTTCATGCTTTAGAATCTTTCACCTCATTCCTCCTCACTCCTCATGTCACGCTGTCAAGTTTTCATAAATCGTCAGGTGTCAGATAGATACTTTTCGAGTAATTAACTCGGGAACACACACATAATAAGTACCTGACCAAAGTATCAAACACAATACTATGTACACTTGCAAACCCGCTATTGTAGTGGTAATTCAAGATCACAACCGCTGTACTAATCGTTTCTTATCAAATGATAGCTGTAATAATTAAACGAAAGAATTCAACTTTTTCAACTCTTCAACTCTGCGCGCAGTTACTTCAGACTTATAAAAGCTAATATAAATAGTTCAGTGCTCAAACACAAGTTCTCTACAGGATTCGAACCCGCTATGGTGATAGTAGTGCCAACATCGCACCAATTAGTCCTTTTCAAATAATATCTAATAAGACGAAGGAATGCAATATACAGTATCCTGATAGCAAATTCTGCGCGCAGTTACTTCAGCGACCGTCCGCATGTCGCACGCCCAGACCACAGCTCTGCTCTGCGCGTGCGCGCTCTTTGCGAACGCAGTGGCTTTTCCTGCGCCGCCGCCGCCCGTTACGACGAAAAAGTGCGCACACAAAGGTTGGTAATAAACTTACCTGAAAATAACGATTTTGTTTCGATTTTTATCATCGAGATTTTGTATATTTTCCTATACTTTAATGATTTTATAATTATTGGTGATCTCGTTTTTGAAAAGACAACACAAGACACAAAAGAAATTAGACTACAAAATTATTATAACACTGAGGGCAAAAAAAATGAATGAGTTTCTATAAAATTATCTGTAAAATGTGAAACTAAAGATTTAGGACAAAAACAAAACAGTTACCATAAAAGAAACTCACTCACACCTCATATATTCGGGAAGTATGAGTTATTTGAACCAGGTATTTTCCACATAATATTATAAAAAGATTAGGTTTTGCAAATAAAATAATAGGACCTAGATGTCTAACATTAAAGTATGATACTACCTTTTGTACCTAATTTATTGTGAAACGTTTTTTGTCGTATTTTATTATTAGAATTGAACTTTTTTAAATACCTACCTAATTAATTTTTGGTTTGATTTTGGCATGCAGTTCTTGAAAATATCGAATGATTACCTACTATTAATATAATTTCACGTAATGGGAATTATAATTACTTCAATTATGTTTGTGAAAAGCTGCTTGAAAACGTTATATACACTTATTTATGATTAGTTACAATAGGTTTTGCCCTTGATAAATGAAAAATGATCGAGAAAATTTCAAAATATTTCTTTGCGTAAAAGCACTAACTAACAAATATTTTAAAGCAAAAAACCTTCAAAAGCTTAAAAACTAACAAAAACAACTTAAAAAGTAAACAGATCTAAAAAGCGAGAAATAATAATAAAAGCTGCACAACAAAGCTTTCAAAAAGGAAAGCGTTTTTATGATGTGTTGAGTAATTTTAACCGTCTCTGTAGTCTACTGATTCACCAACACGTGTAAGGCGCAGGGGTCCCGGGTTCGATTCCAAGGAGAGAGGAAGAATTTGCACTCGATTTGGTTGGTGGTAGGGCTTATTTCAAGTCCGCCTGGCTAGCTACCACCATCTTACCTAAGTCTGACGCCATAAAAACAATTTAAAAATTGTTCTATTCCGGCAGTTAGAGGTAAGATAACCAGTTCCTCAGTGATAAGGATTCCGAGCATTCACGGTGTTTGCTGGAAGTTAAATCTTTGATCGAAAGAATGTTGACGAGGAAAATATAGGGCTTTTTAGAATTTTTTTATGACGACAAAGTATGTAGTGCAAGTCATCAAAATTTCTGCACTAACGAAACGATCTTGTGCCACTTGTATCACAGTTGTTGTGATAGATAAACGGGACCACAAATGAGGTCATCGGTACGTAGAGAATCGTCATCGAGAGTTTAGTCGCATCTCACTGGAATGCTGTTGGTTAACGGGAGATCGGCAACTGTCTTCTAAAATAATATAATGATACAAAGTATTGTTTGTCTATTCTCGTAGTAGTATTGTGTCTCTACTATCTAGTAGATTGGCTCCTTTATATTCATCTTCTACGATATCGGGGTTATCGTCTTTGGACGTAATATCTTGTATTGTCCAAGTGTATGAGAAGACCGTTGTATACACCACTTACTAGATCTTGCCATCTACCTACCTGGTAGATTTATTGTCCTAATTTAACAACAAAAAGGAATGCATCGAACTCTTTTTTCAACTCCAACGATATCGGGATTATCTCCTCTGGACGCCACATCTTGTATTCTCCAAGTGCATTAGAAGACCGTTGCAAATGCACCAGCTAACTAGATCATTGTCACCAGGGTTGTATCTACGCGAACTCGTTGGCGAGTCAACGACACGCGGCGCCTTTGATCGCACCCGGCTGACCTATAAACAGTAATACACTTAACGCCGCCGCCGGACGTTCGTAAGTGTCCCCGTTTTTGGATCAGTTACGTGTCAATGATTCGGTAATTATATAGCTTGCATAGACAGACTCTTATCTTGATAGGGCTGACTCTGGATTTCTTAGTTGAATTTTTAGGGAAAAAATACAGCTAACAGTCTGATAAGTGATAGCCAATTAATTCACTTCTCTTCTATGTTCACTATGTAAAAAGAACATTATTTTAATACAATTTACTTTTCGCAGGGGCTAATTTTCAAAAGGATTTTCAAAAGAAATACAGAGGAAATATTTCCCAGTATAGAGTAGTTGTGAAGAGAAACTAGAGTTGCTTAATTTGAAATCAATTACAGATACAAACAAGCATGCATACTTTTTTTACAAAGAAACCGTACGTAACGCAAACGTTCAATTGTCAGTTCCTTAAACTCTATCCCACGTTAGTACACGACGCAATATCAGCAATTTCGCACTATATTCATTGCCTACTCCACTTCCACAAGCGGGTCACTGTCAGGGCGCGAAATTTATGCGTTTACGTCTGCCGCCTGAGCCAATTGTTCTTCGCTTCCTCAGTGCGTGCTTGATAACTTGCGTAGGAGATTGTCAATGCGTTAACTCAATAATCTTAACTCAATTAATGAATAACTTTCAAACTCTGAGAGTTTTTGAAAGTAGCAAAAGTATTCAACGATATCCAAATTGTGACACAAAAAGACACAACAAACAATGCTGAAAAAATAACATGATATTCGACGCTGTACATAAGTACAGCGTCAAATAATTAAATAAATAAATTTTCAGAAAATTTTGTGCTATGTTTGAGTTATTATTAAGAAATTCATCTTAATCAATCGGAAACCAAACTCTTCGAGTTTACCCTATTTCCGAAATAAAACTACTTGCCGACCTAAATCTCTAAATGTTTCTACAAATAGAACTAATTGTACCTATCTTTAGACCCTGCAGTGTTTGCTCTAGGATTTTGACTGCGGGTGGGACTTTAACTGATGAATTATGGGGTCGCAAACTGGTACCTAGTATTTTATTACTATTAGAAGAACATAATTTCATACAGTTGAAATTGTTTTGATTGTGAGATAACGTTTTGGTCAGATTAAGAATAGGGTCAGGTGGCGGAAGTTCCTGCAACTCAATGCAATTTTTTTGATGGAGTGCAAAGCACTTGGCCCACTTCGGCGATGTATCGCGCCGATGTTTAGCAATTCATACTAAATAATGTGAAAGTAACTCTGTCTGTTTGGTAAACCTAGAAACAGACTCTTGGACCTTGTAGTGACATAGGGCTGGGGTCATAAGGTTCATTTTTTGTTCTCGTTTGTCATGGGTCACGAGAAAGAAAAATAATAAGTTTAATTTCCCGTTGTTCCTCATAAATAATTGAGATTGGATACTGGTTATCTGTTACAATTTTTATTCTGCATGCTGATAACTCTGCTGATATTGGGGGATAATCCAAAAACTGTATATACCTCGCAGATAACTTTCATTGGTAGCAAGCAAGAATTTTATATGAATATAACCTTATTGACTGCGAGTTTGCAGCCTGTATTTCGAAATAATAATGAAGCACAAAGTGCGCATCCCTGAATAAAGATCACAGTTGCAATTTCTTTCATAAAGGTTATTGTTAAAAAAGGGTTACGGTTGGTTTCATTTGTCTTTATTTATGTTGTCGTAGTATCCTGTTGCACTTGGAATCAATTTTATGATGTGAGCACTTGGTACTCTCTTAATAATATAATCATGATAGGTATTATTTATTTTCATCTTTGCTGCTTCACTGCATAAAGAACAATAAGATTTCAAGTATAAATTGATTTCCTATGTCTCTATGATTTTCTCAAAAAATATCATTTATAAATCTGTTGAAAAACACCAAGACCTATTCTTTATTATCGCATTAAATATTGTCAGTTTTCGTGTAGCAATTTATATATTTATACAGGTAAAGCGATATAGGTTTTTGTATATTAAATGGCTACGATAGACAACAAACTTTTATATAATACCAAATAATATACTAGAAAAAATACGACTCGCACCAGTCGTCACTCGGTGACTCGGTAGCTCAGCGGTCAGAGCATTGGACCGGATATCCAAAGGTCGCGGGTTCGATTCCCTTCCGAGATCATGATCTTGTGCGAGTCGTATTTTTCTAGTATATTATTTGGTATTATATAAAAATAGCATTGTGAATGCTAAAATCTCAAAATTTAAAAACAACAAACTTTTGCTAATCTACAGGAGAAATATAGAACCTGTGATACTGTGTATAAGATAGAAGGAGATAATGTTTCCCAAACGGGTGCTCCTATTAAAGCGTATAACCCGATCAAAATGCCACATATCACCGGTCCTTATTTTGCCTCCTCCGCATAGAACCCTAAAGAACGTGTTCGTAACGTTTCCGCATGTACCGGCCATTTTCATAGCATCTTCTCAAGTGGAAAATAGTGACGACCACTCAACCTCAGCCAGGAAGTGGATGCAGAATAGAACAATCGTCAACATTTCATTAAACCATGACTCTGCGATGCATAGGCACAGGCACTTATGACATGTCGACGTATAACTGTTGATGTTTTTTGTTTTCTAGTTCTCAGTGAAGGTTTGAGTTTCATACACTTTGATATTTTCGAATTTAATTTTTGTATGAAACAGCTGATTTTTTTATCGCGATTTTAGAGTTGGTCCCATAGTAAAAGTTGATCAGTTTGATGGTCCGTATATACCATATTCGGTATTAGGGGTATTATTGTAACACCTTGTATATATTTACTTATAACAACATCCAAACGACCAACTGTCACCTTGCCAAAAATCGAAGATCTACCGGACCCGATTTAATAAACTTGTCAAACCTTTTGAAATTAGAAAATATACTTATCAAACTGCACACACAGACCGCAATCACATTATTGTCATTGTAATTTACTATAATTGTAAGACCAATAATAGTAACGTGATAATTATTGTCACGTTTATTAAATAGTGCCCGAAGACACAGTTATTTTGTTACACTTAAACGTTACATTATAAGGAAATTCTCGTCATAAATGCTTTAGTTTATCATACTCACATTAACCAAAGATTTCTACCTAGCTAATTGATGTCATAGTCTGGGACCGCATCGGTAGTTTTACGCCCTTACTAATAAAGATTGTATAGCAGATGTAAAGTTACACAATGGTTACTCTCTGTCAAACTATTTAAGTTTGTGATTAAAAAGAAAGGGACAAAACTATACATCTGTTATACAATCTTTATTAGTAAGGGGGTTAGTCAAAAATCTATCGTCAATCGTAACTTCGTAAGGGGAACATGACTCCATGGATTTGATTTCCAAAGAGTTTTAAGAGGCAGAAAACTCTTTGAAATTTAAAAAAAAAATGCCCGTGTTGTGTTGATAGTGTTCACAGAGGAAAGATTTGGGAAGGTTCATTAATTTTTACAAACAACTCGTTTTGCGAATATTCTGCGAATATTCTCGACTTATAATAGGGTCTATTATTAATCCGCCTGGCATTGAAGTCTCGGAGTCTTCCTAGTATGGCAGGAAGTTGTGGGTTCGATTATCCACGCCCTAACACTTCCTTGTTCGTCCAATTGGATTATTTTATACGCAACAATGAATGCAGTTGATAATATTACTGAAAGGAATGAAGTTAACTCAAGGAATTGCTTATGTACCTACCTACTTATGCTATACAGTCATTGATTTATATAATAAGTCTATGTATACAGAAGGTATTATGTCACGGTATATGTTTGTTTAAATTTAAACGTTTTTTAAAGATTTATAGAAATAAATTGCATTTTCGAAAAATAAATGTATCTGTATTTAAAATGTACTGTACAGTGTTAAGTGGGGTATTTATTTATCAAAAATTTGATAAGAAATAACATTAACCGATCAATAAAATTAATTGTCAATAAAAGAATACATACTCCTTGTTTTGAAAGAAAAACAGTAAAGAAAGTTATGCTTCGATCATCAGCCATTTTTGATGTCCCCACTTCTGGGGCACAGGCTTTCCTTATAAGTGGATAAGGAGAATGGGCCATAACCCATCACGCGGGCCCAATGCGGATTGGATTTTTATGCTTGCCTACTCTATTTTACAGGGTGATGTTTGTTTATTAATTACGACACTAACATCTCACTATATTTATAATAATTTTTAAATTGAAAAAAATATGTACCGTTAGCTTCTTCCCAACCTACACACGGTCTACTCAAAAGGATTTAGTTAATTGTATAATTTTGAGTGGTGTTAAGTCAGTTCAGATTGCACGGACTAGGTTTTAGTTCTGCACGATTAAATTTTAACAGATTAATGCCATTTGAGAGTGATGTTGAGCAAATTCTCTCTTTATTGCGCGGTAAATTTGTTTACAGCAATTACTGCACTACTGGTTATTCACAATTCGTGACATCAAACGCCATGTATTAGGAATTCGCTCGTCACCGCCGCCATTCGTTCCTTATGGCATGGCGATGGCATAGAAATATTAACAATATTTCTATGGGCGATGGCGATTATTCGAATGCACTCTGTTTGTTTTAGAAGCAAAAATTATGCAGCAGGACAAATCATTTGTGGCGGTTAGAAGAATACCAATAGCCTACTTCTATCCCTTCAGCCTGTGGCCTGTACCGAAGTATCAACCAAGAGGTAATATCATGTACTAACTATGTTTTTATTTCAAACTGAGTAGATACCAATTAATAAAATCCAAAAATAATAGAAATAGTCAAAGTGATATGAAGATAAAGTTTACAGCTGTTGAAGTGTGTTGTCATTATCCCATTAGCAGATAGTCAAAACAATAACTGATTTTAGCAACGGTACTCACGTACCAATAGCTGATTGAAAATCAACACAAACATAATAACAAGCGCGAGGTACACACGACGGCACCTCAGAGTATACGTGTTGACCTTGAGACCGCCTTTATGCCCTACGTAATAAAAGCTGTTTTCGCAGTTTAACTATATAACCTGACGTGCCTGTCGTGTGTACTATACTTTTTTTTAAGTTTGGAAACTTACAAAGTAAGAAGCTACATCACAGAACAGTGAAATATTTTCCTTTAAGAGAGCTACACCACAGAGTAAAAAAAATCCTGTGGCTACACTGTCCCTCAGTGGCAGACATAGACTAGTTTTATTTACCAATGTAAATTCAATTTTCTTCCCTAATGCAAAATTTCACGCAGACGCAGTCGCGGGCGGAAGCTACTGCTTTAATAAAATAATTATAATACCTTAGATTTTAGTGGCGAACAAAGTAAGCGAGAGTTATTATTATAATAAAAAACTAATAGCATCTTTTTATTCGCAGATCAGGAGGAGTCTCATGAAGTATACCAACAATATAAAAGGAACCAAAAGAATATGCACAGACAAAATCAGAGATAAGTATCAAAAACAAAAAAAACGAAAATGCAACTGTTATCATAAGTGAAAAGAAAAAAAATGTAAATAGATATGATATGTTTACTAAGCTAATCTATAAGAAATTATACTTTAAGTATTTTTAAGAATTATACAAGGTTGTTTTCAAAATTATTTTATAGGTAGGTAAGAAATAGGTCTACCTAAGGTCTACCTATATAGATAAGTTACTAGGCAACTCTAACTGTAGATAACAAATTCATAGCAGAAACAGAAATAACTCGCTATTTAATTGTGCCATACCATACCTTGTGTTCAAATTGGTTAAATACAAGTGTAGGTATAATTGTATAACGTATCTACCAGTGGCGAGAGTTGAAATTATGGCGAAGGTAAGTTGTTCTACAAAAATGTTATGATCTGCATAGTGGATCGGTGGGGTGGGATTTCTAAAAGGTAAGCCGATGGGAATCGGCTTGTATGGACCGCGCCACTGGTATGTACTGATTTTAAGGATTTGATGATTTTATAAAAAAAAAACAAATCGTTATAAACTATTACATTGCAAGCTCCTCTATAAAATTGACAATGTTACTGACAAAATATCGCACCTGCGATCACATACTGTCACAACTTGAAAAATGTTGATTTTGAGATATTATCTAGTGAAAAGTAACCATTATCTCTCCTTTTATCTACTCAAAAAATCACAACTGTTTTACTGGGTGCCGATGGATAGAAGTTAGTACAGATATTGAGTCGATTTTGTAGGTGCTTGCGTCTGATCTCGAATAATGTAACATTTGACATTGTGACCGATTACGTGTGATCGTTTAAAATAATAACGCAACATTGTTTTATAAGTTGAGTGGTTATCGGTGTTTAAGATATATTTGTTGTCAAATATAGTCATAACTGAAAATGTTACTTTTTATGTTTAATTTCTATCAATTATAATTTGCTCAAAGCCTATTAATAATTATTGTACTATCTGTCACCAAGTAATTGTCTGTAACCAAGTGATCTCAATTATCTCTAGAATTGTTATAATAAGCATCTAATTTGTTATTTTTTGATAATGTTATATATTGTTTATGTTTCATTTTTTATATCCTTCAATAAAGTGGTATCTTGCATAGAAGATATAACTTCAAATAACTTTAAAAGATTAAAAAAAGTAACAACTTTACATTCATTGGTACTTTTTATAAGCTTTTCAAAAACATATAACATGCAATCTTTATTAAAAAACGAAACAGTAAAAAACTAATTTACAAAAAAAATACAGTCAGTTTTTGATGTCTCCTGAAGATTTATTTATTTTCAGTTATGACAGTATTTGACCGAAGGTGCGAATTGCTAAAACAAGTCAATGTTCTAAAAGTTACATAGTATAACAAATATATTGTAAGTTAATCAATATACGTAACTAAATGTATTTTTTTAATTAATATAGTAAGTAATTCATTGTTGGTAAAATTTAGAATAGGTAAGTAAATTAAGTTTATGACCAATAAATTGTTTTTAATTTCAACCTTCTTAGGACTGTGTTACAGCAATAAATACAGAAAAAAATGGATAGGTATTAACGTTGATTTTTCTTATGCAATAAATTATTATTAATAATATTAGACAAACTGTAAAAAAGTTCATGACTCTGATCATACGCGCCATCTATACGATGTACTCAGAATCAAATTAGTTCCCTACCACGCTGTTCGTAGCATCCATCAGTGGCGGTAGTGCAGCCGACTAACGGCCGTCTACGGCACACGGGCGTTTCGTAGACTATTGATTACGCATGCGCGCTCATTTTATCTCGTAGCTGCACAGCATCAATTTGTAAACATGTTCCAGTAAATACTATTACAGACAGTTAAAAAATAGTTTAAAATGAGACTAGTAATTATTTACCTTTTCTTCATCCACATCAGGAACAGTTTGGGTGAGTACGCGCTTTTGGTTTAAATTCATGTTTTTGTAGTATTAATTCACATTGGTTTAACTGGAAACTTACCGACGTTTTTACACAATTTTAAAAAGATTTCTTTCTAATATTCTATTATATTTATAGGGGTAAAGCTATTAGAAGCTAATCCAGACGTTAAACGTCTGTACGATGATCTGTTGAGCAACTACAACCGGTTGATAAGGCCAGTGACCAACGTCACCGACATCCTGACGGTTCGGCTGGGGCTCAAGTTGTCGCAGCTCATGGAGGTCAACCTGAAGAACCAGGTTATGACCACTAACCTGTGGGTGGAACAGGTGAGATTTGGAGAAGATTTGGCAATGAAGGATGGATGTAGTTTGGACTTCTGTTTTGTCTGATTCAGCTTTTGTTCATACAAAACTGGTGTTCTCGATGCAGATGCTTACACGACTTTTCAGATTCCCGTGTCTACGTGCATCTGAAATCTAAATGCATTTGCATAAGAAACACCATTTGTATCATGGACAAAAGTTTGATTTGAGCTTGGTTTTAATAATAACGTCAGTTAGTATTTAAGTATACATGTAGCTGAACAACAATAAAATACATTATTGTCTCTCATTTTCCTGTACCTGACGGGTTAAAAGAAATATAGCTATTAAAGTCTGAAAAGGGGAAAATAGAGAAACTGGCTAATTAGGGAAACTGACGAGTGATAACCCGACCCTTTCAGAGACTGTATGCTTTATCCCCTTCCTTGAGACTTAAACAGCTATTTTACGTTTAACCCGTCAGGTACAGGAAAATGAGACACTATAGATATTTGGGTCGGGTTATCAATCGTCAGTTTTCCTAATTAACTAGTTTCTCTAACGTCAGTTTACCGCAACCATATAAATATCCAGAAGTTGTTAAATATATTAAAACTCAATAAATTTTCTAACTAGTGCATAATAAATACACTATCCATTAATAACAAAAAGTGTTTTTCGTTAATTTTAGAAATGGTTTGACTACAAGCTCACGTGGAACCCGGACGATTATGGCGGCGTGGAAATGCTCTACGTACCTTCGGAACACATCTGGCTTCCCGATATAGTACTTTACAACAACTGGGATGGAAACTACGAAGTGAGTTTTTATCTTACTATAAATCATGAACATTTTCTGAAAATTAATTGTCAAAAAAAACTAAATGAGTTCAGTATCATCTCCTTTTCGAGCAGTCGCAGGAAAAAGCTTTTCCAGGCTATTTCGGTTCTGAAGGTCCTGAAGGTTCGATTTACTTCCTGTTGCCGAGCCAGCCTCTTTTTTACTAGTTTATGGTTTTTTACTTCTAACTTATATTTTTGAATTTTGTACTTTTTATACTATAACATATTTTCCTTTGGTTTTTTACTCTGTGTTTTTTATTCCTTGTCAAGTTGTGTTCGTCAGTTTATAATAATAAAAGTACATTTAAACTACTATTATTTAGAAACCCATTTTAGCTCAGTTTCACTTCCTATGCTAGTAATGTCACGAAATGCGACGAACGCGTCATTTGTTAGTCGTATTTCAGTTTTTGGAGTAGGCCTTCTTATCACGTAACAACTTTATTTAATTTGCAACCAAATTACGACTTTAAAACTATAGCATGAAAATGGTTTTAACATAAGAACTGTATTGCATTGAGGAACTCGTTGGCGCAGTGGTATAGCGCCTGGCTCAGCGATTGCGAACGTTAAGCAACTTTCGCAAGGGTCTGTCATGGGATGGGAGACCAACAATTTATTATCTCGAGCTCCTTCGTGCTTCCGAAGGCACGTTAAGCCATAGAGCCCGAGTGGTGGGTCATGGCCCATCCTCCTTATCCACCCATAAGAAAGGCCTGCCCCAGCAGTTGGGACATTTAAAAATGGCTGATGGTCTGTATTGCATTTGCAGGTGACATTAATGACAAAAGCTACACTAAAATACACCGGAGAGGTGAACTGGAAGCCGCCTGCCATCTACAAGTCCTCCTGCGAGATCAATGTGGAATACTTTCCCTTCGATGAACAAACTTGCTTCATGAAATTCGGCTCCTGGACTTATAACGGGGCACAGGTTTGAGATTTTAACTTGTACAATAGTATTAATTAAGAAGTATCTGTATACGAAGTCAAGTGGCTGATCCCACAGTGTAATCTTTTGCCTAAAGTTTTTCGTTTTTCCATGCCGTTTGAGGCGAAGCATTAAAAATTGTCTTTAGTAGCTTGTTTCAAATACAAGGTTGACTGAGAAGCTATTCAGTTTAGTAAAACTTTCAACAGTGCTTAAAAACATCTAAGTTTTGTATGCGAGTGTTCACAGCAATAGTACTAGATAGAACTTGGCAATTTAAAAAGTTTTTTTTCTGCAGGTTGATCTAAAACACATGGACCAGTCCCCCGGCAGTAGCCTGGTCCACGTCGGAATAGACTTGAGCGAATTCTACTTGTCTGTGGAATGGGACATTCTAGAAGTGCCTGCCACAAGGAACGAAGAGTACTATCCTTGCTGTACAGAACCCTTTTCAGGTACAGCCATGTTTGTTCCTCTGATAAACTCATGAGGCTTTTTCACAAACAAAAAAAATTAATATGATTTAAGATAGTATTATATCTGTGATCTGACTCAGGACTTATTAGGGTGGGTACCCACTTAGATTCACGTACCTCCGCGCTCTGCGAACCTCCGTGCGCACTCAGCGTTTTGCGATCCGATGCGAACCAACACAAAGAGGGAGCAAGTAGAAATTCGTAATAGCGTTCACATTGAGCTCTGCGAACTTGCAACAGAGGTTCGCGGAGCACGAAGTTCGCGAACCTAAGTGGGTACCCACCTTTAGTTATGGAACGTATTTTCGTCATCATTTTAAGTAAATGTATAAATAATAAATACATAAATAAATATTTGACAACATCACATACATTGCTCCGATTCCAAAGTAAGTAACTAAAGCACTTGTATTATGGAAATCGGAGACAACGGTGGTATCACAAACATGACCTGAGCCAATATAGAAAAGTTCGTTTTTTAAATTGACCCAACCGGGGATCGAACCCGGGACCTCAGAGATGGCGACAATGTACAAAGCCACTCGACTACGGAGGTCGTCAATGTGATATCATACAAATGTATTATACCAAGTGATGACGAAAATATATTCAATAACTAGTGCTGGTTCGAAACTGTCAACATGTAGCAATTTTTCCAGTACTTTATGGGTTGATAAAAGCCATCGGTCATTTATGTATGAAGACTGGCATACCTATCCGTCCGCCATTTTGAAAAAAGTCGGTTTTGGAGGCCTGTGCTAAAAGTGGTTTTTTTTCAACTTTAAACTCAAATATCTCGGATTTTTTTTTCAAATTTTAACTCAAATATCTCGGTAAGTATATCACTTACGAGATTTTTTTACTTATTACTTTTGGTTTGTAATGACTTATTCTATCGATTGGCACCACTTTTATCACAGGCCTCCAAAACCGACTTTTTTCAAAATGGCCGACAGGTAGGTATGCCAAAAGCACATGATGCTCTTTAAATGGCATCTCCTTTTTTGCAGATATAACTTTCAAACTGACGATGCGCCGCAAGACTTTATTCTACACTGTCAACCTCATCATTCCGTGCGTAGGACTTACGTTTTTGACTGTTCTTGTATTCTATCTACCATCAGACTCAGGAGAGAAGGTAAGGATTACTAAAGATACATAGTGTGATGGTAGTATGATATATTTATTGTAAGTTAGTCATAATAATCATTTTTTGAATGATAGAAGCAATCCGGAATTTATAAGTAAGCAATAAGTTTTAGGTGAATCATTGAAAATGATTTATTTATATAAATATGTGTGAATACGATCCGTAATTTGGATTTAATTTGAGAATATACACATAATCACTATACACTAAAAATGTTTTGGAATCAAACTCAAGGACCCAGAAAGAAGTACAATGTTTAATTGAACTAAATCTTTAATAAAATAATGTACAGTCAAGCTCATTAAGGCTAAGAATCTTTAATAAAATAATGTACAGTCAAGCGCTTTTAAGCTAGAACTTACTAAGAACTCACGAAGCGGTTTTCACCCACACCCGCCGCGGTTACGGGCCCGCAGCTTTTGTAGAAATGAAGAATATAGTAAAAAATTAAAGCACATTAATTCACGACTCGTATTACGCCCGCAGCATGCGCGATTGTTTGCGGGCTGCACCGGCGAGAATCACGCGAGCCGCGGTCACCCGCAGCCTTGGCGGGCAAACTGATCGTAAATAACCGCCCGTCTTGCGATCATTGCCCGCCAAGTTTGCGGATAATCGCAACTGCGCACAGATTTGCAATCTCGTGAGTTTGGAATTAAAACTGCGGGCCCGCAACCGCGGCGGGCGCGGGCGAAAACCGCGTCGTGAGTTCTTATCCTAATATGTAAGCACTTTTGACAGATGTTGGCTTTTACTACAAAGTCATAAGATAGATGAACTGTCAAATGTACGTACATATTATTGAACTCGACTGTACTTATATTTTTAAATAACTCAGTACGGTAAACAAGTCTTCCTGTGTCTCATGTATACATTGATAGGTATTCGATAAATAAATAAAAACCAGCCAAGTGCATGTCGGACTTCGCACCTTTAGGGTTCCGTACCAAATAGGGCGGGGCTTATCTGTGCTACGCATTTGATCGCCAAATTAAGTTGGTTAGTAATAGGAAAATAAGGGAATTTAAAAGAAAAAAAAACCAGAAATATCAATATATTGGTATTTGTTGCTAAAATATACGTAATATTAAACATTAACACAAATTTCAAGTTCATAAGTCAATTAGAAATTAAAGATAAAAGTTTGATTTTTTTACACAAAGACAACCGGACAACAAAGTGATCCTATAATGGTTCCGCTTTTTCCTTTTGAGGTACGGAACCCTAATAAATTAAATTGTAGAAAATCTCACAGAGTTAGACATGAATCTTAAAAGAAGATTTTTATATTGCAATGCATTAAATCAAATGAATAATACTTATCACATTCACACATCCACTAACTAATAATAAAAGGAAACGAAACGACCAACCTGGGGCCGTACCGGCTAACGCATCAAACTTCGAAAAGTCTGTCGGGCTTCAAATTAGAAAAGATAAATCGAGCCCCAATCGGGCCAAAATGGCGAACGCCAATTCATGATGTCACACGAACATCGATATCTTCTAAATAACTTCGGCGAATAGTACATTACGAAACTCCTTGCTTCGATTTATCTGTTTTAAATTGAAGCTCGGCAGACCCGCCGAAGTTCGAAAAGTTAGCCGTTAGGACCTCAGGGTGTAACATCGTCTACATAAATTTTAAAATCATATTAAAATAAAAAATTGAAATACAATATTTAAGATATTGAAAGAAACAAATCCATTTTACGGATCGCAAGTACTTACCTACTTAATAGTAAATGAATGGAAGTAAAATTCGTTTGTAGGTCACTTGAAAGTAATCTGCTAATAAAATAGATTAAAAATAATTAAAATTAAGTATTATACAACTGCTAAAATTGTGTCAAAATATTTTATTACCGAGAGTAGCTAGTGTTATCAATAAGTTTTTTTAACCCGGCGAGGACGTGGAGGGGTCAATTTGACCCTGCCTATTTTGATTTGGACTTAGTTTGCTATCCCAAAGTCATACACTATCGATCTTCAGTAGCTGTAGTTTTTACCCTCTCCTGCTCTCTGTGTGCGACTATCCCGTCGTTCGCTACCTGCGCAGGGAGTTAGACGCGCTCCAACACAAAAGAAGAAAATGAGTAGCTAAAACTGGTGTATTACTGATTTAATGATATAAAATGATTAATCTCAAAAATAAATAAATATTTGACAACATCACATACATTGCTCCGATTCCAAAGTAAGTAGCTAAAGCACTTGTGTTATGGAAATCGGAGACAACGGTGGTATCACAAACACCCAGACCTGAGCCAATATAGAAAAGTTCGTTTTCTAAATTGACCCAACCGGGGATCGAACCCGGGACCTCAGAGATGGCGACTCCTTGGAAACCGGTGTACAAAGCCACTCGACCAAGGAGGTCTCAAAAATAATTATCAAAGAGTACTAGTTCCTTTTGTTTATTTTTTAAATATGTAACACAAAGTCCCAGTAATGTTGTTGTATGTTAGACGTTTAGAAAAATTGAAATTAAAAAAAAACTTATGAGCATAAGGGTGTACTACTAACCATTTTAATATATATAAATAAACACGTTTAATAAAAAAAATAGAGGACAGTCATGTAACCTTTTTTACTACATCCTCCCCGGGTTAAGTTCTGGTAGATTTTTAATTTACCTTGATTTTATTTTAAATCCATTGCCTGTGACGTAATTTGTGTAGGCTACATTTCCAAGCGCGGTGGACTAACAGAACTCCCGCAAACTTATACTTAAACGAAACAGGAAAGCCGAGAGTAATTCCTGCATTTCTGCAACGTCATCTTATTATGTTGCTCGATTCATCAAATAAAACGACATCCAATGACAAAATCTTTACTAAACATTCCATATAGTTATTCATAAGTCTATCAATCACTAAGAGATTTGAGCCCACAACTTTCAAACATTACCTACTCTCGACAAATCATACATCATAATCTTTTCTGTACAATAAATAAGTTCTCAACAAGAAGGCCGATTATTTTCGCATGGATAACCCCCAAATTAATAATTAGGAGCATGTCTTACATCCTAAGTCCATTAAACCATATTCCATGTTCCAGTATTGTCCATCACTCACCCAAAGCCGACTGCCTATGTTATTAGTCCTTTTTTGATTAATTAGTTAGATGTGTGAGTGTGTTTAGTATCACTAAGACAATTTTCATTGTCATTGTCTTTCCACAAATTATTTGTCGCACTAACTTTGTTTTAAACTGTTTCATTTTTCTAAACTGGTTTAAAATCAAAATAGGGATGGTGACTTACTTTGGGAACCGCTTTAATTTTTTAGGTAGACATGTAAATAATACAAAAAAAAACAAAGTAAATTATACTAAATAATATACTAGAAAAAATACGACTCGCACCAGATCATGTTCTCGGACGGGAATCGAACCCGCGACGCTGAGCTACTGAGTCACTTATTTACACACATTTAGTATTTAGTATTATATAAAAATAGCATTGTGAATGCTAAAATCTCAAAATTAAAAACAAAGTAAATTATTTAATGTTTAATTGAGTTGTTCCGTATTCATCCCATGACGTCACAACCCACTTATTATTTTTTCCTTACTTAACCCAGTTTTGTTCCTTACTCAACCCACAACAATAATATCATTTTAAATTCCTTATTCATCCCAAAAGTATTCCTAACTCAACCCATTACGTAAAGCCACCTAAAATTTAAGATTTATGTGTACGGTCTGAACAAAAATATTATCATTTATTAGAATTATTTTAAGCTCAGTTAATTTTTGCTTTAATGTTCTTATATTAAATAAAAATCTGATAAAATCGTATATTTCAAAAATAAAAAAGGTAATAGATAAACAAATATCTAATAATAATAATAACAAATTTCTTTCAATCACATCAATTATCTAGCTCATAAGTGGTTTTCATTAAGAAACTGTTTTATGGAATCTAGATTACGGTATAATATATTCTTATATACTTACTTTTTAGTAAATAAATACTTAATATTATTTAGGTACATAGATAACACCTAGATCAAGACAAATAGACATGATCATGCACACAAATATTTGTCTTGTTCGGGAATAGAATCCCAAACCTCTGGCTCAGAAGGCAGGTATCCTATCCCTGCGCCAAATCGGTCGTCGATAATGTTTTATTTTGTTCTCACAAACAATTTTTACTTATCAACTAGCCCAAAAAAAATTAGATGTTATAGACATTAAAAATTAAGAAAATTAACAATTATAAAAAAAATATAAAAGATTACAATGATAAGGGTCATAAAAACAAATTGGGCTAAATCTAAATAATTTGAACTAAAAATAGATTTTATTATAATTCGGGGGCAGTAGGGACTATAGTATGTAGGGGTCAGTGGAGAGTAAAAAATTATAAAATAAATATTCAACTGTCCCAGGGACAATAGGGAATAAATCTGCCTATGTAAGGTATACTTTTTTTACAAAACATGCACATTGTATTCCTATATAATTTTCTGATAAAATATTGCTATCCATACTTTTTAGTGATAAATTGATTTGGGATGAGTAAGGAATGCAATTGGGTTGAATTAAGAAAATATATTAATATAATGTGATGGGTTGAGTAAGGAATACCAATTTAGGATGAGTGAAGAATTGGGATGAATCGTCATGGGATGAATACGGAACAACCCGTTTAATTTTCCCGCCTTAGAGCTCCAAGTAGTCACGTGATCCTGATTACGTAAATGCAATAAATAAAAGAATGTCAAACATTGATTTATCAAACAATTACCAACTAAACAACAATACTATGATGACACTATGAATGACAGACAGTTTGACAACTTTTCTTGTCTCGTTTGAGTGGTATCCATAGAAGAATGTTATGGTCTCAAGAGAAATTATAATATCTCATACCGTTCGTAATGCGTTCCGATTGGCGTTTGCAGTCAAGTGATTTTGATAATATTTTTTTATATTTTTTATTTAATTTATTACGCATATTTATAGTTACAAAAAATGATTTTCAGTATTTTAATATTCCCTTTTACAGTTCAAACATAACTTTTTATATATTTGCGATTCATGCCTCCATCCCTATTTGATTTTTGATGTTTTGTCATAGTGAACAAAGTTATTGCTTTTATGTATAACATTTTCAATTCAATTCAATTCAATATTTTATTGCATACCATAAAGTAGATACATAGGTGGTAATTTTATAGAAAGAGAACATTATGGACCCAGTAGGGTATAGCAATTGAAGGAGGAGAGGACGTCTTATTAGTAGTTCAAAGATATTTAAATTAATTTTAGTTTAATTCATTGTATAATTCAAGTACTCCTTTACACTATAGTAGCATTTATTTAATTCACTAGGAAAAAATAATGAGTGTCATTATGATGTTTTTTTCCCCTAGTAAATTCAGAAATACGATTTGCACGAATAGATAAAGTTTTACACTGGCCTTCAAAACTTACTACCCCTATAAAATTACAATTTCTCTTAAATTTAACAATAGAAGTGAAAGTCTTGAGGTAAAAAAAAGGTATTTTTTCAAGAAGGTTATCGATTGTGAAGTTATTTAAAAAAAAACTTTTTTAGTACTATTTATTTCGAAAATATAAATTATCTTGTGTCTTTTAAAAGTTATAACAATTTGAAAAGTGTGGTACTAAGTTTTGAAGGCCATAAATAATTCTAGAAACTTTTGACAACGACCCGAAGACGGTATCGTGTCTTTTTTACTATTAGCTGAAATAAAAACTATAATTAAAAGTCCACATCACCTCTTCTTAGTACCTATATCGCCTATCTACCTTTCAGTTTACACTTCTACGTTTTAGTTTAAAACTGAAATATCAATTGACCTTTCACGTAGTTTATAGAATTATGTATTAATATCTTATTGGTGTAACAAAACACACTTTATGTTAATAAGTAATAATGCAATGCAATAAAGTGTTGTGGAAAGAGGTTGCGAAATATGAACAACTGCATAAAGCAACGCAATGCAATATTTGTTGTAATTCCATAACAATAGATAAAGGGCTTAGTAGACAGATTACTGATTCATGATGAACAAGTTATTAATAAAATCCAAGAGTCAAAACCATCATGTCTAGCCTTGAAGCAAAAAGCATGGAATTAAAACAAAATATGTAATAATACTGGTGTAAATAAATCTTTGACGCAACTCACTGGTACCTTTTTACTCACTTTAGAAACAAACAAAAGCTTTACAACTACCAGTACTTAAAAAAAACAATACTAACCTTGAGCTTAAGCAAGCTTAAAACAATTTTAACAAGGCTAATATTATTTATCTTTAACAATGCTTTCAGAATCACAGCTTTACCAACAGTGGAAAGACAATAATTGCATAACCGTGTACTCTAAAAGGACTTCTCTCCCTTAGATATCGCTCTGCATCTCAATCCTGGTGTCCCTCACTGTGTTCTTCCTTGGTTTGGCCGAGATCATCCCGCCTACGTCCCTAGCGATCCCATTGCTAGGGAAATACCTGCTATTTACAATGATACTCGTGTCGCTCAGCGTATGGGTGACAGTTTGCATTGTGAACGTCCACTTCAGGTAATTTATCTGTTCTCCCGTAGATATCATTAAGCATCTCGATATTGGTGTCCCTCACCGTGTTTTTCCTACTGTTGGCTGAAATCATCCCGCCGACATCTTTAGCGATACCACTGCTAGGGAAGTATTTGCTGTTCACAATGATTTTGGTGTCGTTAAGTGTTTGGATGACCGTCTGCGTTCTCAATGTACATTTTAGGTGAGTGTTTATTTATTTAAAACGCAAGGCAAATAGAGAAGAGCTACTATTATCGATTGTCTAGTTATGGAAAATCAATACTCCGTCATTTTTATTATAACACTGTTCTATAATAACCCTATAAACCAAATAGGATATTTTTTCAAATTATGTTTTGATTACTTAATCATAAAAATCCAATTCCTTAACAGTATTAACCAGCTAATGGGATTCATAAGTCTAAATTGATTTATAAAACATATTATTTATGTGAACAGTCAATAAAATCACTATCCGAATGATAAAGTGTGATTAATTTTCCAAAACAAAAATGCGATGAAACAATTTCGCGTGCAAAACGTTCGCAGCCATGGTGCAGCATAAATCTCATGGTTCATTGTAACGTTGTCACCTCGATAGCGCACAATAGTGTGAAATATTGGCGCTAGCCGCACTCTCGACCAGGGTATGCTCTTTGATCAATGCACTTACGAATTCACAAAGAAGCTACGTATTATCAACTTTATGGCTAGTATTTACATCAAGTTTGAAACGAACACTTCCATATATAGAATACAGCCCACGTAAATGATATATAATAATTGGACTCGTGTGATATGACTCTAGACTCTAGTTAGGAGATATTTGGCTCACTCAATACTAACTTGTAGGTATGATCTAGAGATCATATTACTAGAGTACTGTAAAAATAGCACCGCGTGTGTGTTTAGAATGGAATTGCAAAATAACCAAGCAGTTATCGGTCCAAATACTCAAACGGATGGCCACCTTAAATAAAAAAAAAAAAATCAGATGACAGAAATTCTATGCAACTGACAGCCTCCTTAAAGTTAGGGAGACCTTAACTAAAGATTTTAGCTAAAAAGCCTTTGAGTATTCGGCCGTTAATGTCGTGGCGGGAAAAGGTCATTTTTTACCGAGCTGGGCCAAAGTTATTCCCTACTGTCTTGTAACTCGCATCTGCGGTACCTACATATTCACTTCTAAGGTAAGTGGAGTAGGTAGGTAAATGGCTTGGTCTTGTGAAATGGGAAACTATAACAAACCCAACATTTTTAAAATTTTGCTCCGTCTTACCCGGATACATCTGGAAAATTAAATATTTGACAACATCACATACATTGCTCCGATTCCAAAGTAAGTAGCTAAAGCACTTGTGTTAATAGACGACCTCCGTGGTCGAGTGGCTTTGTACACCGGTTTTCAAGGTGTCGCCATCTCTGAGGTCCCGGGTTCGATCCCCGGTTGGGTCAATTTAGAAAACGAACTTTTCTATATTGTCTCAGGTCTGGGTGTTTGTGATACCACCGTTGTCTCTGATATCCATAACACAAGTGCTTTAGCTACTTACTTTGGAATCGGAGCAATGTATGTGATGTTGTCAAATTTATTATTTATTATTATTTATTAATGAAATCAGAGACAACGGTGGTATCACAAAAACTCAGACCTTCGTTTTTCTAAATATATCAAACCGGGGATCGAACCCGGGAACTCAGAGATGGCGACACATTGATGAAAACCGGTGTACAAAGCCACTCTACCACAGAGGTCGTCAAAATGAGTCTAGAAGGTTCTTCGTACGGCCGGCGTTGCCAATTCTCATAATTATGTCTAAGATCTATAAACTTGAAACCGAAAATTCAATTGTTAAGCGTTTTCTTAGAAAAGCGTAGCGTTAGCGTTTTATTCAGAAACGTTAACATTAACTTTAGCTGAAAAAAGTGTTTGATTAATCGACGAAAATATTGAAACTGCTGATTTCAATATTATATCGGAATACCTAGTATGGTAGTAATTCCACTCCACACTATGGACAATTACTGAAAAGGCTGTCTTTGCTGAGTTTCTTGCAGATTCTTCATTTTACAAGATTTCTTCATGTAATGGTTCTAAATGAAATGAAAATATGAAATATGGAATATTTGACAACATCACATACATTGCTCCGATTCCAAAGTAAGTAGCTAAAACATTTGTGTTATGGAAATCAGAGACAACGGTGGTATCACAAACACCCAGACCTGAGCCAATATAGAAAAGTTTGTTTTCTAAATTGTCCCAACCGGGGATCGAACCCGGGACCTCAGAGATAGCGACACCTTGAAAACCGGTGCACAAAGCCACTCGACTACGGAGGTCGCATAATCGAGCTTAAATAGCTTATTTTGAATCATAAGGACGTTTTTAAATTATTTAAAACATCGGTATCGGAAGCGAGGCAGAATTAACGAACCGCCCACGTTTTATCGCAAGCGCGGGCGGTAATGGGCGGTAAATCATACGGCCTCATTGTTATTTTGTCATTACCGTAATAGAACATTGTGAATGCGTGAGTTATAGCTGATAGTGATAAACGCTATTAGTCCAACAACAAGTTGTAAGTACCTACTGGAATAAACATTGAGACGAACGTTTCAAAGTGTAGAATTGAAGCGATTATGAAATTATTAGTTTCAGTTTATATGCAGGTCTCCTATTTATTTTATATCCTTAATAATGATATACAAACAACAAATAAAAAGAAATAGACACCATACAACGGTTAAGGTTTATAAAAGCGTCATAGGAATTAAGTTGAATCAAGCAAAAATTTACTTGAGATAAAAAAACACGACAATAATCCTTATGAGAGAGAGACATAATCATCAATTTATTAACAACCAAGAATAGCAAATATCTACTGTTGTGTTTCGCACGTACCCGAAGAAGCAACATTTTAGTCTATACTCTGAAATATTTAAATATGGTTCAAACTAATAACCAGTATGTAATCCCAAACAGATCTCCTTCAACCCACACCATGTCTCCATGGATGAAGAAACTCTTCCTTCAGTTCATGCCCAAATTGCTCATGATGCGAAGAACTAAATACTCTTTGCCAGACTACGATGACACCTTCGTCTCAAATGGATACACCAATGAGCTGGAAATGAGGTAAGTTTCAGATATAAAATTGTTACTTAGGCACAAACAACATGGCCATAAAAATTAGGTCTATGTGTTTTAAATAGAAACGCCGCTCTGAACGTATTTGAACATGCTTCTGTGATATGTTTTGTTGCACTAGGATTCTGGCTTGAAACTACTATAGTACCTATTGGCTATATTGCCCGTTTGGCTTGATCTGAGCGTAATGGACAATATGACAAAAAAAAAACATGCCCTTTTTATTTCCTTTTCAAAAAGAGAATGAAAAAAGAGATGACCCATATATTTTAGTTTTTGATAAATATATATTTTTTACTAAAATAAAAATGTTTTAAAAGATTAAAATTTTTACCGGAAGTGACTTAGCTCTGAGACTTTATCTAGTGATGTCATTGCCACACAGTGCCTAACTGTCACCACTAACACCACACTGTCAAACAATGTGACATTTTGAGTGACCTATTTTTTTTATGTGGCCTACAACGTGAGCAAAGGTGTATGTTTTTGTCGTGCCGAGCTGTGACGGCACTAAGGGTTTGTTACATTTAATTTATTTTCTCCATAAATATTGCTTTAAAAATTCAAAAACTTTTTTTTTCGCACTCCTGAAGGCCAAATCTAGAGATGGTTTTTTTATTTGAAAAATACGACAATAATATTATACCCAAGTGCATGGAAATCCACGATTTGTTCCAAGCGGCTGTTCTGGTATATAAGGTGAAATCAAATTATGTGGCTGGACTTCAGAGGGTGGTCAGGTCAAGTGTGAAAAGATTTTATCTATGTTATTTTTTGTTTTTAAAAATACCCGATATCAGATAAGTCAGCTGTTATCGTGCGGGGTTTACGGACCACGCGGGAGTGCGTGTAAAGCCAGTAGAGACTTTACACGCACTACATCAAAACTGCATTCAAAGATTTTTAAAAATACATATTTTTACGTATTTTAAAGAAACAATTAAAAGAAGTTAAAGGAAAAGCAAAAAGATAAGAATTTGATGTATTTTATACATGGGGCCAATAAGTTTACATTTCATGGTTTTCCTTTCTTAATTTACTATGTTTGTTAGAGAAGTAAATCCTTATGACTGATATAATAAAAGTACAGGGTGTTGTTTTTTCGAATTTTAGGCGGTTCGATTCCGGGGTGTGGGAAGGGTATTTAAAAAATATTTTAATGCAGTTTTGTTCTTTGTTAAAAATTAAGGAATGTTTCCTTTTCTATCTCCATTGTATAAAGTACTTTCACTCTAGGTGGGATAAAAAAAATCCACCTGTATAATTAATGAAACAATATGAGAAAAGATTCCTTTGGTACTTTTTGAACTGCACTAAAACAATCAATCTGTTTGACAGTGGAAATTTAATCGTTTTAGCTAATGCTCAATATCGTTGCAATAAACCAGTCAATGGTTGTCGTTCATCGTGTCCACAATGGGCGAACAAAGTCAGTGCCTCATACTAGTTCGATGAAATCCGTTAAATCCGATAATGCCTATATATCTTTTATTTGTCGGTGCATCATACTCCGGCGGTACTCGGTGATTCCCACATATGACCAAGCTTTAGGTGTGGACCGGGACTTTCCGCAAAAGGGGTCCAATACAGATTATGTTTGTGGTTTTTGCACGGGCTATATTAATCATAATAATTATGGCACGTTCTCAGTTAAGCCTTTCACATGGAGATAAGCATGGCGACTGTCTCAGCAAACAGACATGCTGACGTATTTCTCTATATAGTTTATCTTATCACCCCCTTACTAATAAAGATTGTATAGCAGATAATATAGTTACACAATGGTTACTCTCTGTCATACTATTCAAGTTAGACACTAAAGAGAAAGGGACAAAATACTGAGTAACTATACATCTCTGCACAATCTTTATTAGTAAGGGGGTAAGTAATATATTGTAAACCCTGCTAATATTGATTGTGTCTTAAAAATTACGGGAATGAAAAAAAATATATGGTTATTCACTCCTGCCTTCCATAAGTATCCCGTTTCATCCTCATTCGACAACCCAAAAACTGCCTATCATTCAACTGCAGTTTTTGAAATACCAATATTTACCATTTTATTTTCCCAGTCAGCGATCGAGGTAACAGCATTTTTAATGACGGCATACCATTTTACATGATGAAAAATCTCCGCGATTTTCAGAAAATGTGTAATATCTGCCCGTTTTGCCCGCGGGATGAATTGTCACTGAAATAAAAAGTTTGAACCAAATTCGAGTTCACATTTTTAAGTAAAACGAGTGGATTGGTTGATGCTTTCGGTGAATGGCTTAACGTAATAATGTTTTATGCTTTAGTAGTTGATGATCTGAAAAGTTAAGTTTTCGAAACGAATATCTTAGCATTCTTTCAGTTTTAATCGAAAAAGAAAAGCTTGGCCTAGCGGATAGTTGAATTTGCTTAACTTATGAAAAATAAAATGTACCTATTGATTTTTATTGTGCAGATAACTATTTTTTATTTAAACTTACAATTTACCTTACGTTTTTATTATAAAAAGCGCCAGTTGACAAAAATCAACCAGCAAGTCGCCTGCCAATTCACCCCGTGTAAATACCGCATTACGTAGAAAAAAAGTTACAAAAGCCCCGACTGTTTTGCTAAATGCTTTGCGCCTAAATATTATTCTAGTTTCTAAATAAGGGTCATGACCTGTCTGAAGCTTAAAATATGAAACCAAATTGCTTCATCCCTAAACTAATTTATGTCAAGTCAATTTTCATTATATTAAACAGCGCAACTCATTTGCATAACAAATGCCTCAAAAAAGCTTTTATCTTTCTCCCAAAAATTTCAATTTTTGATCAAAATATTATCGCCGGGTCCATTAAATAATCCAATTACTGAATCACTGTACAAGATGCTTACTTAGCTACTGGTTTAGAATTTAGCTTATAATCTTTGATTATTTTAATCCATGTCTGGCTTTGAAATTATGTGTAATTAGGTATTAGTACCGCTAAAATTGGTAAATATTGATTTTCTCTAACATCGTAATTCTGTTGTACTTGTTTGAAGAATACCAGTACTTGTGAAATATTCTCCTGTTTCTAGAAAATTCTTTTGGTATGTGGGTTCTCACCCTCATCGAATATCGTTTTGTGCCGTATTATCTAACAGTAGCACAAGTGACGCGGATGTGTAAATAATGACGTAATATATTTGCTGGCGAACACTGGAGGATAAAACAAAGTGAAGAAAAATACTACCGTTTTAAATGATTAACCTTGTAAAGTAAATGTGCAGCATTATCACAGAATGTTTATCACACTTAGATGAACATAAAGCTTTATTTTCACAAAGCACACGAGAACTCCATTTAGATTAATCCCTAACAATAACAGTGTAATTACACTAGCTTTGTGACAAACTGACCTTTGACAAACTTGTTGGTCTAGCTCAGGGGTCTCCAAATTACGGCCCGCGGGCCAGCTCCGGCCCGCGAGCACCAACAATCCGGCCCGCGGAAGCGGTCCGGATCGTACCAACATACTGTTATTTACTGTATGTTGGTACGATAAGCTAGCTAGGTTCTGGCCCTTGGGGCTTCGTGGAGGAGTTAGTCTGGCCCTTAGGCTAAAAAGTTTGGCGACCCATGGTCTAGCTAGTTACTCTGCTAAACCATCATTCATGAACCCGCTAGAGCAAGCACATTAAGCTTCTGAGAAAATCTACGTCGTAATTCATCAACCAAACACTAACTTTAAGCTATAATTTGGATGTCGAAGACCGCGAACTACGACCGTGACAGGTGACCACGAATAGCACAGGCTTACTCTTGAGATCAATTCCGATCGAACAACAATACCTACCTAATTTTAACGTTTTGTACTCTTGATTTGTTTCGCCGTATTGAGCCAATATTGTGCGGCAATGTGCAGTCATAGTGATTGCAATTGTACGCGCTACTTACTATTAAGCAACTACTAACTTATATGGAGCACTAAACAACGCTACTAACACCCATCAGCTCTTCATATAAACTCTTAGTAAGCAGTTCGTGCAACTCGGTCTCTGTCGCCGACATCTGAATCACACCTTTTTGAATCTTGAGAACAATTTGTGGATAAGGCCTCAAATACATTTGTTATAATTTGCTTAATAGATAAACCTGATGTCTAGGTAGTTATATTATCGTTTCTTTGCAGCCGGGATAGTCTCACTGACGCGTTTGGAGACTCTAAGAACAGTGACAATGGTGATTACCGCAAGTCCCCAAGCCCAGAAGATGACATCTTGGCTGGGAGCGCACATCAAAGACCATCAGGTATAATTTAATGAGTGTCTTGGTTATATCTATTCTGTGATCTTGGCCTACATTTAAGCGCCCACTATTTATTTAAAATCATATTTACGTTTTTTTTTTAATTTATGCGGTTAGGCACACCTGACTAATGCGCTGTATGCAGGGAGCGGAGCACGCGTCAGATACTACGACTGTTTGGTGCACAGGCTCATAAAAGACCGACAGTTAATGAAGTTGAAACATAGAAATAGATGAAAAATAATTTCATAAATGTTAGGTAAATCGATACATGTAATTTTGCCACCAGTGACGGAGTCAGAGAACATGATCCCGCGCCACATTTCCCCGGAGGTGGCGGCGGCGCTGCAGAGCGTTCGATTCATAGCACAACACATCAAGGATGCAGACAAGGACAATGAGGTTAGTGGACCCAAAATTAGACTTAATGTTGTAGATAATAAGGGGTTATGCTAGAGAACAAGATCCCGTGTCACATTTCCCCGGAAGTGGCGGCGGCGCTGCAGAGCGTCCGCGCAGCACATCAAGGACGCAGAAAAGGGACAATGACTTCAGTGGACTCTAAATTAGACTTTACGTTATAGATAAAAGTTAGAAAACCATGCTCCCACGCTTTTGTTTGGCAATTAATAAATAAGGAGCTTGCAGGTCTATTACATAAAAAGAATCGCGATAATCGGACGCAATTCGTTCAATTTACTTGATATTGACCTTATTCGTGAATTAATAGTGTCAGAGTGGGACGAACATCGTTATCTCTTTTTTTATGTAATATGCCTGCTGTTTCAGAATCATCTCTTTCAATTAAGAAATATAGCTCTTAATTAAGAAATATGTTTATGTTTTCTTCGTGTAAACAATAATTTCCTATTTTCCTGGTAGATGCACTTCTTCTTAAGAAGGGACCCAAATTAGTTTTTGTGTAATTAAGTTTTAATTAGTTACGAGTGAACAACGCTTTCAGTGTAACATTTCTAAAAATAAAAGCTGTCACACGTATACGCTTGAATTTATGTACCTATAGCATGTTTTCAATTTAGACATATTAATACTTAAATGCAACTCAGAAAATACCCACGGATAATAGGAAATGTCGCGATACTCGCGATATCGCAAAACAAAATAAATGGGACATTACACTAAGTAAAGCTGAATTTATGAATTTTGAAGTGAGCCCGAAAAAAACATTTCGGTACACCATCTTAATTATCGCCGAATAATAAATAAAGAACGAAAAAACATTACTTTTATATTCACGAAGGTTTATTTTAATATTCATGTACCACCGGTGTTGGTACGGCCGGCGGCCGTGGAAGGAAAATAATTGAGGGCGGATGACGTCGGATGTTGTTCTAGACCTATGGCCGTTATGAATACAGGAAAATTAATGATACTAGTTCTTTTCCTCGGAAACAATTGCCAGGATCTCGTGTTATTCACCCTCTGAAAGGAAAATTGCCTTTAAGGCCTCGGGTACGTCAGTACTATTATTAATTCTGTGCCTCGGGTTTGTCATTTTTCTTTTGTTTCAGCATAAAATGTTGTTAAAGTGTTTTTTACAATTTAATTTTCAGTGAGTAGGTACTTTGGTTATAAAACTGACATCTAGAAGTAATTTTATCATCTTTGTTTCATGTTATTATGATATAACGATGGGATTCATGCCTGAGCTTAATGTATAACGATAAATTCCGTTATCATAAACTTTGACGAAATATTACTAAAATTGCACTAGTTGGAAGAAAACGTATGAAAAATAACAGTATTCTCCTACGGATTTTTCTGATTATACAAACAATTATGCACCTTTCAGTTTTTTATTAAAACAAAGCCTTACGTAATCTACAAACTCCCGGTTTATTGAAAATTTTGAAGTTGGAATTCCAACATTTTGAATAAAAACCCTATGTTATAGTAAAACTTTTAAGCGAACATAGTAAAAATGTTTGCGAACACAGTTCCCTGTTTGAATCGGCAAACAGCTGAGAATTTACCCGCATTGCTTCAGATGGAATATTACAAATTCCGACGCCCCGCGCAACAAAGTAACTGTAATCTATTTCATTGCACATTCGCGTGCACAATCGTTTGTATAATAAAAATCTAGAAGCACAACTTCTAAGAAAACAGCGAGCACAGAATTTAGTTTCGATTTGCTGCCTCCGAAGTGACTGGCCGGTTTCAATCCGGAACCGGGTTATAGAGCACTCGGAGTTGAAATTCAAATCGATTTCCGATTTAGGTGTGATGGTGATCCAAAACATTGCAACTGCATTGTAAACTTTGCGATACATAATTAAACGAACGGTAGATATTACTACTAAGTTAAAACACGAGGAAATAGGTTTTTTACCAATTCAAGGGAAAATTCCAGTCAAGTAATATAATTAGCTTTAAAATAACGGTACAGTAAGACTTCTAAATTTGAACATGAGGAAATTACCATATTTCACTAACTAAAGCGATTTTCATCATGATTAAAAAAAAAATTAATTATTTTATCCATTAACATGATCAAGTAATATAATTAGTTTCAGTTAATTAAAACTGTTGGTCAACATTTCATTCAACATTTAAGCTTGTTGAGCGTATTTAGAATATTATATCATCAGTCTATCAAATGCCGCAATCGTGTATACGAAAAAATACTGAAAAGTGGATAATACTCTACATATTTTTATGTAATAACATATCTTGTTTGTTAATAGGCGGGTCACCGAATATTTCTTAGGAAAATCAGGGATATCTATGTATAGCTCAATGTTCTGACTCCAACCATTTTTTCCCTTATGATCTTTGGAGCCCAATTGAAACAGTCCTTTTTCGATCGGTGAAATGGGCTATCTGAATCTGAGTCGGCTAACTGATATAAATTACAGTCCAGTGTTTTGTATTTCTCCATAACAGGAAGCCTTAAATGAAGCAAGAAATCCACTGTTCCTGATTAAATAAATTCGAATGAAGTCTTACATTTTCAAGCAAGCTCGAGGTAAAACTGAACAAAATATTGCAAAGGAGGTTCTAAGTCAGTACTTTAGTTTATGTGAGACGATATAAAACCTTCGGTAACCGTCTCGTAGCAGAGTTTCGCACGTTACAAGGATTTTTATGTTTTGTGATATTCGTGTGGATAAAACTAAATAAAAACATTTTATTTCATGAACTGCTGTTTTGAGCGACTTTCAAGTTTTTGCCAAAATAAACATAAGTACAATGTACAAAAGACTTACTTTTCGATTAAGAATATCCTAGGTCCAGCGAACTACCTAGATCCTAGAAAACGCTACACGAACTAAAACCACAGAATATATAAATATCGAAAACAGCACGCGAATATGGCACCGACCGACTCACAAAAAAAGCGATTCGAAATTTTTAAATTCGAATCTCCACATGAATATTTTTATATGGGTACAATACGTAGTGTTTGTTGTATGGTCTGTGGGTACAAATTACTATTCTTTCTAAAAAAAGAGAATACTTTGCACAAAATAAGCTCCAAGTTTGAAAGTGGGGCGATATTTCACGGTGCCGTTTTTGAGACTCTGACCGGGTATTCTTGATCGAAGGGCTCACAAACAACTCACATTCAGAAATATGTTTTCGCAAAACTCTTTAGTAGTAGGGACTAACTATACGTTTTCAATTCAATCATTGTTGAGATCTTATCATGTAACTATGTTAATCGAATTTCTAGAGAAGTTTCTAAAATAAGCTATTAAACAATTTCAATATTAATGATGATCAACATTCGTAAAATAGCTATTTTGAACTTATTTTGAAGTACGTGGTCGAAAGCATTCAAAAGTTCTGTAGCATGCGAATTATGTCTTATTTACTATACATTTTTCAATGTAGATAATAAATATAAGATTGATAACATCATATTTTAGCACACCAGAGTTTTTCGCGTTCTGAAATATATTTTTTATACGAAAATTTTAAGTGATTGATGCTTCAATTAAGTTGCTCACGTGATACCATAAATCATTACCTACATAGGTATATTGATCAAATGTAAAATGTAACTAACCACATATTATCAACCTGCCTTTTGAGTCAAAGATATTTTTTTAGTCGTATTTACTCCGATGACGTTTGCCAATTCATGCCAACGTAGAGCAAATTATCTTCTACAAATATTTTGTCCAAATTTTAACTACCAACGTTGTTTGTTTTACCGCTCGTTGCCAACGAATTGTTGGCTTTCGAGGGTTTAATTAATATTTTCAACGGTAACTGGAGGTTGCTTATCAATTTTGATGCTTGACTTCGTTATTTGCATTGCATGATTGGCGATAACTATTTTTGGATTGTTATTCTACTACGGAATGCAAAATATTGATTTACTCTATTGCGTTCGAATAGTGATAGTTTAGTTAGAGTCACTACTCTTGTATATTACTAGTGCTTGGAGCGATGAGTGAATCTCTAGAGTATTCGTACTACTTTTGATGTTCAGAATAGCGATTATAATCGGAAATTTATCAACTATAAACTTGTTTAGTTATTACAATACATATCTATTTTGAGCTTAATTTTTGTTTGGTAAGATCAGTATGACAGTTAATTGACCGAGCGATCGCGAAGCGTCTCAGCTTGGGCAAATTGCTTTCGTATGAAATGAAATAAAAATATTCCTTATTGAAATAAGCTCACGTAATAAGCATTTTTGAATTGACATTTCTTTGACACTACCACCCTTTATGACGTCTTTTAGCCGATAAGAAAAATGGGCGATAAAACGTAAGTACGTTTTATCGCCCATCTTTCTTATTTACATATATGTTACAATTAACATAGATTAATAAATAAATAAAAATATTTAATTAGCTTACTTCTTAGTGAATCAGTTTACAGGGTTCAAGCTAAGTTCAAAATTTAAAGTCAAGTCAAGTATTTAGTCTAGGTCGCATTTCTCAACCGATTCCCGTGAAATTTTGAGAGCTCATTCAACAAATATATATATATTTTTTGAGTAAATTTTTCGAAATGGCGGAGATATGGGGATTAATCATATTTCAGCGAAAAATTCTAAAAAATGTTACGTATGTACGGAGCCTACAGCTCTACAGAGCCACTAGTAAAATAATATCACTGATAAACATTGATGTTTTTACGCAAACGATGGTTTTTACGAAACGATATTCGTTTCTTTTTCGTTGTCCCGAAACGTTTTATTTTCACGAAAGAGATACCCAAAGTCAAGAAATTGTTAATAGAACCTTTGTACCAAATTAATGGGGAAAAATAGCTTTAAGTAATCCCCACCCAACGTACCGACCAAAAGCGTCTCCGAAGCGTAATTCCAATTTAAATATTCAAGAGCTGAAGTAAATGAAGTATTAAAATATTATGTCACTCGATGATTGCCAGACATCCGTTTTAATCGGTGATAATATTGTTAGAAGTATGCAAATTATGTCACTGGAGCCTTATTGGCCTTATTTGAAGATGTTTATGGTATAAAATGGTGCAATTTTTTCATTTTTAGGGTTCCGTACTAAAATGGTAAAAACGGAACACTTATGGTGAGACTCAGTTTTAGATGACGTTTGCCTAACTATTTTGCAAATAAGAGTGAAATAAAAGTATTTATATATTTTTTGGCAACAGGGACTGAAAGAGGGTCTTAAAAAAATCGAAGTGAAGCTGCTAGGGCATATAGGGTATCATTATGAAACAGAGCTGCTTGCAAATTCTCAAAAAAAAAATTTAGGCCGCAAAGTTTTCGACTTTTGATAAAAAATATAAAAAAAAAACAGTTTTTATTAATTTTGTTTTTACTGAGCCTAATCATTATAAGCTGATATTTAAATTCCTCCATTGCCGGAGCACAGATATTTTTTAGTGATGGATCACCCATCACGCGGGCCCAATGCGGTTTTGTGCGGATGTGCGATGCAACTACTAAGCTAAAAATAATTGAAAATTCTGAAAAACTCCCAACTAACTGTTGTCATACTAAGCTTTTACAATATGGAGTAAATAAATAAGTAAAACCTAACCTAAGGTAAACAAAATTCGAATTACGGGCCTATTACGCATTAGTGATTTCGTGATTGTTGCACTAATCGTCCGTCAAATACTAAAGTGACATGGTGTTGTAATCGTAAGTGTCGTGATTGCAAGTATCGTAATTGGAAACAATATAGCACCGTAAGTGGAAACACTAAACATACCGTTAAATGTCCGTATATGAGTGCACGGTACCTCGGAACAGATGTTGCCCTTATTAACGATGCGGGGACACCACAATCGTGGACCTTCCGATAATTTTAACGATTTGTTTTGGACCAATTAAGCCTTGTACAGTTAAATAACGATAGGTATATATAGATACCTTTAGGTATGTAGGTTGAAAGTTGATTTGACGTAGACCTCTACGACAACTAACTAGTTTCAAATACAAGTTTAATCGCTTTATTGTTTCAAGGGGCTTATGTTGATATAGGTATAATTACATGTTTCTAATCGTATTAAGTCTACATTAATTATTATTATTTTGATCGATCCTAAGCGACACTTTGTGCTGCTCATGTATATCTGGTGCTTCGGAAGTGCATTTTGTAATACGACAATATCAAATGTTGCTTGATATTGCATAAGCTTCGCAACAGCCTTTACGCAGCGTCTGTTTCCCTTACAATAGCTAGGCATCTTCAATTATACAGGGGTCTGTGTTGTGTAGGCATGCAGGGCCAACATTATAGATTAAAAAAAAACATAATAATATCGGCCTTGCATGCGCTTAACGCGGCTAGATCAATGTTAAGTGTAGCTTATTTAAAAATTCAACATTCTTTGATGATTCAATTAATAGTTAGGTATATTATAAAACATAGTTTTAGACTCAATAATTAGTTTAACTTTGTAATTATTGTAACAAAGTATTTACGTTATTTAATTATACTATTTTAGAGGTATTATTTATATCATGAACGACTGCAACAGTGTAAGTTTTAAAGTGATCGTAACTCGTTATTACGAGTTACGTGGAAATATCCACAGAATAAATAAATAACAGTAGAGGAAATAATATCCGCTTCGGCTCAGCATCACCAAGCTTATAAAATCACATAATATACAATTAACGATAAATTCATATCTTTATGTACCTTTTTGTTTCTCCTTTTACGCATACCGATATTCCTAAACGCATCATATCAGCGCGCTTTCGGTCAGTTTTTAACCAAAGAGTAATAATATTATTTCTTATAGTGAGGTAACTTCTTTGTCTCGGCGATGAATGCAAACAAAATGATGACTAGTAATACGTACCGCACTTTTAGTAGGGAAAAGTTAGGCACGGCTCACCTCCTTGATAGCGGCGGGGAGACACCACTCTGCCCCGCACCCAACTTCATCGTTGCTCAGTCAACACGGCCGAGTTACCGCTATGTTTTCTAACTATGAAGATATGTTTATGTTTTTAAATTTTTGAGATTTAAGCATTCACAATGCTATTTTATATAATATCAAATAATATACTAGTCACTAGTGGGAACGTCGAATTTCTCCTAGTATATCAACTCTTACGCTGCAAGCCAGCGCCTCAAAAATTTGGAAAGTTTTTTAAAAATAATGAAAAGGTATTCAGTTGATGTCGAGGTAATTCCTTGTACAATGGTGAGATGGCGCTGGCTTGCAGCGTAAGATTTGATATACTAGGAGAAATTCGACGTTC
This sequence comes from Catoptria pinella, assembly GCA_963556745.1. NCBI lineage: Eukaryota > Metazoa > Arthropoda > Insecta > Lepidoptera > Crambidae > Catoptria > Catoptria pinella. The sequence continues at coordinate 6,734,945 of OY750774.1, read as the reverse complement.
CCACTAGTGACTCGGTAGCTCAGCGGTCAGAGCATTGGACTGGATATCCAAAGGTCGCGGGTTCGATTCTCGTCCGAGAACATGATCTGGTGCGAGTCGTATTTTTTCTAGTATATTATTTGGTATTATATATGTTTATGTTTTTGTGATATTATATAGCCATTTGAGATTTGCACTAATTTCCACGTCTGGAGACAGTATCCTCTAATTATTGCTTCTGATTAATTTCGTCGCGAGTCTACGAAGATTAACTTTCTCTTGGGACGACTTGTCTTTACTAGTTCTCATCCAATAACAGACACTGTCATTACATTGGAAAATAAAATCATTCTGGGATGATTATAATAATAATGCTGGTTAATTACCTTTTTTCTTATATCCTACTAATATTATACTTAAATCTGAAAGCTTGGTTGCTTGTTACTCAATCATGTAAAAACGGCTGAATAGATTTGGATGAAATTTAGCACACAGATAGTTTATAGCTTGTATTTTCGATTGTTCACGCGGATGAAGTCGCGGGAGGAGGCTTGTAAGAAAATAAATAGGTTTTTCGATGTTTTCTCATTTGTGAGCTTTATATCAGCTCTGATCGTGAATTATCGCTCCTCAGTTCCTTACATGTTTACATAATTACTAGTACATATATACACATAGTTATTATGCTAGTATCGGAACTCGGAACCCGACACAATAGGCGAAGTGATACGGTTTATTGCTGCCTAATCTCGTTAAAGGTTGGATTACACTGTTAAGTAATGAATAATAATACAGCTGAAACATGGCTTAACGTTTAAAATTAAGGAGAGAGTCTCGGTTGCGATCCGAAGTTGTAAACTTACCTCCAAAATTAATGTTCGCTGTAAGAAATTAAAAAGAAAATTATTGCATAGTAAAAACATTTTATATTATATGCAAACCGACCACTGCACCAGAATTACTAATGCTAATGTGTCTACACACTAATGTGTCTAGAGTTGTCGTGTGTTTTTTTTGTTCTGTGGATCTCCTATCATAAATAGTCACCAATTTAGCTATAAGCTCACAATGGATAGTAATAGTGGTATAGTGGTCGCATCCCGCATAATTTGCGGGATGTAATAATTTACATCCCGCGATAAAAAGTGGGAGCAACAACGAATTTCTTAATGAACCATCTGCGACAGTGACAAGGAATGTCCTCTCAATAATTAAAAGTCATCAAATAAATCTTACTTAATTTGAATTTAAGGCGGTGACAATTTTGTGTCTGTTTTATGGCGTATAATTTGGGGACATTAGGCGGATTAATACGTGTAATGGAGTTCGACATTGTCTTCAGGGTTGAACGAATGAACGAATGGCTCTCTGGGGATCGGAATGAGTGAATGAATGTGGAGTACTGAATTCCGAAGCGCTATTCGTTGAGGTAATGCCGCTCATAAAATACGGGGTGAAATAAAAAAAAATGTAATAGAATGAGAAATGTCTGGCAGGTGCAAGGTCGGCCGTTCGTCATGACCTATTGATTTCAGTAAATCAGTCGGATTGAGTGGCCTTTACAATAGTCCTTTTAACTTTCTTTTTTTTATAAGTCTTTTAGATATATTTTTTTTTCTATAAGTTTTTGTTACAAATAAAATGGTCAGTTATAGTATTTGCAGTTAATTGTTGTAACACCTCCGTATACACACGGCCTTACCACGCCTAACTTAGATTTGGAAGCTTATTTCGTTTAAAAGGGTTAACTTAAGGGTAAACTTTAAGGATAAACTTACCTCTTGACAGCATTTTGAGATTTTACTAGTTAAGGGTAAAAAAAGAAAAATGTTCTGAAAGCATCGCTAGATTTAATTAACATACCATTGTTAATACTAAATAATATACTAGAAAAAATAGGACTCGCACCAGATCATGTTCTCGGACGGGAATCGACAGGACAGAGCATTGGACCGGATATCCAAAGGTCGCGGGTTCGATTCCCGTCCGAGAACATGATCTGGTGCGAGTCCTATTTTTTCTAGTATATTATTTAGTATTATATAAAATAGCATTGTGAATGCTTAAATCTCAAAATTTAAAAATACCATTGTTAAGTTTATCAAAGTATTCTAATCCTATTAACAACTCACTTCACACCATTAACTATCGTCTGATATTCTTACAAGCTGTTCACTTTCATGTTAGCCCCAAAGCGATTATTCGTAATGTGGTTTACCGAGATTGGGGCTAAATCTAATTACGAGCTCTCATTACTGACTCGATCGAAGAAATCAGCACATTTAAATTGCAATCGATCGCGCCTCTAAGGAAATAGCTATCGGATCTCGACAATAGAGTATACCCCTTGGGGGTAGTTAAAAACCGCGAGATCGGGCTCTCAAACGATTTAGGTTCGAGCACGGAATTACAGATTAGAGCCAATGTACGCCCTTAGCTTTCAGAGTAACGCGGAGTAATTTGAAATTGATTGAAGTTTCGATTTAAATGTAGCGCGGTTTGATTAAAAACCAGTGAATTTCAGGTCATCTTAATAACCTGAAATGGAAAACCTTCTACATAAAACATATTTCAGAAACCGTTAAAAATAGTATTTAATTTTTCCACTCATATTTGTCATGAAAATACTGTAAAAGAATCCGGACATCTAAACTCTAAATAAAATTATACACTAACTATTCGATTTTACTTAAGTATGAATTATCATTTTCATCAAATCACCATCTGCTGCATTAATTTTCTGTTTCGTTGTAACAGATAAATTGTTTCCTTCCTTTCAGTTCAAATAAAACTGCAATAAAGTGGCTTCGTTAAAATTATTAACCCATACACGCGATTGAAAAATCAATTTTCCAGACGTTAAACCCACTAGGTTTCCAATTTTTCCAGAATCACTAACAAACTGCATTCGCCTACAATTTATAGTAGCTTTTGGACCTGTATCACGAACTATTTTAAATTCGCCGCACGCCAAACAACATTTTTACCCGTGTAACATAAGTTGCTGGCTTATCTTCGGGTGCAAGCGATGTAGAGTTATATAAACCAGCGATGTACAATATGTTAAGGGAGAAATCTCTCCACTGCAAAGTGCATACGGGTTTATCGGATATATTAATATCCGTGTTATATGTTGACAAGAGCTTGAGAGCCCGAGACGTTCATTGTAGCGCGCTTTTAAAGTAATATTGTTATATCTTTCACTATCGCTATCATTGTACGCTCGGATGTACCGTAAAAAATTATTTTCTATACTATCTCCTTCGAAGTTACAACGTTTTACGAGTTGGGTATAACTTATGAAACTTTTGAATCGAACGTTAAATTGCAAACAACTTAAGCTCCCCGTTAAGATAAGTTTAACTAAGGTACTATTTTACTATTGTGTGTAATAAACAAACCCGACAAAACTTTACATGTTACTGATGTACAATGACTATCTCTCACTCTCTCAGTTTAGTTTGTTAATCGCTGGTAAAAGAATGCGCTGAAATAAAAGCTTAATATACATACTATCAAAGCGCTAGCTAATATTGCAACTTTGAACTTAACGATGCCGTCATTGTTGGCTTTTTAAAAGGAAAATTGTCAAGAACGTCTGTAAAAAGTCAACCGTCCGAGTAAAATCGGATTCGACTCGAAAAGGCACTGAGTCTCCAGATAGTTAAAAGGACAGCGAGGCGCCTCCAGTGCCTGCGGAGCGCACCCTATTAGCGAATGCTGCGTCTACTACTTAAATGTATCTGGTATTAGATCTTCGATTTTTTGCTCCCCTGGTAGTTTTATCAGCCACATAGCAGCCCTGTGAAAGTTAGTAGTGAAATGTTTTCATGAAGGTTTCACCTATGAAATGTTTGAAACTAATAGAATCTTAGTACGTAAATTAAGTACTCAAAAATGTATCTGTTCTGTGTATTACAACATTGTGGTATTACTCTAAGACGTGTTGATTAGTGAATATAATACAATTATCACAAATAGGTTGTGTTGTGAATATTGTGTTTCCCATTTTTAATAGTTTCGCTGTATAACAAGTGGGTTTTTGTCTTCATAATCCTATAATTCTATCTTATTTCCATAATAGAAGGAGTTTAACCACTGACAGATTTATCATTTGACATTGCTTAGTGTTCCCACTTGCACATACTTTTTTCATCGTCTGCCATGTAAGTACTTACCCAGCTGTCATCGAAGAGATTTGCCCCTTTCAAGTGCCATCGAATGGAATCCCCATTAGGAAAACTTTCCAAACCGTCGCCTTCAAAACTATAATCTTGTTCTTGTTGCAAGCTATTTACTCCATCTTCCGTTAGTTTCTGCTTCCCTGGTACTATGATTTAACTTCGATTTATTTTGTGACAAAAATATAATGTTGGTAAATCGTAATTTTATTTTTACTGAGTGAAAAGAGACTCCTCCCCTGTTGAAGTCATCGTTGTTAATTATTATGTTTGAAACTTATGTTAATTGAATTTTAAGCTTTTTATGACATTTAGGTTTAAGGTTGTACACAGTCTGTAAAAACTGTTTATTTGTTAAAAGTCTGTGTGTTGTAGATTGTAGCTTTTATTGAAAACTATTAAAGAAAATGTTGAAATGTCTGCATTTTTGTTTCAGTGTTAGCAATTACGAGTGTAAAAGAATAATGACAAAAAAAATTCAAAGAAAAGTTAAAGGGAAAAAAATGTATAACAAAAGAAAAGCGTATCATTGTTATTTTGACGGCTAATCACTCATTTAGGAGTGGGAATGTTTCAAAGCAACTCACACAGAACCTTCGGCTAATGAGCGTCGATTGTCTATATTGAGAAGTTTCTAATTCAGGCGCACGTTCGAAGCCGAATTCATTTGTGAAACTTCGAACACTGCCAAAAGCTGTATGTCGATACTGGTAGAATATTTTCTATTGGTAGAAGTTGGATAAAAATATTCGTACAGATACTTAAAAAAAAATTGTTGATAACGTAAATAATTAGATCCTATTATTGTTGAAGTCAGAAGCCAAAAAAAACTACCTAAGCTATGTAGGTAAACAAAAAGATCTAGATACCTTCAAGATTGTTTTTTAATACTCTTGACTGTTATTTACATTCAGCAGCTAGCTGTCTGCCTACTCGATATGAAAGACTGAACATTCGATAGTAAATTACTCCGAAACATAACGTCTAATGCTAGAGTTATATGTACGTATACTCGTAAGTGTTTATTATGAAAAAGTAAACAAATCTACTATCACCATTAAAAGCAAATACCCTATTTCAAATTATCCTAAAAATATGATATTTTAAGTAAGTATGTAAATCTCTATCGAGTCATGCATAAATAACCAGAAGTTACTTAAAACTGCCAGGAGCACAGAATTTAGCTGATCGCCATTCAGGACACGTCCCTACGTCTCCAGATAACCGCACTTCATTTTTGAAACGGCGGTATAAATAGTACCCTTAGGGCAAATAAATTTTAAAACCATCACAGTGGATTAAGCAGTCGATATTTTTACGAATAAGCTGCCCTTTCTTTTGTGTTCTACCTTTTCTACTTTAAAGCGCGTTCTGCAATTAGTTTCAAAAAGAATCCGAATTTTCGAGTAATATTAGTTTATGAAACTGTTGCTTAATGAGGGGTGAATAGTGTTTTAATACTTGGCTTTGTGCAGTTTCATGCACACACATGTTTATCTACTCTCATACTAGCGACTCGGTAGCATAATTGGTCAGTGCATTGGGCCGGAATCCCAAGGGTTCGAGTCCCGTCTGAGGTGCTACGGGTGAGTCGATTTTTTCTAGTATTTTTTCTAATATTATTTATCTTAATACTCTCATACAATTGAGATTTAATCTACCAAATAATAGTTTAATGTTAAAAAAGAGAGACTTTGCTGGTAATACCTTGATTGTGAGTCATTTCCGTCGCTGCATTGTAAATATCGGGCGGAGTAAAATTTTCTTCACATTCACTGCTATCAGACAATCAATTTTAAGCAAGAATAACCTACGAAATTCAGTACAACAAAAAGTAAAACTTGGAATCAAACTTTTTTGTATTGCTTTAAAAATGGCGCTTTAATTTGTTTCCTTAGGCTAACCATCTCGTTAAGTAAGCAAATAATTAGTTACTTGCGAAAAATAAGTAAATATTTATAATACTTGGTTGTTTTCTTTGTAAGTATTACATTTATAATTTTGTTTTTTACTTTTGCCTGTTTAACGTATTTTTTTGCATATAAAGTTGCTTACAGTTTTAGTTAGGTAATATTTAGATTCACTTGGCAATAATTCCACTCGAGTGACAAAGTTGCATTCAAAGTCGTGGGTTAATATAATAATACTTATTTTATAGAACTAGACAAAATTGAAATGAGGAAATGAAAACAATCACAAAACACTATCATGAATCATAGTTCTCTTTTGTCATCTCATTTTTGTTTCAGAAAATTTTTCATATTGAAATCAGCCTGACAATATTGCGATTCTAAACAGAGCTTAGCTATTAAATCATTCAGCATGCAATATCAGAAGCAAACGGTACGGTTCGAGAAATAATCTTTATCTATTGCCGTATTTCAGCATAACCGAGTAATTCTGACAGACGTCATCCATCAATATTGGCGTGCTATGAACTGACGGGTTAAAAATGGGCCAATCACTTTGTTTGGCGTTCGGCAAAATTAATGGCAGATTCCCTTATCTTAGCTAACGGGAGCTGAATGAGAATGAGCCTCTCTATGATGGATCCTCGACCTTTTTTGAGGTTGAGAATGCCTTATATTAATTTTATTTCCATCTCATTTGTAATGCTATTATAACAGAAGGTTGAACGCTTAATAAATTCATATCGATCTGTTTACCGATCATTATTCAATACTTCTTGTTTTAGCGCCATTTTTTTTATTTATAGCTTCGTCAGCAGCGTTGTAATCAATTCTGAAGTCGTCTGTAGAGTTTGTTTTGTTTAAAATTATAAGAATTTTATGTGTTAAAATAAATATATCTATAGTGATTTTTATTACAACACTGCAAGGGAACCGTGTTGAATTTCGGGATAAAAAGTATCCGTTGTCCTATCTCCTAATATGAACTCAACTTTACCAAGTTTCAATTGAATTCATTCAGTAGTTTCGGAGTGATGCGCATCCGTGATATAGATCGACAGACAGATAAAAAAAACAGTTTTGACTTCGGCATAGATTATAAAGTGCACTCCAAAAAAATTTTCAAAATTTCTTCCATGTACACATTTGAACCTGTTACAGTCATATTATAAGTATAAATAAATATAATAGATAGTTACGTATAGGTGCAAGGAATCACGTTATAACAATATCTCAGAAAGTTTTCGAGAATCACGGTAGAATTCTCATCAAAATACAAGTGCGAGATCCGCCTATCCGCGCACCTCACCCTGCTTGACACTCTCTACGTGATCAAAGAACTTTTCCCTCAGATTATGACGTATTGTTCTTTATATAAACGCCTAATCTCTAGGGGGAAATTGCCCCATAATACGCTTCCTCCCATTATTCTCCCAGGCCTTCAGAAGTGAGGGAATAATGAAAAATGCCCTCTAAAAAGTTTTTATTGTCGCTTAAAAGGGTTCAATTAAAGTTTCTTTTGAAAACAACTAAACAAGCCTAGCCGACATCAAATTGGCTCCATAGCATAATTGGATAGAATTTTCTTATGAAACTTTTAAATAATTATACTTGAGGATAAGGATAGAATTGAAAATCAAAGCTTTTCAGATTGCTAATCGCTTTGAATTGAATAAATTTGTTGTTTACTTTTTTCGTTGCCCCATTTTTAGCATTGGGTTGGGGCGTAATTACTTCTAAATGCGAATAGTCCCGGGTAATTTGAATATCTTATTCGTTACCGCGAAAAGGATTTACTGCTCGTATAAATGAATTTCTTTGTTTTTAAAAGCGGCAGCATTTTTGTGTTCCGCATTTTCCTTCTACAACAGTAAAGGAAAGTGTACATATATTAAAATTTCAATATAAAAGCAAATTAAATTTTTATACTTACGTCCAAACGTCCATGACCTGACCATCAGTCATTTTTAATGTCCCCACTGCTGGGGGACCACTACGCGGGCCCAATGTGGATTGGTGGGTGCTATCGACTGCAAATGCAGCCGGGACCAACGGCTTAACGTGCCTTCAGAAGCACGGAGGAGATCGAGATAATACATTTATAGTCACCCATCCGACGACCGACCCTTGCGCAAGTTGCTTAACCTCCGCAATCGATGGGCCAAGTGCAATACTACTGCGCCACCGAGCTCCTCCAAACGTCCATAATACATGATAAATATGTTTTTCTTCTGTGCTTTGACCTATTTAGTCATAGTGATGAAGAGCAATAAGTTACACGTACCTAAATTAAGAAACCTTCAGTGTCTGCACATTTTTTCCCAGCGATTACGAAGATTCTTCATTAAATTAACTAAACTTGATATCTTTTTGTTCAGGTTGTCGAAGATTGGAAGTTCATGTCAATGGTGTTGGATCGTTTCTTTCTATGGCTGTTCACCATCGCCTGCTTCGTGGGAACCTTCGGCATCATATTCCAGTCCCCTTCCTTGTATGACACGAGGGTCCCGGTAGACCAGCAGATTTCTTCCATACCGATGAGGAAGAACAACTTTTTCTACCCGAAGGATATTGAAACGATCGGTATTGTTAGTTAAATTCTATTCTAATTTATTCTAAATTGTTCAAGTTTTATAATATCTCAAGATTTCTATGAAACTATGTGTTAAAAGTAAGTTGACGCACATGAATTATGTTGATTACGTCTTGTGTTTGTATAACTTTTTCTAAAACTAACTGGAAGTCTTAAAATAATATATTTACATAATACCTTTTATTAATGGCGTAGTTCTGGCTTTTTAATTAATCAACGCCCGAGTAGATGCATACGGCCGGATAACAATGGAATATCTATTGTGTCTAATTTTTCGGGCGTTGAAGGGTTATAGAGAAAAAAAGGTAATGTAATGTTATGTAACAACATAAGTTTATGATTATCGAAAAAATAACAATTCAACCAAAATTTTAAATATTGAAAACCACATTTGAGGTATTTGTTATTTCACATTGTCATATTTTATAAACGTAGATAGTAAATCTAAAAACATGTAGCTGGGAAAAAATCCCCGTTTTCTCGTGGTCATACTAGTTTGTCATACCAGTATGACCACGAGGATATACATGTCCTCGTGGTCATACTGTAACGCCATATTATACGAAATAGGTTTTTTCATGCTCCTGTAGATATATATACTTTTTTGCGTGTTGACTGAATAATTTTACAGAATATATGGGCGGGCGATTCGCACTTGTCCGGTTTTGTTTTTTTTCTTAATTAAATACGAAGTTCTGTCTAATTCCTTCTAGCTCTTTATATTTATTTTTCATAGTCCGGCATTTGTTTTCCCAACAGGATGTGCAAAAATGATAGTATGACCAAGAGGACATGTATATCCTCGTGGTCATACTGGTATGACAAACTAGTATGACCACGAGGAAACGGGGGAAAAAATGAGTAAACACTGTATGATGTACCTAGATGTAACAAAATAATAAATGGCTCACTATCTAATATTTATAAAAACACTTAATGTCAGATAAACAATTATATAAAATAAAATAAAATAGTCGTGTTCCGCTCCGCGAACAGTGCGCCATAGCAAACATATTATTTTCACTTTATCTATAGTATGTACCTGAGTGAACCAGTTCGCATACACACATACACATTATGGTGCACATAATGCAGCACAAGATAAAAAAAAATTGGTGCAGATTCGCGGAGCGTGGAGGTTCGCGAACCTGAGGTATACCTACCCCCTCTAATATTTCCATGTGCACTAAAATTGTATGAGATATTGACAGAATAATAACGAGTCTATCGCAATAGTTCTTGATTTAATTTTTATTTATTACTAAATAATATATTAGAAAAAAATTCTTACGATATTACCAAAGCCAAACTAAAGCTAAACCAAAATCAAATACGTTCCGTCTGAACGTAAAAACCTTTCAAATTACCGTGATTGGGCCCCTGTAACTGTTATGTCAAAGAGCGATAGTTCCCGATTTAATTTTATTTACTTACTTGGAATTCAACAAGGACATTATTTGTTATGTCAAAACAAAATGATTAAAAGTTTGAAGACTTCATAGATAACCATCCTATTTTCGTACTACATCAAAGTTAAATGTGTTTTTCATGGAATTGAAAAATAAATTAAATCTAGATGTATAAAGACCTTAGTAAATATAAAATAATTTGTATTATTGTTAATGCATTCTAGAAAAAAATTGGGTATTATATTATAGGTACAATATCACTTAGGAATATTAATATTACAACGGAGTATGTGTTTACAAGTAGTTATTTCAAATGTTTTGGCTGTGAATTAAGAAAGGCGAAGAAAACACTTCTACTCACATGAATTAGAATAAGTGCAACATAGAAGGTATATTCAAAACAATAATAAATATGAATAATTGATATTAAAAATTTCGTTTTATTTAAATACATATATTATTTACAAATAAAATTTACAAAGGTAAGTTTTTTTATTGAAAATAAAAAAAAGAGCAGAAAGATATTTATTTTTAAACTTACTTGTTCACTGACGTATATTTTTTGATTGGCAATTTATTTATAATTGGTAATTTATTTTCTTAGCAGGCACGCGACAGAAGCCTGCTAAAAATAAACTCAATAGGCCATTTCAGTTTATTAGCCAGTTCATTCATTGAAAACTACACTTACAATCCCAGGTAATGTTGGATTTACACGGGTTGATTTTCTAAGCGACTTATTTCTGGTCGATTTTAGCCGACTATCGCTTTTTATCGACAATCGCTTGTAACATCAAATCACCACCTCATTGAAATTATGTTTGCGATTAGATTACAAAAGCACTCAACTTAAATTCAGCTCAAACTCAACTCAAGTTTAACACAAACTCAACTCAACCGCAGCCCACTCCTTGAAATACATCGCTTAGTACAGACAGGTCTACTTTCAGGGTGAAAATGTCATGTTAGGATAATCATATTAAAGACCCTCTAACCCCCTCTTACTTGCGAAGAAGAAATTCGATTTACATTTGTTTTGTTGGATTATAAATATAATTTCTTTGGCAAATAAAATTAACCAAATAGCATCAACGGTTTATTATCTACGCAGAAGGTCGTATTTCCACTAGTCTGGTGATAACGTCGAATAAGCTGAAGGGGCAGTCGTCGATGTAGCGGTCGCAGTTGCCCTTCGTGCCTTCCATTTCCGCTTCGTAGTATTCATCGTCTAACCCTTCTTCACGAGATGATGATGGGCTGTGAACGTAAAAAAGTTTTTCTATTCTTTAGTATAATATTAAAATGAAATAAATACCAAATCAGGTTATCCTTATATTCGTAACGATAATATTTTGTACTCGAGGTAAAATTGTATGGGAGCAAAACGGTGGAACCCTGAGAGTCTTAAACTAATAAAGATATTTCAGATTTAGTAATTCTACAAGTGAAGATGTTGAATACTGTTGAATACAATATGTACCTACAGTCATCCTCAGAACTAATTGTTTAGTACCCATCTCTAATAGTTATTGTGACTGGTTACAACAAAAATATGACGTCTGCTTTTGAGGTGGACTGTACTTATCTTTACGGGATTTCACAATACTTATTAGTACATGCATGATGTACCTATTTAAATTGAATGATGTAAGTATTGAGAAGGAAGTAATGTTAAAATTAATAAAAAGTGTTTAATCGATTGTGGATTTTCGAGACTAGGTACTGATGTGGTTAACCTCATACTAATGCAACACGAAACTAATGATTCACTTCAAATATACCAATCAGATGAATCAACAACACTGACGGCCAAATAATTAAACTATTCTTAAAGTAAAGGTTGCCTTACTTTCAAGTTGTCAGATGTGTTTGACATAAACACTATGAAACTGTCAGCTTTCTTGAAATTCAGCCAGAGATTGTAGCTAGAGTAGTACTCGTTTCTATGTTGTCTCAGCAGACCTGAGACGAGGTGTATGTGTCATAACACAAGGTTTAGCTGCTTTGGAATCAGAGCAATGTATGTGATGGTGTCTAATATTTATTTATTATGTAACTCACGTGAATATGATATGCATGATGTGTCCGAGTAGCCCATTATGGTGCAGCGGCGTCTCCGCAGCCTCGCAAATGTTCCGGAGCATGCATTCCCTGCCGCGCATGCCGTGCCTGGAATTCAGTGAGCCGTAAATTAATTTGGGACATATAGTGCAGTCGACGGGTTGACCCCACACTGTTTTGGTACACTTGGTATATCATCAAAGGAAGACCATATAAATTATTATAAGTGTCACTGAAACACATGCAATATGTGATTGAAATTGCTTTTCATTTATTTTTAACTATATTGGTTTTATTTAAATTACATCTAATTTTAAAACAACTACTTCCCAGCTTTATTAAGTGAGTAATCTTTTTTGTATTTATTTCACGTTTTCTACAGGGGTACCTAAGCTTTACAGTACTTTTTCTTGAAAGACTAATTTAATGGATAGTAGGTACATACTGTTGGAATCTGCTCTCTAGGACAGTGTATGCTAACTCTCTTGTGATACTTCGGCTTTGACGGGAACTAACTACCTGGAATTGATAAGAAAGCATTCATAAGATATAAATAAACATATATTTTCCAAAATCACATATTTCTCCGATTCCAAAGTAAGTAGTTAAAGCACTTGTGTTATGAAAATCAGAGACAACGGTATTATCACAAACACCCAGACCTGAGCCAATATAGAAAAGTTCGTTTTTCTAAATTGACCCAACCGGGGATCGAAAACGGGACCTCAGAGATGGCGACACCATGAAAACCGGTGTACAAAGCCACTCGACCACGGAGGTCGTCAAGTATATATACTAAAATACAACGAAATTCACCTTTGCAAAACATTTCAACACCTCTTGAAATGTTTTGCAAAGTACTTATGGAGAAATATAGTTGGACACTTAGTTCTAGTATAGCAACTAACTGAACAAGCACTATTTGTTGGTGAAAAAAAATAGTACTAAAATGTATTCTGAAGCCTAACTCGATATTAAAATCTTAAACCATTAATGCTTATTACCTAGTTGTACTCCGATGATTACAAGCGAACGCCTAAGCAAAGTGAACACTAACCCCGACTTGCATTATTGAAATTGACTTGAAATCATCGCTGAATTGTGTTTAAGTGATAATTAAACAACAGGTATAAAATAGTTAATAAGCATTAATAGTTTAAGATTTTAACATCAGATCAAGCTTCAGAAACTCGCTTTAAAAGTCTAATTTATTGTGAAGAATTAAATAGAAATGTAACTAAAGAAATATTTTTTACATATATCTTTAGCATCCACAATACTAAATTATGTGCTAGAAAAAATACTCACTCGTAGTCCCGTCTGAGGTGCTACGAGTGAGACGATTTTATCTAGTTTTTAGTATTATTTATCTTAAAGAAAATACCCTTCGCAATCTTTATTTAACTTACTGGGAGATTCGGGAAAAGCACTTCATCGATCTCGGTGATATTTGTGACCACGCTGTAGTTGGATTCGAAGTTATACGATACGAACACATTTTTATCCGGGATATCAACGGGAACAGCGATGGCGACGAATGTCTGGAAGAGGAAAACCATTTATGACTTTAAAAGCATATGCTTTGCGGTCGCGCAAATTGTATTTGCTGCTAAATGCATTTTAACTCAATAATAGTTATAAGCCGTTGTTTTTTCAGTAGCTTTGGGTCAAGCAAGACATACTGAAATCGCAGCAGCCGTTTTATCTTCACTAGATAATTGTGGACGCTTGACGACTCGCATCTCGCAGCTCCTAATTGCTAACATTCTGTCTATATCCCTCCAATCCCTCGTAATTAACGTGCACGAACATGACAGACAGATAGATAATCGGGGGCAAATTTTTTGCCAAAGCGAAAAGAACAAAATCAATTCTAATATGTCCTACTAAAATTCGTTCTACAAAATGTGGTCATTCACGCTTAATCATTTGGCACTGACATTTGATGCTTATCTTGATGTTGTTTATAGTCACTCCTTAACTTACCCCATAAAGACTCGTTGGGGGGAATATGAGTCCTCTCCTTGGTCTGTCGCTTCTACTTTGGCTGCCAGAAATTATTAAAATACTGAAACATATAAAACAAATTCATGGATTTTGTCATAGTAGGTAATAGGACGATGTTCGTCGTTTGAATCACTTAAGAGTCCGGCGAACAGTGAGCTTCCCATACAAACGTAATACCAAAATGATTTGCAATTTGAGCATAATTAACTCTCTTATGATGTTATTCGAATTAAGCCAGTATTTGTCTAGGGTTCTATTAAATAAAAAATCCAAAATACCAAACCACATAAAAATTAATGCCATTTACAGTTTTGTATGAAAAAATGTAATTAGCATTTATTTATATGTGACCGTATTTTCATTTGAGTTATTTTATTTCTTGCCAAATCAATCAACGTCATTCTTTAAAAATTCTAAAACATACTACAGAATAAACAAGTTACGATATGATTTCAAAAAACGAACAAATCAATGGAATAACTTACAGGAAAAATGCAGCTTTTAACCACTTCATTCTGTGCCCTGCTAAAATGTTTCAGAAAACAAAATAAAACTATCACAAAAATGTACACAAACTTTTGTATTAAAATATTTTATAATATTAAAAAGAGTATAAAGAGAACTGGGTACTATGAAATGCGCGCACACTCTACTATTGTGTTCCATATCTCCTTGCATGTTGTGGAAATTTATTAGACACACGCTAAATAATGGTGCGAATTCGAGCGGCCCGACTAAGTTTGCTCATTCTTAGGAGTGTTATTTTTCAACTGCATATTTTTGGGTTAGCAACTTTGTATAATAATTTGTTAACCTAAAAACGAATTTTTACTACAAACATAGTGTATTATGCATTAGTGCATTGCAATTCTTAACGCATAAAAATAGCAATGTGAATGCTTAACTCAAAATATAATTTTAATACCTACCTGAGAGATGTCGATATTTATTTATTTATTTAATTATTATTAATTTATTTTACGAAGATAGATAAAAAAGTAATTATTACGATCATGTCGAAGATGCTTAGCTGCGATGCTTTGCGTTCACGGTTTAGATCGCTGTCCCGATGTAAAACAAAGTATAGAGAAATAGACGGGTACATGCCGAAGTTGCTCGCGGTCGCGGTCGCACCCATGCCGATGCTCGATGTCGATGCTCTGTTTTACATGGATGCGCGACTGAACCGACGTGTTCGCAACTCCATCCATGTAAAACAGCGAGCATCGACATCGAGGTGCGACCGCGACCGCAACAGCAAGCAGCTTCGGCATGTTCGTACCCTAGAGATTGATATAGCAGAACTTGACATCGGAATCATTAAGTAGTAGTAACACTCCTACAACAGATTTATTTGAAATCCAAAGGAGAAAATCGGCGAACTCCTACAACAGATTAAATCTCATCGTAAAGTCACTCATTCGTCAGTCGTGTGGGTTGCAATAAAAGTTCCGTTATTTGAGTCAACAGGCTAGCCATCTCGCGTCGAGACGTACCACTTTAGGTGCTAAGTGGCCCCAAACTCTCTGTGACCTCACATTTTTATCACATCTGTATCAATTTTGGGAAGAATATTTTTTCGGCATTTGATAATAACCAATTATGGAGAAGGTTATATATAAGGGGTTTTGTTAACACTTAATTGATTTTGTTTAAATCAGTCAAATAATTGTGTTATTTAATTAATGGAGTAATTTGTTTGCTTTTAGGTAAATATATCAGATAAACTACTGCCTCAGGCATTTATTAGAAAATTAACAAAATTATTGTTTCTATCAAGTAGGGGTACCAATAAAACAGAAACATTGCAAACGGAATAAAATGCACTTAGAACAGCGAGTGTTTTGTTCAAAGGACCCTTTCTCCGAAAAATCAAGATTATTTTGTAGGATTTACGTGAGGACGAACACTAGATCGTGTAATATCCTTTTGATATAACAACCTCCTTTGAGATGAATCTTAGGAACATCTTTGTCACATCTATAAACGTATCGTGAGTATATTAGAAAAAAAAATTGGTAAATCTCTAGTTTTCTTTAGGTTAAAAAGCGAATGAAAGAAAATAATTGTGCGATATTTAACTACTTCTCTCTGCATCTAACTTAAAACCGTTAATGTACTATTAAAATGTTCATGCATAGGTACCGTTTGAAAGTGTACATATATTGAAGGTGTTACAAATTAAAGTGTCGAGCCAGAGTGTCGACGTCACCTGATGTTCCATCAAAGTATCAGAATGAAAAATGGTTGCTAATATAAGGTTGGTATTCCAGAGTTAGCTTTCACTGATTCCGATACTATAAGTTTAAATTAGACTGTCGTCAAACAATAATTATTTGGAGTATTAGTCCACTCAACGAATGGCTCAAAATGGGGCTGTAGAGTGCATGAGCGAATAAATACGCGATTTCTTCAGAAACTTGTTAAGGGTGCTTAGGGTGTAACATACTAAAAGTACCTTCGCCTAGGAGGTGAGCCGGAGTGGGACGAGTTTATAGGTCTCACTTTTGGGTTTTTGGCTGATATCTCCAAAACGGTGCGTCGTAGAGAAAAGTGTTTTTCTACCAAATTAAAAAAATACACAAAGTACTTTAAAGTAATTTCAAAAAATCCTCGCATGAACTACACGATTGCCTTAACCAGGTGACCTACAATATGATGAATGATGCAAAGAAAGAATACGAATTAGAGCAGTCTTAAAAATAAATTATCCTGAATAAATTGCACTGATCAAAAATTTATTATTGGAAGATAATAGATTGATTTTTGATTCATCCAATTTGGTTCTAAGAAATAAGATTATTTTTGTTTTCTTTTCTTTCCAAACATATTTTTACAGACTCATAAGGACCTTGAAATGAAATTTTCAAGTAGCACCATATAATGAGCTACGGTTAAAAGCAAAGAATTTCCCGATTCGCTCCTTTGTATTAAGTCTTAATAGGGCATATCATTAGGACAGTATCCTTTGAGTCTTTTTCAGACGGTGAATGGGTTTCTGAAGGAAGCCATTAACAATTTTTACGCTTAAAAATGTGCAGTAATATCTAATTAGGCGTTAATTGGTCTATGAAATGTCATTGTCATGTCATTTAATCTGGATAGTGAACAATGGTAATTTTTTTTTTAAAGATGAAGAGAAATTGTTACGAGAAGGATCTGCAAACTTGCCACTCCTGTCTAAACAGATAAGACACTGTGATCACTCGGCCATTTTCCATAAAAAGCACCTATAATTAGATCTGTCAAAATAGTTTGTACTTCAGTTCAGTATAACTCTTTACGGCGACTGTACGATGTCACTTTCGTCACTGAAAAAAAAAGGTTTGGCTTCAGTATTGATTATAGGAGTGCCCTCCAAAAAGTTTTCAAAATATCTTATGTACAGAATTGGGCCTGTTACAGTTTTATTATATGTATAGATTATCGGCTTAAACATAGTTCGTTGTGGTCTGACGGACCTAGCCAATAATTAAATAAATTTTGACTTTTGGTCTAAAAATATACAGACACATCTTGAATTTCTACTTCCATTTCCTAGTTACTTAATAATTCAAGTAATTAAATATCACAGAAAACATCTTAATCCAACAATTTAATCAAGTTATCCAACAGATTCAGTAACTCAAACACCTTTAAAATTTTACGAGACCATTTGCAACTTTATTTATTGGGTGATTCAGTTTAATATCGTTTGACGCGAGAAAGGTTCTTTTATGTCGCACCTCAGTAATAAAGCCTGCGTAACGAGCTTCGTAAACGAGTCCTCTTCGATTAAGAGCAGGTAACTAATAAATGACCTCATATCTTACGATCATAGTTTCTGAACTATTTTTTTTAAATCTCATTTTTGTGTTGACGTGACTAAACATACTTCGTCTCTCATTTTTCTTCTGACACGAGTTAAAATGCCTGTTACTAACGTGTAGTGGGAAAATAGTGACGCTATTTATGATAAAACCGCTATTATTGCAAAAATAATTAACTTTTTAGACCTAACTCTTAAGTGTATACCTATCTCACTAAACTTATGCCCGCCCCCTGATTAAGTTACTCTGTTGCTAACAAGTCTCGATTGAAATCGATTGAAACCGCAGTTAAATTGCTGCTTTAAGTAAGATAGTCGTCACATTGGTTCTTACTAAAGCAGCAATGTAACTGCGATTTCTGTTAGAGTTGATTGCAACAAAGTTACATAATCTGGGCTCCAGTCATCATCCTTAAACATTTATAAGTTGTTTTATTAAAGTCAAACAAAACACTTTTATCAAATTTTAACTAAGTAAAAAGTAAAGTGAAAAATTGCTTTATTCAAATAAACTTAGTAATTAAGCGCTTTTGAATCTGTACTAACCTGTTGCAGTCTTTTTTAACTGAACTCTTAGCTTTAGGCTTTTTTCAAGGACTAGTGATTGACTAATGTGAGTTTATAACGTTCACTTAAAGCAGTTATTCAAGTGAGACATTCACTGTACGTAGTGCTTAATAATACGCCAAACATAATTTTCTTTCTTCAAAGTTTTGGCTTGCCGCTTAACTTTGCCCATCTTTTATTTTGTTTTGGAAGCTATGTTATAACGAGATTTTATATTTGTAAAACAAAATATTTTTTGATTTAAATACGAAAAGAGAGCCATTGTTTTATGTAGGCAATGCGCTTCCTACGGCCTTATTGTCAATAAACATCAGGTGAGATGCATTGACCCGTAGTCGATAAAAAACCGCCAAATATTAATTGCATAAGGGTTTTTTTGAACAATTAATCTTTTATCACAAATATTTTGTGTTTTTATCTATCAGATTGTGAACATTTCAGTTGACTGCTTATTTTGATTCAAGTCTCGACATAAGGGATAACATTAGAATAAAATAAGTGCTTAATTAGGTCTGTTCGTTGATTTGATTTGTGCGGGACATGTTGAGTTTACTTGACAGAGTTTGGTCGAAATTAATGAATGAACGCATCTCCTGTCGTTTATATTCTAGGCCAGCGGCGGAATACATTTGCACAGCTCAAAATTCATGAGTAGCCTTTAATTACGAACGTGCGAAGTCGACGGTGATGGTCACTCTGATGAGATCGCATTCGAAGGGACGGGACTAAATCTTTTTGATTTGTATTGACACAACATTGGTAGGTAACATTTGTGATTTGATGGAACGCTCGGTTGTGAAATAAAATAATGTTTTTTTTTGTTATTTTGGTGATAAATTATTATAGCATGACGGTCTGTGTGTCCTATACAACCTGGACCAACTATCCGGCTGGGTAGTCGCTGAATCTTTGTGGAGATTCTTGGCTTGCAAAATACTGTCAATGAGAGGAGCTCAGTAGCGCAGTGGTTTAGCACCTGGCCCTGGGATTGCGGAGGTTAAGCAACTTTCGCAAGGGTCCGTCATGGGATGGGTGACCTAAAATGTATTATCTTGAGCCCCGAAGCACGAAGGATGTTTCAGAAAGCACGTTAAACCGTTGGTTCCGGCTGTATTTGCAGTCGTTAACACCCACCAATCCGCATTGGGCCCACGTGGTGTGTTATGGCCCATCCTCCTTATCCATCCATAAGGAAGGCCTGTGCTATTTTTAATGATGTCGAGATGTAATAATAATACAGAACGGTCACCTTAGCCTAGAAATGTAGAATAATTTAATGACAATTTGGGTTCTTTAGTACCTGGTATGCACTTTATTTTTTAATCACATCATGTACAAAATCTTCAGCTATTGTTTGATGCTATACCAGGTAGGTGCCACATTTCAAATAATAAACTTATCTTTCCAAACAAATCTTCATCATGAAACATTTCAAAATTCCAATAACCATTTAATCTAAGTTTGACTTTAAAAACTTATTCTCTATTTCGTTGAATCTTTAAGCGAGTTACGAAACTTCGTGGCAGCGTTATCGCCATCCGCACTGACAAATTAGCAAACAATATCCTTGTTGTGCGTCGCTTATTAAAGTTAAGCGGGGGTTAATATTTAAGCCGAGAACCGAGGAACTAGGGGTAATGTATTCGGCGGCATGCCCGCGGAATGTATGGAGAGATAAGTGGGGCGTGGCACGCAGGAGTAATCTTGACAAAAAGTTATGTTCGTTTGCATAGTTTGAACTGTCATTTGTTTCAAATACTCTCAGATCTTCTTCTGGCCTTTGTTTCAAATTATCTCAGATCGTCTTCTGTCCGATATTTTGAGTTGCAAAACAAGTGCGTTAGTTTACGCAATTTTATCGCGTTTATTTCATCCAACAACCCCATCCCTTTCAATCTCAAAACAAAATGAGCAACAAATAAAACGCACATTTAAGCGTTCCTTTTACTGTTTGTTATTTATCTCTTGTTCACTTTCGGACTGTATCGCACAGTCACCTGGATGCCCAACAGGTGTGCAGGCGAGCTCTCATACAATATTAACTCGTTCGGTGCCATAGGACCGCGCTGAAGTGACTGAATTGCGTGTATGGCCGAAACTGACCCAATTGTGAATCAAAATGTGACACTGCTTTTGTTTTTTTGTCGCTTTAAGTTAAAATAGAGTAAAACTAGTGGCCCTGTGAGCTATAACCCCGCGTTTGTGAGATTTTTGATTATTTTTCGAAATGGCTGAAATATGTTTTTTATTCGAAAAATTTCGAAAAATTTCGAATAACTGAGTGAGCAGTTTTCCGGAAGCATTGTCATCTTAGTTCTTTTTTGATCAAGAGAAGGCGCTAGAATAAATTTAGTTTCAAGTGAATGCTCTTTGTTGATATGTACTTCGAAAATCTTTATGTAATACAAAAAGTCGCTCGTGGGCGGGAAGCCTAGGCTGATGTTGGAGAAAAGTACACATGATGGCATCTCAGACTATACATGTTGACCTTAAGACCGCCTTTATGCCGTACGTAATAAAAGCTGTTTTCGCAGATTAACTGTATAAACTGACGTGCTGTCGTGCGTACAAATGACTGTTTATTTATTTAATTTACTCCGATTACATATCCACAAGCTAAGCCGTTCACCGGGCAGGAACAGTTGAAATCTTGTAGTGAGACCCAAAACACAGCAAGGTTTGTATTATTTATGCCGTTTATGTTGGGTAGAGTGATATTTTTCTTTTTTAACAGTCAATAAAACGAATTCATATAAATTTATCACATAACTTGTTCTATTCTATAGTCTTAGGTCTTAGTAGTAGGTAAAAAATTTATAAAAAACTTTTTTTTAACTTTTTATATACCTAGTTACAACTAATTTTGTACGTTCACTATTACGTTAAAATAAAAATACAAAAAAAGCCCAGAATGACGCAGTGCCACTACTCTCGTGCGTACCGTAACACAATTTTATTTATTTTTCACAAATAAAGCCCACTGTCTACGTCACGCGTTCAGTTTGTCGCAGGTCACGTAACGCGCAATATCCCGACAAATGGAAGAGTGCGGTCAGCCGCTACGTGGTCTCGGGTTTAGTGTCCGCTTTATTTTTGTGGATATAAACGTGCAAACTCGGTTCTGTAACCTTTTTTGTGACACAACACCGATATTAAAAGGTTTTTTTTTGTGGCAGAGATATAAAGAAATTCACGAAAATGATGTATTATTTTTAATAATTGATTTAAATCTGCTTGACGTAAGCAGAGGTGCCCCCTCTTACTATTAAAACTTTTAAATAAGCAGTAAATGTGCCGTAAGCTTGTCAATTCCATACTATATACCAAAGTCTGTGGTTGAAATTTTTGTCAGGGATTAAAAAAGTTCTTGGTTTTTGCCATCTGATTTAATCGTGTATTGGTCATATTTAGGTTTTAATAGTAAGCGTAGCGTCCAAACGTATAGAAAGTTGGCCATTTGAGTAGGGGGCAGGTATACTCGTGAATACCTCGTAATAACGACTCATCTAATTGAATATCAAAGTTAGGTATCTATCGACTCTCGAGTCACGGAGGCTATGGTTGAAGGTTTTATCCAGGTTTCATCCTCCTGCAGATAAAACTCACAAAGTTTGTAGCACTGCATCGGATATCAAGTCGCTGTCACATTGTAGTTAAAAAATTGTAAAATTAACTCAAGTAAAGCGCATGTAGTACAAGAATAAAAAGCAGGGCCACAGAATGTTTAGTAAGTAGTGCAGGGGGTCAATATGAAAAAAAAAACGGTCAAGAGCGAGTCGGACTCGCGCATTGAGGGTTCCGTACCATCATTCTGAAAAGTTTACTATTTAGAGACATGGTTTTATTTTCCTGTAATCTTTACATAAACATCTATCACTAAAATAATTTCAGATTTTTCTCTATGCAAACTTCGGAGATAAGGAGTGGAGGAACGGTATTTTTTTTCCATTTTTCGTCAAATGTCGAAAATAAGGCGACCTAAAAAAAATGGAGAATGTGCAAGCAGCGCTCTTTTATATTATGATACTCCATATGCCTCACTTCGAATTTTTAAGACCACTTTCAGTCGCTGTTACAAAAAAAATTTTTTTTTTGAATATTTTTATTTCTCTCTTATTTGTAAAATTGTTGGGCAAACGACATCTAAAACTATTCCACAAGTTGATAGCATTAATAGTTCAGACAGACAGACAGACTGAGGCGCACCATAAGGGTTCCTTTTACCATTTTGGTACGGAACCCTGATAAGTTAATAAGGTAACCCCTAGCATAATGTAACTTTTATTCATGATCAACTTCAGTTAGGGCTGATTTTTCAATGCCTGATAAAGCTTTATTCGTTAGATAACGTATTATACTGCAATATTGAAAATGTTTGTCATATGTTTGTATGTCATATTTTTTTTTAACTTTTATTTTATTCGGGTAATAACTAAACTGACTGATATTTGTTATCTGAAGATTAAAAAATCAGCCCTTAGAGTGGCTTAGAGTAATATTATATTATGTAGCATCAGTTTATTAAAAAAATATCGAATGTAACGCGAAAGTTCAAGTTTATACAAAACGCTGTTTGATCCAAACAGGCTATTGCTCAAATGATTTACGATCACGTTTAGATTGGAGCAAGGAATTCATAATACTCACAAATGATTTATTTGCCGCAAAGCTCTTCTCAAGATTAGGTGAAATGTGACGAGTAAACAACCTGCATAATACGATTAAGTTGAATAATTTAAATAAGGTTTGTATGTACCTTAACAGTCTTTCATAAAAAGTTATAGAAGGCCTATAAGCGTGTTATAAGGAATTTCTTGAAAATCATTTTTCATTGGATATTAGTTTTCAATTCGATGCCTTAACACGGGTAGCCTAAGTATGTCATGCTCTCTTTAATCATTTCTATGGTGGTGTCGTGTGAGGCGGGTCGTTACGTTCCCTCAAATATGGTTGAGCGAAGCGATGGCTGGTTCATGCGTCATGCTCGTGAACGGGTGCTGCCAGTGGGAATGGGTCTGCTTCTGCCTACTTGTCTTAACGTTTATTGAATTGTATGAATAGATATATATATATTTTTTTTTGTAATAGCCTAGGCTGAGCCTTAAATTTTGAATTAAGCTTGACACCTGTAATTTGATTCAGTAGAAATGAGCTAATTAAATAATGTTATTTATTTATGAATCTATGTTAATGGTAACATGTATGAATACTTTGAATGTAATGTCTGGAAACGATATACATATTTGTAAATATCGTTCCTTCTAATAAAGCTGATAAGTTTTTTGCGCCCATTTTTCTTGTCAGCTAAAAGACGTCATAATGGGTGGTAGGATAAAAGAATTGACGATTTAAAAATGCTTGTTATGTGAGCTTATTTGAATAAAGAATTTTTCAATTTCAATTTCAATTTCAATTTCAATTTCAATTTCATAATAGCTCAATAGCGACACAATCCATCAAACGCTAGGTAAACCAGTAGGGTGCAGTCTACTTTATCCTCTTGACGACCTCCGTAGTCGAGTGGCTTTGTACACCGGTTTTCAAGGTGTCGTCATCTCTGAGGTCCCGGGTTCGATCCCCGGTTGGGTCAATTTAGAAAACGAACTTTAGTCTGGGTGTTTGTGATACCACCGTTGTCTCTGATTTCCATAACACAAGTGCTTTACTTTGGAATCGGAGCAATGTATGTGATGTTGTCAAATATTTATTTATTTATTTATATTTATCCCTAATTTAGTGAAAAACCTGGCTGACTACCTTGACTATGCATACAGCTGATTGAAGTGACAGGTCTCAGGTCCTTTAACTCTCATATTAACAGTTGTCTCGAAACATGCTTTGTAAGATAACTAGCGGTCGCCCAAGACTTCGTCTGCGTGGTGAGTTATTTTTCTATCCCTCGGGAACGCTTATCGCATTCTTTTTTCAAAGTTGGCCCCCTGGAGCCTGCGTAAATTCTATTAATATTTTTCTAATACGAGCTCAAACTTCACAGGGTTCACAGCGAGTCGTTAATAAAAAAACTCCCTGAAAGTTCAAGTTTGTTATTAATCTAAGGGAGAAGTAATGAGAAAAATAATACTTGACAGATCGCGTTAGCCGAAGTTTTGTATTACATTTATCATGTCCCGAGGGGGAGATGAATGATTTTTTTATGTACTAGGTACCAATTTATTGACCTTTAGTTATTAACTGTTTTCTACTGTTTTAAACAAAAATTACGTAGCATGATTTATGGATTTAACTGGTAAGATTTATAATCTGCTTCGCTCATTACATTGTTTAGTTTACTTGCAGCATAGAAGCTTGAGCGCATGCTTGTCTTGGAACTTAACGTGTAACTGTGAGGCATTATCAGAAGAATAGAATAACTATCTTGTGGTATGAGGTTGGTCAATGAAGTGAAGTACAGCGGGCTATACGGTGAAGTCACGCATGAATACAGCCCTCTGGCTGCAGTCAGAAAAAAAATCGTCTCTTTTTTAACCGGCTTCAAAAAATGAAAAGGTTCTCAACTCGAATGCATATTTTTTTATTGTTGTTCGCGCGACAACTTCAACATTTATGAACCCATTTTTCTAAGTAGTGTGTCTAAAGAGACACCCTACTTAGATTTAGATAAATAACTTACATAAGAATTAAATAATTTTAAATAATTTACTGTGTTCATCTGAATAACAAATTATAAGTATGTACGTACAAGGTAATTGCTGAAGCTTCTCTGCTTCAGTTTAGGCAAAAATACTTTCGTATGTCCAACTGTCTGTTTTTCTCTACAGGTCGCATTACTCAACCGATTCTCGTGTTTTGTGAGCAAGTTCGAATAAATATATAATACCAAATAATATACTAGAAAAAATACGACTCGCACCAGATCATGTTCTCGGACGGGAATCGAACCCGCGACCTTTGGATATCCGGTCCAATGCTCTGACCGCTGAGCTACCGAGTCACTACACCATATTTTTAATGTCGAGCTAGTTTTTAGAAATCTTGCTAAAAAATATTCACCCATTTCTAACCTACCAAATAGCACATGGCACATACCCGGATATGACGTCGCATTCTATTTGGTCAATTCATCGTAAGTTAATTTAAAGTCGATTTTGAATTGAAAGAGGATCTGAGGGCTTTTATTTTATTATGAAGTTTCGTTATATCAAGTCCTTATAACACTACTGACTTAATATTTATGATTGTTGTGATGATGATGGTTGTGTAGTTTTTGTTTAATTGAAAGCCTCTATAAGCGTCTGCGACCATGAACCCACACGTAATCTCTTAGATACCGAATAAATATAGATTGTTATGTATATAAACTTATCAATTTGGTTAAAAACTCAATGCGAATGACGTGTTTAGTAACGTAATGTAATAGAATAGTTTTTGTCATTCCTAAGGTAGGTAATACAAAAAAGTTTAAAGCAAATCGCAAAGTCATAATTGGTAATGAACAACGGATGCGGTTTGTGTTCAATGTTTTCTAGTTAAATCACTAAATGATAGACCATGGGTCGCCAAACTTTTTAGCCTATGGGCCAGATTAACTCCTCCACGAAGTCCCAAGGGCCAGAGCCGGCTAGCTTATCGTACCAATATACTGTAAAAACAGTATGTTGGTACGATCCGGACTGCTTTCGCGGGCCGGATTGTTGGTGCTCGCGGGCCAGAGTTGGCCCGCGGGCCGTAGTTTGGAGACCCCTGTGATAGACGAAATAGCTAAAGTAGTTTTGTCAAAATGGATCCGTGAGATGAAATTGTATTTTACATAATAATAATTTATCTACATAAGTACGTATCTGTAATTGTTGTTGAAAGTTGAAGATTACCAACTTAAATCACATATTGAACTCTTACTTGATGACGACCTCCGTTGTCGAGTGGCTTTGTACACCGGTTTTCAAGGTGTCGCCACCTCTGAGGTCCCGGGTTCGATCCCCGGTTGGGTCAATTTTGAAAACTAACTTTTCGATATTGGCTCAGGTCCGGGTGTTTGTGATGTTGTTGTCTCTGATTTTCTTAACATAAGTTAGCTTTAGCTACTTACTTTGGAATTGGAGCAATGAATGTGATGTTGTCAAATATTTATTAATATTATTTATTTATTACTTGTTACAAACCTTTTTAGTATGCATAAGAACAAATTAAGTTAGTTTCTGTATTTTATGCTTACTTGATTTTTTTATTTGAAATAAGTAAGCACATTAATACATGCAAACTTTTTTTTTTGGAAGTCTTGGTAACAACTTGGTTGATGGTTCTTTTTAATCCATAAGTCTTTTCAAAATCAGAACTAAGGAAAAACCCATAATAAAAAAAACAGATGTAAAAAATGTGACTACTGTTATATTTAGTAGGTAGTTATTTAAATATGTACACATACAGTCAGAAATTGTGTACAATATTTAAGAAAAGAGTCCCGAAATTGTTGAGACGAAATAGATTACAATCAATCAATTATTCACAAAACACCCAAATTAAAAGTAATAACAAACGAAAATTTTAAATTGGTATAACATGATTCATAAGTGGGGATCCAATAACAGCATGGTCTAACTTGTATTTTTAAGAAAACAAACTCATTATAAATTTTAATAAAGGTGACATTACATAACACATGCACCGTTTTTTTAAATGGTAGGTTATTACTTAAAAACAACGCAGTCTTTGTGTCTTTTTGATTTTTTCTTTGTTCTGTGTCGGACCTATTAACAATATGTAATATAAGTAAGCTTTTATCAAACACGAAGTGCAATATGAATGTTCTTCGCTTCTAAAACGGATGTTAGAAGGCCGGCACTCATTTTGAAAATAACAAGGTATAAAAATAATTATTCATTCGTACATAAGAATTATTTAAGGTAAACAAAGAATTAATAACTCTTAAACAAACAAGACATGCTAACAAATGTTCTAAATTTCTGAAACTGGTATTATATTAGCTAATGTTTGACTAATACTGACTTA
The DNA here is from genome assembly GCA_963556745.1 of Catoptria pinella. NCBI lineage: Eukaryota > Metazoa > Arthropoda > Insecta > Lepidoptera > Crambidae > Catoptria > Catoptria pinella. The sequence continues at coordinate 6,707,463 of OY750774.1, read as the reverse complement.
AAAACCGAGACTCGTTATGATAATAAATAAGATGTCGCACTGTTTGCATTCATTAACTGTGACTTTTGATTCGAGGGTATACTTAACGAACTATTTTCGATCATTCATCTTCAAGACATTGCAATAATAGTCGCCTTTGAAGTATAATAAAATTAAATAATATATTCAAATAATTATGATTTTGAGAACGATATTCGTTTTATTTCTATTTGTTTTAGTTGAAGGTTATTGTGATTACTAAGTGGCTAATTGTATTTAATTTTAGTTGTGTTTTAATTAATATTTAAGTTATTATTGCAGTGGGATCAATTAATCAGGAAGTATCGGAAACAGTTAATTCGACAAGAATAAAGAGGGTAAGTTTTTATATTGTTTTTGTTTCATTATATTTAATAATATAGGGAGGATTTTAACTATTAATAGATTTTCGTTCAAAAAGTCTTTACATGAAGACATCTAGTATCTGTAATTAAATATACAGAAAACTTATAACCATTTTAAACGTTACAATAATTTGGCAAAAAGATATCAGGTAAGATTACGACTAGATCAATAACAAACACAAAAACGTAACAGTAAAGGTCAATCTAACAAATAAAACATGACATGTGTTTAACTTGTTTTTCATAGTTATTTTATTGCCGGTTAAAAAACATAGTGATTGTAAAAAAAAGGTATATCTACTTTTCAAATACTATGATTAACTATGGGTTCGAGATAAATTGATATATCATAGCTACAGAGTATAAAAAATATAGCATTTAATTTGAGACTAATGTTTTTCTGATCTTATATACTTTTTTAAGCAATGAGATGTAATTTTATTGTTACTATAAGTAGGTTTATTTTTTACGGAATATGAAACAACGGACGGACAATTAGCTTCAAAGCTAAATTATTATTTGTTTACTATATATAATGTGATAGTATATTATAATACAAGTGATTTATGTTGCTCATTGCACACGAGGCTACATTTGCGAGGAGAAAACAAAATAATTTCCTACACAGCGACAAATACGACAAAAAAATATGGGAAAAGGCGCGCCATTTTTTTTTTCACGCGTCCAATGCAAGAATATTTTGCTAACAAAGTGGCGAGTGGCGTATTTTAAGTGATAAAATGCAAATATTTTATAACAAATTATTGTGAATTATTAATAATTTGATAATAATAATTGTTTGTTTGAATTAATTAAAGACGTACACATTTAATTATTATTTGTTTTTACAAAAAAATAACTGTAGTTTAATTGTGAATTCTCTGCTTACTCGCATATAACTTGCAATAAAGTACTAATTTAACTTTGTAGGGATAATTCTATTACGCACTAGTGAGCAATTTTATTACGCACGTGTGTGTTATAGCTTGGTTTATGGCCCTTAAGCAAGTGTGTTGAAAATACAATAAAACTTACAATCCATAAATTAGTCAAATAACCAAACCAACCAACCAGTTGATCACCGAAATAGTCTTGACAATCGAGTCTCATTATTAAACCAAAATAATATTTACCTATGTGGAAGTTTACAAAAACCTTCGGCTCGCTTATCATAATTTATTGCCAAAAGCATACAACACTTATGCACTCATGCGTAATTTTGCATAATTAATTTACCGAACATAATAAAAATGAGTAGTAATATTTAAGTGTTTTGCTATGTTTGTTATTGATACAAAGAGTTCACTGTATAGTGTTTATTAAGGATAAAAACGAAGAACTATTTGAATTCATAAGATCGAGGGCATTTATAATTATTTAGTAGACATATTTTTTTCCTAATTTTATACGAATAGTTTTTTTTTACTTTAAACACACAGTTTAGTAAACATAATATCTATAAATGTATAAGTTATAAACCATAACTAGGAGCCCGGTGGCGCAGTGGTTTAGCGCCTGGCCCAGTGATTGCGGAGGTTAAGCAACTTTCGCAAAGGTCGGTCATGGGATGGGTGACCAAAAATAATTATCTCGAAATCCTCTGTGCTTCGAAAGGCACCTTAAGCCGTTGGTCCCGGCTGCATTGGTAGTCGTTAGCACCCTCTAATCCGCATTGGGTTATGGCCCATCCTCCTTATCCATCTCCTCTCGGTTTTAAGATCGCAGTTTAGGAATATCAGACAAAAAGCGAGGAGCAGCAGCAAAAAAAAGTTTGGACTATCTGCATCGGAAAATGCTGCTGCCCATTTTATGTTCCACGAAGATGTTGGATGTACTACCTTGTGAGAGGATATTTCCGATGCCATCTCGGGTTTAAAATCGCAGTATTGGACTATCTGCCAAAAAACCGGGGAGTAAATGAAAATGTTAGATGTTAGATGTACTAACTTCAAAGTCTTAGGTCTCCTTTTACGTGACTTCTAAAAGTGAAGGGTTGATGATATTCTCTGGCGAACGCCATACGGATTAAAACGTTTACTAAATGTAACCAGACCATTACACCTATTACCTACATTAGTGCGCTGCGATCTATGCGATATATTGGATCGGAACGCAACCAGTGTAGAAGGGATAAGAGAACTCAATACATTGCATAGATCGCTGCGATATACGGATTGGTTCGGATGACCGGAACGCATCCTGTGTGTTTGAGCTCCTAACCCTTCAACGCCAGGAAAATGAGATACAATAGATATTCCATTGTTATCCGGCCGCATGCGTCCTCTCGGGCGTTGATGAATTAAACGCATACATTTATCCCCTTACTAATAAACATTGTATAGCAGATGTATATGTTACACAACAGATGTACAAAACACTTTTTGTGCCTTTCTTTTTATAGTCAAACTTAAATAGTTTGACAGAGTCACCACTGTGTAACTTATACATCTGCTATACAATCTTTATTAGTAAAGGGGTTAATATAAAATTTATGTATACTAAGTATTTTTCGTTTCTCAGGAACGATGGAGCTGGGGTTACGCCGATGTCACTAGAGCGGACGTAAGTTAATTCAAGATAAATGTTATTTATATCCGAAAGTAGGGCAAATGACATACTTGAAGAAACACAGATAACTATTAAAGTTTGCCATTTCGTTTTGAATACAGCTTTGGTTGTATTAACTACTAAGACAAGTTTGAATTATTTACTATCATAAAAAATTACTCAAAAAAGTATAAACTTAAACGCTTTCCAACGTGTTTTTTTTGGCACAGAAAATATGGTTCGATTCTATAAAGAGTGATGAAATAACGGTTCATGGGGAAGAATGGTAGAAAGAAATGTCCACCCGCTGACAAGGTCAGAGAGCAAGCACAAGATGGAAAAAATGCTTTCATTTAGAATTCACTTCTTTAATAGAAAAAAAAACTAATTTATTTCAGAGGAGTGCAGTGGACGATGGAGTGAAGTTCGGGAACACTGCTGAAGAAGATTGGAACCCTTGCGTTCCGGTAGAGTACCCGCCTGCACCAAATTTCAATGCCCCTGGACGGAGAGTTAGCCAAGTGAGTTAGTATCAAGTATCTTAGTATCACATTATTTTGTAAGTATTAACTTTTACGACGTGTAATGAATGAAGAATGTATTTAAGTGCAACGACCGCGATTAAACGCCCCATCTTGTGGTGAGCGGTCACACGGTAGCCTTTGTTTGTTACTCTCTAAGATCAGCAAGTGAGGCTTGGAACTAAGAAATAGCTTGCTTAAATGCTAAGTGCCAAAAAAAATCGAAACCAAATTTTGCACTTCAAAAGTACAACTACTATTTAGTAGCACCTTTGAAATGCAAAATTTTGATTTAAATTTTTTTGGCACTTAGCCCTTTTGTAAATTCCACGCCTCAATTATTTTGAGAATAGCTTTCCTCTTAGAATATAGTCAAGGCCATCATGGATGTAACTTATTTGTTTACTTGGACTGAGGTTTGGATTTAAAAAAATCCGTTACGTGACATACCTGTTCGTTAACTGCATTATGAATAAAAATCAATAGAAAACTTTTTGGGAACCCGTGTATATATACGAAAAATAGCGGGCGAGTTTTCGTCCGAGCAACCACCTGAGGTTTTCAAAACGGACAAGTCTTGGACTGTCTAGAACACAGGTCGCCATCTCGAGTTTCAATGCGCAATGACAATTTTAGTAGAAAAAGTAAATAAATTATTTTATTAAATTATTTTCATTTTATATTACTTACAGAGTGTTATGAATATATGTGGACTATGAAAATTATAGCAGATGAAGCACAGAGAAATAAAGAATGTACGTATCATAAAGTTAACTGAACTGTTCATTAATATTTTAAAAACAGAACTTTGAAAATAAATTGGGACAAACACGTAATTATAATGTATTTTTTGTAGGTGCAGACCACCTTTTGGATATCATCGGAGGGAAAGATGCTTTGCCTATGGAGTTTCCTCATATGGTAATTTTTTGGTAATAGAGGATCTACTAGGAGCTCGATGGCGAAGGGGCTTAGTGCATTCGGCCTGCGATGGAAAAATCGCTAGGGTTGGTTATCGGATGACTCTGGCCCTGGTCAAAGAGCGAGCGTCCGTTCTGGATCCTGCTAGTGCAGTATTGTCTTTGAGGGCGTTTAGAGCGATTCCCACATAACACTGCTGTTTACAAGGCATGCAAAAAGAATCCTTACTCGACAAAGGGTGGGTCGGATGGATGTCCAAAAATTTTTAAACTCTAGCTCCTCCGTTCTTTGAAAGAACGTTAAGCCATTGGTCCCAGCTGCATTTTGCATGACACAAAAAGACTGAGCGATAGTAAAAAAGTGGCGTTTGATTGTATTTGGTTTATACAACAGGCTGCAATTGGTTGGAAAGCTTCGGTGGGTCAGTGGGTGTTCAAGTGCGGCGGCTCCCTCATTAGCAACAAGTTTGTACTGACTGCTGCCCACTGTTCACAAGCTTCGAATCGAGATACCAGCATTACTGAAGTAGTCCCTCAGATCGTCAGGCTTGGAGCTAACAAAATTAGTGGTATCGTAAGTGATTTGTTTTAAAATCATCTAAAAACTAAAAAATGTATATGTTTGAGATTAGGTAAAAGTGGTTTTTATCAGGCTGGTGAATCATCATTACATGATATTTGGTTTTTATGTCCAGAAAACGTGTTGCCAAATCGTGTTGGCTTACTGCATGGGTTTTAAAGGCAAAATTACATAGAGTAGGAAGAATGATGATAATTACCAGTGAAGAGAATCTTGGACGAAGTATTATCAATTTATGTTGTAATATTTTAATAGTAGGAAACTGTAACCATATCTCAGTAATTTCATTCAAATTTTAGCACACAAATGTGGATTTAAGGATACTTAGAATCATAAACCATCCATTATATAAGCCGCCGAGGAAGTACTTTGACATAGCCCTTGTGGAACTGGAGCGGCAAGTGGAATTCACGGAACTCATCCAACCCGCATGCCTATACACGGGTGCTGATAATGTCCTTCTTGGGCAAAAGGCTTCACTTTGTGGATGGGGCGTGTTAGACTCAGGTACTTTTGTTATACATAATTATTTAGAGAGACCTACGATTGCAGAACTTAAGCACCTTGGAAAAGCCAGTTATCAGATGGGTGACCAACAGGAGATTAGATTTGGATTGTAGCTTAACCTGCCAAACGAAACAAATTCAAGGACGTTCTTGTATATTACACCGTTATTTTCCATTTTTAATCTCCAGACGGGCGCACGACGCCGACACAGCTACAAACAGCAGAAATAGATGTGCTGGATTCCTTGGTGTGTAACAGACTGTTCCGCCGATCTTGCAGTAGACTGTGGTGTGGTATGGATGGCAGCCAGCTCTGTGCTGGAAACCTTCAAGGAGGCGTTGATGCTTGTCAGGTAAAAATTAGATGATCACTAATAAATGTCCTTGAAAGCGTAAGAGCCATTGTTCAGTAACTTAATCCCCCCAAGTTCTGATAGCCTACCTACAACCTACAGTTTCTGGCAAACTATTTGCTTGACGATGAGTTGTAATATATCGGATATTTGACAAGTAAAGCGCGCAGTTTTTGAAAACTGTGTAGATAACCATTATACACTCTTACGTACATTCGAGTATGTGTAGAAGCTCTAGTCACTTACTACTTATTCAATCCTAGTTATGCATTTTGTTAACTATCTATCACATACAAATAGATATTTGGTCAAACTTTACCACACATTTATAATTTCAGGGAGACTCCGGAGGTCCGCTGCAAATAAAAAATGTCTTCCCGAATGGAAAAGGACAAGTTTATAGACTGATAGGTGTGACGTCATTTGGCATTGGCTGTGCCCAACCAAATCTGCCCGGCATATATACGAGAGTGTCCAGTTTTATAGATTGGATTGAGACTATTGTGTGGAAATAAGTAATGATAATGACGTATATATTTTTTAAGCGTAATGGCTGAAGTCTTATTAATGCATTTAAAGTGAATAGGCAACAAAATTTAAATGATTTGACCATCCACCATTATATTTTGGAAACAGAAAAGTAATTTAGAGAATGTTGAGAATACACAGCAAATTGGAAATGTATGTCTTAATGCTAGAAGTAGGACTGCGGTGTTATGTAAACGTAGACAAATGCCGTGGAAACAAGCGTTCTCACATTGTTGCCAAAAACAGTATTTTTGTTTGGAATTATAAATGGTAAAAATTTTTACCAACAAGTTGTTCCAGAAGTTCTATAGAAGAAAAATTTTTGCAGGTTTTAAGCTTAGAATAATAACACCTAGAAACCAAGTCCTTGTATGTAAAGATGTAAAGTGAGGTCAGCATTTTTTGTCTCACTTTTGATAGTCCGCTTTGGAAGTATCGTTCTAGGTTGTTATTATTCTAATGTTATATGTTGCTTTATAAAAGTAGTTTTAGTTTTTGATGCATCAATAAAATGAACTTTTTAAAATCAAATGCGTCACTATAATTTTATATTTTGGAGGTATATATTTCGAAGTAACACATTTTTTCACAAAATAACTTGTAATTCAGGGTCAAATCCATGCGTCCATGTTCTGAATATGCGGTAAAAATCCGTATACACAACTCAAAACTGACTTATCAATTTTTATTAAAAAAAAACTTGAATGTCGTTACAAACATTACCAATCACAGTATATAAGTACTTTGGTTTGGAATTTCTTACATTCTGGGAAGAATTCATGCAGGCATAGTACCTAAATCTCCGACGGAATGTGTGTGAACGCCATGACAGTTTTGTAATTAGGCATCCCCAAAATGGCTGCCGGAATTTCGTCGACACACTGTTTTGTGCGGCGACTTGCTTTGTGGTCCGACGCAAACCCCATTTTGTATTTTAAGTATTTTAAATAATAAACATAAATTAATTTTAAAAGCGGGGAATAAAATATTATTCAGTAATAAGTTACTTGATGACAGGGTTTAAAAAAGCTAACTCTTAATAAAAAAACCCCGTACAAAAAGATTACTTTTAAAAAGTTAAGAATAATTCAATCTGGACTGATAGGTACACTGTTAGGTCTAGCTAGACATGTGACGAGCTTAGATGTAAATCCATACTTAGCGGTCCCCCGACGTCTACGATTTTTTCATAGATCTATTTATGACTTGATGATACGATGATATTGTTTTTAACTTTTTAAAAGTAAGCTAAAGAACAAACATGTACCGTTGGCTTCTTCCCAACCTAAACACAACCTGGCTAGGAGGATTGCCTTTAGTTAGTTTACATCATTGAATTACTAGCGGTTTGTATACAGTATATTCTGTGCCACGGGTATAAAATCTATAGAAAGTTTAAAATAAATATTTCAAGTCCATATTTCTTTTTTATGTTTTGAATCGGAATCTCGATTACAATAATTTTATAATGTATCTTCATTACACATAGTATTATTTTCCGATGGCCATACAGTTTTCTCGATCCAGCAAAGATATTTGTTCACACTAGTGTAGAGACCCGGAAGCTGCGGTTTACCGCAATCGAACCCAAAGCTGGTGATGCCTACAATATAATGAATTGTTATGTTTTTCTCTTCTGAAAATGAGTCCCGCACTTGAAGAGGACCACCAGAATCACCCTGCAAATAAATATAGTTTATATTTTAAAATATCTACCCAACTTCCTAGTTACTCACTGTTACTCGTATCTGCAAAAGGTGTTAAAAATAATCTAAGGTGTTACAAAAATACCCCTAATGCCGAATATGATATATGGGGCCATCAAAGTGATCAACTTTTACTATGAGACTAACTCTGAAATCGCGAAAAAAAATCAGCTGTTTCATACAAAAAGTAAAATCGAAAATATCATAATGTATGAAACAGCTGTTTTTTTTTTCGCGATTTCAGAGTTGGCCCCATAGTAAAAGTTGTTCAGTTTGATGGTCCCTATTTACCATATTCGGCATCAGGGGTATTTTTGTAACACCTTGTATAATTAATATAATAGGCACTAGTTGCGAGATAAAAATTATTATGAAGGTAAGCCGTTCTACAAAAATGTTATGATCTTTGTAGTAGATCGGTGGGGTGGGGTTTCTAAAAGGTAAGCCAATGGAAATCGGCTAGTATGGACTCTTCGCCACTGATAGACACAGAACCCTGCGTTCTCATTAAGTCATAAAGTAATTAGGACTTGATTGGTCTGAGTCGAGGTGTAACTATTTTATTATTTAATCATCATCATCATCATATCAACCGTACAACACCCAGAGTGACAACACTAATTGAAAGCCATAGTGGAAGCAGATTCATCTCAAAACACGTCAGACTAAGCAATGGCCTTGATTATAAGTGAAAAAACGGTTTTGGTTAATATTCGTCATACAGGAAAAATGAAAAAGCACAGAAAGTGGGTACGAATGAACTCACTGAACAACAACAATAAAGAATTAAATAGACACATTAATGAATGGGTTTTGAATCTAATCGCCACACAATAAATAGTAGATCCTGTATGATAATCGAAACCGTATGTTGTATTACTGAGTCAAAAGAAGCTGCTTGTGAGTATGGTGGACATGTGCCGGGATTATTCATTATGGCTTCATAAGACCAGGCTTAATAACTACTGCAGAGATGTGCTGTGATGAATTGCAAATGATGATGGACAAGCTCACTGTAAAACAACCGAGACTCAATTGTTCTTGTCCACTCCTTCTTTACGACAACGCTCGTATACACATCGCACAACATACTGTCTCGAAAATACAGGAGCTACAACTGGCAACTTTTCGTCATCCGCCATACTTACTAGACCTTGCTCCAACTGATTTTAAGTTTTTTTTTTAATTTGGGTAACTTTTAAACAGGGAAAAATATTTAATCAGTTGAGACAGTCTAATCAGTACTTAAGAGATTTCACCGAGATATTTAACCCTTTAACGCCCAGAAAATGAGACACAATAGATATTATATTGCATTGTTATCCGGCCGCATGCGGCCGCTAGGGGGGTTGATGAATTAAAGCAGAGGAATGAATGAACTTTAAAATGGCATAAGTACAATTTTATTGTTAACTACGTGAGCGTCGACTAAAATGGAGAAACATCTTATTTTACTAATGAACAATGTATTTTTATAGTGTCGGTTACAGTGGCCCTGCCATGAGTTGATGCAAACTTGAAGGCTTACGTTACCGTAAACTATCGTTTTTCTCTTTTTCACTCGCATTGACTGTGAGCAGTATAGTTTACGGTAGCGTAAACAGTTTGCATCAACTCATGGTAGGGCCACAGATCTCTTATTTGACATCGGTTACAGCTATCTCATTTGACATTTGCTCAATAAAAATAATAGGTACTCTATGATGACCAGCCAGTTTCCAACAACATCAAAAATAGCAAACATTTAATAGACTAAAAAAATATTATCATAAAAAAATATTTTTAATTTTTCGATAGAAATTGGAAATTTCATAGTTAAAGATTTGAAAATACCTGACACGTGTCTACACCACCCTCTATCTTTCCAGCACAAAACTGGGTGTCTGACAAGCCATCCCAGTGTCTAAAATTTCGGTGAGATAAATATTTATTACATATTTCTTTTCCTAGAATGTCCACTTCTGCGTATCTTAAATGCCGCGATCTAGACTCTGTTTGAGCTGAAAATTAAAATGCATTGTTAGGATAATTATTTACTGTATGATATGTCTCAGATAACATTGATTAACTAATTAAAAACGTAACATTTCATGGCATTTGCAATACACTTTTCGAATTTATCGTAAATATGATTATTAAAAAGTACCTTAGTTACTTAAAAAAATATTTGTTGGATTGGCACTATAAAATAATATTATTATGTCAACATAATGAAAATAAGCCTCGAGTGGGCACTTTTTTCCCATAAATTACTATATTCTTTGCACTAAATGCCAAGAAACCGAGAAAAAATACCTATAAACATACCAGATACTGTTTGGCCCCATCCAGTCACATTACCAGTCTTAAGTTCAGCCATAGATTTATGCCAAAGACAAGCTGGTCTCACGTGCTCTGAAAGTGTCACTTCCATCGCAAGTCGTATTAAACCTATGTCATTGTATCTCATTAGGGGATTAGCATCATATTCCTTCAGGGTCAAGAATTTTTCTATCGCTACGTCAGAAGTCTCAATTGTTTTCTGAAAATAGTATTTGTAAATTGTAATGAATGGTAAAATTCAATGTTATACTGTATACTACTCAAGAATTTCATATTCATAGTTTTGACTATAAAATTCTTGATACTACTGTATTAATTGTTTTTAACATGAACATCACCAAAGAGTAATCTGAAATTCAGTTTTGGTTATTACACACTTCTAAAAAAAGCGTTTGGTATTGTCATTCATTCGAAAAGTAAAGTAGGTACCGTCAACAGCACGTCAGGTTATATAAAATAAAAAAAAAACATCTATTTATTTGGATCCTTAAATGTCTTCGTATTTAATTTTTTCTATGCACAACGGGATAGTGACTGGCCTTCATCTTACCTCTAACTGCCGGAACACAACAATTGGTGTTATGGCGTCAGACTTAGGAGGGATGGTGGTAGCTAGCCAGGCGGACTTGAAATAAGCCCTACCACCAACCAAACCGAGTACAAATCGTACCCTCTTCCTGGGAATCGAACCCGGGACCTCTGCGTCTTACACGGGTGAGTGAACCACTAGACCAGAAAGGCGGTCAAAATTGATTGAAACTGAAGGGTAATTATTGTGGTAACCCAGTATGCTGTTGACTGTATTGGTATTTGTGGTGGGCACTTTTCTCCGTCACCGAAGTTCGTTCACCAATTTGGTCCGTTATGCGTGAAACCTCATAGCATCTGTATGGCTAATCGAGCCATCCCAGCTCCTTCCAGAAGCGCAGAAGCCTCCTGAGGCGTTCACAGGTTTCTAGGAGCGACCTCACCTCTGTGAGGATTTCTGCCCGTTGTGTGGCCAGCCCCACGCACTCCAGGATCGCTGTTGACTGTACTTTAATTTTTCTGTAGATAAGCAAGCAATAAATTTAAAATCTTACCTCTATGTCTACGTTGCCGAACCTTACAATTTTGGGATATGGATCATCTACGCCAATATCTCCACGTAAGCTCACAGATCTGCAGTGAGCAGCAGTCAAAGTAAATCTGGGGCTAATCAATGTACTGCCACAGAAAAATATATATTTGTTTTCTCTGTTGAGCCAGCCTACTCCACCCTGGGAAAAGACAAATCTTTTGAGCGCCACGGTCTTCTATAAATAACAAACGTTTCCGTGCCCTCTACGCCACGGCTTTATTAGAACTAATATTATAAATAAATAAATAAATAAATATTTGATAACATCACTTACAATACTAAATAATATACTAGAAAAAATAGAACTCGCACCAGATCATGTTCTCGGACGGGAATCGAACTTTCAACATTGGTGAGATGGCGCTGGCTTGCAACATTAATTCCTTCTACATTGGTGAGATGGCGCTGGCTTGCAGCGTAAGAGTTGATATATTAGAAGAAATTCGACGGTCCCACTAGTGACTCGGTAGCTCAGCGGTCAGAGCATTGGACCGGATATCCAAAGGTCGCGGGTTCGATTCCCGTCCGAGAACATGATCTGGTGCGAGTCCTATTTTTCTAGTATATTATTTAGTATTGTATAAAAATAGCATTGTGAATGCTTAAATCTCAAAATTTAAAAACATCACTTACATTGCTCCGATTCCAAAATAAGTAGCTGAAGCACTTGTGTTATGGAAATTGGAGACAACGGTGGTATCACAAACACCCAGACCTGAGTCAATATATAAAAGTACGTTTTCTAAATTGACCCAACCGGGGATCGAACCAGGGACCTCAGAGATGACGACACCTTCGAAACCGGTGTACAAAGCCACTCGACCAAGGAGGTCGTCTAATCTAAGTGGGATATTAAGTATTAAGTTATGTTGAATTTAAACTCATACCTATTATATTGTACTCTTAAATACATCCTTATCTAAACTAAAACAACCTATTATGTATTATAACTAGTAACTACTTTTTACTTTTCAAAAATACTGTATTTACCTGTAGTGTAATATTTATTGTAATGTGTAATAATATGTTGTTGGTGAATCTTTTGCAATATATAAATAAATGAGTATTTGTCTAGGGTTCTATTATTATTCCAGAAGTTTTATTTCAGTATTTTTATTTTAGTAAATTTTATTGTAATGAATTTTTAAATAATCTTAATTTTAATATATTGAGTTAGTTTTATTTATTCTTATGACATTTATAACTTTATTTATTTTAACCATTTTAACTCTTACAATTTTGTAGCTGTAATAATTTTTATTCCTTATTTTAATTAAGCAAGTAATTGATTTGTAATAATCTGATATTTTCCATAAAATTTTAAGTTAACTAACATATTTTTAAGTCGTTACTAAGAATAATTGATCTTTGTTATCTGCAATAAATAAATTATTATTATTATATCTATTAAATTAAAAAATACAAATACAAACCCCATTCAAAATAAATGCCAATTACATTTTTTCATACAAAATTGTAAATTACTTAAATTATTTGGTTTGGCATTTTGATTTTTTTAATAGAACCCTAGACAAATATTGTCTTAATCCAAATATCATCACAAGAAGAGTTAATTATGCTCAAATTGATAATCATTTTGGTATTACGTTTGTATAGGAAGTTCACTGTTCGTCGGCCTCTTAAAACGTTTTTAGTTAAGAGAGTTACGGCAAACGGTATTTCATAAAACTTTCAAGTCCTTATTTTTCGTAATGAGAACCGATTTTAATGAAACTTCATACACATAAGCAAAAAACATGGGTCTAATAGTTAGTAGAAAACATTTTCAAAAAATAGTGTTACAGCTAAATTAGATCGACTGTTAAATTTTCAATTATTTTTTTTTAAATAAGACATTTCAAAAATGTTTCTTAATAACTTTTAAGACCTATGAATCCTACATAAGCGTATGAAGTTTCATTAAAATCGGTTTATTCATTTCGATAAATAAGGACTTAAAAGTATGAAATGCAGGTTGCGATAATGCTCGATAAATGTTAAAAACGGATTATTTACTTACCATATGTGGAAACTGTTTATTCTTAGCCATTTTACCACCAAGGAGAGTTGTGATTTCACGAAGGCGGTCGCCTGAAATGTTAAAATATATTTGAATGAAAAAGCCATTTCATTATCATCGTTATATATAGGATTTTCATATACTTACAAATTAGTTTATTTTTCGAAACATCATATACATTATATTTGACATGCAACATTTGCTCCTCACATTCTAGAAAAAAAAATGGCTTATTAGCAGTTTTTATTGTTTATTACCTATACCTTCCTAATTCGTGTTTGGTTTGGGCCAATGCGGATTGATGGGTGTTAAAGACCGCGGGGAACCAAAGCTGAATATAGCCTGACATGACCTGAGATAAGCTGTACGAAATGTCTGTGTGTGTACACGGAAAGACGTGATTTGCTCCGAGCGGTTCTTCTGTTTCTGTCTACTTTATGATTTTATTATGTAGTCTTAGATCCGAGTTCACCAACTACTTAACCAGCCGATTAATTTTTAATCATCTGTTTTTGACATTTTCTCCATACATAAAAACGTCAAAAACAGATGGTTAAAGCTTAATCAGCTGTTTATTTGTTGGTGAACTTCAGTCTTAGTCTCAAGAAGTCTCCCCTCACACTCGTAATTTGTTTGTCTAGTGTGCAATAAAGTGTTTTATTATGATTATTTGTTTCTTTCTAAGTAAATTCTCAGTCCAAGGTCAAATAATATTTTCTTCTAGGAAATTGCGAACTATCCTACAGCTATTTGAATTGAATTGGCCGGAAGATCTAATAATTTTTAGTTAAAGTGTAGGTGGTTTAGTATAACACCAGTGGTGGAGAGCTCCAATGGGTTGATGTATACTTTTTCAAATTCCAAAATTATACCTATCTCTTGTTTAAGTTCTATATATTTTTGTTTTTATTATTATTTGTTTCTTTCAATTCTTAGTTCGAGACTATTAATAATATAACGTACTTATGTCAGCGATCCTTCGACCCTCTTTCTTGACATTTGGTTTAGGAATCGGGAACTCTTCTGTGCCATATTTACACTGCTTTGGTATGACTTCATCATCGGTCGACGGGTCTATAGGATCGGTGATTTCTTCAGAGCTGCTAATGTATTCGCCACTAGCGGTTGTAGATTCGACCGACTGTTCATAAAAATACACTTTAAGTAGGTAGAATTTATGAAATATTTTTTATTATGAAAATTGTACACTTTTCAATAAGTGGAATTAATATGGACTTTTTCAATAATGGTGTTAAAAAGAAGCATTCTTATTTTTATCCTAAGAAAAAATAAATATTATCATCGCTGGATGCGTTATTTAACCCGGCGTCAAGGTGCTTAAAATGTACACGGATGTCGGGGAAGAGTGTTCGGGTAAGATACTCTTTTAAGATATTTCAGAATGGTTTTAGAAAAAGAATTTAATTTGCCTATCGCTTAAAGTCCTACTTAATTACGAATTAAAAAAAAATAACAGAGAAAACATCATTATCTTAGAAAAATAATAATAGGCCTACCTATGTTTAAAAGGGTCTTACAAAATCACCCAAATTTGTTTCTTTTTCCTATTAAACACTTCAAATGTATTAATTTATCAGTTCTTATGTATTGAATGGCACTTATAGGAACTCAACTCATTTAACTATGATATATTTCAAAAGTCAAATATTTGTGAAAATAAAAAATTACATACATAGCGCATAATTTCTCCCATAGCGCAAAATTTTACACAGAGTGCGGGGTTGGGTAACCTTTTTGAACTTTGATCAATTGTAGTTGTTTTGACGACCTCCGTGGTCGAGTGGTTTGTACGCCGGTTTTAAAGGTGTTGCCATCTCAGAGGTCCCGGGTTCGATCCCCGGCTGGGTCCTTATTACCTGAGGCCTGAGGCTTGTACCTGATTTCCATAACACAAGTGCTTTAGCTACTTACTTTGGGATTATGGCAATGTTTGTGATGTTGTCAAATTTATTATTTGTTATTATTATTATTTATTAGTTGTAGCGGTGCGATCATACCGCTATATAAGCAAATCGACGAATGACGAAGAAATGCAGGATCAGCGAAAAGTACAATAATATGTAAACATTACGCAGACGTAACGTCGCACTACGTCAAGCTAACATCAAAGCAAAAATGTATGAAGACCTGACTCACGATATCGAATTTTTCTAAGCACTTCGCATAAATACAAATTCCAACATCGAATAGTTGGACCGCGGTCCCCGAGCACAGACACTTAGCTCGGCGGAAGTACTTCCCTTTTCGCTGAACATATGGCGAAGAGATCCTGCCTCAACATAGTATCTAGCGCAGTTACTGCCCGACTAATTTCTTATTAAAAACGTGTAAAGCAATTCAACGTTCAGCTGTTGAGAAGAACGGCAATGCAACATGATTAGATTTCAAGCTGTAGGAAAACCAAAGACTGGAGGGTAATTTTGATCCAACCCTCATGATGCCGGGTTAATATACCTAGAGCTATTATCGGTGTTGCGGTTATTTGATATCGATAAAGTACTCACTGTTTTGTTGACGTCGATTCTAATAGGAACTTTAGGTGTGACATCCTGTAAAAACATAATTATATACAGTAGGTATCATAAGAGGTTTAATAGACTAGTGGCCGAATACTCAAACGTCACTTAACTTTCAGAGGCTCTCAAACATCGTCCTATCGCATCAAATGTCAAAGATACGACAAAGACAGCATGATGTTTGAGCGCCCCTCAAAGTTGAGTATCGTTTGAGTTTTTTAAATTTTGAGATTTAAGCATTCACAATGCTATTTTTATATAATACTAAATAATATACTAGAAAAAATAGGACTCGCACCAGATCATGTACTCGGGCGGGAATCGAACCCGCGACCTTTGGATATCCGGTCCAATGCTCTGACCGCTGAGCTACCGAGTCGCTCGTTTGAGTATTCGGCCATAGTATTTGTAAAAAACCTAACCTACCTATATTTCAGTAATTAGCGCCATATTAGTACCCTCTTCCAAATACATATTTTTATTACTCCATAAGCCTTAATTTGTCTTTAATTTTTCTATTTGACTGATTTTGTGGCATAACAGATATAATTATATTTAAACCAACAGATATAATATAATTATTTTTAACATGATTTTCGTTCAACTAACTAAAGAGGGCAAATTAGTAGAATTATGGAATCACATTTTACTTACTTCCAAAGGAGGTTCTATTTCATCAATGGGGTAGGTTAATATAAGATTTTCCTGAAAAAAAGCAGTTTTAATAAATTTCATAATTCCGCTACAAAAATCTGAAACTTTAAATAGTAGTGATGGTTTGAATGTGGTTTATTCCGAATACGAACTTCGGCTGAACATTCAGTAAAAATTCAAAATTCGGCCAGAAGTTAATATTCCGCGCTTTCTCGGGAGCAACAGAAAGCGAAATTTTTGGTGTTTTTGCATCATAATCTGCCCTTGGTAAATTTTAACCACCAGCACCAGTAGGTATAAGGTTTGATAGTTTCATAAAAAAATATTACTTACTCACACTATTAGAAAAAGTTATAGTTTCTTACCGATTCAAGTCAAGCTATAAATCAATTTCGTTCATAATAAATTTATATTCGTCTATTTATAAGTTGATTTGTAATCAAATATAATAATATACAAGGTGTTACAAAAATACCCCTAATGCCAAATATGGTAGTAGTAGTAGTAGTATAGGGACCATCAAACTGAACAACTTTTACTATGGGGCCAACTCTGAAATCGCGAAAAAAAAATCAGCTGTTTCGTACTTTTTGATATTTTCGATTTTAATTTTTGTATGAAACAGCTGATTTCTTCAGAGCTGCAAAAAATACTAGAATAAAAATTATTCTAGTATTTTTTCTAGTATCTTAGTTATTTTATTCTTATCTTGGACCAAATTTTCGACATTTGAGCCGAAAGTCGGCCGAATGCCGAAGTTCGGTTCAAGCTGCCGAAATTAAGTTAAACCAAATGTTGGCCTTTTGGCTCATCTAGATTAAATAGATTATTATATATTCCTGCTATTACAGTCAAACACAATCAACATTTTTTTAATTTTTTGCAATGCTCATATTGCCCATTTTAGTCTTAGTACAAGTGATAAAAAAATTTTAGCACTTACGTTTGATGTCAGTTGTTTAGCGTCATCACTATTACCGTCTGTTGAAAACACAAATACAGGTTGTTAATCATTAAAAAATTTAGCAATTGTAAGACTGAGATGTAGTTTAATCAATTCGCCTGACTACAGCTTAAACGAAAGTCTTCTGTGACCATACGGTCAGTAAGTTTGTCACTTATGAGAAATCACGGTCATAGTAAACTCTTTGTCGGTACATTAGGAATATAGGATTCGGAATTTCAATATAATGTTTTAAATTTCCATGGTTTTTGACGTTATTAGAATAAACTATATCGGGATTTACGGTACGCTCAGCCACTCTGTATACAGAAAACCTACACACACAGATCGCTACCTCAAAGCTACTTCGCATCATCATCCTGGACATCTAAACTCTGTAGTGGCATCACTAACAAACCGTGCATATGATCTTTGTGATGATGAACACCTGCACAATGAGTTACAACACGTGCGGCATGTCCTACAAAGCAATGGATATTCAGGAAAGCTTCCACCGAGACACAAGAAAAAGCACCAGTTACAGAGGCAGGAAGTAGATAGACAGCCGGTATTTTTACCATATGTAAAGGGAGTGACGGATAAGGTCTCAAATATTTTAAAAAAGTACGCAATAAAAACTATCTTCACTCCTTTGAAAAAGGTATCGCAATGTCTACGGTCCCCGAAAGATAGTTTTCCTTTGGAGAAACCTGGTGTTTATAAGATCGACTGCAGTTGTGGTAGTTCATATATCGGCTAAACTAAACGCACAATAGCATGCCGTATAAAGGAGCACATAAAAGCGGTCAAAAACAACGATACGAAAAAATCGGCCATCGCTGAACATTTAATTCATTCGGACACAAATCACTGGATCGAGTTTCATAACCCTCAGATTATCTCAACAGAACGCCACTACATACCAAGAATGGTCAGAGAAGCGATTGAAATTACCAAATACAAAAATTTCAATCGTGAAGATGGGTTTAAATTGTCGAGTGTTTGGAACCCCGTAATCCGTTTGTGTAAAAACAACATGAAATGTAAAAGCGCCGTTTCGCGTACAGATACAGTGAGTGTCGGGTGTCGTGAACAGATTCGAGTGAGTAGTGAGTTTGCAGACAGTGGTACCGGTATCGAACGTAATAATAAAAGACTTAGACGGAGGGTAGACCGATTTGTCTGCCAATAACATCTACCCGCACGCAACAATCGACAGTTCTTCCGTGTTCAGTGACCATGGCGCATGCAACTGCGCCGAAATATCGGAGTCTCAAAAATAAACAGGTACATGGTGTAAATCCCGATATAGTTTATTCGGAATTTCAAGTTCACACATGTTAATATTGACAGTATAATGCCCCCACCCCAAGAACTTTATAATCATATTCTAGCCCCACCACATAGACGTCTCATTAGTTAGTGACATTTCCTTGTCTCTTTTAGCTGCTTTGTAATAAAATAAACTGTTTGCTTTTCAATTGTTTTTTTTTCTTTAATTAAATAGATTTTTATCTAAATTACACGATTCGATCTAAATCCTAAAATTCAACCTGTAATATTACACCACCGTTTTTTTTTTCAAAAAATGAAATAAAATTATCCGGTTCACAGGAGTTGTTAAGTTTCTATTCATTATATAATATAATGAGACGTAGAATAGATTTTTGTAAATAACCTAAGATTAAAAAAAAAAGATGAATTTATCAATGTATCCTTCTAATATTGTGAATGTGAAAGTTTGTATGTTTATTTACTTTATTGAGAAAACAAACAGCATATTATTAATAAAAATTTATTTATTAACAATAATCTTTGGTTAGTCATGTTTGTGACGTTTGTTACTCAATCATGCAAAACCGGCTGAAAGGATTTACGATTTGGCACAATCACAGTGGATTCAAAAAGAGAATACGTTTATCCTGGTAGGTAAAAGTATTCAGGTATTTTTCAACTGTCCACGTGGATGCGGAAGTCCGGGCGGAGGCTAGTTTAAATTTTATAAGTAATAAAAATAAACTAAACCTTACCGAAGGCTCTTGGACCTGAATGGGAGTCAGTCGTAGTGTTCTCGATGTCATCAACATTATCCTGTTGCAAATAGTTATCACTGATTAAAACTATTATAGCGTAAATCAAGTTTTGTGTCAAAAGAAGTTAGAAAAACTAGCTTTCTTACCCAGTCGATGTCAACGAAATCTAAAAAGACAAAGAGCAAATCAGTAGTAGGTACTATAATTAATGATACTTTCGAAAATTTTGATTTAAATTCACTACAGATCTTAATTTCGTTTTCACAAACAGTTATTAATAAAAAATAAAAGGTGAAACATTTTTAATATGCAAACTTACTGAAATCATCTGTGGGTTCGTAAAAGATTCTAGTGTCAGTGTCCACATCGAGTTTCTCCTGTAAATAATGACATCGCGGAATATTAAAAACAGTATACATAAAAAAATATTTTTTACTAAGAACCGTCAATTCATTCCGGTTTACTCTAGCAGAAAACAACCCACATCTCTAGCTGTTCCGGTGACTGGTTACCATTTCATTCAGCATTCATCCAAAATGGTCCCGAAAGTAGGGAAACCATATCTGAAAAGTGCAGGTTAGACTGGACATTCGATAAAATGTCTGGATAGGAAAAAAACCTCGACATTTTGGCACAGAATAGTTATTACATTTCATAGTACATTATGACTAAAATAACGTGAAAATCAAGAAAAAAAGGGAAATTTTTAGAAAAATAAATAACCTGTCAAAACTGGGCTAGGAGTAAAAAACGTTTGCTACCACCGATACAGACTACTTATATAAAATGTCAGAAATGTTTTTTTTATGTTTATTTACTTACGTCTTGTGTGCTTGTTTTCGGTACTTTTTCATCTGGCGATCCGGTTGTTTCATTTATCAGTTTACCTGCAATTTTATCATCTATTTCAGGCACCAGTCTTTTACTTTAGGTTATAAATGCTTTGATTTATGTACACATGGTTTGAAGTTTGAGAAGTGACCAATAAATACAATACACAAATACATTAGTGATTTAGAGGTACTTCAGTCGTTTATAACCCAGTCACCAGGATCTTGGTAGAAAGAGATTTGGAGTAGAAACACATCGCTTGATTTTTAAAACTTATAAAGTTATAGTTTTAATCTTACCTTACATTATTTATTTACACAGACCATTTAAAATACTTGTTTATTTAATAAGTAATGCTAGCAAAAAATTTTAATTAAACACAATAAATTTTCTTATAATGTAAATCACAGATTATTGTTTACTTTCTGGTTCAGGTGCAAAATTAGACCGAATAAATTGATATTCTGTATATAATGTGATTTATTGCAATTTTATGAAAAGACAGAGTTACCTGAAAATAGTTGGAGTAAAAAATCTTCATCGAGTGGCTCCGAGTTCTTAGTTGTAGACTGTGGCTAAAATAAAGAGAATTTTCGATAATTCAATAGCACCCTAACGTTACCACTTGAGGAGCTCGGTGGCGCAGTGGTATAGCGCCTGGCCCAGCGATTGCGGAGGTTAAGCAACTTTCGCAGGGGGCTGGGACATGGAAAAAAAATTCTTATCTCGAGCTTCGGAAGGCACGTTAAGCCGTTGGTCCCGGCTGCATTTGCAGTCGTTAGCACCCATCAATTTGGGCACCCGCATTGGGCTCGCGTGGTGGATCATGGCCCATCCTCCTTATCCCTCATAAGGAAGGCCTGTGCCCCAGCAGTGGGGACATTGAAAATGGCTGATGGTCAGGTAACATAATCACTTGATATTCGCTACGTCATGGTTTTTGCTCAGTGAGAGAATGTTTATCCTTCAAGTGATTTGTAAAGTGCAGATGTAAAGAATCCTATGCTTCTTGAAGAGTTTGACACCTAGTGTATTGAGTCAGCAAAATTGTATTTTATTTTAATAGTTCAATTTAATTTAAAGCGCAAACTCAAAATTATACCGATTTAATACCATAATAAATTTTATTAATGTAATCATTGGCTTAAAATATGACTTGAAGTGAACTCTATAAATTGAAGCCAAAAACTCTACCCACAATAATGGCCAATACTAAAATTACTTAAGAGGACGCATCGGACATTTTGGTGGCAGGGATCTCGATTTTTTTCATCAATTACAAAACATATGAAAGTCATATTTGTAAAATGAAGTCAATGAAATCAGTTAGTTGCAGAAACACGATTAGTTAATTTTTTTAACAGAGAAAAATATCAAGGAAACATCTTTTAAAACAGAGATTTCCATTTTACTGACAAAGCTGACCAATTTAAGCCGCAAAATTTTCTTGGATTGCAATACCATATTAAATGTTTTAGTATTTTAGTCTATTTACTTACATTTTGTGTACTTGTTTCTAGTTCTCCATCAATTGGTGATTCTTTAGTTTCGTCTATTAGCGTATCTATTATAAACAAATAAATATTTGACAACAACACATCTATTGCTCCGATTTCAAAATATTTAGCTAAAGTACTTGTGTTACGAAAATCAGAGACAACGGTGGTATCACAAACACCCAGACCTGAGCCAATATAGAAAAGTTCGTTTTCTAAATTGACCCAACCGGGGATCGAACCCGGGATCTCAGAGATGGCGATACCTTGATAACCGGTGTGCAAAGCCACGCAACCATGGAGGTCGTCAATTATTCATATTAATTATTAATATAGAGGACCTTCAGACGACTGAAGGTCCCGGTGACTGGATAATAAACCATTATTTCCCAGTCACCGGGATCTTAGTAAGAGTTTTAAGATATAAATGTACCTGTTTCATTTTAAAGCAAAGTTCATAAGTATTTAGTTAATCAGTGATGATGATGTTAGCATACAAGTTTTATCAAACACAACACAATTATCATTAACCTTCTAACTTACTGTTTAGTTCAGGCGCATCGCATAATAAGATCAACGAATTTTATAATTCTGTATGTTATGTGTTTTATTGCAATTCTATGTAAAATACATTACCTGAAAATATTTCGCTTAATAAATCTGGATCAAGTGGCTTCGAGTCCTTAGTTGTGGACTGTAGCTAAAATAAAGAGAACTTTTGTTAATTATGGTACAGACAGCGGCACGTCAGACTATACATGTTGACCTTGAGACCGTCTTTATGCTGTACGTAATAAAAGCTGTTTTCGTAGTTCAACTGTGTAACTTACCGTGCTGCTGTGCGTACATTCAGTAGCACATTGAGGGTTCCCACAACATGTCAAATTGAACTTGACATTCAATTATATGTCAAGGTTCTTTTACCTATTTAATAAATCGTAATTCACTCCTCATCAGTGGAAGAATATTACCAGTGTGAAGTATTTTCAATAAAAAAATTAATACTTTCATGTAAGAAGTAAATTGCGGATTTAATGCTATCTATCTAGTGCTTCTCGGTGAGTTTGTGACCAAATGTAAAAATGAGTTATCAAACCACTCGTTATTTCTAATAGTTTCATATATTTATTAAGAGCGTAAACAGTTGAGGCACAAAACTATACCGAATTTATACTCCAATGATTTAGTAATAACTCCAAAATAATAAAAATATGAAATGAAGCAAACTCCATTAATCGGCGCTTAAAGCTTCAATATTGAACATTGCCAAAATGACTTAATCATTGCTTATGGGTGGCCTCTAATTCTCCTTCAATTGCGACATTATCAATTTTAGTTTGAATTATATTTTCGTTAATACTTTTAGTTTATTTACTTACGTCTTCTGAACTTGTTTCCAGTACTCCATCAACTGGTGATTCTAGTGTTTCATCTGTTAGCGTATCTGCAATCACTCTCAAACATTAGTAATTTAGAGGGATTTCAAAATGTATCGTTTATAATCCAGTCACCATCAGGATCTTAGAAAGTGTTTTTAAGTAGAAACGCTATGTGACAGTGTTATTTTGATTTATAAATGATAATGTATAATGATAATGTTCAATTTTTTCTTACATCATTTAATTTACTTTCTGTTAATTATGCTAGCCATAAAAGTTTTATCAAACATAAGAAACCTTCTAATTTACAAAAATGTATTACAGACTATTTACTTTCTGTTTCAGGCGCATGATAAGACCGAGTAAATAAATACTTCGTATGTTATGTGTTTTATTGCAATTCTATTAAAACAGAGTAATTACCCGAAAACAGTTGGCGTAAATAATATTTATTGAGTGGCTCCGAGTCCTTAGTTGTGGATTGTAACTAAAATAAAAAGAACTTCTGTTAATTGCGGTGTATTCAGTACATAATATCACCACAACATATTTCCGTAATATTTATCAAATCATTGAATTTTAGATGATTTTTTTTAGTCAATATACTTACGTCTAGTGCATTTGTTTCCAGTCCTCCGTCAACTGGCGATGCTTTTGTTGTATCTATTAGCGTATCTGCAATTATTCATACACATTAGTAATTAAGAGGACTTTCAAAATTTGTCGTTTAAATATAATCCAGTAACCAGGATTTTAGAAAATATTTTGGAGTAGAAACGCAACAGTGATATCTTATTAAAAATTTATAAATTATAGTTCAATATTTTCTTACATAATTTATTTATCAAAACAAATCAAATACAATGGACCTTCTAAGTCTCAAACATGAATTACATGTTATTGGGTCAGACGCATGATAAGATCGAGTAAATTGACATATTGTATATTATGTGTTTTGACACGTTTTATTTGTATAATTCTATTAAAATCAAGTTACCTGAAAATATTTTGGATATTAAATCTGGATCGAGTGGCTCCGAGTCCTTAGTGGTGGACTGTAACTAAAATAAAGAGAACTTTTTTAATTTTGGTACACACGACGGCAATTCAGACTATACATGTTGACCTTGAGACCGCCTTTATGCCCTACGTAATAAGAGCTGTTTTCGCAGTTTAACTGTATAACCTGACGTGCTGTCGTGTGTACATACAGTAGTATACGTCAAGGTTACCATACTTGTCGAATTTAACTTGACTTTCAATACGTCATGGCTCTTTAAGTAATTTAATTGCAATTTACTACTAAAATCACACAAACTTTATTTTAATATTACATACATAATTTTTTTAAATTTTATTGCGCAAATACTTGATACACAAAATTATAGCTAACCTCCGATTTTAAACAACAATCAATTTTATGTAATAATTTGCAAATAATTAAAAAATGAGATGAAATGAACTCCATAAATCGGTACCAAAAACTGTACTACAAACATTGCGTACTATAAAATCACTTGTTCAAATTGCGGAACAATTTACTTGAATTATATTCTCGTATTCTTTATATTTACTCACACCTTGTGTATTTTTTTTCAGCTCTCCATCAACTAATGATTCTTTTGTTTCATCTTTAAGCGTACCTGCAATTATTTATATTAATTAGTAATTTTGTTAAGAGGGCCTTCAGTCGTTTATTATCTAGTCACCAGGATCTTAGAACGTGTTTTGGAGTACACTGAACAATGACGACTTGCGTGGTGCAGTGGTCAACATGCCGTCTATAACGCAAGATGTCCCGGGTTCGATTACCGGTCGAGCAGGAATTGAAATGATGAATTTTAATTTCTGTGACGGCTCTGGGTGTTACTAAGTTTGATAAGTAAATATTAAAAAAAATATATATATATATAAGTAGTATACATATCAGTTGACTAGCACCCATATTGCAAGCTTTGCTTAGTTTAGGGCTAGATGGCGCTGTGTGAAAATGTCCAGGCATAGTTAAAAAATATTTAGTTACTTTTTGATTCAGCCCTCCTAGCATGACCACCGAAACACGATATATATCGCGTGATATAGGGTTTCATCGACACTCGATCCACTGACTTTTGATCATATCGCGTTTCGGTGGTCATGCTAGGTGAGCAGGCGCATCGTATACAAGACCAACTTAATTGATAATTCTATGTAAAACACAGTTACCTGAAAATATTTTGCTTACTAAATCTGGCTCAAGTGGCATCGAGTCCTTAGTTGTGGACTGCAGCTAAAATAAAGAGATTTTTGTTAATTTTATTATGGTAAATTTCAGTAGCACATCAGGTTACTACAACATGTCTAATTGAAATTGAATTTCAAAACGTCAAGGTTCTTTTGCTTCTGTTTAATTTGATTAGTGCAATTCACTCCTTCTCAGTGGAAAAATGTTTACCAGTTTAAAGTATTTTCATTAAAAAATAATAGACTTTTTTCGTGTGATTTGTAGAGTGCGGAATTCATTGCTTCTTAGAGAGTTTGGAACCAAGTATTGAGGTAGAAAGCGACGCATTATTTAAACAGTTTTATAATTCTTACATAATATAAAAGCGTAAACACTTGAATATTATGTAAGAATTTTAAAACAATGAAACTATTAGATAAAGTAAACTACATTAATTGGCGCTTAAACAAAACTTTACTACAATATTGGCCATTACAAAAATGATTTAATCTTTGTTTTTGGGTGGCCTTAAGCTTGAATTATGTTTTCGATAATTCTTTAAGTCTATTTACTTACGTCTTGTGTACTTGTTTCCAGTACTCCATCAACTGGCGGATCGTTTGTTTCATCTATTAGAGTATCTGCAATTATTTTTAAACATTAGTAATTTGAAGGGCTTTCACAAAAGTGAATTACAAAATATTAATTGGCCTACCATGAGTTGCAAACTGTTTACGCTACCGTAAACTATCGGATATACTGCTCACAATCAATACGAGTGAAAGATAGAAAACGATAGTTTACAGTAGCGTAAACAGTTTGCATCAACTCATGGTAGGATCACAGGTCCAAGACCAAGACCGAGTAAATATTTTATGTAGTTATGATGTTTTATTGCAATTCTATAAAGGGTACCGAAGACCTAAAGGACAATGTAGATATTGAGAGGGAACGCAGATCGTTGGCGGTTAGAGCAAACGGACGGATGGAGATGGACGAATGACACAGTTCAGTAGATCGAACATCAGCTCGACTATAAGAGCCTTAACTGGACACTGCAATCTAAACAGACACCTATTTCATATGAAATTGAGTGACACTGACGTTTGCAGGTATTGCAATGAGGAGCAGGAAATACCAAAGCATTTCTTATGTGATTGTGGACCCCTAACCCAGAAGCGTAGCATCCATCTGGGGCGACACGTAATCGACCCGGAGGAAATAAAACTCTTAAGGCCAGGAAGATACTAGACTTCCTGGACGCCGCAGGGCTTAAAGAGTAACTAACTATAATTAGGTGGCGAGTCACAATAGATCTGTAAGGTCGCAGTGATTACAGTTCTATCAGAGCTGCAGAGCCCCTTACATTCAAATAATAAAAGAGCAAACATGTTGGCACGCAGATTTGCCAGGAGTACGGATCCAGCCAAAATAGCTCATTTCAGAGCATACTGCACGTCGCTCTACTCCAGAGGTATGTGGGTCAACCATACCCAAAAGTCGCTCCACGTTCTGCGGGTCCAATATAACAATGCCTTCAGGGTGTTGTTGAGGAGGCCTCGCTTCTGTAGCGCGTTTGCTGTTTGCAGAGGCTCGCACCGACAGTTTTTCAGCCGTACTGCGTAAAAAAAGATATCCCTGTTGCACAGAGTGAGGAGAAGCACCAACACCATCCTGAAGGTTATTGCTAGCAGGCAAGATATCTGCCCCATTATGTGGCATTTGAGTTACGCGACTACATCTAAGTTAGTTATAGAATACTAACAGAGTTTATAAGGTACTTTTTACTAACACTTATGGATCTTTGTTATTTAAATAAAGAATTGACTTGAATAAAAAAAAGGTATATCTGATACCTGAAAATATGTTGCTTAATAAGTCTGGATCAAGTGGCTCCGAGTCCTTAGTTGTAGACTGTAGCTATAAAAAAGATAACTCATGTTAATTATGTTAATTGAGGGTTGCCACAACGTGTTGAACTTGAAAATCAATACGTAACGTTCTTTTACCTCTAATGTATTTTAATTGCAATTCACTTCTCATGGTAGGAGAAATATTAGCAATGTCAAGTTTTTCGATAAAAATAATAGACTTTCTTCGTTTGATTTGTAGAGTGCGGATGTAACGCAATCGAATGCTTTTTGGACACTTTGAATTATGTTTCCATTGATTATTTTTGGTGTATTTACTTACGTCTTGTGTACTTGTTTCCAGTACGCCGTCAACTGGCGATTCTTTTGTTTCATTTATTAGCGTATCTGCAATTATCCATATTAATTAATAATTAAGAGGGCTTTTAGCCGTTTATAATCCATGATTACTGGATCTTAAAAAGTATTTTTGGGTAGAAACGCGACGCAACAGTGTGAATTTGATTTATGAATGAAAGTGGTTCAGTAATCTTTTCTTTTTTTAATTTATTTTATTCAGTGATGATGAAGCTAGCATGGACAAGTTTTATCAATCACAATACACCTTCTTATCAACAAAGATGATTTACAGACTATTTACTTTCTGGTTCAGGCACATGATAAGACCGAGTAAATAGATATTCTGTATGTTATGTGTTATGTGTAACAGAGTAATTACCAGAAAACAGTTGGCGTAAATAACTTTCATCGAGTGATTCCGAGTCTTTATTTGTGGACTGGAAAATAAAGAGAACTTTTGTTAATTATGGTACATTCAGTAGCACAACACGTTACCACAATATGTCAAATTGAACTTGACACTCGGTACGTAAGTCGGTTATTTTACTCTTAATTATAAGTAGCGAGTTATAATATCATTTAAATAAGTTTATGAACCTGCTGGAGAGACCTGGGATTTAAGATGTTTACGTTAAAATTTCCTGCAATTTTTTTTTTCTTCCTATAAGTTATTTTACTCCCTTCATAGCGGACTCATTCTCATGGTGATTCGCACTTAGGTATAATATACATAATATTTAAACCTACTTTGATTACCTATTTGATCAAGTTCCACACAATTGTCGTGACAGCTCAATGGTTCGTTCAATTGAGCCCACTCATGTAATAATAATATTATGTAATATCCCAATATTACATCTTTGCGCTCTTTACATTGTAAGGTATTGTGTAGAAAAATAAGTAGAACTCCTCTCTTAGCAGATTTCCTATTAAATGAACTTACATCTCTATAATAATTATACAAACTCATACTTAAATTAATTCGTGATTTTATAACCAATGCGCAGTAACAAATAAGTATAAGTAACTGTTTCTAAATATGATAAAGGTGGGCACTAACCGGCGTTACGGGGCTTAATGTTCAACATTCGCAACGAGCATATTACGTTACGCCGTGTACTTAAATCGGTTGTGTTTGTGCTCGTTTCCACGTACTGACTACACGAATGCTCGCTTTGTAACATGTTACATTACGCCCAGTGACATCGGTCAGTACCTACCCGACTTTACTATATTCATTGAAACAGTTAAAAAATAAATAATCAACTTACTGTAATGTTGGTACTGGGCGTAGCTGTAATAAAATAATTTGAATGAGTTTGAGATAAAGATCAGTTACGACTGAATAATTAAGAAAAAAAAAATTGTATTAAAAAATCTTAATAAAACTTACAAGACTCTTCAGACGGTCCGAATATTTGTTGTAATTCATCGTCGCTTAAGGAAGGTTCATTATTTTCATCAGGGTTCACCTGTTCTGTTGGTACCTGGTGGACAAAATATAAAGTACATATATTACTGTTGGTTGACTGGTAGAGAATGCTTTTAGCATTAAGTCCGCCATTTGTACCTTACTTTGTGTATATGTACAATAAAGATTTATAAATAAATAAATAAATTACTAAATAATGTACTAGAAAAAATACGACTCGCATCAGCCCCCTGTTTATGTAACTCTGTTGCTAGATTGAAACTGACAGAAACCACAGTTACATTTCTGCTTTAGTAAGTAACAATAATAATAATAATTTATTCAACCAAAACAATTACATTACATTTACTTTACAGCATTGACAAAGATTTTTACAATTTAAACAAAAACAAAAACAATCAATGTGACAGCTATGTTACTTAAAGCAGCAATGTAACTGCGGCAACTGTCAGTTGCAATCAAAAGTTGATAGCAACAGAGTTACATAATCAGCCCCTGGACCATATTCTCGGACGGGAATATGATCTGGTGCGAGTCGTATTTTTTCTAGTATATTATTTAGTATTGTTTAAAAAAATAGCATTGTGCTAAAATCTCAAATTTAAAAAGTATATACTATTTTATACAAAGCCATATTGACCTGTTTCGCTTATGTGGGATTTACACGAGTCGACTTACCAGGAAAACCTAATTTCAATCCCCGTTTCTTGGTGGCCATACTGAGGTGCCGATTAAATTTTACAAGCGATTGTCAACAAAAAGTGCTAGTTGACGAAACCGACCAGCCAGTCGCCTGGAAAGTCGACTCGTGCAAATCCCACATTAGAAGTTTACTGTTTTCAATATTCGAGTGTGTGTGTGTGACCTTAGTTTTGCGTTCAATTTTTTTATTGGAACAGTCTATATCGTTATCAGTAATATGACTTACATCAATGTTAATATTGGGTCTTTAGCTATGAAATTGGCGTTTTTTTCTCACAAATAGAGAACCTCGTCACTTCTATGATTATGAATATTCATCAATTGATTGATATTATATCGAATAATGACCTTCATAGACGACTATATAGTAAAAATCCTTATAATAGTTTTCTAAACATTAAAAAAGATCGTAAAAGTTACTTCTCTTTTCGTTAGCAGATATGACCACTTTATTTGTTTTAACTAAGCCAATACTTATTTTTTTCGCTTAACCTAAGTGGCATACGTTATCTGCATAAAAGTTTTAAAACATTAGTATTCATCGTTGGTAAATAAATTAAGAAAATGTTAGTATGGGAAATGCAACTTCTTTAGAATTCTTCATACAAAACGCCGATTTCATAGGTGGGAACCTAATATATTTACCTATATTTTGTTTGTATTCCACCGATTTTTTAAGATTATTTAATAACTAGTTTGTTTATTATTTACAACATCTTAAAATCGGTACTTATATTTATCAATACTATACAAGTTACTTACTTGTTTTTTCGTTCTTCTGTTTAAAGATCCACAAAATGCCGAGGAAATAAAAACTGTCACTGATATTATTTTTAACCACTTCATTTTAATAACTGGCGTACTTTATTTAAGTTAACTTCACTTGTGCATGCGTCTACTGTTTATATTAAGCAATAAATCATTTTATCATCAGGTCAAATGTTAAGCTTGACAGATTAAAAGATTTTTTAATACACTGTATGGACAATCTCCTTACACATAAATATAAAAGGCAGACCGAATGATAAGACCTCATGGTCGTTCTGCCTAGGTTTTGCCACGGATTTTCCCTGATGATAATGTTTTATAATAAACATAATCTGTACCATTGCAATAAAATATTTCCTTGGGAATAGCGCGGTGACAGGTTAAGTAAGCAGGGCCTTATTTAATAAACGTGACAATTTGTCACCTGTCATGACAATTTAATATCCATTGTTGTGTTTGTTATCATCAGGACAAGATTTGCATAAAAGAAAATTTTCAAAAAAATTGTACTGCAAGACGTAAAAAAACTTTTTATCTCTTTTCTGTCATTTTAAATTGCAAGATAACTAATAGATGGCGCCATTATTGAGCGTCAGGATGGCTGGTTGTCTGCATCGGTTCGCGTCAAGCTGATGACCAAAAATTGCTACCTATTTGCTACCTACAGTCAGTTAATTACTACCTAACTATAAACCAAAATAAAGGGATTGCAAAATGTCCAGCCATTCTGATATCAGGATGGCTGGTCCCTTCTCTGTTTGTGTTAACTATACAAATTCCTGTTATTATTTTTACTTCAGTAATTGCTACCTGATTGCTACCCTCACGTTTATCAATGTCTACCTTGTAGCTGTAACTATTAAAAAGTTATGATTATTAGAAAATTTTACAGGGAATGAACTAAGGGTATTGAAATAAGCTTAAACGATTACAACAATGTTTTATTGAAATACATTTTTTTATGAAATAATGTCTATTTACTAATGCCCTTACTAAAAAAGATTGTACATAACAGATGTATAAGTTACACAATGGTTACTCTCTATCAAACTATTTAAGTTTGACATTAAAAAGAAAGGGACAAATCACTGTGTAACTTATACATTTGTTATACAATCTTTATTAGTAAGGGCATTAGTAAATAAACATTATTTCATAAAAAATGTATTTCAATAAAAACATTGTTGTAATCGTTTTAGCTTATATATAAATATAGGGTATTGAATACCCTTAGTCTATATCTGATGATAATGTTTTATAATGAATATAATCTGTAACATTGCAATAAAATATTTCCAAGGGAATAGCGCGGTTACAGGTTAAGTAAGCAGGGCCTTATTTAATAAACGTGACAATTTGTCACCTGTCATGACAATTTAATATCCATTACTTCAACCAATTTGAAAATAGAACAAACTACTCATAGCTACACCACAATGTAAGCCAAATTGTCAGGACAATTGACAAATTGTCACGTTATTAAATAGGGCCCTGGTTTTTAGATATTTAGTTAGATTTGTTTTTTTTATTTGATTTTGGGTTTCCCGCACACGACCTTGACCGACGCGGCCGACTGACGGCCTGTCACCCGCGTAACCCGTGACCAGGCAGCTGCAAAGGTGCCGAAATGTTGGAAATCTTAAATTGTTTTATAATACGCGCGTAAATCTAATAGAGCTAGTGACAAAATACTGCAAGAAGTATCTTAAGGCCCATCATTCAATATGATTTAGTATTTAGGGTGTACATGAGTCGGCACCAACTCGCAAGGCCAGGAAGTGGAACACCTGGCGTCAGCACGCTTTTAAGCGCTTTGAGCGACTCCATGAATCTGTGGTCTGACTATTTTTTTCATAAATTATGCATAATTATTAAGCAGTATACGAATTTCAGCCTTGAGAAAGCTTTTGTACCGACCTCAAAATTGTGACAACTTATGCGGCGTGCTGACTCGGCATGTTCCACGATAATGCGGTCTGACTACCTTCTCATTTTTTTGTACTATTCTCTAGTATACTGCCAAATTTGAACCTTGAGATAACTCTTGTCTTGAGCATGTCGAAATTTTATATAGTTGAAAGTGTGTTGACGCCAGGTGTTCCACTTCCTGGCCTTGCGAGTAGGTGCTGAATCATGTACACCCAAAACACTATATCATATTGAATGATGGGCCTTTAGATACCTCTTGCAGTATTTTGTCACTAGCTCTATAACATTGACTGATACTGAATCTTCGGATAACAAACCACACACACTGATTTAGGTAATATATTTAAGTATAAGTATAATATTACTTGTGAAATAGTCCAACACGATTAGACAGTATGTTTTTAATAATGTTGTTTTTCAATCAGGACGAATAAAAAGTTTACCCACGCAATTAATCTTTAATAATAGGTAATCATTGAAATTTAAACAATCATTAAATGATTACTTCGTGATGTAAAAAATTATATGCCATCAAGAATCTCTTTAATTCACACACAAACACAACTCATAAGCAACTGTATCGCTTAGTTCACTCACATGAACTAAGTTACATTACAGTGTAGTAGGAAAACTATTATTTAATTTATAAAACTTACCATATACACTGAAAACAATTTATAAAGTTAATGAAAAAATTTAGAATGGGAACAACTCTGAAAAAGCAGCATATTTTCAGCTATTTCATACATTTTACCATTGTACGAAACAGCTGTAACTTTTTTCGCAGTTTCAGAGTTTCAAGAAATCTATATAATATTACATAAATAAAAATAAATCACCGAAATGTATGTATGTAAGCGCGTAACTTCAGAACGATTGCACCAAATTAGATACTTAATTTATTTTTTGTTTTGTTTGTTATTATCAGGATAAAGCAGAAAATTTTCAAAAAAATTGTACGGGACGACGTAAACAAATATTTTTTTCTCTTTTCTGTCATTTTAAATTGCAAGATAACTATAAGATGGCGCCATTAGGTACACCATTCGTGCGAAGCCGGGGCGGGCAGCTAGTTAATGATATTTATTCAATGACACAATTTTATAGTCAAAGAAGTCGATTTCTGCACACCCGATTTAGATGTACGAGTATATTGTGTAATATACATATTACATAGTTAATCAAATTATTGTACTCATTTACCTGTTCCATTAAATAAAATAATGTATAGGTACTGACACTTCCGTAAATTATTATTTTATTGTGGACACTTTTCCTTGTGTGACTGTAGAAACATTACTTAATTTGAGTTTTATCATCTCTAACCATTTTGTTTACTAGAACTTGAGGTGATAAATTTTGGATTATTCAACTTATAGAATTTGTAACCACATAGTTAATTTAATTGTTGTCGACTGAGAATTATAACATAATAATAATATGATACATTATTTAAGTCTAGATTTCGGAAAGGGCTGCTGTATCAAAAGGATATACGTGGGCTATTCCAAAAATAATTAGTGAAACGAAAAATAATAAGTAACTGAATAAAAATTGTTTACAGCGTTTTGAAATATTTGTTTTAATTATATATGCCTAGATGCAATTATGCATTTGGGTGCACCAGCTTTCAAACATGAAAAAAAAACTCATCTTGCGGAAGGTCAAAATATGCCCTTGGGGATCGCACGAATTCTCCGACGGCTTTTTTAGTGGTATTACTTTTTCGGCAAATAAAAAAAATCACACGTGGGGCTGTATGAGCTGTAACAGTGATGGGGTGGCAATATTTCAACCTCAAAAAGTTGTTGAAAGAAAATAAAAGGCGACAAATTATCTTTTTAAAAATGTGAAAAAAATACCATGCGAGAATGGTCAGTAATTTTCACCACGGAGATTTTTATTGAAATTAGCCGCTTAATAAACAATAATTCAGAAAAAAATAAAATATAAATTTACTATGTGGCTGATAATTTTCGGAACAGCTTAGGTATAATGGGTGGAGACGACAATACGACAATAAATGAAAACATTTGCGACACTAGTTCATAGGAGTATTCTAAAAGTATCAAATTATTCCTAGGAACGAAATAATTTTTTTTTTCAAACAAACTAAATAGAACGAAAATTAATTGTACTGAAAATCGTAACTGAACAATATTTCCTGTGATTAAACTATTGGATATTTTAATTGTTTTTTTATGAGACTGCATGGGAGCGTTCTTAGCTATACGACATTTAATTTATTGTCGCATTGTCGTCTCCAGGTTGTATGTATAAATGCGATCCAGGAGTGTTCGTCCTCACGTATATCGTACGAAATAATCTTGTTTCTTCCGAGAAAGGTCCCTTTGAACAAAACACTCGCTTCTCTAAGTGCATTTTATTCCGTTAGACCCTTTGAGCAGTGTTGGGCGGCAACCGGCCGAGCCTGAGCCCCACGAAGTATCCTGTCCCCTCTCACTACGCATTGTTTTGTTTGCACAGAGAGAGGGTTGGGGGCCCCTGTATCCTGGAGGAGGAAGTACACAGTCTACTAGAATTGGTTAAAATTCAATTATTCTCTGTCATTATTTGAGAGTCCGAGTTTCGAGTACGGAGTCACTTAGGGTGGATTCATTCATCTGAAAACTTCACTCTGATTTCACATAATCTACCTACTTATATATAAGTTTCAATAGCTCGTGTTTTAAGTCGGTTTTTCGACTAAAACACTGTTATTTTCGCAAGATAAGGGTTTAATTTTTTGTTATTTATTGCTAATTACTCACGGTAGCCTAGAATTCAATAGCTTAACCGGATACAAAATATAATTTAACAAGCTAAGTATTTCACTGAAGTTCTTGGAAATAATCTTCTTTTAATAATTAATAAATAATAAATAAATAGTTGGACCATTTCACACAGCGCCATCTAGCCCCAAACTAAGCAAAGCCTGTGATATGGGAGCAAGAAAACTGATATTATACTACTCATATACTTTTTAAATATATACTTATTAAACATAGTAACATCCCCGACCTATCGACCCTCACTGAAATTAGAATTCATCATTTAAATTTCTGCCCGGCCGGGAATCGAACCCTTGCGTGGTAGACCGGCATGTTGATCAGTACTATACTGATTCTGTGCCACTGCACCACTCAGGTCGTCAAAATTAAATCGAATTCAAATATTTAAGTACGTAACTTTACCAAGTTTTTTTATCAAAATTATTTCCTCCTAGAAACCATTTATAGCAAGTTCTACGCAGTAAGGCCACGCGACAAACCGTGTGTAGCTTTGATATTTTTGTTGAAAGGACTCACAAGTTGACATCCAACAGCGACACTATTCCCGTACCGAACAATGCAATAGTCGAGAAGTTTACAACTACTATCATAGTGAAATAACATCTTGCGCCCGCTCAAGTTAAGCCACAAGGCGCGAGGCCAAGTTTCGAGTTTCGTCAACACCGCTGCCAAGAGCATTAAACAATGCTTTTAAGCTACTCAAGACGCCCAAAGAGTAGATTCAATGACAATAACTGATGATTTCATATTTATTAAAGTGAACTGTCATTAAGAACCAACGAATTAATAAAGTTACGACCTATCAAAATGGTTTCTGGTAGACTACCACGTCTGTAGAATAGTAAAAATGGAGGCACGCCAGTCGCAGAAGGTTAATGGACCACTGCTGGGACACATGCCTTTGTTAGGCATATATACAACGTGTTACAAAAATACCCCTAATGCCGAATATGGTATATCAAATCGCAAAAAAACAGCTGTTTCATACATTTTGATATTTTCGATTTTAATTTTTGTATGAAACAGCTGATTTTTTTTTCGCGATTTCAGAGTTGGTCCCATAGTAAAAGTTGTTCAGTTTGACGCTCCCTACATACCTACCATATTCGGAATTAGGGGTATTTTGTAACATGTTGTATATAAGGTTGATCTCACGGGCCCAATGTTAATTGGTGGATGTCATCATCAGCCACTTTTGATTTTTTCATTGTTGGAGCACAAGCCGTCCTTATGGGTGGATAAGGAGCTCAATGGCCACGTGGGCCCAATGCGGATTGGTTGGTGTTAACGACTTTGAATGCAGCCGGGATCACGTACATTCTGAAGCATGAAGGAGCACGAGATAAAAAATTGTTGGTCACGGCGGGCGGCGCATTCGATGTTCGACCTAAATAACCGGCCGGAAGCACTACCATAATTAAAATACAATTAATACATTTTTAACTTATTCCAAAATAATTTGAAAACTTCCATACAATATTTTGCGGTAATTTTAAAAGTGACCCTAATCTTAAAATTCTTGAATATTCAAGAATTTTTCAAGATAGACCTGTCTCTCTCTGTCTCCTCTCGTTCTCACATTTCAAAATTTCATATATTTGCTTCACTCTTTCAAAAGTTGATATAAAAAAAAGATTCCGACGAACTTGAGAACCTCCTCCTTTTTTTGAAGTCGGTTAAAAAGATCTCATCCTTCAAAAAGCTTTATGCGTGCTGATAAGTAATATTATTACCTTTTATAAAACTGGGTGTAAAGGTTCTAATGCCAGAGTTTGCAAACGAAGGGGCGCAAGAAAAAGAATAATGACGTCACTTCAGCCGACGATAATTCTCGTCTGTACTTTATTGTCACTTTGAGGAGTTGGTCGCACATTGTTTTTGTAGTTGAGCCATTTTTCTTAAGCTTATTGTTTTGGTAACTGGCGATCTAATAACTCATAGAACTTCAACGTCTGTTAATCTACTCTATCCATAACTTCAAACTAAAATTAACACATTATCTATGTTGGGTTTAATCTAAAATAACATGTGCCATTATAAATCCAATCTGTTTCCCAAATTGTCTTACACGTCGGCCAATTCCAAAAGTTAGCTAGAGTTTGACTTCGGTTAGTTATAACGTTAGGATAAATTTGGGCTAATAGATTTTTAGTTGTGCAATTTTGTGCAGACTATCTCCCCTTACTTAAATAATTTGGAACAGATCCTTTAAATTTTAATCTGCTGTATTGCATGAAATACAGGGTGTCTCAAAACGACCCAACTATTTCAAGCGTGAAGCGGAACGCAAAAAAAGCGCGGAAACAAAATGAAGTGTCATTTTCGCGTGGATTCAGACATTCATCGCTACTGGGGGTCGGGCTAATCGTCGGGTTGTTCTAAGTGAGACATCCTGTATAAGATTGCTATATTATAAACAATTTCCAAGATTAAAAAAAGGAGTCTCGAGTAACATTTTAAACATAGCATTGCGAATGAAAAACATATTATGATGGAAAATATTACCAGGACAGTTTTTAAATAATCATGTTTTTTTAAATCATACTCAATACAAACAGCAACATTTTGAGTTTTGCAGTACTTACATACATACATAGCTTATAATGTTTCCCCTGCCCGGCAACATAATTGGTACAATTGTTTGCCCTTCTGACACGGACAAACATATTGACAATCAATTAACCTTGTACATACAACGATGACATAGCAATACAGACAGCTGTAGTAGTGAATGTATGTGATTTTATATGACTTAGTAGGTAAATTTTAGGATATGGATTTCTAGAATAGGTATATCAAAAATTGTCCAACATTTTTTTTTAATATAAAGAATCGGTAATAAATAACATCTGCAAAAAAAATGTGAATTTCTAGCTTCTTATTTAATTTAAAAATGTTAAAAGACTAGTCATTTATATTAATATAATTTTGATACTTCGTCATAAAATCACATTCGTCGGAAAATCAACCCATGCTAGAAAAAAGTTCAGAAACTCACGCCAATTACATATTTGTTTTGAATAAAGCAGAGCACGTCTACATCTAATAAATCAGGAGTTATTCAGTCATATTCGGGTTCCAATTGCCGAAGATTTTGCTCGTCGCGATATTCAAATCTGCGACCCAGCTAATCCAGACTTTTGATTTAATTATCTAATATTCTCAATTTACATTTTGCCTTCCATTTTTCAACATTAATAAAACGAAACACCACACGTTACTTACAACGTAAATGTTATGAACAAATAAATTCATAGTTGGTACCAGGCTGACAGGACGTTCGAGGGGGTAGGGCGAAGCACTGCGATGCAGCGATGCGACCTAAACTTTGCACTCATGTATAAAAGAGCATACCTCAGAGACGAAGCACACTGCCACGGCGGACGGCCAGCAAATGAAACTAATTAAAAACAAATAATGAACGGAGTTCCGCTTTAAACTATTTGCTTCATTTGGTGGTTTAGCTTTTTGTCGTCGGTTGCTGATGGTGCTTAATTTAAACAGAATCTGTTTAAATTCCTTCTAGGCCTCGCGAACTTTTGACGTTTAAGGTGGTTCAATTTCTTTTCTTACTTGAGCAATAGTTTTAACAGTGATTTGATAAATTTTCGTTAGGAGATCTTAAGCAATGGCTTATTTTCTACTAGCTGTTGGCCGCAACTTCGTGGACAATAGAAATACATTTTTTTATATAGGACAGTATGCTAACTAAAGATCCAATAATTTACAACACATTCAAATTTGATTCATACCCAATAATTAAGAATGTTTTAATTAAGTACATTACTGCTGCGGTCTATAATGACTGCGTTGCTGGCAGCGATGATGATGGCCGAAAGCGGAGCTTAGCGCAGGTCCAGGCCGCCATAACGCGGACAGCAAGGGCTGCAATGATGACCAAGCTTGAAGGCCGAGAGCGTAGTTAAGCTAAGCTCGAGGCCACCATAACGTGGCCAGCAGTGCAGTCATTGTGGACCAAGGCTTGTATGGTGCTTTACTCAAACAATGCGAAGACTACCTACTATACTGTATAGTATATAGTAGTAATATTTTAATACGTTTTATTGTTAGGTTGCTTCCTCGTTTTTAGAAATTAGATAAAATACTTCAATCTTTATCCTAATTTATAAACTAGTGATTTTGACGTGGAACGTTTTTGGGATGTAAATTCTAATTAATATAACAATGTAATAATTTTAATATAATTATTCAAATGTAATTTTAATAATAATGGATAATTTATTCGACATTCACATACTAATTTTAATGAAACATGTTTGGACATCTTTTTTTATTTTAACATCTGTTTACCGTATTTCGTGTGAATAATTAATGAATCTGAATCTGAATCTAGTAGCTCAGTGAGGTATAGACCTCGCTCAAATAGTATGTTGTTTACAAAATAATCTAATGTATGTCGCCACGAGGTTGACACTGCTTTTGAGAAGCAGTACAATGTGCTGTTTGATAGGTGAGATATTCTTTCAATAGCTAGTAGCTTTTATAAGCTACATGGTGGTTCTAAATGTGAAAAAAATTTTTCGCAAAATTTCGAAAAACAATATATATCTATCGAACCTGCTCACAAAATTTTACGAGAATCGGCTAAGAAATATCTAAGCTGAAGCCAGAGACGCTTCGCGCTCACTCGGTCAAAACAATTTACGAAAATGCAGAAACGATGCGTCGAAGCCAAAAAATAATATTTTCGACCCCCATAAAATCACGAAAACCACGGATAAGAGGTATTTAATGAAATGTCACAAAACGGTCAAGTGCGAGTTCTTATATTTTTCTATACTAATTTTATATAAAAGTACAAAAACGTCATCCATCTGTGTAATAGGGCTATCTCCCTATCTCCCCTCGATGTACAATGTGCTATTTTTCACCTAACTATGTTTGAAACAAAACAAGAC
Organism: Catoptria pinella; assembly: GCA_963556745.1. Lineage (NCBI taxonomy): Eukaryota > Metazoa > Arthropoda > Insecta > Lepidoptera > Crambidae > Catoptria > Catoptria pinella. Next base: position 6,667,129 of record OY750774.1, on the reverse strand, counting down.
AATAATGAAATCCCATACAACTTTGCTGCGTCACCATCCGAAGAGCGTGACAAGCTTGACTTTGCTCAAAGAAGGTTGTCAAAATAATGATCATAATGACCACATTACAAGCATTTTAATTTAATCGCGTTAAATATAAATATTGTTTTGACAGCTGTGAGTATCACGCCATATTTCGCTAACATTACCGCATCGCCTAAAAGCCTTTTGCATACAAAACTTGTCGCGTAAAAGTCGCAACAGTAGCTTTTATAATGAGTTCCTTGGTGCCTCTACTTTGTTTGGGCTACTATTTACTTGAGGATAACTCAGCCATTGTACTTAAATTCAGTTTTAAACTAAAAGTGTTAATAGACTTTAAAATAACATGACTTTTGCATCTTAGTTTGTTTTTGCTTTGTTTATATCTTTATTTTTTTTAAGATAGACATTTCACGTAGCCTAATTTAAATGTGGTTAGAATTTTTTTTCTTCACGCTATGGGTCCCCTTAGTTATTGTGAGTGAAGTTAGCCAAAAGAAATGATACTACTGTTACTTATGTTGGTGACCCTTTTTAAAAATATAATATGTAATAAAATAGTAAGTATATAACTTACATACGTTACATTTTAACACGTAAATCCAAAAAACAGAGTGTTATTTTATGTTTGTATGTACCAACATACCAATGTGGGTATGAGAGTTTCTTTATTCCACCATAACTTTTGACTGCCTCAACAGATTTGGATGTATGGGGTATCATTAGAATCCTTATATCGTTCCAAGTAACACAGGCAATTTTTTTATAGGAAAAAAATCAACGTGGCGACTATATGACGCCGATGACAACGATGGGGAAAAAAAACTTCAATTATTACAATATGGGCATCAAATGAAAGGCCTTGTTGAGCATTTCCGAAACTATATAATTTGTCACTAAAATGTGTATAATGAAAATAATTAAACAAATAAAAAAACATTAAAACACAATTGCCCTGCCAAAAACGAACTACAAATTTAAATATCAAGTGTCATTGCAGTCGGGGGACCTCTTTGATCATAATTGTTCCACAAAACGGTCCCCCGACTGCAGTGACACTTGATATTTAAATTTTTAGTTCGTTTTTAGTAGGGTAGTCGTGTTTTTAATGTTTTTTAATTTTATTTATTTTGGTAGTTTACATTTTTGTCATTATTCAAAGATAACCAATAAACCACTTTCTCGTTGCAGGATCAACAAATTTCTTAATTTTTCAATAAGATATATTTTTTACGCAACATTAAATTCTGTCACTGACAAATTCAATGGTAATTAATTTCCAGAGACACTGGTCAAAAACTTTAATTTATGCCTAATTAAATTTGATGTAAAATTCAAAGTACTAGTCTCATAACGTATTTTAGTTACATTAACATCTAGTCTTGTAAAAGACTCTGAATTATAGTATCCAAAAATATCGTCCTCAAAAACGCCTAGAACAGTTTTAATCTTCCCATTCCGCACCATTAGGAACTAATCGGGAAAACTGTGGTTCCAGATCAACCAGCCAGCTTAGAACTTCACTAGTGTCTTGATTATGCCCAAAAAGCTAGAGTCGTATAAGGAGGAGAACATTAGGAGAGGTCTTTGGTGTGTGGACGTCCATGTCAGTATAGGCTTCATACGTAATAAGTGTGATAGTATCAACATGATTCATGGCTTCTCCTTTCCTGTATCGCTTATGTTAAGATATGGGCTTCGGCGCTGTATTGAGTCGGATTTATGTTTAGAGCCTTTTTCACAATATCCGACGATGATGAAATAATAAATTATGGCCGTATTTTTGGGTAGATTCTGAGGATTATTGCCCTTGTGGACTCGCTAGCTGAATCGCGGTTATTAATGGATTCTTAAAAAGTGGCTTTTGATGTCGATGCAATTATTTGTTTTTTTTTATGTACAAAACAAAGAAAATGTGCTTCAAAACAAAACTAACACTTCTGAGATGAAATAACGCGAGTAACAAAAAAGATACCCTTGTCGCCTTTAATTTATTTGCTTAATTTCATATTGTGTACCACACACAATATGAAATTAACGTTAACGTTGGTGAGATATAGAGTGCATATTTTTTTTGGTAGCTTTGGTCTTACCAAATCAGATTAGGTGCAATCACCTCACAAGAGGCCACACATACATTTGGCCTTTTAAAAGTAAACATGTTGCCGTTTAAAAGTAGTAAACAAAACTTTGTACATTCTATTTTCATATAACATATTCATATTTATAACTGAAATATGTTATTTCTCAGTAGAGTTAAGTAGGTACAAAAATATAAGCAATGTCAAGAAAAAACGAGGATTTTTTTCGAAGCCGTAAAGTTTAATATTGTAATGGTAAAACGTCTTTAGAAAAGCTCTGATGGCATTTAGGTAGCCTTCCGACCCACATACAGGAGCCATGAAAGTCGCAAGTCTGCCATGTTTGTCTAAATAAATATCCGGGCAATATCGGCCGGATTCCGCGGCCGGTGACAAGGGTTAGACACCCTCATCCTGACTCTGTTAATTTCACATGTCTGGTGAAGCGTATGGTTTAAGTTAAAAGATGAAGATGAAATGTTATTTTTTTCGAATTTCGATTTCTGTTTCTTTCACCTTGCTTAGATGACGCAATTTTACGCACGAGTTGACGCTTGTTTCATCATACATTTTCGCTTAGGATCAGCTCTGACAGCAACATGTGCAACATTAACAGCAGTGTTACCAAAATCGTGTGTAAACTCGTGCGTATTATCGAGTCATCTAGACATGGTCTTCTGCTATGAGTAATTTTCTTCTATGTTTGCTCTTCTATCTTTGCACTTGGACTGAGGACTTATCCCGAATTTTGAGTTAGACGACAGTTCGAAACTTATCCTTCGAAATAAGTAGTGCATATATGTCTTGCAAGTCTCACCATCGAAGCTGTCCTTCCCTTGTTCCTTGGAGATAACAATGGCCAGATATCTGGTTACATGTGAAGATTTTTTTTCCTCCAGTATAACTAGTTATCTCTTAGGAATAGATTTTCCTTACAGATAACTATTATTCCTTCACTCAAGTTTTTCTTGGTTCTATCAAACAAACGAGACATTTTTCGATAATTGAGTTTTGAACTTCTGTTCTGTCTGTTTCTTCAAATTAGGAAAAGTTATTAGGGTTAAACTTAAATTGCTTTAACTATATTAATACAAAATGTTCTTCTGACCGCTGTAAGCCCATGAATTAGGACGGACTGTAAAGTCAGGTGCTCCCTACGTACCTGATGAATAACGCCCATTATTGGTCAAACCATCATTTCATTGCTTTTAAAGAAATCCCTCGATAGAACAACGGCTAATGTGACTTGTAATGGATATTCATTGCTGCGTACATGTTTTTTAAGTTCAAGTTCGCAGCAGTTTAATTGATGTTTATTTTTAATAAGGTTAGCTTTGAGTAATAACAGTTTGCTTGTAACTCAATAACCACATGTTTTATCTTTAAGTAAATTACCAAGTTTCAAAAAATAAACTAGACAATTTCTCTGGATATAAACATCAAGTGAAATCAATACGTAATTAAAAAAGCAAAACCTCCTTCAAAACCTTAAAATAACTTAGAACTGGGAAAAATGTCCCGACAATTATTATAATTCATGGAGAAGGTAATTATTAAGGCGCTAGGCGGCTGGTCACGTGTAAGACATTAAGCCGAACCGCCCTCCGTCATACTTTCTATTATGGATCTTATCAATATAAGTAATTGGTGCACTTTCTTGTAAAAACTCTGTGCGATAGCGAAAGCTATGAGATTGTCGTAGGATTCAACGACATAATCTCAATCTTGCTAGATTCATAATGTCTTTCAAGGAAGATAAATAAAAATAAACAAATTGAAAAACTATTAAAATAAACTAATTGAAAAAATATTAAACACATAGCTGCCCTGCCATAAACGAACAAAAAGTTAAAAAGTGTCATTTCAGTCGGGGGACCGTTTTAATCCAAGAGTCTTTAATATTTTAAAATGTTTGTTATCATAATATCTTTTTTCTCTTTATTTTTTATTTTAAGGAGCATTTGTAGTTAATGTTACATGTCATGTTAGCATCATAATATCTACTTTTCATATTAAAACCCTGTCAATATCGTAATTATTAGTAGGTGTTACGACAGCAAAAAGCCATAAATTACGTTTGATTAGGTATTCAGAAAAAAAACCTCTGCTCTGAAGATTTTTCTATACGTCCAATCCATGCTCAAATTGCTCAAATCTATATCATGACCTCTTTTTATAACGCGTCTTAATATTTTCTGAGTTGGAAGATGGACACACATCGTTGAATACTGTGTAGATGTCTACAATATCGTTTTAGGGCTTTTAAAAGCCAACCTACAAATACGTAGCTTGTAGTGTGAAGCACGCTTTATCGGCGCGTTTAGAAGGAGCAGGTGGGCCGACCGAGTGGCACACGCCCTTATAACCACACACATATTTCAAGTCAGGTGCTGAAAGAATTTTTTATTGAAGCAATTTTGTACTACGGGCTCTGTAGGTTGCTGTTTTATTTCTCTGGCCTTCTCGCTGGTATTGCTCGTTTGCGACATATATGAAATTAAGACAATTTTATTCTCATGGTTTGTTTTTGAGAATTTGGGAATGCTTTTACGTTTGTATATCTTGTTTCGCATTCCGTTGACCCTAGGCAATAAAGCGGTAATATAAAAAATCTAGTTTTACAGGAGAAATAAAATAGTCGTTTTTTTATAATTCAGCGTACAGTGATCCCAAGCAGGCGTGTCAAATGAAATGTTTTTTCTACCAATTTAACCCTTTTAAAATAATTGTAATGGTTTAAATAACCAATAAAATAATGAATAGACTGGCTATTCAGGATTTTAAGTGCTTAATACGACGTAATTTCCACTTTAGATCTCGAGCGTATCGGCCGATTACCACCTTTTTAGGGAAATTTTATAACCCTAAATCTTAGCTTATCTATGGGAAGGAAGGCGTAATAGCTTGTACTGTGCCTCTTTGTTCAAATAAGTTGTATAAAGGTGCTCCCCGGTTTTTTTATGTTGTGTTTCATACAGTAATGCAATAAAACATAAATTAATCGTAAAAGAATTTTCGGTGAAATAAAGCCGTTAATGTCATATATTATTACGAAATATTGATTGAAAAAACTGTAAAAATAGGAGTGAGCTTGATGATCGGAGAAGCAAAAATCAAATAACATTAAAAGGGAAAAGGAAGCGCCGGTTACGCGGCACTTAGGTACCGCCATATTGCCAGCGATATTGCGTCCTTATCTAATCAAAATGTTATGTTATATGTTTTTCTAATCAAAACCATTAGGCACTTAAGGGGCCCTTAAATACTATTAATTCATCATTCAATTTTTTTTTTCTACACCACTATTACTAGTGGCTCCGTGAGCTGTAGACGTCGCGTTTGTGCGTTAAAAAGAAGCTCAAATTGTATGTTGTTTAAAAATTAATCGAATAGATGTCGCCACGAGGTTTTCAAAGTAGAACTATGAGCTTTTTGGTATATTATTTGATGTAATTGAAGCTAGATGGCGTTTCTAATAATGAACATTTTCGAAACAAGTGAAATTGTTTTTTCGATAAGTTAATTTCGGAAAACTGACTCGACAGAAAACTATTGACTCTACTCACAAAATTTGTTGTGAAATGCAACCTGGAGAGGAGAACAGACGGACAGCCGGAAGGTCGTACGAAATATTTTCGCCCAAACTGAAGCAGAGACGCTTTGAAATCAAATATGGATCCATAAAAATGTGACCTTTCTCATTGCTTTTCTGGTCTCCCGTTGAATCTGCGGGCATTCAACATAAATAATGCAACGGCTGACACGCAGTCACGTCTGACTGGACCCCGTCCATAAAGTAATGAGAGAATGTGGAAATGTACCTCGGACAAGTCAAAATTTGTTTTATAGTACCTCAAACCTCGTCTCCCTGAATATGCGAGTGGTGACCCTATCCCATCTTCAACATTATTTAGTATCTTACCCTTATCCCTTTGATATTAGTTAATATAATACGGATGTGAACATTCGACTCTTCTTTACAATATTCACAGCAAAAGAAGTAAAAATGAACAACGAATAACTAGAGAACAAACATTTACTATTTTATTTAGAACTTATGTCAAAAATAATCAGAAACATCAGGGAATCAAGGAATGTAATTGCAGGAAACACATTTCGTACCAAACGTGCGTAATAACTCTACAAATTCGTTAAGTTTCCGAGACATTTTGCTGCACAGAACTGGGAGTTTAATGTAAATCAACACTAGGGTAACAACACACACTATAAATAGTAATGTACTTAGAATACTTTTTCTATTTAATTTTCTCAATTTGATTTTAGTTACCTACCTTATTGGTTCAAGCTTTTTGATTTGGTACCAACATTCATGTTTTATGAGTGTGAAACACATACTCATTAGATACAAAATATTAAACGTGGTTTTTTCTGTTAATAATTTAAAGAATAAAATAAACAACTTTGTTGGTTTTACTTAATGGATAATATTAACATTGGCATAAAATAATTAAGTTAAAAGGTTAATGAGTACAACATTGAGTGTTCGATGAAAGGTGCGTTTGGTTATTACTACGGTTACTTAAGTTATTCGCGAATTAAACGGGTACATGTCATCTAACTATAATAAAACTTTATTTTTAAGACCCATAGAATTTTATAAGGAATTTTATTACTAGTATTTTATAAGGTATCATTACATTCCCTCGTTGTCATTCGTAGAAGTAGATAGCGATTGTGTCAAAAACGGCCACCTTCATCAGATTTGCTATCTACTTCAAAAAATGACAAATACTGGACTATGGATCTTAAAAACTCCACATAAAGTTTTATTAAAATTATGTATTATAACTATACAACATTGAATAATATTCAGCGCGGTGCCACTTTCGGTCCTACCGCCTAAAATGAAAAAACCTAAACGTGTGGACACCCTACTTCATCGGATTTGTTGCATTCAAAACACGACTTGTCTCTGCGCAAACTATTTGCGTTTGCTTTGAATTTCTGTGTGAGTTTGAGACAAGAAATCATATAAAAGCGAACTGTGTAAACTGTTGTAAAGGGATACATTTTATGAGGTGTTAAGTCTGTAAAATGTAAGCTTTGTTGGTTTATTGCACTTTTATCTCATCGCCATATTTTTGGTATAAATGTAAAAAAGGAAAAAATATGTTCTTTATGTTTAATCATGGTGTTATGAAGTAAAGCTGAAAGCTACCGAATGCATACTCGTAGACGTACACGTGCACATACAAGCTCCACGACTTCGTTTTCTGTTGATTAAAGAATCCTTAATTTTAAATTTTTTGTGTTAACAAAACTGTCTAGAGGTGCTTACTTCAGCGCTGTTTAATAAAAGCAAAGTATTAAAACTTGACAATGTAAAAATTTCTTTTCCCGAGTAATCTGTCATAAATAATCTACATATACAAAAGGGAAAATCACTCACTCACTCACTGATCACGAAATCTCAGAAACTACAAGTGCTAGGAGTCTCAAATAGATAATCATTAAATTGTAGGTGATACGAAGTTCACAGGGTCCACTAGTTTTATATATATATCCACCCTATGCAATAAAAGTAATACATCAAATACTAAAAACTTGAGTTGTGCGTCTGCGTATATACTCATACATTAACTTTACTACCATTCACACCATTTGTTTTCGAGTAAATGATGTGTGCTTTTATGAGTCTTCATAGTGATGTAAAACAGCCCTTACAATCTACCCATCTCCTTTCCTCTAGTCGTCAATGAGCAAGATAGTTTCAAAGTTAGGGATTTTCTGCTGTTACAAAGAGTAATATTTTTGAATCACCCTCATAATGGGATAATTGAATCATACTGAGATGAATGCGCGTATAAACATATAAAAGTGTGATAAAGACATTTTATTGATAATTCACTACCAAAAAGAAGGCAAATAGTAAGGCCTCTTCAATAATTTTTCGTAAACAAACTGTGCTAAAAGTAACAAACACGCAGAAATAATGATTTATTAAATTTAAACAACGCCGTCCCACGGCGCCGGACGGCGGGTTGTCGCATCAATATAGTGTGGTGGTCGTTTTAACGAAAAGCAATTCGTATAATTTTTGATAAAATAAATTAACCATAATTGTTATTTAGAAAAAGAACCTCCTTCAAAAACCTGAAAATAAAAACAAAAACAGCTTTAATTAAATAGCTAAAAAAATCAAGAAGTAATATTCAAATCATTAGATACGCATATAAATTTTATTAAAAAACGTCTATTGGAGTCAAGTGAGGATATATAGGACAACCTTTGTTTTGAAAGCCCCCAACTTTATTAAACTTTTTTTTTTTATTAAAAGTAATAATGTGTATCTAATGACCTGAATATTATTTCTTGCTTGTTAAAGCTACTTAATTTTGAAGCCGTTTTTGTTTTTTATTATCAGGTTTTCAAGGAGGCTACCCTATTCTTAAAGAAGCTTTTTTATTTTTATCATTTACATAGTCTAATCGTAATGTCAGTGTGTAAATATGTTTTACTTATTATATATTTACAATAACGCTCATAACTAAATTTCCAAACATGACCTTTACTTTTACTATGAACTGTGACTGATTAATTTGATAAAACTCTCTAATTTGGTGTTGGGTTAGATATACCGTCTTTTTCTAATTTCTATAGCACATGTGCTTTAGCAACTTACTTTGGAATCGGAGCAATGTATGTTGTTGATGTAATGTATTGAAATTATGAACCTAATTTTAGTGTGATATAATTTGTTACCGACGGAATAAACGGCCAAGGCCCAATAACTGGTAGAAGTAACAAATGGTTTGTTACAAAATGCAGATCTTAACAAGCTCTCGGCTTTGCGTGAGATCTAGCTACTTGCACGACGAATGATAAGTATAAAGCTTCAGTTGGATGTGGTATATAGTAATAATAATACATCAATATTTGAAAACATTTCATTCATTGCTCCAATTTCAAAGTAGGTGTAACAGAAGTACTTGGGTTATGAAAAAAAAAATTGACCCAGCCGAGGATCGAGCCCGGGAGATTGCGACAGCTTGAAAACCAGTGTACAAGCCGCTCAACCACGGAGGTTGTCAAAATATAAAATGTTACTGCCTTATTAATAAAAAACCTTAAAATAGAGTAGTAATAGTCAATTTTAGTTAAAATGCTAATAAAGCTTATTAAACGTCAAATATTATTCATCAACGTTTTTTAAGAAAATGTTCGCTTTGGGCTACTTTGACGTTATTATGTTGTCGTTCTGGCGAATCCATAGACAAAACAAGCAAATCCACTGGCTGATATCCACATCTTCCGAAAAATGAAAACAATTATCTGTAATTGAATGTCAATATGTTGTAAAATAAGGTGAAAGCTGACACTTCAATCAGCTGATATGTAGTCGGCCATGTTATTCACTAAAATAGGGATAAAATAGGTTACACCCTTCTTTAACTTCATCAAAGGTTAAGAGCGTTTGTGGCTATTAAGCGATTATAAATAATGACTTTCAAGCTTCAAGAAATTCCTTACAACAAAGCTTCCATAACTTTTTAATAATAAGAATATGACGGTTAGACCTTAAGAGTTGTTATTACGTTCACTTTATTTATGGTTATAAAACTCTATGCATTTGTTTTTTTGTATTTTAAAGAGTTGTTAATCAGTTTATTCTTATGTCGTTTAAATAAATCTGCAAAAGCATGTTTAGTTTCATGTGATTCATGTATATTTGTTTTTGATAGAGGTGGGTGGGTGGGTGGTTTGATAGAGGTGGGTATACTTTCTTCCAAGTCAATAACTAAAGTCAATTTCTCTAGCTCGAAAACGAATTTAAACTGAAACTTCTAACTCCATAAAACAAATAAATAATTCAAAGCACCGCATCTCTACCTTCTTACCTCCCACTAGAGTCGTGGACACGTACCCACCGTTTGTTTTCATACATGCGGCCGAACCAGCGGGATCGCCTGAGAATTTCCACTTTAAGAAATAACCGCATTTCGCCGAATAAACCATTGATGCGTGCCGCATTTTCCGCCGCGGAAATATAGCAACACTGGCCTTTCTTGTTCGCACGCGGGAGGACCGTTTATTGCCTAATTTCCGATGAAAACGTTTGATAGTGTCAAAACTATTTTCTCCTTTCGGCTGTTTATAGTTATTGCTCCATTGAACCAAGGAATTAAATGAAATGTCTCTCTATTAAAGTTTTAGGAAAACACATACTGACAATATTAGTTTGTACAATTGGAACTGGAATCACCATTTTTACTTGAGCTTCGGTGCTGCGAGGATCTACAGGTTATGGTAATATTTACTCTTCGAGCTTTCCGGAAACTTAAAAAATGGGACTCAGAAAATACAACATTGCCACTTCAATATTTAATTAGCTACTTAGTTAGTTAAAGATAGCTAATAAAGACTGATAATAAAATATTAGATGTTATATGTTTGTCAGTTGGTAACATCTGCCCTATTACATAAAAAACAAGAATTTAATTTGCTTTATAAACTCGATAAATATTTATTCCCTCCAAGTGAGAATACCGAAGTTTGCGTCAACACATAACTTAGCGACCTTAGATTGTGCCGTAGTCAAAGTAGGCGCCGTCAAATCGATATACAGGGTGAGGCGAAAAACACGAATTCATTTTTGATGAGTCAGACCCTTAGATATTCATGGCGGACCCGATTGAGAAATAATTCTCTTGGGGCACACACTGGTCCCTCTATGGGCCCGCTAGTTTTATGAATGTGTCGATCTTTTGAATAGTCGCTACAGTTCAACGACTATTCAAAAGCATACGGTTATGCTTAAAATCAATGGTAAGTATTCTTTACTTTAAGCTAGAATTCGTAGTAAGTTGCTAGTAAGAACTTAACATCTTTGTATGTACTTACTGTATTGTTACTTATTTATTTTTTACAACCGTAAACGTAAATTTGAATAGGTTCACAAATGAAAAATAATAAAATAAAGCCGTGATAATAAAGCCGTATCTGCCAAACAATTTTCGACATTGTTCAAACAAAACAACAAGCCTAATTATCCCTAATGCCACCAATTATCTACTATTAGAATGCGCTAAACAATTACTAAACTCCTTACATAATTTTATAAAGTTCCGAATCTGTAGAAAACTTTGAAAATTATCGCTTAAGTTTCCTTTGGTAACTTTATAAAGCGAATTAAGTGGAGTCACTTTGAAAAATGTCTGTCTAACTTACACTGTAAGATTTTGGTTATCTCATTAATATGATCGTTTTAGGCAATGTAAATTTCGTTGGAACTACTTGAGTTTTACTTAAGTGTTTTAAGACTGGTGAAAATGTATTTATTGTATGGATATATATATATATTATATTTATTTCAAGCAGAGCCCAGATTAGCGTTAGTTACAATGAGCACTATAAAACTAGGTTTAGTAATTACAACACATAATTCTTTATAAATTACATTATCTAACATTTTAAATACGATTCCCAATAATAATTTCAATTTAAAAATAACAAATATAATAATATAGATGCATAAGTATTTTGTTAATGAGATGTGTCTAAAAGATACCGAATAAAATTTTATTTTTCTGTCAAATATAATGTAAAATTTGATTTGAGTTTTATTTCAAGCATATATTTTTACAGTTATCTATAACAGTGGTGTGTCAGCATTCTTCCACCACGCTAACCATTACCTTGCTGATGGACAGGTCATTGGACTGTTATATCGGTAGCCAATGGATATTTTTTACACTTCACAGTTTACGAACAAAGTCACGCCACATTCTATTGTTTTATATTTTTAACACTTTTATCTGAAGTAACATTTTATTTTTTAAATTTTGAGATTTTAGCATTCACAATGCTATTTTAATATAATACCAAATAATATACTAGAAAGTCACTAGTGACTAGTGACTACTGAGTCACTAGTGACTCGGTAGCTCAGCGGTCAGAGCATTGGACCGGATATCCAAAGGTCGCGGGTTCGATTCCCGTCCGAGAACATGATCTGGTGCGAGTCGTATTTTTTCTAGTATATTATTTGGTATAACATTTTATTGTTTGTTAACTGTACGTGGAACAGCTATAGTGTTACCAGTACAGCACTACCAGGGGATGATTATTCTACGAACACTTATAGTTATCTTAATTGTTTTAACATTGTTTTGTTCGCAGATGATACTTCTTTAATATTTAACGTTGACAGGACTAAAACTGATTATGACGATGTGAACAAAGCACTCTCGCAGGTTCTTACTTGGTTTAATGTAAATAATCTCCAGCTTAACGCTAAAAAAACCAAATGTGTTAAATTCGCTTTAGGTAATGTACAGGCGAATCTTACTGAAATTGTAATTAATAATGAGAAATTAAATTTGGTCGATTCAACAGTTTTCTTGGGTGTAACTCTTGACAGTAAATTAAAATGGAATATGCATATCGCAGCTCTGGCTGGCAAGCTCAGCTCTGCTGCCTATGCCATTAGAAAAGTTAGACAGTTAACAGATATAGATACTGCCAGATTAGTGTATTTCAGTTATTTTCATAGCATTATGTCGTACTGTATTCTTTTGTGGGGAAAAGCAGCCGATATAAATACTATTTTTGTTTTACAAAAACGAGCAATAAGAGCTATTTATCAACTAAGTTCTAGAACATCTCTTAGGGATAGGTTCAAGGAGATCGGTATATTGACAGCAGCATCTCAATTTATATTAAACTGCATTCTTTATGTGCGTCGCAATATTAATTTGTATACAAAACATAGTGATTGGCACAATCGGAACACCAGGAATAAAGACAAACTTGTAATGCCTTGGTATAGATTAGAAAAAGTCCGTGGTTCTTTCATAGGTCTAGGTATAAAGTTTTATAATAAAATTCCAAGTAATATCTTGGATTTACCATGTGAAAACTTTAAGACTCATATAAAAAATTGTCTTCTCAAAAAAGGCTACTATACCGTTAAAGATAAAACAGCTTGGTCGTAGATTTTCTTTTGTAAATGTAAATTGTGCAAGAAATTGTAATAAATGCATTTTTTTAATAATTAAACTTGTATGTCAAGTAACTTCCAGTTATTGTTGCCCCGTCGTAGACTTAATTCACCTGGGCTAATTCTTCATATCATACAATGATTTTCTTAGTTATCGAGTAGTAGACAGCGATTTCTCAACTAGTTGAAATTTATTTTACCTACCCATTGAATGTTAACTTTGTTAATTATTGTAATGGAAAATGACGTCACTTTAAATGCTGACCTCATTTTTCAAATTTTGACGACTCTGTATGAAATATACAGGGAGAAAAAAGCAGCCCTTGACGAGTTTCTTGCCGGTTCTTCTCGTTACAAGGTCTCCCGCTTAGGGTTTGCGAACCGATGGCGTAGCTTCTTTGACATTCACAAGTGCTTGTAACAGCCTAGACTGAATAAACGAATTTTGAATTTTGAATTTTGAATTTTTGAATTTAATCATTAAAATATCTTACTCTGTATTCTATTATGGGTCGCGGTAACTATATGTTTCGGTTCTCTTTGTGCAAAACATTAGAAATTAAATTTTATTTTCGAATGCAGGAAAACTAAGACTAGATTTTGATAAGAAAATAGATCGAAGCAGTTGTATACGTTGCAGTGATTGGGAATTACAAATACATAATAATTTTAACCGCCTCTGTGGTCTAGTGGTTCGCCCACCCGTGTAAGACGCAGGGGTCCCAGATTCGATTCCCAGGAGGGGGATATATTTGTACTCGGTTTGGTTGGTGGTACGGCTTATTTCAGGTCCTCTTGGCTAGCTACCACCATCTTACCTAAGTCTGACACCATAACAACAATTTTAAAATTGTTGTGTTCCGGCAATTAGAGGTTAAGATAGCTTGTTCCTCAGTGGTGAGGATTCCGAGTGTAGTGCGCTTCCATCTTCGGCCTTATCGTCACTTAACATCAGGTGAGGTGAAGGCCAAGCGCTAACCCGTTGTGAATAAAAAAACATAAATACATGATCCATACATAAATGGCAATAAAGAACCAATACGATAATGTTTTTACTTTACATTGTTTTAAGGCGCGTGTAATAACAGTCTCATCATTATAAGATTTTGCCTAAGAGTTCTGTAAAGCGTTTTCGAAACCTTACACTAATAAACTCAAATCCGTCTGAAGCATCAGTATTTTAACGCCTTTTAGTTAAGATTAACCAAAAGTGTTTATTATTCAGTATTCAGTAACAGATCACTTCACTCCAAACCTTATTAATTTACTCTTGATTACAATCTACTATCTAGGTAGGTACAACCTCCTTAGTCGAGTGGCTTTGTACACCGGTTTTCAAGGTGTCGCCATCTCTGAGATCCCGGGTTCGATCCCCGGTTGGGTCAATTTAGAAAACGAACTTTTCTATATTGGCTCAGGTCTGGATGTTTGTGATACCACCGTTGTCTCCGATTTCCATAACACAAGTGCTTTAGCTACTTACTTCGAATGGAACGGAACGGAACTGGAATCGGAGCAATGTATGTGATGTTGTCAAATATTTTATTTTATTTTTATTTAAATTTATTATTCAATTTAACAATAGTAGTAAATACGCAAAGAAGGCAAAAACATGCCCACTTAGTTGTCATTTTAGTGTGGTGCTATTTTTTAAACGGAATGCCTATGGTTGTTTTATTAAAATATTTATCTTAGGACGATATTAAATTACTTTTGTTAACTGTCATTTAATTATAAATATCTAAGTGTAATTTTTCATAAAAACACGTACCCTCTCTACACACACTCACTTATATTCCTTACACATCGTGAGAGGATTCACTTTGCAGTTGTTGTAAGTTTTGGCAATGTTCACAGTTTTTGTGTTGAATTATTTGCATCTAGGAAATTGACTCCCAATAAGAGCGCTGCCCCTGAGATACAGTTTTTACTAGTTCGGGTGCAGATGTCATTAGATTGTAGGTAACACAGATGTTAGCGACGCGGCAAACCTTTACTGCCTTACCACAAAAGATTTTAAAACCCTGTTCAACAAGTGTTTAAATGTGATGCTGTCACTTTTTCGACAATATTGATTGAAAGAGACGGCATCACATTTAAATAGTTTCTAAATTAATCAGTGTTTTATAAAATCTTATGTGGTAAGGCCGATAAGGGCCGGTGAATTTTTTAGTTTAAAAATTGACAGTTAGAGTAGAGCTCGAGTAGAGACTAAACTGTTCTCTTTGTTGTTATTGATTTTTGCTGTGTCAAGTCAATGGGTTAAATATATGTGCTCTATTTTTTAATTAATTCTGTGTTATTTATTTTGCTCTGTTGCCTTCAACAGATGTTTAGTTTATCAAAGTATAAGATGTTAAAAAAACATGTAATACTTTTTGTCAATAAATGTTTAATATTATTATTATGATTATTATTATACATTTTAGTTCGTTGAAGTTATTTTATTTCCATCCTAAATTATCATGATATAACGCCTACATAATACACAGCCCAGCTCCAATCATGCGAGCGAGAATATTAATAGGTTTTTCCGAGCATGTGCTTTCAGGGGGCTATATATCTATGTTCCTATGCAAACACTTGTCGAGCAATTTGCCTACAGACATCAATATTTGAAATTCAACCTTAAGACCTAGAACTTAATGCTTTCATGACGGCAGTATAATATGTTCTTATTACGTGTGCTCATGGGAACTCACAAATTGTCGTAATATCGCCATGACAGATGTAATCGTGGAATTCACGGGAGTAAGCCCCTTGAAGAGTGTTCATATGATCTTATTGTACCAATAGATATTATTCAGCCTCTGCCGTGTGGTTATTAAACACAAATAACCAATATTGCTTCAGAGCGTTTGCTTGGAAGGATATTGTATTGTTGGGTTCCTATTAACTGTAGTTACCTAGATATTACAATGGAGTTGCGGTTTCTTTGTTTGTCCGACTCCCCTAAACAACGTCTCTACAGAATCGTATATCGTATACGATATGAAGTTTTTTTTTTGTAAGAATGGAAAGTTAAATTAAATAGTGACTCCCGGAAATATAGTTGTCGATCATAAGATTGATAATCGCAACGTCTTGAGTTCGATCTGCGTTAGGTTCCTTTTGTAATTAAGCCTTATACCACTTATACCCTAGTACTTAGCCTTATAAAGGGTGCATTTTTTAGAGGTATAGAACTTTAAGTTGTCATTACTTTTCAAGATGTCGAAGATTTGACAGCTGTCAAGTGATTAGTTTAGTTTGGCCATTCATCATGAATAGACTCACGCCTGAACAACGCTTGCAAATTGTGCAGGCGTTGTTCAGGTTGGTCAGTTTATTAAAAGACCTAATTTCACGTTTTGGACCTGTGAATTGGCCTCCAAGATCTTGTGATTTGACACCGCTAGACTATTTTCTGTGGGACTATGTAAAGTCATCGGTCTATGCGGATAAGCCACAAACGCTTGACCATTTGGAAGACAACATTCGCCGTGTTATTGCCGATATACGGCCACAAATGTTGGAAAAAGTGATCGAAAATTGGACGTCCAGATTGGACTACATCCGAGCCAGCCGTGGCAGTCATATGGCAGAAATCATATTTAAAATGTAATGCCACAAGATTATCTTTCGATTAAAAATTCATGTCAATCGAATAATGCATCGTTTTTTTATTGCAAATTAAAGTTCTATACCCCTAAAAAAAACCCTTTACCTAGTAGTTATACTTATACGGTCTTGAAGACTAAAAAGTTGTTGCTTTATAGTCCGTGAGACTCCGTTAAATTGGTCACTTGGTCATAAATTATCAAACCGAACGGAGTTTGGCATGTCAGGTCAAGCTTAGGGCGAGTGAAAAGCAAACGTTTCGTATTTACTACAGTAATGAGCATTGCCACTAACACTGTGATTTGATTGAAAACTAGACTTCGCGGTTGTAGCTAAAGCATTTTACTAAAGCGTTCTCGCTGTTTGTAAACTAGAACAAAATTGTACATGTTTTCTTTTATAAAATCAGGTCAAAACATTGATTTTGATGCTAGAAATGAAGGTATTTATTTTATTGAGTACTACTTGATATTTTCTATAAAAACTGATATGAAATCTAAAGGGCTTGAAGGGCAATCGTGGAGGTAGTGATGGCATTGTTGTTCTAGTCCATAATATTCAGCTTCATAGTATTGGTCGTCAATTTCATCTTCGGAGATAGAAGTAGATGGCCTGAAATATTAAAATAAAAAAAATTGTGAGCATTTTATGACCAATGAAAAACTCAAAAAAGTGAAATGAATTCAAAACATTTTGCAAAGTAATAAAATAAAATCTCCTTTGAAATGTTAATGACCTGCTTCATTATAAAGTATCTACAGAAACAAAAACGTAAAAGATATGGTACGAAAATTGATCAATCAGTTGAAAGAAAAAAAAACACGGTTGAGTCCCTGCCTGATTTAAAACAATTAGGTTTTCTTCTTATTTTTAACCGACTTCAAAAAAAGGAGGAGGTTCTATATTCGGCTGTTTTTTTTTATATTTTTATGTATGTCCACCGATTACTCGAAAACGGCTGAACCGATTGACATGATTCAAACGCCACTTTATCAGGTTTGTTCCCCAGGTGGTCCCATTTTTTGAAAATTTTAAATCGGTTCAGTAGTTTTCGAGTAATCCTGAAAATACTGTAATTTTTTTGGTAACTTCTTGTTTATAAACCGATTTAGATAATTCTTGTTTTGTTAGAAAGGGGATACTTTAAGGGTGTTTACATTAAAATTTCCTGCACATTGGACCTTGGACTTCGAAGATACTCAAGAGAACTCTTCAAAATCAAATAGGATAGTGTATTAGTGATTACTCTACGGTATTGAAAGGTTTCGCATCAGCCATTTTTATTCACACTGCTGGGGCTGGGATACAAGCCTTAGTTATGGGCTGGTGAATAGGATGGACCATAACCCACCGCGCGGGCCCAATGCGGATTGGTGGGTGTTAATGAGTGCAAATGTAGCTGGGACTAACGGCTTAACGTGTCTTCTGAAGCACGGAGGAGCTCGAGATAAACACTTTGGTCACGCACCCCATGACTGACCCTTGCTAAAATTAACAGCGCGAAAAGTGTAAATTGAGTTATTAGGAGAATTATACCATTAAAAGGTGTGAAATATGAATAAAATATATGTATATCGTTGCTTAAATTTACTTATACATACCTACCACAAAAAAGTTGAAAATAAAAAGCTCTTAAAAATTAAAAAGAAAAACCTCCTTCAAAAAACCTTAAAAAAATTGCTAAAAAAAACAGCTTCAAAAAACAACAGCTCTAAAAAGCAAGAAATAATATTAAAATCTGCATAAGTACCTACGCATATCTGATATAAAAAAAACAAACTGAGAAAGAGAAACCACGATAAATGTTTATATAAATTAAAAAAGAAAAATATCTTTTAGCCCCACCCGACTTCAAAAGACGTTTTTTTATATCAGATATGCGTAGGTACTTATGCAGATTTTAATATTATTTCTTGCTTTTTAGAGTTGTTGTTTTTTGAAGCTGTTTTTTTAGCAATTTTTTAAAGGTTTTTTTTGTTTTGACAATTCACTCCTGTTCAATACTTTTGCCAGTTCTAAGTATTTTGGATAGGGTTCAGCAATTTTTTTTTCATGTCGGAGAAAAAAAAGGGGTTCAGTGATATTGTTATTATCCAGGATCGAATTACATCCTTTTTTATATCCATCTTTGTTATTTTAATCCACTTACGTCAACACAAAATGCAGCAGGTCTCCAAGGAGGCCACTGTGTTCGGAGGGAGTGTGGGAGTTCTCGCAAATGGCCCTCAATAAGCACTCCCTGCCAGAAAAGTCGTGCCTGCAAAAATACCGCAATTATGACAAGTGATCGCTATCACCTTTGTAATTTTCTTATCAATAAGAAATTGAACTTGATGTTTATAAATATTTTAAAGTAATATATTTTGTTCGTAGCTTTTTATCATAAACGTTTTATTTAATGAGAGACTTTCCAGGCAGCGTTCCTTAAAAATCTACTAGATGGCGCTGTCCAACAACCTTGCTAAATAGTAGTGATGCCAACTTAGTATTATTATTTTGTAGTGGGATCTAATATTATTAACGTCAATTTAAAAATCGTTTTGAATTTGATGAAAATAGACTTAAAATACTAATAATTTAATGATAAATAAAAATAATAAATAAATAAATAATCTTTGACAACATCACATACATTGCTCCGATTCCAAAGTAAGTAGCTAAAGCATTTGTGTTATGGAAATCAGAGACAACGGTGGTATCACAAACACCCAGACCTGAGCCAATATAGAAAAGTTCGTTTTCTAAATTGACCCAACCGAGGATCGAACCCGGGACCTCAGAGATGGCGACACCTTGAAAACCGGTGTACAAAGCCACTCGACCACGGAGGTCGTCAATATTATTCAGTCGTCGGTATTTATATCAAGTTTGCTGTATTCATTAGTAAGATAATTAGAAGGTACTAGTTTCTAATATATTTAGTGCTCATTAATATTTTCTAAGAAGCAATATGTCAATTTTTTATCGTGCGAGCTGATTGGGTGACTCGATTTTTTCTAGTATTTTTTCTAATATTATTTATCTTAATATGAAAATAGAATTGTGAATGCGAAAAATCTAAATTGAATAATTATATAGCTGTTTCATCTTTATCGATTGCTAAAAACATCTGGAAAGATGTTTCTTTCGTAAGTCGGGGTATTTCCGTAAGTCGGAAATTGCGCTGGCTTGCAGCGAAGAAGTTTAAAGTACTAGAAAATTTCGCCACTCCCACTAGCGACTCATAATTGGTCAGTGCATTGGGCCGGAATCCCAAGGGTGCGGGTTCGAGTCCCGTCTGAGAAGCTACGGGTGAGTCGATTTTTTCGAGTATCTGAATCACTTAAAATTACAAATTAACACTCCTCTACTACTATTATATCAAAGATTCTTTAACTGCAATAATAACAAATCAGTTCATTTTTTTTTCGATGCAATCCGATTCGAGGTGAAATTAATCGAGAATCGGAAACACGGCAGCGTCGCAATCAACCCTGTTCAAAATCAGGGGAAGCATTAATAGAACAAGGAATTTCATCTAATAAATCGTGACCGGAGCGGTTCGATTATTCGAATGGTTGTATGGGGGCATTTAAGTCCAACACTAGTGCATTGTTAGATTAATTTGCTCTTTTTCATGTCTTTCCAAAGGCCGCTTTATTATTATTGAGGGAATTACATACTTTGACAAAGTTATTTTTTTCAATTTTAAATTAGTTAACTAAAAATATTTTTTTCTTTACTTTTTGAATAACAATTCGTAGCAATAACTTAACATTCTTAGACACAATATTATTGTTCTTCGCATAAGCTCTCATGCGCATCGGAAGAACGTTAAAGGATTTTGCTCGAAATGCTAGTCACACTAGCATCCTATCAATCCACAGTTATTTTTGATGTTTAACCTTAAGTTACGCATATAGATTATGGTGATTCTGGTTCTAGTTGTTTGCTGTTTTTTGTCCTTTGAGTTTCTTTAACGACGATGAAAGGTTTTGCTTTTAAACGAAACTTCGAAACGTATTGATTTCAAATTTGTGTGTGATTAAATATTTTAAAACTAGCGGCCATCTGGGACTTTGTCCGCATGACCCTAGGGAACCTTTGACCAGGATAAAAGTAGCGTACCTATATGTTAATCCGTTCTAATCGGTGTACCAATCAAATTTCATCCTAATCTGTCCAGTCGTTTATTCGTTTAGACAAGAGTTAACAATTTGTCTCGTTTAGGCAAGAGTGTTTGACACACACACACACACACACACACATACAAACACAAAAACTTTCGCGTTTTTATAATATTAGTACTTCTTAAGAGTGTTACTTTGCTTATGTTCAATTTGCATTAATAAAATCAAATGTTCATACTTACTTCTGCAGCATGACTTCAACGAATGTGTACATGTGAGCTCTGGTAAGCGTCGCTGGAGGGCTGTCAATAGCACTTCGAGATCGTCGCCCGTTAAACTGAAACAGTTGAAAAAATCTATTAAGTACTAATAATTATTACGAACAATTCGTAATAGGAAGTTCTCTGAAAATGACGAGAGCTTATAATCATCACGAGTTCGATGTAGAGACGATTTCAATGTATTTGCGAGAAAACATTATAAGTATGTAATTAAAATTTAGATTTTTCGCATTTACAATGCTATTTTTATATTAAGATCAATAATATTAGAAAAAATACTAGAAAAAATCGACTCACCCGTAGCACCTCAGACGGGACTCGAACCCGCACCCTTGGGATTCCGGCCCAATGCACTGACCAATTATGCTACCGAGTCGCTAGTGAGAGCGGCGAAATTTTCTAGTACTTTAAACTTCTTCGCTGCAAGCCAGCGCAATTTCATCAATGTGAGGAAATACCTGGCTTGCAGCGAAGATAAGTAAAAAGTACTAGAAAATTTCGCAGCTCCCACTAGCGACTAGGTAGCATAATAATTGGTCAGTGCATTGGGCCGGATTCTCAAGGGTGCGGGTTCGAGTCCCGTCTGGGGTGCTACGGGTGAGACAATTTTCTCTTATATTGTTTATCCTAATATATAATAAATTAATCCATATTTTGCAGTCACATCTAAAAATATGAATACAGTTTAGAACTTTGTCACTTTGTCGTAGTTGTCTTTTATCATTGATCACTGTTCAAAAAGTAATAGCTTTAACAGTAACAAAGTTTTAAACTATATACATATTAATAGACGTGACTGTAACTACACAAACACATTTAAACTAAGAATAATCGCATACAATTTTTTTTTATAACTAATACTAGTTTTTATATTTTTCTGAATTTATTAAACATTATTTATTTCGTTGTAATGATTTTTTCTTGATTGGCGGCGCCAGTGCACTCACGACGTTAGCGAATTATGACAGTATAGTTAAGATACAAACAAGGCGGTTTAAATATATGGAAAGTTCATCAATCATTATGACATTGTCATCAGAGTGAAATTAATTTTGATTTTGAGTGTCGATCTTGACTTTATACATATATGCAAAATAAGAGGAAAATATGATTATTGATTAGTAGGTTTGATGGCAGTTTTTAGGGTTGGTTTTAATAATAGGTTTCTTTCTAACAACACATTCAAAGTTCACATTAAAAAAAAACATTAATTTGACTATTCATTTACATAACCACGTTTTAATGGGTGTTAACAATTTGATTTAACTTGGTATTTAAAAGGTAATTTTTCTGCAATGTTTGTTGCCAATCAAATTAAGTTTACTAGTGCTTTGAATAAAAGTAGGAAGTGATTCTTCTCTACAGAATGCGTCTTTATGTTTGTCAGTTTTGAATAGAGCAAACGTTTTCTGAGCGGCACCGTCAAAGCGAGATGATTGCTTCCATGATTGGCCCTCGCAAAAACTTCCCTGATTTTTCACGAACCGTTTGAAATTATTCCATTGCTGTGAAATTGTCTCGAGCTTCCTCTTTCTGGGTGAAAATATAAAGACGTGTATTTACATTTCGACGTCTTTATTTATGGTTGTAATCAAATGATGGTCAAAATAAAAAATATATGAGTCATTGATCCCATCCGCGGACAATAACTAAATTCACTAGCTTTTAAATGATAATGTCTGTTTTATCAAGTCAAGATTCTTATGTAATTCAATACAGAAATTTGTAATATGTTGTTTGTATGTTTTATGAGGTCTAACTCAAGCGGTATTTTTTTATATTATCAATTTACTTATTTGTTTTTATTTTAAATTGAGGAATATGAAAGGTATAGAAACTTTTAGTACGTATTTTAATTATATTGGCCTTGTAGACATAATAGATAGTTCAAATACTCGTACGTATACTGAATTCTATACTTACAGCTATATCTCCAAGTAAGGGCTCGAAGTATGTAGAATTATCGACGTTATAATAATTTGCTTCAAAAAACCACGCCACACTCACTGTCGTCTCTGGATGTAAAGGAATTGAAACTGTCGCAAATACCTGTAAAACAATAGTTGTCACTTACTGTTGATGTAACATACTTACGAGATTCGCGGGTGAGGACCTGGAGACCCGAAATACATGGTGGTGCAAAGAGGTTTTTTTTAAATTAGTTTTAAGAAGTCAGTCAGAATGATCAAAATTGGCTTTTCAAGTAGCTACTTGAAAAAATTTCAATTATTGTAAACAAAACAGCACATTAAGTTACCACATATTGTCACATAATAACTGATATTGAACATATAAAACGTTACTGAGTTAGTTAAATCAATTAGATTTTTTTCACAGGTTTGATCGCTAGATGTGATGTTGACTGTATTAAAAGCTTTAATACTTACATGTTTAAATTTAAGTCAAAACAATAATACGGGAATATCAAAAACTTACTCCCCATTGTGTCGCCGGCGTAAATAGCAGGTATCTCTTGCCCCTTTTATGTGTTTCACTGCAATTTGAACCAGCTAAAACTAGCAGTGAACTGTAAATTGAGATAAAAAGTTGTGTCAAACATAAAACACATTGTAATAAAAACATACCAGTAAACATTTATCACGACTAAAAATTGACAAACAAGTTTATAGATTCCAGCCGTTTGGTTGAACTTTATAGGTTGAACAAAAGTTATCCTAAATTGCAAAACAAGGTTGTATACAACTAAATACATACACGACGTATATCACGATCCACATGTTAATATTGTTGATGTTCGACTTACAAGAAACTAAGAGCTCCGTGCCAATGAAATTACCTCATACGAACACTCCAGCAAACATGTACGCCTAACGAACGTTTGACGACCCGGTGTTTGCTGAAGAAATTTGTCGCAACGTCGCCTCCCTGCTACAGATGTGGCCCATACGAAAACAACCTCCATATTGGGTATGCTACTCACATTTTCGTGACGTGTCATTTTTTCGTTCAGGAAGAGTATGTGACCAAATGGATGTTAATTGAGAGGCCAGGAACTAGACGAACTACTTAAACGGTTCAGTTAGTTTTGGTGACGTTGGTAGTACTACTTCCTGCTCACATGTCAATGGTTTTACGATGGTGCTCAAAATGTTTCTGCACTTTAATTTTGTCTGATCATAAAAAATCTAAGTGATATTTATTATTAAAGTACGTATATGAATACAATTAAGTTTGCATTTAATTTCTCATTTCTCACGATACAATTTTATTTAGAACCTTTGCATTTGATGTACTAAATATCACATAACGTAATTAAAAAATAAAGATAGCCATCAGTTTCAATTCACTAAAATGTTCTAAGAAAGATACCCTAAAAGGTTTTCCATTTTATATTGTATGAAACTCTCCCATCCCATCCCCCTTCCTAATAAAACAGATTACAAATGACAATCCACTTCTTAAATATCTAAATTGAATTGTGTTGGGACAAGAAAAATTAACAGGCTTTTCATTATTACAGCTGCAGCTTACGAAATTCAATTGGTCTTAATTAGAGATTCATTATAATGTCAGATTAATCTTTTAATTATAAAATAACCTCCTCCTTTTTAAGTCGGTTAAAAAAGAAACAGACTGACTGTCATAAGCCTATTGGCCTATATACCTTTTATAATGTAGGCGTGTACTAAAAAGGGTTTTTAAAATGCAGTGTTTTCTATACGAACAGAAAAATCTATAATTATTTTCAAACAAATCACTAAATTCTAACTTTTTATACTGCTCGTTATTTTGGAATTGCGGAGCTCGATGGCGCAGTGGTTTAGCGCCTGGCCCTGCGATTGCGGAGGTTAAGCAACTTTCGCAAGGGTTGGCCATGGGATGGGTGACCAAAAATTTATTACCTCGAGTTCCTCCGTGCTTCGGAAGGCACGTTAAGCCGTTGGTCCCCGGCTGCATTTGCAATCGTTAGCACCCACCAATCCGCATTAAGCCTGCGTGGTGGGTTATGGCCCATCTTTCTTATCCACCCAAAGGAAAAGCCTGTGCCCTAGCACTGGGGACATTAAAAATGGCTGATGTCGATGCTCCTCATGTACGTTAGGTTTTTAGTATAAGTATTTATAAGATTTTGTTCAATAATCAGTTTGTATGATGCTCAACGACGTAAAGAGTCTTAAGAAAAGTCCTCGATTAATAAGTAAATGATTATACGAGTGGAGAGATCAAATTAAAATACTTCGAGTAGAAATATAAGCAACCAGCATGTTTAAAGCCTACACATGGAAAATGCCCTATCCAAGCTCTCTGTTAGTGCAACCGAGAACCATACCGCATCAAAGGCACTCTCTGTTTTCCGTTCTCAGGCCAATTTATTGAAATGAACGGATAAAATGGGATTTTGTGGTTTCGAGCATTGAGCGAATACGCTCTGAGGATGTTTTTGCTTTGCTTGTTAATTTTGTATTTGGTTCTGCGCTATTGAACGTTCACCTTTTAACCGACTTCAAAAAGTGTTTGTCTGTATGTTTTAATTTTTTGTGTTTGTCCACCGATTACTCGAATACGGCTGAACCGATTGAAACTATTCGAACGTCATTACATCTGGTTTGTCCGCAAGTTGGTCCTGTTTTTTTGGAATTTTGAAATCAGTCCAGTAGTTCTCAGGAAATCCTGAAAATACTGTCGTTTTCGTTACCATTCTTTATGAACCGATTTAGGTCATATTTTTTTTGTTTGAAAGAGGATACTTGAAGGATAAATAGTAATTATGTAGATTTGAATATTATTTCTTATATTTTCTATAGCTGTTACTTTGAAGCTGTTTTTGAATATGAGACTTTACTTGAAATCTTTTAGTGTCCATAAGGATAATTATTATAAAGCAAATACAGTAAAATAACTGTCTTTAAAAACAAAGGTCTATCTAGATTGATAGAATATTATACATCAAGTCAGATATTTAGGTTTTTTTAATCCACAACGGGATATTGTGCTTGGTTTTTACCTCACCTGATGTTAAATGACGATAAGGCCGAAGGTGGAAGCGCACTAAGCAATCTTACAACTAATTTGCATAATATAATTGAAAGAGCAGAGATAAAAATAGTTCACACTAGCGAGGCCAGATGTATTCATCCTTTTTTGATTTAAATCATTTCATACACTGAATAAAATCTCCAGTAAAAATTGAATCACAATGGAGTTCATTACGGATTAATATTTTTACTGCCGCACCTACATCAAGTGAAAAATCACTGTCTGAATCATTTTCCACTCTGACAAAGCATTGCGTTATGCATTCCAATGAACTATAGATTGATTTTCAGACGATATTTCAATTTCAGTAAATGATACCTGCACCAAATCGTAGAAATGTGATTGCAAATAGTTTCAGCTCTATGTATATAGATACGCAGTCACTTTCCTTTCAGCCAGTCAATACAGGGATCTGGGCCATACGGTACATACCAAATCACTGGGAAAACATAACGGTTCATTAGACAGAAACTGCCGTAGGCGCTACGCAAACATTCAACATTTTATCTTGTACTGTATTCATTCGACGACGCCATGCGCCGCTTTTCGAGCCAACGTCAAAATCAAGCAATATTTCTAACGTTAATTTTACTCGATTTACTCACAACGGTGGCATCCAACGGGAGACACAAAAGATACTTAGTGTATCCAGACGGAGGGCCTGCTCGAACTCAGGTACTTAAGTTTTTTTCTTAATACAGAGAATCCATGCAAATTTACATAACCCGGCTGATTTAACTTAAGCAAATGATGTTTTCTTTGCACTCGGGATCCAGCTTAACGAAGCGCCGTATTTTTTTGTTCGAGAATTTAAATGCAATTAAGTTGTCCGCTTTAGTCAGCCTTTTGGAGCATAGTGAAAGATTTTCCCTACACTTTGCCCTTTTTCATTAGCTTAGACATATCCGAGAAAGGAATGACGTACACTAATTGGAATTCGTTACCTAATTGATTATAAAATCTATCTCTCTAGTGTTTTATTCCTTCCTCAATGATACATTGTTTTATAGTGAATAATTAAAAAAAAAAATGTTTTACCTCTTGCTTGACCTTTACAGATAGTCTAATAAACAAACAAAACAAATGTTTTTCTTGTAATTACAGTTCATTCTCGGTCTAGGTATTCCAGTTGATTTGAAGGAAGCTGCAGTAACGGTAGGAACCGTTATAAAATTTCAATATGATCTACCGACCAACAGCTCTGAATATACTAGCAGAATTTATGGTTTTGCTAACACAGTATCAAGTAGGGATATGATCGATAAACCAGATGTTGACAACCCTGACAATAAGATTGATGATGATTCTAGAAATTTAGGCGATGAAGATAATCTTAACGAAGATGACAATGAATATAATGACACACTAGTTGATATAACATTCAATGAAGAAAGAAGACGCAGATCATTGGCATATGCAGAAGGAGGCACTATGCTTGATGTTAATATGGAAGAAGTAAATACTGATCTCCCACTGCAAGAAGCTATAGCTAGACAAGAGAAAATAGATCAAAACTATTTGGACGAGCAGGAACCACAGAGAATGAACAGATGGGATTTTTATAAAATATTGGAACACATGTCTGAAAGGTAAATCTTTAAATAGCTAACTACAAATCTAAAAACAAAGACTAAGTACTATAACGATGATGTCCGTAACGACAGATTATTTAACTTTTAACTGTAATAAGCATTGAAAATGTACTTTAAAAAATTGTAAGAGCTCATTTATAATACGCAGTCACGAGTCCTTAAGATTTATAAAGCGATAGAAATAACTCATAGCTTTAACGGAATTTATTTTAAAATCATGCAGGTACGGCTATTCAGGCAGGCCTTGCCTGCTGCGAACAATCTGCGAAGCTGCCGAGGTTCCATTCACCCACGAAAATGGTTTACTAGCTGAAATAGGCCATATACTTTTCACGTAAGTAAATTTTGTGCTTGTATGATGTTCTAGTTTGGTAGCATTAATTATTTTGTAATTCTTTAGACTGGTAAAAACTTACCCGTTCGATAACTTTTTCACGTTTCCGGAAAGGCAAAGGGCTATTGCTATGTATGCAGTCAATGAAATGTGTTTTATTAACATTATTACATATATTGATTTGAAATGTGTAGGTAGCGAAATGTTTTTGTTTACCTACACAATATTTTGTTCGGGTAATTTATAATAATAATATCTCAGTTAGTAGATTCAGCTGTAGTTAGAAAAGTTAAGCATAATAATTTATTATAATTATAAACTTATCGGAACAAAATAAAATGTTTCATAGTTTACCTATGTAATGTTAAAACATTTTACGTTTTTGTAACATTAGGTAATTATGGTCTCAAAATTAATGTTTAAAATAATACAAGAGATAAATTAACATGAGACTAAAATTATGAGGTAATTAATTGTCCTATTCAAACATTATTCAAGACCGCATCATTACTGACCATGTGATTAATTGTATGTAATTGGAAAAATTTATAATGTAAAGTTTTGATACAGTAATGATGGATCTTTTAATTTTTATCGTGTAATTGCACATCAATGAACACAGTAATGTCATTTGGTTTTTTTTTCGAATCTTTGATTGTTTAAATTTATTTTGCGCTATTTTAAAGGTAACTTTTCGTAAAACTTTTACAATGTTTATAAAGCGCCTCTGTTAAGGAAACGATTTCTAATAAAAAAAATACAATTGTGCTTGATACGAATTCGATTCGCACATACCATTTTTACATGCTATAGGTACGGAAATTAGTCAATTAATGAATTTGTTTTGATGCTTTCTTTTTATTCCCAGGCCCTCAACAACCACAGATACCCTAACTCACCACACAGACAATGAGTACCACGCAGCTGAGAGGTTGGGAAGAGCAACAGAAGTAGACTGTGAGGCACTATTCCCTGAATGCCAAGGTTCGATCCTGGAAACCTTCACTGAGATCGGAGAAGACACTCTCCATAGTTTCGGATTTTGAATATTGATACTGAAATAAACTATGTTAATTGGTTTCACCATGTGTTTTATTTGGTACCATGGGTAACTCTTGTTATACAACACGTTATACAAAACTGTCAGATGTTCCTAATAGATTTTAATATTATTATAAGAAAAAATTGTAGGTGGTTTACATTGATGGGGTATCTGATTTACATAGTCCCGCAATAAAATTATTTGTAGAAGAAAAGTTCAGTTTTGTAGAAACGTGTATTAAATATCTGTACTTATAATTAATTATACAATATAAACAAATAACACGTCTCTTCTCTAAACAGATAAATATTTGTAAAATCGATTACGAACTATGCGTTCGAAAGGCAGGATAATAGATTTCATATTGGTGACAAATTACGTCAATCCCTCTTTGCAAAGTCACCGCAGCAGGTTCCGCCATGACTTCGACAAGCGAAACAAATGCGAAGGCTGTTCTAATGCATAGATTTTTCACACGCGATTCCGCCCGATCGGCTCCGACCGTTGGCACACGCGAAACTGTTACGTAGCTGTGATCGTCATATATCATTGTCGATATAAGACAACTCATGGCGGAACTATGGCGGAACTACAGGGGTTTTGCTAGTGCTGTTTCGCGGCGGAGGTTTGCTACAGGCGCAAGCTACAGGGAGAGGTACATAAGCAGCTGTTGTCAAAAATAAGTTGTATTATTGCAGTATAATGTTTACCATATAAAAATATTAAAAACATATTTTTAAACTTCTTGATGGTCTATTACTCAATTAAAAACACTGATTATAAATTAAAATAGCATGTTTTGATGTTGACGAGAAGCTTTAAAGTTTAGATGAATATGATTATTCATCATAATTATTTATCACCATCTTTTTTTATTATCTTCCTCTACTAAATTCAGCATTTTCATGGACATGGGAAGTATCTCAGTTGTTTATTAATAATAGTTCTTTTCATTAAAAAAATCGTTTAATGGTGGGCATTTAAAAAATACTAACTAAAATTATATTATTAGTAACCTATAAAATGCTTATATTAATTTGTATGAGGCTTTGAAAACAGATCAATTAGAGATATTTTGCATCCACGATAATGACTTGAGCAATTCTGAAGATTTTCGCCAATTTCATAAGCTTCAATGTATGGTTGAATCTCTTCTTCATATTCAGTAAAATGTGCATCATTTCTGGGACTGAAAATAAAATAAAAATAAATGAAACAAAATCAGATAATTAACATTGCACAAATATTACACACTAAAGACGTACTACATATTAGTGTGAGCTGCATCGCAGTTTGCAGTCTACATTTTGCAGTACATTGCAAAATCCCACAGAACAAAAGGAAAAACAAGAGTGTGCCACAAGTTCTGTGGCACAATTCTGCCGCATCATTTTCATACATTTTATGAAAACTAATAATAATAATAATAATAATAAATATATGACAACATCACATACATTGCTCCGATTCCAAAGTAAGTAGCTAAAGCACTTGTGTTATGGAAATCAGAGACAACGGTGGTATCACAAGCACCCAGACCTGAGCCAATATAGAAAAGTTGGTTTTCTAAATTGACCCAACCGGGGATCGAGAACCCGGGACCTCAGAGATGGCGACACCTTGAAAACCGGTGTACAAAGCCACTCGACCACGGAGGTCGTCAAAATAGCACACTAGATTAACAAAACTACACGTATATTGACTTCAATAACGTATAATCGATCCTTAGAACTTCATAATAATTGCATTAATAGAATAGTGGGCATCCCTTCTCGGTAGCGCAGTGGTATAGCGCCTGGCTCAGCGATTGCGGAGGTTAAGCAACTTTCGCAAGGATCGTTCACGGGATGGGTGACCAAAAATTATCTTGAGCTTCTTCGTGCTTCGGAAGGCACATTGAGCCGTTGGTCCTGGCTGCATTCGCAGTCGCTATCACCCACCAATCCCCATTGGGCCAGCGGGGTGGCTTATTGCCCATTCTCCTTATCCACCCATAAGGAAGGCCTGGCTCCAGCAGGGGGGACGTTAAAAATGGCTGTTAGCCAGTGTTCATCCCTGGTAATGCAACTTTTAGCTAGCGCATAGCGTGACTTAGCGTAGAATCTGTTCTTCATTTCGTGTTACTGTTAAATACGTTTCATATAAAAGACCTTAAATAAATAGACTATTCATTTCAGTACTTACTTAAATGCAAATCCTGCTAATTCATGAAGCAGGTCTTCATCATCATCAACGTGTAATGGTTCGGAGCCAAGCTGACACAGGGTATGAAGAACACAAGTAGTTCCGTTGTGACCAAAGCTGTGAACATATTAAAAATAAATAAATTAGAACGTAACTCTTTTTCGGACTGCAACGCGTATTTTGCTATTTTAGATAAGGGCAACCTTGAAACAATATCTTAATTAATAAAGTTACAGTATATCATATACGGCGATGGAGGCGGAAAATATGAATTCACTTCAGTGAACTTTATATTTCACTCTTCAGAGTGCGGCCGGAAAATAAGTGCATAGTGCAATAAGATGATGGAACAATTTACTACCTATTTTATTTTAGGACCAAAAAACAAAAGCGTAGATTTTGTTAAAAATGTACTTATTTTCATTTCTCTTTAGATTGTTTAATGAATTTGAAATATTATTAAGCAGTTGCGAACGAAGTCGAACAATCAATCGCTATTATTATTCCGCACAGTAAACAGTAATAAATTACGGTATGACATTCGGAAAATGGAAATTGACAAAAGCAATTTATGTGAAAATTGCTTCTCGAAGTTTAACTGTTGAATTGTTATAAATCGATGCGCCATATTTGGGTTTTCATTCCGAAAGTGTGATGACCAACAGCTAATAATCGAAGATTAAATCTTTGCTAATAAATGTTGAATTATAACGTCGAAATTATTTTAGTTTTGACTTCGACTAACAGCGGCTGCCAAAAAGCAATTAACTGCAAACTGAATCATTTTGACCATTTTTACTCGGGACGCGTGATCGTGGCACTGATGGTTAGTACCGATGCATAATAGTGTATTAAGTATTTGAATTATAAACCTTACTCGTTTATAAGCATAATAATAACCCTAGGCTTTTTATCGATTAAATATAATAAAATTATGCAAGAAAAACAATCATACGTCGTGCCCGACAGGCATCGATATCTTGCAAAAACTAGAGGTTCATTTTTGGGGAAAGGCATAGCCTTTTTTAATGAAGTTCCACAACAAGTGGTTGATCTTAGTTTGCATGAATTTAAAAACCATGTTAAAAAGACGCTTATGGGTAAAGGTTATTATATACTAGACGATTATCTAAAAGACCGAAATGCGTGGAAATGATGTAACATGTAACACATAAGTACTTTGTTGTTAATAATCTGTAGTACTGTATTTGGTAACGATATATTTAAGTTTGTAAATATCGTTACTTATTTTTGTTAAAGCTGATAAGTTTCTTGCGCCTGTTCTTGTCAGTTAAAAAAGTCTGGAACAGGTGGTAGGAAAATATAGACGATTCAAAAGTGCTTAATTATTAAGTTTATTTGAATAAAGAATTTTTGACTATTGATACTAGTGTCAGTCCCGCTCTAATTTTGAGCAGTCTGTTTAACTGTTGTGCGTGAACGTTACCTCTGTGATTAGCTATTAAATGTTTTTATTTAAAATAATCTGTGTTTATATTTAACAAAATACGTAAAACTGAAACTGTACCCATTCAAAGCTCCCTCCACATATTTGTAAAAATGGTAAAGCCGCGCATCGTTTTCGTAAGCGTCCCTTTTTCTCCTGGAAAGCCCGGGATACGTGTTGTCAGTTTCCAGAATATCTACTGGAATCTGCGACCGGTTCCAGGGCAGCTGGAAGTTAGCTTGGAAAGCCCAGTTGACCATTATGAGGGCGGCGGGGGATGGAGTGCCGACGCCAACATTGAACTGAAAACAATTAAGGTTTTTTAATGCTTACGGTGGTCAAATAAACTTAATGCTCCAAACAAAATTCGAACATGGTAAGGGGCTTGGCTTGAAAGTTAGATCGCTGCCACTATGCCAAGTGGTCGTCATTTAAATCAAAATTATCGGTCTCTTATTTAAATGTTATCTGCTTTATTCGAAAATTAGAATGGCACTAAAATTAGGTAATTGAAAATTGACACTAAAAAAAATTTTAGTTCATTAGAATTAAAAAAAATTTGTTCATTAGAATTAAATTTCTTTTGCTTATTAAAGCAAAAAAAAAATTTAAGCATAATGTTTGTTTTACATTTTATTTTTGTAATATTGGACAACATCACATACATCGCTCGGATCCAAAGTAGCTAAAACGCTTTTGTTGTGGAATTCAGCAACAAAGATACCACAGAGACACCCAGATCCGACACAACCCGGGAATCGAACTCTGGACCTCAGAGATAGCGACACCATGAAAACTGGCATACGTGTACAGTACAAGCCACTTAACCACGGAGACCGTTAAACTATTTGCAATGACTTCTATGCCATGATGTGATTATGTTTTTTTTTATATCTGAAGTGAGGGCTTTTTTGATACACATCTAAATGATAAATACATACCCCCTTACTTAACTTACTATAAAGATTGTATAACAGATGTTATATAGTGTTTTGTCCCTTTCTTTTTAATTTCAAACTTAAATAGCTTGACAGAGAGTAACTATTGTGTAACTATACATCTGCTATACAATATTTATTAGTAAGGGGATACAAGATAAGATTTTGAAATCTAATCATAAAAATACAACTTTACCTGAAAAAGTGTTGAATTTGGAAAAAGCAACTGCCTTTTGTCTCTATGCATAAGAGTGTAAGATGTATTCATACCATATACAATAATTATTAAAACTAATAACGAATAAAACCACTGGACTAAGACTGTTACTGAAAAGAACATGATTTTCGGCATGTTTAAGCCAAAATGCCGATATAGCACTATTTTCATTGTAGTTCTTAAGCATTTGATAAACTCGTAACTCGTGAAAAACTATTGTACAATGCGCCACAACTGCACGTTAAATCTCGAATGCGTAACGAACACAACTGGGATATGTATCTCTGGCTTTGTTTGCATACAAATCACGACTCAATTCGATCTTTGCGGATGAGGCTATAACGGCACCAGAAGTTTTTGAATTCATAATAATAAGTATAAACTATATCGGGATTTACACCATGTACCTGTTTATTTTTGAGACTCCGATATTTCGGCGCAGTTGCATGCGCCATGGTTCTTCCGTGACCATGGCGCATGCAACCGCGCCTAAATATTGGAGTCTCAAAATAAACAGGTACATGGTGTAAATCCCGATATAGTTTATTCTAATAACGTCAAAAACCATGGAAACTTAAAACATTATAACATAATAATAAGGGTCACCATCATATACAAGATAAGAAAATCGATTATCGACATTTTTAATGTCCCCTCTGCTGTGGTACAAGCCTTCTTTATGGATAAGAAGGATGGGCCATAACCTACCACGCAGGCCCAATGCGAATTGGTGGGTGTTGACGACTGCAAATGCAGCCCACAGCACCGGGAGCAACAAAAATGAGGAGCATATTTTTAATAAGTACACTATGGGGAATGTATGAAAAAAAAACAAATTTTCTGAAATTTTTTTAGGAATAAGCTCCCTTATGCCGCATTCTCACGAGGCGAAATTTAGTTAATCGATTATAATTGTCGGTCAACAAAAAATGTACGCTGGCGCTTGCGATTTGAACGTTGAGATGGTTAATTTAGCATAACGATTTAGCAGTTGATCAAAAATCGCCTCGTGTGAACCTGCTATTAATAATGTTTCAGAATGTTTTTTTGAAAAATTTAAATTACTTCGTTCTCGCAATCTTACAGAAGTGACAAGAGAATCATTGCTATTCCCTAATCACCACATATTTAAAAAAAGTTAACTGTCAACTGTATTTTGACATAAAAAATGGCTATGCAGAAAATGTCCTTTGGCAGATGACTTTTTAATATGTGGTGATTAGAGAATAGCATGGGAATAATTTCATTCTGCTGTTACTTCTGATAAGATTGGCGAGAACGAAGTAACTTTTTTTTCATTTCCACGCAACCAAAAATTCTGAAACTTTTTTCTAATTGGGGAGCTTATTCCTACATTTAAAAAACTATTCAGCCAATTATTTTTTTTCAGAACTTTTCTATTGTTTAAGTAGATTGTAATTTTGAAGCAAGTGGAAAATGTATCATTTAATTTTAAGCTGGTCTGTTGCCAATGGTGAATATTTGTACCTAGCTTTCTTCGTCATGATGAGTCAAACAGCGATTCAAGCGGCTTACAGTCACGTTATTTTTCATGACACTTTACGTATTGGAAAAACAAACAAGAATGTCAGACATCATGTGACTACAAACCTGTGTAAATAAAGGATGTTATTCTTTTTGTTGACGTAGGTACTTGTTAGGATGATACAATTATTTGTATTTACAATTTATTATTATTGAAGAACACATTAGATTGCGACTTATTGAAATAATTTTAATCACAATGTCACACATTGCCATTGTTTTTAGGGTTCTGTACCTTAAAAGGAAAAACGGAACCCTTACAACCTATAAGACAGAAGTAATCCTTCAGTTTGTTGTCCATCTGTCGCAAATGTTTGTGTCGCAAAAAACGCATATTTCGACACCCTCAAGGGAATCAAATTTGTAGGGTACTATCCGTTGGCCTAGAACTATGAAATTGGGCAAGTAATATTGTCTTATGCTACAAGTACAGGGAAAATACTGAAAACTATACATTTGTAATTAAATCATTAAAAATATAGTCTTTAGTTAAAGAACCTACATATTTGTACGAAACCCTCTGTGAGCGAGACCGACTAGCACTTGTCCGGTTTTTTTTTTGTAAGTATGCATTTATACACGAATACTGGTAATTTCGAATAATAAATAATAAATAAATAAATAAATATTTGACAACATCACATACATTGCTCCGATTCCAAAGTAAGTAGCTAAAGCACTTGTGTTATGGAAGTCAGAGACAACGGTGGTATCACAAACACCCAGACCTGAGCCAATATAGAAAAGTGCGTTTTCTAAATTGACCCAACCGGGGATCGAACCCGGGACCTCAGAGATGGCGACACCTTGAAAACCGGTGTACCAAGCCACTCGACCACGGAGGTCGTCAAATGAAGTGACTATCTTAAAAGCTTCTGTTTTCTGTTTTGTGATATAATTTATATGTACCTATAGGTAAGTGGAATCACAGTGGAATTGAATATTTTTTAATTAATCAGACGACATATTTGAGTGGTAATGTTTAGTTCTGATACAAGTGATTTGTGACATTTTTATTTATTAATATTATACTTTCACATTTACGAGATATTTCTAATTGTTTGTTTTAAATTTTTCGATAATTATTATTAATAATGTGCTTGAGAAAAGTGAACATTTATCAACATCTTTTCACGAGCACTATTTAATCAATTGTGGTTGTGGCTATATTCCCTTTCTGTATTTCACATAAAAAGAGGAAGTAAAAAATTTAGTACTTAGCTAATAATAATACTTAAATTATTGAAGATGTTAATAACAGCTAGGAGAGATACACATAATAATTTTGATTTGCAGAAAATGCGCTGTGACTTTATGACTAAGCGCAAATGGCTAAGCGCAAATTACATTGAAAAAAATAAGGTTTTTTTAAAACATGCATAATGAACAAAAAAGTTAAAGAAAATAAAAGCAGGTTACAACACATAAAATTATTAAAACAACTTACCTGAAACAATGTAGAATTTGGAAACAACAATTGTCTTTTTGTCCTGTGCGAAGGAATCTCGTGTACTGAACCATCTGCGATGAGTACTGTAAGCCATAAAGTGTTAAGAAAAATTTGTAAATATTCACTCGACATGACGTTTCCGTTATCTGGCTCAACGTGAAATACAGACAGTTGAGCCAAACTTGTTAAAGATTTGGATTAGGTACTTACGGTTACATAGCCATAGCAATGCATCGCCTTGAAGTAATGGGAATGTTATAGTATAAAAGTAATTATTTTAAAGTACCTATATACATGTTAAGTTGTTTTTTTTTTCATAAATAAGTTAACGATTATTAATATTTTTTGGTTTATTCACATTATACTCAAATTATTTCTAGTGTCTCTTGATGTGCAATAAAACTGTTTGACATTGAAAAGAGACGTGTATTTTTTAATATAATTCTATGACCATAGTTAGGTTATATTATTATAAAATAAAATATTCCTGCTTCTGTCATCGATTCAAACGAAAGTTTGTTTGCGTTATA
Source organism: Catoptria pinella (assembly GCA_963556745.1). Taxonomy (NCBI): domain Eukaryota; kingdom Metazoa; phylum Arthropoda; class Insecta; order Lepidoptera; family Crambidae; genus Catoptria; species Catoptria pinella. The sequence continues at coordinate 6,629,800 of OY750774.1, read as the reverse complement.
AATAAATAATATGTTTTTACTATAGGCTGTCGGTATTCGTAATTGGTAAGTTTTTCACAGTTTTAAGCGCTTTGGAAAACAAAAATTAGTTTGAGTCGAGTTTAACAGATTTCAGATAAGCGCTTATGCACTTCAAGTGAAGGGTTAAGTCTCAAATATCTGAAACATTTAAACTATAGAACAATAATAAAATTAAACTCTGATCTTTAGTATCATTAAAAGATTTGATTACAACAAAATAATGTTAAAATCAATTATCATTTTTATTTGTAAGAGATTTTGATGTATGATTTTTTTACCAGAATCAATAATAATACCGAATGATAATGTCCGAAGCATCACTAAATTATCATACTTTCAATAATCAAGTAAATTTTAGTTAAAGTTCATTAACGAATAAGTAGTTCTTAACAAACTAAACTGTGACGTACTTAATCTTCTCTAGTAAATGATTTGGTCTATGGTTCAAATCTTTTTGAGTGACTCCGGTTTAGTTCATATTGTCTAGTATGGTGTGGTACTCGTGACCCTTAGAACTTGACTCAGTTTGTACAAGAACACAAACATCTGTTACAGGCAATTTTTTTAAATCAAGCAAGAATTGGACGAAATGTGGTAAGTTTTATTTAAGTTTTTTGTAAAGTGTAAACTTTTGTGATGTTTGAATGTGCTTTTGCCACTCTTTATGATAATGAGTAACATATCAATTTGTAAAACATTATGATAGAAATAAGAAATTGAAAAATTAATTTGAATTAATAACTTTCTTAATTAAAAATTTTACTTAATGACATACTAAAGGTTTTTCCTTTCAGGCTCAAGGGTTGTTTCTTACAAACTGTTTACTTATTTTATAATATTTCATTCCGTTTCAGGTTTCAATTAATACTGTTTTCGGTGGTATTAAAAGTTTCTGCGACAATATCTTCTCCCGAGTCGCTTAAGTTACTACAAGCCAAGTACGACGAAGAAATGCGATCAAAACGTCAAATCAATCCTCCTATACCTTTGGTGTATCCCTATGGTTCAACGCTTAAGGTAAAAATATAACCAGTATTAGGCCGAATTTTTTTTTCTGCATGACCTCCGTGGTCGAGCTTTGTACATCGGTTTTCAAGGTGTCGCCATCTCTGAGGTCCCGGGTTCGATCCCCGGTTGAGTCAATTTAGAAAACGAACTTTTCTATATTGGCTCAGGTCTGGGTTTTGTGATACCACCGCTGTCTGTGATTTCCATAACACAAGTGCTTTAAGTATTTGATTGAATCAGGCATTACTTGGCGGAAGTCCCAAACCATTGTGAAAAGAGAAATATATGTAGCTTACTCCCGCAAATATTTTTGCGGGAGTAAGCTACATATATTTCTCTTTTCACAACAAGTGCTTTAGCTACTTACTTTGGAATCGAAACAATGTTTGTGATGTTGTTAAATATTTATTATTTATTATATTATTACTAGTGGACCCTGTGAACTTCGTGTCACCTACAATTTAATGATTATCAATTTTACCTTGAGAACCAGCGCTTTCTTTTTCATTAGTAAGTTAATAACAAAGCAGCTGAATACTAAAACGAAAGCAACACTACGGTCCTTTTATCCAACATTATTAAGATTATTATTTAGATTAAAACTTCTTTATCAAAAGTTAGCTGTCAAAAATAACCCGATATGACGATTCCCATACAAAATAGCCAATGTTCATAGTACGTTTTATTGAATATTCGCTATTCAATGAAACGCATTCTACCTACTCTCAGGGGAAATGACCAAAGAGAATATAATACTACGTTGTCATGACAAATGATGTTTATTTTTCTTAATTTTTCAATCAAATGCATTAAGAAGTTTCAAGGGGAGTTTTTGGCGCCATTTTGTCGAGTTCGGTTTGGTGTCTATTTTAATTATTTTCAAATTGATTCGTAGTGGATATTGTGTCTTAAAATTGGTGCAGTTATATGGTACAAGTGTCTACGCAACTGAACAATATGTGGGATAATTAAAATAGGCGCGATCTTGGTTGTGTGAAGCTGAGACTTTTATTGAAGTGGTGGCTTCCTCGGCAGAACTAACCGAGTAAACTGTCTTGATATACTTGGTGCCAAATGCTCCAAGCAGCATTGGAATGCGATGCACCCGCATTCTAATGAAAAATTAAACAATAGCTTCACTGAACTATTTAACACTTGACACTGGCAAAAATTACTTCCAAGAGGAAAGTAGATTGCCATAACAAAAAAAGAAGAAGAAGAAGAAGTTTCAATTCCAACGTCGAAGTCAATAACCCCAAAAGTAGCTTTCTACCACTTTTTACCCTGCTAGGAGATAAATATAAAAAAAATACAAAACACGTATTCAATTAATTTTGTGAAAAAATGTCTTTGCCAAATTTCAAGTCAATCGGATAGGACCAAGGAATCACGTTCTCCCATACAAACTTTGTCACCTTGTTTCACCCCTTAATGGGTTCAATTTCGCAAAATCCCGTCTTAGTGAGCATCTACGCCCTAAAAGGAGCCCCCATGCAAAATTTGAGATTCCTAGCACTTGTAGTTTCTGAGATTTTGTGATGAGTGAGTGACCGATTTTGTCTTTTATATATATAGATTTATTATATTTATAATTGTAAATTTAACTCGTAGAGGAGAACAAACGGACACCGGAAGTAGGAAAGCATTTTTGCCCAAGCTGAACCAGAGACGCTTCGCTTGCGCTTAGCGCTCGTTCGGTAAAAAAAAAACTCTTTTTTTGGACCGTTTTTAATTCTCCATTTATTTTTCCATTTCCATGCCTAAAACTACTTAACTGGAAGGTTTAATACTAAAGAATGTATTTCGATTAAACCGTACTTGTCGCTATCCATAGTTTTAAAAATCCATCCTAGTATTTTATGCAGGCGATATTGAGAGTCATAAATTCTTGATTAGGAACGATAGCAACAGACGATGTTCTACATGGATAATACTATCCATGGCTCTAAAGGAGCTGTTTAAGGACGTTTATTCGTCTACAAGGAACTTATTTGCGACATAAAAAAAAATTAAAGGATTCCACATAAATTTTTTTAATAGTACACTTTGTCTTCAAAGTTAGGAGGGAATTTTAGAGTTGCGAGTCAGTCGTGAAGACTGACAATTAACTTTAACATGTTGACAACAGCACTTTTAAAAGCCCTTTGATTTTCAGAGCTGAAGTCAAAAACAAAAAGCATGCTGTTTTTACAAACACAATCTTAGATCTTTTTAAAGTCAGCATTTCAGTTTCCAGTTTCACTTGAATACTGAACCAATCTATGACTACTGAACCATGGCCTCATCATCATATTATCATCATAACAACGTATTATAGATCACTGCAGGACGTTCGCCTCTCCTGTGGGAGGATTAGAAAGAACACAGTGTTGAATCGTTTTCATTAGAAAATGCTGCTCCCAATTTTCTGCGCTTCTTTGTTTTTCTTCTCGATGTAGCTGTTATGCAGCTTTAAATTATTATTCACCCTTAACGACACCCTTAAGTCCCTGGGTGTGAAGGGTTGGTTCGTAATACTCTTGTGCTTTTCTAAACTTAAGTATTTCATCGTTTTCAGCTCCTCATCGGTTTCACCGCGCCTATCCCGAACAAGGACCATATCAGCCTTGTCTTCGGAGTAAACTTCCAATACCAGTACCTCCAGTTCCAAAATATATCTGAACTGTCACGGTACTACGCCATCAAGACTGTCACCAGAGAGCAGAGGCAAGCTGACCTTTGGCAGAGGAAGGACGAGCGCCTGATTTTTTACAAATCAGCAGCTGATATGCTCAATTCGTAAGTTTTTTTTATGTGATATGGCCATAATTTAACAAACATGATGTAAAAATTACAGAGAAATATCATAAATATCCATAATGCCTAAACTGTTCGAGAAAATTATTTACGATACGCTTTTACCCGCTATTAAGGCATTCTTAGTTCCACAGCAACACGGATTTATAGATAAGCGTTCAACTAAATCAAATATTTGTGAGTTTCTTAAAAACGTTCTCGTTACAATGAGCGGAAGGTCTCAGGTGGATTGCTGTGTATACCGCTGATTTTATAATATTTGATTCTAAAGCTTTAGATATCAAAACTTCCCAGTTTATTAATATCCAAAATATTATAGTAAAGGGTTTCACCTCCACTTATGTGCTATAACGTCGGGCCTCCCTCAGGGGTCACATCTCGGCCCATTATTATTTAATATATTCATTAATGATGTTGTTAGCGTTCACACACACCTCTGAAGTTGCGAAGAGAAAACAACGTCAACAATTATTTCTTTTAAAATTATAAATAACATGGTTAAGTCGAGTCATCTTACTGATAAGATATTTATAAATGCAAAAAGTTTTGCTTGAGATTCTCAAAAACCTTTGCATCGCCTTTTTGTCGCACCAATTATGCCAAAAATCACTTTTCTGTAAGATTTTGTAGTTCTTATGATAATTACTGTCAACTAACCGATATCTTTTCCCTTAGTTTTCATAAGTTTAAAACTTTTTTTGCATTACTTTTTATCAGTGGAAACTATGTTAGCCTACGTACCAACAGAATGCTTTTAATTTATATGTATTTTTGAGCTGTATGTTTTTCTTATCCAATAAAAATATTTTTTTTTCAGTCTATCGCTATAGCATAGTAGAATTATTCCTAATGGCAGTGCCATTCATTTAATAAAGTTTTCGTTAAATCAAAAAGATGGCGCTAAAGAAAAGAGGTCATGCAAATCAAAATAGAAGGCGATGCTAGTGCGATGCTTCATCGGTTTATTTAGTGGTTTTATCAATCGAAGCGGACAACTAATTCCTTGAGCAAAGACAAAACGATGCCAAAAAATACCCGTTTAAGAAGATATATAAAGTATTTTAATCAATATAATTTTTTTGTTTTCAGAAAAGGTTTCAACGGCTATGAATGTGTCTTGAAAGCTATTTGTGAAGCAGAACAGTATCCAGTCGAAGAAGAAGGTCTGATCGGTGAAATAATTCACATACTACTTACGTATGTACTAATTTACCTAAATCTACAGTGGCAAATCAAACTTTCTGTGATGATCCAGTCCGCATCCGCATCGGTAAATCGGATCTGGGGGGTATACAACCTCTTAAAACTTGTCAGTATTCTGAATAGCTATCAATGCGTCTCTTTTTCGCTGTATAGCAAATAAAAGAGATGCATTGATAGACGTTCAGAAAACTGTCAAGTTTTAAGAGGTTGTAATACCCCCCCTACTCAAATGGCCAACATTCTATGCGTCTAAACGCTACGCTTGCTTTTAAGGCTTTAAAATAAACAGAAAACTATAAAATTACGTGCCGTATGCTTGTCAAATCCATTAAATACATCAAAGTATGTTATCTACATAAATTTACAACATGTGATTTAATCGTCTATTGCTCATATTTAAGCTTTAATTGTACTTAAGCGTAGCGTTCAAACGGATAGAATGTTGGCCATTTGCGTTATGTGACCATGCGCCCGGACTATTATAAAAAAAATCTTGGTCTAACAAAAACTAATACTTTTGAATCTAATATCCGAGGTCAATGACGACCTCCGTGGTCGAGTGGCTTTGTACATCGGTTTACACGGTGTCGCCATCTCTGAGGTCCCGAGTTCGATCCTCGGTTGGGTCAATTTAGAAAACGAACTTTTCTGTATTGGCTCAGGTCTGGGTGTTTGTGATACCACCGTTGGCTCTGATTTCCATAACACAAGTGCTTTAGCTACTTACTTTGGAATCGGAACAATGTTTGTGATGTTGTCAAATATTTATTATTTATTGTTAATATTTACTTCAATGTAAAAAAAGTATATTTAATATTAATGACAGATGTTATAATATTGAATTATCTGAATCACAAAAACGTCTCTGTGTTTTCTTCAAATTTATTGACTACGATTCCAAATTCAAAATGCAAATCGCAAAACGCTCTCGTGTTGGAATTAATAAATTAATCTAATTTTATCTTAGAATAGTGCTTCTACGCTTTTACGGAACATAACAATTAATGTGCTATTATTATTATTATGTATGGCAGCGTTCATACATCAGTAACCTTAGCACGAACAGCTATCGAAAAAAATAACGCGCGCAAAAACATTCAGATTTTTTAGAGTAGTTTTGTATGGGAAATTTGAACAGCGCCATCTACTGCCAATAAGCGAAATAAATTTTTTCATAGATAATTACTCTATCGAGTACTTTTACGCGCGTTTGATTTCTCTATAGGTGTTCGTGCTAAGGGTACAGAACTCGCGTGTTCATAATTACAGTAAGGAACCACCTAATTGCTTGTCGTATATAGCAATATAATCATAATTAATAGTACCCTTTGTAACTTCACGTGATAATATAATAATATAGAATACTCTATGCTTTCATTGTTCAAAATAAGGAAGACATTTCAGATATTTATTTATAAGCTTAGGTGCTTATTAAGGGCCCAAATATCATTGATTTTAATTTAAAACAATAAAAACACATTGGCGGCTGGAAGTAATTTTTTTGGGAATTGTAGAAGTCTGTTTTTCAAGGACTCACTGGGAGCGTTCGCTTCGTCATCTGTATTCTACAAACGCTCGTTCGTGAAACGAATGCTCCCGGTGAGTACAGTCCTTAAAATGAATCTTTTTTTATAGACCTGACTATGGGAGATCACCCTTTGATGAGGAAGACCCTTACTGGGAAGAGATGATGGCCCCCTACAAAGACGCAGCGACAGCTGGCCGCCAGATGTTCAGTTGTGGATACGTATACCCTGGATGTCCTGAAGGCGAGGGAATTATGGAACTGATATCTGTACTAAGACAGGAATAGCAAATGAGTGTTATTTGAATTTATAAAGTTGCTTTACGATTTGCAATTTTTAATGCGATCAATCCTACAATGAGACCAACTTCACTTTAGTTCAAAACTCTCTGGTGCGAACCATACTTTCTGGAGTGAAGTGGCCGAGGATTGACTACGTTGTCAGATTAATTGCGTGTTACTTTTACCGTGCTTCATTTATACATTGTCTAAATTTAACATTCTTAGTAGCAAGAAGCAATTCATATTCTAAGCTTCTTGCATAGTAGTGACACGTACTGTTATGTTTAAATTTAAATTGATATTGAAGTTGTAGTAATTTCAAAGTTATAGTCCGTTTATCCTTACTTGTCTTATTAAGTAATTAAGTTTTTGATAGTCGTTATACGTCTTTTATACTTAAATCGTTAATTAAAATTAAGTTACTAACTTTATCAAATTGTTATTAATTATTTAAAATTTATTTCGTAATCTATGTGTGGAAAACCTTTTTTTTTATTTTATAAATTATTAATTCACTAAAGAGTTGGGTGAAGATTGTTTATCAAATAAGACAAGTAAGGATAAACAGACTATAGGCGTATGGGTCAACAATTTTACCAGAGGAGATCGAATATTTAATTTGTTTTATAAAATATCTGTCAGGTCAGATAACTGGAACATAATTTTTAGCAACCTGTGAAACTGGCCCTTAATATAATTGAAAGTCCAATTGCATACTTTGACATGGTAGGTCGTTTTTATAAGGAAAGGCACAGTAATAAAGTAAATGAGGAAAACATAAATAAAGCTGCCAACGACGATGAAAGGAACTAAAGTGTCGCCACAATAGCGGGCTGTTTGTGTAGCCGGGCGCACGTCGGCGACAAATTAAGTAAATCTCATATAGGTGCCAGTCACGTGCCAGCGATCTTTCCCTCCTCCTGTGTTTATAGCCCACGATTTTGGTCTGACTCATTTTTTCACGACAATTTTTTTTTTAATTTTCGTGAACTTGATTAAATAATGATACTTAAAAAGTCTTGTGGTACTTACAAAATTAATTTTAGTTTCCCATTTCGCAATTTTATCAATTATTTTAATCCTTGGCCAAACTGAGATATCAATGTCTTTGCAGTTATAGCTAAGTGTCATGAGCGCACAGCCATTATTTATAATTAAACCTGAATAATCTACCTTTAAATGTATGTATTTAAAATTTTCATAATTAAAGAAATAAAAGCTTATTTTTTAGCGTGTAATTATGCAAGTCTTCCAACTACGCTTTGATCAAGTTACGACTGAATGCCACGTAATCATCTTAACGTGGTTACGTAGCATAGTCAGTAACGTAGTCATAACAAATATTCATAATACATCAAAAATACATAACCCATAATGCTAGTCCTACGATAGTGTCTGTCGAGCGCTGAACTAGTAAGTTCATTAGGTCACATTTATAATGTAACGATGTTGTTCCGACTGCCGTCGGTTAACGGTCGTCAATTCTAAATGCTGATGGGATATTTACATTGACTTAGAATGCAGTAACTACTGCTTCGAAGCGCTCGACACGGGACACGCTTAGAATGCATGTAGAGTAAGGAGTTGAACCGCTCATTAAGCGATTCTATCTCAAGTATGTGGATTAGCTTTTCCTCGGCTTTGAAGATAGTACCAGACTTATGATAATTTCAAAATAGACGAGCTTGTTTGTATTTCTGTCGGGAACTCCTTCAGTTCAATTGATTTTTTTAACTTAACTCCAGAAAAATAGTACCCAAGGGTTTAAAAAATAACTTTCCACGCAGACGACTTCGCGGTTGGCTAGTAATTTATATTTCATGGATTTATAGTTAAATTGCCCAAGAGATAATTAATTTAATATCACTTCTAATTAATAGCTGAAAATTATACTGTTGTGGGTTAAGGTACGTGTTAAATAAAAAAATCATAAGTCGCATTCTATTGATATAGAATATTTTGAATAACTAAGTTTTTTTTATCAAACTTGGCTTTATTAATTTAATTTAATTTAATATGTACAGGTTTTTTATATTGAATATTATAACTACCTACCTAAGATTTTTTTTTATTAAATTTTTCTTTATTAAATGAATACTAGGTATTCTAAAAAAAATACAAATCACTACGCAATCGAAGTCAAGCTTATTCAAAAAATATTATACTCTAAAATTATCTTCATGGACATTTCACAATTCCAACTTGATTTCAAACAACTGAATAAAGGTTAGTCAATAATCAAAATTTCTTTATTTAAATAAACTTAATAATTACGCACTTTTGAATCCAGACTTTTTCTGTTATATCTACAGACATTGAGCGTGCCAGATACGTGCCGTGGCAGACACAATAATATTCTTTCTACCCATAAGCCCTTACTAATAAAGATTGTATAACAGATGTATAGTTACACAGTGTATATTTGATTTTGAAATTTGATTATATTTGATATTTGATGTATAGTTAAACTTAAATAATTTGACAGACAGTAACCATTGTGTAACTATACATCTGCTATACTATCTTTATTAGTAAGGGGGTAAATTTATACCATGGTGCCGGCCCGTGTCTGCGCGGACGATGTGAATACACCTATATACATGGTATAAAAGAATATTTTTTTGTCTCCCACGGCACGTGTCTGGCACGCTCAATGTCTGTAGATATAACCGAACCTTAAAGCGTTAAAGAGCATTTCTGCTTTATATCATTTACCCGAAAACGGGGGAATCGTTAACAAATACTGCCTCCTCGAGCCGAAATATTACTATTGTGCGCAATCTTTGGCTATTCATTTCTTTATATAAAGCGATTTCGGCAATCGAATGGCAACACCACGTAGGCCCAACGGGCAATCACTAACGGCGATTTACTTGGTCCAGATTTATAGAACTATCTTTCGGTGAGTAATTTGTTCTTGCTTTTACGTCACAAGTTTCTAGAAAATATATTTGAAAGTAAATAGAAAAGGAAATTGCGATTATTTTAATTAACTTACAATATTTATTTAAAGAAACTTAAAATAAACTATTTCGAATCGTTACGAGAAAAATCAGAGCTTTATTAGAACGACTTTATTACGACTTTATTACACGACTTTATTAGAACTTATAAAGTCGTGGCGTGGAGGGCACGGAAACGTTTATTTTTTATAGAAGACCGTGGCGCTCAAAAGGTTAGTAACAGGTAGTTATAACTAAAACATAAACAAAATTTATTATGTACATACGATATTATATACTGCTCAAAAGAAAATGTTATTTTCCGTACAAAAGAGAAGTTCTGAATGGTATTTTTCTGATAAATTTAATCTGATTTTTATTTAAGTTTAATGTTATTCGAAAACTGTATTAGTCAACTTGCCCACTTTAATTTCTCCTATTCGCCGTATGTCAGTTAAAATAAAAATAAATTGGAGTTTCATGTAAATATACGCAAAAATTAACTTTTCTCAATTCTACCGACACACGGCGAATAGAAAAAAATATACAGTAAATTCGACAGTAAAATCGGTAAGTTGACACAAAATATGAATTTAAAGTTCTTGGTTGATTATTACAGCTTTCGAACAATATCAAATTCAAATTGTTGCCTTTATTTCCTTTTGACAACGGGATGATAAATACGAGTAGATTGTAATACGGATAGCTAAGTAACTCAAGAGTTATCAAGAGATACCCCTTGGGGTTTGAAAAGTTCTGTTTTGAAGTAAAAAACTCAATGCTAAAAGCAGATGGCGGCTGACGTACTGGCTGACTGGATAGCATCATTGAGTGTTGTCATTATTAAATAAAATATTTTGCCCCCGAAACTGAACTATGACTTATTTAATTTGCAAGAATTTCAGATGTAATTGTACGAGTGCCAGATGGTGTTGACGTACTTAAACATTTAAACAAGTTACACGTAACTTAGACACTTGCTAAAAGTATTATCATGCTGTATTGGCAACTAGTTTGGCTAAGTTTTTTCCCTCGTCGTCAGGAGTAAACACGATAGTAACTGGAACTTTTAGTATACGAAAACTTTTAAGTCTTTGCACCATACTCTACTGTCACTTATAGTTTTTGCTTTAAAACACAGTTTTGCCTGCAGCTCCACTTATTATTAGAAGTATACAAAATAAAATATATCTTGATGGCGAATTGTCTTTGATAGTAAAGAGATGTTTAATTTTACGTTTTTTACCTTCGAATATAATAAACCATAAATATTATACAAGTATGATTATACCTTCGCCATTTATATCATGTCCGAATAATCTAATTTTGGTATAGAAAAAGTAAGCTTTTGAGAAATTAAAAAAAAACACTTTCTAAGTTCGGTAATATTGCGCCATACCCATGTAATAATTGCATTACAAGACTTATTAATGAGAAATTGTAATGCATTGAAAAAAAATATTTGTTAGCTTACCAGTTATTAAAAAATAAATAATGTATTAATTTTAGAATAAATCATTCCATACACGAAGTTATCCAATACTGGAACACACGCAGATGTACAAAGCAGAGTTCATGCACTATCATAGAAGATATCCACACAATAGAAAGACACTCACAAAAAAATTATAAGTACATACATACATACATAATACTCACGCCTGTTTCTCATGGGGGTATGCAGAGACTATGGATCGCCACCAGCTACGATACTTGCTCACTTCTTTCGCTTCATTCACATCCATCAATCTTTTCATACATGCCCGGCGATTTTTCTCGCTGCGTACACCAGCCCTTTTTAATTAAAACCTCTAATTGGTCAGCGTAGGTGACGCTAGGTTATTATGGGACGCCCTTGCGCATTCGTTCCCTCCACATTCGCACAATATATCTCTTTCGGGATTCGACTTTCATTCATCCTCTCTAAGTGACCAAACCACCGGAGCATTCTTTTATCAATTTATGTCAATATATCATCTTTCAGTCCACACCTTTCCCGAATCACGACATTCCTCATTCCATCACAGTTTTACTCCACATATTTTCCTCAACGATCGCATCTCTACAGCATTTATTCTGCTTTCATTCTTCTTCTGCCACACCCAAGACTCACTTCCATACATCAGTGTCGGCACCAGTACTCAGTTAGTAACTTATTAAAGGGCTATAAATGAGTTGCTTTATTATAAGTAATTCAGTATACAGTATTGATATCATCCATATAAATATTTTATGATCCAGAGTAACATTATTTTGTCGTCCTATTAATCATTTTATTCGTTTCATACAGTGACAAGCCAATTACTTCCAAGACGATATTACTTAAGTGATTAGTACTGTTGATTGATAACGAGGATAAAAATAAAATATACCTATACGCTCTTTTAATGATTTAATATCTACTTACTTACAAATATTACAACTATTATTTGGTTTTTATTTAGTTGGTATGAGTTAAAAAATATTATTTTGATCAGACAAAATGTTTTTTAGATAGAATTTCAGTCAATCATCAAATATCGGTATATGGAGATATATCCAAAAAAGAAAATGGACATGAATTAATTGATGTATTACAGTCTTCTTTAGAAACATTCTTATGCCACTTGTCAGTATCCGATGATTGCCGTCTGAAAGAAAAAATAAAGTTATTGTTAATGCACTCGGCATCGAAAATATTTTGTTTCTAAGAAATATTTTTTGGTGGGATCTCGCCGTTCTTTATGGCAAACGATACGGAAATAAAGTAAGTAAATAACTACAATAAATTTCAGAATAATTGACATATGAGGCCAGGCAGTAAAATAAAATTAAAAAAAATCAGAAAAATTTTCAAAATGGCGTTTCCCCAAATCACTCCAGATTCAACCGAAACCAATTAGCACACACACATACCTGAATATCATTTTTAAAATTTTGTGATAGAGCTCGTTCGAATTTGACGCCATCGCTATTTCGCAAATGGCTCGACGCACACAGTGGTATCCGTTAAACCCATTTCTGAAATCAATCTCAAGAATTATAGAACATACCAATTTTTTATATTTTGGCTTTTTTAATTACCGATACCGAGGTAATCTGTGTTAAGTCTATCTGGTAAAGTAAATTGCTCTAATGGGACAACATAATGTTTTTATTACATAATTATCCCTAGTAATATTATAAATGCGAAAGTAACTATGTCTGTCTGTTACGCTTTCACTCCTAAACTACTTAATCGATTTTGATGAAATTTGGTATAGAGAAAGAGCAGGGCTTGGAAAAGGACATAAGCTACCTTTTATCACGAAAAAGGACTTGAAGGGGTTGAATTAGGGGATGAAAGTTTATATGAAAGTCCCTCGGTTTCGATGCTAGGATCTTCGAGTTTTGCTAGTTATATATAATCCCTAATAACTATACAAATGACTAATAAAGACCCTTACTAATAAAGATTGTTTAGCAGATGTATAGTTATACAATGGTTACTCTCTGTCTAACTATTTAAGTTTGACTTCAAAAAAAAAAGGGACAAAACACTGTGTAACTATGCTTACATCTGTTAAAAATCTGTTAAATAATATTTTTTTGTAAATAAATGTCCTAAGTCTTTAGGATTGTTTCTTTATATTATTTAAATGATTCAAAATAATGATAACTTCTATCTGTGAGTGAGATTTATTTGTTTTGAACATGGCGACATTTTTAATATTTTTTATTTATGTAGTATTTAAACTTCTGATGTTCTACTTACTTGTCTAACAACAGCTCCAAGTTGCTGTACACAGTTCTTCTATAAAGTCGATGATAGGGATAGAATGTATCAGGTGGATCATCCCAATTCAAACGGAACCCTAACGCCTGCGCGAATATTTGGTTCCAAGGCACCATGTTTGCTTTGAAGTTAAGCCTCCACTGAAAAGAGGAAGAACACATACATAATATTAAAAACATTTAAATAATAGTGTTAGTAATTATTATCATAATGCGTATGAGTCACTTAGTTGACCACATTGTAGTTATTTGGAGTGTATTGAAGAAAACTCAGGACTTGATATTTCACTTTATTAAAATGTTTAGGTCCTATAGTTATACACTTCTAAGACTTTCGCGCGTATAGTTCATTAGACATAAATACTTTTACAGATTACAGGTATTATTTAATTTGGATTTATTGGTTTTTTTAATTCTCGACGTTTCGACACCTTCCCAGGGACCGTGGCCACGAGGACTAAAGCAAAAAGGCTGATTACCCGCTCGGAACTTTTTTATAAAGTTCCGAAATAATTCTAAAATAACACCTGAATTAACAATTTACGCGCTGTAATCCGTAAAAAGTACTACAGTTGCTTAGACACTAATTAAAATATGAGTAAAATTTCATTATTACGAAATTACATGACGAAAGTATTATTTATATAAGTGAGAGCATTGAACTCGATGCTGACGCCGCGGTATGTGTAGTGTAAACTATACAAATGACTATTTTATGTTATGAGTAAGCAGTGCAACTGAACGAGAAAGCACTTTATATAAAAAAATTCTGTCTTGTTCTGTTTCGTTGCTGCAAAAGTCAAGTTTACAGAATTCATTAATCAAAGGAAAGCTTTCGCAAAACAAATTTATTATAAGTAGGTAAACTAATACTTACAAAAAACTTGGTGGTATTTTTAAAGCTGAGGAACCTTCTTTGTCTGCTATGAACTTTTGGTTTTGTCTCGTCTGCGCTTCCCATATCAATTAACAATAAAGCTAATAAACAGATATAGCATAAAAATATTATCTGATATAATTTGTTCATGACTATTTACTTCTTATGTTGCTTGAAAATTACTTGTAAAATATTTTAGTGTCGTATTAAGTCAATTTAATCTATAGTACATTTTGTAATAAATGCCTTGTTTCGATACCTGAAAAAGATCAAATTATAAATTAAAAAGTATTTGATGTAAAAAGGTAAAGATTTGACACGTTTGGTCAATTATATTTTGTGTAATAATCGTTTAAATCCCATCCGTCGGATAATGGGGACTGTAGTAACTCGGACGTTTCGAGACACTTTTTTGGTGAAAATATTCACCATGGACGTATGAGTGGTTCTCAATCACTGACAATTGAATATAAGTTTCCACTTACTCTAATGTCGGCCACTCATAAGACATCAACTTTACAAAAAAGGTTATTTTATAATGTTGAACCACAAAAAAGGCTTACTTATCAGAAAAAAAAACTTAAATCACAGAATCAGCGTTAACTTCATATATGTATTCTTAAGCTACTGAATCTCTAACAAACGGAAACAAAACGGTTATTTGGAGAAATGTAGGTTTTGTTTGGACTTAAAGTTATGAGTCTGACCTGATCCTCTTTAAATTTGGACATCCACACGTGTTAATTATCTTTCAAGGTGTTAATGAAAAGAAAATAAAACTTAAGTGCTTCTTTTTGAAAATTTCAGGGTAATATTTTGTTCACGAACTGGGACCCATTTCAACTTATTTATAATTTGAGTAGTTTGTAAATTTTTGATTTTTGTATTAACAATGCTATTTTTATATAATACTAAATATACTAGAAAAAATTCGACTCGCACCAGACCTTATTCTCAGGTGGGAATCAAACCTGACCATTGGAAGTTCGGTCAAATACTCTTCCAAATGAGCTACCGAGTCACTAGTGGCATTCGTCGAATTTTGTATATTCACCAGAACTTACTGACAACCATGTTTAAAAAAATGAAAATATTAATTTATAATAATATTTTTTTTTATTTCAATAAAAGTTGCATTGCATGTACAAAGACAAGAAAAATACAATAATAGCTGAAATGTAAAATTAAACTGCCTGAACTAGGTATAACCTTACTTCAGGCGGGATGGATCTCACATTAAATTAACAATTAAAAAAAATATATTTACAAGAAATATTAAAGATGGTACAACGATAGGAGTCATAATAAATCTGGAAATTTATTTAAATAATTTCAACTAAAAAACATATTTTATAATCATTTGAGGGCAGTGGGGACTATAATATATAGGGGTCAGTGGAGAGTAAAAAATAACAAAATAAAATATTAAACTGCCCCGGGGTTAATGGGGAATAAATCTGCCTATCTAAGGTATATATTTTTTTACAAAACATGCAAATTTAATTTCTAATGAATACATACTTAGTTGATTTTTTTGTATTCCTATATAATTTCCTAATAAAATACTAATCATTGTATTGCTATCCATACTTTTTAGTGAAAAATTGACTTGGGATGAGTAAGGAATGCAATTTGGTTGAATTAAGAAAATAAATTGAAATAATTAAATGGGTTGAGTAAGGAATACCGATTTGGGATGAGTGAAGAATTGGGATGAAACGTCATAGGATAAATACGGAACAACCCGAATAGAGATGTGTTATTATACAATACTAAATAATATAATACCAAATAATATACTAGAAAAAAAAAAAATACGACTCGCACCAGATCATGTTCTCGGACGGGACATGATCTGGTGGGAGTCGTATTTTTTCTAGTATATTATTTGGTATTATATAAAATAGCATTGTGAATGCTTAAATCTCAAAATTTAAAAACTAAATAATATACTAGAAAAAATACGACGATCATATTCTCGGATGGTTATTGTTTCATGCGTCCGATATTATTTTCAGCAAAAAAGGTGTGAATGGGTAGTGGAAAATATTGACGATTCAAAACGCTTTATTTACTTGACTAAAGATCATTTTATCTTTAACTTTGAGTTAAAAATGTAAGATTAGGTACTTGAAATAGAGAAAAATAAAAAACCAAATATTGTGTAAGACCAAATACATTATACGGGTAATATGCCTAAGTATGTCTTATTCAGCATTTTCCTTATACCTAACCATTTTTACTGTTAATTTTTTTGCTCAATTCTGTAGTTATTTATTTGCGAATTATTGGAATTAGAGCTATGTTTATGAAATTTCCCAATAAGAATTGGGTTACATTTTAGATATTTAACGTGTCCATAACGTTAATTAATAAGAAAATGATGAAAATGAAAATAATTGCTTAAGTAGCGCTCTATGAATTAATTAAAAATGTGCCAAGAATCTTATTAAAATTTCTTAGTAATATCAATATTATATTTCCATTGAGCTCACAACACAAGTTAAGAAAACACTTTATAGCTACTGATACGAGTATTACAATATTAAAACTATTTTTTACAATTTAGTAGGCACCTTTTCAGAATAAGACTTCAAAGAAAAGTAACTCTGAAGGTGGAAACCGACGCGAAGGTTCGCGATTCTGCAAGTCGCACCGCACCGAACGAGAGCCCTATTTAATAACGTGACAAATTGTCAATTGTCATGACAATTTGGTTTACATTGCGGTGTAGCTATGAGTAGTTTGTTTTGTTTTCTAATTGGTTGACGCAATGGATCAGAAATTGCCATGACAGGTGACAAATTGTCACGTTTATTAAATAAGGCCAAGACCATGGGAATGGCCTGTGCGTGGTCGTGCGCGCCGTTCCAACGGTCTGGTTTGGTGCGGCGTGGCTTGCAGAATCGCGCACCGTCGGATTCCACCTTTACATGCAGAGATTTAAGTTCTTACAAATAAATAAATCTGTCAACCGAAAAACAAAGTGAACTGCGTAAACGAGGGTATAATAAAAAATTAATTGAAGGACCAAATTATTAAACACTTTGGTAGTAAGTATTCAGTACCCTTATCATGAAAAACTAGAATATTGAGTTCGTATCAAGTACAAAGTGTTTTTAATGACAAGTATATACAGTGATATCTGCCTCCGTATAGGGAACTAAGATATTATCCAAAACAATAATTTGAAATGTGCTCGATTCAAATTCGATTCGCACTTTCGCACAAGCTAAGGGTACTCAGCTACAGATTTAATTAAAACATAGTAACATGACTCCGTAATTTAGACCCGAAGTCATGACTCCAGTAAAATATCTATTTGGTAATCCACTCAACCTTTTCAATATGCTAACGGTTCGCTGGCGATGTTTGTAGATCGTGATTAACGGTTTCACAGACATTAAGAAGATAAGCCGCCGTCATATGTCGTCTTAAAACTTCGGACGGCTATCCGAAAGTACATTAAATATTATGTCTATAAAATTTATGAAAGATGTATACGCCAGCTTCCGCTTTTCTTTTGTTATTTTTAATTCAATTGGCGTCGCAAGATAGCAGAAATGAGAGTGAGAAAAGTGTTGTTCTGTCTAGAAGGAAAAGGTTTCTTGTGTTTCCAGAAGGTAGTTCTTTACAGTTGGGTGAGTTATATTATAAATGAAAATACTTAGCGCTTTATCATTTGTTTGATTAATCAAATTAAGAAAGGGAACAGAATTTCTATGAAATTATCAGTCAATAAGTTAATTGGTACTTAACCGGAACTAGTAAAAGTTTAACTTGAAGTGCTCATAACTACGAGATGGTTTAGAAATAAATAATTGATACATTTTAAGGAAGAATAAATCAACTTTGTGGTTTATTTTTTTTTTCTTCATAGAAAGACAAAATGAAAAAAAAAAAACTTCTTTATTAATTATAGAACTGAGCAAAATACATAATTATAACAGCTATGAAAAACATCCTATAAATCTGCATTTACTTTATTAATTTGAGTGAAAAATTATCTTTTATTTTTAAAACAGTCCAGCTAAATACCGCAATGAGAGACATGTTTGAAAAAGGTCGATTATTGAATTAAAAAAAATTTGTTGCAATGCAAGCAAAAATTAATAAAGTGACGAAAAATGTGGTTTTCTGATTATTATTGTATTATAAAGTTTAGAGTAAAAAAAGGTTTACAATTACTTTACAAATATTAATGTTTTCTTACAGTTTTCTGCCTAACTTTCCCCAACATATCTCCAATAGGTGATATTGTTCTGTGGGGATACACGTCTGCTTTAGCATACGAGCTTCCTCAAGACCCCTATTCTCCATTCAACCATCATGCAGACCCACTCCACCGGAGGGTTGACAACAAAGCGATTTATTACACCAATGAGGACGGAAAAGTGCTACACAAAAGGCCTTATGAAAGGTAATCTTTGCTTAAATTGTTAAAAGTACTGTTTTAAACATATTATTCCTATTTTGCTTTACCAGTGAAATAATAGACTGAACTACAGATTTATTACTTCCAGGGATCGTTTTACCAATTTTGATTATGCAGAAGCTCTAGTGTATCAGAATGATTTTAACCTTTTTTTCTGATAGTACTTATCAGAATAAAATAAAAAAGATTTTACTTCATAGAGAAAGGGATCATTAATTAGTTAAACCAATTTATTCTTTTATTTCGACGAGAAGGGCTAACTGAATTGTCTATGAATTAACACTGGCTGGTTTACTCGCAGAAAATTTATCGTGAATCCGGCGTTCGCGAAACGTAGCACAGACGTGCTTTCATCGCCTCAATTCAAAAAAGGAACGCGAGATAAATTCAAAATAGACAGGAAGCAGATGCACGCTTCGAAAAACAAACGGGAGTTTTTGAAAAGCGAACACATGGAGGGACGCAGCGTTGAATTTCACAGGAGCAGCCGCGGATCCCTTTACCAGAAAATTGAGACAATGCTCAGAAGGTGCGTTCATCTCAGCATGAAACTTTTTATTAAAAAACGGTCAAGTGCAAGTCGCTTTATATTAAGTTACTATCGTATTATATAAATTATAAATAGCAGTTATCTTTTAGAGCTAGAACTGTTTTAGTTTAGTATGTAATAAAAATAAAGTATACAAATTATTCCAAAATAACAATAAAAAGCAGACATTTTGGAAACGCAAACTCGCGGGACGAATTACTCGCAAATGCTTTTTAAGTATCTATAATTTAATTTTTATCGGAATATTTCTTTCTTCAGTCTCGGCGGAGATGGCAGGCAGTGCCTGCTAAAGACGTTATGCCTTGTAGGGCAGACTCGCGACCTTCCCCAAGGGAGTTTCCTTCAAGAGATACTGAAAGCGGTGTTCACGTAAGCTGATATTCCTTTTACGGTTTTAAAGATATCTTACTTCGGGGCAAATTTGTACAACACTTCTTTTGAGAATTTTGTGGAAGTGACATTTAAATTGCTTCGCTGTTGTATCATAGAACTTTAATATTATCTTTGTTTTTTAGGCCAAGCGTATAAAGTGTCCAAAGCTTTTATTTTTGACTTTGTTATAAGTGCTGCCACGAGCAATGAAATGTGTACGTTATAGAACCATAGCGTAATGATCCCTATAGTGGGTAACTTGGCCGTGTTGACAGGCAATATTGAGGTGGGGGTGCGAGTTAAGGGTCGTCCTTTCACCACTACCTCGCAGGCGCCGTACCTAACTACTGAAAGTGCGGTACTGTAATTTCAGGCGTCATTAGTATTATTATTATTTCACTAAAGAACTATACCACATTACTTTATTCAATAACTTCTATGACATAGACTCATATAGAAGAATGTGATGTAATAGTTTTAAGGTCAGTACATTTCATTGCTCGTGACTGATGTACAGTCAGCAGCACGTCAGGTTATACAAAACTGACAAAAAATTAATTTATTTTTTTCTTCACATTTACGTTTAAAATTGATTGAAGCTGATTACTCTGCGTGCCCAGCGTGCCGTTTACTGTTCTTACTATTTTTACCAGTTTATAAATAGTCGTAGTGGGTATTAATCGACCAAACTATATGTACTTACATAATATTTCTTATAGGTTACCAAAGGGACAAACAAAAGACCATCTTTCTGAAGACTATGATGGAGCAATCCCTTCTTCTATGTCCTGCGAAGAAGCCTACCCGGACTGTAGTTCTACTTTTTCAGAGCCTATTTAGTATAACAATACCTTTATGCATACCAGAATAATTAAACTTGTTTCATGCAATTAGTAACCATAGAGCAGTGCAGGACCAAGCCTCGTCGTGGAGAACCTTAGGAGAGGTCTATGCCCAGTAGAGGTTGTCGTGCGGTTGCTGTGATGATGAACCCTAGTATAATCCGCGTGCGATTAGAATGGGATGGGACCTTGTGAAAGTAAATGAAAAAATTCAGTTAAGAAGTCAAGTAGCGTTAGCAAAAACGTTCTGAATCCATTTAAATAAAAATGAACTAAAAAAAATAGTTTTACCCCTTTTTTCACTCATTATTATCACTAAAATAATCACACAATAATATATAAATCATTTAAAATAAAACTCGAGCAGGAATCCACGCGCATAGTTCTACACAACTAGCATTATGCGAGCTTCTACGCAAAATTTGCCGACGCTACGGCTGGTCGTCGGACCGTGCGCGTCTCAGTTTCAAAAGGTAGCATCCCATTCTCATTGCGCGCCGATTATACAGGTTAATAGATAAACTGCTAAAGTTATCGGAAAGTAACAGATATACTATTTGAAATTTTGAGATATAAGCATTCACAATGCTATTTTTAAATAATACTAAATAATATACTAGAAAAAATAGGACTCGCACCAGATCATGTTCTCGGACGGGAATCGAGTCACTCGGTAGCTCAGCGGTCAGAGCATTGGACCGGATATCCAAAGGTCGCGGGTTCGATTCCCGTCCGAGAACATGATCTGGTGCGAGTCCTATTTTTTCTAGCATATTATTTAGTATTAGATATACTATTTATATTATGTTCTTCGGTAAAATGTTAGTAAAAGAATCAAAGCGTTAGTTTTCAGTAATGTAGTATAGTTTGCAAAATAATAATAATACCCTCGTCATAGGGGTACAAATCTAAAGTGGTTATTTGTGGGCTAGAATCTAATATTAGCAGCAGTATGTTTTACTCAAACAAAATGTTAGTACATAGAAGGACGGAGGGTTTAAATGTGATGAATAAATTTTAATTTAAGCTTTATTTTAGGTAAATAAAGCTAATTTATGTAACTCTTAGTAATCAATTTATGTCTGTGTTCCTCGGTTTATCATAAAAGTTAAATACATTGAAAAAATGTAAGAGGATAATAATTATTAGTGATGGCAGGATAATTTGTCCACAAGTCGTCCACCAGTCGGCGCACTACCGCGAACTTGGCCCTAGTGTGGATGAAGATCTGTCATATTTGTTTGCTATGTGTTTACTATCAATTTTTGGATGTTGGAAGCGAATTTTCGTAATTGACAATTTTTCTTCCAACATGTTTTGGTTTTCTTCAATCTTTCATTCGTTTAATATCCAACTTCTATAATAATAATTATAATTATCTACCATTTTTGGACATAATTGAAAAATAACCGGGAACATAACCCATATGCACATAACCTACATGCATTAACCCATATGTACAAAAGTTCTCTATCTAAAGCATAGCGCCGTCAAGCGGGATACAAATTTTCTGTCATCCTGCCATTGTAATGTTTATTATAATTTATACTTTTTTTATCCTTTTGTGGTTATTATTCCGTACCCTTTAGACCAAGATGTTTGATAAATTTATCCGCTGAATTAAGTATCTTATTTTTCGAATGTTATTCAAATCATTTTAAATAATTTGAAGTGTTTTTACTTTTATATTTTTAGGGCCCACGCATTTTTTTCCGGAGTTGGCATTGCGACACAGTCACTACTCAAAACAGTTTTGATGATGTATAGAACTCTATTTTATTTTAAAGTTACCAAAGCAATCTCATTATGTTCATATGATTATACTTGTATTACCGGAATTACCTCTATGTCTACGTTATTTTTAAACTATACGTATTAAATGGACACTGATAATATTGTCAATATTAGATAAATGTAAGTCACGTTCAAAATCCTGTTAGTTTAAAACAAACTAACAGGATCTGTATCGTTAAATAAATGATTTTCCACTATCTTGTTTATTTACTCCCATGAGAGCAACGTGCCTATGACGACATTGCATCTATAACATTAGGGCAAGACGTGAAATTTCCTTTTTTGTTTTCAAGCCATAAAATTTAATATTTGAAGCACGAAAATAGCTGTAAATTGGTTGACACGTTCTGTGTTAATTGATGTTTCATTTCTAAATATTTGTGTCCCCAGAATGGGATGTCAAACGGTGCAGTACGTTTTGTGGTATCTGGCCAGTGCGAGTTTGTGTACGAAATTTAAAATTGCAGACTTAAAGAGGTGTTAAGTTGAGTGAAACCTGCTTGGTCCCAGAATTCTAAGAAGAATGATAATAAAAAAGAAAGATATTCCACTAATGATGTTCCTTATGCAATTATTTGTAAATGGAATAACATCAACAAATGAGACTCGCACAAATTATTTAGGGAGAAACAGTGGCTCTAAGCTGTTGTCGAGGAGAAAGCGGTATTTGATATTTCCAGAAGGAAGCTCATTTCAATTAGGTAGGTAAATAATTGTGTTACACTTTGAGGCCGTTAAACAAAGGCCTCTTTTAGAAATTATCACAATTTTAGGCTAGTTTACTGACAATGCCCGCAGCAAGGCTCGACTTTCATTTGACCAGGGTATTATTGTAAAGGGTTCGCTTTCCTAATCTGAAGTACAATATTTGGATAATAAACAAAATTGAAATTACAATAACTGAAACAATAGGGAGATAAATGGTGTTCTAATGTGTTAATTCTTATTTTCTGTAATGTTTTGAACGTATTAACTCGTTGCCGGCACATGCTTGGTGTTCATTCTCAAGAAGCGATTTTAGTTGATTAATTATTATTATTATCGTTCAACCATAATTGTACGTGTAGATTGAAACGTTCAGCGGTTCAAAACGTAAGCGACTTAGCAGCTGTTGATTGACTAAAATCGCCTCGTGAGAACGTGGTATAACAGTGTCCCTAATGATTTCTTTGTGCCCTGAAATTCTTATTTTCTGTACGTTTTTGCCATTTTCAATGTCTTTATTCTACTTTATTTTATTTTTAATGATTTTTTTTATAAAATTTAATTTTTCTTTAATTGGATTTCGTAGTTTTGTGACTTAGTAGTGTGTATCAGTTTTAAGAGTCAAGAGTCAAAGAGTACACTTAATTCAAATAATCTTAATAATTAAGCACTTTTGAATCGTACATTTTCCTACTACCCGTTCCAGACTTCTTTAACACATAAGAAGAACGGGCGCAAGAAACTTTTGAAAGAAGAACGATGTTTTGGATATGGACCATGGTCTTAAATAAAATTATTTTATTTTATTTATCTTTATTGACGAAACCAAATAGTCGGTTCTTCAGAACTTTTCCTGCGTACGTCATATTTCACATAATAATATTTAGTGTGTTCAAAATAATATATTTTTATTATTTTGAAATATCGTTGGCACCATTATCACAATTTGTAGGATGTAATAAAATAGGTGTTCGACAGAAAAACATAGTTGTTGTTATTTTTTTTTTATTTACTGTTTAATTTTGACGTAGAGTACTTTAAAGTGTGGGGGCATAGATTAATTAAAAGAATATTTAGTATTGTTATAATTATTTATTTTCAGTCTTTTAATACTTATTTTTAATTAATACAAATTAATATTATGTCGTCGTCCATGTCTGTGTACGGAGTGTCCGAGGCGTGTCCCTTGTTCTTTTCTTTTTCAAACGAATCAGTTTTAAAAAGTAAACCATTCAAATTAACTTCAGCCAGCAACGGCGGCGATAGCCAACTCACAGTGCAGAAACATAGACTCCTTACAGTACATAGGTAATAATAATTTAACATTTATGGTTCTACGAACCCAGGGTCGCACCACCCGTTCAAGTTAATTTATTTTTTCAGTGTTCTGCGTGCAAACGTCAGCTTTGATCACGATTGGAGATATTTTCCTTTACTCCAACACCGCAGCGCTAGCCTGGAGTCTCCCTACAGATCCTAAATTTTTCACTATGCTCAAAGGATATGATAAAGAAGCATTGAGAAGAGGCGATTTCAAAAACAGTATTTACTATGTTGACGATAAGGGACAGCTTATTGCTAAAGTACCTTATAAAAGGTAATAAGTATTCTTAAGTTATTTGATAAGTAATACGATGCAAAGAAAGATTCTGCTTGGTCTTGACATTGATTTCAAGGCTCGTTTTGCATGAAATTAGAGAATAATGGTAGATTAAATAGTTGCATTATCCTAAATAATATACTAGAAAAAATACTACTCGCACCAGATCATGTTCTCGGACCGGAATCGAACCCGCGACCTTTGGATATCCAGTCCAATGCTCTGACCACTGAGCTACCGAGTCACTAGTGAAAACGTCGAATTTCTTCTAGTGTATCAACTCTTACGCTGCAAGCCAGCGCCATCTCACTAATGTACAAGGAATTACCTCGACATTCAATTGAAATATTTTTCCAGATATTTTAACAATTGATTAAGATGAGAAAGATATATGATTTTTAATTTTGAGATTTTTGCATTTACAATGCTATTTTTATAATACTAAATAATAATAAATTTTAAATTTTAATTTTAAAAATCATTTATTTAACGTAGTTTTATATACGAAGAAATATAAGACACTATTAATATTAGATAAAATGTATCATTTGTTTTGCCCTACGCAAGGGAGTCTGTGGCATATTATAAACAGATGAGCTACGAATACACCTTTTTTTAGAAAAATACTAGTCAATCCAGCATTTGCGAAACGAAGTATCGACGAAAGAGGAACCTTTAAAGAGAAATTGCGGGCGAAAATCGACAGAGTTAAAATGCATGAGCAACAAATATCAAGAGACTATCTAAGAAAAGAGCATTTGGGTCGGGATACTGTAGACTTTCATAGGAATAGTCGCGTCGATCTGTTTGAAAAAGTTGAGAAGCTGCTTACAGCGTGAGTACTAAGACCTACAATTGAAGATTTTGATGCAACGATACTTCGCTTATCCTTTAATGTATGATTCACATTAACCGGCGCGAGTCGGGCCGCTTCGCAGCAGATTGTGTCCGCCTGAATCCGTCCGCACGAGCGCGCACCCGTCGGCACGCTCGCGCATCTGTCGGCACGCGCACGCATATATCGGGACGCTCTTCTAGAAGCGCGTTGCAGTCAGTCAGTCAGTGTCACCAGCGCATCGGCAACCGAGAGCAGCAGACTGGCTAAACGCAGAGCCGGTTGGGTTCCAAGCTGCGTAAATTCCAACCAAATGTAGAACTTAACTACCTATAAATGGAAGCTTAAATTTTCTTCAGCAGAATGTAAAATACGCTCTGGCGCGGCCTGACTCGCGCCGGTTGGTGTAAATCGTACATTAGAATTGCTCCCACGCTAAATATCTCACGTAGTGATGGGGTCATATCCACTTCCCTCTGTCCGCGACATAATTGACGTTTACTTGGCACTCCGCCATGTTTTCAGGACTACATTCTTTCACCTTGTCTGGGGTCTTCCTTTGGTTAAGTTAGGTGTAACGACTGATTTTAATTATTTTATTTATACTCAGATTGGGACAAGACGGACGCCAATGTGTATTGTACAAACTATGTGAAGCCGCACAAGCTGCGCCCCGACAGGGAACATTCCTGCAAGAATTTTTCAGAACAGTGTTTACGTAAGTATTGTATTGGTTTTCAAAGGGATGAGGATAGTATTTAACTTATTTAATAATAATAATTAAATGCTTTGTCGCACACTAGACAAACAAGCAAACAATAAACGGGAAGAAAGCACACAAAAGGTGTCTTTATTGCTATAGTAGCAATCTCTTCCAGGCGACTTAGAGTAGAAAAGTAATAAGTAAGAGTATGAAGACAGAGTAGGGGAGCAGGTGGAGTGAGGTTATTTAATGATATTACTTTTAGATTGTGGTTTAAGAACTTTGTCTTCAAAATAATTACAAAAAATAATTAAATGACTAGGCCGTTAATTGAGTGGCTGATTAAACCAGTTGGCTGCGATATAGACATGGAAATGATGAGCGGTTACCGTAGTCTTTTTACTTGTGACAACAGTAATATTACGCACGTGTTTCATAATGTCCCTTTTTCCAAATACATATATACAATGTTCGAACGAGTAGACGGTCTACCGATATGCTCAGTGTCTTATACACCGGTGTTCTTGGTCTCACCATCTCTGAGGTCCCAGGTTGGTTAATCTAGAAAAATAACGTTTATTTATTTAACTTTATCGTCTAACTAAGGTCTGGGTTAGGGTACCGTCGTTGTTTCTGATTTCCATAATCTTTAGATACTAAATTTTTCATAAAGTATTCATTATTACCCTGGTTAGTAATGCTCGTCAACGTTATATTTTCTTATTATATTTTTGTTCCCCTCGTTCATTAGTTTAGTAAAATGATGCAGTTCTTTTGTGCTTTAAACTTATTAATGGAATACCTTTGGTATTATTTTCAGATTGCCCAAGGGCACTCCCTTTGATAGAGACGAACATCAAGAATACGATGAAGCTCATAAACCCACTGTTGATTGCTGGAAACTGTACCCTGGATGTGACCATTTTGGCATGCCTGAAACTTTATAAGTTGAAATTAAACTCAACCAAAATTAAGATTTTGTTGTTATTTCTTTATTTTAATTTTTTACCCAGTAGGGTAGTAGCGGCGAAGTCCAAAAAGAGGTTATGTTTTTGATCTGTATATGTATATTTACTTTTTGCATGTGACAGATATTAAGATTACTTTAATAAGCATCTAAAAATTGCGCAATAAATGTCAGCAGGAAAAAAGGAAAAAATAAATGACACACACTTATTGCTTTGATAAAGGTTTTTTACGTGAGTATTTGTTACATTTTACAAAATTTTATTTTATTGAAATAGAATGCTCTATCTCAATTACAGTTTTAAGTAAGCGCTAAATTAAAACATTAACATCTTTTAAGCATAATAAACAGTAAAGTTAGTTTTTTTAATTTATTTATTTTTGGACAACCAACACAATAAATGCTATTTACATTTAATACAACAGAACATCTAAAGCACTATCAAACTTACAGGTTGTCACGGCATGCATTAAAATTAAGCTATTAGTAAGCAAAACTATAAACTAATTAACTACTAACAAATTAAAATAACAAAAGATACAAATTACATTATTTCTAATGGATTGCCACGAGTTACTATACTAAGAGTTAGTTATACTGTTACCAGTCTTTTGCTTAATTAACTCCCACGCTGTTACATGTAGCCGGACAAAATTCTAAATTCAAAACTCATTTATTCAGTCTAGGCTGTTACAAGCACTTGTGAATGTCAAAGAAGCTACGCCATCGGTTCGCAAACCCTAAGCGGGAGACCTTGTAACGAAAAGAACCGGCAAGAAAC
The DNA here is from genome assembly GCA_963556745.1 of Catoptria pinella. Taxonomy (NCBI): domain Eukaryota; kingdom Metazoa; phylum Arthropoda; class Insecta; order Lepidoptera; family Crambidae; genus Catoptria; species Catoptria pinella. The sequence continues at coordinate 6,601,809 of OY750774.1, read as the reverse complement.
TCGTCAAGGGCTTCAAATGAAAAATGAAGTCAGCATTTAAAGTAACCTCATTTTCCATTACAATAATTAACAAAGTTTACATTCAATGGGAAGGTAAAATAAATTAAAACTAGTTGAGAAATCACTGTCTACTACTCGATAACGCATAGCTAAGAAAATCATATTGTTTGATATGAAGAATTAGCCCAGGTGAATGACAACAATGGTATATCAATTGTGTCTCATTTTCATGTACCTGATGGGTTAATTTTAATAAAATTAGTACCTATTCTAGATTAAATTTCATCGATGAACCAACCTATGGATATAGTAACTCCCTGTAGTTAAAAATATTTAACATTCAGTCCTTTTTTTAAGTGGTAGGGTTACTAACATCTGAAAAATATTAATGATGAAAAAAGTTACCAAAGGCTAAAATGCTGATAACGTGTGCTTCATTCAAAAGTAAACCGTATCTGTAAGTGCTTTTGATTCTTTTTTTTCAGGCAAAAAAGGGGTTTATTTGAACATGTTCATCAATATACCTAGGTGCCATACTTTCCACGCTAGTATTTAGCACCATGTTCTAGCCTCTGTTTTGTACAGTGACAGTAATTGGACACAGACAGTTAGCAATTTTGTGCCAATGAATTCAGTTGGTTTTTCTTATACTGACACCGGTTGCCAAGTGTCAAGGAAGTGTTAAAAATAGTCAGGCAAGTTTTTTATTAATCAAGTAAAATTATAAAAAAAAATATTTGATAAAGAAAAAAATGTGTTGATTTAGATCTGTGTTTTCTTGTTTCAGTTAGTTGAATAACCCATTATAAATAATTTAAAATAAAAGGAAGTAGATGATTATGGATACAGTATTTTTAATACTTCTAGTATTACTTGGTACACAATTGATAGCCACAGAAGAAATATTGTCAGAAACAGATAAAGATACATCCAAAAATGAAGCTGAGATTCCTTCTAAGGTGTTATCAAGAAGAAAAAGGTTTTTAGTTTTTCCTGACGGCAGTTCTTTTCAGTTGGGTAGGTGTTCTATATTTTTTATTCCATAGATTAAATTTTAGAAAATTTTGTTGAAATGATTTGAACCCATTTGTTCTATAGAACATCGATCTTAAAAGCATTGGACATAATCTATAAATCAGTGCGATTGTATCGGAGTAACAACTGCAACAACTGTTGCAACCCCAACAGTGAAAATTGATCAATTTCGAATCACGTTCTATCGAATACATGAAATGGATGCTTTGAAATCGTTGTGCTTTTACGACTGTACCATGCCAAAACGTGTTTGGAACTTCGCTTGTCTCCAAATTGACCCCAAATTGTAAAAAGAAGAAAACATAAATTTTCACATTCATTAACCTCGTTCATTTTAGTATTCTGCACCCAAAACCACGGCTATTTACAAATCGGTGACATCGTCTGGTTTGGGAACACAGCTGCCTTGGCCTGGGAACTTCCGTCCGATCCTCAACTTTTCTATGGAAAGTTAAAGGAGTACAAAAAAGGATACGGAATCAGAAGGAACGATGATTCAAAACATATTTTGTTCTTAAATGAAGATGGGAAGGTGATAGGCAAAAAACCTTATAAGAGGTATTTATAGAAACATTCAGCAAGCACATTTATTATGTGAACAATAAAGAAAATATAGTGAATAAAGATAAATTATAATATAAACTATGCATGCAAAATAATGATAAAATAATTAAATTTCACACTGAGTTTGTACTGTGGTGACTAAATAACATACTTAGGCGATAATAAATATTGTATAATATAGGAAATAATGGTCATCTATCACACAACTCTCTACGTACAAGATTCGAACCTGGGGCCTTGGCGCGATAGGCAGGATTGATTGCTACGATAGCACCAAAGACCTTTATCTCTCTATACTTTGGTGCACATACTCGTAGTATAAATAGCAGCAAAAAATACTATTATGCAGTGCAGCCAAAGTATAAAGATTCTATACTTCGTATCGATTGGAATCGTCAACTTGTTGAATATTCTCTCTGATAATAACTTACTGTCAACAAAAAAAATTCAATGATTTTGTGTAGTGTGAATACTCGTAATTTTATTTTTCAACAGGCGACCTATTGTAAACCCAGCATTTGCCAAACGAAGCATTAGCGGGAAAACTCCAACGGAAAATAATGTCACACGTGAATTTTCAATAAAAGACATGCACGAAAAAGAAAGGAAATCTAATTGTTTTCATGACATGGAAAAGGAAAGGGTGGAGTTTCATAGAGTATCAAGAACATCGCTTTATGGAAAAATAGAGAGAATGTTGGAAGGGTAAGTTCACCTAAGTTCTGCTTAAGAATCTATTACTCTGCTAGTCTTGTAAGCTTTACAAGAGTAATGGTCGATCAACTTATAAATATTTGAAAAAAATTGGTAGGTACAAATTTTGTGTAGATATTATACTCGATGTACAGTGTACTATTTTTCACCTAACTATGATCGAAACAAAACTATAATGAAATTCCATACAACTTTGCTGCGCCACCATCCGAGTAGCGCGGAAAGGTTGACATTGTTCAAAGAAGGTTGTCTAAATAATGACCATATTACAAGCAATGCAGGCGCCAGGCGTGAATAACTTAAAAAAGCGAACCGATAAATAATTCGATAATCGTTTTTTGTTTTGTTCAGTAGGCCTTCTCAATTTATTACATGAACAGGTTCGGCTGGAACGGGCAGGAGTGCGTCCTGCGATTGTTGTGCGAGACAGGGAAGGATCGGCGTGGACAGGGGACGTTCTTGGAGGAGATCCTGTGGGCGACGTTTACGTAAGTACCTGTCACTGAGGTGAGGTTTGTTTTTAAGGCAGATGATGGTGCTACGACGGGGTAGGTAAATACACAACATAATCTAATCGTAATGATGGAGAGTTTAGTTCACACTTGTAGTTGGCAAATGTTATGTGCAGAGAAGTAAAGCTGAATGTTTTCGGTTCTGTGTCACACACCTTGTGTTACGTGGTAAATGTCAAACGATTTGTTATTTTTTTTATGGTTAAGTGTTTGTGATATGCTATATCTATTAGGGCTCTGTGGTCTATAGATAAATGGTGGCTTACCTTAATCACTTTAAAAGAAAAATCTTTGTCATATTCTATAAACATGTTAATAGATTAGTTGACTTTCCGTATTATAATGGGAAGCAAATATATTATTTTGCTTAGATTAGAATTTAAGGTAACTTCGTACATTCGTTTTTAGATTAATCATAAGTCTAGTTTAGTAAAAAAAAAATCGAAGGATTACAATAATTAACCACTAGCCAGCTATATAGCTGTTGTTGGTGTTTATATAACACCAATTAAAATATAAAAGCCAACCTAACAGTTAGATGTATAAATAAGTAAACTTACACCCTATCCATAAAGAAATATTTCCAATACAGAAACACGTAGAAATGTATACCTACCATTTCTAGATGTAATCCTCTCGGGTATAATATATTTTCCGTGGAAATTCACTGTCATAACTTATTTCAGATTGCCTAAAGGTCGCGAGTTCGTATCCTCGTTGCATAAGGAGTATGATATCGCCCACGGGACTCCTGGAGACTGCACTCAAATGTACCCAGACTGCAGAACTGCGCCAACCAAATAAAGTTAATAAACCTTTGTGCATTTATTTTTCATGTTTTACATTTTGATGTTTGTTATTTTTCGTGTGTTGTAGATCCTTTAGTTATACTAATCTGCGTTAAATGTCAGCTGTGTTAAGAAAGGGGGATAAAAACAAGTTCATGTTGATTTCGACTTTTGACTAAGAAACAATATTAGAGGGGCCTGTTACACAAGTTCAAGAACGCAATATATGTTTTGGTTTGCTTAGAAACAGAACAGTATTTCTTTTCAATTCTTTGTGTAGTAAGTTTCTATGTGTAATAATTGAACTTAATAAAAAATATTAGGCATTTGCCTATAAAATTGCTGATATTTTTTCACAAAAAAATATCGTCGACTTAATAACCTCCTCCTTTTTTGAAGTCGGTTAAAAAGGGAACCTCGTGAGGTTCTCTGTATAACTTCTTTGATTTCATATTATATCGAATTTTGACCATGATAGTCACTATCAGTAATAATAAAAAAAAAAAAGTTTTCTTAATATTAAAAAATAGCGTGAAAGTAGAGTCCTTTTTCCAGAAATTTCGGCAATATAATAATAAAATGTATTTGGTTGGTTACAAAATGTAAGTACTTAACTAATACTTTATGATTATAATATCATTTATAAGTATAGACCTTTTAGGTATATAAAATGATTAATAATGTAGGTTTTTAGATTCAACCAGTAGTTTTGACTATATCAATACAAGTTCCAGCTAATTATCGTAAACTGAATAATATATAATTTTTTAAACTTTCTAATCAAAATCATATCAGCTCACAGCTCCAAAAATATTTTCAAAGAAAACAAAGTCGCTTGAGTTAAACAAAATATTTTCACGTGATTACTCCAAAAGGAGTTTGCTTGCAGAAAATTTCAACGGAATGCAACAATGAACACATCCAAAACAGTTTCAACTCTGACGGAGTCGTTTAAGTCTCAAAATTCAGTGACAGGAGATAATCTTGCGAAGTTGTGATCTGTTGGAGGGATTTTGAACCTTATGACTTTGAGTTAAAGATGTAAGTGGATGCAGAAGGCAGTAAGCATGACTGAACTAATGAGAAGAAGCGACAAGCGCGGTCTAACTCTTAAACCAAACATCCTGGGTCACTGAACAGGCGCTGTTCTGTTAAGAAATTTTAACCGAGAAATCTTAATGTGGACATTCCTTGATTATTTGGAACACAGGATTCGTTTTAATAACTGGATGGTTTATTTAGCGGTACATGGCTGACTGTGAAAGTCATAGCTACTTCTATAATTTTTGTACTGTTTCAATATCGATGAGACATGTTTTTAAAGAATTAATAATTTAATTTAAGCTAAGTAATCGTGACAAATGTGAAAAATTTTTCAAGCTCAGAGTTTTACTGACGATAGTTATTTAGAAAACGCTTATGTGGTATTTACACGGGGCGCCTTGGCAGGCGCGTCGATTTTAGTAAGTTAGCGCTTTTTATCAACAATCCAGGTGGCGATTTGATTTTACAAGCAAGTGTCGATAAAAAGCGCTAGTTGGCTAAAATCGACCACATTATACGATAAATAAAACTCATTCAATGGGGACACGCAAAGCTAATCGCAGATGGCGGCAGCGGCGATCCGATTGGCTAAAATACGTTAGAAATGACATTTGACATTTGAAATAACAAATCAAACGATTTTAGGACAGTCGCTAGTATTATCATCCTCATTGCTTGAACATTTTAAATTTAATAATTTGTTGATTCTAAAACCATAGACACATAACTCTGTGAGATTTACACGGGTGACTCTTTAGTCGGCGCACGACCTTTGCCGCACGGCGTAAATCGACTGTGTAAATGGCAATTCAGCCTAGGCTGCAGGTGATTGAATAAACTTTTCTGATCTGGTGGCCAAACTTGGAGCTAAGAGTAATTACATATACGCCATCGACTACATAGACGACAGCGCCGACGTCACCGATAGTGTCACCTGCGATTCAATTTTACAAGCAACTTGATAGGTGACTAAAGTCGATCGTCACAGGTGACTAAAATCAACTTATGTAAATATCTCAACAATGTCAAGTCCTCACTGCTACCACCGACCTCAAGTACTTAACGAAAGTGTTAATAGTTGTATTTGTGACAGCATAATATGACAATAAGTCTTTATCACTTTGTAGTGAGTGACCGGACTATGCAGTAATATAACGTAATTTCGTTTCCCTGAGAAAATGCAACAAGTTTTATTGTATTTGCTAACAGTTTTAGTTGTGGAATGTGAGTTCTTGAAAGAAGAATGTCCTAATGTGAAAACTCCTTTGAGTTTATTGAGGAAAAGGCGCCATCTTGTGTTTCCTGACGGGTCTGATATGGTGGTTAGTATTAATTGTAAATAGTATTCATGTAAACATTTTGAAAATTGAAGCAAATAGTTAAGTTTTATTGATGTGATCAAGTGTTTGAAAACAAACCTTAATAGTTTGTGAATGCATCGTATACAATATACTTATAAGTACTAAATGTGATAACCTGTGTCCTATTCAATAAACGTGACGATTGACAAATTGTCACATTATTAAATAGGACCTTGCTTATCATCCCGTTAAGTCAGCACTATTGATTGTTATAATCATAGAGTACCAATCATTTATTATAGTTAACATCAAAGACTTATCATTATGATATTATAATAATATTTAAACTACTAAAATTATCGTTTATTATTTCTTACACTTAAACAAGTATTGATTGAATATACATGGTCGAGGGTTCCATTCCCATCTGAGTACATAGTAGAGACGAGGTTTTTTTCTAGTATAAAATTTAGCTTAAATTTTCAATATTTTTGAAACAGCTTACAGCATCCATAGTAAAGGCGATCATGACCCATGCCCCAGCTGGCTGGAACATTGCCCTAGAGCTGGACGTCCACTTCCCCCTGCCAAACGCCAATTTCACCATGATGCATTTAAGGAGGAAGCTACACCATCGACAGAAAAAAGACTTGTGGGAGAGAGTGGAAAATGCTATAAGTTTGTAAGTACTTAAAGCAACCTATGCATGATGTTTGGTAATTCCCCTTTTATACCGAATATGGTAAATAGCCATAGGGTGCCATGCATACAACCTCAGAAAATATTTTAAAACTTAAAAACCACCACATGTCTGAACATGTCAGAAGCACTCATGGCAGAGCTTGACAGACTGATCGTACTTGACCACGTTTGTCAAGCAACGCTCGGTCCGGCCAGGTTTCGGATGGGTGTCTCGAGAATTTGTGTTTTTTATTTGTATGGAAAATGCCAGTGACAACCCTAAACGCAGATGAATAATCGATTTTGATAATCCATCCCATTAATGGTCAGATTGTCTGGTTTGGAATAGTTTCACAAAAAATAAATAAAAGAAAAACAGTCAAGTGGGGTTTTCAGTCTATATAATTCTCCGGGGTTAGGCCATAAACCAAGCTATAACACACACGTGCGTAATAAAACTACACACTAGTGTGTAATAGAATTATCCCTACAAAATTAAATTAGTACATTACTGCAAGTTATATGTGAGTAAACAGAGCATTCTCAATTTAACCGGGTAAGTTATTTTTTTAACCGATTTCAAAAAAAGGAGGAGGTTCTATGTTCATCTGTTTTTTAGTAGCAACAAAGAGGTTTAATGCCGCTGAATGCTATATACATTTTTGGATTAAATAAATGTGTTAGTATATGTCCTTTACTAAGTCAAAAAAACATTTAATTTTTTATTATTCACAAATTCACAATAATGTGTTATAAAATATTTAAATATTTGCATTTTATCACTTAAAATAATATTTTTGTAGTAAGCTGTATGCTCGCTGCATTGGGCGCTTAAAAAAATTGCGCACCTTTTTCTCATGATTTGCATATTTTGTTTTTATCGTATTTGTCGTTGTGTTGATTTTTTTCTTTCTCGCAAATGTGTTGAAAAACCTCGTATGAAACACGTGTACTCTACTCATTACACACTCGGCTGAACTACTCTTGAACTCGTGTGTAATGAGCAACTTAGCTCACTTGTATCGTAATATACTATTTCCTATAGTAAGGTAATGACGACGTACTACGATACCGCACGTTCAGTAGTGAAATATTATGTATCGCCTGCGCGCTAGCATTGGGGGAGACACCATCCTGCTCCGCACCCCACCTCATCGTTGCCCATATTAATACGGCCTAGTTAACCCCACTATAGCAATCGACGCTATAAACAATTTTAAGTGTATCATCATAATTCTTACAGATTGAAATCATTTTCCTTTTTTAACACGTTTCGCTTTCTTGTTTATTTATTTATTTGTTCGTTTGTCCACAAATTTTTCTTTATTACTTTTTTTCTATAACGGAAACATATATTTAATTTCCAGGCACAATCTGGACGGGCGGGCGTGTGTTCTCAAAAGCATATGCGAAGCCAAGGTCTACCTGGCGTCCCCTGGGAAATCACTGGTCCATGACATATTAAGAGCCATCCTCACGTGAGTATCTTGTTTGTCTCGACATCACATATGATTACATCGGATATTAGTCACGTTTTATACTCCGAATAATATAAGATAGAATCCATTTATGGTCGCACAATCTGTGCTGCACTGCTATAGAAATTTATTTTTAAATCTTAGGAATTTTACTTTGAAAAGTTTACTGGTGGGCATAGTTTAAAAATCGATTTTTATAATTTGATTTTACATTTTTTTTCATTTAACTCAATAAAAATTACTGCATTAGACAGGTTAAGAAATAAATTATGTACCTACACGCTTAATTGATGTATAGGGATTTTTAATGGGCAACTTAATTATGCAATGACATAAGGGCGAAAATACATTGCAGCAGATTTTATAGTACATAAATGATTTAACAACCATATAAATAATGATTTAACTTGCCTATTTTTAGCGTAGATCTGTGGAAATTAGTAATTAAATTGCGGTTGATAATTTCTAATCACATCTTTTTATGACATAATGACAAAATATATTTAACCTTACACCTCCGAAACTATAATGAAAACTGTAATCAAATAGCACTACACACAGCTTTTTATATCACTGTCTTTCTCAACCAACTTTTATACTTAGCATGAAAATCATTAATGTTTGCATGGTACATACTAATCGAATTCCAAAAATAGCTATTCGGCTCAATAACTCTGTCTCCGGTAGCTCGCTAATTGGCGTATAATCCTTCTACGTGATATCTCTACGTGCTCGGATTAATTTATAATATCAATAGTATCGCGAGTACGCGACACTTATTGGCTATTAATTTACACGGGTTGACTTGGTAGGCGACTTGCTGGTCGATTTTAGTGAACTAGCGCTTTTTATCGACAGTCGCTTGTAAAATCGAATCGCTACCTCATTGAAATTAGGTTTGCGTTTAGATTGGACAAGCGATTGTCGATAAAAAGCGCTAATTGACTAAAATCGACAAGCTAGTCGCCTACCAAGTCAACCCGTGTAAATAATACCACATTATTGTAAATGATGAAATATCGAAAGCTGAAGTGGAATTGATTTTGATTAATTCTCCAATGTTTGGTAAACTGAAACGATATTTAAAATGTGTTGTCTTTAATTTGTTTGCAATTCGCATACAAAATAATATTTGGATTGTTTAAACTTTCAAAGGGTAAAAATCTTGTAATTTTTCTGAGCTTAATTTCCTCACTAGATCAGAAAAGAAAACTAAATTTAGTTAAATTAAAAAAAAAAACATTTGAGTTTCAAAACAGGCAATATTTCATACAATGTTTTAGTAATATAGAAATGGCCTTAGCTTAAAAGCTCACAAAAATGCACTAGAGGACTACACTCTATGCATCATAGAAACGCCTCCCCGCAGACTTGCCTGTAGCGTTTGATTTATTACACAAAATTGGGGTTTCATTTAAAATACGAAGCAAAAGTGCTTTCATATGTTCGGACAAAGCGAGTTTCACTGCAGATATGTCGGACAACGTCAAAAATGTCCTTTGAGAGAGTTATCCACCGTTTCAGTAACTATTTAAATAAAGCACAAAAAAGTGACAGTAAGTTCACTAGGGGTTTGAATAGAATTTAAATACTCTGCTTGTTAAATAATCATCTCTATCTAGGACTAAATGAGTTAAAACTTAATTATCCTGAGTTAGTCTCGCCTGAATTAAGAGTCGTTAACGTTTATGGACAATGCTCCTTATTCATCTATGTATAAAGGAAGGTTTTTTTATTTGGAACAAAAAACAATAACATAATAATTATGCTTACTAATGTGACAAATATTAGAAAAGAGTAGTAAGTATTATGTAACCAACAACATTGTCCGCAGAGTAATATTAACTTATATAATTACATGCATGCTACTGAGAGACAGTTAGTAGAGCATTCTTCCAAAGCAGAACAAGCTTATCTTGTTTAAGTGTTTAAAAACTAACTAGTTACTCTAGGACTCGGTTGCATTATCTTAATTTAACTATAACAGTACAAGACACAAACCTATCTGGGCCGTTGACCAAAACTGGAACTAAGTGTACTACATATTGTTACCCAGGTTACGCCATAGAAGATAGCGACGCTGTCACCGATTCAGATAAGTTTGTGTCTGTTAAAGTTAAGGTTAAATCAAGATGATGCAACTCAGCCTATGATTTTTTTAGTGTAACAACAGATTAAGCATCTACACAACAAAATGTGTTTATGTCCAAGCAGTGGTGACATTAAAATACCTGATGATGATCGTCAGTGTAGGTAAACAAAACACGACATAGCTGTAAAACTTTTTCAATTCTTACATGTTTCCTTTTCATATTTTACAGAGTGCCAGAATTTGATGAAGAATTTTCCAAAGAAATGCAGGGATCATACGACGAGGTGTTAAGTCCAAGTTACTGTGAAGAATTGAGATTCTGTCCGTTCTCATTACTTTACTTTTTGACACCACAAGGAATGACATAAAAAGTTGATTATATACCTAACATGCCCTTGAAACTGTATGAAAACTACTATACCCGTATTATGAAATTTCTAGAAAAAGATCGTTTAGTTGGAAATGATTTAATTATTAAAATCATGTGAAAGAATGGTACATACATTAGAAATAAAACACTTTTCACGGATTACAGCGCGTATATTATTAATTCAGGTGTTGTTTTAGAATTATATAGTTTGTATTTATTGGTTTTTTGAATTCCCGAAGTTTCGACATAGTACATTATAATTTGACGATTATTATTTTGTTTGTGTTGTTTGTGTATTGATAATGTTTTAAATTATTTTGAAATGAATAAATTTAAAATGATTCTTACATTGGGGTTTTTATTGATCTACACCAAAACTGCTCACAAAAATGCTTTAATCATAATTCTTTTCCTATGAAATTGCCTATATTTTCTGAACTCATTACTTCATGATTTAAAGTATTCATCAATTGCTTGGTATTATATCGAATCATGAGCATGATAGTAACATGAGATAAATACTGAAATTTCAATAGTCATATCAAGCTACTGTAATGTATGAGTATACTAGCGACCGCCCGCGACTTCTGCGTGGAAAATTTTTGCTATCGCTTTGGAACAATTATTTATTCGGGATGAAAGGTACCCTATGTCCTATGTGTAGCCCTGACAACGTGTATGCAATTTCATTATGATAGGTTCAGTAGTTAAGACGTGAAGGCGTAACAAACAAACAAACAAACGGACTTTCGCATTTATAATATTAGTAAGGAAAGTAAGGAGTTAGACTACAATCGACGAATTCTAGCTTGATCCTGTTACAATTCGAATTCGAACAATTACAAACAATATTGATCAAATGCAACGAATGAGAATCAACCATTTTTTTTTTAAGAATGATAAACTTAGCAAATTCTTAAACGGGTCCTCTAAATAAATTGAAACGTTAAAAAATGCTGGATTACAGAAACTAATGGTAGGGCTTGAGTCAAGCTATGGCTTGATGTATGTGGCAATAAATCCTCAGTAAACTGAGGATAAGATGACACGAAGGGCGGCCAAACACTCGCTAATGTTTAAAAATTGGGCAATAATTCACTCTCTCACTCACATTATTACTCATAATAGGAGAACGAACTTGATACAATGATCCATTATGAAAACAACTTTGTCATTGCTATTTATTCATTTCAAAAACCTACACGGTTTCGGTGCTCTGCTTATGTGGCTGTATAAATCAAGCTATACGCCTAGTTACATATTGAATTTTGATAATTTACTTACATTTCAACATGAATTTTGAAATGATTAGCATGAATTTAAGTAATCAATTCAATCAATTAAATACAACAGACGAAAATTTCAACAAAATCGAATTTTCTGGTTTGCAGTTACCGTCAAAACTCACCATACATTTCGTCTGCAGCTTTTGAAAACATTTACCACGCGTCTGTCATAAATACGGACATGATTTGTCCTCGCCTATATCGAGAGTAATGGTGGCCACATTTTTGGCCGACTCTAACTCGTCTAATGGAATGACTGCGATCTGTCACGGGGAGACGTGGGACCTTCGCCAATATGTGGAGCGTTTGTCGGCTTTATGATATACGCGTTATGTTTATTGGATAAAAAAAGTTAAGAGAAATACAAATTTTTTGGACGTAAAAAAGACAATAAGTTTAATGACTTTAATTTGAAAATATATGCATGCACTTCTTGTCAAGATTCATAGATGAGTTCTGTTAGCATCATAATATTGAAAATGTTCTTGTCGAATCTTTAAGATAATTTAAAGTATAGGAAATAAGTCCTAACTGGGGTGTTATTTATCATAATATTAGCCAAGATGATTATATTCTTTCTGAAACACTTATAATTGATCACCAATTTGTGGCCCACCTTTGTAAAAGTTGCTTGGTTTTCATATACCCCATGAAGCACCTCACTATAAATGATATTCATATATGCACGAGAAAGTTAACTTAAATAAAAAGAAGTTCAAAGTAAAGAAAAGAGCAAAAAAAAGGTTTCAGGGTAAGCACCTTTTCATCAAGTTTGTATAAGTGTGCCAATCACTATTTTCGATGACAAATCCGGTACACTTAACCGCGCGTTGCAGCGTTGCCTATCCGAAGCTCTAACCCAATTTGCTGATGGGAGCGAGGCACTTTGTCTCGTTATTTTTTACTGAATCAAAGTCCTATCCAATAAATCGTCCCAAAAAGCTTTCACGGCGTTTCTGCTCCAATTAATGTCTGATCCAAACCCGACGATATTGTGCATTATTCCTTTATACTTAACGATGTTCAGGTTCACGCAGCGGTTTTTATATTTTGTGCGTAAATTTGGTAACGAAGGTGTGAAGAGGCTGTGAATGGTACTACTTACTTTATCATTTCATAATTTTAATGAGCATTAATAAGATCTTTGCACCCATCGATGATGTCAACAAAATAAAATTACTTTTGTGAAATGAGAATAAGTGTGGTTAGTGGTGAAACCACCTGCAGAAAACTCTTTTACATTAAGAGGGATTTTTTTTTAATAATAAGCGTTAAACTTCAAAACATGATTCGGCTCCGTTAGAACAATACCTGACACCCGCTGGCCTTATTTTCTCATAAATTTATTTCGTGTGATAGTAATTGGGGCTCTTTAGCGAAGCCCATAACTGTGACTTGTGACCGATATACTGAAATTACTCGCGCAAATGTGAAAATTGGAAGCCCCGTTAAATGCCATGACATACATTTTGCGTTCACATTACTTATTTCAAAATTGCATTACCACGGAACGGTCTTTTAAAATGGATTGTGAATTAAAGTATTGGTTTTTAATGCTTTTGTTTACTTATGGAGTTTTGAGTTTTGATGGTGATACGAGAAATGAGCGAGGTTCTAGAGTTTTGTCGAGAAGAAAGCGTTACGTTACTTTTCCAGAAGGATCCAGTTTTTCGGTATGTTTCTATTTTTCTTACAATTAATTAAAGCACGATCAACTAGGTTTGTCTCAGTATTTCATATAAATTTTAGATATTTATTTAACTTCTTTGTTCAACTTTATTTAATTCTATTAAACAAATTAAAAAAACTACACGGCTTTAAAAATGAAAACAAGTGAATGCCTATTTGCTATTATTTGATTTGTCATTTTATATACTTTACTTAAATTTCATACATTTAGCTCCCTATTTATTTGTTACGTTTGTTGAAAATATACTTATTTTAACGTTAAATTAAATAATAGTAGATTATACTAAAAGTGAAAAAAGGGAATTTAATTTGAAGGGCTAAGTAGGATCCCGAGAGCAGTGAAGGAATCCAAAATGTTTTTTCTTACGAGTTGTGTACTCTACTTTTTACCATTACCTTTTTACTGCGAGAAAAGAAATAGTAAAGTAGTATAGTATTAAATAAATAAATAAATATTTGACAAAATCACATACATTGCTACACATTGCTACCAATCACGAAGCAGAAGCACCGCTCCGCTTCAGTGGAAACTCACTTCTTACCAACATTAGTTTTTTTTATTGTATCTGGAAAAACTCCATTTAATCAGCCAGTAGGCACTTTTAGCACGTTCTTTTACATAAATATTGCATGCTTGTTCCAAATTCATTTTTTTTTCACTCATTGAATAAAATTGCGTTTTATTCACTGTTAATGATTAGTTAAACGCACTTTGCAATGGTAAAAAGACTGTTATGACTTTGACTTGTGCTTAAACTAGATTTATTACCATTATAGTGTGCCGGCTGCATGACAGTCGGCCTGATAGGCCAGCCGGCGCTGGATAGCGCGCCTGGGACCTTCACCTTTGGCCTGAACTGGGGTATTGCGTACGAGCTACCCAACGCTACTGAGACCCTCATGTTCTACCATAAGAAGTACAAGCATAAAAAGGCCATGTCACAGAGGAGGAGCAGGCGAGACCTATACCAGAAGCTGGAGGCCATTTTGGAAAAGTAAGTTCTTAACATTAGTTCTGCATCACTGTCGGCCTTATAGACCAGCCGGCATCCTGCCAGTGCACTAGGGACCTCCACCTTTGGCCTGAACTGGGGCGTACGAGCTCCCCAACCCTACTGAGACTCTAATGTTCTACCATAAGAAGTATAAGCATAAAAAGACCATGTCACAGAAGAGGGGCAGACGGGACCTGTATCTTAAGCTGGAAACCACTTTGGAAAAGTTAGTTCCTTAATTAGTAACTGCATGACTGTCGGCCTGATATGTCAGCCGACGCCTGTCACTACACCAGGGACTTTTACCTTCAGCCATTATTAAATAGCATCTTATTTTTCCAGTATGGGCTACCGAGGCAGAGAATGTGTCCTGAAAACGCTGTGTGAAACAAAACATCGAATAATGCCGAAAGGAAGTAATATGATCGAAGAGATGTTCAGAACTATCTTCACGTAAGTTTTTAAAGTAGTTTTTTTATGTAGTTTAAGTTTAATGTAATGTTACTGGCATTTAAAAAAATGCCAAATCTATTTAAACATGCATTAATCAACACTACCTTAAAAAATACGCTCTTTAACAAAAACATTGTTGAATTGTCATCATAGTTTCCCTCGCCGCCCGCCTCACTCCACACCCAAACTTTGAACATCTGTTTCAGATACTTTTGGCATTATTGTTGTTTTTTGACTTCTAAATGATAATAAAGGATCAACCTACTTAAATTCAAAATTTATTTTATTTTCACAGAATTGCTTTTCAAATAAAACTATGATATATTCCAGATTGCCGATAACAAAAGTATTGCCAGCGGAGCCTCTAGAGCACACGATATACGACTCGGCCCACCGGCTCAGCGTTATGCTTGATGATTGCGAAGTGTACAAATGTCCCATTTCCTTAGTGGACTGGGCCCAAGGGTATTATAACGCACCCGCCCCACAAGTGGACGTAGCACGCCAACCATGGGCACTTTTCAGCAGTAACTTTGGTTAGATTAGCTTTTGGAATTATATTTTTGTTTTTATTAGCATTATTTATAAAAGTGAATTGTGATACAGCAGACCTATTTTCGTCGTAAGTCGTCGTTCAATTCACATGCTATTGTACCTTATTCGTGAGTTAATAGTACCAAATAAATAAATATGAGACAACATAACCTAAATTGCTCCGATTCCAAAGTAAGTAGCTAAAGTACTTGTTTTATGGAAATCAGACAACGGTGATATCACAAACACCCAGACCCGAGACCATAATATAGAAAAGTTCGTTTTCTACATTGACCCAGCCAGGGATCGACGCCTTGAAAATCGGCATGCAAACCACTCAATCAAGGAGGTCGTCAAAGTCCCTTGTCACGAGTGTCACGGAGTGAGACGTTATCGCAATTGTTTTTATGTAATAAGCTTGTAGATTTCTAAAAAAACAGAGCTATTTTAAAGAACTTACCCCACAAAGTCGACACAACAAGTCACCTCTCCGATTTATTCCTTTCGAATACTAAAAACTAATACCAATGGTATTTGTTTATTGCCGTTATAAAAATATTCCCAACGAATACCTAATTTACTAATAATTATATTAAAAATTTTAATATTTGGTATTCGTTGGGAATAGAAATTTTATAACGGTAATAAGCAAATACTATTTGGTATTAGAAAGGAATAGATCACCTCTCCACACAGACAGCTATATGCCTACTTAATTGGAATCCCGAACCAATGCCAACTTTACAGAAAACACAGTTGTTTTTTTATGATAATCAGTTTAAAATATTTTTATTTGGTTTAGTATAGACTTAGAGCTATGTTTAAGTAAGGTCTTTAAAATTAAATTTCAATGCTTTTTAATCTGGCCTTTTGGGATTTACGACCATGCTAGTTTGTCTGTGTTGCTCATTTTACGTGGTTGAACAAGACAATTAGTGATCTTAAATCTCGTTACAAGGTCTCCCGCTTAGGGTTTGCGAACCGATGGCGTAGCTTCTTTGACATTTACAAGTGCTTGTAACAGCCTAGACTGAATAAATTAGTTTTGAATTTTGAATTTTAAATAAAGTATGGTGATATCGTTAAAAAAAAACAGTATTCATTTTATGTTTTCAAATCAAATTCTGAACGAAAATATGATTTTAAATAAAACAATTGTCTTTTATAATTAACGCATAACATTTAATATTTATAGTTCATATTTATAATACATTTCAATATTAGCAGTAAGAATCATGAGTGTATCCATAGTACGTGTAGTGCTTGATTTTGATTTTAAATTAATTTTAACATTACAAAATGGTACTTAGTTATATACCATACACGCTAAATTATTATATCATCTCGCGTTTCTTAAAATTATCATCCCTTCTTAACTAGTTATTTATAATAATTGCTTATGTCTACGTATTTCATATACAATGTCATAAAGTTCCGAACATTATTGAGCTATTACGACTTAGAAGGTACTATACGAACATTATACTTATTTATTTATATATGTATATATAGTAGCATAGTGCATAAACCTTAAAATATCAGTGGCAATGACCTTAATTTGTGAAACAACTTTTCGTTCATTATCCATCTAATCTAATACTAAAATACTATTGAATTTTATTTTCATAGGAGTCTATTATTGTATTATGTTATATTAAGTACCTTATATATTAACATAAATTAGGAATTCACTCGATTGTATCTATTTATTAACTATATTTGTAACATTAGTGTGGTGTTCGTTTGCTTGACGTCGTTTTCACTGGAAAGGTTGGTTGTGTAGATATTCAAGATCATTATCGGAATAATCAAAGAGTATTAAATTAGTTTGAAGTCTATATCCAACTATCTATTGGCAATGATTTGGTAAATTGTGCGTTCTGGTTGCACCAGAAATCTATGTTAAATTATAAGTTTGAAAAAACAAAATAAGAATGCACAATCATATATTTACACAAAAAACTCTTAATAATAGAAACAGTTATGAAAGGTATTGAAAACGTGTTTTTTATACAAACAAAAATTATGAGGATCTTTTATCTCAGAAAAATGAAATGTGAACAAATAATGAACTCTTATAAAATTGAGAATGATTTAACTTTATAACACATTGAAAATATTTTCGATTGATTTTACTACAATTATAATCTTGAATATCTACAAACCAGCCCCCGTTACTTCTGACTAGAAAGGTGAAAATAAATTTCATAACCAACAAAAAATCTTCATATGACTAGACAAGGATTAATATTAACATTTACTCGAGACAAAACTCCAAACATTCTTACACTCCATCTTAATCTACAAGTATGCATTACCACAATAGAAATTCTGTGTTTTCAATAATTATAATAATTTACACATAATTGTGCATAAAGTATTTATAGAAACCAGTTACGATTGCTTTAATATCAAATAAATCACTAAATTATGTCATGACCGATGTATATCTAATCCCAAGGTTCTCGTTTTAACATTGATCGACTGATATCAATTATTATAAATACATTTTATTTCACTGTCATTATTTTATAGGTATTTCTAATTTAATGTTTAACTTGTGGGAATAACACACTTACCCGAAAACATATTGCAACGTTTCAGACATTTTTTAACAGACATTTCGTTAGCTCACTAAGAGTTATATTGATATTGACTAGGAAAACAATATTTACAAAAAACCTTTGAATGACTTGTTAGAGTTTGATTTTCCAAGATGGTACAACCATTGAATGTAGATGCACATCCGTCACAATATAAACACATTTGAAAATCTTAATTACCACCAGAGCCCTATTTAATAACGTGACAATTCGTCAATTGTCATGATAATTTGGTTTAGCTATGAGAGTTAGATCTATTTTCAAATTGGTTGACTCAATTGATATAAAATTGTCATAACGGTGACGAATTGTCACGTTTATTAAATAGGGCCCAGGTTGAAAATACGTGACTTAAAACTTAGATATTAAGACTAATAAAATAAGGCACACAGAAAGTCTAGAACAAAGGAATTTATGACATCAAAGCTAAAGCTTACAAATAATATTCAATGGAATAAGCAGCAAAAGAAAACCACTATCAACAAAATTTTATTACAATAAAATAGTACACATTTTGCTATCGAGCGCCATCATTAAACTAAACATTATTCATATTCAAAGATGTCATTTGTAGCTATTACAAGTTACGTACCTATGTCATCATTTTTGTTATCCAAATTATTATAATTGAAATATTAAGTAATGTTATAGCTAATTGAGGTACAACTGATGTCTCTGAGCATGATACACCAAATTCATTCATATCACACGTTAAAATAAAAACTGTACATATAAATGTATTCGTGAAAGAAGAAATTCACCATAGTGAAAAAGTGGTTTTATTTATTCTGTATTTACATCTAATCGTGTTGGAAGCTCAACGCAAATTTCGTGTGGTTTCTACTACTTATTATTAAATATTTATTATAATATACCGTACGAGTTTTTAGAGACTTAGTACAATAAGAGAACAAAACTGATAAAGACAAATTATTGAAAAACATTGTTTTAATATTAAAATAGACAAGCATACCGAAGAGCAAAATTAAATTTAACTTTGTAACATATTATGTAACAAAAATAATTTTAAATTTAAATCAGAAGGAACATATGTATGAAATCATAACTTACGTCACTTTGGAAGACGTTTGATTAAATATGCAAATACTCCTAGCTTACGTAGTTACGGTAGAGTACATTAATACTGCAGATAAACGCCATGTTACATTATAACAAAGAAGAGGTTAAACTGTCAAAGAACGATATAAAGTGCGACAAAGCAATTCTCAAAAGTGTTATCGAAGAAATTACTATTCGAAATTCTAGATTTCGTCAAACCTAATTATAAAGCGTAATGGATTTATCTGTCAATACGTCTTTAGAAATTAACATTAAAACTTACATGTACGTCCTTATAAAACTGAACACATACTCAAATTATCGAATCAAAACAAATTTTATTGCTGTTACGTTAATAAAGATAAAGCAATTGTTTACTAACCGATTCTTTGATATCCTAACGCCCATCGATTACGTTTCTACATTAGCACTAAATGTACATGAAACGAATGTAGAAAAATAACTTGTCAATTATAATATTATTACCTATGTTGATCAGCTATATGTACACGTCAACATTGTTAAGTTGAATCCTTAAAATTACTGACAGCCATGTGATAGCTGACTATGAGTTTGCAGCCCCATCACACGATGTAAATAAATCTGGTCGCGTATGCAGTATAACTACAAAATAGTAGACAAAAAACATAACTATTAATATAACCAGTCTTATAACAGACACCTAGAGTGCGCGCCCTATACGCAGAATATTTGGCGTGCACCTTAAGCGCCTGTTATAACTGGTTCCTTAATAAGGTTTGAACTAACTAAAATTAAGATTTTTTAACAATTTAAGCTTAAACTTTGTTTTTAAAACAATGAGATCTAGTAGGTAATACTTTATCAAATAAAAATATTTAAAAATAAAACAGTAACTACAAACTTAACTATTTATTAGTAAAATGATAGTATATATTCAGAATGATTTAAAATCAGAATCCCGTGAATAACAAGAAACATTATAAATAAAACAAACTTTAAGCGCGAAGTAAACCTTAGTTCTAACAAATTAACCACTATAAATTGTTTAGGATCTCAGTAAGATGAGATGGCGCAGATTCCTGATCAGAACTTTGGGTGAATCTTGATTGGATACATATTATCCGGAGGTGGCTTGACACAGTGAGTTATACGACCATTTCAAAGGGATAGGATCGTATAGTGGATTAATGCTCCGAACTTCCACGTAATTGAGAAAGGGCAACCTTGCAATAATTTATCGAAACCGTTATTTATTCCCATCCCTAAATTATTTGTGTTCCCACATGATATTTTACTTAATCAGTGTAAAGTGTTTTTGATATAAGAGCAAACGCAACAAGGAGATCAGCACACAGCAACAAATTTATATGACATCGCGCTTTCGAGCTGACCCATTCGTCGACTAACTCTAAAAAACACTGAGAAGCTAATTTATTACCACTTATATTTAATTAACGTACCCATTTTAACTTACTTATTGACAAGTGTTCAACCTAGCTTTGAGTTATTGTTAAATTCATTACCTATCTACCGTCAAATACGACACGTTCACTACTATCGCTTACCCGTTTATCACCCGAAACATCAAACAATCAACAAGATGACAATCTGGGGTTCTAACAATTTTGACCAACAAGAATGAAGCAAGGTTCAACGAAATTACATCCTTTGGGATTTAATCGAAAGCAGATTTAGGACTAGAAACAATAACGTCTTTGAGACCACAACAATCATACAACCAAAACTTACGATCACAGAAAGAAAAACTAGATTTAGACCATTGCCAGCGCATAAGTTTTTTTTCACCCACACTACAAACCTCAGGGTCATTAATCGTTGTATTGGCTTAGCTCATCCAGTTTCTAAACTTAGGACATTATAATAGTGTCCTAGATTATACAACTCTGCAAGCACTCTAAACATTTGTAACTTCTTCGAAGAGTTGCAAAGGGGCATTGCCCAGGTAAGCGCTGAAGAATTCATCGTTTAAGACTTTACTTCATATTATTGCGCTCTTCAAGACCGAAGTTATTTACAATATATTTTATCTTATTCCTAACGTTCCATTCGCTTGAACATTCAGTACAATAATGTCATCCATAATATTCATTTCTTAAACAAACATTACCCTAAGGTGTTTTAGAAAATCTATTATTACTTGCAGTCATATAAAAATAACAACAGACCGTTTATTTTCTAGCAAATATCTACAATAAAAGTTTGGATGTTCACGGTACAGTGTGGGAAGCCTGAGGCCTTAACTAACCGTTATTGTTAATTATTAGTAATCGTCATTATATACTAGATTGGTGTGTATTTCGGTGCGTGCAATAGCACATTCCTACTTCCGATTTATTATCCGAAATGTCTATGTATCTTATTAGAAAATTAAACTTATAAGTCTGTAAGTGCGACGAACAATTCCATTACAAAATTCCATCGAAGTTCAACCTTGAATTTATGAGCCAGATATTTCCTTCCATCGAATGAGGATAAGAAGTTAGATCCTAAATTTTAAACTTTCAACCTTTAGCGAGCTTCTGACGGCTTCGTCTAATACATTAGACCGTATTTCACGTACATCTACGCTTATTACGTGTTATCTAAATCTAGACTAGCCCAATGTATGCGATTCTGACACAAACATCTATACACATTCAATAACACTTACATATTTATGAAGACGAATCACACAAAACAATTTGAAAATTTTACTATAACCATCCCTGTTTTCCTAACTGCTCGCGGTGGAATTTATTAATATCAATAATTCTGAGTTATCTAAGTAATCTTTATCTAATAAACATTATCATGAGTTACTTTGACATATCAAATACGCGGCTCGAAATATTTTTTTTTTTATTATTATTAGACTGCTACAATACCCTACAAAATGGGTCGAAGTGAGGTAAAAACGCTTATGAGCGAAGGTGTTTGAAACGATCTTCAAACGTACAAACTACCAAATTAATAGTAAGAACGTGAATGAGGTAACACTTAAGTATAATCGAAATTAAATATCTAGTTTTTAATCTAATCTAGGTACAAACGAAAAGTTACCTAAGTTACAGACTAAGGTCACAAACCTCAACAATGATACCTTATCTAAGAGTAAGTGGTAAAGTGCCAATAAGTGAGTAAAGACTTTACAATCGGTGAAAATTTGTGAAAATACAAATCAGGAGAAGAAATTTGTGTACTAAATTTACCCTGTACTCTAGGATTTATTAGTGAAAAATTCTGATAATATTAAATATATGGAAATAATCCAACGCGCCCGATAAGTCACATAAGGCGCATCGATAAACTTAAGCGTTATAATGATGATTTCATTCAGTCGTCATGTATTTTGGGCAAGCATTCGTTTTATTTCTATTATAATTTATTTTATTATTCAAGCAAAACTAGAACCAAGTCATCGAATTCATATCACTCAATTAGCTAAGGTAAAATTATTTGCAATTATTGGCATTGATTATTAAACTATTTATTTTTATGAAGATATTGTGGCAGATTTGGCACTCCGTTTAAAAAATCTAATAAAACAAGTTACCGAACTATCTAAGAATATCGACTTTTATAAAAATGTATTACATTACAATTGGCAGTCAATTGTGTTACACAAATATTATCTAACCAAATAATATCACTGTCGCGAAGTGACACTATAAACTATTTGGCAATATGATAAGTGTTTTTCTTTAATTACTCTGATGACTAGACTTAATAAACCTAATAATAATATCTACAATCCCCATTAACTCTATTACAACTACTGGGAAATTATTACCATTCGTCAAATATCGATATTGTCCTTATGATTTTTACGCGAGTACGTACTTTATCAATTACTAAATGTATATTCCAAGATTAATACATCACCATCGTTAAATACATCATCTAGATTGTCCGGCTCTCATGGAGGACGTTTGCTCGAAAGTATTAGTACATAATATTGAATGCTTATCGACGTCCGGTTGAATAGTACCTCTGTACAATACTTAACATTACGAAATTGAGCTCAATTTTATTTGAAGTAAACCTTAATACGTAGTTCTTCATACTCTTGTAACATCCGAAAATTAAAAGTACGCTATAGCCAGAAATAAATACAAAACCTTAAAGATAATCTGTACAATGTTTGTGCGCTCGTATCAAATAATTTATGGAAAAGAAATCCGATGAAAATATTACAAAAGATGCATTCGCTTAAAGTATAAACGTTCAACACAGCGATTCTAATTATAAAAAAATAGTTGCGGTGGACTCAACTGCGATTGAATATGCCGCGTTTTGAGTTTGCGATCTCGTTCCACTATCGACGGACACAAATTATCAAGTTCGAGTTTACATCTATTATAAAAAGACGGCTTAGGATGCGCTGAAGGCGTCGCAACGTCCATAGCACACCGGGCACTTGGCACCTCACTGAGCACTTATGTCCTCGCCTGGCAGTTTCCAGCTGAGAGCTTTATATTGATCATCCATGCCACCACATGACGATAAGCTCCCAGAACGTCTTCGGCGGCGAGTGGCCGAAGACGTAAGACGAATTTCAGAGACCCGGATCTCCTTCAGAGCCCATTTTGAGCAACTCCAGTTTCTTCTTGGCAATTTTTGAGTAGAGGATGTCGATAGGCTTGGTGTTGTCGTAGAATGTTGGTGCCCTGAATATAATCAGCGCAGTTCCCATTACGCAAGCTATCGTGAATGCAAATAGGAAAATTCTGTCCAACACCATAGCTACGTATTTCCAATCATCCTCAACCTATGGACAAAATAAAACTTGTTAGTGATAATGATACACAAAATTATTACTTATTTAAAAAATATTATTATGTGGTACTCACACTTTCAAACTTATCTTTATTCTTAACGTGCTGCGCAATGAACCTTGACCCTTCTATAGTCTTTTCCATCTCTCTCACAAACGGTTTTTCTAGAGATGAAGCGTCATCAAGCTCCATGCGACAAGGTGAGCTAGGAGGTGGAGAAAAAAGTTCATCGTCACCCCCCGGGGGAGGTGGAGGGGAGGGAGGCATTCCAGGCAGCTCGTACTCTTCACAACCCCATTCCTTAAACTTTCCATCCATATCATCCCCACCGAACACGTCAGTAATTACCTAAAAAAAAAAAAAGTTAAAAACATTGCAATTCATAAACATCATAAAATTGATAATCATTTAAAAGCACCAAGTGCAAGTCATTAATTAAAAGTAATTATGTTTACGGATACCTAATTTGTGTTTATTTACTTTCGTTGCCACGGACTACGCAAAGGGTTCGAACCGTCGTCGTCGGGTTATAAATTAAATGTAAATACGAATAATTATGTTAAACTTTGTTTTAATCAATGTCTAGTGTTGGCTTTAAGAGTACAAAACATTTAATGTATTACGAAACGGTATCGTCTAATTGCTCAAAACGAAAACTGATCATTTGTTGTGGCATTTAAAAATGTATTTCGTCTTGAAAATAACAATTTTGTAATACGATTCCTAAACACTCAAATACCAGAAACAGAATGCAAGCATGCTTTGATTTTTTTTACGAATTCTGGCATAGTAAGGTACTGTAGGCATATTATGAGTTTACGCTTACTATTCTCGATAGCGACTGTAGTTGACATTGTATGACAACGTTTAGTTTTAGTGTAGTTGCCGCCAGAGGCACTGTGCCAAATTGCATACAAAATTGCATACTACAGTCGACATTGAGTATAGTAAACGTAACTCTGCAAACTCGTAATACAGGCACTGATGTGTGAAATTCTGGTAGATTAAAACATCAGTTAGCGTTTCGCGGCAGTGTATCGACGTGGCTTAAGCCGGCACACAATTAGGCCGAAGTAGCGGCTTGGGTTCGTCTGCTGGCTCGTATATCGCGATCCGTTCGCAACCACCAGGGGAACATAAATAACGGGCCGCTTGCGCTCGTTAAGCCTGCCGGCGTTGAGTAATAAAGGAAAATCGAAATGGAATGAAATTGGGCTGGAACCGATATTTTCGACGATACACACGGAATACAATGGATTTAGAATATCGTTGAAAGGAGCTCCCAGAAGAGTATCGCGGCTGAGGACAATTAAAATGGTTATTGTTGAGGGCGGCTTCGACGACTGTGATAGAGTTCTGTTTATATTGAATTCGTTCCGATGGAAAATGTTTTGAATGAACGAAAGTCGATGAGAAAAGGCACCGTCGTTGTTTTTTTTATACTGAAAAGGATTCGCTCTAAAGAACTTCATTTGAGAAAGCTTCTATTTTACAAATTTAATTAAAGTGCTACGAGGCTGAGAGCTTTATTTGAAGTGCCAAGGTAAATTGAACGCTGATTCTCTGAGGATGATTAACGATTTGTATTGAAGTGTAGTGATGTCTGGCATTTTTGTGGTGGTCGGTGTTAGTGTTACAGAGTTAATATTCCTTACCTCTGTCGGCTTATCATTATCATCATCATCATCCGGCGGCTTTTCCGGCCTTTGTATGCATAATATTTTGGGTAAAAAATCTATAAAGACTTTCCGTACCCACGGAGCCATATGGTGGGTAACTGGTGATCTAAAATTTACGTTTAGCACCACTATAGTGACTACTACTGATAATGTGACTAGCATCATAGTGAATAGTAAATATTTTCCTAGCAGCGGCACTGTCAAGGATGTGGGTGGGATAATTTCTGCTAATAGCAAGAAGAAAACAGTCAAAGACAGGAGAATGGAGATACAGAGTGAGATTTTTTCACCTGAATCTGAAGGTAAGTAGAAAACTAAGACAGATAGGAATGATATTCCTACGCAAGGGATGATGAGGTTGACCGTGTAAAAGAGGGTTTTCCTTCTAAGGGTAAGGTTGAAAATGATATCGGGGTATGGTTCTTCGCAGCAAGAGTAGAACTTTTCATTCCGCGTAGCAGGAACACGCATGATGTCCCATTCGACCGAGATGTAATACTCTGACAGATCGATGCCCATTCCTATGTGATCAGAGTCTGGTGTTTGTTTCAGATGCCTCAAATCCACCTGTAAAAGAAAAAATATATAAGACGATGTTTCAATGTACTACATACAATACGTTTTTAAAATAAAAAGTAATGTAATTTAAAAAAATAAGTAAAGTCATTGATATGTTGTTACAGGCAATCGGACCGTTCAGTCATTGTCTTACTAATGCCCTTTATTGCTAACTCAAACAACGATCTAAGGTGGGAGAGGGACAAATAAGTTGTGTTAAATCCCCTGTGATCCTTTAACATGGGCGATAAAAGGCGCAGACGTAAGCTTGCCTTTATTTATGTGGAGTCAGAAACCGCACAGATTTATTAGCTTTCTTATTTCAGTGGATAGTTGTATCTTTGCCAGAGTTATCATTGTAAACTTCGTTTGAAAGACCTTCACTTCCTACCTTTCTTATCCTAAAATTATTATTTTCACGAAAATGGCAAAATATTATTTTAAGGGAAATGTAATTTGGCAACAGATTGTAAAGAATGTTACTATCCTTGAAAGAAAATTAATAAGGAATATAATTGATAATATAGTTGTTGTGCCTTGATAATTTATTTTGCTCTTTTTGACATTAACTTAGATTCTTTATGTATAATTAAATGGAAAACCAACTGCTATTAGCAAGATTAAATTATAAGCAAACAAACAGTGTTGTTGTACTGTACTGCCCTTCGGTACAAAAAAAAGGAAAACGATTGTGGTTCGTGTACCGGTTTACTTGATTTGAACCTTATACATGAGTTAATAATGCCACGGATTGGGTACGCTTATCGCGATGCTTTTTTGTAATAGGCCCTCTGATCTATGAGAGTAATTCAAAAGCCATTATAAAATTCTATAATTAATAAACAATGCATTACTTTCTATGCTCACACCCCTTTACTTAAGTGGCGTTCAGTAGTACTAACGGGAGTAACTAATGAGTAACTAATGGGAGTACTAACCGTGTACCCATCATAGCTCCAGGACCCGAACTTCATAAAGCAAGTTTGTTCGTCGAAGGGGAAGTACTCGACATCGATCTCACAGAATGACTTGTAAATGGCCGGTGGCTTCCACACCACTTTCCCATCGTGATGGAGGATGGCTTTCGTCATAATCGTCACCTCGTAGTTGCCATCCGCGCTGTGAAAGGAATATGAATTTAGGAGATAATAAATTACACGGAGAATTAATGTTAAACGGGTAGAATGTTTTTTTGTAACGCATGCTGTGGCATCTAAAAACACTGCTCTTAACATTTATATTTTGTATTTGATGATTTTTTTACTTGTATTATTGTAATTAATGTATTTGTCCTTAAAGTTAATAAATAAATAGAGACAGTCGGGCGTTAAGGTTGGTAAAGAATAACCAGAAAATCTTTTTGATCTACTTTTTATGGAACATAACAGAAATATTTTGATAGACTCTTCATTATGGCTGTAATATTAGTTAAAATACTGTTAGTAGAAAAAAGATTTGATATTTGTTGGTACACCTCTTTGTTGTTTACACAGTGTTACTTTTTATTATGAGTGTAAATCACTAGAACCGAAAGTCAAACCCCATGATACACACCCGTATTCACAAACAACACTCAGACGACCCGAACGCACTGCGTTGAAATAATGCTGTATGATTGGTTCCTTTGTTTTACGTATTACGTGTGATTGGAGCGTGGGACGCTATGCGTCCGCGCGCACTGTGAAACCTCATAGTAATGTTTGTCAATACGGGTGACAGAATAATAAGTAGGTAATAATTTTAAACAAAACTTTTTAATCCTAAATGCTGTTATTAGTAGAACGACATGTACAAAGTAGGAAACGTCCATTAAAGCAACATTATATTTCACAGTTACGCTCATATTCTTTACGAAAGGCAAGTCATTAACCTCCGCCACAAAGCCTAAATATACCATTTAATCTTTACTCAACATGTACTTACAATATAACGACGCTCTTTAAACTAATTTGCGAAGACATCGTCAAAATGGTGAACTTGAGACTAAAAGCATTGTCGCAACCAAGTTGTGCTGTTCACGAACAAAATAGGTCACCACCTTCCATTTAGCTAACTTGGCTACATTAAAAATAAACTCAGAAATGAATTCCGGAGGCTTTTAAATCGCAGGTGCATTAAAGACTGCTCTTCAAAAATATTACTGAGGTAAAAATATTTTATTTAGTGCTTCGGCTATTTTTCTTTCAAATTGCTACATCTTTCTATCTGTTATGAACTCATGTGGTATTTACACCATGTCGACTTGGCAGGCGCAATCGAATCACCACCTCATTGAAATCAAGTTTGCGATTAGAGTTTACAAGCGATTGTCGATTAAAAGTACTAGATGACTAAAATTTACCAGCAAGTCACCTGCCAAGTCGACCCGTGTAAATACTACACTAGGACAAGCTTTCCCATCCCATTGCAGTTTTGAAACCAAAGACACGATTTTATTGAAGATTATTTTCAATTTCATCAGTCAGTCGTCCAGTATGTTTTGATTTTAATAAACCATAACTATCAAGCTAGCTTCAAAGCTCGTGGATCTGATAGATACGTGAAAATGCAGCTAACCTGGTAATTAGATAGTAACCAAAAATACTAAAAAAATTGTTAGGTACATTTTTATTTTTCACTTTTATATTTTCAGTTGCATTATATGCTTTTGAATGGCACTAAATGTGTGCCTTTTGTTTAAATGCCAGAGTCATATCGTGGCATGTAAGCTAATTTATCCTTGTATGTTGCCAAGTTCGGAGAACGGAACTCTGGATTGAGAAGTCTCTGGCACGGGTTCACATTTCCGTGGTTACTCAATGACATCTTTTATTTAAGGTCATTTTGTTTTACTCTTAAAGAGAAATATTGTTTTGAGTAAGTACTTAGACCAAATAGTTACTATTTGAATGCATTGCACGAACCGATTAATCAATCTTTAGGTTAATCTGTATTATGCCAGGTTACCTTGATTCATGTTTTTCCAAAATATTTGCCAGGATCATAAGAGATTTTATCTGTTTTGTTGAATTTGTAGTTAGATATTTAATACTAAAATATTGTGCCTGATTTTAAATGAATAATATCATAGACAAACTTCCTTCACTTAAACATAACCCTTTTCATGAAACCACTCAAATTCACATAGAATATTACATTTTGAAAATGAACCCTCACATCGTACTTGACATTGGAGAAAGGTAGCATGTTTAAATGTTCCTATACCTAACGATAATCGAATACATTTGAAGAAAACTATAAAGAGCTTTTCCGTACTAGCAACATGGTACTTTTTTAACCTAATATCATAACATAGAAAACCAACATGCCCAGGCACAATACAAGTAGAGCTTCATTTTTTTTACTTTGTTGTCTTTTGAAATCAAAGGCATTATATCTTACCATTTCTTTTTCTGTTTAACACTTTTAATAATAGCACCTAAGATAGCAATTACGTCGTTGAAAAGCAAATAGGTAGAGTTAATAAATCTCTTAAACGAATCAAAAACTGAAGGAGTTTCAATAAAACAAATGTCAACGTGAAAAGTTTTGTTTCCTCGCGAATGTTTACCATAGCGTGTTAACCTCACCTTGATGCTATTTAGATTAAAGCCACTTATCGTGTCTTCCGCCTGGCTAACTCTGAACGCAGTCTGGTTCAGTTATACACAAAGTTGTTGAATGAAATACTATCTTATTACCTCCACTGTAGAGTTTCGTGTTGCTCGTCGAGGCTGTTGAGGCTTTAATGCACGTAAATGCGGTGTGTTGCCAGTGATAATGGTGACGTGGCGGTTACACGGTTAAAAAGAACGACAGGATGGTGTTTCCGAAATTTGTTCAAAATTTAACGAGAATTAAACATAATCGTGCTCGTAGTTCGTTCGAATTCTAAAACGCTAAATGCTCGCTTAATTACTATAGGAACTTAATTGAGTGAACAGTTAGCTATTCCGGTGGTTAGGTTAAGTCAAATAAATCAGACTTATTTCTGAATTTAATTAATCAAGAGAAAAAAAAACAATATACTCTACTACGTAAACTGCAAAAGGTAACGCAATGCCGTCGCTTAAACTAAAACATGCTAGTCTACCTTTCAAGATTAAACGGAACAAAAAAAAGTTTGATTCTTATAATTACAAAATTATCTCACAAACAATGTGGGATTAAAAATATTGAATACTACCTTATCCGAAGAACAAAAGCGAGAATTAAAATAAAAACAAAAAGGAGAACAAAAACCTTATACCGACAGTAAAAAAAAAACATAAAACATCCTGCAATGCATGTTGTTTTTTACTGCTTACTACTTATTTAGACTGGACAGTACTAATATCTATTCTGTGATTAGACTTTTATACAAGTACAATACTAAATAATATACTTAAACTGGAACTAGAAATAGCACTGTGAATGCTAAAATCGCAAATTTAAACATTTATACAAGTAGTTTAAGTTTAACAATGCTAAATAGAAACTGATTTTGTAATGCACCAACCATTTTAATTGGATTGCATACTGAGAATAGTAATTAGAAGTTTGGCTGTGCACCTGTTATAGAATTAACGCATCTAGATTATATTACATTACTAGATTATTATATTACTAGATTATATATATAATGCATACGTGCATGAGATTAGTCAAGAGATAGGTATTGAAAAATCTTTAATTAAGATAAATAATATTAGAAAAATACTAGAAAAAATCGACTTACCAGTAGCACCTCAGACGGGATTCGAACCCGCACCCTTGGGATTCCGGCCCAATGCACTGACCAATTGTGCTACCGAGTCGCTAGCATAATTGGTCAGTGACTCGGTAGCATAATTGGTACGGGTGAGTCTATTTTTTCTAGTATTTTTTCTAATATTATTTATCTTAATATAAACATAGCATCGTGAATGCAAAAAATCTAAATTTAATAATCTTTAATTAGAAAAGGAAAAATATACGTTTATTTTCTGTTCTACATGTAATGGATAATTTTATTATTGTTATTAAGACAGAAAGTAGCTTTAGATGAAAAAGTGACTGGTTTTTTTAATGACTGATTACTATTAAAAAAAACCCCTATTATTAAGACAAGGAAAATCAATTTATATGTTGTATTCAAATTCTTCTATTAGGTTTTAAGACCGTCAAATATTTATTTCAGTCTATTATATGTCTTAACTGTGCGTTTTTATTACATAGTCTTTTACAGTGGCTAACTCTGCTAAGAAGCAGACTTTATTCTGCGCAGCTCTGGCTGTACTCGAAAAGGTTTCCGTCTTTTATTATCTTTTGTTTTGTTGCGCTAGGAACTGCTTTATTACTACATCTGGTTTGGTCTGAGATTGATTGTACGAAATATTTATATTTTGATTGTATGTGTCTGCACGAAAAACCACGATTTGTTCGAAGCGTCTTTTCTTTCTAATTTATATTTTGAACTTCAGCTGAAAAAACACTTTCGAAATCCAGGTCGTTGCTTTATAAAGCACTAAATTCAATCTAAGGAAGCTCCGTCGCGTCCAGTCATTACATTTCTGGCAGTGACTCAACAATATAAATCAATAGCTCTGTCTTCTGGCACTGTCGCCGATTTCAAATAAGGAGCGACCTTTTTACTATATACCTCTACAGTAAAAATACAACAATTAGACAGTGAATAATGAAAGGAAAGAAATTTATTCGTTATAACTATTACGTACTTAAAAATATTTTAACGCCTAAAGTCAATCATACAACAATAAAATACGAACAGTAAAACTCTTCAGTGAGCTTAAAAGCCTCGTGCTAAAATTCCAGTGACGGGAACAGTCTGGCAGTATTGACAAATAATTATTAACAATGTTCTGGATAACATACTAACTTTTAACTCTCAGCATTGAAAAAAAGTGAGTAAACATTTATGTAAGTAGCATTCTTTACATTTGCTGCGAGAGTGTTTTATTAAGTGTTTTGTGATGATTAATTTAGTAATAAGGCCAATAAATACTTTATTCCTTACATTCTTTAACTCTTTTTTTCCGTTATCAACCAATACTGCTCCACCAAATATCTTCAGAATAAAAAAGTCACCCGTTCCACAAAAGCTATAGAAAAAGTGTCCACTTAGACAGTTTTGTGGTAGCCGCGGTTAAAGTTTGCCCAAGATAAACTTGTCGAGTCACCGTGATAATACAGAGTAATGGGATCAGACCCCTGGAACGGAAATAAAGAGATAAGACCCGACCTAATAGAAGAAGACTTTATAGGTGTTAGTAAAGAAAGTTAACTTTTATTGAAAGGAATGGTCGTATAGAACTCGCGTGGAAAGTCTCTCTAACAGTTTAATTCAATGGTAAACAAAGTTTGAATGAGATTAATGTCGCAGTAGAGTATGTAGCATGCACTTGTTTTTTAGGGTTCCGTACAAAAATGGTAAAATTTAACCCTTATGGTGCGACTCAGTCTGTCTGTCTGTCACAGCTGGATATCTCAAGAACTACTAAATACTAAATTTGGAATAGTTTTAGATGATGTTTGCCATACTATTTAGCAAATAAGAAAGAAATATGGATATTTTTTTGCAACAGTGACTGAAAGGGGGTTTTAAAAATTCGAAGTGAGGCTACTAGAGCATGTGGGGTATCATATAAAAGAACGCTGTTTGCTGATTCTCATTTTTTTATTTTTTTTAGGACGCAGAGTTTTAGACTTCGACAGGAAGGCACACTTTTTCAAAAATCATCAACAAAAGTTACATTAGTTCCACTATTGGTCAAGAGATGGCGCTGTACTAGAACTGCAATATTAAACACCGCAGTGTGTATTTATATATGACGGTACGGAACCCTCGGTGCGCGAGTCCGACTCGCTCTTGGCCGTTTTTATTTGTTCTAAAAAGTAGTTTGTAAGTCAACTGCGATATAAGGCGTTTTTATCCTTCTTTTCTTGTTCATGGAACTCATAACAATAATGAGCAAAGGGTATAATAGGTACTTATATCTTTTTTAATTTTTGTGTTAGACTGAGTAGAGATTTATTATCCGTCTGTAAGAGCGTATATTCAGCATAGAAAACAAATTAATTCTGAATCGAGTCTTGAATACGCATAACATTTTAATGATGAAAAATAAACATACTAGTCTATTATCAAAATAATTTATTTTGTAGTTCAACACTTGTTATGGCACAGCTGTGCACACGTGCTGATTTTGCGCGCGTTGCGCAACGAAGTTTAAGTTTACACCTAGTTTAACCAAACAGTTTGCTTATGTGTCAACTTTTGATTATCAAAATCAATACGATAGTTACTCACTTGTTATAAAGCACGATGTCTGGTAACCAAATGTGTTCAGAAGGCACGTGTAGAGTGTCCACACCACCGTAGTCGTCGGGGTTCCACTTTAGCTTGTAGTCATTCCATTCCTGCAAATAAGAAATCTAGTTAAATAAGCCTCGAGCACATGTCAAATCTTTACAGAACTAGGGGCTTGACAAAAATCATTTGTGTTACTTGAAGCGCTCATGGCGGAGCTAGACAGACTGTTCGTACTCGATCACGTTTGCTAAGCAACGCTTGGTCCGGCCAGGTGTCGGATGGGTAACCGTTAAGTGGCATTACAACTGAGCGCTTCCGTGCTTCGGAGGGCACGTTAAACTGTCGGTCCCGGCTGTTGTCATCTGATAACAGTCGTTAAGCCAAGTCAGAGGCCTTACAGGCGGCTTGATAAACTCTAACACCAGAGGTGGCCACTAATCCTCATACGATAAGAAGAAGAAGAATTTGTGTTTGATACGAGTTCGATTCGCTCGTTTCTCGAACTAGGGCACAAGTTATTACAATTTTATTGATTGTTTAAACCGAACTCTATATTGTTGCATACATTATAGGAGGCGTAAATATAAATGGTTGTGTTTGTAAATCGGCGTGTGGTGTTGCCAGAAATTGTTAACTTTTGTTATATAATATTTGGAGGTAGCTAAGAGGATTGCAGGTTGTTTGAGGTAATCCTGTATAATTTGGGTCTTAAGTTATTACGGCAAGCCTAACTTGAATCCGCCTAATGTTTACTAATGAAGTGTCAACTATTAAATTATACGGAAAATGTATGGGGCGTGGATATTGAAACCCTAAACTTGAATCACTTGAGCTTAAAGTATTTCCAATGATCTCATTAGTCAACTCTAGTTGGTTTTACATTAAAAAATGATCATTAAAATTAATTCTCAGTAAACTTAAAAAAAGGAAAATTATATCAACATTATTCATGCTAAATAGATGTTTACATTTTTTGTAAGATAAACTTAACAAGTAACCCTAGTAATGTCGAGTAATAATTTTAGAAAAACAATTAGGTCTCCTAACACAAGTTACATGTAGGCAATATCACTCAAATTTCATTACACCAAAGACCGTTTTCTTCGGAACGCTCGAAGCCAGAGGCCAGCATCTTCGATTTTAACCTCCATTTAAGTCTGACAAAGTGGTTATTTGGCCAGTCCAAAGTTGTTGACTCAGTCCCACGGTTGAAAGTCGGAAATTGCGGGCCTTATTAGGTTCCGAGCTTGAGTCGATTGAAAATGTGGGCCATACAGGAAAATGGACTCGTTTCGGTATCTACGACTTCAGATGAATTTTAGATAGTTTGCTGGTTATGTAAGAGATTTTAACTTTAATTTTTTTCTGCATAACAGACGGTCGCTTACAAAATCTTGTTGTAGGTATTGTAAAATAATCTAAAGAATGACCTTGAGTGATAAAAAATATAGATATTGGGATATTGGGATCTTAGTAAATATCGTAATTATTTTTGGAAAACGCTGGAGCATATAATACCTATAATAGAAATTATTGAAACTGCCTCTTTTTATTGGGTGGGGATATGGGAGTATCATTGTGTTATTTGATCACTGGTAGTCAGTTGAGAAACTATAGACTACCAGTGGTGAAATCTGGTGAACCATGTGATCACCATATACCCAATTGGTCACCAGTGAAACGGGATAATACACACCACTGGTGGGTGAAATGGGAGTAACATTGTGTTATTTAGTCACTGGTAGTCAGTTGAGAAATTGGAGTACCAACCAACCACTGGTGGTGGGATTTAGTGGTCAGATGGTGCGGAGGGTATTTTTATGACTTGTTCGATAATAATCATTACCAAAGTTTTCTGTTTAAGGCAAAGAAATAGAGATAAAGTACATTATTTATAAATATATTTAAATATAAAAAGTATTCTGAAATTACTATTTTAGTTTATGTAATAGACCCTCAAAATATCAACATTTAATTGTGGAATGGATATTAAGCATTTTCTTAAGAATTTCAATTATATAAATCATTTTCGTTATTATCTGTTCTAAGTAGGCCTTGTTCACTCAAATTCAACATCCATTTATTCTAGAATCGAAACAATGCCAATTAAGGAGAATAAAGCAATATTTGATTCTAAATACGATATCTTAAAGTCCATTTTTGCTTTCGACGACTTACTGAATATGAGGATACAACATAACAAGAAGACGGTCTTTGTTTGTTTTACGAGATCCCCCAAATGGATTTGGTTTATGATTCATTATGGCATAATTAATGTGCATTTATATCTGACAAGGTTCAAATTAAGACTTTCTGAGAATCATCCTTGGGTTTGCACAGGAATAATTAGTGGACGATGTCTTCGTTTACAAACATTATTACTGTTCACTGAAAAAACGTAAGATCACTTTTTAATTATTTATCATATTGTGTTTTATTTTTCAGAAACCTCTCGTAGACATTTTGCATCAACTCATGGTAGGGCCCTACCATGAGTTGATGCAAAATGTTTACGCTACCGTAGACTATCGGGTATACTGCTTACAGTCAATGCGAGTGAAAGAGAGAAAACGATAGTTTACAGTAACGTAAACAGTTTGCATCAACTCATGGTAGGGCCACTGGTTTCTCGACTTTTTTCGTTAACATTAGGCTTCCACTTTATTATTTATTAAAATAAGAGTTCTTAGTCTTTTAAGATATTTTTCCAGACTCGATCAAGTAAATCACATATTTTTCCTTAACTGTGTTAGGGGTGATGGGGCCCTATTTTAATATCATAAGTTATTTCTACCACCCACAGAGTAATTTCTCCGTTATATGGTCTGTGGTACAATCAGCAACGAAAGGCGCTGAATTCTTTAGAACTTTGTCACAGCGGTCAGAGCATTGAGCCGGATATCCAAAGGTAGCGGGTTTAATTCCCGTGCGAGAATACGATCTGCTGCGAGTTGTATTTTTTCTAGTATATTATTTAGTATTGTATAGATGTCTCAAAGTTTGAAACATTGGTAAAAAATGTAAACAC
Organism: Catoptria pinella; assembly: GCA_963556745.1. Classification (NCBI taxonomy): domain Eukaryota; kingdom Metazoa; phylum Arthropoda; class Insecta; order Lepidoptera; family Crambidae; genus Catoptria; species Catoptria pinella. The sequence continues at coordinate 6,565,319 of OY750774.1, read as the reverse complement.
GGCAAAATATTAAATTGTTGCGTGACTTTTGTTGCAAACCGTACCACCACTTTATTCGGAGATCAGAACAATGTTCTTGTTATCATGCGATAGTTAAAAATATTTGTGGAAAAACGTTTTTTTATTCAGAACAAAAAGTAAAAATTGAAACAAAAGAACAATATTAATCCTAAAGCTAGAGTAGAGCAATAGCAGAAAGTTTGCGCAGTGTTGTTTTCTGTTTACAAAAACAATTCCAACAATTCATAACGAAGTAGCGAAATAACTTCGAAATACGAATTAACCGTCAAGATATTATCAACAAAGCGAAAAACAAACGTCGATGTACGGAATATTTTTCGACGAAAAAAATTTGAAAACTTTGCCGGCCCCCCGCCGGTGAGATACGCCGGACAAAAATTTAAGGCAAGAATGCATTTGAAATCGTTGCTTTTGAAAAAGAAACTTTTTTAATCGCTATTCCGTTATTATAAAGTGGTATTCCGTTATCAGAATTGCTAAAATGAAGATTTCTGTACGTGGAATACTTACGATGGTTTTAAATTAAGTCTTGGGGCCAATTTCACCTTTGAGCAAGTCGACCACTTGGGAAGTTAAAACCATTTAAAAAGTTTTCGCCGCCTCAAAAATGGTGGCTAATCCGCGAATGATTTAGAAAAAAGAATCAAGACTTTAAAATCTTTAATTATGTACCTATACACCTACTTCAGTAATATTTATGCGACATAAATCTATGCTTTATACATTGTAAATTCGATTTCACAAGTAAACACTTTTGATTTTGACACAGGTTAAGTTTTATTGCAAAAGAAGTTGTTGAACCTGTCAAGAGTATAAATACATGTAATTGAACTCGACTGTACCTAGCTATAAAATAATCTAGAGCTACGAAACTTTAGCAAAGGTTTGAGTTTGAAAAGGTTACATAGGTCAATACTGGCAAATAGTTTGGTTAAGATTCGATGTTACCGACCTTTCAGTAACTTAGTACAAATATTGATAGGTAGCCAACTTGTTACACGTGTGTAAGTATTTTCTTTCCTTTAATATTTAGTTAATGTAGACCGATAGTTGTTGGAGTTCCTTGGGAAGGCTTATACCCAGCAGTGGGTATAATAAAAATTTTGGTCAGTGTTGTTGCCAAAAATCACTCTAATAGCTTTTTGGTATTGCGCAATATTTTTGACCATCAGCCATTTTTTAATGTCCATACATTAAAGTTAAATATTGCAAAAATTTTAATGTCGAACCTAATCACAGAATTAAATTAATGACGTCTTCCGCCATGATGTTTTTTGTTGTGTGTTTATATTTTTAATGCTCAAATTAAAGTTACTTCCAAAAAACCAAACAATTGACTCGACTGATTATCGTGTCTTGACCTTTTTTTACCTTTTTTTTTTTGTATACTGTACATATAGAAGTGGCCCAGATTCCATACATTTTGGGACATCTCTTTCCTATCGATGAAAACTAAAACCCTATTGGTTCTACCGTTGAATACGATATAGCGAAGCCTCTCGCTTCATACGTCAGAATATCGAGTTACCGACCAAGATTTAACCTTACTCATCATCGAAAGCAATTTTCTTTAATCTATCAAACATTGCCGACACTAATCCTACCCGATAGCCTTATCACGGCATATTTTTATGACATTAGTTCAGGCTGTAGGAACTTTTCCTGGTAAATCGTACCGGTAAATATTAGTGATGCAACGAATACTACTTTAACAAATACGAATACGAATATCAAACCTAATATTCGGCAAGTATGAATACGAATAATTCAATAAGGTAGTGAATAATACATACTATTCTTTTTTCTAAGAACTTGTAACTTCTCAGGCATTAGGCAATTTCTTTTTTCTGTTTGTACATTTCCAGCGGTCGAAAATAATCTTTCAGAGGCTTTAATGATACAAACAGTATATAGTACGTAGGTGTGTTCGGATACACGGTGCACAGCCAAACCGTAATTTGGGCTGCATTTCAGTTATGATATATAAATAGTTTGTTTTTCATATTCGTGATGATACTCGGCAAATACGAATATTCGGTAAATATCTACTATTCAGTGAATACAAATATTCGTATTCGTATTCGTTGCATCACTAGTAAATATGTTTGGTCTGATGGGTTGGTAAAAAATTCTGTAATGTTTTTGTCGAAAGGCATAATAGGTAATGGGTTTATCTGGAATATTATGGTGAAGGGCTTTTTTGTGTGGCCTTTTTGTTATAAACTTGATGATTTATGGTTTAAGCAAAAGGTTCGCGAAATCAGAAAACGACCTCTGCTGCAGACTACTAACTAGCGCCACTTCTGAAAAAAACATTACCGTGGAAATACAAAATTTATTAAAAATCCAAGCTGAGGGTCCCCTTGCAAAATATCAATTGTTATTTATAAACGCACGAAATCAGTAATGAATCATTGTTTGCAGTTTTAGCGGTGACAAAAGCTAAAAACAGCCGTCGTCTTATTTTTCGTCGAGAAAAAACACAACAAATTATTTGTCATTAAGATTGTGTCATTGTGTGTTTAAAAATAACAATTGATATTGGCGAGGAAACCCTCAGCTTGAATTTTTAATAAATAGTGTATTTACACGGTAATTATATTTTGCGGGAGTGTCGCTAGTGTTGCATATAATGTCCCCAAACTACTCCATCTCTCTCACTCGATTGCCAACTAAGCCAGTGCTGCCATTTATCTATATGAAAAAATCTCTATTTACTGTACTATATTTCTATTTATCTGACGACCTTAGTGGTGGCAGTGGTCAACATGCCGGTCTACCACGCAAGAGGTCCCGGATTCGATTCCCGGCCAATGAATGATCAATTTTAATTTCTGTGATAAGTGTTACTATGTTTAATTAGTATAAGTAAATCACAGTTGTCTAGCACCCACATTACAAGCTTTGCTTAGTTTGGGGCTGTGTGAAATTGTCCAAGCATTTATTTATTTATTTACTGCGTATCGTATAGTAAGGGCTCCCCCCCCGGCTGTCTCTGGCATCGTATCATAAATCATGAGAAGGCTTGGTTCTCAGTTAACACGTTTTCGAACACAAGGGTATATCGGGTATTTTTATACTTTGTGTAGGACGACACGAGAAACCGATTATAAGTTGTAATGGATTTGACATAGGGCGGTTCAAATAACGTACTTTTGTTTACAAGGCTTTAAATAACACTTTATAATTATCATGAGTAAGTATAGAAAAATATTAAAAATGCTTTGATTATTTGAAATCTGTTGCGATCGCTGTTGTCATTGATTTTGTCAACTAAATGCCCAGTCTACTAAATAGATACTTTGGAATATAAAGAAGATAATTTTTTTGTGAAGAAACTTTGGAACTAGGTATAGCATTAAAAACACAAAGAGAATGACAGGAAATAGAATTTGTATAACACTTTAAAACTGGAAACTAATACATTGAATAAATCAAATGGTCCTTTATTTTTACTAAATGTGTATCAAATTACATTACCAACTCACAGAACAAAATTAAACTATACTTGTAAGCTATTACGTTCCTAGTAAAAGATAAATAAAAAGTATATACTCCGACATTATGACACAGTGTCATTGGCAGAAATTAATGATATACAATCCATAACTTTGGATACACATCACGACCCGAATATAATAAGAGTCAACAACATATTGATTAGGTTATGAAGTCTGTATTTTCTTCTCTTTTATTCCTTTTCGATTGTATCTGCATCTCTTTCATACTCTCCGCAAACTAACTTCCCTCGCTCTCACAAGTTGTATTCACAATAAAAATGTTATGACCGTGGAACCGAAGTTTACGATTTATTTATTTGGAGATAGTTCTCAAGCCTACAAATAATGTCGGAGTCGGAGATATATAAAAAAACGACAAACAAATCGTGCGTCATCAAACAAAATCTCGTTTCAGTTTACGATTCTTAAAGTTGAGAAAAAGCTGATCAAAATTAAATAAGAATCAAAACTTTGAATAAAAATGTCTTTTTGTCTATTGTTAACTTGCAACTACTCCACAACTTTTTTGTTCAATAGAACAAAAAGTAAGCTAGAAGAAATTCGACGTTCCCACTAGTGACTCGGTAGCTCAGCGGTCAGAGCATTGGACCGGTTATCCAAAGGTCGCGGGTTCGATTCCCGTCCGAGAACATGATCTGGTGCGAGTAGTATTTTTTCTAGTATATTATTTGGTGTTATATAAAAAGTAAGCACTTTTTTAAGCTACACAAAAGCTTAATCGAAGTTGTATTTATTTTCAGTGGCAGTTAATATTATTTGTTTGGCATAAGCTTATTTGCCAACACGTTCCATAAAATAAGGAGTAAAAAAGAAGGCGCCATTTCGTATAAAAAACTGTCCTTATAAAGCCATTGAAACTACAGGATATAATCGTACGTCAGCATTAGTCACAGAAAAGGCCCTGAAAGAACTCTCGCCCTGTCTTCCCTTGCCATTCAGTGTGACGTGACCGTCCTATCCTGTGTCCATTTGTCACTTTTGTGACTCACGGAATGGGGGATGTCCTGTTTGAATGTGACGATTTGGTCATATTGTTGTCGTTAAATGGTAGCTTTGAATGAGCTTGTAATTGAATAATAGTGAGTTACCTTTGCAGGAAAGAAAGTAAGTAAACATTGGATATTAGATAAAGTTGTATATTTATTGTATTCCAAAATAAGTATTTTATGCATTTGTTCGATGAAAATAACAAAACAATATATATCTGCTTTTTTTTTTAATAACTGACCCTAGAAAGGTTCAAGTATTTATTTAGATTGACTCTCAATTGAGGATTCATGCTATTGTTAGAGTTAAATCGGTGGTTCAACGTCAACTGGCGATTTAGTTTAAACAATATTAATTGATTAAGCTAACACTTACCTGTTCTACCCACACGTTCGTTGTCATGATTTGATTCTTAAGATTCTGAAAAGAAAGAAAACCACATGTTAGAAACAGAATCATTATACGTAATCTAAACTATAATAGAGGAGCTCGGTGGCGCAGTGGCTTAGCACCTGGCCCTGCGATTGTGCAGGTTAAGTAACTTTCGCAAGGGTCGGTCATGGGATGGATGATCGAAATTATCATCTCTAATTTCTCCATGCTTCAGAAGGCACTTTAAGCCGTTGGTCCCGGTTGTATTTGCAGTCGTTAATACCCACCAATAGGCATTGGGCCTACGTGGTGGGTTATGGCCCATCCCCCTTATCCACTCATAAGGAAGGCCTATTCCCCAGCAGTGGGGACATAAAAAATGGCTGATGTCGAAACTAATAATGAAACTATAATAGTCGCATTACATCATTTCAGAAGTTTCTACTGAAGTAGTGTTTACATTTGTTTTTTTGTTTAGATTCAATTTGTCATGAGAATTACTTGGAAAAAAAAATTCAACTACTCTCATCTTTACATGTGACACACACTTATTTATTAAACAATTAATTTGTCAAATCAAAATCAATCCTAACACAAATATAGTTCGCACCACAAATAAACATCAGTATAAATATGATATACCAAATCCACGAATAAAACACGTTTACTCAGTTCTTAAATAAAACTTTATAAAATAATATTTTTACATTACAAGAACGCAAGTTCCTGTATTAACACTTTGTCTGCAACCTGTGATAGAGCTTTATATCCGGTATCAAGTCTTGTCAGCTGTTTCAAACACAAAAAGGGCCAAGCAGCCGAGTGTGAACTTAAACGAGGTCCGAAAATAGAACACCTTACACAGTTTCACACTCTGTTTATTTGAAGTAGGGTCATCTTTGTATCAAGTTCACTTCAATTGTTGAAACTAAGGTGTTCAGATCTTTGAGTAAGAAGTAACTTTTGGGAATGTAAAAGGATGTTTCGTAAAACTAAACTTAGCATTACGCATTGTAAAACAATGTAATTTCTTTGATAACACTTAAAAAGTCTTTTGTTTTACATATCTGATAATAAAAAACTTTACGCTCCCTTTAGTAATACATTAGTTAACTAGTAATAATTCTCAAAACATAACTTCAGTTCACACAAGGAAAAGTACTGTTGGAGTCACTCAATGCGATTCGATCGACTTGTGGTGAGACTTTAATGAAATTTCTTGGGAACAATTGAAGGAAGTCGCCGTCGCTCTGCGTACAAAAGATACGGTAGCTATGGCCCGATTCTAAGATGGAAATCCAATCGAGATAGCGTTGTGGCCCTGATTCAAAATTGCCCCAATTTTATTTTGGCTGTCGGTATTAAAATGGAGCAGTAAATACGCACTGGGGACTTTTTAGCTGCGGGAAAAGATTCTACTATTTTTGTTTGAAATTTAATTTATTGGGATTTTTACATTTAACAATTGATATTAAAACTTATCAACTGTTAGAAAACAGTAAAATTATAACTACTTTTATACTACATTTATAATTATTAACTCCCAAATCTATTTTAGACTCTTAGTTTATTTATTCAAAGAATTGGAAGAATTCTGTTTTCATATTCAGAGAATTGGAAGCTTTGGAATCTGAATATTGGGAAATAATAAACTGCCTATTAGAAGCATATTATTGGTGATCATATTATTATACGCTATAGTTATTTATAAAGGTCTTAGAATTAAAGTTATACTTTATATCGTTTCATTTTATGGAAGCACGTAATGAGACGGCAGTGCTACTTGATTCGAAACACAAGCAACAAAACATGAACAAACACATAGCGTTCACTGGAATATTTCCAAAACAAAGTTTTGAGAGTATTACGAACATTACTCAATGTGAAGGGTGGAACTGTAGTTTTCGCGCCTTTGTTCGAAACGAGTCAAGTTTAGATTCCTCGGCTTTAATTACCCGACTCCACAGATAAAATTGCATTCCACAAGTCTCGCGAAAGAGTGGGATAGTCGGACGTTTGCGAAGATTCTTGTAAAGCGTAGATATTCAAGCATTCAAGGAATGTGTTTCTGCCCCGAACGTTTGTATTGGCATCTCGAGTGGAAATGTTTGCATTGCCATATTGTGTTTGGGAGCGTTGGGCGTTTTATGCCTACAGAAGTGTTCTTTGTAATGTTCACGGGTATTTCTCATTTGAATTTTTAATTTGCGAGTTCAATAACGGTTTTGTTTTTGTAGGAATCCCGAATTGCTATTATTCAGAGGATTGTTTTGGAAAGAATCAAAATATCTCTATGTTATTATGAAAGCTTGTTTTAAAATTAATAAACGGAACAAGGCATTGTTATGAAATATAATTTTGTAATAATTGGTATTTCATCCGTGTGATTTATTTATCGTAATAGCGGACAAGATTTATTTAGTCTATAGGCTGTTACAAGCATTTATGAAATGAATTTATGAATGTCAAAAAACTATGATATCAGTTAGCAGGCCATAAACGGGAGATTTCGTAACGGGAAGAACCGACAAGAAACTCGTTAAGGGCTGCTTTTTTCTCCCCGTATTTTTTTTAATACAGCCTCATCAAATAGGCAAATTACCACTGAAGGTATAAATAAAGGTCGCATCACAGTCATTAACCAAACAGGTAAAATTTCGATAATCGTAATTTTACGATGGACATAACCCTATCATAGTCATGGCTTTAACTGGTTTCCGGATTTGCGAATGATTGTTGTCGGATTGTTCGATAGCCATAAATGTTAAGCGACGCATAAAAAATATTATGACTATTTGTTTCCGTAAAAGTGTTTCGATTGGCTGTTAAAATCAGTTTATAGGTGTTTGTGACTGAAGTTTATAAGAGGTGAATTTTATTGTGTCGCTAAATTTATTTATGTTTCTACTTGTGTTTTCGTTAGGTTATTCATATTAAAAAAGTATTTTTGTTTTCATTGGTAATAATCTATGTGGTTAGGCCACCAGACCATCAGCTATTTTTAATGTCCCTCCTGTTGGGGCACAGGCCTTTCTTATGGGCGGATAAAGAGGATGGGCCATAACCCATCACGCAGGCCCAATGCGGATTGGTTGGTGTTAACGACTGCGAATGCAGCTGGAACCAACGGCTTAACGTGCCTTCCGAAGCACGGAAGAGCTCGAGATAATAATTTTTTGGTCACATTCCATAACCGACCCTTGCAAGCAATCGCTGGGCCAGGCGCTAAACCACTGCGCCATCGAGCTCCTCTAACCTTTTTTTTTTCAATTATCTATGTGGTTATTGTTATTACAAATTGTTGCTATTTTTGTCTTCTATATGTATGAAATACCAAATACTTGTGAACATTATAGTATATATATAGATTAATATAAATAATTTAATAAAATCGTAGTGACGATTTTTTTTAATTATTTATCCTTACGAAATATGACTCTTTATCCCAAAACAGATCGTATTTTTTAATCCACTGAACTTTCCTTGTGACTTGATTAAAAATCGTATGAAGCCTCACCAAAGTTATTGAACCAGGGTTCCATTGAAGCTTACTAGACGTGCTTTCAGAGTCTCTGTCAAAGGATGGTACAATTAAAAAAGTTGCCTCGACCTCATCCCATGTAGCTGAGAGCCGGCCAATTACCAAAGTTTGATCAACTCTGTACTTGGAGCCTATACAATATTTTTTTAACTAGAAAACAGTATATACCTACGGTAACACCACAACTTATAAAATAAAATACAATTATTCTTATATGATTCTCAGTACCTACTTAGTGTTATTTTTTTTAATATGCATCTGTAGGAATACAAATGTTTATAAATAAATGCTTGGACGATTCCACACAACGCCGCCAACTAGCCCCAAACTAAGCAAAGCTTGTAATATGGGTGCTAGACAACCGATATACTACTTATATACTTTTTAAATATATACTTATTATACATAGCAGCACCTAGACCCGTCACAGAAATTAAAAAATCATCATTTCAATTTCTGCCCGGCCGGGAATCAAACCCGGGACCTCTTGCGCGGCAGACCATGTTGACCACTGCACCTCTCAAGTAGTCTATCAGATGTAAATAAACCCATATATGTTTATTGCTCAAAACAAAACTGAGAGCAAAATCACATAGAGGAAGATACCACAAAAAACGATGAGTCTTAAAATATAAGCAGCATGTGAGATTCACAATATCTTCAACTGATGTAATAATTGTTAATTTATAAATTGGAGGTTAATTTAAAAATAATTTTGTATTTGTTTGTTCACAGAGTTGTGTAAGCTAATTTGCAATAAATAAAATTAAATGGAGGTCACAAACTCTGTGTGAAAAATAATTTATTCAATATGTCAAACCGCAGTTGTTATAATAACACCCTTTTTAGTCCTAGGACAGGATTGCAGTAATTGAAGAAGTTGCCGGCTCCCCATGTAACTTTGAGCCAATTAAGAAGTTTAATCAACACCAACCACTCGTTGATGGTCATATTCATCACAAGAGATACAAACATAGATACAGCTTTTGAACTAAGCAGCGTTATTTTGGCATGTTATTTAGTTTTGATTAAATTCAGAGAATTAGCAGAAGTGATTGAGTCATTGAAATGAATTCTAAAAACAGAAGCATAAAAAGTGCTCTGAAGATTTGAATTATTCGTAAATAATCAAATGTATAAAAAATAAAATAACCTCTGATATACGTAATTAATCTGACTCCGTATCAAAGGTAATAAAGGTACTTTTTAGTAAAAAATATTTTGTAATTTTAGTGATTTAGTTTACATTTTTGTAAACGTAGGTAAACAATTATTATATCTACTTTATTGATTTGTAGCTTAGTAAACTTAAATTGGGTTTGTTTTTTTTTCATGTAATTTTCTAATTGTAAGCCCGTACGAAATATGTATGTTCTTAAGATAAATAATATATAAGAAAAAATACTAGAAAAAATCGGCTCACCCGTAGCGTAATTGGTCAGTGCATTGAGCCGGAATTACAAGGGTGCGGGTTCGAGTCCCGTCTACTACGAGGTACTACGGGTGAGTTGATTATATCTAATATTTTTTCTAATATATTATTAATCTTAATTTAAAAATAGTATTGTTAATGCGAAATATCTCAATTTAATAGGTTTGATATTTTTCTGTTAAATTATAATAACATCTACTTAAAACTGAACCTTAATCGCTAATCCATCAAGAATGAATCTCAATTTAGCAGTGACCACTCGAAATGTAAATGTCCCTCAGAGAAAGTCATTACAAACAAAACGTGTGATTTCTGATTTAAGAGAAGCCATAATCCTGCAAATGTGTTATAATGGCTCTCTGGCCACAAGTTCGACTCGCGGCGTTGACCCCGGTCGATCCAATTATAAAGTTTAATTACTCATCAGGGTATGGTAGCGACTGCAGCGGCGGGCGGGGCGGATAGACAGTGAACGGGAGAAAGCTTTGACACTTCAATAGCGAAGTAAGACGATGAAATAGTTACTGAGTATGATTAGGTAACTTAACTTTTGAGAACCTAGTGTCTAGATAAACCTAATGTAGGTTTTTAAGATATTACTCATGTTTGTTGGCAAATGAATAAATGAAATGAAAAATGAAAGTACAGCGTGAGATAGTGTTTTTTGGCAGTATGATACGGAAGCCAACGATTAGTAATAGGATGTTGTTGACATCTGTCACTCTTTATACAACGTGTTACAAAAGTACCCCTAACGCCGAATATGGTAGATAGGGACCATCAAACTGAACAACTTTTACAATGGGATTATCTTTTTGCTTTGATATCGCGAAAAAAAAATCACTTGTTTCATACAAAAATTAAATAATTACGAAAATATCAAAATGTATGAAACAGCTGATTTTTTTTCGTGATTTCAGAATTGGTCCCATAGTAAAAGTTGATCAGTTTGATGGTCCCTATCTACCATATTCGGCATTAGAGGTACTTTTGTAACACGTTGTATAAAATCTAGCAAAAGATGTATGTACTGGTCTTAACTTTAAACAATGGCTCGAAAAAAAACCATTATTGGTACAGTTACGTCTGTTTAGTATAATAATTTGAAATGTGTAAAATTGTAATAGTAGATTGTTATACAAGAGTTGTAAGTGATCTATTCATCTATGGTGTATCAATATAGATCACTTACACTCGAGATGAACACCTTACTTTTCATCACAAACGCAAGGAAAATTATTTGCGATTTGCACAATATTATAAACGAGAAAATTAGCCCGCCATGCAGTGAAGGCCGACCTCGTTCGATTTTAAAATTTTGCTATGCAAACTCTTTAAAGTTTTATGGTTTATTTTAATTATCTCTCTGAGTTCTCGGTTGCATTGCCACGAAACAGTTTTGTCGCGTTTTGTGATTGTTTTATTAAAAAGAAAGAGAGAACTCTACACCAAAGTGACCCACAGACAATATTACCACATTACTCTAATCATTACCCGCTATCACTGCCACCCCGCGCCCTCGCGACTTCCTCAGGGAGTAGTTCCGACAACACCAGATGTCGCTAGTCAACGGATACAGATACTTAAACTCTGTTGCTAAGAGCTTAGTTAAAAATTTATCCACAACTGAGTGGTTTTGTGAATTCTTTAGCGGTTCAACGAAGATGCATAAAGTTTAAGCCAAGAGGAGTAACAGATCGTAAGACTTACAAAATACTGGCACACTTCTCTTAATATAAGTAACCATTTTAGTAGTATTTTAGATATACACACTTAAAATACTTATTAACCAATGTACGAATAATTCAATTGGACAAAAATGGAAGTATTTAATTCCTTTTTATCTCTCTTTGGCATGAAAGGTGTATGAATGTAAAATATAGTCGTCTGTTATGGAATGATTCAGCTGAAAGTAACAGGGATAGCTTGAGCCCAGAGAAAGGACATAGGCCATTTAATAAAAATCATCCCTGAACAGGATCCCTGGAGAACAGCGATAAAGTCATTCGGTATCTAACGAATACCAAATGGGTTAAGGTACGGTAATAAATAATTTTCAATGGGCATTATTTATCGTTATAATGTTAATTTTCCGTTTCAATGTTATTTAATTACAATAATTGTCATAATACATTGACAAAGCTTGTCAAATCAAATGTCGTTCAAAACAAAAATACAAATTTGTTTAGTTTTAAATTTAGAAACATGGTATTTTGTAATAAGAACGGCATTGTGCTAAATTCTGGTAATTACGATGCGATTTATTAATCTGACAATGAGTACATTGTCAGATTAATCGCATCTTCCTCCTTTCCTCGGCAACTTCACTCGTGATAATAATGGTACGCAAAGGGTTTGTTATACCCGATATTGTCAGATTAATCACATAGTTCCTATTTTACCATCAGAAAATAATTATGTTTTATACGTAGTGCATAATTTTATTGTACATACAATGTGATCGATGATTATACTTACCTTCATCATCATCATATATATGCACCGCACGACAGACTGCTGGGTAGAGGCTTCCCCCAAGGATTTCCACGACAGTCGGTTCTGCGTTGCCCGCATCAAGCGGCGACCTTCACCAGATCGTCGGCCCACCTTGTCGGGGGCCTACCCACGAAGCGTGGTCCGGTGCGCGGTCGCCATTCTAGGACCTTTCCGCCCCAACGGCCATCAGTTCTTCTCGGTATATGTCCCGCCCACTGCCACATCAGCTGAGCAATCTTTCGAGCCATATCGGTTACTTTAGTTCTCCTACGGGTCTCCTCATTTCTGATTCGATCACGACGGGAAATGCCAAGCATGGGTTTCTCCATTGCACGCTGGGTGCCCTTGAGCCTTCTTATAGTTAGCGGTCAGGTTTCACTGCCGTAAGATATTACTTGAAACAGACATTGGTCGACTTTCGTCTGGAGACAGTGAGGTAAGTTGGACGCGAAGATTTTCCGAAGTTTCCTAATGCTGCCCATTCGAGTTGGATTTGACGAGAGATCTCTTTCTCGAAGGTGGACTTACCTAACTGCTTATCTGTAGTACTACAGTCCTGTAAACGTAATGCTCATGCTCAACAACTTCGAGTGTAATATTTCCAACATGAACTGGAATGGGTACAACATGGACATTCGACATGATTTTCGCCTTATCCATGTTCATTCTAAGACCCAATCTTTGGGTAGCACTACGTAGATCTTCGAGCATTGTGTTCAGGTCTTTTAAGGTCTCAGCCATAAGATCTATACCGCTTCAAGCACAGAACTACAAAACGCTGTTCGGACAGTAGTATGAAACGTCATTTTTTTTCTGTTTTCGGAAAAGTCGTAGAACAATTGTTGTTTATGATGTTAGTGATCTACTCTATAGGTTGTTGTTGTTTTACAAATAACCCTATATAAGTACAATGAATACAAATTAATTAGGTACAAATTATAGTTTATAGAATCGTGTACTGAATAGGTACTTTACTACACTATGTACAGGATTGTTATCAAATAGTAATCTCGAATAGTAATTAAACTTTATAATTGGGTTGGGAACAGTCACAGAGACGGCTCAAGGGTTCTGATGAGGTTGTTATTATGTAATTGAATGACATTTTTGATTAGTTTAGCTAATATGAGTGATTTAAAGTTTACTTTTGATATAGGTACCTCTAAATTTGATATGAACGAGGTACTTACAATGTCTATTTTAGTGAATGTCACCGTAAAATTGTAAATACCGTTAAATTATAATCTATCTCGCGAGATTGTAAACTGTCGAAAATTTGTGATCCATACCATACTGTTTACAATTTAACGAACCATTTTTCGATAGATTATAAAGTATAGAAGTAAATTGTCGAATCACAATCTACCGTGCGTTAAATTGACAACTGTCCAAAGGCTGTCCCTGATTGGATGGTCTTAACTTAGGTTATGTTCGGTGACTAAAACTTATTTATCATTTAAACTGCACTTCTTTGGTTATTCAGAGATTCATTTTACTTCCACAATATTATACTATATATAGTTTTTTATATAATTAATTCTAAAGCTTTGAATCACTTTCAACACGAAATCAATTTAAAATCACCATAACACTGTTTATTTACATTCGACAACCAGCCATTAGTTTGACTTCGATAAATTTTAATCTATTAAAAATATTGCGTTAAATTGTAAGCAGTATGTTAAGGATCACTATTTTTCGACAGTTTGCAATCTCGCGAGATAGATTTTAGTCTAACAGTACCTATTTACAATTTTACGGAGACATATTATGGTTAACTAATCACCTACTTTTCATTGATTGAAAAGATAGTTCAGCAGGGGTTCTTATCATCTTAAAAAAACGTTCGAAAAAGTTCCCACTAAGTGGTCAAATCATCAACTCTACCATTTCCTACTTTATTTATTATTAGTGATGCCATAATGAGGTCTGGCATTACGCAACACGATTCCAGTATTATGAACCACAAAGGTCGTAAATCAACACGGCCAGTAAAGTTGACGTCTTCTTTTATTAACAATGGCGGCATGACGCGGACTCCGGCGATTCGGATAAGCTTTACTGGAGGGGGCTTTTTGGGAATTAGGCACTTGGACTGCTTTTACAATATAAAGTATTTTTGAATATAAAGTGGCTACTGTCTACCTGGTTGTATCGTATTTGTTTCTGATTCCAATGAAACAAATGGTTTAGCTACTTTGGAATCAGAACAATGTACTCTGTAGCAGAGACGCTTCGCTCGCGCTTCGCGTTCGCCCGGTCAATGATGTTGTCCAAAAGTGGCATTAAGTTTTTGCAAGATTGAAAACCGTATACACAAAAATCATGCAACACAATTATCACTTAATAAAAACGTATTATATATTTCATCAGTGAAATTATATTTTTATTAGCTAGCAAAAACTGTACCTACGCGCAAAAATCTAAAAATGTACAAGTAATTTCTTCCCGTTTAATTTTCCTGTTCCACATTTTAGTAATTTCGAGCTTATTTAATCCCATTGTCAAATATAATAAACCCAGTAGGAAAAAACGGACCTTCAAACAGTAAACAACTAGTCGCCTAATCTACGGACTGATAAATCTGCTTGGAGATATATAATGTGCGTATTACTCAGAATAAAAGGGTTGTTTTTCTCGAGGGAATTTGAGGGCGAGCCTCAGCCCTATTATACGTTTTACGAGTGACTTTACGACTAGGACGTTATATAAAACGTTGTATATTATGTTTATTCAATAACACAAATGGAAATGGAAAATTATTGAGTCGGTAACTTTCTAGTTTATAGATGTTTGTCTCATTTCTGGTATTAAAATGCTTCGTTGAAAATACTTTGATAAAGAAGTTTTGTTTGGGATAATAATAGTGATTGTAAAGTTTTGAGTTTTGACTTTTCTCAGTTTGCTCAGGCAGTAAACAAAGCAGTGACCTTTGTAGAACCACAGAAGACTCACTGAAACTTTCTACTTAGGTACTTTTTTAGATATTTGCATTCACAATGCTATACAATATTGCACTTATATGTCCGATCGACCGACCCTCAGGTTGGGTCGACAACAATTAATTCACAACAATATTTCTTACTACAACTGAAATTAAGTTCAACCTCATCAAGCGCCAAAATATAACAGATTCATTACTATAGAATTAATTTTCATTCTTTTTCATGTTACAATATTTCTTGACATTTTGTTCGCGCGTAAGATGAGGGGCGCCGAAGCCGCAGTGACGTCACGTGACACTCCCTCATTATTTATTAACTCGGTGGCTTTTCGCCGACTTGCGACATTGTCTTGTAGTCAGCGAAAAAATGTGTTCTAATTCTTTCGCTCATAATGGTATAGGAGGAACGGATAGAATCGAATGCTTGTAAATGGCTCAAAATAGGAAGCAGTAACTGAAAAGTCATTGTAAGGCCAAAGAAGGGATTTAGAAAGAATCTGGGTTAATCGGCGCTTCAATTAGGCGTTTTCAATAAATACTTATAAAATATTATATCTTGACTGACTCACTGAGTGATGCATCATCGCTGAGCAACGCCACTGGACGAATCGGACTGTAATTTGGCATAAAAAATACTCTTGGACACTTGACTCTAAAAAAAATTTGCACTTTAAAGTTTAATATTTCTCAAACGGATACCTGAATCAAAAAGTGGTATTCACAAACCTACAATATTATTGTAACACCTACCTAACGACACCCCACACTACGAGATTGATGGAAAAAAATGATCATCTCCTATTTACGTGTAGGGAAGATACACTCACTATTGCGGCATAATTAATAGACACATTCATGCTTAATTACAGCTTTCTAGTACTTAGGGCCTCGTGAGCTAAGCCGCGGACGAACGGACGGACAGACGGACATAGCGAAACTATAAGGGTTCCTTGTTGACTACGGAACCCTGAAAAGAAATCAAAGGCAGTATTTAATACTACCATCAGGCGAAATCGCGAACCAAGATCTTTGCCAATTTCCACATCGCCTGCCTTATGACTAACGACCCTGGAAGAGAGCCAGTGCAATTCTGCGTGCAATGAAAAATCTCTATGACCCGCTCATGTACAGTGAAATAAATTTAGTTACGTCGTCGGTTTTGTGGCCCAAATGCAGAAGTTTGCTGCGGTTTTCTCGTTACTTTCAATGTGTATGAATAATAGGGCTTGCTTCATAGTTTCCAAATAGCATCTAACTTTTGATTTAATTTAAAAATAGATCAGAATTTCTACGTAATTTATCAATTAAGTAATTTATCTGGAACTTTCCGGAACCTGTAAAGCTGACCACTACTGAAATCAATGTCTAAACAAAAGTTTTTCTAAGAATTTCATGATTATACAAATTATAACAAAATGAAACATATACCTAATTATTATATTTTGGTTAGTATAACTGATAAAACACTGTTTTTATGGTAACATTAGGTTTTGCATGTTAGGTACAACATCAATTTTATATTTTTGGGTTTGGAATGACGCTGTCGGCTAAACGCTGTGATGATGAATTTATATTTCATAATTACTATTACACTACTTGAATTGAATTGAAATCAAGAGATATCGAAATACAACACCTACCACTTTTCTCGAAACAAAAGGGCCGACTATCGAATGAAAACAGTTACATTCGCTTGTATGTTGCGTTCGTTTCGAAGGGGTACAAAAAAAGTTGGCTTCGGAACAGCATCTTTTGTCGCAGTCCTTTCAGTACGTCCATTTATCAGTGACCTGCTCTCTTTGCCCCAATTCCGATTTTTGTTCCTCCCATAAAGAATAGGAAGGGTCAAGTTAGGCCGGTCTTTCTGAACTCACGTATGCAACAAAGGAACTATGATGAAGGTCTATGTGTTATTAAAATGTCCAGAGAGCTCGAGCTCCTTTATTTATATTCTTCCTTGGAATATCCCTGGGGAACGCGTAAGGGTACCGCTGACAATGTATTTGCAGCCGATATATTAATTTATGACCCAGCCCCCCGAGCATGACCACCGAAACACGATTCATATCGCGCGATATAGCGTTTTATCGACACTCAACTATCAAAATCCATTGTATTTTGACAGTTAAACGTGATAATCGCTATATCATAACCGTGGGGCCTGAGCCATTTAAAAAAAAAAAGTCTATGTGCTTTATTGTATGAGCCGAAAACTAAATATGAGAATAATAAATAGAGACTACGTAGTTTGAACTGAATCTATGTTACGAGTGCATTTATAAAAAACACCATTCAGGAAACACGTCACGTTTACCCGCGATCTTAACTAATGCTACTATTTTTGTTTTTTTACGCTTTTACGTCTTAACTACTCAACCGATTATCACGAAATTTTGCATACACATTGTCAGGGGTACAAAAAGGGACATATTATGCTCGTACTTTTCATCTAGAAAAAATGTACTGTTCCCGAGTGATAGAAAAACTGTCTACGCAGACGAAGTCGCGGGCGGCCGCTAGTATGAACAAATAATTTATTCTTGTGCGTCACATCCGGGCTTTGCTAGTTTCTCAGATCCCTTGGATAAATTTAGCATTTACTGTGCTATTACACCCTGCTCAATATATACATAATCTGCTGGAATTTCCAATTCTAATCAACCTCTTGGACTCAATATGTCTGGATTATAAGCGCCCGTTGAGACGTTGTAACAAGGTTGTAACATAACAAGTAGTTAACACCCTTTGTTTAATATTAAACCTTATTGTGCCACCTACACAAGTTGAATATTACTGAGACATAAGTGCGTTTCAATTGGTACGTAATATACCTTATATAATACTTGAATAGACTACCTACAATACAATTTATGTACGCTTGAGTCAGTTTAGTTATCGCTATAGTAACAATTGGTTTATTTTTAAAATACAAACATAAAAACGTCAAATATTATATCATAAGTGAGCTTAAGTATGCACTATGTCTGCGCTTCATACATTTACAAATACTCGTAACAATTCACTCTGAATTTCACTAACTATTGCTCTTAGAGCATAAGCTATTGCTGTTAAATTTACATTGTAGTCAATATTGATAAAGGCAATAACCCCGTCATTATTTTAGAATATTCCCTCGTGTCTGTACAATGGACTTAATTGATCCTATTTGGGTCTCACGTGATGACAATAGCTTTGTAAATTGCGGTTATGCATCTCTGGGTTACTCCATTACCTACGTTAAGCCAAGCCATTGCATTTGATAAGGATATGCAGAATCGCTTCTTGTTGACAAGAAAATACTACAATACGCCAGTTTTCCTTCAGGCTTTGCTTAATTTTTTAGTTAAAAAGATATAAACTATCAAAACCTTATAGAGTATTTAATGGAAACGGCAAATGCGGGCGAACAAAGTGTTTAAGGCCCCTATATACCTCAAGTGGCGCGGCGCCCTCATTTTAATTAAATTTATTGCTCGCTAAGTACATAATGTATCGAAAATTCACATGTACAGATTGAAGCTAAGGTTCTATAGTTTATTTACAAACAATAACCTCAGTAAAATTTTGTTCGTTGTAGTAGTAGTTCTCAAATGTACTAAAAGTGGCCACTTTAGCCTTAGTAAAACTACTTTAGTGCGGCCGGCCATTGCCATTCTGTATCGCTTCGTGTCGCGAGAGTAGGTTCGTTCCCGGAAAAATGGTAAATTGTGCTGTTTTGTTTAAAAAAATATACAGTAGTAGGAAGACAGCTGTGAATGTGTACAATTTAATTAAGTTTTAATTCGATCTAATTCACCTTATTTTGTTTTACCTAATTTAATTTTGTGATGTAATTTAATTCAATTTAATTAATATTCAACTTAATTTATTTATGTAAGTAATTTAATATAATTGATGACTTGTTGTTGTTCGCACATATTGTTGGAGTTGCAGTTTGCATCTGTTTTCTTTTTCAAAATGTTGTTATGTATAATAATGTATTTTCTGTAAATCTATTTTGTGTGACAAATAAATAAATATATTAGTGTGCAGACCTACCTGCCTGCACAGTACACTACTACCTGTGACGGCATCTACCTATGCCGCACATACCATAGAACAACGAGTTATCACCGTGTTTCACTAGATGGCGCTGATATCAATAAATGTATGGAAACGACGAAACAGTATAGAAACCTACCTCTCGCTAACAGAGTTAGCATAATAGACAACTTCCAACCATAATGGGTTGGAACGTAGTCCTCGGGCTAAAACCACCCAGCCCGGAGCAAGATCTTCACTTTGGCCTTCCAATCAGTGGAAGATCATCCTCCTCTCATTCCAATATAACTTTTTCGTAGTATGCTATATGTATTTACCTACCCTCCCGCTAAAAGTGGCAGAAAATTTTTTTTCGGTCTTGCCGTCTCTAATGGTTAAATTCTCTAAGAACAAAGCCATTTCAAGGATCATATAACTTTCTTCTTAACAAAACATGAATATATTCACAGTTAGGTATAATTTACAAAAGCCTATGTGACATAGCTGACGTAATAAGCTTCAGCCGGCAGCACATAATAAAATTATCATTAGAGCCACAGGATAACTAACTACAACGGCAAAAGCATCGAACATGTTTTCTTGTGATTTTAAAGTCACCTGACAAGTTTTCAGGGTGTGTTCAGTCCATGAAAATATCAGTTCTTAACTTCCACCAAAGAGTCTAAGCGAAAAGCAGCGAGAGAGTAAAAATAGTCAAAATGAGCTTGTTTGGTTCATTTCCGAAACCATGTAGATGTTAAGGATTTTAGGTTTCTCTGTTTAATAAACCATTCGTGCTTATATATTAATGATGATAAATTCAAAGGTTTTGTGTCGTTTGGTCTTTTTATTTTTTCCCGCTATTCACTAGCATATCACAGATTCTCATTGCAAGAAATAAGTCCACTTCACCCTTCACTCGTAAGGAAAATTATCCCTACTATTTGCACAACAAATATTATTCAACCGTTCGGACAAAATAAGAGTTCGGTAGGAGGCCGATTTTCGTGTTTTTATAGTAAACATGCGCTGATTTAACGTCAACAAGAGAATTTATTTTGATTCGGTGATCAAATTGGCTAAGCATGTTTTGGGACGCAATAATGTATTGGTGGACCGATTACTTTCTGACAAACATTTTCAAGGTCGTAAGCTTATTTATTGCCAACACATCCAATTGAATTACAGTCACGTTACTGTCTTTGATCTTAGTTGGGATTATGATTATGATGTTATCTTTATCATTGATAGTGTTACTTATGTTAAACTTTTAAGAATTCATGCCTACTATAATTATTGCGTGTTAATTAATTTGATTAGCCTTTACTATCGTCCCTCAAGCTGTATCTTTCATTTTTGCAAGCAATCAATTTAATCATTTAAAAATGTTGACTGAAAAATTACTTATCAATTTAAATCTTACTATTTTCAGCGTGCAATTCAAATCTAAAGAATTAAATCATCCTGTATCTAAATATATACAACATTCAATACATTATACAAGAGTCGTTCATTCGACGTTTAGCAGTTTCACGTCTTTAATGGTATTCGCACACGCACGACCTATTTTAATCAGGGCAGGGTCACACGAGTCACGACAGATAACGGTCCGAGTTCGGCCCCTGTCATCCCGTTGATTCCCACCATCTGCGGATAAGGCGGAGATAGGAGGTATTCTGAATTCAACCAGAAACAGATATCTTTTTAATTAGGGACGCCTGGTGAAAGACTGAGAATGAAATTTTTAACGGCCCCGAAAATCTAATTACGTGTAAATGAAAATGATAAGGTTGGATTTAGGGTTTAGTTTGGGTAGGCAGATTTCGTGATTAGGCTAACTTATAAATTAGGGTTTTAATTTTAAACTTGTTTGTGACTACTTTAGTTAAAAAAACAATAAATTAAATAAAACTTATTTAGGTCGATAAAAGGTTTTACGGTCCAGTAATTTGTATAAATAAAACTTTAATAAATCTAACTGTAAACAAATATGAAATTAGTTAATAACTTTCAAATTAGAATGGAGAAACGAATATTCTTTTTATTTAAACGAGCAGTAACAAATAACCTGATTGACCTGTTCTTTGCTTAGTTTATAACCAAGTAATTGATTTTACTTATTAATAAAGTAATAATAAAGGTTTAACTTACTCGGTCCTGCAGTGTCAAAACACTGAAATGTGTGTTGCACGGAGTCTTCCTCGCACGACACAAGTTAATAACTCACATTACAAACTGTCGCAGAAATACTACTACTAAGAAGCATTCCAGCGAGGTTCTTTATTAAAACCAAGAGCGACTGCCTAATTTCCATAGTGTCAACAGAGGAAGCAAAATGAGGAATGCATCGCATATACAATGTTCTAGAATATTGCTTGGGGGGTAATAGACAAACATGAACACACGAATGAGCGACGCGCGCGCGCTCGCTACATCCTCCTAGAAATTAGGTAAATAGCTTTTGAGTTGCATGCGATGGGGTTTTGGAATATAAAGTGTATTTGGAGGCGTTATTATATTATAAGGTTTTAAATAATTACTTTTAACGTAGAATTATCAGTTTATAGATTTTAAAGATTTTGCTTTTGAAATCAAGTATTATTTGCCAACTGTGAACAGTGTTATAGAAATGAAAAATACAATAATTTTATAAAAACCTTCATAACCTTTCAATGAAGTCGGTAATGTTTCAGGATCGGACTTTTGACTACTTACTACCTCATTGGTTTATAAGTATTAGAAATTATAAGTAGGTTAGAAATAAAACACTTTCTACGGATTACAGCGCGTATATTATTAATTCAGGTGTTGTTTTAGAATTATTTAGTTTGTATTTATTGGTTTTTAGAATTCCCGACGTTTCGACACCTTTCCAGGGGCCGTGGTCACGGGAGGACTAAAGCAAAAAGGCTGCTTATATTGTAAGTAGGTATTCGAATAATTTTCAAAACTATGACATTGCACTTTATGTTAGAGTGCTTATAACTTTTGTTGACTACGTTACGGTGTTATAATAAATTATAGAAGTCATACCACATTCGTATTTCATCTTGTGAAATACGTTGACAAGAAAACACACAGAAAGCTATTAGTAAACAGCTTATCTCAGATGTTTGAGAGCTTTGATTGAAAGGATTATCGATAGTACAACAGAATAAACAATTATTACCTATTGTTTATTCTGTAACTTTTATATAATGTAACTAGATAAGTAGGTTTACTGCAAGAGTGGGTGGTAGGATAAAAGAATTGACGATTTAAAAATGCTTGTTATGTGAGCTTATTTGAATAAAGAATTTTTCAATTTCAATTTCAATTTCAGTTACTAACTTAAAAAAATCCAACCTGAACGTAATACTTATATTTTGACTATTTAAAAATGCTTGGAAGCATGTGCGTACTATTACAAAAACTTATGTTACTCGGTTGCGCTAAATTCATTTATGAATACGTTATTATAATAAAATATATTTTAAAATGCTAAATGTATTTTTGTTTTTTCTAATGATTTATACATGCAAAATATTACAGGACCATTCGAAAACACGTTTTTAATAAATCATGCCTTGCTTATATTTCAGGCGCGCCCGTACGTGTCGGCACATCTTGTGTTTTGCAAGCATAATACTTTAGAATGCATACGGAGAGTTGACATGACCGTCGCATCGAGATGTTATTGAATTCTTATTGCATTTTATATTATAGACAGACAGACATGATACGCTTATCATCAAATAAGTATACGTCTATCTATGTACTTTGAATTAAACATACCTTGTCCTCAGTTGTTAAGGCGGTTATTAAGTAAAGTTATGCAGTAATGCGCTATGAAGCGTGTTTCTAATGTATCGAAACTGCAAAATAATATTTCATCCCGGATAAAATCTCATCGAGTAAAAAGGTTTCTTTTAAAGTTAAGAAAAGTAAAATGTCTAAAATGTTATTTAACTCAGATGCACTACTTTGGTATTTGTAGTTACAGTATTTTAGTTTACATGAATTATCTCATAAATTATAATTATTTATTTATTTGATTCAAACATGGTAATTAAGATGGAAGGTAAAATTAGTTTGTACATCATGTTTCGCCTATCACTAAAATTCTAATACAATATTATTAAGGGCCCCCTTAATCTTACAAATGTAAGCATTTTTAAGAAAGAAAAAATATTTTATCTACTTCATAACCAGTGTTTACGCAATTGGCGTATGACTTGAGAGTATGTTATTAAGTAAAGAGTATCTAAAAACTTTTGGCATGACCCACGTATCTAATATTGGTTTTGACACTTAAGTATGTCATACTTAAGATCACCAACAACATACTGTACCAAAGTACTAGTACCCAATATTGTAAAAAGGACAAACGTGTTCCCACTAAAAACCACTTTTCCATTTTTATTCCAAGCGTGTTGCCGCATACCGCTACCCTGTGAATTCTGCCCCCAGTTTAATACTTAGAATACACACAGCACCAGTCGACGTTGCAATGTAGAAGTGTTATTGAATTCTCGTGGCACCTCGTGTACAAACAAACCCCTATAGACATGCCATCAAATACACCAACTTATATTTGTGTCTTCTCGGTGTCTACTCGGGAGTTTTATTTTAAAGATAATAACGTCGATTTATATTCTGGCTTGAATGTAACGGTGATTTCTTTAAAGGATTAAAAAAAGCTGAAATCTTGTCAAATATTAATACCTACTATAATAATTAAATTAAACATAATAGGTACTAAGACTCAATGTTTAACATGAACCTACATAATAAATAATAGATAACACGCAGGATTGCTTAAGCATGAAGCTTTAAACATAAAAAAAACAGTTTTGTGTACAAAGTTGAAACATACAGTGCCATGAAAAAATAATTCACTTTTCTCTCATAATGGGGCTGTTAAATCATAGTGCTTAATATTCATAAAGTTTCAAGCCGGGAGTCCATTAAAAACTAAAAAACACCAGGACAGCAGAGCCGGGCGAGAGGTGTACATTTTCTCATTAGCTTGAAGGTAACAGAAAGGCTCCATAGCTTTTTATCACAGGTTAGAATTACTATGTGGACTTAGCCGTTATTTGTTATTAGAGGAGAAAACTTATACGAGGCTAAAGATATTATATCTCGTTTACTTGTGTAAATAAATTTCTCCGATAATTTGCTAAGAGCGACTAAATAAATACCATTAAATGGAACCTTTTGAATGCAAAATACACTATACTATCATTACTAGTAAGTTCGTCAATTTATTTTCCTATCACCATATCATGGAGCACAAACATTTTCATGTAAAATGTTGCCAAGACGAGACCATATGGCTCGCACTGTCAAAAAGTTATCAGACCTCATGTAGAGCCAAAAAATTGAAATTGAAAAATTCTTTATTCAAACAAGCTCACATAATAAGCATTTTTAAATCGTCAATTCATTTATCCTACCACCCATTATGACGTCTTTTAGCTGACAAGAAAAATGGGCACAAAAAACTTATCAGCTTTATCAGAAGGAACGATATTCACAAATATGTATATCGTTTCCAGACATTACATTCATACATGTTACAATTAACATAGATTCATAAATAAATAACATTATTTAATTCGCTCATTTCTACTTAATCAATTTACAGAGTTCAAGCTTAATTCAAAATTTAGGGTCAAGCTTCTAACTCTACACGCCTTAACTCTACAAGCCCTAACTTCACAAACTCTACACCTTCAGTCAAAATATATGGCTTGGCGGTTTCATTACTACAAGAATAGTTCTAACAATAATAAATCTGGTAATAAACTTTGAGTGAAAATTCAAGCTTTAACTTATTGATTGAAATGTTGAAAAACAGTAAACAAACTCCAATAGAAATTGTTTTCCAGAGCACATTGAAACCTTTAACTTCTCAGTTTAAACCACACGCGAAGCTCATACATAATAAATACCAGCGCTATTGGAGCTATTGTCGCCTCAACACCACATTTTACTTCAGAACATCTATTCGAAGTATGTTTTAAAGATGCTTGTTTGTGTAAGGTATCAATAGTGTATTGGCAGAAAATTGGCTTATATTCAGTAAATATTACACAATGTTATCATGTTATAAACTTCGAAACTAATATTTTACTATGATTAACGGAGGAAATATCTAGTTTTTAACCGACGGAAGGGGAGGTTCTCAAGTTGATGTTCTTAAAGTATGTTTTACCATAATTTCGCCAGGTGTTAACCGATTTAATAATTATCAGGTTTATCATATCATATAATGTTTTCAAGTCTTTGAAAAAGCCAACCGAAAGGTCGGACTAAGCAGCAACTAGGGCTTACTACGAAATACGGACGATGATTATAGTATGATTTATTTAGTTTTGAACCATTTAGCTTGTTCACTTCAATAATCGTTCTTTGGAACTTGGCGTAGACCATCAGCTGGTCACAGCATTATGTTATGATATTAGGTCCCCAAAACAATGTCACATTTTTGAAAGAGATGTGAAATTTTACGTAATGTGTTTTACGTAACTTTAAAACGCCAAAGCGAAAGCTAATATTGATCTCGTTAATCTTTATTTTACAATGCTCATTTTTTCTTATTACAGAATGTAACTTTGTAAGAACCATCCCCCCTTAGAGGAGCTGGTTGTCATGCTAGTAGCATGGGCAGGTTATCATGCTAGTAGCATGACCACCGAAACACGATGTGATGAAGCGATATATCAACACTGAACTGCAAAATCCATTGTCGTTTGATAGTTAGTGTTGATAAATCGCAATATGGTGGTCATACTACGGAGCAAGACTATTAAAAAAAGAAATAAAGGGAAATAGTTAGAATGTTAGATTGAGTTGTTTCAAAAAACACTAGTAAAACATAATAATAGTAAATAAAAATACTTATATAGAAACAAAACAAATATTTTCCTAGTAAATAGTGCAGTTTCAATACGTAGAGTAGCCGAACTGTTGTGCTAGGTACCTATGAATAAATAAAACCAAACGGATTTTACTTCACCGACAGGTATTTACTTTCTAAAGCGCATTCTGAGTGCTCATAAATAGAAAATAGTGCCGTATTGGAAGCAGTGATCGGTTCTTAAACACTTTCGCGAATAGTTTTAAAAACAGTAAGACCTAAAAACCGCCACTAAAAGGTTTTAAAACACTGTTCAACAAGACGTGTTTAACTTAGACACTATTTAAATGTGATGCTGTCACTTTTTTGACAATATTGTTTGAAAGAGACGGCATCACATTTAAAAAGTGTCTAAAATTAAACAGTGATTTAAAATCTTTTGTGGTAGGCCTTCAATCGAAGGGTAAGGCTTCCCGCGCATGAGCGATTTTTGTCGCCGAGAATTGAACATACGTATAGTTCAATACGTAAACGCCCATGAGCTACAAAAAGTAGCTCAGTAGCTAAAGTAGCTGATACCTTTTTAAAAGTCAAAATAATCTTTAATTCAATAAATAATCTCAAATGAAATTAATTAATCTTTAAAATGAAGCGCTTTCGAATCATCAATATTTTCATATCAAATAAACTTTCTGTAATACAAATAGTTACGCCTATTTTTTTTTTTATACAGAACGAACTTATTATTTATCTTTAAATATAAAATTCAAAGACTGACTGACTGATATATCAACGCACAGTCCAAACCAAGTAGACCTAGAGACTTGAAATTTTGTACGCATAGTTACTTTATACAGTCTAAGCATCCACTAAGAAGGGAGTTTTGGAAATTCCACCCCTAAGGGGGTAAAATAGGCGGGACTTGGTGGGGCCAAGCAAGCAGCGCTTTGACATATCTCCACCATTTTGAAAAATTTCGAAAAACTGAATCGACAAAAGAATCAAGCCTGCTCACAAAATTTAACGAGAATCGGTTGAAAAATGAGAATAGCCAGACAGACATACGATTTTTGCCCAAGCTGAAACGAAGACGCTGCGCGCTCGCTCGGTCTATAAGGTCGTAAAGTTGATCAAACAAAAGCCTTTCTTGTCATTTAAATATTCGATAGAGTTTGCTTGTAACACGGAATGCAAAGGGTCTCGTTTGAATAATAATGAAGGTAAAACAAAGTTTCGAATATAAAATTAGTTGGACATAAACCACATTCATCTAGTTCGCTATAAACTCTTTGGTTGACCACTTAAAGTTGCCACAAGCTATGTGTGTAAAAATGTTAGAGAAATATTAAGAAATATCAGTTCCCTTGTAATCCAGTGTTTCTTTGGTGGTTAATTAACCAGTCTAAAACACTAAATACCAATTAGCCAAAATTATTTCATAATAATCATTTTCTATGAAAAATGGTCTGACATTTAATTCAAAATCAAGCTACTAGCAATTTATTAAAACAAAAGACAGGTGGAGCCGTGCCCTCTATCGGGCAATCGGGCAAACCATTACCTACGTACCCTTTCGGTGGTAAATTGAGTGTGACAAACGCCAGTCCACGCCGCTTAATGATCAAAGTTAATATCGGTTGTGCTTCACGACTTTTATATTGATTTTTCCAGTACACTCGGCGACACAGGAAAAGCTGAAATTCGAAAACAAACTTTAACACAACGTAACACGGTCTACGTCAATTCACTGATGATGTGACCTGTACGTGATTTACGACTGGGTTTTTTTTCGTGAATTGCCATTACTCTGCTGTGAGTTAAACGAATGAAACAACAAATAAATAAGAGCTTAACTCCAATGATATGTGAGTAGTATTATCAGGATATTATTACTTTTAATTCATGCTGCGTTGAAATCATAATGTCGTACAAATGGCTATGTTATACCTGATTTAAAAAAAATAAGCTGCTCTTAGTGTTTCGATTTATTTCATATTGTCAGTAACGTGTTCCATTCCGATTTTTGCTAATACCGCGTTCTCACTAGGAGATTTTAGTTGGTCAATTGCTAAATCGCTTGCTATTTGAACCGTCTCTGAATGTAATTTTAGCGATAATTTAATACCGCGTACATTTTTTGTTGGTCGATATTAATAATTGATCAACTAAAATCGCTCCGTGAGAACGCGGCACTAGCCAACCGCCACTTGAGCCACTAACGCCCCTAATGCCAATAGTTTCTGAGGTACTTTATCGGAGGTTTATCTGGTTGACTAAGGGTCTACATTATCTGGTTTAAAGTAAATTTTATTAAGTTTAACCGGATAATATGGACCCCTTATCGTACAGATAAACATCCGATAACCTCCGATTAAGTACCTTAGAAATCGGGCATAAGCAATCCTTTGGACGCGACGTCTGTCACTTTAATTCTTGGACGTGGCGTCTGTTACTTTAATTCTCCTATGAATTTTCTTTTGTGTTTCGATCAGTCCATACTACATAATTAAAATATCTTGTGTTAGCCTAAATAGGTACTTGATAATTGTACTAACACACCTGTTGAATGCTTATTAATGTAATTGCGCATCCATGTACGCAATGAAAACAATTAAGTTATAATTAATTAGAAACTGTTCAATGACAATTGTCTAACTCTATTTAGGGTATTGTAATTCGATTAAGTAAATATTACGATATAACGTCTTTCAATTTAGTATATTTACATAATGTAAGTATTATAAATTATTTTAACATAATCACAAATATTCAACCAATAGCTACTCTAAAGAGAGAGGGAGGTTAAGATTATGAAGAACCTACAGAATTTTATCAATAGAGGAGCTCGATGGCGCAGTGGTTTAGCGCCTGACCCAGCGATTGCGGAGGTTAAGCAACTTTGGCAAGGGTCGGTCACGGGATGGGTGACCAAAAATTTAGTATCTCGAGCTCTTCAGTGTTTCGAAAGACACATTAAGCCGTTGGTCCCGGGTGCATTTGCAGTCGTTAACACCGACCAATCCGCATTGAGCCCGCGTGGTGGGTTATTTCCCATCCTCCTTATCTACCCATAAGGGCCTGTGCCCCAGCAGTGGGGACATTAAAAGTGGTTGATGGCCACATAATTTTATATGATACTATATTAAAAATTTAGACCGTGTGTCGTCCGGCTAACTAAGATAGCACACTATAGACAACCTTTTGTGACGTAAGAGGAATAAAATTCAAAGATTAAAATTCAAAACTCATTTATTCAGTCTAGGCTTACAAGCACTTGTGAATGTCAAAGAAGCTACGCCGTCGGTTCGCAAACCCTAAGCGGGAGACCTTGTAACGAGAAGAACCGGCAAGAAACTCGTCAAGGGCTGCTTTTTTCTCCCTGTATATTTCATACAGAGTCGTCAAAATTTGAAAAAGAGGTCGGCATTTAAATAACTTTGTCATACGTTCTCCGTGAACCAGAAAATGGACAACAGCGTTTCCCGATAAAAGGTCCAACAATGCGATATTCAAGTCTAAGTGTAGATTCTACAGGAGAGGCCTACATTCTTCTGTAGAATGTAATGGGCTAAAATGGTGATCTATTCATTAGAATAAAGTCATAATTGTCATTTAGTTTGCCAAAATTCAAAACTTAACCACAATAAACTTAAAAATGAAAATCTTATGCATGTACGAGAATTATGAGACTCATGACAAAAAATGAAAATTAGGAAAATTATTTTGTTCCCTACATTTTCACAACGAGGTCGTTAAAGCGTGAAAATTCATTCAATATCAAAGGTGGGCTTGAAATTCTTACAAATGGCTCTCATTACCACAATTTGTTTTTGAGACGTCTTCCTTCAGGATCCTTAAGCAAATACACGCTAAGTGCTTTTTCAGTTTCTCATTGATAGCTAGTAAATCAAACTTTTAAGATAAGGCAATCAGTTTTTTATTTATTAGTAAAGATATATATATATATATATATATTTATTAGCAAGGTAAAACTTAAAACAACAAAAAAAAGGGGAACGCATTCTTTGGAAAATAATTGTTTGTTATTTTTTACCGACTTCAAAAAAAGAAGGAGGTGTTCTCAAATTTGATTGTAGGTATATATATTTTTTAAATTCGTGCATAACTTCTACATTTTATAGACCAATAATGATGATTCTTTTTGTTTGATAAATTTTTTTGCGAGATGGTACAATTTTTTTTTTTTAATTGTTTCACTACTTTTCAGAATATATTGAAAATACTGTCATATTCGTTACTATTATAATAACTTATTTGTTATTTATGAACTGATTTAGATGGTTCTTTTTTTTAAAGAGGATATTTTAAGGATCATACGATTTTAATTTTATTGGAATTGGACCTTGGATTTTGAAGATACACAAGGGAATTCTTCGAAATCAAATAGGAACTGTATTGCTGTTATTGAAATATTTGTAGGTTTATGACAATCAAAAAGAAGATTCCTAACTATGATCAACCGTGGTATCACTAACACCCAGACCTGCCCCCTGATTTTGTAACTTTGTTGCAATCAACTCTGACAAAAATCGCAGGTACATTGCTGCTTTAGTAAAAACCAATGTGACAACTATCTTACTTAAAGCAGCAATGTAACTGTTTCAATCGATTTCAATCGAGAATTGTTAGCAACAGACTTACGTAATCAGGGGGCTGAGCCAATATAGAAAAGTTCGTTTTCTAAATTGTCCCAACCGAAGATCGAACGAGGGACCTCAGAGATAGCGACACCTTGAAAACCGATGTACAAAGCCACTCGACTAAGGAGGTCGTCAGATTTTTAACTCTAAAACTAAATTATATACCACACAACAAACAGCAAATTTAGCCGAAAGAAGTGCAATAAACATGACGCACTTGCTCTCGAGATTACTATTAAAGAATTATTATTATCAGTGCTATTATATATTCTGAGCTATTAATTTATTAGTGTGCAATCCCCCTTGTCCAAGTTACGCTAACATGGTGCAGAAGTTGGACTTGCAGTTTGGGTACCTACCCGAGCCAATGGGGACTTGTTTTAATATAAAATGATGATGAGAGAAGCTTGGTGGTGCAGTGGTTTAAGCGCTCTGTGATTGCGGAGGCTAAGCAACTTTCGCAAGGGGCGGTCTTAGGATGGGTGACCAAAATGTATTATTTCGAGTTCCTCCGTGCTTCGGAGGGCACGTTAAACTGTTGGTCCCAGCTGCATTTGCAGTCGTTAACACCCACCAATCCGCATTGGGCTTGCGTGGTGGTTTATGGCCTAACCTCCTTATCCATCCATAAGGGAGGCCTGTGGCTGATGTCGATCAGGTTGAAAGTGTTTATTAACGACTTATTAAAATCTTAATGACACAAAACTTAGTGACACTAGATATCGCCGTGTCTCTGAAATTGAAGTATTTTATACAAAATAGTGATGGCCTCGATGAAATTACTTGCATGATTATTACCACAGGTCATACGAATTCTCTATGATATTGGTTAGAACAAAAGAAGCTCTAATAGCTTTCTATACATATTAGGTACCGTAAAATGAGAGAGAGAGAGAAAGAGAGAGAGAGAACGAGAAAGAAAGAAAGAACGAGAGAGAAAGAGAATAACAATGAAAATAACTCTTAAGAGTTTCGCAACAGTAACAAGCAATTCTTTCCCACTGATTTTGTAATAATTATCATTAAACGAAGTATAGTAGGCTATGTTAAAGTTTGTTGTTTATTTACTCTGCGGTGCTACTAAGTATGTCAAAGGAACGTCAACTGTCGTAAAAGCAGCTGTTGCACCGAGCACTTACGAGTACGACCGAGTTTTATGGAAAATATAAAATTGTGCAGCAAGGATAACGTGTCGTACAACATGCTGGTTATCAGATACTTGCTATTTTTGCTTTTAGGGTCTCATCGCCTTAAAAAGTTAAACTAAATATTGTATTGAAAGTTTATACATACTTAATAACTTGTACTGTAATGTATTTCTGATTCTGTGCTTTAGATATTAACATCCTGTGTTAAATATAGAATTGAAACTTTCTATACATTTACCGGATTTTGTTATTACTTACTTATACTATTTATTAATAAGTCAGTATGCAATCAGCAGTTATTTTATTACTTTGTTTTGATTTCAGTTTTAAGTCTTACGATAGTTCTATAGTCATCTACACATCCTTTAAATAACTTCTATCAAAAGCAATAAATAATTAAAAAAAAAGATAAGACCCTTTTTGGGAAGTATGCTTGCCATTTCTCTCAGAGCCTGTGGTAAAAAAAATATCTATATGAATTATGAAGTGATCCTTTAACTTGTCTTTTTTACGTCCGAGCGAATGTTCACATGAAAGCACATTGCACAGTTACAAAATTGCTTCATTTCGTATTCACAATATTCTTCGTCGCCATGAATCTTTAAAATATCTCCCGTCACTTACTTGCATCTTCAAAGGGATGGAGTGTCCTACTTTATTAGGGGCTTCGTTTTATTTTTCGCCAATCTTGTCGTTATGATGTTTTAATAATTTAACTTCAGCGGACTATGAAATGAAACCTTATATAAATATATTTACAAAATTTCGTCCATAATTTTGCTTGGCCCAGATTTGACTAATTGAACAATACTTATTTGCCTTTTACTAAGCAACTAAGTGTCATATTAAATATTAATATAATAACGACTTTTACACTGTGCCGCAAATGTAAAGCCTTGGTTCTCCGCCAGGGATTGACCGAGCTGTGATCTGATGATGGCAATCTAGGGAGTGAATAGAAGAGATCCAGATCGCTATACACACTCAACTGATCTGATCAGTATTCTTGGAGATGTTAGGATCAGATTTCTCAGTTTCAGGTTTTCCATACATTTTAATGCTATTTTCGCGGTTTTTTAAACTTTTCCTTACATCTCTTAGAATTTTGATCAGATCAGTTGTTCGTGTATACATAGCGATCCTGATCTCTTCCATTTATCATAGTTATTTAGTAAGTTATTTAACTTAAATGTAAAAATTACGTAATGTAATACCGTCGTGTTACAACGGTTATATTATTTATGTTAAATATAACAAAGAAAATATTACACAACCAACGGTCAAATTATAACACCCGATACATACATATTTTTCCCGTTGAACAAACCTTTGAAACGAATGTTTCTTCTCTACGTAAAGTTTTCCCGACTTTGTAAAGGCAAACTCACAAACAAGTATGTTTGGGAACCTTTGTCTTCAAACTTAGGGTTGTTCCGAAATTGATATTGTATTTACGCATCTAATCTATGTATGATAAGTTCCGAAAGTTGCCACCAAACATACAAATATGTTTGGTGGCATCTTTCGGAACTTCTATAAATATAAAATAGTGGAGAGACAAAAAATTGGCTTTCATAGGTTATAAAGATGTTACGTAATACGATGTACGTTGAATTCATTATTATGTTGGCACTTCTGACAATTCATCAACCTTTATGGCTTTGTAATAAAAGTCAACATCCTGTTAAAAGTGGGAACATATTAATGAACTCGACTGTACCTACTCATAAAAATAATATTATGTTGTGATTCCTCATCAATCTAAAATATTATTTTATGATTTTATTACTGCCATTATTGAAATTATTTTTCACCATGTGCTTATATTTATTAACATTATCTTTCTGGATTTTCGGTTCTAAGAACCAAATAAAATGTAAAACCTTCTTCTATAATTTAAATGTGACTAAAGTTTTGCAAATGGCTACGTACATATATAAATATACACTTGCAGTGAGTACCTACGTAATAACTCCATTGTACTTTGTTTAAGTTGGAACTTAAGAGAACATTCCGAAATTAACGCTTTCAAATTTTGTTACTCCATTCTTGCCAGATGCAATTAAAATTTTCTGCGAAGTAAAGTTAAAACTAAGAAATTTTCTCGTTGTAACAATTTATTTTTGGTCATTCTTGTAATGAAGCATACATTTAATGAACTTTATTTTAACTTTATTTGGTATATCAAAGAAAGTATTCACTTACTGTAACTAGGTATAAAAACTAAAACGTACACTTTTAAATGAAATCAAATACTATTTAGATGCAAATTACAGTTGAATAGACTTTCCACTAGTAAGGAAATGAGTTACGCTTTAGAAACGAATTTGTTGGATAGAAAACAGATATATACTCGATGCCTTTTCAAAGCAGCTTTTGTCTGAGGGATCAACATGAGCTATTTAACGTAGTGCAGAAACGAGCCAGCAATGTTAATGGCGAATTACGGAATGTGTTGTAAAAAGTATTGCTTAATAGTACATTATGATACAATAAGTGAGCTATGTTGCTCATTGCACACGAGTTTTGTACGACGTTTCTCAATACATTTGCGAGGAAAAAAATTACCGCACAGTGACAAATACGATAAAAATAAAATATGAAATTAAGGTACTAATTTAACTCTGTAGGGTTAATTCAATTACGCACTAGTGTGTAATGTATTACGCACGGTGTGTGGTATGGCTTGGTTTATGGTTTTAAAAGCGATGTAATAAGGCTCACTTTACGAGCGTTGAAAAATATTCATTTATTTATTTGCAAGCCACTTGATTTATATTATGAACTAAATCAAGTTCAATACGAATCCGAATGAAACGACATGTCTTCAAACTATTCGAAATTCAAACGTATCTCCAAATACAGGGAAAGTTCCCGAAGTAATTCCCAAAGGCTCTATCTGTAAACAAGCTCCAGTACCTCTGAATGATATTATATTCTAAGGAAAGTGCATCTATTGCTATTTCGCGTATACCTTCAACAATGAAGACGTGCTTTTCATGCAAAAGAGAACGCTTTAGCAATTTATTTTGATTTTTAAATTTGAGATTTTATTCATTCATTCATTCATGCATTCACAATGCTATTTTTATACAATACAACATAATATATGCATATCAATAAATTACTAAATCATTTTAGTAATTAATTTTGGTCTAGAAAAATGGTCCATAAAAAACTGAGCTATTTAATTTTATAAATATTTTTTTGGCAATTTTACGGAAACTAAATAAAAAGTGAATTGAGATACCTCTTACTAGTAAATTAAATAATAGTGGCCAAATTGAATGTTGTTTTTATCATAATTAATTAGGAGTGATTCCGTTTAACAAAATGGAATATGAAGAAGTAGTAATTTTGAAACTTTAAATGCATCTAACACAGCTATGTCACTATTTAAATGTGCTTATAAAACTACAATTTTATTATTTTCATGAATAACGTAAATAAATGCTTTTAAAATAGCAACATTTTATTTGGCCGCTTCGCAACAGTTTTTATTATAAAAGAATAAGCTATTAACTAATTCTTAGGTATTATTCTTATGACGACCTCCGTGGTCGAGTGGCTTTGTACACCGGTTTTCATGGTGTCGCCATCTCTGAGGTCCCGGGTTCGATCCCCGGTTGGGTCAATTTAGAAAAACGAACTTCTCTATATTGGCTCAGGTCTGGGTGTTTGTGATACCACCGTTGTCTCTGATTTCCATAACACAAGTGCTTTAGCTACTTACTTTGGAATCGGAGCAATGTATGTGATGTTGTCAAATATTAATTTATTTATATTTATATTTATTCTACCAGCGGACACCGGCCATTTTGAATTAGATTAGAATGGCGGCCATTTCTAGAGGACTTCGACAAGCTCAACTTATTTATCAATAAGCGACCGACGGTTTCCAATTCCATTCCAGCTGCGTCCAGGTTTAGTTAAACGAGTTTGCCTTGTTGTTGGAGATTTATATCAGGGGCTATCAAGCCACTATTAATGTTAGAACATGGTAATTTTACCTAAAAAAATTAAATAAAGAGGCTATTTAGCCTTTTTAATAAGATATTTAAGTAAGGGTAAAACCTTCTTGCTGATACTAAATATAAATAAATATTTGACAACATCACATACATTGATCCGATTCCAAAGTAAGTAGCTAGAGCACTTGTGTTATGGAAATCAGAGACAACGGTGGTATTACAAACACCCAGACCTGAGCCAATATAGAAAAGTTCGTTTTCTAAATTGACCCAACGGGGATCGACCTCCTCACCCGACCTCAGAGATGGCGACACCTTGAAAACCGGTGTACAAAGCCACTCGACCAACCCATACGTAAAATAGGCGGTATAGACGTCGAGTTGAGGAAACCGCCCGTAGTGAAAGAAAAAAAACTGAAAGAAGCCACTCCACCACGAAGGTCGTCAAATAATACACCAAAATTACGACTCGCACCAAATCATATTCTCTGAAGGGAATTGAACCCGCGACCTTTGGATGTCTGAACCAATGCTCTTACCGCTGAGCTACCGAGTCACTACTACGGACTTCTTGCTGATTTCAGAGTGAAACAAAATAATAGAACATTATTATTTTGTTTACTACTCATACACATTTCAGTCGTAAGTTTTAATGAGTATTGTAAAACTATAGTATAAAAAAAACTGGCTTAATATTATTCGGGTACTTATGCATCTATAGTGCATATAATAATATGTCTGTTAATACGTTTATTAACTGAACAAATGATTTATAGACTTTTGGGAAAAGCCATAAGTTACTCAAACACCGCAAATGTAGCTTCTACTTGCAAGATCTAACACTAAACGATCTTGTGAATCTTGTGATAATAAGAACTCAACTCATCCTCCGACACAGAGTCAAGTATTAATGACAGTTACATATCTATTATCGATATTAACTGCCTATCCTTAATGCTGCTGTATTCCGTGCACCGTGATGAATCTATTGGGAGAACTGTAGATATAATAATGCTGGTTAATAATACTACTAATAAGTTTACTGTTTACGGAAGACCCACTTGGTCGATCATGGCCCATCCTCCTTATCCATGACCGATAAGGAGGATGGGCCGGTCATGACCGACCACGCGGGCCCAATGCGGATTAGTGGGTGCTAACGACCGTGGTGTTTCCTCGTAAAATGGTTGATGGTCAAGAATTTCGAGTCAGATTTCCTTAAACAGTAAACTTATTAATAGTATTATTAGCCAGCATTATGACGACTCCGTGGTCGAGTGGCTTTGTACACCGGTATAACCATGTATGTAAAGAATTCGTATACTGTCTGGTCACTGGTCAATCAACGAAAATATTATTAAAATATAATTTTCGTAATCGAGCTACCACAGAATTAAAATTCAATTTTAAACCTTTCTGTTCAGAGTAGTTTCGTTAAATGAGTTTCTGACACCACTCGTTGTTAGAAAGTTGTACTCAGAACTGGATTATAATGTTCAGTATGCTGTTAACTCCTAATTTGAACAGAATAACGAAAAACTTGGTATAAATGTAGAGGTAGATTTAGGGGTTTATGTATAAAATTGCTGTTTTGAATGAAAAGTTTACATACTAACATTTTCTCAATTTATTTAACAACCATGAACGCTAATGTTTTAAAACTTTTATGCACTAATGTTTAAACACTAAGATAATGTATGTCACTTAAGTTACGCGAAAAAAATAAGTATTGGCTAAGTTACAACGAAATGAGAAGTCATTTCTGCTACCAAAAAAGGAGTTACTAATAATAAGATACTTTTTTTAAAGTTAAGGAAATAAAATCAGTAATTTTTTGCTGACAGCTAGTTGGCCGTCATGATCATAATTCTAAATAAACAACCGAAGCGTCTTTAACACCATAGAAGATATTGAGAGTCTCTGTGTGTGAGAAAAAAATCATACTTTAATCCCTATTACTTATTTAATTACTAACTTTCTTTAGTATTCATGGTAGTAATTCCTTTTTCCTCAACTTTTTAACCGACTAAAAAAGGAGGTTATCAATTCGGCGCGTACATTTTTTATTGATATTCTGTTCGATATTATGTATTTCATCAAGTATCAGAAGCTATCTTTGAGTAGAAACTCGACAATACATTAAATATTAAAAGCAAAATAAAAACATTTTCAGCTAAAGTGTATTACTTAACAACTTTATTAATTGTTCTCACGAAAATTCGCCTCAAAGTTAAATCATGTTTCAAAAGTTTTTGCTAAACATTCCTTCCACGAACATTGGAGAGAAAACTTTAGATATATTGAAGTACATTCTTTTGTTGAAACATCTATTTAATTTGTTTTATAAATACATCTGCTGTTAATATATTTTTCAGGTGAATTTCATTGCAACAATAAATGCTGCAGATTTCCCTCCAATGATAATATATGTTATTATGATGCACAAACTGATAGGTATCATAAAGCTGTCAAAATAAATTCTAAGGTATTTTTAGTGCAAAGTTTAAGTACACATGACAGCACGTCAGGTTATATAGTTAAACTGCGAAAACAGCTTTTATTACGTAGGGCATAAAGGCGGTCTTAAGGTCAACATGTATATTCTGAGGTGCCGTCGTGTGTACCCCAGGATATAATATTATTGCTCCAAAAATACTCCGAAATCCCACGGCTTTATTATAAAGTTGATGCACGAGGAATCATTTTATTGCAACTTTTTGGTGTTTGAGAGACGAGACAGGAGACTTAATTTAATTTTAATGGATTATAGAATGGTGGTTTCATAATAATAGTCTATAATAAAACAACATAACATAATGAAACATTAAAAGTTAAACGGAATTCTTTTACCTATCTTATTTTTCCTGCTGTTCCTGATAAAAAAAATATAGATGAACCTTATTGAACAAAATGCGTGAAGGCACCTAAACGCTCTACGTGAACCCTTTTTAATGAAGGGATTTAAGATATTTATTGGGATAAGCCCGACTGTTCCGATTCGAACACTATTTTAGGGAACTACGTGAACGAATTATAAATTAAACATCTAAACCGTTTAGATATGCAGTAGGTTTGATATTTCATTTTACATAATGCACATGGTGATATAAATTAGGTCGTTCTGCGTATTTATCAGTAAAACATAAGTAAAGTACTCGTAGTTATTTCTGAAACACGACGCAGTAATTACAA
This sequence comes from Catoptria pinella, assembly GCA_963556745.1. Classification (NCBI taxonomy): domain Eukaryota; kingdom Metazoa; phylum Arthropoda; class Insecta; order Lepidoptera; family Crambidae; genus Catoptria; species Catoptria pinella. The sequence continues at coordinate 6,526,169 of OY750774.1, read as the reverse complement.
GATATAATTGAATTGAAAGTTGAAACAAGTTTCATTGAATGTCCTGTTGAGTAAAGTGATCGAATCATGGAAAAAGAAATAAGCAATTTTTGTCTAATCCAGTATATTATGGAGATCCTCTATATTCAGTACCATTATTCATTATAAAACCATCTACCCCCAAATGATATAATGATTTATCAAGTTTTACTGTCAAAAGACAATGGGTTTTGACAGTTGAATGTCGATAAAACGCTATATCACGCGATATATATCGTGTTTTGGTAGTCAAGTTAAGCAAGCTGATATCATTATGCTTAAAATACAATTAACAATAATAAAAAATAATCAGTAGGTACTTACAACGTCGATGAGTTGGCTGAGTCTTAGGCCCATTTTGACGGTGAGCCGATCAGAATTATTCCCGACGGGTCGGATCAGTCTGTTGTAGTTGGAGAGCAAATCGTCGTACAATCGCTTGGCCTCAGGGTTCGCGACGCTCAGGCGGCCCCACAAGCACAGCACTCCGACCACCAACGCCAACACCATCTTAGGCTAACACCACCCCTGCGGACAAGGGAAATGGAACCGTAAGTCTGGGTATAAATAGCACAGGATTTAATTTAATAAAATTTGAGGTTGTGATGCAAGATCACATACGGATATGTATCATGACAGCGTTATGTAGATTTTTATGAAAAGATACTAAGAGTGAGTGAATATCACGAAATCCCTAATGATACCACGAAATCATGGTGAATGTGGAATATACTTATTTTTTACGTCTTCTGACTAAATATTCATATAATATACAAACATTGGAGCTAAATGCACAGAGTTTTAGATTGTGCTATGCATCATACATGTGTGTGATTAGCTATTACTAACGTCGATTACATTGAGAGAGTTTACTAGCTACAGCCGGAGAATTCACTGCCTGCTAGTAAACTCACCTGGTGTAATCATATTCACAAGCTCTCACGTGTTGAAGTGTAAAACATACATCTACCGTGACAATATTATTATTACAACTTATAAAAATTTGAAACGGACATAATTTATAAAATAGATATATTTCAATGAAACACCACACCACTAGCAATATGTTTACATTAAATTCAATCACAAACCGGAACACTAATTTCCATCGATTCAAGAAACGTAACTTATTTAGTTCAGTCAATGTTTTCCACCTCGAGATAATCTCTTAATCAACATTCCGCCGTCAAGCCCTTCACATTGTTCCTCGGGATTACGCCCAAGTCGGACTTAATTACAAGATAAAGCACATTTAAGCCAGAATAAAACGCACCCATATAAATCAATCTAGAACTAAGATAAGGTGTTCCACATCACGGGTAGTGTTAACCCTAATAGTTGGCTCGAAACCACTTATATGTTTTATTATTAAAAGTTTCTTTTCGAATAAAATAAAATCAACAAAAACAATTTTAAAATATTATGTTGAAAACATTAGACATACATAATATTATCATATTTTACCCGACTGTAAAAGGGTTATGTTTTTGTAAAGAAATATTAGAAATATTAGACAACATCACAAACATTGTTCTGATCCCAAAGTAAGTAGCTAAAGCACTTGTGTTATGGAAAGAAAAGTAATGTAATAACAAAATTAAAAACTAAAACTTATTTCTGAAAATTTAAATTTTGATATTCGCATATCTATTTATGTTTTCAAAAAAGCTTCGAAATGTCATTCTTTCAGATTCTACTTGCTCACAACCTTTTGTGAAGGTCGTATAACTGTAGAATAATAAGAGTCTAGAGGCCATGACGTCTGCAAAATTCAGTCTGAAGCCTGCCTTTAACCTAATTTTGGGAACATGGCCAGAATATGTATTTCGTTAAATCTTCAGCGAGAAGAATCGAGCTTTCGCATAAAAAATAGAAGTTTGACAAATACAGTGCAATATTTGACAGAAAAATCTTTTGTCATTTCTGAAACTTTGTTAAGAATGGCTAGAATGATAATTAGATTGCCAGATACTTTTTTCGCTTTTGTTCTTTTTTCATTTATTCAGTGCAATAATTACTTATTATTTGGTACAAAATATTTACATGAAATTGTATATTAACATTTCTAATTCTTTTTTTTTCTTTGTCAATGCTTTTCATAAATTTCTATGAATAAACATGAATTTCAGTTAAGTGTTGACGTGTTATTATTATATTTCTATAATTGGTTAAGTGTAATATTTTCATTCAAACCCAAAGTTATAATCTTATAAACATATACGCGTATCAAATCCCTGATTTAAAATCTTTGGATTTACCTAATCATTTTAATCAAAATTTAGTTTTTTTATAGTATTTTTTTTCTGTAAATGTTTAAAGTCAACCAACTCAACTTTGTATACAAGGTGTTACAAAAATACCCCTAATGCCGAATATGGTAGGTATATAGAGACCATCAAACTGAACAACTTTTACTATGGGACCAACTCTGAAATCACGATAAAAAAATCAGCTGTTTCATACATTTTGATATTTTCGATTTTAATTTTTGTATGAAACAGCTGATTTTTTTTCGCGAATTCAGAGTTGGTCCCATAGTAAAAGTTGATCAGTTTGATGGTCCCTATATACCATATTCGGCATTAGGGGTATTTGGTAACACCTTGTATATGGGTGAGACAAAAACTGACAGCGTAAGTAAATAGCACTGTGAAAAGTGCAAACGTTCGCCGAATATTCGAAAATAGTCTTTCCTCCAAGGCCAAAGGGAAACTAACTTTCGGGTGCTCAGAAGGTTTTGTTAGCCCAACATATTTCGGGAAACGTTTTCTCAAATTATTCTTCCGAACTTGGTACGTGTTTCACACGGCTACGTTAACGTGTTTTCCGTTGGAACTCTCAAGTAGGAGGTATTCACTGCGTAAGCTGCTTACACCCAATATTTACCCCTAGGCAAGTAACAGTACAAATTATACTTTGAGCCAACCCCTATACAGAATTCTCGGATGATTAAACAGGGTGGTCGAATCAACTCGATGATTCGGTACCCTCCCACAATAACAGAATTGAGCGTTTCCGCGTATTTCTTTATTTCTTGTAACGTTTATCAATTTCTTATGTGTGATATGGATGTGGTTTTTGGTGCGTGACTTTCGTCGTTGTAACATTATGAATGAAAATAATTGCGCCAAAACGAACCCGCAAAATACAAACGTCACAATAAAAATACAGATGTGTCTTCATCTGCAATTGATCACGAATGCCTTATAATTTTGAAGTGTTTATTCTTATGTAAAAAATTTTAATTAATTAAAAAGTGGAGTGTGCTTGTTATTAATCCAGTATTTAATCAAAAAAGCTCCGTTGCATATTTTGACTAGAGTTAATAATAAAAGTTCCCACGTGCTTTGGAAGGGTTCTACAATCGATTTCGTATTTTTTTTTACTGGTGCTCAAAGATAAATCTACAACGTATACGATAACTTTCTGAAAGTAAATACAAAGTACTTATACATGAATTCGTGAATTTGAAATACCTACTGATGCTAGAAATATAAATATGTTTTTAATCAGCACTATTTGATCAATTCCCGAAAAATTTAATCAGTCTCCACATTTGATTTATGTTTTCATTAGAGAGTTATAGAAGCGCAGATGCTGCAGTAAACATATTCCATGCAGAAATGAAGCAGTGAAATATAAAATTGCAACCGCTTAAGTAAAAAATCGAGGTATGCGATATTGAGCTTTATTGCGCGTGAATAAAGTCCAACGATTAGTGAGCTATCTCTTTTAGAATAAAATTGAGAGATCATCACCCCTATACCATTTCCAACTTAGCTGTGACAAATTTAAGGTTTGTTTTAGATTGGCTTGAAATTTCCGGGTGTAATAGAAAGAGGGATTACAGCGGTACTGATTTTAACGTGTCTTGATTTATTTTTACGAGACAAACTAAACCAAATTCTACTTGAATCACGGCCTGCGGAAACTTGGTAGTTATTTTATTTGACTACGGAAAAAAGTCAGATATTGGTGGTTGGATTATTTTTAAAGTACTTTTTTATCTCAGTGCCTGAAATGAATTTAGTCAAAACCTTGAAATGTTGGCTGGATAAATGAAAATAGTATTACTTGAATTATTGGTGATCCCAATGATATTATATATAATATTTTGGTAAACATACAAATATAACTGTAATTTAAAAACCGCAACCAAAACGTCGAAATTAATAGGTACATCATTATATATTTTGAACAATTTGTCATTTTGACTTATCAAAGACAAATTTGTCATTATACGTATGTTTGTTATGAGTTGAACGTTATTTATATCATCATCGTGATATGGCATCGTCGAATTTCTTCTAGTATATCCCACTCTTCAGCTGCAAGCCAGCGTTATTTCTTCAATGTAAGGAATTACCTCGACATTCAATTGAAATATCTTTCCAGATATTTTAACAATTGATTAAGATGAAACAGATAAGTATATAATTTGTTAAATTAGTGATTTTAGCATTCACAATTTTTTCTAGTATGTTATTTAGTAATGAATAAAAATAGCATTGTGAATGCTAAAATCACAAAAACAAAATATGAAAATCATTTGAAGATATCAATACAAAATAATCTAGTTGACACTAATAAGTCTAATACTAAATAATATACTAGAAAAAATAGGAGGATAATCACTAGTCACTAGTGACTCGGTAGCTCAGCGGTCAGAGCATTGGACCGGATATCCAAACGTCGCGGGTTCGATTCCCGTCCGAGAACATGATCTGGTGCGAGTCGTATTTTTTCTAGTATATTATTTAGTATTATATAAATATAGCATTGTGAATGCTTAAATCTCAAAATTACAAATACTAATAAGTCTATGATTCACACGCATCTTTTTCACGAAGAAGTTTGTAATGTTAATCAAATTGTAATGTAAACTTAATTATATTTAATTATGGATTTCGCCGGGTCACGAGTACAATCGCTAGAATTCAGGGATTACTAAAATGAAAATCGGCTTAGTAACGATTAAATATGAATAGGCGTCGTTGGGGTTGCCGCGTGGTCTATTATGTGGGAGACGCCAGGATTAGATAAAAGATCAATAATTTTAAAATTAACATTAAATATAATTATATTTATTTACAAATGAATACTACTAATGTTTGAATAATATTATTTCAGTAGCAGCTACTTCGTTGTTTAAGTATGTTAGATACCGTACAGTACTTTTATAGAATATCCATGTCAGTCTTCTACTGACTAAACACTCGGACTAGTCTTGAAATCTTTGATTAAGAGTGGATTCGACCAAGCGAGAATACATTTTATTCCTAGACTTAATGACCAGGTATTCGAGATTAAATCGTAATTAAGTTTTACCACGCACTATTCTCAGAGTATTTTGCCTATTCGAGAACAGTCACTATACTACCGTTTAATGGGACACAACATAGTCAATCCGAGAATATTTCAATGGCGTCCGCGCATCGTAGGTAGTTAATGACATTTGTTTGACATTTGAGTTTGACCGCAACAGTTACGCACAAGGCGACAAAATAGAGTTGAAAAGACTGCTTTTTAAATAGTTCGTTTGTAGAATAATGACAATTGGCCAGATAATAAGTTTATTCACAATATTCACTCACTAATGAAGAAATAACAATACCAAGAGAAACTTATCTTTGATGGATGGCATGGCAAAATTACCATTTTCGAGTATAAAATCGTGGAATAAATATATTCTTGATATAGTTATTCTCGTTTATATTCAAGTTTGGTCGAATCCACCCAAAAGCGACTGCCCTAAAGAAGAGAGCGGTTTTTTTTATCCGCAACGGGAAAGGTCATTCACCTCGCACCTGATGATAAGTGACGATAAGGCCGAAAGTGTAAGCGCACTACACCCGGAATCCCCACCACTGAGGAACTGGCGGAACTTCTTACCTCCAACTGCCGGAACACAACAATTTTTAAATTGTTGTTATTGCATCAGACTTGGGTAAGATGGTGGTAGCTGATCAGGTACCCTAGCCCTACCACCAACCAAACCGAGTACAAATTGTACCCACCTCGAAATCGAACCTGGGACTCCTGCGTCTTACGCATGTGGGCGAACCACTAGACCACAGAGGCGGTTAAAACTACCTACTTAAGGTGTGACGAGATCCAGAAATTTAGTTGATAGATTTCGTTTAACGCTTCCTCGTATAATTTGTGGCACATCACACCCGCGACGTAGGTAATTGGAGCCCGAAGCGCCTCAGACCTTATAATCCTTGTTCGGAATTAAAATATCCGACGCGAAGGCTGTACGGTCTGTACGGTGAAGGCTGTACGGTCTACACGCGATTATTACGTCACGGTTGTGAAACTGATGAAACAATTACCGGCAAGTATTAGTGGGGCTTATGTGTTTGTTGATTTGTTGCCAGTACCTCAGTGAAAGGGAAAACTGAGTTGGTGCTTAATCTAATTTGTTTGAGTGTGAATAATAATGTAGTATCGAAGAATTCTAAAGTAGAGATAAGATACAATAACATAGAGATTATAACTGAGAGAGATGTGGTGTTCTCTGAAAGTTGAAGTAACGCAGCAACAGGGTCTTTATTTCCACAATTTATGTATTGTTTTTATTTTCTTAATTTTTGTTTAACATTTTATGTATTTTTGGCATAAGTTTTTTTTAATTTCTTTACACTTATAACTGTTATGTTATACAAAACGTATGTGATTCATTGTCAGAATAAAAAAAAGAAATAATTAATGATTTCTACATTTTATTCCAAATGTCATGAATTAACTCAAAAAATATTTAAGTAACCAAAATTAAATAGGTATTTTTTAACAAATAAATATTATCAGCTCTTTCACATTTCTCATATTTTACTTTCCTGAAACCGTCGCGCAAATATTTGCTGTGATTTTTTGCATGCAAATTGTCACATTTAAATTTATCGAATTCTCATAATAAATTATTGTTGTTTTAAAATTATCTCAGCGTTCTATCGAGACTTTTCACTTTAAAAGCTTTCTTGGCATGAAAACTAATGTAAGTAGGTAAATTGAATTTCTTCTGAGCACCGAAGCTTGATGGATTGTAATTGTCGCGTCGTTTTATTTTTAAAGTGACGCCGGATATTCTACAATGACGCGGTTGGTTAGGTTTCATAGTTTTTAATAGGTACATTAAATTTGCAACGAACTTGTCGGTTCCCGATAAATTAAAGTACTTTTTATTGTACTCGACGGTTAGATTTCATAGTCTTTAATAGGTACATTAAATTTGCAACGAACTTGACGGTTCCCGACAAATTAAAGTACTTTTTATTGTACTCGACGGTTAGGTTTTATAGTTTTTAATAGGTACATTAAATTTGCAACGAACTTGTCGGTTCCCGACAAATTTAAGTATTTTTATTGTACTCGAATATTCTATTAATTACATATCTTACTTTTTGAAGATTTTCCAAAAGGTTTGTGTAATAGCTTATTCAAGACTTAAAGATTTCTCGTTTCTCTTATTAGGTAATTGTTAATTTAGCGAGCCTGCAGCACGCCTTATACATATAAAAGGCAATTATGTCAAAGACGTCTTCAGTCACTGAAATGAAAAGGTAATTAAATTAATACGCCTTGTTTCGCATTGATACCGACTGTAAATTAAAGCTATCATGATAAGCACTATAGTTTTATAAGTCTATTAAATTAACTTTATGACCGAAACCAAATGGACTGTAACTTCCGTCAGTATTTACAGTAGAACTTAAACCCTAAATTAACTGCACCCATTCCAACATAAACTTACTGGCTCACATTTCAAAGATAACCAACTGATTCGCAACGACCCCCTATTTAATCAATTTACGCTAACAAAATAACACCCAAAATCGTTTGGGCAATGTAGACCTTTTCAAATAAAACTGAATCAGTACTGCGAGTTTATTAAAGAAATTTAGACGGTTTAGTGCAGTTTATAAAGTTCGTTTTGCTTTGCAGATCAGGAGGGTTGAAATTATAAATGCTTGTGCTATTTTGATCTCCAAACGATGACGGTGCAGACTTATTTATGTTTCTATTAAGGTTTTGCTGTGGATTTTGTGCCTGGCTTAACGAATTAAAACGAGTACAGTTGTTCTATCTCACGAATAAGGTTCGGCTATGAAGGTTGTTAGGCATGCACATGCACACGTGTATTCCCAGAAGTCTCGTTAAAGTTTTTCCGTGACGAGGCTTTTGGGATTTTTCTTCCTAAATCAATATGCATTCGTGCATTCCACTCATGCACATCGGCTGCACGCTCTCGTATTTAAATAAAGGGTCTTGACAGACGGACAGACAGACGGACAGACAGACGGACAACAAAGTGATCCTATAAGGGTTCCGTTTTTACCTTTTGAGGTACGGAACCCTAAAAATGTGCATTTGCACGCCTAACAATATTAATAGTCGAACCCAGCGAACTAATATCTATGGAAGTGTAATTGCATACAAATATTGCTTATAAAATGACACCACGGGGCTAAAAAATTACAACTCGCACATTGGACACTCACGTCTGTCAGCGGTGAGAGACGTTAACGGACTTTATAATAGTTACAGTTTGTATTTTAAAGAAAAGAGAGAGTTTATTAGAAATGACGTCTTGTGTAGTCAAATGGTGTGCACGAAAAAAGCAAAAAGATGCAGAGATAACGTATCATAACATATTAAATATTTTTTCGTTTTTAGTATAGAAAATATCTGTGAGTATACAGATTATAGTCACTATTATTCTGCCAGTGTTCAGTCGCTTTGTGCTGCATAACTATTTTTTTTTGTGTGGTGCCCTTTATTGAGCGAAATGCTTGTTTCATAGATTTTAGTTCGCTGGCCGAACCTTCTCGCGAGATAGAATAACTATTACATAGGTGTTTTAAACATAATTTAATATCCAGATTTATTTTGGTGAAACGTAATGAAGACAATAAGATGGTGTAGTAGATAGGAATATGTTTTTTATATTATATCTTTTGTTTACTCGATTACGCCCACATTAGATAGAAGTTGTTACGCAATAAACATAGATATTAAATTGTCTGTTGTGTATTCTCGCTTTACCATTAATCAAAATATAAGAAGTGATCGATCGAAGTTCTAAGTATTTCAGTAATGTATTAAAGACTATTATAGACCCTTCAGATAAATTAATAATAATTTATCAACATCTCGTTGATTGCTTACTGTCAATGAAAGTAATGTGGTGCTTACACGGGCAGGCGATTTGCTGAGCGATTTTAGTAAATTAGTGATTTTTATCGATAATCGCTTGTAAAAATCCAAACCTAATTTCAATGAGGTGGCGATTGTCGATAAAAAGCTTTAGTTGACTAAAATCGACCGGCAAGTCGCCTGCCAAGCCGCTGTGTAAATACCACATTAGAAAGTATTGGTGTTATACGAATAAGGAAACACCACAATATGAAACTAACTGAAATTAATATCATCATCGGCCATGCTTATGGAATATTAATAAATGCTGGGGGGCTCTGGCTATGTATAGACTGTGACCCATCTGTGAATCAAACCCAGGAACTCAAGGACTGCAAGACTAATCTCAGTGTAGAAAAAGGTTGTCTATTTTCATGAACTGTGGTGATCTCGGAATCTCATTTTATCAGGACAGCTCTATTGATTTTGTTTTATGTGTTTATTAAAGTAATTGATTCTTGTAATTATTGTCCAAACACGCTACTAATTAAAATGTTCATATAAATTTCGCAAATTCCCTTTATCGCTTCACGCATAGATTGTTACTATCAGAATTAATGTTCAATAAGTGGCGGTGCTAATGTGAAACAGTATCCCGATTTTGAAATTCAAACGAAGTTTAAGTAATAAATATTAATTTTGTAGTAAAAATAATTTTAATTTTAAATAATGTGATTATCAATACTTACTTCGTTCAATAGTTACTGGCTCACGTACATTATTAACCCAAATTAAAAGTAAAGGGAAAAGAATAGCATTTGCTTTTTTATTAAAAAAAAAAACAAACAGCTCTGTACCTTCCGTGAAAAGAGGTATAACTCTAAAAACATGATTTTCGGGAAATTGACTTTAAAGTTAAAAAAAATCTCACTCTTCAACTGAGAATGATAAAATAAAATAAGTGCTTGTAGACTGTAGATGGTTAAGCTAACTTTGTTTTCTTGTATTATTTAAAGAGAAATGTCTTACAGATTTTTCAGTATTCATGAAATTGTTTAGTTACATCACTAATCACATTTATTTGTTTTGTGTATATTGATGTAATAAGACTTATATCATTTTTCACCATGAAAATCTGCTTTCGTGTAAAATGTTAACTGACTTTATTTTTTTGTGTCTGCCTTTTCAATTGTATGTTTTTTTTTAAGTTGTAGAACAAACATTGTTGAACACACTCTAAATGTTAGTAATTAGAGTTTAGTTTTGTAGAATCGTTTAAAAAAATCGAATTATATCAATTTACACAATTTTTTTGAAAAAAATTGATGTGGATATTGTTATAACTTTTATCACAAACGATATAACTAGTACGTATACTATGTGAATAGTGATATAACTTATGATAAAATACTAAATAATATCATGAGGTAATGTTTGCTGTTATTAAAACCCAAAAATATTTCGGTAATTTATTACTAACACTTTGGTAACCATATAAAATACTAAATCTTGCTTCATTAGCGCTTAAATCAACTTGAATAAGCAGAACAATGTGTTTTAAATTTAGAAAAATTAACATAACAATATTAAACTTAAAGGCTTACTTAAAGAAATCATAACAGATCTTTAGACTTGTTAAAACTGTTGTTGTATCGAAATTCAACGTAACATAATATAGAAAACAGGCTGGTATTTAAACACCTACTCAGAGAAAAGATAATGAATATAAAAGTTCATTCCATTGAGCTGATCGGGAATTGATCCCATTGGCTTAATATTGACTTGACTACGGAGTGCTTCATGTAAAGACAACATAATCAATACTACAGTCATTCAGACTCAAACTTAGCCAACTTGTAAATGACAACTAGCAATAAACCGATCTTAAAAACCATTCATAAGTCCCATTTCCATTTAGTAGCAAATAAAAATAAATAAATTTACTCCCAAAATAGTACATTTAATTATAGTAAATTAATTTTTCTTAAAAACTCCCGACACAGAAAAGCTAACTCTTAATAAAAACCCCCCCATACAAAAAAGCTAACCTCTTAAAAAGTTAAATATAATATCATCATTATTATCAAATTATAAATAAATCTATGGAAAAATCGTAGACGTCGGGGGACCGCTAAGTTAATGGATTTACATGTAAGCTCGTCACATTAACTTCGCGGGCCTATAGATCTATTTAAGACTTGATGATATGATGACATTATTTTCAACTTTTAAAGAGTTAGCTTTTTTGTATGGGGGTATTTTATTAAGAGTTAGCTTTTTTGTATCAGGGGTTTATTAAATTTTTAATTTCAGTTTTATTTGAAGCTTTTTAAACTAAATTTTTGGCGGCCATTATCATTGAAGTAACACGGTACCAAATTTTGAATTCAATTTCAAAAAGCTGATGAGTTGATTACCAATCTAGGGGTATAACCTAATCATCGAGACCATTCCAATGAGCCCAAACACGATACCTCTGCTGTATGTTGTTGAAGAGTTGGGTATCCTTCAGATTCTAGATGATGCCTCATCATCACCACCTATTATACTTTATTCGCAATTTACTCATTAAAGACCATTCTAGTGATCCCAAACACGATATCTCTGCTGTATGTTGTTGAAGAGTTGGGTATCCTTCAGATTCTAGATGATGCCTCATCATCACCACCTATTATACTTTATTCGCAATCTACTTATTAAAGACCATTCTAGTGATCCCAAACACTATACCTCTGCTGTATGTTGGTGAGGAGTTGAGTATTTTGCAGATTCCAGTTGATACTTAAGCTTCAGGTCATGGTTACCTTACCATGTTCTTTTAATATCATTGCAGTAACACGGTACCAAATTTCGAATTGACTGGACATATGGAACTTAGCTAGATCCCCTCATCAACTAGAAAAGAGCTGATGATCTTCTAACGGCTGATCAGGTCATGGTTGCCTTACCATGTTCTTTCAATGTCATTGAAGTAATACTGTACCAAATTCCGAATCGATCGGACATAAAGAAGTTAGTCAGATCCCGTCAGCAACTAGAAAAGAGCTGATGATCTTCAAGCAGCTGAACAAATTTTCATGAAACATGACTAAGAACAATCAGGATAAAATTATCTTCAAACAAAAAACTAAACCAAAATCAGTTCATCCGCTTGGGAGCTACGATACCACAGACAGATAAACAGACACGTTAAATTTATAACACCTCTCTTTTTGCGTCGGGGGTCAAAAAGCAGTTAAAAACACAACTCTTTTTCCACGTGTTAGTTAGACAGGCAATAATGAATAAAGATAAACAAAAAATTCGCCTGAATCAAAAAATACTATGAATTTAATTTTTTGTAAAAAATAACGTGCAATGGTGTAAAAAGTTAGTGTAAATTGGGCAGTTTTATCATTTTACACAATAGGTAATCAAACGTTTTACTTCGTTTATTCATAATATTTTTTGATATAAGTCAATTATATCATTTTATACCTATCCCAAACCTATATGTGATTATTGATTCAACTTGAATTATATCGATAAACACAAAATAAAACTTGATTATTACTTCATTTTTAATGCTATAAGTCGAGTTAAATCAATGTTCACAAACTAGCATACTGTGAAATTATATGTGTGTATTGATATAATTCTAGATAAATCACTACGCACAATTTAAGTCAGTTGTTATTGAATTGTGTGTAAAGTTTTAAAACGACTTATATTTCTAGACACTAATTTAAAGAGAAATAAGTTTCGGTACACATTGTTTTAACTAGAGATATATTAATATACACATTTTATTTCATAAAAATCATAGAAAAGCAAGCACTTATATTACTATGCACAAAATTTATCTCTGTTGATATAAATCGTAAAAATACACCGATTAGACACAAAAAAAGCTAATTTTTCGATGACTTGAATAGTGAAATAAATTCAAAATCGATATAACTCGAGTTAGATCAGTTTTCACTGAAGGTACAGAGCTATTCTCAATTATATTCAAACGAGAGCTTCCATAAAACGTATCGAAGCAAAAAATGAAATACACTCACATCGATAATCTTCAATCTTTGAATAAACACACGATATCGAGTTATCAACATAAACATGTTTACCCCACATCCTTGGGTAGTGACGTAATCGATTTATCATATTTCCCTAAACTATTCGGTAAGTTTGTGTTCGGATCGGATCTTTAATCGGATCAAAACGTCTATTCGCGGATCGGGTGTCGTCCAGTATATTGGATTCTTACGCTCCAAATGCCGTACAAAGAGGTATTGGGAACGGAAACATATTACCCAAAGCCCCTAAGAGCTTTGAAGTTAAAAATTGAAAATTTTACACAGCTGTTTCCGATTCGCGATTGTTTTCGTTGCTAGTGAATACTGTGCTTTCTAATCAAATAAATAAGGATCATTATAGAAATATATATTATATTATCCTTTATATCCTATGTACAAACGAAGCAACATAAAAACTGCCTCACACTCAATAAAAGTTTTCTTTGTGGAACATATTGTATCCATGTCTCGTTACCAACGAGAGATCAGAAGCCAAAATTCTTTCTCCTTATTTTCTCACACGATGATCCACTTACCATAGTGGAATCGTATACAGTAAATACGCACGTAAGAAAAAAGAAAGTATTAGACCATTGCAAATATACTACATTTTGATATTTTCGTAATTAATTTTTGTATGAAACAGTTGATATTTTTTTCGCGATTTCAAAGTTGGTCCCATAGTAAAAGTTGTTCAGTTTGATGGTCTCTATCTACCATATTCGGCATTAGGGGTACTTTTGTAACACGTTGTATAAGAGTTTAATTTAATTGAGCATTGTATAAAAATATAGTTAATTGTTGTTTTTTCCTCTTAGTTCATATAAAATTTAGTTTATAATACCTTTAATATCTCAATACCTTGAAAAGGTGAATTTATAATAACATAAACAACTTTAACCACTAACATTGTATGTTATGTACTATTATTATAAATTTGTGGAGATTAAATGAATATGAATATGAATAAGTCGAGTAGAAAGCGAAATCGTTATGGAAAAATATACCTACCTACTGCACAGTTCTAAGCATCGTAAACACTTGATTACGATGATTGATTTGATTGATTTTGTGAATATCGCAAACCATCTAGATAAGTAAAAATATGCATATTTTTTGTTTCTGCGCCGTTATTTCAAAAAAGGTTTGCTCAGTTGAATAGGAGGTTAAGTGAGCCGTTTTCTCACCCTTATAAAATTTTGGTAACTTATTTCACCGCACCCAAGGAACTATGCATACATGTTCGTATACAACATTATCCGCTATTCGTATTCAAGGCGTCGGAGCCTCCAGGAAGTCTCGCAACGACATCTCCAGGCTTCCGTTCTGGACTGGGATCGGAGTCATTTGATTTCCGGGAGCTCGCGTTTCTCCCAGTTTTAGGTACGTACGTTTCGTTTTATGAATATGAAAAAATCCTAGATTTCATTCGGGATAATATTGAGGACATCAATGATGTTTGAAGTGCGATAGTATGGACTGCGAGGGAATAAAATAATAAAATCTCTTATTATTAAGAAACTGTTTCGGCCTTACCACAAAAAAGACACTGTTTAAATGTGACGCTGTCTCTTACAAACAATATTGTCAAAAAGTGACAGCATCACATTTAAACAGTGTCTGAGTTACTTAAACAGTGTGTCGTGGTAAGGCCGTTTATGTTTAATGCATATTTTTGTTGTAAGAACTGTACTTATTTATAAAGTGCCAGTTGAAAATAGCTATTGAGAAACTATGATACATTATACAAAAAGGAAATACAAAAACACATTTCACAGTGGCGTAGCATGGGGGAGGCGGAGGGTGCGGTCCGCACCGGGCGGCACTGCGGAGGTGGCAGTTAGAAAAAAAAATTGAAATTAAAAAAAAAGTTAATTTCTTTCAGTGTTTTTTTTCGTCATTTTTTTTTTATGTTACCAAATACCCAGGTACCTATGCAGGTTCTATGCATGGGTGATGCAAGCGCAAGGTTTCTCAATAACTATTATTTAGGAAACTTATTTCCGATATTTCGTTTCAATGTTATTTTAAATAAATATGTCTCCTTACGCATTCTTTGTACTTCACCGTAATACGGTAATGACAGACCGTCGTTTCACAAGGCATTGATGACTTTGAGTAAAAAGCAAGATATAAAAACAAGCTTGCGGATTGTTGCCCCAATTTGTCGATTTCGCGGCTTCTCGTATGAAACTACGTACATATTGATATTCTGCGTATCTAGTGTCAAAAAATGTTAATTTCACTTTTCAATTCAATAAATCATTCAATAAAACTAATAAAAGTTCTCTTTTTACCATGCTCAATTTTTTTATAATGGATCACAAAAATAAGAGGGCGGCAAATTTGGAATCCGCACCGGGTGCTAGTGACCTATGCTACGCCACTGACATTTCATATTAACTACAGTTATATTTAATATTTAATGTTTAAGTCCGTCTTGGATCAGACGATAGTCTCTTTGATACAAAATAAATTAGTATCGCCAAAAACTAAGCTATTCCTAAGCGCAGAGTCTAAGCAACAATCGGTAAGCTTTTGAATTATCACAATACCTTTATTTATGTATTAAAATTAAATCATAGTCCTTTGAAATAAGGTAGGTTTGAAGATGCAAATGTTACAGTTTACGTGTTGTTCACTATACAAACGTGCAGTTAAGTCCAACCGTCAAGCTACAAGTATAAATCTTAGTTAAAGCACCAGACGGAGTTTATGCAACTTTTGGTTATCTACAGCTTTGCTGTTTAACTGTAGTTAAGCACTGGAAACTTTTTGTTTTAGATTCTGGACGTTGAACAATGGTTATTACTTATATCTTATTGTTGTAATAAGAATACATTTAGGTTGGATTCTATTCCAATTGTTTATGTTTTTATTTAATGTGGAAAGTTCAAAACCAAGCCCAAGCGTTAATATTAAAAAACAAGCAGCCACCCGCGACTTCGTCTGCGTAGACAATTATTTTTCTACTGTTTTTCGCACTGTTTTTCTGGATGAAAGACAACGTCAAAATATCTTTATTTAAATAAACCTAACAATATAAGCATTTTTGAATCGTCTATATTTTCCTACCATCCATTCCAGACTTTTTAACTGAAGAGAAGAACGGGTGCAAGAAAATTATCGGCTTTATCAGAAGTAACGATATTAACGATCTTAAATATATCGTTGCCAAATACCCTATGCCTTTTTTGTACCTCTGACAATGTGTATATGCAAAATTTCATGATGATCGGCTAAGTAGGTAAGACGTGAGAAGTAACAAACAAACTTTCTTTCGCATTAATATTGGTAATCATTTCAATTATTTGTTTTTATTTTACAATACAATAAACATGTTTTTTTACAAATTCAACAAATCTTTATCGTTATTTACAATGTGGTTAAGGCCAAACATCGACAACCTATGATTTTAAACCACAGAATCTGTTTAAAAAAGATAAATACTCGTACATAATATCGAACCAAGCCACAGAATGCATTTGAAATGTCAATTCTTGCAAAATTGTTCTTTTGTTGGAAAATAACTGCGGAATACTTAGAATAGTTTCTCTATAGAGTTATGAGACTGGACGTTTCAAGTGATAGCAATTTGTGGAACTTTGCTACAGTCGAAGATGGAATCTCTTGTTATTTGTGACAATGATTTTTTGAAAGTAAAGAATTTCTAACATCGTGATTAAGATTTTTCATACGTTTGAACTGAAAAATTGACGTAGCACTTTGTAAAACTCAAGAAAGTGTTTTTAGTAGAGTTA
The DNA here is from genome assembly GCA_963556745.1 of Catoptria pinella. Lineage (NCBI taxonomy): Eukaryota > Metazoa > Arthropoda > Insecta > Lepidoptera > Crambidae > Catoptria > Catoptria pinella. The sequence goes on along the minus strand of OY750774.1, from coordinate 6,509,200 downwards.
ATTCTTAAAGAGAAATGGGGCGGCTACTTTGATTAACAACAATAACAACATCTACAAAACACCTGTTTTTGAATAGGATGGAACCTTGTCAAACTGAGACGCGCAGGGTATGCCGACCAGCCACAGAGATATCCAAAAACACGGGGTCACGCATCCGAGGTGCGGGAACTTTTGCTGCAGCAACTTCAAGTAAGATAACAAGTTAACAATTAGTTGATTAATTAAATTAAAATTAACTAATTAGTCAATTTTCGTTTACTTTGACAATTTCCATCCCATTCTTATCGCGTGCGGATTATACGAGTATTTATAGAAATATCAGTACAAAAAAAATGTACAAAATAACATGAGTGTTTGATAGGTAGATTAATTATCTAACATGGACGTCGTATTCATTCTCGACGATTATAATTTGACGAACTCCGTGGTGGAGTTGCACCTGTTTTCAAGGTGTCGCCATCTTTGAGATCCAATTTAGAAAATGAACTTTTCTACATTGGCTCAGGTCTGGGTGTTTTTAATTTCAACCGCGGTCTTTGATTACCATAACACAAGTGCATTAGCTACTTACTTTGGAATCAGAGCAATATTTGCGATGTTCTCTAATATTTATACTTTATTTACGACCCATTTTTCTTTTGTTAAGATACCACTAGACCGGCAATAAGGTTGCATATCAGTTTGTACAGATATTATCGCAAAACAAATAAGATTTTATCAACTGAAGTATACTTTTCGCAAAATAACAACCTCAAACACATAAAAATAAAATAAATACAGGGTCTTTTAGACCAACAATAAACTCCGTAACAAGCAAATACAATGTTATCAGATCCCCTGAGAACCACTAAACAATGTATAATTTTTAGATGCACTGTTATTTATGCTACGTATAAATTTTATAGCATTTCAAAATACATTTTATGAAACTTCGCACCGACAATGCTAAGTTATGATAAATTTAATTTATGTTCACCTGTTTATTTCCTATTATACATTTTATTTTTTTATTCCTTGTTGTTATTTATTTATAAAATTCAGTATACAAGGTGTTACAAAAATACCCCTAATGCCGAATATGGTACATAGGGATCATAAAACAGAACAAGTTTTACTATTGGACCAACTCTCAAATCGCGAAAAAAAAATCAGCTCTTTCATACAAAAATTAAAATCGAAAATATCAAAATGTATGAAACAGCTGATTTTATTTCGCGATTTGAGGGTTGGTCCAATAGTAAAAGTTGTTCAGTTTGATGATCCCTATACACCATATTCGGCATTAGGGGTATTTTTGTAACACCTTGTATAGTTTAAATAACAAACAAAACACTTGTTTTCTAGAATTGTTAGCGTTTAGTGAATGATTGAATCTGTCAAAAGAGTTTTTTTTCTAGTTTCCTTCCAAAAGATGTCTTTTACAAAATATAGGTAACAAAAATAATGATATTTACGTTATCTTGAAACTACAGTTATAGTTCAGAAGGGTCTACTCACTGAAAGTAAGTTACAAAAGTATTAATTATACAGGGAGCGTACTCTAAAATTATACAGAAGTAGTTTTGCAATTTACGCCTAAACTTCGCTGCGATATAAAAATAAAAAAACAGATCCATTTAGCGAGTGCCACGGACGCGAAGCACCATTTATCACCATTCCGGCCACTTCTGATTTTAATTAAACGTCATTTTGGTTCGCTCATGTTAATTAACCCTTCCTAGTGAAATGAACCCCTATTTTGTTGTGACTCTATAGTTTCAAAGAAATATAAAAAATCATTTCGTTTCGATATTTTAGAAGTCCTTTAATGAGTTGGTTCTCATTAAATGCAATCTTGAAAGGAGAAGTGGCTACTTAGTTAATTTCATTTTCGCCTCACTTGATGAATGTTGTTAAATATTAATTTGCAAAATATGAACTACCTACCAATTAGCGTCTATTTGACGACCTGAGTGGTGCAGTTGTCAACATGCCGGTCTACCACGCAAGAGGTCTCCCGGGTTCGATTCCTGGCCGGGGAGAAGTTGAAATGATGAATTTAAATTTCTGTGACGGGTCTGGATGTTAATATGTATAATAACTGTGTTAATAATAGTATATAGCTTATAGTTGCCACTACACTTAAGTTTTTTTATTTGTGATGGGAAAAATAAACCAAACTTTTTATTATTTAAGGGGCTGACATGAGTCAACTAGCACCGTCAGTCGATTTTATTTTATTTATTCTATATAAACCCAATTTCTTAAAAAAGGAATCAGTCAAGGTCTTGTGAATGACGTCTAATGTTTATTGAATAACGTTACATTATTACAAAATGCGTGTAATAGTTTAAAAACGGGTTTGAACCAACAGTGGCCACTTTTAATAAAATCGCGTTTTAAACTGTTTGAATGCCTTTTCAAACTGTTTAAAGATATTCAATAAATATTAGACGTTATTAACAAAACCTTTACTGATTCCTTTTTTAAGAAATTGGGCTTTTATAGAATAAATAAAATAAAATCGACTGGCGGCGCTAGTTGGCTCATGTCAGCCCTTTAATACTAAATAATATACTAATATTTAGTATTATATAAAATAGCATTGTGAATGCTAAAATCTCAAATTATTTCTTTTTTTTATTTATTTATTTATATAAAAAAATATATAAGTAGGATACATATTAGTTATTGTTAAGTTCTAGACTAGATGGCGCTGTGTAAAATTGTCCAAGCATTTATTTATTATTGCGTTGTTTATTTTAATTGTATAACGAGCAAAGTTCTGATTGGAACAAAATTCGAATTAGCATTTATACCTATAATCATCCTAAAACTTTAATTCCCGAAATCATCTCTTTTGGGAGATGAAACCGTGAAGAATTTTCCGTTACATTAAATCCCCAAGAACATCGTTTTAAATTCAAATGTTGGAATACAAATACGCATTTAACGGTCGTGTTATGGTAATTCGTTCGTACGCATCCCGACGTGGGGTTCAAAATTTAAAATTTAAAAACGTAGTCATTGGATTTCAGTGATCGAACGTCGGACCCGTATTTCATAACTAGATTCCGAACGTTCAGAACGAATTTAGAAACGGAATTTTTGAATTTACGCGTTCATTTCGACGAGACCTTATTTGAAGACCGAGTTAATTGAAAAAGTTTACACTTCAAGCTATATTGTCTTCGAGGTGAGATGGTGTACTTTTTTAATGTTTTCACTGACCTTTGCAAAGGTAACAAAAGTATTCGGTCTTTCATCAAAAACGTAAAATAAGCAATGTACACACGACGGCATCTCAGACTATACATGTTGACCAGACCGCCTTTATGCCCTACGTAATAAAAGTTGTTTTTGCAGTTTAACTGTATAACCTGACGTGCTGTCGTGTGTACCTATGCTTATTTTACGTTAAGACTTAGATTTTTGATTTACGAAACCTCGTAACCTAACCTAACCATGTTGTTTGTTCAAATAAGTAATAACTAAACATTTTTAAACAACGAGAAGCGATGTAATTGAAAATTCAAAGTAAAATAAAACACACGCAGGCTGCTCGTTTAATAAAAACCTCCAATAATTACGTATTCACACAAACCGATATTAATAGCTCCACAAACTGTTGCGAAGTAACGTAAATCACAAAAAAGTTATCTGGAAGCTTCTCTTAACTTTGTAAATATAAACAGGGAGTTGTATTCGCTTCAGGCTTTAAACAAGATTATTTATATGAATAGATGTGTTTTATGAACACGAACAAAAACATTTAACATAGAAAAAAAAAACATTTAACTGTGTAAGCTCCATCGCTTTAATCTGACAGTTTTGCGAAGGAATAGACAATGAACACTAAAAAAAATACACAACTTATATCACCTTATAATTTCACGGCTACGAACCATCGTAATTTCTATCAGAACCAAAGTCTCAAAGACTGTAGTCTTAAATCTTTGAAACGACGACTCCCAAAAGGCCTGCAGAATATTCCTCGCCAAATTGGATAACACCCCCCTCTGGGAGCCTACCTACTTTATAGGTAGCTGGTTTCAAACTTGGACTTAGTTGAAATACTAGCACTAGATAATAAGTTTCATAATTTGATCTTGCCTGTCTAGTCTACATCTAATTTTAGTTTGCCTTGTAGCTTCTGATAGTGTTTAAGACATCTTAGAGTCAATATTTTGGTTCAGTTCAGTAGGTTATTCTGAGGGCCTATTATAAAAAAGCATCGCGGTAAGCGAACCATGTTCTTCCCACTCCGTGACATTATTAACTCATGACATTATAGGGTTCAAAATTAAGTAAATCGATCAACGAACGTCGTCCGACTATCGTGATTACTTTTTGTTGTAGGCCCTCTTAACATGTCTAGTATAATATTAAGGCTAGCGTCGACTAGGAGCACCATGCTGAGTCAATTATAATAAAGGTTTCTTTTAATTTTGAGATTTTAGCATTCACAAAGCTATTTTTATATAATACTAAAAAATACGACTCGCACCAAATCATTCCCGTCCGAGAACATGATTTGGTGCGAGTCGTATTTTTTCTAGTATATTATTTAGTATTATATAAATAGAGGTGTCACCAGAAAATTTTATGAACAATTGGATTACAAAATATCTCGCAATATAACAATTTATTGGAATACACTGGCCTTCAAAACTTAGTACCACACTCTTAAAATTGCAATTTATATTAAACAATAGAAGTTAGAGTATTGAAAAAAAGTTTTTTTTTTTCAAGAAGGTTTATCGGTTGTGAAGTTATAATTTAAAACACTATCTTTTTTAAGTCCTTATTATCTAGAAAATATATCGTGTGTATTTTACCACATTTTTATGTATGTCTTTTCAAACTTTACAACGTATTTGCATCTTGCAAATACGTTGTGATACTTAACAAACTTGCATTCTTTGAGGCAAAATATCTAGAAACAGTTGCCATATGACGGTAACAATGCAAATTTTTCCGAACTCAGCTGTTAAACTTGGTGAAATTAATGAACGTTGCTTAAAACAAAACAGCCCAATTGACAATTTTCCGGCAGTGCCGAGGACGTGTGACGCCATGAGTTATGGCCGCTCTTTAATTAAAGTTTGTCTAATTAATCAGACCACCAGCCAGACAGCGCGAAACTTCCACAGACAATAATTAAACGCCGCCTTTTTTATTTTTTATAAGCATTGTCTAAATATTTTGCTTCGCAGTAACAATATGAAAAGTGTAAATTACACTTTAGGGTAGCAAGAACGATGGTATTTCTTAATTACGTACTTAGTAACTAGAAAAGTTTTTCAGCTGTATTTTGTCTATATCATTATTACATCTTTCAGTTTATTAGAAATAAAACACTTTTTACGGATTACAGCGCGTATATTATTAATTCAGGTGTTGTTTTGGAATTATTTAGTTTGTATTTATTGGTTTTTTAGAATTCCCGACGTTTCGACACCTTTCCAGGGGCCGTGGTCACGGGAGGACGGCCCCTGGAAAGGTGTCGAAACGTCGGGAATTCTAAAAAACCAATAAATACAAACTAAATAATTCCAAAACAACACCTGAATTAATAATATACGCGCTGTAATCCGTAAAAAGTGTTTTATTTCTAATGAACTGTACGCGCGAAAATCTTAGAAGTGTATCTTTCAGTTTGTAAAGGATTTCTTAGTTTTGTTCTAAAACTATGGGTGAATGTTTCATAAAGATAATTCAATTGCACAATATTTTATACCCTTGCTTGGACTAGAATAAGTTTGAAAGTAAGTTCTAGCAGACCTCATAAGCAAATGATTTTTTGTAAGGTCAATGAGAGTGTAAAGTTTAAATACAGCTATGTTGTATAATCTAATAAATTGTACACCACCATAAAATATGGGAATCTACCTAATTAAACTAATTTAGTTAATTAATCAAAGTGAAAATTCGTTAGAGACAGCTGTTTATTTATTACAATATCGTATGCTCCCCAGGTAATTTTGCTTTGGAAGCGAATTTTGGAGAATTGCCTTTATAAAGATCGACTTCATTTCATGACGTTCAAAAGCTAATTAAATTTCTTGAATTTGAGAGAGATTAATGTGCCTTTCTTCTATTGTATAAGTAAAGTTTACCTTAAAATAGTCAGCCTAAGGGAGTTGGAGCGATATTAATTCGATGGCAGACTTCAAAACGAAAATTGATGTAACTTATTTACTTTCTATCATCAAAACATTTTTATTCAAGAAAAATATTGTTCTTACATCGCAATAACAATTTCATTATATTAATTTTCTTACCTTCTTAAACTATGTAAAGAGGCCGGCGAACACTGAACTTCCTTTATAACCAAAATGACTTGCAATATTAACTCTTCATGTGATGTTATTCGGATTAAGACAGTATTTGTCTAGGGTTCTATTCAATGATTTAATATTAAATAAAAAAATCAAAATACTAACCTAAATAAAAATAAATGCCAATTACATTATTCCATACAAAACTGTAAATCGCATAATTTTTTATTTGGTTTAGTATTTAAGATTAGTTTTTTTAATAGAACCCTACATAAATAATGTTTCAATCCGTATACCCTTGAATTACGACTATCAACAGTAGGTACTTACTCTTATCGACTGGATTATCATTTGGATCGGTAAATAGTTTCATGAATTGTGGGTTAATTAACTGAGTCTTCTTCGCATACTGATAACATTACATCATTACTAGCTCCCGCCCGCGACTTCGTCCACGTGGATGTGTGAGAAAATCCTTAGGAAACCTTTAGCCAAGATAATTAGTATTCTAAGTTTTAATTTAATCAAAATCTGATAAGCAATAATTTGCCGCGTGCGTGAAGTTGCGGGTGGAAGCTAGATTATAATATTCTGAATCGGTTCCGATCCTGTTCCCGTTCCAATTAGCGTTCCGGTTCCGGATCCAGTTCTGATTCCGGTTCCGATTCCGGTTCCCGTTCCCGTTCCGGTTCCCGTTCCCGTTCCCGTTCCCGTTCCCGTTCCCGTTCCCGTTCCCGTTCCCGTTCCCGTTCCCGTTCCCGTTCCCGTTCCCGTTCCCGTTCCCGTTCCCGTTCCCGTTCCCGTTCCCCGTACGCGTACGTAGCGGGGCGGCAGTCAGTCACTCAGTCAGTTTCTGCTTTTATATATTTCGATTTAATTTATTTTAATAAATAATATTCATCAACGAAATACGTTGTGAAATATAAACCAACAGGATAAATGTGTTGCGTTTACTTTTAGTTTAATTATACATGTGAAATTGGATTTCTGATTGTTTAATTTACCATGTTTGCTTCAAAATTGATATGTGTGGTTATTGGGTTGATTCGGGATAAAGGTGTTAAGCTCAACACATAGCTACGATTGAAAAACAAAAAGTTTAAATATGTTTTTCATATCAATAAACCCTACAAAAAAAACATAATTTATTATTCAAAATTCTCAATTATCAAGCTAAGATTTTAGTTTAGACCAATGTTGATTATGAAATAAATCCTGCTAATCCTACTAATATTATAAATATGAAAGTATGAATGTTTGGATGAGATGTTTGGGTGTTTGTTACTCAATCACGAAAAAACGGCTGAACGGATTTGGATGTAATAAGGCATTCAGATAGTTTATTTATAGCCTGTATTAAAAAAAGGATACTTATTATTCCGATCAAAGGTTCCTTATAGATTTTCCTAATGTCCACTCGGACGAAGTCGCGGGCGGAAGCTCGTAGATTATTAAATAAAATAATAATCTAAAACCAGTTGATTATTCAAGTTACATTTATTAACCGTAAAATTGGTTACAAAATAACAATTATATATGATTTATCTATTATACCGAGCTGTAAGTTCTGTAGAAATAAAACACTTTTTACGGATTACAGCGCGTATATTATTAATTCAGGTGTTGTTTTAGAATTATTTAGTTGTTATTTATTGGTTTTTAGAATTCCCGACGTTTCGACACCTTTCCAGGAGCCGTGGTCACGGAGGACTAAAGCAAAAAGAAGAAGTTAGAAGTGTATAATGTAAGGTCTTTCTTGAGATAAAAAAAAGAAACAAATAAACAGACGAACATAGAACCTCCTCCTTTTTTTGAAGTCGGTTAAAAAATACCCTATACTAATCACTTTGGTGATGCTTCTATCATTCTGTTATTCTTTTCATTGTGCGCGTAAAAAACCAGCTATTTTTATCTTGATCACCACGCTGTATAAAAAATTGTTTAGGCATTCCTTTCATTTGTGAAACTCAATTCCTAAAAGAGGGTGTAGACTCACCTCATCTAAATAACTAAAGGTAGTGTACCAAGAAAATTCATTAAAATCAGCCCCGAACTTGAGTCACATGACGTCAATTATTCAATTGGAATGTTTGACAGAGCTCTTTACCAATTCAACACGGCGCCTTTGCACATTCTCCGAGCGGCACAAAACTTTTTCAATTAAGGCCCTTGGGCCGATGACATTAAAATTCCAACATAATTTCCTGAACGCTGATAAGTGGATTCTTGGTGAAGTGGCTGAAGGCTGGGTGGTTGTCGAACGTACGAAATTGAACGAACGCAAGAGTTGTTCAGTAAAAATTACAATACAGTTTTTACTAGTTTCTATGTCAGCGACTCATCCTTCATTAAAAGAAAATAAATCCAGAACTATGTATACCATGTAAACACTATTGTAATCACATCATTATTGGGTAATGAATAAATGTGTTATTATTATTAATATGGAAGCGTAGTTGTTCATTTAAATAAAATGCAGAAAGATGCACCTTGCATACTATATCTTAGATGCACATTTTTGTAAATATTTTATGAAACTAATGCGAATCTTTCAAAAGGGCGTGAAACTCTTCAGCTTCACATTTTTGTAACGATTTTTTAAACTTTATGGATTAAATGTAATGGTAGTGACAACATCTCATTAAATGTATTGATTTTTGGATTCCATTTCGTTTTATGTATTGGGGAATAAAGATATGAAATTTTTATTTCAATTCGCAAATATTGAAGTTGGCAACTCGACATTCGCTAAATTCTTTTGTCAACTATTCGTACGGATTTTGTAGTTAAAAACTGTAGCGTACACGCTTTACAGTTGATATTAACCAAACTTAGTTTGACAGTGAACATACCACAATGTCTCCGGAGCCATATTGCATTTGACTATGTGTGTTGGTTATTGCTAGTGACGTAAGCATATTGCACAAGGATAGTAAGTACAGACACTGTACATTACTAAAACAGTTATTTCCGGTAATCAAACGTTATATTATTCATAAAGTTATATTTACTCCATTCCTAGCACTCGGAAGGTAACGTACATATGAGTTATAGAAGACGTTCCAATTAGTCTTCGCTGTATGTAATAATTGTCGATGAAAAAACATGACAATCAATTTTTTTTTCTATTCTTTGAAATTTAATGTTAACCCAATAATATAAGGCCAAAACTTTAAGTTTCACTCTAAGTAACATATTACAACAACTCGAAAACTGCAATCACCTATTCGCATTTATATTAGAAAATATGATCTTATTGATCATGATAAATCTTAATCTCGTCTTTAATCATTTACCTTTAGAAATCAAAGCACTTGATTTACCTTTATTTAAATTCAAGCTTAAAAAGTGGTTACTAAATAATGTATTTTATAGTCTTAATGAATACTATGCTTATAAACCTAAATAAGTCATAGGTGTTATTTTAGCAATTACATTTTTAAGTATATAAATATTATTCTGTAACTCTCAAATTGCATACCCGTTATGGGTCTACTGTTGTTACTAATATAATGCAATTCGACCTGCAAATTGTACACAGTATTTATGGCAATAAAAACTATTCTATTCTTAAAATGACACCTGACAATTTCTTAATGCACCAAAACACTTGGTGTGGGAATAATCTTCGTTTCTTTATCTCCATATGAGAGAAATTTCATTTTGCCAACGAAGTACCTAACTGGTTCGTTAACATAATAACATAATGTTCATGCGTTGAAGTTAACGCAAAATTCGTTACAAATACGATGAAGCAACTGTATCATTTCAAATTGAAACGCATTTGACTCTCTGTCTCTGCATTACAGACGTTTCTGATGTTCTGACATTACAGACGATATATATTACGACGAATATTTTTAAATGTTCATGTAATATTGTCTGTGACAATATTGACACCAGGTGTCCTGGTCCTGTGGCCCTACCATGTGTTGATGCAAACTGTTTACGCTCCCGTAAACTATCGGATATACTGCTCACAGTCAATGCGAGTGAAAGAGAGAAAGCGATAGTTTACGGCAACGTAAATAGTTTGCATCAACTCATGGTAGGGCCACTGTGCTTTTACCCACGACGGCGACGAACGGAAGAACGGAGACTGTATATGCGTTAGGGGTTAGAGGTAGTTTGTTTTTTGTTTGTTTGTATGTGTGTTACCATTTTCCCTGGAAATGGTAACATACATACTCGGTTTTTTTTGCATTCAAAAGGTTTCGTTTCACAGCAAACTTTTAACATATTTCATGGTAGTAGACCACCAGAGGGCGCTGCAGCAATTAGATAAGTCGGCACTTGAAGAGTTCTCAAAAACTACTAAACCGATTTCGATGCGGCATCTTGCATTCAATAGGTATCTTTTCAGACTAGGTTTTAAGAGGAGGTTTGCAGGACAGCTGCAGAGGGCTTCTCAGAAACTATTCAACCGATTCCGATGGGGTTTATTGCATTGAATAGGTGATATTTCAGAGCAGGTTGTAACGTATATGTCTGAGATGCTGACTTTGGTTTTAACTAACAATAACTAGAAGTCGTAATTGTGTGTCTCTTAAACATCTTAATTAACATTCCGGGCTTGATTGGTCTTTACAAAAATATTTTATAATAAATACCTACAAACTTGGATAGGTAGTAAGATATAAGTCGATGACTTAATTTAAACAATAGTATTTTCAACAAATACGTTTTTATACGTTGAACGGTCGTTTGGTGCAACCGAATTTAAAAAAAATGCAAAATTTAAAAGTATTTAAAGTTCATTTTGTCTCTAACTATATTCAGAAGCATTGTTTAATAATTGATGCTTATATTCGTTCTTCGATTTGTGTTAGTATACTAATGTAGCGAAATGTAACGAAATGAATGGAATCTAATAAGGGTGTCATGTAACCAAGCAATCCTCCAAAGTAGGCAAGAACTAAGAACTAACAAAATGCGGGAATTGATTTGATACAATGGAGCACAGCACAGCCGAGTTATCACCGACAATCGGACTAAATGCTGATCAAGTTTCGTGTTGCACACAATGTGGGCCGAACAATCGGCGGCTTAATTTGTAGTCTAAGTTATAGCTAAAGACCGTTTATTTACTTATTGTTCTCGAAATGTATACGTTCAATACTGTTAGTGTAATAGTATTATGTTAAATAACGTTAATAATGCGAGTGTTGGAAATGGTATGTTACACACATGTACGATATTGGCTTAATCAAAGGATATTAGTCAGTCTTTATAGTTGACAAAAATGTTCTGAGTAATATGAATACTTTGATGTTTGATTACAAGTTACTATTGATGTTAAATTTTTATACAACAAAAATCACTCTTTGAATTACACGAAAACGGTAACATTTTGTTGAATTAACGTAAAGGACATTAAAGTTGCTTCGTAACTATCGAGTGATTCATTGATGCAGATGATTGTAAGCATAGCGGAAGATTTTCAAGCATGGCTAACAACAAACGTGGCTCGGAGGTATAAATAAGCTAGTTGCCTGCAACATGCTTGCGAATTATAATACTTTATCGTCGAAATTATAATACCTTATCGTTTACTTAAACTTTGAAATATTACATGCATCAATAAAACACGTCAAAATAGTTTAATTAGGTCCTTCGATACTTTTTGTAAAGTACAGTTGGCAGTGTATTTATACATAAACAGACTATTTGAATTCTTTCTCATAAAAACCATTACGCTTGATCGGTATGTTGCAAGCTAGTTATATCAACATGGTACATTGTACCAAATAATATACTAGAAAAAATACGACTCGCACCAGATCATGTTCTCGGACGGGAATCGAACCTGCGACCTTTGGATATCCGGTCCAATGCTCTGACAGCTGAGCTACCGAGTCACTAGTGGGAACGTCGAATTTCTCCTAGTATATCGAGTCTTACGCTGCAAGCCAGCGCCATCTCACCATTGTACAAGAAATTACCTCGACATCAACTGAATACCTTTCCAGATATTTTTAAACAATTGATTAAGCTACATAATTTTTCAATTTTTTGAGAAATTTTGAGATGGTACATTGTGTTTAGCTACTCTGACGCCGACCTCACCTAAATCGAGTCAATGTGAACATTACTATTATTTTTCAGTTTACTGTACCACACTAGTAAGAGTTTTTTGAAAATATAGCTCTGTGTCTATTTAGCAATTATAACAGTACCTAATGACATAATAGTTTTGGATATCGTTAATAACAGTTTACATAAACTCATAAGGGTAGTTACAGCTGATTCGCATACAGCCGCAAACAAATTGATTTATATCTACTTCAAACTCAAAAATCAGTATGACTCGTTCATTGTTGACTGATGATGCGGAATTTTCGTCAATATTTTATCATTCCGGACTGGTGAGCTGTACTAATGCCAAACTGAGCGTGTAACCTCTCCGTCAAACAATGTTCGAGATTTTTTTATAGCTACTAAAATTTTACGACAGTGAACTCGGTAATATTTTTGAACGGTTTGTTTATTGAAAGTTAACTACAAAAAAACCGTAATTCCACTTTAGGGTTGTAGTAAAACTATGCGCTTGTTGCAAATTACGGTTAGAGAGTATTGTTTTTGTAAACTTTTATGTCGTTGCAGCATTGAAACAAGTACCTATGTATGTGTTAAGGATCTAGTTGTGGGATTTTAACGATTAAATAAAAAGCCGATTACTTTAAAGCTACAGTACTACGAACCAAATGTAACTGGCAGTGAAAAGAATTTAAATTAAGAATAACATCGAAAAAAAAGGTTTTACATTGCTCAAAACGGTTGCACTCGCCAACATATTTTCTGTGTTCTGTGATGCATACATACAAAAAAAGAATTGATACTTATAAATCACAGACCGTGTAGACGCAACTTAAACTCCCGTCTGTGGGAGTGAGATAGTTATATTACAGTTCAGAATTGAAGGCTTAGATCGCGAAGCTGTAATCTCAGTCTGTCTCAAACTCGATCAGGGTTATTACATGGTTGGCTTAAGACATAAGCCCGCCTTTGGAGGCTTCGCTTCCTTTGTGGAGAATAAAAATAATGAGTTTGGAGTAAAATAGTATTGAGTAGAAAGGGTAGAAACAGCAGAAAGGGTTAAGAAAATGATGAAAAACGTAGGTATATCATTATTATTTTATATTTGATTAACGTTACTTTTATTTGTTGTAATGAGTAGTATTACATATGTTATATACTGCCTGCAGGTATCGGATCTGTGTGGGAGCTCCGGCTCACCACCACACCAAGATGGGCACACTTTAATATATTGGACTCCACGGTACTTGGTCCAGCAGCATCAGCTAAACATAGGATTCCTCCTCAGCGTCTCATGAACCGTCTAACACAGACAGCCCGCCATTACCTTCCGTTTGACAGCCGCAGTGTTGCCCTCTTGTGTGTGTGAGACAGAGTATAAAATATCTATTCCATAGATACAAATTAAATACAAACACTACAAGTAGGTATATTTTTTTAGGTCTCTGTTAAATTAAGTTTATCATTTTAGTTTGATGACACTAATAGGTTTTACAAATAATATAATATTAGCTTCACATTACACTACATAGACCTGTGCAACACTTTTAATAGTTTTTAAATGTAAAAATGCATTCATAATAGCAATAAATAAACAAGAAACAACATATAAACCTTTATATAAAAAGTTTATCAACTTAACATTTTCTGTAAAATAAGATTTGTAGAAAAGATTAAAAAAAACTTGCATTCGAAAATCGTTCACAATTCACTTCCGTAAGTCAATTCGAAGTTAAAAGTATTAAAATTGACGCAGTAATACGCAGAACGCGCAATGGAATTGCGAAAAATATGAAACACACATTACGAATATTGGTATTGGCATACGTTCACAGTTTCGTGTTGATATGAAAAATCATTGTTTTCATAATTGATACTGTATCTGGATATTGAACAAACATATATTATTGAACAGTTTTCATAATATAATTTCATGATATGAATATGGTTTCTTATAAGTGTGAATAATACCTAGGTATTTTTCTTTTACAATGAAATTATGATAAATATTTTTGCTTACCTACCCGTGCTAAGAAACATTCATATACTTAATATTCGAAAATACAGCTGATAAAATTTTAAATGAATAAAAACAGCTGTCTCGAGCATACATATGAAATTTAGTTCTAAAATTAAAATGCAGGGTTGGATCGTAAATCTCAAAATATACTGAATTTTCAATCATGTTAGTACTGCCATTGAATTTGAAATCACTTCAATTGAAAAACAAGTCGTGGATTTTATTAGTAACATTTTTAGTATTGATTATAAAACAAACACTGGGTATTATTGTGATGTGCTAAAGTTGTAAGCCAAAAATATATACTTCCCTTTTTAAAATTTCTAAAGCGGAACGTTCTAATTTCAAATTCATCCTTAACTCCTGAGAACGTGGCAAAAGGCGAAACACGGCGAATTGAAATTCTGGTGGGACGTGCCGAACCGGCTCCAGGCATGTGTTCGAATTTTAAATGTAATTCCTATACGAGAAACTATTTACAAACAAATGTGGAAATGGGATCGGTCAAAGCCTTTGGTCATTTCTGCATTCATTTGTTTCGTTTCCATTTTTGAAACGAATTCTATCGAAATTAATTAATTGTGTCACGTACGAATAGGTATCAAACGATACGCTTCTTGGTGAATTATTCAATTTGTATTCAGTTAAAACAACAACTGTAAATTATTATACTATATGCATGCTATTTGGTGTTCAGTGTAACGTGTAGCGAATTAATGAATTCAACAAACCCCATGTCTTCATTCCAGTAGCAGTGAAGTACTTTGAGAGGTTCTTACCTGGAACAATAAAAAATACATTTCAGTTTCTATGTACACTTTTTCAGTTTCTATAAATCATTTTAGATTTGAAATTGTAGCGTTCTTAATGTTTTTTTTTTGTAAAATAGCTTTATTTACGCATGGTAATGTTGATAATATACACTTAGTTAATACATTGAGGTAGGTATTCTTCTTTGTCAAACAAACAAACATACAATCTTTTTTGATGACTGTTTTGAATACAACGGAGTTTCATTTTCCATTACCGAAATATTCACTCTATACTTACTTCCTCATTCTGTATTTATTGAATTTTAAGTATTTTGACGTTACTAAACAAACGGCCTCAAGCCGGGAATTCCCCCGCAGAGTAACACATTGTTGTCCGATCATCCGGAACAGTGAACAATTAACATTCCCACTGGCATTCCTAGACCACGCTGTACGTGAGCCAGACAACTTCCGGTTAACTGAGTTTATACGTTGGTAGAAACAAATGCTTATTAAAATATTTGAATTTTCATGCGCTTTGGATGGAAAAATATTCACCATAAAGGTATCCTAGATAAAGTCAGAATTTTGTAAAAGCTATACCGAAGTTCGCGAAGTAAGGCATGGCCCACGTTACACCGTGCTGGGTCCGAGCCGAGCCTCGGCCGACCATTATCTCTTATTTCACCTTCAACTTTCATTATTTTGATTCAATATATTTTTGTGCTAAAGTTATCAATATCGCGGTTAGATTCTTACCCCCTTACTAATAAAGATTGTATAGCAGATGTATAAGTTACACAGTGATTTATCCCTTTCCTTTTAATGTCAAACTTAAATAGTTTGACAGAGAGTCACCACTGTGTAACTTAAACATCTGCTATACAATCTTTATTAGTTAGGAGGTTAATTTAAAAGATTGCTAAGCACCCTGTATAGCGTGAGCGTATCCATTCAAAATTAATCGAATTAGTTGACCGTGCTACAGTCGAGACTCGGCTCGGACTCGGCGCAGTGGTATAACGAGAGTCATCCTTAAAACTGTATAGATTTGACATGTTAACCCTGGACTGGTCGCGTGGAGTAAATATGTAATCCACACGTACTCTATTGTGAAATTGTCAAAAACCGAATGCGTAAATTATGAGCGCTTCCAGGTACTTAAACTTTAACGTTTGAAGAATGAGCTTTGAGCTGCAAGAGCGTCAATCTCGTAATTTCAGGATTACAGGAGGTCCGCAAAGTCCGTGGAGTACAAGTGTATGCCGCGCGACCAATTACGTAAGTATTTTGAACAATATGAATTTTCTGTGTTTTATAAACGTTGATTCTATACACTTCTAAGACTTTTTATGATCGGGAGGTAGCTCAGATTGAGGCGTGGCTGGCTGAAGCTGAAGAAACCTCTGGCTCGTTCATAAAAAAATGGCCGAGAAGTCTAGTATTAAAAATAAAATACTTCCTTGACATTATTCAGACAGAAAACCCAGCTACAACATCAGCACAGACATTTCATACATCGCTGCTATTGCTGCGAAAGCAGCCGTAATAAAAAACAAATGGCGATAATTCAAAGATTGTCTGTCTATCTTGTATAAAAACACAAAAACAAGAATTAGGCATTTTGATTTTTTTTGTGATCTAAATCATACCAAATTAGGTGAGTTTTTGTGACACTTACTGTTTTTTTTTATAACACAGGTTGTGATTTATTTTTGATGATATTTTTTTATAAAGCACTTTTTATTTATAAGATATCGACTCAATTTAAAAACGATTGAAGCTCAGATTTGCATACACCTGTAGATACTCCACGCGACCACTGTGGTCTAAAGGGCACTTATGTAGAAATCAGTGCGACCCGGATTCCACGCGATGAACGGCAAAATATATCAAGCCTATCCAATACGATCTGTGCGACGCGGAGCTATCAGCTGTTTTCACATTGTACGATAACGATAACGACATGATACTCATATATCGTCAGCTCGGATGGCAACGATATCGACCGACGATATCGGAACGATATCGGTATGTGACACGATATAACCAACAGCTCTCGTTATGCGGTCAGTCGTGCCCCGATATCTGTCGGCAACGATAACGTTGACTAAAACGACACAGTGTCAAAGCATTTAGTAGTGATTGTATCAAATCACCAGACTGACGATATCGTGTAGTTACAGTTATCGTCGAATGCAAATACGCCCATCCGCGACTCGGATTTTTACAATTCACCCAAAGGTGATCTGCGTCCGTGTCCGGTCCGCGTGGCATTGAACATCCCCTATGCGCTTGATTAAGTAGTAGCTCTTTCACTCCTAAAGAACAATTATTTTATCATAGTTGCCTCTATTACTATTAGGTTATACAAAGCAATTGTCTATGCATCCTCCTATCACAGTATAAACAATACAGACTAATCAATCAGCTCAAAACTTGACAAACTTTGTCCTCTCGTTATTGAAGAACATGGAATTCCTTAGTCTATCTGATGCATTGTTGGTGTATGCTTGTGCTCAAATTAACATTCTCAGACTTGCCATGGAAACAGGCTTAACTGGCATCCTGGTAAGCTGCAGAATACAATGTATTGTTAATGGTCCCTTTGATACAGAATCGGGTTAAGATATTAAACTATAGCTTTTGTTTGCTTTCTCGTATCACCAGCCTCTATACCGAATTTTCTATTGGTTTGAACGCCAACTGTAAAATTTAAACCATGTTGTCAACTTATTAATTCTTTAAAACACATCTATCTTTGTGATTGGCATAAACTTGCAACGATTTAACTTTCACTATAGCAACAGACTCGCTCCTTCAAACTTAGCAGGATAACTTCCTTGTTCCGAAAAAAATATGTCTAGATATAGGTAATGTTCCAATGCAAATGAATGAAGAATAAAATATATTCAACGAATTTACTTAAATCTGGATCAATAGACCACTTTATCGTTTCCTTAAATAACTCAAACAAATCACCCTTATTCAATCAATCTAAACCAAAGTAAATAACGAGTTAAAAATTTTCCAATTTAAAACCTTTTTTACTTGAAAATAATTTCGTCTACATTCACGAGTCTTTTGTGCAAAATACCCTTTGAATCGGTGTAGACAAAAGATAAACGTCTATGGTCTAATTCGCAGCAGCTTAAAGGATTGCGAAGGGTTGAACTTGGGGGTCGATTCTGCACCTGGGTAAAACCGACCCGCATTTTTGCGGTCACGCGAAAAATGTTACGGTGCCACAATGCGAGATCGTGTTTTGTTTTTATTTATTTTCCACTCAGCGAGCATAATAATAAGGTCCTCGACCTTTTACATTAGCGCCCTTACTAATAAAGTATAGCAGATAGTTACACAGTGTTTTGTCCCTTTATTTTTAATGTCAAACTAAATAGTTTGACAGAGAGTAACCATTGTGTAATACTATACATCTGCTATACAATCTTTATTAGTAAGGGGGAATATATTTAAACTTCTTTCAGTCTAGCACCATGCAAATTTAAACTGGTATGTAATGCTAATATCCATATTTACATTTCCCATTCTCGTTCCCCCATTTATCTATATCTCCAGAAAATTAACAGGCTCTATTCAGTTATTTCCCCGGAGTAAGGGGGATCCAGCGATTTCAATCTAACCACACATTATACGAAATCTTGATCCGTACGTGTTGTTTTGTATCTCGGAAAGTTATCTATGCATCTATTTATTGGGTGTATGTTACTTGATTTCTTTCTAGTTTGGTATTTAGTATCTGTGGGTTCTTTAAACTTCTAAGAATATGCCACTTAATTTATATTACTATAAAAAATAAATATTAAATAATATTCTAAGTCCACCATATTATTATAATATTTTGGTACCACACATCAGTAACATAAAGAAGTAAATAACGGAAGGTAACTTAAACTGTGCAAGGATTTAAAAAATATATTTAATGTGAATCCCTTAATAATTATGGGAAAAGACGAATTTGAGCTCGAAGTACGTGATTCAGCATTTTTTACACAAAGGTTTATTTTTTAAATAATGCCGTTCCTAAAGAAAAAAAAAATAAACAACACACCTAGCTATTTGAAAAAGTTACATGGCTATGTTTCCAATATCAATCTGAACTTTTGACAATACGAATTAAACCATGAAAAGTTTTATCAACTTTCTCATTTATTTTGTTTTGTTTGTTTTTTGATTTATATTGTCTTATCGTATGGCGTTTTTACAACAAATCACTAACTGTTAAATGAATTTATTAATTATTTAAAATAAATATACTTTTATTGTAATGTAAAGTAAGAACATCATTATCCGCTGATTTTCTTTTGTTTGTCATAAACATTCATAATAATTGGGCTATTTTGGGCTTCGGTCATAGCTCATTTATTCGATCATTATCACCAGCCTTTTAATGATCCCACTGCTGGGGCACAGGTCTTCCTTATGGATGGATACCACCATACGGGCTCAGTATCAATACCTACCCATTGAATGTAAGCCTTGTTAATTATTGTGATGGAAAATGACGTCACTTTAAATGCTGACATCATTTTTCAATTTTTTTTATACTACCTGCTCGTCAATGGCATATTATGTGTCATGCAAACCTTTCCTAAAGTAAGTCATTTTTCCCATGGGAATAATGTGATTTGAATTTGGAATGCAACCTATGTAGTCGTGCTTGATCGAGGTTGGTTTCAAAAATGTTAAGGTGCAATGAGATTTTATTCAGAGTTAGGCTGTATGTTGACGACCTCCGTGGTCGAGTGGCTTTGTACACCGGTTTTCAAGATGTCGCCATCTCTGAGGTCCCGGGTTCGATCCCCGGCTGGGTCAATTTCGAAAACGAACTTTTCTATATTGGCTCAGGTCTGGGTGTTTGTGATACCACCGTTGTCTCTGATTTCCATAACACAAGTGCTTTAGCTGTTTACTTTGGAATCGGAGCAATGTATATGATGTTGTCAAATATTTATTATTATTTATTATTTAAAAAAATAATGAGATTTTATTCTGAGTTAGGCTGCATGTTATCATTTTCTTTGCACTGCCTATACAAATTAAAAAAAGAAAAACGTAAACTTTTTACGAAATTTCTTCTTCTTCTTTTTTTTTATGGCAATCCACTTTCCTTTTGGAAGTAATTTTTGCCAGTATCAAGTGTTAAATAGTTCAGTGGTAGATATTGTTTAATTTTTCATTAGAATGCGGGTGCATCGCATTCCAATGCTGCTTGGAGCATTTGGCACCAAGTATATCAAGACAGTTTACTCGGTTAGTTCTGCCGAGGAAGCCACCACTTCAATAAAAGTTTCAGCTTCACACAACCAAGATCGCGCCTATTTCAATTATACCACATATTGTTCAGTTGCGTAGACACTTGTACCATATAACTGCACCAATTTTAAGACACAATATCCACTATGAATCAATTTTAAAATAATTAAAATAGACACCAAACCGAACTCGACAAAATGGCGCCAAAAACTCCTTTACGAAATTTATTTTCACTAGCGCTAAAGAAGGATTTATTCGAATGCCGAACTGACCACTACAGAATAGATGAAAAAAAAAACACTTAAGTACTTTCTTTATAACAGTCATTGGTTTCAGTTGCCTCGCAGAAAGTATAAAAAGTAGAGTATGCATCGCGGGCTTAAATGTGTATTTGTCTTGGGCGATCTTGAACACCTCGTACTCAGGATTCTAGCCTTAACTCCCTCGCTCCGCTCGGGAGTTAACCATAGAATCCCTCGTGCTCGGGGTTCAATATAGCGCCCGGGACAGAATACACTACTTTAAGCCCTTATTGCATAATCTACTATAACGACTCTGTATGAAATATACAGGGAGAAAAAAGTAACCCTTGACGACTTTCTTGCCGGTTCTTCTCGAATTGATGGCGTAGCTGAATAAATGAGTTTTGAATTTCGAATTTTAAATAGTTGAATGCTCTATCTATTCGATTTCGCAACACTAAAAACAGTGTTATCAAATCCATATTGGACTATAGTGTAAAAATATTTTTTTTCCTTTACAATTTCTTTTCCCCGAATCACTGCACGATACAAACATTGGTATGCCTATAAATCGCTAAAGCATTTCCCTCCAGAATGTTATTAAGCGAAGCAAAACCAGCGAAGAGAGCTTCTACTCGAAAATCCCCTTTAAAACCTTCTCAGTGGCGATTTAAATGTAATATATGACCTGTTATACCGCTATACACATAAAATAGTGGCCATTTCTCCGGATATCCGTCTGTGCCATGTTGTAACAGCTTTGGCTCTGCAACTTTAGGGAATTCTCCTTTCAAATGGCATAGTTGAGGCAGCAATTTTGGTTCTGGCAAGATCCACGAAATTCGCAAATATTCTGAAGTGGTCCCGGCTTGGTTGTCGATTTTTGTAGATCACTAGTAGTTTCAATGAAAACTATTGGAGTTTCCTTAATAATAGATTATTTATCAATTGATAATGTTTTGATATAAAATGTAGAATGAAACCATCTGGCAGGTTTTACTAGATGAATGCCTTTATTTTGTCATGAAAATAAAAAAAATTGTTTAAAAAAAATAATAATAGGTGCAATACGGTCTTTACATACACAAAAGTATTAAAGAGTAATCCTCTTTTCAAACTGTGAAATATAATCATGCAATAGAAAATTGTGCTCTTTATAGAAATGTCATTTATCAGTTATAAAACATCTGCCTTTTTAAAGCGTGCTTAGTTTTCTTTCATTAAAGCCTAATTGATTCCATCGAAACGGTTCCAGCAAAATTTAATAAACTTAACCCTCCTTTCCACGAGTGTAAAAATAGACATCGCAAGAATATCGAAACGTCGAAACTGGAAACAATACCGAGACCAGATTGGTCGCAGCAGTATCAATTTGCATAGCGGTTTCATATCTCATCCGTCTCGACCCGCTCTTATATTGGCCGGGGACATTTTTGATTGATCTTTTTTTATTTATGCCTGTAACTCGTGGTCTTTCTGCCGTTCCATATTTGCCCGAGTTTTCAACGTTTGATGGGTTCGATTCGAAATTGATGTCTGCCATGGTTTTTCGTTTATTTATCTACAAACGCTCTCGACACAAAGCGAATATTGAGAAATTTAAAATGTTTATATATACGTTTGGCACTCAATCACGTTATTATCAGCTGAATGGATTCAAATTGAATTGGAATTGGAGATAGATTAAAGTCTCGATTGACACATAGAATTTCATTTGGATAGGATATAGTGGCCTTAAGTGATTAAAGGGCTGATAATAATTTTATTATACATATAAGGGTGTTCCCATTTATATAAATTTATATAACATTGTATTTTATTGTATTGCATTTATATAACAATATAACATTGACAATCTGAATGGTGCAGTGGTCATCATGCCGCAAGAGGTCCCTGGTTCGATTCCCGGCCGGGCAGAAATTGAAATGATCAAATTTTAATATCTGTGACGGGTCTGCGTGTTACTATGTATAATAAGTATATATTTAAAAAGTACCTATATAAGTAGTATATTAGTTGTCTAGCACCCATATTACAAGCTTTGCTTAGTTTGGGGCTAGATGGCGCTGTGTGAAACTGTCCAAGCATTCATTTATTTATTTATTGTGTAACACGATAACATTTATAACAGTGTGTAACATTTTACTACAAAATGTAAGAAAAAAAGTTACAGAATGTTGCATAACATTTGTTACATAACGTAATATAACTGCTGTGTGGGAGCACCTTAAGTAACACCATTTAGATGTACTTACTAATTAAATTTACCTTTTTAGATTAAGTAAATTACACGGCTTATTTTAATTAATGGAGAAGTTCAAAGATCAGTTTAAATAAGCAAGCGCAAGGAAATTTAAGTCCCTTTATACCTACGTTGCCGCCCATAAAATTGTATAAAGAATTAGGCAATTATCCTAAGCGTGCTTTTACAACGTGTGGTCGGTGCAAAATTAATTTCCCTCGCTTTTTTGAGTTTAAACAAGATAATTTACGAGTGAGATCAGGATTTATCGTGTTTGGTCGCGGTCGGGATCCCTTACAATTTAAGAGCGCGTAGTCTGCACACTAGCGCCGCCATTGGAAAAAAACAAACCTAGTCTTAGATAATTTGGAAATTATCTCTCTGTAGTGCACTCCGAGAAAGCTTTGTGGTACTTTTTATCACTAACACAATATTTTTTTGACTGTCGTTTTGTTTAATAGAGTTTTATTGCTAAAAGGGGCCTTTTCGCGAAAAAATCTCCATTAAACTAAACGACAGGCTATAATCATAATCATAATA
Source organism: Catoptria pinella (assembly GCA_963556745.1). NCBI lineage: Eukaryota > Metazoa > Arthropoda > Insecta > Lepidoptera > Crambidae > Catoptria > Catoptria pinella. The sequence continues at coordinate 6,485,831 of OY750774.1, read as the reverse complement.
ATTTATTTCCAAGAATATGGTAGTATACATTGATGATACTGATATAAGTAAAAGGCTAGAAAGGTAGGTAGGTAGGTAGTCTAGAAAATATTGTGTAAGTGTTAAAAAGTACCACAAAGCTTCCTCGGAGTGCACTACAGAGAGATAATTTACAATTTCGTCTTCATTTAAGCACTATGTTTTTTTCCAATGGCGGCGCTTGTGTGCAGACTACGCGCTCTTAACTCAGCAGCCTTTTAAAGGAGAATATAAATAATATTAAACTTTCAAGTCATTGTAGACTAATGAGGCCAGATTGTTTTGTCTTGGGAGTACTGTTAATCGAGGTGCACTAACAAAATATTTACAGATTCATTTCAAACTTTTGGCCTTAATTATTTGCTCTTTTGTAGAGGATAAAAATACTAGTTACTTGGAGAGCTTTTGTAAGTTTTTCCCTATCTACGGGAGTTGGCAAAAGAAAATTTCTTCCTTAAATTGTTTGAATCTTCGTTTTACGAATCTTTATTTTAATGTCTGCTCCGTATTTTTCTTGCTTTTGTGTAATTAGTTCAGTGAAAATTTTTGTTTGTAAGAATATTTCAAGATTGTATTTTTACGTACGTTGTAATTAAAACTGGTACATTTGTGCTCTTTTTTATATTTATTTTCTCATTCATGCTCTGAAATATTAACATTACATTTGAAAAAGCAATGCCGGAGGTTCCACATTCACGTGGCAGTCTTGTGAATCACGTTCTAAATTTGAAATCCAGTCCAGAAATCGGAAAGTACAAAGCGAAGCTCAAGTACGCTCGTAAAAATCGATAGAGTACTTTGGTAAGGAAAATTTGCACAGCGCCATCTACCGCCGAGAAGCGAAATGAGATTTCTCATAGACAAATCCTCTATCGATAGAGTGAGATGGTGTTGCATAAATTTCCCTTATGTAATAAATTAAATTAATTAACATTAAATAATTAAAAATATTTTTTCTCGCATTTCCTAAGAAACTGCACTATACAAGCCTTGCACGGGAAGCAATTTACATTTCTTGGTTGTAATGCACTATTGATCATCTTACAACTAATTCAACAATATGTTTCAGAATTCATTTTACTTGTATTAAAATAAAAACTTCTTGCTTATAAATGCATAGTGTAATAGTTTTGTAGTTTTTGAAAAGTATCAAGTTTAAGGTAATTTGATAAATTCCAAATGTTGTTTGACTTATGAAAACCTTACCTTTATAATTTTCTTAAACTTTTCCTTTGATGTTTAGTTCTTACTATTATAGTTATCAATATAAATATGTATATCGTGTCAAGGTATAATAGAGGGTCAATACCACTTACTAATAATACTTTAGGACCTAAAAATTTGGTACAAAAAAAGTTATTAAAAACATACGGCTGCCCTGCCAAAAACGAACTTAAAAGTTGAATGACAAGTGTCATTGTAGTCGGGGGACCTTTCTGTACAACAATTTTTAATTAAAGAGGTTCCCCGACTGCAATAATGGTATTGCTACTTGTTATTTTTAACTTTTTAGTCCGTTTCTGGCAGGGCTGTTGTACAATTCAAGATGTACTCGGTGATACTTATTTGGATTATTGCATAAAAACACATCAACTTGCGATAAAAATAATATATTGGTAATAAAAAAACTTATAAACATGTATTACATTCTAGTGTCTAAATCGGTGTGCCAAGAGCGTCACTTAACAAAAGACGATCGTAATTATTAGAATAATAAAAGTTGTTTTCGCAGAGGTTGCATACCTTGCTGGTATACAACCTATGTTGATTTGATTCTAGACATACCGCCCGCCATGGACAGCATGTCCATCATAATGACAATGTAAAGCTACAAACAAACAAAATAAAATTTGCAGATTCGCAGTCTTACATATACTAGGTTTACAGAAACAAAATAACATATTGAGCCACAACATAAAACTTAAATAATCATCTTAACTTAAGAATTAACAATAATTATTAACTTATTGATCTATAACTTTAAATCAAACGAAACATAAATTATATATAATAGTATAAAATTTTGAATGTGGATATGTAACTTCACAAGCTGAACTTTACAATGAAAAAAAAAACTAGACGAAACTTAAATTATGCTTTTACTGCTTCTAATGCTCGAGACTAAATAATACAAAAAGATCTGAACCTAAACTAGGTTATTGTACCGCCCGCCCTAATGATTCCTAACTTAGCTTCAGTGGACTGTGTTTGGTGGCATTTTCTACAATAAAATTGTTCAGACCTCCAGGTGACCACATTAGAAATACACTTTGTCATACAATAATAAACGAAAAATTGAAACCCTTACAGTGGGTGAAATCACAATTTTTAATTTGACTCGAATTATATACAACTTTTTATGTAAATACAAAATATTTACATCAAATGCGACTTTATACATAGTTCTTTCATTTTTAAAAGAACCGTAAGATATCTTTTCTAAGTAGTGAAAATGATAACAATGAGAAACAGAAGAGCGAAACGAAAGCCTAACTATAGCAAGACTAGTGTTTTCTCTAGTCGTGGGTTTTTCAAATATTGTTACATGCTCAACTTGAGTGATATGTTTTTTGTCAACCATTTCTAACGGTTTTGACTCTAAATTCCCAATGCTAGCATGTAAATAGACTGTGCTTTCGTGACGCGACTGGTAGCTGTCCAAAGGGTTTTGAAAAACCTGGCCAGATAGAATCCATCCAAGCCTAGTATTCTGAGTTACTAGAGCACCTGGAGAACACTTGATCATACCTTCCACTACAATCTGGCTGAAACTATCAGCTTCTAAACGCAAGTCAATTTTATTGAGAATAAAAAACTCAAGGTCTGCTAATTGAGTCCCTATTAACTGCGGAAGCTTTTCGCAAGTTAATTTTTGGGGTAAATAATACTGTCTATTTTAAGGCTTTGTACTTTATTTTTATAACCATCGAAATACACGATCTAGGAGCAATATAGGTAATCCCATCGTAGTCACGGGCAGTGCAAAACAGATTAGCGCGCTATCAAAGCCGCCACAGAGTACATATATTGTACCCAGAACATCCTCTCTGTTTCAACAAATTCAATAAACACACTTAAGCTTAACTTATCACATAGTCTTTTAATCTAGTTGGTACAGTTTTCATTCTTACGGGTCTAGTCTGTTCCATGCTTATAATATCTGAACTAGAACGCTGATGGGGGCTTACAGAATCTGAATTACAATTTTCATTGTTTTCAATAACAACTTCACAACCATAGTTACTGTCATTATTACTATAATTATTTTTATTAGAGCCCAAACCCTGTTCAGTATTATAAGCCACTACAGATTTTCCCTCCTGTCTCTCTTTATTAGTATTGGATATTGATTCATATAAAGTTCCTTTATAAGGTTTAATATGTACAAGGTCCCTTCTGTATATTGTTCCATCTACATTTATCTTATATGATCGTTCACTTACTTTCTCAACAATAAAACCTAATTTCCAATTGTTGTTAATTTCGGGGAAAGGAATTTTTACATTTTTTGTCATAATAATATTTAGATTTTTCTTTTCTAGCTTTAATTTTTTCAGGTATGTTTGTAAACAATTTAGGAACAAATTGTTCTGATGAACTTGGTAATAGGGTCCTAGTCTTTCTAGATAAGAATTTTTGTACAGGGCTAAGGTTATTTTCACTATTAGGAGTATTCCTGTTGTGTAATAACAACTTCCAAAAATCATCACCGGCTTCACAAGATTTAGTGATGAGTTTTTTTGCTGACTTAACTGTGGCTTCCGCAGTCCCGTTGGACTGAGGGTAATGTGGCGAAGAAGTAACATGCTCAAAATCCCAATCTTTAGCAAATCTTGTGAAGTCTTTGTTAACAAAATTAGTAGCCCCGTCAGTACAAACTCTTTGCGGAATACCATATCTTGCAAAGTTCTTTTTACATATGTTTATAACTTCCTTAGAAGAAAAATTGTTTATCTTATCAATTTCATAAAAATTAGAATAGTGATCAACTGTTACAAGGAAATTTAGCGATTGTGAATCTATTTTTACATTAAATACATCCATGGATATGTATTGGAATGGAAATACTGGTATGTCATGTGATAGCATTGGGAATCTCGTTTGGGATGGTGAGTACTTGATACAAATTTTACATTTCTCTACAAAGTTTTTTATATCTTCTGACATACCTGGCCAAAATATATTTTGCTTTGCTAATTTAATTGTACTGGAGAATCCATTGTGACTTACATGAACTTTAGACAACATATCATTTCTCATAGATTTAGGAATGAAAACTTGATCATTTTTAAATATTATATCTTCTTGAAAAGATAATTCTGAGGCAAATTTAAAAAACCATCTGAGATTTTCAGGCATATCTGAAATATATTTTGGAAATCCATTAACAATATATTTCATTAACAACTGACATTCAGGATCATTCTCAGTTTCCGTTTTTATGTCGTTCATAATTTTATTTGATATCTTGAGATATTTCACTGAACTATGTTTACCAATGATTTTAAAAATCTGTTTGTCATAATTAACGTTTTTCTGAGAATCATTCTGCATCTGAGGTGCCCTTGATAGAGTATCGGCCACATAATTATTTTTACCACTTATGAATTCTATTTGTAAATTATACCGTTGAAGGATCATTAACATGAGCTGTAACCTTTTAGGAGCCTCTACTAATGGTTTTTTAAATATGTTTACTAGTGGTTTATGATCCGTTTTAATAATAGTATTATTATTTGCTGTTATATACTGACTAAATCTTAAACAAGCAAATACTACAGCCAACATTTCTTTTTCTATTTGGGCATATCTCTTTTCAGTATTAGTTAGAGTTCTAGAAGCAAATGCGACTACCTCATCATTTTGATAGAGTGCTGCTCCCAACCCCATGCTACTAGCATCACATTCTACTATTAAAGGCTTATTCATATCATAATATTTAAGAGTAGGCAAGTTACTTAGGGATGAAATAATCTGTTCAAACTCAGACTGTTCTTTCTCAGTCCATTGCCATTTGGCTTCTTTTTTTGTTAATGCTCTTAGGGAGCTGACATTTAAACTCAAATTCTTTATAAATTTGCTCAAGTACGTTACCATCCCAAGGAGTCTTGATACATCTTTAGAACATGTAGGAATAGGTATGTTCTTGATAGCTGTGATTTTCTCTTCATCTGCTTTGAGACCAGTATCCGTCAACACATGCCCATAGAATTTCACAGATTTCTGTAATAAATTTAATTTATCCTTATTAAGCTTACAATTATTTTCCCTGAGTCTCTTTAAAAGGTTTTCTAGATTAATATTATGGTTTTTGACTGCTTCCTCAGAAGTATCTCCTACCCCATAAATTAAAATGTCATCAGCCATAACCTCAATACCTTTTAAACCATGTAAGGTAGATAATAACTTTTGCTGAAAAATTTCCGGTGCCGAAGAGATACCAAAGGGAAGTCTCAACCATCTATATCTACCGAAAGGTGTCCAGAAGGTAGTGAGCTTGCTACTTTTTTCATTTAATTTAACATGCCAAAAACCTTTTAATGCATCTACTGTACTAAAAACTTTAGCTTTACCCAATTCAGGTAACACTTCTTCTAATGTAGTGAATTGAAAATGAGGTCTTTTTAAAGCTTTGTTCAATGGAATAGGATCAAGACATATTCTGAATTTTTGACCTTTGCGAACTATTAACACATTATTAACCCAATCAGTATGAGACTCTTCTTTTACAATAATATTATTTTCTACTAACCTATCTAGTTCTTCTTTCAGGGGTGTTCGAAGTGCCATTGGAACTCGACGAGCTGGTTGGATGCGAGGTGGAATACTTTCATCAATTTCCAAATCAACAGTACCCGGCAACTCACCATATCCCTCAAACACATCTGCATATTTACTAATAATGTTTTTAGCTTCCTTATCACTTAGGTTGTTCGGAGAGTTTGCGGTTACCATGTTGCAGTAATTAATCAATCCCAGAGAAACACAGGCAGCTTCAGACAACAATGGCTGATGGCTCACGTTGACCACGTGGAATTCGATTTTAAATTTCTTGTCTTTATAGATGCACTCTGCCAAAATCATACCTAAAGTCTCAATATCTGATCCGTTAAAACATTTAAGTTTTAAACTGGTTCTACGTAGATTATTAAGACTGCTACTTTTGCTTAGTTTCATGAATTGATCCACACCAACCACGCAGACTTGAGCCCCAGTATCCAGTGTGCAGAATGTATCACACCAATTGTCACTATCTTGAAATTTTAGCTTGAGCTTGACTTCCTTGTAGCCTGACTGTTCATTGGTTCGAATGTTCGATATGTAAACACTTTCTTCACTATCATTTTGATTTTCTTCTTGATCATTTTGTGTATATAATTGTTTCACAACTTTGGCTTTCTTGCATACCTTCATAAAATGATTTCTACCCTGACAGTTCTCACATCTCTTACCCCATGCCGGACAAAACTTCTTCTTGAATGTATGCTTACCTCCACAGAACTTGCATGACAAAGTATCATTTTTCTGATTTCTATTTATTTTATTTATGTTTAAAACATTTTCCCCACACAAAGATTGCAGCTGTTCAGTTGTAGCTTCAGCAGATTTGCAAATGTCGATGGTCAAAGCAAGATCCAGGTTTTCCGCTCTCAGTAATTCTTTCTTTATATCCGGGCTTCTGATGCCTACTACAATCCTGTCACGTAATATTTCTTCCATGATATTCATGCTATAATTGCATGATTTCAATAATTTTCGGAGTTCTGTAATGTATGTTTCTATATTTTCATTTTCTTCTTGATTTCTTTTATTGAATAGATATCTGCTATATATTATATTACTTTTCTTTCTTAATTTTTCTTCCAATTTTTCGAAAATCTTGCCTTCAGATTGTTTATCCGTTTCATTTAGGCCAAAATGCATATACTTTTTCATGGCAGCATGCCCGATTGCATTGATTAACAGCGCTGGTCTTTGTTCTTTTTTTAGACCGGCCGCTGTGGCGTAATTTAGCCACGTTGTTTTGAAAAAATCTAAAGCTTCTGCTGGATCAGATGATTCCACATCAAGGGGTGCAGGCCATGGAATATGGACTCTACTCCCATCAGACTTTCCCATCTGCGATTGGAGCAACAAGAGCAGTTCGTTCTGCCTTTCTATGATTTTTGTCAGTTCCGATGGCGAAGCCATTTTGTAGGATATAAATTTTCACTTACTTGATTCTTCTTGTAATTTCTGGTTCTTTATTCTGACACCATGTTTATTTATGTGACGGGACTGGTTGATATAAATAATACTGTCTATTTTAAGGCTTTGTACTTTATTTTTATAACCATCGAAATACACGATCTAGGAGCAATATTGGTAATCCCATCGTAGTCACGGGCAGTGCAAAACAGATTAGCGCGCTATCAAAGCCGCCACAGAGTACATATATTGTACCCAGAACATCTACAACTAAGCTGACATCATGTATGGACGGTAGCTTGAAACCAACTGATGGTTTAGATACAGAGTCACTGTGATCGCCAAGGCTTGAAACAAGTGCTTTAGCTGGTAGTATTTGCGATTGCACAGCGGCATCTGGGATAAAAGAAAGTGTTCGCTGATCGACCAAGGATTTGTGAGTGCAGTGATTACCCGACTGAGACTGCACCCCTACAAAAGCAATAGTGCGATTGGGATTTACTTCCTCTGGAACATTTGTATCACTAGGCAATGAAGTTGTTTCTACGACAATGGCACTCGACTTGTCAACGAATGAATCTACGACATGGTTTTCCGTTGATGTTTCGACACTAAAATGTAATAGCGAGTGATGTTTTTTCATACACACGCGGCACCTGGAGGTTTGACGGCATGTAAACATTGAGTGATTGGAACCCATACAATTAAAGCACAGATTTTTTGAAATAACAAAATTACACCTTACCTCTACGCTATGCTGTACAAAATATTTACAATCACATAACTCATGCATTTCTGAGCAATAAACACATGAAATTGTTGTGGCGCGATGGACATGACTAAAATTTGACATTGAGTTCACAGGCGGCAAATAATTAGAAGAACTGTGATTTGCGATTTCGTGTAACACATTTTTTAAATCAGTCTTATAATCATAATATAGTTCTATCGTGGTTTCATATATTTCATTTTTGTAATAACTGGAAGCCTTGTATTCTAATGTGTCTATTTTAATTATTATAGTCCGGTGCGTGTCTACCAAACATCTCCATAGCCCGTCTAAAGATTTCAACTGAGTCTCTACATAGTCCAAAGAGAGATGATCGATAGTTAACTTTTTAAAGTTATCATGTTCACTAATAATAACAGACTTAATATCATCTTGTACCTTATAATAAGCTTCCATGTTTGATTCTGAACACGAATATACTGAAAGATAACTTTAAAACTATTTGAAAACTACACTTGCATGGTAAATCAATCTTACAATAGAATAAAACACTTTAAGCTTATTATTTTACAAATTATTTTCTACACAAAACTATAAGTAAGTACTAAAAAGTTAATATGTTCAAATCGTTTCTGCAGTTGCCACGCCACAAGATTTTCTTCTCAATAATGTGCAAAATTCACTCACTGTTTACTGTATGGTTGAGGTACCGCTGGTAGGGTCTGTTGTATGCTGCTGCCAATGACTTTTGATTTTGACTGGAGTTTCACCCTTGGACGGTTGGACGGACGCAACGTACTTTCCGTCTTGATTAACGGCGTTGTACTCGGGAATATTGTTGAAATCGGGAATAAAGTTTTGAAAATAGCGTAAACCTCGTTTCAGCGTGATGAAAAGCCACGGCACCGTTAGTATGCAAAATTGTATCACCGTTGAATTTTTTTTTTTCTTTAACTTTTGCTAGTATATCCGGCTATCGTAAGGACCAATGTACAATTCAAGATGTACTCGGTGATACTTATTTGGATTATTGCATAAAAACACATCAACTTGCGATAAAAATAATATATTGGTAATAAAAAAACTTATAAACATTGTGTGTTTAATATTTTTTATAATTTGTTTTTGTTTCAAAATTTTTGTTACGAATTATATAGTTTTGAAATGTGCTTTTCATTTGATACCCATAATGTAATAATTATCTTTTTTTTTTTCACATTGCAAAATTGCGTTAAGTCTAGCCAGTGTCACTCGAGGTGATATTTATAAGGATTCTATCTAACGATACCTTACACATCGAAATCTGTTCAGGCATTTAGAAGTTATGGTGGAATAAATAACATACGAACATACATGAACCTTAAGCTCAATACATTTTTCTGTTTTTGGGAAGTCGTGTAAAAATAGGTATGTGTACTATATGTATACTCTATGTATCCCAACATTCATCACCTTGTTACATATACGAAGAGCAATCGAATTGTGTGTGAATTATGCATGCCAACACTTTAGTGTAATTCCCTCTCGCTTCAATAGGATAAGACGGGTCTTATACCTCGGTAATAGAGTCTACAATCAATTTGTTAGGCTTAAGACTTTGCAAGCTAAATTGTAGGTTGCTTCCCTCGTTCCCGTAAGCTCTCAACCGTCAATATGTGAATGTTTTTGACGTCACTATGAACCACTTTGATGTAAGCTATTTAATTCGGAAAATTTGAAAGCTTTTGAAAGCAAACTTGTTGAACCATTTAGATATTATTGTTAGCCTAAACATTAAGATGGACATAATTTTGTAACATTTCAAAGCCTAATAAATGGTGTCTTTATGAATTGGTACCTACTTATTTTTGAAGTATTTATAACATTTTTTTTCGATAAGCAGCATTTTTATGTGTCGCTTTCTGTCATTTTAGGATAAGTATGTTTCAAAATAAATAAAAATGTATCATAAAAATGTTTCCCGAGAATCCGTGGGCTAGGTATAAGGTAATGTAGAATTATATAAAACAAAAGTCATCTTATGTCCGTGGATACTAAAGTATCCAAATGACATCCAAATTTACGGGTGGTTTTAAAGCCATCTAGTGTTATCTAGGGGTAACCCCCCGGTAGAGGCTTTTTTCCGCGCCAGACGCTTGAGTGGATACTGACTGATTAACTATAATTCGCAGCAATCCATTACATTACCACATCACTGGTACACCAATCGGGATTAAACGATTAATACCAATTAGTTTAATCGTAATTCGATAGTAGAACGCCACTTTGTGGACGTTTATTACCACTGTCCTGGTATCACGAGTAATGATGCAATCAGAATAGCTTTGTGGAGATTTATGGTAAGCCGATTGCAGCAACAAAACTTTCATTTAAAACATAAACTAAAGCACTATACTTAATTGAAATGTGTGTAAACTGAAACATGTTAGATGTTGTTGTTGATACCTGTGACAGCGGCGAAGGGTCCATACAAGCCGATTCCCACCGGCTTACCTTTTAGAAATCCCACCCCACCGATCCACTATGCTGATCATAACATTCTTCTAAACGGCTTACCTTCGGCATAATTTCACCCCTCGCCACTGCCACCACTGCTCAACCCTTAAGCCTGATTTACACTTCCATAAGTAGTAGCGAGTTAACTTACGTTCTTTTTATCATTAGGACAGGGATTTGCCAGTCAAGTAGTAATAATGGATCCTTTATGGAATTAAAGAAGCGGACTGTATAAAATTGATATATTGGAATACATAAATCAAAATGTATGGAACGCCGTTATGTCGCCCGCTCGCGCGGTAGGTGGATGCCAAGTGGGCGGCTGTCCGCCGTTTGGTCCCAGGTTTTGGGCCCGACCGCCGACCGAAGCCGAAGAATAACGAGCTCGCCGTTCGCGCTCCAACAGTAACCTAACGATTAAGTACAGAGAATAGGATGATGTTCTGTTTTTTCAGCAAGTCAAGTGCAAGTCTACCCCGCCTGTGCGTCTTCCGCAGCCCGTCAACTAAACTCGCCGCGCGTGTACACGGGCGAGTTTAGTACAGTTCATAAGTTGACAGTTTGCAACGTGTTTTCTTGGAGTGGTTCGTAAATAACTAATTGGGAATCAATGTTCTATGGAATAGGCCTACGTTCTTCAGTACAATGCAATGGGCTAAGTATATAGTGATATAAAAAGTTAGAAAAATGAGTCAATCGATGTCATTTAGTTCGCAGAGATTAAAACTTAAACATCAAATATTGGCAATTAAACATTAAAAACAAACAAACATAAACAAAAAAGGGCGTTAGTTGATATTAGTAAATAGTAAAAAACAAAATAATTAAAAATACCGACTAATTAAAAAAATATTATTTGCTAATTCGCAGCCCAAACCAGTGGTGAAATGGGTCAATACGGTGTGTATTGATGTAACTGGTGGGTGAAATGGGAGTAACATTGTGTTATTTGGTCACTGGTAGTCAGTTGAGAAATTGGAGTACCGACCAACCACCGGTGGTGGGATTTAGTGGTCAGATGGTCCGAAGTGTAATTTATCATCAACCAAGAAGATTTTCATGCCAAATAAATTTAGACTCATTGTTAGACCAGGGGGCTAATTGTCTAATTTAAAAATCTATCGCAATCGCTTTCATTTGACAGTTGGATCCGACACATTGCTGCATTTCTTTGGTAAGTTTTTATTTGTGGTAAAAAGAAACATCAATGTGTTTCATCCTGAAAGCGATTGCGATAGATTTTGAAATTAGACAATAGAAAGGCAGGAACCACGTACAAAATATCTAGTAATACCCAGAAGCGGTTGTATTGCGAAGAAGAGCGTTTAAAAAATCAATGTTCCTGCGAGGAGCATCATTCGTCCTAACACCATCCTGTTCTTAATTGAAAAACTTTTGGGGGCCAAACCATTGGAAGTTTTCTAGTTCATTTCACGAATCACAAATTGTTTTTGTTTGCTTCGCACACTTCTGATTCTGGGGACGTTTAATTTTCTTTTTTTTTATTCTAAATCCGCTTACGTTACGCCGCCGTTTCAATATTCATCCTTTGTCAAATTGTTTTTGTTTGTTACCTCTTTGGAATGAAAATCTATATTTGTGAACACTGAACACGTGCGATGAAATTGAACGATTTGTTTGTTTAGTTTTTCAAAGTCAATTGTTGAACTTGTGTCAATATTGTTAATATTGATAATTTTGATGGTAAATGGTCACATTATTTTTTTGAATTATTTATTGTATAGGCTGTATTATAATAACCTGTTTAACATTTAATAACATTTAATTTTTTACAAATCACTGAAGTTGATGGATATAGAGCTAAGTTTCTAATTAGACAAATAAAGTGATATAAGCTTATATACAATCTCCGTAGAAAATGTTGTATTTTTATTGATTATAACTATTTTATTGTTCCGGACAATAAATTTCTTTCGGACTTTGGAATTTATTTTATTTATTTATTGTTACAAAATAAAATTGTTGAATTCAGTCATAATATAAAATATTGAAAATTGCGAAGGTATTTGAAATTTCCAAGTGTATATAATCCATTTTACATCGCCGAGTATGAAATTTCTTGTTACAACCGAATAGCTATTTCCATCTATCTTGTACGGAACGATCTGTCTCTGATCCCAGGTGGGTATAATGTGTCCGCTGTGTCCGCTTTTAAAATAATTGTGGATTTATCCTTTAAAATGTGTTTTAGAAAATATCAAGTTAGAGTTGTTTTATCTCACGAATGCAGTTTATGCTATGAATCATATCAATCAATGGCACATGCATAGTGAGCGTATACGAGCGCATGTAGATGCACACTAAAACAATGTGCATGTGCACGCCTAACAACATTCATAGCCGAACCGCATTCATGAAACAAAACAACTGTACCTTAGTAAATTTGTCAATAAATATAATTTTTCAGATTGATTTATAAAATTAAAACCTATTTCAGACAAATAATGATAAATCTTATTTAAAAATAAACATGGAGGAGATTTAAAATTATATTTAATCGTATATAGTAACTCGCTAGGAGGATAGCTCCAAGCGAGTACTAGGCGATCATAAAATGCAAGGAGTAAGCGACTGGCCGTCTCCATAAATCCAATTTTGTTTTTTTCTTCTTTGCAACGACGCGCGTCTGACATGGATTCAATATAGCAAGAGATTGTGAGACGCTTTGCCTTTAATATTTCATTGCGGGGTTGTCTGTGAGAATGATGAAATGGAAGTTTGGCGCTTTAAGATCGATGGGCTAAGGGTAAGGAGGTGTGAGATTAAAAAGTCTTTATATGCCTTAACAATATCGGTAATATTTCTTCTTCAGCAACGACTATATCGTTTTCAACGCAGGGCTAAGTATAAAACCTATTAACTTTGAATAGACACCTTTCTCGCTTTTTTTAAACATCGCTCAAGAACTACATTCTACTTTAACTTAACTCTATATTCCATCGTCTGATGCAAACAAAAGTTCTAAATATAAAAAATAAATAAACATTATTCATTAATAGATGATTTAATTTTAATAACTTGGCTGACTTTCATCAGTAATGCAATTTACAACTCAAACAAATTTAACTAAAACTACTTGAAAGTTAAACTGTAAAGTTGTTTTCCTCTCAATTATGAGAAACTCAAAAAGTTGGTAAACAAGTTATTTTAAAATGTCTATGTAATCGTTTTTAGACTTAGACTTTATTATTTCAACAGTGGGATTATTTTAAATTTAAACTTCAAGTCAACTTGGAGATGTAATAAACACTTATAACAAACCACACAGCGGCGTTAAGACCACGATCCAATTGAAATTCCAAATTCCAGTTGGGGACGTGTTGCGCGAGCCGCGTCACGTATCCGCGTTCGGATATGTGCGGATATTCGGATATACGAACTTACTACGGATACACAGAATTGTACGTAGATCCAAGTCGAGGCAGAAATTCTATTAAGGCGTTATTTACACAGCTCTCCGCTCTACGTGAGCCGTTGGACCGCGTTTGGATAAATTTTACTCAGAAAATAGTTTTTAGTTTGATGTTCAATATTACTCTAAGGCGGCGGAAATCTCGAGGATTTTCATAACGACTAACTCAGTGGTTAGGTGATGGAAATATTAATATCACAGTTTTTCTCTAGCAGTCGAAGATTATTATGTACTTCATATAACGTCACACCCGTCTCCCAGTTTTGTTTTTCCCAACGACAAAGAATTTGTTACTGCTAGGATCCTAAGGTACTATTGGCTTTCCCGATTTTCATATTTACAGATTGCCGGTATAAAAAACATGCACTATACTTACTACGAGTACTTTCGAGTTTTCGAGCGAACGAATAAACTCAAATTAATAAATTAAAAATACAAATATAAACATTTTGTAAATGTTAAAGATGGATAGTACTTACGAGTACATAAAATACAAAACCGGCATTTGACATGTCAGTACAGTATATCATAACAGTTTCATTACATAGACCCTATCCAATCAAGAATAACGACGTTTCCAATCGTAATAATCAAAATCGATGTAACCCCAACATTGGACTTAACAATTAGTGGTCTTGATCACTCTTTGTTTTCAACTCAATTAAAACTAGGGTCATTTGGTATGATACTGTATCTTGAATAATATACTCGTACCATTGACGACCTCCGTGGTCGAGAGGTTTTGTGCACCGGTTTTCAAGGTGTCGCCATCTCTGAGGTCCCAGGTTCGATCCCCGGTTGGGTCAATTTAGAAAATGAACTTTTCTATATTGGCTCAGGTCTTATATTAGGTACCTTATATTATACTAACGGCCACCCGCGACTTCGTTCGACTGAACTTTGTTCTAGTTGGCGGATCAAGATGAAAGATCCATTTTAAGTTAGACTCTCAGAAATTTATCTGTGAAAACCGCATCCAATTTAATGCAGTAATTTTTGCATGATGCGCGTAGAAAAAAAAACTAAAAATAATTGTTTTCGCTTCTAATACCCCTCATTAAGAAAATAAATAAATGAGGGGTCATTTATTTATTTTCTTAAATATCTCCTATGTCTAGACATCGGCCAGTTACAATTTTATTATAGGTATCATTGGTCTTGCAAATAATACTTAGTTAAGACAGTCATTAAACACATTGTGCAATTAACTTGATTGTGAAACTGAATTTCCGATAACACGTGTAACACACGGGACATTCCTGGAATGAGCACACTGATGTTCAACAGACTGGGACATACTGCGGTCAACATTGTAATCGGTATTCTCTATTTCAGTGGATTTCTCTTCTCGATATGATGGCTAACCCTTACCGATCATAACTCTAATAATTGTTGTCGTAAACTCAAAAAGATAAGGGTTATGAATCGTCAGCTCTGTTGTAAAATGCTTTGTTAAATACGTTTTCTACTTTAGTTACTTTTGACTTCAATTTTGTAGTTTTGTTACTTCATGAATTTACTGTTGTAAATTCTTAAGCGAAAATAGATCTGCTTCTGCTTATAATATTACTTCAAATGCCAAGAAAAGTGCCTATTTTGAACAATTAAATTCGAGTTCCTTAATAGGTTGCATAGGTTAAGGAACTCAAATTTAATTGTTCAAAATTAGGCACTTTTCTTCTTAATAAGTTAAGGAACTCGAATTTAATTGTTCAAAATTAGGCACTTTTCTTGGCATTTGAAGTAATACTATAAGCAGAAGCAGACAAAGTTGTTACAATTGTTGATTGCTTTCGAAGATTAATCACCGATACATAATGGTCGCAATTAAAACTTAATCATAAGCTATTTCATTAGCGGAACATTTCAAGCTTAGCAACCATCGCAAATTCGTAGAAATCAAATAATTGTACTTGCGTGTAGCGGAAGTTCAAGCCCCCCTAGCATGACCACCGAAACACGATATATATGATATAGCGTTTTATCGACACTCAACTGTCAAAATCTAATGTCTTCTGACAAAGTGATAAATCGCTCTATCATATCGCGATTCGGTAGTCAGGCTAGGGAGACTAATGATTTAACGATGCTACTTAGGTACCGAAAATTTATAGTACGATGCATGGTGTATTTCTAGTATATAGTATCATAACATTAGCTTAGATTATTGCGTATAATAAACCAGTATACTATCATCATTTCGGCAATTCCCGACTCCAAGTCATATACAATAAATATTACTCTCTCTCTCTCTCTTCTTGATAGATGCCTTTATTTTTGTAGGTATCCACTTCTTGTATAAAACACGCGCGCTCCAGGCCATGTGACGATGATGTTTGGACAAAATTATTAATTAATGATAGATAGGTCTGAAAGATGATATAGTGACAAGAATTGAGAAAGGAATGCTTCGGTGGTTTGGTCACTTAGATAGGATGAATGAAAGTTGAATCACGAAAGAGATATATTGTGCTAATGTGGAGGAAACGAATGCGCAAGGGCGTCCTAGAAAAACCTACGCGGACCAATTAGAGGTTTAATAAAAAAGGCTGGTGTACGCAGTGAGAAAAACCGCCGGGCATGTATGAAAAGGTTGATGGATGTAAATGAAGCAAAAGAAGTGTGCAAGAATCGTAGCAGGTGGCGATCCATAGTCTCTGCCTACCCCCATGGGAAACAGGCGTTAGTTACACCCAGTAGGTAGTTAAAAGATTTTTAAAGTTAGCAGCATGTATGGTTACGACATTATTAATTAAGGAGTTTTCTTGTAGTAAATTACACGTGAGCAGCTCGATGGCGCAGTTATAGCGCCCATGGCCCATCCATTGCGGAGGTTAAGTAACTTTGGCAAGGGTCGGTCATGGGATGGGTGACCAAAAATTTATTATCTCGAGCACCTCCGTGCTTCGGAAGGCAATCGTTGGTCCCAGCTGCATTTGCAGTCGTAAGCTCCCACCAATCCGCATTGTGGCCGCGTGGTGGGTCATGGCCCATCTTCCTTATCCACCCATAAAGAAGGCCTGAGCTCCAGCAGTGGGGACATTATAATGGATGATGGACAAATATACGTGCTGTTGACTGTACAATACTCGTAGTTTCTACAAGCAATTATGCAGCAAATGTTGTGCCGACAGAACTTTAAACCGACCAGCGGGACATCACATCAGCTACTGCAACACCGCGACAGAATGTTTACCCGACAAGGAACGCGACAGAACTTTTGATTGACAAACTTGGCCGCAGCTCAACATTTTGACATACTCGTAGTTAGTTAGTTTGGACAAAGTTCTAGGATACAGACTTTAAATCTTTATAAAACTTTGGAATGAATGAGCAAAGGAACATTGTCAAAGAATAGAAGATAAAAGTGAAAAAAACTAATGTTTTTGAGGTTGTTACAAAATCACAAAATATTATTATATTCTATGAGCCATTATAGAGTGTAGGTATATGTGGCAATAAACGAAAAAAATGATCGCTGATGAATGATTCTGTGCAATAAATGAAACTTACTGTAGAGACTTCTATAAGTACCCAATATTCTCTCTATACTCACTTCAGTATTTACATGACCAAAAATACATTGAAGAAGTAATCTTCGATAAATCCAAATAGCAAACAAAAGTTAAAGCAACAATTTTGCGTCAAAAGCGTTTTCTTTATCCCAGTATCGAATGTATGCCTATCGAAAAGGCTTTAGAAAAGGAAAAAATAATAATTGTCGGCCGACTTCAGCCTCACTTAATTCCGCTTATTTGTATTTCAAGTGGCCTATAAAGGCTTTTCGGCTTACTCCGCGGTTGCTATTATATTGTCGAGTTTAATAAAGGAACACGATTACATATTCAAAGTATTAATCTTTTGTGCTTTATTCTCGAGGCACGTTTTTGAATTGGAATATCAGATGATTTTGCTGAGGTTGATAAAAGAACGATATAAAAGTGTAAAGAAATTGTTTAGCGCAGAGTAGAAATATTTATTATTATTTAGATATTAATTTTATTATTGGTAATGAAAATAGAGAGAAAGTAAATATAATGTACTCATAAAAAATTGCTTGAACCATGTGATGGATTAGGTCACATATCCTGCAGCCCAATACTGAACAAGCAAGATGCATAAATATTGATGTCTCTGCAATGATCGCGGTCTGAATATCAGAGATTGCCGAGAATATCCTGAGCCAGCTATAACAATATCAGTTATCGTTATTCCAAGTTTATTAATACCCGTAGATACGGGCTTACATAATATTGGTTTTAGACATGAAACGTGACATTGTATGGTTTGGTTTTCGTCGACATAGGTTCCTACAAATGACGATGCTATATCGCGCTAATTGTTTCGTGTACTGAATATACGTTAAAAATGGTGTGACAAAGTACTTCTTGGGCCAACTACGATTGTACCTCATATATTTGTTTGCATGATTTTTTTACATTCTTGTATGTATTATCATCAAAATTCTTGCGAAGCTTTATCTTTGAAGCTTGTTTTTTATATTTATTTTTTGTTGGTTTGCCTTTGACAAATTGTGTCGGAAGTCTATTTATGATGGAAAAATATAAATCATTGTTTACGATACTTTTTCCCGTTCAACTTTCTAATAACATGGAACTGCCAACACTGTTTACTGGTGCAAAGATTAGCATTCTTATTGTCTCGGAAGTTTTTACCAAAAGGAGGCAGATTTACGTCTACGGAAAAGAGTAATTAACTCCATGGCTTTGCATAAAATTGATTTTATTATCCGCTGACCGGATCTTTGGCAACGTTTTCTTTTCTTGATTATTCTTTTGACTAAAGCTCGTTTTAACGTTACCTTTGAAGCTAGAGAATAATTTTTCTTTGATGTTACCAGAAACGAGTTCATAAAATCATTTTAAATATAAAAGTTAATAACGTCGTCGTTATCTTTACACGTTTACTAATTTGCGACTTACACTCCTGTGTGTCTGCAGAAGGACCAACACAGACTTCATGTTTAATGACATCGGGCTCGACCGGATATCAACCGAAGCTCGAACGGATTTGGACCGGGCAGGATCGGAGCCAGTGCCGAGCCAGTCCGATGCCATACCCGAATCGGACCAGAGTTTCTCTCAACCTCGACTACAGCAGCAAACCTTGACCTTGGGCTCCGGTTTTAAGAGGCGGCGAACAGTGAACTTCCGATACAAAAGTAATATCGAAATTAACTCAGTTTTAGCATAATTAACTCTTCTTGTGATGTTATTCAGATTAAGACAGTTTTTGTCTAGGGTTCCATAAAATAAAAAATCAAAATTACCAAAGCAAGTCAAAAATAATGCGATTACAGTTTTGTATGAAAAAAAATAACTGGCATTTGTTTTGAATTGGGTTTATATTTTGGATTTTTTTATTTAACTGAACCCCAGACAAGTACTGTCTTGATCCGAATAACATCACAAGCAGAGTTAATTATGCTCAAATTGCAAATAATTTTATATATTATATTTATTATATATTTTAATTACTACGTTTGAATAGGAAGTTCACTGTTCGGGGTGGGTATGTACTGTCCTTGACTTTACAGCCGAGCTCAGCCACTACATACCGACATCATACATGAAGCCTTATATTCTTGTTTCAAAACCAGTCTTTATCGAAGTATAACTTTCAAAATCCGCTTCTGCGACCACAAAAGGTAAAAATGTATTCACTACACCTCCCATTGCTCACAAACATGCCCCACCGTTTTTAACGATCCATTCGCGTGGACTACCTATTCAACGCTTACTCAGACTCCCGAGTCGTGTTAATTCACAGAAACGCGAGTAATTATCACACAGACTGGCGCAATACTTGCGATGTCTCTAAATGAGATGCAGAAAACAAACTCCTTTGCAAATGTACCCCTTTTTGATGGAATGCGTAATGAAGATTTAATTATAAATAAAATGGCTTCAGACGTTATATTGTGTACAAATACGAGAATTTGTAAGAAGATTTTGTAAGTGTAGAAAACATTTTAACTTCTAAGATTGTATTGCTGAATTGACATTAAAATAACTTTAAGTATATTTAAAATCGATGTACACAGTTAAAAAGTAAAAAGTCTTTTAAACTGAAAATACTATAATAGAATGAACACAGTAAGGTTTCCGATGTCACTGAACTTAATAAAAGAGCAATCGTTATCCTGATATTCATAATTGCTGCTTATTTGTTAAGATCTCCTACCAGCTGGAAAATTAATACAGATAACGGTAATAGACAAGCATTGTGATGTTTGATTTTGGGCTTCTACGAGCGGAAAATAGCGTTTCCTTAGATATTATCAAATTAAATTGTGATGTAATTAAATTTTGCTAATTAGTGATGAAGATTGTTTGCATTGATAACACGATTGTTGTTTGTTAGGTTTGACTGAGGATTTACAATGGTTTGAAGTTAATGATATTTTGCGACTTGTGTTATTAGGTGGATTGAATAATAAATAGCAGCTGTAGTATAAAATATACAAATAACTTTTTATTTTTGACAACATCACATACGTTGCTCCGATTCCAAAGTAAGTAGCTAAAGCACTTGTGTTATGGAAATCAGAGACAACGGTGGTATCACGAACACCCAGACCTAAGCCAATATAGTAAAGTTCGTTTTCTAAATTGACCCAACCGGGGATCGAACCCGGGACCTCAGAGATCTTGAAAACCGGTGTACAAAGCCACTCGACCACGGAGGTCGTCAAAAATTTTAAACTTGTAAATAGCACAGGCAGCTTATTTAGGTATATCTAATTTCGGAATAGCATTATTACAAACCTACATGAATTTAATAAATCAGCAAACAGTTAATCAAGTTATCAATATAAGGCTTTCCGCCCACGAGCGAATTTTTTTAACCGCTATAATCACGGCGTTAATCGCGGCGTTTTTTTATCGCTGTCTATAAACCCTTTGTCATTTCATTTCGCGGGCGATTAGTCGCTGAGCTACTTTTTGTAACTCGTGGGCGCTTACGTATTGAAATCTATATGTTCTATTTTTGGTGACAAAAAATCGCTCGTGGACGGGAAGCCTAATGGCCGATTTAATCTTTCCTAAAACAAAGAGTTTTTTAATCGTAAAGCATTTTCATAAATTGTCAGAAGCGTATAGTTATCCAAAATTTTATTGGCGCTAGTTTGCAGACTACGCACTTTTAAGAAACGCTGTACCCAGCTTGTCGTAAGTGAGTCTAATAAATTCCGTATAATGTACGTACATTTATACACTTACGGAACTGTACCCAAATGCAATATTCAGCGTTACCGAGTGTCGCCGTGAAGCGCTTTAAAAATAAAGGGTGTTGACGTTTAAATGGGGCCCCGGCTCGTGACAAACAACTTAACGTCACGAAAGTCGTTAATTCTGAAAAAGAAATTGAAGGAAAGACGAAAAAAGATGGGATTCCGATTTTCTTTTGTTTATGTGGTTTTCGGCGGCTTTAGGAGATTTGGCAAAGAGCTTTTAGTGCACATAGAGTAATTAAAATAGAAACGTAACTGACAACAGTGCTAAATAGAATAAAATTAAAAAAACAAAGAAAATGCGCCTCTTTTTTTTACTAAAAGTACAATTAGTATGCATTCACATTTAATTTTTAATAGCTTTTCGTTATTCAATGACTTTAAACTATTTTTAGGAGAGTTTGATAAGTTATTATTGATTGAAAATAATAAATTTTGATTTTAATATGTAAGAGATCTAATTACTATTTTTTTGTTTCCTTTATCTATGTTTATATTTATATTTCATTATGTCGTTTATTGCACATTCTTTTTACATTTTATCGATGTTTTGTTTTTACAGTTAAAGTTTTGCATCGCCACCGTTTTTGATAAAGATAAATAAAAAAGAATGTAATGTCATTATTATAAAGATTAATAGCCTTTTCGACGTTTTAGTGAAATTATTTCAAATTTGGGTCACGGTGTGAGGTCCTGGCTTAATCTTATTAAAGGCTAAATGTACCTTGAATTGGCCATCTAATATTCCATTACCCGGTTGACATTGCAAGACGCCTTCGGTATTATGAATGTTGGACATAACCGGGTCAATTAGTGGCTTTTCAAACTTATAAATCTTAAAGAGGTTTGATAAAGCCGCACTTAACAAAGCCACTATAATATGACGTAGCGGTTTCATTAAGTGTAGGATGTATTATTATCAGGTAAGACTCGTTAAGTTTATGCGACTCTTTTTAGGTATCTATACGACCTCCGTGGTCGAGTGGCTTCAAGGTGTCGCCATCTCTGAGGTCCCGGGTTCGATCCCCGGCTGGGTCAATTTAGAAAACGAACTTTTCTGTGTGGCTCAGATCTGGGTGTTTGTGATACCACCGTTGTCTCTGATTTCCATAACACAAGTGCTTTAGCTGCTTTGGAATCGGAGCAATGTATGTGATGTGGTCAAATATTTATCTATTTTAAATCTTTCATCTCACACAGTTGTTGTAATTTTTTTTGTGAAGAACATACACATTTTAGTGTGATAAGATAAATTTTTCGAGATTACCAATTACTAATTTACCTGAATATATAAACATACCACCAGTGCTACAGAAGATCAATATGCTCAATAAGTGGTTTATAAATAATAACATAGAAAAGCATTTCCTTTATAAATGAATTGCGAGTAACAGTCGAGTTTTTCCTCCAGTATCAATGTTGTGGCACAGAAATGTGTTTGGATAAAGCAACGCTAATGTGATTTTGCAAAATCCGTCGAGATTTCTGTTTGGTCATTCGTCGTCCACAAAGTAAACAAACACAGTGAGAGAATCACAGGCTACATAGTAAATATATTAAGAACGAGTAACTGAAGTACGTATACAAAACAAATGAACAGTAAGAAATCTTGATTCAGAGAAACTAATTTAAAACCATCTGGTAGCGATGAATTTTTTGTTGATTAACTCGTTTAATAATTATTCTTAAGTAATTTCTTTGAATATTTTGTTTTAAATTTTCATGGTAGTTGACGTTATTAGAATTAACTATGTCGGGATTTACACCATGTACCTGTTTATTTTTGAGACTCCGATATTTCGGCGCAGTTGCATGCGCCATGGTCACGGAAGAATTGCTGGCACGCAACTGCGCCAAAATATTAGAGCCTCAAAAATAAACAGGTACATGGTGTAAATCCCGACGTAGTTTATTCTAATTTCTTTAAAGTTATATATCAACTAGAAAATATCATGCCAAGTTAAAAAAGTAAAAAAAAATATGTTTAACGTACTTATATTTATTCTGTGGGTTTTACAACAACCAAGCTTTATGACGATCAAAATCTTACATCTCAACAATAAAAAATGCTTAGGTAGTCCTCATTAATACTGCAAGCTTAGGGTATCTTAAAAATCATCTAAATTGATCCTGGAATTTGAAAAACAAAACTCTACCTAATTAGTATTTAGAATCAAAACGAAAGCAAGTACGAAACTACGACACGTTGGCAATTTCGCATAGCGTCTTGAATCAGCATAAACTTTCCGCAGTAATGAACAATATAATAAACAGATATATCTAGTTAGGTACATATCGAGTTACTAAACGATTCCCGACTCTATTGAAATGGGGAAAAGAACAAAAATGCATGCGTTTGCTTTTTGTTTGGCCTATTGCCCTTCCGACCATTTTGTTTGTAAATATTATTACTCTCACGTAAATACAATTTAGGCGTGTTTTCGTAATGTTATTTTACTTCTAGCTACCTAGATTAATTTAGACTACCTAGATTAATGGTAAAGTAAGCAGTTCTGTTATTTTATAAAACCATTATGTTGCATTTTTCTTTTTTAAAGAATTTAAAAATAGATAAACTGATATTTATTTGAAATAGAAAAAAAAATATGGAATACAAATTACTTACCATTTAAATCACTTTTACGCTTTCGGCTACAACTTTTTTGATTGTCTTGTCTTATTTAGTAAAAGGCTCTCAAACTCTTGAAAAATGTAATAAAGAATGTATTTCTAGTTAGAATATTCCGCAAAAGGAAGTAATTGCGCGTATCACATTTTATTCATGGTGATGATCTCCAACAATAACGAAAAAAGGTAAAAAAACCCACATATTTTTTGTTAGAGAAAACTCGATTCTTGTTCGTGAAGAGTATCCTTTTAGAAATAAAGAAAAAGGGAACAAGGAAAATTCCTTCATAGGATTCCTCATATGAAAAACGTCTTGATTTAAATATATTTCAAGCAACTTGAATGCGAAATGTTTGAGAAACCCTAAAGCGTCTCTTTTGTTATTTTCACGAAAAATTAATTTTCTGTCCGTTCAATTATTTCCAGTACTTTTTTTATTGATAAAGTTAGAGAGGCACTTTCCTTTCGGTATGAAATATAAAAAAAATGTACTCTTGCTTTGTACCTTTGATTAAAATTGCATTTATTTATTAAAATTAAATTAAGTATTATTATTAAACTTGATTTATTAAAATGTAAGCTTTACTTGAAGTTTCCTTCTTCACAAGAGACAAGACACTTGTTTATAATAAAATACCTTTCGACGGTCCGAATCCACCACAGTTTTGGATGGAAGCAAATATATTTAGGTAATTTCCTCCCAATAGCCAAGTTTAAGTCAGCAAACACATTGCTTGCAAAACCACCAGTAAACGAAGACCTGTTTCATCCCGGTTTTGTCCTGAATAAAATGGTATACGGGTGAATTTTCTAGTTCAAAACAAACTGGCCGTTGTCATGTCTCGGTTTATGGCGGAATCTAATATTCCATTATAACGGGAACGAGGTTTCGACAAGAACCATAATGGGGTGTACCTAAGGCTCCAACGGCTTTCAGTGTCGTAGCTGAGCGTAAATTCTGCCGAGCGATTATTATGCTTATGAGCAAAGCGAATCACGAATCGCGCGTTGATTGTTTTGTATAATAAGATTGCATCGTACAACTGACCGTATTAAAAAGTGCATCTTTCATACAATATTCCCACTATCGAATCTCACACAATTTAACTATCGTTTTTGAGATCTTTACGATTCGTAAAGACGTTTTTTTTTATATTCATCGTTTCCACTAATAAATTAACAATGTTAAACTAGTGGCTCTGTGAGTGGGCTGTAGATCTCATTTTAACATATCATCGCATTAAAAAAAAATCGAATCGTATCCTTCATACGTTACGTAATCGTAACTAAAAATCCAATAAAATAGAAACTAATCAACCAAAGGTAGGGAAATTGAAACTTTTTCGTTCTTATAGGTACGATAAGGTAACATTATGAAGGTTAAAAATTCGAAAAACTGAGCCATTTTGGCTCAGTTATATTTGCCTCACTTTTGACAGTTGTAGGAAACTACCGTTGTAGTTTGTTATTGTTCTAAGTTCATTTATTAATAAACAATGAGGTTACAACAAATAAGGTTAGGTACTCAATAGTCTGCTAGCAGGCTATTTAGTAAATTGGGTAGACGTTTTAAAAAGGTTCTATCACCATAGTAATGTTCACCCGTGGTCCCTGAAACTTGCCCGCGGATACTGACCTCGTCTCGTGGTTGTGTTTGATTAGGACTGGGCTATGCAATTGCCATATTGATTTGTGATTAATAAATACCTATGTGCTCGTATGTTTCAAGCTGGCTAGGAGAACGTTACATATTTTAAATAATTCCGTTTAGTTTTGTTTACACTTATTTTTAGTTTTTTTGTCAACTAGTTATTTCAGTTGAAGTTTTCTTATGACAAATACAAACGCTTCGTTTACACAAACGTAATTTTGGCTAGGGAGGCTGTTAATAATTTTGTATCAGCATACATAAAAACACAGAAGATTTTACATCAGTAAAAGAGAAATACCAACCACTAATAAACTACTAATTTCAGATGAAGCTACGTCAATAGATGGACAGAGCTTTTTAGATAACCTTTGAGCTCAAACTTTGAACCAAGTAACAGTTAATTAAACAATCATGTATATTCGGTCTCAGTGGACGAAGTATCTTGATTACTCCGAATTTCCATAATACAAGGGTTTCCGTGCCCTACTTTGGTATGACGACAATGTATCCGATATCCGTTTATTTATTTAAGCTATGCGCCACTTTACATAGTTATGTTTTAACGTTGATTTTAGCATCTGTTTGGACAATATGGCGCGCATTGTGCACGGTATCTCGGCTCTGTAGGTAATATTTCGGTATTTATTATAAAAAAGGTTTGTAGTTCGGTTTGTAAGGGCACGTGGAATCATAGATAATTTTTGTATGAATCAGCTGATTTTTTTTTCGTGATTTCAGAGTTGGTCCCATAGTAAAAGTTATTCAGTTTGATGGTCCCTATCTACCATATTTGGCATTAGGGGTATTTTTGTAATGGTATTTGTATATATTATTTGGATGTATCATAATCATTATCTCAGGTTAGATGTTTGGTGCCTAGTAAATCGTCTAGATCCCAGTCGTTTAAGGCAATACGGTGCTGTTTACGTCTACAGTGGTGTAACTTAGACGGTCTCGGTAAATTCTGGAGCGATGAGCCAGCATAAAGTGGGTTATTGCCCGGTATCTGTGACGTCATAAAATGCGATTGCAGTTTCTGTTCTAGATAAATAATCAAAAAGTGCTGTGTTATGTTATGTCAACTCACTCCTCATTGAAAACAAGTTGAAACAAACATATCACAATGCTGAGCTTTGTAAAATATAACCATCAGCCACTTTGAATGTCCCCACTGCTGGGGTACAGGCCTTTCTTATGGGTGAATAAGAAGGATGGGCCATGACCCACCACGCGGGCCCAATG
Organism: Catoptria pinella; assembly: GCA_963556745.1. Lineage (NCBI taxonomy): Eukaryota > Metazoa > Arthropoda > Insecta > Lepidoptera > Crambidae > Catoptria > Catoptria pinella. Next base: position 6,459,190 of record OY750774.1, on the reverse strand, counting down.
CGGATTGGTGAGTGTTGACGACTGCAAATGCAGCCGGGACCAACGGCTTAACGTGCCTTCCGAAGCACGGAGGAGCTCGAGATGATACATTTTTGGTCACCCATCCCATGACCGACCCTTGCGAAAGTTGTTTAACCTCTGCAATCGATGGGCCAGGCGTTATACCACTGCACCACCGAGCTCCCCCTTGTAAACTATGCTCTGTTTCAATATATTAGGGATCACATGACATACTGACACGTTTGTCTTCGACTGTGCCTTTGGTACAATTTTAGCAAAACGATATTTTAATTGCACTGTTTTATTGACATTAGCACTATATCCGATAGTTTCTGATATCGTTGACAATTGAAATCGTATTGTTTATCTTTATACTAACAGAAAATTCTTGACCACAAATCCGTATTTCATACTTAATACTAAATAAGAAAGACTAGTTACTTACTTAATACTAGAAAAAATACGACTCGCACCAGATCATGTTCCCGGACGGGAATCGAACCCGCGTCCTTTGGATATTCGGTCCAATGCTCTGACCGTTGAGCTACCTAGTGAGTCTCTAGTGAGAACGTCGAATTTACTTAACTTAAAATTGTATGATATAAAGTTGAATAATGGTAGAACAAAACTCATGTCTCGAACTTACCTGAAACAAGAAGAAGTTTCTTATACAAACACACTTTACAACATAATGGTGTCATTAATAAGGAAAAACCATTACTTCTAACAAATTCAAAGCTTTTTTTAAAGATAGGGAAATAGATAATTCCAATTAATGAACACAATGTTACAATAAATCAAATGAAGAACGTGCTCTCAAGCAGAAATGATAAATTACTCTCGATCCCTCGGCTACGGGAAACATCCCTGATAGAATTATCAAGAGAAGGAAAAAGTGGACCATATGAGTTTAGAAACTTATTCATAAACCTACAAAAACACGAAGTTAAAACTCATCAGAGCAAAATAATTAACTTAATCTAGACCTCAGAGGCTGTAAAGAGTTCTGTACTTCCATTAATCATTAGCCGTTTACAATTTACGTAAACTGAATAATCTTGCAATATCATCGTGTTTTGGCTGAATAAAAGAGTGCCTTTATTCCGATTATCTCGTCAGTGGCCACAGCCCTTTTAAGAAAAGGTGCTTAGAAATTCCAAAATTTGATTTAACCTTAAAACGTCAGCATTAGCCAAAGTAATAAACAACTAAACACCAGCAATAGTACAAAAAGCGAAAATAAATTATTAAATGTACTTAAATCTTAATTGGCGTAAAAGATTGATTATCGATTAGATTGACTTATATTTACTCATTAGAGTTTAGGTTCTTGTATTATTATTTATTAAGAAATTCACAATGTGAGATAGTAATATTCAACCTGTCAAATAATTATATGGGTGATATTAAACTTCTAAATCTCATCTTATCAAAGTTCGGAGCCTAATGTTCATCTTAAATCGACAGGAAAAAGTTACTAACGCTTAACGACTTAATTACAAATATTCTGTAACAAGTAAGTTTTAATTAACCTATCAACGAATTTTCTCGCATCTTCTTTGTTGCATGAAATTATTTTTCTTCATTTCCATTTCAAAGGGAGGTGGAATAAAAGCGATTGTAAACTTAACGTCTATTGACATAAGGGACAGTACTAGTAGCTGCTCTATCGAGCTAGACAGTAGGGGGTCCTGAATGAGCAATTGTCTATCCACCTGCCTGTTCCGTGCTGATTACTAACGAGCCTCGGAGAAACCACAGGGCAAATACTACAAGCTATGTAGCCTGTAATAGTATGAGAGGCTTTACTGCAAAACGCTACAATGACAAACTGCAATAATTGCCTTCACTTAACATCAATTTATTAGATGTCTTTTTATATGTGACAATCGGTTTTAAAGTAGTACGTGAAAAGCCAAGTATATATAGAACTCACCTCCGCATCTACATACTTATAATATTTTTTCTACTAAAATCAGCATGACGACGGAACATTGTGCGTGACATTGTGTGATTCGTCTTACACCAATGAAGATTACTCGAGTCTAATCCTACTGATATCCAAATATAAATATTGAAGTTATAAAAAAAAATATTAGTTCTGCTACGAGAACTTAAAATTGGAACTAAAGAAAACACTGCCATCAAAAAAGAAAACAGAAATGATCACAAAAACAAAATGAACGAAGGAGCAAGTGGCAAAAATAAGGATAATATAACACAATGCGAGCAGGAAAACATCAAAGCAGAAACATTAGCACCCTCGGTTTATCTCCACCTAAAGCTTTCGTAGGAAAAACGTTTGATATTTATCAAAGAAAGATGTAAAATAAATAAATCTTTTTAAGTAAAACACATCGGTGCCTTGTGTGAGGTAAAAACGTTTTATAAAACAGATTTCAAAAAGTGTGATGTTCGTTTTTCTTTCAACACATTTGTTTGTAGGTACTAAACATTCAATTTAACGGCAAAAATAGTAATTGATGTCATAACTTTGTTATTTATAATCCCAGATGAAGAAATACTCTTTTATAATTATTATTATTAATGCTTACGGCTCAAAATCGAGTAGATCAAAAGACGAACAACTAGTGCTGTTCTTTTACATTCATACATTTTTTTTGTGGTATATCCCGTAGTTTTTGATATTGTTAACAGTTTACGTAAACTTGTACTAAAGACACTGTTTTCAACATGGCAGTGACTGTTTGGTTATAGTATGTCATAATCGTTGCTGGACTATTTCAATTTCGTATACGTCCATCGAGTTTTGTTGCATACATAGTTCATATTTGCTTTTGAAATTGACTGATGAAGTAATTTAAACGTATAACGACATTTCTCTTTGTTCTGCGCAATAATTATATATTATATAAATTTTCTTGCTACTGCACAATTTCATGACAGATTTATATTTCTAGTACTTGTAGCTCTTGTTTTCTAAAATTGACTGTTACCAACTACATAACTGTTAAGAATTATTTCAATAATATCAATGAAATAATAATATTTATGTAAGATAATAATATCATATGTGCATTTGTTAACAAGTTAGAACATTTTTTATTGCAAAATCAACGGTTATTAAATTCTTTTTGGAGCAATTAAACATATCCATTTGTTATTGTAAATTTTACTTTTGAGATGAATTTTAACAACGGGATGATGATGATGAAGCATATTATTATTATAGATGATACTATACTTAATGATGTCAATCCATTATATTTTATATTTTGACGTATCTGAAATTAATCAATAAGCTCTCAGGTAAAAGCCATCTGAGATTCAAAATTAATTGTTTTGCTCCAACATTTTGATAAGTACCTATTTCACGGATAACATAGATCATTCGTCATAGTCAGTCGCACATTAAATTTAATAAGCTTTTTCGCCAGAAACTTTTTAGAATACTTTACAAAAAAATATTTACGTACCAACCTAATACTATTTTTCTGATAAACATATTTAAATTCGAGTTGGCTAGCTAATTTATTTATTTGTTAAGTTCAAAAAATACAATAAATACGAGTTGGGAAACTGCTTTATATGCAATCGAAGAACCAAGCAATTTACGTAGGTAATATTTGCCACTAAACGTCTTTTTTTTTCATAAATATAGGTAAATAAACTTATTTTTGTTAATTGTTAAATACGTGGAAGTATTTTAAAGTTGTTAACGCATTCCGCCCACGAGCGATTAATCGCTGAGCGATTTTTTGTCATCGAGAATAGAATATAATAGTTCAATACGTAAACGACCACGAGCTACAAAAAGTAGCTCAGCGACTAATCACCCGCGAAATGACACTGACAATAGTGGAATGAAATGAAATGAAATGAAATGAAATGAAATGAAATGAAATGAAATGAAATGAAATGAAATATTCTTTATTCAAATAAACTTAGATATTAAGTGCTTTTGAATGGTCTATATTTTCCTACCACCCATTCGAGACTTTTTTAGCTGACAAGAAGAATGGGCGCAAGAAACTTATCAGCTTTGTCAGAAATCAGAGTAACGATATTTACAAGAAATTATATCGTTACCAAATACCTTCATTTAAAACAACATAATTAAAAAACAATAAAGTTATTAAAAACTGAAAATCAGATAGTTACTTATAATGTTACATCCATGCATTGCTGTCTTTTAAATAATCTTCTACTTTGTAATAACCTTTGCTCATGAGCGTCTTTTTAACATGTATTTTGAATTCATGCAAAGGCAGTTCAATTACATTTTGTGGAACTTTATTCAAAAGGGCAATTCCTTTCCCCATAAATGAGCCCCTAGTTTTTGCTAGTCTAAAACTTGGAACGGCAAGTTTGTCTTTATTTCTTGTATTAAAACGGTGTACATCACTATTTTTAGCAAGTGAGCAATAATGTTTCCTTACATTAACTAAATTATCATAGATGTATTGGCCTGCCACTGTGGCAAATGGTTTACTTAGCCAGCAACAAAAAAACGCGATTAACGCCGCGATAATCGCAGCTGCAAAAAGTTGACAAACAAATCAAAACAAATTGAAAAGAAGCCGCTGTACATTTAGCGTTCTCTCATTACACTGGCAAAATGCAATCTATTCGTTTGCAATGAAACACCCTTAGAGCGCGTGTTTACAAAGAGCCTCGTTAAAACAGTCCAACTCCTCAGTCAAAGGACTGTAATGTCAGCCCAATACAGTCCGTTAATGGTCGTTTACACCAGCCCGCATACCATCGTTAGCTGTCAGCTATCGTGAAATTGGAATCGGTTGACGATATCTCGACTCTCGAATTCAGGATGCAATGAAGTTTTAAGGTGAGGTTTCATGTTTATTCAGCTCTGGTGTAGCAGTTAAACTGTCATTGGTTTCTTGTTCATTTGGTTGGACAACACTACCTATCTGCAAAGATTTTAATCTGTGGCATGGTAATGGTGTGGGGAGCCGCCTATAAAGTATGTGACAATATTGGCGTTGTACTAAATAATATACTAGAAAAAATACGACTCGCACCAGGGGGCTAATTGTCTAATTTCAAAATCTTTCGCAAACGCTTTCATTTGACAGATGGATATGACACATTGCTGCATTTCTTTGGTAAGTTTTTATTTATGCCAAAAAGAAGCATCAATGTGTTACATCTTGAAAGCGATTGCGATAGATTTTGAAATTAGACAATAGAAGGGCAGATCATGTTCCCGTCCGAGAACATGATCTGGTGCGAGTCGTATTTTTTCTAGTATATTAATTAGTATTATATAAAAATAGCATTGTGAATGCTAAAATCTCAAAATTTAAAAATACTAGCGTTCATTAATTTAGTAAAATATGTGTAATATTGTACTAACTTTTGTCGCTGGCAGGTACATTTGCTTAAAATGTCAGTAATACTTACGTTTGCTTAAAATGTCAGTAAATCTATTTTGTAAAATAATTATGATGATCAGTACCTTTAGCACGAACATATATCGAAAAAAAATACGCACGTAAAAGTACTCGATAGAGTAATTATCTATGGATAATTTCATTCTGCTTTTCGGCGGTAGATGGCGCGGTACAAATTTCCCATACAAAATTACTCTATCGAAAGTTTTTACGCGCGTTATTTTTTTTCGATAGCTCTTCGTGCTACGGGTATGGATACGTAAGTACCTGATTACCTGGACCCGTTTGGTCATTTTATAGTAATATAAGATGGCCATTTGTTACAGGTACATTAGTTGTTTTTCATTTTTGCTAAACAATATTTTTAAAAACATATTGATCTTGGTCTCAGAGCAGATACTAAGCGGACATTGTAATTAAAAATAAAGATTTAAAATACAAAATACATGTAATATAACATATCAATTAAGATAAGTATAAGTAAATACAAGACCGCCAAAATTACGAGAGGGAAATAAAATGCCAAGGAATATCCACAGCGATTAACTAACATTCTTTCTCTCTTTGTCTCCGCCTTTAATATCCTTAAGTGGACGTAGGCAATTTTACAAAAAGCCAAAAAAAGAAATCCTGTGTAATTTGCGGGATCCACTTAGCTATAAATGAAATGAAAATTTTTGACGAGAGCTAAATAATGAGCAGAAATTATCTACACCCCCACCGGAGCTTTTTAAAGATGAGTTTTTTTTAATCATAACATAATGCTAATTTGCGAATATGTTTTGTTTAAGATACGTTAACCTTTCTTTTGTTTTTAATGTTCCCATCAGTTATCTTTTAAGTGACTCGGTAGCTCAGCGGTCAGAGCATTGGACCGGATATCCAAAGGTTGCGGGTTCGATTCCTGTCCGAGAACATGATCTGGTGCGAGTCCTATTTTTTCTAATATATTATTTAGTATTATATAAAATAGCATTGTGAATGCTTAAATCTCAAAATTAAAAAGTTATCTTTTAAGTGTTAGTCGTACGCTAAAAACATCGCAAATCGATGTACAGGATAGCCGTTTGGCACACGCATACTTGAGGTCAAAACATTTTTATGGAGCCGCAGTTCTTAAAAAAGACTCCCTTAGGAGAGGAATTATGGTGTCATCTTTGTTGTGGTGAAAAAAAATTTTTTGTTCTAAAACCTATCGTGTGTAGTACTGAATGAGAGGGTTTTCTGAGCCGCTATTTAAAATAAATCCATTGTTACATTTCAGCCACTTGTTTTTAATTAAAACAAAAAACATTTTCGAAACATACTAAGTTTGGGCTCCTCCACATACTTGTTGAATTATTTTTCGTAAAATATATCTCAAATAATACATAATATTATCATATCTAACCTCAAGAAAGCAATTTTGGAAATATTCTAAATAACCTTTTCTTAAGAGATTTTTTATAAGAACTGCGGCTGAATTCTAATGTTTTGATCTCAAGTATACGTGTGTCCAATGGCTAGCCTGTAAATCGATTTGCGTTTTTCTTTTGATTTGAGCTCGCAGCCCGACCACTACTTCCTTTGTAGAACTTTTTGATATGATTTAATATTCAACTACTTCCTTTTATTCCTTTCTTTATATTAGCGAGCGTTCCTCTAGTGCCTTTTTAACTTAAGCCTTCGAGCGCAAGGTCTACGAATTAAAATTAAGTTTGATTTTGAAAATAATATTCTTTAATACTAAATAATATGATAGACAAAAAAATTACTCGCACGAGATCATATTCTCGGACGGAAATCGAACCCGCGACCTTTGGGTGTCTGGTCCAATGCTGAGTTATCGAGTCACTAGTGGCATCGTCGAATATCTTCTAGTATATTCCACACTTAAGCTGCAAGCCAGCGTTATTTCATCAATCTAAGGAATTACCTCGACATTCAATTGAAATGTCTTCTTAGAAGATTCCTTAAATTTATTTTTATGTTGTTTGGTTAAAACCGTTATTTTGAGTATGCCAGTGACGTCATTGTAACCCGCTATTTAATTCCTAATAACAGCGTCGATAAAAAGGCCCAAAACTTCCATCGCTTTCAGCCGACCCGAATAAAAATGCTAATTCTCTTTTGTCCCGCTCTAAAGCTTTGTAATTGCAAAAAGTCCCTATCAACTATCAGTACCTATGTGTTGTCTCGATTTTGCATCACAAACGTGGTTTATTTTAAGTCTGAAATTAAGCATATTTTTTTTCACTTGTGTGTTTTGTTTTTTGCCCATTCACATGTTTTTACTGGGCTCCGTATGACTGGAATTTAAGCATTAATATTTATGTTTCATGGCGGTGTCGCGAGCCCGTGCGTCTACATATTAAAACGATTCATATTCAAAACAGGTACGAAGGTTTACTTGTTCATAAATACTTGTTCGTTACGAGTAATGTATAGGTAATGTGCTGAAATACGTATTTTCATTTCAATCTAAAATTATGAGAATATAAAGGAAATGTAACGGTTAATTCATTAACGCCCGAGCGGCCGCATGCGGCCGGATAACAATGGAATATCTATTGTGTCTCATTTTCCGGGCGTTGAAGGGTCAATACAATAAGAGTGGATGTAATCAATCTATTAGTAAACAAGGAGTTTCAATTAGGTTCTTCTGAGGCTAACCGAAAAACATCTTTTCTAAACCCACAATGTGTCTTCAATTTACTCATCAGGTAGATTTTATAAAGCGATATTACGTATGTGCCATTACACATTCTGTTACATTTGCCCTAACATCTCAATGACGTCATAAATATGAACACGAGTGACGTTATCATCATCGTAACGTCCGCCTCGATGTATTAGGGAAATAAGTCGCCTTTTATGTACCAAAAAGAGGAAATTTAACAGCAATAACCTCTTAAATAAACTTGCTGTATTATGGCAAATAGAAACTTTATCGCCAATATAAAATATGACGTACACACTCAGAATCGAATAAAGCATTCGATGATAAATTATTCAATGCTTAAACGGTTTATTGGAAACAATTAATGTGTTGCATATGTTGTTACTTTTTTTGTTTTGGGCGGAACGTTGAGTTTGTCTTGTAAGATAAAATAATCTAACATTGACTTAAGATCTTAAAATCTTGTTTCTTTTTCGTAGCTCGTATCTTCTTTTTTTTTAGTTTAAATAAATTCTGAGATTACAAACCATGTTTGACCACTTGTCTATAAAACCTGGATGTATTAAATTTTCCGCTGAAGATAATCAACATAGAGATGTTAGTAGAGTAGAGACTCTACCACTACTAAATTATAAATCTACTCCACTAAACTCTTATCTAACTCTATTCATTAACACACGATCTCAACATCGATACCACTTCCCACTCGATTACTCTCGCAAATCGAATCAGTACATCCTTTTAACATTTCCAGTTGTTCCCATCTCAAATCCCAGAAATTTCAAGCACCGGCCGGCAGACCGTGCAATTTATTTTAACTAAGGCAACCTCAAACTTTGGCTGATATTTGCATATTTTCATCATATTTACCGTGGTCACTAAGCGAATTAACATTACTTAATGATTTTATTATATTTACAGAGGACCGTGGGGCCGTCCACTTTTACATATTAATGGAATTTTTTAACTTGTCAAAGTTGGCTGCCTCTGCCATGTTTTCGTATTTAATAGTGGATGTGTATAATTTGTTAGTCAAGAGCTACCCTTTGAAACTTTGTTTGGTATTTAACAAGGAAATAGCTCAGAGCAGGTTATTTCAGCGGTAAACCTTTTACAAAGCCAGGATACGACTTGAGTGGTGCAGTGGCCAACATGCCGGCCTACCAAGCAAGAGGTCCCGGGTTCGATTTCCGGCCGGGCAGAAATTTAAATGATAATTTAATTTCTGTGACGGGTCTGGGTGTATCTATGTATCATAAGTATATATTTTTTTAAAGTATATAAGTAGTATATCAGTTGTCTAGCACCCATACTACAAGCTTTGCTTAGTTTGGGGCAAGATGGCGCTGTGTGAAATTGTCCAATACTAGCATTTATTATTATTATTATTATACACCACTTATAATTATACTCACTGATGTTAATTTATATGGATTCTTATTAATTGTCATGTGGGGCATGATAGCAATTTACGTATTTCACAACTTTAAACATAACTGGTACATAGCAAACTGAAAGCCGATGAAAGAAATGGAGCTAATAATGTACCATTTCAGGTAAAAAAATGAAAATAATAGGTAGGTATCTAATTAGTTTGATTGAAAAATAACGGTATTTTCGCCTGTAATCTTTTCAGTTCCTTTTATTTAAACCTTTTCACAGTATTTTAAATTGGCTTTCCTAACATTGTCTCTGAACTTGGTCTCATAAAAGCTTCACAGCCAACAAAATATTTGCAGACAACATTTCTAGTAACATTCTCAGCATTTACACAAGAATCTGGCACACGAGAGATACTGATAAAACAACCTATTCCTACTATTTTAGTCTGTAAAGAATAAAATGTTCTTCTAATGAAACTTGTCACGGGAGGTTTGGCAATGTTGCCCGACTTTGGACGGGCGATGCATTACAAAAGTTGTCGCATTGCGCACTAGCAGTAATACAGTTTATTTTAAAATTCAGTTTTATTGCAGTTGAATGGAATTTGTTTACATTTGTTTACAAGGGGGATTTATCATTCTGAAAAGTTGTTTTTACGACTAAAGCCTTCTAAATAAAAAGTTAGCAAAATTCTAACGTCTCCAACCTGAATATGCATAACACATAGATGATTAAGTAATCGTCTTTGCGCAAAATATAATTTTCATTGGTCGTTATAATTTTGTTTTAAAGAAGAGTGCAGTGAAACTAAATATTTTATTAGACTTACACGTGATTTTCATCTAATCCAATTGTAATCTGTTAGACCTTGTACTGAAATGAATCGGCAAAGATCTCAGCAATGGTAGATTTTCACCCTATTTATTACATACAATTGAAATGCGACCTATGTACACATGTTGCGTGATCTACTTCCGTTATAGTAATCATAACTAAAATATATTTCAATAAAAGTAATAATAATAATTTACAAAACATGAGTTATATATTTAAAAAATGTAAGTTCGAAAATTTATTTCATAAAGTTAGGGTACTGAAAAACTTAATATGCATTTATACGAAACTTTTCGGATTTATTGAAATACCAAATAAATTCAAAATAAATACGGAACTGAAAGTTGCAAATAACTAACAACAGGCTATCAAACTGTATTAAGTAACTTTGATCGTAAATTTCTTTAACTGCTTATGCATTTTTATGAAACTCATAATTCAAAAGATGGAATTTCAATTGGCGTTTTGTTTAAACTAATTATTTACGACTTTACTTTTTGTATTTACTTACATTATTCATTATTTCTAAAAATCTTTTGACACACATTTTCTAAAATTATATAAGCAAGTTGTTGTAATTATTGGTATTTATGATTATTACTAGGGAACATTTTTTTTTATCTAAATTTTGCAATACAAATTTTTGGCTAATAGTACTAAACTAATTAAAAGTATTATATAGTTGATATAAGTACATACCGGTCTAACTTTTCGATCTAGAAAAGTTGCGGTATTTTCGAACACAACATAAATAAGGGACCAAGAAATGTTTAAAGCGATACTGCTAACGATTCTTCTAAAGTTTGTTAGGTAAACGAAAGTGAAGAAAAACTTTCGGGCGTTTGTTTAAGTATAGAATAATCTTAAGGTCGTTTATCTTTAAACAATTTACAAATAATGTTCTGAACCCCTGTAAATATTCCGTAATGAAGTTAAGTAGCTTTGTTTTTTATTTTATTATCACTTATAAGAGAACTTTCATTTTGCACTTTCTATTTTTTTTTAATTCTTGAAGACTTGACTTCATAAGACTTTTTTTAATATCAGATATGCGTAACTATTAGTAATGATACAGGTTTTGAATATTATTTCATGATTTTTAAAGCTGTTTTTGTTTTTTTGAAGGAGGTTTTTTCTACTTCAATTTATTTTGATATTTATACATTATTTGCGCTCAAGTTTGTCGCATGTTTTTTGCATCGTTTTATTGCCGTTGAGCTATTAAAATACATTTTCCAAGAGGTTTTAAACAAATTTATTCAAAGATTATTCTACTAAACTAACTAGAGTTGAACAAACCGACTGGTGAAACTTCACCGCGTCAGATTTTCACTTAATTAGGAAAATAAATTGTAAAAGGCATTTCATCAGACAAGATTTATTACACTCGGAGAATTTAAATTTATGATTTCTAATTAGTACTGCTATTTCGACGAAAATTATTCGATATAATGTTTTTTGAAAATAAAATATTTAAAAAATCTGAAATAAGCAAAGTGCGTACTTAGCTACATTAATATTTACTACGTTAAGATAAAATTTAAAAAAAACCTCAATATTTTGACGTATCACCTAAAACTTGTTTGTTGTAAGATATTTACCGTAAGTACATAAAGAGCTTTTACTCTGAGTTATATATAGTTAATTATGAATTTGAAGTTAAACATAACAAAGGTTTGAAATGGTAGATAGGAACCATCAAACTGAACAACTTTTACTATGGGGCCAACTTTGAAATCGCGAAATAAAATCAGCTGTTTCATACAAAAATTAGTTACAAAAATATCAAAATGTATCCTACCCTATCTACCATATTCGGCATTAGGGGTTATTTTGTAACACGTTGTATATTACTGAATTATACTTTATATCGAGCAAATTGATAATAAAAACTAACATTGGCTTTATACACTGTAAAATATCAGGTTCAAACAGTGTTGCAGTCTAGCAAATATTTAATCTATATTAAGTTCCTTTATTCTAGAGGAACTCTTCTGTTCATTATAAACAAAGGAGAGACGAGCTTACAGAACATAATCGGCTTTTCTTACAAAGAAAATCCATTGGTACAGAACCACAATTTTCCCTAAATAAAAATATGGCAGTTGTCCGTGACAATTCTTATCTGGACGGTATAGTTCTTATTAAACAAAACAAGGAAAAGGTTCTTAATAACTTTCAAAGATAAAAGTTTGTAAAAAAAGATAGATGCAATAGTATTTATTTGGATTAGATTAAAACATTAAGTATAAATACAATTTTAGATCTATCATATTTGTTATACGTTAAGGTTCATAATATAATTGTACCTACTTAAATAAGTAGAAAAAAATTAGCGAATATTTTTGTTATTTTTTTATTTAATTTTTATCTGAAAGTAAATATAGCTACAAAAAAATATATGTAAGGAGATTTCTTCTCTTTGTTTACGATTTAAGTAACGCTTTAAAATAAAATATGAAATTTGATTTTTTTATAAAGTCTCAATGAAGTTCGCTAACATGATTTTAAGCCAGTATTGCTTTAGTTATATTTGCCCTAGGAATATCACAAACTGAGTCGATAAATCAATAAAAGACTGCTGCATGCACTTTCCGGGGGGAAAAGTAGATTATAGACATATCGGCAGAGCCAATAGTTGGTGACGCTATAGTTCATTAAGTTCATGGCACATAGTGCAAAACATAAAACATGAAAAAAAATGCTACGTCAATTTCACACAGCGCCATCTAGCCCCAAACTAAGCAAAGCTACTATGGATACGTACTATGGATAATAAATAAATAAATAAATAAATGACAACATCACATGCATTGCTCCGATTCCAAAGTAAAGCACTTGTGTTACTTGGATGCTAGATCTCTTGCGTGGTAGACCACTCTTTCTATACGATATGACGACTTGAGTCATATCGTATAGAAAGAGTGGTCTACAGAAGAGCCGGTCAGAACAAATTATGGTCTTCGGTGCACATAGACATTTCGTACAGGCAATCTCAGACCGCTCTACAGTAGCTCTCTCTCATCTCTCGGTAGCAGAAGCAGTTACCAAGGAATCTTAGGGCGGTAACCTTGTTTAGCAGTTGCCGTTTTACAGCATTTGCGACCAAAATTTAAAAAAATTGCATGCTTTAAATTGCTTTGTGGTTTATCTTAAATTGCTTTGTGTGAAGGGGGTTTATTTTTACGGCTCGGCTTTCATAAACCGCCATCTAACGAAATTTTTTAAACCATTTTTTTTATTTGAGCTGTCAGTGAATCGCCAATTACGGTAGCGTTTTCGAATACGGTTAGAGCGTATACATTCTGTCTAAAATACACAGACACAGAGTGGAGGATGTTGACGTTCGAACATCACGAACTCAGTTGATAAATCAACAAAAGACTGTTGCGTGCAGTTTGCAAGGGAAAAAGAAGATACCAATAGTTGGCGACAGTAGTTCATAGAGGCCGATATGGTGCGGTGACGGGCTGGCAACGTCGCATCGGCTAAACGGATTTTAGAAATCCAATTTTATTTCGCACAGCAAAATGGATATCAGATGCTGGAATTTGGACTAAATTTTACTATCCACGTTGCGGTATTTACGACCAATTCGAAAGTCATTCGCGGAAATATGTGACGAATTTGAGAATTAACACAGTTGAAATTCAATCTTTTATGAACTTTGTATGCCGAGCCGAGTTAATGAAGTAATCTCACTAAGTAAATCAAATTTTATGCTTCAGAAGCTTACATCATTATTTGGGTTTCAGCATTTTACTTCACAAAGAAAGTAGCTAGCTAGATTACTGATAACACAAAATCAAATAGTTTTTCTATGAAAAGTATTGGTTTATTTAGGTGAATCGGGATTTCAAAATATGGAAAAATTGCAATCTTTAAGTACGTTAACTAATTTGAACTACCTAATTAATAAATTTCAATAAATATAATATTTTTTTGTAGAATCCTTGTAGAAGAACATTGGATACTGCTATTATTCCATATTACTGCTAATTCGGGTTTGAAACAAAACTACACAGGCATGAAGCCTAAATACAGAGTTAAAGCAAAAATAAAGCATCAACATATCTTTATGTTTTTAACCGGGGAATTGAAAGGTACGTAGCTTATTTACAAATTCTGGTATAACAGACTCTAATACCTCCCAAATCGTCAACACAGCACTATTTCGATATCTAAGACCGTTTTCGTCAGTTGGCTCCAATAAAGTACTTTAGCATGTCGCTGTCAACTCTCTCCCGTCATCCTATTACCGTAATAGAACTCGTTTCTAGGACACAACTATAAAATGATTTCACTGTCCATTGTTTAAATTAGATTGCAAAATATTATCATAACAAAGATGACTTACTTTTTTTGTAATATTTAAGTATATCTTTTTGAATCTCTTTTCTCCATGTCATGTGTGTTGATGTGGCTTTTTCATCATTATAAAACGAGCAGCAAATTATTTAGTTTAAAGTAAGGAACGCAAAAAAAACATACCGCTGACTTGATAACCTCCTCCTTTTTTAAAGTCGGCTAAAAATTTAGCAGTGATATTTTCTTATTTTTAGATGTCATCCATTATGAAACATGATCATCGAGGATCGAGGACACGAGATATACTTTTTGGCAAGACTTATCCAGCCACAACATAGCAGAGAGTCATCAACTCAAACTGAGGTGCCAAAAAACGGATGAAAAATGTTGGCCCGTTTCATTTAGTACACCAAAAGCGCGACGCACTATCTAGACATGTATAGAATAATCATAAAAAATCTGCACAAACTGAGCAGGTTTAGCCCACAGAAAACGGTGTGCTCAAACTCCTAGCCTAAGCGCATCTTACCTACTTTATCCAAGGTGTTTTTAATTTCACAGTAACCCGTAAAATTATGTTTTTTTATTTGTGTGGAAAACTGCAAAGTGACAACCCTAGATGGAAGTAGACTACCTATTGTTTTCGTTAATCAATCCCATGAATGGGCGAAAGTAAATCACAATTTAGGTCTAGGACTGCCACTATGCAGTTTATCATGACGAGAACACATTTTTTTTAAGTGGCTGTTTTGAGTTTTTTTTTATAATTTTCTGGGGTTGTATGCATGGTCTATCTACCATATTCGGCTTTAGGGGGGTTTTTTTAACACGTTGTATACCATAAAAACTAACTACAGTCCGCGCTACGATAGAAGTCCCTTAGATAAGGCGAAAATAAAGTTTTATTCCAATTAGATATCGTATATTTAAGTTCCATCATAATTCCGCGGGACTTGGTGGCGCGGACTCTAGATTCAAAACTGTCACAGACCTTATATATTATCTTTTTTTATATTGGCTCAGGTCTGGGTGTTTGTGATACCACCGTTGTCTCTGATTTCCATAACACAAGTGCTTTAGCTACTTACTTTGGAATCAGAGCAATGTATGTATGTGATGTTGTCAAATATTTATTTTATATTTATCTTATATATCCCAAACATATGACCAACAACTATCTTGTGCTTTGGACACTTGACAGTAGTAATAATATTCTGTGGCGATGCCATACCGCAGACAGGTGCCCGCCACGGTCGGTCATGTCAGCTGTTTGATTGTACTCGTAATTGAAAACGGAGTTGTGACGCCATCTGGCGTACAGTCTCAAGATTATTCAACAGATGTGTTCGTGGCGGATCCAGTAATAATTATTTAGATGTTTAAATTAAATATGTAATACTCTGCTTTTGAATGTTATAGAACTCTGGGTTTGGACTGAAAATGTGATTTTAGGATGGCAATAAAGAACTGTTATTTTTCCTTTTATTAACAGCTGTTTAGAGATGTTGTCTTTTGCTACTGCAATATCTATAACTGTTTTTTAATGAAAAAGAAATCGTCATAAAGCTTTATATTTATAAGGCAACTTCATAACAATATTCACATGAAAAAAAACCGACCATTTTTGCCGTTCGTAAATTGCTGTCGGCGAAAATTATGTTCCTTATTAATTTAACATCTTTGTCAAGTTGCCAAACTGACACTCAAGTGCTTATTCAATGATACTTCAGGAGTGTGAACCAGCGAAAATATTCTTTAGAAATTAAGAATCAGATACTAAAATAGGTAAGGACGCAAAAAAGTACTCAAGAAAAGTATGTAGATAAAAGAAACATCATTCAAATGCAAGAAAAAGAGACAAAAATTGTTTTTTTTTTCTCGTTGATATGTTAATAGTTACTTTATCATATTATAAATTTTTCAGATAAACAATAAGACCTTGCCGTCATACAATTATTATTAATGTTATACTTAGTCAGACATAGTATTATTAGTGATAAGATAAATAATATTAGAAAAAATACTAGAAAAAATCGACTCACCATTGGGATTCCGGCCCAATGCACTGACCAATTATGCTACCGAGTCGCCCTTGGGGGCGGCGAAATTTTTAGTACTTTTTACTTCTTAGCTGCAAGCTAGCGTAATTTCATCAATGTGAGGAAATACCATATAATAATTGATAGTGATGTTAAAGTACATCAGAAATTGCTTCACGTTTTGCCTATTTTATTGTTCTTTATGGTTATAAATAGAAAGCGAATAATTTCATACGAATTTATGCTTCAAAAATATATTCATAAAAGCCATAAAACCTTACAAAAGAGTTGAAAACATTGCAAATCACAGAAGAAAATCAAGTGCAGCACTTGATAAAAATCCAAAAGCCAAAAGAATGGAACACTAAGTACAGGCGTTCACTTCTCTTACTTTGTTCGTGACGTCCCATTTTTCCGGAGCGGCCATAATTCTGGAATTTTCCAGGACATATTACAAGGCGTGTCAAATGGGGCGGATTCGTGGACCCGCTACAATTTAATTGGATATTTGGAGTTAACTCAGTCGCCAGATATTATTTTGGTGCTTACAGCCTAATAGCTGGAAGCATTTCCTTGTTGTTGGCCAGCAGACGAAACAATTATTCGGCTATTGGGATAAGCTATTTTAACACCATTCTTAGCAATATAGAATAAAAAATATAGTATTAGCGAGTAGTTTACATGGGTTGATTTTAGTCACCTATGCCGGTCGACTTTAGACACCTAGTAAGTCGCTCGTAAAATTTTATTAAATTGCAGGTGACACATGACAGTGTCACTATCGTCTATGTAGTCGATGGTGTGACCTCGGTTACAATATGTAATAACACTTATAGTGAGTTTTTGGCGCCATTTTGTCGAGTTCGGTTTGGTGTCTATTTTAATTATTTTCAAATTGATTCATAGTGGATATTGTGTCTTAAAATTGGTGCAGTTATATGGTACAAGTGTCTACGCAACTGAACAATATGTGGGATAATTGAAATAGGCGCGATCTTGGTTGTGTGAAGCTGAGACTTTTAATGAAGTGGTGGCTTCCTCGGCAGAACTAACCGAGTAAACTGTCTTGATATACTTGGTGCCAAATGCTCCAAGCAGCATTGGAATGCGATGCACCCGCATTCTAATGAAAAATTAAACAATATCTACCACTGAACTATTTAACACTTGACACTGGCAAAAATTACTTCCTAGAGGAAAGTAGATTGCCATAACAAAAAAAAGAAGAAGAAGAACACTTATAGTCGAGGAGATAATTAGATGGAAAAAATGTAAACAAACAGCTGTCAATTTTTTTCTGAAATAAATGAAATACCATGTACAAACATACACTCCAAAACCAAATTTACTATGATTTGCTATTAAAAATCAAACGTGGAATTTATAAACTCGTCATTAATTAAACAAAATAATGAAATCTATTTTTATGTGGCTCTTTTAGATTTTAAAAAGCCTTAATAAATGACTTATACTCGTATATTTATTTTAAAAAATTGCATATAATTTTTCTTTCCTTGTCCAAATTGTGGCAAACTATCGTAGGCCACAAACCTTTTTTTTATTTTTTTTATACCTTTTTTTACTTTTTCTAGTATATTTCTATTAAAAATTTATCAAATTGCAGCAGAAATGATATAAAGGATACATTGTAGTAATTTTTTTCCATGTAACTAAGTAAAATTTTATCATCTTCCGTTTTTTCAACTCTATTAGCATCTTACTTTACTTTGACTTTCTCTAACTTGGCAAAAAGCCCACTAACATTACCAGAACTTGAAAATAAAGAGACCGTAATGTTGTTTTAGTTGTGTAAAAAAAGTTTATTTACAATAAAGTTTCTAACCCCCGTAATCAACTTGTGACATTGACAGTTCTTTGTTTACATTTTTCCATCTAGTCTCCTCGACTTTAGTTCCAGTATTGGCTAACGGATCAGATAAGTTTGTTCAGTCACCTGCAGCCCTGCGGCCTAGGCCAAGTAGGTCATTTCGCAGTCGATTTTCGCCGTGCCGCTTAAATCACCCTTGTATGTCCCACTTAAGCTTTGTAAGAAATTATTTGAAATTATTGATAAACGAAAAAGTTATTAATAAATTAAAACTAATATGCACATACGACAATTTCGACCTTGGATTTTTTTAATTTTACATTTAATATTTAGTAATTAATGGAACCTAATATTTTTACGTAATGATCACAAAAGAAACAATCCAACCGCCAATCTATCGATCAAAGTGATCCCATACTTCCCTAATGGATGGCAAGACAGACAAATAGAAAAATGAATACACATCCAAGCAATGTTCACTGTTTGCTTCCGTCAGATTTGGAGAATCGTATGAAATTATGCCTATGAGAAACGATCTAATATTATGTTGGTAAATAAAAGAAAGGAGATCATACACCTTTAAACTTTTAATAATAATAATAATAATAATAATTTATTTATTTGCCTCAAACATGGTAAATAAGATGGAAGGTAAAATTAGTTTGTACATTATCATGTTTCGCCTATTACTAAGCATGCAAATTTATACAATCTTGTGAAGATTTAAATTAATATGTCAGAATATTGTACCTATGTCAAATAATAAATATTAAATTACAATTGAAATGTCTAATATTGGATGCATTGATTACAATTTAGATTACAGTTAATTACTTATTTATATTTTTTAGTCAAAAACTCTTTGATGTCGTAAAAATTTTCCGTCAATAGCCATTTATACATACAATTTTTAAAATGAATAATATTTAAAGATTTCAGATTTTCTGGTATATTATTAAACAATTTTACGCACATAGTGAGGCAGCTCTTAGAATACTGAAATGTTTGAGGTGCTTCTTTCAGTACCAATCTATTTGGATTTCTGGTATTTCGGGGGTAGATTTCACATGCTCTCTTAAATAGTTTCATGTTTTGCTTAACAAATACACAGATTTCAAATATGTAAAGTGATGGCAGAGTCAGCAAGCCCAGACGCAGAAATAACGCACGACAGGATGTGAGTGGAGGAACACCACATATAGCTCGTATACATTTTTTCTGAGCAATAAAAGCTCTGTTAACATTTGTACTATTACCCCAGATTATCAAGCCATATCGTAATAAAGACACCACATAGGCATGGTAAGTAGATATGGCTGTTTTAACATTTGTTACATTCTTGACTTGTTTCAGAGCATACAAGAACTTATTGATTCTAATACAAACATTATCTACATGAGTTTTCCAGTTTATATCACGGTCTAATGTCAACCCTAGAAATTTTGTCTGTTTCACTTCTTCTATTTTTACGTCATTATAATGAATGTCAAGGTTAGTACTTTTATGATTATTAAATTGAATATAGTTAGTTTTAGTCAGATTTATTTTTAAATTATGCATGTCAAGGTAATGAATTAAATTATGGATAGTGTGATTAATGTCAATTTCATGTTCATTAGTTGTACAATTTTTATTATCTGATGTCACTACAATAGATATATCGTCTGCAAATAAAATACATTTATGGTCGGTTACCTGCGTAATGTCGTTAATGTATAGCAAGAACAAAACCGGTCCCAATACGCTGCCCTGGGGTACGCCATATTCATTGCTCTTGTAGGTTGATGAGTACGACTTGACTTCATTATTTTTGTTTAGTTTGCTGATAGTAACACACTGTTTCCTATTATCAAGGTATGTCCTTAACCACTCAAAAGCAGGTCCTCTTAAGCCGATTGCTTCAAGTTTAGCTAATAGTAATGGATGGGAAACGCGGTCAAAAGCTTTAGATAAGTCAATGAAAAGAGCAGTGGTTAAGTGTTTTTTATTAATACTTGTTACCACCGTATCTATAAGTTTATGTACAGCTAACGTTGTGGATTTATTTTGTTGGAAACCATACTGTTCTGTGTTTATTATATTATATTTTTTACAAAATTCTATTAATTGTTTATACATTAATTTTTCAATTAATTTTGACAGTACCGATATAAGTGCAATTGGACGATAGCTATTCATTTCATTACGGTTTCCTTTTTTAAATATCGGTTTTATTTCTGTTTGTTTTAGAACTTCAGGGAAGATACCAGAAGAGAAAGATAAATTTATTAAATGTGTCAAAACAGAAACTATTTCGTCAATGCATATTTTTAAAATCTTTGTACTGATTTCATCATATCCTACTGAGTTGGTGGGTTTTAATAGCATTACTTCTTTTCTAACTTCTTTTCTAACTTTTTATGTTGCATTGTTCTTATTTAAATGAATAGGAATACATATCATTATTAATGTACGCGTTTATGTTTTGTTATTTTATTAAGCACAAAGGTGAACTTACCTTTGAGCTTTTTTCCAAGAAAAAATAAATACGTTTTGTTAGAACTAGCCATTTAGAGCAATAGTTAATATGGAACAAAAATTGTATGATTGCTCTGTGCCAAATTATACAAGTTCAAATACTCAGGATTTCCATACATTATAATGCTACTTTCGCGGTTTTCTTTAATATCCTTACATCTCTTAGAATGTTGATCAGATCGGTTGGGTGTGATTGGCGATCTAGATCTCCTCCATTCACTCCATGGATGGCCATCATGAGATCACAGCACGGTCAATCCATGGCTGACAACCAAAGCTTCAAAGTTTCCTCGTTTCTATGAAAATCGACTGGGTGTTTTTAATTATGAGGTCACCACCATACAACAGAACAGATAATGACCCCACAGCTTAGGCTTTAATGACAATTGCTTCAAATTATTATATCAAGCAATTTCTATCATTATGTTATGTTTCTCAGCACTTTCCGAATGTAAATTACAATTCTTCGAACCCGAATAACTTGGCTCAGAGCAATTATAACTACAATTGTTGTGCTATATGAGCTATAACTCCAAATGGCTAGTCCTAACTATACCTATGTAACCTTTTTTTTCTTGGCCGGCACTTTTAGAAAAGGATCAAAGAAATGATCTCGTTTGTTCCATATATTTTGAACTGCGGTAAGTAAAATATAAAAGAAAAAAATATTTAACATTATTTTTTAACCCAATTAAAAAATAATGTTAAATATTTTTTTCCAAAGTTCCCAAATGGAATCTCCCACATTTCCAGAAACCTATGAAATAGGCCCTTTTCTTAATTTTGTTAATGGTGCAAGTAAGTAAGTTTTCTAACAAATAATATAATTTGTGTTCAAACTTGGAGGACTAAGTATTCAAATATTTAATTGAATCTGAAAGCGGAGACACTGACATTTCTGGCTTCGGCTCTAGACAGACCAATTCGAAATTTAATTAACAGATCGATGGGTCATAACACTACAATATATTATAATATAGACCTGTATTTCGCCAAGATAATTACACAAATTAAGTAATTCTTATCATTTTCAACGTTATTAACATCAATAAAATGCAAGTTTTTTGACGACCTCCGTCATCGAGTGGCTTTGTACACCGGTTTTCAAGATGTCGCCATCTCTAAGGTCGCGGGTTCGATTCCTGGTTGGGTCAATTAAGAAAATGAACTTTTCCATATTGGCTCAGGTCTGGGTGTTTGTGATACCATCGTTGTCTCTGATTTCCATAACACAAGTGCTTTAGCTACTTACTTTGGAATCGGAGCAATGTATGTGATGTTGTCAAATATTTATTTATTATTTATTTAAGTAGATACTTGTTCATATTGCCATCTCTACCTGTCCTGTGTAGCAGGAATCACTTTAAGGACTCTGTTGCCGCTCTACACTAAAAACAACTTTGCTCGACACTAAAACTCCATTTCTGCGTGACACTGCAATCATCTTGGGGGTTATTTACCTCAAAAGGAAAAAACGGAAACCTTACTGAATCAGTTTGCTGTCAGTCTGTCTGTTAAGGGGCTGACATGAGCCAACTAGTGCCGCCAATCGATTTTATTTTATTTATTCTAAATAAGCCAAATTTCTTAAAAAATGAATCAGTCAAGGTTTTGTCATGCGTGGAGGTATTTCGATATCTGAAAATATTTTTTCCCTGCTTCAAGGGACGGTAGATTTGAATACATATTAACTTCAATTCGATGAAACTTTTAAAATAACGTAAAATTAATACGGCTGTTTATGCCGCAAAAAACGCACATATTTTGACACTCAAGAGAATCAAAGGGTACTTGCCGTTAACAGTTACAGTTTTATTATAACTAAAATATAGATAAAAAAAATATTATTTATATTTGAACTAAGTAGCTATCTTACTAGAAGCTAAAAAGAGATTGTAAGCTTCTTTCTTAGTCTAAGTAGCTAAGCCATGAAAAGGTGCAACTATAAACTTTTTCCACTTCTATTTTTTTGTTTGCATCAAGTCACTTAGCACCTTACTTTAATTTCAATTTCAAAATTCTCGCACTGAAAAAAAACTTTTGTTTTCACAGACAATAATAAACAGATGAAATCCATATTTAAGGAAAGTCCATAATCAATAGTTATTATTATTTCTCTCAGTTTTTAGGTCAGCCTTTCATTTAATACATAGGGTATGTATACGGTTGGTTTCATTTAAATAAATGTGAGTAAAGTTTCCTGAAAATTTTTAATATTATTGTTGGGGGGGAAAAGAGAAGGCTCAAAGTAAGGCAAATAATATATTAATAATGATACAAACAAAAAACACCAGAAAGAACACAGCAAGCCGAAACAGGAGCGGAGACAGATTACAGAATTCTTTCTGAAGGGAAGAGTCAAAAATAAAACTATAGACAAAAAAGTATTTACACACCCGGCCTAATGGTCAGTTCGTAACAATTATAATGATTGTTGTAGGGCCTATTACGAAAAGCAAACCATGATAATCGGACGAAGTTCGTTACGTTACGTGATATTACTACTTTGGACGCAAATCCAAAATTCAATGAATATTATGATGATAATGATGACTCGTACGTCTTTTGCAATTTTCTTCTGTCTTTAGTAATCCTAGTTCTAACATTCTCCCATAACGGAATTGTGCTAGAAAAGTTTCGTTTTCCTTCACCGCAACGCTAATAACCTTACGTGAAATTAAGTCTCGAATTGGGCGGCTTCCGAAGCAGTTAGTGTTAATAGACGACATTCCAACCCGGGTCGATACGGATGTTTCCGGGCAACCGGGTATTTTTCGGTAAGTACCTCTGAAAACCTCTCTAAGCTGGGTGAAAACAATTGAAGCGCCAAAATTTCACGGATCAAAGTTTTCCTATTAAACTATGCTTGTTGACATGGAAAAGTGAAATTAAAAGTAACTAACTAACTAATTCTTTGTAAATATGAAATAATGTCGATACTAACTCTCGCTTTCTCACTCTGCGATTTCAAGTATTTTTTTTATTATAATACATTTTAGAAAAAAGGAAACTAACATTTTTTTCAGGACTGTCACTAAGCACACGTCTTAAAAGCCAGTCTCATAATTTTTACTTTAAACCTAGCTGAAATGTTATTTTTGTCAGCCACCAAAAAAGCGATAGAATATTCACGAGGAAAATTTTGCTAAGCGAGCAGAGCGAGCGTTATGCAGCAACAGCTGGTGCGATGCTCGTGCCTCATTTTCAGGAAGATGTATATACCCGGTTGCAAATTGTACCTATCTGCAATGTTTCTATTAAAACTGATCTATCTTTTATTCATTACCTAGTAATATTTATCACAAATCCATTTTATTACCAAAATCCTAATAGTTTATAAATTCGCTCTAGAGTTTGGAATGCTATAAACAGCGACAGTAAGCCACAACAATCTAGAATTACGATTCTAAATCGCTTGGCTATCAACCTCAACTAGTGCTGGACAAACAGTCGACCGATTCATCCGATCATACCCTTTTATTACCGAACGAATAGCCGAATGTGTTTACCGAATCGATTACATACGATAATGTCGGCTGCATTTGCGCCAGTCATTGTTATCACGCTGTTCAGAACCACTATCCCACCATGAGTTTTTGCGAACGAGATTCGATAAATCTCCTTTATGGAAAACGATGCAACGCCAGAAATGGATGGGTTACATGATAAGTATAATTTGTTGCATGTATTTTGCAAGATATTGAATACATTAAAACGTGTAACCACCACTAAATTTCGTATCTTTTATTTTATGCTTGAAACTGTCTGTCCAAACATTATTAAATGCAAAATACAGGTGAATACATCAAACTGGCTATTAAAATAAAAATAAAACGTAATAAATAAAGTCGTATCGTTTGAAGCCCACAATATAATCGGGGCCCATTCAGGCCCATTTCCCTCAACTACGGCGCAAATACGACCCAACTGGAATAGAAGTCATATAAAACTAATATATTGTGCCATTTTTGTCCCCATTAACTATATACGCCGGTTGGACGTACATCATGTTATAACTCGAAAAACCGCCCAAGAATAATGGAAGGGAAATTATGGTACGTATAAAAAGTCTTCATGGCATAACGAGCTAGAAATTTTAATTCAAAATTCTGAATGGGAAGTAGTTAGTTCTGTTAATGTCTCTCAAGTTTCGTTCGGCATTGTTACCCACTTGAAATATAGATATGAATGCTGGGTGAATTAAAAGTTTTGTAGAGCAATTTTATCTTGCTTATTACTAGACGTTACTGTGCAT
Source organism: Catoptria pinella (assembly GCA_963556745.1). Taxonomy (NCBI): domain Eukaryota; kingdom Metazoa; phylum Arthropoda; class Insecta; order Lepidoptera; family Crambidae; genus Catoptria; species Catoptria pinella. The sequence goes on along the minus strand of OY750774.1, from coordinate 6,433,992 downwards.
TATTTCGCAACAATTCACCTTTTACATTTCAAGTGGGTTAGTGTGCTGTCATGAACATAGTGCTGGTATTAGCCTGCATTTTTGAGTGATATACCTGTATTTTTGTTTATATAAAGAATTAATTACAACGCTATTGAGTTGCGCTTGGTGACACTATAACCTTTTTAACAATATATGCGTCATATTTCAAGATGGTAAATATAAATGTTAGCACTGCGTGCAATGCATAGGAATTATGGGGAAAATTATTATTAGTTCCTATCATCCTGTTTGAAGGGTCATTTTAACGACAGTGAATGAATCCTCCGCAAGTTTATTAAGACATTAAAAGGAAAAATAAAAGTGAAAATTATACAATATTTGATGACCTCCGTGGTCGAGTGGCTTTGTACACCGGTTTTCAAGGTGTCGTCATCTCTGAGGTCCCGGGTTCGATCCCCGGTTGGGTCAATTTAGAAAAAAAAACTTTTCTTTATTGGCTCAGGTCTGGGTGTTTGTGATACCACCGTTGTCTCTGATTTCCATAACACAAGTGCTTTAGCTACTTACTTTGGAATCGGAGCAATGTATGTGATGTTGTCAAATATTTATTTATTTATTATACAATGCGAGACAATCCGTCAAGGTCGGAAATATCATGTTATCCACTTAATTTATACAGTTAACCCAATGATTCTTCCAATTCATTTGAAACACCAACACGAGTGCTCAATCTTCTAAACACTGTAATCGCACAGCAAACGATTGCAACTCGTCGATCAACGTCGAAAAGGTGTAAATTGCTTGCAGCCAAAACTGGAGTACTGTGTTAATAATTCACCGGAAGGGGGTTTGAGCCAATGCAGTGACATTGATTGCCAATGCACTGCGACCAATGTCATTAGCGTCAAGGACGTGAATAAAATATAAGGTGCGGAATCCGATTCCGGCGGGAGAGCTGATTTAAAAAAAAGTCAACAAAAATAACCCGGTGGATTGCAAACGCGGAGTAAAAAGTGACCGATTAGAATTTGGTTACAAATTATGTGAAATTCATTTGTTTTATTGGTTACAAACAAGTTGTTATATAACCAATTTATTTTTAAAATAGGAATTATAATTCTTATGATTTTATTACGGTTTCTACGAAATAAGAACAGATTCATAGCTACTGGTAGTATTTCCAATGTAACATTTCCTTTTTTCAGTTTTGGCCTTTAACATCTTAGCAAATATATGTTTAAAAAGCGTAAAAATAGAAGCAGCTTTTTTATACAGGGCTTGTGTCGGTGGGTATTAAAGAGTAACTTTTAATTGTCAATTTAAGTTAAAATGTTGATAAGCCTTATTAAATGTCATAGAACTTTTACTATGTTTTTTTATCTTCTTAAATCTTATTGTATATATCTGTCATTAAATGTCAAAATGTTGTAAAATAACGTGAAAGCTGTCACTTCAATCAATTGTTATGTAGTTGGCCATGTTATTCATTTAAATATAGTTAAGATAGCAGCTCCTTTCTCTATGGAACTTTATCAAGGTTTATAAAGGCTTAGTCGCTTAAATAATTATTTTCAAAAAATTCCCTATAAAAACTTTATAGGCCATCCATAACTTTTTAGTAATTAGACGGGAGTATTCCTTATAAATAACTAATCAAAATCTACATAAAAAAAATATTCTACAAATCTTTGCAATAAGAACAAATTCATTCAGAAACATAACTTGAATAAAAGCAGCCTATTTATTTCCACAACAATGGTTTTTCCTTCAAAGCGGAGCAATCCCTTAACATCAGAACCGTAAGGTCAATCCAGCAGCAAAACGCCATGAGTTATCACGGGAAATATATTTGACCTATATATCACTCCCCTTCCGATCCGACCAAGAACGTGAAACTCCGAAAGCCATGAACACGTAACGGATACCGCAGTTTTTGGGGATCCGTGCCTAAGGATCCTTCTGACATTTAGAATAAACTTTTAAAACAGCATTGTACTTTAAAAACAGGTATATGTTAAATACAAAGACCTAACCTAAATCTTTCGACGGGTCGGGAAAAGTTATATTGGCATACATAAGTTATTCCAGGGTTATTCGATGTTACGTCTCTTCCTTTGAGGTAAAATAATTATCCACTTTAATAATTTTATTTAGCCCTTTAACGCCCGGAAAATGAGACACAATAGATATTCCATTGTTATCCGGCCGCATGCGGCGCTCGGGCGTTGATGAATTAAATGGAAGATAAAACGTTGGCGGCTAAAACTTCTAAAAGAAATAAAAGGATAAGTAGGCTAATTTTATAAACTTTAAAAAAAGGCTAAATATCCCGCTGTTATAAGAACTAGTAAAATATAACGTACGTAACGAAACCCTAATATTGCGTAAAGGCTCACAATTGGCTGATTTTTGATGAGTACAAGAGAAGGCCGGGGTCAGTCTTACTTGGTTGTTCCACAGAAACGACCAATACTCAAGAACCGTAGGATTTCGCGAATTGTCCTACATTTGTTCGGTGCAACGATTGAAATGGAAGGGAGTGATAGGTCCAAATAAAATGGTTGTTTCGTACATTTGCGGAAGATATATTGGATACATCATCACAAGGGACCAATGCATGGGATTACTTTTAATACGTCAGCGGATTTATCGTTCTACTCACTGTTAGTATACATGAACATTATTTTTCTGAATGTTTTTACGAATATTTTGAGAATAAAATGTACTATTTTTCCTGTTTGAGTTGTTTCAATATCATTCGCTATATTCTGACATGAAATTTGACTTCATCGAGTTAGCAGACTGGTTTATTGCTTCGATGATAAGAACAATACTTTACCCAAAAAGTCATGCATGCACTCTCCGAATGTGGAATCCGTACTTACCTGAAAAAGATGAAAAATAATGATTAAAATGGGAGTCTTGTAACATAGTTAAGTAGATTATTTTGACAAAAGACTTGGTAAAATACCTACATGTTACAATACAAAGCATACTTTGAAAATTCCTACTCTAAAAACAGTAATTGGACCGTATAATATCGTCCACGTAAACTGCTCGCTACCACTTATTATGCCAAAGGTAGTGGGCCGAATTAAACAGCTTGCTACAGCATACATTATGCAAGCCAATTTTAGCTTACGTAAAATTAGTAGGACTGTCCAGTAGGTTAGGCTGAAATTTGTGTGCGGCTACGTTATGAAAACGAGCGGTCCGGTCAATTTTCCTACGACTCGTTACAATATGCACGTTTTAATTATAACATTAATATTAAGGTAACATGTATGCAATTCAATCTGAAAGGATTGATGTTTTGGATTTAAAATCGCCAGGTAAAACATGGGATGGTTTCACATCAACATGACGAAAGATAGCGAGTATGAAATATTTTCCTTGAACCCCAAAAAGATGAAATAGTTGAGTGGTAAAACGAAATGTCAAAGGTTTATAAAAGTAATAAAAAATCCGGAACATTGAAAAACCTAGAAAAGTCACTTTTTTAGACTTCTGATTATGTCATATTATCCTATTCACCTGAAAAGTCACTTAATAACGTTATTCATATTTTTAATCTATGGTCAGTAAAGTGCCAACAAACTTTCAGTCAATATTCCAGTACATATTTGCAGAGACTTGTGATATTATGTGCATTTCAAACACGAACAAACGCGAAGCCGTCAGCTGCACCTCAGTTTTCATTTCGACTCGAAGATTCAAGATGTGAATTTTATTCTTTACCAATTTTTGTTCAACGCTCTCTCTTATTCCAATGGCTATGGCTATGGGTTTTAGGTTTAAAGGTATGTGTGTATATGCACAAAGTACGTATCAGTGGCGCTCATGATGCACATATTAATCTCTTGAAACAGTTATTGATTTTTATATTCGTGTACGAAGTAATAACAATATATTATAAGAAGGGAATTTAAAATTTTTAAAAGATCGGAAACACTTTTTTTATTGCAATAGTCTACTTAAAAAAAATCAAAAAGAAATGGCCAAATTAAGATCGTATTTACGGAAATAATAATCAAATGATTTGTTTAGTTCATACTTCGCTTGAAATTGTTTTGAATTTGTGAATTGGAAAACTTTTATGAGGTTCATTTGTTATTAAATTCTGACAAGGAAAATTGGAGTCTATAAATTCGTGAACTACAAAGCCTTTCAAAATAATTCAAATTAATCCACAAACATTCCAACATTTCCGTGTAAAGAGCCTACTATTATGTTGCCTACATCTCTATTGACATCATCAACAAAGAAGCGCTAGAGTACAGACGGGCGTAAAGGAACTCTGTAAAGACACTTCAAAGTGTTTGAGACGCCCTACGCCTTCAGGATAACGTTTAAAACGTCTGCAATTGAGTGGTTTGTAAACTTTGAATGCTAACATTCATTTGGCGATGTTTTGATAATGATATTAGACATTTATAGTTAAATCAAACAAGGAAATTACGTAATCTTTTATCTCAAATAAAGCAAGTAATTTATGTTTTAGAAAAGCTATATGTTGCCATTAGGTTTCAAACTAAAAGTTGCACATAATGAGAATAACAACATCTAAATAGCTCAAGATGATTTAGTAAAGAGTTAGATTGGAATTTAATCAAAGAAGAATTAGATGTTTCATTCCTTTTCAACAAAATAATACTTTTCTGATAACAAAGATCTATCTAATTCTCCACCATAGTTTAAATCTAAATTAATATACAATCCGAAGCATTCCGCGATAGTGCTGACATCACTAACATAATTAACCGATTCAAATTACAATCACGCGTAAGCTATTAAGTTAGGATAGTTCCTTTCACTCCTACAGGGTAATTCGGGTTAAAGAGAGACGCAACTGTCTCGACATATCTGACATGTTTTGCAGATAAAGCTATTGTTGTATGAGGTTATCGTTGTATCGTGTTTGTTGTCACAATCTTCCACGACTATAATTTCTGTTGCTGTCGTTTAGTAAGGACATTGACTTTTGATGTGTTTAGAAATATAAAGAGCTATTATATAAAGGAGAAACTTGAGTATTTAATATTTTTGAGGAGCTTGGTGGCGCAGTGGTATAGCGCCTGGCCCATCGATTGCGACGTTAAGCAACTTTCGTAAGAGAAGAGAATGGGATGGGTGACCGATAATGTATTATAGTCCTCCGTACTTCGGGAGGCACGTTGTCCGTTGGTCCTGGCTGCATTTGCAGTCGTCAGCACCCACCAATGGGTCATGGAACATCCTCCTTATCCCATAAGGATGGCCTATGCCCCAGCAGTGGGAACATTAAAAATGGCTGATGGTCATTATATAAAGTCTTGCATTCAAACACACACGATGGTAATAGATCAGGGGCAAATTCTACCAATTATTTAACCCCAAACTTAGCAAAGTTTTTACAGTACAGTACAGTTGATAGTTGTTAAATACATAGTTTTAATAAGAAACTACAAAGTGTGTGAGATGTTAAAAATCTTTGTGAAATAATCTAATACAAAATCTAATTCAAATCACATTCTTTTACTAAAAACAAATAAACTATTCTGCTACCTTTGAAAGGTAAACACAGACATTTTAATAGTTATGACCTAGTTTTATCAAATTTGAAGAATAAAGGCCAATACTCAGCACTTAGGACTTCGAATAAACGCCAATACTCAGCACTTAGAACTTCATGAACTTGTTACAAACAGAGTCAAAACATCACCGAGACTGACGGTATCAACAAAAACTACTGTAAATTACGATAAAACCTGCAACACTAAAACTGTCGAGAAGCAACAATAAATATTGGACGTTGGGCCTGACCAAGCGAACTTCTAAAAGCTTTCAACATCGATCTGTGTGTTATGTTGCCAGGATAAAAATAAAAGTAAATGTACAGAATATTGTGAAAAATTATTTGTTTAGTAGTTTCACACTCGGCTTGGGTAGGTTTATGTTCAATATTTTTAAGATATAACATTAAATCAAACCAATATTAATTTAATATTTTGTGTGTTTGACTGAGGAATTTACGGAGGTAAAAATCGTGATGAGAATTTAGTTTGCTGTATCTGCACTCATAATAGCTCAAAAGCGTCACAAAATAATTCAAAAATCAACAATAAAAGCTACTTTCATTGAGCCTTTCTTGAATCCATTAAAATATTCAGAGATTTATAAAATTTATTTTTAAATTTTGAAATTTTTTTTTGCTCAATCTTCAATTGTTACTTCGCAACTCGCAATAGTTGGCATTAGTGCAATATTACAACTTAATAGTGCGCACGGGTCGCACTTACCGACACCAACGGCACCTAACGGTCAATAAAAGCGATAAATTTACACCGCGCGTGGTTTACTGGCTCTGGCAACCCTTGATCTTAGCCTAGGGGCTAGTGTATCTAAAATCATCACCATAAAGGATAATAAAACTGTTATTGAATTTGAATATAATAATAGTAGTCGGAAAAGTTTACGGCCTTTTTGAAGCATGAATTTTGCGTGTTATATTTCTGGCAAAACTAAACTTAGGCGGGAATATAATATACTATTGTTGTTGGACAGCTGACTTTCTGGTAATGGCGGTAAATTTAAAACAAATTGATAATTATCTTGCTTTTTCATATTTTTAATATTTTTTATTAGATACGTTTTGCATTTCTTTTTTCGAAAAGGGTTCAGACCCTTAACTATTAAAAATGAACGATGCTAGTGCTAAAAGAAAGATTTGTAATTATAATGGAGAAGATGATTTGTCGAATACTACATCAAAAAATGGTTCAGAAGATGAATCTTGAAAGTCTTGTAATTCTGATGATAAAGATGTTTCTCACTGTGGTATCTTTATTATTTTTAGTACCGCGCGAACTTTTCCGACTAATTAAAGTTTTTATTGATTAAAGTTTTTCAATTTTAGAAGATTTTTCAGGAAACAGTTTTTAAAACCTTAAATGTTACCAAATTCAAAACATTTGTCGACGCATGCGTTACCAAATCGATTGTTTTCCTATTTTACTCTGACCGGGAATCCTATTTACCCATAACCAGCGGATGCGATGCATTTATCGACATTTTAGCCACTTGTTCATATAGATTGTCAAAATTAGGTATTACAATTATTAGCTTAGTATGAACGCATCCAATAAGTTAATTGGATGCGTTAATTCTTTTAGCTAGTACATATTTTGACAGTTTGCGTTGCCTAATGCAATTTGGTGGTTTCAGCGTTAAATTATGCATTTCACGTTGTCATTGAATGAAAACTTCGTAAACAAATGTTAAAAGTTTAATCGTTACAGGGAAGCGCGCTGCGACAGTGTTTGGGGTCATTAGAAAACACGGTACGGCACTTTGGTAAATAGCTTCTGCATTTTGTTGTACAGAGCGTTGCAAAACAAAATTAAAACTTTCCGGTATCTTTGCAATGTAATTGCGCCTTTTCTTGCTCCTTAAGGTGATTAGTGCTCTCACAGTGGCGCCATCATTAAGTATATTACATTTATTGCTCGCTAAGTACATAATGTATCGAAAATTTACACGTACAGATTGTAAAAGACACCAAAAGTGGCCACTTTTTGCTCTTTTGCCTACTACTACTACAACGAACTATATTTTATGCAGGTTATTGTTTGTAAATAAACTATAGAACCTTAGCTTCCATCAGTACGTGTGAATTTTCGATACATTATGTACTTAGCGAGCAATAAATTTAATAAAATGCGGGTGCCACTGTGAGGGCACTAATCGCCTTAATAAAGTCTGTCAGTACTTGGTAAGTAAATTTTAATGTTTGCATTCTTAACTTTGAAACTGGTTTGTACTGAAAAATACTTTAACTGATTTTATTTCCTTGCAAGGGTGTTTCTTCGGTTTTTAATGAACTGATGAAAATTTATCAAATCCTATTCTAAAATACTGAGAACTTTAATATACAACATCTCGTAAAAATAAACTCTAGACAATTTTGAACTTATATACAAAGTGTTACAAAAATACCCCTAATGCCGAATATGGTAGACTTAACAACTTTTAATATGGGACCGACTTTGAAATCGCAAAAAAAGTCAGCTGTTTCATACAAAAATTAAAATCGAAAATATTAAAATGTATGAAACAGCTGATTTTTTTTTCGCGATTTTAGAGTTGGTTCCATAGTAAAAGTTTATCAGTTTGGTGGTCCCTATATACCATATTCAGCATTAGGGGTATTTTTTTAACATGTTGTATACATATAAGAACTTAGCATAACATACAGTTTTTCTGACTCGGCTACATAATAGTGATTTTTAAAGCGTTGTTATAAAATGAACGGACTCTATCCCCTAAAATAGGGAGAACGAAAACGTGATATCAACCGTTTTTACGATCGGCACATGTGTTCCCGACGTTGACTCAGCGGCGTAGGATTTTTGCTGGGAATTTACCGATGTCCGATGTAACTAATCGAGTTTGTTACAGAAATTGATCCTCACTTACTTTGTGTCGATCTATAGGTAACAAGAGACGGGTTAATCCATAGGGACTAACGAGTCAATCGGTACTTAACACGATGTTTCAAGTTTATTGGGGTGAAACTATGTAAATGCACGATATTGTTGATTTTTTTGTTCTTTATCATCTTTCTTATATCATAATGGGTAGTAGGATAAAAGAATTGACGATTTAAAATACTTGTCGTATGAGCTTATTTGAATAAAGAATTTAATTTAAGAAATTGAATTTTTTTACTAAAACGAACTAAGAAATTAAATGACAATAGTGTCATTGCACTCGGGGTACCGAACTGTGGAACAATTCTTAATCAAAGAGGTCTGACGACTACACTATTTTTATTTTGTTTTTGGCAGGGCAGTCGGTCTTTTTTTATTTTTTTTTATTATATACATTTTAGTACAAATTATGTTGTTTTGGAATGTGCTGATTAAGGCCTGTCATTTGATATCCATATCATATTTTAATAATTGACGAAAAACAATTTTTAACATTACAAACGGCGTTATGCAGCCGACATTATAATCGTTTTTCAAAAAACCTATAGCCAGTGTCACTCGGGGCAATGTAAGAATTCTAACGATACATCACTCATCCAAATCTGTTCAGGCGTTTAGAAGTTATTGTGGAATAAAGAAACTCACATACATACAAACATACTTGAGCTCTGAACTCAATAACTATAGTACTCTCTTCTTTTTTTGAGTAATGGCTAGTTACAACTAGCAATCATATTTTTGATATAGTGTAAGTTACTTACGGTGGAATACGAAGCAACGTATTTTAATTACCTTTATGTTTGATGAAGAAATTCCTTGAATTTCACTTTTCGAGATGGTCTAAAACAAATACTTACGTTATTACCGAATGAAATTTCATATAATTATGCTTTTAAGACAGATGAAAGGGAATACAACTCATTTACGCAAATAAGGCCTGTTAATGGAGGATGCGGCGTTTTGTTTGATATGGTTATAATTTTATAGAAAACCACGACATCAACTCTTAAGCCCGGACTCCACCAAAGCAGAGACGAGCCTTGATGTGAGCTGGCTAGAGCGGAGCTATCAAATAAATTGAAATTGATATTTGATATTCCTCCGATCTAGCCAGCACAGCATTCGCTACGCGCATCTCTTCTCTTCTCCCCTTAATGAAGTCCGGAACTTAGGGTAATTTTATGCCCGAATGAGTCAAACAAGAAAAAGAGTCTTCTTTTGAGCGTGGTAATAGAATAGTAGGAAAGAATATAAAAGTGAATAATTGATTTATTTAAAATCAAGTATAAATGTGAAATCAGAATAATAAAAAAGTTATTATGTTGTTTTTAAAAACCTTTCAATGACACTTTGTTTGCCCGCTGGAGTAATCTCAAACCTTTGGAAAATAATAATATATTGAACCCATCACTGTGTCAGTTCTTCCACAAGAACGCACAACACTTTCACACTAAAAGCTTCGGGACAACTAAGTGCATACAAAAAATACTCAGAGAGGTCGCAAACCCACACAGAATTACTATTTTTCAGCTTAACGTCATTTCCAATGACTCTTTACTGAGAGCTGATCTCCACATTCGCTGAACTGAACTGGCGTGCGATGTTAAAATCCGAGAAATGTACGTTTAACAGCGACGACGTCGCTTAAATTATAGCTTCATATTTCAATCGTAGTGGCTCTGTGAGTAAAAGTTGTGAAGTGAAAAATCTCTAGACTTTATGAGAAATATTCCATTGGATGACTTTCAAAGTGTAGGTACTGGAGTAGTTTAAAACTATGAGCTATATTTAAAGATAAATATTGCGTTGGCTCACACATTCGGCATCAGCCATTTTATTGTCCCCACTGCAGGGGCACATGCCTTCCTTATTGGTGGATAAGAAGGATGGGCCATAACCCACCACACTGGCCCAATGCGAAGTGGTAGATGTTAACGACTGCAAATGCAACCGGGACCGTTTACGTTTTTGTATAAAAAAATGTATTCATAAATTTATTTTGAATTGGGTTAGTATTTTGAACTTTTTATTTAATAGAACTTTAGACAAATACTGGCTCTTAATCCGAATAACATGACAAGAAGAGTTAATTATGCTCAAATTGCAAATCATTTTGGTATTACGTTTGTATGGGAAACTCACTTTTCGCCGGGCTCTTAACTTAAGTAAAACGAAAAGAAATAATTAATTCGCAATAACAGGCTATAATAGGAAAATGTAACTTCTTCTCAAGCGTAACGAACGACGCCGTAACTTAAAATTTAAAGCTAGGAACTCTGGGTGACACAGTAACATCCCTTAAGAAGGGCCGACAATTTCAATTTTAGGTCAGGCGCTCCTCAAAAGGGATTAGACAGGTCTCTCTAAGGATCTATAACTAACAGTCCTTGACAAACATGGGATTCATCCGTGGACGCGTAAAAGTGAAATATGGAAAGGTTGTGCGACCTCCTTAGTGTTTCTCATCTCCTTGTATTTCGGTGTAAGGGTTAGTGTGAATAATGATCCTCGTACATATTTATATGTAAGTTACAAAACTGAAAAATAAATTGTGTATACACTTCTAAGACTTTCGCGCGTACAGTTCATTAGAAATAAAACACTTTTTACGGATTACAGCGCGTATATTATTAATTCAGGTGTTGTTTTGGAATTATTTAGTTTGTATTTATTGGTTTTTAGAATTCCCGACGTTTCGACACCTTTCCAGGGGCCGTGGTCACGGACTAGGCTATTGAAATCAACAAACATCCAAATTTCAATAGAGATGATGGTTGGAGAGTACCACCAGCTTGGGACCCCATAATTCATCAACTAAAATCCCATCCCAAATCACACACTGCAGGATCTAAAGATATAGTTAGTTCGTTTTGTAGATAGGGATCAAAAGGGAGGTCGACACAACCTCTTTGAGTTTTCTTCCGCCAGTTCTTTTTCTCAGAGGCCTCCCAATTTGTGAACTGGTAGTAGATTCAGTAACTAGATCTTGTTTTCTAATTAACTTTATGCAATTTAATTCAGTAATAATGATCAAATCAGAACGCAGCTAAAAATAATTTAACAAACTTGAATACATTTTTATAAAATTTCGAACGGGTAATTTCATAAAAATATGAGCAGCCTATTTTGCTTTAGTCCTCCCGTGACCACGGCCCCTGGAAAGGTGTCGAAACGTCGGGAATTCTAAAAACCAATAAATACAAACTAAATAATTCCAAAACAACACCTGAATTAATAATATACGCGCTGTAATCCGTAAAAAGTGTTTTATTTCTAATAAATTTTGTGTTATAAAAAAATAAAAAAATTATTCACATAAAGGAAAACTAAACAAAAAAATCCTGTATAGATTAAAACACGCTGTCGAAAAAAAAACTTGTAGGTAAAGCGATGTTATTGTCAATTAAGGATTTTTTCCAGCTTACTTTCTATATTACAAAAGCTAAACTGAAAAAAATAGTGTTGTAACTAACGTGAAATAAAGATGATATCGTTACTTTGTAACTAAGTATCACTCCATTTGGCAGGACATTCCATGCAAACTACCCTCATTGAAAGGACCTTTATACATAAAATAAAGTTTATGATCCCCGGAGGAAGTTGAAGGTAGTAAAATAACTTTAATTGATATAACTCACTAGCTTCCGATTTTATGGAGCCATTTCATTTTTACAACGTTTCAGTGAAATTTTGTAGGAACATTATATTCTATTACCTACCTAGGTATGTAATTGCTTTTTAGATATTTTTTGTGTTATGTAACAGTTAGTCGTTTTGTAAGGATATTATTAGGAATAATTTTGAATCAGAATTTCTGATAGATGATTTAAAACCAAACTATTTCAATATGTAACAAATAAATTTTATTGTAATAATGGCCTGTAGAAAACTTGAAATTAAATTAAGTCGAACAGTGATAAGCAAAAAGTCTGATTCGAATTCTCAAGGACTTAGGTACTAATTAATGAAAGTTAGTTCATTAGTGAAATACCTGAGCAGAAGGGTAAATTCCATGACAACAGTTTGACTACCGGCAAATTTTAATACTACATTTATTGGATTCTTACAGGTTCGAATGGGCTTTTAGCGAATAATTTGTTCAAAGATAAATTTCTCACAGTGAATCAAATTACTTACTGATATGCCGCAACATTCTAAACTCATAGGTTCGGCATGTTAAGTTTTAAATAAAAACGTGGTGAAAAAAACAGAAATTGTAAGATTATCTTTCAAACTGGGGGCGCTGATATAAGATGTACAAGTAATTTCCAATCAAGAGACTCGAACCCGCACTCCCAAGGGAGTTACGGGTGAGTTCAGACTCACCCGTACACTGAAAAATTAAGAAAAAAATGAAAAAAACTGATGAAAAAAATCAACTTCCGGGTAAGTTGATTTTTTTCATAATTTTTTCTAATATATTATTTGTCTTAATATAAAAATAGCATTGTGAATGCGAAAAATCTCAATTTAATAATTTCCAATCACTTTCAAAACTATTTATTTCGAAAATTTCATATGTGATATAGGTGTTGCTATATATAGTAAGTAGCTTAGTACAAGTACAAGATAGGCTGTGAAATTAAAACATCAAAATAATTTTAATATCTAAACTTGTAGGTGTACCTACACCAACAAGTTTAGATATCAAAATTATTTATCGTAATTAAAAATTAAGTGTGTTATAAAAACAGTCGATATTACGCTGCATGGTAGCAGTTGATTTCATTGAAGCAACCTTTCAAACGTAAGTATGTTTCACTTGTAGTTTCAATAATTCACTAGCACAAAACTGGAGATTAAAAGCTAGCGAGTTTACCGCAATAACACAAATACTATCTCCATTTACATTTTATGCTACGGTTGTATCGAATCTATTTTCTAGCTCCGTCATCATTGAATGTTTATGTAAGGGCTGGGATGTTTGCGTCTCGTTTCTATTTTGCCGTGTGCTGTTGTTCCCTAGGATGTGAGATACGGCTTGCGAGAATGGTGAACAGGTGTTTTTTTTTGTCAGACTAACTAAACTCGTACCAAATCTGGGCATTGTTAGTGGCATGGAGAAAATGATACGCATAACACAGTGTGGGTCTTATAAAGATTAAAGACTTCGTCTTGATGCGACTTACAAACTCCGGTAGAGCAGAGCTCAAGCTCTACTGGGGTTTGTTAGTCAATCTCAAGACTATACCTCTTATTTTATAAACACTGACAGTGACAGCAAGCAACAGGAAGCAACATTGCAAAAGATCTATAGACTCAATGATGAGTAGATTGCCCTAAAAGTGTTTCACGAGTTCAATTACATTTATTTAATTTTAATTATTATTATTTTTGACCGATAGAAGCGTTTTCTGCTTCAGCTTGGGCAAAAATGCTTTCGTATGTCTGTCCGTCTGTTCTCCTCTACAGGTCGCATTTCTCACCGATTCTCGTGAAATTTTGTAAGCAGGTTCGATAATTATGCATAGATTCTTGTCGAGTCAGTTTTTCGAAATTATTCAAAATTAAAAAAAACAAATGCTCGGATAATTTCACACAGCGCCATCCAGCCCCAAACTGTGTAAAGCTTGTAATATGGGTGCTTTTAATATGTACCTACCTGCCTATTTATTATACCTAGTAACACCCAGACCCGTCACAGAAATTAAAATTCATCAAAATGGCGGAGATATTATGTTAAGGCAAGGTCTGCAGCTCAAAGAGCCACTAGTAATGTAATTGGTAATTTCGATGTAAAATCACATATTTTATAGTGACTGTTATGTTGTTCTATCTCACGAAGACCGTTTTGCTATGATTGTTGTTAGGTGTGCACATGCACATTTTTTAGTGTGCGTAATACGAGCGCGTGCAGACGCACACTAAAACAATGTGCATGTGTACGCCTAACACAATCATAGCAAAACGGTCTTAGTGAGATAGAAGAACTATAGTAACGTTTAACTTTTTTATATGTTTTTTTGGATATAACAATTAGTAATTTTTTACTAATAAAATGTTTTCACTGAAAACTGACTTCAACAACAGCTGTTCATCGCAAGAGTCGTCCAAACCTCAAAGACGTGAGTATCGCAGGTAGCATTCTCATTCAGTGAGTGCGATGACCCCTGCCAGGTGCGAGGTTCGTCCCACGTTTGTGATTCACACTTGACTGCTTTAATATTTGACCGTGCGAATATTTTTGCGTCGCTTTAGGGTATGGTGTTATAAAATGTAGCTATGTAGAATATAATCATATGCTAGCTCAACAAAATAGATTTGATATTTAAACATTTACTAAATATCAAAATTAATGAGCTTATTACAACAGTCTTGCGAATAAGCGGTTTTTTTTTTCATTTTTATAGTTTTAAACTCAAAGAGTAACAATTTGGAGACTTTTTTTGTTTTTGTAAGGAATGCTTTTTTATAAGTCTGATGTAAGAATACATAGTAACATTACTACATTTTCTTTACATCAGAATCTTTCTTACATCTTACATCCTATATGAGTTTTAGAGCTCCGACAAAGAAGGCAGATGCCAAGAGTCATTAATATTATACCCTGTTTTCTGTTCTAGGCCCTGGTACTACCGTTGGTATTACGATATTACCAGTAGTACTACGGGTAATTTTTATTGGTCGTGGTACTACTGGCGGATTTGGTAACCATGTTTTCTTATAAGTAACAAATGCTTTAACTATTTAGCTTGCGACATTGTTCTAATATGATTCAGTAAGATAACGTTAGCGTAAAATTACAAATTCTAAATAAAATAATAAAACAAAAAAAAAATGATTAAAAAAAAACCGACTTCAAAATTAAATACCTCTAAAAAGCAAGAAATAATTTTAAAATCTAAGCGTAACTATGCACATAAAATTAATAAAACACGTGTATTGGAGTCGGGTGGGGCTTTTAGAATTAAAAAAAGAAGTTGTTCTTCCGCCTTTTTTTTCTTTTTGTTTTCAGGTTTTTTTGAAGTCGGTTTTTTGTTCTTTAATATTTTTTTTTATTTTATTATTTTTAGTGTGCCTTCTGTATTATGTCAGTAGACGTGCGGGTGCATACTTTATGGTACCCAAAAGGAAAAAACTAGTAGGTACCACTGTATTTCACGAGTTATAGCATATTTCTTGTGGCCCGGCTACACAACGTACGTACATGTGGTGGCCCGGCCACGCTTCTAATATCAACAAAATAAATAGCTAACTTTATTAATATAACGCGGGCCCAATGTGGATTGGAGAGTATTAGTGACTGCAGATGCAGCCGGGACCAACGGTTCAGCTAGAACAAAAAGCTAATATTTACATAGATGATTTTACTTATTATTGTTCTTATTATTTATGACTCCCATGACATTAATTTCGGCACACCAACGCCAGAGTAATCGGTGTACATACAAAAAACAAAAAAAAATACAAAAAATAGGGGTCGAATTGAGTACCTCCCTCCTTTTGAAGTCGGTAAAAAGCTCATACATAGGTTAAAAATGACGCTACATTATTATTAAAATTATTGCGCAGTAAACGGACGAGGCTGTACGTAAACCAGCATCAAATTATGCCAAGTGTTCAGCGAGAGTTATTTGTTGGCCATAAAGCCGTTATATGACTAACGGTAGTGCTCATATAATTTCATTGCCCAGTACAGAACAATCGGTTCATTTATTGTTTACAGTACGTACAGTTTACAGTATTTGCTCTCTCGCTGATTTCATTGTATGTGAACAAAGAAGTCAATATCGTTCTAATGTACCAATTAGATTTAATGGCAGTTTCTTTAGTGTAAGTTATTCAATATTGAACCAATGACTTCAATTTCGTAGACGAGCTGTTCGAAATTAATAATGTATTACAAACAACCTTCGCGGCGCATCAACTGTTTCTCTCGGTCGCTCGCAATAGACTAAAGGAGTTGAGGTACATGTACCGTAACTTAATGAGCAATTTTTCAGTATTGTACAGCCTGACTAGTGTTAGTATATATGGAAGTCTTTGTATTGAACCTTTTCTTTTTCATTTTCTTCGAGGTTTCACCAGCCTTCTTAGCATGACCCGGTGGGCTTAAAGGAACAATGAAAAATGTCTTGTTAATTATCATCTCCAATGTATATGCACTCACTGTCAGCCCCCTAGTATGACCACCGAAACGCGAAATGTTTAACTGTCAAAACTCAATTTTGACAGTTCAGTAAAACGTGAGATAAAACGTTTTATAATGCGATATGTATCGTGTTATAAAACGTTTTATCATATACATTGGAGATGATTATTAACTAGACATTTTTCATTGTTCCTTTAAGCGTCAATTTTATACCGATAGGTACTTATAATTTGGTATCTAAAAAATTGTAATCAAATCCAAAGTTGATCATTGGTTGATATTTTCTTTTATTAATTTACTTGTATCGTTTCAACTGATAATATTAATATTAAGTCACAGACAGATACTTAAGAAATCAGAACACTCAGTAAAGTTAATCGTTAAACGTTAAATTAGACTTGCAGTAAAAATGAAATCTTTACTTTTTCCATCATAACTTTTATACTTTCAGATGAAATTCTGAGCACAAACCGGACTGAAGGACCCTTGCGATGCCTTTTCGTGTCACTCGCACACCCTTATATAAAATAAATACATTAGCAAATATGTGTGGACATGACACTTTGAGAAAATACACTTTTCTTAGGTAGTTACCGCAGATATATTTTTTACAAGCGGCCGCCCGCGACTTTTTCTGCGTTGACAGTTTTCTCTATCATTCTCACATTCATACATTTTAGTGGCAAATTATTTAGTGTTGGAATGTGCTCATCAAGGCGTTTATTTGATACCCTTATTTTAAGAAAAAAAAAGTTTTTTTCACATTGCAAAAGACACATCACCGACATTATAATCGTTTTTCAAAAAATCTATAGCCAGTGTCACTCGGAGCAATGTAAGAACTCTAATGATACCTTACACATCCATATCGGTTCAGGCATTAAGATGTTATGGTGGAATAAAAAAACTCACATACATAAACATACATGAACTCTGAACCCAATATACTATTGTTTTTTTTTTGCAGTTGTGTAAAAAAAATGTATTCAGCCTAATAAAGGCATCTCCTTTTTTTCCTGCTCCACTAAATTATATACTAAAAGCCTACGTGCGCTGCCCCTTAAAAGATCTTGTTATTCATGCTTAACTTGTGGATTAACTAATTTAGGGGAGCTTCCATCTAATAAGTCTCAACTTGGAACCCTCACTTCCTTATTGGTCAATACTTCACGGTTAGGCGACACTCACACTGTGCGAGCTACGCAGCGACAGCGTAACGAGTGATCGCGGATTTTAAAGTTGTTGAAAGTGTTTGTACCGTTCTGTTGAAAGTATACAAATACAAAATTAAGTTTCTTTATATCCGTCTGTCAGTGAAATGTCGTGGGATCTGAGGACAGATCTGAAGACATTTATCCAAAAATTTAACCACGAAATTCGAACAACATTGTTAACTTCCGAGCTATAAATGTGCGTACAAAACATTATAATAAAATATTTTAACATGTTTTTGTATCATCAACGCGTTTTTAACCAAACTAAGCATTTGGTTTAGCAACCAATTTAAACATAAGAAAACTTTTTCTCAAAACCACGTTAGTATCTAATAAAAATGTTTTATCTAAATCGACATAGATATATGCGTCGTCGCAGTGTGAGAACTGCCTTATCCGCGGTTAAAGGCTGTCGTACCAAAGATACGGTTTAATCAACACTTGTATAAAAGGCCAGTTAATAGAATTTTTAACTTGTGTTATTCTTTGACTTCTAAAGTCGTAAATACTAAAATCTTTGAGTTTAAAGAGTTTAGATGCTTATAATAAGAATTAATGGTTTATTCAAAATAAGTAACTTCGAAGACCAAATAAAAAAAAATACACGTTACTATTCTTATTAAATTTTATGCCTAGCAATAATATTCTTACAATGTCAGTGTCAGTTTTCAGAAGTTTAAACATTAATCCCCAAAATAAAAAAATCAACAAAAACTAAAAACTATTTGAGTATTAGTCTATTGCTGTTATCAATAAATATTGTTTCCTTTTCCGTAAATCGCGTTGAACGTTCACACCAGTTTAAAAAAAACTCGTGCTTGCATTTAATAGTCAACCGATAAGGGTGTTAGAACTATATTGTGCGGTGCTATTATTTGAAGTGAAAAATTTTTTTTTTTAGTATACTGCAATATGGGTAACAAATCAAAAGGCTTCTCATAAGGATTTAAAAAAGGTATATCATGACCATAATTATATAAGAACTAAAAACTAAAAAGACTTAAATAAAAAGAAATAATAAAAAATAAAAAAAACCCGCCTGCGTCAAAAGGTAAGTCAACTGAAAAGATGGAAACAAGATCATCAGATCATCAGGCAACATAATAACATGCAGTCGGAGGCATGTATAAGTGACATTATGAATTATTTGACTTATCATCTAAATACAATTTAGTTACCGACATACATGTATTGTGTTATCCTTTTTTTCCTTTTTCGTTTCTAATATATTGCTATATAATAGTTTGCTAAAGCAAGTTTAAGCAGACTGAAGCAATTTGATATGTATCATTTTCTTCCATAAAATTGTGTGTGAATTTGTAATCATGAGTTTCCTACTACAATTTATAAATAAACTTTTATAAGTATTACAAACACTTCAAAGAGCCTATTACAGAATCACGACGGTCGGACGATGTTCGTTGATCGATTAACTTTATTTTAAACCTTATACATGAGTTAATAATGTCACGGAATGGGACGAACATTATACACTTATCGCGATGATTTTTTGTAATAGGCCCTTAGATGTTCAGCAAAATAAAGGGCGTCATGAAATGATATACAAGGAACACGCATTAATATTGAAAAGCTTCAATATGAAACTGTATTTGTTCGGCGAAATTTCAAAGGATACTTTCTTCACTTTGAAGATAAATTTTGAATTGAAATTTGTTTGAATAATTGATCATTACCTACTCAAAGCAAGCCTTTGTCTTCGATTCTGTTTAACAATGAAATAGACATATTGTAATAGAGAAGGAATTTCTGCAAACAATGTGTTGATATTTAATGTATAATTTCTAAAGAACAAAGATTATTCAATGATACATTTCTTTCAATCAAGCGTCAGTTGACAACATGTAATTTAGTCATGAGTTTGTAGCTGAACAGTTATTTTTTACAAAGGAAATTTGTTAAATGTGTTGTTTTTGTAAAATTAATTTAACTTCGAAAGCTTGTCAAAAATTTTGATTCATTAAACATTATTATTTTATTTGTTTAGAAGTTGTAAATAGGACGGAACCAACGGTTTAGTTTACCATACAATTATCATTTAATATTGTCTAACATTACATCATTCTTCAAAGTTATACCATCCTCACACGAACCTTCTAACATACACTGACATTTTGTTTTTTATTTGTTCAAAATTACTGTTCTTAATACGCAGAAACCTTAGCAAGTAAATGGCCCAAACGTTATTAGGGTGAGGCTCAATATGACGTAAGGAGGGCTGAAGTACCGACGCCCGTGACGTCATACTTCCCTCCCGTGGGCGAAAGCAAATTGAAACTGTGTAAGTAGGACTCAGTAATCCTTGATGTTCCTTCTTTTCGCATTTTCCCGGCGATAAGTTAAATTAAAAACCTTTGTATAATTTTAATTGCTGTTGAAATTTGTTTGGTAACTTGTGGAGTCGGCTCCAAAATAGAATTAATTTAAGCGGCACTTTACAGGTTTTAATACTATTGAAAGCATAATATTTAGTCTGACCGTTTAGAATGCAGTTAAAGCTTCATTATGGCCCGCCTGGTACTGATATTTTTCTATCAAGCATTATCTCTTTCATAATACCGATACATCGCTTTTTATTAAGGAACGAGAATCTCGACCGTTTCAGCGAGCTTTAGTGGCGCCGGACGGAATTCTCTCTCTAGCGAACAATGTTTCTGACTGGCAGAGAGAGAAAGAGGTACTTATTCAAAAATTTGGAGCCGTGTTGTCCATAATTGCTTAAAAGTCTACAGATATGAAATTAGTTTGTTAATTGTTTTAACATGTTATTTTTATCAGGTATGCAAATATTTTATGACTAACATTGAAAGAGTATAAAGTGACTTTTTCCGAGTTGGATTAAAAATGTTTCATAAAGTTAAATGAGTGATCACGACGTCTGAGATCTTCCTAGATTGGTCGATAAAATTATAGGGTTGTGTGTCGTCTCGCTTAGAGATTCTGTGGGATATTTATGTAGGGCTTCATCCATTATATACAGATGCCTAATGGCTTAGATAAGTTTTATGGACTGAATCAGTATGTTATGACAAAATTGATACCAACAGTTTTTATTTCTGGTTCTCGAACTTTGCTGATCATTGGGGTATAAAAATTTGCAACTGAAAAGGTATTTATCATACATATTTTTCCAGTCCACAAAAAGTAAATGTTGTATTCATCTAATGAAACACAGAGATAATCAATTGTAATTTTTCTATGTAACTGTCCTATCGATTTTTTTATTTACTTAAAAAATTTACCGGTGGACTAAATTTCAATAATTGTTCTATTCCGTCACAGTAATTACTTCCTTGTCTTAATTTTTATATGAACAAATAAATTCAAGTTACGTTTTCTTTTCACAGTGATTTCAATTAGTTACCAAGATATATTATCTCAAACATTAACCTCAACATAAACACAGGGCCACAGAAAACCGTTATCAGTCAAGATATGACGAGGGTTTCACAGCGGCCATGTATCACAGCGGTTGGCGTTTTAACGGTGCCCTGTCCCTTTATGTTTTCTAGAAGATACCCTGCACCTTGGACGGATACCATTAGATAGAAACAGAAATAATGGTACAGTATAACAATTATTTATTACGGTCATGCTTTTCGTCAGAAAGTACTTCTATCCTTAGCATGAAAAACACAAAGAACCTAATTTTGTCAAACATGTACAGCGCCATCTGTTTACGTAAATAGACCATCGAAATTATAACATATAGGTACGAATTCAATTAGATTTTAGGGCTAAGGGTATAGTTTTCTGTTCCGGAAGCGGAAGGGTGCGGGTTCGAGTCCCGTCTGAGGTGCTACGGGTGAGTCGATTTTTTCTAGTATTTTTTCTAATATTATTTATCTTAATATAAAAATAGCATTGTAAATGCGAAAAATCTAAATTTAATAATTATATAGCTGTTTCATCTTTATCGATTGTCAAAACATCTGGAAAGATGTTTCTTTCGAATGGGAGGTATTTCCTCACATTGATGAAATTGCGCTGGCTTGCAGCGAAGAAGTTAAAAAGTACTAGAAAATTTCGCCGCTCCCACTAGCGACTCGGTAGCATAATTGGTCAGTGCATTGGGCCGGAATCCCAAGGGTGCGGGTTCGAGTCCCGTCTGAGGTGCTACGGGTGAGTCGATTTTTTCTAGTATTTTTTCTAATATTATTTATCTTAATATAAAAATAGCATTGTAAATGCGAAAAATCTAAATTTAATAATTATATAGCTGTTTCATCTTTATCGATTGTCAAAACATCTCGAAAGATGTTTCTTTCGAATGGGAGGTATTTCCTCACATTGATGAAATTGCGCTGGCTTGCAGCGAAGAAGTTAAAAAGTACTAGAAAATTTCGCCGCTCCCACTAGCGACTCGGTAGCATAATTGGTCAGTGCATTGGGCCGGAATCCCAAGGGTGCGGGTTCGAGTCCCGTCTGAGGTGCTACGGGTGAGTCGATTTTTTCTAGTATTTTTTCTAATATTATTTATCTTAATATAAAAATAGCATTGTAAATGCGAAAAATCTAAATTTAATAATTATATAGCTGTTTCATCTTTATCGATTGTCAAAACATCTGGAAAGATGTTTCTTTCGAATGGGAGGTATTTCCTCACATTGATGAAATTGCGCTGGCTTGCAGCGAAGAAGTTAAAAAGTACTAGAAAATTTCGCCGCTCCCACTAGCGACTCGGTAGCATAATTGGTCAGTGCATTGGGCCGGAATCCCAAGGGTGCGGGTTCGAGTCCCGTCTGAGGTGCTACGGGTGAGTCGATTTTTTCTAGTATTTTTTCTAATATTATTTATCTTAATATAAAAATAGCATTGTAAATGCGAAAAATCTAAATTTAATAAAATTTTGTATTTTTTTATGAAATAACATCGTCCAATAATATCATCGTAGTTATTTGTTAGTTGGAAAAAATAGAATTTTATTAACTTTCAGTGCAAAAATAAAGTGACCTATTTCAAACAACTTGATATCAAATAACGACTCGAACTTTCTGACGCCAAATAGTACCTATGTATTTTTATCAAAAACAACCTTAAACCTTAGAGTATTTTGATATCACTCGAGCGTTGCGACCTTGTGAAAACCTTCACAGATCCTTTTCAAAGATCCTAATGTTAATGTCCTTTGGGAAAACCTTTCCATAACTGAAGCGCTAGAATATGAAAAATTTGACAAATTTCAAACTTATAACAATATTACCCCCAGAGATCTATAATAAATTGTGTCATAAAAATTGAGATTTACTTTTACCGGTCTGTTACCGCAATTATCAGTCAATTTTCAATATTACAATTTATTCAAGTTTGTGTTATGACGATATACCAGTCGATATTTTTTGTGTCGGGGACGCCACTAAAATTATCCTATTGCCTATGGTGCATTATAAAACACGGTTTAAAAAGAAACAACCAACTACAGAAGAGATTAGATCGCACCACTCTCATATTCACACAAGGTACAGCTTAAAATAACACATTCGTATGAAATCGAAAAACCGAATATGAGATATATCTTTCTCAAAGTAACTACAAGCGAACATCACGAGCATCAATACTAATAGCGTTTCGACAGGAATTTTCTCCGAGGGGCTGAATATTTGAATACAAATGTACGAAAAGGCTCAAAATCTCAATAGGGAGTGCTTATAGAAATACTAGAAGAATAGGAAATTGGGTGTCGAGACATTCAGTAAATTGTTACAGAAACAAAGGAAGCTTGAATTAAAATAAGTGTCGTTGAAATTGTATAGCTTATAACGTCTTGTATAAAGCTTCAAAGACGGTCAATAGGAATTGATAAGGAAGAAACTTAAAGCTCTTTTCTTTAATAATGTCAACATTGAAATATTCCAATTACGACATCCATTTTCATCTTTCTTAAGATATTTTTTTGTATGTGCAGCATTCGAAAACAATAACACTTTTTAATTGAGTAGCAACGCAATAACAGTGAGTAAACAGTACTGTAACCCTTTTAAATGATTAAAGTCCTTTTAAGGCCAGTATTAATAAAGACCAAAATAGATTTCTAGCACATACCAAATAATTAAGACAATGGCCAATAATATGATCTCATGAAACCGCCAAACAATGATATGACTCCATTCATTATCAGCGGATTAATAGAACATCAGTAAAACGATTAATCATTAGCTAAAATAAAAAAAGAAAAACAATAAAGCGAGATCCCACCTCATCAGAGAATGAATTAATCAACGTAGTCACGATCGCTCCTAACGACAGCACGAACTAGGCAAGTTGGGAGGAGAAACTTGTCGAATCGTCTAAGAAAGTTTCCTAAATGATACCGTGGCGATGGGTGTTTTCGGAACTTTTTACGTACTTCCATTATTATGTTGTGAGCGACGAGTGGCGTAAAAATTATTGAATTATCCACTTGTTTTAGTTCGTCGAGATTGTTGAGGAGATGGATCAGTCTTGGGGTAGTGATGACTTATAGAAAAGTTCGTTCGTACTTCACGTATTATTTTATCGTAAAAGCTTTCCGTTTGTTTGGTTATGCCGTTTTTTCCTTGTCATGCTTGTTGATGCTCTGGTGATACAGCAAAATTATTTAACATCGCAATATCAGATGTGCTGTTTTTTTTTAAATTAGGCAGAAAGGTATCAAACATTTAATCTGCTCTATTTATGAAACATTACGATTCATTTGTAAGTATATTTTCACCTTTGTACGGTTCGATGATAATATTATTATAATACACTTGCTCAAAGGTTCGAGTCGTACCTTACTACGCGCTACGTGTACACAGCCGTCAGATAGGTACTTACGTGTTTCTTACATTTATTTTACTTGTTCAAAAAAGTGCTTGTCCTTCATCTTAATCTTTACTTCCTTACTAATATTATAAATGTGAAGGTGTTTGTTTGTTGGTTGCTCTTTCACATCTAAACTACTCAACCGATCATCATTAAATTTTGCATAACTAGACGTTATCAAAGATACAAAGAAGGATGTACAATACCTTTCAACCAGAAAAGGGATCGAAAAAAAACTGTCCACGCAGACGAAGTCGCGGGCAGTCGCTAGTTTATGATAAGTGACGATAAGCCAACGCTCTTCACCTGGGATCCTCAACCACTCTATCTATCTTACCAGTAATTACCGAAACACAACAATGTAAAAAAAAAGTTTCTGCCTCAATGTCTAGGTATTTTTTTTAATCACGCTTGTGTGCTCGTGATGTAATACATAGTAACAGTATTAATGTCAGAACAAATTTGGTAATTTTCGAGACAATCTCGGTGTTAATATAAATTTCATGAGACATGCTATCGCCGCATTGTTGTTTTATTAAAATGCTCTGTTGTTTAGTGCTGATCCATATTAAAGTTGATTCATTCTTACACCGATAAGAGCTTGAGAAATGCATAGATCTCACCAACAGATTGGACCACGAATCAAAGGTTCAAGAGTAATTTTATAATTATTTTATACACTAGAACCGCAATTATTATCTTCTTTTCCGTAAGATTTTGTGCATAGCCCCAACACATAACAATAGTAACAATAATAGTGAGTGTAATTAATGGACATGTATGACATGAAACCAGCAAGTGTTAAAATCTCGCAACTCGGTGTAATAAATGGAGTAGTTAAGATATGAGAGTGTTTTCAGTCAATAATGATTGTACAGTCACGTCTATAAATATGTATACAGTTTAGAACTTTTTCACTCTAAAAGCTATTACTTTTTTAAACAGAAAACAATGACAAATTACAACCACAACAAAGTGACAAAGTTCTAAACTGCTTTTAAATATTTTTAGACATGACTGTACGCTCAAAAAAACTAATGAAAAGAAAGAAGTGTCTAATTGATTTTTTAGTATCATGGTGTTTGTGAAATAAAAGTTTATTATTGTAAGTAGTCACTAGCGGCATTTCATTTAAATGCTACAAAACACATTGTAATTAAAAGAAATCGTTTCTGCATAGTTACATTACAAAACGGTGTAATAGTCAGTGGGTCGTAGCGTGGGCGTTCTAGCATTACTTATTAAAGACTCACAGGGAAGCTGGGTTGCAATTAGTCAGCAACTTGCAAGGTACCTGAGAGAGTCATCGTGTTTAATGTACCACTAAAACATGATTCAATGGGCTTTGAATTGTGTTCTACTATAGATCTTATACTTATACTTCTTTCGTCACTCTTCAACTGATTTCACTGTAGAAAAACTATAGAGAACCTATTAAGCTTGGTTTCCTGCGACACTGTTTTGTGTTTTCTAACACCTAACATCAAACATCTAACAAAATATGGGCGTGGCCTAACTGTTTTGTTAGCTCAAACAAGCAAACATGTTATCCGGGACGGACGGAAAACATCCCCGTGTTCGCCTGCGAGGGGAGGGGTAATTTCATTTCGAGTACGTCTTTCGTATGAAGTCATTTTGTCGAGTAGGTAAGGTAGATGTTTGTTAGATGTTCGTGTTTAAAAGTCGCAGGAGACTGCATGTTTTGCTAACATGTTTTGATATTATATTTTGTTATTTTGTTTTGTTATTTTTAGGAGAAGGAGACACGCCATTAGTGTAACATGTAATTTGGCCTACTGCAAAATCATTATCGTAACGACGGGAAAGTTCAACCATCTAAGATCTTTTCAAGTAGGAATAGGATAGCTCTGATGATATTTTACTAACATGATACCGGAAATTAACTTGTATTATATTTTTATTACTTTTACATCAAAAACTGTTTCAATGTTGGTAACTAGCTTTTACCCGCAACTTTATCTTCGTGAAATTATTAAATTCCTGTAGAACCTTTGTCCAATAAAAAATATAAAAAATAGTTCAGTGGTGTTGGCGTCAAAAAGTAACAAACAAAAAACATATGGTTACTTTCGCATATTTACCATTAGTATGGTTGTAAGACATTCAAATAAGTAATATAACAATTTAAAGGCCTACACCAGTAATACATCCTCCTTGGTTGTTTCATCGACAGATCGAGACTTACCTGAAACAAAGAACACACGTTTTATTTATTTATTTAATTTTCGGTTTGCAATATTCTTTAAATTTCAACATATTATGTAACCTAAAAAACTTATAAGTTATTACGGAATCACACCAGTTAGAGCTAATAACAGATTCACTCTCAGTTAGAAATATTTGGAACAGTTAAACACAGGGGTATAATATATAGATACAAGTGTACTTACATTCTACCTACATATTATTTTAAACGTCTCAACCTGGCCTTACCACAAAAGATTTTAAAACACTGTTTAAACAGTGTCTAAGTTAAACACTTGTTGAACAGTGTTTTTAAATTATTTGAGGTAAGGCCGAAACTACTCATGTGCTATCAACTCTCCGACTTATCATTGTAATAAGTTTATTATTTAATTTCCCCGCAGTTTTCCAGAAAAATCTTAACTTCTATGACACAAGGTTTAACAGTTTTATTATAATCTTATAAATCCCTTAATACAACTTTCTGAAACCACAAACTCATTAATTACTAGTCAGAAACCGAAAGTTTTCCGATTAGCATAACACGAAAAATGTAGAACCCTTATATTGTCTCATCAATGTTAGATTGATGGTGGATCGATTGACAACGTGGAACAAGGGGGAAGTGGTGATAAAGTTTGCAACAGTTCAACTTTTTTATACAACACCCGGATACTTACGAAGCCTTTTAATAAATCATTCCTTGCTAAACTTGAAGTCGCTGTTTATATGTTAAGTTACGTTTTAAAAGTATCAAGCTACTTGGGGTTTCTTGGTTGACAGTAGTTTGCAAATTATTTTTTTGTAGTTGATTTGAATTTAAGATAAGGATTTAACAAAAAAAATCTTTAAATTAAAAAAAAATCATAAGTTTGTATCAAGTGTATATCGTTTATACATTTCAGAAACAGATAACTCAAACATACTGAATATTTAAGCAAAATAATTCGGTTGATTTGGAAAACAACCAAATATTTTGAATCAATGAAATTAACAACTGAATGTTTCTCGCTGTTTGAGATCATCATTATATTTTTAAATTTTTGAGATTGAAGCATTCACAATGCTTAATAATAATTATATAATACATATAAAATAGCATTGTGAATGCTTAAATCTCAAAAATTTAAAAATTATATAGCTTTCTCATCTTAATCAATTGTTTAAAAATATCTGGAAAGGTATTCAGTTGATGTCGAGGTAATTCCTTGTACAATGGTGAGATGACGCTGGCTTGCAGCGTAAGAGTTGATATACTAGGAGAAATTCGACGTTCCCACTAGTGACTCGGTAGCTCAGCGGTCAGAGCATTGGACCGGATATCCAAAGGTCGCGGGTTCGATTCCCGTCCGAGAACATGATCTGGTGCGAGTCGTATTTTTTCTAGTATATTATTTGGTATCATCATTATAGGTTCCTCGAGTCAATATCTAAAGTAGGTAAAAGTTTCTTAGTATCATCGACAGTACAAAACAACTATGAAGATAATACAATAGTTTCTCAATAGATACTTTGTATCTACATGCATATATTTTTGCGAACAACACTTGTTGAATCCAATATTGATTTCTATTTACGATAAATTTCGAATACGTTTTGGAATTTCACTTACCACATTTTGATGAACGATTGAAGTTCCCACGGAAGCGCACGTGAAAATGAAAAACTATTTGATGTTGTTTCAAAATTGTTACACGTGCGAATTTTATACGGCGAATAATTTTGTTAGTGATTGCGTAAGTTCACAAAATTCATCAATATTGCAACTCATTTTACATATAAAGATACTAGATACCTCCCGAAAATTAACATGTTTTCGAATTGATTACGTTTGTATTTGAAAACCATTAAAGAAATAGGCAATGTAGCCAAACTTGCTTGCTTATTAATAGGCATGTGCCTATAAATAATATGATTTGTACTTATATAATTACATAGGTAATTAGTAATTATATATATAATTACTTTCTAGTGCTTTCTACTAATATTATAAATATGAAAGTTTGGATAGTGGATATGTTTGTTACTCAATCACGCAAAAACAATTAAACGATTTTGGATAAAATTTGGCACACAGATAGTTTATAGCCTGGATTAAAACATAGAATAGGTGCTTTCCTATCCCGGTAAAATTTCCTAGGGATTTTACGAATGTCTACGCGGACGAAGTCGCGGGTGGACGCTAGGAAGTAATAAGCAAACAAGTTACTTAACGTTCGAAAGGCCTTATATTTGTATAGTAGGTTTTGGTTCTCCCAAAACCTACGCTACAAATAACTCTTCCCTGAAATTGGGTTTGAACAAAGATATACCTTGCATGAAAACCAACAATCCCGAAAGAGCCAATCCTATCCCAATCATGAGAAAAAACGACTTTACCTGAATGAAACTCAGTGGCCGGTAAGCATTTACTCTACACAAGCATTGTTTATTTTATACCCGAGCATTACGCTTTCTTATAATATTTTTTATTGTGCGGTAAACGTAAGAGACTTTTTATGATATTTTTGAGTGCGTCCAGAATTTTTATTTGCTACTTTTATCCGGCGGTTGCGGAGACTTGTTTGAATAACTTTTTTCCCTTTTTAAAGTAGATTTCCAGGCAATTATTGTCTTTTATTTCTTTGCAGTTTTATGAGTGGAATCTTATCTTCAAAATTAATGTTTTCTTCCATGAAGTAGTGATTATTATAATTACGTAAACTCATCATTCTTTTTGATTTGAGTTCAACTATATTAAGATGAAGAAGAGATAAATGAATTTATTAATTAACGTGATCGATGTTTTTGATATTTAATTAACGCAACCTATAAAAAAATGGGAATTCGTCGATCCTACTAACTATAATGACGTGATTAATTAAAGTATAGCACTTGATAAAAGTGTTACATAGATTAAGCTAACACCGTGATCAGGTGAAAAAAGCGTCAATATTTTTAGCCTGAAAAAACTTAAAAACAAAAGATTTAATGATGAATTTCGGCTCAAGGAAGTTTTCACAAAATAACTGGCATAAAAATTTCATATATACAAGCTGAACATAAAAGAAAACAGTACGGGTTCGGTGAAACAACGGGCAGGATTACGAGAGCGGCCTTGGCCTCGCCGTGACGTCACTGAAACCCGAAACGGTATGTACTTGACAGATAGGATAAAGTAACTGATTATAGTCTGGCTTTACTACACTTGATACTATACTTCATTTAGTTGTGGAGCTCGTTAGCGCAGTTTTAGCGCCTGGCCCAGCGATTGCGGAGGTTAAGCAACTTTCGCAACGGTCGGTCGTGGGTGGGTGACCAAAAATTTATTCACCTCAGACGGGACTCGAATCCGCACCCTTGGGATTCCGGCCCAATGCACTGACCAATTATGCTATCGAGTGCATTGGTTCGAGTATTTTTTCTAATATATTATTTACATTTAAATGCTTTAACTAACTTTTCATCAGTTTTATTTTTCGTGAAAATTTATACCCTAGTAAAATCAAGGAACAATTGAGTCTAGCAAACAAATTAAGCTGGTACCTTGTTTAACTTATGTAAAGGAGTCTCAATGAAACTCCAATTATTGTCGAAATACTTTAGATTTTCATTGCATCAAAGATACATTTTAATTTACCAGTTTTGTTATGCAAATTGATTAATAGAATTTATGGCATCTAAACGCTTTGTGAATAGGTTATACACGCTCACTCTAAGTGATAATAAAATGCTAACTACTCGCAATTATCTTATTCTGTTTATTACCCACGTCTGCGACAAGAATAACCATAAACTAGAATTAATTGTTCACTGACAGATATAATATCATCCGATGAAGAGGTGCGCAAATTGCGTAGACCAGGGGTAGCCAATTGGTGTACCGCGATCCGCATCTGGACCGCAAACTTATTTTGTTTGGACCTTTTCAGAATATTATTACACGCATGTTGCACACATATGTCGCAGAACCGATGACCGGTGGAGCAGAAAGATGCTGGGGTGGAGACCAAGGACCGGTACCAGAAGCGTAGGCCGCCAAAAATCCAGATGGTCAGACGACATTACCAAAGTAGCGGGGAAAAACTGTATGAGAAAAGACAAGAGACAAGACCGAACGGGATGGCGTGCAGGCCTACACTCAGCAGTAGGTGACTTGAGGCTGAAGAAGAAAAAAAAGAATAATATTTATTTAATTACAGTTTTATATTAGTTAGAAAACCAATTACTTTTAAAATAAACTTATATGTATTTAAATCTACTCGTATAATAAGGCTGATTACAGGTTTTCCTAAAATTTGCCCATTTACGTTTACTATACTCGATAGCGACTAGTAAGCAATTTTGTATGCAATTCCGCACAGCGCCTCTGGTGGTAACTACACTAAACTAAAAGTTGTCACACAAAATGTCAACTACAGTCGCTATCGAGTATAGAAAGCCTATACTCAAAATACGCCTACTGAACGTTTATTTAAATAACGAATTATTTTAACCGTAAACAGTAAAATAAGAATATTTAATGAAATGAATACAGTAAAACGAATGTAACCAATATTTCGCTAAAGAAACATTTAAACAGAAAAGGTTGAAGAAAATCTATGTCTTTTAGATTTTGTCAAAGTCATTAACCGTATAAGTTCATTAACCGTTAAAGTCATAACATGCCAAAACAAATTATTGGTATTTGCTGCTCTCACAATACCTACCTACCAAATTAGATTTTGTACAAAAACACAAGTTTTTTCAATAAAGTGTATTGCAAATGCATGTACAATTAATGCACTGCCTCCATTTTAGTTTCAGGTCTTTATTTCAATCCACTTAAAGAAAAAAAGAGGCATACTTATAAATCACCTTCAACTTCAATGCTGCGTACAATCATAAGGTAGCACTTCTTTTTATGTTTGATCTCCATTTATCTCATACTTTTAAAGGATATCAAATTTTTGATAGGGATTTCTTAGCGGATTACTAAATATATAAAATCAAGCAAAGCAATGTAGCATAACATTTGTATCGGCCTTGCCCCAGTTGTGACGTTATTGAAATCTAAAACGGGTCTCGTTTGCCTTTGGCTGAAGTTTGGCGCTTGCCTTAAGAGTTCGCTTATGTGCGCGCTAAATAGTGATCCGTATAAAAGATTTTAAGATAAGTATTTCTCGTCTATGTTCAGTTTCAAGTTTTAAATGTTCAAATTGAAAAATGTTGGACAGAAAACTTAGTTAATACTGAAAAGTGGTATACTTACATAGAAAAAATTCAATCCACCTCCTAGAATTTAATGAAAACATTGGCTCACGAACACCATAACCGCGTAGTACCTGTAGTTGCACACACTCGCGCTCCAGTAGTATTAAAGCATCGCCGATGAAGCGTGCTACGAAACTTTCGTATAGTTCATGCTTTGCCACGGTTTTGCGAGATCCATGTCGATCGGTCCATTTATGGAGATTTTTTTGTTCTATGCCATACTCGAGAACTTTTATTTAATAGATATTTTTTTTGAGGGACGTTTACCTTTTACTTAAACATAATAATTACTTTTTTAATCTTATTTAACACTTATGCATTTTATAGGTAGGAAAGTATAGACGATTCAAAAGTGTTTAATTATTAAGTTTATTTGATTAAAGAAATTTTGAGTCCTGACTCCATACACTAATGCACCTTGTACAAACAAACATTAAAATTTTTTCAAAATGATATTGAATTTCATTATTCTCAATATTGTGCAAAAATAACTCGAATACTTAAAGCGATTAGTCGATAGGATGTTTAAGGAGGCGTACAGTTCAAGTAGAAGCTTAACATAAGAGGAAGATTATACAATTGAATAATTTATTATAAAAGCAAATCAATTTTTTGAAGATTGAGGACCTCATCAGGATAACCTTCATAAATTTAACTTGAAAATTTGTGGGAACCGGCAATTACTATGCTTTGGAAATTCAGAAAAACGTGCTTTCTTATCTGATATGTAACTTTGAAATAATTTCTTTCTTGTTTTTCCGTTTTAATCGTTATCAAATTTTAATGAGAAAACTAAATCAAAATCTTGTTTTTGGTGTTTAATATTACTGCAGAATCGGCGTTAAGTTTTAAAAGGATAGCATAATCACAACAGAAGATTTTGTTCTTAAACGCAGACATAAAAAAACAAACGCAACATTTTATAAAAGTACTACCTGTCTTATTTAAACGCAGACATAAACACTTGAAATAGTTTATAAAAGCACTACCTGTCTCATTAAATTCGCCTATTTTTATTGTCGTATTTTTCCGTAGCTCTCTTCTTTCCGCCATTCAGAATCATCGTTTGCTCCGAGTATACCGCTTGGCAACGACGACACTCACCAATGCAGAAACACGCGGATGCGGCTGAGTGGTTGTCTCGCGTTATTGAATGATGTTTGTAAGTGTCGAAAGAGATAGAGCTACGGAAATCCGGTGAAATATTTAAGCTAGAGCGAGAAAATAATGTTACTTATATTAGGTACCTACTGAAACAGTAGCTGAACAGCTAAAACAACCAAAAATTATAGTCATACTTTTTCTCTTATGCCTACGATTTAGTGTAAGCGCCCACTAGCGACTTTTTGTACCTGCGATTATCGCGGCGTAAATCACGGCGATAATCGTGGCTTTTTTTGTCGCTGGCTAAGTAAACCCTTTGTCACTATTGTCAGTGTCATTTCATGGGCGACTAGACGCTGAGCTAAGTTCTGTAGCTCGTGGGCGTTTACGTATTGAACTCTGTATGTTCTATTTTCGGCGACAAAAAAATCGCTCAGTGATTAATTGCTCGTGGCGGGAAACCTTAAGACTGAACAATATTTTTTATGAAAATCTCTGCTTCTATTAGTCTCAAATTACAATTTTCTTTTAGTGTTCAGTGTCATTTCCTAAGGGAATATCACATTACTGCATTCCCTAATAATAAGGTAAAACGACATAAATGCATTATGGGAAATGAATACTTTACATCATTATAGATTTAAGGCGCGTAGCGTAGGCTTAAAACGGAGGTTTGGCACAAAACCATCGATCGATGCGGTGTAGGGGAATGTGTTTGCAATGAATGTTTAAGGATTTATTTTGTGTAATCTTGTTGCTATACGGAATGAGATACGGCTTTTTTATTAAAAAAACGAAGCTTTGCGAGATCCGAGCGTGTGGAGTAATGAGTTTGGTACATTATGCATTTTAAGGATTATTTGTAGCTGCTTTCATAAATGTGATTTTATTTTAATTGTTTGCTCAGTTTCCAAACTAAACAGTCGCAAAAAAGGATGGCATGACGGCAAATATTTATTGTAAACAGTTTTTAAGTTACGGCGCTTATGTAACAAGTGCCTTTAATAAAATTATGATAAAGTCTAATACTTACTTCCAACTTCGCTTAGGTTGGGAGTAAGTATTAAACTTCATTATAAACAAAAACATTTTTAAAACTTGAAAATCTACTCAACAGTCGTGTATTGGTTATCGATTGAATTTTCTTTAAACGAACTGAAACGTGTTCTAGTGGGAACCATTCGGATTTTACTTCGACAGGCTGTGCTTTGAAACGAGATATTATTATGCTCCAGCCACAAAGAAATCTATTGCGCCAGATATTCGATGCCGATTGAAAAGTATAGATTTTGCGCATGAATTATTAACTTTCTGAGAGAAAAGTTGTGGCTTCAACTTTTTGGATCACCCACGTAATTAATTATATTTTTTTATAAACAAATAAAATTCTACAACATAAGTGCTTTAATTTTTTTTTTATTTCATATTTCTCGATTTTCACATTGCTATTTTTATGCCTGATTTTGATTAAGATAAGTAAATACTATTAAATATTTTTATTTTAAATTGTGATGTAAATCTTACGTTTAAAATTTTTATTTCAAAAATATTTTTGATATTTTGTAAAAATGCGAAAATTCCAATGTTATGTTCCAGAAAAACTATCGCTTTTCGTAGAGTTTCAGGCTTTTAGTCGAGATTAAACTGATTTATCTTATTCGGTTGCCAAGAAATACCTAATAAATGTAAAAGTCTGATTTACCGACCTCTGCAGAATCGTTTATCTAGGTACATTCAAAATATACACCGAGCTTAAGATTTGACAATACTTTTAGAAAATATTTTCAAGATTAATTTTTCTACTCACAAAAGTTTACCGATATAATTATTATTGATTTAATATAAAGAAAGTGCTCGTAGATACATTTTATTTCATTAAAATACTTGCATTAACCCTTGAATCGATAAATAAACAGATAGGTGGGGTTTTTGATATCATCCAAAAATCAGACCTATGTTTATAGACACATCAAGAATTATTCACAGTTTTTCTACGTCTTATTGCAAGGTACCAACGTAGTTATTATTTTGTTACACCGAGTCTACGAATTAAGACGTTTAATAATTCACGCAGAGAAACTTGTAACATTATCAAGTAGGGGGATGTCAAAGTTAGAGAACATTCTTACAGGGCATTATTCTGGAAGCTTCCAGTCAAAACAGCCCTGACGTCAGAACCGGAGATAAGTCAATAAACCCCTTAGAACAAAATGACGATCTTTTGGTTCGTTTTTGTAATACTCATGTTACATTAATATACGCACTTTTGTAAACCCCTTAGAACAAGCACATATAAGCACTTTTGGCAGATGTTGACTTTTATTACAAAGTCATAAGGTTGACGAACTGTTCTTTACTTTATAAGTTGCTTACTTATTATTGAACTCGACTGTACATCAATAATTAGTTTTTTTTATTTCGAAAAACTGAATCGACTAAAAATATATTATATATAATATTATTTGTCGATTCAGTATTTTTTATATTTTATCATTCTACTAAAATTAACGCTATTAGAATAGAATGACAATATATGGGATTGACAGGTGATAAGCGTTAGATTATGTCAAACCCATACATTGTTATTCTATTCTACTAGCGTTAATTTTAATAGAATAGCCATTTCAGCAGGGGGGCAGCTCACATAATTTCACAAGAATCGGTAGAGGAGAACCTCTACAGGTCGCATTTCCCAACCGATTCTCGTGAATTTTTGTGACAGACAGCTGGACAGATAAACGGAAGCTTTTTTGCCCAAGCTGAAACGGAGTCGCTTCACTTGCGCTTCGCGCTCGCCCGGTAAACAATTATAACACAAATAGGTATATTTAACACTTTCGTATTACAAATGCAATTATCTCGAATGAATGGCTCGTTATAGACATACATTGAACTGACTTTTTATTATTTGCTTAAGTGAAGTTTTTATCTGCATTTTTACATGAAGTTCACTCATCCATAAACTCCTCAAGTGTAAAATGAGATTTATGATTTAAAAAAAAATCTTTTATACGTTCTTACTTGCAAATAAGCTGACTTCAGATTTGATATAATAAAACCACGTGATAATTCATGGATTTCTTACTTGAAACTGTAAAGGCTGTACGTTTTTTATTCAATTAGAACTAAGAAGATGATTAAAGTGATCAACAACATTTTTATTGCTTTTTTATTCATCTTATAAACTTAAGAACATAGTAGTTCTTAAGTTTATAAGTGATTGTCTCTGATCAAGTAGAATTTGTTAAAAACACAAATACCTAAGCGGTTCATGTTCCATTTTATTACACGTTACTAATAAACGCTTTCTGATACTTTTTGAAGGCGCTTGTCCGTAATTGGTTCGTTACACCAACGTAAATAGCGATCAATATCATGTATAACATAATAAACCTTCAGAAAATGTAACATGACGCTCCAGTAACCGAGTCATCAATCCATCCTAATTATTAGAACGACACTCAAAGCAATTATCAGTCGCTAGACGCGGTCGAAGCCTCTTATGGCCCATAAAATCCATTACAGTAAGGACCCTACATATCCCTCTTATTACAATGGCCTTCTTTGTCAACGCACGACAGAAATTAATTGACGAATCACCCCCACTCTTATTAATGGAATCTGTGACATACGTTAAAAATGATACCAGTGATAGATGGTGCGTGTTTACGCATTTTGAACGAATGCGTGGTATAAATAACTTGTGTATTGATTCTTTTATTTGATTCATATTTGATGTTGAAAAGCAATATTTTACGTTTATACACTGTTACTAAGCATTGAATGAAGCGAAATATTATTTCAACTTGACTTGAAAAAAAAACTGATTCCTAGGTACTACCTCATTCATTTAAATCTATTAATTGTTTTTTTCTGAAGATAAAAAATATTAGTTTTTTTCTTGTGAGCCTCTTTTTGGTAATAAATAATATCAACACTCATACATTACGTTACTTAAGGTACTTACCTATACAACGTGTTACAAAAGTACCCCTAATGCCGAATATGGTAGATAAGGACAATCAAACTGAACAACTTTTACTATGGGACCAACTCTGAAATCGCGAAAAAAAATCAGCTATTTTATACATTTTGATATTTTCGTAATTATTTTTTGTATGAAACAGCTGATTTTTTCCTTTCCCCTATCTACCATATTCGGCATTAGGGGTACTTTTGTAACATGTTGTATTAATCATAGGAACAATAAATTATTAGGTAACAATATCTAATTTTAGAATGCCTTCATGCATTATTTTCTAAAAAGATATCAACACTGAAAAAATTTTAAGGTAACACTCTAATCGACTTTTCTGCTGACTGTACTCCTTGGAATTCCTTTCAGATAGAAACCTGCAAACAACACAATGTTGCAAACATTTGATTTTCCGTTTTAACTTTTCATTCCATCTCAACTTGCTCTACAAAATATGCGAACTCAACAAACTTTAACTCCGCATTCTGCGAATAAGCGAATGCCTCCATTTAAAAGTTTAAGAATATTATTGTAAATAACTTGATGTACACAATATTGTGAGCATACTTTTTCTTAACCACCAACAATAATTTTTTCTGTTATAATAATTCAATCGAACCTTTGGGTTCAATTGGCATATAAACCATTTTGGCCAAATTGAGTTATATATACCATTTTTCTCAGTAATTTTTTCTCTGTTGATTTGTCTACAGCCAAAAAATCTGCTGTTTCATACAAAAATTAATAACAAATTTATAAAAATGTATGAAACAGCGAATTTTTTTTCGACATCGCGAAAAAAATGTTGTTCAGTTTTCCATCAAATTATATTTAGGGACCATTCCTTATCTACCATATTAGGCATTGCGGGTTGTTTTATAACACCCTGTAAACGAAAAACAGAAATTCGCAAAATAAATTTTATTTTGTACACAGAATTAATAAAAAAACGAGGAATTGACAATAAATTATACTTTCAAATTACGGATTCGAAAGTGTGAGCTGAAACTGAAGCGTGCTAACCGGATTGCCTCGAATGGAATTTGGATGTATCAGTTAAAAAAATAGCTTTTACCGTATCGTACACATACAATAGAATTCAACGTTTAACATAAAAACTCTTTGGAAAGACGAAACACGCCAAAGTCGGTTGAAGGTCGGTTGTTACCGAACATTAGTTACATATTCTTTGTAAAACTCTTTTCTGGACCCAAGGGTCATCAACCTCGAACTGTACAACAGAAATATATGGAGACGTTAAACATGATCAAAATTCAAAGGCAAAGGCCCAAGCCAAAGTGAATTACGCGCAGGGCTGTAAACTCCACTCGTCGAAATTCGGCACAAACGTGACAAACATAAAACCTCATATGTACAGACCTTGGAAAACAGTATCCGATGTTGGCACATTATACTCCATATTTCTATTGCGGTAAGAGCGAAGAAAAATGTTATGTTTTAAGGTATAGATGTAACGTGGTGATCGCGAGATGACTAGGCTATTTTTACGATTATCACTACGTACGAAGAATTTATTGTCACCCTATTTCTGGAGGCGTTTGATAGATGAAAGATGCTATGTGATGCGTAATTTAAGGTTCTAGCGTATCATTTTTTTTAAACATGGCTGATAAATGAACGTTATGGTTGGCTAATCATAAGAAATATCGATAACCCCTTATAAATAAAATAATATTCATAATAGTAATAAAAAAAAAGTATTTATTTCGAACAACTCAGATCCATTGTGTTAGTAAAAGACTTGTTAGTATTATATTTTTAGAAAAGATGTTACATTATTAATCATAAAACCAATCAGTGGACAATCCTAACTATTGACTATCAATATATTTTTTATTGCAGTAGAAAATAAATAAGTTTAAGTAATTTAGAAGTGCTTGCCTCAACATGTAAATAAAAATTTTATTTTTTATTTTTTTTATAAAATTGACTTTATTAAAAAAATATTTATGTGTAATACGGATCAGAATGTATAGGTACAATGCAATAAAAAAAATGTATCAACTAATCAAATGAAAATTAAATTCATAATACAGTTATTCTGACCTTTAAATCCTACACGAATATCAAACTGTCTGTCAGACTGCGGCAAACAGACTGTCAGATAGGGAAATGCAAATAACAATAATCTACTAAAGCACATAATCAAACGTTCATAATATTCACATATCTGACTAAAGCATAAAAACTCTCCTAAACAGAAATAATATGAACAGTCCGTAAATGTGGTTTTCCACAGAGCTTTGAAACAAAAAACTGGACGAAAACGTCCAAAGCAATGTTATACGCCCCACTAGTTATATTCTGATAAATGATTGCGCGTGATATACAGTGCGCGAAGGACTGGCCTTTTTTGTTTTTGCCTCTTCTGGAGACTTGGACAAAAAGCTCGATACATTCTTGCGTAGAACAATAGGATATAGAGAATTAACCAGTTGTTAGTGAATTAGCGAGGGATCCCTTCGCTGATAAAAACGAAAATCGCACTAATAGAGTCTGATGTGGTAATTTGTTGGCAGTGTTATTAAGAGATAAGAAAATCAGCTGTTTGTTATTAAAAATAGGGCGACATGATTGCAGTGTGATTTAAAAATGTTAAGATACATATACTCAAAACTATTGAGTTCCAATATCAACCCGTAAAAGTTGTAAAAGTCGATATTGTTTCTCAACCCTTAGTATTTCATTAGGTGTTAGTCAAAGTTAATTTTAACCCCTATGGCATAAAAACATTATGCCTAACAGTGGAATCACACAGACAAAAAGAATACTAGATTAGAATGAATCTTCAATAACAGAAAAGCAGGTATAATATAACCCACGCATTATTTAAAGATGCTGTTAAAACGCAAAAACGAAATCATAGATTTCCATTTACACCCACGCGACAAAACGTACGTGTGACGTATAAAACTCAACCTATAGGTTGATAGAGTTTTGATACGAGTGTATTTACAACAGTTTTCCCTTTAACAGTCAATAATAGCTTCAGAAACTATTTAATCAGTACACCGCAACATTACAATGTATTTGTCTGCCTAATTTGCCTATCTCTGAAAGCGTTATCTTAACATTCTGAATCATTCCGAGCAATGTGCCGCTTTCTCAGTACATTAAACTTCCCCAAGTTTACAGACTTAGCACATTCCCATTTCTAATCGCTTACAGAACTATGTCGTACGTCAACTTTGACTTGGGACGCGGCTGAGATATAGCGGTAAGAGTTGAAAAAGATAGCTAATTTACACATTGTCTCTTCCATTGTGCACCTCTCCTTAGCGATATAGTGTTTTGTTTTTGACCATTTGTTTTTATAAATTATATATGCTTAGTTTTAAGGTATATATCTATGGGCCATCGTTGCCTGATTATAAATAAATAAATAAATAAAAAAAATAAAATAAATAAAATTAATTAGGGTTAGATTATTAAATACAATAGTTTATCGTCTAGAGTGGTAACTTTTCCGTTGTATTCAAACATTTAATCGCCTCCCTTATGATATTGACTTATTTTGCTCCAGCACTTCGTCCGTCAAAAATATTGTATGCACAATTTTTTTCAATGACTAATTAACTAATTAAATACGTTATAGTTTAAATTAGTTTTACATGCATGCTACCCTCTTTACCGTTTACTGTTTAAGACTTTAACATAATTACATACCTAAATGTACCTATAAATAAGTTTTAAAATTATTATCTAAAATCTTAATAACAGCACTACAACCCTTATGGTAAATAACACTACTTTGTACTCAATTGTAAAGATTTGTTAATAGCATAGTATGTACTTATAAATTCTATACAAAGATGTTATTTGTCTGTAAATCTTCAATGAAATAAATAAAAAAATTGTGGTTACCAGACTTCACAATCTCAATCTGGGTTGTATGATACTATTCTACCATATTCGGGATTATACAGGTATTACCAGACACCCTATATGACCTCCACTGTATATCGCTGTTTTTATAGCAACGGCCTTACACGTACAGCCGGTCAACTTCTAGAGCACGTAAATTGAATTTGCTCCTTTCTGCATCGGAAAAAGCGTGTAACTACTTTGAATAATGTCGTAACTAACGTTTGAGTTAGAATTTCTATTCCGGAGTTGCGTTTGCATAGTTTACGGGCGCAAGTTTTAAGTTAGTCTTAACTTGGTCTTAACTTACGGATACACAGAGTATTCGTCCTTAATGACATTTTTAAGGCGAGGCCAGTTCACGATCTGATGAAAATATTGATTTTTGAGCTTTCAATGTGAATAACTGATGTAGAATTCTACTTCACAAAAAATACTGTAGACTGTAAAAGAAACACAATAACCGAACAGAATACTGACAAATGGCTTGGTATCTCTGTAAAAAAATCCTGAATAACACTATAAAAACTTATAAAAATAAACTTGTCGTCAGATTTCGTAATTTTCAACGACAATGATATGTTTTTTTATGCAAAAATAATAGTTTTTTAATTGATCTAACACAATAACCGATAACATTTTTGATAAATGATCCAGTATTCCAGAAGTCAATAAAATTGTATTAAATTTCGATAAATTTCTGGCGAAGCGTCAATTAAAGCTATGCAATAATCAACTATATTGAAGAGATAGTGAAAAAGCGAGAACTGCCTTGCCTTAAAGTGCTTCCAAATACAAAACAACTTTATTGAATTTATTTACATTTACTTCTTTAGATTCAGGTTTTGCAAAAAAAAAATATCCCTTAAAAATATGTTTTATAACATCATAACATTCGGCAGCATTAAATGCGTGCATACTCTGTTCTCGATGGAAAAATAATTGGTAATAATGGAGACTAGAGATCTTCAGCCACTTTGAGCCACTAAAGTATTACTATGAAAAGATTATATTGTCACACTATGGTATTACTTAAACTTAATAAAATATCTAAAAACGTTGATATGGATTTCAACAACATTAGATCATGCATATATTTTTAGGGATTCTAATTATGTGACCTTTTGTAAATATCGATAGCATTAACATCATGGTACACAGAACAAGTGAGCGACATATTTTTTTTCCATTACCAAAATCCCTGGGGTTGCGGTTCGTGACTATTCCACGTAACTGGTATTTTTTTTCACAAATCAAAGAAAAGAGGAATATTTTCACCAAAACAACACCGAGCTGGTTAGCTGGTTTATTCGGGGTGAAACGTTTTGATACCGAATAAAAATGCCATAACTTTTCTCTCTTGTACAACTTTTACTTTCGTTAATACCCCACTTCTTTGTCGAGAAGAAAAGTTGTTGTCGAAATTCGTGATATATATACAACTGTACATGAAATTCAGCCTTTCCTTTCCAAATCACGCCTCCATAGCCGATCCGCGTCGCAACAAAAAGAAAATTTCAACTTCCAATAATCAGAAACCGAAAAAACTTTCTGAATAAAATCTGCGGAAACTTTCGCGCTCTTTAATTTTGTATCTTATTCTAACCAGTTAGAGTCGAGACCTACGAAACAGTTAGGTTTGTACAAATGGTTGGATTGTTAAGACTTTACTTTCATTTCGCCCGATGAGGAAAGGCTTCGGTGTTTAAAAACTCTTGTAAAGCTAAAGAAGTCTGCAATCAGATAAATTCGTAACAAGTGGGAAAGTTTAAGGGGTGAAATTGATAGCGAGCTCGGCCGCCATACTTTTAAGAAATGGTGTCTTTTTAATTTTGGTAAAAAAATCGGGAAAAGAATAATGAGTAGAAAATATTGGCATTAGTTTACTGTTCTAGCCACATGACTACTTATAATCCCAAGAATTACCAGAAATATTCTATAATAAATTAAATATCCTAAGAAGATTTGTAAAAGTTTAAAATAACCGCCTCATGATGAATTCAACCGCCTCGTTAGTCTAGTGGTTCGCCCACCCGCAGAGGTCCCGGATTCGATTCCCAGTAGAGGGGTACATTTTAATCAGTCTGGTTAGTGGTAGGGCTTACTTCGAGTCCGCTTGGCTAGCTTCCACCATTTTACCTAAGTCTGACGCAATAACAGCAATTTAAAAATTGTTGTGTTCCGGCAGTCAGAGGTAAGATAGCCCCCAGTGGTCAGGATTCCGGGTGTAGTGCGCTTCCATCTTCGGCCTCATCGTCACTTAACATCAGGTAAGGTGAAGGCCAAGCACTAACCCGTAGTGGATAAAAAAAATGAGATTGATGGAGAAGAATCTATCAAAAATTTTACTGACCTACTTTGTTGACACAATGTTTTTTCACACTTAGCTATGTTACAAGAGAATCGACTTCATTCAACTGCGCTTCAATCAAAATTTTTAAACACTGATAAAATATTTTTTAAATTTGAGATTTTAGGATTCACAATGCTATTTTTATATAATACTAAATAATATACTAGAAAAAATACGACTCGCACCAGATCATGTTCTCGGACGAGAATCGAACCCGCGACCTTTGGATATCCGGTCCAATGCTCTAACCGCTGAGCTACCGAGTCACTACACTCCAAATTCCGTTTTGATTCTCGTCCGAGATCATGATCTGGTGCGAGTCGTATTTTTTCTAGTATATTATTTAGTACTGATTAAATAAATAAAAACCGTAATACATCTCAAAAAGACATACTCAACTGGGAGTTAAGGGTTATTGTAAATCTAAATCCTTACCAGTCAGACATGGGTTCTGGTTGACGGCGGTCGGCTTACTTACCTGAAAAGAAACAAATTAGATTATGCGAAAATGTTTTAATACCATTCAACTCTTTGTTAAAAAAACTCACAAGAATGCTGTTACTTCGGAGTGCAGTTTTCTTTTAGGTAAGCTTCTTTTAGGTAAATAACTGAACACGGAAAAGTGTAGTAAAATAGTGTTTTGGCTTTTTTGGGATAATTTAAACTTGTTTGTATTACTGTGTATGTATGGTTAAACTATGTTTAAATGCATCTTATTAATTCAACCAATGCACGGTAAATTAGTTAAGTTGAGAACATAGTCAATGATTCATTGAGAAAGGATCAAATCGAACCTCGTTTTTATGCATTGGATAAATTGCATGTATGTTTTATTATTTCTAACTATTAAAAAATCAGTGCG
The DNA here is from genome assembly GCA_963556745.1 of Catoptria pinella. NCBI lineage: Eukaryota > Metazoa > Arthropoda > Insecta > Lepidoptera > Crambidae > Catoptria > Catoptria pinella. The sequence goes on along the minus strand of OY750774.1, from coordinate 6,389,818 downwards.
AAAATGAAATAACACATTCGAAGTTATTTTTCTTGTTTCCAGTCATAAATTATCGAAATACACTTCCAAACATGACAACAACCTTACATTTTTGTTTTATCTCTAAATATAATTTACATAATCATAATTATTATGACTGACTATATTACCTTCATCAAAAGTATTTATTTTTCAGGCTAACTTCAAAGCATTAAAAACAAATGGCGAAACAGTTTGTTACAAAAAGACACCAATAAAGACAAATAGAGGGCACGACCAGTTTAGTATTTGCGTCTACTCCTAGTTTCTAAGCTAAAACTAATGCAATCGCAAACGAAACCGAGCCTTAATACTACAGGAATAAAGTTGAAACGCTTCCAGCTTTAGAGGTCTAAAACAGCGGGATAATCTCAACTGAGTCGGCAAAAATTATAATAATACAAGAACAGCATTTATTACACAGATCGAGCGAAAATCCAGTGAGTTTGAGTCACGTTTTGAATGTAATGACGTCACGCACGCACCTCTGAGAGCCCAGAGGACGAGTAATATGCAAGAATAATAATGTGCTTAGACAAAGAGAGACCTACTCCCTGAAATGGGTTAAGATGACTTAAGAAAGGAATAGAATACCAAATTCATGTGACGCATCCATCCCCAGAGTGTTACAATTCACTCATTGTGCCAAGATGCGATGACAACGACAGAGTGTTTTCTTTTATATAATTTATTGTTCAATATTGTTCAAGATTAATGTGAACTTGGAAATAATCACATAAATGAAAAAGTATTTACATTCTAACCCTTATTACAAAGTAACAAAGTACTGTATTTTCATATGAATCGCTCAAGGCAATTCGTGTTTCTGCTGTTGTTGTGTTTATATTAGCCGTTTGCAATCTTCTTTGCCTAAAAATTGCCATAGATTAGACACGATACACTGCTGTGTATTAATTTTATTAACTTATTCATAAATAAATAGGTATAATATCCGTTTTTACTTTCCAAAAGTAACTAACTAAATTTATACTTCTCAACCTGGTATTAATTATTTTAGCTTAGCACTTAATCCCAGGCCGAGCTTCCAAACTACCGAAGAGATTTACTAAATATTGACCAATCTAAGTTATTGCACGTCCGGACACTTCCATTAATTAAAAGATTAACATCTAAACCTGGTTGGTCTTTTCTGGCGTTGCCTGTTAATCAGCCGCAAGCTCTGAAAATATTGGTGTCCGGAAAGTCAACAATTCAGCTTAATTGAATCGACATAGGTAATAGTCACGATAAAAGTGGGTTGAGAACACCTGGCCCCCCCGGCCACGTGGTGCCTGAAAGGGACAACGATAATCGCTGTACTCCTTTCGCTAATGGCGAACGCCCGGTGCTTACAGGTAGGTGAGCGTTCCGAATCACATACGCCGCCGTGAGACAATATTATGTAGTAGCCTGTTATTTTGTTTCCGATCGAGATGGCAACATAAATAGGCTCCTTGTTACAAGTTTCGTTTTCGATACGGCATTGTGGGTGACGGTTGATAACGAATTCAATCACGGAAAATGGGTGACGCACTTTCTAAGCGCTTAGGGTGACTTCCATAAAACGATCTTCCTCTCTTTACATAGATAAGTGTTGACAAAAGGGTAGACGTCGACGTTTGTTATTACATCATGAAATAATATATTTTCAATAAAATATGTATTTCACGGACTATTATAAATATAATAACCGCAAAAACAACCACAAATCGAAGATGCACAAAAAGGGCATAACACACTCACTCACTTTCACTTTAAACAAAGGAGGAACTACTTAATACTTACACAAATCCCCTTTGAATAGTTTGATATTTTTTCTTTATTTTGTGTTACTGATCCGTTAAAGTGTAAGCACAAGCAATTTTCTACTATTGTATAAGGTTGGATCCTAGGGATGAGCGCTGTAGTCTGAGATACAGGTTCTTCGACCTAGTTCAGACACAGATGATTAGAAATGTATAATTTGCCTATTTACCTGTAATGATTGTACTGTGCTTTGTAATTTGTAATGGAAGTAAATAAATATTATTATAATTATTATTATTTGTTACTGACACACGGATAATAAGGTCCTTATATAAATTATTTAGGACTTCATTTTGTTAACAAAATTTTATAATATTAAGCTCAAAGACCGAAACCGCTCATTGAGTTAAAAAACCGCTCACAACGCGTTGTGGCCACTGCCAAAAATTCACAACGCGAAATTCGTGTTGTGGCCCTTACAAAAACGCGCATAACGCGTTGTGGTAATCACATTTTTGGCAGTGACCACAATACGTTGTGAGCGATTTTTTCGCTCAATGAGCGATTTCGGTCTTTGAACATAACATATAAAATCTAGTATTTGTTATAAACTATTTTCGTATGCGTCTTTTCATTTGTTTAAATCTGTTTGTGTAGTTATAAAGAAGAAAACCGCTGAAAGTAGCCACTATAGACGTTTTTATTTATTGTAAATTTTGTTTACTACACAAACACATTTGAATAAAAAATAAACGCATAGAAAAATAGTTTATAACTAATACTAGGTCTTAGATGTTATTATTTTGTTATAAAGATTTTTTGGTTGACGGTGCTAGTGGAGGTTTTATTTGTATTCAAGTAAGTGCATTTTTTTTGAGTTATCACCTAAGGTTTTTTTTTAAGATTTTTGGCTTGGATACAAATTTCTTGGGTATCACGTGACCAAGAACTTTATAATCATACTTGCACTGGACAAATCTATAAACTTTATGGATGATGTACATTTTGCATGAATTTTTACCTTCTCTAATCTGAATAAGGAAACTAATTATCTATGGCTCTTTGGTCTTGTCCATAGAGAAAAGTAAAATACTTATGAGTAAAAATTTACTCTTTGATATATGTCTTATTTATTTTTTGCCCATTTTTGCCTTTGTGTCAACTTTTTCTGTAAAGCAATTAAAATTTTGTTTAAGTTTTAAAAAAATCTACAAGCTTTCGTAATGATTTTTGATTTTCAAACTACGTTTTTGATACTGGTAAATTTTGCGCAAATGGTATCAATCTTATTGCTTATACTGCCTGTTATAGATATTGTAGTGCTATCTAAAAATGTGAGGAGTATCATTGATTCTTTGAAAGATAACCCAGTAACTATTTGCATGATTATACTTTATGTATTTTGTATATTATCTTATGGAATCATAGAACCAACTAAAGTAATGAAGAGTTACGAAGCAATGAAAAGATCAAAGCGAATAGAAAATCCAAGAGAAAGATTGAAATATGTCATCGATTTGACTAATGCATGTAGAAATTATCTCCTCGGTGGTCTTTCTCTATTTTTTTTGCTGATCCTGCTAAGGTTAATTGATTTTGTGCACTTTACTGCTAAATTACGTGAATTTTCAGATCTAATGAAAAATTATGACCTTATTGATATCGCCTTAACTACAGAACTAAGTGAAGAACCTGAACCGACTTTTATAATTGATGAAGAAATTGAAGAAGGAGACGAACATTCCAGAGTGCACTGGCCGAGTATTATCGATTTTAATAAATTAGAGCATCATCAGATTAAAACATTTTTAAAAAAAGCATTGAACAAAAGTCCTGTTACAAAAATTAAGAGAAGATCAGAAACTACGCTACAAAGTGAATCGGCTAGTTCTTCGAAAATAGATGAACAAAGTAATGAAAGTCAAACCATTAACTACAAAAAAACAGATAGCCCAGAAAATAAAGAAGGCGTAAAAAGAGATCCGAACAAAGAAGATTAATATTCAACTCCTAAAAATGATTAACGTTTTTAGTGCTTTTGTGGTCTCTGTACTATTCGCAGAAGTTATTTTTATAGTAGCACTTCTGAAGCCCATTGCTGAACCGTACTACATAAGAAATCTTTGGTGCAAATTCCAAGAAACATCACTGAATACCTCCAATGTACTAGGAATTTTAGTGATATGTCTCTTCTTTAACAGTTTCTTTGATATATCTTGGGAAATTAGTTATTTTAAGGGTCTTTTACATGAAGTAAAAGATATAAATCTAACTTTTGAGTTCTATTTGAGTAAAATGTTAATGTGCTATTTGTGTTTTTTCATGGTGTTATTCTGTTATGTGATCGTCGAAAGGATTATTCAGTTATTAAGTATGATTGCTAGATTACTAGAGTTTGAAATGATGTGCAGACATGCAATACTAACAAGAAATAGTGCAACTCATATTTTTCGCACAATTGTAATGCTGACAAATGTATATGAATCGCGCATCGGCCATTCGCATAATTTGTCGTTCCGTGAAAATTAGATATCACGAAATTGTTTTTTATGAAATAAATTATTACGTGATCAAAACTTATGTTTTATTTATGAGGTACAAAAATATCCAATGGATTTTTGAACGCTAAGCAAGCGCTAAACATAAAAAATGAGAATATTATCATTTGATCTTAAAAATAAAAAAAATTGGTTTAGATATATATTTTTATAAATAAGTTATGGAAAAATATAGCTTTTTTAAATAATTAAATCAGCTTCATGTATAATTATTGGTTAAAACGTCACAATCCCAATCTTCAAAGATATAAATAAATAAATATAATAAATATCAGACAACATTACAAACATTGCTCTGGTCCCAAAGTAAGTAGCTAAAGCACTTATGCTATGGAAATCAGAAACAATGGTGGAACTAAAAACTTCCAGACCTGAGCCAATATGGAAAAGTTCGTTTTCTAAATTGACCAAGCCGGGGATCGAACCCGGAACCTTAAAGATGGCGACACCTTGAAAACCGGCGTACAAACCACTCAACCATGGAGATCGTCAACATAATATGAATATGTTTACTCTTTCGTTTTGTTTATAGTTTCCTAATACCTAATCCAAAGACCTTTGCTTAACCACAGAACAAACATTTCATATAAATAGCCATCTAAATAAACGTTTCAATGCAAGCAGTTCAAGCAGAAAAATAGTTCCGTTTACAACGAAGTTTTCAACCTATGAAAAGTCCAATCAGTCTGCCAACTGACAACATGCAATGTGAAAAACGAGCAAAAAAAGTATATTTCACAAAACGAATGCCTGTCACCGCATTGTCACAAAATTGTCAGTCGATCTGCCGAAATGTAGTAGTAAATATAAACACTTTATCCCTTGAGACTGTATTCAGTAAAATGCCATAAAACGACTGAAAATAATACTAACGCTGAAGTTATCAAGACCAAGAAAATGGACGGAAGTTGTATTTTCTTGACGTTCATGCTACTACTGCAGATGGCGATGATCCTAGTGATGCTCAACCCTATCTATGATGTAAGGAAAGTCACAGATTACATTACCTCGGTAACGAAGAATTACCGCATAGCCTACTTCGTTACAGTGACCTCCTACTTCATATTTGTCATCTACCTTGGAATGTGCATCCCTTTGCACAACATTCACACTTTGATCTTCACAGTCGACCTGAACGAGTATGAAAAGCTAATTTTGCTGAGTAGGATCGAGAAGAACTATATAATAGCTGGTTTCTCCCTTTTCTTAGTCGTGGTAATGTATGGCGTAAGAGGGTTACTGTCTTATGCCGCAAGCATATCGGAGATGAATACTCTTCCATCGGAGATGAATACTCATCCAAGTGACCCCATGATCCCTTCAGACTCAAAACTAGAAAAGAAAGTTTTTGGGCTGTCCGAGAACATCCTGCCGAACCTCCTGCGAGTAAAGAGATCAATATCTTACGAAACTATTTTGTTTTCCAACGAACTTCGGGAACAACTGAAGGCGGTCATCCGCAATGTAGACTTCTCACATAACACGTGCGCGCTGTCAAGTATTTTAGAAAATAGTCCAGTCCATATTTAAGTGTCCTTTATGCCTCCGATTGTTTTATGCTCAATAAAATACCAGATTCATCACATTATATTTTTCATTTATTTATGGGTATTTTTTTCTATATGGTAAAAAAATTACTACATCGAGTACCTCGTGTGGCAAATGCTACCTATACAAATGATGTTCATTAGGTACTTTCAATGAATAAATTTTATCTGTAGCCCATAACTTAGCCGTTCTTTGCTAACTGTAGTTCCAAATCTACAAACTCGTTCTATTTACTCACAATACCACGGCCCTATTTAACAATTGTCTTGACAATTTCGCATACATTGCGGCACATTGCGGTGTAGCTATAGTGGTTTGTTCTATTTTCTTATTGCTTGACGCAATGGATATGAAATTGTGCTGACAAGTGACACATTGTCACGTTTATTAAATAGGGCCTAGGGTTCATTGTTCACGACACCGGACATAGAATGCACTATTTGCACTGACCTCCAAAAATTTTTTCAAGTCAGTTACTATTTGGGATTAGATGATGTACGCAAGACAGCACGGTAAGTTAAACGGTTGAACTACGAAAACAGCTCTTATGACGTACGACATACAGACGATCTCAATGTCAACATGTATAATCTGACATGCCGTTAATTGTACAGCTCGAGCAAAATAACTTGACCCAAATTTTAGTACCACGTGACTTACGCAGTAGCAATTTTAAGTACAAAAATGTTAAGAGCGCAAGCCTTATTGTCTATGGTTTGGTTCAAGTTATATTGCGTGAGCTGTACACTGCTTGGATTTTATGCACTACAATTCCTCGTAGTATCGTTCGTTATTGACCAAACTCTCGTCGGTGTTTGAAATTACGAGGCGCGTCGTCGACTAGCTAGCTTGCAAGCTTTGGCTTATTGCTCAATATCGTTACTAGTAATATTCGAGTGTAATATTCGAGACGCCCGGAAAATGAGACACAATAGAGATTTCAATGTTATTCGGCCGCATGCGTCCGCTCGGGCGTTGATAAATTAAATTGAAAGCATGGTATGTTTTTTTTCACTGGTGTTGCCGAGCCGGCCTCTTTTTTACTAGTTTATGGTTTTTTACTTTTGATTTATACTTTTGAATTCTGTTCTTTTATACTATAACATATTTTCCTTTGGTTTTGTACTCTGTGTTTTTATTGGTTATGTCAAGTTGTGTTTGCTATCACTTTACAACACTGACCTCCATATATTTCACAAAAAAAAATATCAGGTCAGTGCTTTACAATAATTAAACTACATTTAAACCCACTTTAGCTTAGTTTCGACTGGCACTGAAATCATTGAAGTGTAGACCAATACAATAGGTTGAAGTGCAAAATATTATCTGAAATATAACAATGTAAGAAAATTAATAAATATTAAGTAGGTATTGTTACATGCAATTAATTAGAACCATATAACAACGACCTTGCTTGTATCCGCGCTTGTGTCGTAAGTAAATGCAATTAATAAATTATCGTAGCTTCAAGTAAATAGTTTTATAATGATTTAATTTATAATATCTAAACATAAAAGAAGATGATTGTAAAAATGTATTGATTCGACACTGTATTTTAGTTAAGTAGGTAGGTGACATTTTTGTCGTAGAAACTGTTTATACTGTAGAAGTATAGTTTCTCGCCCGGGAAACATTGCCAAGTATTTGGGTATTTCAGAGAATTACGAAGGGGCGAGGCGACGGAAAATATTCGAAAAGACAGGGCCGTAAAAATAAAACGCCTCTACAAAAGTAAAGGGAAGAAACATTCGAAATAAGAATGGAGTGTGAGCGAGCGCGTATGCATTAGGTTGGAATGGATTCTTGAATTGTGTGTACTTTTTGGATACTCTTTCTGGGATTTTTTCTTATACAGAGGTAAAAATAGTTACCTAGCGGTAATAACAGCACAGTAGGTATTTTATGATTTTTCCTTTTTTTGCAAATAGCAATGTTGTAACATTTTTCAGATACTCCGTATGATTTAAAGTGGAATCGTATGACTCCAATAAAAAATGCACCATTCAGTCCATACACCGCATTAGATAAGACACAAATTCCTACGCGAGTTTAGTGACTGCACAAAAACTGACTGTGTTTTTATTTAGTTCACCAAAGCTTGATCTATCTCTCTCTCTCCTATTCTCATTCCAGTCACCAGTTCACCCCTTGTTTTTGAACTATCCTCGTTTATTATTCCGAAATAATAGGAAAATAAATAACCCTTCAGCGAAGCAATGTCAGTTCCCGAACATACAAGTAACGACGTTGTATCTCAACTATTGGGATACACAAAAACTTGTCCACAACTTTGAAACTATACAGGGTGGTAAAAGTGTATTGAGAAGGAGTGAAAGAAGTGACATAAGGGGTGCATTATGAGGAGTTTCTGATGTTCGTATGTTTTTTTCATTAGAGTGTAGTGAATTTAAAAAAACCGGCCAAATGCGAGTCGAACAATTATGATCCCGTACCAAATAGGGCTAAGGGCTGAGGCTTATCTGTGCTACGCGTTTGACCGCAAAATTAAGTTGGCTTGTAATAGGAAAATGAGTAAATTTAAAAAGAAAAATCTGATTTGTCAATAATGTTGGTATATTTTAGTAAAATATACGTAAAATTAAACTTTATCACCAAATTTCAAGTTCATAATGTCAATGGAAAGTAAAAAAATACTTCGTAACAAAACTTTGTCTTCTAGTACAAAAAATCATTTTGGCTACATACTTAGTTCTATACAGTTAGACCTTATTAATTAGAAAATCATATCGTAAAATTCGAATCATAAACTTCAAAACGAATTTGTATTGACATACTTTATACATGCAATACCCAAAGTTAAAAAAAAAATACAACACTTAACAAAACAATGCTATAAAATAACTTTTTCATCATTACAATACATGGGCCATGGACTTAGCATCACTCTTGTAATATCTATAGTCTGTGACACTGCGGTGTGATCACAGCAATTTTTTTTCTAAGTCTATGGGTGTGGTAGTATCGCTTAAACGGGGCGCGCTTCTTCTGAGAGGCGCGCCATCCGCGCCATTCTTAAAGCGATACAAAATAGTTTTTATTTCAATTTGACTTTTTGTTGTACTGAATTTTGTTGGACTTTTTTTATTCTCGCTTGAAAATGTCTAATAGCAGTAAATGTGAAGAAAATTTGACTCCGCCCGATATTTAAGATGCAGCGACGGAAATGACTCATAACCAAGGTATTACCAGCGTCTCTCTTTTTTTTAGTATTGATCTTTTTTTTAATAGTAGGTTCAATCTCAATTGTAAGAAGTATGAGTGGTAGACAAAGTAGAGTATGAAACTACACATAACAAGGAATTAAAACACTCATGTGATACTATTCAGAAACTAACACACATGTAAACATACACTCATGTTGTAATACCCCTCATTATGCATCAGTTTCATAAACTACTACTAAATCGTCAATTCTTTTACACTACTAGCCTTATGACGTCTTTTAGCTGACAAGAAAAATGGGCGCAAAAACTTATCAGCTTTATAAGAAGCAACGATATTTACAAATAAGTATTTCGTTTCCAGACATTACATTTATATATGTTACAATTAACATAGATTAATTAGTGAATCAATTTACAAAAGAGGGGTTCAAGTTAAATTCAAAATTATAAGTTATTAAATATTCATTATGTTACAAAAAATACAATTCGTACAATTCAATATGCGTTAAGATAGGTAGTCAGAACCAGACCCATTCCTACTGGCAGCACCCGTTCACGAGCATGACGCATGAACCAGCCATCGCTTCGCTCAACATTTTTTTTATTATATTTTTATTTCAGGGATATTATATATTTGAGGGAACGTAACGATCCACCTCAAACGACACCAACGCAGATATGATTAATGAGAGCATGACATACTTAGGCTACCCATGGTAAGGCATCGAATTAAAAACTAATATCTAAAATATTTTCATAGGCCTTTACTTACAAAACTACTGACTATAGAAAGTAAAAAGATTGCAACTAAAGAATTCAAACAAAGTATTGGTTATAAATTTTATGTTTTGGGTAAGAAGTGCCATACATATAGATAGTATCAAATTGAAAAAATGTAAATACGACGCCCTTACATACAAGCAGACAGAAGCAGACCCATTCTCATTGGCAGCACCCAGCCCCCCTATAGGAGCCCTCCTCTAAAATGTTTTAAAATGTTTTTTTATACTTTACCTGACTTTGGGTCGGCAAGACACACCTTTGGTGCAAATATGAAAACTGTAGCTTTGGCGGTTTAGCTGCTAGAGGTTTCTGACAAACGACGGGCGGACGGACGGACACATGAGTGACAGCAAATGGGCTCCGTTTGGTCCCTTCGGGTACGGAACCCTAAAATTATTAATGCTTAAACAAGGAAAGTCTCTTCAAAGTTATCTTCCACCATAAACCTCCGTGGTCGAGTGGTTCGCACGCCGGTTTTCAAGGTGTCGCCATCTTTGAGGTCCCGGGTTCGATCCCCGACTGGGTCAATTTATAAAAAGAACTTTTCTATATTGGCTTAGGTCTGGGTTTTTGTGTTACCACCATTGTCTCTGATTTTCATAACACAAGTGCTTTAGCTACTTACTTAATGTATGTGATGTTACCAAATACTTATTTATAAAGTCAAAACTAACATCTTTTTAAAAAAAAATGCTAATTTTCTCATTTATAAAGTTTGTCTTAGGTCTTTATTGAGTAATAATGCTTTATGTTGAGCGATTTTTCAAAACATTATCACATTATCAGCCTGATACTGAACAAATATAAACACGTATAAGGCATCATTTAGCTAACATGCAGGCTTTTATTGGTTACGAAAACATTATTTTTTTAACAAAATTGTTACGATCGAAACGACAATATTTTATTTTAATTATGCTGCTTGTTAAACCCATACTGTATACGGAGGGGACTGTAAGGTAACGCCTTGGCAAAGATTCAAAATGGCCGCTATGGCGCCACTAGCATAATATGTCAGATACTTGGCCGGTCTATATGATAAAATATCTTCAAGCTCAAAATATCAAGCTCAACTTACCTTAACCGGTAAGATTCGTGGCTATGTGTATAATTTATGTAAGTAGGTACTTAATTTATTTGGTTATTTTTTTATGTCTATATCAGTAATTTGATTAATTACCTAGTTAATATCGAGCACGATGAGGTTATACGGAAAAAATGGCATTTCCATTCACATTTACTGTGTACTATTAATAAAGTTGTTTTAAAGAACGAATTAAAAGTTTTAGTAAAAAAAATAGTATTTATCAAAGTGGAAAATAAGAAAATGTTTTGCTTTTCTTTTTTTTATAATAAGTAGAAGCTTTATTTTTAAGAAACGATACGATATTTTTCTTTCTTATTTTGAAATGTTTAATAATGATATTTCAAATATGTTAATTACATTATAAAGTTGGCAAATTTGTAGACAAAACTATTCGGCTAGCATCATTTTATTTAATTGAATTCCGAAAATTTGAACAATTGTATGACTATGTTGACAAATTTTGTTGGTAAATTCAATGTAATTAGGTGTCATTTTGTAAACAATGTTACTTGTTTAAAGTGTAGCATGATGTGTAAATAATTAATATTGTGTTAAATATTATTTTATGATTTAGAGAGAAGTTTGGATATTTTGTTCACACGTGACTATTGTGTTGTTATTTTTATCACCGTTTATAAAGAACTAGGAGTGATAAATACTCGTATGGTAAATTCGCTTGGACCAAAGTCGATATTACATGCGTTAAACGCAAGTAATATCGACGACACGCAACGACACGCAAGTTGACTTGAAAGTTAAAGCGACTCGGTTAAGACAGACCATAAATCTGCGTTGTAAGTTTTTACGTCTAAACTTCCGATACTATTATAATACATTTTGGTATAGATATCATTAATTGATCTATTAATCCCAAAACTCTTTCGGGAAACGTTACACATTACTTATATATATCAACTTATATCTATCGACGACCTCCGTGGTCAAGTGGCTTTGTACACCGGTTTTCAAGGCATCACCATCTCTGTGGTCCCGGGTTCGATCCCCGGTTGGATCAATTTAGAAAATGAACTTTTCTATATTGGCTCAGGTCTGGGTGTTTGTGATACCACCGTTGTTTCTGATTTCCATAACACAAGTGCTTTAGCTATTTACTTTGGAATCGGAGCAATGTATGTGATGTTGCCAAATATTTATATTTATTTATTTATTTATCAATTCTGTGTCTAAAGCTAAATCTAACAAAGTCGCGGGCACAGCTAGCTATTTTAATAAAGTTGTTTATTTGTAATACAACGTTTTCATACAACCAACGCCCTACTTACAGCAAAATGCAAATTCTATGGTGTAAAACTTGTAGATCTTGTGCCAGGAGGTCTTATTGTATTGTAGTTTGGAAACTGGGACGCTGACAGTTCGCCTTCAAACTAAAAATAAACTGGATTATTACTGTCAAGTGGGCCAGGACTACATCTAAAAGTAAATTGAACTTTTATAAGCTTTTGGTATCTAGTTGAATAATAACATTTTAATTTAATACATTTTTAAGAACGGAGTGTTTACTGTACGATATATGTATGAAATAGTACTTTAAAAATAGTCAGTGAAACGCATTTTTTGTTAAAATCAATGTAATTTGTTATTCATTTTACTCCTGGTAATTTACATTAATATACAATATATGTAACTATACATACCTTCGATGACAACATTTATAATAATTAGTCATATATTCAGAAAAGAGTTAAGTTGTAAGAAACATAACTTTTTCTATCACTGCATTTATAACTTGAAAAGTTTAAAGCGACAAACTTTATTTATTTATAATGAAGTTGGCGCAGTGCGTATTTCTCGAGGGAATCCTAAGGTCACCACAGCAAGCACTGGGTTCCACACAGACCGTGGTACACACGACAGCACATTAAGTTAAACAGTTGAACAGCGAAAACAGCTTTTATTACGTAAGACATGAAGACGATCTCAGGGTCAACATGTATAGTGTGATGTTCCGTCGTGTGTACTTCGGTAATTATAAATGGCCCCTTGTTAGCAATGAATTTTGTATGAAATGTCCTCGTCCACTGTTTATGGGGACTTGCCCTCTTAGCCAGTTTACGGCCGGCATAAACAAGATTTAGTGAGGCACTTTTGTTTCGTGGCGAAACTCTGAAAGTTGATTTAGTGGGCGATAATAGAAATACGTATACACTTTTTAGGGTTCAGTCACAATAGACTGTTGATAACAGAGACCCATAAATCGATGGCTTTTTCTACTCCCACTTTAGAAAAAAATTAATAAAATATAAATAAATAAATACAATGTTTAAATGTGTTCCAAAGTAAAAGCATTTTATTTGTTACACATATCCCAAAGACAAAACTTACTGAAGTCGATCAAAATTATACGATTGCCAAACTCAAAAGATAAGAAGGGAGACAATACTTGGAAAAGTATTTACCTCATGTAATTACGCCCAACTACTGGCGGGTCAAAGATTTATTTTATCCTCTAAAAGCCTAAAGTCATGGTTATAGAGTAATGTGTAAAGCCAGACTCGAACCCACGGGAAAACTCTGTTCAGAGTCAAGGCATAAGAAACTGGCAAGAATCTTAAAACAAGTTGTGTTTAAAAACCTTTTCATTTTAGGAGCTGTTTATGATAGTATCAAAATAATATTAGCAATTTTAACCACTATGATATGAATTACCAGCAGGTATCTGTCCGATCACTTTAAATCAAAGTGTATTGTAATGTGATGTGTTTCCGTTCTGCGATATTAAAAAACTCACCAAAGTTCGGGGCTATGAGAAAAAGCTCCGAGGAACATTTAAGTTCTCGAAGGTTAAATATGTATAATCAGAGGATAAATTAATATAAACTGCCCAGAACACCAGTTTATGGGTTTAGAATAATACCTAAACAGCTATTAAAATAAAACACTACGGAAAATATTTATAATATTTTTTATTTTTAGTTTTGTATTTTATTAAATTTTTGGGTTTCCCGTTTCGACACATTTTCATAAGTGTTGTTTTACACTACATTTACGTCTATCCGCCCTCGCTTCTAACTTGGGCCATGATATGACCCTCATCTCGATAAAACTTTCCATAGATTTATTCTTTTTGCGTGAAATCCTTTGATCTGACCACTCGCTCGCTCCTTACCCTAGGCTTTCTTCCCGGAATCGTCAAGAAAGGGATTTTCTAAATGAATTGCTTAAACGGTTTTCCAAGAACTGTATTTTGAAAGAATCTTTAATATTTTAACGCCTGAACAAAGACACGTTATGTACTTATATTCTTTTATTATAAAGATATGTGTATGTTACTCCAAAGTTACTCCATTGAAGTTTGCAGGATTTGTACATACCTAGTAAGTTATACATTATTCATTCTATCTTTTTCATAATAATTACTTGTTTACTATATTACTTACTGCTAATTAAAGTTAATAAATAAATTATTATTTTTAGACCTAAAAGCAATTCGACCTGCCCCCTGATAATGTAACTTTGTTGCAATTAACTCTGACAGAAATCACAGTTACATTGATGCTTTAGTAAGAACCAATATGACAACTATCTTAGTTAAAGCAACAATGTAACTGCGGTTTCAATCGATTTCAATCGACAATTGTTAGCAACAGAGTTACGTAATCAGCCCCCTGTTCTTTGAACATCACAATAGTAATTTTCTTTTTTTGTGCAATCAATTTACTTATGACTTTTCTAGGATCTATAAAATAATAAAACAATCAAAATCAATTTTCACAGTTAATCAAATACATTATCTTGACTACGACTTGATTCAATAAAATCTTTTGTTTAAATTCAGTGTTATAATTTGACTTCGTAATTGGAAGATAAAATCGATTTCCATTTCACGCTTAATAAAGGTCTTTTTTTATTCTTATACTTTACTTTTATAACTTAAAAATATGATACTACTAATTATTTTTACTATCACGAAAACATATTTTTAAAAACAATAATATATTATATATATGGGTTACAGTCTTAAAATGAGCTAAATAGGCGTTCGGAAAAACAATATCTGTCTATTAATAATTGAAATTAAAATTCAAAACTACAAAACTTTCTTTGTAAAGGGTATAATATCAATAACATTTTTGGAAGACGTAATAATTTCTACTTATTGAGATAAATAGCTTCTAATACAGCGATTTTTGTCAGTCTGGCCTCTGTGATTCCCTTGATAGGTAAACTAGAAATTCAGAATTGTCTTACATAAGCCAGTTTTTAATCTGGACTATTTTTGCCAAATAACATATTGGCTCCGTTGCTGTCGGCTTGGCAAGTGTTTAGGACACGCAGTCAATTTGTGTAGCGGCGCACAATAGCGTTTGAAGCATCAAACTCTCGAATGTTTTGGTGAAAACCAACCAAATAAATAAGCAAAAAGTATTTCCTATCACCTATGCCAATATATTGAATTTCGTTGGTTGTTTTGGTTTTGGGTTAGGTGTTTTGTTGCGTAATGACTTTATTCTGTCATTTGAGATTTCAAAAGCCTGTTAGATTAAAAAAGTAAAGTCAGTTTGGCAATTTCTTTATTTAGGTTAATTTATTGACTCATTTTATAATCATGGTAAAAATCATAATAGAAACAAAAAAACATTACATTTTGCAGTGTTAGAAGTATTGCACTCTTCATTAAAAAACTGTTTTATTTAAACTCACTGAAATTGAAAATAAAACGAACAAGACAATGAAAAATTACTTAAAAATACACAATCTGAACGTAAGTAATAATAAGCTTCTTTGTAATTCTAAGAGTTCCTTTCTCATTCGAACCCGGAAAACCTATTTTATTCTTTACAATTCGGATTCTAGGTTTCATTTTCTATTGCGTAGACGAATCAGAGTATAAAATATATAGCACCTTATTCCATTGTTATAGAGTATAAGACAGCAAAGCTGGTTGGAAATAAAAAATACACATTCTTTCATTTATTTACGACTCTTTGGCTCGGCTAGGCCATTACGAGGATATATCTATCCTGTTCTGTCTGCAGCATTGTTGTATTGAGCTGTCTCATCCAGATTTTCTAGTTCACGGATCATGACGTTTAGCACGCGGTAATGTTTCAGAGAAAATTCTCTCTATCTATTACTGCAACTTAATGTAGCTATTTCCACTCTCAGCATTCTGTAGAGTCATGAGCGGTTTAGAGTTTGGCTAAGTGTTTTTTTTTACTGTCTACCATCAACCATGAACTAGTGGGCGTTCATTGCAGTACGTCCTCCTCCACGTGGTCCCATAAGACATCTGCCCATGCTTGCGTGCTTACGGAGAATGCTTCATGCTTGGCAGCTGGGTTGAAGATCGCATCACTTTAAATGCTTAGGTCATTTTTCAATTTAATGACTCTCGTTTTCATTAATAAACGCTGCTGCTCTTTTCCTGGTCCACGAAGGTATTATATGTTTTAGCTTAAAGTCATTGTCGCATTGCTTTTTTAGGCAGGTTAATCGAATTATCGACTTCTGGACATGGCTGGCACCAGTCCGGCGAGTTCAGTGCCTGCTGAAACCCTTGACCATTAGCTATTTTATGTCCCCACTGCTGAGGCACAGGCCTTCCTTATGGGTGGATAAGGAGGATAGGCCATGACCCACCACGTGGGCCCAGTGCGGATTGGTGGGTGCAAACGACTGCAAATGCAGCCGGGACTAACGGCTTAACGTGTCTTCCGAAGCACGGAGGAGCCCGAGATAATACATTTTTGGTCACTCATCCCATGACCGACCCTTGCGAAAGTTGCTTAACCTCCGCAATCGATGAGCCAAGCGCTGTACCACTGCGACACCGAGCTCCTCGGCTAAGCTGAAACACCTACCACAGTATTAGTATTAAGACTGTGCCCCTGCGGTGTTCCATCTACACGTTGGTCGGGGATAACGGCACAGTTGTTCGACACCCCGAAGTGTGACATGTTGGTGCTATTCTACTCTGCCGGATGACAAACAGCTACAGCTGTTGCTTTTTATTTAATTTTGGTTAGCTTTTTTTAGCTGGGCCTAAATGTCACCACACAGAGACAGGGGTACCATATTGTCGCCTATACAAAGGATACGATAAAAACTGCAGTGGACTTTATAGTTTAATAGTCAAGTCCGTATACTCTACCTACTAGCTGGAAATAATTCAAGGAGTTTTGATTTCAGTCAGGTAGCACCTTGAGCGCAGCGAACATTTTCCATGTCCATGGGTAGCACTGAGACGCAATGTATGGGTAAAGCAGCACGCAATGTATGGGTATTATACATTGCGACGTAGAAAACTGTCGTTAGTAAAAAATAAAACTGATCTTGTGAATAATAAACAAAAATCATTGACTAATTTATTTTGAAATCATTGACAAAAACCAATAATCAAACCAGCTTTTACTACAACTAAAGCATGAACTAATTTTTATTTTCTACTCTATGTAAAACCACATTTTTTTTTCTTTGTTCTATGTGTAAAACAGTTGCGGCTTAAATAGTAGTAGAAACTACAGCAAAGGCTTCACTGAAATCTGATCCTTATCACAAGGGAATATAAGGTATAGTAACGAACCAATAATCAAACCAGCTTTTATCACAACTAAAGCATGAACTAATTTTTATTTTCTACCTTATGTAAAACCACAATTTTTTTTCTTTGTTCTATATGTAAAACAATTGCGGCTTAAATAGTAGTAGAAACTACATCAAAGGCTTCACTGAAATCTGATCCTTATCACAAGGGAATATAAGGTATAGTAACGAAGGTATTACATTTTATATGCTCATATATTTACTGTTGGAAAGGGTTTGGTTTATGAGCTGGCTCAAAACTAGGTTGTGTTTGCTTCTGGTGTGAAGGTTTATTTAGTGGCATATAATGAGAATATTATAAAAAAGTGTTGTTTACAAAAAACTTACTTTATCAATACTTTATACTTTCATATTAGTCTATACTTAGATACATAATGATAATAAGATAAATCTTATAAAATTAAAAAACTAATAAATCGTTTTAAAATTAAAAAACGAATTCCCAGAAACATGTTAACTATTAAAAAATAGATTCATCCAAACAAATTACATTCCCAACAAACGTTCACAGTTTCATCCCGAAAATTTATTCAACAAAGCATCAATCGTTCGCTTCGCTCGCTTCTTTCGCTTCCAAAGAATTCATTCACACATTCCGCAGCGATGCTCTCGCGCCAGAATTGGAATGGTTCATTACACAAGTATCCGGTTTAAAAAGTGTACATGGAGCTTGCGAAACGCAAAATTTATCCGCCCCCTCGTTTATTGTAGCCATTTTGTGCCCCCGGCGCCCGGGAGGTTGGGGCTTTGTAGTTCCAGTATGATGTACGGGACAAGGCAAGGAGTCAAAGCGATTGTGTTTATAACTTTTAATAGAATAACAAATTATACAATAGCTAACTAAAAAAACATTAAGGCTGAAATCTTCAATTTACTTTTTTATTCTCGAGCTATGAACATTCGTTTTGTAGGGATATAAATTTTCATCCAACATAAGCTCAATTTAGTATAGCAGCACTAATGGGGCATTTACACAGGTCGATTTTCCGGGTGACTTTAGTCGGCTAGAGCTTTTTATCGACAAACGCTTGTAAAATTGAATCACCACCTCATTAAAATTAGGTTTGCAGTTAAATTTTACAAGCAATTGTCGATAAAGCCCTATTCGACAAAAAACGCCTAGCAAGTCACCCGGAAAAACGACCCGTGTAAATGCCCCAAAATGCAACGTAAATTTTTGATAGTAGGTAATAATATTTTTAGTTAACTCGCAATTATTATTTTGAAAGTTATCAACTTTAGCGATTACAGAGAAAGTAACTTTTCTTCACGCAATCTCTATAAGTGGGTTCTCAAAAGTTTTGTCATAATACGCTTTCGATTAAGTATTGTACCACGTAACAGTACAGCACGAACGCCTGTAGGGTCCGAGGCCCAATACATCTGACATAACCTCAAATATTAACGTCCTACCCTTGTTCCCTCCACCAAGTCTGGGCACAACATAAAAATTTATAAGTATCTCACTCCGCGTACTGATTTTTTCAATTTATTCTCCTTATTCTCGAAAATTACGAGTCGTTTAAGAGTTTTATTCCTATTTTTTATTACTACGCTGTTACTATGAAGGGTTTTCTCTCACAACATTAATAGCCCCTCCAAAAAAATATTTAGCCACTGTATTTAGCAAAAGCACAAATACATTAGGTATAATAAAAAAAAACGATACGGAATAAAATTTTACGACTTCTTAAATTGTTGTCGTATGTTTCTATTTTTGTTTGTTGGCAGCCTTTCTATAGTTGCAGTTGTTTACAAAAGCTCGTTGCTCTGCTTTGTGGTACAGTTTATTTTCTTTTCCTATAATAAGTTTAAATATAACAAAAGAGTACAAATGTTTTGATTCCATTGGATTTGCAAAGTTATTCACTAACCGATTCTGAAAAAGGATAATGCTTTGTATTTGACTTTTTCCTTTTGGTAAAACATTTTCTAGATGACCAAATTAATCTCATAACATTAAAACCGCAATGCACAAAAAATTCGCATGAACTACCGTCTAACAAGCATTGTCAAACTGGCTTTGTGCTATAACAATAAATACATATAAACTGCGAAAACAGCTCTTATTACGTAAAGACGGTCTCAAGGTCAACATGTATAGTCTGAGGTGCTGTCATGTGTACTTACCGTTAGGGTCAGACTGTTCATTAGCTAACTAACTGTTCATGGGGCCTTATTTTACTTATAATGTAACTGAGCCGACTCTGCAAATTTAATATTTTTTTATTTTATAATTTTAACAGTACATTTTACATTATTATAGGAACAGAAGCCAAATCCACCATTATTTTTAACTTTGGCTGTCTGTCTGTTACCGCATGACGCAAAAACTACTTGTCGGATTTTAATTATATTTGGTATGGTAGTAACAGACTATCCGAGTCAACTTATAGAATACTTTTTATTTCGGGAAATTGTCTCATTTTCGAGGGAAAATCCAAAAACTGGTTGGAGCTAAAATTGCGCCCAAACTATATATTTTGATTGATAACTTACGAAGTATGTCATAAGTACAAAATCATTTATATGACGTTCTATGGAATGTTAATAATTGCTTAATTATTTGAGTATGTTGTTTTCAAAATTTTCCCAATAGATGTTACGACGAGGTTTTCATAAACCACTGCTACTATAATGCTAAATTGGAATACTTTATTGTGTCTATTTGAAGTTAGATGGCGCTAAATTTTGATTACAGTCACTTTTGTTTTTTGGAAATGGCTTAATTTTATTTTCGTTTAAAAAATATTAAAATCATTATAACGTGTTAATAATTGTTTTATTTGATAAAGATTTCATAAACTTAAAAAATAGCTTAAGTACCTGTATGTTGTTTTCAAAATTCACCTAAAAGATGTCGCCACGAGGTTTTTAAAAACCACTGCTACAATCTGCTGTTTTGGATTACTGTTTTATTTTGACGCTAAATGAGGCTATTGAGACATTTTTTTTTTGGTAATGGATTATCTTATTTTCGTTTATAAGGTATTAAAATCATATAGTTATTGTTTTATTTGAATATTAGACAAAAAGATTTCATAAGTAAACAAAGGTTGAGTACTAATTATGTTGTTTGAAACTTGCGGATTACATTACATTGAACTTGCATTAAAAATTAAAGTAAAACTTATTACTTTTTTCATTTTTTTACATTTCTTTATGGTTTATGTAGGTGATGTCTGTGCCTCTGAGTTTTTTTTTTATCTCAAAACGTGGCCTAAGATTCCTAAGTTTTAATCAAATTCAAAGTTGTGCTTTATAATAGAAGTCAACATGACCATCAAATTTTGACGTCAAATCCAAGTGTCTACTCAATTAATCATTCATTTTGGCCTTTCTCCAATGTCTTTATCTATGGGAAAGGCCAGTTAGAAATGTCCTTGATGATGGTGTGATTTATTTTACAGTTTCTATTGAAACGGATAAAAAGGAAACGGCAAAGCGTTTTCATAGTGACAAATAGTTGATTTGGGCCAAGCATTGTCGCAAGTCAATTGCCGGGAAGGGTGGACAGATGTTCGAGACTCACTTCTGACTTTATCGCGTTATTGTTGAACAATATGATGTATAGGCGGAAAACCGAAGGTGTGGTGAGTTAGTTTTCGACACACCCAACTTCAAATCTTATAAGAGCAAAAGAAATGGTTCAATGAGGAAAAACCTTTTTCACTTAGATTATTTTTCACCTCTCCTCATAGTATAAACTCGCAGCAAAATCGATTTAAGCTGCGAGCGTGAGGCAAAGTGGGTTTTAATTTCTAACACCACCTTTTGAAATAATAAAGTAAAAAGTAATAAGTGACAAGGATGAGACTTGTAAAGGGATAGATAAAATGCTTTATGTTGTCGGACATGGCTTACAAAGTATAATAAAAAATAAAATACACTGATATACCAAGAAGTTTTAAACGAGGATTGTTGAAAAAGGAGGTTGATATCAAAATAAAGAGTGGACTAAATAAGAAAATTAACTTATAAAATACTGGTGATATCTGTCAATTGTTTTAAGGATGAATTAATACTATTTTCTGAGATAACTTAGTAAATTGTAAATTATATGCCAAAACACTAATGGGTCTGTAGGACCCGGTAATGTAACTGAGCTGTTAAAAATGTTAATTAGTGGCGAAACGCTCAAAGGTGGATGCGTACTAGATCCGGAATCTTTATGTAATAAAACCGAATTATGCGCGGGTGAAGTCGCGGGCATTTATGCCAACGGTAGTAATCTTATACCATAGTTACAGAATTTATATAGTACTGACGTACAGAATGGCCAGTCCCACCCTCCCACCGATCGGCGGTACCGCACCCCGCCCCGCACTAGGTTGGCGAGTAATCTGTATCATTATTAAGGCCCCTATATACCTCAAGTGGCGCCCTCATTTCAATTAAATTTATTGCTCGCTAAGTACACATGACAGCACGTCAGGTTATACAGTTAAACTGCGAAAACAGCTTTTATTACGTAGGGCATAAAGGTGGCCTCAAGGTCAACATGGATAGTCTGAGGTGACGTCGTGTGTATATAATGTATAGAAAATTCACATGTACAGATTGAAGCTAAGGTTCTATAGTTATTTACAAACAATAACCTCAGTAAAATTTTGTTCGTTGTAGTAGTAGTTCGCAAAACTGCTAAAAGTGGCCACTTTTATGTACTTAGCGACCAATAAATTGAATTAAAATGAGGGCGCCACTTGAGGTATATAGGAGCCTTAAGGGCCGTCGTCGCTCGGTTCGACAGTTGCAAAAAGTACTTTTGTAATATGACAGTTGATACAGACCATAAGATCATTACGTAAAAGTTTTCATCTTTTCAGCTAATGTTTAAAAAAAGTTTAATCTCAGGTAGCTAACCCTGAACACTTCACCCACACATACTCAGTGTGTACAGACGTCATTCTGTTTTCTATTAGAAGAAGGAGACAAAACATGACGTTTATATGGAGTGTCCGGGGTGTGCCATAGTCTCAGTAAAACTTTGAAGATACCTTGTAGCAAACTTACGGCAAATGGGCATCTATAGATCCGAGCAAAAGTCGAAGAACACACTTCAAATGTCTGAACGTATCTGAAACTTTTTCAGGTAAACCGCATTGCACAGGATGCTTTAAGGCTCGCAGATTTAAACTTTTAATTTTGAACAGTGTTCCTGGAGTTATTTGCACCATTCCAGCTGTTGAAAACATTTATCTGTCGTTTTACGGTAGGTTAACCCTTTTTCAATAACGTTTTTAAAAGTTTCAAAAGTTTACGATGAAACCAAATCATTTTCCTATGTTATTATTATTATTATTATTTGGAAGGGGGGACGCCAGCGAAGCCGGACGGGTGATCAGTCTCCCTAATCGGAACCATTTCACCCAGTTCCCCAAGTCCCCTGAAAGCTGGAAGCTGGGGGAGGCGGGTTATCGTTTACCCCACCGGCGTCGGACCCTCGAACCTACCTGTGCGCTTACAATACCTGCTGAGTTGACTTATCGTTAACTGCCTTAGATCCTCTTCCTTTAGCTTGTCCGCTCCAAAGAGCTCCCAACGCAGCGATGCATACATCGGGCATTCTGCCATGAAGTGGTAGCTTGTCTCTTCTTTTTCTTTACATAGCGGACAGATGGGGTCCTCTGTCCGTTTGATAACTGCCAGGTGTCTGTTTAGTGGACAGTGTCCTGTCAGTACTCCTACTATGGTTCTTATATTCCTTCTGGTTCGTTTCAGCAGTTCTCTGCTTTTCTTCTTGTCAACTGATTTGATGAAGATCTTAGACTGTCTGCAGTCCTTTCTTGCCCTCCATCTTTTGTTGGTCTCTCTAGTTGTTTCGATCTCGATAATATTCTTGGTGATTCTATGTGATATTGGCAGTCTTGGTTCAGGCCCAATGAGGGGTTCATCAGCCCCTTTCCTAGCCAATTCATCTGCTTCTTCATTGCCTTTGTTACCTTCATGTCCAGGTACCCAGGCAATTTCTACCTCAACGAGGCTTGCGAGCTCCTGAATGCCTTGTTTGCATTCCTTTACCAATGCTGAGGTTGTCTCCGATTTGTCAAGGGCTTTGATGGCAGCTTGACTGTCGCTGTATATTATAATTTTTTCTAAGTTATGGTTGCTTATCTCACTTTTCATCATGTGCGCACACTCCAGTATCGCGAATACTTCCGCCTGAAATACGCTAGTGTATTTACCCAGATTGAAAGTGACTCTTTTAATATCGGGTTTGGCGATGTAAATCCCTGCTCCCGATAGCTTAGTTGATTCTTTTCTAGACCCATCGGTGTAACATACTGCGATGCTGTCCAGATCTGCTTGTTCTGAGTTCCAGTCTTCTCTGGATCTGATGCTTATTCTATACTTTTTGTCGAAGATCCTTTCCTTTTTTATTAGGTCATTATTGACCAGTATCATAGAGAGGTTTTCTTCGTACTGTTTCCCTATTTCAGCGTGAGCTTTGTCATTGTGTCTTCCTATCCATAGTTTAGTGCTTTTTAGCTTAAACCATTGTTCTGTGGCTCTCTTTTTAATTTCAAGGTCTATTGGACTAAGGCCTAGTATCATTTCTAAGGCTGCCGTGGGAGTTGTTCTCATGGCTCCTGTGACCATGATGCTGGCTAGTCTTTGAACTTTTGTGAGTTCTTTTCTGTTGTATTCTAGTTGTGCCTTGTGCCACCATACTAGTGCTCCGTGGAGGATTCTCGGTAGGATGATTGCCTCGTAGATCCATTGGACCACTTCAGGTTTCATGCCCCAGTTCCTACCAACGGCTCTTCTGCATTGCATGAGAGCTGTCATTGCCTTTTTGCTAGTTTCTTTAATGTGTGTTCTGTAACTTAGGGTGCTGTCTAAGACTATCCCTAGGTATTTAAACTCCTTTACTATCTCAAGTTCTACATTCTCAATGTTTATTGGGATCATGCTGTCAATCTTTCTTTTATTTGTGAACAGCATCAGTTTGGTTTTTGTAGGGTTGAGATTTAGTCCCTTATCCCTACACCATCTTAATGTTGTCAGTATTCCACTTCTCATTATATCTCTGACCACGCTTAGAACTTTGCCTCTTACAAGTAGCAGGCCATCATCCGAGTACGCTTGGATATATATGTGCATAGCGGTGATCTTTGTTACTAGTTCATCTATTAAAATACACCATAGCAGTGGAGACAGGCAACCTCCTTGGGGAAAGCCTCTTCTAGCTTTGATGGTGTATTTGGTATCTGCTAATTCTGCTTGTATGGATCTGTGTTGTAGCATGTTGGTAATCCAACCCGATATTTGCTTTGTTACACCTGCTCTATTTAGGGCCTCCACGATGGATTTCGCAGACGCTTTGTCAAAAGCACCTTCAACATCGAAGAAGCACGCTAAGGCGTATTCTTTGTTTATAATTGATCTTTCTACTCTAACTGCCATATTGTGGAGGGCTGTCTCAATGGATTTCCCTTCCATATAAGCATGTTGGTTGTCGTGTAGTGGTCTTTCACTCTTACCTATGGTTTCTCTTATGTGCCTGTCTAGTATCTTTTCCAAAGTCTTCAATAGGAACGAGGAGAGGCTGATGCATCTAAAGGACTTTGCCTCTTGATATGTAGCCTTTCCTGGTTTCGGTATAAAGACGGCCCTAACTTTTCTCCAGCCGCTTGGTATGTAATTGGTCGCTAGGCTGCTTCGAAATAGAACCAGGAGATCCTCTTTTATAAACCGTATAGCAGCTTGTAACATCTTTGGAAAGATGCCGTCTGGTCCCGCTGCTTTGTATGGTTGAAAGGAGGTAATGCTCCACACTAACATGTCTTCTGTGATTACTTTTCTGACCTCTGCCTCACCGTCTGACATTTGTTCTGCACACAGAATGTTCATCTCCTCTTCTGTGTGCTCAATGCAGTCCGGGAAGTGAGTGGCCATCATTTCCGTAAGTATTTCTTTGGGGTCTACTATAATAGTGTCATCTTTTTTAAGACTTCCTAGTTTACAGGTGTGATCTTTTGCTAGCATCCTCATTAACCTGGCCGACTCAGGTTGTCCGGAGATACCTTCACAAAAGGCTCCCCATCCGTTTCTGCTTTCTCTGCGGCTTTTGTACTTGAAGTTATTTCGTTCTTCTCTATACTTGTTCCAGCTCTCGTCGTCGTCCTTTTCTAGGGCAATTCTGAGTGCCTTTTTAGTTCTTTTTCTTAATTTCTTGAGTTCTTTGTTCCACCAGGGTTGTCCCTTTCCTGGTTTGACTTGTTTCAGCGGGCAGGCCGATAGGTAGGCTTTTGTAAGGGCCTTCTCCAGTCTGTCTGCTTCTCTTTCTATTTCTGTTGTGTTACTAATTAGGCTGACATTACCGGGTATCCATTCATTCATTACTTGATCGAATTCATCCCAGTTGGTTTTCCTATTATTCCTGTAACTTATAGTTTCGACTTGACAAGTCAGACTATAAGTAATTCTGCGATGGTCCGAGAAGGAGTGTGAGGTGTCAACCCTCCAGTCCTTCATCAGATGACTTTCTTCCTTCGACATTAGTGTTATGTCTAATACTTCTTTCCTTATTCTTGTGACGAACGTCGGTGTGTTACCAACATTCATTATTTCTAAGTTAGTACTGAGGATATATTCAAGTAGTAAGTTACCCTTATTGTTGCAGTCTGTGCTGCCCCACACGGTGTGGTGCGAGTTTGCGTCACAGCCCGCAACAATAGGGATGTCCATACCTCTATATCTCGCTATTGTTTCTTCTAGGCGTAGGCCTGGTGGCTCGTAGTCCGTCTCACTTGGGATGTAGACCGACATGAAGACCATCCTCTTTCTGCGCCCATCTGCTCCACATATTGTGACTATAGCTGCTGTAAGATCTCTGTAACATTCAACTTCTATTAACCCTAATGCCCTTGCCTTTTTGCTGACGTATATGCATGTCCTTGGATTGGACTCACCATCACGACAGTAGATGGTCGTCCCACCCAGACATCCAATGCCAGCCACTCGGCCTTCAGTATTAACATATGGCTCTTGAAGCAGGGCAATGTCTATGTCGTTTGTAACCACAAATCTGCAGAGCTCGGTCATGGCTTCGCGGCAGTGGTGCAAATTTAACTGAAGTATCTTTATCTTTTTTTGGTTTTGTGTTTGTGTTGTGTGTGTGTTATTGTGCATGTTGAGTGTTGTTGTTTGTGTATGTGTTAATGTGTGTGTTTCACCTGAACCCTAATGCCTCACCCCCGGAGTCGTACACCTCTGGTCATCTGGCGATGAGCCTTGGGGTGCCGACTCCATGGTGCTTGGCACAGGGTCCGGGTTTGTGCTTGTTCCATGTAGGTTGGATCCGCCGACGGCCAGGGATTTTCCTATGTTACAAAGACATCAGAAATATTTTTATAACATGGCGAAAAATCATACCAATTTGATAACATCGTATCACAGTAAACAATTGACAAACCTATCGCCAAAAGAAAACAAAAAATTTAACGACAAAAGGATAGACTGCAATAAACAATAACAATTTTAACAATAACTATATTATAAGGATTAAATTAAAGTCGTAGTAAAACTGTTACGTCCAAGGGCATATTTTAAAAAAAATCACGGCTACCCTGCCAAAATCGAACTAATAAGTTAAAAAAATATTAATAAGACAAACCACTTTGTGGCTGCTTTTAAAATCATCAAGAGTGTGGAGTAACCAGATTGCTCTGCAGAACCAGCAGAAAGGCAATGAACCCATTTTTTAAAACCATTAATGTTTGTAGTTCTTGAGTTTTATTTGTCTTCTATGGAACTTGAGCAATTACTGGTTAGTGCCAAAGTTGTAGGATGAGTCAAGTCATAATTTTGATGAGGAATCCCATAAATATATATTGAGACATACCATGTTTATGGTTATACCAGACTAAAGATTCACAGATCTATCATGCTCAAAAGTTTGTAAGTAAGTAGGTAACTTTGAAAAAAAAACAATAAATTCGTATTTTTTTTTAAACACCATCTAAGTGCTTATAAGAAAAACACATTTTAAATATTAATACACATCTTTACCTAGTTCGTATTTTTTTTAAATAAACCATCCAAGTGCTTTTAAGAAAAACACATTTTAAATATTAATGCACATCTTTACCTACAGTTAAGAATAAAAAATACTATTTCTGAATATTATTGTGGGATTGAATGTTTTCTGAACGTATGAGTGTGAGGTGTGACTGCGGAGTTCTATTTATTTTGCTGTTGAACGAATGTGCGAGAAGGAAAGCAGAAGTGAGTGAGAGGGACGAAAGACAGACGAATGGTATGACGAAAGATGGAGAGCGCGCGCTCCGCTATTTTTTTTAAATTATAGTTACAAGTCTTGAAAGTCCAGAAATAAAAGTAAAATCAAGAAAAAGGTGTTTAATTCATCAAACCCGAGGTTCTACATTATGATTATTTTCACTCAAAATATCAGTACTAAAGCATGTATGAACGAATAGTAATTATTGCAAGTTTGCAATCAATTATATAACAAATATTTCGTTCTGTTTAAAAAACAAAACTGCGAGATTATTCTTGCATTAAATATTGGAAATAAAACATCAACCTGCTTTTAATGAAACATGGAATGTCCATTATCTATAGATAGGCTTTAGGGGTCAAATTTTATAGTAACTAAGGAAAAGTTTGAAAATAACAATGACAATCGCAGTAACATTGCTTTTCAAGAAACACTGACAAA
Source organism: Catoptria pinella (assembly GCA_963556745.1). Classification (NCBI taxonomy): domain Eukaryota; kingdom Metazoa; phylum Arthropoda; class Insecta; order Lepidoptera; family Crambidae; genus Catoptria; species Catoptria pinella. Next base: position 6,361,645 of record OY750774.1, on the reverse strand, counting down.
AATGCTTGGCAAAAATGAAGCGGAGTTTCTTACTCAAAGTACAGTCGCACAAGAAATTACTGTATGTACACAATGGTAACTCTCTGTTAAACTATGTAAGTTTGACATTAAAAAGAAAGGGACAAAACACTGTGTAACTATACATCTGCTATACAATCTTTATAGTAAGGGCAGTCATTAATTTTCCTTTATAAATAAAGTTAGTAAGTTAAAGCCAAAACAACATACAACAAACATCACAAAGTCATACGAATTAACACATTTACGTATGTAACAAACAACATTTAACTGAATGTTTGATTTGTTCACAACCAACTGTTTAGGATTCCGAGCGGATAGAGCCACAAACAAGCTCTACCGAATCTTATTAACGATACGTGTCAATATGTCAATGGGGCTGATGCCGTTAATACTGTATGTGAAATTCAATAGGCATACTCGTTCGTAAGACACAATGTTGCGAATACATAGTTTGATATTGTTAAACAAAAACAGACTATATACTTTATCGTATTTCATTTAAGGCTTCCGTAGTTAAACAAGGAACCCTTATAAGATCGTTCAGTATGGACGGACCGGTCATCTGTCCGTCCCAGTCTGTCACAGCATCGTAGCGTCTACAGTTTTGAACCGAATTTGATGAAAGAGCATCATGTGCTTTTGGCATACCTACCTGTCCGAAATTTGGAAAAAAGTCGGTTTTGGAGGCCTGCGATAAAAGTGCCAGTCGATAGAATAAGTCATTACAAATAAAAAGTAATAAGCAAAATAATCTCGTAAGTGATATACTTACTGAGATATTTGAGTTTGAAGTTGAAAAACAAAATCTGTCATTTTATAAATCAATTGATAGAACAAGTCATTACAAACAAAGAGTAATAAGTAAAAAAAACTCGTAAGTGATATAATTACTGAGATATTTGAGTTTGAAGTTGACACCAATTTTTTTTAAAAATGGCGGGCAGGTATGTATGCCAGTCTTCATGCATAAATGACCGAAGGCTTTTGATACATGTGTTCTTTTGTTAGAGATCTCAATTTTAACTTTACAAAATATTTTATTTTTCACGTAACTCTCCTTTATGTAAGTGTAGTTGAGATAAGTAAACATTTTTAGCCCCACCCCAAGTTAGGTATCATTCAAAAGGTCTTTTGTAATGATTATGAAGTTACATTAACCTTTTTTTTATTAAGTTTTGTTTACGAGATATTAAGCTTCAAAGTGTCATCGTCCCCTCCCCTGTAACTTTTTAAATAAATAACAGATAAAACACAAAAAACAAACACTTTCAATATTTTTTTTGAAATGGCAACGAGACAAATAAAGTTTCTATCTTTTTTTACAAGTTGCTACGGAACCCTATACTGCACGTGGCCCGACAAAAGCTTGTTTCTTTTATTGCAACAAATTGCTATATATTAAAAAAACAATAAGATGATAAATAAAATACTATGTAAGTATATACGTACATACTTTAGAGGATAGGGAGGATAGGGACTGAATAGGAAACAAAGCGACTGCTGAGAGCAAAAATCTAATATCAATGTGACAGTATAACAAAACAGAACTTCAGTAAATAGACAAGATAGACTAGCATAGAGAAATATAAAAACATATACAAACTATAAAAACCTAAAAGCTATAATCCTCGACACGTAGAAATACGAGCATTATATAAAGCTATGATATAAAATGTTTGAACCATTGGTGTATAAAAATGCAAAATTGATGAAATAGAGACTAGACTGGCATGATTCAATAATATTGTTCATACAATTTATACAGAGCGCTCCGATGCATCCAAAACTGTTCAGTTAAAAAGCAATTAGTTCAGAGCAAATTGTATATATTTAGCTTAATGTGCTATTTGCCGAAGTGCTATAATCAAGTCAAACTTGTTTTCATAATTTCTTAACAAGGTAAAAAACTGTCAAATCTTTTGTGAGTGAACCTACTTTTATTTTATTAATGTACTTTACTAGAACGTGCACTGGTAGAAATAAAACTTATTTGGAAATAAGGAGCTAAGTATATTTTTATTTTATACTTCGAATATCTATAAAAAAAATCATAGACTTTATTCTCACTTTAACAGTCAAAATCTTGAAAGTTATCAAAATCTCACTCTTCTAAAGTTAGTAAAAATATCAAAAAAAACTGTGTATAAATTTCACATATTTGTAACGTAAAGTTCTAGTTGGTTTTAAAAAAATATATCAATTTGGTTGTAAATATATTTTTATAACGTCTTTTTAGATGTTCCTAAATGTTTGGGTGTATTTTTTCCTCAATGACTGTATGAGTTGCTATAATAATTCGATAAAAATCAAGTTCAAATAGCAAAACGGGTGTGCTGTGACACCAGTAATAATCAGATGGAATCGATTCCAATTGAATCGAGTAATCGATGTAGAGCCTAATTGGTTTGGCGCGTACGATGAACGAAACTTCCGTTCAGGTTACGACTTCCCGGCTCGGGTGGGAACGGTTCCGGTTCATTTCCTTGCGCCCTGCTGGTGACGATTCAACCGATACTAATTTGCGAGACATCGATCAATCGGCTGCCTGAATTCCGATTGTAAAGTCTGTTTCACCATTGTGACCGGTTTAATTTAAACAATCTGAAATTCCGCGTACGCCTCAGCAGGACACAGAATTTCCCGCTTGAATTGGAACAGCTCTTGGTACAGTCGGCCTCAGTAAAAATTGAACATTGTAATATGATTATGCCAATATTGCGTTTGTATAATAGATTGCCATACACAACAAATTACATTTACTTAGGCAATCTAAAGCTAAAATATCATAATATGGCTATTATTATAAATATTTGGAATTTTACTTTTTACTTTTTTGAAAACATTAAAAACAAAATTACGATATAAAAATCTTAATCCTAAAATTAAATACAAATAACACAACTTTTCCAGTGCATCCCCGCGAGGCATGGTGCCCAGAAGGCTGGCAACATTTCCTCTTGGCGAGGCTTAACCTCGGAGCGAAGAAGTTGCCAGCCTTGCGGTCAAGACCGGTGGCCTCGCAGAGAGGTCTGGATGGTTCCTTTATAATGGATTTGGCCTCTGGACCCCAAGGGCCCATTGTTTCGAAGCCAATGGGTTTGAAAATGTAGATGCCCCGAGGTCCTGGTATCTGCTACATTTCCGCGTTTCGGCGTTTGCTGCAGCCGAACCCACACACCTGGCAGTTGCCTGGAGATGGGACGGGGCTAATATAGCTTGACAATTTTACATAATCAAATTGTCAAAGTTGGGAAATGAGGAGATGACTTTTAGTTGATGTGACAATAAAGTGTTAAACTACCTATTTTTAAAGATAACTGAGGCGGCGCGATCATACCTCTACATAAGCAATTGATGATTGACGAAGAAATGCAGGATCAGCGAAAAGTACAATATGTAAACATTAACTCAGACGTGACGTCCCACTACGTCAAGCTAACATCGATGCAAAAATGTATGGAGACCTGACTCACGATATCGAAGTTTTCTAAGCACTTCCGATAAATACAAATTCAAATTAAATTACAACACGACAAACTATTCCATTTTCGGTTTATAAATCTCAACATTTTATATCAGCACAAGGCATTTCAAAACTTTTGATGGGAGTTCCCTGGGGTTTGCCGCAACAGACCAGCGTTTATTGCCAAACAATAAAGTCTATATTTGTTTCAAATTTCTTGCGCGTGACGGTATATGTGTAAGTATGAATATTTTAATACGGTTGAAAAGTTGAAACGTTTGTGTGTTGGTGTTTTGTGGAAATTCCTACGTAAAGGGAGTTTCGGCGTTGTTGTTGTTGTATTATCGCGGTTAATGGGTACTTGCTAAATTAACGGTGATTTGTTGAAAATTGCTAATTAATAAAGATTTTATAACCATCACTCAAATGTTCGCATTGCGGGAAGGCTTTTCTTGTGGATGAGAGTACCTTAGAGAGAAGGGTAATATTTATTATTAGACATTATGGCCTGCTGATCTACCAACAATAATGGAATAATGGGACTTTCAAAGCATTGTTTATTGAGAAACTACATTTCGATTAACAAAACGACGACCAGGGGGCCCCTGGTCGTCGTCTGGAAAAAATACTAGAAAAAATCGACTCACCCGTAGCGTCCGTGGTGCTACGGGTGAGTCTATTTTTTCTAATATATTATTTATCTTAAGTTTCACTTTTTTAACCGACTTCAAAAAAGGTGAGGGTTTTCCGTTCGTCTGTGTGTTTTTTGTGTATGTCCACCGATTACTCAAAGATGGCTCGACCGATTGAAATGATTCAAACGTTATTATATCAGGTTAACGCCCAAGTTGGACCCATTTTTTTAAATTTGGAAATCGGTTCAGCAGTTTTCAAGTTTGAAGTTGAAATGTATTTTTTATATTATTTTTCAAACAAAATTTTAACCCCCATTTCATACCTTTAGGGGTTAAATGATATCCACCGTCTTTTTGTTGGACTTCAATAACGACATCCATATCGATTTTTAGGTTTATTTACCACATTTCACCACCTTTAGGGTTGAAATTCCAACAGTACCATTATACGACGCGTTAGTTTTTAACCATAAGTCTAAATAATAAATCTAGTGATGTTTACTTCGTTAATGAAGATTTTTCTATAAACAACTTTATCCCCCTTTCCACTCCTTCGGGAGTGGAATTATTAGAAACGCTGGATCGTATTATATTAATTTTCAACCGTCAGCCTAAACACAAAATTTGAAGATCCTAGCTTCAAAACTGAGGTACTTTCACACAAACTTTTTATTTATTTATTTATTTAGAAACTCAACAGCTTTTTTTACAAAAGTATCTTATATAACTTATAATATTATTAACTTTTAAGCCAATTACAGAGTTTCACAACATTTTATGAGACTATAACAAAAGATTGGTAGTACCCAGCAAAAAACTAAAAACTAAATTTAACTAAATAAATATAATGTGCAAGTAATAAATTTATTTTAGTAAGAAGTTTTTTTTTTTAATTATTATTATTTTATAATCTTATATTTTAATAAGTGCCCTACGTGAATGAATGAATGCGCGGGTGGCTGTTAATCGTTCAAATTACTTTTATGTAATTCCTGTTTTAGTGCGCTTTTACTAAAAAAAACCTTTTTTAATACAATCTTACATTTCATGAGGAACCTACGTGCCAAATTCTCTAGACCCAGTGGTTTGGGCAGTTCGTGGATATGTCAGTCAGTCACTCAGTTTCTTTTGTTATATAAATATATTATAAATAGATAGATATATTTAACACACCAGTATAGTGTTCCCAAACTTTGTTACAACTAAACCGAAAATGGGGTCTAACTAACTTCACTCATTTAGGCATCAACTTGATGAAGCGCTTTTGAATTGTCTATATTTTCCTACCACCCGTTTGAGACTTTTATAACTAACAAGAAATACTAACACGAATCATTCCATTACTCAGAATACAACTTTGATACGATGCCTGAAGATATGTAATGGTACATAAATTGTGGTGATAAACCTTTCCAAAACCATAGGGACAAAATAGGTTAGAGGATGTAAAAGTTTTAGGGTCATTAAAAGCTTTTTGGAATTTGTTTTGAAAATATGTTGAGTCTTGAGACCTTTTATGCAAAAACTCATTTGTAAATAATTTAATTTTGATTAAACAAATGAGTCTAAGGTGGCAATATCCACTTAGATTGTTAGAAGAATGTTTTTATTGATTTTTAAACAATGCCGGTTTGTTACGAACTCTATTTTTTGAAACAGTATTTTGTATAATATATGATACCTATTGCCTTGCCACATTAATTTGATGTGTAATGTTTTAATTTATATAAACTATGTGTGCAGAATAATAAAACACCATTTTTATTTCATTTTTGACATTGAGTGAATATTGCCGCCTTTGTTATTATATGACTCAAATATTAGACAACATCAAATACGTTGCTTATCCCAAAGTTAAATCACTTAACACTTAAGAGTTGTGCCCTTTGAATTTTTATACTTATTATTTTTTGGTTCGTTAATTTTTATCGAGCAGTATCAAAATCAATTAGTATTAGCTTTAGATTAATAACTAGGTTAAGTTAAAAAATTGTTGAGAAAGTCGACTAGATAAGGGTTTCGCAGTAAACGAAAACAAATATTAAAATGGCTTGGGATTCCTTGCATCATAAGCCTTTTCACTTAAACTTTATCAATTTATGTAGAATCAACCAAAATATAATAACTATCGGGCGCCAGTTCAAATGTCAAAGACATTTTTAGCTGTGTTTTTTTGTGATTGAACATCATTAGCTGAACAATACTCGAAACGATAGAGAACTCAAACTGGCAGTCAAAAACAATAATGAAACAAAATACCTTTTCGATTGGCCAATAATGCTTTGTCAAAAGCGTTTAGTCTCCGAAACAAATGAAGGAAAAAAAAAATCTCCATCACAACAGAGGGGTGAAAAGGAGGGGAGGGTGATTTGATAAATATTCAAATAGAGGAAGAGGCCCAATGGACTGAAATTGAGGACGTAAGCCTTCTTATGCCTCACCACGAAGCCGTCGATGCCATTAATAGACCTTCGTAGGTCATTCAACCCATATTTATAAGTTTGTTTGCGGTTTGAAATAAACATTTTTGCTGTTAGAGATTTTTTTTTGGCACTATAATACTGGGTGTTTTTATGGTAATATTTTTTTTACTATAGAAATTTCAGTATTTTTTTAACGGACTATTTCGTTAAAAAAATACTGAAATAGCGATAGGGGTCATATTCATTTTGATATAAATTAAATCATATGGCACATAATTATTATATGTTTTTTTTGTTGTAGATCGTATTCACCTATAGTAAATTTCTAGCTAACGAATAAAAAGTTGAAACTATCAATTTTTAAACGACAAACGCACTAAAACTTGACTGCCTTTTACAATATTTGTTTCTTGCCCATATCATATTCTTTGCAGTATAAAGCCGTCAATATTCTTAGGCATTTTCGCCACTCTATGAGGTCCAACAATAAACCGTAGCCCTCGCTGACTAAACAGTATAAGGCGATAAGGAGGACCCTCAAAAAAACTCATATTTGGTACTCGAGCACGACACTTGGTAATAAATGACACTCCGCCATCATCGGTGTGACGTATTTGGAAATATGGAAAATCTGTATATCATTTTTTGAGACGGCAAGACTTGGAGTATTGTTGAAACAAATAATTTATGAGAGATGATACCTGCAACTTCGTATGAAAAAGTATTTTTACAATTTTCAAACTGTTGATTCCAAGGTAACTTATTACTGAAAGAGTTTCAGTTAACACAAGCACTGAAAATTTTAAAAAAACTTACACAAAATTTCAAATTTTGTTAATTTATGTATAGACGAAGTTTTATGAACAACAAACTGGAACATTATTTAAAAATAATACTTCATCCCAAGACAATTTAAAATTTTCTCTGATTAATTGATATAACATTTAACAGTGTAAAACAGTACTTTCATTACAATTTCAAAGCCGACATCAAAGGCAAGTTCGTCCGAAAACAATAAACTCAATTCAGCAGGTACCTACTTACATTTCAAGTTATGGTTGTAAAACTAAAATTGTTAGTTGAATGTTGAAATCGTTAAATTGTTTCTTAGATAGGCATATTTCAATTATTTACTTATCTTTCATCGTATTGCTTACTATATTAGACAATAAATTTTGAAATTCAATTGGTTGCTTTGAATTGTTTTTTCAACTTCAACCATCTCTATTTTAAATTATGATTTAAGTTTTTTCTTAAAAGCAATAACATTAAAAACAGTTGATAGATTAATAATTAGTAACAACTGACTGAATCAAAACGGCAGGCATCAATTTCTATAGCCATAAAATTTAAAAAAACAAAACACTGTCAAAACACTTTCACAACTAAAATAATACAATTCAATCCTCTACAAACTAACCTAACTTTAGCTCACAGTTGCGTCACTGTTACATACAGTTCCACGTGCCTAGAAAATATTTCCCGGCCGAGGCACAAGGGCCCTTAGTGGCTTTATTGGCCGCGGCTTGATTGGTTGAGCCGACTGAATCGTCGTTATTGCATCCTATAATGGCTTATGAAAACGATAATGTAAAATCTAGAGACAGTATAGTTTTTTCATATCGAAGAGTGTTTGAGGCAACATTATTTTGTGCAATGTAATAAGTACATTGCAATATTAATCTTTGACTTTATTTCTAGTAATTATTCTGTATTAGTATTAGATAGAGATAGAATCAGCTAGAAATATACAAGGTGTTACAAAAATACCCCTAATGCCGAATATGGTATATAGGGACCATCAAATTGAACAACTTTTACTATGGGACCAACGCTGAAATCGCGAAAAAAAAATCAGCTGTTTCATACATTTTGATATTTTCGATTTTAATATTTGTATCTCTAAATAGTAAGCTTTTTTCAGAATGATGGTACGGAACCCTCGGTGCGTGAGTCCGACTCGCTCTTGACCGTTTTCTTTCGACCACTGATCAAACTGGAACTTGTGAATTTAGAGATGAACAATTTAATATCAATTTTATAGGTCGAACGCTCATTTTATTCTGTTTTCAACGATGACTTTGTATAACATTCAGACCACTTTTTATGTTGTGTCGCTTTTTCCCTTCTTTACAGCCGTTTTTGTTGCATTGATATACTTATTTGTTGTTTTTCTTCGACATCATCATCATCGTCTGCCATTTAAACGGCCCCATGACTAATCTTGCTTTTCTAAGCACGGATGAATTAATATACTCCTAAAAGGAGACTGTTTTTCGTTTACCTCAACTACACCCTTATGCAATGGGGAATCAAAACCTGACCCAGCAGTTTTGAGAAAAGCAGTATTTTAGAATACACATTTTTATCTACATCCAAAAAATCCTATAGTATTCTATAGTAGCTATTCTAAACTTATTGTTGTTATTGATATATTAATATATGAGTCTATTAAAGTAAGTCATATGTTATAGGTATAGGTAGTTACATTGCACTGCTAGGGCACAATCACTATGTTTGGTGTATTGAAATTCTTAATGAGCGTTATGAAATGTCATTGGTTTATTTTTCGCCAAAAATGTGATTTGCTAATAATTATCTATAACATTTATTAAACCGTAGAAAGTGATGTGAAAAATATGATATTGCTCGTCGAAACTTACAAATTGATGTTTACTTTTATTCTAACAAAGGTTTCATGAAATTTTCATTTTGATAGGTACTTTATGATGAGGAGCTCGGTGGTGTGGCAGGGGTTTAGCGCCTAGCCCAGCGATGACGAGTCCATATATGTCTCGCCCTGTCAAAAAGTTATCAGATCTCATGTAGAGCCAAGCTTCTAACTCTACACGCCCTAGCTATACAAGCCCTAACTTCACAAACTCTACACCTTTGTCAAAATATGTAGCTTGGCCATTTTGCTACATTCACATGGGCGTAAGGTAAAAAAAAATTCACTAACTTTTATACAATAATTCTTGTAGTAACGAAACTTCTCTTTATAAGTTGTTTATGACATTTTTTTGTGTTTTTTTTTTACACATAGCGGTGCTTTTTTTCATAGCCCACTCTCTATGTAAGATCTAAGTCTCTATATTAATTTCAGACCTCTAGCATCAAAATTTGCGGAAGTCTCATAATTTCTATCTCCTTGTTTAAGGGGTGGGGGGAAAAAGTTACAAGTTTTAGAATTTTGTTGTTGTTTGTGTACTTAATAAAAATTAATAACCTTAACTACTTTAACTAATTTTTTGCTAATACCTTACATACCAAATTTCAACTTTCTAGAACTTCAGGAAGTACCCTAAGAGTTTTGATAATAATAATAATAATAATTTATTTCAGAATTAAATACACATCCATAATTTGTTAGTTACAATGCACTTATACTATATTAGTGAAATTTCTATGATCATCAGTGAGTGAGTCAGTGACAAAATCGGGGTTTTTTAGATATCAATAAAATTTAAAGTATAATAGCTATGCAAGTGAAACTTTCTATGTTTGATAAATCTATTATTAACATGTTTATCTGGTATGATCCAAACTCAAGTTATGAGGGTTCAAAAAACGACGAAGCGCTTCGAGAAAAGCTAGATAGTGCCCTTGCGCTTCGTTTGGTCGTCATGGCAGATATTAAATTTTATATTTTTTTTACTATTAGTACGTCAGGACTATATTAATTCTGTGCTATTAGAGATTGCTTATTTTCTTATTTTGTTTTTATTCTGACAAATTGCCACCAAAACCAAATACACAGTTTTTTATACTTATGTAGAGAGTCGCATAGAGCTTTATTTACAAGTGTCTTGACATATTTCGATTAGCTTATAAAAATTCTCTTTATTATTTAAAAATATATCTATTTTTTTGTACATAAAATACTTACAGTGTAGCGCAAAGGGGGCACATAGCCGAGAGCGCACGAGAGCCCGCCCGCCGCTCGGCCGCGCCGCCGCGCTATCGCCGCATGGCGCCAGCTCGCCGCGCGCGCCCAGCTCGCGCGTCCCAACCGCACGCGCGAAAATAGCGCGAACGCTCTCGCCGCGCGTTAATCCCGCGGGTATGCTACCACGCGCCGAAACCGTACGCGCGTTTCCACTGCGCGCCCAAACCACGCGAGCGATACCGCACGCCACCAGCGCACGTGCCGCTACCCCGCTTTCAGTCCAAGTATCGCCACCAACAGTCCGACTGCCAACAACCACATTACACTTAAAAACATACTCCCAATCTAATATTCAAGCTAAGCTGCAACCGAGCGGCCGCTGTGACACTCAATAATGTATGAAAACTTTGTCGAAACACGTTCGCACATTGTCGCAATGCAGGAAAACGTTACGCTTCTGCTCTCACGCGGTAACGAGAAACATTAACGCAACTGCTGTTTTATCATGCGTTCAGGGGATTCACGGAGCGCCAGCGACCGCACGATCACGACTGAATGGTGGTTGGATACTCACATTAGCATGCCAACGTCTGCCTCCCGTTTATCAACTATCGTTAACGTAAACAATTGAACACACAATCATTTTGTTGAGTGCCGCGGCGCGATATCACATGCCGGTGGGACGATCGAAGGAGCTCGGGCCGGCGGTCGGGCCCCGCTCGTCAGAGCATCGGCCCTGGGGGCTCGGCGCCGCAGGGCTGCCGCCACCACACCGTATGCGGCGTTTGCTAGCTAAATGAGCGGATTAGGTGTGCGCGGGGCGGAAGTGTCGGAGGCGACACGCGCGTCGTTGCCACTGCAGGCCGCCACTGAGGCGGGGCGGCCCGGGCATACCCCCCGCGCGCGTACCCGCCCCCGCGACCCTCCCCACCCCTTCGCCATGTGCCCGGAGCGCGCTCAGCCTCTCGCCTCGCAAAGGGTTGTCGGCCAAGGGAAATTGCTACTATCGTCTTTTTGTAGTGACGACAATTGGTTCTTTAGGCTTCTGTAGTCGGCCGCTTTAGCTTTGACTGTGAGTTAACAGCGGCGCTTTTCCTATCACAGTTAATTTGATTTATACTTTTCAGCTCTTATTCCTACTATCTTCTTTACTTATGATAAAAGTAAAAGCTTATATTCTAATTTAGTCTGAATTTATGCATTGGATTATCATGGATGTGTAATTTTGTGCGGGTGGCGTAGCGGTCTAACAGACGCGCCTGTCGGAAAACTCGTAACGCAGCCCTTAAATTTCTTGCGAGCGTAGCGAGAAACGCCGGTGAGTGCCGAGGGTAGCCGAGCGCCGCGGCGACGAGCGCGGCCGAGCGCGAGCGACCGGCGCCGCCCAGTCGATAAGCCCGTCTCCTCTCGCCGAACAAAGACACTAACCTATAATAATTACATTTAATTAAGGATAACTGGACTATTTTGTATAATAAGCATATCGCGCTGCAGCGTTAATTGTCCGATTTAACGCTCCAATGACTGAAACGATTTCCAGCAGCACCATCTACGTTCTGTTTCCACACACGTTGTTTACTGTGTTCGAGTTCACGTAACAGAATGAAACAGCAAGTTGCGTAAGAATTAAAGTACAGAAGTGAAGTCAAATTAGGCCTCTAAAGTAATATTAGAATTGTAAAAAAGTAATTTTAGTTTTTTCGAATTTCTAATCAATGATTATTAATTGTATTAATTAGAAGTATTGGAGTACTTTACCAGATTAATATTTGTTTACGTACTGTTATTTTTTTTTCTAATTTACTTTTAGGGTAAAATTCTTTGGCTTATTTGTGTAGCTATATTTTTTGTGTTCGAGTTGTCACATAAATGTACACTTTCTATCAAATCCATTCGAATCCTTTGCGTGTGCTGACTTGATATTGCCACTTTAATTTTGCTGTCGCTTGAATGATGATTTCGAACATTTGTGTTGTTGTTAAGGGTGAAAATTGCTAAGCCGGTAGCATTAGAGATAAGAGGAGAGCGAACAACAGTTGATATTGCCGTGTCAAAGAGTTTGTAAGACGAAGATTACTTTTTGAAATGTTCGGAAACAAGTATACGGACATTTACCTATCTATCCGATGCCATAAAATAGTAGATAAGTACCTTGTTATTTGTATAGAGTCAGTCCTGAAAGTTCAGTAGACTTAGTGTTTTTAGGTTTACTTGGATTTCTTTTAGATTCTTTAGTACTAGATATACGATTCTTAAATTAAAATATTATTATTTTCCGGGCGGACGCATGAAGCCGGACGCAGGAGTCCGCGCGGGCTTTGCCAGAATGGCATACGACCTCCGTGGTCAAGTGGCTTTGTACACCGGTTTTCAAGGTGTCGCCATCTCTGAGGTCCCGGGTTCGATCCCCGGTCGGGTCAATTTAGAAAATGAACTTTTCTATATTGGTTCAAGTCTGGGTGTTTGTGATACCACCATTGTCTCTGATTTCCATAACACAAGTGCTTTAGCTACTTACTTTGTAATCGCAGCAATGTATGTGATGTTGTCAAATATTTATTTATTTATATGGTGATTCTATAGCTGGACGCAGGCGTCCGGGCCGGCGTCGAAGGGTGTTAAGCTCCGTTCACAAAGTTCTATTATTAAGTAGGTACTATGTTACTCATGAAGGTAACAACATGTAGCATGCTACCCAGAATTATGAAATTAATAGGAACTTTTCATTTTAAAGGTAAATCATAAAATAGTTAAATGAAGATTCGTCATTTTGTCTTTAAAAAAATCCCATATAATATTTTCCACAAATTTTTCAATAGTCTACTATTCTTATTACATCATCTGATTATTGTCCCGAACCCAACTATAAAGCCTGGAGTCGCAAGTTTGATTTTAAGATTTGAATCGCAATCACTTGAAAAGGTTTTATTATATGAACGAAGCAACCCGTCATGATATTAATGACATAATTGATCTAGCATTAAATCAACATTAATTTTTTTCCTGATTTACTGTCGTAAGTTGTGCCGAAGATCTTCAATAGTAATTTTATCACTGATGTAAACTAAAATATAAAATTTACAGGATAACCAACCAAGCGAATAAGGGTGAATACTGATCTGAATTCAAAGAGACATTGAGGCTGAAATCACTATTTTTTTTAAAGGGCATTAACTCTTGGAGAGTACAGCGAGCGCCAATATGATCCGAGCATTCAAACCTATCAGAATAGCTTTTTTAAAAAAAAAACAACTTTATCACAAAATATTACAGTGCACTTTCATTTGTTGTCTAAGAACAATCGAAAGTTCACCTTTACGTCTTCAGATAATGTTGATTTCTGTCAAATGATTAGCTATACTAGGTTTGAATGCTCAGATCATTTTGGCGCTGCCTGTACACACTGCTTTAGTAGTTTTCGGAGAAGGAAGGAAATTAAAATAAGGATACTGAAATTTCGATCAAAAATACGGGCTTCGTGCAATATAGAGTATATCTGCAACTCTGATTACACACGATAGGTAGTTTAGACGCTAAATTATTTATATTATTATTGTATAAAGATTAGTAACCACCTCTGATGTTAGAGTTTATCAATCCGCTTATAAGGCTTCCGACTTGGCTTGACGACTTATCAGATGACAACCAGCCGAGACCGACGGTTTAATGTGCCCTTCGAAGCACGGAAGCGCTCAGTTGTTATGCGGTTACGGTCTTATTACTTAACGGTCACCCATCCGACACACACCGCCGGACCGTGCGTTGCTTAACAAACGTGATCGAGTCCGATCAGTCTGTCAAGCTCCGCCATGAGCGCATCAACACTAAATATTATAATTGACAGTAATACTTAGTCGGAAACGTTGAAATTAACGTTTTAGCTGTCGTTCGGTCATACAAGTTTTATGACAATGGATACAGACTTAGTGAACATAGTAAATTTACTTAAACGTATGGGGGCTTTATGTAGTAAGCGTACCTACCCATTCTTTTTATCTCATAAACCAGTTGCCTTAGCAGTTTCTCATTGCAAAAAAAAACGGTTTCTGTCTAAGGATTAATGTTTTGTGACGGCAAAAAATGATTAAATTTCTACCTAAAAGACCTAAGCTTTTCTGGGTCTAAAACGGCATTTTAAAAAAAAGACACCTAAATAATTAGAGTTCGTTTAGTAATGAAAAAGTGGAAATATGTTCAAAGTGCTGTGGAAATATTGTACAGTTATGTACCATTAATATGTGTGTTTACCTTATCAGAAAAACTGATATAACCATGGTTTTTTTTTTCAGTCCTATCTTTGTATTATATAATGTTTGTAACTTGCATTTACAAAATAACGGTGCATACATATTCCGAAGGGTTTTCCAACTGCTGGCTGCCATTTTTCACCCTTACAATGGCCGCGACAGCCGGCAGCGGACCATGGGCACCCCACGACCCCGAAAGTATGAAATAAAGGACTTTTTATTTTTCATGTTAAGTACATGGAAGTCGATGAGATTTTGTAGGTGTGCAATAAAGTACTAAATATCTGTATTTTTAATGATATGAAATTGGTGGGTTATTTACGAAGTAATAAATAAAAGAACATGTGCGACTTTTCTGTTAAATTTAATTGATATATAAATCAAAATAAAACAAAACTTAACCTCAAAGAAATGGAAAATAAAACTAAAATGTGGAATTTTAGACTAAAAATGCTTTGTAACAGTCCTCCGGATTTTTTTAATGAATACTATAATAACTGATGGTATTCATATTGTATTCAGAAAATAAAATAAAACATACACGTGGAAGAAAATGAAATTGGTATGTGTACCGAACTATAAAACTCTAGTGGCGTCTAGACAAGTCTTTATAGCACTAGAATTTCATTCGTAAACCAAATACATTTACATGTAAAATAAAGTACCTACAGTATTCTACCGTCTCGTGGGTAACTGAACTTGTTTACAATACCTCCACTTTTTCAAACACAAACAGGCGAAGCACTCTCTCTGAATAATAATAAGATTGCACTTCTACAATAATCGTACCTTTTATGCGTACATTCAACGTCAATAGCTTACCATAAAAAAATTTAATGAACACCAATTGGCTATGTATGTATAACAGAGGTCAGTATAAACTCAAAAAGACAGACTTTCTTACAAAACCCTTCATCGAGGAGGAATATTTTTTAGATTGGCAAGACCACAAAATATAGGGTCAGTGTAAGCCAAATATATTTTCCTGTATGAAGCTGGGTAGAGGTGATCTCATGAAACGAAATTATTTTATAGTTGTAGTACTTTATTGCCAGGAAAAATTAAAAAGACAGAAACCTATATAATATATAATTATCTCAATGATTTTTGCATTTCTACTCCTCATCTTTATGAGCCATTTTAATATCTCTAATGCTGAGGCACACGTCTACCTCATGGATGATAAGGAGGTTTACTGGCATGTACAAAGCTAGTTTTGAACATGCCAGCTAATCTAGATTAACAATAAACATTAATATTATAAAAAAAAACCTTGTTTAAGTGATTTCACAAGTTGTTTTATTTATATAAAAGTTTAAAAATGGCTAAGCTAAAGAATCACAAAATTATTGGAATCAGCACTTTAACTACAAGTTAAAAGTTTCAACTACTTAAACATTTCTCAATTCTAAAATACTATGATAACTTTCAACGCTGCTATCGGTTTAAACAGAAAACATGATTACGTGACAAACTAATACAACTAACTAACTGTCCGCTACAAAACAGTGAGACGATTTTGATAATTTCTTTTAGTTATTATGCTGCTGTTGTTGACTGTACATTTAAACTAAAGGAGTAGAGAGATTTTTTTTATGGGAAATTTAAATTTTACAAGCGATTGCAGACTCTGCAGGACAAAAATGCTAATGTATAAAAATACTAAAAACATGAAAAATGCGCGGTGCAAGCGAACAGCCCAACGAATCCAATCTACTAAGTTTAGGATGCAAAAATACAGAATTCAGGTTTATTTTATATTATATGTATCTATAAGGTTTTTGTAAAGGTAGGAATAAATAAAATTTTATAGATTAATCTTAATTGTACAAAATCTATAGTTTACAGCGAAGCGAAGCAAGGGTGGGTCGCTAGTTTTGACTAATTTATTGCCATGATGTGGGCACTAAGTTAGGTACCTGAGCAAAGAATAAACAAAAAATATTAAACAAAACTGATAATGTCAGTACTAAAAAAACGCTAAGTAATTCCAACGCTTATAATTTTTTACTTAATTAACTTTGCGAAATGCAAAGTTAATTAAGTGAAAAATTATAAGTGTCCCCAATATGAAAGCAGCGCGGTTCTTGGAAATTCTCATTATAGAATCGATAACATTTAATCGTTTGTTTTTAATTATAAAAATGGGAGCATAAATTCTAATGAAGAAGCTCGTTCCGAATCTAAACTTAATTGGGAATCAAATCGTCAGTGGGAATGGAACACTTGAGATAAATTGTTATTTCTTAAGACGAATAAGTAAATTGGTTTCACGAGGCATCAATACCCTATTTCGTATTCTTGATTAAATTACGTTAGGAATTATACAAGAAATTTCCAAGCTTCGTACAGTGCATTTTGTTCCAAAGTTTGTTTTTAATCAGTGAATGTAACATTGAATAGGTAAGGCGATAAAATTAAGTTAGTGGTTTGTTGTGTGTAGAGAATATTGTTCGAAAAAATTATAGATTACAATAAACTTAATTTGTTCTTTACTCTACACAGTCTAAGTGGTTATTCTTTTAACTTTGAATATGAGATATGAGAGAATTCAGAGGTGTCAGACCTAAACGATAAGCCTGTATCTCAATATAACAGTCCTCCTATGAATAAAGTGTTTTTTTTAGTTTACTGTCATAACTCTTATGGTAACACCGTTCAAGTATAAGCTTTACCATATCGTTTAAATAGTACATTAAATAGAAAAAGTAAAAATATAACTCTCTCCTAAGTAAAATAATTATTATATTATTTCTCTAATTGCTATATAGCTCTTATCGAGGTAGGTACTTCAGTACTGCGATAGTAACATTATTTTATTCCATCACATTTCTCCCGGGACCGGAATTAATTAGCCCATTACGTCATTGGATGGGAGATGTTTCCAAAGCCGGTAGCCAAAGCTTGTTAACGTCCTAGCGCTGTCAAACATTACTGGGTTTTGAAAAGGGTGGCCATACCTTCAGAATATTAGAAGACGAACCTAAATCTTAGCTATATATATATTTTAATAATTATAATACTATTTCACTGATACTTCACGTGAAATTATAATATTCAATGATATTTTAAAATAAACATTATAAGTCAGTTTTCATTGTCTTTTTTATTTTATATCCACAACCAACTACCATAAATATCAATGATTCTATTAAGCAACAAAAAATGCCGTTAGTTTTCGTTGCGATATTTAATGCTGTTAAATGGCGCTGCTTCCGTCAAGATTATTTCCATTTTTTGAATAAGTATATTGATGTACTTAATCGAATGGTATTTCTTATTTTTAGAATATCTTGTACTACCACGTTATCACGAAGTGTATATTTTTTAAAGATGTCATTCTTTTATGTCAAATCAACTTTTTTATTTAAATATGATTGATTGAATATTCGCAAAATAAATATTTTTATACACTTTACGAGATCCTTTAATCATGGTCACACTACTCGTAACTGACACACTTGCAGATTGGATTCTGTCATACATGCTTTTAACATCCTTGTTTAGACGAAACCATAAAACTATGTTGCTACGTGTCATGCGAAGTAAAAGCTCTTAAGCTTACAGTGACGGCACAACGAACTGAAAAATATTAGCTTACTAAAAGTCAAAAGGCATTATTGCGTTTTATTTTTCAAGAAACAACTTAAAAGTTACTACATACTAACCTACTTTTTGTTACTGTGACGTAGGGTGATTGAGAATACCTATTATTCACTTCTAAGACTTCCGCGCGTACAGTTCATTAGAAATAAAGCACTTTTTCACGGATTACTGCGCGTACATTATTAAACGGGATGTCCTCCAGTGACCACGGCCCCATGGAAAGGTGTCGAAACGTCGGGAATTCAAAAAACCAATAAATTCAAACTAAATAATTCTAAAACAACACCAGAATTAATAATATACGCTCTGTAACCCGTAAAAAATGATTTATTTTTAAGGCCCTATTTATTTATTAATTCTCAATTGATTTTACTGCATTTTTCCACTTAATACATAATTTATTTAGGACGATTTACAATCATTACAACTTTATACTACATTTTGATAGTATTTAATTTCCTAATTTTCTCTACTTTAGATTTCGATGCAGTTTTTTTTCTTCATTTCTTTCGGAAGGTTTGTATTATGTTCGATCGGTTGTTTTCACAATTGTTTTTAATAAATCGCTAGTAGTGTCTTATTTTTCGTATCACAAACGCTACAGCCATACCTCATCAACAGTACAGACGAACCACTCGGGACCGCCCGTCCCGCAGCATCGAAGATCGTTTTATTTGATTTGTGAAATCAATCCGACTCGGTGGCAAACGGTAACTTAATATTCCCATTACCATCTAGACGGTAGATCCCTGCGGAAAATATCACGGTGACGATTATATGGTACGAGGTGAGGTTTTGTCACAGAAAATTCTAAAAGTTTTTATTTCCGTAAATGTAGATTGTATTGCAATTTGAGTTAGGTATGTGTTTTTATTTCAATCAACACTGTGTGTTTTGCTTTCTCAACTAATTTAAAATTAAAAAAAACTGCATTTGGAGGAATTTGTAATTTCATTTACTACTTACAATTATAGTTTTGGTTTTCCTGTGTTTATTCCTATACAATATGTTACAAAAATACCCCTAATGCTGAATATGGTATAAAGGGACTATCAAACCGAACAATCGCGATTTCATAGATGGTCCCTATATACCATATTCAGCATAAGGGGTTTTTTTGTAACACGTTGTATATTTTTCCTGTGTATATTCCTGAAATACCTAACCTATATCACTTTTTTGCAAAAACATTGATGATTACTTTTAAAATTTGAGAATTTAGCATTTACGATGCAATTTTTATATAATACTAAATAATATACTAGAAAAAATTCGACTCGTCACTGGGGTTGTACTCATCGGACATTGGAACGGACTTACAAAGGTCACTCTATAATAACTGCTTATTCAGGACTTCACATTTAGTAGCAAACAATTTTATTTATTTATGCAATTCTATAGGTACTAAAAAAATACCATTAACTGTGCGCTTGCTATTTAAAAACAAACCTTGCTACTAATAGACTATTATTTGTAAAACATTAAATAGCTCATTTGTTACTTTAAGCCTTCAAATCACCATTTGCGGTCGTCACTCGCTCATTAATGTCGAAATTAATAGCTAGTTTTATAGGCACATAAATTTCTTATTGGAAACGTTATTCAGCATAATTAACAATAATGGATGTTGAAAGACATGATCGTCAAGGTTGACAAGGTGAAATAAGAATCTGTTTACATCGAATTCAGCCTAATAAAATTCTACCAAATTTCTTTTTTTTATTTGTCTATGTAAATTCGTTTATATAGTTATTGAAACATTGCAATTTAATTTTAATAAAGATTTAAAGTTATCACCACCGTACTCTATGGTTTTATTAAATAAAACCACATTAAAATATGCGTTAAGCACCTTCTTTACTAGTAAAATAAAATAGGAAATAATTAAGGTATTAAGGTATGTACCTATCTTATACAAATTGATGAATCTTTTTCGTTCCTTACTCTTCGACTTATAAAACAAGACACAGTCTGTGAAATACAGTCGGCGTTACATACACAGCTACTTCGCTATGAACTACGACGTAGCACTTTACTACGAACTGCTACGGCGTAGCAGCTGTCGTTGCTACGATTTATTGACATTGCTGCCACGTTACGTGAAATTTTTGGTGGAAGTATACGCAATTTTGTAGAAATAGATTCTGTTCAATGTATTTCAAATGTCGTTTACAAATAAGCATACAACATGATACTTTTTTGTGTAACTATACAATATTTATCAAAAAGGAATGAAGAATCGCTGTTAACAAATGATAAATACTTTAGAAGCAATGATTTGCATGTTCCGAGAAACTGATATTTATTTAATTTACTTAAACGATCGATTTATACGTACTCTTACTAATAAAGATTGTCAAGAAATATTTCTATGAATAACTAACTGACCGATATGTGGTATGGTGTTTTTATTTGTGATTTTTCGATTAAAACGAATTACTTAGTATGAAAACAAAAAAAGCGTTCTGGGAATTTCCATATGTCTAAGGTTCAATTCTTTGAGTTTAGTCGAGACTCGAGACAAATTTAACAAGCAAATTGAGCAAGTAATCTATATATATAAAAGGGAAAATCACTCACTCACTGATCACGAAATCTCAGAAAATACAAGTGCTAGGAGTCTCAAATTTTGCATGAGGGCTCCTTTTAGGGCGTAGGTGCTCACTAAGACGGGATTTTGCGAAATTCAAACTCTAAAGGGGTGAAACAGGGTGGTAAAGTTTGTATGGGAGAACGTGATTCCTTGGCCCGATTGACTTGAAATTTGGCATAGACATTCTTTCATAAAATTAATTGAACACGTGTTTCGTATTTTTTTAATATTTATCCCCTAAGAGCCAGTCCACACGGCGCGTTGCGTCAGCGTTGCGTCGACGCAGCGCTACCACTGCGTTGTTTTACATACAAATAACCAAGGTGTTCACACGGCGCGCTGCGTCGTCGCAACGCACACATGACGGACAGCAGCCCCCGAGACGAAGCGGGAGGGGGTGTACTCGTGCGACGTCGGAGCGTCAGCGCTCAGTTGCTTGTGCGTTGACAGAGAGGATACACGGAAGCTCATTTCGTTTTACGTTTACGTTTTTGTATTTAGTTTTATTTGCAGGGTAATTAGTTTTATTTGCAGGGTAAAATGAATACCATTGAAGAACTTGACATAGATTACTTGATTACATTGATACAGGAAAGGGAAATTATATGGGACAAGTCAAACGTAGATTTTAAAAATAAAAATTTAAAAACAAAAGCCTGGGAAGACATATCAAAAGTTTTATTTCCTGATTACGAGAATTTCACAGCTGAACGAAAAAACAAAGTTGGTGAGTTCACAGTACAGATATTTATGTTTTTTTTATTTAAGAGGGCTTTCAAGATTTTCTTGCACCGCCAATTCCGCGATCAGTACAAAATTAATATCTCGACACTCTAAAATTTTAAAACTTAGGGAATTTAGATTAGCGTGAGTACTATTTTATTACTTAGCTCAAAACTAACCTAGACTACGCTGAGTAGGTATAAAATATTATTTTTTTACTGATCGCGGAATTGGCGGTGCAAGAAAATCTTGAAAACCCTCATAATACAATTATACCTTATTTAGCTGCCAAGGCAGAGTTCCTCTAGTCATAAAATAGGTCGCATATTGCTGTCTTATGACATTCGGTGCTGTCTGTTCTTCATGTACGGGTTGTATTGGGAGAAATTCATCAACACTTATAGCAAATTTATCTCTTTGTCTAAAACCATCTCGATCAGCGACAAAATTGTGTAATACACAACATGCTTTTATAATGTCAGTAGCGAAGTCATAGGACACGTCTATCGGTCTGTGAAAAATGCGCCATTTGTTAGCCATAATCCCAAAAGCGCATTCGACATATCTTCTGGCTCTGCTTAGACGGTAATTGAAAACCTTTTGTTGTAAGTCGAGATTTTGACCGCCATATGGACGCATAATATGTTTGCTCAGTCCAAAAGCTTCGTCACCCACAAATACATACGGGGTTGGTATATTGCTACCAGAGAGTGGCTGGGGTTGAGGTAGTGGTAAGTTGTTGTTAATCATTAGCTCGTACAGTTTAGAATTTTGTAATATGGTTGAATCGCATTCTTTTCCGTATGCACCGATGTCGACAAATACGAATTTGTAATTTGAATCCACAATAGCTAGCAACACAATCGAAAAAAAGGCTTTATAATTAAAAAAAAGTGAGCCACTATTTGCAGGATTACACACGCGGATATGTTTGCCGTCGATGGCACCAACACATTGAGGAAAATTTGCCTTTACATCAAAACCCCTCGCTATTGTTTGGAAACTTTCAGTTGTCAGTTCAGGGATGTTGTCTCGAAGAAGATTGGTCCATATAGCACGACAAACTCTTTGTATTATATATGCAATAGTAGATTTTCCCCGTTTGAATTTGAAATGTAAATCAGTTATTGATTTTCCACTTCCTAGGTATCTGAAAAGAAAATAATTATTATAATATGCATTTATGAGATAGATAGATACCCGAAAAAAAATACTGACATATTCAGACATCGATAGCAAATAACTTTCTCTATGTAACCAATTAATTCTGGAATCGCGAAAAAAATAGCAGCTGTTGCATACATTTTGATTCAGTAGGTATTGCTTTTTGTATGTAACAGCTGTTATATTTTCACGATTCCAGAGTCGGTCACATAGTGTTTGTTAACGATATCTGAATATGTCATTAAATTTTATCGAGAAATTCACTATGTATAAATTATTAAATCATGTTTACTATTGGTTTTGCAGGTAATGATTTAATAAAAAAATGGAGAAGTGTAAAAGATAATTACTTCAGATATTCAAAAAAATTAAAAGAAGCATCAAAATCGAGCTCGGGCGCTACGAAACTGAAGAAGTATCATTTATACAATCAACTCCTTTTTTTGAGAAAAGTGGAACAAAATGCCACCGAATCTAGCTTAGACTCGCCTAGAGAAATCAACAATGAATCTACGTCTACAAATGATGACATTACCACAGACAACACTCCGCGCTATGTTCCAGTCGCGCGCAAAAGGGCAATGCAAATGGATGAGTTTGAAAGAGAAGGACTAAAACTTCTCAAGGAGCCGGAAAATCGCCATATGTCCTTTTTCAGAGCTATATTGCCATCTATTCAAGAATTTTCCGACCGAGAAACTCTCCGTTTCCAAAGTAAAGTTATACAAATTATAGATGAAATGCGGTATGGACAAACATCATCATATGTGAGTGGCCCATCAACGTCTCACCAACCACCATATGGGTATCAAACAGCAAATTTACAAAGTACATACATTTCTGATTATAATAATTCAATTACATCTCCAGAAACATCTCAAGCAAGTGAAGAAACTGAATACGATTTTTCTAATTTGTAATTACTGGATGATATCTCTCTTAAATAATGTCTAAATTTAAAATTATGACAATTGCTGATTATTTGTGAGTTGATTACTAATTAAACAAACCAAAAAAACTGTTATATTTTTATTACTTAAATATATTTATATAGTTACCTTAAAGTGATTCCCAGCATTTCTACTGGTTCCACTGGATTCCTCATATTAGTATAGTTTTTTCGTATGTGTGGTTCTAAGGACTTCAATAAACATTCGAAGCTGGATACACTCATTCTAAAAAAATTATAAAACTTCTTTTCGTCTAATAGCAACTCCCGATATTCTAAAAAAAAAAACTGTCCATCACGATTTCTTAATGAAATGAAAGGACTGATCCAGTACCGTCTTGTGATCTTGCGTCGATTTCGGCGGTGACGTAGTAATAGGAGCAATGCTAGACGTCTTTTCCGATCCATGATTTGCTATAGACTGACTGCGAATTTTTTTCAAAATACTTGCCGCAACTGTGCGTCGCCGCTGCGCCGACGGAACGTTTAAGACTGCGTCATAGTAACGCTGCAGCGCCCGTGTGGCCGGCTATGCGTCAAAATATTTGCGTTGCGACGACGCAACGCAACGCAACGCGCCGTGTGGACTGGCTCTCACAGGGTTAAAAAGTGATAGAAAGCTATTTTTAGGGTGATTGACTTCGACGTCGGAATTGAAACTTCTTTGTGCATTTGATTGATTAAATAAGAAAAATAAATATCATTTGTCAACTTAACGTAGTATTATATTCTCTTTGGTCATTTCCCCTGAGAGGAGGTAGAATGCATTTTATTGAATAGTACTGTCGTGGGGAAGGCGAGAAATTATAAAAAAACTTTTCACTTTAAAATGCTTATTTATTTCAAACACACACTGTCACGGCGTAGCCTAGAATCGTCGTCTTCAAAACAAAATAGCGAACTGCCGATCGCATTCGAATTTAATTCAAAAGCCTTTATTCTTTTTTAGACTGTAATAAAATAGTTACAGAACCCAAAAAGTTTGAATATGAGGCTAAGGCCTCACATTCCCCGGGTACCCCTAAAATTTATTTCTTTACGAGACAAGAAATAAATTTTGCGACAGTTCCCTACCATCACAAATTTCCCTAAACACATGGGTAAACCTACCTAATGTGGGAGATTTACACTTCTATGCTGGCCTTCACTACAGGCGAGCCTGCACATGGGTCATTGTCTATTGTCTTGGCGGCACTAGCCTTGAAAAGACCCATGTGTTGGCTTTATGTTGGCAAAACCCACAAAAAAGCCAAACACACAGCACATCCCTAGCCTTAATACATAGACCGAAGAGCACAAAGCTAACCCTACCTTCCTAGACCCTAGCCAAGTGGTGTCAGGATTGTTTTTCTTTTCTATAACCAAAGCAACCATAAATTAAGCATAGACATAGACTAAAAAGTTAACTTATTGTCTACTCTGTGATTTGACAAACATTGTGTGTCAGCAAACCACAAAACGACAACGTGTGTCCCTTGCCTAATGTCAAAACGAATCAGTCTATGATTTGTGTTGACACTTGGGAAAGAGTACAATCCTGCTACCCATGAATACGTCAAAGCCAACAATAATTGTTTAAATCATCCAGGATTCAGACAATCATTTAGCACTGATCCGGCATTCATGTAACCTGAGGGACTTACGAAGCTGTGACCCTGGATTTGGAGGCATCTTGCAACAAACAAGACATCACCCAGTTCTTATGGAACTTTAAGGGCTTCCTCCATCCAGTCCCAGTTCCGTACGTCACCCCTCCCCTTCTAGGTTTATAATAATAGACATCATATAAATATCATTTAATCAATATGAGTAATCATTTCTCCCAAGACCGGATCTTTTCTTATCCTGGATTCCTCTGTGGCTTTGGACGTCTAAGTTGGCCTCCGAAATTCATGTTTTTCAGCATTGCAGTCATCACACATGTAAAAAAAGAGTAAGTATTAGTGAATGCACCTTCCTACAATACTTTTTCCCACTAAACCTAAATCTAAACATTAGCAATAAAACTTACTTTACAATTCCCATTAGATCAAACCATTATTTACCACTCAAAATCACAAGCTTAAAATGGAACAAAACCTATCATAACTTATTTTCTTTTCAAATTTGTTCAAATTAAATTAATATTTACATTAAATATAGGAAAATCTTTTCTTCTTAGGCAGATGAAAACAAAATGATAAACCTATACCACGATCAAATACTTTTCTTTTCCTACAATGCCATGACAGTTTTCCTAATAAATGATTATTGAAAATGTCATAACCTTGAGCTGAATGATAATCATAATCATTACAATCATTATTATTCTGTAAGAAATTTATATTATTATTATAACCTACATATTGATTCCCAATTGAAGTTATCACTTTTTTTAAAATCAATGACGCTTTTTCAATTGAACAATGCGAAACTGCAAAATTAAAATTGTCTTTCAACAATGAGGATTGAGCGACACTGTCTTTCTCTTCCTCTACATTAATCTGATCACTTCTATCAGCAATTTCATCTGACTCTAAACACTCGTTTTTCACTTCGACCGCGTTTTCCAAACTAATATCATCACTTCTTACTTCTACATCCTGATCGCGTGAGGAAACACTATAACATGGAGTTGACTCACTTTGTATCTGGTTTTCCAACTCCTTCGATGCAATCGGTAATTCTTTCGATTCGTCCTTCATCTCCTCCTCTTCAATTGTCACGACGTCGACCTTCTCCTCGTCCTTCGACATTAATTCGAGCGAAACTTCCTCGCTCTCGGGCTGTGGTTCCTCTTCTCGGCTGAAAAGATAAGGGTGCGAGACCTTTTCTGCCTGGCACGGGGGTTCTTGGGCAATGCGAGAGGATGTGGATCTTGCCGCCCCGCTATGCGCGCTGACTGCCGGTGTCCTTTCGACTTCGACGTGGCTTCTGCTAGGCAACTGAAAAGAAAATTGGCAGCGTCCGAAAACAACTGCGGGTGGAGCTGAAAATGGAGGGAATTCTTCGATGATCCGCTCCCGCAACTCCTCGAATGATTTGCAACTTGAACAAATCTTCTTATAAAACCAATACGCTGCGCCCTCTAAATAAAAATATACAATACTCTTCTTTAACCCTTCATTAAAACCATTTTCTTTTACAAAATCGTTGAACCTGTCGAACCATTCTTCGGGGTCCGTATTATCTGTTCCGCTGAATTTTCTAAATTCAGGCAATTGCAATTCCTTCATGATTTTTGCGTTATTCTTTCTTGCACCTAAAAGCTGAAACATATAAATCGCGCGTAACTAGCGATCGCGGTTGGGTGCTTCCACCATGTCGTGGGGAAGGCGAGAAATTATGAAAAAACTTTTCACTTTAAAATGCTTATTTATTTCAAACACACACTGTCACGGCGTAGCCTAGAATCGTCGTCTTCAAAACAAAATAGCGAACTGCCGATCGCATTCGAATTTAATTCAAAAGCCTTTATTCTTTTTTAGACTGTAATAAAATAGTTACAGAACCCAAAAAGTTTGAATATGAGGCTAAGGCCTCACAGTACCTATGGCGTTATGTTGGCAGTGCTGTCATCTTTTCCTTATTGCGTTGTTATAAGCTGCAAAATCATTCCATCTGATTATCATCCGGTCAAGTCGCCTATGCTATGACAATTAATCAAGCACAGGGACAAAGTTTAAGAGCGGTTGGTGTATTGTGCTGTGATTGTTTCTCCCATGGCCAGCTCTAATATTATGTCGCCTGTTCGAGAGTCAGCTCGCCGAATAGCCTTTTTATTTTACAACCGGATAACATGACAAGAAATGTGTGATGTAAGCATCAGAATCTTCAGTTGCAAGATTTTCATACATTTTTATGCTATATTCGCGGTTTTTTTAAACATATCCTTAAATCTCTTAAAATGCTGGTCAGATCACTTGGGTGTGTATAGAAATCTGGATCTCCTCCATTCACTCCCTGGATGGCCATCACCAGATCACCGCTCGGTCAATCCCTGGCGGAGAAGCAATTCTCAAAAGTTACTTCGTTTGTATGAAAATCGACTGGCGTCCTTAATTATGTGGCCACCACTATATATAGATATTCTGTAGTATAGTCTAATAACTTCACACTCACCATATTAGTAACTACATTGTACCCGTGCGAAGCCGGGGCGGGCCGCTAGTAGTACATAAAATGCCATACCATTGATTGCCATGTCGTCATTTGTTTTAAAAATATCAATTTTACACAAGGGAGCACGAAAACTAATCTCAAACTTACTGTTTATCTGAGTAACTAGCTTCCGCCCGCAACTTCGTCCGCGTGGACATTCGATAAAATTCTTAGGGCACCTATAACCATTATAAAAAGAATCATATGTTTTAATTTCATCAAAATCTGATCAGCCGTTTTTACGTGATTAGGAGGTGAGCAGCCTCGTGCGAGGCCCGCCGCACGCGGCAGACGTATGCATGTACAACCTGGGATATTTGTTTCCGTTTCTGTTTCCGTTTCCGTTCTCGTTTCCGTACCAGTTCTCGTTCCACTTCAGGATCCCCGTTTCACCACTACAGTGTTCTAATCTACAAAGTTTCAAGTCGAAATTTCTACTTTCTGTTATTTTTCCACACAACATTTGAATTCTTATTACAATCCTTTAGGGGTGAAATCATGTCCACCGTATTGGACTTAAAATATGCTATTTTGCAATCAGCACCCCATAAAACCGTGGATATATCAGTCAGAAGTCACTCAGTCAGTAAGGACTTTGAATTTTATAAATATGTATAGATATATAAGGCGTTATCTGGCCCTCAAAGGGTCAGATGGATTTATTCCTCAGATAAGTGAGTTATTCGTCGAATAAAGCCTATTTGACGATTGAACAACAGATGTTTTTGCTCTCTGTCAAATAAACTCTATCTGTCTGTTTATCAGACGGCAAAATCGGCCCACTTACATACACCAGAAATTGCTGCGCTACCTACTCTGAATTATACGACCTCTGTTTTAAATGTAAGCATGAAACTCATGTTTAACTAAAACTGTAAGAATACAGAGCATAATCAGATTTCTTGGCAACGACTACATGTCGCAACTTTTTCCAATTCAGTTGAAAATCCACAACAAACACTATGAAAATCAAAAACAAATTCTTTGTTTCGTATTATGTAAAAGCTTACGGTCGGCCTACGGATAAGTACCTAAACATTTACGTACACCATGTCAAAACTATTGTGTTCATGCGATTAGTAGGTTGCCGTTACTGAATAAGCGTTGAAGTTAGTGTGACAAAGTCGGAAGGCGTTCAATACTCCTGAGAACTATAGTTTTTAGAAGTAAATGTGCATAGAGTTATTGACATTTTGTGGCAACTTGATGAGCTGCTATTGAACCTAGGTACCTGTGTGATCTTAAATATTTTTTATACATAAAGCACTTAAGTTTATTTCATGAAATTATTTTTAATATACAAGTTATTGAAAAGTTGCAGAAGTTTTGGTCTTTACTTAAAAACATTAACAATACCTGTTGAATACATATTTGAGAGTATGATATTACATTCCACTTCATTTAAAGACATAAGCCACAAAACGTGTGTCTTTCTTTTCAGCGGAGTACTTTCAAAACACAACCTGTCAAGTAAACACGAAAAGGAATTCAGCGGGACTTAAGGAAAATATAGAGCTTTTCTAGAAAAGTATGTGTCATCTCAAAAGTTATTATATCTCGGTACGGGACTGGCAATACTCGTGTCAACTCAAAAACGTGAAATAACATATTTTAAGATTATTCACTCGATTATCTAGAAAAACCGTAATAGGATAAGGTAATTCATAAGGATAAGTAATTCTAGTTGGGATCAATACTGATTTTTAATTGGATTAGCAATGTAGTTCAAGTATGGTCTCACACCCATATGGTTTTAACTGCCTCTGCGGTGTAGTGGTTCGCCCACCTGTGTAAGACGCAGGGGTCCCGGGTTCGATTCCCAGAAGGGGAGTACATTTGTACTTGGTTTGGTTGGTGGTAGGGCTTATTTTAAGTCCGCCTGGCTAGCTACCATTATCTTACCTAAATCTGGCGCCATAACAACAATTTAAAAATCGTTGTGTTCCGGCAGTTAGAGGTAAGATAGCCAGTTCCTTAGTGGTGAGGATTCTGGTTGACGCTTCCATCTTCGGCCTTATCGTCACTTAACATCAGGTGAGGTGAAGGCCAAGCGCTAACCTGTTATGAATGAAAAAAAAACAATGATCTTGCTTATCTAGTCTAGAAGGCAGAAGGATGGTGATATGATCCAGTGGGTCTTAGTGAAAGTTGCTTTACCTCACTTGTTTATTTCTGAACACGCTAGGCGCATATTACGCATGAAGTTTTAGGACGGACAGACAACGCGCGTTTTGTAATAATAATATTGTGTTTGATGTGGTAATAGGTGACTAATGACGTATTGTGAAAAATAATGGCAAAAGGTAATGATTTAGTCTTTGTTCTAACAGTATTATCAGCGAGTTAAGATTGTTTTCGCATTTTGTGGAGCAAATAGTCTTACTCACCTTTAATCTTTTTTAAAGATAATAAATGACTTGTATTACTTTGGCGAATGTTTTCAATACAACGTAATTAGAATACTATCACAAATATTTCACGTATGTTTATTAAATGATATATTTTGCATTTACTTGGTGAAACCTCAAAAAACTTTCTAAACCTTCAACTCCCAGAAAATGAGACACAATAGATATGCCATTGTTATCCGGCTGCCTGCGGCCTTAGGGCGTTGATGAATTAAACTAGTTTCTCTACATCTAAATATAAGTTTTCAACAAAAACAATGAATGTATATCCGTAATATTATTCCATTGACGATGTATTGAATGCATTTACCAAAAATAAATCAAGTAATTTATTATTTTTTTAAAGTTGAAAAGGGTGAGTGAGACAGCCTATCTGAGCTTCAAAATGCGAAAACGCTCTTAACTACCTGGAAATAAAAACACGTTAATATATAGACCTAGATATTCAATCATAAAGATCATACTTATTTTTAAACAAATTCCACCGTAATAAAGTCTTTTTTTCATTATTCATTCAATAAATTTCACATCGATAGTTAAATAATATTGTGATGTTTTCCGTAATTGCTCTTAAAAAGTCTAGAGAGAACTTACGAGACGGCAACTTGGTATTTTACTACTCTTCAAAAAAGTACACAATGGAAACTTCGGAGCTGAAGTAAAAGAGGCTTCAACAAGCTATGATTCATAACTTTGTTGCGAAGTCGACTTGTTACTTGTATCAAAATATACACATGATACCTAGATTTATGCAGTTTGTTACATAAAACTAAATTACAGAAAAAACTGACGATTCTGTAACCCAACTTGAACCTCACTTAGAAATGGAAAAATGTTAGGCTGTTTTTTTTAACCACAAAAGATTTAAATAGCTACGGTAGCTACCTAAAACCTTTTGCAATCGGTAAAGTGGCTTATCTTCAGCTAATTTCTAATAACAAACTCACGTGAAGTTTAGTGAGGTTCGAAGTGAGATGCGAGTTTGATTACAGAATCAACAGGCAGTAACTCGTTTCTTTCTATAAAATAGTAAGCTTGGAATTATGTTCTCATGAGTCTTTTACTTGCAAGCATATTATTTATATTATAAGCTTGTGATTATTTTGTTTATTTTAATTAACCAATTTTTTGATCGTGTTGGTCGTGGCCACAGGAATATTGAAATCAATTTAAACAAACGTTTAGCTTTTTCTTAAAAATGATACATCCATGATTTATAATGTAAGTAGCTCTTATTCTTATAACCTTCTCTAACATTCTATAAAACTTATTCCGATTCACATAGAGATTTCGATGGTAGATGCCAGATGCCGTCCCGACGAGATGACCTCCGTGATCGAGTGGTTTGTACACCGGTTTTCAAGGTGTCGTAATCTCTGAGGTCCCGGGTTCGATCCCCGGGTGGGTCATTTATAAAACGATCTTTTCTAATTGGCTCAAGTCTGGGTGTTTTTAGTGCTAGTCTCTGATTTCCTTAACACAAGTGCTTTACTTAGCTACTTGCTTTGGAATCGGAGCAATGTTTATGAAGTTGCCTAATCATTTTTTTTGTTCTCAAATGTCTGTCTAAAATTATCTCTAAAAACAAAATTCATTAAAATTGAATTCGAGGCTTAAACATAAAAACGTTCATAAAGACAGATTTACTTTTTGCATTGTTTAGAAAATCTTTAACCATTCTGAAAACGAAAGCATATTTAATATCGTTAGCTTACTAAAGTTTCAAAACACGCCAAGCTCTCGCCACTACTTAAAACGCTTCCAACAAATCTCCCGCCCCAGCAAAGCGACAGGGTTTTTAATTTCTCCGCCATCACCGGAGGCCACTTTTCCAAAAGCAATAAATATAATGGCATCGGATATCGGAGCCGGTGAAACGCTATTCCATCCAATATTTCGTATTGAACTTACACTGGGATATCGTCTTGTACGAAACATAATTGTGTTTTGAACGGCCCTTGTTCCGAGAATCTGGGAGTTCATATAATTTATGTGCTATGTATATTTTTGTACTAGTATCTATGATAATAATTTTAAATGTATGCTGAAAGATGAACAATGGGGAATTTTAGACACTTAGGTTAGTGTGAATTCAATGAAATTCAAACATGACTTAGGCTGTACAGAACATGCTGACTTATTGAATGGTTGCAAAATAAAATATTCGTATTCTTCTTATTCTGCCTTTCAAAAAAGAAGGACCTGGAAATAATACCGATGGTCACCCATCGAAAAAACTCACCTTTCTGAAAGTTGATTATCTCTGAAATTGCAGACTGTGGCAATGAGCACCTTCAGCCACAGCATGGAAAAATATATTTGCTTCCACCTGCAACTCCATCCGCGTGGACATTCGGAAAAAGGAACCTTTGAACGGGATAAAAAGTATCCTTAGTTTTAAACCAGGCTATAAACTATTTGTGTGGTGCCAATTTTTTTCCAAATCCAAACACCAAACATCTAAACATCTCAACTTTCTCATTTATAATATTCAGGATTCTTACAGTTCAATAAGAATATTAATTTTATCCCTAGACGTTTTGCTGTTTTTATCTATGCAAGCCTTGCAGCTGCGACAGTGGTGAACTAAATAATTGAATTAAAAACTATTGACGAGGAAACAATCGAATAAAAATCTTTCAAATCAATTTATTGAACGCGACCGATACTCGACGTTTTGATTAATGGATGGATACATTTCAGCTATTGAGTTTAAAAGTTGTAAACTACAAAGTTTTGCACTAAGAAGTTTAGCTGTCGCAGCTACACGGCCATTGTTGTATTGCTCTTATCTCGTTCTATAGTAAAACGTTATATTTAGTTAAACAAAAAAATATTGTGCTAGTAAATGTGAGAAAATATGTAATGGAATCGACAAATAGTGCGACTAGGTAATTTTAAAAATGATTAGTTATTTTCAAAAGATAAATTTTCAAACTTTTTAAAATTCCGACCCAATAATATTTATTTTCATAAAGTGCAATTTAAGATAATTTATTATGTCAATAACCACTTATCAATAATAATCTGACTAATGGAAATCGGAACTTTGAAATTCTGAATTCCATTTTTCGTAAAAGTATATAAGAAATATGCATAGGTACTACTTTTATCACGATGCTGATGGTGGTGCCATAAAAATGCACTATGTATACTTAAGGCAGTTTTAAGGCGAGGTCAAAAGCACACAAGAACTTATTTAACTTTCACCCAAATAAATGTAAAGTAAACGAAACCCTTTTTCCCGTTTTCTACTTGACCGGGTTTGCCTATCCGTTTTAAGACATTACATTCTTCACATGCTAAGCTGGAATGGCTCCTAGTGTGCAATAAGCATTTGTACTATAATACCACCTACAGAATGGGACATACACATTATACGAGTAACAAAAAAGTTTGGTTATTTTTAAGGGCTCTTTTTCACAGGTTTCAGATTGCACCTATCTTCTTTTTTATTTAAAAAAAAATATTAGTAATTATCTTACAGGTCAGTTAGCAATTAGACAATTTAATGACTCCATTACTTGTGTAAAGTTCTTATATGATTTTAACTGTTGTTGTTTAAAAAACTAGCCACCTCCAGATATATATATGTATTATTTATTTCGTTATACACGGAAAAACATCAGCTGAGAGTGTTTTAATATAAAAAGTATCACAAAGGAATGCTTGTACCATATTGAATATAAGAGTACCTACTTACTTTCTAAGCACCTTCTGAGAATTGATTCCACCTTTGAACTAGATTTAGATTAATAAAATAAAATCGATATAAATATCATTATCACAGGTACCACAGGTTTTTATTACTGACTAATCTATACTCACTCAAACACAATTTATCAGTTTTGCCATTCAACAGTACGCATCACATGTCAAAGCCATTCATATTAATATTTTTTTCAATTTTGTCTTGCACAGAAGGCAGCGGCCAAGTTATTTACAAACTGCCAGCGGGAAACAATCAACAGATTTACCGTGAAATTGGGAATACGGGAATCGGCCGTTCGATGCAGTCCTGGTTTGAATGCACGCTCCCAATTACCCAGTACACGGTCAAGAATATTCCAGACCTGGAGCGATTTTAAATTGAATCTCACGAAATAACGACGACAATTTTTTGGGGATTCTCCGGATAAACGGGTTGTTTCGTACATTATTATTGGCAATTGGAAGTGGATCGGTTTACGAGTAAACCGCCTCTATGGTCTAATTGTGTATAAACAGGAGGAGCGATGGCGATACTCTATGATTGCTTAATCTATGTGCGAGATGTCTTATTAGCTGCATCTTAAAGAGGTGTCTTTAAGATGCAGCTAATAAGACATCTCGCACATAGATTAAGCAATCATAGAGTATCGCCATCGCTCCTCCTCCAATGACAAAGCCCATTCTAAATAAGATCATTGCAAAAACACATCTTACGTCTTAAGGTCTCTGCCCACTACACCATACCATACCATGACCGTGCTAGGAACGTGTCAGGCAAAAAAATATTATTTGTTTCGAAAAGTATGAGACTATTCCCACTAGACCGTTCCGTCACCGGTCATGCACGTAGCGTGCCATGCACGGAGCGTCAACAATATTTTGCCGGTGCTGACACTCGACACACGACGTTGCTAGACCGATGCGCGCAGGCGGCGACCTGGTTAGTAGACGGGTTGTGATCGCGTCTGATTACCGTTTTAAAGGCGTTGTAGACGCGTTGCCTTTACTTAGTCATCTGTTGCCAGTTCAACGAGACGCGCGTACACGACGCTGTAAAACGTAGGATTAAAAATTGCTAGAATGTGTACGTAAATATGAGTTTTTGTATAATCTACAACACTCGAAATATACGGATACTGTGAAAATAGAAATGGCTTGGTAAGAAATTTCAGAACAACTAAAACAACCAGGTTTGATTATTAAATTATTGTTTATTTGAATAGCCAGTAGCCGTACCTATTTTATTATTTAAAAACTTGATAGCAGGCCAAGACGTCCACGGCGTGGACTCCTCGCAACACTGATGCGAGAATGAAACGGATTTCTATTGGTTTTGGTGGATGTTGCATTCGGGCATCATACGGTAATATGCGGGTTGCTTAGTACGGGATGCATACGGGCACAGAACGCCGTCGATCCGTTTCAATGGGCATAGTAGATAGCGTATTGTGTTGCCTTTGGTGCCTGATACGTTCCTAGCACAGTCATGGTATGGTACGGTGTACTGGGCAGGGACCCTTATGCCCCAAAAAACAAAAATATCGACTTTCACAATAAACAACAGGTAAAGATTAAAAAAAAATGTTTCTTTCCCCAAACTCCTTAAAGAGGCACGTTTCGTTATTAAGAATGATAACTGGCAAAGTTTTTGAGTTACGATCAAACAACTTGTATCCGAGAATGGGATTTTCCCGGGATTCAATTTAAAAAGGCTCCGGGCCACATAGGCGGCCGATGCCGATGTTAGTAAAGCTTTTCTATTTCTAGTGCAATTAAATCGAGAGCTCTTAGCGTATTTTATAGAAAAATGTAGTTGGAAATTAGTTTATCTCGGATTCGATTTGTGGTTAAGGCAAGGCAGTTCGCGAAATCTACTCTTTCACTATATCTTTAGGATATGGTTGATTATTGCATAGATTTAATTGTCGCTTCGCCAGAAATTTGATGAAATTTTGTACATTTTTATTGTGTTCTGGAATACTGGATCATTTATTAAAAATCTACTCAGTTATTGTGTTAGATCAATAAAAAAGCTATCCTTTTTGCATAAAATATCACTGTCGTTGAAAATTATGAAATGTGACAATTGGAAGTTTATTTTTATAAGTTTTCATGGTGTCAGTAAGGATTTTTTTACAGAGTTACCAAGCCATTTTTCAATATTCTGTTTGGTTATTGTGGTTTTTTTTCTCAGTCTACAGTAATTTTTGTGAATTCTACATCAGTTCTTCCCATTGGCAGTTCAAAAATCAATATTTTTATCAGATCGTGAATTGGCCTCGCCTTAAGATAATTGCTTTAATTGCCTTCGGTTTCTTTGCTTCTCGGAGTTCTTTAAAAAAGTTTGCAAGAAAACAAGTGGATTGCTGGTGGTTTGGATTGTTTTTATTTTCCATGGAAATCGCTAATAATATCCTGAGGGTGTGGTTTCCGAAATTGACGAGTCATAAAACAATAATACCTACTGATAGTAAAAAAATCTCAACATACAATTACATTACAATCTTTTTATGCATGCATGCATGCAAATAAATTTCTTCCTAGCAGAAGCTATTCACTAGCTGGACCCACTGTTTATGGCATACAATTTACATAGATTTATTTATTTAAATGCGACGCTACCATACTGTATTCCTTACTAAATGGTACTGAAGTGCGGCTGGTTTTTGCACCGTGGAAGTTAATGTTCCTTGCAAGTGTTTAAATCCTAATTAATGCAGCGAAATCCCGCTTACAGCAGTTTTTGTCGATGTCTGGATTGCTATCTCGGAATACACTCACGGTATATGGAAAACCTGTGTGTTAACTTTTACTCTATGCGTACTATTATATATTTTCGATAGTTTCTTTAGAAGAAGGCAACAGTACATAGTACTTGTATCCACATAATATTGTTCATGTCGCCAAACTAAGTTTGTAGTAAATAAACAAAGAAAAACGAACCTTTTCCGATACATAACTTAACCAGCACTGGCGAAGTACCAAGGCATCAGAAACTGTTGGGAGTTTTCCAAAGTGACGAGGGTTTGCTATTTATCATAATATCACGCGCGGCTGTCAAGGTGCCTGCTAGCGCTTATTAGTTCTCGGCCTGTGTTTTATGCATGAACAGGCTTATCGATACTGGAGATTAACGGGCCGTTTGTAGATGTTTGTTCTGTGGCAATCTACAAGTGAAGGGTTGGTATTTATGGGTGTTATTACGATGCCGATTTTAGTGTCGTCAGCAAATATTTACAATTAAGAAGCTTAATTTTGAAATTTGGAGGTACCATATTAATTGATTTACCTCATGAATAATTTTCCAAAACAATTATTTAGGCTTTGTTTACAAGACACTGAAAGTGTTATAGAAAAGGATAAAAAAGTAACTAATGGAGTGTATCACTCCACATGAAATCCACATAAAATGTGTATCTATCAATATAAATAGGAGTATAATGTTCCAACACAAGTTTTTTAACCAGACTTAACGAGAAGATGGATCGAAAAAGCTTTTAGGTTTAATCCCCATGTCCACTTTGAATGCATACAGCACCATATCCAACTGTGAAATTTCTGAGGTTTTTTTTCGCTTTTTTGTTTTCTTCGCCCAATGATGCTGCACATCAACGGTTAATATTAGTAGCAACTGCTATAATATTTATTAGCACAGTCCTCAAAAAAATATCTGAAGCCATACATTACATAACCATTAAAAAATAATATGCTCAGCGAAAGCTAAACACTGTCATTATAGAAAATCAACGATACTGTAATCGGGTTGGGTTTTTCATTACAATAGTCTAGCATAATATACGGTTTGATAAAGTACAGAATCTGACAAAGACAAACAGCAAGAGGATGTCCAATGCTTATTCCGTTAGAATTTTCCAAATCAAAACTTTCTCTGGTGTGATGTTTTGATCCATATTTATAAACAATGACTTGTAGTAGTTCCTCAGGAAATTGTTACATGACATGTATTCTGCGCAGCAAAATATACAATTTTGCTGCGCAGCTATGTTGAGTCAAGGCAACATGCCACTCTACTAGTTCGGTGACATTGTAACATCGGGTGACAACAGCCAATATTGGTCAACGTTGGTTGCGTCGCTAGCTACTACATTCAATAATATTTAATAAAGCACTGTGAACAATTTAAAATATCTAACTACGAGTATTTAATGAAATGGTTTCATAAGTGGACATAAAACATTTTTAATATTTATAAAAAAACTTCTCTCTAAGTAACAGATTGTCAATATTATGTA
This sequence comes from Catoptria pinella, assembly GCA_963556745.1. Taxonomy (NCBI): domain Eukaryota; kingdom Metazoa; phylum Arthropoda; class Insecta; order Lepidoptera; family Crambidae; genus Catoptria; species Catoptria pinella. The sequence goes on along the minus strand of OY750774.1, from coordinate 6,323,420 downwards.
ATTTGAAACTGATCAAATCCTTACTTTTGCGTATCGCGAGTGTGTATAGGTACGTCATAAATATCATTGTTTCAATTAGCACTAAAATATGAAAAATATAAATAATCAAATAAATCTGGCTAGCAGCGTAAGAGTGGGATAAACTTGAAGAAATTCGACCATGCCACTAATAATCAAATATTTAACAAATAGCATTTCGGATACCTACCTTTAAACGAGACGTATACTTTATATTAACAAATTATTACTGGGGGTACTTTCCCAAAAAGAAAAGAAAGTTAGAAATTGTTAGAAAGTTAGAAGTTCTATTGCTAACTTTCAGAAATAATAGCATAAAATATTTACTGTAAAAGATGTGAACTTTCACATCTTAGTCTAATGTAAAAGAGTAAACGATGAACATTACGTAGGTAGTTCAAGTTTATATGAAAAAACAAAGTTCAGAAATCACGTGCTCCCCGATTTATTCAAAAAACAAAGCTCAAACGCATTGAGCACACCTGTTAACGCAACTTCATTCCTCAGCGAATTTCTCTCTTAATTACTGTAGAGAGTGGGAAAATCGATCTCTCGAATCGAATTTAGCGAAACTCAAAGTTCGTAATTGACGAAACTTTTCCGGCTCCTGTAGTTACCGTTTCTACTCTGTTATTGTTTTAGAATTGGATAAATCAGATGAGTAGGATTGAGTAGGTGAACAAATTCAAATCGATTCAGTGGAAATTTCGATGTTTATGTGAAGTTTCGAGTTGTTGCTGAACTAAGATATTCCGAAATCAGGCGATGAAGATTTGGATGGCTGCTATTTATCATGTTTAAATAAATATTATTTTACAAACATTAGGCTCTGGAGTTTTGGTTAAACATAAATAGTATTTTAGAAATGTATTGAGTTCATCACCAATGAGCCATTTATTAATGGGTCAGAATATATCTACTTCTGCTATGAATAACAAAATATATTCCCTTTTTCGAAAATCAAAACCAAACATCGAGTAATCAAAAAGTTTTCATTAATATAGATATGTTTTCCATTTTCTAATTTTAAAACAAGCTAAATACTATATTATTTCAACATCATAATTGAATAATATCAAAGGCGGCCAAATTTGTCATTTTGAGTAAAACGATAAAACATTTCTATTGTATTTTTTTATTTTTGATTGATTTTTATAGAACAACGCCGGGTTTGTTACGAACTCTATTTTTAAACTGTATTTTGTATAGGACATTGTTTAATATGTTACCTATATAATTACGTCCACAGATTAATAAAACGCCATTTTAAGTTCGTTTTTGACATTGAGTGGATATTGCCGCCTTTGATATTATATGATTCAATTATACAACATTATTGCGTTAGTTAATGAAATCCTCAATATTTTCATTTTAATTCCATTGAGATATCCTTTCACAGCTCACAAAGGACCGTTTAAAAATAATATACAAGGGTAACTAATTGTGTCAAACGGTTAGCCTTATCTGCCTTCCCGATTCGAGTTAGGCTGGTTACACATTGACTACTAAAACCATTAAACAACGTAATTCTATTTTTTTATAAATTTTACAATTTAAATCATGTTTCTTGAACCCATATTTTTATTTTGTATTCACAATGCTATTACAAACAACTCGTCTGTAATTGAAACGAGGCGTTGTTGATTTTTTTAACGAAATCTTCAGAGGAAAAAAAGAAAAAACCTTTATAAAGTTGCTATAAAAAAAACAGCTTCAAAAAGCAAAAGCTCTAAAAGGCAAGAAATAATATTCAAATTTGCATAATTACTATTCAAGTACCTACGCATATCTGATATTAAACAAACGTCTTTTAAAGTCGGGTGAGGCTAAAAGATATTTTCCTTTTTTAATTTATATAAACATTTATCGTGGTTTCTCTTTCTCAATTTTTTTTTTTAATTCTTAAAGCCCCACCCTATTTCATAAGACTCCTAATAACTCGATTTCCACTTTTCGCACTGTTAAATTTAGCAAGGGTCGGTCATGGGGTGGGTGACCAAAGTATATTATCTCGAGCTCCTCCGTGCTTCAGAAGACACGTTAAGCCGTTTGTCCCAGCTACATTTGCAATCATTAACACCCATCACCCGCGTGGTGGGTTATGGTCCATCCTATTCATCAGCCCATAAATAAGCCAGCAGTGACAATAAAAATGGCTGATGCGAAACCTTTCAATACCGTAGAGTAATCACTAATAGACTACCCTGTTTGATTTTGAAGAGTTCTCTTGTGTATCTTCGAAGTCCAAGGACCAATGTGAAGGGCATTTAAATGAAAACACTCTTAAAGTATCACCTTTCGAACAAAACAAGAATCATCTAAATCGGTTTATAAACAAAGAAGTTATGTCTGAAGATCCGTTTAAACTCGTGCAAAGGTAAACTAAAAAATAACTGTATTTTCAGGATTACTCAAAAACTACTGAACTGATTTAAAACTTAAAAAAAATGGAACCAACTTGGGAACAAACCTGATGAAGTGGCGTTTGAATCATGTCAATCGGTTCAGCCGTTTTTGAGTAATCGGTGGACATACATAAAAAAAAATCAAATAAACAGACGAACATAGAACCTCCTCCTTTTTTTGAAGTCGGTTAAAAATAAGTTGTAGGAAATTTTAATATTTATCTTGCGTTGTAGATAAAATATAAAAATTTCAAAAAAAATATGAAAATTTGCCTTAATTTTCAACACTATTTTCGTATCTAACAAAAATGATATTAAATGTCACGGATATCATGGTTCATAATTTTCTGAATTTAATAATGTTACTCAGATCTGAAACCTCAAAAAGGAGAGTGACATTTTAAATTCCTTGCAATCTGCAAAGTAGGTCTCTATGTAAAAGGAATATAAAAAACAGCAAACAGCTACATAATTTCATACGAAGCGAGTTAAATTAATATGCAACGCGTGTCCGTGTGTACCGCAGTGAATATTTAAAGTTATTTCAAGGTACTTGAGATAAGATGTGATTAAGGAGCGCTGAGTAGGTTATCAAAAAAGGGTGAGGTAAGGGAATTTCGTTTTTATTGTAATGAGATTAGATTTACTTTTACTTTAAAGTTCCTGTTTTGTTGTTCGTTTTGTATAATGTTAGAAAATATGTCTGAAATTTCGATTAACCAGACACAACGTCAATGTAAGAAAAGTTTTTTTGCAATATTGTTTAACAAGAATGAATTCAAAGAAATGGTGGTTATACCCGATTTTTTGGTTCCATTAGTTATACTTAAAATAACGATACTATAACACCTCAAATATGCCCCTAGGACACTGATATATAGAAAACAAGTAACATTTTTCTAACAGACGAAGTAAGAGTAAAAAGGGAAAAGAGAAAACGAAATTTCTCTTTTCACTTTTCACTCTTACTTTCAAAAGACTTAATTTACATGTTCATAAAAGAGATATACAAACACCTACTCGTCTTGACTCATTCATTAGAACATTTCTTCTGAACATTTTAAAGCCGAAAAGAAAGGGAATCATCTCACCAACAGGCCTTTAACTTTACCGTCACATTATCGACAAAAAGCTCGATCGGCCATTTTAACTTCACACTTGAAACTCAGCATATATTTTCGAGCAATAACAACCTTTGCTGGAGATCATTTCAATAATAACCCAAGTTTAATAGCCACGCAGCGCCCGAGGTTGCAATAAAATTTAACGTGTCGTTGCAGACTTTTGCGACTTACGAAAATTTATAGGTAAAACTTTTTCACGCGAGCAATTTGTTAATCTGGGATTTGGGTGAAAAGAAAAATACGACAGACGATATGTCCCGGTTCGCGTGGAGCCGAGAGTTGCGTTTAGTTTTTTGTTGTTGAAATTCGACTTGTACCGGTGGAGTTTTTTCAAAAAAAGATTTATCTGCTTTTTATTTTACTTCCGCAGCCAACTCGTAAAGGAAAACTTCAAAGAAACAATGTCTCCATTTTCTTAGATGACGTAATATGATTTGTATTTCGATTTATTCAATTTGTCAGTCCGAAATTTCCGATGTAAAATGTCCCTGTCCAGATTTGATATCAGACACCATTATATAAATGATAAAGCTTCCGAAGCCTTGTCACATCTTTCGAGTCACGTTCCTAATACAACGTGCTTATAATCACCTCTCAAACAAACTCAAACAAAATTGGTTCGTTAATACCGTCGCGTAATTTCCACGGATCTTGTGCGTAAACACACAGTTATAGACCTGTACGTACCTGCGTAAATCTTTACAAGTTTAGAACTCATCAAAGTTTATGAAGAGCTCGATGCGTGTCACCACTGCGTGAAGTCATGGCTGACGTGACGTCATTTTCGTGTTATGGCGTTGTGAGGGTTATTGTTGAAAGATCTGGTTTTTGTCGAGGGGAATGATTACTAGATGTTTTGGCAAAATGTCCTTGTTGTTTGGTATGCGGCTCCATTTGGTGTTGATTTGAAGAAATTGATCTCGCACCAGTTTTTAATTGGTAATCAAATAAAATCTTGAAAATACATTGATTGAGTTCCTATGAAATACATTGACGAAAAAAGTGTTCTAAAATAATAAGTACTATAATTGAAATATTATATAACATATCGAAAAAATATATTATAAAATATAATTTGATTTACATGACTCACATTTTGAGTCGAGGTTCGAGCCAACTTTACGTTTACTAACAGAATCTTAACTTTTAATATTCAATTAAAAATTATCACGGACCTTTGCATTAATAGAGAATAATTATTCGATTATCTTTAGCACAACACCAAGATTTTGTCGGTCCTACAATGGACACGGGAAACGGCATTCAAATTTTATGCAAAACAGGTAAATAAGTAGCAGAAGCCTAAATACATATCCGAAATGAGATTCATGCGCAGGCAGCTACCACGTACTAGCGCAAATTTTGAGTTAATTTTGACCAACTTGGCAGTTTAAGATGATATAAGTTTGTACGTGTGACAACGATGTGGCTGAAAGATATACAAAAATAGTCCAGCTATTTTACTAGAAAAAGTTCTTTGGAATGGAATACAAATCATTTATTTGTAATACCACCGTAGTCTCTGATTTCCATAACACAAGTGCTTTAGCTACTTACTTTGGAATCGGAGCAATGTATGTGATGTTGTCAATATAGTATATGGAGATTGGGGAAGGGCAAATTAGACAGCTGCGTTATTTATATTAATATATTTGATTGTATTAACTTACATTGCGATGGCACCTGCGTGGGCGCGTAGGATGACAGACATGGAGCGCGAGCATAGAGTAGAATACACGGGAGGGTGACATAATGTGCCACAGATTATAAGTATGCGACAGATATATATATAAGTATACTATATAAATAAAAGGAATCAACTAAATTGTTCACTACAATCTCATTCAAAGCTTTCTAATATTCCAAAACTTTGACTACTAACCGAAGCCTATCAACTATATTTTATCCAGGACAAGTTTTTAGCGTGATATTTTCATATTTTTCCTCGCACTAACAACACGGAATGATGCCACGAGTACGAAGTATCCGGACTCAGATACTTTCATGTAACGACTAAGTTATAAACTATTAGCGATTTGCTTACACCAACTTTTAAATAATTACTTATAGATTAGTACAAGGCTTCTCATAATTCGCCATTATACCATGGTGGCCTAAAACCTAGAAAGCAGTAGGTATTAACTTTTGTTGCATAAAAGTGCCTGCCAAACAATAATTTAAAAACAATTTTATTCAATGAACAAGAAGATTATGGCTCGAATAAGTCAACAAATAATATTTTTACGTGGTTCTCAATAAACAACTTGCATTATTTCTGAAGCTTGTTTCTACACTATTCACTCATAACTCCCGGATTGCCAAAGGTTGGGGATCTGACTAGTAGTTAAGATAAAGAGACGAATTGCTAAAATAAAGTTCGACCTATGAATGTGTGAATGCAAAGATCTAAAACTGAATATAGAACTACCTACATACGCATTGATTTAGTACAGATTTTATGAAATGAAATGAAATAAAAATATTCTTTATTCAAAAAAGCTCACATAATAAGTATTTCAATTCGTCGATTAATCTACCCTACCATCCGTTATGAAGTCTTTTAGCTGACAAGAAAAATAGATAGATTAATAAGTAATTAACATTATTTAATTAGCTCATTTCTTAATGAATAAATTTACAGGGTTCAATCTAAATTCAAAATCAAAAGTAATTATTTAGTCTAGCCTGTTACAAAAAATGCAATTCATACGATTCAATATGCGTTAGTATACAAGGTGTTACAAAAATACCCCTAATGCCGAATATGGTATATAGAGACCATCAAACTGATCAACTTTTACTATGAGACCAACTCTGAAATCAGCTGTTTCATACAAAAATTTTAATCGAAAATATCAAAATGTATGAAACAGCTGATTTTTTTTTTCGCGATTTCAGAGTTGGTCCCATAGTAAAAGTTGTTCAGTTTGATGGTCCCTATATACCATATTCGGCATTAAGGGTATTTTTGTAACACCTTGTATATAGGTAGTCAGAAGCAGACCCATTCCCACTGGCCACCTATTTATTTGTATAGGTCTGAAGTGACACTCGACGGCTTAAGTTTCTGCCTTGGCCACGGTTTTAACAAAGTTAGGCTGTGTATTCATACCGGTTTGCTCACAACTTTTAACTGGCCAGATGCGCCTCAGCCACTTGGGTATGAATCTGATTTGCTTTCGGATTAATACGGGGATGGAAAACTTATTCTGACTTATCATAAAAGGTAAAAATTATGGAAAAACACAATGTAGTTGATAGTGAAACACTTTTTACGGATTACAGCGCGTATATTATTAATTCAGGTGTTGTTTTAGAATTATTTAATTTGTATTTATTTGTTTTTAGAATTCCCGACGTTTCGACACCTTTCTAACAAAAAACGATCGCTTCCACACACTATCAACTACATATACACTTCTAAGACTTTCGCGCGTACAGTTCATTAGAAATAAAACACTTTTTATGGATTACAGCGCGTATATTATTAATTCAGATGTTGTTTTAGAATAATTATTTAATTTGAATTTATTGGTTTTTAGAATTCCTGACGTTTCGACACCTTTCTAGGGGCCGTGGTCACAGGAGGACTAAAGCAAAAAGGCTGCTCATATTTTTATGAAATTACCCGCTCGACATTTTTTATAAAAATGTATTCAAGTTTATTCAATTATTTTATAGCTGCGTTCTGATTTTAATTTAATAAACTTGAATACATTTTCATAAAAATATGAGCAGCCTTTTTGCTCTAGTCCTCCCGTGACCACGGCCCCTAGAAAGGTGTCGAAACGTCAGGAATTCTAAAAACCAATAAATTCAAACTAAATAATTATTCTAAAACAACACCTGAATTAATAATATACGCGCTGTAATCCATAAAAGTGTTTTATTTCTAATGAACTGTACGCGCGAAAGTCTTAGAAGTGTATATGTAGTTGATAGTGTGTGGAAGCGATCGTTTTTTGTTTTATGTTCCTCTTTTCGATATCATGATGGATATGATCAATTTATTCAAGCTGTTGTTTATTGCTTGCATTATTAACGACACGGTAAAAAGTATCTATTATTTCTTTTCCCACGTGAGTCAAATATAGACATGAATGTAATAATTATTTTTTACCATTGCCACTCGTAAAAGGGCATTTGATTTCTCTATAACAGTATCAAAACGAAAATTTTATTCACATACCCTCTTACTAATAAAGATTGTATAGCAGATGAATAGTTACACAATGCAATGGTTACTCTCTGTCAAACTATTTAAGTTTGAACTTAAAAAGAAAGGGACAAAACACTGTGTAACTATGCATCTGCTATACAATCTTTATTAGTAAGGAGGTAAGTGAATAAAACATTTTGAATTTGAAACAAGCGCTCATTATATGGATAATGTACCAAAAACCTACTGAAAGTAGGTACCTAGGTACTGGCTGCTATGGAGTTATTCCATAGCCATAGAGCTGTAAAACTAAATAAAAAAAAATCTGCTAATTTTAGTTAGGTTCTTTTTAGTGATACAAATATTTTGGTTCTTTATCGAGGTTGTTTTATGTCATTGGAAAACTTCCTTTTTCACTATTATCTAATGTTAATATATCACCGATTACTTATTTATACATATAATAAAATGTGATACAATCAAAATTCAGGCACTTATAGGTTCCAACAGGTTTAATCTTTCTAAACATCTTTCTCGAAATCACTCGAACTTTCCACGATTCTATGTCTTATTAGGATAATAAAACAAAGCTCGTGTCTTATTCCAGAAGAAATTTGATCCCGGATTCAGTTCATGTTACTCGTTTGATTTCACAAACAAATCTATTACTTTCGTTATTGAAATTTTTAAACACTTGTTTTTCAAAGAATTTGTTTACAGAGGTAGTGTTTTTATAGAAAACAATGACAAAACGACTGGTCGTGATTGATATAATGTAAAAACTTTAGCCGTCTATTTCACATAATAATTTGAATCGACGATTACAATAGACCATTTGCGTGAAAAAAAAATGCGTTTAGGTTTAGTTCAAATAGGTACGTTAGTAAAATGTTAAAGAGTTATAATGTATTTCACTTCACCTAAGACCTATATATATATATATAAACTGTTTTAAGCAAACAAAACAAGTAGTGATAAATCTGTTTGCAAAATTAAAGAGCGTCAGATAAATGCGTCAACTTTGAACTGCGACCCTCAAAATCGGTATTCGCTTTCGAACAATGGGCAACAACAGTCCGCGCATTCTCGAACAATCGGAATGTGCGAAGTTCGATATGATCTCATTAAAACTCCCGCAAGATCACCGCGGAATCTCGCTGCCACAGTCGCATCGATTCACCGGAGATCTGAGACAATTCCTGAATCATGTGGCCACGATTTAAAAGGTTCCATAATATTCCTAAATTATATAGTAAGATAAATTTGTAACATGCCTATGCAAACAGACAACACGGTTGATACCGTGACATTTTTTATACATTTGCTATTTTTTTTCCCCAATTAGAAATAAACATTAAGTAACATTAATTTGATAGTCCATCATGACTGTTTACATGTTTAATATTCTTGAAACCTTTCGTTACCATTTAGAGGTTAACTTTGTGGGCGGGTTATTAAAAGTTCGAAACTAATAGAAAAAGTAAATTAAACACTCGTTATTGAATTCTCATCTTTGGCCAACCCTGACAAACGATACTTAGAAAAAAATCCGTTACTGGGCTGATGACGCGGCATGCAATTAGGAAAGACGATGAATGACTTGCAACTTGAACCTATCAGCAACAAACAAGAATTGAAACTGAATGAGTAACAGAACGACAGGCCCTAAAACGAAAAATGATGTCCATAACTAACACCACTCAATCATTTAATCCATAGAAGGTTACCGCTATGTGAAGTCTACTAAACTAAACTAAACAGATACAATAGGGAACTTACGCAGTGTCCGAACAACATTACAGCTATAAACAGACATAATTAAAATATATATAGGTATATTTTTTATAAGTTATAAAACGTCGATTTTGGGTAAAATCAATTGCTAAATAAAGTGTTTGTTTATGAAAAACACCACACCACAAAAATGATCAAAAAAAATTTTTTTTTTCGATATCACTGATTTTGATAGACTCCTCATGTGCCCCAAATTTGTGGTGACCTCACAAACTCCGAAAACACCCCCGCAAAAGCTTTCGGTTCTTCATACATAATACATGGGGCACTGTGAGCCCAATAACATTGTATTGTTTGACTGGTGCTATATCGTCCGAAATTATTGTAAACTAGCGTTGGCTCCGACGTTGTTCGGTGTAACGAGTTTTGTAGGTAAACAATCAACACATACAGTATATGTACAAGGATAGAATCAATTAAAAAAAATGTTAAATGAGGTACTTATGTAAATGTCAAAAGAGTTTAAATGACAAAGCATAGGAATAATATTGGTTCAACTGTGGGCCATAAAAGTAACTGTTGTTTTTTAGGATCATATTAGTATTTTGTCCTGCCTATTATGTGATTTTTGGTCATTCAGTGGAGCAGTAATTTGAATCGAAAAGGCCCTGTGTTTTACTCTCGGTCCTTATTATGTAATTCAACATTTATCACAATCGTTTACATCACAAGACATTTTTTTTTACATTATGACAATATTAGCACATGAATAGTACCTAGATCGCTGGCTTACAAAGACAAACATTGAGGTAATTTGTATTTCCGCAGCAGTGGATGTACAGTGTACCTATGTGAAATTGAAAGTGATTGCGGGTATTCAATTTTATTAGGTATGTCTTTACCATTGCCACTCAAAAAAGGGCATTTTATTCGTCGATAACAGTGAATAAAAACATTTTTAATTTGGCCACAAAAATGATGAAAAATTATATACAAAAAAAAACGTGCTAAAAGTACAGCTATTCCATAGAATCATAAAAGTATACAATTAAATAAAAAAAATATCCCGCCAAATTAAGTTAGGTTCTTTTTAGTGTCTTATTTTTAGGTTTTGTTTATCTATTAACGTCTTCGAAGATTATCGTGGTTGTTTTATGTCATTGGAAAACTTCTAGTTTCACTATTTTGTAATGTTATATTATCGATTAATTATATAAAAAATGTGATAACTCTAAATACTATAGGGTATAGATACATCAAAATAAGGGTACACAACTGTTACTCGTAAAAAAATCGTCGCAGTCCTTTGTAACCCTTGAATTAAATTTACTTTATTTTCACTTGTAGTATAATCTATTTTTTTGTATAATACATAGGGTCAGTCTGTGAGATTTCAGATATTTTCCAATTATCAAATCTTTTTTTCTCCTTTTTAAATAAAGCAAGAAGATAAATGCTAACCGGAATCTGTGGAACAGGCCCTAAGTTTTAACAACTTAGGAAGCTTACTGATAAAAATAAGGTCATCAAGTTCGAGTGTGGACGTGACCACATAGACAAACTCTTCCAACTTCCCCCATAAATATGTTCGCTCGTGTGGAGGGGAGAGCATAATTTATCTTCTAGATGGAGGGCTCTCGTAGCCACTTGCCCCTTCAGATCTATGACGATGTAATCCCCCATCTTGCCTATTTCTCAGACTTTTAAAATATAAAATCTAGGATTAGATCCTACTCAGTGTATTTTAAAAATTGTATCCTAAAACAAAAAATATTTCAGTAGATAAAGTGATGGGTAATACCGATCAGTAACAGTAAATTTGCAACAATAAATTTGCAACTTATGCAGGTAATAATACTGTTGCAGACCCTAAAAAGCTTATTAACTGAAACGAAGGAATCCCCAACTGATAATTAAAATTAAAATAAAGTTTAATGGCGAATCACTGTCATTAATTTGATTATCACACATAACGTAATGCGTTAAATAATAATAGGTAAGTAAGTCCAATACGAGGAGCTTGGTGGCGCAGTGGTATAGCGCCTGGCCCAGCGATTGCGGAGGTTAAGCAACTTTCGCTAGGGTCGGTCATGGGATGGGTGACCTAAAATGTATTATATCGAGCTCCATCGTGCTTCGGTAGGCACGTTAAGCCGTTGGTCCCGGCTGCATTTGCGGCCGTTTGCACCCACCAATTCTTCTCCTTATCCACCCATAAGGAAGGCCTGTCCCCCAGCAGTGGGCACATTGAAAATGGCTGAGGGTCAAGTACATAATATACATATGAAAATAAACCTATCACTAATGGTAAGCTAATACAAAACATGAATACTGTACATGAAAGTCAAAAAATATAAAAGGAAAACAATGAAACAAATGTAAAAAGAACCACTTACAACATTAAAAACATTGAATGCCTGTTTTCCTTGTAAATGCACATCCATTTCACAAGAGCCGTTTAAATTATAGGAGCAATATAAAAAAAATCAAAATTCATTCCATTCAGAAATATTTTAATGCTGCTCGCGTTGATGATCGACAATGGACCTTATGCGGAGGCATTTAGATGTTATTGATCGTCAAGTTTCGTTTGAATACGGAAGGTCTGTCCTCAGAATATCATACTGAAGCAATCACTTAGCGTAAAGCAGTATCCCGCCGTTCTAATATTGATATTGGTGAATGCACTCGAATTATATTTTAAAAAGCAATACTGAAATGGAAACTTTAAACGAATGTCGATAGTTATTGAAACTTTATGCGCTATGCAAAACCGATTCGATGCAACTTTTCAATGGTAATGACTAATATTGTTCCATCACAATCGATTGCCAAAACAAGTGAATGGTATAATAATGATAATAATAAACTTTTAACTAACTGTTCTAAATTACATTACATAAAAAAGGTAAGTTATTATTTATGTACTTTGTTTTATTGGATGTTGATTTTTTAAATGGCTGAAAAAACAAATCATTTTAGATGATGTGCATGTTATTTGAATTCAAATTATCATTTTTACAAATTAATAAAAAAATTTTTTTTAAATAAATTCCATCGCTGGATATTGTATGCAAATACAAAACCGTTCTAATGAGGAAATCCTCAGGGATCCTTAAGGAAGCTTGAATGTACAGCAATGGGAAAAATACTTAAACTGTGAGCAGGAATCTGTTAAAAAATATTGTTTTTTTAATTTAGAATCTGAATTTATTTCATACAAAATGAACTAAGCTTATTCTAAACTACAGAAATTAATCTAGAATTTTCTGTAGTTAAGAATAAGCTTCGCTAAAGCCTGTTACTAATAATCCACAATGCAAAACTCCAGTTAATATGAAGTACTTACATTCACCATTTAAACTACAACGTACAACCACACATTTCTTTTTTATATTTGACAACATCACATACATTGCTCCGATTCCAAAGTAAAAACACTTGTGTTATGGAAATCAGAGACAATGGTGGTATCACAAACACCCAGACCTGAGCCAATATGAAAAGTTCGTTTTCTAAATTGACCCAACCAGGGATCGAACCCGGGACCTCAGAGATGGCGACACCTCGAAAACCGGTGTACAAAGCCACTCGACCAAGGAGGTCGTCAAATAAATTATCAATTTTTTACCTGACTACAGTGAAGCAAAAAGGAGGGTTATGATTTTGACCGGTATGTTTAAAACGAAACCTCGCACTACGCTAACGAAGCGTATTTACGTATTCGTGGTGGTGGGTGAAATATTGCGACCGCCATAGTTAATGCAAACCACAAATAAATCAAAATATCTCGGGTTTCTTACATTCGAACGTAAATCAGTACTACGCCAGTTTTAAGGGCCCTATATACCTTAAAGTGGCGCCCTCATCCTAATCAAATTTATTGCTTGCACATAATGTGCAAAGGTGCCTTAAGTGACCACTTTTTGTCTACTACTACTTCTTTACAGCGAACTATATTTTACTGAGGTTATTGTTTGTGAATAAAACATAGAACCTTAGCTTCAATCTGTACAAGTGAATTTTCAATAAATTGTGTGCTTAGCGAACTTAAATAATATTAATTAAGATAAGTGCGCCACTCGAGGGCTATAGGAGCCTTAAGCACCAAAACCAAAATAAACGTAGTCCGCATTGCGGTTCCACGGCTTAAATTGCATATACAACATGTCAGTGGTAGGTACGGTACCACAGAGTATATATTATCATCAAGAGAATGCAACCAACTTCTGTGACACACAGCTGGACAACTGGGTTCAAGGTTATTATTTAACTGGCTATTTTATACCCGCTGAGAGGTTCTTAAGACAATAAGTTCAATAATGATATAAGCTGTTCGTCTTGTATTAATTCTGACTTCGAAAATCTGGGATTTTTAAGTACAGAACCAATTTTATTGTATTGAAGTAGGTAATGTGGAGTTTGAGGAGCTTGATGGCGCAGTACTCAAGCGACTGGCCCAGCGATTGCAGAGGTTAAGCAACTTTCGCAAAGGTCGGTCATGGGATGGGTTACCAAAAATTTATTATCAAGCTCCTCCGTGCTTCAGAAGGTACGTTAAGCCGTTCCCGGCTGCACTTTGCAGTTGTTAACACCCACCAAACCGCATTGGGCCCGCGTGGTGGCTTATGGTCCATCCTCTTTATCTACCCATAAGTAAGGCCTGTGCCCCAGCAGTGGGGACATAAAACATGCCTGATGGTTAGGAAATGTGGAAAGAATTTATAAAATACTTTTGATAACAAGAGTTCATCAATGACAACTGCCTACAGCCAGGTTTGTTTTATTGAATAAATCATGGATCATAAAAATGTCTTATGTTATATAAAAACAATATCTTTGGCAAATGTAAGATTAAAACATTATTCTTCAAACATACTTGCAGTGTGTCGCCTACGCTTAAATAGCATTTGAAAATTACTCGCCGTGTCCCACGGTTTTTAATTCCATTCCCCTAAAATCCAAATCAAACCAGAAATTATCTACTCCACAATTACCATTGGGAATTTTCATTGCATTAGTAGCTTGTAGTTTATTTAAATAACAGTTCCTGACTATAGAAATAAATTAGGTAGGTAAATAAAGTGTACATTATAAATACACGCAACAAAATGATAATAACTTTATTATAAACTTCATGCAGAACAATGAAATTATTTTTACTCTACCTAAAGAAGCGTTTGAACCACAGAGTAAAAAATATATTTGGAAAGACATAACTGGTATTATTAATGTTAAGTACAGAAGTAACTTAAAATCTTTTGCAAACCATTATACTGAACGGCCACATGGTGGATGCTTAATCCCAAAGTTTCCGAGTGTTTGAGTGGTGAGCACCATGTTTCTAGAACCCATATTAGAGTTGTTTTGTAGAATATGTAATTCTAATTTTAAAAATCGGGGACCTAAAAACATATTGGCTTTTTAAGGCAATTTGAAATTGGAACATTCTTAAAAATTCAAAGCCACTTTGGAGGAATGATTACCTTCCAGAAGTTGTAGAATAGCGAAGGAGGTCCGCTCCCAAGACGACCCCAAAGGCGTCGCTGAGCGCACATATCTTTGAATTAACAAATAAACTTTTGTGTGCATTAAGGCATCTAAAACTGAGAACACTCTAGCCTTTAAATTTTAATTTTATTTAACACTGCAGTGCAATGCTCTTACATTTGCTGGCAAATAAAAAATAGTAGTTGTAATTGCAGTGTTGACTTCAGAGGATTTGTGTTTCAAAATTTTTGCCGAATTCAACAGGAGATTAGCTGAATCTTATTGTTTAAATTAAAGTAGACAGAAAAGGAAACTATTTAGAGACGAACAATAATTAAAGAAGGAAATGTCTCAAGGGAGTGCAAGAGGTCACAGAGTAGAGAAACTCGCTTAAGTTCACTTTGTTATTCTTAAGAAAAGCAACAAAGCTTAGAGAGGATTGTGGACAAGACAATAATGGATAAAGAAGTAAAGACATTAAAAAAACCGAGCCACTTAAACTAAATGTAATTAAAAATATACCTACTAGTTCTAAAATGAAAGATGCCACTGTTACAATATTACTTACGTTTATACTTATTCTTTCTAATGTCACTCAATTAATTATACATAATTAAATATACACATATGTTAGTTTAGTACTATATATTATGTTTAACTGTAATAGTATATTTATCCTTACTTATCTTATTAGTAAATGGTTTAGACATTTGACATCTGTCTTTTAAACTTAATCGTTATTAAGAAAAAAAATGCTGAGTTGGGTGAAAAATTGTTCAACAAATAAGACAAGTAAGGATAAACAGACTTTATAGCTATACCATAAACTAGCGATGTGCCGAGTACGGCTTGACTCGAGTCAGACTCGATTCCTGCCTTGGACTCACCTACTGGAATACCAATTTATTTTGATTCGAGTACGCTAGACTCGAGTCCGATAATCGAGTCAGGAAGAATCTCGCTGACGAGAAATGACGAAGAAGGCCAACTTCTGTTTCATTCAGCGGCTGAACTAGACTAGACTAGACTCGAGTCAACTCGAGTACTGGACTCGAATCGCGGAATCGAGTCAGGATTCGAATACCGTATAAACCGACTCGAGTCGACTCGATCCACCAAAACAGAGACTCGGCACATCACTACCATAAACCTTAAGAAATCTCATAATTATAATAAGGGGTACGTAAGCTGTACAACTAGTGACAGGGTAGCTTAAACTTGTCCATCTCACGTCATCTGAAATTAGACCTGTCAGTCGCCGTTGGTACCCATATATTAATCCTTTCCAGTACTTCCTTCGCTTAACGTCTTAGAACTTAAACACCCGTATTCACAAACATCACTCAAACGACCTTTGCCTACGCTAACGCAATGCGTTGAAATTGGGCTCTGTGATTGGTTCGCTTGTTTTACGTTATGATGTGTGATTAGTAATCGGTGTGCATCCGCGGTTACTGTGAGACCTCATAGTAATGTTTGTGAATACGGGTGTTAGACAGCTTCTTCTATCTGCATAATACCTATGAATTAAATGATTGCATGTAATAATTCTGGATGTAAAAAATAAAAAAATAGGTATAATATAAAGCCTCGACTAAGATTATTTAAATGTGAATTATGATATTGCATACTTTTTACTCAGACACACTTTAAAAAATAAAAAAAAATATTGGCCAATGAGTTACAGATTCTTTTTTTTCCCATCCTTCTCTATTTGCAATCAGCCTTTAGGCCATAATCAAATTGGTTGCAATCAGGAATTGTGAAAAGAGAAATATATGTAGCTTACTCCCGCAAAAATATATGCAGGATGCACCACCCGCCCGCCCGCAAAAAATGCACATGCACACCACAAAAATATCAGTGCACAATACTTGCATTTAGCATGACAGCGACACACCTTGCACCTTCACCAATTAGACTACTCTACACGTGTTTCGCCCCAACCCGGAGCATCCTCAGGAGTTAGATCGTGCGTGAACCAACACCGATTCGCTGTCATGCTAAATGCAAGTATTGTGCACTGATATTTTTGTGGTGTGCATGTGCATTTTTTGCGGGCGGGCGGGCGGTGCATCCTGCATATATTTTTGCGGAAGTAAGCTACATATATTTCTCTTTTCACAATGGTTTGGGACTTCCGCCAAGTAATGCCTGATTCAATCAAATACTTGCAATCAGGAATTTTAGGACTTCACATCCAACGACATGATGTCCTCCACATAAGAATGACCCCAGTCAAATGGTGGCCAGTGGTGTTCTCTTCAGTTTACTGGTTCTTAACAAATAATAACTCAGAACTAGATAAAGGATTCATTAATATTATTAGCCTCTGCTGCCGAACTAGGCAAGAACCTGTGTTTCAGCATTCAGCATTCTTTATATTTTACTTATGATGAAAATGTGCATTTTCATAAGTGGAAAAGTATATTCCTAGCTTTCACGAATGGGTTTTTAATTACACGTACAAAAACAATCAAGGATCTTGAAATATACTGCAGCAAAATTTTGTACCGCTCGCTTACAATCGTCAGATATCGATCGATCATCACCTTGAGTTCTTAAACATATTCCATTCCACCTTTTTCGAGCCAGTAAAAGCATTTTCTAACGAGTTTACTGGAATGGAGAAAATTGATTTTCCTTAGGCGTGCTCGATAAATAACGCGAATGGGTTTTCTAAAATCTCGCGTGAGGTCCTCGCGTCAATCAGGACGTTCGCAAGATTGATGACAATGTATGAGCGATGTGTGACACAAGGAGTTAAAGGAGTATTATAAATTTGGCCTGGGCTTGCGAAAATTCTGGGACAGTTACTGTGGTATCGAAAGGCGGTCTTAGGTACATTAAAATAATAAGTTTGTTTCGTCACTTTTGTATTCTAAAGAAATAAGACAGTATAATTCTTAAGTAAAAGTTGCTTGGTATCCGATAAAGCAAGCACACAAATAGTCATAAAGAATAACAAGTGACTGAAGACCTCCGTGGTCAAGTGGCTTTGTACACCGGTTTTCAAGGTGTCGCCATGTCTGAGGCCCCGGGTTCGATCCCCGGTTGGGTCAATTTAGAAAACGAACTTTTCCATATTGGCTCAGGTCTGGGTGTTTGTGATACCACCGTTGTCTCTGATTTTCCATAACACAAAGGCTTTAGCTACTTACTTTGGAATCGGAGCAATTATGTGATGTTGTCAAATATTTATTTATTTATTCCATAAGTAACTCTAATAAGTGGAGTCGGTTAGTATTATTCTAGGTAAGTTTAAAATATAAGAAAAAGACTACACTTTACCTGTCTACTAAATAAAATAAGATACCATCAAAATACATCCGTTTATTGGACCAAGGAAGCCAAGATTTTTGTAAAACAACACAAATTAGATCTTATCTAAGTGTAAGCTAAATCGCATATTCTTGTAGTAGTACATAATTCAATACGCGGCACGCTCTCCGCATTGCAGACGTTGGCAGGCACCATCGACGCACCTCATTCGATGCTTTCCGTAAACTTCTATTCTTGGAACATTTTGTGAAATGTTTTAGAAGTTTCCAGGGCTGAGTTTGGGAGATCTTTTACGCATTGAAGGCGTGCTAACCAATCGTCTAAAACGGTATTCCAAACATTAGTTCTGTTTCAAGACTTTCAAATGATGATAATTATTCCATTTATTGTCATCACTAGCGGCCGCCCGCGACATCTTTTGCGTGGACAGTTCGGAACAGTACTGGGTACTTTTACTAGATGAAAGGTACTCTATGTCCTTTTCTGTACTACTAAGAACGCGTATGCAAAATTTCAGGTTGAGTAGTTAGACGTGAATGCGTCATAAACAAACAAACTTACTTTTGCATTTATAATATTAATGAGGTTTACCATTATCACGAAAGCCCATTAAAGTTCACTGCATGACGTAAACTTTTCCCGTGGGACGATTTTGCCATCCCGACTTAATATTATTAGAGCCAATATTTCGGTGGTGACCTCAAAAAGAAACATCAAATTTGATTCCACGAATACTTATCAATTCTGTGTGCATTACCTTTTGAATTCAAAAACCGTCCGTGTGTGATATAGGTAAAAAAACCGGCCAAGAGCAAGTCGGACCCGCACACTGAGGGTTCCGTATCATCATTATTATATAAATACATTGCGGTGTAGAATAAAGCGTATAAATTAATGCGAGGTCTAGAGCTCAGAGAGCCACTAGTTCTATTATCTTAACGTCTAAAAATCATAACTCCTTTTGATTAACTTTATTTTTCGTTCTATTGAGGTATGTTTTATATCGGTTTTATAAGCCATCATAAGTCTTGTTGCACTAAAATTATCAAATGTTTTATTTAAAAGGCAATATTTTGTTAGTGGATGTGAACGACCGTGGTCTGGGATCAACAGCTTAGCTTACAGTCTAGTCTGAGCCCCAGTAAGCTGAATCCTAATTTACATCAATAACTTGTAAGCGAAGATTTATCCAGGTTCTGACATCGTCTAGCTGATAGACTGAACATGGTATTAATGAATCTGACCAGCTTGTCAATTCTGTAACCAAACTCGAACCTCACTTCGAATCTCACTTCACTGCGCGGGAATTTTAAATCATAAATGAGATAATGATAGCCTGTTTTTTAGATGCGAGTTTAGTTACAGAATCGCTCCCTAGGATGAAATACTAATTTCAGATTCATAATATAAAATGAAAAGGGTTTGGGTTTATTCCTTTGATTTATTGGACAGTAATAGTGCAAAAATATAAAAAACATCAACACATTTAATGGTTGATCACTTTATTTGCAGGGAACAATTTAAAAATCTTTTCAAGAGTCATGGAATCGGGAGAATTTTCTGACTTTCTAATTGTGTAAGTATTTGTACTTGTATATTCTTTCAACAATAACGATAATAATCTGTCTGCCGTATTTGAAATGTAACCAAATACAACATTCGAATCTCACCTTTGAGGATAAATTGCTCGAGTATAAAAAAAAATAAAGAATAGTCCCCTATTCTTTATTTTTTTTTTAACACAGTGAAATATAATGTATATCATATGAATGTTAAGAAACAAAACGAAATGCTACTCCGTTTTGAAAACAGTTAGTACAACCTCCCGTTTTAGGGGATTAAAAATTAAATATTCATTCCAATCAAAGAAGTTTAAAAGAAAAAAGTGTTTGGTACATCACAAGAAAGGACCATTTCGGAACAAAGGTGATAATATCTCGCAAAGTGTCCTGAGACCTCTTACCTTAATAGTCCCATTAACTCGAACCTCTGACGAAGACACCTGTAGCAATATTTCTTATCGACTAACACCCGCCCCACACAAATTCAAACGTCATTTAGCGATTTGTACAATCGTTAGCGCTGCCTTTTTGTACTTTTATGTATCGTCACCATCGCTTTTACTTGCATTTATATTGCTCATTCGAGCTACTGTTAATTATATTCATATTAAAAGACAATTTATTTATAGATTTTTAAGCGTTTTTATTTCCGTGTTGACATTTTTAATGTTGACATTATATTTGTCATTGAATTTATAAACATTTGTCTGTTTCACTAAAATTACAAATAAAAATCTATTATCGCCTATAAATATTTGTATTAGTATGCAAAAAAGTGCTTAGATAGCCCAAGCTTTTAGTATCTATAACACTTTTATCGCTTAAAGTAGGTACAAACAAATTTCAACACAATGCGAGTGGTTTTCAGCTTTCTTCGCGTCATTAGCCATTTCAGGTTTTTTAGTATACGAAGAAAATATACGAAGTTTGTAGCACCGCTATGTGCGCAAGTGAATATTATAAATGTCGAAGAATGTTTTGAGAATAGGGTAATGTATTAAATAAAATTAATAATGAAACCTTTTTGTAAGTTTAAAGTCATTTGAAAGGAGACAAAGACGGTTCACCGATAATGTGGACGTAAAATGAGGGTTCAGAACTTAAACGAAAAAGTTTTTACATTTTTCAAACTCCTTACGTATACCTCCCATAATCATTTGACTTTGTTATTCAAAAAATCTTATTAAATAATAAGTTTTTTTTATTGTTTTACGAAGTTTTAGACTTTTAACATTTTTGATTTTTAAGTTTTAGACCTTAAAAAATAACAATATTCAAAAAGAATAAAATATTCCTACAATGTCAAGAATATTATGCTTATGCTACAGTAGGTAGATTAACTTCGTGTTCATACTTATAGTCCAAGATCTTTAGGCTCCTTTAATACTTATTTTCACAGAGATATAATGTGTGGGATAAAGTGGTGTTAGTAGGTATATAATACGTACTTTAGCGTACGCATCTGCTAGCTTGGGTTGACGGGATCTTGCTCTATGTCAAGTCAACCGTTGCGAATGTAATTAAGGCCTAAATTTAACAATCAGCGCCATCTATGATTACGCGTGAAGAATTAACCACGCGCTAGAAGGTCATGAATGGGCCAGGACGCATGCGCACTATGCATCGATCCAGGATACTGGCACATACATAATGTATTCGACGACAAAAATGTTCTAATATTTTGTCAGTTGTCTTTTCGATTTCTAAAACTTTAATTAAAACCTACGTATAAAAGAAAAGGTTTCGTAAGCTATGTTTTGTAAAGATAACCCTTCTCTTTAAATAGATATGACGAAGTATTTTTTATAACTTTTAGCCATTTCTTCCGCATTTCTTTCGATTGAATCGCAAACTCTTAAAGCGGTTATTTCCATCTATTTCGTCAAATTAATCCATATTTATGTGCTTCCCATAGACGTAAATTTCAATGAAGCTGGTTACCCATTACAGCGAGTAGGCGCGTAAGTATCAGGAAACATTTTATTGGTCCCACAAAATAATATTTTCGTTTGGAGTCGGCGCAGTAGAGGCGTAATTACTACGTTTCCCGCTAGTATCGGTAGGGGCGCCACTATCGGTGCAGTCTTACGGGCGTATCTGTCAAGTTCTTTTTTCAAAAAAACCTAGATTGTTTACGTGTAATGATTTGAAAAATTCAGAAATAATAAGAACTTACCGCCTTTTGTGTTTAAAAAGAAAATGCTATGCTTAAGCGGAGAACATTTTGAGTTGAAACATAACCTCGTTTCAGGAGGTTGCGTTCTATAGACAGTGTTATAACTCTTACAAGAGCAATCATGTTTCGGACGGGATTATTTGTGTTTCTTTCTGTTATTTTCGTGTGTTATGCTAATCCAGATGCGAAAAGACTGTACGATGACTTGTTGAGTAATTACAATAGGTTGATTCGACCCGTTGATAAAAACAATAATACAGTACTGGTGAAACTTGGCTTGAGGCTGTCCCAACTGATTGACTTGGTAAGCACCCTTTCGAATTCATTTATTTAAACAAAAAATATCTGTAATTTTATATTTACCTGTTTGGTATACCTGATACTGAATTTTCATTCTAACACAAGATTTATTTGACCATTAGCCATTTTTAATGTCCCCGCTGCTGGGGCACAGGCCTTCCTTATGGGTGGACAAGGAGGATGGGCCATAACCCACCACACGGGCCCAATGCGGATTGGTGGGTGTTAATGACTGTAATGCAGCCGGGACCAACGACTTAACGTGCAAACAAATACGCTCTTTGTTTTTGTTAGAATTGTTAAAAGCTATGCCTAGGGAGCCTAGAATGCCAATCTTGTACAATTTAAATGAGAATTCTAAAGCTGAACCAAATATTTTTAGGTTTATATAACCTACATAACAACTCATTGGTTTTGGTTTTACCGTTCAGAATTGGCGTGATTGGACATCAGCATCATACATCATACTTTTCATTATCCCATCAAGGAAATAAAGTTAAAACAAAAGGCGATTTTAAGACTAATAACTACCTTTCTGTCACACTTTCGATACAGAAGTTTGCCAGATTGAATAAGCGACTGTCCTCCTGCCATAAGATCTTGTAAATATTAATATGGTTGTAAAAACGAGACGCGCTACAACAAAAATATACAATCGAATCGAAAACCTCCTCCTTTTGATGTCGGTTAAAAACACGTGACGAACATAGCAGCAGCGTCTCGTATTGACACTACAGAAATAATATTTTAGAAGTTTTGAGTAGGTAATGTGACGGTTAGGCTTCTAGTGAATCGTTCATCATTAGGTACCTAGCTACTTTTAATGTCCCCACTCTTAGGGCACTAGCATTTCTTGGATTAATAAAAGGCTGGGCCATACATAACCCACCATACGGATATGAAATGGTGGGACTACAAATACAGTCGGTAACAACGGCTTAACATACCTGCCGAAGCACCGAGGAGCTCGAGATTATAAACGCTTTTGTATGCTTTTGTTTTAACACCAAAAACTTCGCAGGAGTAGATTACTAACATCATAAACAACAACGCTTTTTCTACGACTTTTCCGAAAGAAGACAAAAAATATCGACTTTCCATACAAAATAATTCCGAATAGCTGATCTAATTTTGTATGAGAAGTGTTTTATTTTTTGTCTTTTTCGGAAAGTTGTTGAATAAACGTTGTTGTTCAAAATATTAGTAATCTACTCCTGCGAGGTTGTTGGTGTTTTACAAATAACCCTGTATAACCGAAACCGACCCGCAGGGAGAATGCGCATGTGGATGAAAAAAAAGTATTTTAGGAACTATATAGGTATCTAATAACACTAATAAATATATTTTATAGCTGAGCGATTTTTCTCATATTCACCCCCTTGAACGACTTTTGATCTGTCTCCACCGAGTCGCTTCAACTTTCAATATTGCTTGCATCTGACGCAAGTTCATTGCGTCAGACGCAAGCAATATTGCCTCCAAATCTTGCGCTTTCCCTTTCAACTTTCTGCCATACAAATTCGACGTTTTCAATATTGCTCCAAACCATGCGCTTTTCCTTTCAACTTCCTACCATATAAATTTGACGTTTTTCTGAGAAGATAGGGCATGCACTATTGATGTTGAACGTGACTTCGTGATCAAGTGATCAAATAGCGCCAATAAGTTCGTGTAGGAATATAACTTCTTATGATTTTTTATTAACCCCACTGCTGGAGCACAGTCCTTCCTTATGCTTTGATAAGGAGGTACGCCTTGAATTCTATTGTGATCTCCCTCAGTCATTCCTAGATCTATCCTGTCAAACGAAAGTAAAGTCAAAAAGTATTTTGCTTTATTAATATTTTCTAGGTCTTTGTGATACCTTCTTGTATCCGATTATGATAGTGATTTAGTTGAGATTTTATAGGTATATTGTGTATTGTCTAAAACTTTAATTTTATCATATCTATACACTTCTAAGATTTCCGCACGTACAGCTCATAAAGGTGGCTCCACACTTGTAACATTTTGGCGTGTCAGAACACCGTGTCTTTATCGTACATTGTTTCTTTGATACAGTATTACCACAGCGCACGTCCAACCAAACTAGCGATGTATGATAAAGACACGGTGTTC
Organism: Catoptria pinella; assembly: GCA_963556745.1. Classification (NCBI taxonomy): domain Eukaryota; kingdom Metazoa; phylum Arthropoda; class Insecta; order Lepidoptera; family Crambidae; genus Catoptria; species Catoptria pinella. Next base: position 6,299,052 of record OY750774.1, on the reverse strand, counting down.
TGACACGCCAAAATGTTACAAGTGTGGACCCACCTTTAGAAATAAAACACTTTATTTTAAATATTTAGTTTGATTTATTTGTTTTTTAATTCCCGACGTTTCGACACCTTTCTAGGGGCCGTGATCACGGGAGGACTAAAACTAAAAGGCTACTCATATTTTTATAAAATTACACGCTCGGAACTTTATAAAAATGCATTCAAGTTTATTAAATTTATCATATCTGATGAATCGGAGTAAACAGGATAGACCCGCATAAGTTAATACATAAATCCTACATCCCGATTCATAAAGGGTCCAAAAATAAATAAGAAAATCATAATTAACCCTGCGAGGCGTCGGCGTTGGGTGCGTATAACGTGGCCACGTTGTAATAACTGCTAATGAGATGACAAAGTAGGTCGGATTGGGGTAGAATCCATCATTATTAATTAATACAGTGGGTTTATTATTTTTTTATACCTACTCCTTACCTTACCCTTTTACTAATAAACGTAGGTAGTATTTTTGAATAGTTTCCGTGTTTTGAATCAAATTTAATTCCTAGTTTTTCTCTTTTATTTATGCCTGTTTAATGTTCGTTATTTAGAAAAAGGTATGATGGGGCTGACATACCTATTAACTAGGTAAAAGCTTCTAAATAAAAAAAGTTAAAAAAAAATTTCCTATTGAGGTTTATAGTAAATATTTTTTCAGTTTATAATCATGCTTTTGTAGTGCTATTTATAATATTGACATGATAATATAAAGAAGGTAATATAATTTTGGTATAAAATGATGATATTAAATTTGATTCAAGAACAATTCTAAGATATTGAATTTTTGCAAGCTTATGTGCAATGACGTCATAATGTGGATACTTGTAAAATGATTTGTTTGGATCAAACTTACTTTTAAAAACGATACACAGCTGATTTAATTATAAGTGGCACCTATAGCCTAATTGCCATACCATTTTTATCCTTCAAGGCCCGGAAAATGAGACACAATAGATATTTTATTGTTGTCCGACCGAATTCGGCCGCTCGGGCGTTGATAAATTAAACGTTTAGGTAACCTACTTTTTCATTGTACTACAATTTCCCAACTGGCTTGATCAAATGGTACACGTTAGAGAAACTCGGCATTCCGTTCGTTAACAGGTCAAACACAAATAAAGCCAACACAACACAATTAGACACCGAGACCAACACAGTTTGTCTTGTTTTACAACGAGGACGAGGAGTTACACATTTTATACCCCAAAAAGATGCTGATTATGTTTTTGCACAAAAGAAGTCCTGCGTTTTGTTAGAAAAATTACAAAATACGTAAGTGGTTTCATAATCCGTTTACAGTTATTTTACCTCTAAAAATGAAGTAAAATAACTGTGAACGCACTATAGTTAATTGTTCAATCAACTATACCACGGTTTATTATAAAATTTCGGTGGTCCAGTCAACTGGACAAACTGAACCAAAGAAAAAATAATTATTCCGTAATACATTTGACTGTACTACCGCATGAAAGTTCAACGGTTTGAAATGGACCCTTGTGGAACTCCTGAGCTTTTAGAAACATACTCTGACTCATATCCATTGATTACAACTTTCTGGCTGCCCCGCGGATATCATTATAATGCCAGTTTGTCAATATTTTGTTGCTCTGTCGAAAGCCAGTGTAGACGCTATGTTTGTGTGTGTAGATGTAACAATGAACACTTATAAAAAACAAATCTGAAACGTAAAAAGACTTTAACTTAACACCTTTAATAGCGACAGCGAAGTTATATATTTCCGTTTCATTATTTTGTTTTCTGGAAAATTTCTTATCTTAGTTGGTTAATCAAAATACAGCTGAATTATAAAAAGAACACAACACCTGTCTTGTTACGATACAGGGTCAAACTAAAAAAATCTAACTTAAATCGAACATTCAAGCGTCAAATTATAGAAGGATATTTTTACCAGCGCGTTGTAGATAATTTTAGTATCAATTATTTAGATACATTCGCACCTCCTATTAAATTAGTTTAGATATGCCTACCTGCTACTGCTAGCACACGTTTTATTTATTTAATATTTATATCTATTGAAAGTACATTTATTGGTCTTTTAAACAATCATTTATTGTTTAAAAAACATAACAGTTACCACAATTAAACGCTGCACATGTAATTACTTGCGCATTCATTATAAGAGTATAAATAGGGGTCAATCCACTATTGAAACGTTAGAGAGAACGCACGTGAACTGCTCTATTAAGAAAAGAAACACCCAAGATGGATACTATTGGCCATGAAGCTTGTCAAATGAAATTGTTATATTTCAAAAAATGTGACAGTGCAATGTTGCTGGGAAACTAAATCTCAGTCATTAATTCCGTATGACGAGTGTTCCAACGGTTTGAGAGACTGTTGGTTATATACAAATGGATAGAAGTATATGACAACATTTACTATTAATTAGATATGATTAAAATGGTTTCAAAGATGTTTTTTTCAAAGGTGCGATTTTTTTGACGTCGAGTGTATTATATAGCGAAAATATTATGAATTCGTTTGTTCGTTTAAGAATATTTCTCATTGCGATAACTTTCGCTAAGTTAGCTTCAACTTCGTACGAAGCAGTACATCTTGAAGTTATACCACATAATTGACATGCGTTTTAATATAATTTATTAGGAATTTGAATATTATGCGTTGTATTGGATAAGTTTGAGCAAGTTGTGTGTGCGATGCTCCTCGTTAATCACTGGTGATATTGACATCATACTACAAAGTTCATACTGGCTCTCTTGAAGATATAACATTTGAAGGAAGTTTATTTAATGTTGTACTAATATTGTCAGTATATTTTTTATGTTTACAAAATGCGACTTAATTTGGTAGACCTACTTTACAATGACAGGTTAAATAAATAATTAGATGACACATATTTACACCACATGAAGTAACTTTTGCCCATCTGGCTGATACCTTTTTCATAACTAGTTAAAAAAAAATAGAATCTAAGTGCCCGATCACACGTCCGTTTTCACAGGTTCATTTTATCGGATACGTTTTGTATTTGGCTATGGCGTATGTAGTTCAATGAGCTTGATCACACACAACGCAGTATATCGAATCCAGTAAAAATACTGATCCGTTTTACAGGTCCATTTTATCGGATACCTACGTTATTAATCGGCGATGGCGTATGTAGTTCAATGAGCTTGATCGCAAACAACACAGTATATCGGATCCAGTAAAAATACTCATCCGTTTTACAGGTCTATTTTATCGGATACCTACGTTATTAATCGGCAATGGCGTATGTAGTTCAATGAGCTTGATCGCAAACAACACAGTATATCGGATCCAGTAAAAATACCGATCCGTTTTACAGGTCCATTTTATCGGATACCTACGTTATTAATCGGCGAGGCCGTGTGTAGTTCAATGAGCTTGATCACACACAACATAGTATATCGGATCCAGTAAAAATACCGATCCGTTTTACAGGTCCATTTTACCGGATACTTACGTTATTAATCAGCTATGGCGTATGTACAACACAGTATATCGGTTACGTGTGTGTACTGTAACAATACTGTCCATAGTTTAATATTCCTTTAAATAGGTTAATCCCTACCTTGTAAGATTTTTCAAACGACTGATATAGCCTTACCACAAAAGATTTTAAAACACTGTTCAACAAGTGTTTAACTTAGACACTGTTTAAATGTGATGCTGTCACTTTTTCACAATATTGTTTGAGAGAGATGGCATCACATTTAAACAGTGTCTAAATTAAACAGTGTTTTAAAATCTTTTGTGGTAAGGCCGATAGTGTTTTAGGAATTTATTACACAACTTTTCATTCTCTTATAAAATAAAATAGGTCAAAATTTAGTCCAAGGCATACCTGAATATTAAGCCTTCAATCCCATCAAACATTTATTCGCGAAGGTAAACTAAAATTACCCTTATAAACGGGCGGATTCCTCAGCTCACAGGAGGAATAATGTCGGTTATGCGACAAAGACCGTTCGCTACAAAGCGACAGGCGTTTTAAGAAGCACGAGCTATGTGGGTCGACTGCTTAGTTCGCTTAAGCACTTTCGTATTAAACTTAACTATTTAAACGGTATCTTTGAAATTTTGAACAGTTTAATATTGTTCACGATTAGAAAAAAATATTCTTTTATTTTGGCTTTTGTTAGTTCTCTATCTCTCTCTCTCTCTCTCTCTTTCTATCTCTTTTTATTTTATTTTAGATTCTGATCGATGGTTAAAACTTATTTTCGATTTCATCCCAGCTTCATAAAGGCACGTAATCTTAACCGGAACTTCACAGCCTCTGTGGTCAAGTAGTTCGCCCACCCGTGTAAGACACAGGGATCCCGGGTTTGATTCCATTTGTACTCGGTTTGGTTGATGGTAGGGCTTATTTTAAGTCCGCCTGGCTAGCTACCACCATCTTACCTAAGTTTCATCTTACCTTACTCTCGCAGCAAAAATGCGGTTTGAGTGGTGAAAATCTATTTTCATCTTGAACATAATTATGTTCCCTTGAAACCTCTTATGTAAATCATTCGTTAACTTTCATATTTGCTTTACCAATAATACAAGTAACGACGGCAAGAGTATTTCATACGAACAAAGTTATATTCATTAAACATTGTAAAGCATACACTGAACTCCAACGGTACGATACTTTTAAGCGCAACTAAACCGACTGCCGCTCAGAATTTTATTTGCGCATAACCTAGTCGCTAACGACTTCAGCTGTAAAGGGTCCTTAATTGAAACGAAATTGACGTTTACAATCCACCCAGGGGTCTCTTAATTGCTATGCATTTCGCCACGTAAGCCGTCCTGGCCCGTTTTGCGCCGTTCTCGACCGTTGAGCGCCATTTTATAACGTTTTTACAGCGGGCATCAAAGCTGCTGGGGGATTCGGAACATACCCATTTGTGGAGACACATGCTCTTAACATATTTATAGTTTCAGCTCCGTATGTAATTTTATTACGAGGACCGTTTATGTCAACGTTGGTGTTTTGGAGTTTTCTCTACAGGACTTTTCGTTTATTTCTGCAAAACATGCATTTTCTACAGTTCCACGAAATAAATAAACTTGAAAGTATGTTGAACTCTTTCAATATTATAAAGATTTTAATCTGTTAACTTCAGAAAAGTTTGCTAGGATGCTATCCCTCACCACGGTCTTAGAGCGTTGATTCGTTACGGCATTAACTTTCAAGTCCTTATTTTTCGAAATAAATGAACCGATTTTAATGAAACTTTATACCCATAAATAAGATACATAGGTCTAAAAAATTAGTTGAGAACATTTTTGAAATGTGTTATTTTAAAAAAGATAATTGGAATTTTTTATGTGAAAATTTAAATCGGTCTTTAGCTGTAACACTATTTATCGGAAATGTTTTTAATTATCTTTTTTGACCAATAAACTCTGCTTATATGTATGAAGTTTCATTAGAATCGGTTTATTCATTTCGAAAAATAAGGACTTGAAAGTTTGAATGAAATTGAAAATACTTTTTTTTTATTAATTATGTTGGTTTTTGTCTCTAACCTGACTGATAGAGTCGATCGTAGCGAACGAGCGTAGACATAAACATTTGTTAAAATATATCAATTCACATGATTAATGTATTTCACTATTTGATTCTGTCCGTGGTTACAAGAGGCTTATAGTATTTTTTTACCTACATTTATAAAAAAATAGACCGATCTGGTAATTGACTCTTAAATCAACGTGTTCGTTTTTTTTAATTCAAGATGGCGATATCTCGAGACAAGGCGACATCAAATAACTCTTTACGGTGTAACAAAACTCCGCAAAACGATGTCACATCTTTAGTTTATTGGCAAATAAACGTAGCAAACTTACGAAGGGAACTTTATGCACAGTTAGATGCTTACAGTAGTAAATATCAAACTTACAATGTTTATTGTAAGTATTTTAAAGTCACTTCACTTAACGAGTTAACAGAAATGAAGTAAATAGACATTGTAATTACATTGCTTGCTTAATAACTTTCAATTATTGTTACATCACTACAATTATTAAATCAATGATTGAAAATTCCAATAAGGTTAATTTAGGTTCACTCACACAAAAAGTTGATAAAAATTTCACAATTAATTAAATTATATTTACTCTCATTCATTTCTTAACTTATACCAACAACACAACCGCTGACAAAAAACACCTGCAAATGCAAGTTGATATATGTCCGGTAGCACACCTCCGCGAAACAATACCAGCGAAACCGCAGCAGTTCCGCCATGATTTGTCTTCTATCAACGACGATATAAATGTGACGATCTACGTAGCAGTTTCGCGTCATTATTTTCGCGGCGGAGGTGTGCCAATGATCCAAGCCGATCGGCGGAATCGCGCGTGAAAGAGACAGCGTCATTGTTAAATCTGTGCGTTAGAAGTTAATACAGGCTGTTTTGCATCTGTTTCGCTTGTCATACAACTGACAAGTCATGGCGGAACTACGGAGGTGTGCTACAGACGTGAAAGATACCGATAAGCTTATGTTGTAATAATTTACAGCTATAGGAGAATATTATACGTAACAGTTTAATTATAATTGTGATGGAGTTAACTTTCCTTAAAATGATGTCATAAAACTACATTTTTATTTAACTTGAATAAACCATAATTTCGATACATCGTGTTTATCAATCAAAGCTTCCATACTGCTCGCCCACTTATTGTTGTACAAATGTCTCTCAATTCCTCTTCTGATTCCAGTAAGCAGGACACGTTTTAGAGAAATGACGCCAATAAAACGTTAACCGCTGTCGGTTGGTTCCGCAATAAAATACCTAGTTACAGAACCACCTCCCAGCAGAGATCATGCTCGAAGACAAACGTAAGCCAGCCAATTGGAAATGCAATAAAAATCTATTAAATGAGATTCTTGAGTTGAAAATTGGATGTTGCAGTCAAGGGGTTATTGCAAATATTAACTAAACTTTTGGTCATCGTATTGAATAGTAATTTGGCCTCGTGCTTTGTTAATTATTCAGTCTACAAATTGGGCAACATTTATGTATATATAGTGGTGGCCAGATAATTAAGGACACCGGTCGATTTTCTTACAAATGAGGTAACTTTGAAGCTTTGGTTCTCCACCAAAGATTAACCTAGCTGTGACCTGATGGCCTTCCAGGGGGTAAATGGAGGAGATTCAGATCGCTATACACACACAACTGATCTGATCAATATTTTAAGAAAGATAAGGCTATGTTTAAAAAAACCGCTAAATTAGCATAAAAATGTATGGAAATCCTGAAACTGAAAATTCCTGATCCTTATATCTCTTAGAACAGATCAGTTGGGTGTGTCTAACGATCTGAATCTCCTCCATTCACTCACTGGATGGCTATCATCGGATCACAGCTAGGTCAATCTTTGGCGGAGAACCAAAACTTCAAAGTTACCTCGTTATCTGGTCACCACCTGTATATTAAGAATAGTCTTCTTATTCTACTTTCTATTAAAAAGAGTTCATTTTAGTAGATCAATATGGCTATCTAAAGCAGGAGTGGGCAAACAGTCGATTGCCAATGGTGAAGTCTACTTAAAGCAGAGGTGGGCTCTAAAGTAAACTAAAGTATTAACTCCGACCGACGACCTCCTGCCAGTCTACCACGCAAGAGGTCCTGGGTTCAATTTCCGGCTGGGTGTTGCTATGTATATTAAGTATTTATTATCAAGCACCCATATTACAAGCTATGCTTAGTTTGGAGCTAGATGGCACTATGCGAAATTGTCCAAGCATTTAATTTAATTTAATTAAAGAAACTAAATTACCAAACTTTCCAAGTGTGTATGATATTTTTGACGAACGACTTCGCACGAATCTGTAAGCTGCGGTGGACACTCAGTTTCTGGCGGACCTGTTTGCCTCTTATTATTCGAGTTCTCATCCAACGAATTAAAATATAATTTTGCATCAAAATTCAACCGCTCTTTGTTAACCAACAATTAGTTGCATTCACTCAGCCGTCAGCAAAACAAAATATTTTTAAACACGTTGCAAAACAAAATTTAATAAAGTTTCGCTTTTAATTTTTTCCAGCGTTGAGACCATCCAGTTTATTTACTCGTGCAACTTTGGCTGAACTGCTGGAACTATCAAACTCCAATTAGTGGCACAAATTGAAACATAGCACATGGTGGGACGCATCCGAGTTCTGTTCCAGCACAAGTGACAAACATTTGCAGAATATCTGCCGAGGGTATTTCAAACTTGCACTAAATATGTAATGACAAGTTATGCTCGAGCAAAATGCTCGAGCACGTTGGGAAATCCTTGTGTGAGACACATATCAAAATATTTTATTATCTCTGTACATTAGTACCTACTACATTTAAGTATTATTGGGGTAACAATCAAATATTATTATCAGTATTTGATTGTTAGGGGCTTTGCAGCTCTGACAGTGCTGTAGTCACTGGGATCTAAAATATCTAGTGTGACTCGCTTCCTAATTATAGTAACTCTTTTAAGTCCTGCGGCCTCCAAGAAGTCTGGTATCTTCCTATTTTTAAGAGTTTTTATTTCCTTCGGGTCGATTACGTGTCGCTCTAGATGGATACTACGTTTGTGGATTAGGGTCAACATTTTGTAGAACCGATAAATCTATAAATAAAAAACCAATAAAGGACTAACTTTAGTATGAGGTAACATTCAATGAACAGAATTTCTATGAAAATTAAATTATCTGTCAAGTTAGATAATGGAACATATCTGAAACTTATCAAGCAAAGCAAAGATATGTATTGTATTTATATTTATAGATAAATAAGGCTATATCTCTGTCGGCCTCAAATCTAAAACTATCTTTAAGGTTGTTGATATTTCATAGAGTCCCCCACTCAACGCTGACGCATCCGCTGCGATGAGCCCGGGGCTCGCTTTGGAGTCGTGCCAAGTCGATTCGATTTTCCGCCAAAGGGACTTCGTATACAGGTCTTTAACCTATTCACAATGGAACGCTATGACGAATTGACAAGTTTTAATAAAATTCAATAGCACTTGTGGTTTTAACAACTTATGCACCATAATCGTCAAAGACAAACGTACAATACTTACTTTTAGGGTTTGTTTCATTCAACAAACATCCAAGTTTACAGTCCTCATTATCTATTTAATGCTGATTAAGGGCGACTTGCACCATAAATTAAATATTGTTTAAGTACCACTTAAACACAATAACAAACAATTACAGATTTCACGCTCCACGCAACTATCAGAGTACATTAAATACAAACATCAAAAATAAAAAGTGCTATTAATATAGTATCTATCCTGCCTCAGTATCAGTAGGTAATAGTAGCTCGTCCACTGAAATCGAAAAGAGATCCATTTTTAAGATTTGTTTGTGAATATTTTTTTATTATTATAATTTTATTGAATTAGTACAGTACTTTGATATCACAGCAAACCCATGAACTTTATTGTGGGAATTGTTTTTTTAAAATTTCTAAGATTTGTTTTGAAGATCTGAAATGAAGATCTCACCAAGTCCTTTTAATTTTTTCAAAGACACCATTATTTTTACGTCATATATCCATACACTTTACTCTATAATACTAAGACCTCACGACAGCGTATGCGCTATATAGACTGCCTCAACGGCCGAACTACAAACCACTCCCACCTTTGAGAACTACCGCAGCCCACGTCTGTCGTCCAATCATCTACCCAGTGGGCTTATTTTGTAGCCCAATTCAGTCTCCAGATGCTTTTTTCTAAATGTTGATTAAGGCCCCCGGAAAAAAATTTTTGGTTCGGAAAGTCGCAATTTTTTTTTTATTTTCTTAAAAACTTCCCGACTGATATTCAAAATTTATACCATACGATAGATCTCCGCACCTTGCACATTTTGACACCTTTTCAATAGAGATATCTTCAATTTTGACCGATCTACGGCCATGTTGCACTTTTGGCTGAACACCGGGCACATACACTGGTGATCGCATAAACATTTTCAATGTTAAAACTTGCATCATACACATAAACACAACATCTCATTCATATTGCAAAACCTCAAGATATTGCTAGCGAGATCGAGCTTAATCAAATCTATATTCAAAACCGAGTAAGTTTGAAGTGACGGTGGCTGACTTGCTCTGTTCACTGACACAGTTTTTTTGAGCTCCACATATGTATAATGACTGTCGACAGTGTCGACCGGCCACAAGGTGAACAAACTTCCACAGTATAACATCCATTGACTGGTGACTGGCTGTAAGCTCGGCTCAGCACCATTGTAACAACAAAAAATGTCTCGTGAACAAGTAGCCTGAGGTTGGTTTCCGGCACCGTTCACTGCAGATATATCTGTTCGGTTGGGCCTGGATTGGTGCCAGGTCGTGACTCGATTGTCGAAGGGACAACTATGGCCTTCAAACCTTTTGACATTCACTATAGTATTGTGAAACTGAAGTGCTTTCACATTTTACCTGTAAATGTTATATACTTACTAGCTTTTGCCCGAGACATCGGACTATGAAATTGAGCTTAGATAAATAATGTTTCTTTATTCCTTTTTACTATTGATATTTTTAAGACAAAGTTAAATGTCAGTATTACCTACTATATTCATCATTAATTTTAAGTGTACAGTATTTAAAGGTAGTAAGATTGTAACTAAATTGTTATGAATATCAAAAAATGAAATTTAAAAATCTTTCTTTGAATTTGTAGTTATTTCCATGATGCGCATAGCATTACAATGACATTAATATTATTACTTTGTCTACAAAATCACTAACTGTCTGTCTGAATTAAAATCTCCTTCGATACTCAAAATACTGTTTCACACCAAAAAGTTTCGATATTCAGTACAATCCTCACAATTTTCTAGTGAACTCGCCTCTTGAACAATGAGGAAAATCGTGGGTCTATATGAAGTGGGTAACTTCAGCGAGGCGTTCGAACTACGTGATTAAACTTTATTCTCGGCTCGGGCCAGAAAACTTACAACGCCTGGGGAATGCTGATAATAACATATCAACATCAATACCTATACATACAGCAAAGCAAATCGAAGTTTATTATCCATACAACCCATTTATTGTCACCGCAAAATTGTGAGAACCGTTAACTTACAACTTATCAGAAAAAGTCAATAAATAAACAATTGTCTTCTTGTTTCAGAATCTCAAGGATCAAATATTAACTACAAACGTCTGGTTGGAACATGTAAGTTAGTTCACTAACTAATCTTGGAGTTGGAAGCGTAGTAATTCATCCTTAACAAGAGATTTCCTATGCACTAATGGTTGTTTCATAGATCCGCTGAAACGAGAGCGGGTGGCAAATACCTAGTATTCTGAAAGTGCACTGGATATTATGGCATAAGTAGTAAATTATAGAAAATCTCTTAAATATCTTTTCGTGAAATGACTCCTTACGTAACATTGGTGGAATTGCTGAAAACAAAAGACACAGAAAAAAAAAATAGCAAATAGCAATCGAGCAAAGAGTTTTACTTATTTTTTGTCAATTAATAATTATACTAGAAAAACAACTCGTGAACCACTCGGGTGGGACCCGAACCCACAGAAACAACGATGCCCGAACTCAAGGTCTCACGAATTTTTTTTATACTTACCTACTCATCTTTCTCACGCGTTTTATTAGCGGATCTGTGAAAGAATCTTGAGACATTTAAAATGTTACGAGAGTTCCCCGAAATCTCGAAAGCGTTGCCACGGGAAAGGTGTATTAACATATTTAACCTACTTGGCACTTCGAAACGTGAGGAATTTCAATATTAATAATTTACATACTTATATCACACTTGGATGCTGAATTTCTTGTACTTATGAGGAATTTGGGTATAGAATTTCATTCCAAGTGTCTCTTTATATTTTGGAATTATCATAAATTCACATTCGGATAATGCGTTTATTGTAAGTATTGGAAAAACTGGAATGTCGCATTTTAAGTAATTATATTTGCACTTTACGTCTCGTTTCCGTTTTGTATTTTTGATTCTCTTAACCATATAGTAGGTGTTGGAAAATAAACATGTCGATGACTTAAGTTAGCATTTATGTATGCTTTGGTAAAATATAAGGGGGGGACACCGTCCGCGTCAATCTAAATCGGCCAGTTATCTATCTAATAACGCATCTGGCAAAAAAAACCGATTCTTTCTTCAATGAGCTTTAAGTTTTGATTTTCTAATATGCAACCGCTTTTAATAATAGCCCTTTACTAATATAATAAAGATTGTATAGCAGATGCTTTTGTCCCTTTCTTTTTAATGTCAAACTTAAATAGTTTGATAGAGAGTAACCATTGTGTAACTATACATCTGCTGTACAATCTTTCTTAATAAGGGGGTTAATATTTATCCTAATAACCTTAGTACAATAAAACCTTCGCCTAAGAGATAATAGCTTTTAAAAAAAATCTTTTCAATCAAAATCTCGTTGTGGACTGTGGTTCATGGTCCTTCTCGAAGGATCCGGCTCGCCGGATTCTAAGTTTTTTAAAACAACTGTATTTTTTATTAATATCGTCCTTTATTTTTATTTTTTTTCCGTCATAGGAATGGGAAGATCACAAGTTCAAGTGGGATCCCCTGGAATATGGCGGCGTAAAGGAGTTGTACGTGCCCTCTGAACACATCTGGTTACCGGATATAGTGCTGTATAACAAGTAAGTAGTTGTTAAAAAAAATGTATGGAACGGTGTAAAGACAAAACTGAAGAAACATTTATTGCGTCGGAGCGTCTACTCAATACATAATACTTTATTGCCACCATTACGTTACTAGCGGCTCCGTGACCTTGCGTTAAAAAGTAGCTCAAATTGCATGTTGTTTAAAAACAAATAAGTAATATACACAGTTATAAGTTCTGTCACAATCTTATTATTTTCAAATTTCGAATATTTACTATTGCGCGATAGGCTGTCGTGAACGGTGGCTGTACATTTTTTTCCGACTAAGTATTACATAGCACGCTTTTTTAAACAGAGTCTCATCTTGCCAACTGTACAACTACTTTATTTATTCAAGCCTCCCTTCTTATCTTAAGATCTTTACCAGATACCCCCAAAGTCAAACACAAACTCACTCACTAAAACTCTTATTCAGTTTAGGCCGTTACAAGCACTTGTGAATTTCAAAGAAGCTACGCCATCGGTTCGCAAACCCTCCGCAAACGTCACACGGTGCGCGGTTACAGAGTATATACTCTAACTCTCTGACTCTCCATTAACAATACCTCACTAAACCACAATTCGAATCACATGAATTAGTCTTTGTAACTTCATAGCGCTGCAATCTGAAATCTCAGCATAATATTTATTAGTTACCGCCGGTTGCAATTACCCATCGCGTAACTTGGCGTGTTCAACAATGCAGTTCGGCGTTCTCTAATATCCGACTAACTTCTTGGCGAATGGTGCCAAACTAATTTGTCTCTGTATGCTCCATGTTGATATAAATTGGTGCCAGTATTGTAGTAAGTTGCTCATTCGGGACCTGAGAAGTCTTCACAATCTCAGAAGTTTTTAAACAATATATATTTTGATATTACCTTTAAAGATTGCTGCCATTTTGACACTAATACGTCTATAAAATATTATGTGTCAAACAAAAGAAAGATAATGTTATAATTTATTAATGTTTTTATTCAAGCTTTAAGCAGACTACATAATTGATTCATTTTGGAATAAATAAATTCGATTGAACATTATGTATCAGTATCATTGCTGAAGTTACGGGCGTTAGTGGTCAAATTCTAAAGTGTTAACTCATAGTTCCTTCGTAATAATTACTATAAAAAAATCAAATCTCTTATCGAATCCCTCCTCTGTCAGTACTGCACTGTTGTGTTTCACTTCACTGTCTACTTCCCACACAATTACAATTTGAATATCATTGCAGCCTGTTACAACTCCGTTGTTGCTCCAAAATTGATTCGGATACATACAGCCAAGACCCATAATGTCGTATCAGATGAACATATCATACGGCGGTCTGGCCACAACGGGCCATCGCTGCCAAATGCGTTCTGCTACGCAATAAGCCCACCACGACTATCTTCCACGGCTGTGACAGCTACCATAAACCTATCAAAAGGCAAGTCATACGTAAACGGACGAATATCTGTGACGTAACGCAGGAGAAGTAGCGATCGATCAACACGATCATTAGTTTTTTCCGATATCTGAAATGTAGTAATTCACGCATCAAAATATTGACGTATACGTGTACAGAATAATATTAAGGTTTTTTTACGTTTATTTTAATGAATAATTGTTATTGTGCATACGCAGGTCATCCAATTAATCCAATCAGTCAAAAAAAATAATAATAAAAACATTTAACTTAAAGATTTTCGACTAAGTATAGCATCGCATTAACTTTAGAATAATTAATTAAATTCATCGAATGTATCAACATTGTTGACAAACATCAAGAAATTAATTATGTTCGAATTTATTTACTGAATGATAATAATCCAAAAGCTGTTCTAATATAGCGTTTATTACAATTGTAATAAATACGCGTTTCAAATCCCTAGTGGAACTTCTAAAATGTATTTCCCAGTAGGTACTCTCTTTGCTAAGGGTTGATAGTTAATTAGAACTTTGTTTGAACTACTATGTTTGATAGATAAACAAGTAACAATGTATTAATGTTTGTGTATAAACTTGTGGAGCGGTCATGAAGTCGAAATTCGTCGACATAATGTATCGGTCATATAGAGACAAAAGTTTTCTATAATCTATTCTATCATCATCACTATTAATCTTTACTAATATTACTAGTGGCTCTGTGAGCTACAGACCTGGCGTTTAAGACATTTTTTAACAGTTTTCATGGCTGAATTGTTCTTTTATCGAAAACAGAATCGACAATAAAATCTAAAAATAAAAAAGACCAAATATTATTTTAATGTTCACTAAATACATAAAAATTTAGTAACAATGAATCCAAATTCATTATCACAACTAAAATTGACTGGTAGAGAATGCTTTTAGCATTAAGTCCGCCATTTGTACCTTACTTTATGTATATGTACAATAAAGATTTATAAATAAATAAATAAAAAAATAAAAAAATATAAGATTTTTCACCACCGCTGCCTCTCTTGACTTAGGCCTATATTCTCCGACCGACACAGCGTAAGATTAGTAGCACGTGTGTCGCTCTCATTCGTCTATGATTAATAGCCAGTCGGCCTGTTTTGACACCGCATGATGTATCATTCGAGAACGCTTTCTTGTCGATACGACGCAATCAATTAACTTAGATACGCCTGTTTTCGCAGTAGCTACAGGTGAAAGAATACTTTCAACTTTGTTTACCTATTAATATTATGTTAGTTGAGAAATACAGGTTTATTTGTAAAACACCAACAACCTCGTAAACATATAAACAACAAAATTTTTGTTCTACGACTTTTCCGAAAACAGATAAAAAAACGACTAAGTCCTTTTCATACAAAACTCGATCAGATGTTCGGACATTTGTATCGGACACGAATTCGTCCGCGTGAAATTTTAAAAATATAGTACACCTAACCTATGTCCTACTCCAATATTTGTTGTTTAAATAGGAATAAATAAACAGTTAAAGCAATATCTACACGTAGTTTTGTTTTATTCCAAAATATTATTAGTTCTAAACCATTAGTCGTAACTACCTAAGCTTTGATATATTTTCATATCAAAGGGAAACGCGCTCACAACCTGGTAAGCCATGATTTACGTTGCATCAAATAGTGCGTGCCATGCACGATGGACATACAGCGATATACGGCGACTCGTTGGTTCTGTCCGTTTGTCACCAGAATTTATGGTCACTGTGACAGAGCTGTTTTAATTTAAGAGCCCATCTGCGTTTTATCGCCGTTTGATACCAATTGTTTATTGTTTTGCTTTTGAGTAATTTTATTATTAACTAAGTTAATACCTACCTATCAATTCTTTTTCTTACTTTTTAGGGTTCCATATTCAAGCCAACAAGGAACCCTTATAGTTTTGCCATGTTTGTCTGTCCGTTCACGGCTTAGCTTAGAGGCCCTTAGTACTAAAATGTTGTAGGTTTGTCAAGACCACTTTTCGATTCAGGGATGCGAAATATTATTGCTTTTAGACACGTAAAAAATTCAGGAAAGTACTACATAATAGTGAATTTAAATAGAAAATTATCACTGCTAGGTGGGCTTTACAAGTTGACGACTAGTCAGAGATATCAACTCGATATTAGGAAAAGTTTTCGCAGGTACAAATTGTATTGAATAGTTAGGTATTATCTTCGATCATATTATAAACCCTAGATGTAGCGTAAGCGTACTAAAAGTGACGCCGCAAACGAATGCTCCAATCGAAAGTGAGCATTATTTTATTTTTAATAAAAATAAAAAGTTACTCTTCGTACTCATCTCTCTTCAGACTTATTTTTTTAATACAAATTAATGAATGAAGTAGCTCCCCCCTAGTTACCCTTAGTCCGAGGGCCAAGATGCAACATTCAAATTAATTATTATTTTCGATATAAATTAACTTGGCCCGTTTTGATTCCTTACAGTCAGGAATAAAATTGTTTCTTCATCTTGTCTAAGAGTAGCTCTTTGTTTTTAAATTCTGTATTTATATTCTACTACATTTTGATTTCATTGTCAGTACGACAACGACACCTACTGTTGCGTATAGATGCTCATAAATCCACGAACGATAGGTCTTGCATACAACGGCATCCCTTGTATGCGTGCATTATATGGAACTAAAACATTTTCTTCTTCACCAGTGCTGACGGCGAGTACGTAGTAACGACTATGACTAAAGCAGTCTTACACTACACCGGCAAGGTCCTTTGGACTCCGCCCGCAATTTTCAAATCCTCCTGCGAGATTGACGTCAGATACTTCCCGTTTGACCAGCAGACCTGCTTCCTCAAGTTTGGTTCTTGGAGCTATGATGGTGATCAGGTAAAATTAGCATTACAGATATTCCTACAGGTACCTACATTATTTAGTGTGCTCGTTATTCGAGAGTGCTCGTTATTCGCTCGTGCAGCTCACGCACACTAAAGCTATGTTCATGTGCACACCTAAACACATTCATAGCCGAACGGACTTCGAGCGATAGCATATATGTACCTATGTCTATGTATACGTTGTTAGACAAGCGAAACTATAGAAAAAGAGACACGCAAACGCAGTATACTTAGAGGCTATTTTCGTTACTAATGAGATTTATATTATCCCATATCATAATGTTTTTTAACAAAAATTTTTCATCTTCTTTTTCATCTAAAAAACTACATATTATAGTGTTTTTCATTTTCTTAGTCCTAGCCCAGATTGATGACCTCTTTAGTTGTTGACTTGTCTTAACAACATCTGACTAATAGAGAGGCTGCTCTTTATTTACACAGACGTATTGTCAACATTAAATAGGAGGGAAAAAAATGACTAACTCACTTAGCCAAACATTCAAAAGCCGTAATCAACGAAATTATAACTCCTTAATTGATTACAGATCGATTTAAAACACATCAATCAGAAAAAAGGTGACATGGTGGATGTGGGCATTGACCTCCGAGAGTACTATCCGTCAGTTGAGTGGGACATACTGGGGGTACCCGCTGAGAGGCATGAGAGGTACTACCCATGCTGCCAAGAACCCTACCCAGGTAACGTTACTAATTGTTAAAATCAACTTTAACATTAAGTAATTATTTTGATTTTACGTATCTGATAACTCAAATTAAACTTATGTATAAAATAATAAAAGCTTTTTAAAAAAAGAAAATCCTTCATAAATCCAAAAACCTTATAAAAACAGATCTAAAAACTGCTTTAAAAGTAAACAGCTCTAAAAAGCAAAAAATAATATTCAAAACTGTATAATTACTATTCCTACCTATACCTAATCATGTCTGATATTAAAAAAGGAAAATATATAAACGCACTTTAAAATGTTTAGCATTAAAATAAATTGAATGAACTATAACAAAATGGTGTGTTAGATATTTTTTTTATACGAGTTCCGTTGTTCTTTCGCAGTTCAAGTCTCGTCGAAAACGTCCTTGACCAAAGTTAGGTACCTAACTTGTTTAAAATTGTCATAATCCTAGCAATATTTCAATCACTTTACAGTTCCTATTTAATTTTAAAGAGTTCCCTTTTGTATCTTCGAAACACAAGGTCCAATACCAATGAAATGAAAGGGTATCATTTTGAAAGTAGCTTCTTTCAAACAAAAAAAGATTCATCTAAATCGGTTAATAAACATGTAAGTTACGGTCGTTCATCCGTATAAGTTCATATATTCGTAACGAAAACGACAATATTTTCAGGATTTCCTGAAAACTACTGAACCGATTTCAAAATTTCAAAAAATGGGACCAACTTGGGAACAAACCTAATGTAATAACGTTTGAATCATTTCAATCAGTTCAGCCGTCTTCGAGTAATCAGTGAACAAACATTAAAAAAATACATACATACATTCAGTCGAACAGAGAACCTCCTCCTTTTTCGAAGTCGGTTAAAAATAAATAAAAAGTTTTTTTTTATTTTTCCCATAAGAATTAATAGAAATATTACTAAAAATATGTAGAAAGACACTAGAAATTTGTACGAGTAATAAATAACAGATTGTAAACACAAAAAACAAAAAAATCGAAAATATTATGATTTTTGCAACATTGATGAGCAAATGTTGATGATGACTCTTATCCCTTACGACATAGAAACATGGTACCTACCTTCTCTTAGAAGGACTTGATGCACTAATTTTATTTGATACAAAATTACTTGATAACATAACCATTTTGTTTAAAAAATCATTAAAAAACAATTGCTGTAAACGCTATAGCGAACCAAATCTACCTTCAACATATGCCTTTTTGCGAGTGTCCTGTTCAGCTGAAACAAAAATTAATCGGACAACCACGATGGAAGTAATAATCGTAAATACGAGGTCACAGTCAGCGGAAAAGTTGGAACCCTCACGAGTGCCATCCGCAGAAATGGCACTGTCCTCATTATAATGTTTATCTAAACGTGAAATGTGCCTGCTACTGTGCCGAAATAAAGAGAAAAGTGTTTAATACGCTTTGACTTCACAATTTCAGCGCCAGCGTTAAAAGTTCCAATCTATGCTTTAGGTACTTAAAAAGTGGTTTCAATGAATATGCATAGGTATGAACGCAAAGTGCAGACCGTTCACAGTTCGAGCAAGTTCTTTTCGTTTTCTAACTTTCAGCTTATTTAGAAAAGAATGTAAGCCGCAATAATTAAATAATAGAAAAAAATGAAATGAAGCAGAGTACTTGTGCAATGTATACTCATAGATTTACATAAAATCTTGGACTTTCAAAAATCAACCCTGTGACTTTTTGATAACTTTTACGGGATCATCGCAAATCAGTCATATTATTATTATTTTCGACTTCTATAGTACTACGGGTATAATTACCATTAAGGTCCTGAATCAACTCTTATCAACACCATTTACCCATAAATCCACACCAACTCGCACCATGATCCACAAATCATATTACGTAAACAATATCTGTAGCTCAATCAGCATTCCTGCCGCGCTAGTGTCACTCGGCAAAACAACCTATTAAACTGTTCTAAGGCACTAATTTAGCATAGATAAGCTCGTAATTTACAGCCTAACCGAGATTAGCTTGCACGAACGAGTAAAGAATTGCTTAAGTGCCACCAAACGTGTGAACAATGAAAGAACTTGCCAAACGCTGCCGTGTTCCAGTTCTCCCGTTTGTTGAAGCGAGATAAGACACTTACACCGGGAAATATTTATTACAGTTGGAAGATATAAGAACATTAATTTGAACTCTAAACGCTTATATTATTAGCCTAAAAATACAATATAGCACGTTTTTGCTTTATTAATTTTACTGAATGAAGAATGAAAAGGAAATAACAACATGATATTAGCATACCGTAAAAATCATACCGACCGTAACAAAATACAAAAGAATTTTAAATAAAAACAAGAATGTGATTACAGACAGAACAAAGAATGCACGATAAACTTAAAAATACCTGCTCTAATATTACTTCGGAATTAATGGAAATTAAAATTTATGTATTTTGTTTGGGTAATTAATGTCTTTGAAGGGAGATGATAGAAATCTGTGATAAAGTATTTTTCT
The DNA here is from genome assembly GCA_963556745.1 of Catoptria pinella. Classification (NCBI taxonomy): domain Eukaryota; kingdom Metazoa; phylum Arthropoda; class Insecta; order Lepidoptera; family Crambidae; genus Catoptria; species Catoptria pinella. Next base: position 6,278,876 of record OY750774.1, on the reverse strand, counting down.
TAATCATTAGCAGTGCGGATTCTATGGCTATCGAATTAAAAATGTTTGAATACTTTTTATATTCACATTTGACGAAAAAGTACAAATATTTACATTAAAAAGTATCAGTAAAGGCTCTCTAAAAAGGTATTCTAACTTATACTTTATGAGACCAAATTGAATAAAAAACATTTCTTTGAAATGATTTATAATTAACTAGCTTGCCGCCCGCAGCTTCGCCCGCGTGGGCTTCAGGTTATATCGTGTGGGCGGAGACCCGTGCCCAGCAGTGGGATAAAAAATTGTTTATGTCCTCCTTGGTCCCATCTATATTCGTATCAAATATCCTCAAAATCGGTCCAGCGGTCTAGGCGTCAAAACGAAACAGACAAACAGACAGAGTTACTTTCGCATTTATTATTAAGTATGGATTGAATAATGGTTTATCCTTTTTATACAAACATCCTTTTTATACGACATCGTGTAAACTTGTTAAATATGAAACAGAGACAGGGAACAGGGAGGTTTTATAATAATTTAAGTCGCAACATGCGTAAATATATACGAATCCCACAAAAGCGGTTTCTAACTGACTTAAAGCATCACTATGAAGCTTAAAATATAATTAATCATATTTCAAGGTGTTTATTAAATTCCCACTAGTGCTTGTTGTTCGAAAGATGCTCCGTAATACATTTAATAGGTTAGTCAAACTCATCAACAAGCAATTACCTGGAGTGCTCCGGGAACCACTATAATTAGTGTCGGAACTTTTGCACTCAGACAAGATTTACCTGTCTTAAATTAGCATTCCCTTTCCAGTCTTGGAAAATGGACAGCAACCTTTACCACGAGTTTTTGCGAACGAGACTACTGTGAGAAAATTATGGAGTTCCTAGTTCTGCATCTTAATTCATATAATATAAAATTCATACGACATTGTAAGGAAATTATATTGTAACTATATTAGTAGTGACACACGTTTAGTACTATTATACGAGTATATTCCGTGGTAACACTGCAGTATTCTAAACGCGTTAAAAACTATATGACGGCGTCCTTTTTAAACATGAAGTCCCAAGCATTACATTTTTACTATGAAGTCCAAATGTCAATCCTGTTCAGACCAATCATAACGACCTCCGTGGTCGAGTGGCTTTGTACGCCGGTTTTCAATGTATCGCCTCTGAGGTCCCGGGATCGATCCCAAGCTGGGTCAATTAAGAAAACGAAGTTTTCTATATTCTCTCAGGTCTGGGTGTTTGTGATACCACCGTTGTTTCTAATTTCCATAAACACAAGTGCTTTGGCTATTTACTTTGGAATCGGAGCAATGTATGTAATGTAGTCAAATATTAATCCTGATACCTATTTAATTTTAAAGTATACCTACTTATAATTCACAAGAAGACTGATGTGTTGGTTTTTTTTCGTATAATATAAATTAATAAATAAAATAAATAGGGCAGAATGAGATAAAAAACCCAAAAAACACGTTCGTCCATTAATAAGTTTCCATGACGCTTATGACAAATATTTACGATAGCCAAAAGACATTCTTGGTTAAGCTTTTTAAACCTCACCTAACACATCTCTCAGTATGAAATTGACAACTTTATAATGCCAGCTCCGCGTGAGAGGCAATCACACGTATCACCACCATTAGAGATCTCGTTGAAATTGCTCACTTCGCTCGGAGCGGCAGCGGAGTCTAGCCAAGCTATAAGAAGTCATTTACAAATACCATTTTGACTTAGTTACTGCTCTAAAAGAAAATGTTAGGGATTTTCTCGTAATGAAGTGACAAAATGAAATAGTGAAAGGTACCATTTAAAAACACTTTTTAGAGGACACAAAATAAATATTAGCCTAGCTAACGAATGGCACAATCTTTGAAGACTATAAAAAAATACTAATTCGTATTTTACCTATTTTTAAAAATCTAGTAAAATAAATAAGTGGGGTCTTTTAAAAAAAGAAGTTGTATTTTAGGTTTCCAAGATTTATTGTATCGTTTCGCCAAGCTGTTTGTCTCAATGAAATAACCTCGAGGTTACGCCGCAACCCAGCCAATATGTAACACCCTAAGCGTTGCCCCTTCAGTAACATACAATTTGTTCGGCAAGAACGTGCTTAATCATGATCAAAGTGTTACGTCTAGAAGCGGAAGCTTCTAAAGTCTATAATCTCACGCATAGCTTAGTTTGCGAGTTCCTAGGTATCAATTGGTACATTAGATTTAATTAAACTTAGAAACATATAGTAACACTAATAAAATTTAAAATTGTTGGATTGTGAATGGTATTTCCCAACGACGTTAGGTGGGTCTTAGTGAAAATTGTGAGTGGATAGTTGTTTACAAAAGTGGACAGTTAGTTATTTTTGTTTCGTTAGGTGAACACGTATGTCGACTGGACACTTGCACGCATTATCAAGTTTTCGTGTACAGGACTACATCTGCGTCAAAAAAAAAGTTGGAAATCAGACTTTACACTATGCCATGATGAAGTCGATAGTTTGTCGGAATTTTTTAGAAAAAAAACGGAATTTGTCGGTCTAGCGCTTAGGATATATGTGAGAATACGCTGTAGAGACCTTTCTGCCTGGATCTCGAGAACGGAAGGTCGTAGTGAAAATCTGATTACTCGTATGTGTAACCGATAATTTGTCGGAATTTGTTTGTCGACTATCGGCATAGTCAAAAAGTCTAAATTCCAACTTTTTTTTGTGGCGCAGCTGTAGTCTAGCACACCAAGTTTTCCCTCTGATTTTCTTTATTCACAAAAAGGTTTTGGAGACCACAGGACAGTGATAAAAGTTTACAAGTTAGAGACAGTAATTGTCTTAACTAATATATTTTTGAAAAGTATCTAGTGTTTTTGTATAATGCTACTGACGAGACAGTGAAAACGTTGCTTGCCGCTATTTAGTAAATTTAAATATTGATCAAGGCACGGCACGTTGCAATTTTCTATTTTTATGTTCATAAGTTTTTTTTAGTTTAAGCTCACCGTATCTATCTAGTTACAAAACTAATCTGACCCTTTTCTATTTACTTAAGCTCCAAGCAGCACCAACCTAATTAAGTAGATTCATTGTTTTGTCATTGTTATTACTATGGTATTAAAGTATGATAGACATAACAGTAGGTAGAGTTTTATTTGATCAAAATTATGGAAACAAAAATTTAATTAATTAACTATTATTATTTAATTAGAAAAATACAAACGAAATATCTATTGTTCCTGTATATATCTTTATAAGAATTTATACCAACAGAACTATTATATCTTGTGTGTTTTTTAGACCTTGAACTTCAAGATAAATCAAACTATTCTCATGAGAATGAATAAAACACCTTCAAAGAAGTTTTTTAACAAAAGCTTTCAATACAAGAAACTTTAGGGTCGTATCTAAAATTCTAAACATAATATACCTTTGATAAAAATCTAATGTTTCAAGTCTGAGATTAGCAAAGATACATTTTTGAGTAGGTATAAAAAAAATTATCAACTCAACATATTAGTAACTATTAGCCAGTTATTAATGAATATTTTTTGTTTCAGACATCTTCTTTAACATAACCCTCAGGAGAAAAACTCTGTTCTACACAGTAAACCTCATCGTTCCTTGTGTTGGAATTTCATACCTATCAGTATTAGTATTTTACTTGCCCGCAGACTCTGGTGAAAAGATAGCATTGAGCATTTCGATATTACTATCACAAACCATGTTTTTCTTACTGATATCTGAAATCATACCATCAACATCTCTAGCTTTGCCTCTGTTGGGGAAGTATTTGCTGTTTACAATGTTACTGGTAGGATTATCAGTTGTGATTACTATAATAATTCTAAACGTGCACTATCGAAAACCGAGCACACACAAAATGGCCCCTTGGGTTCGAAAGTTCTTTATAACTAAACTGCCGAAGTTACTTTTGATGAGGGTTCCTAAAGATCTATTGAGGGACTTAGCAGCGCAGAAGATAGCTGGAAGAAGTTTGAAGAAGAATAAATTCAAAGATGCATTGGCAGCAGCAGAACAAACGAACTCTAATGCTTCAAGTCCCGATTCTCTGCGTCATCACATGCCAGGTGGATGCAATGGTTTGCATTCTACCACTGCGACGAATAGGTAATATTTGATGCACACACCGTTTTAACAAGTTAGGTATTATCTTTCAATCTTATTCATTCTTATAAAGACACACATATTGATATTCTGTCTAAAACTGTAATAATTATGTTCCTAACCTTTTTGCTCATATTTACGACCTTATTGTCTGGAATTTAACGCTGATTTTCAAACCACCTTCTATTATAATTATAAAATACACTGAGCCAGTATATGTATCAAATTTAACATGTTGTTTTTCTTTGTATAGATTCAGCGGCCTTGTCGGCGCTCTTGGCAGCCTCGGGGCCGGTTACAACGGTCTCCCTTCAGTAATGTCTGGTCTAGATGATTCCTTGAGTGACGTGGTTCCACGTAAGAAATACCCTTTCGAATTGGAAAAAGCCATCCACAACGTTATGTTCATACAACACCACATGCAACGACAGGATGAGTTTAACGCAGTAAGTTTGAAATAATTGGTTTATCTTACTCTCTTGATTTTTCAAGATTTTGGTCTAAAGTTAATCTAATCTTAAAAACTTTTACCACTACTAATATTACCTAGTCTAGTTTCCTAGTTAGGTGGTGTTTACTCCCAGTAATTATCTCTAAATGAGTAGTTTCCTCTCCCTTGGTACTTATAAGCCTCTCCTGAAGCTTCTGTTCTTTCATTCATAAATTTTATTTTAACTAACAGGAAGACCAGGACTGGGGATTCGTCGCCATGGTCCTCGACCGTCTCTTCCTCTGGATCTTCACCATTGCATCCATCGTGGGTACTTTTGCCATCCTTTGTGAAGCACCTTCCTTATACGATGACACCAAACCGATAGACATGATTCTGTCGTCTGTAGCTCAGCAGCAGTTCTTGCCAGTTGATAGTGGAGATCCTTAAAGGGAATACGACCTGTCTCACCTACATCTCTCTGTACTTGATACCAACTCACCACAACAAACAATGTCATACTAGGCATCTAGGATTGATAGAATTGTTTGATTCAAGCAGTGTTTAAAGTAATGTTGAATACACATTTATATTGTATTCGAATAAGGTGTTAACAGCAACTGTTCTTATTGATCATAAAACTTTAGTTTTAAAGGATTTCAGTATCAAATTGTTTGGTCGTATAACAGGAGCTAACCTACGAGTAGCAAAAAGGAGACGGATGGGAAAGACCGAAAGAGTCTGTTGGATAATCACTTCGAGTCGACTATTAATGTATCTTTTTTGGATACTTTGTAATGACCTGAATGTAAATTATATTTTTTTATTTATTTCACCTACCATAGTTTAAAAAATTTGCGCACGTTGGTATTGATTTATTTTCATTCATTCAAACTAGTATTATCTATTTACAAGAGTTAAAAGATAAATAAAAATAATTAGGCCGAATTCGTAGCTTTGTAATTAATAAGAACTTTTAGCCAACTGTAGTCTTAAAAGTAATTATGATTTAGCCAAAATCGGCTGTGATTTTTTGGATAGTTAGTATTTAGTATAAGGTAGTTATTATAAACATTGTTGTCTTTATACTTAAATGTGATTTACATTTAGTCAACATTTTGTGAGATTATTAAGATTTTCTCTTGTTCCAATTTATTTTAGAACACGACTTTCTCTAAAAAAACATAATGGCTGTGTTAGTTATAATGACTTTCTGATATTAATAATGATCTTTAATAATAATAATAAGATGTAATAGTAACTCTTTCATACTTTTTCTTTTGTTCTTTTATGAATAGGTCGTCTTCCAATTGGTTCACATTAGTGGATTTGTTTTGCTGAGTTGGCTTAATTATTTATGTATTGTAGGCTATATTGTAATTAATGTAGGTGTTAAATGTTGAATCAATGTTTTTAATGTAACTTTGAGATATTCCCAATAAAAATTCTCAATAATTAAAATTTTGTTTTACTTTTTTTTCTAATAATTACCTATTGTTTCTTACCTTTTTACATTCAGTCTCAGGAGTAGCTCATCTCCTTAGTATTTTGTTACACCTCTGTTATTACCTCTAAACAGTAAGTTGCAACCCTGATTAGAAAAAAAGTAGCATATCACTAGGCGCAGTAGCTGTAATGTCGCTGTTGTTATTCGTTGCGACATTATCGATAGAAAAAAAAGTAACATAACACTAGGCGCAGTAGCTGTAATGTCGCTGTTGTTATTCGTTGCGACATTATCGATAGAAAAAAAGTAACATAACACTAGGCGCAGTAGCTGTAATGTCGCTGTTGTTATTCGTTGCGACATTATCGATAGAAAAAAAAAGTAACATAACACTAGGCGCAGTATCTGTAATGTCGCTGTTGTTATTCGTTGCGACATTATCGATAGAAAAAAAAGTAACATAACACTAGGCGCAGTAGCTGTAATGTCGCTGTTGTTATTCGTTAAGTATAACGAATAACAACAGTGTCAGGACTTTCCAAATTTTGATATGGTAGCCCTAAACCTTAAATTATGTGGTAGTTCGGGTTCGCTTCCCAGGAAAAAAGGGATTCTTTTAATATTTATTTTAGTTTTCTTAAGACGCCGGCGAACAGTGAGCTTACCATACAATCGTAATAGTAAAATGATTTGCAATTTGAGCATAATTAACTCTTCTTCTGATGTTCTTCGGATTAAGACAGTATTTGTATAGGTTTCTATTAAAACAAAAATCCATAATACTCAACCAAATAAAAATTAATGCGATTTACAGTTTTGTATGAAAAAATTTAATTGGCATTTATTTCGAATGGATGAATCTAGACAATACAAGTGGTTAAATAAAAGAACTTACTATTATAAAAGTAGCGTTCTTTTTTAATTTAATACTACCACTTAAATCAACAACTTTGAGAAACTAAAAACTTGAAATAACCAACAGATTTTTTATTACACACATCGAAGTTTCGAGAATTTCCTTTGGCCCATGTTTTTCCTAAAGAAAGCTAAAGATCTATTTACAGTGCATTGAATTATTCATCGCTGCTGACCGATCACTGGACAAGGTACTGACTTTAAAATAAGTAATTTAGCAATTCAATTAGCTTTCGAGTTTAAAACAAAAAAGGTTCTTAAAATTACAGCTTTTGAAGCATTCGCATTGGACGAGACTGTCTCGTTTATCTTGGCTTAGAATTACCATTTAGTGGATTTCTTGGAAATAAAGACAAGCAAAAGTAGCTCCAAGTGAGAATTGTACGAAAAGTTTTAAAACGCTCACAAAAGAAGCGGGAATTTATGTAATTGGAATTGAAACGTCTGTTGTTATCCATTTAGATGTTCGAGACTAATAATTTATGTAAAGAGCTACCAAAGAGTCTGTTTTGTGTTTTGTTTAGAAGGGATTCTGATTAAAGTCTTCGGTTTGTAGAAATTCCGGCGTATGGTATGTTTATTAGAGTTCAGTAAATTATTGAAAAACGGGTCATTTTCTTTTTAATCTTTTACAAAACCTGTCTGCAATATTCTAGGTTTACCATTATTGCTACCTCATGGTAAGGCTATCATAGATATATTGGCGCATATATTGAATACCTAAAAACTATTAATCGGTTAGTCCACTAACAAAAAAAACTGCTTTCGTACCCTTTTAGATACAGACTATACAAATCGTAAACTTCCTCATAACCTAATTAAATATTAACCAAATTGGCTACAAACATACCAAAATTTTAGCGCCAAATGCTATTTGAATTAAAAAAACATTCGCGGAACTAGTAAAAAACGCGAACAGTAACTGTCCACAAACGATTTGGAATGATGCCAGAGGCTTGTAAACGGCGAACCCGCGACTGCCAGTTTTAATCACTGCACTGTCGTCGAGTGTGATTGGCCGTAGTGGAAAAAACCTCTGTGAATTTAGGGTTAGGAATGTTATGCAGCCGGCTCTGCTGGATTTAGAGTGCTTTTGATATTTAGTCTTATGTTCAGTCATGCTTTCTTATAACGAATTGATGTACAGCGAAAAGATGACATAATAATGTTTTAACGAAGATGTTATTTTAAGGAATTCAATGAATTTTAGAAAAATATTCATATCAATCGCATAAGTTTCTGCTGGGAATTAGTTTTCCCGAAAGATATCCACGAATATCGGTCGCATGCATTCTGTATCTCATCATATCAAGGAATAACAAGCACATATACAAAAAAATGCCAATGCAAATACTAGATATTTTATTTCAAAATGCACAAACATGCATCACACACATTAAAAATTGTATGCAATCTTTTTCGCAACCTAAAACAAGCGGAGCGACTAAAAAGATCCCATCTTGTGATTCTCCACACGTTTCTCGCTGATATTAATGGACTCAGCTGCTGTTTAAACTAGAGGGAAAGCATAATGCACTTGGAAACAGTAGTATATCTTATGAATCAAATGCTTTATTTTAATGGTGCTAGATTTCTCACAGTGTAGGTAAATACAAGTATGTTTTTTCCAAAAAGTGCCCATAGTAATTAAATTCTAAAAATATTAAGCTGTTCTACTTGGATTATAATTATTATTAATTTACAGCATTCTCTCTGTAGATATAAAACTAGGAACTATCAAAAAGAAAAAATTCTAATGATCTGTCTTCACCAAGTCGCTTCAACTTTCAATTCACCTTGCATCAAACGCATGCAATATTACCTTTCCAAATCATGCGCTTTCCCTTTCAACTATCTGCCATACAAATTTTGTTGATTTTATGAGAATTACATGCCCTGAGACAATGACTCTGTTAAAAGAGCAAGAGGAACAGGAAAGCAACTGTGCCAAGCAAGACACACCATTATAGATACTTGCAATATGTACCTAAACAGTTTTATACCTTAGATAATAGCTCAATGAAAATATTGGGTGCTACTGATATTTTTTTACTGTGGAATATTTTAAAGAACATTTGAAACCTAAAAGAAATTGCCGTTCCATTGGTTCTAAAACCCTATTTGCTCAATCTGAACATTAGTTGTTGAGAACCCGTTTATGGTACGTCTGTCCTGAATCAATTGTACCTTAGAGCTTTTTAAAAAGAGTACCTATACTTATGCCAAATATATATAATATATATATATTATATATTTATGCCAAATATATTGGATAGCATTATTATTATTTCTTTATGTATTAACCAAATCAGAAACAACTTCTTTTCCTAGTCTCACAAAACTTATTAAACTAAATTTGTCTGCGAGGACAAAGTCACGCTTAGATAAATTATACAACTGAGTATTTAAATTGAATATAAGGTGCTTGATACAAATAAAGCCTACTTTTTAATAAGGCTTATGCATTAGAAAACCTAGATAAATAAATCCATCCAGAAAATACTTCATGGACACGTACACACGCGCTATAACTCACCTGAGTGCACGAGCGTCCCATTACGCGTTCACTACGCTAGTTGGCATGCATTTTTCGATAGAGGTTCCTAGCTGCGTTATAAATTTCGAGTGATTTTGTGGTTAGTTTTCGCTTAAAATTACGCTGTTTTAGTATTTGCTTCTCTTAATGATTGTTTCTTCATATCGATAATTAGCTAACCATGAACTTGATTTGTACTATTGGCTTTAGATGCATTCACATAAGGTACTTGATAAAATAAGGCCTACCTTAATTGAAACGCTTATAATTCAATAAATATTAACATGGTAAAGGTTATAAACAAAACATGGTTAATTAACTTCTTTCATTATTTAATTATTCTATAATTAATTAAATCTAAGAAAAAAAATAACCTGTCTAAGAAAAAGGAATGTAATAAAAAGGTATTTTAATAAAACCTATACAAATCTTTGCGACAAAATGAGATCTTAATTTTTTTTTTAAATTTATGATAGGAATCTTTACTTTTTTATAATAATTATTTAATTTTATTGATAATGTATGTGTTTATATATTTTGTTTCATATTTAACTTTAACTGAAAGGTATTTTTTTACTTTGAATTTGTATAGACCTCAATAAATTCGATTTATTAAGCCAAAATTTGTCTTCGGAATTTCATTATTTTGCTTAGATTTAGCTAGAAACTGTTTAATGTACTCGTCAAAGGATCTTGTATATTTTTTTACAAACTGTGTTAACAAAATTAAATACCAATTCAATTCCATATACTTCATTACCCGTTATTAAGTTAGTCTGTCCGGTTTCGAATTAGCTTCTCAGACGCTCTGACATTATAAACACAGTACACTGTCCAGTGTAAATTGAACCGTTGGTTCCCCTCTTAGCCCACTCATTTAAACCGTTTCGAGGTTCAAGATGGAACTGCGAGGGGTCTCTGAAATTTGGATTCAGTCGCAGAGTTTCTAGTGGCGCAATCATCTTGAAAGTTTTATTTCCACGACGCCTAAACTTTAGAAGACTGCGACACGGATTGGATTGGTAAGTGATTTAAGTTGTAAACCACTTTTTCTATAATTTGTAGTTTGCTATTAAAATGTCCTAAATAATAATATTTTGTAATTCATTAATTTAATAACAAGAGTTTTCGAACCGATCATGTTCGGATTAATCTTAGTTATTCTCAATGCAAAAAAAGCTTTTTCTTATCAAGGTATTGTCTCTTGAATAGTTTGTAAGGAAATTGATATTATTTAAAAAAAAACTTTTTTATGAAATCAGCATAATACAATTTTGTGATGTTAATAATTGAAAAACTTAAAATTACATTTATTTTTATATAATATTAAATACATATTTTCTAAATAAAGGTAACTCACTAATTGGAATCTAAAATACCAACGTAGAACTAGAAAAACAATATTAATTCGAAATTAGTTTTTTATAGACTGTCCACATTTAATCTTATAAATCATTTATTTCACATACAACAATCAATATTTAAGTGTTCTGATGGATTTATGTCCTCATTGAAAACGGCGACGCGGCCGATTTGTCAGAAAGCTCGACAAATGAATTTTAATGTGTGTGCCACCCAAATGAAAGATTGCCGCCATTATTTATTTAGTTATTTTTCATTTATTTAATAAAGATACTTTAAATAAATCATAAAAAGTTCTTAAGTTTCCTTAAATATAAACATATAGGTAGTTATTTCTTAATATTTGACTTAAAAAGTACTGTGCGCTACCACTTTTTCGGCCTTGTCGTCACTTAACATTAGGATAAATAGGTAATAATAATATCATTTGGATATAAACAAAAACAGTTTTCAGTTCATCTTTGGTAACAAATACTTGTGACAGACGTGTGAAATACAAAGCTATTCAGTTCTGCACGCAACAATCAAAAGATTACACAAATACAGGAAATCAAAAATAGTAAACAATGTGCAGATTAAAATATTGCAAAACTACTTGTACATAAACGTCACAGCTTACCGTTTGCTCTGAGATAAAGTGCGGAGAAACTTCTAGCGCGACAGACACGGCCGGGATAGGAATAATCTTATAAGTTTAAGTCCATCCTTTAGCCAGTGAAATACAGAGAGGGGTTATGACGTCGTTACTCGTAAATCATCGAAGGAGCGAGGGAATACTGTCTTTTATGTCGCGCCGTAAATGTAACTTACATCGGAAGCAATTTTTCAGAAACTCTAAATAGTAAAAAAGCGTTACTGACGATTCGGTCAAAATAACTTCGAACATTTTGTCCGAATTGACACTTTTTAATTTTTTTATTTTTTCAATGCCGGTTCTGACACCAAAACGCGAGTCATAGAGACAATAAGAATTTATAACTCTTTTTCTATTTAGAGTTTCTGGAAAATTTCTTCCGATGTTCCGATTCCGATTTAGAGTTCCAGAGAAATTACTTCCGATGTAAGTCAGTAAAAAGGATAATCTTTTTTGATCTGACAGGTGTTTGAGGGTCCCAATAATTAATATTCTAATATTCTTTTCAATTATACCTAGCACCAGAGTAGATAATTTTACCTTCTACGACCAACATATCAGAAATACTAAAAATTCTTGACTAATTTGCATTATTGTTGTTGAGTATGAGTAAATATTTTTTACAATACTAAATAATATAGTTACTAGAAAAAAAAGCGACTCACACCGAGCATATTCTCGGACGGGAATCGAACCCGCGACCTTTGGATGTCCGATCCAATGCTCTGACCGCTGAGCTAACGAGTGACTAGTGGCATCGTCGAATTTCTTCTCATTTATTCCGCTCTTACGCTGTAAGCCAGCGTTGACATTCAATTGAAATATCTTTCCGGATATTTTGACAATTGATTAAAATGAAATAGCCATATTATATTATAATATGTTATTATATGTTATCTCTCAAATTTAAAAATATTTTGTACTTTATCCTGCACAATAGCTGACTGTAACCGCTCTTCTAGTTGACGTTATGTAAGTAGAACCAGAAGTTCTGGAAAACGAAGTTAGCCTAACTTAACTTGCCACGCCGACTGGAACACGCGCTTTGTCATGTCCAATGTACAGTTATCTACATTTATGATTAAATTAAAATCTAAACTGCTTCTATGAATATACAAGGTGTTACAAAAATACCCCTAATGCCGAATATGGTATATAGGGACCATCAAACTGATCAACTTTTACTGTGGGACTAACTCTGAAATCGCAAAAAAAAAATCAGCTGTTTCATACAAAAATTAAATTCGAAAATATCAAAATGTATGTAACAGCTGTTTTTGATTAATATAAAAAAATATAAAAACTTCTCTGCTCTCGTTTTTACAAACATTACCGGTTGCGCATTCGGTATTGTTTAGAATACCTAAGTAAAGTATAAAATAAATAATATTTCATACATTAATGTCCGATAGTCTGAATTTGAAGTCAGGTAAAACCACTTTTGACTGCTAAATTAGGTCAAAACTGTTTTTTAACTAAGCGTCAGTCAAAACCTGCCTGATTTTTAGTCAAAAGTGGTTTTGACCGGTTATGAGTTTTAACTAACATTATTATTATTACAAATGAGAATAGAAAAATCGACCAATAGGTATTATGCTCATCAAGTCATCATATAAACACTAGTGATTCTGTAGACATCGCGTTTGTGACATTTTTGATCATTTTTCGAAATGGCTGAAATATGCTTTTCGCTATATCTCCACCATTTAAACAAAAAAAAAAACAATCTAAAAAGGTCCAAATAATTCTAACACCTGCTCACAAAATTTCACGAGAATCGGTTGAGAAATGCGACCTGTAGAGGAGAACAAACGGACAGCCGGACAACCGGACGGACATAAGAAAACATTTTTGCTCAAGCTGAAACGGAGACGCTTCGCGCTTGCTCGGTCAATGAATGGTCCCTTTCAGGATTTGAACACGGGACTTGGAACTTCAAGGGTACAAAAATACTTAGTAATGTGATATATCATTACTGACTCTTTTGACTACTGCGTAATCGAATTGATATATCATTATTCATTATATATATTTAGCAAAGAAACTTAGGTATAAACCTTCATTTATGATGTTGATCTGTAAACAAAAAATACTATTTAAACAACGACCCAATCAATGACCATCGAACCATTCACGAATAAACTTGTTTGTTTTGAACAGTTAACTGTTTTTCAGCCACAAAAATTACCGCGAAACAGATTAAACCGGTCCGATGTGGCAACAGCGCATAAACACAGCGGCCACATCTGCAATTCAATTCGATTTCAAGTTAAATTGCTTCAAGCTTTGTAGTGGGTACATTGAATTATTTGCCAGCTGTTATAAATTGCCCATAAACTATATAATATGGCAGATTTATATAATAACATAAATCAAAGCTTGGCAATGCATGGATTATTGTAAATTCGATATTAAAGTGACGTCTTCATCAATCTGTGATACAGGAAATTAAGAGTTGATAGCATTGCTTTGGATTTCAGTATGTATTGAAGTGCGTTTTGAATATCATAAAAATAATAATAAGTCCGTTTAGTGTACGTTAACTTTTTGGTAATGTTTCTATTTGTTTTATGTTTTTAACGTGTGCAAGTTTTAGTAGTCTTTTTCATAATTTAATCTTGTATTAAAATAATTATTTCGAAATTAATAACTCTTTCAAAATTAATATAGTAATTTTTACACGCTTTCAATCTCATATAGGTATCTGCAATTTTTCTTTGACACTAAACGTCGCATAGCAATAATTAAAAACAAACAACAACAATTGACGCTTATTGATCAAGAGAACCCGAAATCCATTCAACTAAACACGCAATCGGAGTCTTAACAGCCAAAGTTACCGAGTTTCCAAAACCACAACCACGAACTGATCGCACAACTCTCCAAATATACTAATTAAACGATCGTGTTGAGTACAGGGCCGGACCCCTGCTGTTTACAAGTGGCAACGCCAAAACAACAAACCGAGGAAGCCCTAACCAGAATCCCCTGACTAATAAATATTCCAATGATTTGCTATCCAATTCGGCTGTCTCCAGAATCTTTCCGATGGGAGCTATACATTAGCATACTGTTCCTTGTACTTTGATTTTCCATCCACAATGTTCCGCTTCGTACAAATTTACCCTTTATTCTCCAAGATATAATGACTCGTCATAATTCAATAGAAGACAGAGTTAACTTTGCTAAGGTTAGTCTTGAGCTTGAATAGGAACAATCCCTCAAAAGAGCGCACCTCTTTGAATGAAACTCGCCACCGAAGTTTGTCTAACTCCTTTTAATTTATGCGTTTCGTCTTTAATTTTGCTCGAGCCCGAGATGAATTCGATTTAAAATTGCGAGGACAATGCAGCGCCTTGGTGAGAGGAAACCGCTGAACAATAGTTGGCCTTAACTGCTCAGTACTTCAATTAAGAAATAAATTTGTGAGTTACAAACCTCGTTATATGATTAAGCTTGAAGTTCTTACATTTTTGCAAACTTTAGGTTTAGGTTTAAAGATATTTATTCTCATAAGAACTTACAATGTTCACTTAAAATGAGATTACATTTAATACTTACAGCTATAATTTGGCGCAGCGCAAATGCATTTTAACGTTCACAAAAAACACAAGTAAAAACCAAGTGAAACCTAATCATTCACAATTTAGGTACCTAATGAAAAACGACATGCACAGCACAACACACTCTCATTACGCGATGCGACTCAACACGCAAATAATTGTTTGAAAAATTTCTAACTACCGGCCCGTCGGACACAAAAGTCATTGCGGAATGTGAGGACGAGAACTAAGCAAATCTAAGGAGTAGCCTATTACAAATTATAAGTTTTTTTTTTTTTTGTTGAATATAATATTAATTAGAAGTTTTTATTATTATATTGAATTTTAAGATGGAAAAGTTTATCTTACATATTTTACTTTTTTATTCATCAATTATATGTTTTTTTAGCAGTTTTTTAAATTTATATAAATTTTTAGAATTTTTAATCTCCTCGGGCAAATTATTATAAAACTGCACCCCCTCATAGATTAGGCTCTTTTTTCCGTACTTGAGAGTCCTAGGTAGCGGAAGAAATAGTTTGTTTTTGTTTCTTAAATTATGTTTAAATTTTCTTTGGGTTAAAATGATATTTGAGAGAATAGTACCAGATATTATCTTTTTTATTAATAAACATGAACTATACTTATATAATTGATGTATATTAAATAATTTCGTATTTTTATATAGATCTTTTGTTGGAGTAAATCTGTTTAAATGAAATAGCACTTTTATTATTTTATTCTGGATAGTCTGTAAATCTTTTAGAGTAGTTTTGGAGGCAGATCCCCATATTTCTACTAAATATTGAAGATGTGATTTTATTAATGAATTGTATATCATTATGCGCAGTTTATGGGGTATACAGTTAGAAGTCTGTCGTAGTGATCTTAAAACGGCTTGCAATTTGTTTATTATATGCTCAACATGCCTCTCCCATGTTAGTTTGTCATCCAACCACAGACCCAAATATTTTTCGTGAGTGGATCGGTGAACTACTGCATTGTTAATTGTCAGTTTATTGTAGTAAAACTTTATTGCGGACAGTATTTTAATGCAATTCAGATCCAGGGGCCGTACCGGCTAACGCATCGAACTTCGAAAAGTCTGCTGGGCTTCAAATTAAAACAGATAAATAGAGCCCCAATCGGGCAAAAATGGCGAATAGTACAATACGAAACTCCTTACTTCGATTTATCTGTTTTAAGTTGAAGCTCGGCAGACCCGCTGAAGTTCGAAAAGTTAGCCGGTAGGGCCCCAGTTTGTGGCCGTGCGTAATACTTTGTTTCAGGTCTTAGGTCCTATACACGAACTAAGCCTGCTTATTTCACGAATTTTGATATTAATATCTGCAACAAAAGCCTATGTCCTTCTTTTGGTCCAATGTATCTTTATACTGAAAATCATCAAAATCGGTTTGGTGGTTTAGGTGTGAAAATCTAACCGACATCTACATCTATATTTATAATAAAACTGTAACTGGATGTTGATTGCGAAAATGGCATTTATTTTAATGTCCAACATGCGATGGACATGATTCAACACCTAAAGGGATCAAATGTGGGTCCAAATTTTGTATGGAAAAATAATACGGGATTTAGATGTTTAAATATTTGTTACTTAATCACACAAAAACGGCTGAACAGCTTTGTATTGGTTGCTACACAGATAATTTAAAACATACTTTTAATTCCGGTCAAAGGTTCCCTCTAAAGATTTTCCAAATGTCCACGTGGACGAAGTCGCGGGCGAAAACTAGTGTTACTTTATGGATATATCCCCTTATCTACGTATAAAGATTGTATAGCAGATGTATAATTACACAGTGTTTTGTCCCTTTCTTTTTAATGTCGAACTTAAATAGTTCGATAGAGATTAACCATTGTGTAACTATACATCTGCTATACAATCTTTATTAGTAAGGGGGATAGAATATATTCGTATGGGGTCCAATATCTTTGTGACTACAATAAATATACTAAGGAAATGTGCTATTCTGAACCACTAAAAACCTCTAAAATGGCGGTCGGCTATAAATTTTGAGGCGGAGAGTTCGCAAGCTATCTCCTTTGATGTAGACGCACGTGAATTCTCGGCGCGCCAGGGATTTAAAGCAAATTATGCCGGAATAGTTTCTGGAGGCGACTGTAATCGCACGACGAGTATAAGTGGCCATGACGAGGAATTTCAAAATGATCCATTACTGTAAACCGTTGAAATAACCGAGGTTGGAAAAGTTGAAATGTAAGATGTTTATTTAATGCATGCTTGCATCAAGTCAAATGTAGGGGTATGATGAAACTGATTTCCCCAGCTCAACCCGCCGTAAAGTAAACAGTCCTCAGGCCCAACTTTGTCCGACAATACGTCATATTTGTCCCGGTTATGACCCGAGTTATCCCACTCATTTGACAGGACTCGGGCCTGAATGCGACGCATTTGTTGAGGGTTATATTTATTTCTGGACGAGGCGGTACATTTTGTTTGGGATGGCTACTGCATTATAAACAGGGACTGCAGACTGTGATTTGGAATCATTTCACGATATCCTCTTTAAAGAAAAGATCTATAGTATTTTAACGAAAGCTGACTACTTATATTTCAAATAAACGTTGAAATAATTAATATGGGTACTTATCAGTGGCAAAGGGTCCATACCAGCCGATTTCCTTCGGCTTACTTTTTAGAAATCCCACTCCAATGATCCACTATTCAGGTCATAACATTTTCGTAGAACGGCTTACCTTCGCCATAAATTCACCTCTCGGCCCTCGCCACTAGTACTTATTAAGTAGGTTTTATAGACATAACACATGCATAAATCATATTTTAGTCCCAAATTAAGCAAAGTCCCAAATGAATAGAACTACACAATATATAAAATAAACATCCATGACTCGGAAACAAATGCTTAACTCATCACACAAATGCTATAATTTGAACCAGGGACCTTTCACTCACCCAGCAGCATCGATCCTGTCTCTTGATATTGTTTTAAGCACAAATAAAGTACTTTAATAATATAATTATTATTTTTTAGACAAACATTTAGAGAAAAATAAAATTATCGCAAAACATTAGTGTATATTATATATTTACCTACCTTAGTTGTAATCAAAATTATTGCCAGACAGTAAAGCAACGATATCAGAGACCACACGTGACTGCACTATTTACAACAAAACACATAACAGCAACAAAATTCTCACAATAAAGTGCAAAAACATAAAATGTTGAAAAGCGCAACGCGTAATACGTTACATAGTTATAGATATTTTTCATATAATATAATGTAACTTCTCTTTGACTGTTAAACGATGTCTTTGGCCTCCCCATAAAGGGAATTTCGCTTATAGCGTTTTCCTTAGCAGAGTAACACATACAAGGTTTTCCTGCGAATTATTTTGGTTCGTAGGCATTTTTTCTCGGTACATATTATTTGATTTCGTGTGTTCATCCGTGGGTTAGACAAATATATTTCTATGTGGGTGTTGTGACTACAAATGTAAAATATTGTAGCTTGCGACCGGAAAAGGGAATTAATTTTGTTTTGATTTTTTGTTCTAATTAGTGTGTGTTTCGTTTTTAACATTTATACCCAAAAAACGTATATTAACATAATAATTTACAATAAAATTAATGATAATTAAGATAATGATAATCTATAAATTTCTACCCTACTCTTGTTTGTAACAAAATAGAACGTATTACGTAAGTAAATATTACGCAATTCTTTGCTCTAACTAATGTGAGCTACAAGACTGTTAAAATTTTACTTTCGTATAAAAAGTAGGTATTTTTATAAGACGGGTGTCACTATTTTATTTTTAATAAAAAAAATAGATCTACCAATCGACAAGCACCTCACCATTTCGGTTTATCTTGTTTTTCGCTTCGCAATCAATAAACGCGATAGTTCCAAATATCGGATTTTCATCCGATATCGCCCGGGGCACCCTCTGATCTATAGAGGCACTTTATCAAGGCCCTAATGAACTTGAAATATAAGAAAAATGTGCATTGGAACCTCCTTTACCGATATATCCCGGAGTAATCCTGCTGGAATAACTTAATAATGTCGGTGGAGTATAGGCAAAAAGCTGATTGGGGAAATGGCTTCAGGTAAATATAATAAAGCAGAGGAGATGCGTATCTCTGTGTTAGTTAGACTGATTTGACATCTTGTATTTTATAGAACATTGTTAGCTATATAGTTTACAATTAGCTAGAACTCTAACAAAATTATGTTGACACTATTCTCGTGTTAGCACAATATCTATCCCGCTCACACCGCAATGATGTAAGCAGCTCGATATGAGTCAAGATCTTCATGTCTGAAGGTCCTGAATGTTGTATGACCCATATTGAATGACAAGACAGATGCCAACGATGATCACTAGGGAGATAAGTGGCATTAATTGGTGATCAAATCCAACTGCGACCTCGTGTTTTACAACCTTGTACAGATTATCATAAAATAAAAACAATGAGAATATCATTTCAGCTAACGAAGAAAATAATGATATCGACATTTCACTTTCCAAAAAAATAGACATCAGCCAGCTTACTAATTTGGAAGAGTGGATGTAATTTAATTGGTTGCTTATTGGACCTCGTGACAGGAAATAAATTAAATTGTTCATGATCCTCAGAGACTACAAAAAAATTTCATAAAAAAAAATATGTGAAGTTTGGTTTATTATTTAACCTCATTTTCGAATACATTATCGTACATTAAATTACAGCACTGTGCAGTCTGTAAAATTTGTAAAAGATGCACCTATTGTCTTAAGTCGTTATTTTGAGCGGGAGTTATACCACCTTTTACCTCAAGGACCTCTTTAAAATTAACTTACGACGTTTTCAATACCGCTTTATTATGTGTAAACGTACGTACGTGTAAACGTAATAAGTAATAAAGCGCTATTGGAAACGTCGCAGATTAAAATTTTAGAGAGGTCCTTGAGGTAAAAGGCGTTAAAACTTCCGCTCAAAACAAAGACTTATTTAAGAATATCTAGGCAATTGAGCTAACTCTTAGTTCTATCCTTTATAGATTACTGTGGCAGAATGAAATAGGGTTGTCATCTATCTTTAGAGACCACTTTCGCACTGCGAGTATGAAAAACGGACGGAAATTGTTGGGCCATTTCTCTGTCGGCTTGAGGAAAGTAACGATGCAATTTAAATTTAATGTTATTATGTCAAAAGTGTTAATATCGATTGCAGACGTAGAGATTATAGTACAGTCGACTTCATTAATAATGTAAACACTTTTGACAGATGTTGACCGCAAAGGCATAAGTTTGATGAAATGTCGAAAGTTATTGTTTTTCATTTAACTACACTTCTGAATGATGAACTGCGAGCAAAAATGTAAATGATGGACTGTATATATGCTGGTAAATTAAAGACAGCTATGTAATGGAAATAAATGTAGGTATATTATACGGCAATAAAACAAAAAACACAAATTATTACAATCAAAGCAAAATCACAAAGAAGAAACGCCGACGTCAAACGTGACAGCCAAAAATGTGAATAATTATTACAATCAAAGCAAAAACACAAAGAAGAAACGCCGACGTCAAACGTGACAGCCAAAAATGTGAATGATGGACTGTATATATGCTGGTAAATTAAAGACAGCTACGTAATGGAAATAAATGTAGGTATATTATACGGCAATAAAACAAAAAAACACAAATTATTACAATCAAAGCAAAAGCACAAAGACAAACGCCGACGTCAAACGTGACAGCTTTTAACCCAAAGACAAAATTATTATCAAAAAGGTGCGTTATGCACAACACTGGCCATCAAAACTTAGTACCACATTTTTGATAGTACTGCCGCATGATTGCGAAAAAAAACTTATTTTTATTTAAAGCTACGCAGCCGTAGAACTAGTTATATGTCTCTGACACAGCAACTAATAACAATTCCGACATAAATAACACAAACAGGAAAACCAATCATTGTGATAGTAGCTAAATATAATGCAATTAGGTAATTTCTAGCGTGATTCGTGGGATGAGCAATCGTTTATCTGAAAATAAAGTACCATTTCGTATCAATTAATGGATTAAAAACGAACTAAAAAGTATGAAATAATTTCTCCTGAAGTATTAAACCTAAATACGTGGGGCGCATGCAAATGACATTGATGATAAATCTTACAAAATGCTCCCCACGTTTTTAAGTTTAAAACTTCTGTATAGGGTTATAAATCTTAGCGGGCGAAATTATTAAATACTTTTAGTTTGTTTTAAAAACGTGATTTTTAAGAAAAAAAAATATTTTTTCAGTAAATTATTATTTTCTCCTTTTTAGTCAACAAGCTAAAACTAAAATACGCCATCTCCTATTTCAGTACTTATCAAGATGAATCAAACTAGCCCAAACTCGATGGGATGTGTGGTATTATTATAGAGAACCTATGTTCAAAGTTTCAAGTCAAGTCTCTAGCTCATTGGGAAGCTAGTATAAAATCGTTTGCAAAATTTGTCGACAAAAGCAACCTAACAAAAACGTGTTAAAATAGAAGACCTCATAGTCTTCTGCCGATGCCACCGTTTTATCACAATATTCATTTCTTAGATTATTTATATATTATTTATTTTTTTACTCACTTTCGTGTCACCTTATTCATAATATTAGAAAAAATACTAGAAAAAATCGACTCACCCGTAGCACCTCAGACGGGACTCGAACCCGCACCCTTGGGATTCCGGCCCAATGCACTGACCAATTATGCTACCGAGTCGCTAGCGGGAGCGGCGAAATTTTCTAGTACTTTTTACTTCTTCGCTGCAAGCCAGCGCAATTTCATCAATGTGAGGAAATACCCACACATTCGAAAGAAACATCTTTCCAGATGTTTTGACAATCGATAAAGATGAAACAGCTATATAATTATTAAATTTAGATTATATATCTTTATCGATTGTCAAAACATCTGGAAAGATGTTTCTTTCGAATGTGTGGGTATTTCCTCACATTGATGAAATTGCGCTGGCTTGCAGCGAAGAAGTAAAAAGTACTAGAAAATTTCGCCGCTCCCGCTAGCGACTCGGTAGCATAATTGGTCAGTGCATTGGGCCGGAATCCCAAGGGTGCGGGTTCGAGTCCCGTCTGAGGTGCTACGGGTGAGTCGATTTTTTCTAGTATTTTTTCTAATATTATTTATCTTAATATAAAAATAGCATTGTGAATGCGAAAAATCTAAATTTAATAATTATATAGCTGTTTCATCTTTATCGATTGTCAAAACATCTGGAAAGATGTTTCTTTCGAATGTGTGGGTATTTCCTCACATTGATGAAATTGCGCTGGCTTGCAGCGAAGAAGTAAAAAGTACTAGAAAATTTCGCCGCTCCCGCTAGCGACTCGGTAGCATAATTGGTCAGTGCATTGGGCCGGAATCCCAAGGGTGCGGGTTCGAGTCCCGTCTGAGGTGCTACGGGTGAGTCGATTTTTTCTAGTATTTTTTCTAATATTATTTATCTTAATATAAAAATAGCATTGTGAATGCGAAAAATCTAAATTTAATAATTATATAGCTGTTTCATCTTTATCGATTGTCAAAACATCTGGAAAGATGTTTCTTTCGAATGTGTGGGTATTTCCTCACATTGATGAAATTGCGCTGGCTTGCAGCGAAGAAGTAAAAAGTACTAGAAAATTTCGCCGCTCCCGCTAGCGACTCGGTAGCATAATTGGTCAGTGCATTGGGCCGGAATCCCAAGGGTGCGGGTTCGAGTCCCGTCTGAGGTGCTACGGGTGAGTCGATTTTTTCTAGTATTTTTTCTAATATTATTTATCTTAATATAAAAATAGCATTGTGAATGCGAAAAATCTAAATTTAATAATTATATAGCTGTTTCATCTTTATCGATTGTCAAAACATCTGGAAAGATGTTTCTTTCGAATGTGTGGGTATTTCCTCACATTGATGAAATTGCGCTGGCTTGCAGCGAAGAAGTAAAAAGTACTAGAAAATTTCGCCGCTCCCGCTAGCGACTCGGTAGCATAATTGGTCAGTGCATTGGGCCGGAATCCCAAGGGTGCGGGTTCGAGTCCCGTCTGAGGTGCTACGGGTGAGTCGATTTTTTCTAGTATTTTTTCTAATATTATTTATCTTAATATAAAAATAGCATTGTGAATGCGAAAAATCTAAATTTAATAACCTTATTCATATTCACATTATACTCGTATCTATACACATGAATACAAGGTAATTTGTAAAACACCAAAAACCTCACAGGAGTAGATTACTAACATCTTATACAAATATTTGTTCCAAGACTTTTATGAAAACTGACAAAAAATTGGACTCGTCATACAAAACTCGATCAGCTGTTTTGGACATTTGTGTGGATAGTAGATTTTATGTGTTTTCGGAGAATTCGTAGAACGAATGTTGTTGTTTATGATGTTGGCAATCTGCTTCTGCAAGGTTGTTGATGTTTAAATCACCCTGTATAATTTATTTAAAGTGGACCGGTAAACAATTAAAAAGTTACGACTAGTGGCTCAGTGAGCTGTAGTGTAGACCTCGCTCAAATTGTATGTTGTTTTTGAAAAGCAGTAATATACGTGCTGTTTGGTAGGTTAGGTGTTCTTTTATTGTATCTATTCGAAGCTAAATAGCGTTTCTAATTTTGATATTTTTTTATTTTCGCAAAATTACGAAAAACTGTTTTATTTCAAAAACTTTCGAAAGTAATCTATACAATTATCGACCCTCACAAAATTTCACGAGAATCGATTGAGTAATGCGACCTGTAGAGGAGAATAAACGGACAGACAGACACACGGAAAGCATTTTTGCCCAAGCTGAAGCAGAGACGCTTCGCGCTCGTTCGGTCAACAATAGCAATGCAAAAGTACTAATTATAAATATTAAATATATTCCTTAAACGGGACTAAGAGTTAAAATAAGTCAAATGCGTGGGTTATTTTATAACAAATTTTAATGTTGTAAGTAAAAAAAAATATGTTGGTTTGTAAACTATCTCGTAAAGTAATAATCATTGTATACTTAGTAATTATTGGTGACCCTGGCCGATTGAGCCAACTTCGTCCCACGACGATTAATTTCTTGACTTTGACAATCTCGACGTAATAGTAAATTCAATTAAGCTCCCAAAATGTTACTTGAAGTGGTTTCAGTTCAAAACAGCGACGAACTCAGACTATACTTTGATTTGATAAACAACTTTGTTGAATTATAATACTGTTTGTTTTTTTTTTGTGAGGACAGGGAATATAGCGATTCAGTTTTCATTAGACCTTCAAAAAATTACTACGAAATTTTATTATCAATATAATATAAGAAAGAATTTATATAAATTATAATAAACATTAAAATTGCCTACCTGTTTGACTATTATTTTCTTACATATACAGGATGTTTGGAAATAGCCTTATAAAGTCGAATATGTTAGATACGGTACCATGCATACAATCCCGGAAAATTAGTATAAACCCTGAAAACCACCACATGGCCGAGTTTTTTTTTATTTGTATGGGAAATTGCTAAGTGACAACCCTAGATGCAAATAGACTATTGTTTTCCATAATCCATCCTATTAAATAGGGAAAAGCAAAAGACAATTTTGGTATAGGGTTGCCACTAAGCAGTTTATCATAAAAAGAAAAAAGAAATGGTGATTTTCAGTGTTTATAACATTTTTTCAGGGCTTTATAAGGCTATTTCCAAACATCCTGTATTTATCCGTAACCTATGAAATAGGCCCTTAATGTCAAAAACAAATTCGGATGTTTTTTATATTGAGAACCGCATTGCATAATATAGAGTACGTTTTGGTCAAATGTGTAATTGAGAATGATATTTAGGATATACAACATGTTACAAAAATACCCCTAATGCCGAATATGGTATATAGGGACCATCAAACTGATCAACCTTTTGCTATGGGACTAACTCTGAAATCGCGAAAAAATATCAGCTTTTTCATACAAAAATTAAAATCGAAAATATTAAAACGTATGAAACGTCTGATTTTTTTTCGCTTAAAAAAAATACTTTGAATTACCCCATAAATTAATTACCCAGAACGTCAATTAATAAAACGATTTAAATCCGTCTCTGGGTGAAACCAACAGTCAGTAAATGACTTGTAAGTTCGTAATTTCCTCCGTCCAATGAAACAAGTGCCTAAGATTAATGACTTGCAGTCTCAAATTGGTCGCCCATTCTTGGACCTACTTCGGCACAACCCAAATACCATGCCTATTATTTGTTTCAAAACTCCTGAATGAACTATTTTCTTAAAGGGACTAACTTTACAATCGCTTTCTCAACAATTTCTTTGAAGCTTGAGGAAGCTAGTGAAATGGTTTGCAGGAAATAATTAGTTAGGTACTTGTTTTTTTCTTATTCCAAACTATAAAACACTTTGTTGAAAATACAAGAAATATTTTACGGCTACAGAAGTAAGTTGCCGACGTTAAAATTCTTAGCATAGGTAACAGAACGTAACCTTTTCTATCGAATTATTCGATAGAACTATAATATTATGGTATTCATGAATAAAGGGTAAGTTTACCTACATGTTGACAAAACTGAATGACCGGAAAATTCTAAAACACAATTTCTCCCTCCAATCAATTTTTTTTTCTTTCCTTGTTTCATAAACTTAGGATAGAACGGAAGTATCTACATAGAAGTCCGGTTAACTCTTAAGTTTCCTTGTTAAGAGGCAACGACGGACTTTAAACAGAACTCCCTTCAGGCTATGACCGCCCAGTACTTTCAACAATTTCTTGTAACATGAGCCCTGATGACACAATACACTCCTTTTTAGGCAGTCGTGTAAAAAAGTACCTATTTGGACTGCCCAAAAGAGAAGAGTGTATTGTATTCAGGGTTCATGTATATTTGTATGTATGTATGTGAGTTTCTTTCTTCCACCTTATAAGTGCCTGAACAGATTTGTATGTGTGAAGTAACGTTAGAATCTTTACGTCACCTCAAATGACATTGGACAGGGAGACCCACTATCGCCAAAACTATTTATAGCCATTCTTGAAGCCATATTCAATAATCGAAACTGGAGCAAACGTGGAATTTATTTACATGGAGCCTTTCTTAGTCATTTACGTTTCGCCGATGACATAGTGCTACTATCCGAGTCAAGCTCACAACTACAGCTCATGATGGAAGACCTACAAAAAGCTAGCACTAAAGTTGGACTAGAAATTAATCTAACTAAGACCATGACAATGACAAATGGCTATAAAAAACAAATAAATGTCAATGGCAACCCACTGAAATACACAGACAAATACATTTACTTAGGAAAAACAATCAGCTTCGAAAAAGAAAACAATGAATCAGAAATTGAAAGAAGAGTACAGCGAACATGGAATAAATTTTGGAGTAGGAAAGAAATTTTTAAGAGCAGTATGCCTATTTCTCTAAAAACGAAAATAATGAACTCTTGCCTCTTACCGTGCTTGACATATGGGTGTCAAACGTGGAAATTTACGGCAGAAGTTAAGCGCAAAATCACGACCTGCCAGCGAGGAATGGAGAGAAGCATGCTCAAGGTGAAGAAACTAGACAAGATACGACACACAAAAATAAGAGCAATAACAAAAGCAACTAATGCCTTGAGTCACGCACAAAAGCTAAAATGGAAATGGGCTGGCCACATAGCGAGGCTTAGAGACAAAAGGTGGACCTACATTACCACAATATGGAGAGGACCCCAAGGAAAAAGAAAGAGGGGAAGACCCTCTTCACGATGGGAAGACGATATAAGAAAAATCGCTGGCTCAAACTGGGGACAAATAGCACAGGATAGAGAGAAATGGGCATCCTTGGAGGAGGCCTTTACCCAAGCTGGGGACTATGCTAATTAAGTTTTTTATTTTTATTTTCATTACTAATTTGTTAATTAACTAAAATTTAAGCATTACATTAATAAAATCTAGTAAAGTAACAAATTAGGTTTTAAGTCGGAATGTAGTTTAGCATGGTAAATAAAGGTTTTTTTATTTTTTATTTTATTTTATAAATGACATTGGTTATAGATATTTTTAATGTCAGCTGCGTAACGCCATTTTCTAAAGCTTTGTCCAGACATGTATCATTTTGGCGTCTTTATCATACGTCGACACTTTTATACAGTATTACTCCATCGCACACTCAACCAAATTGGCGATGTATAGGTAATAAAGATACGGTGATCTGACATGCCAAAATGATTCAAGTGTGGATCCAGCTTAATGTGAAAATGTGTTTTTTCTTCTAATATTACAATATGGGTATCAAATGAATGGCCTAGATGAGCAGAGGGCCTATTACAAAAAAGAATCACGATAGTCGGACGATATTCGTTGTTCGATTTACTTGATTTTAAACCTCATACATGAGTTATAAGACCCTCTGATTCCAAAACTATGTATACAGGTCATTTGTTACTACAATGTATGAAATAAAAATAGTATAAATAAATTTTAAAAAAATAAAAAAACGACTATCCTGCCAAAACAAACGAAATGAACGAAAAAGGTTAAATAACAAGAGTCAATGCACCTCTTTGATTAAAAATTGTACCCTGACTGCAATGACACTTGTTTTTTAACTTTTTTGGTTAGTTTTTGTTAGTCATGTTTTTAATAAATAAATGCTTGGACAATTCCACACAGCGCCATCTAGCCCCAAACTAAGCAAAGCTTATAATATGGGTGCTGGATAACTGATATACAACTTATATACTTTTAAAATATATATACTTATTATGCATAGTAACACCCGGGAATCGAACCCGGGACCTCTTGCGTATTAGACCGGCATGTTGACCACTCAGGTCGTCAAATATATTTTTAATTTATTTATTTTTTACAATATGAATCTATTCGACTTTTCATGCATCGGGCGGGCACAGAAAAGATTAAGTTAGTTAAATGGTACATGCATGCGGTATAATGGGAAATGGTAGAAATTCTGCGTAATGCGTAAAAAGGAATTGCTCAGATTGTTTTCTTTATCCTTAAGAATTTTAATTTCAAAATCTTAAAAAAATCATTTACATTTGAAGGATAATGCAAGTTCAAAAGCCACTTTCTAGTCACACAATGTTTGATAAAGATCTACTCATTATCTGCTTTTCAGTCACTTTTCAGAGATAATTGTTTAGGACACTTTAGGAGATGCAAATTCTGTCTAAAAAGACAAAGAACGGAGTATACCTACTGATAAAAAAAACCACTTACCAATTGACGATATCTTAAATAAAAAACACAAGGTAATCTCAGCCCGCGAAGGCATTGTTGAGGTCCAAAGAGAACGAATTTATTACGAACACAAAAGCGGAGATAAGCTCCGAGCGAAAACAATTCTAGATACGAAAGAGATAGTAGAATTGCAGAAAAGAGATGCATACGGTATGACATCTGCAGAGTCGTCGGCAAATGAGAGAGTGACAATGCTAATTAACGTTCTTATTTCTAAAGAAAAGATCCTCTTGTCCTGAGTCCTTGAAAAAGTTAGTTAAGATTTTCAGTAAATCCACTTTATTTAATTCTGTTTTCAACTCGCATTATGACTCGGTTTGATTTTCTTTTGTTTTTATCGTAAATCAATCGACACCAATGACTTCAATTACATAGGCGAGCTGTTCAAAACTAAAATTGTGTCACAACCAACCTTCGCGGCGCATCAACTGTTTCTATCGGTCGCTCGCAATAGACTAAAGGAGTTTCGGTGCATGCACCGTAACTTAAAGAGCAATTTTTCGGTTACTTCTGTACAGCCTGTCTAGTGTGGTATATACATAGGAGTCTTTATTCGACACTGATTGCTGCTGAAACTTCATATTTTGTAAAAATTATAAACGTCAATAAACAAATAAATATATATTTTAAACCGACTTCAAAAAAAAAGAAGGATGTTATCAATTCGGTTGTATTTTTTTTTTGTTTTATTTTAACAAATAAAATCTACATAATAAAAAAATATCACACATGCTCATTTTCAATCTTCGTAGAAAATGTAATCACAATTTCCTTGAATTTGTTTACTGTTTAAACAAAACTATGTGCCTCACAGAGGTATGGTTTTTTCGCTTGGATTTGGCGAAGCTTGAATTTATCGCAGGCCACAGACGTAATCGTGGCGAGCGAAAACGGCGCGATGATAACTCTCATTGGTTTATTTACTTTATTAAGAGAGCTTAAAAGGGTCGTAAAGGCTAAATTGTCTTGAATATTAGCAAATAACAAAACGAAGATTTTTCATATACTTTTATATATTTTTTCAATACAATAACGAACTTTATATAAGAATTTAATAGCATTAAAAAATCTTAGTCAAATATAATAGTATAACCATACAAATATAAATATTAAGGACAATTATTATAAAATCATACAAAAAACCTTAAATAATCTAAGCAAAGAACACAAATTACAGATGTAAAGTTATATCACAAGTCACAGAAAAATGAAAATGAAATGTAAGTAAGAAATAATAAATGGGCCTAGCTTATTATTAAATCAGATTGGTGAACTTCCTTTAGAGCTATATGGCACTTCAAAGTATGAATTTAACAGGGCACAAAAACCTCGTGATATTTCAAATAACTCACCATCACATGAATCACCATCTTCTAGTTCATGTGACCGTTTCCATTCTATACTCGACCAAAATTCCCTACTATGAACACGGGCATCGTTGAGCTACTGAAACATGTTTGTCGCTAAGTGAGTCATACTGGAATAACACTGCAGACGTCATTCAGTTGATTAGGGCATTTCAAACAGGAAAGTTAGTAACTATTGTTTCAGTTGGACTTTAGCGCAAATTGTGTGTTGCCGTACTAACGAAGTGACAACAAAGTGAAGTGTTAATGTCTAAGCATCAATATATCAGTAGAACTAAGAAACTGTTTGACGATGACATCGAAGAGGATACTGACGTTAATAGGAGCGACAGCTACAGACCTAGATTTCCACCACCAAGGCCTAAATCCGCTACCCGCTATGAAAGCAACGACGTTGGACCACAAAATCAAGTACAAGTAATGCTGAAAAGAAAAGTACACCTACAACAAAGTATGGTAGTTTCTACTACAAGAAGTTTAACGATGCTTCATACAGCAGAACAAACAGGTATTAGTATGACAAATGAACTAAGCCGTCAACATTATGTACTTCAAAAAACCAACCAAAGACTCGATGAGATTACTGACAATGTGAATGACAGTCAAAAACATATAAATGGAATCAGATCAATGTTCCAAGAAATTAAAAACTATTTTCACGAAAGATCTGATAAGAACATCTTCAAAGCAGACACACGGAAAAGTTTCAAGCAAATTGAAAATCCATTGGACAAAACTATAAAGTACAATACAATTGAAGGCCATTACAGCTCAGATCCTTCTCTCCATTTAAGAACTACAGAAGGAATCACATTTTCATCAGACGAGAAAAAGAGCAAAGATGAGTTTGATCTTAATCTAAACGAGATGATTGGTTCTATACATAGGTTAAAAGACATTGGTAAAAATATACATACGGAAACTGAACAACAAAATGAATTGTTAGACACCATTCAAGATAAAATAGAACGAAATGGGATAAAAATGAAAAAACAAACGAAAGAGATGAATAAAATACTTGGTAACTAACAATTTAAATTATATAGTGCTGTTTTGTAAGAAAACACGAAGACCTATTTTTTTCAGTAAAATACGTGGCCAAAAATAAATAAGCTTAAAATACATTTTTCAACATATTGTTTTTTTTTATTTAATTTTAATCCATGAAGTTGATGCTCATTTATTTTACTTTTTCATATTATTATTATTGTGGATTTTGAAATTGTATTTTTAAAATCTTATTTTTTAAAGATTTTGTTTTATTTCATGGACTTAGTAATTCTACAATGCTTTGACAGACTTTCCTTATGGGTGGATAAGGAGGATGGGCCATAAGTTATCCGCATTGGGCCTGCGTGGTGTTTTATGGCCCATAACTCACCACGCGGGCCCAATGCGGATACTTCCAAACCAAAGAAAATTCATCGCTGTGCTTAATGATACCTCAGATCAGAATAAACAATAGTAGGGTTGAATGATGGTAACACTCGTGCCAATGACGAAGTTCGGAATCGGAGTTTTCGAGAAAAATGGTAATGAATGACCTAAGTTACAAATATCACTGAAACAAGCCACTGAGCTTTCCTTCTAAAAGGAGATACCTATCTGAGATTCTTCCCGCATATGCTTTGTGCTGTACCGTTTTCATTCACTCGAACTTAGCCAGACTGGTATTTATAAAGTTCATTGACTCGTTTCAGACTCGCATCAGCACCTACTAGTATGTTCATCTACACCCATGCTTTAACCTCTCAGGTACAGGAAAATGAGACACAATAGATATTTCATTGTTGTTCGGCCACATGCAGCCGCGTGGAATTCAATTAGTTTTTAATTTAATATTTGATTCATCGATAACATTGAATAAAACGCGATCTTATTCACTGAGTAAGCAAAAATATTTTTAATTTGGAACAAGCGCGTATCATTTTATTTATGTACAAAAAACGTGCTGAAAGTTTCTACTGGCTGCTGAAAGTGTCAAGGAGCTATGCCATAAAGCCTAGTTTAACAATTAAAAAAATATATCCCGCCAATTTTAGTTAAGTTCTTCTTATCTTTGGGTTCTTTTCTATTAGAGGGAGAATACATGTTCAGTCTGGCATCAGTCCATTTCATCAGTCTGGTACAAATTTTGGATCACTCTTATCGTGGTTGTTTTATGTCATTGGAAAACTTCTAATTTCACTTTTTTCTAATTTTTAAACATTACTTACCGATTACTTATATAATAAAATGTGATTACTATAAATACCTGCTATAGGTAATAGTATTGCTATTTGTTTTCACGCAGTCAATAGCAAAAAGTAGAGTATACAGCTCGTAAAAAAATCATCTCGGTCCTTTGTATCCCTCGAATTAAATTCCCTTTTAATTATCATCCAAACGAGTGTTATAATGTTGTAAGTACATACTCAATTTCATAATGCAACTCGTTCGAAATTATGGTTACTATGTCACTGGTGGTTTTAATGACGCCAGTAAACTAACTGTTTCGGAACCTTTTACAGAGAATACACCGATCTTAAAGGATTTATATCATGGGTGTATATAAAGTCTTGTATGCAACTGTACAGAATTAGGTATTAAACAACAGTTGCATAACTATTAGTTGCTCACATTCATCATAGTAAACGCATAATAGCGTATCAGCCATTTTTTATGTCCCAACTGCTGGGGTACATGCCTTTCTTAACGGGTAGATAAGGAGCATGCAACCCACATCGCAGGCCCAATGCGGATTGATATGTGTTGACGACTGAAAATGCAGCCGGGTCCAACGGCATATCGTGTATTCTCGAGAAGCAAGATATTATGCAAAATACTTATTCAAGTATTTCATTAAAATATAATTTCACTAAAACTGTTGGCTATTATTTTATTGTAACAAAGAGATAGACAATTTATGAACGCTGCTGTAGAAAATTAATATGTTTAACATAAACAATTTTATTACAATAATTGTTGCACGTACAGTTAATGGACAGTCCAACCGATTTCCCAGTCTCATTTCCCTAATCATCAAATTTATTACTCGCACACAATCGGGAATCATCGGCGCCGGATATACCATTAATGGTAGTGAGTTCGATAGAATTAATGTAAATGCAATGCGATCGACTGGACATGTTGAGATTAAAATTTGATGTATATTTTTGACAAGATTTTATACAAATGTTAAATTCGTGCTTCATTTAGAGCATGAACCTTACATACTCTGGTGTTGAAACGACAAAATCATTCGATGATTGGACTTGGAGTTGCAGCAAAACATTACACTAACGTGTAGTTTGAAGTGCCAAATTACGTTGTTCGAAATACTTTGAATTTAAAACTAATATGGAAATTGAATCATTTATTATTATGCAAGTGGGTAGACACTTCATGTCGATTGGAGATAAAGGATCTGTATCTGATCAAAAATAAAAGAAAAGGAAAGAAAATGGTTAAATCTTTCGTAAAGTCGAAAGATTTAACCATTTTCATTCCTTGGTATATCAGTAGGTTGTGATTTGAACCTAGATAAAGGTCTAGGTTCAAATGGAAACCTAATGATATACCATTTGACATTCATTAAGAGATTTCGCTCTATCAAAATTCCAATATGTGAACATCGCGGCGCAAATCTCCAATTACGAGCAATGGACCGAGAACCTCGATTGGTTAATGCGGGATTTATATTGGGGATTGGGGATTCAGAATTGGGGATTCGGGCGTAACGGCGCGGGATTAAATCGCTAGCTTATAGATATAGAGTACAGCTAAGTGGACGAAGAGTCGTCAGCATTCTTCCATGGCTTTCAAAGGAATAATCAATCAACTTTGGGTACGTAAGCTTATCGAAGTGATGTTAATACTCAAAAAGTGAAAACAGCGTCATCTCTGAACAAATTATATCAACTAAACTTAATAAAAACTTCTTAGTATACAAAAATGTAATACATGTCAGCCGCCACGCGGGGAGCCACAGCCACTGCTAACTATTTAGCAGTATAATAGAACTGACTAAACTCGTGTCACCGTGTGGTAGCGATAACTCTGAAACTACAGCATCTTGAACTACATACTGCCACACCTGCCTAACACCAGATCTAATAAAATGAGTGGATGTTTTCACATTACTTAAGAGGAAACACTAGGGTCGAGAGAATAGAAAAATTCCTATAGAAAGTTGACAAAATTAACGTTTGGTAGTCCCCTGTTTCCTCCACTAAAATTAGACCGAATTAAATATTTTTTTCATTAAAATTTAAAGGAATGAATTGGCTGTGTACCAATGTTTTCTTTTTTTATAAAATAATTACTTATTAATTTAAAGATATTAATCTCAATAAAAACCTAATTGTTTAGACATATAGCAATCAAATTTGACGAGATTATATAAAAAAGCAAAACATAGGAACACAGCCAAATCCTTTCTTTATTTTTTATGTAAAAATTATTTAAATTGGTCTAGTTTTGGAGGAGGAATCGGGGACTACGAAACGTTGATTTTTTGAATAAATCTGTCTGATACCGTTTTTTGGAACTTTTGTTTGTGGATGTGTTCTTATTTTCCAATGCCGTGTCGTAGTTTCTAAGATCCCAGCTCCAGTATAAGTTTCGGAATTTCGTATTATTACAGAGAAATTCGCGGCGGCGATTATAAGTTCGCCGTCTGCTTGTTGTGTTAAAGTGCAAGCTGGTACCTCCTATAGTACGTTAGGCATTATCTTTTAATACTGAAAAATGTTGAACTGTTTTAAACGAGCCTAATAACGAGTCAATCAAGGCTGTATTGAGGGATCGTTCTTTGCCTAGCAAAGAGGTTTTCTTAAAAAAGTATAATTGATTGGTATTGGTGCCCTTTTATGACTATCGTTTCGTCGCATATTCTAAATACCGTTTCAATTGGCGTATAAAAGTGAACAGTCTTTTCTTAAGTTCTGGTAAATACATATTTCTAAAATATAAAACAGAAATAAAATCAACCATTTAATTGAATCACTGTCAAAAATGAACTAAAAATGACGTTTTATAATCTACACATTAAATGTGGCAATATCCTATACAAAAATACAGAAATGAACTTAATAAGGAGTTTTCCTTAAGTTGAATTTTGAGAAGAAAAATCATAAATATTTTAAGCATAGCCGTTTAATTTTAATAAATGAAAAATACATACATAAAAAAAATAGATATAACAAACATTTACCATTTAGAATGCTTGTATAACATCAATTACAGGTGTACTCAATTATTTGTAAAAGGTACGTAAGGTATTTATTCATTCTTCTCCATCTATGCGATATGCAGGTTGTCCCGAAAATAAATTAAAAAACAATGAATACCTAACTAAATCTTAAATACCTGAGCATTAGGTCCGTAAATCACTACCTATAATTTTTGAGTATAGCTACAGAAAACATAGTAGGGGTATAGCTGACAACTTCAAACAATCACGTAAATCTTGATGTTTCACAAACCCCCCAGATACATAAAAACCAAACCAAAATATATACCTACATATTCAAAATAATAACTTTTTTATAAGTGTTACTTTGTAGCTTACAATAAATGCTAACTATAACGTTGCATCATCTAGAAAAGATTTATCTTTTTGCTTTTCCAATTTTTATTCTTTCTTACATTGAAATAAATACTTTAAATCTCGTAAAACTCAATGAAGAAATAATCTAGGAATTATGAGAATTCAATATAAATAAGTTGTTGAATTGAATTGAAAAAAAAATCTACTTTGACATAAAAACCATAAAGACTCCTATCCCATTACAGGCATTACAGGGATCTGGTTTTAAAAAAGCAAAATACTTTTCTGTGAAATTATTTGTTAAATAGATCTTAATTGTGAAACAAGCCATATCTATGTAAATAATTGATTAGTTCTTACAAGTATGGGGTGTATAAACTCAAGTCGCTAACTCAGAGTCGGTTGCATGAACATTTTACAAGCAAACTTGCACACTTAACTCGGACCGCGCGGCCGAGCGCAACAAGTGCCATGCATTATTGAGCTGCCCTTTTATACCTAGGTATATTGTCGCCCCACGCTTCATGCACTCCTAGTACTTCAATTATGATTTTATAAAGCTTCCAAGAAAATTGTATGGAACATAAAAGTGGGATAAAGTAGAAGACTTTGTAAACTTTCGTTGTTGATTGGAACATGGAAAATTGGATTGGAGAGTTTCAACTGTAGAGGGGCATTGTAGATACATTAATTTCAATACAAGTTTTAATTGAAAAAACTTTTCATTATTTCATCGTGACTATAAATTTAAATATCTATGGAAGGTCTAGGTGAAGAGTTTTAACTGTAGAGGGACACAGTAGATATAAGTATTTGATTGAATCTGGCATTACTTGGCGGAAGAAGCGGAAGAACATTTATTAAATACCGGAAACCAACTATCTGATGGACATTCCTATGAGGTTTTACATACTTGTAGTAAAGGTCTACGGCTGAGCGTGTTGGAAAACCTACAAATTATCAAACACAATGTTGATGGAGCCATACTTAACAATCAACTTGACGTGTTTCTATAATTCTTAAAAATAAGTAATTAATAATTAAATGTCATTTAATATTAAATTAGAAATCATTTAATATTAAATTAAAAATCATTTCTTCCTTTTTTCCTTTTTTCTTTTTATTTGAAGCTGGCAACATTCTTCAAATGTTGTCCGTCACTTGGTGCGGAGTGGGGATGAAGAGACGATAAATACGGTGTCGGGAGGCGTAGTTACTC
The DNA here is from genome assembly GCA_963556745.1 of Catoptria pinella. Lineage (NCBI taxonomy): Eukaryota > Metazoa > Arthropoda > Insecta > Lepidoptera > Crambidae > Catoptria > Catoptria pinella. The sequence goes on along the minus strand of OY750774.1, from coordinate 6,242,514 downwards.
ATTCGGTGTCGGTTCACGCACGATCTAACTCCTGAGGACGCTCCGGGTTGGGGCGAAACACGTGTAGAGTAGTCTAATTGGTGAAGGTGCATGGTGTGTCGCTGTCATGCTAAATGCAAGTAATGTGCACTGATATTTTTGTGGTGTGCATGTGCATTTTTTTGCGGACAGGTGGGCGGTGCATCCTGCATATATTTTTTGCGGGAGTAAGCTACATATATTTATCTTTTCACAACAGTAGATATATATTAATATTATGGTCAATGCAAGTTATTATTGAAAAAAAAAATCACCAATTGTTCCTGACATTAAATATATATGCAAGTTGATCACTTTGGATGTACGTATTACCAGGATAGGAGGCAAGATTTGATAAATGTTTGCTTGCCACAGATGGTGACACATGGTTATTCTATTCTTGTTCGCGAACCCAAATAATCCAAACATCACAGACACACCTGGAGGGTGGACAGAACATCATGGTATAACCATGAACATAAATACGCATGTGAATTGTTACCATAAAGAACGTTAAAGAACGAAATAATAGAAACGAGTTAATGATTTTAAATTTATTTATTTCCATACTATAGATTCTATCCAGTCGAGGAAACTGGTCACCCTGGTGTAGACGCCCGGCAGGTCCGGCAGCGCGCATCCGATGCCGAATGACGTCACGCCGATTATTTGGTGCATCCGCCGGCACGTGTATGTAGACTCGCAACTGTCGAAATAAAGAAATACAAAATTAATACGTATTGTGGCTTATACAAATCTTGAAAATCTATCAGTTAACTTTGTATTATTATTGTATGACATTAAAACAAGTTCCTATCGTAGCCTATTCCTACTTGCCCCCGTATTACAAGCTCTTAGAACTTATCAGTTTTCGGAAAAATGGACTATTTTCATCAGAAAATATGTTTCTGATGAAAACAGTCCAAGACTACAATCTTTATTCAACCCGCCTGGTAATCTTGCAGATCATGGCAACATCATCTCACGGCAGAGGCCTGCCTATGTCCTGTAGTGAACTATAATTTTATTAATGAGCAGTAATGCACTTACTTCTCAGTTTGTGGAAGGTTCATTTTCATTTGCAAGGGGCCTCCCGAGTCACCCTAAAACAAAACATGCATTAGTTTTAGTGTTTTCTATGGAAATAAATAGGTATACCTTCTGGCAATCTGTACTGTAGTCTAGACATGATTTCAAACAAATCTATTCATAAAGTTAAACTACATTACATTACCTATGCTATGGAGAAAAAAGCAGAGCTGGAAGGTCCGACCTAGTTTCAACCTTATTGACGCAAAAACAATTTAAAAACAGCTTTGATTGATGTGTAATCTAAATGTACTGTTATAGCACAGGATAATTTTTCAGTTAATTTTGAGTTTTTGCCGCTCCCACTAGCGACTCGGTAGCATAATTGGTCAGTACATTGGGCCGGAATCCCAAGGGTGCGGGTTCGAGTCCCGTCTGAGATGCTACGGTTGAGTCGATTTTTTCTAGTATTTTTTCTAACATTATCTATCTTAATATAAAAAATAGCATTGTCAATAAAAACAAAATTTAATAATTTTGAGTTTTTTAATATTTACTTTCCTAAAACTCACTACCTCCATGAAGCAATTTCAAGAACGTCGAATCATTCGGTATGAGTCTAATTTTTATAAATATATAAAATGTACTTTATCTGACCTGGCACGAATCGACGCCCCCAGCTAAGACACCAGCGCAGATTTGGTGGTCTTTCAAACCACACCACAGCCTGTAGCACGAAGGTTTAAGTAAATTGTCACACATCTGATTATCCAGGACATCAACTACTATGGCTTGGAGTTCAGGCGATGTGGTCCAATTCACTGGAAACGAGATAACCGTATTAACGGAAACCAAATAAAAGCGTAGCCAAAGTTATTCCCTTGAATCGGAATCACACCGTCGCATAGCCATCAGTCTGTAGGTACATCACAGAAGGAAAGTCAATCTACTTACTGTTGATAGTGCTAACAGTTTTTTTTTAATTCAGCTCAAAATACTGTTGAACTACAAATTGGGCTTGCTATGACAGAAACTCGGCTACATGTCCAGAACCAATGCACTAACTAAACTAAAGGCCTAAGTAAGTACTTTAAAAATGTAAAATTCAGGCACTTTTGAGTTTTATTGAAAAACCTGCATCTGTGTTGGTAAACAAAGTCAAGTGTTCCTCGTAGGCTAGAATAGTGGTTGGTGGTGGGTGGTGATTATCTGGTCATATCCATACATCACTTATCAATGATTCTCAAATCCTAATAAGGTAAAAAGGCCTCGAGTCGAAAAAATATTCAAATTACCTGTTTCCACTACACCCCAACCAGTCATGAAGGCTTTCTTTCCTAAAAGCTCACTATCAGGCCCAGAGTACAGGCATGCTGGGTGAACAAACATTGTAAACTTAACCTCTTGTTGTAATTCTATGAGAGCTATATCATTATATTTTTTCGGTGGCTTGTAGTCAGGGTGATTAATTACTCTTAATATTTTTGCATCTACGGGATTAGCGTATAAACTAAATTCTTCTGTATTTTCCTGGAATAATGTAATTACATAATTTTAATTTGATATATTCTAGCGTTCCTGCGAAAAACAAAGATACATAAAAAGACGGACAAGGAAGTGATCCCGTGAGGAACAGGGGTTCTTTTCTTCTTTTTGAGGAACTCTTAAAAAACAACGACAATGCGTTAATTCAAAAAAATGTAACAAGAGGAAAAGAAAAAGAGATGTACTGACCAGTATATTTTTGTCGGCCAGCCTCACAATTTGAGGATTTGTGTCTGCGATGGTGGTGTCCCTGTCAGAAGCTTTGGAGCAGTGCGCGGCAGTCAGCACGAACTTGCTGCTAATGAGTGAGCCGCCGCACTTGAACACCCAATGGCCCAATGTTGCTTTCCAACCGATGGCACCCTAGGAAGATATAAAACCTCTATGGTGTCCTAGAAAATGTGAATACGCGTACTTTCAACGCAGTACGCATTATTAAAAAAAAGACTGAAGCGACAATCTCAAATCACGATATATTGATATGAACACTTGTAAAAAGCAGCTGGTGTCTAGTCAAGCAAAATGAAGGTATGTTATTAAATTTAGATTTTTCGCATTACCAATGCTATTTTTATATTAAGGTAAATAATATTAGAAAAAATACTAGAAAAAATCGACTCGCCCGTAGCACCTCAGACGGGACTCGAACCCGCACCCTTGGGATTCCGGCCCAATGCACTAACCAATTATGCTACCGAGTCGCTAGTGGGAGCGGCGAAATTTTCTAGTACTTTTTGACTTCTTCGCTGCAAGCCAGCGCAAATTCATCAATGTGAGGAAATACCCCCACATTCGAAAGAAACATCTTTCCAGATGTTTTGACAATCGATAAAGATGAAACAGCTATATAATTATTAAATTTAGATTTTTCACATTCACAATGCTATTTTTATATTAAGATAAATAATATTAGAAAAAATACTAGAAAAAATCGACTCACCCGTAGCACCTCAGACGGGACTCGAACCCGCACCCTTGGGATTCCGGCCCAATGCACTAACCAATTATGCTACCGAGTCGCTAGTGGGAGCGGCGAAACCCAAGGGTGCGGGTTCGAGTCCCGTCTGAGGTGCTACGGGTGAGTCGATTTTTTCTAGTATTTTTTCTAATATTATTTTTTTCTAATATTATTTATCTTAATATAAAAATAGCATTGTGAATGCGAAAAATCTAAATTTAATAGTTATATAGCTGTTTCATCTTGTTTGAGTATACATCCACTGCTCGGTATAAAGAGGCCTCCCCTAGGATCTTCACAACGATACGTAGTACCACTACGCATCCATAGGCTTGAATTGAATCACCAAAATGCTTGTCGTTAGATAATTATATAGTAGATTATGCAATAAGGGCTTAAAGTAGTGTATTATGTCCCGGGCGCTATTTTGAACCCCGAGTACGAGGGATGCTATGGTTAAGGCTAGAATCCTGAGTACGAGGTGTTCAAGATCGCCCAAGACAAATACACATTTAAGCCCGCGATGCATACTCTACTTTTTATACTTTTGCGAGGCAATTGAAACCAATGACTGTTATAAAGAAAGTACTTAAGTAAGTATTTATTTATTTTTTTCGTTTATTCTGTAGTGGTCAGTTCGATACTCGAATAAATCCTTCTAGATGCGCGGGTGAAAATGAATTTCGTAAAAAGTTTTCATGTTTTTTGTTTGGAAAAATGACTTACTTTAGGAAAGGTTTGCATGACACATAATATGCCATTGACGAGCAGGTAGTGTAAAAAATATTTTAATTTTATCCAATCTCACCATGTGCGGGAACTCTCCTGGCAGGGTATCGCGACCACCAACAGCTTCAAATCGCTCTTCATCTGGGTCTGTTTGCATTTCTAGATAACTTGCACCTGAAAGCAATTAATTATAAACGGATGTATTAAGATAATAAAGGTAATATATTTGTGTCGTAAAATTATAATTGGACTAGTCTGATTCAATCATTGAAATGTTGGAAATTTCAATTAAACAAGATTATAACCAATTCCTCTTAGCTTCTTGGTCTTGCTCTAACCAGCCATAATTAATTATCAGGGTGTATTTTACATCGCGTCACCTCGGTTACAAATATTATTATATCCCAAATTAAAAATACTAGTAAAATAAACTTACACGCTTCCTGCCTTCGGTTTTCTTCTTCTTCTTCTCTAATATTCCAAATGTACTCCAGACATTCTGTAAAAACGTAACATTAAATTATTCATCTTCACTTTTGTTATAAAATTTGTTTTAAACTGGAAATATGCAAGTTCATAATATTATATTTTCTTCCAATTACGACTAGTGGCTCTGTGACTGAAATATGATTTTTCCCCATATCTCCGCTGTTTTCAAAAATTTTGAAATCTGAATCCACAAAAAATTCCATATAAAGATCAAACCTGCTCACAAAATTTCACGAGAATCAGTAGAGAAATGCAAGCTGTAGAGGAGAACAGACAGACAGTGGTACAGCTGGACATACGAAAGCTTTTTTGACCAAGCTAAAACGGAGACGCTTCGCGTTCGCTCGGTCAACAAATTGTCGATTTTCGACCACTGGCTGAAGCCTGATTTAACCAAAGATTATAGTATAAACTCATTGAATTTTACAAAATCAGGCGAAAATAATAATTGTAAAACATAGAATAATACTCACTGACGTGGCTAATCCTTCGATCTGGCGCCCTGAAGTCAGGCACTTTTGGGGGCAGAATCTCACATGGATTCTGTTCTTTTGTTGTATTTAGCTGTGCCAATGACCTTCCCTAAAACGATAATTTTGAATTTAAAGACAAATAATAGCTTTGTGAATTATAGAAATAAAAGGTTTTTGTGGTTTTATGATCAAACTTAGATAGTGTTTAAATTGCTGTTTCCATGTCTTTAACATGTGATTGAAAAAAAGACTATTTCCATATTCAATCTCAAGGTGGTATGACTAGTTCATGTCTATGATGATGATTAAATTCTAGTAGGTATCCGTTTTGAGACATAAATATGAGTGACGCAATCAATCGATTTTTTTCTTATTTTTTCTCGATATTACATTTAGACATACTGTGAACTAAATCCTCTTCCATATAATCCATTTTTGATGTAGTTAGCTGATTTTATTTTACGCAGCGTAAAGACCTCCTAACATTAATCAAGTTTTAGGAGATTTTTTGATTTGGAGAAGTAACTCTAAAAATAACGCTTTTATACAAATCACGGTAAAATTATAAGCTAATTAGTTACTTATTTTTGCCTCCTCCTGTAAATATCTGTGTAAGATAGGATAATTAGTTTTGCCCCATCGATATAGTATTGCTTACTTTTGATAATGATGATGAATGTACAGTGAACGGCACGTCAGACTTTACATGTTGACCTTGAGACCCTCTTTACGCCATACGTAATAAGAGCTGTTTTCGTAGTTCAACTGTTTAACTTACCGAGCTGCCGTGCGTACAATAGTGGTATTGATAAATTTAACTTACATTTGAACTTTGGTTTTCGAAGCCCCAACTCCATTTTTCTTCTTCTTCCTAGTAAATTAAAAATAGACACGTAATAAAATGTCAAGAGTCTAAGGTCATTAGGCTGGGAAGGTTGCACCAAACAGCGTGTGTCTAGACTGTTTTTCCACCCGTGATTTCAAGGTTATAAAAAAATTACCAAAAGCACTTTATTTCAGTAGTTCTAGTAATCAAATTGAAAGTAAAATTGTTGAGCCTTCAACGCCCGGAAAATTAGATACAATAGATATTCCATTGCTATCCGGCCACATTCGGCAGCTCGGGCGTTGATGAATTTCGTCATAAAATGTATTAATTTTAAGTTTTGTCTATCATCACCGATAAATATTTTAAGCTGTTTAACGTCATTCAAAATAAGTAGTTGTAAGGCTATAAAATTGTACTAACTTTTTCTTTCCGTAAATCCTTAGTTTGCGAAAGCGGTAGTAGAACTGCAAGTTAAAGACGCGTGTTATTGAAATATGAAGCTAATCTTTCACTACAAAAAAAATTATACAACATGTTACAAAAATACCCCTAATGCCGAATATGGTAGATAGGGACCATCAAACTGAACAACTTTTACTACGGGACCAACTCAGAAATTGCGAAAAAAAACCAGCTGTTTCATACAAAAATTAAAATCGAAAATATCAAAATTTTGATAAAACTCAATAACACTAGAGCAAAATCAAACCCTTGACCTATTTAAAAAAAAGTAAAGTGTTAATTTTATTTTATTTTCCTTAAAAAAATCATACCTTGAGTTAACACCACACACAACAATATAACATAATTCATGTCCTTAGTCATTTTTGCACATTTCACACAAAAGGCACTTCACTCATTAAAATAGTTTTATATTGTATACAAGTGACTTATTTATTAGCAAGCTGATACTTGAATGACGACCAAACTCGTTTCGCTTTATTTTATAAACTGGCAGGTTAAAGTAGCAAGATTTTGCTAGACTAAAATAATATAATATGAAACATGTGAAAACATGTAAATAGTACTTATTATGTTTTCGTTTTAATAATAAGGGAATGATTATATTTTCTTTGATAAGAGCCTTTTTCACAGTAAAAAAAAAGCTGAGTAGCTTCCTTGACAAATGATTTATTACCGAACTGTTACTATCAAACTATCTGTCAAGTAAGCTACTCAGAACTTAATTCTTGATAGTGAAACAGGCGGCCCTGTGCCATTGATAAAACAAAAATGTAAGCCTACGTGTCAACATAGTTCAAAAACAATATGATTACATAATTATGATTTTTTGCTGTAATTGTTTGCCTGGCAATAGTGCGTGTAAGTCAGTCAGCTTCATTCTTCTTGATCACAGGCTTATGACACAACCGACGCAAAAAAAAAATCCTTTATTAGTAAATACACAATTTATTGAAAATCCAAGCTGCTGGTCCCCTCGCAAAATATCAATTCTTCTTAATACCAACACACAAACTCAGTAACAAATAATTGTTTGCAGTTTTGGTGAAAAAAGCTTAAAACGGCCGTCGTTTTGTACCAAAAACCACAATAAATTATCTGTCATTAAGCTGTTAATCAAATAACAGTTGAAATTAATTATATATTTCAAGTCACTGTCAAACTAGATGAAATTTTTTATGTTTATTTTACGATTAAGGAAATGAAATATACTGTGAATATAAAATGAAACATACAATACTACTACTTTAACCGCGCTGGTATCTTTTTGACAAAAATAGTGCGAGGTAGGTATTAATGATTTTTTGCATCATTTACATAAAAAATTAAATGATGCAAAAAAAACATGTGACGTAGTTTGATAAGTGCTAGATGCATATTTTAACATTTATAATTTCTTTTGAAATGGTTAATCTTAGTCATGTTATGATGTTGTTTTTCTGTGAAGGGTCAGTGTTTGGCTTTCATTTTTTCTGATATAAGGTGTAAAAGTTAATATGTTGCTAATTAAACATTTAAACTGCTTTAAACCAAAATGTTACCTATTCTCATCACCGAATGACGTAAGAAGAAATGTGACGTAAAATAATTAACGTCACATTTCTTCTTTGTTCTCTGATAATGTTGCAGTACTCGATATTCGCAACACCAACTGCTTAATTTAAAAATTAAATAGAATAAAATTAACCTCTATATTATTTTATCTTATTCCCCAATAAATTTTAATATTAAACTTAATATCCAACAACGGAAGATTAACGAGTCTACGTTATCCCACATTTATATTCCATGCAATTTTCTTAAAAGTCTAATAAAATCTTTTGTAGTATATATCAGGGGCGCATGAAGAGTGATAATGACAATAGTCGTATATGGTTGTATACTTGTTGCGCCCGGCCGCATGGTTTCACAGTTTGAGCTGTGCGTAAGTTTGCTTGTAAAACTTTAATAATGCAACCGACTCCAACGGCTTTTTTATGCGCCCCTATTATCTAGTCAGACCTAATTAATGTTTCAACATTAATTAAGACTTAATATTTTATCTTGCTTATTTTCCGTTTCGTATAATTTAGAAGAAAACACATTTCACTACGTCTAACCGGCTTGTGACAGTGGTCTCGTGATTTTTATAGTCACCAGTTGTTTATTGAGAAGCTGAGCATCTCGGTGACGCAGTGGTTTAGCACCTGGATCGCGACTGCGGAAGTTAAGCAACTTTCGCAAGGGTCGGTCATGGAATGGGTGTCCAAAAATGTATTATCTTGAGCTCCTCCGTGCTTCAGAAGGCAGGTCAAGCCATTGGTCCCGGCTACATTTACAGTCGTTATTACCCACCAATACGTATAAGCCCGCGTGGTGGAAGATCCACCCTATCCACCGATAAAGGCCTGGCCAGGCCCCAACCAGCAGTGGGGATAAAAAAAATGGCTGATGTCGAAGTTGTTTATTACTGGTTAACGAGAGAGAACCAGTACCGATACTACACAGTATGTATTCCGAGCACGAAACGAAACGTATACAAAGAAAGAAAGAAAGAAACGTTTATTAGACAACATAGAACTATGTCACATTCCAAATTGTAATTAGTATTTGTTGTATGGTGTGGGTAACCGGTATATTCCAGTCGATAATTAATGTCTTCTTTAATTAATACCTACGTTGCAATAAAAAGACTATAAAATGACGAGCAACGTCAACAAATGACAATATTTTTATTTATAACACACATCATATAGCTATGTGACATAGTACCAATTTTACCCATCTTTTGCCTAAAAATAAATGTTAAAAAGTTGCTAGTACACAGTTACAAAACAAATAGAAACAGGTTTAGAGAAGGCCGTCATTCAAGTGTCGGCTTGCAAATAAGTCACTTGTGTGCATCAAACAATAAGACTATTTTAATGAGTGTTTTAAATAATTTTGAGTGAAAAGTGCAAATTTAAATGGCGAAGAACATAAATTATGTTTTACTGTTGTCTTTAGTGTTAGCTCAAGGTATATTTTATCAAATTAGTTAAAATTAAAAAAAACTATAAAAGAGTTTTTAAAACTCTTCCAAATAAGTAACTTTTTTTATTTTAACATTTCAGTGATTGTGCAGTTTTGCTCGATTTTTTATTCAAGTTTTATTTGAAACAAAACATATAAATTTTGTCAATCTTAAAATAAGGCAAAACCCTCAAGAGTTTAAAAGTTCATTGACCTACTATTTGAAATGTATTACGGACATTCCAAATACTAGTCAATGAACTAAATAATAACACAGCGTAAAAAACTAAGAGGTTCTATAGACTGTGACAATAATCTGTACTACTTACCTCTGAGTTCAAATTTCTTATTTTTTGTAAACAAATATGTTGCAGTTCTGTTGTCAATTTCACAAACAAAAGAATTACGCAAAAAAGAAGTAAGTACCTATTAAGTCAATATATTTTGTAATGCTAATAAAATAATAGTTTTACTTGTATAAGTGCTTGGTACCTATGAGATTCATAATTTATGTGACTGTTATCATTAAGATAACAATTCAATTTAGTGCAAGTACTATGCTGTAACTTGAATTAAATATGAATTATCATAAATTTGAAATTAAATTAGTTTTTTCTCAATTAGAAACTTAAAAAGATAGTATAGCTATAAATTATCACATAAAATATAAATTTACATGAAGGTATGTGTATTAATATCAAATAACAAAAAAATATACCAGTGTTGGAATAAAAAAGAACCTAATCACTATATAACACGACTCGAACTTATTGCAAATTAAAAGGCTATATTTTTATTTATCTTTCTTTACACTCACACTACCCCACACCAGCTCCTTGCAAAATACCGTTAGTTTCAACACAACATGGTAGAGGTCAGCAACCTTCACACATAATAAGACTGAGCTAATAAACTACAAGACATGATACCAGATACGATTCAAATTTGGAAATGTAAGTATTGATAAGGATATTGAAACATAGAATACTTGTTGGCATGTTACCCAACACTACGAGTACTGTACATCACTACCTCATTTGGAGAGGCGCTTCCCGCTCTCTCTTCGTTTCCGGATATCATTGCGTGGGTCGTGTTCCCGTACTTATATAATTGTTTTAAGTTGTATGTGCCATTTTTGCTATTTAAAATAAACCCTGCCTTCAGTCTCAAGCATACCAGTGAGTTTCATTACCTAATATACAGTCCGACATATACCTATGTGCTATATTTATGTGCCTACGTGCTATCACACCATATTTTTACGGAAACTAACAATATTTGATTATTTATTACTCAAACAAAGTATTCAATATGTATTTGGCTTATTCGAAAAACATAAACTCAAACAGACATGGCAGACATTCATTGAAATAACACAATACGTAAACAAAACAATATCTGACTTAATAGCCTGATACAACTTAACGGTATCTCTTATTATACGAGTATTAAATCTCATATTTATCATCACCTAATACCGATTCACAGACAGATTTTACGTAAACAACTCTTAATTTTTAAATTTTTCCTGTTACGTTAGCGCTAGTATGCTTTTTCGGTTACTGGGAATCTTGATGAGTGCAAAGGTAGAGTCCCTTTAGAATGCCACTTCTGATTCATTATCATTAGTCAACTTGGTAATAACATTCTTACGATGTGGATGGTATTTTTCCCCTTTCACAATTATACAACATGGGAATAACAATTTTTTACATCATTTATTTGACTTCATATGAGCTATGAGTAATAAAAATGAGTTTGCAAAATATGTTTTTGTCGCTAATACGCATGTCAGTCTTGTAAATACACTGGTCTTCAAAACATAGTACCGCACTATTAAAATTGTAATAACTTTTAAAATTCACAAGATATATTTGCGAAATAAAAAGGACTAAAAAGGATATTTTTTAAATAATAACTTCACAATCTATAACCTTCTTGAAAACAAACTTTTTTTTTTTAATTCTGACTTCCATTGATTAAGGGAAATAACAATTAATCACTAAAACTGTGGTACTAAGTTTTGCCGGCCAATTTAGTTTGTTTTATTTAGGTACTTCTAATAAATCTTAGTTTGGGACTTTGAAGAATTGTATGGGTAAAATAGTTCTTTATGCAACAGTTAAATAAAGAGGGGTATTAAAACATAAATGTGGGTTTACCTATCACATGAGTGTTTTAATTCTTAATTATGTACAGTAGCATACAAGACTTCATCTACACCCGTGAAATAAATCCTCTATGAAAGGTTCCGAAACAGTTAGCTTATTTCCGACATTAAAACAACAATGTAATATAAACAACGTGTAACCTTGTTTAGAAAAGCTTTTGTTTATAATAATTATACTAGAGGATTTAATTTATTTACCAGGAAGAAGAAGAAAAATGGAGCTGGGGAGTTGCACAAGATAGAAATCCAAATGTAAGTAAACTTTGTTGTACTTATTCTGGTATGTCATGACAAGACTTTACCATAGAATTCATTCATTCATTATAAGCAGGTAGTTTTAAAAACAATCATAGATATTATTGGTAGAAGAAGATCACCTACATGACGACATAATAAGGAAGATTGTTCCGTAAATATTTTTTTTAGGAACAGATGTCCGCTCCGTTGATCACTAGGATAGAACAAAATCCATGTGAAATTCCGGACCCAAAAGTGCCTGACTTCAGGGCACCAGGTAGAAGAATCAGTCGTGTCAGTAAGTACTTTTTTTTATAATTTATATTTTTTAACCCCGAGAAGATTACGCGTAATTTAGCCCAACAGAATCAAATGTGCAGAATTTTGTCAATAACATTCATTTTGAACGATTAGTATTAAAACTCTACCGATTATCACGAACATTTACTAAATTATGTAAACAATTGTGTTTTTTCTTAATTTGCGTGGTTATCCAATTTGTGAACACTGTAGTGGCGTAGAGAGTCAAGTGTGTTGATAATATAAAACTTATGAATGAGATGTTTTCTATTCTTACAGAATGTCTGGAGTACATTTGGGATATTAAAGAAAGAGAAGAAAAAACTATTAGGGAAGAAGAGTGTAAGTTTTTAACTCGTTTGAAGACCACACCTCATTTCCTACTTGACAAGAGCTTTAAGAAGGAAATGAGATGACGATCTTCAAACGGCTGAACAGATCGTCATGAATTATAGTTAAAAACCATCTCAATCATGTCAGCTTTCAAATAAAAAACTAGACAAGAACGAGTCGGAGTCGCCCACCGTGAGTTCCGTACAAAATGGTCGAAAAAAAGCCGAAAATAGTCAATTTAGCTAAAAATTTGAATAAATGTACCCTGTAACAGACTGATCGAAACTGTACAGTTGGAAAATGACTAGTTTTAGAGATATAGCTATTTCAATATGCATAGTCCCATACTACTCAGAAAAAAGGGTGTGATATATAATCCTATCTGGCGTCTAGTAGCGAAACTAGAGCCCGTATTTATAAACCGCTCTCAACGTTGAGAGCTATCTTAAGATCATACCTGAGATGCTGTTCCTATAAGAAGAGCATCTAAAGTATGATCTCGAGATAGCTCTCAACGTTGAGAGCGGCTTATAAATACAGGCCAGTATTTGAAATGACGTGACAACAGTCAGAACTAACGTCAGATGTGTTAACAATAATAATTAAGGTGAGGAAGAGACGTAATAAATTACATTAATATTATTTGTTTGTCTTTTGATTTTTGGGATTTGTAGAGAATTTGAACAAAAATAATTACTACATTGATCATAGTTTTCACTTACAGAGTAAGAATTTCTTTTTGTTTTAAGTTCTGCTCGATATTTTTTACTTTCTTTTTACAACATAAAAATGTCTTATCTCTGAAACTAGTAATTATTTCATTCTGCAACTTAACAGTTTCAATCAACCTGTTACAGGGCATATTTACTCAAAATTGGCTTCATTGAGGGTCTTTTTCTCCTGTGTATGAACTAAGAGAAGACTCATCTCATGCGTAGTATAAAAAGCAGGCCCCTTGAAATCATTATGGAATTGTGTATATACGTTGTCAGGGTATAAAAAAGACATAGGGCTCCTTTCAACCAGAAAAAGGAACTGTTCCCGAGGGATAAAAAATAGCTGTCCACACAGATGTAGTTGCGGGCGGCCGCTAGTTGTTAACTAATGTGAAAATAATCCTGTCTGTTTGTTACTTTTTCACGCCTGAACCTGTTTTTATAATAGAGATAATAATTGACAATGGGAAAGAACATAGGTTACCTTTGATCGCGAAAATGAATATCGAACAGAGGAAGAAAATACAAGGTGTTACAAAAATACCCCTAATGCCGAATATGGTATATAGGGACCATCAAACTGAACAACTTTTACTACAGGACCAACTCTGAAGTCGCGAAAAAAAATCAGCTGTTTCATACATTTTGATATTTCCAATTTTAATTTTTGTATGAAACAGCTGTTACAGAGTTGGTCCCATAGTAAAAGTTGTTCAGTTTGATGGTCCCTATATACCATATTCAGCATTACGGGTATTTTTGTAACACCTTGTATATACCTAGGGCATCAAAGTTCTCGCGGATGAAGTCACGAACGGCCGTCAGTATAGTTCAATGAAATTTTACCTTATTAAACGTTTAAAATAAATTAATTTCAGGCAAAAAATACATTGAATCGCAAAAAAAAGAAGATGAAAAACAATTTTTCATAGCAGCTATTGGTGGTCGCAATACTCTGCCGGGAGAGTTCCCGCATATGGTAAGATAAGATAGGGTAAGAAATATTAATGAATATGAAATAAAGAAGTTTTAGTTTAATTATTCAGTTTGATCTTGACGACCTCCGTGGTTGAGTGGCTTTGTACACCGGTTTTCAAGGTGTCGTCATCTCTAAGGTCCAGGGTTCGATCTCTGGTTGGGTCAATTTAGAAAACGAAATGTTCTATATTGGCTAAGGTCTGAATGTTTGTGATACCACCGTTGTCTCTGATTTCCATAACACAAGTGCTTTAGCTACTTACTTTGGAATCGGAGCAATGTATGTGATGTTGTCAAATTTATATATTTAATTTATTTAATCTTTAGTTTTCACATCACAGAACTTTATCTCACAATGCACAGAACTGGTAGTAAGATTGGTTTGGTAGTAGCACGGGCAACAAAGGCAAATTTTAGCTTTAATTGCCACCCCACGAATTTTGCCACACCTTGATCCCATTATTTATAACTCTTTTCTTTTTTGCATGGGCAACATAATGTAAAGGCAGTGGGCATGGTACAGCCAACAATAATCTGTGGTAACTGATTTAAAGAGTATTTACGTAAGTAAAGAATCTTAATCTCATTTCATGCCAGGGTGCCATCGGTTGGAGAGCAGTGTCGGGACAATGGGTGTTCAAGTGCGGTGGCTCCCTCATCAGCAGCAAGTTCGTACTGACCGCCGCGCACTGCGCCATGGCATCTGAAAGGGACACCACCATCGCAGACATAAATCCCAAAATTGTGAGGCTGGCCGATACAAATATACTGGTCAGTGAAATTTTACTGTTTTGGATTTTGTTTTTGTCTTCCAATGTCATGATAACACTACTGTTCCGAAGTTAAAGTTTTAGAACAAAAATATCCCAAATCAAAAAACAAGTTTTCTATTTTCTAGATTTTTTCTAGCATTTGTCCCAAACTAGTACTATAAATATTTTTTTATATTCCAGGAAAAAACAGAAAATGGTGATAACAACGCTGGCCACGTTGATGCTAACATATTGAGAGTGATCAATCACCCCGACTTCAACCCACCAAAGAAATATAACGATATAGCCCTCATAGAATTACAAGAAGACGTTACATTTACAACGTTTGTTCATCCAGCATGCTTGTACACTGGGCTTGATAGTGAACTTTTGGGAAAGAAAGCCTCTATGACTGGCTGGGGCGTAGTGGAAACAGGTAATAAAGTTAAAAGTTCAAACACTCCTTCGGCCAATATTATTTTATTAGACTCGAAGCTTCTTAAACCTGTAATGATGACAAAAACGAACGAGTATAAATTAATGTCGGTAATTTAAAAGTTGATGTCAACTTTAGCCACCTATGCTATCAGTCATTTTTAATGTCCCCACTGCTGGGGCACAGGCCTTCCTTATGGGTGGATTATAAGGATGGGCCAGAACCCACCACGCGGGCCCAATGCGGATTGGTAGGTGTTAACGACTGCAAATGCACCATGACCAACGGCTTAACGTACCTTCCGAAACACGTAGGAGCTCGAGATAATAAATGTTTGGCCATCCATCCTGTCGCGGAATTAAAACGATTCACAGCCTTTTCGAGAGATTTAATGTAGCAATGCAATTTTATACAAGAACGAACAGTCAGGAAAAAATAACAACCGTTGCTTAGAAACTTACAGACTAAAGAACAAAGCCAGTGGCCACAGCCTAAATAACCATCACACATCCCGTGACCGACTCTTGCGAAAGTCACTTAACCCCCGCAATCGCTGAGCCAGGCGCTAAACCACTGCGCCATCGAGCTCCTCTATAGCCACTATACTAAATCATAACTCCAGTGCAAAATTAAAACTTCCTTCCCTGCCCTTCCTCATACAAAGATCATAATCGTGATAGATCTGCCTTCCAGTGAATTGCACTATGTATGATGTAGTATGGGAATGGGTACCGATTCCCGTAGGAAACTTATTTTATTAAGTGTTTGTTGAAGTTTTAATTACCGATTTCCAGTGAACAAAACCACGTCACCCGAGCTTCAAGCGATAGTAGTGGATGTACTAGATATTCAGCTGTGTGACAATTTACTCAAACCTTCCTGCAACAGGCTGTGGTGTGGCATGCAGGATCATCAGATCTGCGCTGGCGTCTTAGCTGGAGGCGTTGATGCGTGCCAGGTTAGATATATATTTAACTAGCTTCCGCCCGCGACAGTATCTTTCGAGATTATAAACTATCTGTATGCCAAATCGTCGATTAACAGTACCAAATTTTGTAGCTGTGGTTAGTAACGTGTCAGTGTAATTAGGTATTACAGACCAGCGTTTGTTTGGTGTAATATTTTTTATAATTTATTATTATGCCCATTTTTAGGGCTCCATACCTCAAAAGGAAAAACGGAATGTTAATGCATATTTTTGTTCCAGGGCGATTCAGGGGGTCCATTGCAAATGGAAATGATCCTTCCACAAAGAACTGAGAAGTGAGTATTTTTTGCCGATACTGTAAGCCATACTTTTCCATGTTAAATTTTACAATAGATACAATTTTTATCTTATTAATTATTTTGGCAAATAAAAGTAGTATTTTTAAATAACTTAAAAATTCTAAATGTAATGCGACTTAACAGTAGGTTTATCTAGGTTGACTTTATTACTTACCTTACTGCTCGAGTATATGTATAGTATACCTATTTGCAGTTTCTTAAAAAGCGACTTCAATGAGCAAAATACTAGGTATTTCTTTATTTATTTTACAGTTGTGAGGATACATCCACGTGCAGGCGGATGCACCAAATAATCGGCGTGACGTCATTCGGCATCGGATGCGCGCTGCCGGACCTGCCGGGCGTCTACACCAGGGTGACCAGCTTCCTCGACTGGATAGAACCCATCGTGTGGAAATAAATAACTTTTAAAACTCAGTTTGCATTGTCCTCAATTATTAATATTATCCTTTATCCTACAAACACTATTAGCAGAAAACAATTTTCAGATAGGTGATCCAAACATACAAAAATGTGGATCAAATACAATCTACTAAGTACTATTATTTATTCTGTGTTACAATGTAGAAGAACGCGTCCTGGAAAAAACCATTAAAGTTCCGGAAAAAAAATAACTAATGGTAATACCGGTCATATCCTGGTAGGTATATGTTTGTGTAATGAGCATAAATATCTATTCTCGAGTCATGAATGTTTATTGTTCTTATATAGTTATGTATTTTTGAAATTTGTTCCTTCCGGCCGTTTTCGCAACTGCGATTCGCAACCTGTTGCGAATTAAGAATTTTTATTCTTTAGCACGCCTGCAATGTAAGTATTGAAGAATTCCGCTTTATTCGACTGACGTCGTTTTTCTCACAGCAATGACCACGTCATACGCTTCTGATATCTCCAAATTAGACCTTGGAGAAGACTGGAGAAGACTTGACTACCCTCGTGTATTATATGAAAATCATTATTATCGCTGCGATCATAATCATAGAAAATTAGAAAGTACCACGTCTTTCGAGTTAGCTAGTGTTAAATCAAAAACATCATTATACCATTTAACTATTATTAAAAATAGATTTTATAAACTATTTATTTAAACTCATGATTTATTGTTTAAATTATCCCAAAAATCATACATTTACCAACAATCATTAGGAAAACCTAGCATGTTCCAAAATCCAATGGCAAAAGCTTAAAAATTTACTTTTTTTATGAAATCCTTACATTTACCAACTCATGTTGGTAAATCCTAAGATTTACTAGTAAAACCTAAGATTTACCAATACACGGGTTTTTACAGTAACATGTAATAATGGTTTCACCTTGACTGGTTGGAATTCATGATCTACCAATCAATCTACTACCAATATCTGAAACAATAAAATTAAAAAACCCAATCATGACAGGATCTGAGCCAATGATCGACATTCAAGTAGCAACCTTCAATAAAGATACTCGAGTTTTTAAATTTTATTATATCAATTAAAATGAAGAGTGCTAAAGAATTAAATTTCTTCATACTGTTAAGTGTGGTGATAGCACGTAATATTTTCCTTACTATATTTAATACTTATTACTCATGAATTGATCATTTTTTGTTGTAGTTTAATTTTGACTATAATCCAATATATACTTGATCGATGTTGATCAATTGTTGAAACGATTCTAAAGACCTACAGTGAAATTTAATCAATAACTAAAACATTTGAATTTGTTTTTGTCTATATTATATTATTATGATTAGTATTATTATTATGGTTTGATGCTTTTCTGGACATCAGGATAAAAGTATCGCAATTGGTATTAGCATAAGCATTTGTAGTAGTATCTTTTTTTTTAAATAAAGGTGTGCATTTATTTGTAGTGTTTCCGATTTCATATGCACAGACTACAGGAACAGAAAAGGTGAGTGTTCATGTTTTGAAAATCGTACATTTTTTGGATTCGTGACGTCCAAGTATTTTTTAATTCATTGATTTGATTTGATTGACAAAAGGACCTAGCTTATACAAATAGGTATTTTTTTAATCAAACTTTATACGCCCGAAAACTGAAAATCGATGGTCGTTTTGTTTTCTCTTAGTGCGTTCATAACGAAACGATTTGCGTAAGTAAATTAGTTTTCAATCCTACGATAAAAGATAGGTAGTCCCACAGACCTATATAGAGTCAACGAATGGCCCAAAGGGGGGTGTAGTCATGTAGAGTGTATTGTATAACCGAACTGTTTTTCTTGGTTTAGCATCGAAATGATTGTAGGTATGTATATGTGACTAATATTATTAACATACCTATTATTTTTCTTTGACTCATGATTGTCCGATGTTTTTTAAATTTTGAGATTTAAGCATTCACAATGCTATTTTATATAATACCAAATAATATACTATGTATTTTTTCTAGTATATTATTTGGTATGTCAGATGTTTGTTTATTTATTGTACCCATCTTCTCAGATTATTAAAATGAATCCTTACATAGGGAGAACCTAATTAGATTTTGAACGATACTTACTAACTTTACTTTTGCTCCTGCAGACAATACAGCCAAAAATGGAACGACCAAATCCGTGTGAAATTCAAGGCCCAAAAATGCCTGACTTCAATGCACCAGGCAAAAGGATCAGTGCAGTTAGTAAGTTAGTTGGTTGGCCTCAGAAGTAGTAGAACATAAAGTACACTGTCACGTCGCTTCATTAAAGCAGCCGCTCGACACCCACTGCTGGGCATGTATATAACTTTAATATTTTTTTAAGAATTTTTACACAATACTTATACCATTTACTTACCTGTTCATTAATAATGATTGTGTGTGTGTGTGTGTGTGTGTGTGTAAAAGTTGTGAAGTCGAAACAATGGCAGAAGAAACAGACTCTGGGTGAATAATCCGTAGTAGAAAATAATCCATAGGTGAAAGGGTCTGCCGGTGAAACTCGCATAAACGAAACGTTCTGTCAGCGATTAGTCCAACGGAGATACAACTGTTGGAAAACGGTTACAGATTCCAGTAAAACATTTTGCATTAGGCCGGACCTTGTTACTAAACAAAAGCAACAATTTTGTAAAAGCGGTTTAGTTAATTTTCTTTTACGAATCTCTTCTTTTATACCAAAGTCAAACCGTCCTCATTTAGGTCACATCTACCGGAATTTATCTTAGTTTTAGTTATGGCAGGCATTAAAATGATCAACTATGTACCCTCTCCCTCCAAACCCAGCTATGCACAGGACAGAAAATAATAAACATATCCTTTTTTTCATACAGAATGTCTGGAGTATATTTGGGACATCAAGGAAAGAGAAGATAAGGTGATAAGGGATGAAACCTGTAAGTATTTTTTTTAGATTCTAAATTGTTTTAAGAAAATACATTTGCATAATCCTTATACCTACTTACAGCTAAAACTTACAAACTTACAAAGTTAATATGAGTATAGTACTTACTAAGTATAATGCAGAACTTTGTATATAAACGGTTTTGTATTCATTAAGATCTGAGTGTGTACAGCCACATTTATTTTTGTAACATGATGTGTGTATGCGTGTGTGACTTTATCATACATTGCTAGTTAAGCATTCGTTGTGGTAATACTGTATCAAAGAGACGATTTATGATAAAGACACAGTGATCTTCCAAAATGTTACTAGTGTGGCCCCAGCTGTAGAAGTTGATAGAATATATCGTTGGCCTTAAAATATTATAAAATGTGATCATTAATACTTTTCAGGCCTTATATACGAGTATGAGGTGATGAATCTCTATCCTGAAATTGGTGGTCGTGATTCTTATCAAGGAGAGTTTCCACATATGGTGAGACGATAGGCATGTTGGTGCTCTCACCAACGTTGCCTATATGGCCTAAGCCTCTATATTAAATTTCACGAGTCAGTTTCAGTGGTATATTTTATTATCTCTTGCCAGGGTGCCATTGGTTGGAAAGCAGCATTGGGGCATTGGGTGTTTAAGTGCGGCGGTTCCCTTATCAGCAACAAGTTTGTGCTGACCGCCGCGCACTGTTCTAGGGCTTCTGACAGCGACACAACTATCGCTGACACAAATCCTCAAATTGTGAGATTGGCTGACAAAAATATACTGGTAAGTACAGACCTCTTAATCCTAAACAGATTAATAGCATTTAAACTTATGTATATTGTATAGCAAATAGTTTTTAAAATACATGCACAGCCGACATAATAAAAAGAAACATCCTTTTTGTTTTTCTACCTGTAAAACACAAATACCTCAACCGGTTTCAAGTTCACTTCTAAAAATGAGAAATAACTTGAATACTATAAATGGACTAAGCAATTATTTGTGATCGACTAAATAAAATGATGTTTAGCTCAGCGTTTAAAAAGTTTATATCTCCGTTCCTGAATAGCTTTATCTACGCACATGCCTCTGGCAAAAAAAATGCTATTTTGCTTTAAACTTATTTCAACATACAACAAGATCTAAAATCTATGAGAGAATAGATACTAAACATTATAAGTAAAAACAAATACCTATACGGACTTTTAATTCTTTTAAATCACCATTCCAGGAAAAGAAATTGGATTTTTTTTATGATCGGGTTCACATAGATGCAAAAATATTACGAGTTATCACTCACCCCGACTACAAATCCCCAAAAAAATATTACGACATAGCCCTCATAGAGCTACAAGACGAAGTCTCATTCACCAGTTACATTCAACCAGCCTGCTTGTACACTGGTCCTGACAGAGAGCTTTTAGGAAAGAAACCCTCTACGACTGGATGGGGTGTTGTAGAAACAGGTATTGTTTTAGTTTTCTTATCTTGACAGAGGTGGTAGCGGACCTTATCAGAAATCCTACCTCAGATACTGCCTACGTCTAGATCCCCGTTCAAAACAATTTTGCTTGGCGGCTAACTAATTAATTGACCCGAGCACAAATATCTCCTATGAATCGAACCCGCTATCTCCGAGTCTCTCTATAAATAGCATCGATATTTGACTAATCATTTGGCTAATCCTGAGTAATTGTAAATACATAGTTTCCACTTACAAGATTCGTAGCCATTAGCAAATATATTTTTACCTATTTCTTCTCCATAATAAAATCTGTGGGTTTTTCTTTCTCGACGTAGATTTAAACTGCTAAATAGAAATACCAATGTGTTCGGCCAGACTGCAAACCGGTAATTTTGTCTGAGCCGTGAGCAGTCTCCTTTGTAAATATTTTTTTTCCTTATTCATAACCTTAATTGATCCTTCAAGACAGCAAATGATCATGTATGTACCAGGCAGTAATTATTTCAAAAACCTCAGACAATGTTAATGAAATTTTCATTACCGGTTTGCAGTGAATAAAACCACGTCTCCTGAACTTCAAGTAATAGTATTGGATGTGATTGATACTCAACAGTGCGACAATTTACTGCGCCCGTCTTGCAACAGGCATTGGTGTGGCCTGCAAGACCACCAGATCTGCGCTGGCGTCTTAACAGGAGGCGTCGATGCGTGTCAGGTCAGGCAATAAAATACACGAGGAAGTGCATTTTCTCCATCTTGTTGTAAGCCTATTTATAGGTGCGATAATTATGCGATTATATAGAACATGATATTTTTGCAGAGACATGCAGAACCATCAATCAGGTTTCCCATAAACAAAACTGATCTTTTATTTATCTACTAATATTTATTTTATCGATCTTGTTGATTCACTTTTTAGTAATCTAACTTTTTAAATAATCTAGCCTTCAGAATCAACAATGATTTCTTATTGTTGAAATTGGAAAACCAAACCAAGATATCTGCACAACCAGTTGGTCAGTTCAGTTGGTCGGAGTGGAAATACAGATTTTTAAAAGTAAACTTAAAATTATTATAATTACACTAACTGCTTTTTTCACCTTCTTACAGGGTGACTCAGGAGGTCCATTGCAATTGGAAATGGCCTTACCACAAAAATCTATGTAAGTTAAAATAAGTTGTTGTAATCCATCAGTTACGCCAATCTATTGTGATATCATGTCAAATGATACAAATAATCACCATCAAAATGATTTTTTTTTCTCGTTAGCTGGTGCAATGTAACAAATTCGTGCAGGAGAATGCACCAAATAATCGGCGTGACGTCATTCGGCATCGGATGCGCGCTGCCGGACCTGCCGGGCGTCTACACCAGGGTGACCAGCTTCCTCGACTGGATAGAACCCATCGTGTGGAAATAAAAAACATTAAATAGAATGAGACTAAATGTTATAGTTTAATTATATTATAGTTTCATTTGAGTCACAAATCACAAATCGTACAATTCATTCAAACATTCAATGCTTATCTTGTCATAGGTACCTATTAGTTAATAATTTAAGTGACAGATTTACATCTTAATAATTCAAATAAGTAGCTAAGCTACCCAAGCATAATACAAGACACAATTTTACACTCGCAAGTTTTATTGTACTCACTACTGGGGCACTGGTCTTTCTCATGAATGGAACAGAAGGATGGAAAAATAATTTACAATCAGTATCATAGGTAGGTACAATCGAGTTCATAAATATGTAAGCACTTTTGACAGATGTTGACTTTTATTACATAGGCATAAGGTGAGGTTGATGAACTATCAAAGGTGCGTACATACCTATACACCACTGCACCATCGAGATCATCATACATTTATCGTTAATAAAACCCACTATCTGAGAGTTGAATCCAAATAAAAGTCTGACGGCGTTGAACCACAAGGTCAAAGAATGAATATTACCTAGTCTTATACCCAACTTGCCAGCTGGACTTTCCGAATCTGCTGGCCCTTATAAATACTTAATAAAAAAGGAATAAACAACCAACCAGGTTTCGCGCTGATTATACCAGTCACTCAAGTGCAAGCTTGCCACTAAGATACTCGCGTTCATTCTTTAAATATCAAGTAAAATAATCAGTATAAATGAAAAATGTTAAAGAAAATCCTTTCTATATACTGTTTTGTGTGGTGCTAACTCATTGTATGTTTTTCTGAATTATATGTAAAAAGATTTTATTGTCATTTATTTTGGGATTTTTGCAGCGCCGTTGTTGTCGAGGATTCCGGATTAATCTTAAACTTAATATCCAACAATAGAAGATTAACGAGTCTACGTTATCCCACATTTATGTTCCATGCAATTTTCTTAGAACCCAAATCTTTTGAAGAACATATATCAGGGGCGCATGAAGGGTGACAATGACAATAGATTCGTATGTGGTTGTATACTTGTTGCGCCCGGCCGCCGACGCACGGTTAGAGTTGTGCGTAAGTTTGCTTGTAAAACTTTCATAATGCCACCGACTCCAACGGCTTTTTATGCGCCCCTATTATCTAGTCAGACCTAATTAATGTTTTAACATTAATTAAGACTTAATATTTTATCTTGCTTATTTTCCGTTTCATAATTTAGAAGAAAACACATTTCACTACGTCTAACCGGCTTGTGGGCTCGTGATTTTTATAGTCACAAGTTATTTATTAAGGAGCTAAGAATCTCGGTGGCGCAGTGGTTTAGCACATGGCCCTGCGATTGTGTAGGTTAAGCAACTTTCGCAAGGGTCGGTCATGGAATGGGTGTCCAAAAATGTATTATCTTGAGCTCCTCCGTGCTTCAGAAAGCAGGTCAAGCCATTGGTCCCGGCTACATTTACAGTCGTAATTACCCACCGATACGTATTGAGCCCACGTGGTGGATCATCCTCCCTATCCACCAATAAAGGCCTGGCCAGGCCCCAACCAGCAGTGGGGACAAAAAAATGGCTGATATCGAAGTTGTTTACTACTGGTTAACGAGAGAGAACCAGTACCGATACTACACAGTATGTATTCCGAGCACGAAATGAAACGTACACAAAGAAAGAAAGAAAGAAACGTTTATTAGACAACATAGAACTATGTCACATTCCAAATTGTAATTAGTATTTGTTGTATGGTGTGGGTAACCGGTATATTCCAGTCGATAATTAATGTCTTCTTTAATTAATACCTACGTTGCAATAAAAAGACTATAAAATGACGAGCAACGTCAACAAATGACAATATTTTTATTTATAACACACATCATATAGCTATGTGACATAGTACCAATTTTACCCATCTTTTGCCTAAAAATAAATGTTAAAAAGTTGCTAGTACACAGTTACAAAACAAATTGAAACAGGTCTAGAGAAGGCCGTCATTCAAGTGTCGGCTTGCAAATAAGTCACTTGTGTGCATCAAGCAATAAGACTATTTAAATTAGTGTTTTTAAATAAATTTGAGTGAAAAGTGCAAATTTAAATGGCGAAGAACATAAATTATGTTTTACTGTTGTGTTTAGTGTTAGCTCAAGGTATATCTTATCAAATAAGTTAAAATAAAAAAAGAAACTATGGAAGAGTTTTAAAACTCTTTCAAATAAGTGACTTTTATTATTTTAACATTTCAGTGATTGTGCAGTATTGCTCGTTTTCTTATTCAAGTTTTATTATAAACAAAACATATACATTTTGTCAAACTTAAAATAAGGCAAAAGCCTTAAAGAGTCTTAATAACACAGCGTAAAAAACTAAGAGGTTCTGTAGACTGTGACAATAATCTGTACTACCACGAAGTTAAAATTTCTTATTTTTATAAATAAATATGTTGCAGTTCTGTTGTCAATTTCACAAACAAAAGAATTACGCAAAAAAGAAGTAAGTACCTATTAAGTTAATATTTTCTTATGCTAATAAAAGAATAGTTTTACTTATATAAATGCTGGGTACCTATGTGATTCATAATTTATGTGATTGTTACTATGCTGTAAGCATAGTTCTTAATTATACTTATTGAATTAAATATCAATTATCATAGATTTGAAATTAAATTAGTTTTTTCTCAATTAGAAACATAAAAAGATTGTATAGCTATTAATTATCACATAAAATATAAATTTACATGAAGGTATGTGTATCAATATCAAATAACAAAAAATATACCAGTGTTGGAATAAAAAAGAACCTAATTATATTGTAAATTCACCTACCAGCAGAGAGGCGCTTCACCCAAATACTATTTAAATATTATAAACAACAGTTTGCAGACATATTTTCATTAGCTTTTCAATCAAGGAGTGACATCAGCCAATGTGACAGATTACATGCCTGACACTTGCTGGCCAGTACCAGCGAGTCCTAGCCAGCCAGTCCTCGCACCCTCCAACACGCACCCTTAATCTGACACATCTTAAACTTATGGAACGGACGCACCCTTAAACTAAGATTACACCATTATATAAAAAATATATAAAACTACCTTGAACAACAATAACAATTAAAACTAAAGTGCAAATCATTCGTTCAATCTAACCTTCTTGAAAAAAACCTTTTTTTTTTCAAAACTCTGACTTCTTGATTAAGAGAAATCACAATTTTAAAAGTGTGGTATTAAGTTGCCGGTCAGAGTAGTTTGTTTTATTTAGGTACTTCTAATAAATCTTAGTTTGGGACTTTGAAGAATTGTATGGATAAAATAGTTATTTATGTAACAGTTAAATAATGAGGGGCATTAAAACATGAATGTGGGTTTAATAGTACCCATCACATGAGTGTTTTAATTCTTAATTATGTACAGTTGCATACAAGACTTTATCTACACCCGTGAAATTAATCCTCTATAAAAGGTTCCGAATAATTATTTCCAACATTAAAACAACAATAAAATATAAACAATGTAATGTTACCTTGTTTAGAAAAGCTTTTGTTTATAATAATTATACTAGATGATTTAATTTATTTACCAGGAAGAAAAAGAAAAATGGAGCTGGGGAGTTGGACAAGATAGAAATCCAAATGTAAGTAAACTTTGTAGTACTAATTCTGGTAGGTCATGACAAGAATCTACCATAGAATTCATTCATTCATTATAAGCAGGTAGTTTTAAAAACAATCATAGATATTATTGGTAGAAGAAGATCACCTACATGACGACATAATAAGGAAGATTGTTCCGTAAATCATTTTTTTTAGGAACGGATGTCCGCTCCGTTGATCACTAGGATAGAACAAAATCCATATGAAATTCCAGACTCAAAAGTGCCTGACTTCAGGGCACCAGGTAGAAGAATTAGTCGTGTCAGTAAGTACTTTCTTTTGTAATCAAAGATTGTAAGAAAAGATTATCAAATGTGCAGAATTTTGTCAATATATTGTTTTTTTAACGATTAGAATTAAAACTGTACTGATTATCACGAACATTTACAGAATTATGTAAACAATTGTGTTTTTTCTTAATTTGCGTGTTTATCCAATTTGTGAACACTGTAGTGGCGTAGAGAGTCAAGTGTGTTGATAATATAAAACTTATGAATGAGATGTTTTCTATTCTTACAGAATGTCTGGAGTACATTTGGAATATTAAAGAAAGAGAAGAAAAAACTATTACGGTAGATAAGCGTAAGTTTTTAACCCGTTTGAAGACCATCACCTCATTTCCTACTTGACAAAAGAGCTTTAAGTAGGAAATGAGATGACGATCTTCAAACGGCTGAACAAATCTTCATGAATTATAGTTGAAAGCCATCTCAATCATGTCAGCTTTCAAATAAAAAACTGGACAAGAACGATCTGGATTCGCCCACCGAGGGTTCCGTACAAAGAACCCCGCACAAAATGTTAATTTAGCTCATAATTTGAATAAATGTACCCTGTAACAGAATGATCGAAACTGTACAGTTGTAAAGTGAAATAATGACTTGTATTAAAGATATAGCTATTTTAATATGCATAGTCCCATACTACTCAGAAAAAAGGGTGTGGTATGTTATCCTATCTGTCGTCTAGTAGCGATACTAGCGCCCGTATTTATAAACCGCTCTCAACGTTGAGAGCTATCTTGAGATCATACCTGAGATGCTGTTCCTATAAGAAGAGCATCTCAAGTATGATCTCGAGATAGCTCTCAACGTTGAGAGCGGCTTATAAATACGGGCCAGTATTTGAAATGACGTGACAACAGTCAGAACTAACGTCAGATGTGTTAACAACATTAATTAAGGTGAGGAAGAGACGTAATAAATTATATAAATATTATTTGTTTTTCTTTTGCTTTTTGCGATTTGTAGAGTAATTGAACAAAAATAATTACTACATTATACATTATACATAACTACTACATAGTTTTCACTTGCAGAGTAAGGATTTATTTTTGTTTGAGTTCTGCTCAATATTTTTTACTTTCTTCTTATAACATTAAAAAAGCCATATCTCTAAAACTAGTCATTATTTCATTTTTGCAACTTTAGAGTTTCAATCAGCCTGTTACAGGGCATTTTTACTCAATATTGGATTCATTGAGGGTCTTTTTACACCCTGTGTAACATAAACTAAGATAAGACTTATCTCATGCGTAGTATACACAGTGATCTTCCAAAATGTTACTAATGTGTACTCAGCTGTAGAAGTTGATAAAATATATCGTTGGCCTTTAAATATTATAAAATGTGATCATTAATACTTTTCAGGCCTTTTATACGAGTATGAGGTGATGAATATCCATCTTCAAATTGGTGGTCGTGATTCTTATCAGGGAGAGTTTCCACATATGGTGAGACGATAGGCATGTTGGTGCTCTCACCAACGTTGCCTATATGGTTTAAGCCTCTTTATTAAATTTCACGAGTCAGTTTCAGTGGTATATTTTATTATCTCTTGCCAGGGTGCCATTGGTTGGAAAGCAGCATTGGGGCATTGGGTGTTTAAGTGCGGCGGTTCCCTTATCAGCAACAAGTTTGTGCTGACCGCCGCGCACTGTTCTAGGGCTTCTGACAGCGACACAACTATCGCTGACACAAATCCTCAAATTGTGAGATTGGCTGACAAAAATATACTGGTCAGTACAGACCTCTTAATCCTAAACAGATTGATAGCATTTAAACTTATGTATATTGTATAACAAATAGTTTTTAAAGTAGATTAACAGCCGAATAAAAAGAAACATCCTTTTCGTTTTACTACATGTAAAACACAAAGACCTCAACCGGTTTCAAGTTCACTTCTAAAAATGAGAAATAACTTGAATACTATAAAAGGACTAAGCAATTATTGGTGATCAACTAAATAAAATGATGTTTAGCTGAGTGTTTAATAAGTTTAGCGCTCCGTTCCTGAATAGCTTTATCTACGCACATGCCTCTGGCAAAGAAATTGCTTTTTTGCTTTAAACTTATTTCAACATACAACAAGATCTAAAATCTATGAGAGAATAGATACTAAACATTATTAGTAAAATCAAATACTTATACGAACTTTTAATTCTTTTAAATCACCATTCCAGGAAAAGAAATTGGATTCTTCTTATGATCGGGTTCACATAGATGCAAAAATATTACGAGTTATCACTCACCCCGACTACAAATCCCCAAAAAAATATTACGACATAGCCCTCATAGAGCTACAAGACGAAGTCTCATTCACCAGTTACATTCAACCAGCCTGCTTGTACACTGGTCCTGACAGAGAGCTTTTAGGAAAGAAACCCTCTACGACTGGATGGGGTGTTGTGGAAACAGGTATTGTTTTAATTTTCTTATCTTGACAAAGGTGGTAGCGGATTTTATCAGAAATCCTACCTCAGATCCTGTCTACGTCTAGAGCCCAGTTCAAAATATTTTGCTTGGCGACTAACTAATTAATTGACCCGAGCACAAATATCTCCAATGAATCGAACCCTCCAAGTCTCTCTATAAATAGCATCGATATTTGACTAATCATTTGGCTAATCCTGAGTAATTGTAAATACATAGTTTCCACTTACAAGATTCGTAGCCATTAGCAAATATATTTTTACCTATTTCTTCTCCATAATAAAATCAGTGTGTTTTGTTTTTTCTCAACGTAGTTTTGAACTGCTAAATAGAAAAACCGATGTGTTCGGCGACTGTAAACCGGTTAATTTGTATGAGCCGTGAGCAGTCTCCTTTGTAAATAAAATTTTTCCTTATCCATAACCCCAAGTGATCTTTCAAGACAGCAAATAATCATGTGCCAGGCAGTAATTATTTTAAAAACCTCAGATAATGTTAATAAAATTTTTGGTGGAAACCGGTTTGCAGAGAATAAAACCACGTCTCCTGAACTTCAAGTAATAGTATTGGATGTGATTGATACTCAACAGTGCGACAATTTACTGCGCCCGTCTTGCAACAGGAATTGGTGTGGCCTGCAAGACCACCAGATGTGCGCTGGCGTCTTAGCAGGAGGCGTCGGTGCGTGTCAGGTCAGGAAATATATAATACGAAGAAGTACATTTTCTCCTTCAGTTTATAGGTGCGATAATTATGCGATTATGGAACATTATATTTTTGCAGAGACTTGCAGAACCATCAATCAGGTTTCCCATAAACAAAACAAATATATTGTTTGGTATAAGACTTCCTTTTATTAAAAACAGTTTCTTTATCTCTACTTTCTTTTATTTATCTACTAATATTTATTTTATCGATTTTGTTGAATCACTTTTTGGTAATCTACCCTTTTAAATAATTTACATTTCATAATCAACAATCATTTATTATTGATAAATTGTAAAACCAAATCAAGATATCTGCACAACCAGTTGGTCAGTTCAGTTGGTCGGAGTGGAAATACAGATTTTTAAAAGTAAACTTAAAATTATAATTACACTTACTGCCTTTTTCACCATTTTACAGGGTGACTCAGGAGGTCCATTGCAATTGGAAATGACCCTACCACAAAAATCTATGTAAGTTTAAATAAGTTGTTGTAATCCATTAGTTACGCCAATCTATTGTGATATCATGTCAAATGATAAAAATAATCACCATTAAAATAAATTGTTTTTTTTTTCTCGTTAGCTGGTGCAATATAACAAATTCGTGCAGGAGAATGTACCAAATAATCGGCGTGTTGTCATTCGGCATCGGATGCGCGCTGCCGGACCTGCCGAGCATCTTCATCAGGGTGACCAGCTTCCTCGACTGGATAGAACCCATCGTGTGGAAATAAACAATTATAAAGACTCCATTTTCCTTGCCGTTAATTATAAAATTAGCTATGCCCTAAATCCAAACCCCTTTATCCTACAAACACTATCAGCAGAAAACACTTTTCACATAGGTGTCCAAATATCCTACAATGTTATACTTATTCTGTGATACAATGGAGAAGAACTCAATGGCGTCCCGGAAATAACCATAGTGTTATTATCGGTGAATACCAGTTTCAATCCTAGTATATGTTTGTATAATGAGCATTATATTCTTTAGTCATTATTGTTTATATTTTTATACAGGTAATACTACAACACTAAGGTTCACATATATTTTTTTCGTGATATAGTGGTCATAGTGCGATCTCGTTAGCTGGTACAATGTCACAAATACGTGCAGGAGAATGCACCAAATAATCGGTGTGACGTCAAACGGCATCGGATGCGCGTTGCCGGACTTGCCGGGCGTCTACACCAGGGTGACCAGCTTCCTCAACTGGATAGAACCCATCGTGTGGAAATAATAAAATTAATTGTTTTAGTTTAATTAAGAGTTCTCCTGCAGCTTAGTCACAGATCACAAACAAGGCATTCTGTGCTTATCTTGTCATTAGCATTGTTAAACTTTGTTTTTATTGGACAGAGAATCATAGTATATGTAACAAAATGAGCCATTGATGTCAAGTAAAGCAGTTTCAAAGCAACCCCTGTAGCATTAAGAGGGCTTTTGTCTATAAAAAAAGATCAAAATTGACATCCCGATGTAGACTAATCTTTGTTTATTTGTGAATAATGTCATTTAAAAATATTTTTTGACAGGTTTTTCTTGCCTGGTACCCAAAAACTTTATAATCATATTCTTGGTAACCCTGATGTTGCGATGAAACCCCTGACTGTATATTCCTTCGGAGAAGCTGTGACACTTTTTCGAAATATATTTATGTTCTAAGACAATCTAAGGTTCTTTTAAGTTAATATCCTTACCACAAGATTGCATCATAATAATTCAAATAAGTTACTACATGAGCATAATACAAGAACGAAAAAGTTCACATTATCCATTTTTATTGTCCCCACTAGTTACTAAGAGAATGGAAAAACTTCTTTTCGCCGGGTATGCCTGAACCGAAGCATAGTGGGGCATACCGCCATCGTTGCCATCATTATAAAAAAATAAGTAAGTAAACAAAAAACCAAACAGGTTCTGCGCTGATTAATAATTATGAGTCACTCAAGTGCTAGTTTGCCTACAAGATACTCGCGTTCCTTTATTTGTATATCAAATAAATCAGTTATGAAGAATGTAATAGAAACTCCTTTCTATATACTTTTTTGTGTGGTGTTAGCTCATAGTAAGTATTATATGTTTCTGAATTATCTACAAAAAGATTTATATTATGGTGCATCCACACCGAAGTTACATTTGAAAGCGCAACGTTTCTAAATGTTGACGGGTAACATTGAAAAACAAAAATTTTACTGTTACCGTGTTGTAAGATGTTGCTTCACAAAAAATAAGTTTGGTATGGATGCACCATTATAGGTGTCTTTATTTTGGGATTTGTGCAACACTCTTGTTGTCGAGGATTCGTTTGTTTTGATCAAAACATGTTTTCCAAGATTTTAACTTAGTAAAGACTAATGTAGATTTGGTCATCATTAAGAATATATAAAATATTATTTATTATACATTTCTGTAAGTAAGAAGAAATCGGTGTTTGTATTATTTGTTTTTTTACTTCCTTTATGTTGTTTCTGTTTATAACCTACCTATTTATTTTTAATAAAGAGACTTGTTTATTTTGTAGTGCTGTCAATTTCACAATCACAAAGCGCAAGAAAAGAACAGGTAAATAATAACAAAATATTAAAAACTGACGCCAGAGATTGTTTTTACTTTAAATTGTTGTTTTGTATTATCTACTATCCTTGAAACAAGTTGGTTATATAACCAACCATATAGATTGACATCATCACGTCGTTGGGCAAATATTGCTCCTGTACGATTTATCTTTTCCTTACTTAATTAAAAAAAGTCACGTTACGTATTTCTTTAATACTGTTCTATTTTTATTTGAATAGGAAGAAGATGAAAGATGGACTTGGGGCCACGTGTTTGATAGAATTGCAGATGTAAGTACGAATAATATGGCATTGAACTGTTTTTGTCCGAGTACCTAGTTGAAATTACACTATGGTTTTGTCCAAGACCAATAGCTCTACATCAGGGGTTTTCAAAGTGCCCCCACTTTGAGCGTGAGCCACCTGTGTAGTTCATATGTTATTGTTTTGGGTCAAGTCCGCTATGATTTTATCCAAATCCAATAACTCCACATGGTAACGAGCACTAAGCACTCATGATGATTAATGATATTTTGCTTACTTTTTAGCCCCCTCAGACAGCACAACTAAAGGCAAATACTGAGGAACCGATAAATCCATGTGAAATAAAAGCCCCAGAATTGCCCAACTTTAGGGCACCAGGCAGAAGAATCAGTGAAGTAAGTAAGTACTAGTTTGTTTTTATTTTCTTCCAGCCCTTCACTCAATTTAAGGTCAATGCTGCATGTATTTTCCTCGTCCCTCCCAGCTTTTTCCTCATTCACTCCGTTTTTAATTTGCACAACTCATTCATAATTTCGAGTGTTAGTTGTCGGTTCGTTTTGATTGATTTTTTTCTGAATCTTTTTTACATTTTTTTGTCACCGCTGCCTTTTTCAAGTTTTTAATCGTTAACGTCTTGTTAAAATGCACATTTACTTGTTAACGTCTCAACTGTTATGTATCGTTCTCTCATGCACCTTCTTCATACTACAGCACAACTGCTGTATGTAGCATCTTGCGTCACAGAGCTTTACTTGAAACTTTCTGTCGCCAATATAAGAATCCATCAAAAGGTAGTAAGAGTGAGGTAGAAACTTTTTAATTTTGCAAAGGAGACCTTTATGCCATACCCGATCGAAGGCCTGTTGCACATCGAGAAAAGCAGCCGAACAGTATTCTTTTCTTTCAAGGCATTGTCTTACTGTGCGATAGACTCTATGTACCTGTTCTATGGTTGAATGGTGCTTCCGAAAACCAAATTGGTGGTTAGGTATTACATGGTCCATATCTAGGCTAGGGGATAATCGTGCAAGGATGATCCTTTCCCACAGTTTCGATAGAACAGGCGTCAGGCTTATAGGACGATAAGAAGAGACTTCGTTTGGCGATTTACCCGGCTTATGGAACATAATAATTTGGGATGTTTTCTAGAGCGTAGGGAAATGTGAGGTTCTCAGTGTAGCATTAATAAGGATAGTCAAGAAGACAATGCATTTCTTAGGGAGTTCTTTCAGTAGCCTGGGGGTAATTAGATCAAAACCAGGAGCTTTCTTAGGATTCATCTTTGCTATTTCTCTAGCTATCTCTCTTGGTGAAGCAGGACTCAGCGGCGGACAAAGTTACTCACAGCATTAATAAAAATGTATTTATTGCAGAATGTCTGGAATATATATGGGATATCAAAGAGAGAGAAGATATGATATTAAGGGAGCAAGATTGTAAGTAAATTTTCTGACTCCAGCCATCGATCCATCCACCCATCTATGCATCCATGTTAATTAATTCATTCATTCATCGAGTTATTATGATACACCCATTACTGAGTCCCTAAGCAAAAGTCATTAGATTCTAAAGAGAATTCTATCGAAGCTCACACGTTCATTATGTGAACGGAAGTAGATATTGCAAAAAAAACAAACATGATCTTCCTGTGGCTATTTTGATAATTTTATACACTTTTCAGGCACAATCTATAAACTGCGACAGATGTCTATTTTTGCTGCTATCGGTGGTCGCGATTCTTTTCAAGGGGAGTTTCCACACATGGTAAGACAATTTTATTGGATGTTTATAGTCCACTTTAGGCATCTCTCATGGAATAATCTCCACACTTAGCAGGCATGATGTGGATCGCAGTGTTGGAGAGTTTTCATTGAAAACCAGAGCT
Organism: Catoptria pinella; assembly: GCA_963556745.1. Classification (NCBI taxonomy): domain Eukaryota; kingdom Metazoa; phylum Arthropoda; class Insecta; order Lepidoptera; family Crambidae; genus Catoptria; species Catoptria pinella. The sequence goes on along the minus strand of OY750774.1, from coordinate 6,207,837 downwards.
GCCTATTGCCGCAAAATACTATACCAATACGACATCCTGAGTCAAGACATTGAAGTACCATGCATTTGTTGCACAGTTTTTAACTAGAGACTGTTTCGAAACAAGTAATAAATAAATAAATAACATATATTGGTAGTGAGTAAATATTAAGTTGTACATTTATTTTATTGTTACAGACTTTGTATTTCGTTTCGTAATCGTTGCATGCAGTACGAAAAAAAATAAGTTTGAATTTACTGAGCCATCTCTTTCAATATGTTTGAATAGTAATAGAGGTTCATACTTTATACTCATCATAATAATCTCCCCAGGGTGCAATCGGTTGGAAAGCAACATTGGGGGATTGGGTGTTTAAATGCGGCGGCTCCGTGATCAGCAGCAAGTTCGTGCTGACCGCCGCGCACTGTTCTAAGGCTTCTGACAGGGACACCACCATCGCAGACACTAACCCCCAAATCGTGAGATTGGCTGATAAAAATATACTGGTTAGTATGGACCTCATATAATATAATAACCATAACCGTATCCCAATTATTATTATTTGTACACTGCAAAAACAGATCTCAGTATTTTACCTCTTAAACGGAAAATAATATTTAAATGACTGTTTAAAGAATGTGTAAAAATTGCATTGAATCACTATTACACCGTCATTTTGTCCTTTTTGACCCATATTCTTTGGGAAAAACGACTACAAAATGACGGTGTGTGTATAGAAATTTCGCACATTATTTTCCTTATCTTCATTACTATTTCAGCAAATAAACGTGAAACCTTTTAATAAAGTTCACGTGGATGCAAAGATATTGCGGATTATCAATCATCCCAATTACAAGCCGCCAAATAAATATAACGACATAGCCCTCATAGAATTACAAGATGAAGTATCATTCACGAGTTACATACAACCAGCATGCTTGTACACTGGTCCCGATACTGAGCTTCTAGGAAAGAAAGCCTCCATGACTGGATGGGGTGTTGTGGAAACAGGTAATCATATTTTCGGGGACCCTTCGAATCGCATAATTTCATTTGTCCTAAAGTCACTTGGCATAACTCGATTGGCATAATAATCACAAAGCATACTATTTATTTAGCATAAATTTTTAAACGCATAAATATTGTATTGCATAACTTTTAAAAAGCATAATATTACTAAGCATAATAATTAGAATTCCTAATATCGAATGGCATATTGTCATTAAGCATATTTTGAAAGGCATAATTTTAAAATGCATAAACATTGTATTGCATAACTTTTAAAAAGCATAATATATCAAAGCATAATAGTTAGAATTACTAATATCGAATGGCATATTGTCATTAAGCATAATTTTTGAAAAGCATAATTTTGTAATGCCTTGTTTACATAAGTACTATTGCTTTAAAGCATAATATACGAGTAAAATAAAGCATAACTAATTTTAATAGGTACCTACTATTTGAGGCCCCCTGCTATAAATAAAAATTTGTAGTAGGTTAGGTTAGGTTTTGGTTGGTTTAGGTTTAGGTTAGGTTAGACTTGTGACCACGCGCAACGGAGCGTCTAACTGCATATTGCATGCTTGCTTGCATGCTGCATGCTTTTCTGCATGTGCTGCATGCTATGTCATGCAGTCTGCACGAGCGGGGGGCCAAAGGCCCCCCGTTACAAACAAAAACTTGTAGTAGGTTAGGTTAGGTTAGACTTAAGACCACGCGCAGCGGAGCGTCATACTGCATGTTGCATGCATGCTTGCTTGCATGCATTTTTGCTTGCATGCATGCTCGCTTGCATGTTGTGAATAATATTATGAGTATAATAATAATATAATATAATAATATAATATTCGACAAAACTAAGAATAACTTATAATATTATTTGGGGTTATTCTTTAAAGATTTATGAGTTGGCAAAATATGCCTAAAGAAATTATGCATTTTATTAATGCCTTTTGATAATTATGCTTTTTAAAATTATGTGTTTTAAGATTTATGAGTTTGCAAAATATGCCTTAAGAAATTATGCATTTTCTTACTTATGCGTAATAAATTTATGCTTTTTGATAATTATGCTTTTTAAACAATATGCCAATTAAAAATTATGCGTTTTGATATTTATGCTTTTTGCATATATGCCATTCAATATTTATTCTTAACAAAATTCGGCCTTACTATATTATGCGTTATGAAATTGTGCATTAAAATATAATGCCAAATGATTATTATGCCAGCTAATAGTATGCGTTTCATGTTTAGGACAAAAAAAGTAATGCGTTCCATTAGGTAACCCATATTTTCTTATTAAGCACGTTATTAAATTCACAAGCATACTAACAGAAACCGGAAACCTCTACCACCGAAGTAGAGATTATCTACCAAACTAATCCATTCAACTGGTATCTGGTTTAGTGCAGCTTATAACATTAGTCATAATGCATTCACTTTATGTAGGGTTTCGAAACTTGATCGTAAATCGACGGGGCGGCGGCGGTACAAAATTTAATCATAATATTTAAAAACCAATAAACTTCCGATATTGATAAGTTCGTTTATTATGATTTCCAGTTAATCACACCACATCTCCTGAGCTCCAGGTGATAGAAGTGGATGTGCTGGATACTCAGTTGTGTGACAACTTACTGGGTCCATCTTGTAACAGGCTGTGGTGTGGTATGCAGGACCATCAAATCTGTGCTGGCGTTTTAGCAGGAGGAGTGGACGCGTGTCAGGTCAGATGAAACATCTTCTACCACTTTACTTAATTGCTTAAATGAAAATGGCTCTAGCTCTATTGGATCACCTTAAAGTAAAGACGACATAATAACAAACAATTAATTTATTTCGACAACATTCAGAAAACAAGAAAATGAACAAAAACGTCCCTTTTCCAAAATTTTTCTAGGTATGTATTAATTTACCTTTTCTTGTATTAGTGATATTTTGTTTTTACTTTTTCTTGTCGTCGTTGTATTGTCTTCTCATGATCATGAACTTTTGAGCACCAAGAAACTATTCATTTTCTATCATGCTTATTACAAATCCATCATCGTATAACTTGAAAAACGTAATGGCTGCTGCATATTTCCTTACATTTTTACAGGGTGACTCAGGAAGTCCATTACAATTGGAAATAGTTCTACCACAAAAAGAGTAGTAAGTTGATTTCAAACTATTTTGGTAGCCCATCAATCTTGTTTAACTCGCATGTTTTGATTCCTAGGCTCGCCGAACCCCAAATAGCATTGTTTTATAAATTACGCCACTCGATTAACCGTAATTTAGACAAATTATTTTGGAAAAAAAGCACAACTTTATAAAATCACATTATACCAAATGTATCCATAAAAGTGCTTTATTTCAATTATGACGTATTCTGTGGTTTTAATTAAAATAGCTCTAAAGATATGACTTTGTCACACAACATAACACAAGTAAGCAAAGCTATCAAATAAATTGAGTTTTAGTGCTTTATTTTATTATTACACAGAATTAACAAACAAACGATATGAAAAAAACTGAAATATGAACTCGTTAGAATTATCGTTTGTTATCATAATTGACTGCAGTATTTTTTTATTCGCAGTTGTACAGCCTACAACACGTGCCGGCGGATGCACCAAATTATCGGCGTGACGTCATTCGGCATCGGATGCGCGCTGCCGGACCTGCCGGGCGTCTACACCAGGGTGACCAGCTTCCTCGACTGGATAGAACCCATCGTGTGGAAATAAAAAACGTTAAATAGAATGAGAATAAATGTTATAGTTTAATTATATTATAGTTTAATTTGAGTCACAAATCACAAATCGTGCAATTCATTCAAACATTCAATGCTTATCTTGTCATAGGTACCTATTAGTTTATAATTCAAGTGACATTTGCATCAACAATTACTTAATAATTCAAATAAGTAGCTAAGCTACAAAAGCATAATACAAGAAAAACATTACACTAGCAATTTTTATTGTCCTCACTACTGGGGCAGTGGTCTTTCTCATGAATGGAACAGAAGGATGGAAAAATAATTTACAATCAGTATCATAGGTAGGTACAGTCGAGTTCATAAATATGTAAGCACTTTTGACAGATGTTGACTTTTATTACATAGGCATAAGGTGAGGTTGATGAACTGTCAAAGGTGCGTACATACACCACTGCACCACCGAGATCATCATACCTTTATCGTTAATAAAATCCGCTATCTGAGAATTGAATACTCGTAAAAGTCTGACGGAGTTGAACCACAAGGTCAAAGAATGAATATTACCTAGCCTTATACCCAACTTGCCAGTTGGACTTTCCGAATCTGCCGGCCCTTATAAATGCTTAATAAAAAAGGAATAAACAACCAACCCAGGTTCCGCGCTGATTATACCAGTCACTCAAGTGCAAGCTTGCCACTAAGATACTCGCGTTCATTCTTTAAATATCAAGTAAAATAATCGGTATAAATGAAAAATGTTAAAGAAAATCCTTTCTATATACTGTTTTGTGTGGTGCTAACTCATTGTATGTTTTTCTGAATTATATGTAAAAAGATTTTATTGACATTTATTTTGGGATTTATGCAGCGCTCTTGTTGTCGAGGATTCGTTTGTTTTGGTCAAAACATGTTTTTCAAGGCTTTTTTTATTCATTTATTAGGGACACCAAAAGATAACATGTTCAAATTACAACAAGATAACATGTTTAAATTACAACAAGAAATTAATTTATTAACTTCGTAAATACATCAATGTTAGTTAAATACATTTCAGTAAGATGAAAGCGGCGGGGGCGCCGGGGGTCTTATACTACGATTTAAATATTCTTATGGTATTTATGTTTCCTTTTTGTTTAAAGAGGCTTGTTTATTTTTAGTACTGTCAATTTCACATTCACAGTGTGCAGGAAAAGAACAGGTAAGTAATAATTACATTTACTACAGTACTTATTATTTCAAAATCTTTAAAATTTGTTGAGGCCGAAGTATTTTCAAAATGTTGTTTTATCTTTATTCTTGAAACAAGTTGGTTTTAAATTAACTTCATCACGTCGTTGGTCTCTATTTACAAAATAGATCAGCTAATATTTAACAAAATGAACCTGTGTTGTTTAACTAACTCAATTCAAAAAAGTTTAATTCAAGTTTCATTTTTTTTACTTTATTTATTTTTTAATAGGAAGAAGATGAAAGATGGAGTTGGGGCTACGTGTTTGATAGAATTGAAGATGTAAGTATGTATAATATGGCATCAAAATGTTTTTGTCCGAGTACTTAGTTGAAATTACATTATATGATTTTGTTCAAAACCTTATATCAGGGGTTTTCAAAGTACATGGTATCATGCACGAATCCAAGTGAATTTTAGTATGAACTCGACTTCACTATAAATAAATAAATAAATATTTGACAACATCACATACATTACTGCGATTCCAAAGTAAGTAGCTAAAGCACTTGTGTTATGGAAATCGGAGACAACGGTGGTATCACAAACACCAGACCTGAGCCAATATAGAAAAGTTCGTTTTCTAAATTGACCCAACCGGGGATATATTCGGGACCTCAGAGATGGCGACACCTTGAAAAAGCGGTGTACAAAGCCACTCGACCAAGGAGGTCGTCACTCATTCGCACTTATCCCCTGCCCAAATTCCATGCACTCATGATGAATGATTTTTTTTTTACTTTCAGGTCCCTCAACCAGCACTGCTAGAGGCAACAACGGAGATACCGATAAATCCATGTGAAATAAAAGGCCCAGAATTGCCCGATTTCAGGGCACCAGGCAGAAGAATCAGTGACGTGAGTAAGTATGTACTAGGGTTTGTTTGTATTTCCTTTCATCAACCCTTAACCCAACTAAGGGTCGGTGCTGCATGTATTTTTCTTAATCGCTCTCAACTATGCACTGATGGATTTTACTGTAGTAATGGATTTTCCCACAGACGACAATACGTCCAACGATTATTAAAATTTAAACTTATCAGCCTTCGCGATCGCCGCTGTTTGTTGGATATGTCTTGTCTATAAAATTGTAAATGGGCTTATACAATGCAGGTATACTTGTTGTCGCGTAATGTCTATGTGCCCTATAGATATCCTAGGCACCGCCAACTTAAGACGTTTAGCGCACCCTATGCTAGAACTAATCTGGGTAGGCAGCCGCCTTTGGCACGAATTTGCAACGATTATAATTTGTTGAGTAATAAAATTTTAGATCTTGATATATTTGGAGACCACTTGACCACCTTTAAACGCAAATCCAGCAGTTTTTTGGGAATAGTCTTGCTATATGATACTTTACCATTTTTACCTATTTTAATTCAATTTATGTTTTTTTTTAAACTAGTGCATTTTTTATTTTAATTAATTCAATCAAATTATTTTTTTTATCTTAATTCAATTTATAATAAATCAATTCAATCTAATCTTATCAATTATTTTAAATCAATTAAATTAAAGCTATTCAATTTATTTTAGTGTACTTTATTATTTTACTGTTTTACTTTGATTATATATATTTTATTATATTTGATTATATTTTTTTATATAAAAATGTTATTACTTATAATTATTATTTCAGTGCTTTGATTATTTGTTTCTGTGATTGATATTTAATTGGGAATGCTATGTACGCCGTTATTGTGGCATGCATCAGAACTTATCTGAATTAGTTTGTAATCGATGTGTTAATGTTTGCCATGTAGATGTACTTAGAATAAATAAATAAAATTCTCACGTTATCTCTCTCTAAAACTAAGACCAATATATTTGTTACAGAATGTTTGGAATACATATGGGATATCAAAGAAAGAGAAGATAAGGCTGCAAGGAAGCGAGACTGTAAGTTAGTTTTCTGATTTGCTATTAATTGAGTCTTGTCAATTTTTTTTCGACTGCTAATGTAGTTTTCGTTCCAGTTGAAAAATACCACTAGCAAAGCCAAAGCATACTTCTAGCACAAATTACCTTCAAAGGCTCAAAAACTGTCCCAGTAGAATACAAAAATTCAATTACAAAGCAAAAATGCGATGCTCTGAAATTCAATTTCACTGACAATTTACAATTCAGCGAATTATACGATCAAGAACTTTATAATTCTAAAATTATTGTATACGATAATGTACCCATCACAGACTTAGTATTTGTTGTATGGTCTGTGATGCCCATAATGCTGGTCACTATACAAAAATCATAGAATCCAACAAGAATTCTATCGAAACTCACTCACTCATCTTCGATGTTGAGGATGTGAACGAAAGTAGATATTTCAAGAATACAAACATGATTTTCCTGTAGCTATTTTGATTATTTTACACACTTTACAGGCAGAGTATATGAACTGGCACAGATGAATATTCATGCTGCTATTGGTGGTCGTGACGCTTTTCAAGGGGAATTCCCACACATGGTGAGACAATTTCATTGGAAATAATATTGACAGCCTATTATTGTCCACTGCAGGGCCCTATTTGATAAACGTGACAATTTGTCCTAACAAATAAAATTGCGTCATCCAATTCGAAAATAGAATAAACTACTCATAGCTGCACCTCAATGTAATCCAAATTGTCATGACAATTGACAAATTGTCACGTTATTAAATAGGGCCCAGGACGTAGGTAGGCCTCTCATCTCTTTTCTGTCGAAGTTAGGGCTTCATTTAAATGATCTGCGTAGCATATTTTAAAAGAAAAGCGATTGTACACAACAGTACGTCAGGTTATACAATTGGCACTTTCATCGTAGCAATCAGTTGATAGCGATTGGGACCCGTGTGTTCACTGCGGATGATGGCAGATGTACCGGTCTCTGTAGCAGATTTGCCAATCCAGTGTACGCAGTATGAAATCAACACAAAGCAACAAATCCGTCCGCTACGATTTCGATGCAGTGGACTCGCAACTACTAGTCGTTGCATGCAATACAAGGAACATAAAGTATTTATTCACTGAGCCAACTTTTCATTATGTTTAAATAGTCATGGAAGTTCATACTCATAATAATATTCTTAGGGTGCCATCGGTTGGAAAGCAACGTTAGGAGATTGGGTGTTCAAGTGCGGCGGCTCCCTCATCAGCAGCAAGTTCGTGCTGACTGCCGCGCACTGCTCCAAAGCTTCTGACAGGGACACCACCATCGCAGACACAAACCCTCAAATCGTGAGATTGGCTGATAAAAATATACTGGTTAGTAATGCACCTCTGATTCCGTATATATTGTATAACCTTTAACATATACCCCCAATAACATTTTTTGGTTTTATAAAATGCAAAAACATCCTTCACTGTTTAACTTGTGAAACAGTAAAGGATGACCTGAACCTCTCAAACGTAAATATTTAAATGACTGAGGCATGGAATTACTAAAGTACTTTTAGAAATTTTGTACAATGTATTCGACATTATTTTTATTATATTCATTACTATTTCAGGAAATAAAATTGAATAGTTTTTATGACAGAGTTCACGTGAATGCAAAAATATTACGGATTATTAACCATCCCAATTACAAGCCGCCAAATAAATATAACGACATAGCCCTCATAGAATTACAAGATGAAGTATCATTCACGAGTTACATACAACCAGCATGCTTGTACACTGGTCCCGATAGTGAGCTTCTAGGAAAGAAAGCCTCCATGACTGGATGGGGTGTTGTGGAAACAGGTAGTAATCATTTCTTCAGTGGCCCTACCATGAGTTGATGCAAACTATTTATGCTACCGTAAACTATCGTTTTCTCTCTTTCACTCGCATCGACTGTGAGCAGTATATCCGATAGATTACGGTAGAGAAAACAGTTTGCATCAACTCATAGTAGGGCTACTGTTCACTCTAGTACATTTATATGCTTGTTCTAGTCTCGTTTTTAACACAGCAGGTAAGCTTTGGCTTCAACCCACCAGCCCTAGTAGCATGACGAGCTCGAGATTCGTTTTATAAATATATTGGAGCGTCATGCTACCGAAATCGAATCATAATAAAAAAACCAGTCAAGTGCGAGTCGGACTCGCATTTGTTGTATGGAAGCCCCCCTTAAATATTTATTTTATTTTAATTTATAGTGAAGGAAATCACGTCGAGCGCAATCTATCACTGGAGTCAAAGAAAACAGAAGTCGGGCTATACTTATTTATTGTCACATAACGTAAATAAACAACACAGACGCCACAAGGCGAAAAAACACTAGCTATAATGAATGAAATGAAGCATTCATAAAGACACAAAACACAATATTAAGCTAAGATTTATACAATAATGCCGGCGCAAGCCGACCGCAAAAGTTAAGTAAAGTATCGCCTTTCGCGCATGCGCAGCATGAAAAACGGATGCGGAAACACCCGACCGAGATTAGTTATTATAACGCGCCGGTCTGACGCCCCAATTTGCACATATTGGTAATGCTTGACGGCCAGGGTCCGCTGTAAATTTAATTATTTATTTTTAAAGTGAATATTAAACTAAATATTCTGTGAATATTTCAAGCGTCTACCTTTTGCCGTTATCAATATCGAGCAAAAACAAAACAACGAGGAAAAAAATCATGTGCGTTGTATGGGGGCTCCCTTAAATATTTATTTTATTCTGTTTTTTAGTATTTCTTGTTATAGCGGCAAAAAAATATGTCATCCGTCAAAATTTCAACGGTCTAACTATCACGGTTGATGAGATACAGCCTGGTGACAGACAAACAGACAGACGGACAGCAGAGTCTTAGTAATAGGGTCCCGTTTTACCCTTTTCGTATAGAGACCTAAAAATCAATAAACCTTAAATACTTATTTATAAGTTCGTTTCATTTTGGTTTCCAGTTAATCACACCACATCTCCTGAGCTCCAGGTGATAGAAGTGGACGTGCTGAATACTCAGTTGTGTGACAACTTACTGCGTCCATCTTGTAACAGGCTGTGGTGTGGTATGCAGGACCATCAAATCTGCGCAGGCGTTTTAGCAGGAGGAGTAGACGCGTGTCAGGTCAGATGAAACATCGTTAGAAGTCATTGCCACAACATAATGATTAAAAAACTAAAAGAATAATTGAAAATGGGTCTAGCGCAGTCAGACCACCCAAAAACTGAGAAATTAGTATTATCAATAACAGTAATATTATTTTAACATCAAGGACTCGTCACGGATATTTTTCAGATGTTATACCTGACTTATGATTTTAAACAAATTTGGTTTCATTTTTAAATTCAACTAGAAGATAGGTGCTACCCGGAACCTGTAAAACAAGTCATTATGACTCAAAAAATAAACCAGAACTCCCCTTCTCCAAAATGCATATATGTTTTCTGATTCTGATCTACTCTTGAAAATCAAGAAATATAGTATTATTTATGCATTTCCTATTATGGTAATTAGAAAACCATTATGTGGTACCTACCTATAACTTGAAAAAAATCTTATATTTTTACAGGGTGACTCAGGAAGTCCATTACAACTGGAAATAGCCCTACCACAGGAAGATGAGTAAGTTGATTTAAAATTTAGTATATTGGTAACGCAACAATATACTTATTTACTTTAACGGGCATATACACTGTACATTGTACAAACAGCATTTTGATTCCTAGGCTACTCGGCGAACCCATAATCCCATAACCACCTATGTTCATTCAATCAGCACTTCACAACGCTATTAAGTATTCGCATTTAAATTTGGCATTGTTTGCTGATATTTGCGTTTAAATCCGAATAAACACGAACACACTGTCCACACATCTCGTCATGAATAGCAAATATGGCGATCATTCACGAATATCTTTTACTCACCGCACTCTACTGAACTGAGCGAGCGATGTGTGGACAATTTTATTATATCCGAACATATTCGACAAATTCACAATCATTGTATTATTATATTTTTTTTTAATGAACACAGCAGCAAGCAGGCAAGGATGCTAAAAATTTGCAAAAATTGCAAAAAAACTCGTCCTTAAAATCTTTAATAAAATGACGTTTACCAAACATTTCTTAATACATATTATATTATTTCAATGCTTATTACGCCATCAGCCATCGTGTGGAAAAATAGCTATAACTTGAGGTTACACACGTAAGCTAAGCTAATTATTTACTGTTTTAATGTAATGCCGCAGTATAACAGAAAAACTAACGAAAATTAACAAACGGTAATAATCATCACAAATCGCAATTTGAGATAATAATCTTTCATAATATTGACAGCAGCATTTTTTTATCCACAGTTGTACAGACTTCAACACGTGCCGGCGGATGCACAAAATAATCGGCGTGACGTCATTCGGCATCGGATGCGCGCTGCCGGACCTGCCGGGCGTCTACACCAGGGTGACCAGCTTCCTCGACTGGATAGAATCCATCGTGTGGTCATAAAAATAAATAAATAAAATTACGATCTGCACAACAATAATTATTTAGCATAGTATGATTTTTCTCATCATAAGCTTGCCGATGGAATTGAACTCGGGACCTTTGAGGAATATAAATATAATTTTGCGATGCCATCACTAAGTCGTTTTTTTTCACTATTGATCACATCATCATTGATTTTAAACGCGATTAGTCAAATTAGCATAAAAAAATCTACTCAATTAAGATTGAAGAATTTTAATACGTTGGTTTTTACATAAACGAATGTGCTGTTTCTGAGAAATTTTGCAAATAAGACCAAAAACAGTGTCCATGTTTTATATTTTATTCTTATTTACATCGAAGGTAGTAACATTTTTATAAATGCTTTCAATTAAATCTTTTGTTTATTATTTCAAGTAATTATATACTTTTCGCATGATAGCTTCACGCACGTAGTCTTTCATTTTACTTCGTTGCTATGTTATATAGTGACAGCCTCACATTTCGAGACTAATCGCGTTTAAAATCAATAATGAAATTGGCTCTTGAACTTCATAGTTCAAAGTTTTATATTTTATTCTTGTGATGAGTTTTTGTTTATACCTACTAACTTAGTTTACTTCTTTTATCAAAAAAGTTTATTTCCTTGGACTACGTAATGTAATCAAAAGTGTTTTGTTAATAAAACCTCGTTTCTTATCAGGCCTCCATGAATCGGTCTCATGTGAAAAATATGCAGATTCCTTTCGAAACACGTCTCGATTATGCGAGCACGCCGAAATATATGAGTCGTAAAAATAGAATAACAAATGAGACGTCGCCCTTAAGTCTCCGCGAGCCGACCAAAGATTGTGTAGGTTATACAGCTAGGCACAAAATATATTAAAATAAATATACATAATTATTTATCAATAAGTGATAGAAAAGAACAATCAACTTATTATGAACAAAACATTCAACGTATTTTGTAATATTAAATAATATACTTACTAGAAAAAAATTCTGATGATGAGTCGAATTTTTAAAAACCTAAAAAAAAATGTTTAAAAGACATGTTTACAAAGTGTTATTAACACACTAGCTAGAAGAACTATCTTCGTATGTAATAGCAATTAAAGTTGAAGCTTACTTGCTCACCTACTTGTTATTAATTTTATTGGTCCACGTCAAAAACAGAAAATCCCTCCAAAACTCTTTTAACGTATTCTCAAATTATCTCACCCGAGGTCCCGAGCAGCGTGCTATTTCTAAGCGAGGCTCATTATTAAAACTGAATCAAAATTCAAATCAAGCCTTAATTAAGTTTAGCGACGGTGAAAAAAAAATTAAAACGAAACTTTTTACATGCAAATGGCGGCATCAACATGTGTCCCAAAGAAAAAATGCTAATCATGGAAGCGTACATTTAAAACATTCCTCTTTATGACCATCCATAAATTTGCAGAAGGTTTGTGGACTAGAGGACCAAGGCTTTTTATGCGCAACCATATGCCGCAGACTTCATCAACGTAACATCTTACTGATCCCTTTATTTCATATTGCGTAGAATATTTTATATTTTTTTATTACATTATACTTATTTCTGAGGTTTACATCTTTTCAAAGTTGAACAACTTTAACTTCCTACAGTAATTCTTTTTATATCCACATTTTATTACTCTGTATTAGGTAATGCCTTACGTTTGTGACTAAAGAAACACACATCAACAGACAATGCAATAGAATTAAATTAAAATGTTTTAGTAGATAGTAGATACTTATACAAATAAGCAATACTGTGGAAGGTTTCGTTGAAGGAGCTCCAACAATGTGTATAGTTAGTTAGTATTTAGTTTAGTTAGTGTTTACTTCCATGAGTTGATGCTAACTGTTTTCGCCACAGTAAAATATCGTTTTCTCTCGTTCACTCGCATTGACTGTGAGCAGTATATCCGATGGTTTACGGTAGCGAAAACAGTTTGCATCAACTCATGGTAGAGCTACAGATAGTATTTTTTTAGATGTTATGTAGAATACAACTTAATTTTGCTGTATAATGATTTTTTTAATACTCTGTAGAAGATGCGTATAACCTATTTTATTTCAGTTAATATTTTAAGCCTTGCCTAAAAAGATTTAGTTATCGCAAAGAAATAATGTTCAAAGTTACAACACACTTCAATTGCAAATGCACAGTTACATTTGAAATTTAAAAATAAAAATATTGTAGTTTTACTTCTAGTGGCAGAAATAGAAATTATAGAATAAACAAACTTTTATTTTGGTAGTGAGTATGTATGAATTAACATAATTCAGTGCTGTCCGGCTGGCCGCTTGCCCATTTCCAATATGGAAGGCTTACCTAGGGGTTACTCACCTAAAAGAATATCACAGTTTTGAAATAAGCTCATATTCCCAAGAATTTTAATTTAGTTGTAGGTAATTTCTCGGCTGACATGGTGTTTTCGTCAGTTGACTTTCTTTTTATTTTTATTATAAAATCTTTTCTTTATAGATAGCAATGAAAACAAGAAGATAGCCATCTTCGTAATGCCTACTAACTACCTACATCTATAAGTATTTATTTAATTTTTATTTGGTACTAATAAACTACTGCACGATTATCAGTGGAACATTGCAGGAAAACAACTCACTTTAAACGTAGGTACTCTTATTTGTTTGAAATTTGAACATGTAAATGAGATACTCGTAATATATACTCAGGACCTTTCTATCTATCGCGAATGCGCTAACACATTGCACTGTCGGGACAGTCATATCGTTTTCCTTTATTACATCTGTATACATTCTGGTAGAAGCTAACTGTTTGTAATGCTTGTAGAGAAGTTGTTTGCAACATCATCATATCAGCCACACGACACCCACTGCTGGGTACTTATAGGCCTCCCCAAGGATAATCTACAGCGATCGGTACTGCGCTGCCGCCGGCTTAAGCGAACTTCCCCTGACCGTCGGTCCACCTTTTCGTGGGCAGGCCCACTGAACGTCGTCCGGTGCGCATTCGCTACACTCAATTTTTTCTTTGTTTTGTGGCTACACTAGTCTAGAACCTTTCCGTCAAAACGGACATCCGTTCTTATCGGTTGTTGGCATACTAAGCAGCTATCAACTCCTCAATGACGTGTCTTCCATAGTAGGCACCAAGACTTTTCTATTGTTTTACAAAATAGTATTTCGTTTTTCAAATTTTATTTCCTTCATAAAACATTATCTCGAACAATGGCGAAACATGTAGTTTTTGGCGTTGCTCCAAGCTTCATATCAGTATTACCGCCCATATCGTGTTACTTAATTATAAAAATATGTACCTATAGAAAAATGCAATAAAATAGACCACATAAAAATAAAACTTTTGTTTTTAGCTGACTAATTGTACAATATCTGTCGTTTATAGAATCTGCCATTTACAGAATCTGCCGTTTCCAGAATCTGACATTTAACGAAAAAAGTATAATATACATTTCATTTATTATTTTCCGCACCAAAATCTACAAGGGTTCTTTTATTATATACTTAATAAGTACCTTCCTTTATTATTGATAAGTAGTTTCAAAATTAAATTATTCACAAAAAAGCGGTTTAAAACACAAATAAACTTTAGCGTTTTGCTAATACAGTAATTAAACTTATTTCGTAACATGTATCTTTATTTCCACACGATAGGTTCTATCCAGTCGAGGAAGCTGGTCACCCTGGTGTAGACGCCCGGGAGGTCCGGCAGCGCGCATCCGATGCCGAATGACGTCACGCCGATTATTTGGTGCATCCGCCGGCATGAGTTTCTGGATACACAACTGTGAAATACAAATATATTTTCTAAAGGTTTTTCAGTGTTCACAGGACTCCTGAAGAAAATAGGTTGAATTTTAGACTTTAAAATTATTTGTAGGCATTTTATAGGCATATTATACACTTATCAACTTTATCGTCAAGTGATATGATAACTACTTTCTGAAGAAAATTCTTTGAAACCGAATCTCTACAAATTGTCAAGTAGCGCAACAAACTTTTAAATTAATAATCACTTACTCTCTATCTCTTTGTGGAAGTGACATCTCCATTTGCAAGGGACCTCCTGAATCACCCTAAAAATTTAATTAAATCGTATATCAACTTAGTCAACAGCATATTGATTAATAACGAGTATTGTTGAAATAGTGGAAAATCGCAAGGGCAAATGGATAGAGGCCAATGAATCAACTCTTTGCTTTGCTCATTATGTTTAAGAGCTTAAAAAAAGTTTTAAGCAAAAAGGATCGTAATGCCATTGACGAAACTTCAAATTCATATTATTTGTGCATCCAAATGGAAGTTTAGTCAACGATGTTCCATAGCTTAAATTTTGACGTACTTCTATTTGGAAAGTACGTTTGCCAAATAAACGTTTAGTCAATGGTGACCACTCTAACCTGACAGGCGTCTGCGCCACCTGCCAAGACCCCGGCGCAGAGCTGGTGTTCCTGCATGCCGCACCAGAGCCTATTACACGACGGCTTCAGCAGGTTGTCGCACAACTGGGATCCCAGAACATCCAGCGTTACTACTTGAAGATCGGGAGACGTGGTTTTGTTAACTGAAAATTCGACAGAAAACTTTACTAAAAGGACGATAAATGCTTTTGTTACTTCATTTGTATAAAGTCTACACAGAAATTAGGTTTGTTCTATTGAATAAACTGAATAATATTTTTTCCAAAAATGTTAATATATATATAATAACTAATAATTTCTCCCAACCAAGGATGAAGCCAAAAATGGGGTTAAGATTTCAGCTGGCTAGTTCGTTCGTCTGTTCCCGCGTAACTTTTTATTTAAGTATGAAAAAAACGTTATGTATAATGAAAGCAAAGAATACATTAAATGAAGGTACTTTGAAGTTTGATGTAAGTAGTTAAAAGTTGCCCCTCATTATTGTAATCCTTGGAAATTAACACTTCTGTCATGCTTTTTTCATGATGATTACCTGTTTCCACCACACCCCATCCAGTCATTGCTGCTTTCTTTCCAATTAGTTCACTATCAAGGCCAGTGTAAAGGCATGCTGGTTGTACAAATTTGTTGAATTCTAATTCTTCTCGTAATTCTATGAGTGCTATATCGTCATATTTTTTTGGTGGGTTGTAGTCGGGGTGACTGATGACTCTCAAAATATCTGCATCTACATACGGTTTAACATAAGAGTCACTCCTATCCTGAAATAATTAGTTGATGAAATATTAATTTTCACTATAGTAGTGTTTCTTCGTTCAATGGGATGGGAGCCTATTCCAATTTCATCTTTTTAAAAGAGAATTTTCCTTGCCAAAGCAAAGTGTCATGTGGCTGAAGTTAATTCTTAAAAAAAATGGTCAAGAGCGAGTCGGACTCGCACACTGAGGGTTCCGTACCATCATACTGAAAAAGTTTACTATTTAGAGACATCGTTCTATTTTCCCTGTAATTTTTACATAAACTTCTATCACATAAAATAATTTCAGATTTTTCTCTCTGCAACCAGCTTCAAGCAGCGCTCTTTCATATATACCTTTTTGCAATTTTGGTACGGAACCCTAAAAAGGAAGTGTTATATTTTTAGTCGACTATATACATGGTCAAGAGACTCACCAATATATTTTTGTCCGCCAGCCTCACAATTTTAGGGTTGATATCAGAGATGGAGGTGTCCCTGACAGATGCTTGCTTGCAATGAGCGGCAGTCAGCACAAACTTGTTGCTGATGAGGGAACCACCACATTTGAACACCCATTCCCCCAACGCCCCTTTCCAACCTATAGCTCCCTGACATAAAGAAGTCAATATTAATGCCTAGTACAACATACAATGCGACAGTCCGAGTAGTAGGAAAAGGAACTAATTGTGTCAGCGTTACGCCGTATTGAAAGGGGCAATGTTTAATATTATCGTCTATTAATTTAACAAAGATATGGTGGCGCCGGCGCCGGCGCCGTTAGGATGCCAATCTGCAGTAGCCAGGAAACCCCAAAATAATGAGCATATTATTAGCAGCCGGGTGCACGAGCAAATCAGCTAGATAGTCTTTGTTTGCTATAATATTCAATTTGTTGTCTACTTATTTCATTTAGGACGAATTCTACAATTAAACAACAAAGATAAACTTAGTATTTCCTAATCCATTGCATAATCTAGAATTAAATTATGATTATGAGTACTTATATTTATTATTGAAATACAAAAACTTAACGGTGTAGTGTAAATCATCAACTTTGAATGTAGTGACACATATTTGAATAAATAGTAACTAGAAAGTAGTTTTATAAGATATAAGAATGAAATACATTTTCTTAAAAGTAAAAAGTAAGATAATTATTTTACTTCAATTTCTGTAAGTAATAGCACAGATTACGGTTATAGTTTCGACTGACCGTCTTGTGTTTGAATCTCTGAAATGTAAAAATTAATATTACCATGTGGGGAAATTCTCCTGGAAGAGCATTCCGCCCACCAATACCTCCTCGACTGATTAGAAATCCTTGAGCTCGAAGGTATTCATCACCTGGAAATTCATGAAGTTAACATGCAAAACTTTTAAAAGATTATATAGAATTGATTTTTCCAATGCCGATTTGCCTTGTCAAATTATAAAAGCTACAGCTATGAAAAATTTATAAGTTTAGTTACACTAATTGCTACCTTTATTATGAAAAATGATGTGGAACTTACATTTTCTTTCTCTTTCTGGTCTTTCCTCCCTTTCTTTGATACCCCAAATATATTCAAGGCATTCTGCAAATAAAATAAGAATGTTTTGTAAAATAAATTTTCAAAGAAATGTTGAAAGATTAAGTTTATGATCAATCGCATGACTGCGTTAAGAGCTCGATCATCGCATCGCCATTTTTTTGAGTACCGATTGAGCTACTCTACTACGCGTTCACTTCGTGATTGCCGTCGACGACCGTACGTACGTTACGTCACAGCTAACGGTACTGTAGGCAATAAAGTAATCATGTTTTTCAACTGTTTTTAATTTTTTTTCTTGTTCAATGAGTGTCATTAATTTATATAACAAGATAGGTTCGCCATTATGTAGGAACTTTACTCTTTTAATAAAAAAACTTTACTCTGTTCGTTATTTGTGTTATAATAACACAAATAACGAACGTAATGATTAAATCCACAGAAACAAAAATTAAGCTTTGCGTTGCTAGCCATACTAGAAAGGCGATGCAGGGGGTGCGGTATGACGAAGCGGACCGGTAGGTAGCGGCAATGATGAAGTGAACGCGTAGTACACGCATTGCCCTGTGATTGCGACCATTAACCAACCTTCGCATGTGTCGGTTATGGGAAGGGTGACCAAAAATTTAAAAATGGTACCCACTCACGCGACTCAATCGCCTTCCAGGCGCACTATAATCGGGCACGACAACGGGCGCACAAGGGTTTTCTTCTGTCGTAACCTGTATCGACTGCCTTGCCTAAACACGTAAACAAATATATTTTTATTATTGAATATATATATTATTTGAAACAATATAATCATGGAATCTGGGCCCTATTTAATAAAATGACCATTTGTCAATTGTCATGACAATTTGGTTTACATTACGGTGTACCTACGAGTAGTTTGTTCTATTTTCAAATTAGTTGACGCAATGGCTATAACATTGTCATGACAGGTGACAAATGCCACGTTTATTAAATAGAGCCCAGATTAAAAACATGTTCAATCCAGAAAAATGAACAGAACATCACATTACGTATAATCAAAGCTGTTTTCGTAATTTAATTGTTGAAATTAATGTGCTGTCGTGCGTACTTACGTACATATTTTAAATAAACAAAAATTATTAATGTTAATTGCTAATTCAAAGGTCATTGCAAAAAGTATTTGACCATTAGTTTTTATGACAAGTATTATTCTTACAGGCCAGTCAAATCTTACAAATAAAAAACCCTAAAAATCGCAAAACGCGATGTAGTTTTGCTTCATACATAATCCGTGCAATTCGGGCATTCTTCAGTTTTTTCAGTTTAATTGCTTTCAAAACTTGAATTAATTCAACTTTGCAGTTTTGCATGCATCACGCAAGAAACATAACTTTTGCTTGCTGCTCCTGTGGGATCCAAATAATGTACGTACTTACCTGACTACAAAAAATTTAGTTTTCGCCCTTTGCGTTTTAATTGTAAGATTATGATTGGCCTATACTTTAGTTTTAGACATCAATATTCAAGTATCCTAAACGAAATCAGTTGTTACATCGGTACTTACTTTAACAGTCACTTTATCAGTATCGGTAGAATTGTCCGAAATCCATAATATATTTGTATTTTCATCATCTTCCTGTACAAAAATTAAAATAATTTGAATTTGAAAGAGAACAATATACGTCACTTTTCGACGATTGTGAATATATATATTATAATAATATGCATATTCACAATCGTTGTAAATAGATATATAGATTGTCAGTATAAATAAGTTTAATGTATAATTAAAATAAATAGTGCACTTGTTGAACTTCTAACTTCATCTAAAAAGTGATGGACAACAAAAATAACCTAAGAAACAATCGGTTTTTAACATCTTATGTTGTATGTACTCTACATCGTATTATTGACCGAGCGAGCGCAAAGCGGGAGCGAAGCATCTCTGCTTCAGCTGTCCGTATGTCCGTCCCGCTGTCCGGGTGGGTTCCCGTCTGTTTTCCTCTACAGGTCGCATTTCTCAACAAACTCATGAAATTTTGTGAGCAGCTTCGATAATCATATAGATTATTTTAGTCGATTCAGTTTTTCGAAATTTTTCCAAATGGCGGAGATATGTTTAAGGGAGTTGTACAGCTCACACAGACACTAGTATATTCCATAGTAGACCTCGCTCAAATTGTATGTTGTTTAAAAATTAATCTAAAAGATGTCGCCACGAGGTTGACACTGCTTTTGAAAAGCAGTACTATGTGCTGTTTGGTAGGTTAGGTATTAACCTAACCTTTATATCTAAGCTAGACGGTGCTTCTGATTTTAATCAGTTTACGAATGGTTGTTTTTTTTCCGCAAAATTTCGAAAAACCGGCTCGACAACAAATCTGTATAATTATCAAACCTGCTCACAAAAGTTCACGACAATCGTTTGAGAAGGACAGCCGGAAAGTGGACAGACATACGTAAGCATTTTTGCCCAAGCTGAAGCAGAGACGTATCGCGCTCGCTCGGTCAATCAATTATTGAGGTTGACTGTTATTTATTTGATAACAAAAGCTTACCCGCTTTACCCGTATGTCATTTGTTTGAAAAGTTAGTACCACTGCAACAGATAAGATAGTAAAATGTTAACAATATTTTTAGCAAGTCACTAAAGTGACTTATTGAATAAATTCAAGAAAAAAATTATAATAATATTGATTAATATCTTATATTGAAAAAAATCTGTAACCAGGCATATTTCATAATTATTATTTGAACTCGTATTCATCGATTCCAATATATATACAGTGGTGGACGGATTATTAAAAACACCAGTCGATTTTCATACAGATGAGGTAACTTTGAAGCCTTCCCCTGCCAGGGATTGATCGAACCCCCCTAGCAGGACCAAAGAAAAACAAGTAAGCTAAGTATCGCGTGATATAACGTTTTATCGACATTCAACTGTCAAAATCTATTGTCTTTTGACGATGATGATAAATCGCTATACCATTATCCCGTTTCAGTGATCATGCTAGGGGGAACTGTGATCTGATGATGGATATCCAGGGAGTGAGTGAAGGAGATCTAGATCGCTATACACACACAACTGATCTGATCAATATTCTCAGAGATATTTGGATAAATACCTAAGTATTAAATTGAGATTTTTCACAAAAAATCGAGTAGATTTTTCTAGTATTTTTTCTAATATAATATTTATCTATGGATAACCGCGAATAAAGGTACAGTAGCTTCCCGCACAGCTAAGCTAAATCTTTGCAAGCTATCGTAACCATCAATGTGATTAACGTAGGTAATGACGTGCGTGACCCACGACTTCCGCGTTATGCAGAGGTTACACGTGCGAACTTGTATGCGAGTTGGCATAGTCAGTTTACTCACACAGTGGCAGCTACTCGCATCGTGTAACTGCACCATACGAGTTACTGGAATGTGTAAGTCAGTACCTAACTAGATCGCATTACTACAACACTACATACTGGTATTCTTTTCCCATCCACCATAAATGGTATCTCGCACGCGAATCGTATGTTAACAGACTTGCTCATTGTGTTACCGAGCATGACCAGTCAATCTACTGCAATGCGAATACGGTAGCAGTTGCAGTCTACTGTCAAGTCAACAGCTCGCACTGTGGAATCTCGACTTTACTCGACTGGGGGCAATCGCCATGGTCGCCTGTTCGATCGAATGATAAATTTTAGTGTAGTAATAGTGGTTTGTAGTTACTATACGATGTTTTTCATAATAGAATCATTAATTATAATATACTATGTATAAAACAAACTATGCCCTAGCTAGTAAATCACGATAAGTATTTATTGTATAAACATGTTTATTGAATGAATATTCGATTTAACGAGAGATTTTATTTAAACAATGTTAAGAATGTGTCTCTTTATCTTAGAAGAAACCTACTAATAAATTTCTCCAAAACTAAACTTATACAATTTAGACCTTGGCAGAAACAATCACTAAACATTAACTTCACTTATAATAATAATAAATTAGAATGTGTACAGGATTTTAATCTACTAGGAATTAACATAGATACCAACATAAACTGGAAGTGTCATATAATTAAAATAGCAGGAAAATTATCTAGCTTCACCTACGCATTATACCATTTGAAAAAGTCAACTGACCAAAAAACCGCAAAAATAGCATACTATGCATACGCCCATTCCTGGATAAGTTATGGCATTATATTGTGGGGAAACAGCACAGATGCCTCAAAGATATTTCTTATTCAAAAGAGATGTTATACGAATTCTTGCAAACATAGATGGTACAGAAAGTTGTAGACCTCAATTTAAAGACCTTAAAATTTTGACCTTAACCTCACTATATATATTAGAAATCTGTAAATTCGTCAGAAATAACATTCACTTATTCCCCCAAGTAAAAGACTGCTACACCGGAAAAATGAATCTAAGACATAAGAACCGCTTAGCCTTACCTCAATCTAATCTAAAACTCCATAGTTCGGGAGCACACGTTAACGCCATAAAAATCTATAATAAACTCCCCAAAATAATTAAAGATGAAAATAATATAAATTCATTTATAAGAAAACTGAAAGAGTATTTGTTGGAAAACTGTTTTTACACTATGCACGAGTTTTTCGAGTGTAAATGATTATTCTAAAAATTGTATTGTACTATGTTGTGTGTTATATTTTATTAGAATCTTATTTGAAAATGTCATAATAAATTAGGCAAGTTCTTAATTTAATTTAAAAATAAATTGTAGTGCCCTAACGGGGTTCATGATGATACTTTTAATATTTACCACCATGTAAAACTCATGAGTCAATAAAGATATTCGTATTTGTATTTTGTATTTTTAAGTAAATTAAAAATAAGAATCATGTTATAACTTAATAATTTTAAATCATTTTATATAGATATAATACTTAAATACAACGTTTATTGACGTTGAAATACACTTATTTTTTTAACGTTTTTAAATTAAGAAATAGACCCTACTTACTTATTAATTTAATTAGTCAAACTAACACATACCTTGGCAAAAAACTATAAATAATGTGAAATAATTCATGCTTATTACTTTAGCTATAGGCTCAAAGTCTCACTCACAGCCTTAAAAACTAATTTCAACATAAATCACAACCGATGTTATTGGGTGCTATAACTTGAATGATTATCTCTAACCTTGTTGGTTTCTTGGAGGCTTTGTAATCTCGTTATATAAATCATTTTAATTAGATACAAGAACAACATTACATAACAACTATATTCAGATTTTTTATGGCATCGCATGAACGAATACAAGTTTTTAATTAAGTAAATACTTAATGATGTCTACATAGACATCATCAACATCAGATTAATAATGATTATAATTGCATGCAAATGTAATATTAGAATCATTTGAAAGACAAGTAATTACTCATATTAGATACTAGTGTAAGACTTGGCAAAAAACATATGTTTTTGCAATGCATGCGATTATAAATGCAGTTTTGGTGCATTTAAGATTAATTTCGGGTAGGTACTATAATATATATATTATATCACGCGATATAATATCGTGTTTCGTCGTTCATGCTAGGAGGGCAGACCCGCGCCCAACAGTAAGATAATAGAAGATTATGCAACAAGGGCTTAAAGTAGTGTATTATGTCCCGGGCGCTAAATTGAACCCCGAGTACGAGGGATTCTTGGGTTACTTACTTACTTTAGGAAAGGTTTGCATGACACATAATTAAATATGCCAGCTAGTATAAAAAAAACTATATAGTATGTTAGCCTGTAAGCCTATGATGTTCTTCCTCAAGGTTCCATCTACATCCGTACCAAATTTCGTCAAAATCAGTCAACGGTTTAGTCTAGTCTAGCGTGAAAACGTAACAGACAGACAGAGTTACTTTCGCATTTATAATATTAGAATGGATTACCTACGAATGCCAGTTTCGCTTACAGGTTCCTATTAGCGCTATTATCTGGTTGAATTTTAAAAAATTACCAATATACCTAGGTAATTATAAGTAAACCTTATTTCATTGTTCCATGCTCACTTTATCCTCTGAAATTATGAGTCAGAGTCTTTGTTCGCTTGGTTTTTTTACTCTAGCAATACTTAATTTCAAATTGGGCAACCGTTTGAGCTATAGGTACCTACGGTATTATGATATGACGTCAGTGAATCAGTTGCAGAATGGTTTTTTTATACTTGTCATATATCATAATACCATAACATACTTACTAGAAAAAAATTCTGATAATGAGTCGAATTTTTAAAAACCTAAAAAAAATGTTTAAAAGACATGTTTACAAAGTGTTATTAACACACTAGCTAGAAGAACTATCTTCGTATGTAATAGCAATTAAAGTTGAAGCTTACTTGCTCACCTACTTGTTATTAATTTTATGGGTCCACATCAAAAACAGAAAATCCCTCCAAAACTCTTTTAACGAATTCCCAAATTATCCCACCCGAGGTCCCGAGCAGCGTGCTATTTCTAAGCGAGGCTCATTATTAAAACTGAATCAAAATTCAAATCAAGCCTTAATTAAGTTTAGCGACGGTGAAAAAAAAATTAAAACGAAACTTTTTACATGCAAATGGCGGCATCAACATGTGTCCCAAAGAAAAAATGCTAATCATGGAAGCGTACATTTAAAACATTCCTCTTTATGACCATCCATAAATTTGCAGAAGGTTTGTGGACTAGAGGACCAAGGCTTTTTATGCGCAACCATATGCCGCAGACTTCATCAACGTAACATCTTACTGATCCCTTTATTTCATATTGCGTAGAATATTTTATATTTTTTTATTACATTATACTTATTTCTGAGGTTTACATCTTTTCAAAGTTGAACAACTTTAACTTCCTACAGTAATTCTTTTTATATCCACATTTTATTACTCTGTATTAGGTAATGCCTTACGTTTGTGACTAAAGAAACACACATCAACAGACAATGCAATAGAATTAAATTAAAATGTTTTAGTAGATAGTAGATACTTATACAAATAAGCAATACTGTGGAAGGTTTCGTTGAAGGAGCTCCAACAATGTGTATAATTAGTTAGTATTTAGTTTAGTTAGTGTTTACTTCCATGAGTTGATGCTAACTGTTTTCGCCACAGTAAAATATCGTTTTCTCTCGTTCACTCGCATTGACTGTGAGCAGTATATCCGATGGTTTACGGTAGCGAAAACAGTTTGCATCAACTCATGGTAGAGCTACAGATAGTATTTTTTTAGATGTTATGTAGAATACAACTTAATTTTGCTGTATAATGATTTTTTTAATACTCTGTAGAAGATGCGTATAACCTATTTTATTTCAGTTAATATTTTAAGCCTTGCCTAAAAAGATTTAGTTATCGCAAAGAAATAATGTTCAAAGTTACAACACACTTCAATTGCAAATGCACAGTTACATTTGAAATTTAAAAATAAAAATATTGTAGTTTTACTTCTAGTGGCAGAAATAGAAATTATAGAATAAACAAACTTTTATTTTGGTAGTGAGTATGTATGAATTAACATAATTCAGTGCTGTCCGGCTGGCCGCTTGCCCATTTCCAATATGGAAGGCTTACCTAGGGGTTACTCACCTAAAAGAATATCACAGTTTTGAAATAAGCTCATATTCCCAAGAATTTTAATTTAGTTGTAGGTAATTTCTCGGCTGACATGGTGTTTTCGTCAGTTGACTTTCTTTTTATTTTTATTATAAAATCTTTTCTTTATAGCTAGCAATGAAAACAAGAAGATAGCCATCTTCGTAATGCCTACTAACTACCTACATCTATAAGTATTTATTTTATTTTTATTTGGTACTAATAAACAACTGCACGATTATCAGTGGAACATTGCAGGAAAACAACTCACTTTAAACGTAGGTACTCTTATTTGTTTGAAATTTGAACATGTAAATGAGATACTCGTAATATACATATACTCAGGACCTATCTATCCTCTTTCAATTTAATATTGACAACTATGACGCATTGTGTAGAAGAACTACAAGCGATGGACGAATGCACTAACACACTGCACTGTCGGGACACTCATATCGTTTTCCTTTATTACATCTGTATACATTCTGGTAGAAGCTAACTGTTTGTAATGCTTGTAGAGAAGTTGTTTGCAACATCATCATATCAGCCACACGACACCCACTGCTGGGTACTTATAGGCCTCCCCCAAGGATAATCTACAGCGATCGGTACTGCGCTGCCGCCGGCTTAAGCGAACTTCCCCTGACCGTCGGTCCACCTTTTCGTGGGCAGGCCCACTGAGCATCGTCCGGTGCGCATTCGCTACACTCAATTTTTTTCTTTGTTTTGTGTCTACACTAGTCTAGAACCTTTCCGCCAAAACGGACATCCATTCTTATCGGTTGTTGGCATACTAAGCAGCTATCAATTCCTCAATGACGTGTCTTCCATAGTAGGCACCAAGACTTTTCTATTGTTTTACAAAATAGTATTTCGTTTTTCAAATTTTATTTTCCTTACTAGTGGCCCGCCCCGGCTTCGCACGGGTACAATGTAGTTACTAATGTGGTGAGTGTGAAGTTATTAGACTGTCTATATAGGTATAGTAGTGGCCACAAAATTAAGGACGCTAGTCGATTTTCATACAAACGAAGTAACTTTTAAGCATTGCTTCTCCGCCAGGGATTGACCGAGCGGTGATCTGGTGATGGCCATCCAGGGAGTGAATGGAGAAGATCCAGATTTCTATACACACCCAAGTGATCTGACCAGCATTTTAAGAGATGTAAGGATATGTTTAAAAAAACCGCGAATATAGTATAGAAATGTATGAAAACTTGCAACTTAAAATTCTTATGCTTACATCTCTTAGAATGCTGACCAGATCAGTTGGGTGTGTATTGCTATCTGAATCTTCTCCATTCACTCCCTGGATGGCCATCATCAGATCACAGCTAGTTCAATCCCTAGCGGAAAACCAAGACTTCAAAATTACCTCGTTTGTATGAAAATCGACTTGTGTCCTTAATTATGTGGCCACCACTATATGTATATACGACGTACACAACATACGCAAGGGGTATTATAAGTTTGACTTGTGTGTGTCTGTCTGTCTGAGGAAACCTAGCTCCCAAACTTATGGACCGATTTCGATGCGGTTTTTTATGCATAGTTTAAAAGATCTAAGTGTACAGACAGCGGGACTCCTAAACCATTGATCCGATTATGATGAAACTTTGGCGAGTTGTTCTGCTTACGACCGAGAAAGTCCGCTGTTTCATACAAAAATTCAAATCGAAAATATCAAAATGTGTTTCATACGTTTTGATATTTTCGATTTGAATTTTTGCTGATTATTTTTTCGCGATTTGAGAGTTGGTCCCAATAGTAAAAGTTGTTCAGTTTGATGGTCCCGATATACCATATTCGACATATTTTTGTAACATGTTCTATACCTACCACATTTCTTGTCATGACATCCGGTTGCAAAATAAAAAGGCTATTCGGCGAGCTGACTCTCGAGCAGGCGACATTAGAGCTGGCCATGGGAGAAACAATCACTGCAGATCTACACCAGCCGCTCTTAAGCTTTGTCCCTGTGCTTTATTAATATCATAGGCGACGTCATAGCATAGGCGACTTGACCGAATATTGTATTCTTTTAAAATTAAACTGATAATTAGATGGAATAATTTTGCACCTTATTACAACGCAAGGAAGGAAAAAATGACAGCACTGCCAACATAACGCCATAGGTACTATTCAATGAAATGCATTCTACCTACTCTCAGGGGAAATGACCAAAGAGAATGTAATACTACGTTGAGATGACAAATGATATTTATTTTTCTTAATTAATCAATCAAATGCACAAAAAAGTTTCAATTCCGACGTCGAAGTCAATCACCCCAAAAGTAGCTTTATATCACTTTTTAACCCTGTTAGGTGATAAATATTTAAAAAATACGAAACACGAGTTCAATTAATTTTGTGAAAGAATGTCTATGCCAAATTTCAAGTCAATCGGGCCAAGGAATCGCGTCCTCCCATACAAACTTTGCCACCCTGTTTCACCCCTTTAGGGGTCGAATTTCGCAAAATCCCGTCTTAGTGAGCACCTATGCCCTAAAAGGAGCCCCCATGCAAAATTTGAGACTCCTAGCACTTGTAGTTTCTGAGATTTCGTGATCAGTGAGTGAGTGAGTGAGTGAGTGAGTGATTTTCCCTTTTATATATATAGATTATCTCGAACAATGGCGAAACATATAGTTTTTGGCGTTGCTCCAAGCTTCATATCAGTATTACCGCCCATATCGTATTACTTAATTATAAAAATATGTACCTATAGAAAAAAGCAATAAAATAGACCACATAAAAATAAAACTTTTGTTTTTAGCTGACTAATTGTACAATATCTGTCGTTTATAGAATCTGCCATTTACAGAATCTGCCGTTTCCAGTATCTGCCATTTAACGAAAAAGTATACAAATAAAATATACATTTCATTTATTATTTTCCGCACCAAAATCTACAAGGGTTCTTTTATTATATACTTAATAAGTACCTTCCTTTATTATTGATAAGTAGTTTCAAAATTAATCACAAAAAGCGGTTTAAAACACAAATAAACTTTAGCGTTTTGCTAATACAGTAATTAAACTTATTTCGTAACATGTATCTTTATTTCCACACGATAGGTTCTATCCAGTCGAGGAAACTGGTCACCCTGGTGTAGACGCCCGGAAGGTCCGGCAGCGCGCATCCGATGCCGAATGACGTCACGCCGATTATTTGGTGCATCCGTCGGCATGAGTTTCTGGATACACAACTGTGAAATACAAATATATTTTCTAAAGGTTTTTCAGTGTTCACATGACTCTTGAAGAAAATAGGTTGAATTTTAGACTTTAAAATTATTTGTAGGCATTTTATAGGCATATTATACACTTATCAACTTTATCGTCAAGTAATATGATAACTACTTTCTGAAGAAAATTCTTTGAAACCGAATCTCTACAAATTGTCAAGTAGCGCAACAAACAATAAAACTAAACAAACTTTTAAATTAATAATCACTTACTCTCTATCTCTTTGTGGAAGTGACATCTCCATTTGCAAGGGACCTCCTGAATCACCCTAAAAAATTAATTAAATCGTATATCAACTTAGTCAACAGCATATTGATTAATAACGAGTATTGTTGAAATAGTGGAAAATCGCAAGGGCAAATGGATAGAGGCCAATGAATCAACTCTTTGCTTTGCTCATTATGTTTAAGAGCTTAAAAAAAGTTTTAAGCAAAAAGGATCGTAATGCCATTGACGAAACTTCAAATTCATATTATTTGTGCATCCAAATGGAAGTTTAGTCAACGATGTTCCATAGCTTAAATTTTGACGTACTTCTATTTGGAAAGTACGTTTGCCAAATAAACGTTTAGTCAATGGTGACCACTCTAACCTGACAGGCGTCTGCGCCACCTGCCAAGACCCCGGCGCAGAGCTGGTGTTCCTGCATGCCGCACCAGAGCCTGTTACACGACGGCTTCAGCAGGTTGTCGCACAACTGGGATCCCAGAACATCCAGCGTTACTACTTGAAGATCGGGAGACGTGGTTTTGTTAACTGAAAATTCGACAGAAAACTTTACTAAAAGGACGATAAATGCTTTTGTTACTTCATTTGTATAAAGTCTACACAGAAATTAGGTTTGTTCTATTGAATAAACTGAATAATATTTTTTCCAAAAATGTTAATATATATATAATAACTAATAATTTCTCCCAACCAAGGATGAAGCCAAAAATGGGGTTAAGATTTCAGCTGGCTAGTTCGTTCGTCTGTTCCCGCGTAACTTTTTATTTAAGTATGAAAAAAACGTTATGTATAATGAAAGCAAAGAATACCCCAACTAGCACACTAGTGAAAAAAGCAGCTTTCCTTAAAGCTTCAATGTCTATAGGGGTGGCATAAGGGAAAAATGCAGCTTTCCTTAAAGCTCCAATGTCTATAGGGGTGGCATAAGGAGTCAGAATTAGGCACAAGTTCGATAACAGCTAAAATTATGGCTATGACCGCATTTAAAACCTAAGGTATTTTTGTGACGCCTTGTGGCACCATTAACTGCATAATAGTTAAATTTGTAACTTTTTTGCCACTTTTACTCGCAAAATGGTTTCGCATAGCATTTCAGACCACCATTGACTGCATTGTAGTGATAATTGCATATTTATTGGCACTGTTAGTTGCATTACGGGCCCGGGTGGCATACTTTACTACCCTGTGCTGCATAGGATAGGAAATTGTGACTAATTAACTTCTTACGGTTTCTGTTAAGCCTGTGAGGTAAAATTAGCTCCTAAGCTCGTAGTATTCCTTTTTGTGGAACTACTATGGAGTCTGCAGTGCTTCATGATAGAAAATAATAGCTTTTCAAGAAAATGGAGAACCTTGTACGCCTGGCCAAACTTATTGTTTTCTGGCTTTTTAAATAATATTTCGCGTATATTATTATTAAATAATAATGGCGAAAAAAACATCAAAGAAAAGTGGCTGTTGTAGGCGCAAAGTTATAAAATAAAATAACAAGATATTTAGAAGGAAATTGAAGCTTTATATCACATCAAATTCACAATCTAGGTTATAATATCCACTTTCTTAGACATTGTATGGAGGTAGAAAATCTAGAACAAAGAATTTAGCAGCTTAATTAGATCTAGGAGTTTCTGAACCGTGATTTTTGTCACCCATTTCTGCAAAAGGGGGCTACAGTAGCGAAAACTAAAAACAAAGGCTGCAATAATATTGACGCCATTTTCTGAGACAATTATTTCATTTGTTGTTCATATATTTCTCTTTTTAAACACACAGGTCACATGACACAGTTTAGTATGATCGCAAACAATATGTTATCGTTAATTATCCATAAATAAATATAATTCAGTGTAATACTTATCAAAATTACGATTTTTTTTTTGACCCGCTGTTATAAATTCATTATATTTTCGTAAAATCTTCAATAAATTGAGGGCCCATTAGTTTTATTCCAAAAACACCATACACGTTTCACAGTAAATTAAATTTGCCGATGTTTATCACCGAACAAGCCGCGTAGCGTAACTCAAATCGAATATTTACACTGCAATTCCACCATTTTATTATTTCACGACACACTGCCTAGCCATTATTATATGAAAACATCTCACATGTAATAGAAATTAAATACTTATAAAACCACCAAGCTTCCCAAAGAAAGTCGCAATTTGCACTCAAAGCTGTAATTTACGCTTCGGAGTGAATGAAATAATCTGACGATCATTCATTCAATTAGTGCCAGTAGGGTGCTTAAGGAGTGAAAATGGCGGTTGTAAGAAATTAAATGCACTATTGTGACACTCTACTGGATCTATTTAAATAGGTTCTAATTTCGCCCCTTTAGATCTAAAGCAGCTGCAAAAGGGTTGCATAGCGCGTTATGCAGCTGACTCTTGCAGCTTATAACTGTAATTATATACGCTATATAGGTCTTACGCAGACGTTTTGTGCTAGTTGGGACATTAAATGAAGGTACTTTGAAGTTTGATGTAAGTAGTTAAAAGTTGCCCCTCATTATTGTAATCCTTGGAAATTAACACTTCTGTCATGCTTTTTTCATGATGATTACCTGTTTCCACCACACCCCATCCAGTCATTGCTGCTTTCTTTCCTATCAATTCACTATCAAGGCCAGTGTAAAGGCATGCTGGTTGTACAAATTTGTTGAATTCTAATTCTTCTCGTAATTCTATGAGTGCTATATCGTCATATTTTTTTGGTGGGTTGTAGTCGGGGTGACTGATGACTCTCAAAATATCTGCATCTACATACGGTTTGACATAAGAGTCACTCCTATCCTGAAATAATTAGTTGATGAAATATTAATTTTCACTATAGTAGTGTTTCTTCGTTCAATGGGATGGGAGCCTATTCCAATTTCATCTTTTTAAAAGAGAATTTTCCTTGCCAAAGCAGAGTGTCATGTGGCTGAAGTTAATTCTTAAAAAAATGGTCAAGAGCGAGTCGGACTCGCACACTGAGGGTTCCGTACCATCATTCTGAAAAAGTTTACTATTTAGAGACATCGTTCTATTTTTTCTGTAATTTTTACATAAACTTCTATCACATGAAATAATTTCAGATTTTTCTCTCTGCAACCAGCTTCAAGCAGCGCTCTTTCATATATACCTTTTTGCAATTTTGGTACGGAACCCTAAAAAGGAAGTGTTATATTTTTAGTCGACTTTATACATGGTCAAGAGACTCACCAATATATTTTTGTCCGCCAGCCTCACAATTTTAGGGTTGATATCAGAGATGGAGGTGTCCTTGACAGATGCTTGCTTGCAATGAGCGGCAGTCAGCACAAACTTGTTGCTGATGAGGGAACCACCACATTTGAACACCCATTCCCCCAACGCCCCTTTCCAACCTATAGCTCCCTGACATAAAGAAGTCAATATTAATGTCTAGTACAACATACAATGCGACAGCCTGAGTAGTAGGAAA
This sequence comes from Catoptria pinella, assembly GCA_963556745.1. Classification (NCBI taxonomy): domain Eukaryota; kingdom Metazoa; phylum Arthropoda; class Insecta; order Lepidoptera; family Crambidae; genus Catoptria; species Catoptria pinella. The sequence goes on along the minus strand of OY750774.1, from coordinate 6,175,332 downwards.
AGGAACTAATTGTGTCAGCGTTACGCCGTATTGAAAGGGGCAATGTTTAATATTATCGTCTATTAATTTAACAAAGATATGGTTGCGCCGGCGCCGGCGCCGTTAGGATGCCAAATCTGCAGTAGCCAGGATACGGCACCCAAAATAATGAGCATACTTATTATTAGCAGCCGGGTGCACGAGCAAATCAGCTAGACAGTCTCGGTTTGCAATAATATTAAATTTTTTGTCTACTTATTTTATTTAGGACGAACTCTACAATTAAACAAGAAAGATATACTTAGTATTTCCTAATCCATTGCATGGTCTAGAATTAAATTATGATTATGAGTACTTATATTTATTATTGAAATACAAAAACTTAACGGTGTAGTGTAAATCATCATTTTTGAATGTAGTGATACATATTTGAATAAATAGTAACTAGAAAGTAGTTTTATAAGATATAAGAATGAAATACATTTTCTTAAAAGTAAAAAGTAAGATAATTATTTTACTTCAATTTCTGTAAGTAATAGCACAGATTACGGTAATAGTTTCGACTGACCGTCTTGTGTTTGAATCTTTGAAATGTAAAAATTAATCTTACCATGTGGGGAAATTCTCCTGGAAGAGCATTCCGCCCACCAATACCTCCTCCACCGATTAGAAATCCTTGAGCTCGAAGGTATTCAACACCTGGAAATTCATGAAGTTAACATGCAAAACTTTTAAAAGATTATATAGAATTGATTTTTCCAATGCCGATTTGCTTCGTCAAATTATAATAGCTATAGCTATGAAAAATTTATAAGTTTAGTTACACTAATTACTACCTTTATTTATTTATTTATTTATTTATTTCTTGGGAAACATACAGCATTAATTTTTACATGTAGTTACAACATACATCAATTTACATTAGCCTAAACAGTTTCCACTACTAAGTAATGACAATAAAGTGTCGAGTATTAACAATAACAAAATTCAAACTTTGATTACCTACTTATAAAAATGAGAGGCCAAGTACAATTAACTGGTACTATTTAGTAAAACTTTGAATTTTGCGGGCTTAAGACTAAACAAATCAAAGTGACTAAACTTAACGTTATATAATTTCATCGCTCTAACTATAAAACGGTTTCTAGCATACTTAGTCCGGCTCGCAGGAATGCAAAAAGTGTCACGAGATCGCATGTTTGGTCGGGGGCATTTTAATAAAATTTTACTTAAAAGATATGATGAATCGACATAGTTATTAATAATCTTATACAATAAGGTCAAGTCCCTGCGTTCTCTACGATGTGTAAGAGATTTGACGTCATCTTCACAAAAATCAGCAAATTTGAATTTCATTTTTTTAATAAATTTGCTTTGAATTCTTTCTATCGTATTTATATGTACCGAGTACTGCGGATTCCAAGCTGTTGATGCGTATTCGAGTTGGGATCGTACATAGCTGTTATATAATAGTATTAGTGATTGTACCCTTTTAAAGTCTCTACTTTGGCGAAATATAAAACCCAACATTTTGTATGCTTTGGCTGCAATATAGCAGTAATGAGAGGAAAGTAGTAATTCTTGGTCCAACAATACACCCAAGTCTTTAACCTCAGACCGATTTGAAAGATTTGTACCGAAAAGCTGATAGTTATAATTAATATTGTTTTTCTTTCTACCAAACGTAATGAAGCAACACTTGTCGACATTCATTGACAATTTGTTTGTAACACAGTAATTGCATAAGCGGTTCAGATCTTCCTGTAGTTCTAAGCAGTTGTTAATAGTTTTAACCGGTAAAAATATCTTTGTGTCGTCTGCGAAGAGTAGAAATTTAGAGTGCCGAAAACAGTCCTTTACGTCATTTATAAAAATATTAAATAATAATGGTCCAAGGTGAGAGCCTTGGGGTACACCTGATGTTATTGGTATAAAGCTGGATTTATAGCCCTTAACTGTTACCGCCTGTGATCTATTCTGAAGATACGATTTCAACCACCTCAAAAAGTCACCGTGTATACCGATGTACTCCAACTTTTTAACTAATATGCGATGAGAAATTTTATCAAAACATTTAGAGTAGTCGGTATACACGACATCCACCTGAAAACCATCATTCATACTACATAGCACTTGGTCCAAAAATTCGCATAGGTTTGTTTCGGTGGAGCGCCCCTTTACAAACCCGTGCTGTTGCGGTATGAGCAACGGCCTTACGGCCGCATACAGCGAATCATAGATAATTTTTTCGAATAGTTTAGGTATAACAGACAACTTTGATATACCCCTATAATTTCGAATATCATGTTTGTCACCACTCTTATAAATCGGAACAACCAGTGATTGCTTCCATACCGACGGCATAACTCCTTTAAGCAAAGAGAAATGGAAAAGATAAGAAATTGGGGGTGCTAATTGTTTACTGCATATTTTAATGAAATGAGGATGAATACTATCCGGTCCAGAACCTTTACTTGCGTCCACTCTTGACAAATATTTTTTGACAATATCGACAGAAATTTGAACAGAGTTAATTAAACCTTGGTTGATTTCACTTGGGGGGTAGAAAGAAGGAACTTCAGAATCGTCTTTCTCAAAAACAGACTGAAAAAAAGCGTTGAAAGCAAGTGCAATTTCAGAGCCCTCAATCAGACTAGAATTCGCCCAGTAAAGTGTGTCTGGAATGGAGTTATTGTCCCGTTTAGACTTTACAAATGCAAAAAAGTGCTTAGTGTTTATGTTTAACTTCACTTCGGTGTTAGAAATATATGTGTTATAGCATGACTGTTCCAATAATTTAGTCTCTTTACGCAATCTAGAAAACTCAAGGTAATCACATTGTCTGTTATAGGTTTTCCATTTTCGATGTTTTTTCAATTTTTTATTTTCGAGTCGAATTAAAGGTCGCGTATACCAAGAGGGATAACGCATTGAGTGTTTAAGTTGCTTTTTTGGAACATGAATTTCTATAATTTTATTGATAGTTTTATAAAACATTTCTACTGCAGATTCTAATTCTAGGCCGTAAAAACAACTCTCCCAATCAAATTCATCGAGATCGCGCTTAATGGCTTCATAGTTAGCTGCGTAGTAGCACTGAACAGTCCTGGGTAGAGGAAGAAGTAAATTTTCGTTAACAACCTCACAGTCTACGATGAGCGCGGGATGATGGGCGTCCTCCGGAAGAGATAGTGGTTCAGCACGCAATACGTTACACCTAAAACTACTCACAACGAGATCAAGGCACCTATCATTCAAGTTAGCTATATGATTATTTTGAGACCAATTTGTAAAACTTAAAAACATGTGTAGCTGTGTTATAAGAGAGTTAAAATGTGGATTTATTAAATTAACATCGGAATGTAAGTCCTTAGACCAAATAGCATCTCGAATGTTGAAATCGCCTATCAACATATACTCATTTTCCGGTTCGTTTATGCTAAGGTCAGAAACATATTCGAAAAATGATTGTTCAGCTAACTCTTGGTTGGGGCCTTGGAGAAAATAGCAACAAAAAATTGAAAGTTTTTTCGTGTTGCGGCCGTCTTTCAATAAAATATTCACATGGGTAATTTCGGCATCAACAAGGAGAGGTAAAGGATGCATAGATCTCACATCCACTGACAAACCCTGACGCACTGCAATGAGAGTACCACCACCTCTCTTAACCGGCAAATTATCATAATCCCTATCGGTTCTATATACGCTGTAGCGACCATCAAAAATTTCCGCATCAAAAATACCGGGCAATAACCAAGTTTCTGATAAGCACACTATGTCGTAGTTAACATTTAACAAATTTGTTAGGAATAATGTTGTTTTGCTACGTAAACCGCGAACATTTTGATAATAAATGCTAATTACCATTAAAGATATCTATAGAATAAAATAACACTTTAACCAACAAATACTCACTGGTACAAACATTGTCACAATTACGATATTTAATGGAAATCCGCCGTACCAAGCACATTACAAGTACATAATACTTATTCCTGCCACTTTTCAGATTTAAAATATTAAGAAAAACAATTAAATCATTACATAAATTGACCTTAAAATATGACGAAAAGAAACCAACTCTGCTATAAAAAAGGATGGACGGTAAACAAAAAAAGAGAATACTAACTGACCAAGCGTAGCAAATTCTGCCGCGCATCAAGTACAGTGGATGTTTCGAAGCGAGCGATGCACGTGCAGCGCAAACAAAGCGCGCGATGCATGCTACTTGCAACGATACGACAACAAGCCTCACACGTGCCGGACCAATAGTACGAAACAATTGAACGGATAGAAAGTCTGTGTTTGACAAACTGTTGCAGTTGTTATTTAAGTTTATATCTAATTCAAAATTAGAAAGATAACAACTATTGTTGGCGTATAGTAACAACACCAAATTAATAACAAGATTGGAACTGAAATGTAATTTTACCAGTAAAATCAAAAGATAGAATGAAATAGATATAGCACTTATGTAATCTTCTTTAAAGAATCCTCGGAGTTTATGTGAAGCACAGGAGACTTTTCATTTTTTCTGACCATAATAGTGCAGTTTCTCACCCAACAGTACGCATAATTCTTTTCTTTTGATTTTAATTTAGCCTGATGAAGAAGGTACTTGTTTTTTGTTGACAGGTGATCATTAGCGTAGATCCGATTATCAGATGATTTATTATGAAAAATGATGTGGAACTTACATTTTCTATCTCTTTCTGGTCTTTCCTCTCTTTCTTTGATACCCCAAATATATTCAAGGCATTCTGCAAATAAAATAAGAATGTTTTGTAAAATTAATTTTCATATAATAATGTTGAAAGATTAAGTTTATGATCAATCGCATAACTGCGTTAAGAGCTCGATCATCGCATCGCCATTTTTTTGAGTACCTATTGAGCTACTCTACTAGGCGTTCACTTCGTGATTGCCAGCGACAACCGTTATTACGTCACAGCTAACGGTACTGTAGACAATAAAGTAATCATGTTTTTCAACTGTTTTTAATTTTTTTTTCTTGTGCAATGAGTGTCATTAATTTATATAACAAGATAGGTTCGCCATTATGTAGGAACTTTACTCTTTTAATCATTATAATAACACAAATAACGAACGTAATGATTAAATCCACAGAAACAAAAATTAAGCTTTGCGTTGCTAGCCATACTAGAAAGGCGATGCAGGGGGTGCGGTATGACGAAGCGGACCGGTAGGTAGCGGCAATGATGAAGTGAACGCGTAGTACACGCATTGCCCTGTGATTGCGACCATTAACCAACCTTCGCATGTGTCGGTTATGGGAAGGGTGACCAAAAATTTAAAAATGGTACCCACTCACGCGACTCAATCGCCTTCCAGGCGCACTATAATCGGGCACGACAACGGGCGCACAAGGGTTTTCTTCTGTCGTAACCTGTATCGACTGCCTTGCCTAAACACGTAAACAAATATATTTTTATTATTGAATATATATATTATTTGAAACAATATAATCATGGAATCTGGGCCCTATTTAATAAAATGACCATTTGTCAATTGTCATGACAATTTGGTTTACATTACGGTGTACCTACGAGTAGTTTGTTCTATTTTCAAATTAGTTGACGCAATGGCTATAACATTGTCATGACAGGTGACAAATGCCACGTTTTTTAAATAGAGCCCAGATTAAAAACATGTTCAATCCAGAAAACGAACAGAACATCACATTACGTATAATCGAAGCTGTTTTCGTAATTTAATTGTTTAAATTAATGTGCTGTCGTGCGTACTTACGTACATATTTCAAATAAACAAAAATTATTAATGTTAATTGCTAATTCAAAGGTCATTGCAAAAAGTATTTGACCATTAGTTTTTATGACAAGTATTATTCTTACAGGCCAGTCAAATCTTACAAACAAAAAACCCTAAAAATCGCAAAACGCGATGTAGTTTTGCTTCATACATAATCCGTGCAATTCGGACATTCTTCAGTTTTTTTCAGTTTAATTGCTTTCAAAACTTGAATTAATTCAACTTTGCAGTTTTGCATGCATCACGCAAGAAACATAACTTTTGCTTGCTGCTCCTGTGGGATCCAAATAATGTACGTACTTACCTGACTACAAAAAAATTAGTTTTCGCCCTTTGCGTTTTAATTGTAAGATTATGATTGGCCTATTCTTTAGTTTTAGACATCAATATTCAAGTATCCTAAACGAAATCAGTTGTTACATCGGTACTTACTTTAACAGTCACTTTATCAGTATCGGTAGAATTGTCCGAAATCCATAATATATTTGTATTTTCATCATCTTCCTGTACAAAAATTAAAATAATTTGAATTTGAAAGAGAACAATATACGTCACTTTTCGACGATTGTGAATATATACAAGGTGTTACAAAAGTACCCCTAATGCCGAATATGGTAGATAGGGACCATCAAACTGAACAACTTTTACTATTGAGCCAACTCTGAAATCGCGAAAAAAAAATCAGCTGTTTCATACATTTTGATATTTTCGTAATTATTTTTTGTATGAAACAGCTGATTTGTTTTTCGCGATTTCCAAGTTGTTCAGTTTGATGGTCCCTATCTAACATATTCGGCATTAGGGGTACTTTTGTAACACCTTGTATATTATAATAATATGCATATTCACAATCGTTGTAAATAGATATATAGATTGTCAGTATAAATAAGTTTAATGTATAATTAAAATAAATAGTGCACTTGTTGAACTTCTAACTTCATCTAAAAAGTGATGGACAACAAAAATAACCTAAGAAACAATCGGTTTTTAACATCTTATGTTGTATGTACTCTACATCGTATTATTGACCGAGCGAGCGCAAAGCGGGAGCGAAGCATCTCTGCTTCAGCTGTCCGTATGTCCGTCCCGCTGTCCGGGTGGGTTCCCGTCTGTTTTCCTCTACAGGTCGCATTTCTCAACAAACTCATGAAATTTTGTGAGCAGCTTCGATAATCATATAGATTATTTTAGTCGATTCAGTTTTTCGAAATTTTTCCAAATGGCGGAGATATGTTTAAGGGAGTTGTACAGCTCACACAGACACTAGTATATTCCAGTAGTAGACCTCGCTCAAATTGTATGTTGTTTAAAAATTAATCTAAAAGATGTCGCCACGAGGCTGACACTGCTTTTGAAAAGCAGTACTATGTGCTGTTTGGTAGGTTTGTAGGTTAGGTATTAACCTAACCTATATATCTAAGCTAGACGGTGCTTCTGATTTTAATCAGTTTACGAATGGGTGTTTTTTTTTCCGCAAAATTTCGAAAAACCGGCTCGACAACAAATCTGTATAATTATCGAACCTGCTCACAAAAGTTCACGACAATCGTTTGAGAAGGACAGCCGGAAAGTGGACAGACATACGTAGGCATTTTTGCCCAAGCTGAAGCAGAGACGTATCGCGCTCGCTCGGTCAATCAATTATTGAGGTTGACTGTTATTTATTTGATAACAAAAGCTTACCCGCTTTACCCGTATGTCATTTGTTTGAAAAGTTAGTACCACTGCAACAGATAAGATAGTTAAATGTTAACAATATTTTTAGCAAGTCACTAAAGTGACTTATTGAATAAATTTAAGAAAAAAATTATAATAATATTGATTAATATCTTATATTGAAAAAAATCTCTAAAGAGGCATATTTTCATAATTATTATTTGAACTCGTATTCATCGATTCCAATATATATACAGTGGTGGACGGATTATTAAAAACACCAGTCGATTTTCATACAGATGAGGTAACTTTGAAGCCTTCCTCTGCCAGGGATTGATCGAACCCCCCTAGCAGGACCAAAGAAAAACAAGTAAGATAAGTATCGCGTGATATAACGTTTTATCGACATTCAACTGTCAAAGTCTATTGTCTTTTGACGATGATGATAAATCGCTATACCATTATCCCGTTTCAGTGATCATGCTAGGGGGAACTGTGATCTGATGATGGATATCCAGGGAGTGAGTGAAGGAGATCTAGATCGCTATACACACACAACTGATCTGATCAATATTCTCAGAGATATTTGGATAAATACCTAAGTATTAAATTGAGATTTTTCACAAAAAATCGAGTAGATTTTTCTAGTATTTTTTCTAATATAATATTTATCTATGGATAATCGCGAATAAAGGTACAGTAGCTTCCCGCACAGCTAAGCTAAATCTTTGCAAGCTATCGTAACCATCAATGTGACCCACGACTTCCGCGTTATGCAGAGGTTACACGTGCGAACTTGTGTGCGAGTTGGCATAGTCAGTTTACTCACACAGAGGCAGCTACTCGCATCGTGTGACTGCACCAAACGAGTTACTGGAATGTTTAAGTCAGTACCTAACTAGATCGCATTACTACAACACTACATACTGGTATTCTTTTCCCATCCACCATAAATGGTATCTCGCACGCGAATCGTATGTTAACAGACTTGCTCATTGTGTTACCGAGCATGACCAGTCAATCTACTGCCATGCGAATACGGTAGCAGTTGCAGTCTACTGTCAAGTCAACAGCTCGCACTGTGGAATCTCGACTTTACTCGACTGGGGGCAATCGCCATGGTCGCCTGTTCGATCGAATGATAAATTTTAGTGTAGTAATAGTGGTTTGTAGTTACTATACGATGTTTTTCATAATAGAATCATTAATTATAATATACTATGTATAAAACAAACTATGCCCTAGCTAGTAAATCACGATAAGTATTTATTGTATAAACATGTTTATTGAATGAATATTCGATTTAACGAGAGATTTTATTTAAACAATGTTAAGAATGTGTCTCTTTATCTTAGAAGTAAATTAAAAATAAGAATCATGTTATAACTTAATAATTTTAAATCATTTTATATAGATATAATACTTAAATACAACGTTTATTGACGTTAAAATACACTTATTTTTTACGTTTTTAAATTAAGAAATAGACCCTACTTACTTATTAATTTAATTAGTCAAACTAACACATACCTTGGCAAAAAACTATAAATAATGTGAAATAATTCATGCTTATTACTTTAGCTATAGGCTCAAAGTCTCACTCACAGCCTTAAAAACTAATTTCAACATAAATCACAACCGATGTTATTGGGTGCTATAACTTGAATGATTATCTCTAACCTTGTTGGTTTCTTGAAGGCTTTGTAATCTTGTTATATAAATCATTTTAATTAGATACAAGAACAACATTACATAACAACTATATTTAGATTTTTTATGGCATCGCATGAACGAATACAAGTTTTTAATTAAGTAAATACTTAATGATGTCTATATAGACATCATCAACATCAGATTAATAATGATTATAATTGCATGCAAATGTAATATTAGAATCATTTGAAAGACAAGTAATTACTCATATTAGATACGAGTGTAAGACTTGGCAAAAAACATATGTTTTTGCAATGCATGCAATTATAATCATTATTAATCTTAAATGCAGTTTTGGTACATTTAAGATTAATTTCGGGTAGGTACTATAATATATATATTATATCACGCGATATAATATCGTGTTTCGTCGTTCATACTAGGAGGGCAGACCCGCGCCCAACAGTAAGATAATAGAAGATTATGCAACAAGGGCTTAAAGTAGTGTATTATGTCCCGGGCGCTAAATTGAACCCCGAGTACGAGGGATTCTTGGGTTACTTACTTACTTTAGGAAAGGTTTGCATGACACATAATTAAATATGCCAGCTAGTATAAAAAAAACTATATAGTATGTTAGCCTGTAAGCATAACCCTTTCAGAACTGGCCCTATACGATTGTGTGGTCCACAAGATTCGATTTTGTTCAAAAACTTTTACGTGTATACGGACGGGCTTGACTCCACACGATTGCGCGTGAGCCGAACTTTGACCTAGTGTTTGAATTTCGCGCGTCGGTCAATTGGCCAGCAGGCAGCGACCTGTCTAGTACTGCGATTTTTCTCGGTCGCGGCTTTGGTGAATGTAAGTAGAAGTACATTAATATTTGATTGTTACTTGTAAAGTTTTGTGCACGAAACATAACTTTGATGTTTTTTACGTAGTATTTTGAGATTTTTTACACAATAATCGGTGATTTAGCTACTTTGTCGAGTTACCGAACTTTATCGACACAATTGTATGAAGAGGGGCCTGAGGCCATTTCTTTGACTGAGTACCTCAGAGTTATTTTGTTTATTTTCCAGACTTTTTTTAATGATGGCATGGTTCTTAGACGAAGATCAGATTGAGGGATTTCTGAATGGCTCTGGAGATGATGGAAGTGATAATGACGAGCAGTTGGAGCTACCGTTTGCAGGCCAGGATACGGGTGACCTTTCCTCGTCTGAATCCCAGTCTTCAAGCAGTGATGAAGATGTGCCATTGTGAAATTTACGATGGAAGAAAAATAAATTTAACTGTAAACCCATACCCCGCGTTTCAATAGACCCTGAGCTACACGTAGTATTAACTCCAGCACAATATTTCGAACGATTACTTACGCTGGAGTTGATTATTGTTGATTACATGATTGGAAGTGGTCATTAGATGAAGCCTGTTTGTACTTCTAGGGAAAAAAAAAAGTTTTTTGACATCCACGGCTTAATGGGGTGCTTTAATTAGCCAAGAATCAAATTGTGCGTTCGCTGGCTTAGGCCCCTGTTCATACAATTGTGTGGGTCAGAATTTTCCAAGATGGCGGCCGGAAAATGGAAAACCGACTTCAGATTTGCAATCAGCAGGTTATTTTATAGTAGGTATGACTTTTTTTCCGGACAAATTCTATCTAGTTTAGGCGCAGGTCTGAAAGGGCTATGATGTTCTTCCTCAAGGTTCCATCTACATCCATACCAAATTTCGTCAAAATCTAGATTTTGACTAGCGTTAGTCTAGCGTGAAAACGTAACAGACAGACAGAGTTACTTTCGCATTTATAATATTAGAATGGATTACCTACGAATGCCAGTTTCGCTTACAGGTTCCTATTAGCGCTATTATCTGGTTGAATTTTAAAAAAGGTATGTTAGACTTTTATTCGGAACTTGTTAAACGGGCTTACGAGCCTTTTTACGGAATTATGAATTATTAATACTAAGGCCACTCACGTTCGCGTGATTGAGATAGTTGTGCATTTATTTTGAAAGTCACGAACGAATTACCAATATACCTAGATAATTATAAGTAAACCTTATTTCATTGTTCCATGCTCACTTTATCCTCTGAAATTATGAGTCAGAGTCTTTGTTCGCTTGGTTTTTTACTCTAGCAATACTTAATTTCAAATTGGGCAACCGTTTGAGCTATAGGTACCTACGGTATTATGATATGACGTCAGTGAATCAGTTGCAGAATGGTTTTTTTATACTTGTCATATATCATAATACCATAACATCACCCATTTAAATTTTCCCATAAAAATTCACATATAAACTGGAACACCCTGTAGCACCCTGTATTACGGGAATTTTTTTCAAAACACTTTCAATTGTTTTCCTATACAAAATCCCATACAAAAATTCATCCCCTATTTCATCCACTTAGGGGCTGAATTTTTAAAAATCCATTCTTAGTGCTCACCTAAAACATGAAAGATATCTACCCTCCAAAAATGGTGTCTCTACCTTCAGCCGCTAGGGCTCTACGCGTAACCCAACAATCAGTCAATTAATCAATCAGCAAATCAATTTAGAGTTTTATTATGTATAGATTATTTATAATTATACTATTACTATATTTTTCATTATTTTCATCAAACAGATAATAATGAAACCACTTTTTTGCTTTAGGACAGATTCGCTCTAGCCACAGATTAAATATAACTACTCTAGCCCTGATTAAGTTTTTTTTATACACAACGAATTGGTAGTGGACGGTAACAATGCGGTGGATGCGCACTACACCCGAAATCCTCAACCACTGAGGAACATGGCTTCTTGGATATTTTGCCTCTAACTGCCGTAACACAATTGTTAAAATGTAATATTGTCACACTTGTAAGAGGTGGAAGCTTGCTAGACAGGCGGACTTGAAACAATTCAGTTGCAATACCTAGTGGCAGTACGGTGTTAATATAACAAGTTCGAAATTATTTAGAAAAGTGGAGTTTCTTTTTTGTGACTTGAAGATTTCCATAATCGGCGATTTCAAGCGTCATAATATTGTTTTAGAAAAAGGCTGCTGTTAGCTAGCGAGTGCCGTATTAGTTTTAAATATAGGGACGGTCTCACGGTCTCATTTTAATATTATAGAAGATACTACGGGCACTAAAATATAGCTCATTATTTAGCAGCCATACTTCCGGAAAAGCTTCCAATTCCTCTTTAAAATTTACCGCCAGCTTCATAAAATCAGGAGCGCATGAAGCGTGACAGGTGATATACTTACAGTAGGTATGTACTCGTAAATTTAATGAAGACAATCATTTGACCGTTGTGTGCAGATAACACGGTTAATATACTAATCCCTTTTAACGAAATTACAGTTATAGACAACATTGATGAAAGAACAAAGTTTAACAATCGCAAACAGATCATCACTAGCAATGAAGATACACGTTTCTGAAAATTAAACGTGCTATTGTTTCTCAAAATAGAGGATCGCTCAGAGCGACAGAGTCGTCGTAATGCTATATCTCAGTAATCCCAAACATGGCCCACATACAATTGCAATAAGCGATGCGTCCTGAAGCGAACGGGCGCGGATCAGGCGGCTTGCGAGCTACTATCCGTCTCCTAGACAAATCGCTCCCTCAAATGGAAGATTACTGTAACGTTGTCACTCAGTTACACAGTAGTGTATCATAACATAAAACTAATGTCACGCCTCAACCGATTTTCTTATTTCCGTTAAAATAACGCCTAGTGGGCAGGCCTCCGGACAACGTGGACCAACGATCTTATGAAGGTCACGAGAAGACCCTAGATGCGGGCAGCACAGGGCCGGTCTTCGTGGAGATCCTTGAGGGAGTCCTATAGCCAGCAGAGGTGTGGCGGACATGATGGTGATGAACAAAAAGACACACCCCAATACTGCATATCCTTCAGTGAAACCATTTTCCATTGAAGGATTCTCCATTTTCCACAGACTTTCTCATAGGTATACATCCATGTTGAAACGAGTACATGTCAATCTCACTCACACAACTCACTTTATTTGAACTTGCTATGGCACTAACTCAATCCAAATGTTATAATCGCATCGTGACAAAATCATAGTGCAGCTGGCCAGCTGCTGTGTGTAGAAACAAAACAAATGAAGTAACAAAATATATATTTCTTAACAACATCTTTATTTCTTAATATTTTGCAAACTGTTCCAAATTCCTTTAGTTTTGAATCTACCTAATTTGTAACGCCTCTGTGTAACATCGTGCCAAGCTAAGCCAGCGTCCTCAGACATCCTCTTGCGACTGAGAAGGCTAGTTTTATTGTTTGTTGTTATTTTACGAGACTGTTTAACCGTTCCGCCGTTCTGTAAAGTGTAAACGGTCAACGTACCTACGTACACCTGTTATTATTTGAACGCCATAGGGTAAACAATTTACGCTTTATTGAATTTGAATAATGATTTCAAGATTAGGTCCCAATAGAATTTCACTTATGGCTTGTTTCATAATTTCCGGCTGTTTCACATTGTCAGTAAGTCATGATTTCATAAAAACAAGAGGTTAGTGTCGAGAAGAAATAAACAAAGAGGACCCTGTGATAAAATCAGCTTAGTGGCCACGGGCGAGGCAGAGGTAGAGGAATACCTGCTTTACTTAAAAGCCATTTTTTGATCGTATTAGGTAGGTACCTACTTTTTAAACTTTTTCCCGACATTTTCGATAAAATTGACGATTACACCGATCATAGTCGAAAGCCCTAATCCGTCAAGGGTCCCTTGTTTCCATTAATCACTTTCAAGTTAGCCCGACGTTTAATATTTCACCTTACTCCCTCCCGACTCTGACTGATCACCAACGAAAATCGCGATATGCTAAAAAGTATACAATCTTTAAAAGCGAAAGTCAAGGAAAATAGGGTAATAATATTTTTTCTTTCTCTCTCTACCATTTCATTTCAGTTGACAGCCTATTGAACTCCGCTTATTTTAAACAAATTGACTTTATTGAATCTTCTTCTTTAATATCTCTTGCCTTATCTCAATTATCCAGCCTAAAACCGCTGTTACATCCTAATTTTCTGCAGTTGGATTCTTTTTACTATTGCTTGTGGAAAAATTGGTTTTAGATTCTGTATAAGACCTTTCTCGTATAGGAACTATTTAATATCTTAACATTGAACTCAAGATGTGCGTCTCAGTTATTCAGCACCGACAAGGCAGAAATCAGAATATTTATTTGCACAATATTATGTAAGTACTTTACATTGAAATGAATGACAATGTTTCTAATCTTAAGTTTCAACAATATTCTGCCTTAAATCTGTAGGCATGCAAATGTTAGTAAGTGTCAGTTATCTGTAGAGACTATTGTTATACTAATTATAACTATTTTTAAGATATCAATTACAAAATTTTCAACAGTATCTTATATTTAAAATTACTTTTACGTATTGTAAATATAGATTAAGTCGATATGACATTTTTTTCCACATATTCCTTGATCGAGTAGAAACTATGCTGTAGGAGCAATGGAAGATTGTCTTATTTATAATATTACAAAGACGTTGGTGCTATAGTGCTACGCGTTCTGAAGTGAAATGATTGCCGCTACCTCCCGGCCCGCTTCGTCATACCGCACCCCCTGCGTCGCCTTTCTAGTACGGCTAGCAACGCAAATCTTAATTTTTGTTTCTGTTGATTTAATCATTACGTTCGTTATTGGTGTTGTTATAATGATTAAAAAAGTAAAGTTCCTACATAATGGCGAACCTAACTTGTTATATAAATTAATGACCTCTTTGAACAAGGAAAAAATTATAAACAGTTGAAAAACATGATTACTTTATTGTCTACAGTACCGTTAGCTGTGACGTTATAACGGTCGTCGTCGGCAATCACGAAGTGAACGCGTAGTATTTAACTAGATCAAGTGAACTAAAACCGTTAACCAGCAGTGACAAATGCGTTGGCAGAGATCAACAATAGATTCAGTTGGTACCCCTGTAAGCTATCCAATTTGTGAGAGGTGTTTCTAAACGATGGCCCGTAGGGTTGCCAGGTGTGTCCGGATTTAGCCGGACATCATGTTTGGTTTTTTGACCTAATGTCCGGTTAATGTTTGACCCGGCCTGTCTTTTGTTAGGCTTTTTGTGTGTGCCCCGCGAGTTGCAAGTAATGGCACGGCTGCCCCTCTGACGGACCGCTGTTTGCAAGGCAGTAATAAATATTGTCCGGCTTTTGTAACATATGTCCGGTTTTAAAAAAAGCTATGTTTAGCTATTAAATAGGTATATCCGGCTTTTAGGGTAAAATATCCGGCTAAATTAAGCGCCGAGTCAGGCTTTTGTGTTTTTGGACCTGGCAACCCTAGGCCCAAGAGCGATTTTGACGCAAATAGGATCCCTCCTTACCCAAAGGGGAGCTCAGGACTCTTTTTTTAGTTGTCATGCCAAACCAAGTCAGCAAGATGAAATCCATTGACTTATATTAATCGGAATCATTTGCATCTTTTTAAGGGACTTTTAAGAGGTGTTTGTTTTTCTTAGAGGTCCATGATACCTACGTTCTCGTACTTACATTAATCCCCACATTTAAGAATTATCCACATTAACTTTTGAAGTTTAAAAGCATAACCAGCAGGCGTACGTAGCATGAACAAACCCGACAAAGATTTTGTCTATCCCATGTAATTTTCTGGCTGTTAAACAAAGGGTTTGTCGACATGTCATTTTTGATATTTCAACGTTGACAAAACCATGCATTTAAAGTTCTTGGCAAAACCGCTCTCGAGGTCGTCATGCTAGTAGGAAAAATATGACAGACTTGTAGACCTCTGAAATCGACGCTTTATATGGTGACGGAAAAAAAATATCAACCATGCCAAACTAAATAAACAGCTGAACGATCAGAGGACCGACGGTTTGTCGTTTTTCGAGCCGTGGCTCTTTGGGAAAAATGATACATTTCATTGGTAGAAAACTTTCTGAAATGTTAACGATTTCTATTTAACGTAGAAGAGGCACATCATAAAATAATATAAAGTCCGTGTATTTTAAAGATTTATTTTATAGATGCGAATCATAGACAAGTGTTTAGTGCTCGACCGCTCGACAGAGCTGCGGGTCTATCGGATAAAAACAATGAAGTTAATGTTAACTGTGTTTTGACAGATGTATGTGATACATTGCTACTTAGTTTTGGCAAAAATAAAAACTTACCAAAGTAAAGTAGCAATGTATCACATCCATCTGTCAAATCAGAGCGATTACGATAGCAATGTAAGTTAGCCGATAGAGCCGCTGATCGTATGCGCAGACCCATCCTTCCCTCTGCCACGGCACGTGTCTGGCACGCTCAATGTCTTTAGATATAGACGAACCTTAAGGTCTATTTCTCTACTTTTAGGGCTTAATCATAAAGTATGGATGTATATCATAAAGAATATGTACGTAATCTGTTACTTATTCAAAAGTAACAGATTACGTTATCTTTTTGCTTGTTGTAAGCACCTGTACATATTTTCAGTTCTAAGTTCTGCATTATCCAAAAGATGCCACCTTCTTGAGCCACTAATCTACTGCTTTACTGTCGCGTGGGTGCCATGTCTCCAGGGACCCGCAGGCCTAATGGGAGTGCATTTTAGAGCCGCAGCCGCAGCGAACGTTGGATCTCCGCCAACAAGCCGCCCGCAAAATCTATATTACGTTAAGGAATCTCGTCCCGGAGTAATGGAATCAAATTAATAGTTTTGAAACTAACATAAATATCTTATTTGTTAAATTTAATAATTTTGACGACCTTCGTGGTCGAGTGGTTTGCACGCCGGTTTTCAAGACGTCATCATCTCTTGAGGTCCCAGGTTCGATCCCCAATGGGTCAATGTAAACAATGAACTTTTCTATACTGACTCAGGTCTGGGTGTTTGTAGTTCCACCGTTATCTCTGATTTTCATAGCATAGTGCTTTAGCTACTTACTTTCGAATCGAAGCAATGTATGTGATGTTGTCAAATATTTATTTATTTATAAGTAATAAACAATATTCATATTCTTACTAACAACAGATTACTTTACAACATTAAGAATCTATTTGACTTTTTATTGATAGGTACCTATAAGTAGGTATTTATCTATTAGTTCTGTACCCGTAGCATGAACAGGGTTGTTTCATTATTTGCGGTCGTGGAGGGCACACCGCTAGCGGCTGCCAATGCTGCGGCCCCTACTGGCGAGCCCCACATACGAACCTTCTGCTCACCTGCAGGGGGGGATGCGTAAATGCATTTTCCCCGGCATATATACCTAGGTACTAGATACTACTAGCTATCCTACAAAATAAAGATAGTCTTCTAGCACATAATGAATAATCTAGTGTTGCAAATTTTAAAATCAATGCAACTGTAGAAAAATGGAAATCTTTGTTGTTTTATCCTTATTATTCTAAGTTTTATCCGTTTTTAGAAGTAATTTTTCTCTCCGATATTTTATGATTAGTAGACCGTGAAATTTAATTATTGCTTCAGATCTATCACTGCGGCTCCTAGGTAACTGAAATCCTTCTATGAATAATGCCTGGATATTAATCAGTGTAGATTAATCAAGAAATGATATTTATTTCAAGCGTTCGTTACGCGGGCTAATTGCGCATCGCTGTCCTAGCTTCCTTCCATAAATTATCACTTGTTATATAACATAAGTCACAGGCGGGTAGATATTTCTTCTAGTACCTACTTATATTATTTTTTCTAGTATATTTATTATTTATAATAATAATATAAATAGAATTGAGAATGCAAATGCAGCCGCGACCAACGACTTAACGTGTCTTCTGAAGCACGAAGGAGCTCGAGATAAAAAAAAATGGTCACCCATCCCATGACCAACCTTTGCAAAAGTTGCTTAACCTCCGCAATCGCTGGGTCAGGCGCTAAACCACTGCGCCACCGAGCTCCTAAGCAGAACGGAGTATAGTGTTTGTTTCAGTGATACCATTAGCAACTTTAAAGCTAGATCTAGCTATTATTTGGTGACAGACAGCTACAATTTAATGAAACTTGTAGCTAAACATTTTCTTTTTTAAATTGACGTTTTATTGTAACCTACCTAATGTAGCATTTAGCTAGTCTAGCAACTTTTTGGGGCAAAAATGTCAATCTAGCAACATTTTGAGAAATGTCTAGCAACTGGGTAAAGCTAGCAGTTGGCAACACTGGTTTGTTTATGTCATTCCCGCTTCATCACGTGTCTTGCACAGGCGGCGTGTGTTCCTAGCTCTCGTGTTCTCGACGCCATTAGTTTTGTTTCTTGCCGATTATTCCCGGACTCCCGGATAACCGAGACTTTCTCAAGAATAAATTAGTTAATGAACCAGATGAATATTACTCTGCTATGCTAGTTGTTTCATAACAAGATCTTATTTGCGGCGCACCATATTAGCACAAATATTATTGGTGTACAAATTATTCAGGTTTTTTATTGCCGATACTGCGTCTCTCCTTCAGCTTGGGCAAAAATTTCGTATGTCCGAATGTTTTCGAAAAAGAAATCAACATAGATATCGACGTTTGTAAGGCTAATTGGTCTAAGCAACATTTTTTGCGATATTGAGTTATATACATATTCGGAATCAGCATATTTTTCTCCGTCGTTTGAGCCAGGTTTCAAATTTTTCTGACTACTTTTTTAGCCTTTCAACCGTCGATATGAGAAATCAAATAATACCTACCAAACAGCACTCTTAGTAACTATATATCTTTTGGAAACCTCGTTAGTATTAGATGATTTTTTAAACAACATACAAACGCGAGGTCTACAGCTCACTGAGCCACTTTATCATTATAGCCACATCGATTTAAAAACTACCTACCTACCTACATACAAAAAGTTCGTCTTTATTATACCTGCTTATGTCGATACTGCGTAGGTACTCGCTAACACTTAGGTTCTTAATGCTCTAAGCGCTAACAGCATTGAAAACCGGTACGGACACAGTTAGTTAGTGACTCTAAATTAGATAACAAGGAAAAATAAAATAAATGTTACATATACCTACTCGTAAATAATATTTTTATTACTTACATAATTGAATCAAATTGGTTAGCAAATATTAGGGCCCTATGCCCATTTTCTCACTAGGACACCATAGTTGCGCCGTCATGCGTCAGTGGGTGATTCGCTTGCTACAAATTTGATATTCCGCATACTAGCGTTGCGTAACCAAAAGGACACAAGGGGCCTATTTAATAAACATTACAATTTGTAATTGACTACGGTAATTCGCATACATTGCGGTGTTTGTGAGTAGTTTATTTTCTAGTTTCAAATTGGCGACGCAATGAACACCAAACGATCGTTGTAATTTACTACGGTAATGTCTATGAAACAGCTCCCTGATGGCCTAGCATGCGGCGAATATTTGTCTACACTTATCTCGCGATGTCTGTCCCGCTCATATCAGTACGTGTGAGCGGGTGAGACACGACTGCGCGTACGAGAGAAAAGTGTGGAGAAAATTTTGTCGTGGTGAGTCGGTGAGTTACCCACCCTCCATCATCTGTACATTGTTTATGGGTACATTTTGTTGATAGCGCGACTGGTTGCGCCGTCACTGGTGTCCTAGTGAGATATGGCGCTAGATGTCTAAATTTAAGACCATACAGTTTGTTCAATCCAGTCGACGAAGCTTGATATCTTTATATAGATTCCGATGACGAAGCGGCTGTTCCTGATCTGGCCGCTAGCGAAGGCTTGGACGTAGGGCATCTCGTCTCCATCGCCCAGCGACACCGAGGTGACGATGGGTGCTCCGGAAGATCCCTGAAACATACAGATCGATGCAAATGGATGCAGAAGGACAGGAAGAGATGCGAATGGATGAACTTAGGAATATATAATCCAAGCGATTGCTCTTATTTGAATATTTTTAAGGCGTCTTTTCCACGAGCCGTGATAGGTAAGTATACCTAAGTAGTTCCGTGTCCCCAGGAAAAGTGACAAAATTGAAGTAGAATCTTCGTCAACTTCCTACGACGAACAAGAGGTAGAACTAGTAAGAAAGTAATACTAATAAAAATCGCACCCTCCAAACGACAACGTTCTAACTGCAAAATCCTCATTTTCCAGAACGGTCGTTCAAAGTTTTGAGAACTCGAAAATTATTGACGTTTTACAAATGAGGTACAGTGCCACAAACTTAACGGACCCGGTTACGGCGTCACTGTTTTATATGTATAGTCGAAAAGACGTAAATTAAATATTAACACTAGTTCTAATTTTGTCCAACGGGCCAGATAAGTTTGTGGCAATGTAAGTAGGTACTTATTATGAAACTAAACTTTTTTTTTTGCAGAAAGTAAACCTTTCAAATAGCTTCCGACATCAGTCATAAAAAAGATTTCGTTCTATGATCACTTGGAACGTTGTTTTTGGAGAGTGCGAAATTGAACTTACATGAAAGAAATTATTAATGGTGTCTGATTCATTAACACAGAGCTGGTGATCTTCCAATTTGACAAATCTCCTGTTGTGGTGGGATTTTATCAGCGGTGCACACGTTTCAGAGTCCATCACTTGTACTGTGATTGTTCTTAAAATGTCATTTGTCGAGTCGTCATCTGTAAGTAAACAGCTTGCATTTAAGGTGCTGACATGAGCCAACTAGCGCCGCCAGTCGATTTAATTTTATTTATTCTAAATAAGCCCAATTTCTTAAAAAAGGAATCAGTCAAGGTCTTATGAACGACGTCTAGTATTTATTGAATAACGTTACAACATTACAAAATGCGTGCAATAGTTTAAAAACGGGTTTGAACCATCAGTGGCCACTTTTAACAAAATCGTATTTTAAACTGTGTGTATGCCTTTTCAAACTGTGTTCAAACAATTTTTAATCGGTTGCAGAAGAGTAGTCGACATGAAAGTTGATGGATGTAGAGGAAGATCGCAAAGAATATGGAATTATGGATGTAATATGTGCGGAATGGTACGAATGTAAAGGGAGTGAATGAGGAGATGAGAGGGTACAAGTGGTAGATAAAGAGGATGTATTGCACCAACCCCAAATAAAGTGGGATGACGGTAGGGAGACGATGATAAGACAATAAAGAAACGCACCGGTTTTGGCCCATGCTGAGACTTGCGCATTCTGGTTGGTGGCGATCTCAGGCTGCGACCACAGGCAGGCAGGTGCGACGGCTCGGCTCACAGGCACCGGGCTGTCAAACTCCAGGAGAGCTATGTCGAAACTGAACTTGCCGGGGGCTCCGTGTTGCGGGTGACGGATCGTCTTCACAACTTTCGCGTCGATCACTGGCACCTAATTAATAAACAGTTATTTTTAAATAATAGGCAACGCACTTTCCAAGAGCGCATTTTTTCCCACTTACTCAATACAGGGTCATTTGTAATTCATTTAAAACCTCTCGTGGGGTTGATCAGACCATCAAACTGAACAACTTTCATTATGGGACCAACCTTAAATCGCGAGAAAAAAAACAGCTGTTTCATATAAAAGGACAATGCCTACTCCATCGAAATGTATGAAACAGCTGTTTTTTTTGCGATTTCAAGGTTGGTCCCATAATGAAGTTGTTCAGTTTGATGGTTTGATCAACCCCATGAGAGGTTTTAAATTAATTAAAAATAACCTTGTATTTTCAAATATTTTATTAATAGGTAGTTATTCATATTTGCAGGATGTTTGGTAATACCCTTCCTTATAGAGCCAAATATGGGGTACCATGCATACAATCCCGGGAAATTATTATAAACCCTGAAAACTACCACACGTCAGAGAAAATGATTTTTTTTTATTTGTATGGCAAACTGCAAGGTGACAGCCCTAGACGCAAATAAACTATTGTTTAAATAATCAACCCCATTATTGGGCAACAGCAAAACACAAATTGTGTTTTGCTTGTGTTTGCACTATGCAATTTACCATAAAAAGAAAAAAAAACTCAAAAATATTGTGGTTTTCAGGGTTTACAACAATTTTTCGGGGTTATATGCATAGTATTGGTACGCTTCACCATCGGCTTATAAGAGTATTACCAAACAGCCCGTTTAATAATTAAGTGATTCTCAACCAACGACATTCCAAAATATTTTTTATTTATACAGTTTTAGGGTCTTATTACAGTTTATTTATCTACTTACATCTTTAAGGTTCTTATTGCCAAATCTCACGAACTCAATAGTAAGTCTATGTAAGCTACTTCCACAATGCCCAGCCGTTACAGCAAACTTGGGGCTGATGAGAATCGCGTTACAAGAGAATGTCAATTCCCCTTTCTCCCCCTTGTAGGCAACAGCACCCTGTTGAAATAATAATAGCAAATGTTATTTCATCATTAATGGTTTAGTAATGATTCACCAGACAACACGTCAAAACTTGTCGCTTCACCAGATATATTTCACTATAAATATTCAGTATTTTTAGGGTTCCGTAGTCAAGTCAACAAGGAACTCTTATACTTAGGTGTAAAGTGGTGATGAAAAAAACTTTAAAGTACAAAATTTTACTAGTCATGCCCACCTTCCTCCCTCTGGCAGCTGCTTTTGGATACGTGATAAAAATAGGAAAGTAAGTAATTATTGGAAAGTAGGTAGGTAAAAAAAAATTTTTTTATCAGTAAAACATGCCAGTCTACCGCGCAAGAGGTCCCGGATTCGATTCCCGGCCGGGAAGAAATTGAAATGATGAATTTTAATTTCTGTGACAGGTCTGGGTGTTACTATGTATGTTAAGTACCTGTACATAGGTATTTAAAAAAGTATATGAGTAATATATCAGTTGTCTAGCACCCATATTACAAGCTTTGCTTAGTTTGGGGCTAGATGGCGCTGTGTGGAATTGTCCAAGTATTTTTTATTTAATTAAACGAAAGCTGTACATACCAAATAAGGATGTTTGTTCACTTCATCGTCTGAAACAACGTTAGTTAATAACTGATTGAATTGTAATAAAAATACAAACAATTTTTATCCGGTAAATATTCCAGACCGGATAATTCATAATGTTAATATTACCACGATACAGACTAAGCCTATTAGTGTGGTAATTTTAGTCTTGAAAATCCTGCCTGTAATCAATTTTGTAATGGAAGTAAATAAATATTATTATTATTATACAAGGTGTTACAAAAATACCCCTAATGCCGAATATGGTGGATAGGGACCATAAAACTGAATAACTTTTACTATAAGACCAACTCTGAAATCGCGAAAAAAAAATCAGCTGTGTCATATACATTTTGATATTTTCGATTTCAATTTTTGTATGAAACAGCTGATTATTTTTTCGCGATTTCGGAGTTGGTCCCATAGTAAAAGTTTATCAGTTTGATGGTCCCTATATACCATATTCGGCATTAGGGGTATTTTTGTAACACCTTGTATAGGTAGGAATGGAACTGTTTTGATGCCTTGGTCAAGGTATCTCTTCATTTGCGATAAAGGCTATAGGTAGATAGATCAAGTAAGTAATAAGCTCAGATAATTAATAATAAGTAATTAATAAAAATTACAAGTGTATTTTATTTACTGTCTTCAGTGGGTTTTTTTTAAAACTGACTAAAATGTGTACCATAATTCCTCTCGTAAAGATTTATAGCCCTATAGGTACAGTTTAAACTTAAGAACGTGGGGCGCATGCGAGATGATAAATCTTACAAAACGCACCACGTTTTTTGTTTAAAACTTTTCTATAAGGTTATACACTCGAAACTCGACACTCGACACTCGGCACTCGACACTCGATAAATCTTTACGGGAAAAATATTGTACTTTTTAGTCAGTTTTAAAAACGTGTTTTTTTATAAAAACATATTTTTACCTTGAGATGAGCATTTTTTCTCCCAGTTGTACTCCCGGCACTCTGAAATAATTTGATGATTTATGTTACCTACTGAGGTAATATGAATGCTAAACTACGTTTATGTTATGTTAATTTCATAGATAGTACGTACAGTCATCATCGAAAGTCGCTTAACACTTTAGTAAGCAAGTACTTTGTAGAATAAATAATAGCCACTTTTTTAAACAGATGTCTCACTGTTTGAAAGATTAATCAAAAAAATTGCTATGACAAAGTGCTCAAGTGTTAAGTGAATTTCTTTGCTGACCATACATTGTTTAAAAACAAATAATTAATTTTAAGTATGCTTTAAATTTTTACTTACTTTCTTCGCTAATCCTACGTTCTGGCGCTCTGAAATCAGGCTTTGATGATGAAGAGCACTAAAACAAACGGTTAATACTTTAATATGCAACAAAAAATATAGGAAGGTAGTTAAGTAGGACACTAGCGAGCCGCCCGCGGCTTCATTTGCGTGGGCGTTATTCTGGACCCCCTGACAAACTTCCACCATAAAATATTACACCCCTTATCCATCCATACTAGCATACCTTCTTCCTAGGAACGGACCGTCAGCAACGAATGTCGTTGAACAATTTCAGTTTTACATTTCATACAGTTGTCGAGGATCACGTCATCCTGCTAAAGAATTTCTATAGGCCGGGTATTCACGGAGATCAGCTTAGATGGATCGAGTCCTACCTTAAAAACCGGTCTCAGGCAGTTGTCATGGGTGGATTTAAATCAGACTATATTCTTGTCCCATGGCCTTGGCCCTTTATTATATTGTGCGTATATATTTGACATTTTCGAATGTTTTCAGCATGTAAATTATCTGCTATATGCAGATGACAAAAAAAATCCCTCATTTCCAACTCGATAGATTATTTATGAAAGTGGGACTGTGCTCGCAGTGTGAACTGATACAACGTGATCTAGATGCTTTACAAAGATATTACAAGAAAAATAATATTACGGTCAACATTGATAAGTGTCAAATTATTAGCTTCATTCGTAAGAAACAGCCGATGCTGTTTCCATACAACTTTGATGAAAAATCCATTGCGAGGACAGACACTACTGTTAGAGATCTTGGCATTTATCTGGATTCAAAATTGCTTTTTTCTACACATATCGAGTATATTTCTAATAAGGCTTATCGTAATTTAGGATTTATTAAAAGAACATGTAAGTTTTTAAAAAGCTTCATATGCAAGTCCTTTATGGTCTCCACAGTATGCGAAATAATTCAGAAAAAAATCGTGATGTTATAAGAATTACCAAGACGATTGTCGCCACTATAACCTTTTATCTATTGAGTCCCGCCGTGAAGTGCTTGACCATGGACCTGAAAAATGACCTACACTCACACAAATACACCTGGAAAGAAAAGACCGGTGTATTTGTGAGTGTAGGTCATTGTACAACATACGAAATTGTAGGACCTTGCATGCTTCACTTCTTGTTAGTGTGATATTACGTCCGTCTTTTTTTCAGGTCCGTGTGCTCGACATAATAATGTCTACTCTACATCTTAAACAATAGTTTAGTTAGATACACCCAACCTTATCTTGCTGGAATTGGTTTCCGTACTCCCAAAACTCGTACTAGACATACCACCCTCTTCGTCATACCTTGGTATCGAACCAAATACACAAAAAATACTGTGATGAACCGACTACCTGCTTTATATCACAAAAAATATATATGTATTGATCTTTTCAATCTTAGTAAAAGCGCACTAAAAAGGAGTTACATAAGAGTATTTTGAATGACTAGCAGCCGCTCGCAGGTTCATTCGCGTAAGGCATAAAGCCATACTTTTTGAAAAACATAATTAAATAAATAAATATATCACATACACTGCTCCGATTCCAAAGTAAGTAGCTAAAGCACTTGTATTATGAAAATCAGAGACAACGGTGGTATTACAAACACCCAGACCCTGAGCCAATATAAAAAAGTTCGTTTTCTAAATTGACCCAACCGGGGATCGAACCCGGGACCCCTTAGGGACACCTTGAAAACCGGTGTACAAAGCCACTCGACCACGGGGGACGTCAAATACAAAACTCCTTATGTTTTATATAAAACATAAAGAATAAAAAACCCCTCTTATTAAAATAAACTTATTACTTAACTATAGATTTCTGATAAATTAATAATTTCTTAAATTCAGTTCTTTAATAAATTCACAGAATAAGTTCTTGTTATTACTAACAAATAGTATTATTTCATGTTATGTTTAGGTACTTAGCTAATATTTACTTGTCATACGTCTTATAAACTTTAATCATTATTTTAAAAAATATTGTCCTATTAAATTAAATTGTCATTAATAATTATCAACTTCTTTTAATCTATGTTTAAACCAAATCGTGAGGTATCTAAATGTTATAAGAATAATTAGATATATACAAGGTGTTACAAAAGTACCCCTAATGCCGAATATGGTAGATAGGGACCATCATACTGAACAACTTTTACTATGGGACCAACTCAGAAATCGCGAAAAAAAAATCAGCTGTTTCATACATTTTGATATTTTCATAATTAATTTTGGTATGAAACAGCTGATTTTTTTTTCGCGATTTCAAAGTTGGTCCCATAGTAAAAGTTGTTCAGTTTGATGGTACCTATCTACCATATTCGGCATCAGGGGTACTTTTGTAACACCTTGTATAATAAGATATATTTTAAAAATTAATGATTCAATAAAGACTTGGGTGAAGATTGTTTACCAAATAAGACAAGTAGGTAAGGATAAACAGACAATACTAGTATTCAGCTCCTACTTTACTCTAAAAAAGCTACTTACATTTCCCCATGTCGCTTGGATTAATGACACTGAAATAACAATAAAACAAAAGATTATAATCAATCAAAAAAAATGGGAACTAAACTACACTTCATTAGGTAGGTACTTACTTACTTACCTGTACCTAGTGCGTATATACCTTTTATAAGTACCTAATCAAATTGTTGGAAGTTAAAAAATTTTTGATAATTCCAACAACATCATTAGGTAAGTAATCATAAAAACAAACAAACTTTATTTTTCAAACTTGTATCCTAAAAGGATAACAAAACAAGTGCTTGTTTAACCGGTTCTTAAGATATTGAAGTTAAAGCTAGTAGGATAATTTGCGAGTTTCTTTATAGCTTGTATAGCTTGCAAATCCACAACGATATAAGTACCTTGCAAATTATCATTTCGATAAAACCTGAGCAAAAACCTTTTTCTAAACTGCAGAACAGAAAGAAATGTTATAAAACGGCAGAATATGAAACTTTTAAGTTAGGTACCATCTTATTAGGTAGGTACTTAACTTACTTTTGAATTGGGTTAGTATTTTTATTTAAGGTATTACGCTTGTATGGGAAGCTTACTGTTCGCCGGTTTCTTAAAATAGTCAGTTTTGCTGAGGATAGCAAAAGAAAAGTCAAAACCAAAGGTGACCATATACCTAATTGATGACTTATTATTACCAAGCTAATAGTTTCTAACTACAAACCCCCCTTACTAATAAGAGGTGTATAGCGGGTGAATAGTTACACAGTGATTTGTCCCTTTTTTTAAATAGTTTGACAGAGAGTAACCATTGTGTAACTATACATCTGCTATACAATCTTTATTAGTAAGAGCATTAGTAATTATCTATATCAAAATTATTATTATTATCATACAAAATAACTTACTCAATAAAACAGAACATAAAATAGCACACTTCATGGTTATTGCAATTCTTTTTTATATAAAAAAAAATATCACGAAAACTTTAGACACGCTGAAGTCTTACCTTCAACTGTGCCAAATGAACTTGGATATCTTGTTTTATAGTCACTTATTATTATTAATCATCCATCACATATGCGGGGTTTACACGGGTGACTGTAGCTGCACGATTTGCAACACACGGCGAAAATTCTACTGTCTATATTATACCTAGGTAATTAGCGTTTTAGTGATTGCATCGACGATGCCGCATCGCGTTTTAGCGACTGTTCTGCGTTCAGTTGGGGTATTCGCACCTAAAAAGTGTAAAAAGTAGAGCTGTCTCCAGCGTTCAAATGTGGGTGTAGCGGAATGTAGCGTCCAGTCGCTGGAGCAACTTGATTCACTTGCTATGATTGTTTGTTTTCACGTGTAGGTACTGTGTGGAGTGTTCTGCCGCTACATCTAGCCTCCGAAAAGCAGCTAAACCGTCGATCGCCGATGCTAATATCATGTCTGCTATGGCCATAAAAACGAAATCATTTGCATCTTCAATCAATAAACATAAATCATTATCAAGAGGTTATCAATAAAGTTAGTCTCGTAGGTATGTATGTAGGTAAAATAATATATTTATTTATTAACAATAAGTGAGCATTTGTCCAGAATCTACGATGGAGCATGCTCACCTAGCCTACTCAGTCTAGCCTTGAAAAGGCCCAAGTTATATAGGGTGAAATCGAGAATCTTTGAAACTAAGAAAAATTTAAATGGGTCAATTCACCGCCACCTCATTGAAATTAGGTTTTCAATTCGATTTTACTAGCAATTATCGATAAAAAGCCCTATTCAACTAAAGTCGCCCATCAAGTCACCCCGAAAATCGACCCGTGTAAATGGTGGTTGGTAAAACCACGGGTGGTTTTTCCGGTAGACAGTTATCAATATCGCGGTTACATTCTTTAATTTAAAAGATTGCCAATGAATCCGATTTCACTCTGTAATTATTGGAAAACACATTGTCAGCAGGCAGCCTGTTCCACTCTTTAGCTGTTCGCATTATAAAAAAAACACCGCCGACTTGATAACCTCCTCCTTTTTTTGAAGTCGGTTAAGAATTAATCAAAACGCTTTGTGCGGATGGTTGGAATATCAACAACATAAGGGTGGTACGCCAATCTGCGTCGAGTGCTTACAATGTGTCCTCCGATTACAATTTATCTCGAAGAAGTTTGTCAAAATGATATTCGAATTTCCAAGCATATTTAAGAAGAAGTTATTATGATCTACTATCCACTTTTCCTCGAAGGCTCAACACTAGGTTCTGGCATCCACCCAGCCACGATAAGGCTGGTGACACATTTTGCGCATGTTGCAGCAACAAGATAGGTGAACGAGCTTTTGATTGCCTTCAGCACAAGCACCAGCGGAGATTACGGGCGGATACAAGCTTGCATGGAACATTTATTTCAACTTTAGCTTGCTCCAAGCAAATACTATCAACTGTTCCAAAATTTTTGTTTAAAATAAAGCTGGGTTTTTATAATTAGGTCATCTCTTTATTATTGTAAGCCACAAATCGTTATCATGAATGTATGAGATAGTTTTCAATACCTAAATATAAAAAGAAACAACATTATCGCGCAAATAGTTTTTTATAATTAACAGTTTTTTTACGTTTCTTGTACATGTTGCAGCTCCACTCTGCTTACTTCAATGAAAACATTAAGTACTTATCTCCCAAGCATGATATCAGAAGGTTGAAATAAAAAATGCCATAATCTAAACGTAAATATTTTATTTAAAGTCCATTATTACTTTAGATTTTATGGTATCAATACGGAACAATGTTGCCATACAAAATGTACAAATATCAACAAAAGCTTTACACGATGGAATGGGCGATCGTGAAGGGCGGTCCGAATGCCAACCGTGCGTTATATACTACGTGTCATGCATATTTCAAAAAAGCCTTTATTATTTTGGCTATTGACGTGAAAGAATAATACTAGTATAACAATATTTCAATTTTAAGAAATCCTTTTCTTTTGAAGGAATTCGAGAATTTATTTATCCATATCGTTTCGATATTTAAATAACGAACTAGGAGGGATATTAAAAATGTAATATAAATAAAGACATTATCGAAAATATCTTTAACCCATCAACGCCCGGAAAATGAGACACAATAGATATTCCATTGTTGTCCAGCCGCATTCGGCCGCTCGGGCATTGATGAATTAAAATGTCTAAAGAGTTTGACTATTCAATATACGCTTTCTAATATAATCTAGATAAGGCTAGAAGTCAAATAGATCTAAAAAGGCCAGTTTCGACTATCCTACGAGTGTCAAGCAGCAAATAAGACATTCAAAACTAATCATTTCATCTTCCCCTTTTAATTAGGGCGATAAAAGAAATATTCGCATTAGTTTCATACATACTTACAGTGTAATTCCTATACATTAACGTATACATGATAAAATATCAAACTATTCACACTAACCCAACTTATTTCACCAGTACATCGTTACAAACATAATATTATTATTATTATTACAACTGTAGGAGTTTGTCAAAACTTATCTAATTCTAAACAGACCGCGCATGAAAAAAATATCTGTATGTTTTGTCTACATATTGCTAAGGCATGCTTAGTTTCATTAATTTATTTTTTTTCGTCTCAAAGATTTGCAAGTTGAAATAAACCCTTTTGGCGTAGCGCTCTTAGAACGCCCAAATAAAATCATAGCATTCTATACAAATATGCTGTAAAATATAAATAAATAGTTCTAATTGAACTCTAATTTTTACTAGAGGTTAACAATACTATTGTTTTCACTCACACGTCACTCAATTGGTAATTTTTCACTCCACGATTTGTAATATAAACAAAATAAGGGCACGGGATTCAAAATTAGAGTTAAATCATGTGTTTAATTAAGTTATGAATATGATTTTGTTTTGCGCAGAATCTAAACCACTACTCAATTCTAGCAAGTGCTAACTACGAGTTTGTGAACATAGTAACAAAATAAATTATCGTCGGTTGACAGGAGAAATCAGTAAGTAACAAACATAAACAATTAAGTAAGTCTAAGTTAAATCTTACCTGTCGGGTGACAGGAAAAATTTACTAAGTAACGAACATAAACAAATTTAGTAAGTCTGGAGTGAGTTTCGACCTGCCGAGTTCAACAAATATTTTGGCTTAAGGCCCCTATATACCTCAAGTGGCGCCCTCATTTTAATTTTGCTCGCTAAGTACATAATGTATCGAAAATTCACATGTACAGATTGAAGCTAAGGTTCTATAGTTTATTTACAAACAATAACCTCAGTAAAATTTTGTTCGTTGTAGTAGTGGCCACTTTTAGCACTTTTGCGAACTACTACTACAACAAACAAAATTTTACTGAGGTTATTGTTGGTAAATAAACTATAGAACCTTACCTTCAATCTGTACATGTGAATTTTCGATACATTATGTACTTAGCGAGCAATAAATTTAATTAAAATGAGGGCGCCACTTGAGGTATATAGGAGCCTTAAGTGATTCTCGGAATTCCGTAAAGTAGTGCACCTGTGGATATGATGACTTGTTCTTGAGTTAAAGTTGTTGATATTTTAATGTACTTAGTAATATTGATATTTTTTTTATACTTAGTGTTTTTTTTCTGTCACCTGACGTTATGCTTCTCTATTATTATTATTAATGGCCTTCGATATTTACACTCTTTGATCACTTAGTCACAAATCACAGTAAAACTTTAAAGATTAAAGCAGAAATGCAGTCGGGCTAGAATCGCATGGGTTAAGGCGACTTCACATGCAGCACTAGCACCACTCCCGCAAATAAATAATTACCGTGTAAATACACAATTTATTAAAAATCCAAGCTTATGGTCCCCTGCAAAATATACATCGTTATTTATAAACACATAAACTTAATAACAGGTTATTTATTGTAGTGGAAATGATGTAACACATAAGTACTTTGTTGTTAATAATCCTGTTGTACTATATTATTTAAGTTTGTAAATATCGTTACTTATTTCTGTTAAAGCTGATAAGTTTCTTGCGACTGTTCTTCTTGTCAGTTAAAAAAGTCTGGAACAGGCGGTAGGAAAATATAGACGATTCAAAAGTGCTTAATTGTTAAGTTTATTTGAATAAAGAAATTTTGACCATTGACTATAGTTTTCCTCGACGAAACTCAAAACGACGGCTGTTTGACGCTTTTTTCACCACTAAAACTGCAAACAGTTATTTGTGACTGAGTATGTGTGTTTATAAAAACAATTGATATTTTGCGAGGGGACCAGAAGCTTGGATTTTTAATAAATTGTGTCTTTACATGGTAATTATTGGTGTTGTTAGTGTTGTTTTGCATATAAAGTTGCCTTAAGTAGGTACATTATTATTATTTTGTTCATCATATGATTTTTGGCAATTTTATCAGTCTGTTTAAGAAACTACTAAGGGCCTGTTTCACAATCAAAAAGTATGTTCCGAGCACCTTACTTGACAGATGATTGACAGTTGTGATATGAAAAAAATGACACATCATCTGTCAAGTAAGCAATTCAGAACTTACTTTTACTTTGTGAAACAGGCGCTAAGTATAATAAAAACAGCTTAAAACAACTATGATAAAAGTGCTTTAGAAACTACCATGGGCAGAACTTAGAAAGGAATAAGAAGATTATGTTTATTAGTTAATAGGAATTTTGGGATTAGAATTATTATAAAACAAGTTTATCTTTTCCAACAAAATTCTGGTAAAGACCTATACTATTTTTCACCTACGCCTCTATTGATAAAATGCGATCTAACCCAGCTGCCGTGTATCTTCTTAAGTTAATCTCACTCACTCTTCGACACTGCACTGTTGGCCGACACTCGGACCACACCTTAGTCCTACCTGCTACCCGCCGACAGTCGGGCCACACCCCACGCGTGGAAGCCAATATTCAGAGCGGTATGTACTCCCTAATTTGTTGAAGTGTGTCTTGATCCGTCGCTTGCAGGAGTCGTTCAAATGTTTCCGGACCGACTTGACTTTTCAACGTCTCTAGCTGCAACAATCAACTTTTAAATATCGATTTTTAGAACAGAAATTTCACGGGGAGCTGGAGCAGTTCCTAACTCTAAGTAGTGAAACGTTAGGTACGGCTCGACTGCGAGATAGCGGTGGCTGTTACAAAGGGTTCCATAATATAGTCCACAGTAGATCACCTGGTGATGTGTGGCGGCACGCAAGTCTAGCACGCGCGCGGGGTGTGCGGCGGCGAGGCGTCGGCGTCGCGTCTCGTGGGGCGAGTCCACCGACGCGACGGGGCCCCAGCGGGCCGGGCCCCCGCGCCCTTCGAGGGGCGAAGCAGGGCGAGATCCTGGCGCCGCCACCAGACCACTGACAACAATAGTAAATTTTCTAGCGTTTGGATATACATAATGCAATTAAAATAACGAAAATCTGAAATTTATTTGTGACATATTTATTGTGAATAATTACATAATATTTGCAATTTATCGCTATCGAAAGATATGAAATGAAATGAAAGTTTTTTATTCAAATAAACTTAGATATTAAGTGCTTTTGAATTGTCTATATTATCCTACCACCCACTCGAGACTTTTTTAGATGACAAGAAGAATGGGCGCAAGAAAGTTATCAGCTTTGTCAGAAATCAGAAATAACGATATGTACAAAGAAATTATTCGTTACCAAATACCTACATTTAAAACAGAAAACAATATAATTAAAAAAAACATAATGAAGTGATTGAAAACTGAAAATTAAGATAGTTACTTTTATGTTACATCTATGCATTTATGCGTCTTTTAAATAATATCTCTTCTACTTTGTAGTAATTACCTTTGCTCGTGAGCCTATTTCTAACATATATTTTAAATTCATGCAAAGGCAGTTTAATAACATTTTGTGGAACTTTATACAAAAAAACAATTCCTTTCCTCATAAATAAGCCTCTAGTTTTTGCAAGTCTAAATGTGATCGACATTAGTTTTCCTCGCTAACCATCGTTTTTGAAATACACACATTCATATACAACGTGTTACAAAAGTACCCCTAATGCCGAATATGGTAGATAGGGACCATCAAACTGAACAACTTTTACTATGGGACCAACTCTGAAATCGCGAAAAAAAAATTAGCTGTTTCATACATTTTGATATTTTCGATTTTAATGTTTGTATGAAACAGCTGAATTTTTTTTCGCGATTTCAGAGTTGGTCCCATAGTAAAAGTTGTTCAGTTTGATGGTCCCTATCTACAATATTCGGCATTAGGGGTACTTTTGTAACACCTTGTATATCTTTATTTGAGAAAGCGGAGCGATATCGAAAATTTACCAATGTGACTTTTAAAAAGTTTATATGGCCGGCCGGCGATACGCGCATGCAATCAATAAATTAGAATTCAACATAAATTAATTGGGGTGTCCGAAATGTTTGCGCTAGATAAATTAAAAGTTATATTTCGCGGCTCAAAAAGCAATAACATGCAAACTCAGTCTAATATCTGTCTGTTACTTGGCAGAACATTTGTCAAAATTTGAAGAATTTAGGTAACTATACCTAGTGGCATTCAAACAATTTAAAATAAATAACATACAATTTAAATTAAAAAAATACAATGCTAAGATTTTTGGACAAAAATGTTACCATTATCAAAGAGGATATCAAGGATAAAAAAATCAAATACATTTTAACTTGTCAAGTATAAATTAGTGTAGTTTCAACATTATGACGTGTACTCACTCGACGTAAGTGCCGTTGTCCTCATTCTTCATGACGTCATTCAATACTTCAGTCAGGTTTAGAAGAATCGCCGGAAACCGCTGCAGTACCGTCGGGTTCTGAGTTGTTAAAAGCGCCGCAAGACCGAGGCCTAAAAATAAAATAGTCTATAGAGCCTCCGTCACAGAGAGAGACAGGTAAAATCTTTGCCATGAAGTTGATATTTTAATACTGTGACTCTGACTTTGTGATAAAAATTAGCTTATTATTTTTTTATTAGACAACATCACAAACATTGCTCTGATTCCAAAGTAAGTAGCTAAAGCACTTGTGTTATGGAAATCAGAGACAACTTTGGAACTACAACACCCAGACCCGAGCCAGTATAGAAAAGTTCGTTTTCTAAATTGAACCCGCCAGGGATCGAACCCTGAACCTCAAGAGATGACGACACCATGAAGACCGGTATAGAAACCACGCGACCAGGGAGCAGGGCCGTAAAGAAAGGTCGGAGTTTCCGTCCGAGACGTCTTGTCCGCGTAAAATTGCATTTTCCGGATTCCGGTAATGGATTCTAGCCTAAGAAAGAATGGAGCTCTTTCTATTGAAGAAATATTTTTCGAAGCCGGATAATTACATTCGGCGAATATCTCCTTATCCAAACTAATACTATTTTTTGAGAAATACAGGGAGAAAAAAGCAGCCCTTGACGAGTTTCTTGTGGGTTCTTCTCGTTACAAGGTCTCCCGCTTAGGGTTTGCGAACCGATGGCGTAGCTTCTTTGACATTCACAAGTGCTTGTAACAGCCCAGACTGAATAAAGGAGTTTCGACATATTTTTTTTAATAACTTTACCTCTTTATACTCGCATTAGGAATAAATTAGTGTAGTTATGAATGATTTCATAAAAGATAATCAAATTATTAAGTAATCCTACTATGTCAAGAGGCAATAACAATTTAGCTGAATTTGAGCGTCCCGTATACACATATTTAGGTTAAAAAGAACACTAAAACAATGACAATAGAGTTGATTTTTCAGTAGCACTCACCAACAACTTTCCACCTTTCAACTTGCGTTACTAGATTCATCTTCTCAGTCCACACGAGGAGTAGTCGATTCAACACTTTGGCAGGATCGGAGTCGTACTCTGTGAGGCCGTTTGAGGCCTCTTGCACGGCTTTGTAGAAGAGGTCGGAAGACAACAATATGACTCGGGAGACTAGGCACAATTGCACTGACAATACCATTGGTAGGTCATCTCCTTCTAATAGCGTCCTGGAAGAAATTTGAAGAATGCTATTTTAATACTACGCGTCACTCATGAACATTGAATGGTTAAATTGAAACCAGCGTGTTAGCGACGCGGCGAAACTATAACGTTCAGGGCCGGTGAATTTTTGCTTTTCATAATTGTCATGCTCTAAGAGACGAGATTGTGCTCTTTTTTGTTTTTATTGACAATTTTTTTGCTGAAACAAGATGCGCCTTATATTTTAATTCTAGTTTTTAATTTTGCTCCGTCGTCTTCATTTTATTTGTAATTTATTTATGTTAAATCGTGACAATTCATTTAATTAGTAGGTACATAGATAATAGGAAACTCGTCCTTTACGACAGCAATTTTCTATAATAGATTTTTTCCGCACCCCATCTACGACGGTTGGGACACTGTGCAGTGCAGGCTTACCCAACCCCAGTCCCAAAGACATGATTCATGAGCTTTTCTAGAAGACTGCGGTATTTCACAAAAATAATAATATGACTGCTGTATTTCACAAAAAATAATAATAGGACTGCTGTATTTCACAAAAATAATAATAAAAGCAATCCAAACGCACTCACTGTATAACCCTAATAAGTATTGGCCAGATAACTTTGACTCCAAGCAGCGCGTTTCTTTCCGGGAACGAGACGCTCACACATATCTCCGCCATTTTCAATGCCGTGATCACACCTTCAGTCCTCATATCCGCTAGCATGTCGTCTAGTAACGCCATACATTTCCCGCCCGCGCCTAATAGGAACTCTTCAGGGCAAAGTAAAGTGTACGCTTGCATTATATAAACTACTATACGAAGGTGCTCAGAAGACTGTTCTGTAAAGATGAAAAAATACACGTATTTTGTAATTGTTTTTTTTCCATAAAGAGATCAGCATGCACGGTACCGGAAGCGTACTGGATGCCTGTATTTTAATAGAGCAATCCTGATATGTCAGCGTGACATCAGTACGGCGCGGTACAGATTCTGTACCGAATCTGCGAAATCAGTGTTGCGCCGACAAATGAGAAAAGACTTTAACTTACCCAGTATAGGATATAAGTTATCAGCTAGCTGCAACAACACCGGGTCAGCAGCATGGGAAGTCTCTAGTATAGCGAGCCACAGTTCTAAAGCGTCTTCTAGAAGATACACGTGGGCAGGCTCCGACAGCCGTGTCGATTCGTTCACCACGCTTAGAATCCAAGGTCGGATGTTCAATGAACATTCTCCTAAAGCCTGTTAAAGAAAAATAAGTCAGTCAATATTTTGATAAATAAATCTTTATTCCAGTGTGAAGTAATTATAAAAGTATAAAAAATAATTTTGTGCGCGGCGGACGCGGCGTGGCTCCACAGCTGCGGCAGTATGAGACAGCGGCCGTACTCGCACACAGGGACACTACGTGTACACACGTGCACGTGCACGTGCACGCACCTTGAGCAGGTGCACGGTGGTGGCGAGCGCGGCGGCGCGCAGCATGTTGTGCGCGGCGGACGCGGCGTGGCTCCACAGCTGCGGCAGTATGAGACAGCGGCCGTACTCGCACACAGGGACACTACGTGTACACACGTGCACGTGCACGTGCACGCACCTTGAGCAGGTGCACGGTGGTGGCGAGCGCGGCGGCGCGCAGCATGTTGTGCGCGGCGGACGCGGCGTGGCTCCACAGCTGCGGCAGTATGAGACAGCGGCCGTACTCGCACACAGGGACACTACGTGTACACACGTGCACGTGCACGTGCACGCACCTTGAGCAGGTGCACGGTGGTGGCGAGCGCGGCGGCGCGCAGCATGTTGTGCGCGGCGGACGCGGCGTGGCTCCACAGCTGCGGCAGTATGAGACAGCGGCCGTACTCGCACACAGGGACACTACGTGTACACACGTGCACGTGCACGTGCACGCACCTTGAGCAGGTGCACGGTGGTGGCGAGCGCGGCGGCGCGCAGCATGTTGTGCGCGGCGGACGCGGCGTGGCTCCACAGCTGCGGCAGTATGAGACAGCGGCCGTACTCGCACACAGGGACACTACGTGTACACACGTGCACGTGCACGTGCACGCACCTTGAGCAGGTGCACGGTGGTGGCGAGCGCGGCGGCGCGCAGCATGTTGTGCGCGGCGGACGCGGCGTGGCTCCACAGCTGCGGCAGTATGAGACAGCGGCCGTACTCGCACACAGGGACACTACGTGTACACACGTGCACGTGCACGTGCACGCACCTTGAGCAGGTGCACGGTGGTGGCGAGCGCGGCGGCGCGCAGCATGTTGTGCGCGGCGGACGCGGCGTGGCTCCACAGCTGCGGCAGTATGAGACAGCGGCCGTACTCGCACACAGGGACACTACGTGTACACACGTGCACGTGCACGCACCTTGAGCAGGTGCACGGTGGTGGCGAGCGCGGCGGCGCGCAGCATGTTGTGCGCGGCGGACGCGGCGTGGCTCCACAGCTGCGGCAGTATGAGACAGCGGCCGTACTCGCACACAGGGACACTACGTGTACACACGTGCACGTGCACGTGCACGCACCTTGAGCAGGTGCACGGTGGTGGCGAGCGCGGCGGCGCGCAGCATGTTGTGCGCGGCGGACGCGGCGTGGCTCCACAGCTGCGGCAGTATGAGACAGCGGCCGTACTCGCACACAGGGACACTACGTGTACACACGTGCACGTGCACGCACCTTGAGCAGGTGCACGGTGGTGGCGAGCGCGGCGGCGCGCAGCATGTTGTGCGCGGCGGACGCGGCGTGGCTCCACAGCTGCGGCAGTATGAGACAGCGGCCGTACTCGCACACAGGGACACTACGTGTACACACGTGCACGTGCACGTGCACGCACCTTGAGCAGGTGCACGGTGGTGGCGAGCGCGGCGGCGCGCAGCATGTTGTGCGCGGCGGACGCGGCGTGGCTCCACAGCTGCGGCAGTATGAGACAGCGGCCGTACTCGCACACAGGGACACTACGTGTACACACGTGCACGTGCACGCACCTTGAGCAGGTGCACGGTGGTGGCGAGCGCGGCGGCGCGCAGCATGTTGTGCGCGGCGGACGCGGCGTGGCTCCACAGCTGCGGCAGTATGAGACAGCGGCCGTACTCGCACACAGGGACACTACGTGTACACACGTGCACGTGCACGTGCACGCACCTTGAGCAGGTGCACGGTGGTGGCGAGCGCGGCGGCGCGCAGCATGTTGTGCGCGGCGGACGCGGCGTGGCTCCACAGCTGCGGCAGTATGAGACAGCGGCCGTACTCGCACACAGGGACACTACGTGTACACACGTGCACGTGCACGCACCTTGAGCAGGTGCACGGTGGTGGCGAGCGCGGCGGCGCGCAGCATGTTGTGCGCGGCGGACGCGGCGTGGCTCCACAGCTGCGGCAGTATGAGACAGCGGCCGTACTCGCACACAGGGACACTACGTGTACACACGTGCACGTGCACGTGCACGCACCTTGAGCAGGTGCACGGTGGTGGCGAGCGCGGCGGCGCGCAGCATGTTGTGCGCGGCGGACGCGGCGTGGCTCCACAGCTGCGGCAGTATGAGACAGCGGCCGTACTCGCACACAGGGACACTACGTGTACACACGTGCACGTGCACGTGCACGCACCTTGAGCAGGTGCACGGTGGTGGCGAGCGCGGCGGCGCGCAGCATGTTGTGCGCGGCGGACGCGGCGTGGCTCCACAGCTGCGGCAGGTACGAGAACAGAGCGCCAGTGCCGCCGCCTCGGGCCACGCTGCCGCCACAACGCTCCATTATATACGAGACTACGTGAAGGACGTGCATTTTCGTATCGCACTCTTCGGATTCCACCTACGATAAATCAAGCTGAGATTTAGTAAATGATAAAAGAAGCTTGGGCAAAAATAAATAGGTCATGTAACAACATTACGGAAAAGCAGAGAATATTTACGTTTAGATAACACAGATGGTGTTGAACACAGAATTGTTAGAATACTTGCAGGTGATGTTAGAACCACCTTTATTGGGCTTTTAACACTTATCTCAATTTTTCAAAAATTCTTTCAACATTATAATCAAACTCACCAAAAGTTCATAAAGCGCTGCAATAGCGTGAGGCGCGTACGGAGCGAATTGGTCCTCATAAAATTCGAAGTCATCAATAGTGCTGCGTAGAGCTTCAGCGGCCGCTAATTTGACGGCTGCGTCCTCATCGGATCTAGACAGAGGTTCCAACAGAGCCTCGTACATCGCTGGCCTTAGAGACTGTGACGCACGGACACCGCACCACTGCCCTATAAAGTATATTATGATATAAGTGAGCTATGTTACTCATACACACGAGGCTGTGGGTTGCAGCCCGAGCTGCAGGTGAGGGCGTAATTAGCCGAGTGCGTAATGAACAGAGCTCATGTGCTCCATACGACGTTTTCCAACACATTTACGAAGAAAAAACAAAATAATTTACCACACAGCAACATATACGATAAAAACACAATATGACAATTTTGGGGAAAGTTTATTTTTCACGCGCCCAATGCAAGAATTTTAGTTTAATTTAGTACACTAAAGAGACTTACCAATCAACTGGCATACTCTTCTCCTTATAATTCTGTAGTTGTTATCCTTGATTTTTAACTCTTGACTTAGCACATTTGTAAACCACTCATCAAAATCCACCTGAAATATTAAATTATGGTGATATTCTAATTTATTTCATATAATTACTTAATGTTTACATAACCATTTATTATGGTTAACTCGTTGTAATTGAACTCGTCCTGGTTATTTTATTTTTCAAATCATAGATTCAACAATTTAGTGATAGACAAAATGAGACTTACAATGAAAGAAATAAGGTCGAATATATATAATGTACTCACGTCATCGTATAAGTCGAACGCGGCGAGCCCCACGGCGTTGTATATGGCGTCCTTCTTCAGTATAGATGGAAGGTCATCGGGTAGAATCGGCCGCTGCTGCAGAGAAGCCAGCAAACGGACCAACTCCGGCGCAAGTACATCACGGTATTGGAATAGCTCCATGAAAAGAGCTTCCGTGCATGGCTGCAGGCAGAGTAATAATAGTACATTACAGCCGAGAACGGGAAGTTAACATTTACATTGTTTAGGATGGTTTGAAGACCGAACCGTAGGCGAGGGCTTTAGTTAATTCGAGGC
Organism: Catoptria pinella; assembly: GCA_963556745.1. Classification (NCBI taxonomy): domain Eukaryota; kingdom Metazoa; phylum Arthropoda; class Insecta; order Lepidoptera; family Crambidae; genus Catoptria; species Catoptria pinella. The sequence continues at coordinate 6,134,534 of OY750774.1, read as the reverse complement.
AATGTAAATAGCTTCCCGTACAAAGTTTGTATAGTGCCTTTTTCAAGAAATATGAGGAAATATATTTTTTCGTAAAAAATTTATTTTTAAATTGGTTCGTGTGGTCATGTGAAATAGTTCAAAAATTCATTTCCGCACTTTTCACCAGACCGCGGACGCAAAAGATGTTTGTTTTTCAAAATTCCTATGATAATATCAGAGTTATAGACAGACATAAGTTTCCAACTACACTAATGCCACAACCTAACGTAATCGTATAACACTTAAAAATGTGTGGTTGATATAATGATTTGGCAATTAAGCTACTTACCCTAAGGCTGTATTTCCAGGATTCCCCAGCTTCGTCGGTAGCGAAACTTTCTGGTTCCGCATCCCAAAGCGCCAGATCATCGGCGCTGAGCACGAAGTAGTGTGTCACCAAGTGACGACACATGTGGCACACTGTGTTCTGGCTGAGCACCTCCATCTTCGCCTGGTGGGCTTGCAAAGTCACTGGGAAGAAAGGACAGTTTTTATAACGAATCAATACCTGTGTGCAGCCTATGAAATACCTTGGTCGCGACTAGAGTTGTTCAAAACGGCTATAAAGCAATAGCGCGCTATAGACTATACGCTATTAATTTCTAGCACACTACTAAATACGCTATGCTATAGCGCGCTATTTATCAAGAAACGTGAGGACGGTCGGCAGGCGTGTAAACTTGCAGCATGCTAGATATCACAACACGTTACGTCACACGACTCATACGTCGTTAGTTAGATAAAAATATTACTTATTAATACGTCGTGTCGCATTTAAGTCAAATAAAATAAAGCAGTAAAGAAATCCAATGAACTTTCCTTTATACTTTTATGATGGTGATGATGGCGATGACCATCACCACCACCAAAGCGTTTGGTCATCACCTTAAAAGCTTAAGAATAGTCTTAGGAACTTAAGTGAGCAATGCTAATAGTAATTGGCTTCATACTAGGGTACTACGACAAGACTACAAATGTTTATACTTACACGGCTCTTTCACCGTCTCTGTCCCCTTAGGCAGCTTATACTCCGCGCACTGTAGGATCCCTTTGACAATATTCAGGCACTGTATAGTGAATCTCTCGTAGATGAGCGCCATGCCTTGCTCCGTAAAGCAGTAATAGAGGGCAAACTCTAACGATGGTCTTATAAGAGGCACATAGGAGAACGGGTGGAACCCTAGAACTCCCAAAGCCACTTTAGTAAGGTGGATTATGAACTTCTCACATAGTTCTAGAGGGTATATACCTCTGCCTTTAAGGAGCTTTCCTGAAATTAAAAATAAAAACACATAGGTTTTAAAGTTATTACAATACCTTCATGTAGTTTTACTTTACATCTTCACCTAACTTACATGTCTGTAAACATGTCACTCTTATCTCAAACAATAACTACAGAGCAAAGTACAGGTAATATTTGCAACTACAGTGACCAAGCTTGCTAAGATGTCAGCCGCAAGGTGTCAAAAATATCTTTATTCAAATAAACTTAGTAATTAAGCACTTTTGAATCGTCTATATTTTCCTACCACCCGTTCCAGACTTTTTTTTAGATAAATATTTTGGCAGCATTTCTTATTCTAACATTATTATTGTGGAAAAAACGACATATGAACTCATAAGTTCATGATCCTGTCTTCCACTTTATACTAATCGAAATGTAAACTTACTGCACTCCAAACTGGTCTTAGCTCTGTCAAAAACTACATTCAGGAATGCCACAGCGTCCTGGCTCTCGTGAGCTTTCTTAAAGCCGAAGACAGTGAGCTTCCTCAGTATCCTGAGACAGAGTAGTGCCTTCTCCAAATGCTCAGTGATCAACTCCGTTGCTGCTCCTTCCTGTATATATCTCAGGAACAATTCTGTGTTCTCATGCCACAGTGCCAGGATGAAAGAGAATACTGAGTGGGTTAGTTCCTAAAAATAAAACTGTATTTAGTTTAAGAATGGCAGCCAAACAAAGACCAATTGCAGGTTCACCTACTACACAAAAGAACCATCTGTTTAGACATAAAAATGTATGTGTTCATTACACAACCCCAAAATGTAATTTCCAATATAAATGAAAATAATGTACCTGAAATACTCGCCGATCACCAATCATCCGCTTCGAAGCTAAAGCTTTGACAAGATGATGAAATATTAACAAAGATCTGTGCTGCACCAAAGACTGTGGAGCCTTCAGGGCTCCAATGAGGTCTGGCACTAAATTACTCCAATGGGTTGGACAATCGAATCTAAAAAGATTTATTTGTATTTACTGATACATTTTTTTATTAATACTAAACTCTTATTAAATAGAAGTGCAACTTGTTTTATCTGTATAGTTTAAACTTTTGTTTACATAATATAGAAGATATTGAATTAAAACCAATATAACTTTTAGCAACAATATTTATGTACAGCAATTTGATACTTTGTGGTTATATAAAATACCTGGCTATTTTAGAAATTAAAACAGCTTGCTGAGTGGCTATCTGTGTAACTGGCTCGCTCAGTATATTTGTTGTGAGGAGCCCCAGTCTTAACTTTTGCTTCTCCTCATCTGTGATGGCATTGGGAGCATTCCTCCTCCAATACCTATCAACTCCATTCTTGAAGCACATGACGGCTAACCATCTCACATTTATATCTATTGAATGATTAGATAGAACATCCTGTGAATAATAATAAATGGTATTTCAGAAAACAACTGTATGTTGTTTACAATATAAATAACATACAATTATTATATAAATGCCGAGTACATTACTGTTTCACATTTAATTTTTTTTAATAAACATTTTGTCCTTCAGAAACTTGTTAGGGAGTAAACATACTAAAAGTCCCCTCGTCTAGGAGGTGAGCCAGAGTAGGGAGGTTTGGATTTTGAAGGCTTAAATATCCCCGAAACAGTCATAGAGAAAGTAGCTTTTCTACAAAATAAAATATTATACAAGGTGTTACAAAAGTACCCCTAATGCCAAATATGTTAGATAGGGACTATCGAACTGAACAACTTTTACTATGTTACAAAAATTTATTACGAAAATATCAAAATGTATGAAACAGCTGCTTTTTTTTTCACGATTTCAGAGTTGGCCCCATAGTAAAAGTTGTTCAGTTTGATGGTCCCTATATACCATATTCGGCATTAGGGGTATTTTTGTAACACCTTGTATAATTCTGTACTACTTTTATTCTACACCCTTTTTTCGTATTTCTAAGCGTTTTTGCCTATAACTTCCTGAGCGAGTACTTTAAAAACAGTTGGGAATTCAAACAAAGTGAATTCAAACTCCGGCTCACCTCCTAGACGAGAGGACTTTTAGTATGTTAACTCCCTAAGCACCCTTAACAAGTTGCCCGCTCGTGCACACTACATCCCCTATTGGGACATTTGACTGGACCATAAGCAATATGTTTAAAAAAAACAAAAATAATTGACTTAATAAGAGAAACAGCAAATACCAATAACACTGAGTAGAAACCCGGTTCTATTTCCCATTCTTGAAGTTTCTTCTCAGCAGGTTTCAAGACCTCTGCATCCTGGCTAGTGGCCCTATTGAGGGTGTCAAGGACTAAAGCATAGATGTTGGGATCCATCTTGACTTATCTGTAACCAAAGCTTGAATATTCAACTCAAAATAGCTCAAAAGCCACACGGGCCCAAACCTAATAGTCTAACCCCCTTACTAATAAAGATTGTATAACAGATGTATAGTTACACAGTGTTTTGTCACTTTCTCTTTACCCCCTTACTACTAAAGATTGTATAGCAGATGTATAAGTTTTCTCTCTTTCTTTTTAATGTAATCTTTATTAGTCAGAGGGTTACTCAAAATCTATGGCAATACTTTCAATTTGACATGCACTGCATATCCAATGCTGCGGCAATTCAAGCTACTGTGACAATTTTGTGATCCAAATATAACCCATATAAAAAATCTACTCTTTGTCCAATTACACAGATTGTCAACTTGAAAAAGTTTGCGATGAATTTTGAGTTAGATTAGGATTACAACCCAGGATCTTAAAGATCATTCTTAACTTAGATGTCTGTAAATAAGACACAAGTTGTGTCGTGGGTAGTGTTCTACCAACTCATAACCATGGTTATAAACTTACTATTAATAAAATAAACTATTGTTATTAAGAGTAACTTTTTATTGATATGAAAGTGGTAAAATGCGTTGTACTATCTGTTTTTATAAACTGTGGTTTAAGAAAAAAAATGCTTGAACAATGTCACACAGTGACATCTAGCCCCAAACTGAGCAAACCTTGTAATATGGATGTAAGACAACTGATATACTATACTAAATAATCAATCGATCAATTACGCGATCAAGTTAGAAGTCATTTCTGTTCTTGTGATCATAACTTATAATACCTATATTTCGATTCTCTTTGTATCTGTATACTTTACCTGGCCTTTAATTTTCACCCATTCCCCTGTTTCTACTTATTTATTTTCTCTCACCCAAGGTTGCCTGGAAGAGATTGCTTTACCAATAAGACCACCTTTTGTATGTATATGTTGTGTCATTTTTATTTCTTTTATTCTGTTTTTGTTGTGTGCTATAAAGCTCTTTTTATTATTTTATTATTATTATTATATAATATACTAGAAAAACTGATATACTACTCATATACTTTTTAAATATATACCTAATAAATATAGTAAAAACGTGTCTCTGGTGAATGACATTCAAAAGTGGTATTATTTTATTTTTATCAATCTTCTGATATCCGACTTACAGCACTACAAAATTCACATATATTAGGTATAAAATGTTTTTTAAAATTATTTAAAAGAATATAAAAAATCTATGGAGAAACGAAAGAAAATGGAAAATAAATATGTTTCCAAGAAGATACACACGGTCCCTGAAGGAATTTTTAAGGGGTTTCAGGGGCCGCATGTATCTTTTTGGCACACCTGGAAAATCGTGAATCATTACACAAATGTATTATCAAAATAGCATTACAATACAAATTAAAACAAAAATGATACAAGTCTATTAAATGGAAAAAATGGTTTTAGAGTATGGCGGTCAACGTGTTAAAGCATTATAATATTATTATAACTAGAATATGACTAGGATACTACTAGATGTCTTATTCTAGATCTCACGCAAGAATTTGATTCCTGAAGTACTTCCTGAATAAATAAATATTTACAATGCAATTAAATTGACAAAAGACAGTGATCTATTGCAATTTCACTCGAGAATGTATGGCAAAAAAATAATTTTACAGATTAAAATACGTCGTTATGTACCGCAATTGTTTAATTAATTGCATTGCAGTGTAGACAAGGTATCTTTCGTTCGCATAGTAGGTACACGTTCTATTGAAAGGTATCGAACCTGACTCTCAGACCTATATTAATTTCTATAGTAGAGTTTATTGTAAGTATTATGAAACAGTTTTGGATTATTTTTTCAAGATATGCAATTTTTCGCAAAATACGCAGTGAGATTATATTATTCTATTCTAAGACTTTATATAATTAGGACTTTATTCAAACATGGAATAATCATAAAAAAGATTATGTAACTGAGGTTGTTTATTTTATTGATATGAAGTTGTATTAAATCGACTTACATTTTCAATTTGATTGAAATGATGGAAGACATTCTAACCTAACATAAATTGCGAAGGAATGAGACGCACGAAACACATTATAACGACAAATAATACACCTGATTTAAACTTGAAACACCATTTTATCGACCTAATGAGCTAAAAATATTAACTATTTTATTTCTTCAAAGAAATCATCACACACAATCAAAATATGTTCAAAAATTCAAAATCAGACAATTTTACATCGAATCGAATCGATTTGATTTTGATTGATTTGATTTGACACTTGACAGTACTAGTCTTGTCTTGTCTGTCACAGTGACAGTCATACCAAAGTGACAGTGACAAATAGCAGTTGGTTTTGTTTTTTAAATTTGTGAGCAAAATAATCTCTGTCCTTAAGTTTAGTAAGTATGGGAAGGAGACCGAGGGGGGTTTCGACAATGTTTACTATTTTTCTGTATTATTTTTTTAGGGTTCCGTACCAAGATGGTAAAAAATAACTCCTAAGGTGCGACTTAGCATGTCTGTCTGTCACAGCTGGATATTTCAGGAACTACTAATGCTATCAATTTAAAATTTGGTAGTTTTAAATGACGTTTGCCCAACTATTTCGCAAAAAAGAATAAAATTTCAAAAAATGATTATTTTTGCAACAGGGACTGATAAAGGGTTCTTAAAAATTGTAGTAGAGCTACTAAGGCATGTGGGGTATTATATGAAAGAGCGCTGTTTGCACATTCTCAAACAATTTTGTTTAGGCCACATATAACACACATAGGAAAGAAGTTTATGTATTGAATTATCTGCACTGCTGCCGTTGACGACTGACGTCGTTTTTCTCACAGCGATGACCGACGGTCATACGCCTGTGGAATCTCCAAATTAGACCAGCTTGAAGAAGTTTATGTAAAGATTACAGAAAAATAAAACGATTTCTCTTTAAAGCTCACTTTTTCAGAAGTCATCAACAAAAATTGCATTAGTTCCATGATCGGTCAAGAGATGGCGCTGACCTAAAACTCAATAATAGTTTTACTCTGGCAATATATTCATATTATGAGGGTATGGAACTCTCGGTGTACGAGTCTGACTCACTCTAGACTGGTTTTTTTTACATGGATAACAGACAAACTACCCTCCAAAAACAGGCCTCGTCCTCCGCCGAAAAAACTGGCCTGGCTACGCACGCCTATGGCCAATAGTCACAGTGGAAATTGCACTGCAAGGAAAAACAAATTAAATTTAAATCTAATATTTAGAAAATATTTAGTATGATGTCTCCTACGTAATAAAGTTACCATTTCTATCGACTGAAATTACAAAAATCACACAAATTATAAAATATAAAATGCCGAACTTGCATGATTGACACTCATTCATGCCTCTAGCATGCATAACCACCGAAACTCTAATATACCGCATGTCACAGCGTTTTAACGACAATTTTAAAGACAGTAATAAATCCCTATATCGTATCGCGTTTGGGTGGCATACAGTCAGCGGCACGCTGGGCTACCACAACAGAGTAACGCAAGCAAAAATTTTATTATTCAAGAATTTCTAGAGGTCCCCGAGTGCAATGACACTTTTGTTTTTTGATGTTTTAATATTTTTTTAATTAGTATTTTTATTGAACACATTTTAGTAACAAATATACAAATTTATAAACATGGTTTTTGGTAATACTCTAATAAAGCCGAATATGAAAACCATGCATACAACCTTGGAAAATTATCAACCCTGTTTTTATTTTTATTTTTATGATAAACTGCATAGTAGCAGCCTAAAATGAAATTATGTTTTGCTTTTGCTTATAATGGGATTGTTTATTAAAAACAAATATTGCCTATTTGCCTCTAGGGTTGTCACTTAGCAGTTTTCTGTACAAATAAAAAACAAAGTTTCTTAGACTTGTGGTTGTTTTCAGGGTTTACAATAATTTTGCGGAGTTGTATGCATGGCACCCTATTTGCATTCGGTTTTAGAAGGGTATTACCAAACAGCCTGTAGTTAATAATATGCTTATCGAGACTTAATTTGATTTCCATATCGTAATCATTAAAAAAACATATTAAAATAAATATATAATAAATAGCAAAATGGTGACATACAGCTGCCATTCTTCCCTATACATCCAAATCTGTTCAGGTTTTATAGAAGCAGTTATTAGCAGCAATTATGGTGGAATAAATAACATGAACCCCGATTTTAGTAATATTATCAGGGTTCAAAAATCAGTCTTGTGAGTTTAAACTCACAAAACTGATTTTTTTATCTGTTTTTACCACAGCGTTTGTCGTCACCGTATCGCTTTGCTCGCCCTTTGATAATCTTTATCTTTTGATTAACTAATCTTCTTTATCATTATCAATTATTATTATTATCACAAGTTTAGTACACAGACGAACTGCATGAAGTACATTCCTACCTTAAATCTTTTATGATAAGACCTGACTTTTCAAAATGGCTTGGGAAAAATGTAAAATCAAATTAAACAGTGATTCTACTGAAAGTTTTTATTGTGGAGATATTGTGACTGGTACAGTAATATTAAAATTCAAACGGATCCAAAAAATAGAACGTAATGTATTTCATGTTGTTTTGTTTAAGTATAATAACTAATGATACTTAGTAATACATACCTAAACTTTTTTGTTCTAGGAATAGAATTTATAGTTTCTGGCATTAGCAAAGCAAGCTGGACCAGACCTAGCCCAACAATACCGCACATAAAATTTTATTCACAAAAAAAGAAAGTTCTGCACATCAGCATCAATCTTTTTGACAACTTACAAGGCAATTTTTTTCATTTTTTAGTTAAATCAGCATGTTAATAATGTAGGAACAAATTAGCAATGCAGAGCTCAAAATATTTTTATTAACACAAATCCGACGAGGGTCTGACCGTGAAAAGTTGTACTTATGAATTGTAGCCCCATGTTAGTCTCGAAAAATTATTGTGCACACTAGCGCCGCCATTTGAAAAAAACGGTCAAGAGCTAGTCGGACAAACCGAGGCTTCCCTCCTTTCCATCGTCATTCTGAAAAAGTTTACTATTTAGGGATATCGTTTTATTTTTCCTGTAATCTTTACATTAACTTCTATCACTTAAAATAATTTCAGATTTTTCTCTATGCAAACTTCGGAGATAAGGGGGGAACGGTATTTTTTTTACATTTTACATCAAAAGTCGAAAACAATGCGGCCTAAAAAAAAATGTTTGAGAATGCAAGCAGCGTTATTTCATATGATACTCCATATGCCCTAGTAGCCTCACTTTGAATTTTTAAGATCCTCTTTCAGTCCCTGTTGCAAAAATATATAAATATTCTTATTCTTATTCTCTTATTTGCAAAATAGTTGAGCAAACGTCATCTAAAACTATTCCAAATTTCAAGACGACAGCATTAGTAGTTTTTGAGATATCTAGCTGTGACAGACAGACTGAGTCGTACCATAAGGGTTCCTTTTTACCATTTTGGTACGGAACCCAAAAAAAACATATAAACAAAAACGAAATTGTGAATTATCTCTCTGTAGTGCACTCCTTTCCTGGCTCAGAGTTCTCTAAATAATTTGTTTTATCTCTCCAGGTAAAACAGTTGGCTCAGGTGAATTTGAATATCCTTTCCACTTTGCATTACCTCACGATTTGCCATCATCTTTCGAAAGTTCTATAGCAAGAGTCTACTACTGTATTAAAATAAAATTCAGCGGTGCCTGCAGAGATAAAAAGATCCAACCGTTCGTAGTTTTGGGAAACGTCAATCTTAATATTGAAAAATATTTGGTAAGATATAATAGCAATTTAAGATGACAGCACATTAATACGTAATATTTAGGTAAACTTGCTGATTTAATCAATCTAAAGAGTGTTTGGTAATAGCCTTATAAAGGCAAATATAGTAGATAGGGTACCATAACCTGAAAAAAATATTATAAACCCTGAAAGTGACAACTTACCGTATTTTTTTACGATAAATTGTCAACCCTTGTCGCGTGGCTAGCCGCTTTTTCCATTTTAATATGCAACCGCTCGTGATCGTAAGTACGCACTGGCGGTTAAAGTAACCGCCAAGAAATTTAATATTAAAACGGGCTAGTGCGTACGAGGGCTTAAACTAAAATTACTAATTTGTTTTTCACAGGAACCATATTGCCAAGAAATACATAGAGGAAAGGTTTCATTGTTTGTCAAAACGTACATAGGATTTTCTTCAAAACAGAGAATACCCGTTGCGATTACACTAACAAATGAAAAGCAAGAAAAAATATATAAACTCAGTGTTTCCTTAATTCAGGTAATTAAATTAGTCATACAGGGTGTTGGGGAGGTACCTAATACCCGTATTCTATAACGCCGAATAACTATGGTAGAAAGAGTAATTAATTGTATATGCATACAACCCCGATTTTAAAGCCTGAGTACCATCTCTTTTATAATCCTTGCTAATAATTAGTAAAAACACATTATAACATTGCAGAAATTGAGGTATAGTGTATTGGAGGGACATGCTGATGAAGAGAAAAAGATGTGCAAAGTAACCAAAAAAGATTTTCTAAGCTTAGAAAAAGAGAGATGTTGCTTGAACCTAGATATACCTCACATAGTGCCTTCTAGTATACATACACAAGACCCAATGATTGCTATATCGTACATCTTCAGAGTAAGTAGAAAGGGTGCTTCCAAATAAATAAATAAATATTTGACAACATCACATACATTGCTCCGATTCCAAAGTAAGTAGTTAAAGGACAATTGTGTTATGGAAATCAGAGACAATGGTGGTATCACAGACACCCAGACCTGAGCCAATATAGAAAAGTTCGTTTTCTAAATTGACTCAACCGGGGATCAAACCCGGGACCTCAGAGATGACAACGTCTTGAAAACTGGTGTACAAAGCCACTCGACCACGAAAGTCATCAAATAGGCTACATTTCATTTTTTTGATAAGTGTTTACTTGGTTCCTCCTGGTTCACACATTTTGCTGTCCGTCTTTCTGTCTGTGTAACTGTTAAGCCCCTATCTCTCAGAAATACGAGGGGAACGCATCAATTTCTAAATTAAATTAATTTAAAAAATATGGTCTATAAAATTCAAGTTTCTAACATCTAAAGGTGGGTTCCCACGGCCTGTGTTATTACAGGCCAGGCCAGATCGCGTCTTGCCAGTGGGTGCCTGTGCAGCTGATTGCGTCACGTGCTGAGTAGGGAATGCAAACCGGTTTCACCGAAAACCGAAAAACCGGTTTTTTCTCGGTTTTCTTTTTCTTTAAAAAACCGGTTTATTTTTTCTAAAACCGGCTATTTCGGTTTTTTTGGAGAAGATTTCTGAATAACTAAATATTAAATAGTTCGACAATTTTAATGACAAACTAAGTAACAAGTTTGCAATATTACTAATAGACATTATTCTAGAGAGTAGCATTATACAGGGTGACATGGAAATTCGACCTATTCCTTGAAAGGGGTTATAGTAGAGGTCATTAGCAACAAATTAAGCCCAGTGAACCAGGGGTCAAAACTGAATGGTGACTGAGCTGTAATGGTTCTTCGATTTTTAAGAAATTTTCAGACTTGTTACCTAAAAACATTAATTATGAATAAACTACTCCATTCTGAACATTGAATTATCCGCTTGGATGGATCGGTCGAGGTGGCCCGTAGCCTCGGCCGGCGAGAAGTCCAGATTTAACGCCATGCGACTTTTATCTCTGGGGTGACATGAAGGACTTGGGGTACCATGCGAATCGACCAGCGACATCCATTGAAGAGTTGAGGCAGAGAATTTTGGCAGCTGCCGAACAAATAAAAATCTCACTTTCAACGCGAGTGACAGTGAACGAAGTACGTCGTAAGCTCCGTGCTTTCATACGCAACAATGGTAGGATTGAACAGGATTTGTAATTGTTTGCTGTTTTTTTTTATTTAAACTTTATCAATTTACATTTATTTTTATTCACAGTGTAGGTAGAGTAAACACCGTTGCCTTTCGAGCTGAATTCAATTAACCAATCAATACACTTGAAAATCTGACGTTTTTATTTATATTCAAAAGTTTAATAAAAGAACCGGTTTAGCCGGCGGTTAACCGGTTTTTATGAAAAAAACCGAAAATAAAAACCGGTTTTTAAAACTGTCCGGTTTTGCATTCGCTAGTGCTGAGCCACAGGCCTCATCGGATTTGACCGTTCCCACGATCTGTCGGCCTATGAAGGCGCAACCTGATCTGTGAAACAAAAGGCCGTGAGAACCCATCTTACCATGTCTAGCTCTATCTAACAGTATACCTATCAGTTGACATAAATGTGATAGAGCTTAAATGTGAACCCATTAACTTAACGGTCCCCCGAGGTCTACGATTTTTTCATAGATCTTTTTATGACTTGATGATATGATGATTATTATTTTTTACCTTTTTAAGAGTTAGCTTTTTCGTATGAGGGTTTTTTATTAAGAGTTAGCTTTTTTGTGTCGGGGGTTTTTCCATAGTAAGTTCATTAAGAATCCTGCGGCAACAAAGTCCCCTAACTTTTGAATGCCAATGATTTTTTTGAATTGTGTCATAAATTGTGTTGTTTTCGCGTAAATTTCAATGACTTGCGTCTTCCGATCAATTTTTGTTTTGATTTCATGAATGAGTTCTTAGGTTTTAAAAACATAAAATTCTATATTCAAATATTTGTGAGTTGCTAGCTATGCAAAACTTTAAGGTATTTATCTTGAGTTACTTAACTTAACGCACATTAAAGTCTTTCATCACTCTTCGTATAGACCATTCTTATTTCTCCTAAAACGAAAAAGTGGCAGCATAGTTTTAAACCAGGCTTAAGTTTAGTCCATGTTCTAGAAAAAGGGTACTTGAATTTATTTATTTGCCGTTAACGTTGCATTTTCATAAAGTTTGACAGGAACACACAGAGTACCTAACCTACGCTTATGGCAATGAAAAAAATCGTCATTTTGTACTATTTTTGTACAGTACCTACCTACGTGGAAGTCTTGTTGTGGAAGTCAGTCTCTCATTTGGCTAGTCATTTATTGAAAATACTTTTTTTCAGATTCAAGTAAAGTTTGCATTTCATCTTACATCTCTCTTCGAAGATATACCTGTTAGCGTAGCTACGATTCCCGTACTACATTACGATTTTTGCGAATGTTAGTAAATTAATGGCAGTATTTTGTTTTTTCTTTTAACTGCATTAAATTTAATTTGGTTTTATTGTAAATGATTTTTTCAACACCATCCTAATTATACATAAACAAATAAAAATATAATAAAATCAGTTCATGGGGAGACCTGGGGCTGGCCATGAAAATTTGTACCCTAACATTGGTACATATAACAACACATAATACACTGAAAACAGGCAGGAAATAGTAAATATGCCTTTACTATTATGTTGGAATTATTATTATTTTTTATTATTTTTAATATTAATTATTTTGTTGCCTGCCTAAATAATATAATAATAATAATTTGTTTTAATTGTGTTATTTCGCCATGTAAGTAACGAGTGCGAGACTAATTTATTTAGTAGTGTCATCTTCTTCAGCACATATCTTCCTACCGTTAAGGATACGCCTTTGATATGTCGTCAGATCATCTGGTGGTCTGTCTACGTTTCTTTTAGTGCGAGGTCTCCAGACGAGAATGCACTTGCTCCACCTGTCATCGATTCGGCGATACACATGGCCACCCCAAGCCCATTTTATAAAATAGTGTCATAGTGTTTTCTTTATCTTTTATTTTTTACAAGATTTAAATATTGGGATTCAATTCAAAAGTACAACTTTTCGGGGCCAAACCCACCTAGGGAGGCTTGTGACAATTTTTACATAATATAGAATATTTCAGCCAAAAATAATCATAGCTCAGTGTGTGAATGATGGACTGTATGATGGTTAATTAAAAGATGGCTACGTAATGGAAATAAATGTATTATAATAAGGCAACAAAATAAAACTTTCAAAACACAAATTCAGACAACCAAAGAAAAAGCACAAAAGAAAACGCCGACGTCAAACGTGACAGATTTTAACCAAAGACAATAAATTACTATAAAAAAGGTGCGTTATGCACACAGTGAATAATTTATACATAGAAAAGAAGCCACTTCTGTCGACGTTTTTGTTGTAGGTACACTGGATTCACACATTCAGTCTACCTACTCATACAACAAAATCGCTAAAAGTCTGTTTATCCTTACTTGTCCTATTTCGTAAAACAAAAACAGCAGCAACGTAAACAGCTTTTGACAGAAGTTTCGAAAGACGTCTTTTAAATATAAAACGTTACTATTTCAAAATGTTGTCTTATTAAATTGGTCACTAATCATTAGTAATTTCTTTCGTAATCTGGGTATGGAAAACCATTTGTTGTATTTTAAACTTAATTTTTTTCAATAAAGAGTGGGATGAAGATTGTTTACCAAATAAGACAAGTAGGGATATATGACCATTCCGCTCCTCTGTCCAACTCTCCTAGGTCTCCCCTACTCCTTATCGTAAGGACCCGGTAAACGTTCAAACTGTTTGCTAAATTTTACTTCTTTTATGATTGTACGTACTTAAGGATTGTACGAGGTTTTTATAAGCTGGACATTCATGGTTAAGCATTTGGCTTAAATCGAATCTAATGGATGGACGCCATTAGTTTTCATTTGATTTAAATCAAATGGATGTCAGTTTGCACACTCACGGAGTCAAACGTTTTTTGGACGTGGGCCGTGGATTACGGCGGGCATGATAAATCGTTTGGTATCCCGCCGCGCGGCCCATGTGTGTGAGAATCCACATCCATTTGTAGCGATAGTGATGAACACATCCAAATATTGCAGAATCGACACTCACTATCAAATTTTGAGTGAAGCAAGCACGTCAAACCTTAAAATCTTTGCATTTGAGTTTAAAATTAATTGAAACTGATTACTCTGTCGTAGTATTCCAGCGTGCCATCGACTGTACATCACTCCGTTCGGTGCGATGGACTGACCGTGAATGTGAGACCGTGAGCGTACACTTTCAAACTTAAGTTTGTCAAAATATATTAGTCAGAGCGTGGTGCAGTCAACGGCACGCTGCTGGGCTTCTACGACAGGGTAATCATATTTAATCAGTTTTATACTCCTAGATTGCAAATTTTTGACAGTTTAGTATAACCTCACGTGCTGCTGACTGTACATTGCGATTAATTTGACTTTGTGGCAACCGAGTTCCTTTTTACTTCTATTCATGTAATGTTATTTGACTTGGGGATGGATTCTACTTTTAAGGTAAAATAGAGCAGAAAGGGAAGCAAAATAAACCCCAACGCAAAGTTTTGGCTTGATTTGACAAATTTTACTATGATTTCTGTAAAACTCAACCATAAATCCATACGTAATTACATAGAATGCTCTAAGCGTAATTACAAAAAATGTTGTTATGGATTATTGTAAAATCATTTTTTGCTTAGATAATCACATTTCCTCGGCAAAAGTTACTATGAAATCGCGTACATGTATTCGCTCACGCACCCGCTTTTGATCTATTTGTCAAACAAGTGGACTATAAGTAGTGAAAATTGCAGGAAAAACTCCTTTTCACGAATACTGCCCGTTATTTTTTTTCGTTAATAAATATGCGTTTGTTTGACAAACGCTCACAAACCTTCAAAATGCTTGCTAAATACGCTGTCAATCAAATGTTTGCTAAACACTTAAAAGGCTAAACACAAACACATATTTTGTTTATGGTTTCAAATCAAATCAAATCAAATAGTTTATTGCAAATAGTTTGTTTGTCAAACACCTAGTTTAAGCTCGCAGACGATGAAACTATTTGACAAACACGTAAAATGTGACAAACAGTTTGAACGTTTACCGTCCTTTATTCACAGAATTGATTTTAATGTTTGTATTACTATTATATAAGATACCCATGCTAGAGCGCTTCAGAGTTGATTTGAAGAACAATCCAAAGACGAAAACTCTCGTAAAAATATATCACTGTTTCATCGCCAGTGCCAAAAATAAAAAAATATAAATACGGGAAACATTGTGACAAAATTTTAACACTGGCAACTAGATACCACAGCGCCATCTGTAGAAAATTTATTGAGGCTACTATGAACATCAACTCAGTGTCTTTTTTAGTTTATTCGTCGTACTAATAATAGCTTTTCAATTTAAGAATACTAAATAATAAAATGTATATTATTAGATTTTTTTAAACGTCATGAGGCAAAAATACGTGTACTGAAATATTTCTCACAATTTTAGCTGACAACTTCCGCTTTCCATGTCCATTTTGAGAAAGCGGATATAGTTGGTCCGCCATAATCGTTCGTGTGGGTCTGTGCTTGTGTGGTTTAGGTTTCTTACCGGTGCCAATAATTATTTTTAATTAGTAATAAGTTATGCGTATGAATCCAGACATGGATGATGACGAGAAGGGGTGAGTATATTTTTATTTATGAATTATGTTGATCTGCTCTTTACGTAGCGTGCCAACTATAATAGGTCAAATTGCATGTTCGCTTGGTGTGTCGCATTTCACGATCAGCCAGCGGGGCTTCTGTGGAAGCGTTATTTGCCGACTTGTAAGCATAAACTACTCGTATGGCACCATGTCTTCACTCTTGCAAAGTGATCACAGGGTTCATGACTTTGGCAAAGTCCTCGTACGTTCAATTGGCCTCTTACCGGCTAGCGGCCACCGACCCCAAGCCTTTCCGTACGACTCGCGTAGCGATCCGATCATGGCAGCTATCACTTTCCCATGTTGAATTTACCAAAATTTTCAGGTCATCTCATTGGGATTGGCGTGGTTTTTCTTTTATAATAGTTTATATAATTTTAGTTCCAAATCGAAATCAGTAATTTGTAAACGTTGCAGCAATTAAAATTAACCTTTCTGTGACTAATCGTAGCTTTCTCTTATCGCAGAATTCGCCTTATGGCAATAAGTGTCGCTTAGACAACGTTAAACATTATGATAAAGAATTTAAAGACTGATTTTTTTCTCTAATGAGGTTATTGGAGCGATGGTCGATGTGCCGCGTTGCTCGCTCTCATTTGCAAGAGCCGCTGAAAACGTGCTGATTCATTAGCATAAGGTTACCTAGGCGGCTTTGCCACGGCGTCGGTTATAACCTTTAATTTTATGTCGTAGTTACTGTCGATATTGTACATGTTATCATCAAATAAGCTTTGTCAGTTCAAAATTGTTGCATTGTTAGTGTACTGCCTAACCTAATATTTTATTAATTTTAGTATTCTTACTTTACTGTACTGTACTTTTATTATTGTGGGTTCGTTTCTCTGACCTAGGTATCTCGTAAAACGTCATTGTAAAATAATGCTAAATTACGATTTCTTGTCTTAATATGTGGTTCTGTACCTAACTGTACTTTCTAGGTAGGTATATGCCATAATATTCACATATAAAGTGAATGTAACTTTCACCCATGTTCCAAAAGCAAATTGTGCTTACTAAGCACTGAAAGGTCAGATTGGGGTTTTTTTCAAAGTACCTACTACCAGATGCCAAAACTACTACCTATTAAATTAATGCCTTTGGTTACCTATTAAATAATCATAATTACAATAATTGAATTCTATGTAACAAGTACTTTAAAACTATTGCATTAAATAGAACACATCTTAAATGCATTCACAAGGTTTTGTGTAATGGTAATACATCTCTTGATATCTTAAAAGTTGAATATACTATGAACATAATAGAATGCTATTTTATATCCACTCCAAACATTCTTAATTATAGATTTAAAAAAAAAATATAATCAAAACAAAGGCAAAGACTTAGTTTAGTTATAAAATAATATAAACCGGGGTATTTATAAGCTCTTCAAACTTGCCAGTTTTCTGAATCGCTATAATGTCAAGTTTTAAGACCTTGAAATATGGGGGCAGACCAGACTACAAACTACAAACATTTTTTTAAGTTAATGATTTGTGACCATAAATAATTTATAAAAATTTTGCTACAATTACCAAGGTCACCAGGCACTTATATAAAAAAATTCCCTACAGTACATACTTACTAATTATAATCCTCCCTCCTACTCCCTACTAATTATAATTTGTAAAAGTGCCATTATGCTAAGATTAGCATAATGTTGCATTGTTAGTGTACTGCCTAACCTAATATTTTATTAGGATAATGCCACAATATTTACTATCTTAAATATTGTTACTTATTTTTGTTAAAGCTGATAAGTTTCTTGTGCCCATTCTTCTTGTCATTTAAAAATGTCTGGATCGGGTGGTAGGAAAATTAAGACAGTTCAAAAGTGCTTTATTGAAAAAAGATAATCTAACGTAATATTTCTAATTTTTGACTTTAACAGTTAAAATAGGTCAGTTTTCTTAACCTAAAAATTACTTCACATCTGTAAAAGTATCCATCAAAATATGGCCTTTTGTTGCATTTTTAAACTTCAAATCAAAACTAAGAAGCAATTGGTTATTTCCCGTAAGAAAAAAAAAATTAAAATTCATTTTTACTGATTTATTTTTCTTTTCATTTTACTGATTTTATCAAATATAAATAATAAACCTTGGGTGTCTGAATCAGACTTGCACTTGCCTCGTTTTTAGGGTTCCGTACCAAAATGGTAAAAAGGAACCCTTATGGTGCGACTCAGTCTGTCTGTCTCGAGAACTACTAATGCTATCAACATGAGGAATAGTTTTAGATGATGTTTGCCAACTATTTTGCAAACAAGAGAGAAATAAAAATATTTATATTTTTTTGCAACAGGGACTGAAAGGGTCTTAAAATTCTAAGTGAGTCTGCTAGGGCATATGGGGTATCATATGAAAGAGTGTTTGCACTCTCAAACATTTTTGAATTTTTTAGGCCGCATAGTTTTCGACTTTTTTTACTTTGTGGTTGTCAGTTTACCAGCTTTGCTTTTGAGAAACATTCATGAAGTTACTTCTCCTAAACCCACCATAACCACCTTTGACCTAAATGTTTAGCTCTACCAAACCACTAAATTTCCTACTTTAATTTTATGTTTTTAGAAAACTGTTTGTGGGTGGTCTGTCATGGGAGACGTCACAGGAGAACCTGCAGCGCTACTTCTCCCGCTACGGGGAAGTAATTGACTGCGTGGTGATGAAGAATAGCGAGTCAGGTCGCTCCAGGGGCTTCGGCTTCGTGACTTTCTCTGACCCAACCCTGGTGAGCGTGGTTCTCCAGAATGGACCTCACCAGCTGGATGGCAGGTAAGACAACTAAAGTTTACATTTTGTACCGTCAGCAATGAAAGTAGCTTAACACTTAAGTAATTTGTCAAAGCAACTTTTGATTAATGCTGGAGACATTTGGCAAAAAAGTTGCTATGTCAAAGTACTAAAGTGTTAGGGACTTTTGGTGCCGACCGTATGTTGTTAAGTTATATGAAAAGTAAATAGAACTAAAGTACCTTCATTGCCTATTTGTTTCAAAGTTTACACCATGTCTGAGTATCAAAAGATTAACCATTCATCTGTTTGAAACATTCGTTATTGAGGATTAACTTGAATGACAACAGAGACTATTCATATTAAATTACGCGGTCATCGGTATTCTGAAATTAAATTGTTCTCCATTGATTCTGGCCTTAAGTCTATTATAGTTTAATTTTTAGCAATATCTATTTACAAACATTTAAAATACCCGCCGAACTGATCTAGACGAAATCACTCTCAACTTACCAACGGATTACGTGCTTTAAGAGGTCGCATCGGACATTTGGTAGCAGGGATCTCGATTTTTTTCATCAATTGCAAAACATATGAAAGTGATATTTGATTTGATAACCTGATTAATTTATTTCATTGACTACATTTTGTCAGTTGCAGAAACACGATTCGGTAACTTTATTAACAGAGATAAAAATATCAAAGAAACCTCTTTTAAAACAGATTCGCATTTTACAACAAACCTGACTAATTTAAGCCTCTAAATTTTCTTTGTAGATTAGTCTAAACACAATTTTTTCAAAATGCCAGTTGGATTTTTTAAAATATATTATAGTTTGTTATAAGTTAAAAATAATATCATCATATCATCAAGTCATAAATAGATCTATGAAAAAATCGTAGACGTCGGGGGACCGCTAAGTTAATGGATTTATATCTAAGCTCCTCACATGTATGCCCCCCTAGCATGACAATCGAAACTGATAGGTTACTGTTAGAAGCTGATATTATTTTTAACTTTTTAAGAGTTAGTTTTTTGTGTGGGGGGATTTTTATTAAGAGTTAGCTTTTTGTGTCGGGGGTTTTTTAAATTTAAGTTTTTTATTTGAGGCTTTCTAAACTGTTTTTTTTATTGCACCTAAATTTTGATATTATTGAAGTAAAACGGTACCAAATTTCGAATCGACTGGACATCATTATGGAAGTTAGCCAGATCCCCTCATCAACTAGAAAAGAGCTGATGATCTTCAAACGGCTGATCAGGTCATGGTTACCTTACCATGTTCTTTCAATGTTATTAAAGTAACACGGTACAAATTTTCATGAAACGTGACTAAGAACACTCCCTCACACAAAAAAAAAACTAAACCAAAATCGGTTCATCCGTTTGGGAGCTACGATACCACAGACACGTTAAACTTATAACACCCCTCTTTTTGCGTCGGGGGTTAAAAACCGGTTTGACGCCGCAAAACTGCTTGCCATGAGTGAGATAGTTAAGTGTAATTTACGAGAGTGAGCGAGACAGAATAGTTTATCGTCGCCTTAAGTGACACAGATAGTCATTTTAGCGATCGAGTACAGTTCGATTCAAACTTAACGGTGGCTCGGAACATCGCGCGAGACAATTTAGGTGTTAATGGGTGGGAGAGGTAAGTGGTGGGGCACGCACGGTTACACTCATAGTGTCTAACTTCACAATCGCCAATGAGTTTGAATCGCATTGTACATGATACATATAATATGTATTATGTACACACGATGAATGGCACTGGAGATCGAAAGAAACAGGACCGGAGTTCGACCGAAACAAACTTACCAAAGAAAAGTAGCAATGTATCACATCCATCTGTCAAATGAAAGTAATTACGATAGCCATGAAAGTTAGCCGGTAGGGCCTCAGCCCCCCTAGTATGACCGACGAAACACGATATCGTTTTATCGACACCCACCCAACTGTCAAAATCCATTGTCTTTTGACATTGACAGCTAAACGTGATAAATCGCTATATCATATCGTGTTTCGGTGGTCATGCTAGGGAGGCTAAGCCATTAACCGAAGACCACTGGGGTCAATATAGATCAATATACACACGTAGATAGTCACCTACTACAAAAACGACATTTCACACATAGATGGAAACGTGGTAGCGCGGCTTCAAGATCCAGACATCGTCTTAAGACCACTCACGATCATGCCGCTTGATCCAGTGGCATGATCAAATAGGCTTGATCCAGTGTCATGATCAAATAGGCTTGGACAAGCCATTTGAACGTGTGTGAACAGAAATTTTGGAAGGACATGCCACTTGATAAAAGGGTCGATTTTCCGTTTGTTCGCGTAACTGACGCAACTTCATGCCGCTTGACCGTGTGTCATCTGTCATGCCACTGGATCAATCAAGCAGCATGAGCGTGAGTGGTCTCCATTATACATCACATACATTCGATTCGATACCTTTTGAACTTGCTACTTTTGTATACTATACCTACATTTCAGTTCGCCATTTGATAACCGACTTAAAAAAAAGAGGAAGTTCTCCCCTTCCCCATACGGCCGGCCGTTTGTTTACGTTAGGTTTTTAAAATTTTTGAAGAAGGTTTTTGTTTTTTGTGCTTTGGATTTTTTTTATGACTAACATTAATGGATGGAATGAGTTTAGTGTAGCCGATTTCCATTTGTTAGTCTACTTTCATTTCTAAAAGCACCCCATTTTACCGAAATCTTAATTTTCTTTTTTCTTTTTCCACATCCAGGCAGTGCTTTCAGCTACTTTGCTGTCTGTACGTTCAGATGTTTGTGGTATAATAAAATGCAAACTTTACTACCTTTCTGCTTCCATAAGCTGAAAGTGTCGTGTTTTGCAACAGCTTACTTCGATCCATTTAAACTAATTAAAAAAAACGATGTTTAAATAACATTGCGGTAATATGTACATACATAGGCGAGGGTTGAAGTTATGGCAAAGCTAAACCATTCTACAAAAAAATTTATGATCTGCACAGTGAATCGGTGGGGTGGGATTTCTAAAAGGTAACTAATATTTACTGATTTCGTAACTGTCGCACTCAACTTCTGATTGAAACTGTCAGAAATCGCAACGATTTCTATCAGTTGCAATCAAAAGTTGTTAGCAACAGAGTTACATAATCGGGTCTGTTTTACTATTCCTTTTAAATTCATGATATGTACTACTGTCTTAGCTCGGAGGCCCTAAGTAATAGAAATATGTAATTTAGCATGAATGTGTATAGTGGTAGAATTATATCTCGAAAAATCTCCCGTAAAAGAGGGGATGAAATATTTTTTTCATCAACCTCATAGTGTGAGGGATCGTAGGATATATATAAAAATCCATTCGGCAAACCACTATTGCGATAACTATCACTT
The DNA here is from genome assembly GCA_963556745.1 of Catoptria pinella. NCBI lineage: Eukaryota > Metazoa > Arthropoda > Insecta > Lepidoptera > Crambidae > Catoptria > Catoptria pinella. Next base: position 6,112,350 of record OY750774.1, on the reverse strand, counting down.
AAACTAGTTTAACAAGCCTCGGTCATTAGTAAAAAGTGCCATGCCTCATTACCGAAATAAATAGCCATAATTTTAAAGTCCTAATGTTCACACGATAACAGACATGTCTTTGTTTGTTATTTACTTAGCTGTCGGAAGAATATTATCTACAATGAGAACTTAAAATTAATTGACATGGTGATAAGTTCTTTTTGTAGCTTGGCACAATTTTTTATGTTTTACACGAGTGCCAAAAAAGAAGTGTATTTTCAGGGTTCATGTATGTTTGTATGTATGTAAGTTTCTTTATTATCCTAACTTCCAAATGTCTGAACAGATTTAAATGCGTGCCCTATCGTTAGAATCCTTACAGCATCCCAAGCGACACTGAGTAGATTAAAAAAAAAAAATTAGGGCAGCATAACGCCGTTTTGTAATTTGGAAAAAAGATTTTTCTTAAATTTTTGCATGTTTTACAGTGGTGGTCATAGAATGGAGAAGGCGCAAGGGTTAAAATATTGCACTTAAATATGTTTTGTACTGTTTAACTTACTGGTAATAACAGTTGAACTACGAAAACAGCTTTTATGACGTACGCATAGATGGCAAGGTCAAATATATTTTCACGTGTCGTTGAGTGTACGTAAGTATTAGGTCCTTACCTATGAAATTGGCGTTTTTTTCTCACACACTTCATAACTTCTGTGATTTGTAATATTTATCAGTTGCTGGATATTACATCAAATTATGACCATAGCCGTCAACTATCAGCATCATTACATTCTATTTGTTTTGTTTTCTTAGCATTAAAAAAATACCTTGAAAGTGACTTCTTTTTTTGTTGGCGAAAATGACCACTTTATCCGTTGTGACTTAGCTATCAAGTACCTTGTACCTTATAAGATTTACATGTGTTGCACTGCCAGATGTTTACGAGACACTTTATTTAGATTTTTTCTGTTCAGGTTTTTTTTAGTAACATTTAGTCTTTGTTTCATCACAATCGGTTTACTCAATCAAAAGATGTATGAATTTTAAGTTTTATAGAAGAGTTTACCATAGCGATATTATAGAACCTGCTATCAAAATTTCATGAAAATATGTTGAGAAATGCGTCCTGTAGAGGAGAACAAACGGACAGCGGGGCAGACGTACGAAAGCATTTTTGCCCAAGCTGAAGCAGAGACGCTTCGCTCGCGTATCGCGCTGGCTCGATCAATTGAATCCTAGTTATTGAAAAAGATAGTAAAAATAGAGTCTTCATATTGGACATCTTGTACTCAGGACGATCGACCCGAAGCCTTGCAACCCTCGCACGCTTCAAAAGCCGAAACGCGGAGGTGGCTACCCCAAAGTGTTCCTTGGTGGTCTGCCTTCCAACATCACTGAGACCGATCTACGCGTGTTTTTCGGCCGCTACGGCAAGGTCATGGAAGTCGTCATCATGTACGACCAGGAGAAGAAGAAGTCCAGGGGTAAATTATAGATGCTATACGTTATCTTGATAAGTTTCATTCAGCAAGATCTTTAACAAAATTAGAGTCGGTCAAAATCAAATAGTTGTGTAAGCTTATTATACTTACTCAATGGGGATCCTCACGCAAAGCTAATCTGAGATGGCGTCAGCGGCGACCCGACCGCTATTGGTTAAAATACGTCGGAAATGACATTGACATTTGAAACAACCAATCAAACGATTTTAGGACATTCCCATCTCTTGTGGCGCCATTAGTTCCTCAGTATGCATCCCCATTGTGTATACACAACTAACTATTTGATTATGATTTCAACTTAGAGCTAAGTGTTTTCTCCTTTTGTAGGCTTTGGTTTCCTGTCGTTTGAAGATGAGATGTCCGTCGAACGTGTGACCTCAGAGCACTTCATCAACCTCAACGGGAAACAGGTATGTTCACATTCCAGTGATTTATTGATGTATCGATTGATTATATTCCACATCCAGGCAGTGCCCTCAATAAATTTATTGGTGGTACGTTCAGTTGTTTGTGGAAAAGTAACAGCAGATTAGCATATACTCTTTGTTCTTATGGACAGTTGAGTCTACAAGGTTTGCTACAAGTAAAAATAAATTATTAATTATTGTACAATAGCTCAAAATGCGTTTTTTGGCATAAAAAATGAAAATGGCTATACAGCGGCAAACTATACTGGATAGCCCTGCCTCTTTCTCCCGTCGGCATCGCCCAGAGAAATCGGCAGTTTAAATCTGAAGCAACTTTCATGCTGAGCTGGTATTTTCGAACAAACATGGAAAATCACCTTATGCAATCAAAGGTGGAGATCAAGCGTGCCGAGCCCCGCGACGGGTCTGGCAAGCTCGGTTCCGGTTCCGGCGGCATGGGAGGCGGCGGCATGAGCGCCCCGGGAGACGCGCCCCAGGCCGGCCAGTGGGGCCCGCCCACGGCCGCGCCCATGAACATGATCCAGGGCCATAACGGCCAGATGGGCGGCCCGCCGATCAACATGCCGATGGCTGGACCGAATATTATGCAAGGGTACATTTTAATTGTTTAAATGTTGTTGTTTTTTTTTGCGCTGGATTACACTAGCATTATTACCACCACGCGATCGTAATCTAGTATCGCAAAACATTATGGTGTCATGATACAATAAATTATTACGATTTACAGTTGATAGTGTTACAAAGAAATTAATAATATGATAAAAAAAACAATCTCATTTGTAGCGATGTTTACAGAATTGTTATTAGCGGTAGATGTATCTCTTTCATATGAAAGTGGCAGGTAGATGCGCAATTACACCTTTTTATTGTACTCAGTAATGTCAGGTAGAACATCATCAAAAATAGAACTGCTATGAATGACTAAAATGAAAATTTGATAATCAAAGTACATTCTCAAGTGGTTTGTTAGGAGATCACAGATCATTATCATTGTTAAACGTCGTCCAGGTACCAAGGCTGGGGCACTTCTCCCGGGCAAACGTCATACGCCGGGTACGGGGCTGCGGGCGCGGGCGCGGGCCCCGGCAACTACCAGGGTTGGGGCGCGCCTCCGGCGCCCCAGGCGCCACCGCACGCGCCCGCCTGGCCCGCCACCAACAACTACACGCAGCACACGCAGCCGCCAGCGCAGGGATACGGCAGCTACGGTAACAATTATACTATTTTTTCTTAGGTTGTTTACATAAATAAACAGGTTTTCGGTGCAGGCGTGTCTGTGCGGGTTGGTACCGATCGGTGCAGGAATAATATTCCCATGTTATCTTATGCGTTTACTTATAGTGAAACAGGTAAGTTCGAACCTGTTAGTCTTAGCCTTTCAGCAGATACTTCCCGACAGGAATGGAGTGTCGCGATTTCCACCTTCCACCAGGAGTATGTGAGCAACGGTAAAACTCGCTGTTATATCTTACGTAGGCTTTAGCGCTGACTAACGCCGCCATTCAGATTACGGTAGCTCTTAAGAAAATTTAGTACTTTACGTTATAATCTCGATCCATACTCACTAGCACACCCGCAGTGTAAGGCAGTTTAGACTGTCTACTCTACATGAAAGAATACGACGCTCCAAATATTTGTAGTAATTTAATTTATTTTAACGATATTACGGATTACCGCTGGGTCAAAATGCAATTAAATGACATAACAGTAAAACTAATGCGAAATAAGTCGGAGTTTTCCACATCCAGGCAGTGCCTCCAGTTTCCTACTGTAGCTACGTTCAGATGTTTGTGGGATATTAATTTGCAAGTTAGCATATACTTTATGTTCCTAATGAACATAATAGTCTACAAGACTTGCTACAGATTTTTCTAATAATCGTTCTATTAGTGACTCGTCAGCTTTTAGATCTAAAAAACGGCTTTAGTACGACTAAACGATGATATGATTCCTTGATACTTTTATCTTATTAAGCGCCTTAGTGTCTTAGCGCCAGTATCAAATTTAGGCTTTGAATAACAAATTAAGAAACGTGGACGTGCCCTAAAACAATCGAAACGTCCTCAAACAAAGTAAAGGCAGGGCGACAAGGGCTAAGATTCAATACAAACACCCCGAAACAACAAAAAAAACCGGGTGACAAGGGCTGAGATTTTAGTTAAAGTTGGTTGTAGAACAAGCTGTAACGTAAATATCAAATTACAGCGAACTACAGCTCGGCGCCGGCGGGCGCGTCCGCGGGGGGAAGCTGGACTAACTGGAACATGCCGCAGAACTCCAACTCCACGGGCTCAGGTACGGACCACCCATTAGAGGGAGTTACGAGTCTTAGGCGACTTAGTACTAACGTAGCGCACTTAGATTTTAGTAGGCGTACTTATACTAATGTACTCTATCGGTAGAAGTCGACAATCAGCTACATAGGGATTCGGCTGTTCGCATATATCAAAAAGTACTGTATACACGTGCCCCTTATTATTATATGAGTGCCCGATCGATTCGTATTGTGATAGGCAATATTTGGACTCGGAAAAGCGTAATCAATATAGTTTTATAGCTTTATAGCGTGTTTCAAATTGCTAGACCCAGCGGACTTGTTTAGGTTATTATTCAATTGGCGATCTGAAGAAAATTACGTCGAAGCAGTGAGTCCGTCTCTGCGTTAAAGAATTTGGCTATGTAATAAAGAGGCGACCAAAAATACTTTGTTCCCTAATGTACAGTTATCAGCTACAATGGGGCTACGCTACCACAACATTTCAAATTCCTAAATCGATTTAAACTTAAAATTTATTTTGAACCTTAATATTAACTCGCTAAGGTTCAAAATAAATTTTAAGTTAACACATTTAGGTTCAAAACAAATGGATTTTTTTTACAGTATAACTTGATATGTGCTATTGACTGTACTTTTTGCCACATAGAACCACATTTAGCATCAAGTGATTAAAACCATAACCACAAATGTAACATATTTTTTGTGTAAATTATTTTCTGAAAATACTCTACGGCAGGGATTCTCAAACTATTTTGGACAAGAGACCCCTTTTCCAAAATGAATTAATACCTCAGACCCCCATAGCTAAATTATTTAAAAATCCTATTAAATATCAAGTGTAACTACTAAAAATAATTATTATTATAATTATTCGTTTATGTCGACCCCTGGGATACCGATTTCAACCCCAAGGGGTCGATATCGACAATTTTGGGAATCCCTGCTCTACGGTTTTGGTTCTAGTAATTTGACGTGAAATAATATTTCTTTAAAAATTATTCAAGATCTTCACCAACATGCATATGAGAGGCACTTTACTTATGTGTAGTTGTGCAGGCAGAATTGCATGGGTTGCAGAACTCAATCGGAAAATAATTAGCATATTATCTGATGATATTTATCGGTCTATTTTGTATGACCATAAGGACCAGGATAGATGATGTTTTTTTGCAGCGCCGCCTGTACGATGCATTCAGTATCGTCGTTCTTGTGAAAAAAATTCACATCTCGCGTTAGCATCGTATCTCATTTGTTTGCATTAAATTTGATGTAAACGTGCGTGGAAAAAAAAGTTGTCTGCAAGGAAGGGCCCTATTGTACCACTTTATGATAAGTAAAACGTCACTAAATTTGTAACAACGTAACCGAAATAGTTTCTACGTGACGGATTTGCGCCTCGGTCCTCATTCTAGCTATATGATACGCGCAGGTTCGTACGTGCCGCTTTCGGAGGGCGGTGAGATGTACGGACGCGGGGGCGCGGGCGGAGGCGCGGCCCAGCCGCCGCTGTCGGCCGCTCTGTCCTCGGCCGCGCTATCGAAGTCCTCGTCGGCGGACTATTCCACCTACCAGCAGTACCCGCCCGCCTATCAACAGGACCAGGTCAGTGCATACACGCTTTAACACACGTACACTACGCGGTTACGCACGTCAATCAGGGCGCGTGCAATTTACTGGGCTTTGGAAAAATAATCATTTTTTTTTAATTCTAAGATTTATGATGTTTTGATGTAGTTTTTAATGAAATAAAACACAGAAAATAAGTTCTGTAAGTTTATTATAAGGTCAACAAATCGGAAAGTGGTAAAAATATATGACGTGTGCAATCTTTACCAGATACTGAAATTCCAGCCTTATGTATACATGAATTTCAATTTTTATCTCAGTAAATTGCAACCAATATTGATGTGCCTCACTGTTTAAGTTTGTGGCCTGTTTAATTTATTGCTCAAGTTACAGATAGTCCGATATACAATCTGATTCAGAAAATGTTGTATATAATTTTACTTACCTGATGATAATGACTATTTGAAACATGGTCAATAACAAAACCTGCTCTCGATCTACAGATAATCTACCGAAAACATTTATGTACTAGTTGAATGCTTAGCTTAGATCTTCCAGCTACTTTTAATTATCAAACTATATTACCTACTGTTGTTAGTTACATGCTTATGTTTTCGGTAGAACAATAGGAAGGTTTCGTACCGACTACAATAATGTGACATAATATAACGCCATTTATTTATTTTTATATGTTTATGGCATTATATTAATTATTTTAACTACTATAATAGTTCACTAGCTGCGATTTTTATTATTTTTTTAGTGAAAGTGACTATTTGTCTGACAATTCTTTGCTTTAAAATGAATATGACAAATGCTCATCTTCTGGAATGGTCGTTTTTTGTTATATAACTTTTTATCCAAAATATGAATGTTGAAATAGATTTAACCAACTAATGACGCCGTACATGCAGAGAAGTCTCCAATGTTAGAGGAAATAAATGTGGTATTGGGAATAATTTAAGTGTGTTAATTTCACATATATTTTACCATTACTTAGTCATAGCGGCCGATATACTCAAATTATCAGTTTTATTATCTCTGACATTTGGCAGGATTTTACAATGAACGACGTAACCAAATATTAACCGTTCTCATGAAAAGTCGTTACAATGAACGCCGTTTGCCGTGATTTAAACAATGTTGTTGAAACACTGATGATATAGGTAATCATACTCATTTTAAGTGCATACAAATATGTACTGCCGTTTATGGGTATATTGACCTTCAACAGGTTATTGACCTTTTGAATGCATTATTGTTTCAAATTCAATCGTCATCTCTACTTATGTGGTTTTTAATAATTTAGCAACATAGTGAGTCTAGACAAAAAAGAGTCACTACATTATTATTTTATATCTGAATAAGTGTCTACACGTAAGTTTAGCAAGTGGAATATAATGATCAATATATTTCTAATAACAAAATTAACTCTTGTAATGTTTCTTTTATATTTATGTGTAGACACAATGTGAATTTGTGAAACTGATCTAATACTGAATTTTGATGATTTCATATGATTGATTTTTGAAGTTTTACTTTACAACTTCAAAAGATGTATAGTTTCAAAATTTCACAAATAACCTTTAGCTTTAACCATAGTTATGTTTAAAAAGTGGTGGTGGTTTGGTTTTCGCTAGGATTTTTACGACATCACGTTTTATCTTTGCAATTACTTGGAATGTTTTTTCTGGTGATAAAGTAAGATTTCCAAAGCTTTTGAGATTTCATAAATGTTTGATGCACAGTATCATGTTTCAACATTGAAACTTTCTAATAAAATTTTTTCTTAAATGGTTTTAACTTTTCAATTAATTGAAACATGATGTGTGCTATTGGGTAGTGGTGTGAGATAGTGATACAGTGTGCTTTAACTAACGTTTAGGTTGATTGTGCTCATCACACAGTCAACAATGTCGCCTGCTATATGATTATTTCAAATGTTCAATGGAAGAAACAATTGGCTCGCATCTGATTACTGTGTGGCAATTATGTCCTTCCAATGAATTGCGAAATGTAATCGCAAACAATCATCACAATTACACTATTTCTTGGGTTTATTAAAAGCAAATATCTAGGTCTTTATATTATTCAAGTAAATTTATTGGCTAAAAATAATATTTCGAAATTTTTAAGAGCAGTTGCTGGTTTATTTATAGCTTACATACAGTTTTGTTATTATCAAATATACATTTTTACAAAAGTACAGCCAAGTTGAAATAGTAATAAACATTGTTTGCTGATCCCTTGGGGCTTGCATCCTTACCTCCTGTTCTCCTATTCAAAACCATTGCTTTCTTTTGTTTTCTCCTGCATCCACCTTCGTATTCTGTTTACAAATGGTTCTGATTTGTACGATTGCATGAATGAGAAAATGATTGTGTTTACCTGGGTTAGATCAAAACAAATGATCGAACGAATGAGGGAATGAACGAATAAGAAAATTTTGAAACTGAGTGATTCGTTTCCAGTTTGTTGTTCAATTTGGTTGTACTTGCACTGAGATTGTTTGCGATTCACGAATGAACGGCGAACCATTGGTGAGCGAGTGAAATTCAGCGAAAACATTCCATTGAATGCAAACAAACGATACGTCGCGGCTGTAATGCAGCACGAGTGATTAGAGTCATTAGTTTGCCTACCTTGCATCCGTGTGCTGTTTTCCAATGTGCTTGTTATATCCACATATCAGAGATGACGGCGTTCACTTCTCTGCATGTTTTCAGTGGCGAGATTCGATGTGCGATGTCTTTTTGATTTTGAGAGCTATGCTGCGGTTCATAATGACGCGGCGCTCCATGATATTCTTGTCTAGCCGCTCCTTCGAGATAGTAGTTGACAGTCGCACCGCTATCCATAGTGAAAAATCAAGAAGATGTGTTTTAATCAAGTTTCGCTGAAGGTCTCTCATCACCGCCCGACCCTCCCATCCCGCGTCCATCCCCGCCTCTCTTCATCTGGCCCTCGGGGATATTCACACGCTTTGGTCCATTTTCACGCGCTGCGCTACTTACATAAATCTGCTAAAAGATCCGACGTTGTGGCGAGTGGGACTTTATGTCGTGTAATTCTTCTTTTCCAGTTGGTCGATCAGGGCCCACAAGAGTGGCTCCTCCAGAAAGACAATTAGAGATAAGGGTGGGTTACGGATGAGGGCATGTCGCGAAACACTGGCAATTTCTCACTATGGACGGTTCGATTTACGCGACGATAACGCGTGCGCGCTCATCAAAAAGCCATCGCATCGCACTAGATAATAAGCTTTACTTAGTTCCATTTGATATTCATATCGCATATTACTGTAGCCGTGCGAGATGATTCAATGGTTTGTCTCATCTCAACACTTGTAAATTGGCATTTAAAGTACAAATTAGTAAAATTTGGATTTTCTCATATTGTTACAGGTTCATTAATAGATAATTTAATCGATAAAATTAATATTAAGAGCTGTACTTTAAGTGTTCAGAGTTAATTCGATCATTATGTCGATTGTAACCGCAAATATCATATTTATACAAATTGTGTTAAAAATCATGGGGCATCAGAGAATGTGGCCTCTCGACAGTGATATATACTTGATTTACAAAATATTTTAATAAGATTTAATCTTTTACAATAAAATCGGATACAATGTTGAAAGTCTGGCCTCATTTCGATCCTCCATGAGACGTACGCGGCGGAGCCGATGCCTCGGCTCGATTTGGACGCATAAACATAAGGAGACGAACATAGTCGCGTCATCGAAAAAGTTTAGCTCTTGAAAATATTTTTGTCAGTAAAAAGTGTAGAGATACATCGGCTTTAGATCCGTACTATGTTCGTCTCCGGCCGCTAGCATTAAGTCTCGGACACCGGTCGCGGCGAGGTGCGCGGCGTCGTTCGAGGAGGCTGACGCCCTCGCGTGTCTCTAACCTGTGCGGATGTTAGGGCTCCACGTACGGCGGGTCGCGCTACGGCGGCGAGTTCCACGCGCCCGCTGCGCAGCCACCAGGTGTGCATATCCCGCACCACGCGCCCAAACACTTCGCCGCCGAGTTTAACAAGGAGTGGCCCGCCGCTTAGTTCCAGGGAGTGCCCTAGTTGGGCCTAGTTTTAGCCGGCGTTCATCTGGCGAAGCAACCCGTACACCGTTGTCAACTTTATTTTAATGAACATCAATTTTAAAATACTAAGCGTGAATAGCAGACATAAGCACCGATCATTTTCACACAAATAAATCAGTCTAAATCACTTCTATTTAATAAAAAAAAATCACAACTAAGACTTTGCTGGGCTATGCTTCGCCAGATATACGTTGATTGATAAGAACTGGCCTGCCTAGTACAACTAGCGCGAGCCATATACCGCCACAATCTACACCACATACGCGCGACGTTCCGCATTTACGCGTGCCCGATCGACTCGATATCGAAAAAATAGGTTCTAGTAGGCCGATATGTTGTGAACGATTACACCTCTGTACCTTTTTGTAAAATCGCGTGAAAATCAAAAGACCAATGATGAACGAGTAAATTAACAATGCAACTTAATGTTAAATAATAATTTTGACTTACATTTTTATAGATTAAAAATATTCCATGCACACTTTTAAGATGTTAAGCGTTATCGGTCACCGTTGACTACATTAACACAAACCCACACGCGTAATTATAATAATTAAGAAAATTATTTTAAATAAAATAATAATAAATATAAAAATAGTGTGAACGATAACGATCAAGCCGTTAGAGTTTGATAACACACGAGCTTGTCTTCTTATTTAGTAAGATTACCTTGTTTAGAGCCCGCGGACAATACGTCCTAACACCGATGTCGGACGAATGATGCGCGTTGAACTTTGACATTTTTCTAAAGTATGTTCTTGATATTACTTGCCCCGTTTTGCGACCCCTCTGCTGAAAGGACGCTGAGTGTGTACGAACAGTACACTTTTTTATTAACTTTGCTTTTAATATTCTATATGGATGTGGGCTTTTTGAAAGGTTTATTTTCACATTTTGATTATTTTCTCTAAGATTTAAAAATGATTTCTTTTAATGATGTCGTACCTATTGTTAGATGGGATGAATAGATCTCACTATTTCGCGTAGTGGTGATGTTAAGTATACAGCTTTTAGAAGTAGAGTTAGGAGTCGTGTAGAGGCGGCGGCGCGAGGCTCGGCGCCGCCCCGCCGCCCCGCCGCCGCCGCCCGCCTGCCCGCGTGACGCACATTTGACAGACACTTAAACAAGGCCAATTTAGGGAAAAATGACCTAAATAACTTAACTTAAGCTAATAACTTGTATAAATATTTGGTATATATATCGGTATGTATGTTTAATATTAGAATTTTGGTTATTTACCACCCACTAGACTTAGGAAAAAGATAGGGATGTAATGAAATAATTATGTGTTAATATTTAACAAAACATAGTATGACTGAACGTATTATAATATATTTAATTTTTCCCATTATTTCCAAAGGGAACAATCTGTATAAATATTCGTAATTTTAATTTGTTTTTCTAATATGCATTTTAGTTTTTTATCGCAATTTTAAGTTTATGATATGGAATTTATACTTTTAATGAATTAAATTTACCTGCCAAATTGTTAAACGAGCAAAAGATAACGTATGTTAAGTAAATGAAGCTCAAGCATTTTAGGATATAGATTTTCGGTATTACCGACCGGCCCGCGCCGGCGCACTCTCGCACCCTTCGCGCGGACACACTGTATATATATATACTTACTTGTGTGTAAAGCATAATTTTAATCAAACTCTCGTCACATAGTTTTAAAGTTTTAATTTATGTGATTGCCAAATATTTTTAAAACTGTATAGAGCTTTCGAAGGTCGTAACGGCCGGTATGTTAGTCGTATCATAATATGGACCCGACGCGAGCTGCGGCGCGTGTCCGCCCCGCCCCGTTACAAAGTGAGTTATAATTTAAAATAACATTGTTAGATTAAATTTAATGTTAGTCCTTTACTGTACTATATCGCTCAATCATTTGACCGATCGACTGATTAAAATTTTAGTGATAAGCTAAGTAATTAATATCGCGGGGCTCGCGAGCGGGCGCGCGGCGCCGCTCGGGCGTCTGCATTATTTGTTGTATATCTTAGAGTTTACGGACGTACTGATAGACTGCCCGGCGTGCATGCGGACGGGGGTTGTTCCTTTAATTTTAAATAAATAGAAACGGGCCGCATAAGCGCTCGCATCGATAAGATTTGTTATAAATGTTTTAAATAGACAAATTGTTGATGATGATTACATTAAATGCATAATTTGATCGTTTAGAATAGGGTTATTTAAGATCGCTCCATAAGTAAAGTATAATTTATCTATGAGGAATATTGTGAGGTGTATAAGCAAATTATAAGTGACACGGTCCGGAGCGAGGGGTGCGAAGTCACAAATTTAACGGTAAAATAGAGGAATCGCCTTTACATTGTGATGTTCATAGATACGCGCATATTTGGTACATTTCTTATAGTTCTATTTGATACACACTCGACTGAGACACAATCAGTATGTAGGAAATTGAAACTCGTACCTTATAACAATATAATGAAATAATGTTAACTATGAACGTTGGTGCCTACTGCCCGCTAGGTTACGTGTACGTTAGTCTGCTTCGTTTAATCGGTTCCTATGTTAGTTAGGTTAGTCTGTATCCATTCCTGTGCCTGTGTTCGTTTCGGTCGTACTTCAATGTCACCCGTCACCCGTCACCCGTCACCCGTCACCCGTCACCCGTGCTCAGCTCACCGCTCGCACTATCTGTCATTTGTGTTTGCGCGACGCCTTCCGTGTTCATTTTGCAATACCAATCCGATCGTTTCGGTTCTAAATATTATTTTTTACTGTAGATGTAATGTACAACCACCAATAACTCGATGAAATTGTTCACACCTGTTTTAATATTAGGAAACGATGCCTTAAAAAGTTAAGGAAATATATAGATGATTTATATTGTGTTATTTTCAGTGATATTGATAGCACTAAGGTGTTTAGATACGGGCTCGTGCCCAACACTCACAAACCTTCGGAACAATTTAAGAACTTAGTTTGTAATATACAGTTCGTGGCAATTTTCTAATTAACATAAAGAGTATAATTTATTTAAATAAAAATTATATGTATTAGAAATTTTAGATTTACTCAACATTAAACTTAGTGCAAATTATTGTGAAAAATCAATTGAGATATATGGGTTTTTAATTATTATTGTATAGGAGAAGAGCATAAAATATTGGATGAATTTATTAATTAAAATAGTTAGCAAAATACAAATACGGTAAGACTCGTTAGAGGCTCGTCTGTCAAATGTGCCCCTCACGCGAGCATGCGTTCGCGCGCGCCGCGTCTCTACGCGCGTCACCACGGACACCGACCCGTCACTAGCATATAGACATATACTATAACAATTTTGTACAAACCGTGTGTGACGACACTTGCAATCCTTGCATTTTAATATTACACTGAGTAATATCTACATAAGGTATTTACTGTATCTTAATAATAATGTTTATGAAATAATATTTTAATCATGGCTTAACTGTAGAACTGTTGTGTAGTTAACCTTTCGACTCTTGTTTGTATTACTTTATATTATAGTGTACGCGGTTTTTATATGTGTATGTTTATTCAGTAGATATATAAAAAAACAAGTTTGTGTAAAAGTGTATTTTGGTATTATTATAACTAACTTAGCCGCACACAGCACGGCAACGAGTGTTGCCCCGTGCCCCTCATTAATAAATTTACTATCGTAATTGACTAATTATACAAGACCCTTAGTGTTAAACTTAGATTAGCAACAAATTCATTTTAAGTTCACCTTCTACTCGTCGTAATAAAATTAAATAATTTTGCATTTAAAGTGTCGGCCGCATACAGTCGATTTACTGTAGTTCTTCGAAACTTATTTTAAAAACAATGCAGGTATTATAAATATAAAACCTCATATTTATACTAGAATTTAATATAATGTAATTATTGAGACAGTTTTTTATCGTAAAATAAATTGCACGGGCTTTACAGTTAATTATAACATAAATTATTATAAAAACTAGGGCAAGTTGTTATTTATTTCTGTTTTAATTAAAATTTTGATGTTGATTATTTTTTAAACTATATTTTTATAGTGAATTAAAGTACATAATTCTCAATTGATTAGATTACAAAATTGTTAGGTGAACTCTCGACTGATGTACAATATTTAAAATAATGTTTACTTACGACATATATAAGTTTACTTTACGCCGCTCCACTTAAGTAAGAGCGCTATATTTATACACACATGTATTAATTTCCTAAAATGTAATTAATTGGAAGCGGCGACCGCGACCGACGCCACAATATAAGCATGTAACGATTGTAAGACTATTATCTAGATTTGTTATAATATTCTTGTAATATGTAAAGGTAATACTTAGCCCTAACGAGTGCAGAATGTTCGCGTGAGCGTAGAGGGCCGCTCGGGCGTCGCGGCGCGGCGTGCCGCCCGCGCGCGCGGCCCGGATAAGTTACTTTATGTTCGTTATATAAAAAGGAAAATTATGATAGACTTACAACCTCCTTGTTGTTTCTTTTTACGATCACTAATCATAATTAGTTAATTACGGTTTTAATTATTAATAATTTTAATCGAAGCACTAAAGTAAGAAAAGCTTGTACGCGATAAACTTGATGTAATTAAAGTGCTATCACGTCATAACACTGAGGTCTTTCTAAGTAGAAATTATGCATTATTCATATTAGGTATTTTGGGTATATATTAGCGTTAGATTTAACTGGTAACATAAGAGCGTAGTTTGTAATGTAATGGAAAAAAATAAACAGTTTTGTCGTAGTTTCCTATTATTAAGCTTCTTCTATCTTAATGGATTAAGTAAATACTACTGGTTGGTTAATTAAAATATTAATATTACCATTGCAAATATTTAAAATAATTAATATCTTATGACAATGAAATATATATCTACTTTAAGGACATTATAAAACGTAGATAATTAAAAGAAATCAAAAGTTTCAAAATATACTGGCATTTTTAATTTGCCTTAATCCTTTTCCCAAATAATGAACCATCCTGTAAAATGTTATCATAATTTTTGTTTTTATATTTTGACATAAAGTTACTACAGTGGCATTAATAGTCTTACACAATAATGATACCAGAAAATTCTAACGAAAAATATAAAGTTGAGGCATTAGTTTGACCACCACAATGACACTAACAATTCTCACTAACACTTATATTTTGACACATTTCAGCTTTATGAATAAGTGTATGTATGTATGGTTTTGTTGCTAAAACTACTAACATACTTTTGTCCATCACGATTTCATTAGAATTAGCTGAGCAATCAACACAGTTTCATTAGCAGCAATGCATGTGAAAACAATCTTTGGTGAATCAGTATAATTCAAAATCCTTAACTATTCGTAGACAAACCAATTACTAGTAAGTGCACGTTCTCGCTAAAGGGATTAAAGTTTCCTTGACACCTAATACTGTGTCTTTGTACTTCTACTGGGCTGGTGATGGCTTTCTTACTGGCCCCACTGAAATACGATAATATGATAAAGCGATTTGTCAAAAGACAATGTATTTTGACAGTTGAGTGTCGATTAAACGCGATATTATATCGTGTTTCGGTGGTCATAAACAAATTATTATCAAAAATAAACTATCATGTCTTTGTCCTTTGTCACTTGTTTATCGTCAAAATTAATTTTATTTCATTTTTTTTTATAATCACGTTTGAGTTAATATTAGATAGTATCATTACTTTGTACGGACATGCAAACTTGTTCTGCAGACCCAGTTACATCTATTTATACTTTTTCCCATTAAGAAATTGCTCTTTATTTCTACTGATTCGCTGATAAAAGATTGTATTTGTATTGCATTGCATCATATATCATCTGACACAATTTCACCATCTGAAAGTCGCTTGCCACATGTCAGATTTTAAGGAGAATTCAATTCTTCCGTGATAGTTTTATTAAAATGTGGCTAGTGTATTTCACTATTGATTGATGTTAAACTAAGGTATGCATGATCTAACACTGAACGTTTGCCAGAGGGTGATGGTGTGGGCAGTACAGCTGGCAGTCCCAAGTTCGTGAGCGGGCCTCAAATGAGTGATACTATAGGAACCCCTCCGCAGGTTCTTATTCTTATTTTAATAACAGTCAAAACATTATGTATACGGCACAAAGGACCACTTAAATAGTGTCTTGCTTCAGTATACATTATATAACAACGACTAATATATTAATTACTAAAAAGGCCATTGTTATCCTATAGTCTTGAGTAACATTACGGGACTACCTCGAAATCTGCCTTATTAAAAATTGGTTCTAATTCAGGTTCCAATTATGTACTGTGGAGGCATGGTGTCGCCACAACCGTCGTTCTGTAACGTCTCGGACATATCCGCCTCTGCATCAGGTCTATAAACTAATATAATTTCTCACACTATTATGTTTAGGAAATACTCGTATACAAAAATATTTAGATTTCACTAAAACAATAATTATGTAAAGTAGCCCAGAAAGAAGGTACAAGTAGGTGGAAGTAGGTTTGGTAGAGGCAGGTGGTTGATTCTGATAGATCGTACACTGGTAAAATTCTTTGATTTGAATAGCATCATTAATTCTAATTAGATTTATGTACATATTTGCAAAATTAGTATGTTGAGTATGATCTATCATTATCTTTACTGAGTATGACCCTCCATGTAAACCCTGGTGATTGGAAAGTGGTGCGTGGTGCGGTAAGTTTACCTTTTTATCTTTTTTTATCTTTCATAAATCACTAGTTCAAAAGTAGTTGAAATTAAATAATGCTTTGAAAAGTTGCTTTATATATTATTTCAAGCTATTATTGATGATTAACGTGTTCGATTTCGGGTGCAGGTGATGATTATGAGTACACAGGCGGGTCTGGAGACGGCTATCAGCGATCGTCAAAGCGCAGCTATCATGGGACGTCTTCTAGCGGAACAGCATCGGCGTCATCCTACCATCCCTATAGGCGTTAACGAGTGAGCCGTAATCGTAAGCTCCTTGCCATTTCTGCGCGCCTGGTACCGAATCGGAGTATGTATCGATAGTTCACCTCATTTTGCACTATGTAAGTGTTATTCCATTTCCTAATTTCTAAGAAACCACCACAACATTTTTAAGATCGGTCACCACGTGGTTTGACCCATACTTGCGATTTAGATTCTTTGCATCGAAATAATTTAAAACTTACGGTTCTCTTTGCTAGAGATTGACATAATCATTACTTTTGACTTCATACTGGCATAAACCGTAAGTTAGTGCTTCGAGCTGTAGGTATATTGTAAAATATTATTCTATTTTTTCTACGAACGCAATCACTGAGTTTGTAAATGGTTTTAACTGTGCACCAATTCATAAGAAGAGCTTAGTTCATTAATTTTAAATAATTCGATCCAATAACACATTTAAAGTTAGAAAAGTTCAGAGAATAGGTCAGTAATTCAAAAAAAGGTCTGGAAATCGTTTTCTTTTTTATTTAATTAGGAGGCGGAGAAAATTGTTTGATTTACAATTTTATAATATTTCTTTTCAAATGATAGTCTCGGTAAATTATAAAGTCTTAGACGTCTGGACTGAAGCCTAAAATCCAGACAATATGTCAAGCATGATTCGGACGTTTGGTAACTCTAACCTAATAACTAATAGTTTAGTCTGTACTGATACTTATTGTAAAACATTGGCCATGATAATACGTGAACTGTTAGATCTTCTTATGACATGGTTCTCATCGATTTTATTTAGGTTAGAGTAGATTTTTTTGGACATATTTGTGTAGTGTGGACTTTTGTTTCCGCGTTTCTGAAACTGAAATTATCAGTTGTAACAAAGATTCTTTATGAATACGCTGTTTCAATGATATTTTGTAAATATGCTTTCTCTTTGAAATAGTTATTTTAAACTGTATAATGATTATTTACCTCATTTTGTACCACCTCCATTGTCGCCTATGAAAAGCTAAACAGTCATTGTGTTTATTTTAATTTTAATACTTTGTATATTTAAAATTAGAGTTGGAATTACAATATAAAATGAACTTTAGTTTTTAACAAAACTTGAGCTTTTTTGTATAAGAAATATTGAAATTCACAATGATAAAATAATCCATATTTTTGTACTAATTTTTGAAGATAACGATTTTGGATCGTTTCAATATTTTACGAGTAAATTTTGATTAGCTAGTTATTTGGTGAAATAGTTAGGCCGAGCCAGCCGAGTGTTGTCACTTTGTTATCAAATTACACACAAACGGTACGGATTTCTTGAAATTTTCTTATGCGTTTTTACATCTACAAACTGGTTTCCTGATTAAAAACAGCGTTTGTGACCGTTTTAACTGGTAGTCGTCACACTCCTACAATGTCATATTACATTAGTCATAAAACTTGTCGAAAACCCGAATCATGTAAAAATCTTTTCTCTAGGTTTTTTAAAAATCTATGTTATGCATTTACTTAAAATCTCGAAGTGTATGATTTTAAACTGGTTAGTAAACAAATAAAATGCCTATTACGATATAGATAGATTCTATTAATATACTATTCCGTTTGGAATACTTTTTGAACTTTCTGAGGAATTGGGATGCCCACATTTTGATTTGACTCATGTATTTTTGTTTACTTTAAAATAAAGTACTAATTATTATAAGTTGTATTTTTAAATTCACTTATAAGACTGGCTGGTATGGTCCCCTCTTAAGCTACAGGCATAATTTTTAGCAAGCATACTTTTTAGAAATAGTCTATCGCGCCATCATAGGGCAGAGATGGGGAAATAGATTTAGAGATGGGCAAATAGATTGAGAGATAGGCCATATAAAATAATTACAAAATTTACACGGACCAAGGAGCATTTATACTATGTTACGGTAATGTAGATTATAAAAAGAATCAAGTAAATATAATACATTTACGGTTTTAACGCTGGGTCGGTGTGACTGTGTTAATTAATGGCTCCAAGTTATTTGAAGTAGCTCGTAAAACGCACTCACACGCACTATTTATTCGAATATTGTTTATCGCAGGCCGATTTTATGTAGATGACGGGTTATAATCGGCCGCCACGCCATTTCCCCATCCCTGTCGTAGGGTCTAAAATAATTAGGATGGTTCTATATTTTTATGAGCATTTTATTTTTAAAATCATTTTGAATTACATTTTGTAGCGAACGTAGTTAGGCCTTATTAATATATTATTTAAATAATGTACTATTAAAATTTAATGACATCGGATAAGCACAACCGAAAATAGATCAGTGTTGTACACTTAATGTAATTAAAATTAATGTTTTATACGTTAAAGGTTAAAGATTTGTATAATATAAAATAGATTTTAATGTACATTATGTTCTTAATAATAAATTGATTAAATATCCATAGATGGGCAGGTTTTACATTAGGTCTTTATTATATAGAAATTATTCTAGATGTAATAACTATGTTGAATAGGCTCTAAAATTAAGAGGTTTTTACTTAGCACACAGGAATAATAATTAACATAGCCATATCGAATACTGGACCACAGTAGAGATAATCATCTACATAATATTATTATATCTAAGTTTGGCTTAGGACTTATGTTATTTAAACATTAACTAGTTTTACGGAAAATTCTTATGTAGAAACGTCTCAATAAATTTATGTAAAGTCGAACTTCACATTATTTCTTTGAATTGAAATTAAGTTACTTATGACTAAGCAATGGACACTAATCGCACCGTATTTACATTTCGTTTGGCGTAATTCCTTAATTATAAAAGCGATAGCGGATGAGCAATACACATTTAAAATCTGAATAGTATAAAATTGTGCCATTTAACTACATTGGGAATTGTTTGGTTAGGTACATAGTAATTTTATATTCTAGATACACTTTAACCTTTTGAACGCCACGGTCGGCACTGGACGACAAATGAAAAAGTGCCCAACACGCCACCGTCGTGTATGGCCGACGAGAAAACGACATTTTTAAAACACAAAATAAACATACTAAATCAACTTTTCTGTGTTTCTTTTTCCTATTATTTAAAAGTACTTTAATGATGTATTGTAAAATGGCACGAAGATATATCCATCAGTTACATTTCACTAGCAAAAATTATCACTAAATATTGCTAACCGAAATGGTGTTCTCCTCACGCCACAGTCGGCAAGACACGACAGCTAGTGATGGGTAAGTTAGGTAAATTAAATTTTGAATTTATGAAATATTTTATTGAAAGCAGCTTACTACTACATCGATAATTATTTTTTAATAGCAACTATTTGTATCTGAATATTCTTAACCTTTTCACCGCCAACGTCGGCATATGACGTCATAAAAAAAAAGTGTCCCGCACGCCAACGTCGGCATATGACGTCGCCCAAATTAGATGCAAATTTAAGTATTCTACCAATCAGTTTAATTTTTTTTTTTGTCACAACATGAAGTATTCAGCCTTACTAATATATTTTCACCAAAAACACTAGAAATTATTGCATATATATTGCAAAATCTATTTAAAAATAATTGGCCGTAACCAAGCAATACAGTCCGAATGTCCTCGGCGCCAGCGTCGGGAGCTGCCGACAGCGACGTCACAGGTAGTGTTGTGCTAATGTGTTTATTAAAAGGTCAAAGTTTATTTATCAATTAGCATTTGGTCTGATAATTACGTCGAAAATATGAAATAAAAATGTTTATGGATACATTACAATGTAACATGGACTATCACTTAGTAAATTCTCTGTAACGAAACAAAAATATTTGGTTTTAATTTGCAAAAGTCTACACTCGCCGATTAAGTTTTCCCAGCACTATGTTTTTGCCTGTTGACCTGTACCCGGTCGCCAACGTCGTAATTTCACGTCGCGCTGTGACGTCACGCTCATCGCTTCTAAATAATAAGTGCTGTCACTGTACATACATCGATATTATATTTGTATAATGTTTATTTTTTTTAATGCAGTAAAGTTATTACCATTTTGGTGTTTTTACCGCGGCATTTGATAAGACTGTAAAATACAGTAGTGTTGCAAAAATTTTAAGTAAGCCGCTGGACTGTCAGGCATTGTCTTTCTTATCAGTGGTGACACTGGTGACCTCTGCAGGTAAGGTAGCGTAACAATAGGAAGATAAACAGTAATAAAAAATAGTTTACATTTTTTTATATATGTATTAATTAAATGGCTTTAGACCTTTGCGCCTATTGTTTTATGCAGGTGCAAGAAATTCTAAAGAAGGATTAGAAAGAACAATACGCTGGCACCGAGGCACGGCGTACTTTGATCAATTATTGCGAAAGAAAATAGATAATTTGGCCGAAATATTTTTATGACTGCCCATTGTTTTTAAAACAGCTGCAAGATTTTTTAGGCTGACCATAAAACAACAATGGGTACGTCGCGGCATCTATCAATACACTAAAATACTTTCACTTTTTATAAAATAGGTACCAACAAAACTGTTCTTAATATTACTTACGAAAATATTTAGGAATAAGTCAACAGATTTTCCTTCAATTTAAGTATACGATGCAATGATATTGAATAAAAAATTAAGTAGAATCAAAATAAAATTTCTATCTAATATTGAAAGCGCTATAAAGGCTATCTTTGTAATGTATTTAATTAATCATCACGCAATTACATGTCACGAGGAGAGAAAATAAAGTACCTACAAAAGAATGTTATAATTATTAAAATTATGTCGATGTATTAGAGGAACATCACTATTGTTAAAGCACGCGGCTTATATAAAGTATGGTCCCTGTACGCCAACGACGGCAGCTCACGTCCGCCGAGGCGACGGGAAGCTTAACTAGGGACGTTCCATTTTCAATCACAATTATTTATTGTTTACTTGATATTTTGGTTGAATGTTAATTTAAACACACAGTTATTGCTGTGAATTGTTATGATTTACGGAATCTAATAATTGGATTTAAATAAATGCAAGAAAATTCATAGAATATGGGTAGGAAAAGGTAAAAAAGGGGTTGTCGATTGTAATCACTGGACATCACTATTTTTTGGAACCTGTTTTTATTGTTTTAGTGGCGTGGCGTGGGACAATAGATTTTTTTTTGCTATACTTGGCGGCGAAAAGGTTAATGCGTAATATTTATGAAATTATTGAAAAATGATTACTATTTATATCTATCGATCGATAGTTAACTGTTCACTCTCGCGCATCCCTACGGAACAGCGCATAGACAGTTACCTGTACGCCACAGTCGGGAAGACACGTCAAGCGGTGACGTCATTAGCGCTACGGGAGACTGCTAGTGATTTCCTATCCTATCTTATTTCGATAAAAACTATAAATACAACTGCAAAATTACTACAAAATATGTGCCGGCCGTCCGAACTCAGCTTTTTCTCGCAGAGTGAAAATTTGTTATACTAAGCATGAATTTATTATCCTATTTTCATAAAAACGATAAATACAACTGGAAAATTACTATAAAATGTGAAAAGGGGCATTTTACGCAAAAATCATGATCGAGATGTAACAGGCCTCTTTAAGTAAAAACGGAGAAAATCAACTAAAGCTAAGTAATTAATTAGTACTCTAATAGACAACCCTTTCTTTACCTTGTTGTTTATAATTTATAATAATAATTATAAGTTTACTTGAAATGTCACATCATTACCTCGCACGCAAGAAAGCTGTCAAAGGTCGTGCCAACCACGCCAGAGTCGGGTCTTCCCGACAGCGAATGCCTACACGAACGAGATTAGTGATGTATCTTATTATTACCTGATTTATTCGTTTGTAGTTCTAATGTCTACTTTTACTTTGTATAGAATTTTGTAACTGCTGTTAAATAATACGAAATCAAAAAAATATATTTTATTTCAAAAATATGTGACGAATAGCAGAGATTAAATCGGTTATTGACAACTTATCGATAACATCGTTGGCATTCCTATTTTATTTGTAGGTATTTGCTCTGAATTTATGGCTTGGCGTGGGAAGGGCGCCGATGCGTTTGAGCTCTGGCGTTCAAAAGGTTAAGGGACCAATAGGACATAATATTAAATACAACATTACATTTAAGGGGTATACTAAGGCACGAGGAAAAGGGAAAGATTAATTCAAATTGATTAGACAGTAATAGTACACTGGAATAGTGCTGAAGCAATTGACATAATCACAAATGCCACTAGTCATGTAGGGGCTGAAAATAAATTAAGTGATCTCTGCCTATGCCTAGGTACATATGCAAATGTTCAGATGATCAGATAATTTGTAGATATGTAAGTACTCGTATAGTGCATCCTACATTTTGCTATAACAAAAGATTAAAATTATAGAAAAGAAACATTTGTCTGTGATTAAGAAATCCGAGAGGCTATGCTATTACATGGATTAGTAATTCCATTAAGTCTTAGTACATTTTGGGAATCAGACATAAAAAACTGCCAAAAGTGTTGTTGTTGCTAAGTTCGTCTCATCGAATCTGGGAGGGAGGCTATAGGTCGCTGAAGAGAGGTGGTAGGACGAACTAGCGGCAAGTTTCAGGGCTCTGCAGTGGAGGGGCGGCGGGCGATGCAGTTGGCGCAGTCGCAGGGGCGCGGCGCGGCGTCATCGGGCAGGTGCGCGTGCGCCGCGCGGTAGCACAGCTCGCGGTACCTAGCACAACCTGATACTCGTGTTGTTAGGCCGGGTCCAGACTTGTGTAATGTAACGTGAATTCTGTGTTACATAAAATGCTTGTAGTGCCGTCTATACACAGATTTGCGTTACATTAACGTTACATTACACAAGTCTGAACCCCGGCATTAGAGCAGTTACGCATAGCTTCCAATCCGAATCCAGTCCGAAGTAGTAGTTATTCTTTGTATTTAGTAGTAGTATTATTATAAGTACATTTGTCTATGGTCAGATTGGGATCATGTAAAGTGTCTACCTATTAATCTATGGTGTCTGCAGCACAGCAATACTTAGACAAATAACGGCGACCGGTACAGCAAAATGACTATTTTCGACAACGCCAAAATGTGAGCAGAGAAACAATCTTGGTAACGGAACGAGTCAGCGCTCGCGTTCGCTGTGCTAAATTTTAGACCTTTGTTCCTGAACAAATGATCTAGCTGTATCTAGCTCTAGGTAGAAGGTAGATATACTAAGTTTATGATAGCGCGCGTGGGCGTCTAAACCGCAGCCTTGTTATCATGTGTACTTAGAAACATATCTATTTACAGACAATATTCCAGCTTGAGGGAGATTTCTTGGCTCCAGACAATATTCCAGCTTGAGGAAGGTTTCTTGACTCCGTAAGGTTATCTCTTTTCAGTCAAATTCAGGACCCTGGTAGCGGTCCTAAATTTTGACTAGATAACCCTAAAAAGTAATTATTCATATAAGGTACACTTTAGGCTCTTACGGGCTGTTTCACAATCAACTTCGTTAAATTAAAAAATTATCTATTTTGGCACGTGTGAAACTGGCCTTAGAGCACCTCGTTGTTTACCAGTAGGCGGAAGTGCGAGCCTCGTGTCGGCAGCGAAGCCTCGCTGCGCTAAACGATCCAACAGCGTGCTGGCTGACCATCACCGCTCGCCCACTGCTTCTTCTCCTTGGAAATTAAGTTGACAGCTAATAATTCCAACACTGGACAGGCTTATCTTGTGTCGATTGCTAATTGCAGACAAAGAGTTTTGACATGCTCGAATAGTCCTTTATTCGCTAAAGGGCAACTTCTCATAAGGGCAAATTCTCATGAAGGCCAATTCGCATATGGGCAAATTGTATACAGCCACTTACAAAAATCAAATCATTAATATTGCAAATAAGAAAGAAATAAAAATATATAAGTCGCGGGCGGAAGCTAGTGTGAGTATACATACTGTAACCTTTTTGCCCGTGGTACAGTAAGTTGTAGTATAGCTAACTTAAATATTTGAAGTTTTATTGCTGGCACATTATAAGAGACACCTTGCCTGAACCACATGAATATACTAGGGTGGCACAACTAGTTGTGCAATGTGGTTGGTCCTTGGGGACCACGGGAAATGAACGATCCCAAACTGCAACCGGTTTTCATTAACCACGGATAACAAGAAATTCTGGCGATGTTTCGATTGTTCTGAGACGATGGTTTGGCGTACCTACGGTACGATGGTCTCTAGGGTTTTTTCCCGTGGTCCCTTCGTATAGTACCTTCATTAGCTGCGGGTGAATGTCCTCCAGATTTGTCGCGGGGTGTCGTTGAACCATCGGAATGTTCCTGGTAAATAAAGTAAAGCTGTATATAGTTTAGTATATAGCTTAGGTACCTTCCTATACAAGGTGTTACAAAAATACCCCTAATGCCGAATATGGTATATCAAACTGAACAACTTTTACTATGGGGCCAACTCTGTCCAAATGTCTTGACTCTGTCTGGACCAAAACGCGAAAAAAAAATCGGCTGTTTCATACATTTTGATATTTTTGATTTTAAATTTTGTATGAAACAGCAGATTTTTTTTCGGGATTTCAGAGTTGGTCCCATAGTAAAAGTTGTTCAGGGGCCGTACCGGCTAACGCATCGAACTTCGGAACGTCTGCCGAGCTTCAAATTAAAACAGATAAATCGAGCCCCAATCGGGTCAAAATGGCGAACCCCAATTCATGATGTCACACGAACATCGATATCTTCTAAATAACTTCGGCGAATAGTACAATACGAAACTCCTTACTTAGATTTATCTGTTTTAAGTTGAAGCTCGACAGACCCGCCGATGTTCAAAAAGTTAGCCGGTAGGGCCCCAGGTTGATGGTTCCCATATTCGGCATTAGGGGTATTTTTGTAACACCTTGTATAAAGTAGAAACGGCACTTTCCATACAAAAAAATGTTTGTAATTGAAATTGGTTTTAAAATATAGCAAAATAATATTTGCTACGCACGCATTCACTACAGATTATGATCAAAAGAGGTCGCTGTTATTTTAAAATAGGTAACCGAAACAAAGATGGCAGTAAAATGATATATGTTATAACAGTCATAGGGGTTGCTGTGGAGCATGACGTGGCATACTTATAGGTTATCTACTTATGCTTTTAATTTCACAATGTTTGTCCTAAGACTTTTTATGAAAAAACTTCTAAATCAGTTGTCAAAAATTATAATTCTACGCCACTTTGTCAACGCCACCTATATTTTCCATGTCTTTTGAAGTTTGGGGTCAGGGAGGTTTAAATCGAAAGGTGGCAATACTGAGTTTCTATTATCTGCTCCACGGCGGACGAGCGGACAGGACATTTTTTGACAGTTGACGTAAAGATTCAGTTATTATCTAATACATATTTAAGTAGGTAGGTATGCTATCCTACATATTATAAGATCCAACATTTATAGCTTTACTTAAACTTAAAAATATTCCTACTACCTACCAATTAAGGTTCTGAAAACCACAAGACATTCCAATTATTAGAGTTAGCAAATCCAGTTAGAAGTTCGTTTAATTTGTCCAAACAAGTAGTGGTCAATCCGATACCTAGTTAGGCGGCAAGTTGACCGGATGTTTTAGTGCACCCAGAGCCTCGGCTTTCAATCAGTTAAAAACCTTTAGTTGTTTTATTCAATTACCCTGGTATGTATATATGAAGTTGTTGACTGTTTGAAAAGGGATAACAATATAGGTATTACAAGAGAATTATTGGTTTTCGAGTGACAGACTCTAGGCTAGTTAGAGGTAGGGTACCTAGGTACGATACTAGGGAGGATGTTTCTGAACTAACCTACCTATAATATACCTAGTATTAGTATCCTATAGTATAGATTTGAAGTCTGTGCTTTTTGTTATCTCATAGTGCCATAATTTTCAAGTGAGCATGAGCGAAAATTTAAGGCTCATTCCTCTAAAAAAGACTTCGAAATCGTTTAAAAAGCAGCTAGCTGCTATTAAAACTTGTGCTTTTAAAAACAGTGCGTAGGTAGGTACCTACCTATATAGTCATAGTACCTAGTTATGAAAAAAACTGGTATGACGGCACCATGTAAGAGTGTATTTATAATAATAATAAATTTGTATAACTTTGAAACTAAATAAGATATTTATATAGGTACGGTTTTTTATTTAACTTGTAATCAATTGGCTAATATTATAAATAAATTAAAAATATACCTACCATATTCATACTTTTTATTTATAAAATTAAATACCTACAGAAATAAAATGTATTTTACATATAGTGAGGGCTTTTTTGTTATTTACAATTATTTTCAAAATATAATGTTACGCTTACTGGGTGCTGATGATCCAGATTAGTTGTCGCTGTGAGAAGATCCAGGATGGCGGAGAAGGACCCTCGGGCTGCTCTACGGAACCCTTCGGGGGGTCCGTCTGACCCACCCCCGGCCACACTCACGGGGGATTGCGACCACTATCGACAAATTAAGTTATTAGTTTAAGGAACAGTTTCACGGGTTCCAGTCCGGAGTTTCAAGTGGCGGTCACATAATTAAAGATACCAGTCGATTTTCATACAAACGAGGTAGCCTTGGTTCTCCGCCAAGGATTGACCTAGCTGTGATCTGATGATGACTATCCAGGGAGTGAATGGAGGAAATTATGATCGCTATAGGTACACACCCAACTGAACTTTTGAGATTGACCAAGTTAATTTGGACGTAAACAAACTAATTTGACAAGATTAAACTAATTTCCTTTTTTTTGTTTTAATCTATTTATTTTTAATTAACTTATTATCTTAGTTAAAAAACAAAATATTTATAATTATCATATTATGATATTTTAGTTTAAATTTATTATTTATTTACTATTTAAATAAAGCAATATTTATTTATTTAAGAATTTTGCGCATTTTTATAGGTGTAGATCCACTGACCTAAAAAATTTTTTTGTGTGTGAAATATATGGAGACTGACCTCCATCATTATATATAATAGATCATTATATATAATTACTAAACAAAACATACCTACATAGACTGCTAACCCTCCAAACGCTTCACTCTTCAACTAGTGACAACCCTGGGGCTAGGCAAACTTGAATCACTAGTGCCCCGAAAAGCCTTTACAACATTGCCTACCATCGGTCTAGACGAAAATGATCAAATTTACAAGAAAAACTATTTTATAAACAGGAGAAAGAGCACATTTGCTTACCTTATAAATGTGGAAATAGGTCGCATTGTAATATGCGTATTCGTATTAAAAGAAAATTTGTCTGTCAAAATATTCAAATTTGACTGTCACAAAAGGCTCTTGTAGGTACTTGACACCACCGAAGAAAATGTTGTTCGACTATATAATCCGTTATTGAACAAACCCTGTGTTTTCCTGTCCACTGAGGCGCTGCAGGACCCCCCCTACAATAAATAGGTACCAAGAGAGCTGAAATTCTCGATTTTTTCCAAGCAAAAACAAAAAGTTTTGCACTCCCCTAAAAACATGCACTCCGCTTGTGACGTTGACAAAAAAGCGATAGTGTTGCCATTTCTAATAATATTAAAATGGTTTGCATACTATTATAACGATGGTATTATCAGAAGTAAATTATGTTAAAACAAACATTAAAAAAAATACCGTCGACTTGATAACCTCCTCCTTTTTTTGAAGTCGGTTAAAAATAAATGGCGGTTGTCTAGTAACGTTGGTTTTAATAGATAAGCAAACTTGAAGCTTATTGGCAAAATTTCAGCAGTTTACGGTACTGTTAACACTTGGTTGGATCTTTTAATTATTTATTTTTTATTAATAGCAACAGAATTTAAAGGTTATGTTTTACCATGAGGACGAAGATCATTTTGAGGTGAATTAAATTAAATTAACTAATTGTAAAAAAAGTTAAAAAAAATTGCAGCAGTTTACGGTTGGCACTATATAAACACTTTGTTGGATCTTGTTGACAATCTGTCAATATATTGTATAGGTAGGATTTATTACCTAAGTTACCGGTATTTAAGATGACAATTTACTTACCTAAACTTTGTGAAACGCAAATTCTACAATAAGCAGCTGAAAATTTGTTGAAATTATTCAAATATTCACTCGTGATGTGGGTACCTATTTGATGGTATCTCTATTAGATGGTACGTATGTATAATTTTTCAAACAACTACCTCTACATACTTGTGATTAGATAGATACCTACATAATTATTAAAATTGAGTTCCTACTTATGCTTAGGTATGTGTAATAGGTATAAAAACATTTTTGATAATGGAACGCAAACATTTCTCGTAGCAATCTGCTACGACTACAAACCCATGTGTTTACAAAGTAACAACGTCTGTATGTTTATTTGATGGCAAGGCGTATTTGAATCTTGTATTATGCATCGACTTGGCTGGCAGAGGCTGAGTGGAAGTCACATCGCGCCGTTTACATATTTCATTCAGTATCAAACCATCCAATGGCAGCACCAGTCCATTTTGTCCAGCCAGTGCTACGGAATAGTTCTTCACAAATTGGTGCGATGAAATTATCTGGTGCATGGGGTCGTCGTTCGTTGGCGAATGACCAAACATAATAAAACTTTTTATGAAAATTCATTAACATGAGAGATCCACAAGCAATCCAGGACCCTTGGAACTTACATAACAGCCAAAATAAAGAAGTAAGGTAAATTATTATTACATAGGTAGCTATGCGTTCAAGCACTAAGTAGGTAGGACTTGAGTAGGTAATTTTTTTTCTGTGGTTCAAGATTAAGCTTGTTTGTTACCCATCTCGTAGGTTCGTAGGTAGCGAAAATGCTTACAATAGACTGTTTTCTGAAATAACAAGCTATAAAGGCACGCTATTTGTGTGGTACCTCGGCAAAGTTATTATTTATCGAAGTGTACACAGACCAAATTATCAAGCATCCAGAGGAAGCGTAGAGGTCGCATTCCCATCGTCGTCGCTAAAAAATTCATTGCTTGGGGTTGAGGCTTACTAACCAATTCTGTGAAACGCGGAGCGGAACACGAGAGCGTAATAACTATTTCAAGAGTATTTCAATTTGCTTTTATAATTTTACTTCACTCAAAATGATTATAAGCTTTCTTATAGACGGCTGAAATAAAAGCCGTATAATATTATGACGACAACAGAATAGCGATAGCTTTTTTTCACATTCACAAACAGTACTAAGTGATTTCACACAGTGCTCGCGGATTTTTTTATAGATATTTCTTTTACGATGCACTAATTTAATTTATGGAATAAGAAAAACTTACAAGTACCCAGTTAGTAATTAAAATGAGTTACTTGATCAGTGAGGGTGGGGTCAGCTCCATGGGCGAGCAACAGATCCGCGATGTCCGTGGCGTCCGCTGCGCACGCGGCGTGGAGGGCCGACGATCCGACCTGCGAAGCAGATTCTCATTTGGAATTTCATTTAAAGCTATCATAATAATAAAAAATCTGTATATCGGTCATACAATGTCACTGCAATACCTAAACACAAACTAAATTGTGCACATAGCTTCATTATTGCTCTTCATGCCCGTAGTACAGTTGGGATTGTCCTGTTGACTGGACCACCGTTGATCTTTCATGCGGTAGTACAGTCAAGTAAACTGTATTACGGAATAAATAAATTGTGTAAATCTAATAATGTCCAGGCCCTATAGCCAAGTGGCTTTCACAATGATGTCCATAGACAATCTAAGTAGGTACCTACTTAAGACGTACCTAAGTACTTAGTTTAAAATATGCTCAAAAAGTAGAAAAAACTAAAATTCTGATTACTTTTTAAAACAACACTAATGTTTATTCATTCTCGTTGTTTGTGTAGATTATTAATCTTTTGTCAACCCTTAGCTGCTCCAATCACCAACCAGAAAAGTAATTGAAATAGGTAGCACGTCTGTTCTGTGTACAAAAGCATCGTTTCACCCACGTTGTTTTGCATATGCACGTTTGCTCCGAATGTCAGCAGATGTTCAACGATGCCTCGGCATCCTTGAGCGCAGGCCATTTGCAAAGCGGTTACGCCATTCTGCGAAATACAAAAACACTTTTTTACTAACCATACTGGCAAATTCAATTTTGACCACGTATCACAAACTTAACTTTCGCAGATTTATCATAAATTTTTTTCTTTTTGTGGCTTGAATAAAGAAGTAGGTTAGTAACTTGTAAGTCGCCTTCGTACCGAATAGATATATTTTTAAATTTTTAGAGTTCCGTACCAGAATAAAAAGGAACTGTCTGTCTGTGTCAGCTGCATATCTCGAGAACTACTAATGCTAAACTTGAAATTTGGAATAGTTTTAGATGACGTTTGCGATGAAGTGAGGCTTATAGGGATGAAAGAGCGCTGCTTGGATATTTTCAAACATTTTTTTAGGCCGCAGAGTTTTCGACATTTAATGAAAAATGTAATAAATACACCCCCCCGCCCCTTCTCCCTCTTATCTCCGAAGTTTGCATAGAGAAAAGATAACATCAGAAATTATTTTACGTGATCGAAATTTATTTAAAGATTACAGGAAAAATAAAACGATGTCTTTTTTCATTATTGTAGGTGTGCTGTTGTTACACAGGTTAAGCTGTTAAGTAGCCAGACCTTTTCTATTTTTGTAGGTCAAGAATTCAGAAAATAGAACAACGACAGGTACCAGGGACCCAGAACCACGCAAAAGGTAATCTTACGTTATCAGTGGCATCCACATGGCACTTGGCGTCGAGCAGCGCCCGGACCAGTTCTGTATGCCGGTGTACCGCCGCTAGGTGGAGCGGGGTCCGCCCCGAGTTGTCTCTCGCCTCTCTCGCAGCACCTTTGTCTACCAGGAGAGCAGCGGTACTGGAGTGGCCGCCTTCGCACGCGACGTGCAATGCTGTGCGGCCAACCTATAAATAAATAAAAAATGCCTGTGTTAAGGAAATTGGACTATCTAATGCTTTTTTACCAGTAGGTATCTATAATATTTATACTATAGATACTAAAAATATATATACTTAGGTACTTTATATATATTATACGAAACGAAAGGCAGAGCGTGTATTTTTCGTGATCGCACCTTTTTTGTTTCTATTGTATTTAAGTAAGTTCTAAAACATTTATAGTAAATTCATAGGTTCAACCTTACACTGATATACTTACCTAATAAGTTTTGGATAAAAAAAAACAAAAACATGATCCAATGGTATGATACGAAAACAAATAAAAATCATAAACTAACCACATCCAAAACCATAGTAAAAATGCGGTATAAGTATTTTTAACATTGACATAACCAAGAATGCAATCCAGAACATCAGAAATTTTCCGTCTTACGCCTCACTCGCCGTTGAATAATTTCGCCCCTTGATTTCTATCAAATTGCCATAGTATTTAAAGGTAGAGGTATTGTCAAGCACAAAACAACAAAACAGGTCTACTTCCTTCATTCTCTATCGAGGATCATAACTTAGACTCATCTCAAATTGTCACAATTTAAAAGCCTCATTTTTTCTATTTAATTTCATTCCTCTGACAAAGATAAGCGAAAACTCGTTTGAATACTTATTGAAGATAAATTCCCGTGTCCAGCCGAGCGTGTGTAATCGCAACATCGCTTGACATTTTATCGAGTTTCGGAGAAATCAGCCTCGATCCCCAACTCGATTTATTCCCTAATTTCTTTTCATAATGATTTTTGGAAAAACGATTCATTTAAAGAAATAACGTTTGAAGAAGTACGTAGTATATGCGTAAAAATTGTTGATTTCGGTGTTCAGATAGAAAAAAATGTTTTTATGAACACAATAATACCTTAGATACCAACTTACAAAAATACGCTATAAAGTTAAAGATGAAAATATTGTAATAATAAAAAGTTACTTTATCGACAGTGATGTTAATTTTTCTCTTGTGTAAAACGAATAATCATAGCGGTACTAAATACCTAGGTTTGAACTACTATAATCAAAAGAACAATTATTTGAGCACACTTCTTTTTATGCCTCCAAAACGACGACATGCAAAAAAGGATGAAAATCATTAAAGTCGGTATTTCCCAACAGTTAACTTTTCATACGATTGCTCCTCTCCTACACTTTCTAGATACTTAGCGAATTTTCTAGAAAAGTGGAGGAACGTATTCATCCAATTATAGTTTAACCACTAAGACCACTAGACTTAAGTACTAACTTCGTAACATTCTGCTGAACAGCATTTAGCAAGTAGTTCTTAAAAGTTAAACCATTATCGCCCACAGTCTTGTTAATTAACTGCTTTAATGTACTTTTGACACGTGAGTACTATTATACATTTTGTAGTATGACTATGAAAGTTTAACAACATGCTTTCAAGTTATTCGGTTCTTCGATTTTCTTCTTGCTTAAAGATAGGCACAAAATGGCTTTTTGCGATTGACGATAAGTATTTACTTATTTTTTATTTACTTATATTATTCTACTATTATAGCGAGTTACGTTTTGGGTCATAGGTCCTTGTAAAATTCCGAGGTTTTAAGATTGTCTGACCTCTTTTGTCAATCTCAAAAAGTCATTTTGTGCCTATCTCTTAAGCAAGGACTACACTGCATACATAAATATGTATGCAGGTATTTTTCCATTACTAACACTGCTTTATTTCCTCCTAAGCACCAATAACACGTTGTTAAGGCGCCAAATTGGCACTAACATAACAATAAATAAAGTACTCTGCTTGTAATAGCCGAACATTAGTAGATGTTTAAGAGGGCTATAACGACCTTGCAAATTACAAGTTAGTGCGTAGGCGCCTACTGACGAGATATTTACGCACCTTTCATTTCATGTAAAATTGTTTTTATTTGTTAAGTACCTACGTATCATGATTCAAGGACAGTTCTGACAATGATGGACTTTATTTGAAGTATTATTACTATCGAGTATTATATGAAACTAGCGGTCGCCCGCGACTTCGTCTGCGTGGATAGTTTTTTGTCTACTCCTCGGGAACAGTGGTAGTTTCGGGATAAAAGGTACCATATTTACTTCTCGGTACCCCTGACAACGTGTCTGCAACGTATCATAATGATCGGTTCAGTAGTTAAGACGTGAAGGCGTACAAACAAACAAATAAACTGACTTTCGCATTTACAATATTAGTAAGGAAGTAACGATATGTTTTACAGACAATCAAATTTGTATTTCAAATAAAAGTTCAGATTATTCGTTGGTTCAACTTCTGTATTTTTCTTAATTTAGAGAACATTAACGTTTTGTACATCTTCAAATGTACAAAACTGATCAAAAAAATAATCTAATATCAGCCCCTTATCCAGCAACATGTTCACCAGTGTGGTGTGTCCCGCTCTAGCCGCCATTATTCTGTATTCTGTAGCCGTCAGCACGAGGGGTGCGTTTCCCGTCGCGTCTGCACTCTGGTTCCTTAGTTTCCTTAGCCTAGCCTTTTTCTGTTCGCGTACACGCAGCCACGTCCAGCGAGCCACGAGGGCAGGCGCATTGGAGGATGTCGTGTACATCTCTTAAAGCTAACCTTAACCTTATTGATAGCGTCTATATCAGCCCCCTTATCCAGCAACATGTCCACCAGTGTGGTGTGTCCCGCTCTAGCCGCCAGCGCGAGGGGCGCGTCCCCCGCCGCATCCGCGCTCTGGACCCTGGCTCCCAGCGTGATCGCGTACGCAGCCACGTCCAGCGAGCCGCGCGAGCACGCGCATTGCAGGATGTCGTTGTGTTTCTGGAAGAGGGTTACTGGCCTTAAACTGCAGTTTCACAGGTTCCGGATAACTTCCAGACAACAGACTTACGAATTCTGTTCTATCTTTTTAATTAAGCCAGACTATAATTATTATACTAGACTATCCGGAACCTGTGAAACAAGTGTGACAAACAGTAGCGTGAACGTATATTAAAATGTTACATTAAAAAGTATTTAAATTATCTGTTATGAGAAATTGCTTACAAATCAAAAGCTTTGATATTTTATTTTTCAGACACGATTTTGTAGCAGAATTATTCCGCAATTGACCGAGCGAGCGCAAAGCGTCTCCGTTTCAGCTTGGGAAAAATGCTTGCGTATGTTTGTCCGGCTGTCCGTCTGTTCTCCTCTACAGATCGCATTTCTCAAACGCAGCAGGTTCAATTAATATTAATATTTTTTTGTCAATTCAGATATTCGAAATATTTCATAAATAAAAAAACATATTTCAGCCATTTCAAAAATGTAACAAACGCGAGGTTTATCTCTACTTCGTAGTTCGCATTCGTTTTTATTACCTTATTAAAAGGCCGGCGAACAGTGAACTTCCTATACAAACGTAATACCAGAATGATTTGCAATTTGAGTATAATCAACTCTTCTTGTAATTTTATTCGGATT
Organism: Catoptria pinella; assembly: GCA_963556745.1. Lineage (NCBI taxonomy): Eukaryota > Metazoa > Arthropoda > Insecta > Lepidoptera > Crambidae > Catoptria > Catoptria pinella. The sequence continues at coordinate 6,077,304 of OY750774.1, read as the reverse complement.
AAGACAGTGTTTGTCTAGGGTTCTATTAAATAAAAACAAATCCAACAATAACATTTTTTTTGTACATAACTGTAAACCGCATATGGTATTTTGGATTTTTTGTTTAAATTGAAAATCATTTTGGTATGTTTGTAGATATAGGAAGTTCACTGTTCGCGGCCTCTTAAGACTTTCGTGCTTTTACGAAGTAAAGTACCTACAATTCTTTATAAAAACATTAAACGATTACAAAAACAAATTGCGTTTCTGGTTTTACTTTTAAATCGAGTTGAAACCATTATCGAAACAAAGCGATAGGATTTATATCTCGTAGCAAATTGTTTGTACAGAGACAAGAAATAAAAAGTAAATCACGCTAAAACAATATTCTGCAGCACTATTCTTTAGAAAACTCATTTATTTTGAAATGAAAATGTATTCAATATTAATTTGAATGCGTCTCTGGGTTTAGGAGGAAATATCCAAAGGCTTCTTTTGCAGACGACAAAAATTTTAATCGGAATATATATACCTACATCCTAAGCTTGATAGATAATTTTGGGAAAGCCAATGTGAAGTTTTTCAATAAAATTTTGACTTTATATTTTTCTGAGAAAGTAATAATAATATCATACTATCTTTTGCGAGTGCAATGCAAAAATATTTAATGTAAATTGATTAAAATGTTACATATGGATAAAATTAAAAGTACCAGGGCAGCATAGCTACCTTGTTGGTGGCGGCGAGACAGGCGCCCGCTGCGACGAGCGTCTTGACGGCCTCGAGGTGACCATGCCACGCAGCCATCAGCAGCGGCCGCATACCGAACTGTAGACAGACAACATTTTACCTCTGCCTGAGCTCTGGCTACCTGGTACTTGTAGATAAGATTGAGAAACTTATTGATACAGGGCCACACAATAGTAAACTGCCAGATAATTTAATTAACGGCTAACATAATTTTTAGTTCAGAATGTTCTGGTGGTTTTGTTAAAATCAAGAGTCATTTACATAAAATACTTGGTAACTGCCAGATAATTTAATTAACCGCTAACATAATTTTAAGTTCGGAATGTTCTGGTGGTTTTGTTGAAATCAAAAGTCATTTACATAAAAATACTTGGTAGGTCATAGTGTAACGACGAGTATATTATTAGTAATTTAAATTTAGAAAGGGACGGGACCTTGTCAAAGTAAATCGAAATTGACAGTTAAGCAGTCAAATAGCGTTAGCAAAAAATTCTGAATCTATTTAAATAAAGTTTATGTTTAATGTTATACCGTGTAGCACGTTGTGCCATGAAGGATTTTTATTGGTCTATGGTTTGTTTTTAGAAGATTATATTTTTTCCTTTGTTTTGTTGTCAATAGTGTAGGTATTTTCTTGCAAAAGTGCAAACTTTCGTTTTTATTTAATACTTTTATTCAAATTGACAACAAAACAAAGGAAAAAATATAATCTTCTAAAAACAAACCATAGTCAAATAAAAATCTTTCATGGCACAACGTGTTACACGGTATAACATTTAAAAACTTACTTAATGTATAATTGTAGGTACCTAGGTAAACATCGAGCGAACGAAATAGGAATGATGAGAACATATTTTTGCGAGCTTTCAATATTTATTGTGTAAACAAATGAATATCGAGAATTGAGTGGTTTGATTGAAGGCCTGTGTAAAGATAAGATAATGCAAATAATAATATGTCAAAATTGTACTTCCAAAATTGGAACGAGAATATCTCTTTTATACGTAAGACTCGAAATAGGTACGGTTTATATATTAGTAATGTTTCATCTTATTATCCAAAGCAACATCAAGGAATGACCTTTTAGGTTTCTTTAAATGGGTTTATTAAAGTGTGTCTTTACTAATTATCTAAGTAGGTACCTATTATCTTATTATTTACAATGGTTTTAATAAACACTTTATTGAAAAAAATGCTTAAACTTTGGTGTCCCAATACTGCCATTAAATCATTTGACTCAGACGAAAAGTGCTACAAATCTTCCATTTTTTTTCTCTCTATCTATACCCTACAATCTACATATAATAAAATCGTAAACCCAAAAAAGTCTGTACATTGAATATATTCGGAAAAAACCAAAGCAATAAAAAGTATTAGTTGAGAAAGGAGATAAAATTTTGAATGGCTAAATAGTTATTATTTTTACTCAAGCTTGTAAATGTGGTCATTATTTTGACAACCTTCTTTGAGCAAAGTCGAGCTATTGTCGCGTTCCTGGGTGGTGACGTAGCATAGTTGTATGGGATTTCATTATTGTCGAGTTTTAGCCACCATCAATTTCCTTTGAGAATCCATTATTGTTAAGATTTTTTTTATTATATATTTTTTATTACTAATTATAGGTTTAGTCACTTGATTTTTCCTATATTTTTATTACTAATTAATAATTACAATTTTATTATTATACAAAGTAAAAGATACAATATTTAGAAAAATCAAGTGACTAAAACCTAAAAAGTTTTGAACATTGGTGAAAAATTGTACATGGTACACACGACAGCACTTTAGGTTATACAGTTAAACTGCGAAAATAGCTTTTATTACGTAGGGCATAAAGGCGGTCTCAAGATCAACATGTATGTATAGTCTGAGGTGTCGTCGTGTGTACATCGAGGGGAGAAAAAAGTTGTAGGATTGCTCTGAGCCAAGTTATAAAAGTTCGAAGGTTCGCCATTTTCACACAATAATAATTTTATTGAATCCTGAAAGTGCTGGGAAAAATGTACTAAGTATAGATATTGCTAAAAACTAATTATTTGAAACAATTATCTTTGTCATTATAGGTAGTCGGTTATAATTAAATATACTGACCGCGCTGTGACGGCCTGGATCTGCGCTAAGCTCCTCGCACGGCCATCATCATAGCTGCAAACAACGCAGTCATTATAGACCGCGGCAGTAATGTACTACATATTTACTTTACATGCTTACTTACCATATTTTTGTAATCCCACGTGCCAAGTCAAACGTGGGTTGGAATTGTTGGGATATCATTATCGAATCGATGTTCGATGAAGGGAGGGAGGAAGACTGACTGATATTGCCTACCTATCTAACTAAGATAATCCAAACTAAACCTATATTCTACAGACCAGGGTGTTTGGTAATAGACAAAATATAAAGCCTGAAAACCAACCACTTAAAAAATAATTTTGCTTTTTATGATCAACTGCATATTGGCAACCCTATGTAGACCGAAATTTAAAAAAAAAGTGTTTTGCTTTTGCCCATTAATGGGATGATTATCGAATACAATAGTCTATTTGCGACTAGGGTTGTAATTATACATTTTTCCATACAAATTAAGTAAACACAATTACCCGTCAGTCAAAGGTTCCCTTGGGATTTGTCGAATATCGACGCGGATAAAGTCGCAGGCGGAAGCTTGTACATATTCTGTGCTTGTACTAAAATAACTAACTACATGTACCTACTATAAGGCCGCAGTCACCAGTTCACCACGGATAACATTGTTATCTCCATCAAGGTTGTTAAGTACCGTACCGTAGGTGAGTGAACCGTACCTTATCGGCCGCTTCGATGTCGCATCTGGCCTCGATCAACAATTTGATTATGTCCACGTTGCCCCTACTCGCGGCCCAGTGGATAGGAGCTCTGCCGTACTGAAATCAAATAGTCGTTTGAAAAGGCTTAAAGTCTAATAATAAAAAAATGGAGCTTTAAACGCTAAACGGTTAGACGTTAGACAGATTTTCTTCACTTTGCAAAACAAAATTATCTAAATCGGTTCACCCTTTGGGAGCTATATTGAAACGTGTTCAATTAGTTTGTTGTGGCAATTTTTTTTGGCTGGTAGTTTAAATAACACGTCACTACTTTTATTTTGTCCTAAAGTGGGCTGTCAAGTTTACTACATCGAATTATGAGTCAGTGTAACTTATAACTTTTTATAAGCAAAAAGGCTGTAGAGTTTCCTTATAAATAAATAAAAAAAAACATGAGAGCACTTGCGTGAATAATAAATTGAAAGTAATTAGCTGTTATTTCAGCAGGATCCCGTTTCCCCAGTGAATATTGTATTGATTTTAAATTATTAACGTTCTAAAAGGACACGGTGATGAACTAATTATCGTGTAGGTAATGCGATTCCATTAGGTATGCGAGCGTAATTAAAATTAATCTCAAAAGATAACTTCAAAAACTTATTGTTGTACTAATGTCATTAAATGTTAATATTTAGATTTAAAATAAATCTAGGTGTTTTTCTAAATTGTCTAATAAAGATGAATGTTAGTATGTTTGTTCTCTATGCGTTTCCAAATTTTTATTGTAACGAAACTTTGGCGAGTTGTTTTTGAAAACGTTTCTGGTCCAAAAAAAAAATACAATAAAAAATTTACTAAATAGAGTAATTGTTGTGAAAAGAGAAATATATGTAGCTTACTCCCGCAAAAAAAATTTTTTTGGTTGGTGGTTTGGGACTTCCGCCAAGTAATGCCTGATTCAATCAAATACTTAAATGGAGTAAATTTACAATAACTTTTTTTAGGTAGGATACCTGTATTTACACCTGTGTATAAGTCAGCAGAGGACTTGAAACCCTTTCTTGGTATGCTCCACGTACAACATGTTACTCACGTTATTTCTGCAGTTGACATCAGTAGGCCTCTGAAGAGCTTCGCGCACTGCCGCCGTTTCGTTCTTGATCACTGCCTCGTGAAGAAGTAGATCATTCTGCTGTACTCTAGATCTTCCCTCTGTCATCTGAGAACAAATAAATAGTTTTAAATGTCTTCTGTTCTTTACCAACCGACCGTGTATGCTTTTGTTACCCATGTTAAAATTACGCTTCGCAAGGTTTTTATATTTAAAAAAAAACCAAAAGCACACCGCATTGTATGCCATGTCGCTCAAAAGTGATGTGTGAATAAAACTTGGGAAATCTGCAAAACTTCTCCCGGGCGGATTACTTATCACCCACAGACACCACTAAGTATTTTGTGTTAGTACTTAAGTATAATAACCAAAAAGTTTATACTTGATTACCAAAATTAAAGCGGTCTGCCAGTTTATGACGGAATGACCCAATATCTTTGATCAAATTGCTGCCTTACTTCCGAAATAGGTAGTTACTTACTACGACATCTACCTATAAATAAGTAAGAATTTAAAAATCAGATGAAGGTTTTCTAAAAAAATTTCAAAGGCTGATTTTTACATACTTAGGTATATTTTGAAATAAGCTATTCTGATAAATGTGTATAGATAAACCACGTATTATTACTTATAAATGTATTTGTAGTCGAAGAACTATTAAAATGAAATCATGTTGATTGACAAATATCATGTTTGTATCGTATTGATTGATAATTAGTTTATTGCAGTAACTTGCCGTAGCTTAGCGTAGTTGAGGTTATAATAATAAAAACTATTACATAAGTATAATTAGTATCAACAAAATATTAACTTTTGTATTTTTGTCTAACATCAATAGAAAAAGTTACACAGTTATTTTTATGACGACCTTCGTGGTCGAGTGGTTTGTACACCGGTTTTCTACGTTTCGCCATCTCCGAAGTCCCGGGTTCGATCCCGGCTGGGTCAATTTTAGAAAACTAACTTTTCTATTATTGGCCCAGGTCTGGGTGTTTGTAGTTCCTCCGTTGTCTCTGATTTTCATAACACAACTTACTTTGGAATCAGAACAATGTTTGTGATGTTGTAAAATATTTATTTAATTTATTTAATTACCGCAGGATGGTCATAAAAGAGGCGAAACAGAATGGAAATGGTGGTTTATAAAATTGGCGTAGATACCTTTACTTTACTGGTGAATTATTTGACAAGGCATAATTTAAAAAAAAAAACTTTCTTCATATTTTTTTTAGTTTCGTAAAACTGTATCTAATGTACTTAAGTGCCTGTTCAATTTACATGAAAGACAAATGTTACTATTAAACGAATTTAATTGAATTGAATTATTATTTACTCTCTTTTTAACACGGTTCTATTAAGTTGCTTTCTTATTTGTTTGTCCACATCAATTATTTTTCTTTTATTGCAAACGATTTTACACTAGCTTCCCGATGAGCTTGAAACTTTGAACATAGGTCAAAACTGAAAAGCAATGCAATATTATGGTATCATTGAGCTGATTTGATGATGGAGCCGGAAGAAGGCCACAGGAACTCTGTAACATAACCATACAACCCCATCATATTTGAGCTCGTTAGAATCGTTTTGACAAGTACTCTGAAGGGAAACGAGGTCCTGGGTTTGTTGATAAAGCCGGAAGTAGGCCACAGGAACTCTTTAATAATACCTACCACGCCTTCCCCATCGAGTTTGGGCTCATTTGATTCGTCTTGACAAGTACTCCGATAGGAGTATTTGTAGTTATAGCTCGTTGACTAAAAAGCAGAAATTAACAATTTACTGAAAAAAGAAATTATAAAAAACTCGTTATTAAAATAGATAAAAATTATAATATAATTGCTCCCGTAAAGATTTATAACCTTCACAGAAGTTTTAAACACCGCTGAAAAGTGAAAAATACCTAAATCTGAATTTTATTTGCTTTAAAAGTCCTGTCACTTTTCTATTTCCATTTACTTAAGTGTCTGTTCATTATTTTCTGAGAAAGTCTGGACTCATTTTAGAGCAAGCGGGAGCTGTTTATTCATACTTGAAGAATTATCAATCTGCACCCGCTTACCTTTTTCGCTTCGACAGACAAGTTCTAACAAGGCAATATAAATATCGAGAATACTGCAACGTGTTTCAATTGTAAGCTGAATATTAAATTCTTAGTTACTGAGATTTGTTTACAAAACATAATATATACTTACCAACTGTGTTAATAAGTTACTCGTAATAACACTAACAATGTATAAACTGAAGAGTATATTAAAGTTTATGAGAATAATATTTAGGCTAACCGCACACACGCAATATTACTGGCAATAATTTGCATATAATAATAATAAATAAATGATAAATATTTGACAATGTCACATACATTGTTCCGATTCCAATGTAAGTAGCTAAAGCACTTGTGTTATGGAAATCAGAGACAATGATGGTAACACAAACACCCAGACCTAAGCCAATATAGAAAAGTTCGTTTTCTAAATTGACCCAGCTGGGGATCGGACCTCAGAGATGGCGACACCTTGAAACGGTTTTTAAACCACTCGACTACGGCGTGCGAACCACTCGACTACGGAGGTCGTATTGACAATAATATTGTGTGTTTGCAGGCGGTATTGACGATTATATCAGTATTAAAATCATATTGTTCAATGTTATTGTTGCCAATATTATTGCGTGTGTGCTAGCCTTACATACATCTGAAATTGATAAGATTCTTCTTATTGATTTTATCGAAAAACAAATATAGCATGTTTTTCGATGAAATCAATGAGTTTTACCAACAACTGATTTACTGTATGAAGTGCTTTTGTAAATCCGATTGCAACAAGGGAAACAACAACATATCTCGGACGGGAATCGAACCCGCGACCTTTGGATATCCGGTCCAATGCTCTGACCGCTGAGCTACCGAGTCACTACTACACTACACTACTACACTACTTAGTGACTCGGTAGCTCAGCGGTCAGAGCATTGGACCGGATATCCAAAGGTCGCGGGTTCGATTCCCGTCCGAGAACATGATCTGGTGCGAGTCCTATTTTTTCTAGTATATTATTTAGTATTATATAAAAATAGCATTGTGAATGCTTAAATCTCAAAATTTCAAACAACATATCTATTGTACTGTACAGTGGCCAAATTAGTACACCATCAAAATGTTTTTGAATACAAATTTTAGATGGATAGCTTTTTCATCTTATATTTATTTATATTAAATCCAGTGATACAAAAATAAAAAAATAAAAGATGAAGTAAAATAAACAAATAGAAAAAATGTTACAAAAACTGAAAGTCGTTAAAAAACGTACCTACATAGTTCTATTGCATTGCATTTGGTGCAAATTGACCAAAATCGTTCGGTGAACGCAAATAAAAGTGGAGCAGAGTTAATTATTTTGGGGTTACACCAGGAAGGGTTTCACAGTATTTGAGAACAAAACCTTTTCCAGAATCTTCGTCAGTCGGCGGTTCACTTTTAATGATAATGTCTCAGACATTTTCAGTGTCTCTCAACGTAAATTAAATTAAGATCCATTAACATCTATCACAAATTATACTTTCAGGAGCAAATTTAGAATTTGAGAGCTTTTAATAATTTATCGAGTAATAATGTGATTTGAAATTTAAGGAAATTATTAGGGTGAATCTTGTAATTCAAAACATAATAATATAGTACCTTAGAAATTGAAACTGGCCTTGACAAACGGAGACTATGGGCAATATGAATCTAGAAAGAACTTGTGAAATTCTATCTGCAGTAGTTTCTTGAAAAATATTAGTTTTTGTCGTCGTAGCGAATGGACCTTAAATAAAACCATTCTTTCAAGTTACGTTGCTCTTGCCTTTATTTAGTTCAATCAATTCCAATATTGAAATTTTTCTCTTATTTAAAAAAATTCATAACTTTTTTGTACCTAGGTAGTTAAAATACTTTAACCATTGGAAACATTTAAGGTGTAGATGATTATTTATATTACTAAATAGAGTAATAGACTAATATAACTTTCAAGATTTTAACTGTGTTGACATAAAACTTTTATGTTTGATCGGAGGCTAGGAGAAGAAAAGTTAGGGAGTTTTTCAGATAGCCAATTATAAACTGATGTGAAACAAACAACAGCACCTTCTTTTCTTGAGTTTAATTTTCTTTTGCGCAATTTTTTACTATTTATTTTCACCCAATAAAGTAGGTACTCGTATTTACTTTATTATTGACACGTAATGATATCCTCTATAGTTTAAAATTAATTGTAATTATTGAGTACTCACGGTTGTGATAGGTTATTTTAAAATATATCAATCATTTTTGAAAAAAAAATCTATTAAATAAATAAGATTGCCCAGGATTCCATGATCCTGAAGAGTATTCAGTATTCGCTAGAACAATGTCCTCATAACAATGAAGCAGAACTCTGTGCGCTGCACTGTGCAGACGACAGTAATTTAACTTCAATGGTAACCGACTGTCTCTAAGACAACAATGAAAGTGATTTCCACGCAAATAATACTGAATATGCTACGATTTATTAGAAGATTTCATTATTTCCGGCTGTTATTGAACGTATATTTTCCATTAACTTTATTATCGTACTGTAATAATTTGTATTTATATCGAATGTATTCGTTCAAAGTTTTGGTAATTATAATATTACATCTTTAATCTAAGTGTTCCTACATAGACAAAACTATCGTTTATGTGGGCTTTATTTTGCTGGTAATTTGTTTAAAAACAGTACACATAAAACAGCACCAAAACGTATTACTGAAATATTGCGTTGTTACTTTGAAATTTTGTTAAGGCAGCTTAACGTCCAAGTTTGTTAATTTTAATCAGTAAAAGTCAAACATAAAAAAATTACAGTATCGTTATGAAGGTTCGGTGTCATAAAGTTTTGATTACCTGTCGCAAATTGTTGCGGCAAGCGCTGCTTCTCGCAGTTTGCAACTAATATTTCGACTTAAGTAACTAGGGATTATGAGCGTTGACGGAGTTTTGAAGCCTAGTTAATAATTGCAAGAAAATAAGCTGAAAAGTTTATGAGGCCATTAAAAAAGTAACATTGCAAACGTAAATAAGAAAACATATTCATTACCTTCGTAGCGTAGTACAATTCGAAAAATGTGCACCTCTAGTAAAATGTATCAATTGGTGAAAACTGCATGTAAGTCCGTTCAGTAGTTTTTGAGTTTATAGTGAACAGACAGACAGACGCGGCGAGGGACTTTGTTTTATAATATTAGTGAAAATGTGCCATCTAATACGTGTTAAACCGTGGTTCTATTTGCATTTCCGAAAAAATAACAAATCAATTCATGTAGCTATTCATCAACGCCCGAGCGGCCGAATGCGCCGGGACAACTATGGAATATCTATTGTATCTCATTTTCCGGGCCTTAATGGGTTAATTATTGAATGTTAAATTATCTTTCAGAACGCAGCTATAAAATAATTTAATAAACTTGAAAACATTTTTATAAAATTTTCGAGCGGGTAATTTCATAAAAATATGAGCAGCCTTTTTGCTTTAGTCCTCCCGTGACCACGGCCCCTGGAAAGGTGTCGAAACGTCGGGAATTCTAAAAAACGAATAAATACAAACTAAATAATTCTAAAACAACACCTGAATTAATAATATACGCGCTGTAATCCGTAAAAAGTGTTTTATTTCTAATAAATTATCTTTGCTCATGTAGGTATGAGCTACTTAGGAGAAAAATATGAGGGCTTATTAATTAACAAAGATGAAGACAAAACTTGAAATGAAATGTAATTTCGTTGAAATCTGCGCCCTTTTCAACGATAGTGACAAAGTCAAACTCATTCAAAGATTTTAAGCCAGTATACCCAACCGAAAAGACATCATTTTAGGGTTCCGTCAAGTGAACAAGGAACCCTTATAGTTTCCCATATAGGTCGGCATACAGCACGGTTGGGCCCTCGGGATAGACCCAAGACAATTTAACAGATTGTTATTCTACTTTGATCTTTTCGGGAACTCCGAGACTATGCTGACCTGATTTTCTTTTTAACAAAATACCTGTTTATAGGGTAAGATGGTAAAAAATATAGCGTCGTATCATATCATACAATGCGATTAATAATGACAATAGACAGTGATCTGCAGAAACTTCAGAGTGGTTGCGGTACAAAACGATGTATTTTAATCTGTAAAATTTACTCTTTGCCATACATTCTCGAGTTGCAGCAGATCACTGTCAATAGTTCATTAGATATAATCAAACTTTAAAGTTTGGCGAGTGATTTTTAAATTGTATTTTTTGTCTGTAATTATTTTGGGAACAATAAAAAAAAAAAAAAAAAAAGATAATTACTATAGGTTCTTAACTCAGATATATTAAATAGACTTCATAATATTACGAACAAGTGGAGTTGTTAGTTTGCAAAATAAGAGTGTCTTAAAAATACTATTACCTACATATTCACGCAGTGTGTAAAGTGACCAATTTTCCGCTACACTTTGTGATTATATCTACCTACACAATCAAATTTGGAAGTGGTTGGATCTGTTTGCTTTCTGTTCAAAGGACCGAAGGGACAAACGCACAACAATAGTGCCAAATGTAACTAAAGTATAAGAAACAGTATTGTGACGGGAAACCTTCATAGAATTCCGGGAAACCCATCCGGCCCCCTGATTATGTAACTTTGTTACAATCAACTTGACAGAGATCGCAGTTTCATTGCTGCTTTAGTAAGAACTAATGTGACAACTATCTTACTCAAAGCAGCAATGTAGCTGCGGTTTCAATCGATTTCAATCGAGAATTGTTAGCAACAGAGTTATGTAATCAGCCCCCGGGAATGTCGGCTATGGCGGTAGCTTGTAATGCTTGCATGTAAACAAGTTACTGTTAAGGAAAGAAAATTACTGTTATTTTACTAAAATTCTTACAGATCAGAAACACAGCCGTTGTAAAAACGTCATCTACATAAAGCAATATCTATACAACGTGTTATAAAAAACCTCTAAAAAGCCATGCATACAACCCTGGAAAATTATTTTAACCGCTGAAAACCGCCACTTTTTTGAAAAACTAATATTTTTCTTTTCATGATAAACTGCATACTAGTGGCAGCTCTAGCACAACCCTAGACCTAAATTATGTTTTGCTTTTGTCTATTAATGGGATTGATTATAGAAAACAATAGCCTAATTGCGTAGGGTTGACCATTGCAATTTTGCCATACAAATAAATAACAAAATTTTATGGGTTATTATTATAAAACACCCTGTATTTATTTCTAAGACTCCGCTGCCCGCCCGTCTGTCTGTCTGTCCGTCTGTATCCAGGCTGTATCTCATGAACCGTGATAGTTAGACACTTGAAATTTTCACAGATGATGTATTTCTGTTGCCGCTATAACAACAAATACTAAAAAAACAGAATAAAACAAATATTTAAGGGGGCTCTCATATAATAAACGTGATTATTTTTTGCTTGTTTTTGCTGGATTTTGATAACAGCAACGCTTAAAATATTCACAGAATATTTAGTTATGTATTCACTTTAAAAATAAATAATTAAAATAAAATAAAACAAATATTTAAGGGGGGCTCTCATAAAATAGACATGATTTTTTTGCCCTTTTTATAGATAATGGTACGGAACCCTTCGTGCGCGAGTCGACTCGCATTTAGCCAGTTTTTCGTAATAATTTGTACAACTTGTTCTTTCCAACTCGTCTTTTAAATCTATAACGCTTAAGCTTGTCGCATATATTATTGTTTTCAAAAAGCGTTGGCTTTCTTATTCATATGCATGATGTCCTAAGAATAGCGCTGGATTCAGTGTAGCAAAATAGAGCGTGCCTCTAGGCCTTGTACAATAAGCCTTTGACAAGAGTAATGACGCACGTCTGAAAAATAAAAAGCAAAAACTTCGATAAATTATAGCTAGCGGGAAACCAATAATAGTGCAAATGCACGAACATTTATACGAAATACTAGCGGCCGCCCGCGACTTCGTCCGCGTCGGCTCCAGTCCTCCAGCCGCTGAGACGTGAAGAGGTAACAAACAAACAAACACACACACACACAAACTTTCACATTTATAATATTAGTGAGTAGGATCATTTAAAAAAACCATTTGACTCTGTTTCACATAATTTATAAGATTAGTAAGAAGGATTATTTAAAAAAAAACAATACCATTGATAGGTACTGTTTTTGCGATACAGAACCATACTAATGCTAGCACAGTATTAATAGTGTAATATATATTGAAACGTGATTGAAACAAAAAAATGACACACTCACCCAGCGCACTTTGATCAAAAAATACAATTATTTAATGTCAAATGGGGAATAAAGTTCACTAAAAATGGGTGCACGGTTATAAATTAAAAGGAAACAGAAAAAGTGTTATTATCTTAATTTGTCTTGCGTCCTTTAGACCGTAGATACAATTAAAATAGGAACCAAGAATAATACAACCACTTACTCGAATTGATTAAATTTCAAATTCATTCATTCAAAGATATAATATACATAGGTACCTACCAATATAATAATTGATTTCCTACGGTATGAGGAAATGTAGGTCACGTGGAGATTTTCTTCTCAAATTAAAGCCGCGAAATACAATAATGCATGTCAAGTAACATTATGGTTTGTATTTCTTTCGGTGATATGTGTATGTGTACAGTACAGTAGGTATTCGTAGTATATATTTGGTGACCATAAAGTAATCCTTACATTAAGATAAATAATATATGCTACCGAGTCGCTAGTGGGAGTGGCGAATTTTCTAGTACTTTTTATTTCTTCGCTGCTCCCACTAGCGACTCGGTAGCATAATTGGTCAGTGCATTGGGCCGGAATCCCAAGGGTGCGGGTTCGAGTCCCGTCTGAGGTGCTACGGGGGAGTCGATTTTTTCTAGTATTTTTTCTAATATTATTTATCTTAATATAAAAATAGCATTGTGAATGCGAAAAATCTAAATTTAATAATCCTTACATTTTTAACTATCATTATGCCAAAGTATATTTCGGTAAAATATTAGGGTTGATTATAAAAAACAATAGTTTATTTGCCACTTTAAAATTTTCTATACAAATAAAAAACAAAATTTTACGGATTATTATGAAACACCCTGTTTATTAAAGCTCTTTGGGAATAGAATATAGCGAACGTTATACGTTATTTTATAAAAGCCTTCATTTTAAGAACTATACGTTATCCCCCTTAATAATAAAGATTATATAACAGATGTATACAGTGTTTTGTCCCTTTCTTTTTAATGTCAAACTTAAGTAGTTTGACATAGAGTATTGTGTAACTATAAATGTCAGTCAGAGTCATTGTGTAACTATATGTATTAGCATCCAATGTCAGCATCCCCAATTACGTTCAAGTGACAGCTGTCAAAACGGGCCTATCATATACCTCGTGTTTGACTGTCGGACGATAAGCAATGATAAAGCAATTTGGGCCGTTTTACATCTGCCGGGCATCTCGTAACGGACAATTTTTATTAGTATATCGCTTGTATAGGTCCAATTTAGAATCTTTTTTACCATTTTAAACATAACTTTAGCATAGCCATCTGGCATACTATTTTTGTTAATTTCAACTCGTTCTCTTGAAACTGCCGTGATATTTTCTTCTGACAGACAGACAGACGTCAGGTGCTTAGTAGGGTCCCGTTTTCACCCTTTGGGTAATGAAACAAGAAAAAATTTGACGCAGTAGATGACTTTCAAACTTTTAATCACTTAATATTTCACCAAAAAACATTATTTACTTTTATATAAGTGTCACGAGAATTGCTTCACGTTGAAACAAAACTGCCTTTCGCTATATTAACCCCATTTATCCCAGCGCATTCCCCAAGGAACACCAGATTAAACTCATACATTTACAAATGCTGCACATCCGAAAACCTACCTAGTAACTTCGAGAATATGATTCGAATCCGCTTAATTTAATTTACGTGTGAATTTCAAATAAGTATGTTTAATTAAATAAAAAACAGAGAATAATTTCAATTTGAAACGAATAAATAACCTTTCTGTATTCTAACTGGATGTGCCGAGGGACTTACCTAGTGGATAGCAGTTGGCAGTAGGTATTTTGAAGTAAGTATCTAAAATTTACCGCAGTGTAAAAAAAAATCGTAAATATCTTTTTTAACTACAGTTGCAAAACTCCATTTCCAATGGAGTCTGAAAGGAATTTTTTCAAGTTCAAGTCAAGAAACGAATTGTGATTAGCTCCACCACGATTAGGCAAGGCTAGGTTTTTTAAATTGAACGTCGTTTCCTGACAGGTGGAGCGGTAGGAGGGCGCTCTTCCTCGTTGATTAAAACTCTGAAATAATGGACGCCGCGATTATCGACCTGTCCAGTTACCTTTGGAATTTACTGCTGAATTTTTTGATAAAATTTTCTGATTTGAATTTGTATATTTGAGACAGTTTGCTTTCATTTGGAATGGACGTATTTTGAAATCAACTAGTCATTTAAGGAAAGATTAAAGTGAGACCTAAAGTATCTATCATATGCCAGTATTTACCATGTTATCAGGAGGTTTTAAAACTTCCAAATCTTCCGAATCTGGGCTCGTTTTTGATGTGTTTTATTTCAAGAATTAGAACAACTCTTATTCCTTTTAATTAACGTTTAAATAGGGACCTCATACAAATGATTTCTACAGCTCGATGTTGAAAGCGCAAAGCCATCAAGAGGACGACCACCGTGGTCGACCGACTTGTACACAGGTTTTCAAGGTGTTGCCATCTCTGAGGTCCCGGGTTCGATCCCCGGCTGGGTTAAATTAGAAAAAAAAAAACTTTTCTACATTGCCTCAGCTCTTGACTTGCTTCTGTTAGCACCGTTGTCTCTGATAACCTTAACACAAGTTTTTAGGTACTTACTTTAGAATCGGAGCAATGTATGACAGTGTGTATGTTCTCCATTATTTATAAAAACTAATAATAGTTGTATGGCACGATATAGTTCAGTGTTGTATGGATATTTAGTTGCCAAAGCTCCCGATCCCTTCAGTTTCAAAAGCCTACAAGCGGCTTGGTACACAGTACTTTATTAATTGAAAAGTTAAATTTAGCTCTGCCCGCATAAAGCCTTCATTTGGGATTACCTTGTAGGTATTGTTGGTCATACATCAAACCACTGATGTAAATTACATTTACCTCAGTGCATCAAACTATATTCGCCGTGCAGACCACTGTTTAAATATTTAAAATTCTACCATTACCTTGCATCTACATTTTTGAAGCCGCCAAATTTGTTAAACTGCATATGCACTATTTCCATCAAGCTAAGGATGTATATCCAAGAAATACGCGAAATGGTAATAGATTGGTCTCTGTAGTTACTCCAAAAAGCAGAAGATTTCAGAATGTTATTGGATGTGTATGCAAATTTACAATAAGATACCAGTCAATATCAAACAATTGCCTTTTAATAAGTTTAAAACTGCTATGTACAGATGGCTATTCGATAGAATGTTTTACAGCACTAATGAATATTTATCTAGCAAGTGTTAAGGCATAATGTTCATCAATAACAGTCAGTGTCTACTTTTTGTGTGTATGTTCGTATTGCTTTTGTTTTGAGTATTGTATTGATTATTATTCTAATTCTGTTTGACATAATATCATTATTCTGATTCTTATTGACATTTATTTCATTTGTATTGTAATTGTTGTGACATTGATATAATGATATAATAATCTGACTGCTGCTATTATGAGATATAAATTGTGAAAACAGTAATCGATATCCGCAATGTTAAATGTTGAAAAGAAAAAATGTAGCATGCATGTTAATTTTAAGATAATATTTGCATGCTATTGTTAATGGTTGAATAGGTAGATTTTTTAAATACTATAAAACCTCCAGTGTACCCTAATCAAATGCAAATAAATGATATTCTATTTTATCATACATCTACATATTATCACTGCAGTACCTTAGAATACTAAGGTACTGCAGTGATAATATGTAGAATGAAAAAGAGAGGAATAGCAAGTAGGTAGGTATGCATAAAATTTTACTGCACTTTTATATTTAACGATACTAAAATACTTGCAAAAAGCAAATACTTACAAATCACGATTCAATCTTAGCAACGATTTTATAGGAGAAAACGTAAGTAGGTACACATTTCAATGATGGACAATGATATGAAAAATATTATATCTTACAATTACCATATAAGAAAAAGGCAAAATAATTTCTACTCACCTTAAGTAAATATAAACAAAGAATCGCAATTCTCATATATTTGTACGCTCATTATTTTCAAGCCGAATTAAACCAACGAGTTAAATAAAACTAATTTTCAGATAACTCTTTATTTTTACCTCTGCTTTTCGTTTAAAATATCAATCCGTAGTTATTTAAATATTTAAGTAGAAAAACAATTATTAACTACCTATACATTGACTTGTCTATACGGAGATCAAAAGACATTTTATTTATGCATGAGTGAAATAAATAAAAATAATTTTATTTTCAATAAATTGCGTTGTTACGGCTTCATAAAGATTACATGGTAGATATCCAACTCTCTACTTGAATACAATTTCATTTTCTTCATTTCCTTCTTCTTCTTGTCGCGCCACTCGGCACTCCTATCAGAGGTTGGCTACTCCCTGGCAGAGCCACAATCAATGCTTATTATTTTGTAAACTCGTACACGTACAGCGATAACAAGCACATGTACAGCATGTACGTTTAACGAACATCATTTTAAGATATAAATGATCGATTTCTAAAGTGGTCGCTCTGCGGCAGAGCACCACACCAAAATGGCTATCTTGACTTTCGAGGTTGATGCCCTCAATAGGGATGTAGAGCTACGCCCGAATCCGAACCAAACAGTTTGTACAACGTGTCCCTTTTGATGTCCCTTAACTCAAGGATAAAACGAACTTTAGGGTGTAATGACTACACGCCTACAGTTGTCTAGATATTAAAAAGTCTTATGTGACATATAACATCATCGTACATAGGTACTATTTATAATTTATGATGTCATATCTGACTGTGACTTTCATGCGTTTGATAATTATAACTCAGCTGGACGTAAGCTTATTATGTTAAATAATCTGGATTAGGTACCTATAGTCTCATAAGTACAATCTAAATCTTAATAGCATTTGTTAGCTTTGTATGTATTTTAACATAATATTCACTTTTATTGCATTTCGTTACATGTTAACTTATGTTGGGATTCTGATAGTCAGCATATAGTCAGCCAGGGACACCAAAATCAATTTAGCGTTTTCAATCATTGTCCAATGCTTAAAGTCAGTGAATATTTTACCTACACGTGTTTTTCATTTGTGAATTTGAACAATCGATTAGGCACAAAACTACAGGCCCCGGCACGGATCTTGAGCGGTGAAATTTAATGCGCAGAAGCATAGCCGCCTCTATTGCTACTGCAATAAAGACTTCTTTTATTGATTTATGATATTTCATAGCTCAAGATACGGATCTTCCAGCACGGGCTGGAGCCTAACCTTTCCCTTACTTGCCTTACTTAAAAGCTAGTGAACTTATTTTATACATTAAGCTAAGCGTTAAACTATAAAAACAACTCTTTAGCTTAATTAATAAAAATTAAATTAAACATATTATACTTACTACTTTTTCCACGCCGTTTATTCATGGGCATGCAAGGGGTGGGTGGCACGGTTTGTTGTAAGTTTGATTTTTTTATGTTTGAGCAGTCACCTTCGCATAACCACCGAAACTCGATATGTATCGCGTGATATAACGTTTTATAAAAGTAATAAATTGGTATATCATATCGCGCTTCTGCGACCGCAGATGCTAGGGTGGATTAAGTTGATTTGGGTGCTCTTTTTGATATATTTTTCTTTAAATTCCAATGCGGCTCTAGCACCCCGGAACTGGAAAATATCTCTAGATACGCCCATGCGAATCTAAGTATAAAATTGCCGTCTATTATTATTATTATCCACTAGTTGAGGTGTTCCGAAAGCCGACAACCACAATGGGTCAACTTACTTATAACCTCTAGTGTAACAAACAACACAATGCTGTCAACTCACTTCCATCAGAGAGTATGTTACTCAATTAATTTTACACTTCTTGACAAGAGGGGCTTGAAGGCTCGAGATGCTGCGGATAGCGAAGATTCGATTTCTGCGTTTCAACTCGATGAGAAGGGGATTAGTGAATTTGGAACAAACCTTATGATAATCAGTGTAACAGATTGACGAAGATTTAGTAAATTTTCAATAACTGTTTCAAAGTTCGAGTTTGGATTATCGTGTGCCATTTCAATTTTCCCATTCTTTGTAGATGAATACGGAGAAGGTTTATTAAGTAGGTATACAATTTAATTGTTTCATTCATACCGGGAATAATTATTTTTAGCTTCGACAGAATAGCATTCGACATAATACAGAATAGCTTTGCAATACATAAAATCACTAAGTTTCGTAGAATTCACGTCAGATATATTATTTCCAATTATTTCCAACTCAAACTAAGCGTAACTTGTTTGTACCTTACATTGGATACTAAAACACAAAAAAGCTCTTTAATTTGTGATGAAAATTAGTTCATCGCCATATTTCGTATTATACTCCAGCCAGATTACGGAAAGAATGTTACCACCAGTACTTCACCTCAAAAGTACTTTTTATACACATTTTATTAATAATGTTTATAATTATCATTATAGCTTACTTGTGTTGTCCAAGTTGGATACATTGTGTTAATTTTCTGAAACTTACCGTGTTTGTGGAACAATTACGAAAAATGCACAAAGTTTTATGTGGTAACGATCATTACTGCGATTGGCAATTTTTCCGTCAATGCCATTGTTAAAGCAATTGACAATCGCTTCAATTGCACATGTAAACGATAAAGTTTCACGTCAATGAGCGTCAATTACATCGTATAACAATCATTTGCGATTGTAAAAATTGACAATCGCAAATGATTGTTATAGGAGCGCTTTATTTCCGTAAGTTGGTTGGAGTATAGTTTGTACAGCGATACCTACCTTCATAAAGGGAACTAAGTTTTCATTTTTGACATTCGTACCTACTCATTTCGATTCGCTAAGATACCTATTGATAACAAACGGTGTTGTATAGTATAAATATCGTCCTATAAAACGCTCGAGCAGTGCACTTACACGTAAAAGATTATTACCTACTATATATTTTTACATATTTCCTATACTTACATACATTCTGCTATTCCTATACACTACAAATTAAAATATTAAAATTTTCTTTAGCATAAGATTTTGTGTCAAGTTGTATCGATATCAAATGGAGCGCCAGCGATTGCCTCCTATGAAACAAAGTTAAGTTTTCAACGAGTGTGAAAGAGAGACATCGACCCAGTCCGGTGCGTGACACAAAATATTTGTACCTAGGAGAGATTAGCCTAAACTGGAGCGCCGCTCATGCGCTATGTTTGTCAGATCGCGTTGGTTTGAAAAATTGACAATTTGGCAGGGGGATTGTGCGCTTTTGTCGATCTAATGTAAAAATAAAAAGGTAAGCAAGCAAACACTTTTTTGGTTGATTTTTTTTAGTGAACACCCATAAAAATGTCACGAGCTGCTTCTGGACCTCTTTGCTTCTAGTGCAGTTATGGTTGTCATTAAAAGAGTCAAATATTTGTCCAGCATATAAAAAGATAAAAGTAAAAAAAATACTCTTAGCCAAGCTCAATTACAGAACAAAAGGTGACAAAAGACGTGTCCCAGCCCAGTCCCAGTGTTGTTGACTGAAGCTGCCCTCGTTTCGCGCCAAAATGGAGCAGTTTGGTGCCAAAAATAACGGACGCACATAAAAATGCAAAACTTCCACGGTTTGGTCTCTCGTTAAATTTCAGTCTACTTTTATAACAGATGTTTTACGTGTTTTTGCAAACAATGTCCTTTCCTCTATCTATAGCATGTTTTTAATTTGATTTATGTTTTGGAAACAATATTGATAAAGTAGTTTTTAATTATACTTTCTCATTTTGATGACGTTATTAAAAATATTAAATTGGCTCTATAAAATCATAAAAGTTGAACCGTCTTATTCATAAAAAGTTATGGAAGGCCTAGCTATAAGCTTGTTATAATGAATTTCCTGGAAATAATTAAATATTTTAATTGCGCAATAGCGACAAACACTCTGTAAACCTTTAACAAAGTAATAGAAGGGTGCTGCCTATTTTAATCCTATTTTAGTGAATATAACATGGCGGTCTACATAATAGCTGATTGAAGTGACAGCTTTCACGCTATTTTACAACATATTGACATAAATCGACAGATAATTGTTTTCTTTTTTCGGAAGATGTGGATATCAGTGGATTTGCCGGTTTTGTCTATGGATTCGTCAGAACGACAACATGATAACGCTAGAATAGCATTTTCTTAAAATATGTATATATAAATAATGAAAGTTATATGAAGTTAAATAAGCTTTACAGAATTTTAACTAAAATTGACTATAACTCTATTTTAAGTTTTTTTATGAATAAGACGGGAAGAAAATACTTAAATATAGTTTTGAAGTGACAAAGTATCATCGTTTTACTACGACAAAGTACTATCATCTTTTCCTTGAGGTTTTAACAAACATGGCCGGCTACAAGGTTGAACAGAAATGACAATGAACCGCCATTGGTTAGTGTTGGTTTCGGGTAGTCTCATAGGAATCCATTACAACTTTATAGTACACTTTCACAACTTGCTTTGCGCTATATGTAGCTAATGCAATCAGGTTTGACTTAAAAATATAAATTATATGAGTCAGAAATATTTAAACACCCTGTATTTTGCCTTGTATAAAAATGAAGTAATTTTTTACCGTGGACTCAGTTTACGGCTCACCGAGTGTTCACAACGGTTTATGGTGCAAGGTATGGCACGTATGGAATTGAGAGGGTTTTTATACTATATCATCAAAAACATACGGATCCAGATGAAAATGTCCTTTTATAAAAAAAACATAAATCAGTCATTTCTAGATTCTGATATATTTTTCCCTAAATAAACATGATTGTAATTGGATTTTTACATCAATACTGTTCTTATCTTTTAGTTTGGAAAACCTCAATACCTATGCTCAACAATAATGTACCTAATTTGAGCAATATTTTGTATATGTCGCGTTATAATTCGTGTCTAAACCTGGCATTTGGTTTCCACCCAAAATGTAATAAAGTAAATAACAAGGCAAAAGTCCTCGTTTGAACTTTTATCTCCACGCGCACTACCACGTGCAGGCTTTGTGGATTGTGGCTGTAGCGGGCTGAATTTCGGTGTCAGAGTTACAAAACAATATGACTTGTTTTGTTATATAAATGTCAATGTTACAGTAGATTGAAACAAGAATGAAAATATGTTGTGCGACACGTTTTTATTTGTAAGTTTTGCATTTTATAAAAATGAATATCCAAACTTTTCGATTGTGGTTGCAAAATTTAAATATTTGTTAAGTAATTAAATTATTGATTACTTTGTAAACTTGTTTTGAATGGAACGGTACAATATTCAACTTTGTGTATGTATAGTAGCAAATGGCACACTTATCAAATTGTATACAGTTGTTTACACTCTCCGAAGGTTCTGCTTTGTTTCAAAACTATCGATCTTTAAGTCATTAGGGAATGAGGGATGGATTTTAATTATTTATGAGGACCAAAACGGCAGTGTATTAATAATTGACTGTGAAGTGATTCGCGTTTTGGGCGTTTCGTTACAATCTGCATATTCCATAAAATTATAATTTGGTGGTACTATTTCGCACAAGATATTTAATGATATTTAGTACCTACTTATTTATACTACAGAGAGAATATGGATCGAAATAGATTCGTCTAATTACAATCTGTCTTTTTTGATTTATGTGTACTCGAGCCAACGAAAAATAGCTTATTTGGTAAAATAAATAACATAGAACATAAAAGTATTATTTGTTCCCCCTATTCCACGTAGTCCCACCAAAATATCCTACCAGTGGGTTCATCTAAGGATTCAATTCTGCTTGAAGAAAGTAAAAACCACCGCACAACCACTATTTACAAACATTTACTGAAATAAATAAGATGTATGAGCTTATCGAAGAGGGCGAAATGAACATAATAATATTGGCACGGAAGCGAAAGTAATTCCTCATTTTCTACGATTCTTTCGCTTTGAAGCGATATCAAATTTTTATGGAGTAGGTTACACTATTACCAGGCTTGAGGCATTAACGAAATATATTTTTTCATTTCTTATACTCGGAAAGTGACGAGCAGCGGCGGAAAACAGTGCTTTTCACTCTAGGGCGGAAACATATGCGGTTACGTAGTCTGCCATTAAGTTATATAATTTTTAAAAATATGGCTTAGAGCTGAGATAAAAATGTGGCCCTGTTAAACTACTGACAACTTTGGGCTGGACGGCCGGCCAAAAAAATATATATATTTTGGTAAAATGCTAAGATTCAAAGCGTTTAACACAGGTGAAAGTCATCAATATCATTCTTGAACTATAGCCGCCCTCCCTGAGTTAGGGCGTCTAAGTATCTATCTCGAAACCCTTCTGGTACGGGGTCCACCTGACAAGTTCACGTGGGTGAACTACGGTAACTTGCACTGACCTTTTAATACACCTTTGAGGTGGATTACGGACACCGCTTGAAATATTATTGGTTACTTCCTTTCAACCCTTGTATAACAATATACTACTTCCTTTTTACTTTGGAGTTTAATTTAAAACTTAAGTCACTTGTTTAAAAATTTAACTTAACGGTAATTATTATTGAAAGCAGAGATTAAAGCAGAAATTAATTTACAAAGTATCTTATCCTCCTTTTAAGCCTATTTCGTTTGTTGTTTTCGCTTTCGCCGTGTACGTGTCAACTCATCCAAAACAGTTAAAGTTGAGCCTTGCTTAATAGACGTTAAGTAGTCAAATCATTTGTGTATTTATTTATATAAAATATATATAACCGAGCGAGCGCGAAACGTGTCCGTTTCAGCTTGAGCAAAAATGCTTTTGTATGCCCGGCTGTCCGTTTGTTCTTCTCTATCGCGAGGTCGCTCAACCGATTCTCGTGAAATTTTGTGAGCGGCTTCGATAACTACTGACTTTTTTGGCAATTCAGTTTTTAGAAAATAAAAACATATCTCAGCCATTTCGAAAAATGATTTATAATGTCACAAACGCGAGGTCTACACTACAGCTCATAGAGCATCTAGTATTTAATATAAAGGGGTAAAACATTTTAAGTTTGGACGAAGGATATAATTTCCAAAACTACTCAACTGATTTAAAAAGTATCACACGATTAGAAAGCTATACTATCTCTGAGTGACTACGCTTCTTTATCACAGAAATTCCCACGGGAAATCAAAGTTGCGGCCGGTAGCAAGTAGTAATAATAATTTACAGAGGTTAAGTTTGTAAGTTTGAATGTAGAAGGTTACTTAATTTTATTTAAGTTAAGGTTACTTAAGTTCCATTCTCATTTTGAAATCGAAAACTAGTATTTTTAAGCAATGTTTCGTTGTGTCTATTCTCTCTCAGTTTTTAGTAACGTAATAACAAAAAATGGTTTGATTTTGTTGATGGTTTCAAAATCAAAATCAAACCATTCTTTGTTATTTAAGAGAACTTTATTTGTTATTAACAATTCAACTGTAAAGATTGCTATAATATTATCCGTACTTGTCCTATTTATTGAAACAATGCTATTATAGGTAACTTTAAATGTATCGATAACTTACATACAATTAAACAGGAAATATTGCATATGACATTCGGTATTTAATGTAAAAGGTATTAAATTAGTTGAAACAAAGCCATTATTAATGGTGCGTGTAAATTAGATCAGTATGGATCCCATTTTTCAAAACAAAGGAAGACACTTAACCGTAATGGGATATTTTTAACCGACTTCAAAAAAAGGAGGAGGTTCTATGTTCGACTGTTTATTTGTTTTTTTTTTTTTTTTTTTTTTTTTTTTTTATGTATGTCCACCGATAACTCGAAAACGGCTGAACCGATTGACATGATTCAAACGCCACTTTATCAGGTTTGCTCCCCAGGTGGTCCCATTTTTTGAAAATTTTAAATCGGTTCAGTAGTTTTCGAGTAATCCTGAAAATACTGTAATTTTTTAGGTAACTTTTGCACGAGTTTTAACGGATCTTAAGACATAACTTCTTTGTTTATAAACCGATTTAGATGATTCTTGTTTCATTAGAAAGGGGATACTTTAAGGATGTTTTCATTCAAATTTCCTTCACATTGGACCTTGGACTTCGAAGATACACAAGAGAACTCTTCAAAATCAAATATGATAGTGTATTAGTGATTACTCTACGGTATTGAAAGGTTTCGCATCAGCCATTTTTATTGTCACTACTGGGGCTGGGATACAAGCCTTACTTATGGGCTGATGAATAGGATGGGCCATAACCTACCGCGCGGGCCCAATGCGGATTGGTGGGTGTTAATGTGCAAATGTAGCTGGAACTAACGGCTTAACGTGTCTTCTGAAGCACGGAGGAGCTCGAGATAATACACTTTGGTCACCTCCCCCATGTCTGACCCTTGCTAAAATTAACAGTGCGAAAAGTGGATATTGAGTTACTAGGCGTATTATACCATTGAAATGTGTGAAATATGAATAAAATATATTTATATCATCGCTAACATTTACTTATACATACCTACCACAAAAAAGTTAAAAATAAAAAACTTTTAAAAATTAAAAAGAAAAACCTCCTTCAAAAAACCTTAAAAAAATTGCTATAAAAAAACAGCTTCAAAAATCAGCAGCTCTAAAAAGCAAGAAATAATATTCAAATCTGCATAATTACTATTCAAGTACCTACGCATATCTGATATTAAAAAAACGTCTTATGAAGTCGGGTGGGGCTTTAAGAATTAAAAAATCAAATTAAGGAAGAGAAACCACGATAAATGTTATTATGATTAAAAAAGGAAATTATCTTTAGCCCCACCCGACTTCAAAAGACGTTTTTTTAATATCAGATATGCGTAGGTACTTGAATAGTAATTATGCAGATTTGAATATTATTTCTTGCTTTTTAGAGCTGCTGATTTTTGAAGCTGTTTTTTTATAGCAATTTTTTTAAGGTTTTTTGAAGGAGGTTTTTCTTTTTAATTTTTATAATGACATCTGTTTGTCGCGCCATTACGCAGGGTGGAAAACCTGTCACGCCAGAAGGATTTTTCATTAGCAGAAATAGGCTTTCATGAAATGGTGTAATATATAATGGGCGTTGTGTTAAAGCTCTTATCTCAAACGAGGTAAGTTGAATTTAAAGCAACACATAACAATAAAGCAAAAGTTGGCTAAAGCCAAAATGACAAGAATAATCCCATTTTGCTTAATCCGTTCGCTAATTAATTAATTAATGTATAGTTTATTCAAAAATGTATACGTAAATACATTATGTCTATGTCTCGCAGAACAGTATTTGAAGCTTACTAGTACTAATAACCAACAACGTAATAATTTTATTAGCAAATGAATAAATGAAAATGAAATATGTACGCTGTTATTTCGGGTTCAAATCTATTTCTGACTGAAAGCTGCAAACAGTCTAAAAAAGCCTATTTCGTATCGAATGTTATGACACAATAGTTAATATGTTGTCGTAATATGGTCGTAATGATAAAATAGTACATGTACTTAAATTATTCTGAACAAAGGGAAGCAATTAACGGCTAAATAATATTTTAATGACATTCGTTTGTCATATGAGACAAAGGTCACGGAGAAAAGAAGCTTTTGTCATTCTGAATGAGGAGGTTTAAGAGCGTTGTCACATTTTGCAGCCGTCTCACTCACACTTTTAAACTTTTTCATCGATATTGAAAAGATACGTTTGTTTTTGAGAATATTTTCAAAAAAATTTAAATAAATTGTAGTACGGATATCATACATACATTATTTTTGTTGAAAACGTATGTTTAAATATATAACAAGTTCAAAATTATTATTTTTTGAGATTATTTCACCAAGTAAATCCAAAATATAATACGTGAAATATTTGTGATAGTATTCTATTAACGATGTATTGAAAACTTTCACTAAAAATAAATCATGTCATTTTTCTTTAAAAAACTTCTAAAGTGTAAGTGAGACAGTCTATCTGGCCCAATAGCCAAATGACTTTCGCTCACCATAGACAATCACTACATCTTGAAATGTCAATTTCATAGATTGATTGATTGATTTGACAGTTGTGATTTTTCACATCACAACTGTCAAATCATCTGTCAAGTAAGCTACTCAGAACTTTCTTTTTGACTGTGAAACAGGCCCTTAATGTCACTTTTATTCTATTCGATTAATCAAAAAGCCAAACGGGAGTTTTTGGCGCCATTTTGTCGAGTTCGGTTTGGTGTCTATTTTAATTATTTTCAAATTGATTCATAGTGGATATTGTGTATTAAAATTGAAGCAGTTATATGGTACAAGTGTCTACGCAACTGAACAAAATGTGGGATAATCGAAATAGGCGCGATCTTGGTTGTGTGATGCTGAGACTTTTATTGAAGTGGTGGCTTCCTCGGCATAACTAACCGAGTAAACTGTCTTGATATACTTGGTGCCAAATGCTCCAAGCAGCATTGGAATGCGATGCACCAGCATTCTAATGAAAAATTAAACAATATCTACCACTGAACTATTTAACACTTGACACTGGCAAAAATTACTTCCAAGAGGAAAGTAGATTGCCATAACAAATAAAGAAGAAGAAGAAGAAAAAGCCAAACGTTTGCCACATGTCTAAGCCCTCTGAGTTGAAAAATGCGAGAACGTTTTTAATTAATGGTCACAACCAGAGACGATACTTTTAGCGGTTTTGCGAGTGCATACACTCGCTGTATCAAAATAATAAAGTTTCAGAAAAATATACGAAACTATTTAATTGACAGAAATATAGTGAAAACTTAATGAAAGTAAGTACCTGCTAGGTTCAAATTAAAAAATCTTGAAGTCAACTGGTGAAAATGTAACTGTGTGAATTGATGATTCGGTACTAACAAACGTTTAAATAAATAGAGGTACATATATAATATAGGTAGATATTTTGTATAGGTACTACTCTGAAAACTATGTAGCTAAATAACAGAAGTTGGAAAATAGTAAGCGTCGAAAAGCACTGCGTAAGAGCAATAATCCGTGAAAATACATTCTAATATTTTGCAACCGAACATAATTATAGACCCTTATAGGGTCTTGGAAAAATATTACCATAGTTTTCAAGATAAAGTTTGTTCGAGTTCAATATTTCTCTTTGCGACTTTCTGAGAAAAAATTAGGTGCTAATATCTTGTTTCTTCTTGTAAGAAGACTTGTTATTAATTTTACAGTCGCCTTTTGAAGTAAACTTTGTAAAGGGTATATCCTACTCCCTACTAATATTATAAATGTGAAAGTTTGGATGTTCGTTACGCAATGACGTAAAATCGGCTGAACGGATTTGGATGAAAATTGTCACAGAGATAATTTATAACCTGAATTAAAACATAGGATACTTTTTATCCCGGTCAAATGTTCCCTAAGTATTTTCCGAATGTCCACGCGGATGAAGTCGCGGGCGAAAGCTAGCTAGGATGTTTGGATGCTAAGATATTTTGATGTTTGTTACTCAATCACGTAAAAACGGCTGAACGGATTTTGATGGAATTTGACTCACAGATAGTTTTTAGCCTGGATTAAAACATGTCATTATTTTTGTCCCGTTCAAAGGTTCCCTAGAGATTTTCTGAATGTCCACGAAAGTCGTGGACGGAAGCAAGTTGTTAATAAATTCAGGTGGAAAGGGTACACAATATACATAATTAAAAAATAACACTGCTAAATGGGAGCTACAGCTGTTACATTATGGATCAAAGTATGCAGTGAGTTTTAATGTTGTTTATTTTAATTAAAAAACCTCTTTCACTTTTTTGTGTTCCAGTAAAAAACGACCTTTTACTTTTTTAATTCTTTAACACAAAAAATGAGAATTTGTAGTTAATAATCATTAAATTACCTTTCTGGGTGCTTCTGAACAACTAAAATATAAGAAACACTTAAGTTACTTCACTGAAAACAACACAAAGAAAAAAGTGAAATTTCAGATTATCGACGTTACAATGAAAGTTGCAAAGTACGAGTATTATCGTAGCTACGCGCTACGGTTCCGCGCGTACGTTCTACAGCGTAGCTCGTAGCAGACTGGGACCTGTAGAGCTTAGCATCCCCAAATATTTATCCGAGATTGTGTGTTGCTATACGGTTGCCTAGAATATGGACTATAGTATTTGTCATAGAAATAATTTCGATAGATATTCAAACCAATACTATTTTAGTTTTATGTCAGAATCCAGAGTTCTCTTCTGAACTTTATATAAGTAAATAATACTAAGTTTAATAAAACTGAATAATAACACTGATATAGAACACATCGCAAAATATATTTCTGTAATTCTCTTAAAAGGTCAAGCTGCATGATTGCATAAAATCTAAACCGATATTACTACCGTCATCGTCGGACTCTAGTGAAAGTCAATTTCACTCATAGGAAATACAGGACTGACATGAATAAATGTGAACAATAAAAACACGTATTCAATAAATTTCTCGATTACTATGACCAATAATATCTGATATAGTAACCTATACCTAACGGTACTGCATACTCAGACCCCTTGCTAACAATAAATTTTTACCTTACTGAAAGAACCACAGATATGGCGTGCCTTATGTTTGTCGGCGATTGGTTGTCGCAAATAGTTTTACTTTAAGAATTTGCCTTTTCAAACAAAAGATGTACTGATTTTAATTGATGAATATTTTTATATTCTCTATTAGATTATGTATATAATATACAGTATACACCATCATATAAGGCACACATAACTCATCATTATTTACTGGGAATTCATAACAAGGGTGGAGCTAAAATGACACAGCAACCAGCTAAAATAACAGGGAGCCAGAATCAATCATTCTGGCTGCCTGTTATTTTAGCTGGTTACTGTTTGGTTTCTTATGAACCAGTATATCATAAAGCATGATAAATTGCTTTATCACGTGAGTGAAATATTGGAGTCTGAAAAAGAATAACTATGCACAAGTTTTTTAATATTTTTTATTTACATTGCTGTGATTTCTACCCTTTTGCTTTGTCGACTTGCGTTGCAGGTGCAGTATAACAAGGCCACTACTGATTGCTCATACTGTACACAAAATACCCGATATATTTTTAGACCTCCGCTCTTTATTGGACAATGAAACATCCGTGTGACGAGATGCTATCTGAGCCAATTTCCGGTACTTAACAGACTGTTTCGATTGATATTGTACATACCAGTGGAGTTTCATTTGAAAAACGTTTGTTGTTCTTTTATACCATCTGCGAACAAATGTGGGGTGAAAAATTCACCCTTTCCGAAAAATGATCCAAGTTAGAACCGCCATCTAGCTTTCAATAGATATAATAAAATAATACCCACCAAACAGCACGTAGTACTGCTTTTGAAAACCTCGTGGCGACAACTATTAGATTAATTTTTAAACAACATACAATTTGAGCTACTTTCTAAACACAAACGCGAGGTCTACGTACAGCTCACTGAGCCACTAGTGTTAGTAGGGATAAGGATTGTCCTTCTCCTGAGAAGTCATCGAAGCCTAGCGAGGTTTGGGAACTCACCAGGGATCACCCCTTGCCTACCCATTAGAACTTTTCCATCGTACTCATACCGTTATCACCGACAGAAACCTCCGAATACACCAAAAAATAAGTATTCATCGAATAAATTAATTTTGTACGAATAATTCCGCGGGTCGCCTCAACGCTAAAAAATTAGATGAAGCTATCTTGTTTTCATTTTAGAGTTTTAACTAACTTAAAACATATTTTATTTTTCTCCTTGTACAAATAAAATAATAATAATTAAGCAAAACAATTTACAATACGAAAGTTTAACCAAACAGGAATACGTAATGGTTGCCTTTTGTGGCCAGCTAATCAAAGGCAATTGCCGTCATCGCCAGATGTAAGGGGTGCGGGGGAAGAGGGGGGACTACGTCATGTCTACTATTATATATTCTGTGGTCATGTTCCCAAATTAAGATAAGAGCATCCTAGTGATGGACACTGACCGGGGTAATGAGCTGTGAACTTCAAATGTTTGATACGAAAATTATGCTGCACATTTACCTTACATCATTATTTAAAGCCAATGAAAATGAATAGATATAGACATTTAAAAAAAAAACACGAGAATCGGATGAGAGATGCGACCTGTATAGGAGAACACACAACCGGATATACGAAATTAAGCATTTTTGTTCAAGCTGAAGCAGACGCTTCGATCGCGCTTCGCGCTCGCCCGGTCAAAAATTTACATACATGTTGTCAGGGGTACAGAAAAGGACTTAGGGTACCTTTTATCCAGAAAAAACGTACTGTTCCCGAGGAATAGCAAAATAACTGTCCACGCGGACGAAAACGCGGGCAGTCGCTAGTCCAGTATAAACGTTTATAAAAGCTACAAGTGGAATAATTTAGTTTTTGTGGAGTTTCGAATACCAAACAAATCTCAAAATATTTTTGGCATTTTATTTTTTTATGTGGGGCATCCATACTTATTGTAATAATGTTGTACGTGTAATGACATGTACGTACCTACTACTTCAAAGTAAATTAACCTCTGATGACGAAATATTCCCAACAGAGCTTCTTCTATGGAAGCCTTACTGAGAGCAATCTCGGGCAATCCCACTTGTTTTATAGCCTACGAGCTTTAGCCAACATAAAATTTATATTAAAAAGAATGTGCTACTACCTATTATTTTCAATACCTTTACTTTGGATTTTAGAAAAACAGCTGACACAATGCTTACTATTTTTACACACATTGTCTCTGACTCTGAAAATTATGAAGGTAATCAATCACCCGCCAATCCACATTGGACCCGCGTGGTGAGCTATGGCCCATCCTTCTTATTTGGGTGGAAAAAAAGGTGGCAGTCGGCCACATAGTCAGGAAAAAGGGCCTGAGTGAGAAACTTTAAAAGTTTATTGTTGCTTACTTGTAAAATGGGCCAGATTTTAAAGAAAACATGCATTTCTCTTAAGATTAACACAAAAAGCACCTCTCTCTTACCGTGACAGTTCCCATATACATTATTATACCTACGTCAGTCATAGGTACATAATATGTCGTGGGGTATGACGAAGGTCTTCTTCGCTTGAATTAATGAGATTAATATTTTGCACAATAGGCCGTATACGAGTATACGTACATACATACCGGTGGAGAGGGGTGAAATTATGGCGAAGGTAAGCCGTTCTACAAAAATGTTATGATCTGCATAGACCGATTCATATCAATCTGACCATCAAATATGACCGATTCACTAATCGGTGGGATGGACTTTATAAAAGGTAAGCCGATAGGAATCGGCTTATGTGGACTCTTCGCCACTGGTACATACGTACGTGCCACGAGCAACGAAAACCTACGATCGGCAACTCACGTGATTTTTACCACTTTGCAGAAATATTCGTGTGCGCGCGTATCCCTCCTGCACGAACTAAACGTATGTTAGTAACGGCGCGATTTAAACCTTAGAAGAAAGCGGAAGTGTTATCGATGGTACTTACTTATAAAATGAAGAATGACATTACATTTATTCATACCCCTAAAATACAGCACGGCTATTATGTTTGTTTTACGTAGATTACCTATCGAATGTGACATGGTACTGTGGTACTAAAGTAAGGCATAATATTCTTTGTAACCATGTTCTTAATCACTAGTAAAAGTAAAGTTTTGGTAGTCTAAATTGTTTGAGACAAATACGTAATAGACATAAAGCCTTCGATCATCTTAGATTTTAGCGATCAAAGTGCCTACGACACGCGTTTCACTCGATACTTAGATTTCAAACTTAAAATTTTGACACATTCCATTTAAGAAATTATTTTTAAACTGAAAAATTATGTGATTAGGGAATGATGAAAAATAAATACTTTACAACGAACTTGATGCATTCACATTGGCTGTGGTGGGCGGTGTAACAAGTTTTGGCCATAGAATGATTTTAACTATAAGTAAAGTAGATTAATGAATAAGAATGAAATTAGTGGGAGGCTGAAAAAGAAAAAGTGCAAACCTTTATAGAATCGTAGAATGCATATTTCTTCACAAATGTTTTATTGACGACCTCCGTGGTCGAGTGGCTTTGTACACCGGTTTTCAAGGTGTCGCCATCTCTGAGGTCCCGGGTTCAATCCCCGGTTGGGTCAATTTAGAAAACGAACTTTTCTATGTTGGTTCAGGTCTGGGTGTTTGGGCTACCACCGTTGTCTCGGATTTCCATAACACAAGTGCTTTAGCTACTTACTTTGGAATCGGAGCAATGTATGTGATGTTGTCAAATTTATTTATTAATTGCACAACAAACCCCGGGACACAAGTAAGTACGTTAATTATAAATAATAATATAGCAGCAGCTTTTACAAAGCATTCTTTTGTACGTCATTCATCCACATAACCTGTAGTGACATAAAAATAAAAAATAAACAAAACGTTAAGCGTGCTTAGAAACATACTTAATTAAACCTTCAGGCAAATGAGAGGGAAATAAAATGTAGAAATTATTTTTCCCAGAATTATCCCGAAACGCCAGCGGGGGTCGATCTAATTTATCATCAAAGAGAATTTCGTTTCAGAATATTTCATTATTAATTAATTTCCATTAAATCGCCTTCCAAATTTAATGTGAAACAG
The DNA here is from genome assembly GCA_963556745.1 of Catoptria pinella. Classification (NCBI taxonomy): domain Eukaryota; kingdom Metazoa; phylum Arthropoda; class Insecta; order Lepidoptera; family Crambidae; genus Catoptria; species Catoptria pinella. The sequence goes on along the minus strand of OY750774.1, from coordinate 6,043,880 downwards.
AGTGCTCTATCGAAAAATATTAACAACACCTCGTGAGGTCTTTACTAGTATCATTGTATTAAAATTAATATGCTTAACCAATATCAGTGGAACCAAAATAAGTGCCAATACTTCAAAGGAAGATCAGGTCAAGAACACCTTAATTGGTGAAGATTTTTTTTATACATATTTTATATTTTAGTGCATTCCGCGCGACAGACAGTCGAATCTTTTACTATGGCAGGTGTTGAGATAATAAGTCATCCGCCATACGGTTCCGAGTCGGCACCTTATGACTTCTATTCAATCCTAAAATCAAAGATTGACTTCGATGTTTTCGCTTTACGAACCCTAAGGATGCGATGACTTCATTAGACATGTTTTATTAATATTGATATGCTACTAATAATTTAAATATTGTTTCTTGCTTTTTAGAGTTATTCAATTTTGAAGCTGTTTTTGTTTTTGTTTTCAGGTTTTTTAAAGGTTTTTTTAAGATTTTTATTTTCATCTTTTTAGTGGTAGGTCTTAATGTACGCGTCTAAATATTTTTTTACTTTATATAATATTTGTGGTAGGTATGTAAGCGTGTAAATATTTTTTAACTTCATAATAATATTTTCAGTGGCACGCGCCCATAACTCGCCCATAACTCAATTTCCAAAATTTAGTTAACTAATATTAAGACTATTTAGATATAATGTCTACATCCAATTCTATCAACAAATGGTAGTTACTGGTACAGAAACACTAAAACTACATTTAGTTTGGTCTTGTCAATTTAGTTAAGTCGTTGCCAACCGAATCGATACCACTGTCAAATTAGTCGACGTAGAATAAAAAGCCAGTTAATTATACAAATATACCTTTTTAATAAAATTCCATTAAAAAATATTATACTTTTATTTATAAAATCACATATCATTCACAGCATAAGAATTTCTGAATTTGATCAAAAAACTGTCTTTCACTTAGGTATTTATATTTGTCGAGATCTATTATTTATTTACAAATTGTCTTCAGAGGGCCTATTACAGAAAATAATCATGACAGACGATGTTCGTTGATCGATCTACTTGATTTTGAACCTTATTCTTAAGTTAATAATGTCACGGAGTGGGACGACTAGCGCGATGCTCTTTTTTTTTGTAATAGGCCCTCAGGTCATAAACTGTTAGCACATAAATCTATATTATAAACATTATAATCTTAATGACTTTAGACTTTTAGCACCTTTCAAGCCTTTTTTAGATAATATTACAGAAAGTTTGGACAAAATTATAAACGAGGGTTTGTTTGGCAATGTGTGGTCCAATCACTCGGACAAAGCGGATAAAGCAATCGGACCACGCGACCAGATTTTGTAAGAATATTGAAAATTTAAAAAAGAGATAAATAGGGGTATACAAGGTTTTACAAAAATACCCCTAATGCCGAATATGGTATATAGGGACCATCAAACTGAACAACTTTTACTCTGAATTCGCGAAAAAAAAAATCAGCTGTTTCATACATCAGTTTGATGGTCCCTTTATGCCATATTCGGCATTAGGGGTATTTTTGTAACACCTTGTATACTCGTAAATAACATTTAAAAACAATCAGGAGTAGTCATGCCGGTTTACAAAATAAATAAAAATAGTAAAGTATACGAGCTCATGTGGTGTGTTATTGTCAGAGTCATTTATAATTTATTTTAGTTAAGAAATCTGTAGAAAACTTTAGAAACATTTTATTGTCTATATTTTCAGCTATGTCGTTTCTCTTTTTTATGGCAAAAATAAATATAGAATAGGAACTTATTCTTTTACCAGATATCCCAATTGTTTCATATCATTGTCAAAGGTTTTGTCTCGGTATTTTTTAATTTTGTTTAACCAAGTTTCGTAATTCGATAAATGTCTGCAAGTGCCGCCGTATCGTTCAGGGAGGCATTCTAGGTCTATGTGTTTTTGGAGGGATTTGAGGTCGCAACCGTGAAAGTGGATAAGGTCCCAAGCATTCCGTGGTATGAACCTTTTGAAGATGTAGAAAAACGTGTTGAGGATCCAGGAGTAGTTGATGATGTGACAGGATCTCAGCCGAGCTGGTAGCGATACCTGAAATGTTACATTTTTAATTATAGCTAGGTACTAGCTGTAGAATATTCCCAGGTCACGGCTTATTTGTTTGACTTTTTTGGTGTAAATTTAACACCTTGAAATTAAATATATATAAGAAACAAGTTCTAATGAATTGCCAGGTTACATGGACTATGAACAGTTTAACAGCACCCAGAAGAAAGAAAGCTCCTTCCTCATTAGTTGAGGTTCATGTGCGCTTCCTTCGTTTCCTTCCCTTGGCCTCACACCACGCACTACCCCTTAACTGTCATAAATTTTACTGTTATTCTCACCCCCATTAGATTGACTATTTGGTACGCCACCGTTGGCGTCAGCGCCGCCACATGGCGGAGTGTCAGCCCCTCCAGGTCTACCAGTACTGTCCCGCCCAGCACCTGCAGCTTGGGCTGCCGGAGACCGATTTCCGTCATCAGCATGCCGGCGCGAACGAGGTCTTCCACAGGGAACTCACTTGGGTCCCATACTCCTGCAATATTACAGGGTTAATGTTATCAATTTATATTGATCAAGGTAAGAAGAACGTTAAGGTTGGATGGATGAAAACTTTGAACATACATTACCATGTCCTTTGCAATCTGCTTAAAAGAAAATTATTCAATTAATTTAGGTTAAGAATTTAATTTATTTAATTAATTTAGCTTAAGAATTTATCATTTCCTTCATTCAAAGCTAAACAAGTCATGATGATTTGATGCTATTAAGGATTAAAAGAAAACTATAATTACCAAATCTGAAGATGGAGAGTCTTCCGACATCAGGCCGGTCGAACATAGTGCCTTCGTATGAGCTGCCAACCTTGGCGAGACTCCACATGTCCACATCTTGGTAAAGGTAAGGGTACTGTTCTCTGAATGTGCAGTATCGGACTAGCTGGAAATAATAATAACAATCATTAAGGGGCTTTCATACTCCAACTAGTTCCATCTAACTATACTTTTAATTAATTCAATTAGTTTTAAAGCGGTATTGAAGAGTTTTTTTTTTCAATATGCGTCTAACTGTAAGCGGAAGTGGCCACTTTTTTAAAATTTAATAGTTAAATAACCGTGACGGTTTAAACCTGGTTTGAACAATTTAATCATTAATAACTAGGTACTTAAGTAATTAGTAAAACTTGAAACTGATAAATCATTCATCGTTTGACGTTGTAACTTGTTTAGGTCCTCTTTGGCTAAAATTTTGCTTTGAATGCTAAATTATAATAGCTCAAAGTATTTTTCCATAGCCACGATATATTTTAGTCGAGACTCATTGCCGAAATAGTAACTTATGCAACCTTCGAGTTAACGACCTTGATTGCGTAACCCATCAAAACCGCCGAGCATTAGTTACGAAACCAAAGCTTTCTTTGATATTTATTTATAACGCTACCATGTTATGTGGACTTTTTTGTTCTTTTGACTTGCATTGTCGGTTGCTCTGAGGTTTATGCAACAATAATACTTTTCGTCCGTCTGGCGTCCGCAACATAGACAGGGGTAGAAAAAATAAAGGAGGTATTTTGGTTATAATCTTAAATATCGTAGATTAAAACAGTTTTTTAAATGCATTTCAATCATGAGAAACTTTTTCGGAAATATTAAAAAGCCTAACTTATTGTAGCAAGTCTTTAAAGAATGGTAGTTCTACAAATAAATTTTAATAGATACTTGGTATTGCTGACTTTTCTTAAGCTATGTCTAGGGCAAATACGGACACCGTAATTTAAAAAAAAGCGATGCAAAAAACCCTATTTTCACTTTGAAATAAAATATAAAAAATTATAATGTAAATCAATATAATTCTTTCAAAGTTCATATGACAAGAAAAACAAAGTAAAAATATTTTCCTTCTAAAAATACAAAACCATAACTAATAACATAAGCACCTAAAGAGTCCCGAACAAGCTATGTCAGTAAGTAGGTACTCACCAATTTATGTGCTTTCCGGACTATAAATTTAGATGCCCTCAGATACCTCAGAAGAAATGCATCATCGGTTCTGATTGGTTGACATTCTCCCCGCTCTGAAAATACATTTTAAATAGGAAAGTATTTTTGTTTTGTTTGTTACGCCTTCACGTTTTAATTACTCAACCAATCATCATGAAATTTTGTACACACGTTGTCAGGGATACAGAAAAAGACTTAGGGTACTAGAAAGAAGTACTGTTCCCGAGGGATAGCAAAAAATCGGGTTGTTCCGTATTCATCCCATGACGATTCATCCCAATTCTTCACTCATCCCAAATTGGTATTCCTTACTACACATTATATTAATAAAATACATTATATTAATATTATTTTCTTAATTCAACCCAATTGCATTCCTTACTCATCCCAAATCAATTTATGACTAAAAAGTATGGATAGCAATACAATGATTAATATTTTATCAGAAAATTATATAGGAATACAATGTGCATGTTTTGTAAAAAAAAGTATACCTTACATAGGGAGATTTATTCCCTATTGTCCCCGGGACAGTTTAATATTTATTTTATTATTTTTTACTCTCCACTGACCCCTACATACTATAGTCCCAGCTGCCCCCGAATTATAATAAAATCTATTTTTTTAGTTCTAATTATTTAGATTTACCCCAATTTGTTATGACCCTTATCATTGTACATACCATCTTTTATATTTTTTTTATAATTGTTAATTTTCTTAATTTTTAATGCCTATAACATCTAATTTTTTTTGGGCTAGTTGATAAGTAAAAATTGTTTGTGAGAACAAAATAAAACATTATCGGCGACCGATTTGGCGCAGGGATAGGGTACCTGCCTTCTGAGCCAGAGGTTTGGGATTCGATTCCCGAACAAGACAAATATTTGTGTGCATGATCATGTCTATTTGTCTTGATCTAGGTGTTATCTATGTACCTAAATATTAAGTATTTATTTACTAAAAAGTAAGTATATAAGAATATACTATTCCGTTATCCAGATTCCATAAAACAGTTTCTTAATGAAAACCACTTATGAGCACTTATGAGCACTTACACAATTGATGTGATTGTAAGAAATTTGTTATTATTATTATTAGGTATTTTTTTATCTATTACCTTTTTTATTTTTGAAATATACGATTTTATCAGATTTTATTTAATATAAGAACATTAAAGCAAACATTAACTGAGCTTAAAATAATTCTAATAAGTGATCATATTTTTGTTCAGTCCGTACACATAAATCTCAAATTTTGGGTGGCTTTACGTAATGGGTTGAGTTAGGAATACTTTTGGGATGAATGAGGAATTTAAAATGATATTATTGTTGTGGGTTGAGTAAGGAACAAAACTGGATTGAGTAAGGAAAAAATAATAAGTGGGTTGTGACTTCATGGGATGAATACGGAACAACTCAAACAATCTTTCCACGCAGAGGAAGTCGCGGGCGGCTGCTAGTACAGAAAATAATATAGTAATAATTTTGATAGCCACGGTCGTGAATTTGAATCCCACAGTAAATAAATGAAATACCTCTGTGCACATACTTGCATTTTTAGCTATCTACGTTATTATGAAGATTGCTTTCAGTCTCGTAGAAACGGTCACTTTATTTTTCTCTTTGTTTTCAAGTCTCTGTATTGTTATGGTCGTAATAACAAAGATTTATGTGGGAACGGTGTTGTTCCAGTAATAATATACGGCAGTATGTCAAACGTTACAAACAATACTGCGCCTGAGCTCGAATACATTACTTTATCCAATGTCTTAATGCCTATTTCTGAGGCTGTACCCTAAAGCGTCAAAAAGTTTGGATGTCAAAGCAAATATGTAGACAATAACCTTCAAATGAGTTGAATAATGTGCTTTTAATTATATACAGTTTTTGCATTTGCATTATTTAGATTTGATAAACATTTCGGTAAACCTAAATATCGGAAATTGTGAAAAATATCCTAGTCCTGCTTTTTAGTTCTACATACCATATATCATAGAACGTAACTCCGAGATAGCTGCGTCCCTGGTAGCGCGGTCCTCGTTGCACTGTTTAAAAGCCACCTCCTGCAGCTCCGGGTCTTCCTCGGTTCTGAGTTCCGCCTCGTAAGCTATCTCGAGGAACCTCTCAAACATTATGATGTCCTGGTACTGCTGAACCTAAACCGATACATTTATTTATTGATTTCAAGCTCTACCACCACCACACTCAAACGCCGACTGAAATGTAGAACTATTTTTTTTAAAGTAGGTAATTTTAAAGCTACCTACGACGATTGAAGATATTTTGGAAAAATAATACAAAAAAAAAACAAGAAGAAAATAAGGAGTTTTAATAAGAACTGATTTTTTATAACTTTTGCTAAAATTTTTTCTTTTATGTTTTGAAAAGTCTGGCGATCGAACCTCGCGACCGGAGGGGCGTTGCGAAAGTGGGCTAGTATCAGACTTGCATTGCAATGCAACTATATAATACAAATAATTTCTATCAGTACGATAGTTTTCCTCACGCAAAGCTATATTCTAAGGAAGTTTCAGTAATAAACATAAAGTATGCAAGAATGGATGACGTTTTAATACTTTTGCTTTAGAAAATTTGGAATGAAAAGCCAAAATTGATACATAATTTTTAGACCACCTTCGTAGCATCGCCGAGTGACTTGTACCATAATAAAGAGAGGACAGAAGTCAAGCTTACATATAGATAGCTCTCACCGACCGACGACACTGCGTCATGCACTCGAACTCGTTTTGAGATTGGTCTGAGATTCCAGTTATTCCGTATCGGTGAGAGGGTGTCTATGTGCGTTGCTCGAGCGCACGTAGTACTAATCTTGACTTCTGTCCTCTTTGTTTTGTGCTTTTACACCGGTTTCCATAGTATAGGATTCGATCCCCAGCTGGAACTTTTCTTTATTGTCCAATGTCTGGGTATTTGTGAATACCATATCTGATTTTGATTTTCATAACACAGTCCAGAAAACGGAAATATAGCTTTTGGTTTGTTCGTTTAAAGTAAGCCGGTTTCTGTAAGCTAATAATGTTTATGGGTATAAGTGATCAAGTGATTTTTAATTAAGTTAGAACGACTGGTAAATGCTAAAGCAATAAACTTAGGTTAGGACCTATTGATAGTAATATCAAAGCATATTATTTACTTTTAATTGCCATCATGCGTAGTTGCGAAGAGTTCGATGGCACAGTGCGTTATCGCATCACTCTACTACGATACGTATCGGCGGCCATAGGATGTATTATCTCGACCTCCGAGCTCTATGCTTCGGAGGCACGCTAAGCCATTGGTCCAGGCTGCATTCACAGTCGTTAACTCCCACTAATCCGCATTGGATCCGCGTGGTGGGATCCGGCCTTTCCTCCTCATCAACCCATAAGGAAGGCCTGTGCCCCAGCAGTGGGACCAATAAAAATGGATGATATGCTTGATTGATGATTTGTAGTTTTGGAATTAAAATTATGTAGCTGGCATTAATTAATTAATTATGCTCGTCGTACCTAAATAATGTTTATTATACCTATGAATTAAATAACATATGCTAATTCGAACATTTCAAATTAGAACAAGGACTTTTCCTATCATGACATACGTACTGCGAATGTTAGCGTAGCCACAATAATGTTAAATCATTAACCGACTTCATATTTTATGTATTGAATTTTATTATGAATTAATCATTTAAGTTATAACCTAGACTATTATTGTATGTACCTATGTTAATTGAAAGATAAAATTAAATTAACTAAAGTATACTTATTGAGGTTTATTATTCTTATGAACATGGTATGTATGCAAAATATGTTTTAGCGGACAAAAATATAACTGCAATGAATATTACATTGGTTACTTAATACATTATAGAGTTAATAACTAAGAAGATTACAATTAATTTAGGTCCTATCTTGCCGAGGTTAGATTATGTGCTAGTACGCAGAGTTTTAGCGTCAACATATCTGACGTCACGGGTTCAATCCCGCTATGTTAACGATAAAAAAGTATTTTTATATTAGAATAGAATAGAACACCCACACTAGAGTCAAAATAGAATTAAGTTAATTTACCAGACCGGGGATCGAACCTTAGAGGTCATCATCAATTTTTAAGGTTCCCTAAAAATTTATGTACAATCCACTCGACCATGGAGCCCGGAGGTTATCAAAACCTTTGATTATTTATAACTGACCTCATAATCAAAGATCAAAACATCCTCATGTCTTTTGCTTCGATATGTTGTGGTGGGGTTTCAAAAAATTTAGAACAAGTTTTAATGTTATGAAATACCTACAAATTCTAAATTATTTTTGATATAATTTAGAATTTGATGAAAATAGAAACTTGGTCGTTTCGTAATTTTTAGATATCTAATCTCTAAAACATAGAGATAAAATACGTTTATAAAACCAGATTAAAATGTTTGATTGCTTATAGTATTTAAAGAAAGTGTTAGACTAATATCAGGTAGTTCCATTTTTTATTTGCTTCATAGCTAACTTAATTAAAAATCTAAGTTTGTATTAGAAATGTAATGCGAGTTGAATAAATTGTTACCTACATAAATTAATGTCCTTTATTCGTTTTAGTGCTGTAAACATACAAATAAAAAGGTACTTAATCTGTATTTATACCTAAAAAAATACGTCACGATTAATAATATAGGTGTGTTCGTATATAATTATTATTTGTACATTATTTTAAATAAGAATTAAATCAATTTTAGGTTGAGTAAACAATTTTGAACAAACATTCCTGGACAATAATAAAAAGGCAATTAATGCTCTGTTTATGAATCACGCTTCTTAATGTAATAAAAACAAAGTAAGTACTTTTTACCTCTCACATCCAAATCTGTACACGCAAACAATGGAAAGTTCCACTTCACATTCACAACAACTTCTAAACACAAAACAATCTAAATAAAAACAAAACAAACTACAGAAGCACAGTCTTTTGTTTCGATATCACTGCGTTTGTGCATCACAGAGTACACACGACATGTTGACACCAGAGATACGAGCGATATAACAAAAATGTAACTATTCTATGACTATTCACTAGCCAGACTGGTCCGACGTCATGGTCAATCATAAAAAACCTACAGTTATATCGCGTCATGGTCTGACGAAATACGATGGGATAGCGAAGCATTTTGGGCTTATTAACTATCGTAGTGAAAGCTAGACAACAAATTACATTATACTTTTAAGAGATTATAGCGATGTAGGCTACCCTTATCACATAATATATTAATTCAATTGATTTAGCTACTTTTATGAATACTTTTAGTATATCCTAATCACACCAAAACATTTTAATGTCAAATGTTGCCAAGACGAGATCATAAATGACAAAAAATTTTCTGTCAATGTTTATCATCATAATATTGACTGCTCCGTACCACTATAAAAACAACCTGAAAGACGTGAGAAAAATGAAAAATAAACACACAGTCTGAAGAAATAATACCTAACACAATATAACTTCGAAACAAATGCGAGTCTTCACACATATTTTCTGTGATAAAGAGGTTGTAAGTTTATATTTAGGAGTAGGTGGCTGTGAAAGTGCTCAGCCAATAAAAAAAAACTTCCACCGGTAGAAAGCTACACGATCCTGGCTCCGTAGCATAACCACCGAAACACGATTCTAGTAAGTATAGCGTTTATCTACAATCAACAGTCAAAATGCATTGTATTTTGACAGCTAAAGCGATAAACCGCTATATTATATCGTGTTTCGATGGTCATGATAAGGGGGCTGAGAGACATAAGAAAGGCTGTATTTTTCTCCGAAATTCCCACGGGAAGTACCCTTAACAGTGTCATCAACCACTACATAACCAGGATTATAATACGAAAACCAGTAGGCATGTAATTTCAAAATAAAATTTCGGAAAACTCATACCAAGTGATGTAGGCCTAATGCCTTGGCTGTACCAAAAATGGCTAGCCACAAAGTAAATAATAATCTTTTTTTCATTTTCAATTGGCGGGTAATTTCAATAAAAATCACTGCCCAATTTTGCGTGATTTTTTAAGGTAATTTATTGCTCTTCTTTTCTTTGCAACAATGCCAGTCGTTTGCAAGAAGCTTTTCGTGCGATGATTTACCATGCTTAAAACAATAGTTGCAGGTCTTCTCCTTTGTTAGCAACAGTTTTTTAAATTTAAACGTTGTCGAAAGAACTTTAACGATGTTTTCAGACCCGGACAATCATTGACTGCGGAAACTCATAAAAACTCTATCAGGGTAGCGTGGCTTTTAAAGGAACATAGGTAAAATATACATCGAAAGATTCAGACAGAACTGAAGATTGGATCATGGGCAGTTTCCACTATCTTGCATGAAAATCTTAAAATCTGGAAGGTCACATCTAAGTTAGTAAGGTACCCAACGGGTTACTTAATTAACTCAGAAATTAGCAAAAATCCCTCGTGTTGATTTGAATTGATCATATTGGAAAAGTTCAAAGAACGAACTTCGCAAAATGTATTCTACATTCTAATAATTGGAGAATCTTGGGTCACAAAAATTAAACACTGCAGAAGAGGAAGTCTCGCAAGATAGGTGTTTTTATATTTTAAAATATTAGGCGCAATGAGTTAGGAGAGGGAAATGCTCTAGAGTTGTATTATTTTAATATTCTTATCATTTTTCGATTCACGAATTAGTTTTGGAACATCCCTATTTACGTTTAGTGCTATTATTTATTCTGTGCCATTGTGTGAAGTCACATTTTTGATATTTATTATTATAAGGTTATTTTTAATACTGACAACAATAATTATTATTCTAATATATTTACCAATACCATTATTGTTGTTATTGAAAAATGAAAATAAAATTACCGTAGTTAGTTTTTCTTACATTATTGACTCACTGATAAAACTAGTTAAAAGGTTTATGTTTAGATAAATAATATTTGGTGGTAGGTGCCGTAGCATCTAGTCAAAAAAGTCGACTTACCCGTAGGTGAGTCGACTTTTTCTAGTATTTTTTCTAATATATTATGCAAAAAATCTCAATTTCATACACTCAATTTGCGATTAGCTTTAATAGGATAATGATAAGACATTGACATTCATGATTGATAATAATTATTCAGTGAACTTATAATAATATTTTTGCAATGCATACGACCTGCCTTAATGATGTCAATGCAATTAGCTGAACAATAATAAAGATACTTAATTTAGTATGTATTGCAATACTTCAAAGTCAAAATAAGTAAGTAGGTACCATTATTTTGTAATTAGCGTATGCCATTGCATAGAAATTATTATTTCTAGTGACATTTAGTTAATTATTTAGAATATTACTCAGAATTTTGCATAGGTAACCGGGTATCCATTGTTTTCTAAGTATTTTTTTTCATCATCCATCACAGAACTTTATTATTTACATTTTGTTACTTATTGCATACCAAATAATATACTAGAAAAAATACGACTCGCACCAGATCATGTTCTCGGACGGGAATCGAACCCGCGGGGTATTATATAAAATAGCATTGTGAATGCTTAAATCTCAAATTTTTAAAAGATACTTATTGCATGTTTCACTAAAAATAAAAATATCATAAGTGAGGAAATAACGAAAGAAATTTAAATTAGAATAAATTTAAGTTATAAATTATAATTTACAGCAAAAAATTACGGGGTTAAAAGTTACATTTTCAAAATAATGGGGTGTAAGTAACACAAAAATAGGCTTCAGGGTTTCAGCTAATTTGCATGGAATGTGTGTGTGTCTGTATTTCTTTGAAAAATGTGTATGTCTCTTGATGTCAAATAGCTCACGTCGCGTAGTATTCTCGATACAGACAGTTGTCGAGCAGTTTAAAAAAATAACTGAATTTTTTCCAGTTTTTTTTTTTTGTTTTTACATTATCCAGTAAGATAAAAATAAGTACTTAACTTACCGGTCAAAAAATAAAATAAAAATGTAATTTATTAATCGATCGTCCCAAAGTTGATATGAGACGGCGCCTGACCTTGGCGCAGGCGCAGTGGTGCACCGCTCGCGCCCGTCGATCGTGCGATCGCGCCACTTGAGCAACTAGCTCTATCTATAACCTCGAGGCCACAGGGCTGCTACCAAAAATCTAGGGGAACAACATATGTATTTTGAGTACATTTCAACATCGGAAGTAGTTTAAAGTCCTATAACAAAATAAATAAGAATCATTTATTTGCCTTTTTTTAAGATTAAAAACTAGTAGTTTAACCTACTTAGCTAAAGTAATATTTAATATTTGTACCAACTGAGTACTTTGTACCAACTATAAAACCTCGTAATGTGAGTTGTAACCGATTTATATTAATCTTTTTACAATTTGGTACTTCACATAACACCTTTATTATCTTCATTCCGAGTAAGTAATTAGGTTTAACGGCGGCTAAAATTGTCAATGACAAAAAACAAAGCAACAAAATGTTGCTTGTATATTTTGTGTACAGCGAAACTACACAAAGTAGAATAAAATAATGAATTAAACTTTTTATTATTTTATATTTATCTGTCTTGGAACTATTCCCAAGATAGAAATGTAAAATAATTATTTGTACAACTATGTGTACAGGGTGCAAACCCATTCTTCATTCATTTGTGAAACCTTTTCTTGTAAATATCCTCTTTTTCTACCGATTGCCATATTGTAAAGTAGTTTTTTTTTACTTTATAAATATTTCTTAACATAATAACAGCACGTTATGTTATGACGTAACAGAAGATGACGATGTCGAGCAAACTAGAACGTCGAAGGATATTTTGTCGCTTACACCGCTTGATAGTACATGCTTGAAGTCTAAAACAAAATGGTTATTATGTCAACTATTGAAATTAAAGTTAAATAAGCTTTCACTTGACAGCCCTATCAATGCGTAACACCTTGACTCGGACCTCCACAACCAGTCTGCCTATCTATACTCGCATTGTGTTATGTTTGCCTGGTACATTACGGCATTTAGCAGACTATTTATTTGAGAAACATACACGTAACGTTTTTTCAGAACATGATCGACGATCTAGTCAAATAAAGTTACTATACGAGCATTTTCCAAAAAAAGTGTACCAGTCCGTGAATTTATGGTTAATATTTTAGATATCACTTTTTGATGATTTTTTGATTTAGATCTTATGAAGGGTTTATGGTAATTCATAAAATACATTTAAATGTTTTCGTACTAATCTATTTTACGAGATATTAACAAATTAAAGTAGAATTGTAGAAAAAAATGTCTGTTTTGCGACAGTTTTAAAAGCTAATTATCTATTAACTGTAAAGAAAGACACAAAATATTTTAATTGTGTTGCGAAGATTTGTCATAATATTATTTTAAAATAACACAATTAGTCATCAAATCAATATTATTTACTAAGTATGCCAGTTTTAAGTTCGGTTTTGTCACAGCTGATATTAAAGTAACCATTACTTTTACGTTATAATAGTGAATATGTAGTTTAATTGAAAAGTAATTATTATATTTGGGACAGTTGAAACCATTTTTATTAATTGTATTCAAATTATTTGTACCTTTTCATGTTAAAAATTGGTAAAAACTTAGAAATTCCTTGTCGCAAAACAGGAGACAGTCGTAAAACCGACAGACCAATTTTTCTAAAGTTGGGTATACACTTGTGAAAATCCAAAAATATACATGGCTAAAATGAAGTCAAGATAATGTATAAATATTTTGTATATTTAAATAGATGAACACTAAAATAATGTGTTGAAAAATCACCTCGAGCTGGATTTTAGTGTTTTTCTATTTAAATATATTTCGCAATAAAAAATTCTAAAGAATAAAATCTAAGAAAAAAAAAGTTTCGGAAATGACAGAAGATATATTTTGTGACTGTTCATTACCGTAATTATTGCTGTTATGGGCTACAACATTAACATTCTGAATAATAACACCTTGACTACTGTTTTTTCGTTTCTGTCTGCTAGCGTGTTTTTCTTCGCGCCAAGCTTTTCTCCTTTTCTCAACTTCGTCTTCTGTCATTTCCGAAATTTTTTTTGTTCTTAGATTTTATTCTTTTCAAATTTTTCAATCTCTGGGCTTCTAATTTTTCAGGATTCTCTCGCTTCAATTTTTCCCGATACCTCTGAGATCGTTCTGAGCTAGAAAGTGGCATCGTGAAACTTAAAAGTGTAAAAAGCCCTAATGTAGTCTAAGCTTTATGGTGTCAGTTTTGCGACTTTGCTGGTCAGCCTGTAGGTCACAAGGCAAAATGTCGCAAAACTGACGTGACGTTCTGTTACCACTTTATATTAAAATTATATTCTGGCGAAAACAATTACCTACGTTTGTTACCACAGGTAAATAACGTCACATTAGAATATTGTCCATCTACTTAAAAACAGTCAAATCTTGTATACTAACCTTAATCAGTAATATATTATCTCAAAGCCGACAGAAGAAACCTCGACGGCCGTTGCACGTCACAAAACACGTCCCGTTTTCTTTAAGGGTATTTTGACAACTAAGTTGTTTAAATGGCGGTTGGTGAAATGCGATTTGATGTTGCCATTTCAAAAATTAAAAATGTGTTTGTAAATTTCTAGTGGGAGTTTTAGCCGTGACAAAATCGACATGTCCAGTCGATACCACTTTTTAGGTTTTTTTTAAAAATTGAACTGTATTTAAATGATCTTATGACTTAAATTATTAACTGCCGACGACGATAGACAACTCAGAGATTTTTCAAATGATACCAAATACTCATAATTTACCCTGGTAAAAAAACAGAATCACTTGTAGCGTCTAGGATCGTAAGTGGGGGACACGCCAAAAATTGCCACCTTGATGTTTAAAAATTAACATTATTTAAATTATAACGCAAAGTAGTAAAATTATTGTTTGAATTTAACTAGTTTAGAGTGTGTCTAATGCTTTGACACATTAAAATCTTTAACCGTCTATAAATTTTACTTGTTATATTACACTTCAAACACAGGGGACAGTCCGAAAGTGGGCGGTACACTTTTTTTGGAAAATGCTCATACATACCTACTTATAAAAATATAATCCACCACATTAAACTTTACCCATACATTAATGTTAACGAAGAAACTATATTTATGTACTCGAACCACCGTCTAATGGTGATGTTAGTAACTATGTATACTTGCAATCAATTTTATACCATTATCGGGGCTGTCAGTGAACACTTGTTTTGTAATATGATTACCTGGTACTCTTCGGCATTTAACTGTCTATTTATCCACAACACAGCCCCATGACCACCAAAAAACGATAATGATAATATTATAGTGATTTATCGATGCTATATCATATCGTGTTCAAATTAGTTGTCTTTTGACAGTTATTTCAATATACCGCTACATACATATCATGTTTCGGTGGTTATGCTAGGGGCTTGTTGGTAAAAAAATAATTATTGAGTTATTTAGTATTAAACACATACCTACAAAAATTAAGGTACATACATACAAAAAAAAATACTGAAGTAATTCTCTTGTTACTACAATACGGCTTTTGCTCGTCTATTTATTTGTGTTATTATTATGTTATGTTCTGACAGCTCATCACATAATACTCGTACTGCCGGCTTATTGCGGATACAATAAAGGATTGGTAGTCATCCATTCCTAAGCTAGCGGTGTTTAGTCAAGCACCTATGAAGGTACACAAATGGTAATCCGACCAAAACGAGTCGAGCCATATACCAGAAAACAAAATAAAAGCAAAACATATCGGTACAAAAGTGAACGTCCGTCGCTCAGATGCAGAGCTCTCTATAAATATCTTCTAGCTAGAATAATTTATTTAAAGATCAATCGGAAGAAGAAAAAAAACCGGCCAAGTGCATGTCGGACTACGTGCAGTATAGGGTTCTGTAGTAACCACTGAAATTAAAGTGAAATTAAAGTAAGCATGATTCCACCAAAAAGTAATTATTGCATATTTGTATTATATTGATATGTATTTTATGATTGTATTATGAAACACATAATCATCAGGATATAAATTGTTTGTCTACCACTTATGGTACTCTAATTAAAATGCCTTCTCTAACAACAATGAATACCTACCGTGAGAACCAGAAAATAACACTATACAACGATAGATAGTGCTAATGTCAACTTCAACGTAAGTAAGAACAAAATGTGGGAATTTTTTCAAAGCATGTTGATTCATTAATAAATGAAAGAACATCATACAACATTATTTAAAGGACTTACCATCAACCTAACTTATCCTATCTAGAGGTTCATTATGGGGGAAGGCATAGCGTTTATTAATAAAGTTCCACAACAAGTGATTGATCTTCCGTTGCATAAATTTGAAAACCATGTTATAAAGACGCTCATGGGTAAAGGTTATAAAAAGTAGACGATTATCTGAAAGATCGAAATGCATGGAAATGATGAACACATAACTTGCTAGTAAAAGTACTTTGTTGTAAATAATCCTGTTGTACTGTATTTGGTAAAAATATATTTAAGTTTGTATATATCTTTACTTATTTCTGTTAAAGCTGATAAGTTTCTTGCTCCCGTCCTTCTTGTCGGTTAGGCTGGCCCCAGACCCACCGGTTTCATTTCTTTGCTTTGCTGTTTTACGGGATTTGTTTGGAACGGGTGGTAGGAAAATATAGACGATTCAAAACTGCTTAATTATTAAGACATTTTGACTGTACTACTGTACTGACATTTTATACGGTAGGATAGAGAAAATATAGAGAGATTTCAGTTTTGTTTCCTTACAAACAAACAAAAAGTTTTTAAATTTTTGAGATTTTAGCATTCACAATGCTATTTTATATAATACCAAATAATATACTAGAAAAAATACGACTCGCACCACATCATGTTCTCGGACGGGAATCGAACCCGCGACCTTTGGATATCCGGTCCAATGCTCTGACCGCTGAGCTACCGAGTCACTACAGAGCATTGGACCGGATATCCAAAGGTCGCGGGTTCGATTCCCGTCCGAGAACATGATCTGGTGCGAGTCGTATTTTTTCTAGTATATTATTTGGTGTTAAACAAAAAGTTGTTCATATAATTAATTATCAACTCTACAATTGGCTTTCAGATTTTGTGTTAACAAAAAACAACCCCATTTTAAGCTACTTGCGAGTTGCGCGACGAAAAAACCAAAGAAATAATTAAGAAGATAGAAAGGGGAATAAAAAAAAATATTATTGGTAAGTTTGTATCTTGTATTTAAATCTGTATGCGGTTTTGTTTACGTATATATAACTGTTAAGTAAATATAATATGCACATTGTTAACTACATTTCCGCAATAACAAAATTGCAGTGATTGACTACAACGAAGGTTGAGGTTAAAATAGAGCTGATTGTTGCAAGTCTGCACAAAGAGCAGCCGATTGCATAACTCGTTGCGTGCAAATATTTTTCCTCATTTGCATTTAGATACCTACTATTAAGCTTCCCGCCCACGAGCGACTTTTTGTAGCTGTGATTATCGCGGCGTTAATCGTGGCGTTTTTTGTAGCTGGCTAAGTAATCTTTTGTTAATCTTGTCGGTGTCATTTCGCGGGCGATTAGTCGCTGAGTTACTTTTTGTAGCTCGTGGGCGTTTACGTATTGAACTCTGTACCTATGTTCTAATCGCTCAGTGATTAATCGCTCGTATGCAGTGACGCTGTTTTTTAGTAATGTACGTCGTGGTTTTTATTAACGCACCTCTTTTTTGTCAATTCTAAAGTCTTAAATAGGTTTATTTTTTATATTTTTGGGAGGTCTGGGCAACGGGACTACCTAGTCATTTTGTAACACGAATATTTTGACAAAATTAGATACAACTGCAAAAACAACTGTTTACCATACCTGTTTACCACATATTTTCTAATAGAATTAGTGTTGCTGGCAACATTTAATTATATTTTAAAACGCTGCGAGTGCGAAGCGCGAGTGAAGCGTCTCTGGTTTAGCTTGGGCAAAAATGCTTTCGTATGTCCTTCCGGTGTTCGTTTGTTCTCCTCTACGTCGTATTTTTCAACTGATTCTCGTGAAAGGTTCGATCATTTTATTTTAAATTTTTGGTCGATTCAGTTATTCGATTTTTTTTCAAAATAGCGTAGATACTTAAAAAACATATTTCAGTTCTGAAACATGTTCCAAAATAACACAAACCTTTTTTGTCAGGGGTGCACAGCAAATTTTGTTTTTTTTATTTTTAGAAGACTCAAAAGTTCATAGTTCAAAATCAATCAAAACATTTCTGGCCAATATTCAAAATTTAAAAATAATATGGTTATGACTGCGTATATTAAGTATTTATTTGTTTTTAAACAACACACAATTTGAGCTACTTTTTAACACGACTAGTTTAGTAGTATGGAAGTTATTGCTAAATATTTATTTTGCTTCCATCATACATAATTAAATATTAATAGAATTAAAATAAAGTTAATATTAAACTAAACAATACACTATAAAGTTAATATTACTGTTATTCGAATTTAATTTCGTCATGTTTGGAATAGTATATGCCCTATGTAAGCTTATTATATTACTATACAAGTAGTATGAGAATGAACTTGTAGTCCTTGTATATGCCCATTGGGCTTAATAAATACGATTATATAATAGCTAGTTTAGTACCTTATGTAATTAAAGTGCTCGGCCGAGGTCCGGCTGACTGGCCCTAAAAGGTTTAACCTCGAAGACTTGTCTAGGATCTAACTGGGACCATATCTAAGTATAAAATGTAAACACTAGCTGATATCCACATGAGTTAATGTTTAAACGTTTCGATCATCAAGTATAGACGCAGTGAGCTCGAAGGAAAATATGAACTTATTGAACTTATAATTTTGAGAGACCATTCCAAATATTAAGTAATAACTTTTTCAATTTGAAACTTTTTTTCATTTTCTAAACTACCTAATTACAAATTACAATCGCTACGATCTAGCTACCTTTATAATTAAAGCCCTTTTTCTATCACTTGCGCATTAGGAACTTTATTAACCGACTTCAAAAAAAGGAGGAGGTTATCAAGTCGACGGTTTTTTTTTATGTATGTTTTAACATAACTTCACCAGTTGTTATCCGATTTCAATTATTCTTTTTTTTATTTGAAAGAACATAGTTCGTGTGTGGTCCCATAAAAAAATTACAGAGATCTGGCTAGTAGTTTTTTCATAATCCTGAAAACTAAGAATAATTTGGCTTACCATCACACGAGTTTTTGCGGATTTTCAGGTATAACTTCTTTGTTTATGAATCGATTTCGATTATTTCATATTAATATAAAACACGTCTAATGAAGTCGGGTGGGGCTTTTAGAATTAGAAAGAAAAAGAAAAGCAGTTGTCCTCCCGCTCCACTCGACTTCAATGGAAGTGTTTTATATTAATATGATATAATAGGATATGCGTAACTAATAATTTGAATATTATTTCTTGCTTTTTAAAAGTATTTAATTTTAAAAGCTGTTTTTGTTTTTTTTTCGGGTTTTTTTGGCAATCAACTTATTAATGTATTAAACGCCTACATATTTTCATAGGTACCTTCTTGCAATCAAGTTATACAATATAATTCCACAATGTAGAAACTAAACAACTAGTTATCGCCTTTAACATTATTGAATCAAAAGCCGATATGAGTTGTGACAGTGGTACAAAAACCGTAGCACTATGACAAATTATTAATAAAAAGAAATTCTAAGTCGAAATAAAAGCACGTGGCTATACCAAAAAGCAAGCTTCTTTCACGTAGGCGCTTGCTTACCATTCTTCTCTCAAACTAGAGCGGCAATATTTTATTTTAACAAAATTGCCGAGTTCCAATGACCAACTACGCATTTGACCTACCGCTAATACAGGCACTTATATGAAGTTAATTCAAGTGTTGGCAGCAGAAATAATTAAGCACATGTTAATTAAAAAAATACTGAATATCTCCTTTTTAACCGACATCAAAAAAAGGAGGAGGTTTTTAAGTCGACGGTATTTTTTATTTTTTTATGGTTTAAAAATCGGTGAAGAAACTGTCTTCTGGTTATAACTCGGTTTATCGAATTGTCAAGAATACCATGTTGCAAATGTAACAGCACAGGCATTTTTTAATATAAAACTCGTTATTTGCAAACTGCTTTTCGTAGCCGATCCAAATACATTGATTATTTAAAAAAAAAATACCTTGTCAACTATTTTAGAGGATTTGCATTGATTATTTAAAAATGCATACCTTGTCAACTTTTTTAGAGGATTTTCAACAGTCAAACACTTTATTTTACTTTCATGGGATCTGGTTCTTATGAATCATAATAAAAATATCCTTTGTATTTTCATATTCAGTTACCTAATAATGCAATTAAAAAACGGCATGCAGAAAAACTAGTGAGTTTCACAATTCACTCCCTATATACAACAGCGGCGAAGGCTCCATACAAGCCGATTCCCATCGGCTTACCTTTCAAATTCCATCCCGCCGATCTACTATTATTGAGATCATTACATTTTTGTAGAACAGCTTACCTTTCCATGACTTAACCCCTCGTCACTGATATACAAACAAAGATCAAAACAGAACTAACCAAACAAACAGTACCGCAGGAAAATACTATTATTACCACAAAAGATTTTAAAACATTGTTTAATTTAGATACTGTTTAAATGTGATGCTGTCTCTTACAAATTGTCAAACAAGTGACATCATCACATTTAAACAGTAAGGCTGTATAAGTCAAATAGAAACCTACGCGAGTTTGCTACGGCACCTTATAATGTGAAGCTAAGGTCAATGTTGAGAAAACTACGAACAGTCTAAGTGTATATTACACGTGAAGTAGGTACCTACATATTTATTTAGACTGGAATAGAGAGGAGTAGGATTAGGTATCTACCACAATATAGGAAGAGCCTCATTTGATCTGTTTCAATGCAAAACAATAAATTATCGGGTCTGGCCACACCCTTTCTAGTCAAACGGAAAATAATTAACCTTAAAAAAACACGTTTTTTTCTATAGCGATGGAGCCATGGTTCCCGCCAGACTGCAAAAAATACTTTTTGACGATGCAGTGCGACTAATCAACACTCTCATAATAATAAATAAATAAAAATGTTAAATTTTATCTGCATTCAAAATGCCATTTAGAAAAATCGACTCACCCGTAGCACCTCAGACGGGAGGTGCCAGGAAATCTCTCTTTAATAAAATTTGTTTATTTCAGACTTCCAAGGGTCCATATATTGTTAGCAACAAACAGCTTACACACTATGTTAGTAATTCAAATTACAAAATTATATTATAATAATGAAAACAAGCTACACCGATTGACATGTTTGACATGCAAATCGGTGTACCTTGCTAACAAAGAAGAATCTAACCTCTCCGATAACATCTTCAGAATGCCGTTACAGCTCCACCGTATTCTTTTGATGATGGAATATTCAATGAAATTTCAAAATTAAATGTTTTTAATTTGTATTTTTTTCCAGGACTTTTTTAGCTGACAAGAAGAAAAAACTTATAAGCTTTATTAAAAATGTTATCTGAAGTTCAAAAAGAAAATATCTAACTGTAAATACTCTGACACTTGTGGTTATTAACGAGCAATTATTTGTCGTAAATATAAATTTCTTATGTTCAGGTTATATACTTCACATAGTTACAGAATTTTCTAACAATAATGTCAAACTATTACTTTAAAATATTTTCATATTTTTTTTTTAATTTAAAAGTTTTCACATAATTATCTAATCATGAGGATCATTTCTGAGCATTATTGAGGTCTTTATCAAAGCTCGTCGGTGACATTTCTCGGTGAACTTAATTAGACATGTAATTACTTTCACTTGAGTAACGAATGTTAGTTCTCAATAAAGAAAGTTGTGTTAAAGCCTTGGTTAAAGCGGTATCAATTCACATACCAATAAATAACTGCATTAGAATTTAAGCAGAAGTCGGTGTTTTCCTTCTTAACGGATAACAACTCATTCAGAAACAGGTTTTGTCGCCCGCTCTTGATTGCCCTCTAATGCGATGAGTTGACCCCAATGGGTGGACAAAAAAGATACTACATACATACACACGCACGTGTGTGTGTATGTATGTAGTATATTTTACACACAACACACACATACACATTTACTGTCAGTCATGCAAATGGTGGTCGTACTTCATACTTGCGCACTTCATAGCCAATCATGCGTAATATTCATTCCATTTATATTTAAATAAAATCTCTTTTGTCGAAAAGTATATATTACCGAGTCTGTGGAACATGGTAAGTACCTATTTATTCCCGAGTTGAAAAGTTATTGAGATTTATTTGTAGAAAATTCTATATTTTCAGCAATCGGTTGGCAATTTTGAAAGACCATTTGAAAAAAATACAATTAAGTTTTCATCATTAATAATTAAACTGTTTGTTGCTAAATGATTGGTTTTTAAACTAGAAATTCTAGAAAATCAAATAATATATATATTCCGTAATCTTTATTGCAGTAAAATTGAATCGTTTTTTTAAACATTAATATTGAGAATACTAAGTTGTGAATATTTTATAGGTATCATCAAACGGTTAAATATTTTTTACATTTTTATTCTCATAAGGACTGAAATGTACGAGTACATAAAAAGAAGAAACTTTCGCTTCGAATAATCGAGTTTCGGAGAAAGTGTTTTTGTAATGGAATATTAGAGACTCTACTCTAATGTCTAATAACACGTAAGTGCGATTCAAACCGAGTACAGAAGCATGTCTACATAATAAAAAAATTAACTGATACTTATCATAAGCGAACAGACTAAACATTAGGTGCCCAGCGGCCACTGCTTTGCATAGGCCTTTCCCAAGGATTGCCATGAAGATCGGTCAAGCATAGCCTGCATCCAGCGGCTTCCTGCAACCTTCACCATACCGTCGGTCCAACTTGTAAGGGGCCTGCTTATTACTTACGGAGCGGCGTGCGTCCGGTGCGCTGTCGCCGGTTCTTCTCGCGTCCATTGCCCTCCAGGGATTTGAGCTATCTTTCTTTCACATACGTAAAGTCAACAAAGTTATGATTTTCACATTTTGAAAACAAAGTCGCTTGCAAGATGGCTCCAGAATTTTTTATAATTATATACCAAGCATGCAGTGGATTGCGAAGAAATTATTTAATTAAAAGTAGTAGGCCTAGCTTAGGAACTGTACCTTGCCCCCTACTCAAATGACCAACATTCTATACGTTTGAACGCTACGCTTACTTTTAAAGCTTAATATAAGCAATAGACGATTAAATCGCATTTCGCAAACTTATGTAAATCACAGACTTTGATGTATTGTATGGAATTGACAAGCTTACGGCACGTAATTTTATAGTTTACCTACTACTTATTTTATTAAAGATTTAATAGTACCTAAGCATGGCGTTCAAACGCATAGAATGTTAGCCATTTCGGTAGGGGGCTCCTTAATTTAGTGAATTTGTTAAATAAGATGCAAAATTGATAATACTTTACATTAGCCTCTATTTAATATTAAGTTAGTTTAGTAGTTTGGTTTTCCATAACCGCCTTAAGCGGTGGTCCAAGTTCTTAGCGAATTATCAGATTCATGAAGACTTGTCATGAAGTCTTGTTTCGATATGTGTTTTGTCCTAAAGTAAAGTAAAGCCTTTATGATTGAGAAAAATGGATGCAGAATTTCAAAATTCAATTCTGCACTTTGCATAAAACCACAATCAAACTTAAATCTGTACATGTATGTAGATTATCATAAAGATTCATGTTCGTATTTAATAAATAAATACAATTTTGAAAATTTTGAGATTTTAGCAATCACAATGCTATTTTTTAAGTTTATATGGATATTTATTTTTTATGACTGTATACTATTATGGATCTTGCTATCTGAAATAAATAAATTGTATTTAATTAAAACCAAATAATATACTAGAAAAAATAGGACTCGCACCAGATCATGTTCTCGACGGGAATCGACCATTGCAAGCCAGCGCCATCTCACTAATGTACAATACATTGGTGAGATGGCGCTGGCTTGCAGCGTAAGAGTTGATATACTAGAAGAAATTCGACGTTCCCACTAGTGACTCGGTAGCTCAGCGGTCAGAGCATTGGACCGGATA
Organism: Catoptria pinella; assembly: GCA_963556745.1. Lineage (NCBI taxonomy): Eukaryota > Metazoa > Arthropoda > Insecta > Lepidoptera > Crambidae > Catoptria > Catoptria pinella. Next base: position 6,019,752 of record OY750774.1, on the reverse strand, counting down.
TCCAAAGGTCGCGGGTTCGATTCCCGTCCGAGAACATGATCTGGTGCGAGTCCTATTTTTTCTAGTATATTATTTGGTTTTAATTAAATACAATTTATTTATTTCAGATAGCAAGATCCATAATAGTATACAGTCATAAAAAATAAATATCCATATAAACTTAAAATTACTGGTGCATGCATACATTAGGTACATTGCAGGCCTCGGCACGGATCTTTGATGCCAGCACGTCTCTGGTTGATTTTTCTTAAATTAGTATTCCAGTTCTGCTGCATTCCGTTACAATAATAGTTCTACTATTCCTGAGGTCACCAATAAAACTAAACAGATTGAAAATTTTTAGGCTCGTAACGTAAGATTAAATACAAAATACTCGCTACTTCTTTATCCTTACACCACAGAACTGAGTCATCGACCGAAGCATGCTCACTGCTCACTCACAATCACAATGCACTATATTATTATTCTGTAGGTTGACGCTCTGCGCACACGCATATCGCGCGCGTTCACTGTTCGCTAACTCATATACGAGAAATATCTACAGATTGTTATATATAGATCATAAAGAAAAAGGTCAGACATACAAAATATGTTATTAAAAACAAAGTTGCCTGAATGTAATTAAAAAAAGAAAAAATAACATTTTAAGATAAGAATTCTTTTGTTATCGTAGTGCAAATGTGGGAGTTCCTTTTTGAGTAGATATCCTAAAAAATGCGACTAAGTTTTTGGTGCGTCATTATTTAAAATAGTTACTTAAAGTGTTCTTTACTGTTTTTTTTAATAATATCGACTTGAAAAAAGGTCCAGTGTTTGGCAATCAAAGTGTCTACTTCTCTGGGTGGCTACCAGGAGCGTAGATTTGAAAGGCGATTGTGTCCTAGGCCAGAACATTAGGGCACATTGGTTATTTGACACACTTTGCTTGTGGAATACAGTGATTTAATCCGTGAACTTTGTTCAAAGGTAAGCAATTTTTCAGTCATATTTGCTACAAACCGTGGAAATGTTCAACCGTTTGTTTCATCGTCTAATAGTTTATTAAACCGTTTTATAAAACACTGAAAACAATTATAGGTAGTATTATTATTCAATTTTATTCATATTGGACCCTACAAACATGTAGCAAAATGTTGTGAAAATTAAAATACCTTTCCGACGTTTCCAACATTTTTTTAAAGTTTTGTAAAAAAATATAAATAATTATCTACCTACGTTTTTATCTAACAAACAAGAACTACTACTACTTCTACTAATTTCTTTGTTTTCTTTAAATGCGAGAACTTTTATATAATACTAAATAATATACTAGAAAAAATACGACTCGCACCAGATCATGCTCTCGGACGGGATCGAACCCGCGACCTTTGGATATATGGTTCAATGCTCTGACCGCTGAGAGAACTTTTACATAATTTCTGTGCTTTCATTTTAAAGTTCAATTACTTTCGCAGGTACCTATATAAAATTATATAGGTAGGATGTGAGGCTGGTAAAAATGTATTTAATTTGATCAACTTTAAAACAACTGTGACAAGTTCAAGGTAGCGATATTTTTTGCCGGTTAACCGGTTTTTCCAACGTCATGAGAGATTAAAAAATTGTTACCGAGGTACCTTTTATTACCTACTTGTGATTGTGAACAAATAATGATTTAGGTATGAATATTTCTTTACAAATTATACTCTTGGACTCATTTGAGTCCACAACATTTAACCCTTTAACGCCCGGAAAATGAGACAATAGATATTCCATTGTCACCCGGCCGCATGCGTCCGCTCGGGCATTGATGAATTAAAACCCTAATGTGAATAAAATTCAATGGCTAATTAATAAGTTTATAACAAAAACTCTTTTAATAAAAAAAGTACCTTTATAATACTTCTATAAAAGGTTTTTTTTTATTAAAAGAGTTTTTGGCCAGAAAGGCCCCGTATTACAAAAATGTTTGTTTTCGCAATTAAAGCTTTACCTACTTTGTTTGAAATTTAAGCTCCTAAAAGTATCTAGTATATTTTGACTAAACGCTAAGCGTTGATAAAATGTATACCGACAAGTTGAATTTTTATGTTATTATTTAATGGAAGTAATAATGTTCTGTACATTTACTAGTGAATAAAAGTAAGAAAATGATAGTAATAGAAATTTCATGAGATATCATAATGTTGACCTTACTAACCAAACAAAATTGTGTTTATGGACAAATGACAATCGTTAAGTATAACAGAGAGTAGAAATCCTATAATAAAAGTACTTAACTTTTAATTCCAGCTTTATTACCATAGTGCAGCGTTTCTTAACCTCTATTAAATAACGTGACAATTTGTCAATTGTCAGGGCAATTTGGTTTACATTGCAGTGTAGCTATAAATACTTTGTTCTACAAGGTGTTACAAAAATACTCCTAATGCCGTTTTTCTATTACCTCTTTTGGTTGAGTAATATGGGAGATAAATACAAAACCAATAGTTTTTAAATCGACTACTATCAACATCTGTCTAAAAATGCAAAATAACGATATTTTTATAGAACATACTTAAAAAATCGATATATTTTAAACGCAAGTATGCAAGGTGTTACAAAAATACCTTGTATTTTCAAAGTGGTTGTCGCAATGGATATAAAATGATCACGTTTATTAAATAGGGCCCAGACAAATACACAGACCTGAGCCCAAAAATACAATATCAGGGTATTTTAACTAAATTATCATGTAATTTTATTATGTCTAATCTACTTTGTTGATGAAAATAATGAACTATTTTCCACTCTGAATGCTGATAATAGCCGATGTTAACTTTAATTTGAATAAAACAAAACATAATAATGTTGTTTTTTTAGGGTTTTCTAATAAGATCAATTTAAGTAAACCACGGACCTTTAGCTAATTTTATTATCACTAGAAGATAGGTATAAATAAACCAAAGACTTCTATGTGTATACTACACTAGACAGGCTGTACAGTACCGAAAAATTGCTCATTAAGTTACGGTGCATGCACCGACACTCCTTTAGTCTATTGCGAGCGACCGATAGAAACAGTTGATGCGCCGCGAAGGTTGGTTGTGACACAATTTTAGTTTTGAACAGCTCGCCTATGTAATTGAAGTCATTGGTATAAACAATTGGGTGGCGGGCTTCAAATGTATATACTTTGGGTCACCAGCCAGAAATGTTGAAAACCGCTGCCATAGTACAAAGAAAACTTACATTTGGCTATTACTAGTAAAATTTTCTTCGATTGTGAAGTTCTCTAACATGTTGAGAACGACAAATAACCAAATATTTGCCCAATACTAAACTCAAGTTAGACAAATTTTTGACCACCGGCTGATTTGCATTTACACCAAACTGCAAACAACCTCGGCATAACTGAACCAACAATGTCGACACATTTCAAACAAAGTTTAAAGGTTTTTACTTAGTAAGTAAAGTAAATACGTTTAGTTTATTAATTACTAGTGGCTCCGTGAGCTGTGGCCATCGCGTTAAAAAGTTGCTCAAATTGTATGTTGTTTAAAAACAAATAAATACTTAATATACGCAGTCATAAATTCTCTCACAACCTTATTATTTTCAAAAAGCATGTAACCTTATTGGCATACCTACCAGTCGGCCATTTTGAAAAAAATGGAAATTCATTGCAACTGCTGAAATTATCGATAGAAAACAATCAAAATAAACACAAATTCTTGATTATCAAATTGTAGTAAAATGTAAACTTTCGGAGATATGTGACGATTGTTTTTTTAGAGCCTAACAATTTTATTATGATTTTAATATTTCCATATAAAGTAAAGTGTTTTCGAATATTGGCCAGAAATATTTTGATTGATTTTGAACTATGAACTTTTGAGTCCTCTAAAAATAAAAAAAACAGCTTTGCATCGTAACAAAAAAGGTTTTTTGTTATTTTGGAACATTTCTCAAAACGGCTGAAATATGATTTTTTTACTTATCTCCGCCATTTTGAGGGCAGCCAGAGGGTATTCTCATTTCAAACGAAATTAGCGTTTTTTCCAAAGACGAAATCTAAAAAACAAAAGCACAATAAATTGATGTAAACATCAGTTTTAAAAAGAAAAATATCCTTAAAATTCGCTTTAAGGTATGGCTCGCGCTTGTTTCGATCATTAGTATTGAAGTTCAAAAATGGAACATGATTCGAATAGTACGTTTAGAAACGGAGATACGTAGATCGATAATCGTCTTAATTGGAGCGATTAACAACATTTTATAATTTCGCAAACGCAGTTATCTTTAACTGGAGTTATAATAACCGTGATATTAAAAAAGTAAGATCGAACTAACATAAAATGTTCAAATCCCCTACCTTTCTTAGCCTTTAACTTTAAGAACCTTTAGCTTTTGTTCAAGAAGGAACTGTGTTCAATTATTCAGTGCATTCAGTGCTCAGACGCTTTGAAATATTTTAGTCAACCTTGACTTAACGTAACTAGGTTCTTTATCCTATGCAGCATAGTAATCTAAATTTTAACGAGGACATAGAGGATAACATTATGACCTCTTTTTAAGGTCAGTCAGAATTAATAAAAAATAAACGAACTACGAGGACCTCTAGGATACTCACGTTTAAGATACAAATGGAAAATATCCATTACAGGCTTTTAGGAGCATATATCTAATTAGATACAATATATGTGTATGTTATTGATGTCATAAATTAATAAGAATAATCTCAAGGATATCAACAGGTTTTTATTATTTGTTAGTTGCATTTAATAGTAACTATTTTTTAAATCGTTTCTGTGATTGCCCTAGTTTTTCAGGGTTCTCTTGTAGAGTAAACACTTTAAAATGTTATACTTTGACACACTAAATAGGTACCATTAATTAAACTGCTGACAGGTGCTAACAGGTGGAACTTAACAAAATCTAATCCTTTCTAACCAATATTATAAATGCGAAAGTTTGTTTGTATGTTTGTTACGCTTGCACGAACTTAATCAACCGATCATCATGAAATTTTGCATGTATACACGTTGTCAGGGGTGCAGAAAAGTACATAGGGCACCTTAAATCCAGAGAAAAAGGTGTGTTCTCGAATAAACACTCAGACGAAGTTGCAGGCGGCCACTAGTACTTTATGATCATCAATTATGCAACAGTGCAGTGACTGCAGTTACTATGCGATTAAGTTGATAATAAACAGTGATCCACTGCAACTTCACTCGAGAATGTATGGAAAGGAAAAATTTCGGAATAAACCCTAAAAAGTTTAAAATGAAAAGAATAAAAAAGTTCGACAAAAAAATGCGATACAAATTGCGAGAGGGTTCTGTCTGTACCCTTCTCTCGCAATTTGTATCGCATTTTTTTTTCTATCAATAGAGTGCAAGCTAAGTTTCATCAAGTTGCACGATTATAATAGATTTCAAAACCTCTTCGATTACAAACTTGAGACTACACGTTCACTTCTGCAAAAAATATTTATGAAACCAACTTGCACTATTGTCCCAATTGTCGAGTAAATAATATTATGCAAATTGTGAAATGTTAGTTTAAACTTTAAATACTTCTGAAATGTTTGTGTCGGGACAGTGATGTGATAAAATATAGTAATGAATTGTAATAATAATAGGGTTTGCTATTAAAAGATTCCGGAAACGGTAATGGAGTAGACTGTATGACATTTCAAAAATATTATGATTATATTTCATTTTGTTCTGCCCAAAAAGTGAGTGAAAGTAAGTAGCGATAGAACTACGACTTAGTGATAAAAAAGTAAGTAAAATTAAAAATAAAACTTTTTATTCTGCATTGAGAACACAGGTTTTCATAATTCAATTCAGTACCTGCATAAAAAAATACATAATCTTTTCCAAAACTGTAATCTAAAACGCATTTTAAAACTTCCCTTTAAAGAAAAACACACACAAAACACAAAAATATCAGTTTTTGGTTACAAATAAAGGAAAAGGTATGCTAATTTTATTTTTATAACAGCTAAAATACAGTCACTGCTAAAATAGAAAACATACATCTCCTCAGTTGCGTAAAGTAAAAAAAGAAATAAGTTTAAATTTATAATGTATTCTAAAATGTAACGTATTCTTAAATTTATATGTATGCGTATTTGTTAGCGCTAGAACTTTCAAAAATACTTACAGTTACATGCATGGTATTTAGGATTCCACTAAGTCATTGCCACTTACATGAGGTACTTATGCACAGATATATTCTACTAAAATATTTGCTGTCTAATTACATTCTTACCTTGCTTTTGTAATTTAAATACTTTGTGTAGGTACTTAATCCGTAAAGTAGATCACTTTCTCTTAACCAATCAAGTACTTGTTTATGGACCCTTCTTTATTTAAGGTCAAGAGCAAGAGTGAAACCGGTTGCAAAATATTGAACTGATCAGCTCTCTTTTTAAGGTTCCGTGCACAAAGAGTTTCTTAATAAAAAAAGAAAGAAAACAACAAGGTTCCATGTACAAGGAGTTTGAACGGCACTATCTTCGGTCTTCGATAAAAGGTTGAATTATTTTCTTTTCTGTAAATTCTATTACCACTATGGTAAAACTATCTCCCACCATTTACAGTTCTTATTTTCACATCTAAGGTTGATTTAAAGTCCTAAGTTTATTCACACAATACTTTCGAGTGCGAAATATTAGTGATTTTTATACAAAAAACCTAGTATTTGCACATTGAATTTTGTGGTCAGCAAGTATGTTAGATAGAATAGCTGTGGTTAGTAATGGCGACAAATACCTAAGTACTAAGATTAGTTATAGTTATAAGGTACAGTATAATATGAAGTGAAAAACAACTGCCGAGATGTATATTGCTGTTATTATTAATAACAGTAACTTTCTGGAGAAAAGAGAACTAACATTAAAAAATATGTATATAAACAAAAAGATTTTGTAAACAAGCATGGGTGGTCCGTTTTTCTTTGAAAGTTTGTTTTTATTTTTCTCGAAATGTTGTTGTTGCTATTTACCCTACAGTTGCTTTTCATTTCAGGTACTTTTTTATATCATAAAGATGTAAACGTATCTAAAATCAGTCATTTGAGAAACAGCGAGATCTATACATGAAAGAAAATGTATAGACCGGTGAAGGTAAATTGAGCTTACGAACCATAAATTCAAACATGCGCCGTGCGTGGGTGTTAACTGTTAGTTAACAGTGGCTGACTTTCTTGAGGCTGACTGTCGATCCCCGACCATCTTCGGATTTTCGAACAAACTTGTCTTTCTTGAGTTTTATTACTGACAGTATTTGAGATAAAATTTATAATTAATTCCTAAACACGAATTCGGCATTGTATAAAAAAAAATTTTTGTAGTCATATTAGACATGGCCAAATTAACGAGATTAAAGTCCACAAGCTCATTAGAGGAAATGTTGCTAGACATGAGCAGATCAGAAACACGGCACCACACTAATGAGATGAGCCTGGGGCCGTATAATATGAATAATCATACTTTAGGTAGCTAAACTTCATAATTTATGTGAATGTAAACTTATGTTTTTTCCATAAAACCTCGCCGGTTTGTTTGAAGAAAACTATTGGCTAAATATTTTGTTTTTAAACAATACTATTTTATCACATTTGGATTTACAAACAATGCTTAAAGGCGTAGGTACCTAGTTTATCTTATGATATATATATAGATGGATAAAAGTAGTAAAAAATGGGTCAAAATCTCATCGGTTACGGACGAACACAATAAACTGATTTGCATAATAAAGACTGGCAAGTAAATATCCTTCGTATAAATTAAAGTTGTGTACATATAATACTAAATAATATACTGTGTACATATTTTAAGTTTAATCATCAACTAATGCGATTTGTTTATTGATTTATTCCATTTATAAGTTACTTGATAAAACAAAAAAATAGAACGGTAATCAATCGTTTGCAACTAATTGTCTTTTGCTACGTTTTTATTTTGACTATAGTCTGTTTATCCTTACTTGTCTTATTTGGTAAACAATCTTACGAATCAAACGAATAAATTTTATCTGGGCATTGAAAAATCAGCCCTTAATAAGACAAGATATTTTTAAATAACGATTTAAATTAAAAAGACGTATGACAACTGTCAAAAACTGTTTACTAAACTGGACAATTGAAAGGATACCATAGAAATAGAATGTCAAAGAACAACTATGTCAATGAACAGGTGAACCGAAAATCGAAGTGCAAATGTGTGTGTGAAATAGTGTTGTGTACACTACTTAATAATGTTATCGATACCAAATAATATACTAGAAAAAATACGACTCGCACCAGATCATGTTCTCGGACGGGAACATGATCTGGTGCGAGTCGTATTTATTCTAGTATATTATTTGGTATTATATAAAATAGCATTGTGAATGCTTAAATCTCAAAATTTAAAAATGTTATCGATGTTTGTACCTACTTACGTCTTTTCATTGTGGCTTAATGGTGATATTGACATTTTCAATCCAATTTTGCATCTGCGCTATCGACCTACAATACAACTACAACCCGTAGTTGTATTGTAGGTCGAGGGCCCAGGTGGTTAGTGCACTCAGTATCGTAGGATTCGTAGGTAGGTAATTAAAACATTGCGTATAGTTCGAATTATTTCAAAATGAATATGAATATTATTTATGGGTGTGCAATGTACGACATAATATATTTCTATGGACAAGCACAAAAATAATATCATACCTACAGTATTAACGTGATTTCACTTACGTACACGTAATTTTTTATTTGAGTACCTAAATAAGTAAATTGATTTTGATGATGTTGATTTTTCTAATTAGGTCTTACTTAAATTTTATAATTAGGTAAGTACTAAAAGATTTCCACACCTGACGAAGGCAGAATAGTAGATCTTATTTTATATGTCATCAATGTATACTATCATATTCTGGGAAATAAAGGATTATGATTATTATTAGGACCGCGACCTTCTCTGCGTGGAAAGTTTTTTTGCTATCTCTCGGGAACAATTATTTTTTTCGGGATGAAAGGTTTCCTTTTCTGTACCTTTTCTGTACCCCTGACAACGTGTATGCAAAATTTCATGATGATCGGTTCAGTAGTTAAGACATGAAGGCGTAACAAACAAACAATATATCAACAAAATTAGCCTTTCATAATATCTAAAAACTTTAACTTACATTAAAATTTCTAGAAACAACCGACGCGGCAAGCGAATTCAATAATCACTGCACGCTATATCAATGGCGGCCTCTCAGCTCGTTGTCACAACCGATTACCGAATTCGCTTGCCGCGCCTCCAGTTCCGACCGAGGGACTGACGATATGGTCACCCTACACTTTGATTATCCATAGTAAATAGATTTGCATATTTCTCTAAACTGAATGAAGATATCGTGGAAATATGTTTTCGGGACGTTTATCGTAATCAAACGGTTTAGAAAATCTGTATATTTTTAATCTGAATACAATTTTCACCAATATTTTAGACTTTACATTACAAAAATAGTATGGACTGGAGGTTCCTCAAAAAGTGGCGAACGTCCGGCCCACATGCTTTTGCAAGTAACTCTGCCGGGAAGCCGTCACAATCGTAACGAAACCTAAAATAAGAACGTTATCACCGGTACATTACTTCTAGGTGGTTTTAGGAAGGAACGTGGCACGGACGTTCGCATGCTCACCTTTTTCTGGTGTGTAGGCAAAGACATAATATTTCGTTGTTCAAGCTCCGTCACATCCGGTAAAATTTTAGAAAAATATAAAAAAATGGACAGAATCAATAAAACTTGAAAATAACGAAATTAATTTCTTAAAATGGTTTATATTTTCAAGAAAAAATAAAAAATAAAAAAATAGCATGGCCAAATGGACTGCCTGTCCTGGTATGGTTTATCGATTTTATCGATACTCGTGACGTCATCAGTTAGTCAAGCCCTATCGTAAAACAACATTTTACTATTTTACGTAAAATATACTAAATTATTTATTGTATATATAAAATATGACTATATATAGCAAAGGAAACTAATAAACTATGTTCAATACTGTTTTCTTCGTCGATAAACGAATAAATGTAGCTAATTTTTGTTTTTAGAGAAATGTGTGGCAATATCTTATTTACCTGTAAAAAGTGTGATTACTGGGATTGTTTCTTTTTATCACATCACAATTACATAAAGAACAAAGACACCATGGCTCCATGATACCTTTATTTAAAATTCTAATTAAGATTATCAAATATTTTAAGCAAACGGTGATGCTCATTTTGAAGGTGGGACGCTAGGGGCTCTAACTGTAAAAAATGTTGGCACACTGTCACTTGATCCTTTGTCTCTTTTTTTCATAGACCGTGTCCGTATAACGATAACTTCTCTTTTCCACGCTCTATTGGTCTTCTTGAGCGCAGCGAAAATTTTTCTAAGTCTATGAAGGATACAGACTATACCTACCTGCTTTATGATCTCGTTTGTTCACAACTATAGAAAAATTGCCTTTTAAACAGGGTCTTTTATCGGAGATCCCATTCTGTAACTAAGCTACAATTTGTCTTCCTGAGGCCTGAGTAGGTATAAGTTCCAAATGTCCAAAGATCACGTTTAGTTAAGATTTTATTAAGTGCAGCTACCAACGAACAAAACGAGAAATAACACCTCCGTGCTCGAGTACTTTGAACACGGGTTCGATCCCCGGCTGGATCTGGTAAACGACCCAAGTTCGTTCGTTTATAGTTCCACCGTTGTCTCTGATTTCTATAAAACAAGTTATTTAGCTACTTACTTTGGAATCAGAGCAATGTTTGTCATGTTGTCTAATATTATTAATATTTAATATTATTTAAAAAAACTTTTAGTCAACTTTTGCAAGTTGGTTTCTGCTACGTTTTCGTTTTGACTACATTACCATGTCATTTGTTCAAAATTGTAGTAGAGCAGCTGTGGAGGCAGCCTTCTATGCAGGGGCTGTTATATCGGTGTGCAGTAGAGACCGCATTCTGTAACTGGGCTATATTTGTCTTCCTGCTCGGCCGGCAGCTAACTGCGATTATATTTAATGATGGTGCTGCGTAACTTACTGCGTTGACCTAATATTAGTAGAATTGTGGTGTAGATTTAATGATATTATATAAAATATTGATTTGAAAATTAGCCGTGTTATTACAAAAGATTTTCAAACACTGTTTAACTTAGATACCTGTTTAAATGTGATGCTGTCTCTTTCAAACAATATTGTCAAAAAAGTGACAACATCACTTTTAAACAGGTGTCTAAGTTAAACAGTGTTTAAAAATCTTATGCGAATTAAGTTAAAAACGAAGAAAAAACTTGTATGTTTAAACATTTCTTTGTCCTAACTCCTAAGCACTGACCCGAACCACCACCCCTGAATTCTTAGTAAATTATATAATACTATAACACCTATAAACTAACTACTTAAAAAGCATTTCGAAGCAGTAAATATTAGTAATTTCGTAAATAGTTATTGCCTTATCAGATTATTTCGACATGTTCCGCTTCCACAGTTTAACACTATTTTAATAAGTGCTCTCGGAAATCATAGAATAAATTGCTTGTGTTAGATATACAGAGGCAGAGATTAAGATAGCGGTACCTTGAAACCCTTCAAAAAACGCGGTCATTTCAAAAGAAAAGTATTTCGCTTTAATAATGGTGATGAGTGGAAAAAACGAACAATGGTTTGCGTAGTGCTGAAGAATTCAATGTTAATCTTACCTTATAGCTCAAGTTTTAAGAATTGTTAATTATAGTTCTTAAAACTTGAGCTATAAGGTTAATTATGATTGTAAATTATGCAAACTCAAGACAATACTTCTTTCTTTATGACAAGATTCTTTTGATACGCTGGTTTTATTATGTGATATAAAAAAAACTTTCTTCGTATCAGATAAATTATGTGTAAATGACCCACACATACCTATAGCCCCAATTTATTTTCCTACTTTATTATTGTTTATATAAAAACACACGGAACTTTTGCTCATCTATACTAGCGTGAGGAAACAATGTCGGATATCCCTAATTCGAGAGATGTTTGCACGGTACAATGTGAACGATTTCAATAATAAAAAAAGAAAAGTAAACTATTAGAAACAACACAGTATAGAGGTGCAATCTACTTTCTGAACGGCAACTGAACGCAAAAATGGTGTTGAAGATCTAATTACTAACCATGAATGTCGATAAAAGGCCAAAGCAGCACGGAAACATCAAAATTATTATTCAAATATCTTGTTTCAGATGGTATCGGAGTGGTTCAAAGAAATAGCTTACAAGGCAGAGCTGGATCGGCATGAGGACCCTGACCTGGAGGAGCAGGCGTTTCTGCTCTGCGGTGAGAAGAAGGAAACCAGAGCCAAGAACTTACAGGACCTGAGGAATCTGATTTATGGTAAGGAATAGTAGTTTAATACAAGATTGGCAAGATTTTTAAAACGAATTAGCGTTGTATAATCGTCACAAGTTTTAAAAAACATTAACAACCGTGTTATATACGACGTTACTCAATAAATTTGCGAAAAAACGTAGGCACATCTACTGAAATTGTGATAGAAATTAAAAAAATCATAAACAAAAACGCACGACGTGCGGCATAATCAACTTTTCGTACGCTGTACTGTCATCATTCACTATCATGTTCTGCACTATCATGAAAGCACACATTTTCGAGCAACTATATTGAAATGGCTTTCATTTCCTTTCCACCCCAACGGGAGAAGAGTAATGAAATTGTGACCGCGAGTAAGACGATCTGCTGAAGGTTGCGAGAAGCTACTGGATGCGGGCAGCGCAAGACCGAGTGTGGTTCAGCTTTTTAATAAAAACAAATACTTTTATTTCATAATATTTTTTTTTTTGGGGAGGTCTTTAGAATTTATGTATTTACATATATACTATACCTAATAGTGGATGGGCGAGAGATTTCAATCACCGCAGTTTACCACTTTGCGTGGTGAAAGCGGAAGAGCCAATAATATCGTTTAGCAGCCTCTTGTTGAACTACTAAGTGTCAATATCCAGAAGCGTGTTTCTATTCCAAAAAGTGTTGTTCTTCGCCTGTCTTAATTACCACTTTACCTAAAACCGTAGCAAAACAGCAGTAATTTACTTTTCAGAAGTTTGATATAAGTATAACTAGCATCTCATTTAAATTTATAGGATTGCTAATAAAAATATTAACATAACTTGAATAAACACTAAACAGGCTTGAAAAGAGTTCAATGTTATAAGGTGTTCAAAACATCAAAAAACAGGAAATAAAAAATATGATTAAAAATGCCAAAAGAAGGAAAACCAGCTATTAGCAAGTATATCTACTAATAAACTGTGGGTGTTTAAAATAGTGAAAAATGAGCGCCTCCATAATTGTAAATCTTTGTTAAATAAACATTTCTGTACTGCTTTGCTTATTGAGATTATGGTCGTGAAAGTTGATCCTAGGTTTTATGACAAGAATTTCTATTTTATAACATACCTACTTTACTAGCTTTGAGCTAAGATTATTAGCTTAGAGTGTAGACGGTCATAAAACCTCTTGAATAGGGAAAAGGTAAATTTTACTCGTAGTAAAATCAGTAGTGTATTTAGGTATCTAAAAGTAGAATCCGTTATGTATGATGCACCGCATGGATTCCAGATTGCATCTTGAAATTATGAACAAAGTAAATAATAAGAAACATAGATTACCTGGTAGCATGTAAAAAACTAAACTCTGACTCTGGCCTTGGTTTTGACGTAAGTTTTGGTATCTTCAAGGTAATTGGATAATAGCGCTACTAAACTGTCGAGGTTTATTCTAGGGTTACAAAATGGCTGCTTGCAATTAGACCGCAACTGCCTATTATCAGTGGCGACGTTGCAATAGTAACTATTTGATAACTGTCTTTAGATTTTGTAGCCAAAGCTGGACTGGATTATGTATTATTTAATGAGTTGTTTATTAGATTGAGATAATATCGAGTCGATCATACAACTCTTAATGATTCAAACTATGAATGAGATGTCCAGAAAGTTATAAGATTTTCTTAACGCAAAAAAAGACTTTCAAGCAATAACAAAAACCTGCAAACGTCACTAGCATAGACCTTAAGGACTATCATACAATCTTAACTCAAACACGGACAGTAAATTTTAAGTCGGGCGCGATAGTAACGTTTGGATATTTGAAAACATACAAAATCCTCAGCTGATCACTTATCATCTGACCCTAGTGCTACTTCTCCATATTGCAAATTATATTACAATTCAGACTACGCCGCTCTGACACAATTCACTGACAATAGAAAACCCAATCAACTTTTAATTGATTGCGAAACTTTTAATTGATTGCGAAAACTTTGTCAGTGTCAATGTTGTAGTAGAATCAACATGGTTACAAGTTCCATTTATTACTGCGACACTTTAAACCAAAGACCTACAGGCAGGAGGTAAGGTTATATGGTAAACGTTCGAAAACTCATTAATACTGCCTTTGATAGAGCTAAGGCCAAATTAGATTACTAGTTGACACTAAGCAGTTTCCTGTTCTGCTTCGGCCTTCCATACTACCAACCACTATCGTTAGTGTAACTCGGTCTTTGCCAAGCAGCCATAAAATTGGAAAGATCTATTAAAAGATACTACTAAAAGTTTGAAAGGGAATCTTGCACAATACATACACTGATTAGAAATAGAAACCATAGTGCATGACGATGGAATTGGAACACTTGGAACGAATAGCATTGTAAGATTGTAGATTGTTATTAAATGAAAACAAGTTGATATTAAATACTATAAAAGTATGAAGGTCATTCGCATGTTACAATATCACTGTTTTATGTATCTACTGGTTAAGGACTAAAAATACATCTAACAAGAAAACTACTAAAATCTCAACACGGAGATCATTTTCACATTATATCATTTTTTTTAATGCAATGACTAGTTGTATTGACAAAACACAGATCATCAGATGGGTTACCCTGAAGATCTAGCATCGATATGCTAGCATATACCCTGAAGGGTATGCTGTATATGTATGCTGTGGGTATATATGATAGTGTTATCGTTATTATTTACACATTCATTGAGTAAACATGCTTGTTAAAACAAAACCCTCTTACCGCTTACAAACTAGACTTAAAAAAACAAACAGTTCTTTAAATACGAACTTAGCACACATATGTTAAGTTTTGCATTTGAAATCCTCTAAATGTGAATAAAACTCGTAGATTCGAATTCCGTAGAAAAATAAAATAAAATAGAGCGTAATTATTTCTAAATTAGTATGGATGGATGAGTTCCATCAAATCTCTTTCATGGGAGTTAAAAAATAATAATAAACAGGCGCTTGAAAAAAATATAATTAACAGGCACATTTTTTCATACAAAACTGTAAATCGCATTATTTTTTATTTGGCTTACGTTATTTGTTCACAAATAAACACAATAATACACTACAACTAAAAAAATAGCTATATTCCCAAATTCATCAAGTTTATTATCCTCTTGGGGAACCCAAAAAACTAAAATCGTGCAAACAATGATAATGATATACACACAAACATACAACGATGTATTATTAGTTTTTAATGTCAATTGCGCCATGTACCGCAAACTATGTTAATATTTTTTGTTCTGTGACCGTGAAGGAAACTAATAGAAAAGCTAGGTTTATTTTCTCCTTTAAAGCAATCGAGACATTTTAAAGATTAGCACTGTAAAGAGTAAACTCAAATAGTAACACGTGAAAACGCAGTGCGCGATGATCTTTTACATGAATTCCAAAGTAAACAATATATATTATCTTTTGGTTAAATATGAGCTATTTGCGTCTGTCCCATAATCGCCCTCGATATTTTTCTATGTCTTTCAAGAGTTGTGCCACATAATTCTACTAGTACTTTAGTATTTTGCCTAGCTGATAACATAGTCCAGACTTTGCCTATTAGTAAATAGATAAATAGACAATAATAGAAGGTATTAATCGGTATTCTATACATTGTATACAATACTAAATAATATACTAGAAAAAATACGACTCGTACCAGATCATGTTCTTGAACGGGAATCGAACCCGCGACCTTTGGATATCCGGTCCATTGCTCTGAACGCTGAGCTACCGAGTCATTAGTGGGAACGTCGAATTTCCTCTAGTATATCAACTCTTACGCTGCAAGCCAGCGCCATCTCACCAATGTACAAGGAATTACCTCGACATTCAACTGAACATCTTTCCCGATATTTTTAAACAATTGATTAAGATGAGAAAGCTAGGTATATATATTTTATTTTTTGAGATTTTAGCATTCACAATGCTATTTTTATATAATACTAAATAATATACTAGAAAAAATACGACTCGCACCAGGGGGATAATTGTCTAATTTCAAAATCTATCGCAATCGCTTTCATTTGACAGATGGATGTGACACATTGCTGCATTTTTTGGTAAGTTTTTATTTATGCCAAAAAGAAGCATCATCTTGAAAGCGATTGCGATAGATTTTGAAATTAGACAATAGAAGGGCAGATCATGTTCTCGGACGTGCATCGAACCCGCGACCTTTGGATCTGGTGCGAGTCGTATTTTTTCTAGAATATCATTCAGTATTATTTAAAAATAGCATTGTGGATGCTAAAATCTCAAAAATTTAAAATTACATTGCATACAGTTGCAGTTGGTCTGTAGCAAACACCATTGATTTTCTATGTTGTTTTCAACAGTGTACACGACGCGATTTCTAAATGACTCTCCTTGGCCAATATCTATGAACATTGATGCGCGTGGCTAGCGACACTCTCACAATAGAAATGTGATCATTATGTTAACTAGTGTACTTTGAGCCACGAAAACAATTAAATAGTTAGGTTACTAACAGAAAATAAATGAGAAATAAATGTGGTAAGCACATTAACGTGTTTATCTAATATTGCACTAGAAAATAGGCAGCTAAAAGGTGGCAAATAATCTCTACAAGAAATTTAACAGTTTTAAATAGTTTCAAAATTTCAAATACTGTCATTATCTAATTGTAGTCTAAAATAAAAATATAACTACAGAAAAAATAAACATTTAAATTCGACTCATCGCCAAAAGGAAATAATGACATTTAGGCAAAATGCGACTTAGTCCATCTACTACGCATTAGATACACCGATCTTAAAGGAACGTAGGATAACACAATAGGGAATTACACCTTTTTTTGAAAACATGTTTATATTATTCCTGAGGTCGTAATAAACCAGCACAATTTTTATTTCAATTTTATAAAACCAAGAAATACCTTAAAAATGATTTTTTATTTATGATTTTGAATTATTGCGCAGAAACGCAAGCCGCCATGCTGTTTAGGCCCGTGACGTCACTCCGTCAGGCGTCAGGAAACAATCAAGAGTGGTTACAATGTCTTTTTACAAAAGTAACGAGTTTTTAAAATAATGAGTTGTAATGTTTTATCATTGGTGTCTTGTGCCTGATTGCAGTAAAACAAGTGTAAAATCTCCACTAAAATTGTGGGTTCAAGTGCCAAGTGACATAAAAATGAGAAAAACTTGGTTGAAACTGGTAAGAAGAGATCCAAAGAAATCCAAAAAACAAACAAAAAAATATCCTGTTCACCTGATGGTCTCGTGAATTTTGTGTCTACTGGATATGCAAGAAGGATAAGCGATGTGAACATAATGTGTTTGCTACCTAACACTTGCATTTTTTGATTCAAAATCAATCATGTGTTTTGAAGGATTAATACTTACACAGGCAACTTTGAGTTTATATAAAAGGTATTATTATATTATAA
The DNA here is from genome assembly GCA_963556745.1 of Catoptria pinella. Taxonomy (NCBI): domain Eukaryota; kingdom Metazoa; phylum Arthropoda; class Insecta; order Lepidoptera; family Crambidae; genus Catoptria; species Catoptria pinella. The sequence continues at coordinate 6,001,997 of OY750774.1, read as the reverse complement.
TAAATAAATATATCAAATAATAAGTATAGTTTTTTTTATTTCCATGGTGCACTCACTGTATAAAGATGATGTTGGTCCATCACAGCCGAGTTGATTTGAAGAATAAGTCAACTTGGCCACCATAAAGATGTTAAGGATATAATAATGTTCATTTCAATGTCATGTGCATGTGGAAAATATGTGAATACATATGCACTATACATAGGGAAGGGTAGGAGAATAGTCAAAGTCAAAGTACAAAAAACTATTCAAATAAACTTAGTAATTAAGCGCTTCTGAATCATCTATATTTTCCACCCATTCCAGAGTTTTATAACTGACAAGAAGAACAGGTGCAAGAAACTTATCAGCTTTAACAGAAATAAGTAACAATATTTACAAACTTAAATATTATATCATGATCTGCTATTGTTAATCTGGCTGTCATCAGTCAAGTTTATGGTCACTCGGTTATGTCCTGTCTCTTTAACTTAAATTGGAAATTTGATTATATGAATAACAGAAATAAACACTTAATTGAAATATATCTTTATTACTTTACAACAGTTACCAAATACAATACAACAGATTATAAACAACAAAGTAGGTAGTTATATTTGCAAGCTATGTGTTACATTTTTTCCTTGCATTTTGGTCTTTCAGATAATTATCTACTTTATAATAACCATTACCCATGAGCGTCTTTTTAACATGATTTTTAAATTCATGCAAAGGTAGATCAATCACTTGTTGTGGAACTTTACTAATCAAGGTTATGCGTTTCCCCATAAATTAACCTTTTGCATCGCACACTGCTGTCTGCAACCATCTCCTTAGATTTTCTTTTAGAAATTTCTTTTGCACACAAAATGTTTATCGATGAGCCAACCTTAGCCAGATTCGATTTCTTCCATTAAAACTCAACCGAAGTATACGACGACAGGGCTTCGGTTCGGCGGTGTACATCGTAACACCATGCTTGCAGCCACCTTCTGACGAGGGACAATCGTAGCACTTAACACTACTCACAGTCTCTTCCTGTTCATTCACATTATGTGTCAATCAGTACATAGGGCTTGGAACGCACTTTATGTTCCAGGCATACCGTACACTACAACGCACGTGTTTTGAACCCGTTTGAGCTGCACATAGCCTATTGCGTCGTCAGATTCCCTTCCGGACCTGATAACAAAATAAAAAAAATAGGTTATGTTGGATTGTAATAGTAAACAAACACAGGGTATTATCGTGTTGTGTATTGTTATGATAGGTACTTACATTGCTGTTTTAACATTTCTCCACTCTGCAGAACAGATTTCGCCACCATATCGTATTTATTTATATATTGTTGGTAGATTAGTACTTTGTGCTTTCACAAAACCGTCTTCCATGATGCGATTTTAGTAAAATAAAGCATAAAAGTCCACAGGCGTGTTAATCACATAAAATTATAAAATAACACAGTACGACGAGTACGAAATCCTGTTTGCTTACTGTCGGGCTGACGTCACGTCGGAATCCAATATGGCGAATGGCGTTTTGAACATTTGAAGAAAAGATTAAAAAAGTCGATTTTTTAAATTGAATTATAAAATGTATATTGCATTTTTATGAATAAATATCGACGTTTCTCATTCACTTTTTATGAAATCTATCATAAACATGCATTTTTATATTGTTTCTTACATGGTGTAAAATACCCTATTGCAAAATAAAAATACAACATGTAGGTACCTATCACAGACAGACAAAGGGCAGTATTTAATTATGATATCTGTGCAAAAGGGTCGGTCATACCTTAAGCGCTATTGTGTTACTGGTTAAAAATTACACAGACCGATGCCAATGGTTATGTTTTTTTTACTGAAGTAATTAAACAATTTCCTTAACTAAGATAAGTACGATCGAAGTAAGTACCATCTATATATATAAAAGGGAAAATCACTCACTCACTCACTCACTGATCACGAAATCTCAGAAACTACAAGTGCTAGGAGTCTCAAATTTAGCATGGGGGCTGCTTTTAGGGCGCAGGTGCTCACTAAGACGGGATTTTGCGAAATTCAATTCTTAAAGGAGTGAAACAGGGTGGCAAAGTTTGTATGGGAGAACGCGATTCCTTGGCCCAATTGACTTGAAATTTGGCATAGACATTCTTTCACAAAATTAATTGAACACGTGTTTCGTATTTTTTAAATATTTATCCCCTAACTGGGTTAAAAAGTGATAGAAAGCTACTTTTGGGGTGATTGACTTCGACGTCGGAATTGAAACTTCTTTGTGCATTTGATTGATTATTAAGAAAAATAAATAATATTTGTCATCTCAACGTAATATTACATCTCTTTGGTCATTTCCCCTGAGAGTAGGTAGAATGCATTTGATTGAATAGTACCTATGGCGTTATGTTGTCAGTGCTGTCATTTTTTCCTTATTGCGTTGTAAAAAGGTGCAAAATTATTCCATCTGATTATCAGATTAATTTTAAAAGAAGACAATATTCTGTGAAGTCGCCTATGCTATGACAATTAATAAAGCACAGGGACAAAGCTTAAGAGCGGCTGGTGTAGATCTACGCAGTGATTCTTTCTCCCATGGTCAGCTCTAATGTCGCCTGCTTGAGAGTCAGCTCGCTGATCATAGCCTTTTTATTTTGCAACCGGATAACATGACAAGAAATGTGGTAGGTATACAACATGTTACAAAAATACCCCTAATGCCGAATATGGTATATAGGGACCATCAAACTGAACAACTCTTAGTATTGGGACCAAGTCTCAAATCGCGAAAAAAAAATCTGCTGTTTCATACATTTTGATATTTTCGATTTTAATTTATGTATGAAACAGCTGATTTTTATTTATTTTATTTATTATAGAGAAGTGTTGGATGATCGAGACTGATAATCCTGATAATGCACAACATATTTTTATTTAGAACTAGCTGCACCCGGCATGCGTATTGCAATGCTCTGTTTTTTTAGTCAGGGACCTTCTCGGTCGCAAGCAGAACAACTCACTAAAGTTTCATCATAATTGGATCAATGGTTTAGGAGTCCCATCGTCTGTACACTTAGATCTTTTAAGCTATAGCGGCCCGCCCCGGCTTCGCACGGATTTAATGTAGTTACTAATGTGGTGAGTGTGAAGTTATTAGACTACAGGATATCTATATATAGTGGTGGCCACATAATTAAGGACACAAGTCGATTTTCATACAAACGATGGAATTTTGAAGTCTTGATTTTCCGCTAGGGATTGAACTAGCTGTGATCTGATGATGGCCATCCAGGGAGTGAATGGAGAAGATTCAGATTGCAATACACATCCAAATGATCTGGTCAGCATTCTAAGAGATGTAAGCATCAGAATTTTCAGTTGATGTTTTAAACATATCCTTACATCTCTTAAAATGCTGGTCAGATCACTTGGGTGTGTATAGAAATCTGGAATCCCTCCATTCACTCCCTGGATGGCCATCACCAGATCACCGCTCGGTCAATCCGTGGCGGAGAAGCAATGCTTAAAAGTTACTTCGTTTGTATGAAAATCGACTGGCGTCCTTAATTATGTGGCCACCACTATATATAGATATTCTGTAGTATAGTCTAATAACTTCACACTCACGACTTTAGTAACTACATTGTACCCGTGCGAAGCCGGGGCGGGCCGCTAGTATTATATATAATTTTACCAACCAAAAATATTGTGTCTTACTTTACAATAATTTTGTATGTTTCTGTTTCCACCACAAACAATAGTGAAATCGTAGTTATAATGTGAATGGTAAAACTAGCCATAAACGGACTGTTTATTAGTGTTTACACAACGTGTGTTTTATATCCCATAACTCTAGGGTATTAATGAGACCATAAAATAGAATCGAATAGCATAGGAAATATTTTTCAATCGATTTTATTTTTCATTTTCATTTTTCATACAAAATATGTAATTCAATAAAGTTAAGACTGCTACTTATGCAAAACACCTTTATGTGAAATATGGTAACGTCGCATTTCCGTTCCTCTAAATATGAATTAAATTATAATACTAAATAATATACTAGAAAAAATAGGACTCGCACCAGATCATGTTCTCGGACGGGAATCGAACCCTTTGGATATCCGGTCCAATGCTCTGACCGCTGAGCTACCGAGTCACTATTCGATTCCCGTCCGAGAACATGATCTGGTGCGAGTCCTATATTTTTTCTAGTATATTATTTAGTATTATATAAAAATAGCATTGTGAATGCTTAAATCTTAAAATTAATTAAATTACCAATGAAAATCTTATTAGTAGTATTTGTTAATGAAAGTTCAAAGTCATCTTTACGTTTAGTGATTGTTAATAGTAAAAAAGTATGTGTATGCAAAAATAAAGAATGTTCATAAGGGTTATTAAACTTTTGAAGTATTTTAATTAAGATTGATAATATCTCCAAACCTATGTATTTTTGGACCACAAGTTCTAGGAGTTATATTATTATTTTGATCTGAAGAACCTTAGAGTTATGGGATATCAAAAAATACAGAGTGTATTAGATATACACCCTTTTAATCAAAGTGGTTGACCGGTTAAATGATTCCTCGCCTGCGGAGCCCAACCAATCGCGCTAATATTCAACAATAAAACCAGACTGAATCGTTACCGTTTTAGTTTCGTTTAGTGCATAACTCTGTAGTTTTATAATGTATATTAAAGGAGGACTAAGTGAAAAAAGAATAATGGAGAAATAGAGTAGAAAAATTCTAATAGTCCGCCTTAGAACTTCTACGGCGAAAAGGCGTTTGCTTTCAACTATTTTACTTCCCGCAACCTTCACCCGTCGTTTCCCCTAATGCAAGTCCATTCACCAAATCTTCTTTTTTTCGTCGCCAATCTATAACCGTTTTTCTCGTGGCAGTTCTGTGACCGACCTGGTTTCGTCTCGAAAAGGTATCGGTGACCGGTTCTTAAATATTTTTAATAAGAAAGTTAATTCGTCTAATTTATTTCGTGACTGGACTGATATCGTAATTGGCAGGTTTTACCGTTCTAAGTGCCTACAACAGAAATAAAGTTTTAAAGTATTATACATTTACCAACCTCGTTTTAATTCTTTTGCTAAGGTCCTTAACATACGATACGAATAATATCCACCATCGATGGAAAACCATCTCCAGCCCACATCTTTCTTTTAGTGTAACATCGCAATAATTTACCAGAGAAGTTGAAAATGGAGGGAATAAAATGGACTGTATACCGGAGCGGTTAAGAAAAATATGATGTGGAACGTAGTGGGTAGGGGAGAGGGAAGAGAACTCACCAACGTCTGTTCAGCCTTTGGATTATTACTGCTTATCTCCAGCTACACATCGTCTCTCATACACCACTTGCCGTCATTGTTTTCACTGCCGGCCGGCTAAATTCCACACAACACTAGGCACTAAAGCACTTAAACAATTTATAAAAGTTTTTGTATAGACGCGGTAATAGTATTTTGAAGGATTTTTGTATTTTTAATGCGGAAACGCAATCACTAGACGACTACGTCGACACGGTTTGTTATATATTTTTCCGGAACTTCGATTGTAAAAAAAAGTGCATTTTTTGGCGCTGTGATCACACGATGCACTTGTTTTCTTCTCTTTCACTCGGCGCATTGTGGTGCGTGAGTGGGAAAAGGATAGAAATACCAGGAAAGAAACCACATCATGAAGTGCGTAAAATTAAAATAGATTAATGGCGTATAAAATAGTTGCAAATATTACTTACCTCCAAACTTAAATGAAATCATATGTCTCATCATAAATGCCAAGGAATAACTTTATGTCGCTTGATGTGTAATGCGATGCTACTTCGATTTCAGAGCGTGGAGAATGCAAGCCACCGCGGATGGACAACGCATTTCTTCTACGTTTCCTGCGCGCACGAGGCTCCATCCCTGCGCGTGCTCACAGGCTGGTAAATTTCGTATTCAAATTCAGACATGAAAAATATAATTCTATTTAATAATGACAGTCTCAGAGATTAGATACACAAAAACGATAGAGTATAATTATTATAGTAAATTATCTCGTGTACTGCGGCCAAAGGTCATTGATGAAGATAACACATAGTTAAATGTCTTTTGCAGTTGGTCCGGTACTGCAACTTCCGGGAGCAGAACCCACATTTGTGGCGTGACGTGGACTGGTTCAGCCTCACGCGACTGGAGTCTGTGTTCGAGGGGGTCCTGTTCGACCGACCAGATGTTGGCAGACTTATCATTTGTAGACTTGGTAAGATGACATTATGGAACTATTCTGTTCAAAACTTAATTTAAGCAAATAGATATTACAAACATAGTGGTTTGAGCAAAAACTTTCCTGTACGTAAGTAAATACAACAAGCAAAATGTCGGAAATGTGTACAAAGACAGTTGATATTTTCCCCCTCATGTTAGAACATGAGAAAAATCAACGGTTCTAACCGGAACTTTATTAGACTTCTTAACTTTACTAAGCCTATTTACAGGTAAGTGTCATTTATAGCTTGCAAAGCTCTGTGAGTAATGTGCTGCAGCTCTTAAAGTAAGAAATGAGGACAAAGTTTCATACGCTTCGCAAATAGTATCGCTAATATTAGCTTCGATGGCAAGTCACCGTAATCTCGCCATCTGACGTATGGTTTTTTGGCACCATTTTGTAGAAACCTGTAATGAAACTGAATGAATGAAACTGAAAACTAACTAATGATAGGTATTTTCACACCTACCTATTTTCCCGACGTTTCGACTGAGTGGCATCGGCCGTGGTCACGGGCTGACTGTACTACTGGCTATACACCTATCATTAGTTACGTACGCGTTTAATTCCTGTTATTTTAACTAAATGTTAAAAATGTTAAACTATATCTTCAGGTGAATGGGACCCGGACAAAATACCCGTGGAAGACCTGATTCGTGGCTGTCTACTCCTCCTGGAGGTGGGCATCATGCAGCCCAAGTTGCAAGTGTTGGGTGGCACGGCGTTGCTTGACTGCCAAGGGCTGACTATGAAACACATGCGGCAATTTTCGCCCAGTATAGCGCTGCAAGGAATGAATGTGATGGGGGTAAGCCGAAATCCTATTATAGACTTCTAAAGTCACTCGATATTTAAACATTAGCAAACTACGATTAAGAGGAGTCCTACCTCCAGGCTGAATCCAGCGGGTCAGACGGAGTTAATAACTTCTGATGCAGCCGGGATTAACGGTATAACGTGCTTTCTGAAGCAAGCAGGAGCTCGATCCTTCTGGAGACCCTAGCGATAGATGCTTAATCACCACAATGACAAGCCAAATACGATAATTGACTGCGCCATTGAACTCCTTTTGAATACATTAGGGCTGAGTATATAGTTGTTCTACCTCACTCACGAAATCCGTCGTCGACGCTCTCATATCTTTTCAAAAAGTTGAAACTCGTTGAACCCATCAAACTTTGTGAGATAGAACAACTATAAATACAATCGAGAACCCCACTAAAAAGTTCTTATTATCATTTCAGTTCTCGTTCCCACTCCACCAGCGAGAAGTCCACGTGATAAACTGCTCTCGGATCTTCGAAACTTTATTTCACGTGTTCAGGAGGCTCGCGCCCTCCGACGACCTGTGGAGGAGGGTGCACTTCCACGGCTACGATTTAAACTCACTACATAGGTAAATAGCTAACAAGGAACCAAATTAATGGTAAGGAAAAGGCTTACCGGGCTTTTTCCTTAATAAAAGAACAATAGGAATAACATGAGGAAATATTATGATAACAATATTAAGCTTTATTTTGTTTAGGTACTCTGCCTCTGATTTAACATAAGAATACTGTGTTAAAAAAACATTGATTTTCTTTGCGTTATTGTACCTCTGGTTTGACATAAGAATACTGTGTTAAAAAACATTGACTTTTTGCGTTATTGTGCTAACAGCGCCATCTACCAATTATTAGAATAAACTATGTCGGGATTTACACCATCATGTACCTGTATTTTTGAGGCTCCGATATTTCGGCGCAGTTGCATGCGCCATGGTCACGGAAGAACTGTTAATTGTTACGTGCGGGTAGATGTTATTGGCAGACGAATCGGTCTACCCTCCGTCTAGGTCTTTTATTATTGCGCTCGATACCGGTACCACTGTCTGCAAACTACTCAATCTGTTCTTGACACACGACCCTCACTGTATCTGTACGCGAAACGGCACTTCTATGATTTTTGTTGTTTTTACACAACCGGACTACTGAATTCCAGACACTAGACAATTTAAACCCATCATCACGATTGAATTTTTTGTATTTGGTCATTTCAATCGCTTCCCTGACCATTCTTGGTATAACGTGGCGTTCTGTTAAGATAATCTGAGGGTAATACAACTCGATCCAGTTATTTGTGTTTGAATGAATACATAGTTTATTTTAATAACGTCAATAACCATGAAAATTTAAAACAATCCAATATCATCTACCAATTGTCTTACAAACCGCGTAGAAGGTTAATTTTAAAGATCGATTATGCTCACCAAAAAAAATTGCTGGGAACTTTTTTTACTAGAGGACTTTAAAATTTTTCAAAACTATTAAGATGACTTAACGCAACCATTTATTTTCAAACTGGTTTACGTGATGGCTTAAATTGTATTTTAGTTCGATAGGCGTAAAACTGGGAGTCTAGCACTAATATTTTAAAAAATACAGACTTTTTTCTGAATCAAGTCGATAGCAAAACACGCATTAACAAAAATAAGTCTATCAGATTTAGCAGAACATACACGGGGGTGAAATAAATGGGTATTATCACATTTTAACTGTGCACCAATTGGTATTAGTCACCACTAACACCAGACAGCCCCTGGTACACATTATTTTTAAATATATACTTATTATACAGTAACACCCAGACCCGTCACAGAAATTAAAATTCATCATTTCAATTTCTGCCTGGCCGGGAATCGAACCCAAGATCACTTGCGTGGTAAACCGGCATGTTGACCACTGCACTCAGGTCTTCGCACTAGGTCTATTAATTAATTATGGAATGTGTCAAATACAATGGGGCGAAGGACTCGTTCATACAGAAGCATAAAATAAATAGATTAGATGTAGGGAAATTTCTGACTATACTAGCAGACCCGCAATCAGCGGCGTTTAAAGAACTTATTAATATGTATCTGTATCAATGACCTAATTATTATCTTTTATTTGTTTGCTTAGTGTTAGTTATTTATATTAAGGTATGATGAGGCTGACATACCTATTAGCTAGGTAAAAGCCTCTAAATAAAAATAGATAAAAAAGGTCTATTAATTATACCTTTTAAGAATTTAATATTTCGTAGATACGTAGATCCAGAGTGCCTTCCGAAGCGGTACGGCGGGCGGCGCGACCCCGTGACGCTGCGCCAGTGGCTCACCAAGATCCGTGGCTACAAGAACAAGGAGTTTGACAGTGATATTCGCAGCTTAGGCTACTACGCCGACTGACATAAATATTAACTACATTTTTTGTAAACTTTTCATAGTTATGGCCATTACTACAAACCATTTTTCTTCACAATTCAATTCTCATTTACATGATTTCCAGCAGTAATTGAATTGTTTTGTGAGATTAAGAACAAAGTGGAATTTTCTTCTGAAGTGGATTATGAAGAGTTTACGAGATTTAGTAAATTTTGGGATGTTTATATCGTGAGAATAAGAAAAAGGAGTCGCTTTACAAGAATTTTGAATCAGGGACCATTATAATTGTAAAATCATATTTTAAGTAGGTACAAAAAAAAACAGTTTTTTTAATCCTATTGGACGAATCAATTAAATTTACTGATATAAATAAGTATAGTAGTACGTGATAGTACTTCCTCGAATTGTAACTCAACATCTATCGAGATCGCCTTCAATCTGACAATCTGTGGACATTTTACGACTTATAAAGACACGTCGAAGAAATTCGTAATGTCGCTGAGATTTCGATAGATGCTGGCCTTTTCGATAGTGACGCATTGGTTAATTAACACCCTTATTCTAGAACAATACTCAAGCGACCACTGCACTGCGTTGTAATAGAGCTGGTTCTGATTGGTTCGTTTGTTTTACGTATGACGTGTGATTGGTAGTCCAGACGCTGTGCGTCCGCGGACACTGTGAGACCGTATAGTAATGTCGATCGTATAGTAAACGAAAGATATATGGGATGAAAATATTTAATAGAGAATATCTTTCATTGGCCAAATACTCAAACGAATCTTGAAGTTAAGTCCACCTTAAATTAAAAAATGTTGTCAGATTTGAAAGAAACTCTTAAGTATCTGACAGCTTCCTTAAAGTTACGGAGACCTTAACTAAAGATTTTAGCTAAGAAGTCTTTGAGTAATCGGCCGTTAGCTCGATTTAGTCTAGGGGAGCATTTTATTTCTGGGTGGCTGTGACAAACTACGTGCGTTTAGTTAAGCTCAAATACACAGTGCTATTCTGCCACGGAGAGAGAATTACCACATTTCCTAGCCTGACTGCCACGACTACGAACCATGTCATCAAATGTCAAATCATAATCATAGTGAAGCTAACAGCTTTAATTATGACACGAAGCGTGTCCGATGTCCACCATATATTATTATGTAAAAAATATAAGAAAGTCGACATAGATCTTTTCTAAACAATACATCTGTATACTTTACGTGGGTGAAGGTCCACGCCTCTTCGAATCTAAGACTACAATGTTCGTTGTTTTGTCATTTTGCGGTGTAGGTATCTGACAGAAAAACAACTCAAAGTACTCGGCTAAGACAAAGGTGCTGTGTAAATATCAACTATGACATACTGACGTAGGTAGGCTAAGTTGTTATATAAACTAAAATTAATTCTTAAGAATTTCCTATTTTTGTACTAATAACTTTATTAAATAAATGCCTGTTTGTAATAAATTATATTTTGTTTTACTTTGATTTGTTTTCCCCTTCTTACATTCGGTATTTTTTATATGTTCATTACAACAAAATTAATAACGATGATTACAAACGATGGAATAACTCAAATCAGATATTATTCGTCTTTTATAACGTTTTATACCTATTTTATACCTGTTTTATTGTTTCAATAAAATATTGTACCTACTTTATGTTGAAATTCCAAAGTAATTTTTAAATAGATAGACTTTATTTCATTGAGTTCTGTATCCCTTTGTGAATATTTCGCTATATTTGGTAAAGTAATTACGATGATGATAAAGCAATTTAATACTTATATCACTTATTAAACAATCAAAATGGTTCTACCGATTGCTACTGAACATTTTCTCAAACATGCTTTGTGAGCGGTTTTTTCGCTCAATAAGCGATTTTCTTTGAGCCTAACATACGTACATACATACCATACAACTACCTATATAATATTACATTATTGGATAAATTACACATCACATCTCACTAACAGATAGAGAGATTTAATAAATAAAAAATAAGTCAATATTAGACATCATCACAAACAAACAAAAATTTGTAGAAGTGGCATAGTTCTATCACAATGTGGTTCTATGATGTGTAGGTACATTTCAACACTCTGACTGTACTTTTCTTCTAAATCCTTGATCCCTTCGAAACTCGGACGTCAAACTCGAGTGACTTAAGCACCAGTACGTAAAATGTACTCCATCTGTGTAGTCAACGTCCTGATTAACTTCGGTGCGCTCGCGCAACTCGCGAGATCATTTTAGTACCTAGGTACTGCGCAAGTGCGCAACTTGCATCAAACGAATCCTATTGGTCGAATCGTGATTGAAGTAAACAAAGCGATAACGCGTATTTTTAAGACAAAAGTGTCTTTTTAAATGAAAGTTAATTGGATTAGGCTAGCTTTATGTATTTAGGGTAAGTATTTTTTGTTTTTTTTTCCAAGTAAGTAGGCATAGTTTTCTTTTGTTAAGGCTCCTATATACCTCAAGTGGCGCCCTCATTTTAATTAAATTTATTGCTCGCTAAGTACATAATGTATGGAAAATTCATATGTACAGATTGAAGCTTAGGTTCTATAGTTTATTTACAAACAATAACCTCAGTATAATATAGTTCGTTGTAGTAGTAGTTCGCAAAAGTGCTAAAAGTGGCCACTTTTGGCAGTTTTGCGAACTACTACTACAACGAACAATATTTTAATGAGGTTATTGTTTGTAAATAAACTATAGAACCTTAGCTTCAATCTGTACATGTGAATTTTCCATACAGTATGTACTTAGCGAGCAATAAATTTAATTAAAATGAGGGCGCCACTTGAGGTATATAGGAGCCTTAATAACAACGTTGATAATTAATTATTAACTTAGAGATTAGACAAAGAAAACAATTCTTCGTTGATATTTGTGATAAAAAACGCACAAAAACAAGCGCAAATATTAAATTACTTACTTACAAATCGTTATCAAAAAATATTAGATAAAATAGGTAGGTAGGTACGTATTTGTATAATGTTTTTTCTGCAGCTTTGCTTGTATCATATTCCTGTGGCCCTACTATGAGTTGATGCAAACTGTTTTCGCTACCGTATACTATCGTTTTCTCTCTTTCACTCGCGTTGACTGTGAGCAGTATATCCGATAGTTTACGGTAGCGTAAACAGTTTGCATGAACTCATGGTAGATCTGCTAGTGTAGACCTTAACTTTCTGTTTGAAACTGTAATATATTTTAAATATATTTATTTGTATAAAAAGCTTACGCTGTGAAAGAAATTTTAGAGATTTACATGATAATAACAAAATAATAATTAAATTCGTCAAAATCAGTAAGTCGATCTGTGATATAAGAATTTTGAAAATTTCATGTTGTTCTAAGACAGCACACGACTATTTAAAAAAAAAGTAATTTAAATCTTTAGCGCCCAATTTAAATAACTTTAAATAACAATGTCAAAAAACGGAAACGAAAATTTATTTAACTAAAATTACGTGGCAAACGTCAATCAATCAATATCAGTAAAGTAAACTGGGAGATAATTTATGATTGTGGTTGAAAATATTTCAATTTCAAAAGGGTCAGCAGTTCAAATGCCTTAAACAAGAAATATATGAAAATTTTAAGAAAACGTAAAATGGAATATTATTTTCAGAATGGATATTGAAAATGATCTCTGAAAAAAAAAACAAAGTTTAAATATTGTTTGTTTAGTTTAAAGGTCATGCAATATCATAATTTTAAATAGATAACACATTATCATTACTAATGCTATTAACACTTAGGTACCTATGTGGCAATAAAAAATGATATTTCTATTAATTACATTATAGAGCTCGGCTCAGTGTAATCGTTGTAATAAATAATCTGTGTACTGTGTAATAAGTGTGTAAGAAATAATTTATGGAGTTACATTCGACTATACAAAAAAGATTCATGCCGTAGTCCGATGTTCTATAGTTTATTTACAAACAATAACCTCAGTAAAATATAGTTCGTTGTAATAGTAGGTGGTAGTAGTAGTAGTAGTGAAAAGTGGCCACTTTAGGCACTTTTGCCTCTACTACTACAACGAACTACTATAACATGTTGCAAATCAGTAAAAAATAAAATTTTACCGCCTTATGGAATCATCCATTGGTAGGGAAAACTTTTTGACGACTCCAAATTGTTTTATTTACATTTTTAAATTTTCAGCAAATGTAGGCCGATTAGTTTTTGATTCACCCTAAGCAACAATGATTTTTGAGAAATGACTCATGGTAATCCTTGTAGATATAAAGAAAACATTACATATGCCCTCTTGGCAGTCGGATATTCCTAAATATTGGATTATGGAAAAATACTTTGGGAGTAACTTGAAGGGACAATTTCCTGAACACTAATAGAAAACTTTTCCTAAAAGTTTCCGGAATCCCTTAATCTCAAGTAGCAACGTAGGTAGCAATATCTTGATCTACGCGGTAAAAAAATATTTTTTATTGCATTTGCAGCATAGTAGTTCAATTTAAAAATAGCTGATGGTCATAGTTGTTCGTTGTAGCAGTAGGCAAAAGTGCGTAAAGTGGGAATTTTTCGCTCTTTTGTCTACTACTACGACAACGAACTATATTTTATTGAGGTTATTGTTTCTAAATTACTATAGAAGATTAGCTTCAATCTGTACTTGTGAATTTTTGATACATTTATGTATACTTAGCGAGCAATAAATTTAATTAAATGAAAACGCCACTCAGAGGGCTAAGTGGATTTGTAACGAAATCTTGGATATTAATCCTCATTAGAGCCAATTTAAAGTCATTTCGTTGTATTTAGCGGGTTTTGAAACTATATCCCTCCAGCTTTAGGACGTTTTTATGGAAAAAATATTACTTTCTTGACGAAATTTACGGTGATTGTTTTGTTCAGGTAGCTGCTAAAATGCCCTTCCTCGACATAGCGTTCCAAGCGGAGATCAGCAGATTCGAAGACCAGGAGTTTGAAGAGTTGGCATGGAGAAACTGCTCCGAAGACCCTAAAACCCGGGACAAGATTATTCAGGAGCTACGGACTATGATTAAAGGTTGCTTGATCACATCAGCCATTTTCCCTAAACCACTGCGCCATAGAGTTCCCTTGAAAGTTTCATAGATTATGTTTTTGATTTTTACATTCAAAATGCTATTATTTTCTACTGATTATTAGAATATGGTTGCTACCAAATGAAAAATATTGCAGATCTATGTATTATTTGTGGCTTTAATTTAAGGTTATATCATTTTCTACCAAAATGGATAAGCTCCAAATAAACATACTCACCTCTAAACCTTGATGATGAATGATCACTAAGTACGCCCTCAACAACAAAAACTATTAATATTTTCTGAGTGTACTTAAAATCATTCTTAGCGCCAATATTTAAAAAAAGAGACGAATTTGTTTATATTTAATCAATAAAAAACATTTTCTTTAATTTAGTCACAAAATAAATTATTTTAAACTCCCATTGTGAACATTTTATCCAATGATTTAGTTACCTAGTCTTAAACTGCATTGTTCAGAAAAGTTCAGACCAAAATCAAACTACTCTATGCTAAATGTAGTGAGAGACTATCCCTAATTACTCTTAAAAAGTCATTAAATGTTTTTTTAAATTGGATGCTCCAGTTAGATACGAGCATCGTATTTTATCATTTCGTAAGTACAACATAGTAGCCAGTCTGCCTAAGTAATAACTTACTAGATAGGTACACCTATTTAATTATGCTGGTGAGGCCATTCGGCGTGACAGTTGTAACCTAGTAGTTATCGCAAACTGGCGACACCGAACCGAATATCTGTGCCTTTCAGGTAAGTTTGCCTTGGGCTAGAAGTAGATAAACTTCATTGCAGTCTAGCATAGACATTTAGATATCGATGTTTATTTGTAGACAACTGATACTCTACCTCACTTACTTGTTGATATTCAAAACGGTGCCTTTAACGCAGAATCATAAAGACAAAGGCAAAACCCCTCATGAGTGCGCACGAATCATCCAAGTTTAATTATTACTTGTTAGACATTTTTGTGATTAAGGCCCATTTTCGGATACCAGATAAGTTTCGAATACCTTATGTGACAGTTAATTTCATAGGAATTTTATTCCATTTTCAAAAGCCATCGGTCATTTATGTATGAAGACTGGCATACCTACCTGTCCGCCATTTTGAAAAAAGTCTGTTTTAGAGGCCTGTGCTAAAAGTGGTGTCAATCGATAGAATAAGTAATTACAAACAAAAAGTAATAAGTAAAAAAATCTCGTAAGTGATATACTTACTGAGATATTTGAGTTTGAAGTTGAAAAACAAAATCAGTCATTTTCTGCATTAATCAATAGAATAAGTCATTACAAACAAAAAGTAGAAAGAAAAAAATCTCGCAAGTGATATACTTACTGAGATATTCGAGTTTAAATTTGATAAACAAAATCATATTCTGGATTTAGTGGTTATGTCTATGCAGATTGTTTTTAAGCTATTTTATGTATGTAGGAAGCGTCCATGGCTCAGCTGACGAAGTGTGCTCCAGTTATTCTATCGATTGATCTAAAAAAAATACTTATTTTGTTTTTCAACTTCAAACTCAAATATCTCAGTAAGTATATTACTTACCAGATTTTTTTACTTATTACTTTTTGTTTGTAATGACTTATTCTATCGATTGATTTAGAAAATGACAGATTTTATTTTTCAACTTTAAACTCAAATATCTCGGAAAGTATATCACTTACGAGATTTTTTTACTTATTACTTTTTGTTTGTAATAATTTATTCTACAGATTGGCACCACTTTTATCACAGGCCTCCAAAACCGACTTTTTTCAAAATGGCGCACAGGTAGGTATGCCAAAAGCACATGGTGCTCTTTATTATTTAATTAGATTATTAATTGTTTACCAACATGTCCTTCTTGTTTCAGAGCGAGGAGAATGCAACCCGCGGCGCATAGACGACGCCTATTTGCTCAGGTTCCTGCGCTGCCGAAGATTCAGACCTGAATTAGCGTACAAGCTGGTACTAATATAAATTACGAAATATACGGAGTGATTAACTCCGTATACTTTATTGCGTAATTCATTGACAGTTGATTCCTATTTATAAATTTGAAAAAGAGATGAATGCGTAAACAATCTGCCACGAAAAGTTCGGTCGATTACACTTAGGCCGTTTACTCATTTGTCGGTGCAGTAGCGGTACGACATCGCCTCGCCATAGTAAACAGGCGTGGTTGCCATGGTTACCGAAGTGAGTTACTATGGCGAGGCCATGTCGTACCACTGCTACACCGATAAATGAGTAAAGGGTGTTTGGCTAACACAGACCATAATATAACTAATTTAACAGATACTGGTTTGGCTGGTAGTGGTTAAAATGATTTTGCATTTTGATAAAAAACCCAATTAAATGAAAAATTATGAAAATACAATGTTACTTTATATATAGGTATACTAGGAGTTTATAACTGTTGAGGAGATTCCAGATGGTGCGTTATGAAGATTTCCGTCGGAACAGCGCGCAACTGTATGACTGTGACCCATTCACTTTGCACAAGGTAAAGAATGTGTACGCAGGTGTAGTGCCTGAGAACCCCATAAATGGCCGGATCGTAATTGTCAAGTGTAGTAAGTTTCTTAATGTTGCAATATTGTTTTATTTTACAAAAGCTTTTCTTAACTATCTTTCATGTTTTCCTGAAAATGAACCATACCCTTAAAAAAGGTTATTAAAAATAACTGTCTAAATAATTTATTGTCTTTTGTCACTTACTTACAAAAATGTAATTCTAAGTAATAATTATTTCAAAGTTATTACTTTGAAATGTAAGTTTTTTTTATTATAGGTGGATGGGATCCGGCAGTTGCGCCAGTTACAGATTTGACTCGTGCCGCCCTTATTATGAATGAAGTTACATTACTGCAACCGAAGATGCAAATCTTGGGCTTCACCTTAATTTTGGATCTGGGAGGGCTAAGCATAACGCAAATGCGACACCTTAGCGCCACTTTTGCGTACCAGACAGTCAGCGTGCTAGGGGTAAATTTTTATTGTTGTTGTTAAGTATGTTAAGATGAGTCATCGGATATAAGAATTTGCTTAGCTTGTCCTCCCACCTAATTTATTATTATTGTCATAAACATATAATCGAATCGAACACTGATCTCACGATCTGACTGCAAAGTATTTACCAAATTCAAAACGCAACCAAAACACGCAAAACATTATTAAGAGAATGCTACTTTCGACTCCATTTGTTTAGGTGGCAAGTAAACTTACCTTCGACAACAGTGTTGATATGAATATACTAAGACCGCATAAACTTGCAGGTGGCGTTCCCGCTAATGGTACACGGCCTCCACATTATTAACTACAGTCGTTTTTTAAGCCCTGCCTTCTATATATTCAAGCAGTTCATACCCGCGTCCATTTGGAATAGGATCTGCTTTCATGGCTCTGATGTAAAGACGCTCCATGGATACATTGACCCCGAGTTCCTGCCTCCTGAGTATGGAGGTACCTGCCGATGTATCGCCAAATTTGAGGAATGGATTACCAAAATCGATTTATACAAAGATGACTTTCTAGTTCGTGAGTTAAGAGATTTAGGATTCACTGTAAAATAAAGTGCTGGGACTCAAAGCGAAGAGGAATAAATACAAATGGGTTTAGGTTTAAGATAAGCTATACACGGTTACTTTTTTATCAATATTGATTTAAGGGGTAACTTGATAAAGTTTACACAATAGCTTTTAAGAAAATAGACAACTATTTTTTTTTGTTAATTCTGAAATCAGTCCCTCATTATAGTTGGAAGGGAAAGTTTGCATCAACTGATAACATGCATCCGAATATACGACATTGCGATTTTGTAGTCATTCATTGTCTTATATCACGAAGTGTCCGTTAAAGTGGAGTGTTTATAGGATATTTTGTGAGAAGTTACTTATCTTACTTAATGTTGAGATGGGAATCGGCCCTGATATTTTTCTGGGTGATAAAAAAGTAACCGTGTATAATAACAACTACAAAATATAAAGTAGCAAAAACTCTCGGAACAAATCGCGGTTTTCGAGGGCCCCTATTTTTAAAAGGCGGCGAGCGCTCTTTACTGATCATTTTGCATTCGATATAAACTGTATTTTTTAATCGATCGTTGGCCAGGTACTTGTCAGTGAAGTACAGTGACACAAACTAATCTGACCCGGAGGCCAACTGGAACTAAGTGTTATTACATATTGTTACCTAGGTTACGCCGTCGACTACATAGACGACAGCGACGTCGTCACCGAGTCAGATAAGTTTGTGCTGTTCGTGTGCGTGTTGTCAATTGTGACATTACACCGCATGCGATGAAATTGAGTAGTACTCGAAGTGAATAAAGAGGTCCTCGGGGGCTTCGAACATTTATACCTGTCGAAGATCAGCCCTATTTTTGAATCCTGCGGCGTCGAGCGCTCATTTCTACTAATTTTCATTCGACATCGCAAAATCCATAGTCGAATTTTACCTTTTTTAACTGGCCTTTGAATCAGGGATGTTAGACGGCCACTCAGAAATCCTTGTGCCGAGCTGGCTGAAAGCTGGTATTGAGAACGAAAAACTGGTACGCCTGTGCTCCGCTGCGGCGCTGCCAACACTGGTATATAAACTATGTCGGAAATCGCATCCTAGTGAAAAAAAATTATATTTCAATTTCAGTACGATGCGAAGATGGCGCAGTAATCGACTAGCCATAGCCAAGCCAAGCAGTTTCACCAACCGTACAGTGACAAAAAACTGACAGCTGACTGCGATTTTCTGTCCGTGTTATATTTAATTTCGTGTTCAAAAAGAAAAGTTGACAATACATCATTTTTAGTTAATTATCGCCATTGTCGGTGTATGTTTGTCGGTTAACGGCCAATCTTGGTATTTTTGCGTACAAGGACCGAGTAGTCTTGGTACATGGTACGTGACGCTAAAAACTAGTATGTTTACCAAGAAGTTGGTACGTCTGACATCCCTGCTTTGAGTTTTATTACCAACAAATGATTTTTGCCACAAAGTTCGTCGCTTCAGTATCATTCGACTCCATGTCTTTCGCTTTAAATGTTTTTGCTCCAGCATACCACGCTAATATTTTTTCGCTCCAGCGCAGCGTGCTTCGCTCCTCAGTACTACGGCCCTAGACTACTTCGCTAGTTCGTGATTTAAAGTCGGCACTCGCAGCACAAATTGACTTTGGTCTCTTGTATAGCAAATAACTATTTCGTGTTCACGTATTTTGATTAAATTCAATGCCTATTGCAGTAATTTGTTTATATTTTTTTAATCTTGCGTTGTGACGTCGCTTTTGCTCATTGCGTCAGGTTGCCTTCGTGTGGCACTACACTGTACTAGGACAGCATAAAACGACTACAGTTTTATCATTTATCAGCCGTTATCGTCGAGCGTGTTGTGTTCCTATGAGTATCCAGCACGAAGTATTAAAAAGATCTTAATTTTTTACTAATTTATTTTGGTATTTTTGGATGATTAGTTTTTAACTAATAAAACAACCGAATAATAAATTGAAATTACTTATACTATACATAAATGATAACAGATTTTTGTAATAGTACAGTAGGAACTACATGCAATTTTATTGTAGGTATGATGTATTTAAATGTAAACAAAGTAACGGCAACAAAAAATTTGAATCTGATTAAAGTTAATTCTGTTATTTATGTAAAGTACCAATAATTGACTGAGCGAGCGCGAAGCGTCTCTGGTTTAGCTTGGGCAAAAATGCCATATGTCCTTCCGATGTCCGGATGTCCGTTTGTTCTTGTCTACATGTCACACTTAGTTTGCAATAAATATTTGTATTTGTCGCATTTCTCAACCGGTTCTAGTGAAATTTTGTGAGCAGGTTCGATAAATATCATATAGAATTTTTTGGTCGATTTAGTTTTTCGATTTTTTTTTAAATGGCGGTGATGTGTATAAAAACATATTTCAGCTGTTTTAAAAAATGTTCAAATATAACACAAACCTTTTTTGTTAGCTCGGTACAACGCAAACTTTGTTTTTTTGTTCAGAAGACTCAAAAGTTCATACTTAAAAATCAATCAAAACATTTCTGGCCAATATTCGTTTGAAAATAATAAGGTCCGTATAACGATAACTTCTCTTTTCTACGCTCTATTGGTCTTCTTGAGCGCAGCAAAAATTTTTCCAAGTCTATGGTTCTGACAGAACTTATGACTGCGTATTATATTTTGTTTTTACAACTAGTGATAATTATTAGCTGGTCTGGTACACATGTATAATGAAATCATGTTTTGCGATAAGTGCGATGTATGATAAAACTATACGAACAATAGCGACATCTTACGGCTAGTAGGAGTACTTACTACCTAGTTGTTTGCGAGTTTTTTTAACTAGCATGATGGCTATTTTCTAGTCAAAGCAGCAAACAGCAAAGAATCGATGTATTTTTGTATTGTCATTTAATCTGTTCTTAAAGCACATTTTTTAATCTCTGGAACCTTAGCAACGCCACCTATTTCTGAGTATCGTTACTACAAAAATTGGCGCTCTCAGGCAGACTTTCGTTGCGTCGGTTTCAATTTAACTAGGAGCACATGACAAAACAAGAGTTGCTTGAATACTCAGCACTGTCACACTGTGTACGGTGTGACGGTTTCAGAACCGATCGGTTCGAAGTGGAGCCTTTTTGACTAGGAATACATGAAATGTAAAGATCTAATGTACCTATACAAAGAGTATGAATTCCACGAAACTACCTCAAAGTAAAGGGATGTAATGCCATTCATATTCATAACATGAATATTAATGGCATTGATTGAATCCCTCTGAAAAATATATTATATTTTTCATATTATTATAATCTTTCAGCTTAATTATTCAGTCGTTCAAATTAGAGTTGATGAGGATGTGATTATGAGGAAGAGGGGTGGAAGAGGAATTGTCAAGCTCAATGTTAGAGGATACGGATGAGGATATATTTGTGAGGAACAGGATGCGAATGAGGAAGCGGAAGTGGAAGTGGAAGAGGAAGTGGAAGAGGAAGCGGATGAGGAAGTGAATGTGATGAGATGAGAGAGAGAAAGAGAGAATGATATGTCAACTGTAACCTGTACGAACAAGCAAGGAAGCGCGTAGGTCGTAGGTAGGAGCGACAGCTCGCTCACTGGCTGGCCGTCCCGTCCCGTCCGGGAAAAAATAAACTGCTATTCCTCTTAAACCCTTCCTAATCTAAGAGGAAGCGAAAGCGCAAGAGGATATCTTCATTTTGAGGATGCTGTAACGGTTCAGGAACTCCAAAAATTGTGAAACTTCCGCATTATGAGGAAGCGGATGAGGAATCCTCATCAACCCCAGTTCAAATAACGGCCTAGCCTTATCATTTAACGGTGCCGTTCAATCAGCAGCCTAAATGATATCGAACTATCTAATTAAATGGCTAAGCAAATTACTTGGTTCCATGACGTTTAATAACTTGCCTAGCCAACATTGAAATATAGTTCCGTTGTCTGTCACCTAGAGCGCTGTAAGCAGAGCTGCTAATATGGACAGTAGAATTGTTAGAAAGTTTAAATTTATTGAAAATTCGTGAAAAGTACCCATGGCGGCTGTAGTACAGAGTACAGCCTACCCAGTTTTTTCAATGTCTTGTCACTTAGGTTAGGTCGAAGTAATCTCAAACTTTGCCAATTTCAAAAAATATTTATTCGCCGCCGCCGTCGAGTAAAAAAGTACTTTTGTACAACTAGCTTCCGCCCGCGACTTCGTCCACGTGGACGGTAGAATTGTTGGAATTTAATTTATTGGAAAGTCGTGAAAAGAACCCCTGGCGGAATTCAGCCTACCCAGTTTTTTCAATGTATTTTGTTGGTCGCAATAATTCAAACTTTGGTGCATTTTCTTTCCGGCTTTCATCTAAGCCGTATCTGACTCTACCAGGCTTCCATGACCCGAAAGAATTCTAAAAGAAACGATCTGGATTCATCGCATTGAGGCACATACGAACTGGATTTTATATTACCAAGGTTTCATAAAGATTAAGACAGTGGCTGTCGTCCCAGGGGTTACATACAATTAACTTCTGATTTAATAATGCACCAAAATTTCTATGAAAATATAACTGTCGACATCAAGAAAGGTAACTCTGTCACTCAACTGGAACTAGTGTCACAGCACAGGCCCTAAATGTAGAGCTTGTGTAATTATTTGTCTTAGTAAACTTTAAGTATCTTTATAGTCGTTTTAATTCTGCATTATTATCGGTAATCTATGAAATATGAGATGACAAATTACAATTGTTATGTTTAGAATTTATTTTTAACTGAGTTTTAAATGTACTTTACACTTTATTATCAAAACATCGTTTACATAAAAAGCCCATAAGTAAATACGTTTATATTAAAAGTGATATGTTTACTGTTTAGTCATACATAGGTATTATAGAAAAATAAAACTAACTATGTTGTGGAGCTGTAATACATAATGTGGTGATCTTATAGTTTTTGTCAATCTTTACAATCAGCTTGGTGCCATGCACCCATATACCATAATTACCCAATAATAACCATTCTGTGGTGAATCCTTTTTAACTCCTTTTCAACTTCGGCTAATATTGTTGGATCAATATCGTTCAAATCTACTTGCTCCGTGCCATGTTCTTCTGGTACATTCTTATCATCAGAAACCAGATTTTCATTCTCATATATGTCATTGTCAAAGTAATCGAACACTTCTTGGTAATCAGTATCTTCGTGTATATATTGCCTGGGTCCATTTCTCATATGTACTGGCATTTGATTTGTTCCATGAATAACCAAACGTAATGGTCCGACTTCTCCAGCATTACGTTCACCAGTCTAGAAAACAGAAATATTGTATTATATATTGTTAATTGAGTGGCTGATTAAACCAGTTGGCTGCGACATACCTATTGTAAAACAACTAATAGACACAGATTTTCCACTTGTATCATGATTAACTTACTTCGTCTAAAATTGTCACCTTCCAAATTCCATTTGAATTCTCACCCCACGTTGCGACGGAAGTCAGTGGCCAGTTTATAAAGCCATTGGAAGACGTATCTTTTATTCGAGCACTTAAAAGCGGCACTTTCGTACCTAAACAAGCAAATATAAATTATAAGCACTAGATAATAAGTGCTTCACAACCAACATCTGCCTCATAAGGGAAAAATTAAATTGCACCTTGTGGCGATGTGAGGTCAATCTCAAGAGCTCCTCGTCGGCTGTATTGAATATTCACTATCATCTCAACGTGTTCAATGTAATTTACAATACAATCATCCACTCTTATAGGGATCACCAATATTTCTCCTGACGTTATGCGCCCTTCGCCATCTTCCATTCTAAAACAAGAATTATTTATAATTCTTCATTTTTAATCAGCCTCTGTTTTTCCATGACGTCACTGGTACGATTTTAACAACCTGTCGGTCGAAACCGAACGTATAATATACCAAGGTCTCATAAACGCAAGGAGGTAGGTATTGGAGTTATCCATAGTGAGGTCACAGTCTATTAAGTTTGTGAGGTGGTGACAGAGAAATTATACACTAACGCGAAGAGCCATTTCAAAAATAGGTGCAGCATGAAATTAGTAAAGTAATATTGAGATTTAAGATGATTATATTATTATCATGTTTCAATTAATAATACGCGGAAGCCATAAGAGCTAGTAAATAGTACTGGAAAATAATATATTAGGGAAACACATAAACCATATCTATCTGGCTACTTTTAGTCACAGGACAGACACATAACGGCAATAAACTACTAGCTACTAGGATGTCATACGTACGGTAAAGCTTCTATCTGGCACTTGAACTTTTCAGGAACCGTTGTCCAGTTGAGCGCTGCTGTTACAAGTGCGCCAGCATTCATTAGTCCAAAACCGAAGCGAATATCAAAACGAAGGCCAACTCTGCAATAATTCACATTATAAAACTAAGGATAAGATTCTGATAAAAAAAAATATCAGAAAAATGGTGCTAACTTAGATTATAAAAGTAGTGGCGCGGCGCTAGACCTCGCGTTGGTGACACTTTTGGAAAATTTTTGAAATGGCTGAAATATGACTTTCCCCATATCTCCGCCATTTTAAAATGTTTCGAAAAACTGAATCGACCAACAAAATCTATATAATTATTGAACCTGCTCACATTTCACGAGAATCGGTTGAGAAATGCGCTCTGTTTGGTTGGTAGAGGTTTGTAGTATTTTTCTTTCAGCGATTGTTTTTTATTTAAGAATAAAATGTATTGATTTTCTCTTTTAATTCAGCGATTGTCTTTTATTTAAGAATAAAATGTATTGATTTTTGCTTTTGACATAACATGTAGTTCACATAGTAATAATTTTGTGCTTTGAAAAATAGTGAATAAACAGAGAATTTAGTGTTTAAAGCTGTGTTTTAGATAGAGAAACACGATCTGTAGAAGAGAACAGACGGACAGCCGGAAATCCGGACAGACATACGAAATCATTTTTGCCCAAGCTGAAGCAGAGGTGGTACGCGATCGCTCGGTCAAAACAAACATTTTTAACTAGTGGCTCAGTGAGCTCATGAGCTGTAGACCTCGCTCAAATTGTGTTGATTAAAAATTAATCTAATAGGTGTCGCCACGAGCTTGACACTGCTTTTGAAAAGCAGTACTATGTGCTGTTTGGTAAGTTAGGTATTCTTTTATTATATCCATTCCAAGCTAGATGGCGCTTCTAATTAATTTTAAACATTTATCGAATTGGTGATTTTTTTCGCAAAATTTCTAAAAACTGGCTCGTCAAAAATAATCTATATTTAACCTGCTCACAAGATATTTTTATTTAACTTTTAATCAATTAATTAAATTAGTAAATATGGTGTTATCCGGAATCTTCGAAATAGTCCCTAAAAGGTGTAATACGGATGTTGAGATGTTCCTCTGCCTACCCATTGATTTGCCATCCTGGATTTGTAGATAACGGAGCGTAGTCCGATGTCCACACAATCAAATGTTGCACATCTCTCCAAGTCAGATTTGGACTGAAATAAATAAAAAATAAAGATCTACAATAAAGATTTTAACCCCGAAAAATTCAAGATTACATACGTAATAACAACAGTAAAAATTAACACTTTGGTTAAGACCTAATTAGCTACTACTAAGGAAGTTTCCTTAAGTCGAATTTAGAGAAAGAAAAACATAAATATTTTAAGCATAAAATTTCTACATAACAAAATGAAGAAATATGTATGAACTTAGGAGACTGGTGACTACACAAATTCCGTAAAATATTGTATGAAAATGCAAGTCTATGCTATCTTCGTCATTTTTTGTAATATCAAAATATTTTTTACTGTTAAGTGAAAAAAATTAGTAAAATAATCATAAAAAAATTTAAAACTAAAGTAGTTTTATTCAATCAAAACAGCGCGCAAAACTCAATAAAGTTGTTATACCAGTCGATAAACTTGCCGACAAGCACTCCCACGGGGTATCGAGACAAACAGACCGTACCGATTCAAATACCAGGCAATCATGAACTATAAAGAAGTGTAGTATATAACAAAACAACTCACTTGGCTTGAAGAGCGAGGGCAATAATCCCAGCGGCCAATGGCGCCGCAGCAGATGTCCCTGTGTGTGAGAGTGTGCACGAATCCCCTGTGTCTGTAGTTGCCTGAAACATACTTGTCTCGTTCTAACACACCATACGATTCAAACAGAATTAACAAACTGATGGTTACTCTTTATTACGAAAAAAATATTGTTCGCACGCATGCAGAGTTGCAAGATTCTGGCATAAATAGATTGTTGGAATTTATTTCACTATTTCTGCTGTGCTGTTAATTATACATTATTATCTTTTCAATTTATCTTTCTAATATTGTTTGATTTGTAAATGGTGAGATAGGTACCTACTTTATTTAACTCTAGCAACAAATATGTAAACGAGAACCCTGTGATGTCCATTGATTGTGATGTCACTAAGCCCAGCAAGCGGAGCCTTTAACGAAATACGTGGAAATACAAATAATGTCTAATGTTTAACCATTGGATGTTGGACATTAGTCCAAACTTTCCTGTTTTCAATTATCATGTCAGCCACACGACATATTAATGGGGAAAACATTAAAAAAATGTCAATCTTGTCTTTCCTTATCATATTAAAAGTAAATCTTTAACAAAGGTACTATAATATCATTGAGGTACTTACAATCTTTTGGTCTTTGTAAGCACCAGAGGAATATGCAGTTGCCAAAGTCGATGAGCAAATTTCCCCATACCAGGGAAACAAGCCATGTTGTGACGCGCTTCCTATCGATATCGTGTAAATGCTCGAAGAGTATCTGTGATCAAATATTCGATGAACTTATACAAACATTATTTAAACTTTATTGATTTACTATCAAAAAAACACAGGTTAGGTACAAACACTTTTTCAGAAAAGAATGCGATATTTATAATGGGAGTGGGTGTGGAGTGGACCCGCGTACTTTTCGAACAGAAAAGGTGGGGTTTGCAGTTACATCATATTTCGTCCAGATTACTAGGACTGCATAAACAGACAGAGTACGCTACTTATAATTTATTTTATAAAGAAAGACTGAAAGAGTACTTTTGAATAAAAAATACCAAGAATCATTTATTTGATTAGGTACAGCAACACAAAAAATCATTAAAATCCCTGAAACCAACAAAGAGAAGACAACAAAAGAGAAACTATTTTTAATAATCACATAAGTAGGTAATAACAAAATTTGGATTTTGAAGATTTTACTCCAGTTTACTTAAGGAACTGTATTTTAAAAAATCGTTGGAGAGGTCAACGTTAACATAATAATTTAAGATTAACAAAGCCATATAATATTTGGTTACTTAATATAACATAACTAAGATATACAATTTATCAAGTTTTTTAAGAAAACTCATACCCATCACAATTGCAGTTGTCTTTGTTGCCGCCTCCATTGCCATTTGCCCATACGTAAATAATACCCCTCCCACCGCGACCCTGAAATAATAATTAGCACAATAAATTAGAAACTAAATTATTGGGAAATAGCCACACATCAGATATAAGCAATATGGAGAAAAAACGTCATTTTTACTTCCTTCTTCTTAAATAAATGATATCAATCAGCTAGATATGATCAGTTTCCCGTTGTGGATTAAAAAAAAGTATGACCACATATTATTGCATACTAATGGGATGTGTATGTTCATGACTTATTAGTTCAAAGCTGTGTTGGTAGATAAGTTTTAAACATACCTACATGGAGATGCTTGCAATCAACGATTAAATAGTTATGAAACTTTTTACTTCATCTTGGTAGTAGGGGTGAGGATCTGCAGAGTCCCTTTTTTTCCTATAGGAAAAAGCACATGTTCTGTAATAATCTTTTACCCAGAAATGCTTACCTTCACAACACCCCTTTCGAAGGCTTCATTAGCTAAGCGACCAGGGCCTTCCACCGTCCTTCCATCATCATTAGGACCCCACGAAGCACTGTAGATATCCACCTTATCCCAAGCGAAACCTTGAAACATAAAAAATAAATATGTTTAAAAAAAATGTAAAAAAAGTAAAAAGTGTTTTATTTCTAAACAAAACACTTTTTACGGATTACAGCGCGTATATTAATAATTCAGGTGTTGTTTAGAATTATTAGTTTGTATTTATTGGTTTTTTGAATTCCCGACGTTTTGACACTTTTACAGGGGCCGTGGGAGGACTAAAGCTATAAATAATAGCAAATATGTATATCATTTTAAATAATACTAGAACCGATAATGCTACTATTATACCGGGTGTTCCAAAAATTTTGCTACACAGAAGGAAAGTACCTTAAATATTGAAGATAGGAAATTTTATCAAAAGAAAACTTAATTTTGGATTTTACAAATAATTGGAACTGCATTCAAAGTTTTTGAAAAATCGCCTTGTCTTAACCAGGAATCGATCCAAACAAATATGAAAAAAAAAATTTATTTTTACGATACTGATCGAAAGGGTTACTCATTAAGATTAATTTATCTTGAATAACAAAGCATCTTAAACCAAAGAAAGACCATGAAAAACATTTAAATTTTAATTATTACGTATCATTCGTATATCCTAGGCAATTATTTTTTAATCTTTGAATTCAGTTCCAATTATTTTTTAAATAAAATGAATGCATTCTTTCAGTAAAATTTCCTATCTTCAATATTTAAGGTTTTTCCACACGTTTAAATAAAATACTTAACTAGTGGTTCTGTAGAGCTGTGTAGGCCTTGAAAATTTTTCAATATGGCTGAAATATGATTTTTCCCGATTTCTCTGCCATTTTGAAAAAAATCGAAAAACTGATTCGACAATGAAGTTGGTAAAAAATAAAATACAGATTTGTAGAACCTGCTCACAAAATTTGAGAAATGCGACCTGTAGAGGAGAACAGACGGACAGCTGGACAGCCGGACAGCCGGACATGCGAAAGTATTTTTGCTCAAGCTGAAACGGAGACGCTTCGCGCTCGCTCAGTCAATAATATTCTTGGGTACTGCGTTGATGTCTTTTTTTAAGTTTTGACCGTCTTGATTGACTTACGAAAAAATTCATGATCATCGTCATTTGAAAAATGAATGACAATGATGGACTAAATCATGGGAAATCAATTAATTCGATACATCGTCTTATTGACCTAGCGAGCGTCAAACGCGAGCGAAGCGCCTCCGATTCAGCTTGGGCAAAAATGCTTTCGTACGTCTATTCGGCTGTCCAGCTTTCCAGCTGTCAGTCTGTTCTCCTCTACAGATTGAATTTCTTAACCGATTGTCGTGAAATTTTGGAGGAAATTATTTTTTTTTTTTTGATTCAGGTTTTTGAAATTTTTCAAAATGGCGTAGATATGGGGAAGATCATATTTCAGCTGTTCCGAAAAATGTTCAAAAATGACACAAACGCGAGGTTTAGAGCTACTATTTCATAAAAAGTTCTGGAAGACCTGTAAGCTTGTTTTAATGGAATTTCTTGAAAATCATTATTCATAATCGCTTAATAGCGACAAACACTGTACTTCTGAAAAAGTTATAGATAGAAGGCACCTTCTATAACTTTATTCTATTCTATCCTTATTTTAGTGAATAACTTGGCCAACTACATAACAGCTGATTCAAATGATATATTGATATATTTTAATTGTTTTCTTTCTTCGGAAGATGTGGATAAGTCAGTGGATTTGCCTGTTTTGTCTATGGATTCGTAAAACGACAACGTATTAAATTAAATAACGCTAAAGTAGCTCAATGCAAACATTTTCTTAATATACGTTTATGAATAATGAAAATTGTGTGTCGTTAACATTTACTAACCACGGTATATTATATTAGTTTATTAGAGCTAATAACTCATTATTTTTTTTATTAATAAGGCAGTGCATGTTATGTAGTATGCATGTATGCTAATGTAAAAAAATCAGCTTCATCGTTTGACATAACTTTGTAACAAAAACAGCTACAACTCATAAAAAAAATCACAAAATTACAGATTTGCAGCAAAACAGTAATATCCCACAGTAACTACCTACACCGCTTCGAAACCTAAAATATTCTGCCATTTTGGAAAAACGTGATGTTGCCTGCCTTTGCAATAGGACTCAATTGCCCATTCCGCCGGTTTACCGTTACGTCATATTTCATCCAAACCACTAGGTTGTCATAAGCTAACGGAGTTCAACTAAGAACCTACATGCCAAATTGCCAAAGCATGTCGTCTGCTTCAAGGCAAGCCTGTTTTGTTGCAGAGAAGTGGTAGTAGGTACCTAATACACAAATTGCTATAAATACTTTACGTATTATGTGAACAGCTACCTATTTTACCTACTATACGTAATAAATAAACCACAATGCAAGCATTAAAAATAATTGAAAACAAATTGGTTTTTATTTTAACAATGCGTCTCTTGAGAGAAGGAAGAGAAGCGCGTATTCATTCATTCGTCAATGACATTTTGAGCTCAACATGGCGATCAAATGTACCAAGAGCTCATAAAATACAGATGGTATTACCTATTGCTTCTCCTTCTACTCTGTCTGTGATTCGTCCGTCGAGCATGCGTACACCGCCTATACGTGCCCCCCAAGCCACGCCCACTCCGCATTTACGATTATTCGCGGTCATTGCTATCTGGAATTAGAGCAAAAAGTAAAAAGAAACAACACAACACTATTTAAAGAAACTTTTCTGTGAGGTGATTCTCGGGCGCGTGACATAGTGAATTCGAGATAATCTCGAAAAAGTCAAGAAATCGGAGATATTGCAGTCATTCGACTAGTAATGTCGAAAATCGCTAAGAATAAATTTTTTGGCTACAATAGAGATTTTAGTGACATTTTTAATAGAGATTTGTGATTAGAGTCGAATCCGAGATATGTCGCAGTGCACGAGAATCGCCCCCCCTGGGTCTGTTACTGATTCATCTGATAAGGATGCTTACTTCACCGGCACATCGAGTTCCGTGAGAATTCTTCTTCAGTGTTTCATATCTTGGTAAAGGATCTGGATCGTTATCATTGCAATCCCAACTTATTTCAGGATCCTGATGAACGAAAATAAGTTTGAATCGTCTCGCAATTATCAATTTGCCCATGAAATTTCCATCTATAAATTCGTATAAACACAGTCCATTTCATAGAGGCGTTAGTTAGCGTGACGGAACGCTCGGAGAATCCGTTGAACTCGCGAGGCACGTCGAATGGGCCGCGAAGTTACCAGAGCTTCATAAACATTAGAGAGATTAATTAGTCTTTATTATACGCCCCGTGATCGAAGGCCCCGTGCCACTGCAGAATCTGCACATGTTTAACAATGAACTTCACTAGTTTTATGACATCTTGGTAGTTTCGTGACAGATGGTTTCAATTTTCGTGGTAAAAAGACACATTTGCGCATCTTGTGTGCTGAGTGAGGAAGAAAGGAAAAGTATATTTTTGAGAAGATAAGTTTAATAATAATTTCGCTACATATATAGGTGTGGAGTGTGGTTTTAGCCATAGACTTATTTGTACTAGCGTAATAATAAAGTTTATGGTTTTAGCACGACCAAAACAGTGGTGGGGAGCAGCAGAGACTACTTCATAAAAAAAATATTTACTGTCCTTTTAATTGGCTATCTATTGCTTGCTATAAATAAATAAATATTTGACAACATCACATACATTGCTCCGATTCCAAAGTAGTAGCTAAAGCACTTGTGTTATGGAAATGAGATTGTAACGGTAAACGGTGGTATCACAGACCTAAGCCAATATAGGAAAGTTCGTTTTTCTAAATTGACCCAACCGGGGATTGAACCCGGGACCTCAGAGATGGCGACACCATGAAAACCGGTGTACAAAGCCACTCAACCACGGAGGTCCTCAAATATGACTTATCATTTATTATTGATTGATTATAAAACAAAGTCCCTTGTCTGTCTGTTTGCGATAAACTCAAAAACTACTGAACGGATTTTTATGCTGTTTTCACCAATTGATAAAGTGATTCCAATGGAAGGTTTAATTGTAAGTATAATAATTTGAGATTTGATGTAAATCGGTAGAAATATAATGATAATTGTTGAAGATGTTGTTTTTGTTATTTTGTCTGTAATACCTGCCTGTCAATAATCATACCAGTCCAAAGCCAAAGGATAGTTTGATTAGTGTAAAATGGAACGAACTATTCGTTGGTTTGGTTGTCTGTTGGCGACAGTGACAATGATCAATAAAAATGAATAAAAGATCGGATTTTTTATTGCTTCTTCTTATTCCAACTGTTTTTTTTTTAGTTTACGATTTTTTACTGACACAAGGAGTTAGGATTAAGGCCAGTCCATCTCTATAAATAGTTAGTTTTAGTTTAAAAAAAATATGTCCGTAGATCTACGGACTTTTGTAGAGGTTATTTACGGATTTCTACGGACTTTTGAGCGTCGCCCTACGGACATTTGAAAATTGGACTGACTTTTAGAGCGAATAGCGGTGACGAGTTTACGGTATTTTGTTTTCTTTTTGGGTGTTGTAAGAAGGTCGCATTTGAGGGTCGTGGGTCTCCCGTTTTCCATATTACGTTCCCGTTCCCATTTCAGTTCCCCATAACGACATCGTTTTTTTTTGTTAATTTTCAGAAAATAACGAAATAATTTGCTTATTTGTTTATAGAAGTAGGCTCCTACGCCTCCTACTACAAAGTTTCAAGTCGAAACATTTTTACATTATTTGTCTACACAAAATTTTAACCCTTAGTAACCTTTTAGGAGTTGAATCATGTCCACTGCAGAGGACTTCAAAATAAATGCCATTTTTGCAATCAACATACCATAAAACCCCAAATACGACATCCTTATCGATTTTTAGTATTATTTATCCCATTTCACCCCCTCAAGGAGTGAAATACCAACAGTACGATGCATTAGTTTCTAACCATAAGTCTAAATAATAAAGTGATATTTACTTCGAAAATGAAGATTTTTTTATACACAACTTCATCTCCATTTTCACCCGATTCGTCAAAACGACCAAATAAATAACGCTAGTAGCATTTCTTTAAAATAAGTTAATGAATGATTAAAAGTCGGTGACGTTTCAGCCTTCAGCATTTTAACTAAAATTTACTTTATCTCTATTTTAAGGGTTTTATGAATAAGGCGGTTAGATTGTCCAACCATTATCGTCATTTTTAAGTTCATCGACGTGCTAAATAGGAAGTTTTGTTAGGCACGACCCGATGGTTTTGAAGTTTTAGTTATTAAGATCAAGCTTTTATGAAGAATTTTATTATGCTCATGATGAAACAAACGAATATAACCCTAGTCCTCAGTTTTTTTAGAAAAAAATATACACCTTCTACGAACGCAATTTGGAGATGTGTCCCTTTTGAACCATGTTCTTCAATTATACCAGGCGAACATAATACTCAAAGAGCTTGCACAAATAGGTCCAAAATAACATTTGGGTTCGATTCGAATGGATGTGGACAATCCGCAGGAATTAGAATACCTAGGTTATTTAATACAATCGAATTATCGATTGTATTAAAGAACCTAGTTGAGACATAGATGGATCTTGAAGGCCGAGAGCGTAGTTAAGCTGAGCTCGAAGCCATCATAACGTGGCCAGCAGTGCAGTCATTATGAACCAAGGTTTGTATTGTAGTGCTTTAACTCAAACAATGCAAGTACTACCTTACTATACTATTTATTGTACCATATCCTAATTTCAAAATATAGAAACGGTGCGTCGGAGCCAAAAAATAAGGTTTTTATCGATCCCTTCGAATCTCACTTCAGACACTAGGCCCACACCAGATTAGCACTAGACTTTATTGACATAAATAACTAAAATATCAACTCAACCATAGTCCATATTCCTTAATTTGAGATTCGCTTTGAAACCATCATGGAATTCATTAACAGAGTCGAGTGATTTTCGCAGATGTGCCACTATTCGACTAAAATGTTAACCATATTCTTCAATAATACTAGGACAACATAATGTTAAAGAACTTTCAATACATAAAACCAACCAGCTGCTTGCTAGCTGCGCTGCGGGCTGCGCTGCGGTCTACTACGGAATTTTAAACCATCACTAAGAAATTACCAGGTTAACATAAACTAATCGTGGTTGTTTTGTACTTTACAAAGAAAGTCTGGTTGATTATTTTAATCGTCTTATTCAACGAAGGAATTTTTTGAAAATCATAATTCATAATTGCGCAATAACGACAAACGCTATACATATGATAAAGTTATAGAAGGTGCTGTCTATTTTATCCCCGTTTTAGTGAATAACTTACTTGGCCAACAGCTGATTAAAGTCAGATTCACGTATTTGACATTTAATTACAGATTCATTGTTTTCTTTTTATGAAGATGTTATAATAGCAAAAATTTTCTGAAAATACGTTTATGAATAATGAAAGTCCATACATAATGACGTTTAAATAATCCCTCTCAGCATTTTACTAAAATTGGCTAGAACTCTATTTTATGGATTTTTGATGGAAGTCTATTTTTGGACTTTGCGTTTTGTTGGCACTTAGATCAAGAGTACCTACCCTACACGACCAACGACGACATTTTCAACCATCATTCGCGAAACTGCCAAGACATCATAAACCAAAGAAGTGCATTGAAACTCGAAACGGCCTTTTTGCTTAGGAAATATCGAATATCTGCTCGATGGGTACCAGGGAGTCATAACACTTACAAAGTTAGCTCGCAAGTCCGTGTGATTGTGCTCGACGCCGTCATCTAGTACAGAGATGCGAACACCGCTGCCATTATAACCCATGCTGTAGACTGGAAGCACGTTCAAGTCGAGGCGCGGAAGGTTAAGCATGGTTCGGGTGTCTTGCTGTATGGAACAAGTTATTTCTTTACAACCGTTGTAGATGGGGCTACTATGTTTGAAGAATTCGGTATAATTAGTATTCTTTGCCATAACTATCGAGAATATTTTTAATTTATCTCTTATCAGCCTGCTTATCAGCGTTAAACTGCTAATTTGAAGATCATTATAATTTTAATATAATGTTACTTAAGTGTTGTAAAACATATTGGGTAAGCGCATAGTTACTATAACTCACGAGATTTGTGCTTAAGCATAATAAGTAACAATAATAATAATAATTTTGTACCAAATACCACTCGTGACCCCATAACTCATCGTTGAACAGCGGCATTCTATGAGGTTCTGGGTGCCTAGTGCGCCTTGCGACATCATTGGATAGTTCCACCCTCTTCACCCGATTGACAGCCTCGTCCGGGCTGGGTGTAGGATACCTTTTCACCCGGGTCTTAAAAAATAACTGTTCCACCCACTTAACCTGTGTGTGTAATAAAAAAGGTTCTCTTTATCTTATTTAGGACCAATTTCACAGGTTTTTATGTTACACCTAGTAGAAAAAGTAAGATAAATCTACAAAACTGAATAGTTTTTGGATCTGGATAAAATATAGGATATTTTTTATCCTAGTCAAAAGTTCCCTAGGGATATTTCGCATGTCTATTCATCTGCAGCAGATGAAGTCACAGGTGGAAGCTAGATCATTATTTTAGTACAGTAAAAACTTGATCTTGCGCCTTTGTACAAAAAACAATAATAGCCCCGAGGGTAAAGCTCACTCACCTCACCACACAATAAGCAATAAATTAAAAACTCAAAATTCCTGAGTACGTTGGTCCAACCGAGTACACACACATACTGGCAAATAACTTGACCTATATTTTAGGACCACGTGACTTGCGCAGCAGCAATTTTACACACAAAAATTTTTGTGCGCAAGCCTCATTGTCTGTGGTCGGGTTCAAGCTATATGCCGCGAACTATAATTGAACTTTCAAGGCGACCCGACACGCTGAATGAGTCCACCGCAAAAGACCACGTGTATTCCAGCGACTATCCACCAGGCATGCAGAATACAACAGAGCAATGTTCAACCACACAGAGACTCACCCTTCGGTCCTTTGCAAGTGTCGCTGTGTGCCAGCTAGGGGCGCGTCGCTGCTTTTCGTGTTTGTATTTCATAAACGTGTATGTGTTGGGGAATCCGGTGACCTGTGGAGAATGTAACAAAACTGAGTTAGAGAGAACTTAAAACGAAGATGATCTTTGATAAAAAGTATACTTACTTTAAAAATAGACTATGAAGTAGAAAACAAGTTCAAAATTATTCTCAATCTTTTACTCCTGACAAAAGTTAACCAACCGCTCCTCTATAGAAAGCAATGTAGACATAAAGAGTGAGATATATTTAGATATAAAACGCGAGGGAGGGTCTAGCTATTTATAGAGGGTGTGTTCCAAATCTGGATACTGAGGGTAATTCATATAGTGACGCTAAATGGAATTGGTTTAAAATTGTTGAATTCTAAGATTTCTAAGCTTATGGATGAGGATTTGAGTTGATTGCCAGCTATTAATAAAAAACCTTCCAACTGCGAAATTCGTGCCGCGAATCATCGCTATTAAATACTTACTCAAAACTCATTTTATTGCATACTATAATGTGTAGACTTAAATAAGTATATTTAGTACTATTTACAGTACCTACCTAATAGTTTTATTGAATTCCTTAATAAATGAATGAAATTCTTAATTCAAATATGCTCACATAATAAGCATTTTTAAATCGTCAATTCTTTTACCCTACCACCCATTATTACGTCTGTAGCTGACAAGAAAACTGGGCAAGAAAAAAAACTTATCTACTTTATCAGATGGAACGATGTTTACAAATAAGTATTTCGTTTCCAGACATTACATTCATATATAATTTGTGATAAAAAAATTAATGATTATTATTTATCATAAAAAATATTTTATAAACGCCAGCCCTCTTGGCATGACCGGATGACCACCGAAACCACCCGACTTCATAAGACATTTTTTTAATATCAGATATGTGGACTTGAATAGGTAGTAATTATGCATTTGAATATTATTTCTTGCTTTTAGAGCTGTCGCTTTTTGAAGCTGTTTTTATAGCAGTTTTTTTTAAGGTATTTTGAAAGAGGTTTTTCTTTTTAATTTTTAAAAGCTTTTTTATTTTTAACTTTTTTGTGGTTGGTATGTATATGTATATGTAAGCGATGATATAAATATATTTTATTCATATTCCACACTTTTCAATGGTATAATACTCCTAATAACTTAATTTCCACTTTTCGCGCTGTTAATTTTAGCAAGGGTCAGTAATGGGGTGGGTGACCAAAGTGTATTGTCTCGAGCTCCTCCGTGCTTCAGAAGGCACGTTAAGAGCCGTTATTCCCAGCTAGATTTGCACTCATTAACACCCACCAATCCGCATTGGGCCCGCGCGGTGGGTTATGGTCCATCCTATTCGTCAGCCTATAAGTAAGGCTTGTATCCCAGCCCCAGCATGGCTGATGCGAAACCTTTCAATACCGTAGTGTAATCACTATACACTATCCTATTTGATAC
The DNA here is from genome assembly GCA_963556745.1 of Catoptria pinella. NCBI lineage: Eukaryota > Metazoa > Arthropoda > Insecta > Lepidoptera > Crambidae > Catoptria > Catoptria pinella. Next base: position 5,964,598 of record OY750774.1, on the reverse strand, counting down.
ATATCATTGTATCAATTATCGACAGCATCTATGATTTAATATCAAATAAACCAAACTCTAAGATTAGTTCCATTTATGATGAGCTGAAGTGATGTTAAAACATTTCGTATTACTTGTATTGTATAAATCGCATGAAAGTGTTGGAAAATCTTCACCCAAGTAATGCCACCAAATGACCAAAACTGTCCACCCCCATTATAACGGTGGTTTATCCAAAAGTTACTCCTGCATGCTCATCACTTCCTGGTGTTTGGCGTCTGAAACAATGGGATGTAGGCGGCGCCCTGAAACAATACGGCTTTGGGCGGATTATCCTAGGAGTCAGGTATTAGGCAAGATTTTTCCACTACCTACACAATATGGATAAGAATTAGCTTGTGTATTCGTGTAAGAATCTGGTATTAATAATTTCAAATCATCTGTGATAATTTTATTATTATTGCAGATGATTTGAAATTAATATTTAATTAAAGAACGGCTTTGTCATTGTTTGCTTTTTTTTATAACATAGGTATTTGGTTGGACTCGTCGATTAACAAAAAAACCGAAAAAGACATAGCGAAAGACGTGCTTTTGGCTTAGTTCTATATTCTAATACAGAACTTAATGTCGCTTTATCGTGTCTGTTTAGTACAGATACTTATTATCTTATGCTGCTTTAATATATTTAGTATTAGTAGTTAGTATGCTGTATTAGTGTTATGCAGTATGGCAACAATTGACTACTTTTGTATGTTTGATTTTTGAACAAGGCAGGGATCTTGAAATAAAATAATAAAAAAGAAAGAAATAAGTAATAACAATTTGTTATTTGGGTTCGACTGCCGTCTGAGGTGCTATACGGGTGAGTCGATTTTTTCTAGTATTTTTTCATATATAAATTTATCTTAACAATTTGTTTTTTTGAAAATCTGTACTTTGAACTATACTACTAGTTGCTCGAAAATGTGTGTTTTTCGATGACTGTACAGCGTGCGGTAAGTTGATTTTACCGCACGCCGTGCGTTTTTGTTTACGGTTTAGTACAGCGTGCGGAAAGTTAATTTTGCCGTACGCCACCACCGTGCGTTTTTGTTTACGGTTTTCTTTTATTTCAGAAGGTACCTATAATGTTTTCTCGCATATACAAGGTGTTACAAAAATACCCCTTATGCCGATAATGGTATATAGGGACCATCAAACTGAACAACTTTTACTATGGGGCCAACTCTGAAATCGCGAAAATAAAATCAGTTGTTTCATATAAAAATTAAAATCGAAAATATCAAAACATATGAAACAGCTGACTTTTTTTTCGCGATTTCAGAGTTGGTCCCATAGTAAAAGTTGATCAGTTTGATGGTCCCTATACACCATATTCGGCATTAGGGGTATTTTTGTAACACCTTGTTTATTGAAAAAATTAGTATGGCACACGGTTGTTACGGTTTTAAAAACCTCCTTACCAACCTTGTATCATAAACTACTATTTCCAAACGGCAGACAATCTATCAGTCTCGGGAGTGTTTTTTCATTGTTTCAATATCGGTTTTCGTTTTCAGAATAATCTTACTTTGTCGTTTTTTTCCACCATTGACGATTTGTCTAGAAAATTACGAACTGATATTCAAAAATGTGGTACGAATCCATACTATGCCACGCAAGCTCTTGCATCTTTTGTTAGTTCATCGTTGTAACTTTCGGAAATATAGCCGAATTACACTCCCCATGAAAACAATCTGAAAAAAAATGTTTATCAGATCGTTTTCATAGTTTATGACGTCAATAAACGCTGTCCTAACCTCGGAAAAATCTGTCCTAACAATACAACGGTTATCTGAGTTAGGCGGTAGAGCCCCAGCAACGTTCAAACCAATGTATATACTAGAGCAACATAAATGACAAGAATTTACGCTGCTGTATGGCAGTGGAACACAACACAACGGTGCATTGGTATTGCTATCGTTACGGCTTTGAGTTAGCCGGTAGAGCTCCAGCAACGTTCAAACCAATGTATATACTAGAACAACATAAATGACAAGAGTTTACGTTGATGTATTAACACGTGGAATGGTAGCAAATACGTGTTTAATCAATTCATCGTCACACACGGGCGTGGCATAAAAAGTACCGGTTTCCGGTATTTGATCTTATTAGCACTTTTTAAGCGCAAGTTTAAAATATTAGATTATATGTATTTGGTTCCTCTTGATATTTTGTCTTAGCTAGTCATGTATAACGTAACGATCATTATCAAATCTGTATGTGTGAAGTGTATGTATCCTAGAACAAAATTACTACACCAGCCAGCAACCTCGATAAACACACTCATGTGTTTCACACATGTGTTAGGAACCTAAAAACTTAACCAACCAACCAACACACATCCACTAATCTGACTACAACATAGAAGAGAAGACACATAGTGAGGCATTCATACATGGAAGTTGATGACATGCAGACGTCATAGGAGCAGCGTCTGTGTCACGTCCGTGGAGTCATGTGAGTTTTCAGAGCCACACGTGTATCAGGGTTGCAGAGACAAGGAGAAGGTTGAACTCACATATGGCGTGTTGTTCGTGTGTATGTAGGGGTGGCGGTAAGGGTTGGGCTCACAGCAGCTGTGCGTATCTGCGTATGTGTGGTTGCCGAACGCATTGCCGACAATATTAATAATATGTTTGGAGATTTTTTTTATCTTGCTGATCAACTAACTGTATTGAGTTGCATGTACATATGTGTAAGATGTTTATATTATATTAAAAACTTTCCAAATAATTTAAAAAATCATTAACATTAATAAATAGTCAAGGTATTTTTCTAATTCAAATGATTAGTTACCTACATCCGAGTGTAATCGTTTTATTTAACTCTTTTGTTTTTAATTAATAAGTACTTTCTCTGCTATTTTAACACTACAGTAAAATTGGGGGAAAAACGCTTACATTGTTTTGGGTGCGTTGTTTTATTAACCTTATAACAAAGAAAACAACATTACTTATTTTTATAAAACTCTTTTATTCTCTTTTAGTCAGTGAAATGAAAACTTTCTTCTCTAGATGCGCATCCAAAGATGTCCCGAACTACAAATTCGTAGCAAATTGCTACGAATTTACCACTGCTACTTTTCTAACCCAGAAACAAAAAACTATCTTTCAGAACTTTTAATTTATTCGAATATTAACAATTAATATTCTGTTTGTTTGTTGCTAGATGGCGCTGTACCTTCTTGAATCGCGCAAGCGGCAAGTGCTAACAAAATGTTTAAAGTGAGCTGATATTTTATTCATGTTAACTCTGGTTTTCCTTCAAAACGTATAAATCTTTCGCCTTTTACTAAAGATTTCCGTGGAGGGGAACACTCAAATGAGTCTTACTCAATTTTTTGTAAGCTCCGCTAACGCGGCGCTTTGAAATGAGAAAATGGACTAATCTTAGCAAACATGATCATAATAATAAGTGGAGATTAGGGACGGAATATAAAATGAAGCAATATTTTCAACCAAACACCGTATCTGGGGAAAATGTAATGAAAAAACGTTATTAATTTGTAATAGAAGTTTAACATCTACTTTATAGTCGAATTCCATACTACTATATAACTTATTATTCTTTAAAGAAAATCTTTCCAATACTAAGGTAAATCAATCAAGAGAAAAACTAACTAAAATTACGATAAAAATAATAAAAAGTTTAAATACCTAATCATTATCGTGAAAATAAATGGTTCGCCGAAAATGATCCAGATGGCGCTGTGCGTTTCTGAATCGCGCTAGCGTTTTGACTCGGCCAATTCAATATATAGGACAAGGAAACTTTGGCTGCTAACTCTGGTTTCCCTTCAAAACGTATAAATCTTTCGCCTTTTACTAAAGATTTCCGTGGAGGGGAACACTCAAATGAGTCTTAACTAATTTTTGATGCCCTGCTAACGCGGGGCTTATAATGAGAGTAAATTTTGAGTCATCAAACTATATCTAGCAATAGAAACAGTCATAATATGAAAATAGTTTGACTTAATTAATATTTGTAAATTTTAATATTTTCTCTTATGTGATTTTAGCGGTAACGAAACTTCAATTTTAAAATAATATTAAATTCCATTTAGAAACATTTTGATATTTTTTAAGGGAAAAAGAAGGTAGATCAAGTGCAACACCTCTTCATGTTTCTCTAACAAATAAATTAGTATATGGCTTATTTGTTCCCGAGCAATTATTGTGATATTAGTACTTATCTACGTATGAACTAAAAGATGTCCCGGCGCGGCGTCGTCTCAGTTTGATTATTGACAGAGTTGACAAAACCACTATGAAAAACACAGCAAAAATTGTCATTAACGCAAAAAATAGAACGATGAAAGCTAGAACCGCTTAGGAATAAGCATTAAAAGATACTTATTGTTAATTTCATTCCCCTAATTCAGACATTTCCTCACATTGCCACAGAAAATAGATACACTAAACATTGAGTTTATCTTTTTTGTACAAGTTTAACGGCCTTGAATTGGATGTCTCCATAGTCATTGTTGTTCTTTTTTTTTCTTTTCTCGTACCTTATGTCAATTAAGGCGAAAATACTTCTGTAACGAGGAATATTCTGCCAATGTCATAAAATTATGTTGGAAGAAAAAAATAGGTTTGGGTGGGGCATACAAAAGTAGTCGTCGTTTGGTCTTCGTCATAATAATTATCAAAGAATAATAAATAGTCAGGATATCTTTGTCATTTTAGTAAAGGAATTCATGTTCTTACAGCCAAATTCATTTTTTTCTTCTTTGTTTTTCATTATAATTAAGCGGAAAATACATTAGACAGACGTGGTGTTTGATATAATATCAAAAAATTGTATTTTAATAGTGTAATCAGGAAATTAATAAAAACATTCACGACAGTTGCAACGTCGATCAATTTAATTTTTTCCTTTTTTAAACACTGATATTGTGTTAAGTAGTTTATTTAACACAAATACAGAAACTCTTTCAACACGTAAATTTGATGACAGCATATAGCGGGCACCGCCACATTTCAAGCAAACGTAAAAGTGCATAAAATCATGTTTCCGTAAACGCTTTCATACAATGCTTTATATTTAGCCGCCGCACGTGACGCGCAGCGCCCTGTGTCTCCGTAAACGAGCACTAATGCAAACCGAAAAATATATATTGAAGACTTGGCTGTATAGAGTTTTAGACATGGATTTCTTTCATGGATGTACGAGCATGTCCTACTGCTTCCTTTCCGATAAGTGGAAAATATGACAATAACAAATATATAGAATTATACTTACAAATCATTTTTTTTAAATAGATTTAACAGTCTGGCCTGTCTCGTAAAATGCTGTAAATTGGGAATACTTATGTGAAATACCTACGAAGTCAATGATGATGTCACGTTAACCCACTTACGAGGAAAATAAACGATAGAAGTAGAACGCTCCAAACAAACTCTGCGAAAGTCATGTTTGCCTGTTCTCCGGAGAGATTTTCTTGTAAAATATGTAAAAACGAAAACGCTTCCAGCAGGTATACGGTGACGTGTAAGTCAAATATTTACATAAGAAACCACATACACTTTTCCGTGCTCTGTGTAAACCACTAACGTTTTCTTTCCATGTTCAAATGTTGCTACAGCTATCTTACTTTACGAAATAAATATTTTAAATAGGTTATAATCATTAATAGTATTTTTTATGGATTTCATTATTATTTACTAATAAAATGAAAAGAATTAAATTATTGTAAAATTCAAGAAAATTTCAGTAAGTGCAACTGAAAGGCTCGAACTATGTGGGCTGAAATGGATGGTATATTTCTGACCTTTTCCTTTTTGCTCCGCCCCTAATGTCACTGAAATAGCGACGATGAAATCCGCTGAAAAATAACTCTTTTACAGCTCTGAACTCCTGGTACAAGCGACGCTAAATCTACAGTTAGCGTCGCCTGAAAAACTTTCATGAAACGCTTGTAAAAAAAATATGTATATTGGAAGAATATTCACCGTACTTTTGTTTCTATTACCGTAAATGGACCATTGTGATATAATCATTATTATGCCTTACATCGGACTACATTTAGTTTCTTTTGTTTTGCTGTATTAAAAAGAGATTATTGTGCTGTATCTTAGAGCAACGGTGCTGTATGATGAAGTTACAATCTATTTTTAGACTATAAATGAAATAGTTCTTAGTTTAAATATTTTTATACTATATAGTTAGTAGTTCTCAATTTTAATATTGATTATTAATTATATCAATACCATCAAATTATCTTAATTTTGACAAAAAATTACATTAAATTTCTTTCTTTTTATTTTCTTTCTGCATTATTTTTATTCTAAAACATAAAAAGCGAAATAAGTCTATAGCGTCATCTAGCTATCATTAGGAAACATAGAATCTTGGTAGTACGGTGCTTCTAACAGGATTTTCCTGTCAGGAATAATTTCTAAGCATTCCGCCAGAGCGGCGCTAGTGTTTTATACAGACAAGGTAAGTATTAGGAAACATCATAAAGGAAAATCCAAGAACTTTAAATTCATTTTAATTTTTAATAAAATCAGATGCATAGACAATAAGACAATCTCTCTTATATAAAAATGTGATTGACATATCAACGACCAGCCAAATCACTGGACCTAGAGACTTGAAATTGTGTACATAGATTCTTTATACAGTGTACCTACGCATCCACTAAGAAAGGATTTTTGGAAATTCGACCCCTAAAGGGTGAAATGGGGTTTCAATTTTTCAATGCACCTATGTATGAAAAAATAGACATTTTGACTTGAAACTCCGTAGGAGTACTTTTGAAAACTAATAAGCAAACACGTGTTTCGTAGATTTCGATAAAATAAAACCCCTTAGTGGATAAATGGAGTAAATGAACCGAAAAACTCGATATGGATATGGATGTCGTTATTGAGGTTTTATATAGTATTGTAGGTGAAAATGGCATTTATTAACCGACTCCAAAAAAGGAGGAGGTTCTCAGGTCGTCGGAATGTTTGTTTTTTGGTCCAACACGGTAAACAAACGGTTTAAGGCTCCTATATACCTCAAGTGGCGCCCTCATTTTAATTAAATTTATTGCTCGCTTAGTACATAATGTATCGAAAATTCACATGTACGAAACTAAGGTTCTATAGTTTATTTACAAACAATAACCTCAGTAAAATTTTGTTCGTTGTAGTAGTAATTCGCAAAAGTGCTAAAAGTGGCCACTTTTAGCACTTTTGCGAACTACTACATCAACGAACTGTATCTTAATGAAGTTATTGTTTGTAAATAAACTATAGAACCTTAGCTTCAATCTGTACATGTGAATTTTCGATACATTATGTGCTTAGCGAGCAATAAATTTAATTAAAATGAGGGCGCCACTTGAGGTATATAGGGGCCTTAACCCTTTTATTCCGGCAGGTCAAAGGTTCCCTAGACATTTTCCAAATAGCTACGCGGACGAAGCCGCGGGAGAAAGCTAGTACCTACACTATAGTTTGACTTTAAGATTTTCATTTAAATCAGCTGGATATAATATGTATACAAAATATTGAATAGTGAGAAAGTTTACTTAACTTAACCTACCCTGACTAAAGGAACTAAAAACCTACCATCAAATTATTCGGTCTACCGTTTCTGTTTTCTGTACATGCACCATAAAATTTCGGTATACATAGAAAGAAAAAAGTTGTCTATAATAACTAACTAGTAGTATATTTGTTGGACGCGTAGTTAATGGAGTTGGTGAGCAACATTTTCTGCTATTTATTTACTTTTTCCCTGAGCACCCAGGTCATTTAACCCCAACGAGATCTGACGCCAACCTAGTTGTTTAAGTTAAAAATAAGATGTTTTCTTTTGCCGTGTGGACCGCCTGTCAACTGGCGTTAGGAAGATGGATACACTGCAACGCAATGTTGCAACCTGACGTTATTCAGCCATTAGTGAAAACAAAATACAAAGAGGTTCTTTTTCTTTCGTTAATAAGTCACTGCTAGACATTTTTCCTGTACCCACCTTTCTAAAAACCAAAATCCAGAAATCCACTTCATAATAAGAAAAAAGATTTAAAGTTTTTACAAAGACCTTTTTACAACACATTTTACTAGTATACTAGCTAGTCTAGCTACTATATCAATCAACTTCCTATCATCGAATAAAAAACGAATATCTTTAATTTTCCTGTAAACTATACTACTTTTGTGGCATTTCATAATTAATTTTGCCATTGATTTATTATTATTAAATTATAAACAGCATTATAAGAACGAATGAAACACTATGATTCATTTGCTAAGAACAGCGATAATCACCATATTAATACAAGGAATAAAGATAAACTTGCCGTTCCAAGATTTAGGCTTGTAAAAACTAGAGGTTCATTTATGGGAAAACGCATTTAATAAAGTTCCACAACAAGTGATTGATCTACCTTTGCATTAATTTAAAAATCATCTCTAAAAGACGCTCATGGGTAAAGGTTATTATAAAGTAGACGATTATCTGAAAGACCAAATTGCGTGGAAATGAAGTAACACAATAACTTGCCAGTAAGTACTTTGTTGTTTATAACCTGTTGTATATATTGTATTTGGTAACGATATACTTAATTTTGTAAATATCGTTACTTATTTCTGTTAAAGCTGATAAGTTTCTTGCGCCTGTTCTTCTTGTCAGTTAAAAAAGTCTGGAACGGATGTTAGAAAAATATAGACGATTCAAAAGCGAGTTTATTTGAATAAAGCAATTTTTTACTTTTACCTTTTACTTAGTAGTAACTTATAGTTTAGCCATGTCCGTCTGTCCCTACATGTAAAGTGGGGATGATGTTTTGTGATAATATTAAAGGTTTGTGAAAACCACTATTTGATTTAGGGATCCGTTTGCGAAATATTAAGCTTTGAAGTACAAAATTTTGTTAGAGTCAAGTGTCCAGGTAAACGGTTGATTTCAGGACAGTAGTACATTTATGAAGTTAAAAGGAAAACTATCACTGCAGGTAGGCTTTACCAGTTGAAGAGTAATAGTCGATCAACTTACAAAATTAATTTATTTTGGAAAAGTTTTCGTAGAACTAATTTCATCGAGTAGTTAGGTATTATACTTAGTTTTAATCGAGTTTTAAAGATCAGGAAGTAAATATAAGTTTATAGCCATATGGTGATTGTATAAAGTAACTGCGGAACCCTATACTGCATGTGGCTCGTCATGCACTTAGCCAGTTTTATTTTTAATAAAAATAACTTACTAACCATTTAGCAACTTGGTATACCCCCTGCCCCCCTAGCATGACCACGGAAACGCGATATAATATAGCGATTTATCGCGTTTAACTGCCACAGTACAATGAATTTTGACAATTGAATGTCGATAAAACGCTATATCACGCGATATACATCGTGTTTCGGTCATGCTTGGGGGTTGTACTAACTTAAAAAGATGTCTATAGCCGTTGTTCATAGACAAAGTAATGATGTCATTTGTCTGTAACATTTACTTTACAATTGTTAAATATTTAATAAGGTGTATGACTACAGCGGCTCAGTGTCTAATACTCTTTTAAGAAAGGTTTTTAAATGAATAGGCTTCAGTAGACGATTTGCGAGTGACACAAGGCTCTATTGACGGCGTAAACTGATACAAATGATGCTTCACTTATCTAGACCATTTGTCACCGTAATTTGCGACGACAACTACCAATAATAGAAATGGGATTTTTAGCCTACAGAGTTAAAAAAAAACACTTGCTGTATAAGTAAAGATGATTTCAATAGCCATTTTGGGTTTGAGTAAAAGATTTATTTGAAATGGCATAAGTTAATTTACAAAACTTCGCGTAAGTAAAAAAAAAACATTTGTAAAACTATCAACATTTTTTTTTAATCGTGTCTTTCTACAGGCGACAGCACAGAAAACAGAAAGAAGAAGAAACGCTTCAACCAGCGTTTTGCTCTTTCTTGGCAAAGATACACGCTGAGCTTTGCCTATTTGTATCGCTGTGACAGCTTAAGTTTTAATTTTATCAGCCATTGTGGGTACAGTCACGTCTAAAAATATGTATACAATACAGTTTAGAACTATGTCACTTTGTTGAAGTTGTCATTTGTCTTTGATTTCTGTTCAAAGAAAAATAATAGCTCTTAGAGTGACAAAGTTCTAAACTGTATACATATTTAAAGACGTGACTGTACGTTGTATTGATTTCATTGTTTTATTTTTTATTTTGTTCATTAGCATGTGTGTTTGTGATGCAAATAAATGGTATATCTATCTATCTTAATAAATAGATAATTCTCAATTTGTTGGACTTATAGAGGTATATTTTATCAACTAGCTCGTATATTTTACCATTTTACATAAATATTTATGAAAACCGAAAATGTAATGTCATATTTCTAGTCATACCTAAGAGACTGTCCAATCTTACTTTTACTACATAACATAATACACAGATACACTTCGAAAGTATTTTTTTTTAAATAAAAGCCGCTAAATTTCGTTTATCGAGTATTAAATTAGCTGAGTGCGTATGGATTACGAAAGTAAATAAGCAAAGTTTTTTGTTAGGGGAATCGGATATAAAATCTGACAGATTGCGCGATATGCTCAATATACGCAATAACAATAATGACGTCAGGTGCGGACTCAGAACGTGGAAATAATCTTATTTTATTAATCTAATATAAATAAACTTATAATGCGTAGTTTAGGCTATTAAAGGTCGGTAATTACGGTGGGTGCCGGAATTTTGCATTCACCTCTCAGGCTTACGCGCGCACTAGACATTGAAATTAAACACAAATATAACGGGTTCTAGCTGCAAAGGTGCCGAAACGGCGAGAAAATAGTATCGATCATTGAAATTCATCCATTGAAATCGGAGAGTACCATTTTAAGATTTATTTTTGAAAAATAAATAAATATTGAATTAGTTAAATTTTATATTTAGTTTTGAAATCACAGCAAACCCATGAACTTTGTTGTTTTAAGTTTGACAGCTGTCATCTGAAACAAGGATCTCACCAAGACCTCAGAACACAGACTATACAATAGATGCTAAAAGTCTGTGCCACTGAGCAAGTAATCACTACGTTTTAGTCTCTGCCTCAGAATTCAATAACCAAGACCTTTCATTATTATTATTATTCATTTTTTCAAAGACACAATTTTTTTTCGGTAATCTAAATAATATATTTATTACATACACATATACACTTTACTCTATAATACTAAGACCTCACGACAGCATATGCGCTATACAGACTGCCTCAACGGCCGAACTGTAAACCACCCCCATCTTTGGGAATCTCAACCCGCAGCCCACATTTGTCGTCCGATCATCTACCCAGTGAGCTTATTTCGTAGCCCAATCCTATCTCTAGTTATTATTCCTTTTTTTTTAATTTTTGAAAATTATCTTTTGTACAAACCTTAACAACAAAAAAGAATTATCGAATTTGGTGCAGTCGTTCTGAAGTTATGCGTTTACATACATTTCGGCGATTCATTTTTATTTATATAGATGCTGTGAATGATGGACTGTATGTTGGTTAAATTAAAAGACGGCTACGTAATGGAAATAAATGTATATTATAAGGCAGCAAAACAAAACTTTTAAAACACAAATTAATTATCACAACCAAAGCAAAAACATAAAGAAAAAACAGACGTAAAACGTGACAGATTTTAACCAAACTAAATTACTATAAAAAAGGTGGGTTATGCACAGATGCCTAGGCCGTCCCTGGTTGCTATCAGCCACCACTTGAGATAAGGACGGCGTCACCGCTTTGATTCATACTATCTGCAACTATCGGAGCGACAGCCTATTTTCACTGTGGGTAATCGGTACCTGCGAAATTTCATACGAAATATCCGCCTAAATAATGAAAGCTTTCATTAACTCTATCTACCTCATTAATCAATATGGTTGTTTATCTCTTCGTCTTATTATCTTTTTTGTAATATTATCCACTACAGTTCTATTGCGGGGCCACACTAACGGCGTAATGCCAATAAAATTTCAGTTCAAAATTGAATTTTTGACAAAAAATTGGTAGAACTAAGTGGACTTTTTTGTCCGTTTAGTCCTATCACATTTTGTACAGAAATTAGTAGGACTAAAAGGACTAGTAGAACTAAGCGATAGAACTATACGGATACAATGTAATTTTCGCTCTGACATACCTGCATATTATGGAAAATTAACGCAATAGTTATAAAATTTAGATTTTACGCATTTTATATAAGAAATAATAATATATTAGAAAAAATACTAGAAAAAATCGACTCACTCGTAGCACCTCTGAGCGACTCAGCAGCATAATTGGTCAGTGCATTGGGCCAGAATCCCAAGTCCCGTCTGAGGTGCTACGACGGGTGAGTCGATTTTTCTAGTATTTGTTCTAATATTATTTATCTTAACGCAATAGACTTTTATTTTTTAATTTATATATTTATTTATTATATTACTAAAGCTTTTAAATAAGTACATTAAACAGTCTGTATAAGAACCGAACCACTGAGTTAATTCACGTACTATTATATCTTCAATTAGTATAAAACTGTGCCACGACAGGATAAACATTCCTCGTCCCCAGAGAATGCAAGATGTTACAATTTCATTTGTTGTTATTACCCTAATGCGTAATTTTATTGAATGGCAAACAGGAATTTAGTAACTAAATTGGTAGAGTTGGAAAAAGTGCACAAAAATAGTAGCGAATAGCATTAAGCGTTAATGTGGCTCCGGCATAAAGGAGTAACATAACAACCCTGGTGGCAAGTATCTTCAATCAATGAAGCAAACTTACGAGTACTACTCATGGCAGCCTTCCAGGGCCTACTTAACCCAGGTGTACTGTTAAGTATTCTGTGCCCGTGGTATTTAGTCAGTTGAGTCTGACATAACTCTCATAATTATCCAGATAAGGTGTATCTGATGCAGGATTTACCACCTCCCTCCCTCGAGCCCGTAGAACCTCATTAGGGGCGCAAAAACATCTATCCAAGTCAAAGTAAAAAAATTGCATAAAAATTAAGCGCTTTCGAATCATCAATAATTTCTACCACATGACCCATTTAAAACTTTTTAGCTGACAAAAAGAATAGGCGCAAGAAACTTATCAACTTTACGAGAAATCAGAAATAACTATATTTATTTATTCAAAATTTTACACTAATATTCACTCTCAAAACGACTACCTAGAATGTCTTATTTCACAACTCAACTCAACAGCTAGAGCATGATCCATATGAATAACATAGTAAAAAAATTACTAAATCATTAATTGCACAACTGTGCATTTAGTAATGTTGTAACATCATATTGTTATAATACGATAGGTCACTTTTTGTATACCTACTCACGTGTTTCCAATTATATCACATATCAAATTGTCAGAAAATAAGTCACGCAACGCTGTTTCGTTTGTTAAAGTTTGTAAAATACGTGTGTTAATGATACGCAAAAATTTAATGTGCGTTCGAAAACAAATTGTACCCCATTTTAAACAGTAAGTTTCAATTGTTTTATTGAATTGAACTAATAAAGATTGTATAGGCAGATGTATGGTTACTCTCTGTCAAACTATTTAAGTTTGACATTAAGGGACAAAACACTGTGTAACTATACATCTGCTGTTCAATCTATTAGTAAGGGCGTGTGTATATAATGTGTAATTAGTGTTTTAAATTAATTATGCATATTGATTGTGAAAACGATAGTTTGTGAGATTTAATGATCAATTTTTAGAAAAGTCATTTGGTGAAGTATTTAGGTAAATCAGCGAAAATAGCAGGATAATTCAAGTCGGCGCACCACCGCTAACTTGGCGCTAGTGTAAATGTTGATCAGTCATTTTGTTGTTTTCTAGACGTTTGCTATCAATTTTTGGATGTTGGAAGAGAATTTTCGTATATATAAATTTTTCTTCCAACACATTTTGGATTTCTTCAATCTTTAATTCGTTTACTGTCCAACTCCCATAATAATAATAATTATATTCAATAATTTTTAGACATAATTATGTGAAAAATAACCGGGAATATAACCCATATATAAGATCACATACAAAAGGTCTCTAAATCTAAATCTACAGCAGCGCCACCAAGCGGTATAAATTTTCTAACATCCCGTCATTGCTTTACGTGTCGCTATTGTGATGTTACGGTATAATAAGATTTTCTTTTGTCAAATTGACTATGCTGAATTCTGCCTAACATCCCTTTCTTACCCGTGGCACAACTGCGTGGCATTACTTAGTAGTGTCTTGTGGAACTGATATTCCCTTAAGTACTACCGTTGTAGCACAGAGGAAAGGATTTCTTCCCAATGATACAACCAATCAGTAGTGCCTTAGAAATGAGACAATTGATATCTAATAATCATCTTTATTATTAATCATTTACAGATAATTAATAAGAATAATGTTATAAAAAACTTTATTTCTTAATAATGTTCAAACACGTCGGTAATGAATCGTGAAATACTGTCTTAATTGTTTGTACGACGTGATCACGTGACTTTACTAAAACACAAACGAATTTTATTTAACGGATTTTTTTCTTCTGTTTTCTATTTGTTGTCAGATTTTATAGTACCTAGAGGTAGAGAAAATTTTAAATTAAGCTTTTAGTAGGTATAAGTACCTAAGTAGTTGAGAGTTGGAGTAATCTTCCTTAGCTCCAATAAATTAAACAAAAACACCAGTTTCGGCCTAATTGGAATTCTAATAATACTTGATAGGATTTTCTGTTCAACATCTCAGACAAGTAAGTATGATAAAAGATATCTAGAATCGATTTACGTTTTTTTTTAAGTATTTAGAATAATTTTACGTCACGTACATCTATACGACTATTAGTTCCTTTTTTTGTATGCTGAGGAAAATGACTATTAGCACCTACCTAATTTTGGAGTAATTCTATTAATTTTCCTATTTAACACATCGCACCATGTGACAATGTTAATGTGAACATATTGAAGAGGCTGGACACATTAAATAAGAATAACTGTATGTTTTCTCAATGAGAAGATAGTATACAAGGTGTTACAAAAATACCCCTAATGCCGAATATGGAGGAGTAGCGGGACTTCAACATCAGTATCAGTTGTCCCATGGGACTAGTGGGACATAATCATCCCACCTGTCCCATCTTGGGACTGGATCAATGGGACTAGTGGGACAGACAGTAAAATGAAATCCAACCTTACAAATAGTGCACGGGTGGTTTATACACCTCACAGCAGAAATATCATAGAGTTATTGCCTCTTAGTTTATCATCAATTATTACTTAATTTAGACACAAGAGTCATTCAGAAAAAGTTTTAGTTATCTGTCCAGTAATTAACATTAAAAATGGAAATTGCTATTATGTTAATATTTCGCCGCTATACTTCTAAAACGTATTAAATAGACATTTTGTCGAAATGAGATATCGTATTTTTCAAGTTTCATGACTCAAATTGTTGCTTTAAAAATGACATTCAGTCTTAAGAACACCAAACTTGTATACTTTATTTCCTGTTATACAAGTAAGTTTAATCGCTTGTTACAATACCTGGTAACTTTTTGTGTAAATCAAATAAAACCAACAAGAGATCTTCATTTACCTTTTTTTGGCAGTAGAAATAGAAACTAGTTTATCTCGTAAACTAGTAAGCGTACAATGACATGAGCGAAATTAAAGTTTTGTTTTTCATTTTACATAATTACAGAATGATTAGATTGTATAACTCCTTATTTTTGTGGGAGATTTTGATGAAATTAGTATAAGATACCTTTTTTTACCTGAAGGCTGATGCGAAAAATACCGTGAAAAAGTACTAAATCGATATTTTATCGGCATGAAATATCCCATTTTCAATTTTCATGACTCAAATTGTTGCAGTAAAAAATGACATTCAGTCTTAAGAACACTAACCATGTAAACTTCATTTCCTGATATATAATATAGATTAATCGCTTGTTATAATACCTGGTAAGTTTTTTTGTAAATCAAATAAAACCAACAGGAGATCTTCATTTAACTGATTTTAGCAGTAGAAATAGAAACTAGATTATTTAGTAAACTAGTAAGAGTACAATGAAATGAGCGAAACTAACGTTGAGTATATTCGTTTTCGTTAATATGAGCATGATTAGATAGTAAAAATCTTAATTTTTGTAGGAGAATTGATGAAATTAGTATAAGATACCTTTTTTTGCCTGACGGCTGATGTGGAAATATTTCTGTTAAATCGATGACAAATTTGTGAACGAAAAAAAACAAAAGAAAGATGAGCTGATGCTTTTTTATTATAATTTTATTGTAATAAAGAAAAAAGACAGAAACAATTGGCATTAATCCAATTACCTACAGTGTGTAATTAATCATTTAATAAAACCCAAAACAAAATCAGAATTCTGTATCTTTTAAAGTGGAGTCATCATTTAAAGATTCATACCAAGCATGGTGCTCTTCTGGGATTACCTTTTTACGAGACAAATTCAAAAGATCTTTTTTTTTGGAGCTGCTGATAGGTAAAGAATATTCATAAAGCTGTAATAACTCGTCGGGAAATGACCCTCGGCATTTAGAAGATGACGTAGTCGTGCAATCAGCTGATTCAGCTGACATCAACTTCCTTTTCTTATTTCTCGTACTATAGCCATGATGAGCTTCAGTCTCTGCCTGGCTTTCAGCGGCGTTTATGTTTACGTTTATGATTATGCAAGAAAAATCAAGACTCATGTCGTAATTGAAACTTCATTTAGTTTTTCACATACCTTATTCTCTTTATTTTTAGCCAATGAACTGTGTTTCCTTCTGCATCCTTCCTTAGTAACTTAAGGTAATTTTTTTTAAGACAAGTCTTTTAACTTTTTGGATTCATAATATTTAAATTCCTTCACATGACAGCGATTTTTGTCAATTTTCTTTACGCCTTTCTTGTAGAAACTCTTAGATCTAGCGCGTTGGAATACATTTTTACACTCAGTCATCGAGTAACTCATATTTTTTTGTGCAGCTTCTATGCTGGAAAGCATGGAGTTCGCCTCCATATAAGAGTGTCCGGACTCAAAAAACTTCTTATCAAGTTTTTGAACTGCCTAGAATAATTAATTATTCTAGGCAGAAATCAACGGAAAAAGGGAAGCTGCGAAATCGGTAGTATCCTGCTGTACTATCTTTTCACCTGTTTACCACCACATGTCACGGAAATAAGTATTTTTTCGGACACATGCGGTGGGCAGAATCGGAACAAGCACGCGTTGCTGCTTTATTATTCTGGACAGTTCAAAAACTTGATAATATTAATGTTACTGAGCAGAATTTTAGAGTCCGGACACTCTTATATGGAGGCGGACTCCATGCACTCCAGCATAGAAGCTGCACAAAAAATACGAGTATTTACTCGATGACTGAGTGGAAAAATGTATTTTAACACGCTAGATCAAGAAAGACAAAAAAAATGACAAAAATCCCTATCATGTTAAGGAGTTTAAGTGTTATGAATTAGAAAAATTTAAAGGACTTGTCTGAAAAAAAACTACCTAAAGCTAATAAGGATGCAGAAGGAAACACAGTTCTTTGGCTAAAAATAAAGAGAACTAGGTATGTGAATAACGATTTTTCATGCATAAACATAAACGCCTCTGAAAGACAGGCAGAGACTGAAGCTCATCATAGTCACGCTCATCATCTCGTTCTATAGTACGAGAAATAAGAAAAGGAAGTTGATGTCAGCTGAATCAGCTGATTGCACGACTACGTTGTCTTCTTAAGACCAAGAGTCAATTCCCGACGAGTTATTACAGCTTTATGAATCATCTTTACCTATCAGCAGCTCCAAGAAAAAAGATCTTTTGAATTTGTGTCTTAAAAAATCCCAGAAGAGTACCATGCTTGGTATGAAAACTATAGGAAAAGCAAAAATATGGTCAGCGAAAATAAATTATGGTGATTTAATTTGTAAATACCTTTTAATAAACTCAAAGAAAAATCACTTAAATTAATTTAGTTTATTTTACTTGAAATAAATCCGTGTTTTGTGCAATGTATCTGTTGCTAACTCTTTTTTCCTGACTCATATTACAAGCTTTTTTTAATTTTTTTACTGAAGAATCGAACTATATCGTGGTAATCTGATTTTACCTACGACTGTCTCCTAAATCATGCAATTAACTCTGTTTTTTACGTTTTTGTTGAACAGTATATCCGACATTGTGAAGTATAATACGTTTTACCTCAGCATAACTTCTAAACTACCGTTCTGATCATTTAATCCATTTTACCAGACGAAAGAGCACAAAAATTTAAATCCAACCATGTATTTAACTCATTTTTCGATAAAACATCATTTAATACGTTTTTGCAGTATAGCGGCGATTTATTCATATTTCTTAGACGTGTAGACTGAATGCAAATGGTCCGTCTGAAAAATACCACTCATCTCTTAAAATATGTAAATACAGTTACTAAAAAATTCAGACAAAATATAAGAAGGCGTGTGGTTTGTAATTTCATTCAGAAGTCATGTCAGGGTGACGTCTTTATTAGCTATCTGTCATCTTTTCGTGACTCCAATTTGTCAAGAGCTACAGACTCCAAATAACTATATATAGTTTGTGGACTAAACTACATCGTAATGAATTTTGTTGAGTTGAACTAAGGTACCTCCATTAAAAGTTGAGAAGCTTTCAGTTCGTTTGGATGAAATTCGGCACTCAGCTGATAGTTTATTGCTGTTTTATTACCTGGATGAAAACTAGTTGAATATAAATATTTACAAAAATGGATATAATACTCAAAGTTTAAAATTAAAATCTATAAAAAAACTCTGACACTCATTGTAAAAGTAATAAAAATAATTGTTTTACCGATTCAATAAATATTATATTTAACCGATTAAAATTTTATTAAAAAAGCCAGATATTTGAATGGTCATATATCAGTCAGATTCGGCATAGACTTTTTAATTTTAGCTTACATCAAGTATGGATCATAATTTCGATTATTTAATCAATTAATCACCAAAGCAAGATTCAAGTATGCTTTTTATTTTAAAGCACAAGCTTGACCCTTAATAAAAAGTATTTTATACCATTCCCCATTCTAAAAAGATTATTTTATTCACTGAAAACAGTGAATAAAAAGCACTTGTAATCACTATTTTGGTATTTGAATTTAGAACACAATTCGACCTCCATCTCAATACTATACAACATCTTTGTGCAAAAAATACTCGATACAAACTCCTTGTGCAAAGAGTACTCGATATACGAACTCCTTGTATAATTAATATTTTTCTTTTTCTCGTAGATATTATAGTATGCAACTCTTGAATAAAACGATTTCATATCGAGGTTCATGAATCACTCGCGTCGCTCAGGATTCATCTATGCCATCCGTTATTTATTCACTAATTCGCGATTACCAAACGAATATAAATCAAAGGATACTCACCGGTCCACCGTAAGTGTATCCAAGCTCCAGGGCCACCAGCTGAGCTATTTCTTCGTCCCCGTCCAACGACACCGTCCACTCATTGATGAACTCCTTGGCGTGCTCTTGGCCATTGTGAACTCCATGGTACCCATGCTTTACTGGTAGCCATACACTGAAGTTGTTAGAGGAATAGCAGTATGCAGGAGACGCAAGAGCTTTTAATAGCAAATATAATATTAATAACGACATAGAGGCTGTCGTTATTTGACTAATTATAGAATTTTTTTATTATTATTTTAATTCTTAATAGCAAATAATTATTGGAATTTTATAATAAGTTATTTTTTTTTAACGAAAAGTTTGGGTAACTTTTTTCAGCTAAACGCATGTGATCACGATGGTTCTAAAAGCCATACTGAAATAAGTAAAGGAAAACTGTTTTTCGCGGCAAAGCCTACTACATAGTGCACAGAAGACAGTGTCCAGTAGGTATATGTGGTTTGTCTCTCTCTAATCGTTAAACCGACACATGTGGTTTGTTTCTCTCTAATCGTTAAACCGACACAAACTTAAGTAAGTAAGTATATTTATTTATTAACATCGAAACAAAAATTAAAATTGGTAGTATCCTGAATTATAAGAAAAATTTCTTGTGACGATTATGAAGTTTTAGATTTTTAGTATTCACAATGCTATATTATGTCAAAAAAAACCTGACGATTATTTGTAGACAACATGTTACAAAAAACCCCTAAAACCGAATATGGTATATAAGGACCATCAAACTGTAGTGTAAATCGGCTATATTTCCGAAAATTCTGAAGATAAAAAAGGCAGTGGTGTCAAAATATGCAAAAATTTTCGAGGCATGTATGGTAACAAATTGTTGAAAATCGGTCAGTAACTTTTTTTTGAAAATCGAAAATGGTGGAATAAAAACGACAAAATTTCCCATTTTTCAGACAAAAAATAGATTATAGTGAAAACGAAAGCCAATATCAAAAAATATTAAAAAAGTTCCCGAGGCTGAATAGATTGTCTATCGTTTAAAAAAGTAAATTTTGGAATCAATTGAATGATTACCAGATGAAAAAACCCCTAGAGATATGACATTAGGCTACATTTTGAAAAACCAGGACCTCTCTATCTTTTACGGTCTAGCTAGGCTGTAGCATATTCTTTGTGTAGCCAGGGCTGCCAGATCGGGGGCTTTTCCCCATTTTGGGTAAAAAAATATTATTGGGGAGAAAATAAAATCTCTTCATACAAAACGTATCATTTTGGGAAACAAAAATCGAAATCGATCGTGTAAGATATGTATAAAAATATAGACTATACGCTAAGTATGTTTACATGTGTGATTTTTTTACATTGGATTTAGTAAATAAATAAATATTTTTTTATTTTTATTATTTTAGGTTTGCATTTTTATTGCATTTGGTGGAGGTTATACGAATAATCGAATCTTGAGCGCAAGTTGAAGAGGAGAGAGGGCGTTGTTAGAACAAATCTTATAAATTAGAAGTTTTATTATTTCAATAAAATAGTAAAGTTGATATTTTAACAATAAAATAAATCAATAATAAATAAATGCTTGGACAATTTCACACAGCGCCATCTACTACTTATATACTTTTTAAATATACACTTATTATACATAATATAGTATACAGAAATATTTTCTTTAAATGAAGATACTTTCTCCAAATCCAATGGACGAGCAGATGGCTAAACTAAATACTATTCATAGTACTTTTTTAGTTTTGATGTTTATTTTTAATGTCTTCCGATAGTTGCGAATATTGTTCTTAACCTACTATAAGTATTTGCACTGTGGCAAGGCTCACGACACGCGGGCCGCACCGATTCGCATCTCACAGTCTCACCCCAGAGTAAGCGCGACGTGTTTTCGTCCAATTTTCTATCAGAATGAGATTCATTTTAATTTTCAGTTTCACCGCCTTCCAACGAACCCACCGAAATTGCTGTGAATAATTTTCTATTTTTAGTAAGTAGGTACCTATCTACGTATTGGAATGTCGCAACTTCCTAATTGAAGCAGGTCAATAAATCTTTATTAACCAACCCACTTCGTGTCAACACAGATTACAAGATTAAGCAAAACAACAGTAACAGAGTTAGGTACCAATATAATAATATATATAATTATTATTCAAAATAAAAGACGATATTGTTCAAATACAAAAAAATGTGTTACGCCGTTGTCTCTGATTTCATAACACAAGTGCTTTACTTCGATGGTGCAGTGGGTTTAATGCATCGCCCTACCACAAATTGCTGAAGTTAAACAACTTTCACAAAGGTTTCTCATAGGATGGGTGACCAAAAATTATTATTTGTATTAAGGAAGGACATTAAAAATGGCTGATGTTCTTTCTAAGCGTCTCCGTTTCAGCTTGGGCAAAAAGGCTTTTGTATGTCTGTCTGTCCGGCTGTGCCCCTCTACATGTCGCATGTCTCAACCGATTTGTGAAATTTTGTGAGCAGGTGCGATAATTATTAGTTATTTTTTGGCGATTCAGTTTTTATTATATTTTTATCATATTTCAGCCATTTTGAATAATGTTCAAAAATGTCACAAACGGGAGGTCTATTCTATAGCTCACTAAAAACACACTAGTTAAATCGTGTTTTTAAAGTTTATATAATTATATCAATTGAGTACCGTTGAGCTTTGACGTAATGTCCAACACATGTGGCCTTTTTCTAATATCCCGTAAAGCAATATTTAAGATAATATACATAAAGTTCGAAATCCTTTGTGCTGGTTGTTATCTAGCGGAAATGCATTATTTTGATATAACAAAATCAATGAACTTCGCGTCCTGCGTGCTTGAATTTCTTTATTAGCTTTTATATCGTAATTTAGTAAGCACTGCTTATTAAGCGTGGCATACTTTTTTTAGTAGTTATTATTTCACTGTAGTCAAACATTTACTGCCTTACCACAAAAGATTTTAAAACACTGTTCAACAAGTAAGTTAAAACTTAGACACTGTTCAAATGTGATGCTGACACTTTTTGACAATATTGTTTGAAAGAGACGGCATCACTTCTTCTTCTTCTTCTTCATTCATTACGGGCGGTTTCCGCAACTCGACGTCTATAGCGCCTATTTTGCGTATGGAGGGTATGCGGCCGGATCGCTCCAGCCAGCCCAGCTCAGCCAGGAACACTCCAAGCGCTTTCACATTGGTGATCGCCTCCTGGACGCTGCCCGGCGAGCCGAGGTACCTCGCCCGGTAGGGGGCCACCCCTCTGCATTCCAGCAGGACGTGGGCGGCTGTTTCTTCTTCCTCCATGCAACCGCTGCATAGGGGACTGTCTGTGACACCTAAGTTAAAAAGATGTCTGTTAAATTGTCCATGACCAGTAATAGCACCTGTTGCCAGGCGAAGTTGCGGTCTACCCAGTTGTAACAGGGCCCTGGATAGACGAGCGTCCACGCGCGGTAATGCGAGTTTCGCCTGTCTGCACGAGTCCAGAGAGCTCCAGTTCTGTTGGTGTAATTCTATAGTGCGTTCACGGATCTTACTTACATACCAGCTTGACGGGATAGGGGCGATCGGTTCTGGGCCAACAGGCGTCGAACCAGATGCGCATCTAGCCAGTTCGTCAGCTGCATCATTTCCCCGTGATCCACTGTGACCTTTGACCATACTATTACTATCCATTGGATAGTAATAGTATTTTGTGCACCTGCTTTATTAAGGGTGTGGTGACACTCAAGTAAAAGGCTTGATGTGATGCGACTGCCCTGGAGAGCCTGTAGGACGGATTTGCTGTCAGAGAGAATTGAGATGTCGCGGTCTTTTACCTCCCTTGTAATGATCGCCTGAGCCGCCATGATTATGCCAACACACTCGGCTTGGAATACCGTGTTGTATGTGCTTAGGGGGGATGCAATCTGTATGTTGAGGTCCTCCGAGAAAACACCCGATCCTGTGCCCGATGAGGTTTTGGAGCCGTCAGTGTAAATCAGGAGAGACTTGTGTTGTACCTTGGAGCTGATGTCGTCTATCAGGTGTATTCTGTACTTTTTGTCAAAAATGAAGGTTGGCTTAACTTTGTCGCATGCTGCTCCAATAAGAGGGATGTGATGAGACGGCATCACATTTAAACTGTTAAAATTAAACAGTGTCTTAAAATCTTTTGTGGTAAGGCTATTATACTTACCTAGAGATGAATAAAATTGTTTAGATGTAGATAATGTAGATATACACAGCATATTATTTAATATTATGCCGCCATGATTTGTGGACCTCTTGGGAACGCAGACCGCCATTCCCGTTGTCATATCTACTTTTAGGGCTACTTTTGTTTGTTTTCCAGTTATCCATATTATCGTGACCTTAATAAAAAAATATGTAATACATATGTATGTAACTTAATACATGTGTATTAAGTGCCTACTTTACCTTAGAAATTAGATAGGTTTAACTAATAATAGAATTGTAAGTACCAAAATAAATAAATTGATACTTTATTTTATACACAAACCTCTATGCAGGCCTTAAAATGAGATTGATTCCTCTCTACCTCGATATCCAGTTGCAGGAGTAAATGTAAGATGCACGTACAACAAATAACTAGATAGGTAATATAGGTAGACAAAAAAACTAGCTCAATATCTTGAGTCTTTTGGAACATTATGTTTTAAACAGTGATCTCCAGTTGCGCAATGGAGGAAGCAATACAGTGCACAGTGTGTTAGTGGGCCAGCCGCGGCCGTGAGCTTCGGCGCCCGCGCACAGTGGTAAACAACGCATCTTACGCGCTACGATGGCCATACATTATTACCGTAAATGAAGGTTCACTGAAAAAAAAGGTGCTGATGTGTTCAGCTAACTGAAATTTTGTTACTTAGATCCTAAGTTTAGAGGCACAGCAACTTACTATGGTGACATATCTATATTAATAAAACACGTCTATTGAAGTCGGGTGGGGCGGGAGGACAACTCCTTTCCCTTTTTTTCTTTCTAATTCTAAAAGCCCCACCCGACTTCATTCGACGTGTTTTATTGATATTGATATGCGTAACTAATAATTTGAATATTATTTCTTGCTTTTTAAAGTTATTTAATTATACAAGGTGTTACAAAAGTACCCCTAATGCCGAATATGGTAGATAGGGACCATCAAACTAAACAACTTTTACTATGGAACCAACTCTGAAATCGCGAAAAAAAAATCAGCTGTTTCATACAAAAATTAAAATCGAAAATATCAAAATGTATGAAACAGCTGATTTTTTTTTCGCGATTTCAGAGTTGGTCCCATAGTAAAAGTTGTTCAGTTTGATGGTCCCTACCATATTCGGCATTAGGGGTACTTTTGTAACACCTTGTATATAAAGCTGTTTTTGTTTTTGTTTTAGGATTTTTTGAAGGAGGTTTTTCTTTTTTTTTAAAAAGCTTTTTTATTTTCAGCTTTTTAGTGGTAGGTATGTACACGTGTAAATATTTTTTTACTTCATATAATATTTTCTATGGTACATACAACGTCCATAACTCAATTTCCAAATTCACGCTGTTGGTTTTTAAGGAGTTCCGTTGTACCTTCGTACTTCGTAGTCCAAGTCTAGTCCAAAACGTCGCAGACCATAGATCGGTTTGTTTTGGATCGTCAGAAATCTACCAATATCTCAATCACTATACATATCCTATTTGACTTTGAAGAGTTCCCTTGTGTATCTTCGAAGCCTAAGGTCCAATAAGTCTAGACGATGTTTTTTCGAGTAGGTACCTACCTACACAAAATTTCAACGGTTGACAAATTCTAATACAGACAATTCACATCGATAATTATACTTACAATGAAAAAACTACTAATAAACCGAAATGACGAAACATTTCATTATTTATTAT
Organism: Catoptria pinella; assembly: GCA_963556745.1. NCBI lineage: Eukaryota > Metazoa > Arthropoda > Insecta > Lepidoptera > Crambidae > Catoptria > Catoptria pinella. The sequence continues at coordinate 5,939,299 of OY750774.1, read as the reverse complement.
ACTTTTGCTTATTAATTTATATTTTTTTTTAATATTTGACACCGTATGGTAAAGGTAAGTAAATCTTTTCGCGTAACTTAACCATCCATAATAAAAAAAACTATTATTTTATTATCTTTTGAACATTTATCTCAGACATACCTAAAGTAAAGTCACAGTATACTAATAGTATAAACAGAATCGTCCCTGAGATCTAAAATATAGTGTTTACCCTACGTATTACAAGATTCGTCTATTTTTGGCCTAATGCTAGCCAATTACTCAGGGGTTTCCAAACTTCTGCAAACTGTAAAACAAACCATGATATTGCAGTTCTGATCTCCTAAACTTATCTACAATCTCCTAACCTAAGTTATTAGGATTCAAAAATGTATTGATAATAGAAACTGTGGTCTCGCTACTTGGAAAGAAAGAAAATAACTTCTTATCAGAGTTATTAAAAGTGCTGATGTCTTACTTTGTTTCGCAACTTTAATCGCGTTGATTGACAAACCTCCGTGGTCGAGTGGTTTGTACGCCGGTTTTCAAGGAGTCGCCATCTCTGAGGTCCCGGGTTCGATTCCCGGCTGGGTAAATTTAGAAAACGAACTTTTCTGTATTGGCTCAGGTCTGGGTGTTTGTAGTTCCACCGTTGTCTCTGATTTCCATAACACAAGTGCTTTAGCTACTAACTTTGGGATCAGAGCAATGTTTGTAATGTTGTCTTATATTTATATATATTTATATTTACAAACGTTTTAAAAGTCAACAGTATTTGGTTTTATTATGCTATCGATAAACATTAAGTTTTTTTTACATTCTCAATTGCTGTCTTGTTGGTGAGACCATGTTTAAAAGTACTTTCTTATTCTATGATTCAGAATGTGCGTTATATAGCACAAACAATGAATGTACTTACCCAATAAAACGCATCTGTGTGTTTTGCAAAGTGCAGATGTTCAATGGAACCCATTGATACGAAGCGTGCCTAGCTGTGTAAAGTTTGGGTAGCACTGCGTAAACGCATTCTGTGGTATGGTAACGCAGTCGTGATGCGCGCGCCGGCCGGCCCCGTGGCCTGTGCCATGCTCTTGGCCACCTCTGTGACCCTGGTACTTTCGATGCAAGACCAGGGAGGATATCATGCTGAGGAATACCATGAAGATCCCATAGATGTGTGAGTGTCGTAGATGATTGGTTTTTGTGTTAATCTGGTGTAGGTAAATTGTGGCTAAAACGTGTGTAAAGTAAGATATTTTTAAATCATTAATAAATAGGGAATATGCATGCATTTAGAAAATATGCAACGCTATTCACTAATTTACATTTCTGAGTATGTACCTACCATACCAGATAAACACTAAAGGAGTAAGTAAGTATTTTATTTTCATTTTATTTTCTATGGGGAGCTTACAACATAATTTACAAATTACATACAGAAATGCTAATTACAATCTTCCACAAATAAATCAAACTCTTTTATCTTTCTACTTATAAATAAATATTCGGAATACCTAGGTCAGCTGCCAGTCCAATATAAAAAAATTAAAAACGAATAAGCACTAAGTTCTGTGTAAAGGTCATCGACTGCAAGCATTCTGACTGTTGCGCACAACACCCGATATAAATAGTAGGACAAACCCTTTATTTCGATTCTTGGTATTAGGGACACAATTTTAGTTCAAACTGAAAGTAAATTACACTAACTGCAAGTAGCCATATGCATTTAGAAATATTACTTTGGTCAATGAATGGAGAAGTCTGTAGAATGAGAGCAATACCTGTTAAAATGTTTGAGGCGATCGAATTAGTACAGTTCTGTTGAGAACTGTTCAATCATTGAAAATAATTACCCGCATACTTCAATCGATCTGGGAAATGCAAATATTGCAGAAATAAGATACGAATCTTTAGGTACCGTTGAGAAAAAAATACCCCATCGGCCATACCCAGAATAATGTCCCACTGCTGGGGCACGACCCCAGATTCTTATTTAAAAGCCAACTTTCTATATGTTCGCTAACATAAAGTTTAAAAATAACCAAGAAACTATGATAAATACGTGTGTATTGTGCGAAGCTTGTCTATTCCATACAATGCAACAATATCTTATATACTCTATCTGATTGACATAAGCTTGCGACATTACTTATTTTTAAGATTTAAGTTAGCGAAGGAATAGTATAATAGCCGTTTGAATCAGGGCTTTGGCCTTCCATGTGTCCGTATGGAAAATGATTAATTATTTAACTTACGTTACGTTCATCGCAGAGAATTTGTTGGTTTTTTTTATTAATGTAATGTAATTGCTGTTGCTTAGCAAGATTTGCTTTGGACATTTGAATACCGCGACGTATCACCGATTCGCCGTGATCAAACTAACCAATAAAGCCGCATTCTCCAGTTCAACATTACATAAATAAATCATTTGCAGTCGTCTTCCTACTTGTTAATGATCTGAATCCAATTAAAATAAAACGTGAATGCAATTAATTATGAAGTTATGTGATTATTAAAAGTCAAAAAAGAGTCGTGCGGTCCACCAGAAAACTAACTGATATCCAAAATTATTTCTTTTAATAATATAATCAATTAAAAATATGTACCAACTTTTTTCAGTTTGAATCGTAGTCAAGGCTTCTTTTGCTAGCATAGCTTTCCGTAAATTTTTTCGTATATTTAAAAAAAAACAACATTAATAAGGTAATTACGTCAAAAGAGATGCTAATAAACCCTAATCTTTATCACGAGATAGATCACTATATTTCATTAGGATATCTAATTAGAACAACAGTTAGGTCATCTTTAGCCACTTAAATATGATTTATCTTCGGTCTCTAAGATAAGAAAAGTTTGTAAACACAGGCGAATTCACCAAGACTGATTTATTTCCATACATTTAGCAGTTTAATTAAGTATTATGGTAGAAATTGATTTTTCAATGCTAACATTGGCGAATATTTTTAACCTGTCAATAACTTTATCTATTAATTTTCAATTTCTCCAATGCAGAGAGGACTACCGCAGCGCGTGCCCGTCCGACAGACTCCTGCGCACGAGAGAGACGTGCCGCGTGTCCGGCGCAGATGTCCAGTGCATCGGCCTGCGCTGCTGCGACACACATGTTTACATTGCTGGACGGTGGGTATTAATAATGATTAAACGCCATTAAATTTTTACATGTTCCGGAATCCGGATAGCACTATCTTCTGGTTGGATAAAAAATATAATTTCAAAGAAATTCTGTTTCATATTAAGTTTACTATTAAATATGAAATAGAATTTCTATGAAATTATCTGACAAATAAGTTAATGGAAACATAACTGTCCTAAAGTAAGTATAAGCATATTGCCTAGCCTGATGGGGGCCTGATGGTAAGAAGCTGTATCTTTTGGTGTTTTAAGTTAGCCACATTAAAAGCTTGCAACACCTGCAGTCTCTATTTAAGGTCTACATCTATTACTACAGACTGTTAACCACGTACTTATTTGTGAATAATGTTCCGAGGACAGTCTGCGGGTCTAGCCAAAGTAACATTTGCAGATCTTCGTTATCGCTTTGCTTTTGAAACATGTATTGACATAAGGTTTCGTTATCAATCGAAATTTAAAACGTCAAATCCATAAATTTTTCGAAGCGAAGCGATACCGAAAATTTGCAAATGTTACTTTGGCTAGACCCCCTGATTCGAATTCGTTGTTGGTATTCGTGGAAATGAGAAGAACATTTTAAATTTTCTTGTGTCAAATATCTAACAGCAAAAGCTATACAATTTTAGCATTCCGGTATTTTTACAGGTGTGTTCCAAAATCAGTGGACCCATGCAGCTTGCGTCTATGCGAGCAGGCGTGCGAAGTGCGCGAGGACCGGCTGTGGTGCTCCTGCCACAGAGGGTTCCGGTTCCACCACGACAATTACCGGCGGAAGCACCAGCCTTATTGCGTCGGTGAGACGGTCTTAGATTTACCTATCAAATAAGTCACCAAGAAAGATAAGATATTACCGGCGCAAAGGCATATCGTTGACATGTTGAAATTTTTCGGATTTATCCGGGTGAAAGACTTTCATATTGTGTCAGTACCGGCGTGCGTAGTTACGGCTAAGTTTTTCAAGCAATAAATCTAATTTCTCACACGCTTTGAAAATGTCAAACACACTTTTAACGCTTACTTAGAACACATGAGTATATTGTAAGATAAATGCTTACCTACTCGATTGTAAACAAGTTACAAGCAAACAATGAACAAACCTGATACAGAAAAGAAGCGCATAGAATACTTAAAATTAATAGAACTTTACTCCTTTACCAATGTTTAGATTAGAATTTTCCGTTTTATTAACGGAAGCTAGTGCCGCATTAAATTAATGACAGCGTCGATGATTGTAAACATTAAACAACATATCATCGGCACCTTTCATCACGCTCGCTTTGAATTCCTTCCTGATACTTCCTTGTATATGTATCAGATGCTGTTGACAACAATCTTCTTAATGGATGCTATAACATTACTAATATTTTTTTCTATTTACTTCAGCTGTTTCTTCCCTTTTTTTTAAATTTTGCAATTCTTAAGTACCTATACTAAATGATACACGAGTTTTCACAACACTGTTTGAACCATTTTTGCTAACATTATGGTACCTAAATAACGAGGATGCTCGAATCTATTACTATTGATATTTCCAATAAATGTAAAAAATAAATTAAAGAGTAATAAAATAAACGCCTTTGCCTTTTGCCGAAATGTGATGTAAGAGTAAGAACTACCAATTACCTATGTATACATGTATGCTGTGCTTCCATGCAAATGTTCTTTGGTTGCTACAGACGTGGATGAGTGTGCCGAACACAATGGAGGCTGCGAGCAACGCTGCGAGAATGACATCGGCGGGTTCCATTGCGAGTGCACACCGCCACACACGCTGTCACCACGAGACGGAAAGAGCTGCGAGCGACCCGTGCCTATGACAGCGTTACCGGTCAGTAGCTTTACGTCTGTACAGGTGTTTTCAGATGTTCTACAGGGTCCTTGCTTATACCAACTGTTCTGCCATGTTTAGCCAAAAGTTGAGCCTCACCAGGCCTCACCATAAATAAGGCTACGGTAAACCAGTGTTTAAAGGCTGGTACGCAGCGTTAGGCATCTGATTTACAGCACTGCTTTATGAACATAGCAAAACCCAAGTTTCCTACCTATATTTTTTTAATTATTTAAAATATTCACATGTTTATTCCATTGGGCTAGAAGACCGACAGCCTAAAGATTTTAGGATTGTACGCTCCTTAAAATACTGACTGAGGAATGGACACTTCATAGGAGTTTAATCGCGCATTCGCATTTAATTATAAAAATATTTCGTCGTTTTTCAGGAGCCATTACCACTAATACGCGCGACGTCTAGATGCTATGCGCCGTGCGACACCGTCTCCTGGCTGTCCAGGCAGGTAAAGCAATTGACTGACCAGCTGCGGGCCACCGAGGCAGTGCTTAAGAAGGTTACTGACCACCCGATCTTCAAAGAAGGTGAGTTACGCATTACTTTAAAAAAAAATGTCTTTCATGTTTCAATCATATGTATAGCTCGCGCAATATAATTTGAAGCAAACCATAGACAATGGCTTGCGCACTAAACATTTTTGTCCATAAAATTGCTACTGCGCAAGTCACGTGGTACTTACTAAAATTTACGTCAACTTATTTTGTGCGAGCTGTACTCGAATTTCAGTGGCCATTATACGTACACACTACGAATTACAGATAGTGATCGCTTTGCGGAAGGTACTTTCACGTACCGAGTGCTGGACTCCACAGCACCGTTAGAAGGAGGCTACTGTCGCTGTGAAAGGGGACCAAGGGTAAGTTGATACTAATGCTCTTACTAATAAAGATTATACAAATGTATAGTTACACAATGGTTACTCTCTGTCAAACTATTGAAGTTTGATATTATAAAGAAAGGGACAAAACACTGTGTAACTATTCACCCGCTATACAACTCATATTAGTAAGGGGGTGTGTCTAAAGTTAGTAGTAGGTACCTGTAAACATCAGCTCTTGTTAAAAGATAAACTACTTATTTAAGTTGACCTCTTTGGTCCAGTAGCTAATAAAGCCATATCTGAGATCTGGGAAAACGAATTTCTTTATTCAGTAGGTGATTGTTATTAATTGCCAAACATTTTTATTAATCAAAATATATTATTATGAAATTTTAACGATGTAGAATCAAGCGTTCTATTATTTCAGGGCCCGCCCGGGGCACCTGGTATGGAGGGGCCCAAAGGTGACGCGGGGTCACGCGGGCCCCGGGGCGCACGGGGCCCAAAGGGCTCCTTAGATCTCATGCTACTGCTGCTTGCAGACATTCGCCACGACATCAGAAACCTGGAGGCGAAGGTGTATACAGACGGCGAACAGTAAGTCTGAAATCGTTGCTATTAAATGATACACCTCAGCATTTTTCATGACTGCACTGATCATGTTTTTTTATTACTATATCCGATAGCAATCATATTCACTTCGCCTGGGGTGTTATTCACGACGACATAGAAGAACTAAACTAGTCTATTTTGTGGTGGGTACTTGGATGTGCATGTTATGGCGTGTCTTCTGCGCCTAAAAATAACAAAACAAACTAACAAAACATTATCAAAACATGTTAGAAAAACATTGCAGTCTCCTGCGACTTTTAATCACGAACATCTACCTACTCGACAAAATGACTTCGGACGAAAGACGTACTGGAAACGAAATTACCCCGAACATGGGGATGTTTTCCGTCCGCCTCGGATAACATGTTTGCTTGTTCGAGCTAAGCTAACAAAACTGTTAGGCCACGCCCATATTTTATTAGATGTTCGATGTTACGTGGTAGAAAACACAAAACAGTGTCGCAGGAGACACGCCATTAGGTTTTATAACTTTATTGACCTTTTTGCAGGCCTGAGCGGTTCAACTTGCAGAAAGCGTGGCGTTACCAGCGCAAGCAGGAGCGGCTCGAACAAGAAGCGCTCACCGAGCAAGCGCTCGAGGCGTACACCGCGCCGCCGCTCGTGCGCGACGGACCCGTCCAAATATCACCCAACGGTATCACGTACCATCGTATGGACCTCCACTGGTTTCGGATTAGTTCCAACATACAATACAGATATTTCTTAAAAATTCCACTCCATTTTTATTAAACCAAAAGATAGCTAGCGCTTAACTACCGAAACCCACTGGTTGCGTACGCGTACAGGTGCAGGTGCTCGTGCACGTCCCACTGTGTTGTACTGTTCCGGTAATTTTAAGCCTTTTATGAGACTAAGGGCACAGAATAGACACCTTAGGGCTAATTCCACAGATGCCAGGTATGTTTCAGTTATCATCATGCATGATAGATAACATTTTAAACTAACCCAGAAGATAGCAGCTGCTATCCGAAACTTGTGAATCAGGTCCATAATATTATTGATGATTGCTGATGCTCTCAAAAGTTTCCCTTATGATTACCATAACCGGAACAATAGTGGTTCATACTCGGGGTACAAAATAAGGTACATAGATTGATAATTTAAAACTAACGAATCCTTTTTTATTCAGGGCAAACAGGAGACTTGATGCACTCGGAAGCGACGACCGACTGGACGTTAGTGAAGGGCGAAACTGAACCACCAGAATTACCGCAACTGACACAGGTACCAACTACCAATGTTGTAAAACATCTTAACTGTTTCACTATCAAACAATTTTAACCTTAATCTCCATTGGGTAATGCATAGTATCACTTGGAAGACTCGAGTAAGAAGCGCGGCCGCCTGCTGCAGCGTTGCGAGTCGTCGACCGATTACAAGCAGCCATACGTTTCATACAACAACAGCGTGTGAAAGAAATCACAACAGTACCTACATTGGTACATTGGGCATGGCGCTGTAAGCGGCCGATGGCGTTAAAATGCCGGATGCTGCTAATGCTGGATGATTTCCACAGAATAAGTTCCGTGTCTTGACATTTGTAACAGCATAGGAATAGAACTCGAAATACTAAACACCGACTGCAGATACAATGAAAACAAAATTTTTCCTAGACACGTGCTACTATTGATTTGATAAATATGCCTTACCTATTTCTATTTCGCATTCCCAGGACATGAGTGCGATGGACGCAAAGCTCCGGGAGTTCTACATACTAGTGAACACAACGAGCCCGGGGGACGAGCCGCCCGACGAGGACGACGGAGATCCGGACTACAGCCTGTACTGAATACATCAATAAGAACATGATGCGTTTTATTCGGGTTTCCTTTGCATCGATATTGACTTTGTGAATCAATCCCTGCATTGTCATTGACTTTATGATTAATCAATTACTGTACAGTCCTATCACAAACAGACAGAAGTCAAGCTTAGTACTACGTGCGCTCGAGCAACGCACATAGACACCCTCTCACCGATACAGAATAACCGGAATCTCAGACCAATCTCAAAACGAGTTCGAGTGCGTGACGCAGTGTCCTCGGTCGGTGAGAGCCGTCTATGTGTGCGTTGTGTTGAAGCTACATTTGAATAATGATTTATACCATTTAAAAATAGGTAAGGTACACACCCGCAGGATCTTACTTATTCTGCTTATTTGGTCCTATTGTAAATTCACCTTTCAGCAGAGAGGCGCTTCACCCAAATACTATTTAAATGAATATGAATCCTCCTTCGTCGGTAACACAAATAAATAGTATTTGGGTGAAGCGCCTCTCTGCTGATAGGTGAATTTACAATAGGTCCAAGCAGGCCACTACCTGGGTAAGGTACACACACCTGAATCCAATTCTGCTTATTTCATAAAATATTAGTAGCTGACTGCTACAGCTGGTACAATAATCTGTGGCCAGTACCTGCCACAGTAAAATGTCTGTTTCTTTCGCAACTGAAATGATAGTAGGATTTAAAAATATAGGCACAGTGAAAGTAAATTTTCATTCAAACACAATTTTTAAAGTACGGTAAGGTGTGAAAACACCAAACTTTGGTAAAATAAACCCAAAAGTAAAACTAGTGGGTCAGTGCGCTGTAGACCTCGCGTTTGTGCGTTAAAAAGTAGCTCAAATTGTATGTCATTTAAAAATTAATCTAATGGATGTCGTCACGAGGTTTTTAAAAGCAGTACTATGAGCTGTTTGGTAGGTATTATTATATGTATTAAAATCTATTCGAAGCTAAATGGCGCTTCTAATTTTGAACATTTCTCGAAATAGTAACATTTTTTTTGAAAAATTTCGTATCACTTAATCGAGTATCGACAAAAAATCTATATAATCAATTTCATGAGAATTGATTGGGAAATGCGACCTGTAGAGGAGAACAAACGGACATACGAAAACATTTTTGCCCAAGCTGAAGCTGAGAACTTCGCGCTTGCTCGGTCAATCAAAGAAATGTTGTGTGATATTCAATAAAAAATAATGTTATTTAAACCGATATAATATTATTTTTCCATACAGATAACGTTACATAAGAAAATGGACTCAGTTCCAACGCTATAAGGCCTAACTTGCTACAGACGGCTGGTACTGAGCGGCGAGGCGCTTGAACTCGTTCGTCTTAGCGTTGTAGTCCTTGGTAAACGGGTGCTCCGGGTGGCTGTCCAGGAGTTGGGCTAAGTATCGCCCAGATACCTGGAAATTTAATGAAATAAATGAAATCTACTAAAAGAATTATACTATTAGCTCTTAGCACAAAAATCTAAACAGATTTAATCGAGTACTAATGTCAAATTTTGTTTTGATTGCCCTTTTACAAAAGTAGATGGCGTTATATAAAAATCCAAACAATAGCTGGTTCGATTTTCAGTGGCGGATTTACCAGCAGGCTGAGTAGGCTTGAGCCTAGGGCGGCAGATTTTTGGGGCGGCAAATTTGGGGACCGATTTTTTTTTTCTACCAGAAATCAAAAAGATTTCTGGACGACGGTTTTCTGTATTCTGTTTTCTGATGTTTTACAGATAGAAGTCTGCAACAAATTTTGCCGACGACTTTCCCTTCTCACTTATCATTTGTCATTGTACGTTCCGTGAATCCATTTAGCAATCTTCCATATTCTAGAGTAAAACAGCTAGTAGATTTTTCGTGATAGGATAACAAAAATTGACAAATTTAACATGACAATTTGACAATTGTGGAGGCAAGGGCGGCAAAAGCTTTACAGCCTATACCTTGAAAATTTGTAAATCCGCCACTGTCGATTTTGAAATATATAATTTAATAGTCTCTTATGAATGTATGTACTACATAGACTTATACGTTATTAAACGGCAAAGAATAACATTTTACTTAATATTATGTTCTGACGGAATATTTAGCAACTTTTCTCATTCTTTTGACAGAAGATCCAGGGGCCGTACCGGCTAACGCATCGAACTTCGGAAAGTCTGCCGGGCTTCAAATTAAAACTGATAAATCGAGCCCCAATCGGGCCAAAATGGCGAACCCCAATTCATGATGTCACACGAACATCAATATCTTCTAAATAACCTCGGCGAATAGTACGATACGAATCTCCTTACTTCGATTTATCTGTTTTAAGTTGAAGCTCGGCAGACCGGCCGAAGTTCGAAAAGTTAGCCGGTAGGGCCCCTGATATGCATTTAGTTTAGAGATAAATGTGTGGTATCCTTACTTCCTTAATATTTATTATAAATGCGAAAGTAAGCTTGTTTGTTTGTTACGCTTTCACGTCTTAACTACTCAATAACTCAACCGATCATCATGAAATTTTGCATACAGGGATACAGAAAAGGACATAGGGCACCCCTTATCCAGAAAAAAATACTGTTTTCGAGGGACAGAAAACTAACTGTCAACACAGACGAAGTCGCGGGCGGCCATTTATATGTGATTATGTTTGTGCAACGGCCTGGGTGGTCCAGTAGTCAACATGCTCCACGCAAGAGGTTCCGAGTTCGATTCCTTGCCAGACAGAAATAAAATAATGAATTTTCATTAATGTGGCGGATCTGGGTGTTACTATGTATAATAATTATATATTCAAAAAGTATATAATTATTATATCAGTTGTGTGGCAGCCATATAACTCGGTTTGCTCAGTTCGGGGCTAGATGGCGCAGTGTGGATGCGTGTGGTGCGTGCGTACCTCAGTCCTGTTGGCGTGGCGCGCGGCCACGGCCAGCCCCAGCAGCAGGTCGGTCTGCTGCGTGGATGCGTGTGGTGCGTGCGTACCTCAGTCCTGTTGGCGTGGCGCGCGGCCACGGCCAGCCCCAGCAGCAGGTCGGGCTGCTGCGTGGATGCGTGTGGTGCGTGCGTACCTCAGTCCTGTTGGCGTGGCGCGCGGCCACGGCCAGCCCCAGCAGCAGGTCGGGCTGCTGCGTGGATGCGTGTGGTGCGTGCGTACCTCAGTCCTGTTGGCGTGGCGCGCGGCCACGGCCAGCCCCAGCAGCAGGTCGGGCTGCTGCGTGGATGCGTGTGGTGCGTGCGTACCTCAGTCCTGTTGGCGTGGCGCGCGGCCACGGCCAGCCCCAGCAGCAGGTCGGTCTGCTGCGTGGATGCGTGTGGTGCGTGCGTACCTCAGTCCTGTTGGCGTGGCGCGCGGCCACGGCCAGCCCCAGCAGCAGGTCGGGCTGCTGCGTGGATGCGTGTGGTGCGTGCGTACCTCAGTCCTGTTGGCGTGGCGCGCGGCCACTGCCAGCCCCAGCAGCAGGTCGGGCTGCTGCGTGGATGCGTGTGGTGCGTGCGTACCTCAGTCCTGTTGGCGTGGCGCGCGGCCACGGCCAGCCCCAGCAGCAGGTCGGGCTGCTGCGTGGATGCGTGTGGTGCGTGCGTACCTCAGTCCTGTTGGCGTGGCGCGCGGCCACGGCCAGCCCCAGCAGCAGGTCGGGCTGCTGCGTGGATGCGTGTGGTGCGTGCGTACCTCAGTCCTGTTGGCGTGGCGCGCGGCCACGGCCAGCCCCAGCAGCAGGTCGGGCTGCTGCGTGGATGCGTGTGGTGCGTGCGTACCTCAGTCCTGTTGGCGTGGCGCGCGGCCACGGCCAGCCCCAGCAGCAGGTCGGGCTGCTGCGTGGATGCGTGTGGTGCGTGCGTACCTCAGTCCTGTTGGCGTGGCGCGCGGCCACGGCCAGCCCCAGCAGCAGGTCGGGCTGCTGCGTGGATGCGTGTGGTGCGTGCGTACCTCAGTCCTGTTGGCGTGGCGCGCGGCCACGGCCAGCCCCAGCAGCAGGTCGGGCTGCTGCGTGGATGCGTGTGGTGCGTGCGTACCTCAGTCCTGTTGGCGTGGCGCGCGGCCACGGCCAGCCCCAGCAGCAGGTCGGGCTGCTGCGTGGATGCGTGTGGTGCGTGCGTACCTCAGTCCTGTTGGCGTGGCGCGCGGCCACGGCCAGCCCCAGCAGCAGGTCGGGCTGCTGCGTGGATGCGTGTGGTGCGTGCGTACCTCAGTCCTGTTGGCGTGGCGCGCGGCCACGGCCAGCCCCAGCAGCAGGTCGGGCTGCTGCGTGGATGCGTGTGGTGCGTGCGTACCTCAGTCCTGTTGGCGTGGCGCGCGGCCACGGCCAGCCCCAGCAGCAGGTCGGGCTGCTGCGTGGATGCGTGTGGTGCGTGCGTACCTCAGTCCTGTTGGCGTGGCGCGCGGCCACGGCCAGCCCCAGCAGCAGGTCGGGCTGCTGCGTGGATGCGTGTGGTGCGTGCGTACCTCAGTCCTGTTGGCGTGGCGCGCGGCCACGGCCAGCCCCAGCAGCAGGTCGGGCTGCTGCGTGGATGCGTGTGGTGCGTGCGTACCTCAGTCCTGTTGGCGTGGCGCGCGGCCACGGCCAGCCCCAGCAGCAGGTCGGGCTGCTGCGTGGATGCGTGTGGTGCGTGCGTACCTCAGTCCTGTTGGCGTGGCGCGCGGCCACGGCCAGCCCCAGCAGCAGGTCGGGCTGCTGCGTGGATGCGTGTGGTGCGTGCGTACCTCAGTCCTGTTGGCGTGGCGCGCGGCCACGGCCAGCCCCAGCAGCAGGTCGGGCTGCTGCGTGGATGCGTGTGGTGCGTGCGTACCTCAGTCCTGTTGGCGTGGCGCGCGGCCACGGCCAGCCCCAGCAGCAGGTCGGGCTGCTGCGTGGATGCGTGTGGTGCGTGCGTACCTCAGTCCTGTTGGCGTGGCGCGCGGCCACGGCCAGCCCCAGCAGCAGGTCGGGCTGCTGCGGCGCGCGCCCCGCTGCCTCAGACAGCTGCTGCTCCGCCTCCTCCCACATCCCTATAAACATACGATTAAGGCTCCTGTATACCTCAAGTGGCGCCCTTATTTTAATTAAATTTATTGCTCGCTAAGTACATAATGTATCAAAAATTCACTTGCACAGATTAAAGCTAAGGTTCTATAGTTTATTTACAAACGATAACCGCTAAAGTGCGTTGCATGCGTGGAATCATTGAAATAGGCGCGATCTCGGTTGTGTGAAGCTGAGACTTTATTGTAGTGGCGACTACCTCGGCAGAACTTACTCTTACCGCGTAAACTGACTTGATACACTTGATGCCGAATGCTTCAAGAAGCATTGGAATGCGATGCATCCGCATTCTAATGCAAACCGAAACATTATCACTGAACCCTATCCGACACTTGAAACTGGCAAAAGTATTCCCTGAAGAGGAGTGAATTGCCAAAACAAAAATAAGAAAAAGAAGACAGAGAAGGGCTAAAATCTAGTGCCGTGAAAAAAAAACAAAAGACATAAAATAAAGAAAAAACCAGCGAACTAAAATCTATGAAAGTGTAATTGCAAACAAAAATTGCTTAAAAAATAGCACCATGGGGCTTAAATCGAGCCCACGTTCGTTCTTTTTTAGCGTTCTTTACAATAATTGCAGTTTGTATTTTTAAGAAAAGAGAGAAAGAGAGAGTTTAGAAATGACGTCCTGTGTAGTCAAATGGTAAAGGCAAAGAAGGCAGTAAAAAGATGTAGAGATAGTATCGTAAGTATTCAATATTTTTTCGTTTATGTATAGAAAATATCTATGTATATACAGATTATGGTCGCTATTACGCTATCAGTGTTCAGTCGCTCTGTGCTGCATAACTAAATGCATTTTTTAGCGATTTTTCAGCGCCGCCCACTTTGTAGTCATTTTGCGTGGTGCTATTTTTGGGTAGAATGCTTGTTCCATAGATTTTGGTTCGCTGGAAAAAACATTGGTACTCGTAATAACCTCTGCAGGCGGCGGCGGCGGCGCCGAGCGCGGCGGGCCCTGCGCCCAGCGCGCCGAGCCGCTCGGCAAGTTCCATCACGCTGTAATGCGCGTCTTGCACGCCGGGGCCACCCTACGAAACAACCGACATCTATATAATATGTATGTTAGTCTGTAAGATATTTATTATATAACACCTGATATTTTCTATTGAAAAAAAATGGCGGCGAATTTTTGGGAATAACAGAAACACTAATGCCTTGATCTCCTATTTTATGCTATACGCGACGTCTGACGTCAGCGTAAACATTTCTTTAATACGCCGGCGTTAGCGTTAGAAAGAGACCACGACAGTAAATTTCTTTCTTAAGCTTTGTGACGCTGGCGATGTAAGCGGCCGACGGCGTAAATAGGAGGCCAACACCTAATATCTGCTTAGTCCACTCTATCTCATACTCAATTACCAATATTTAGCGTATTCAGAGGGTCAAATTCAGAATTCTAAATGAAGCGGAAATCTCTTAAAATCGCATAAGAGGCTTGGAGGTATCTATGGCTTGGAGTCACTATTTTCAATGTAATTATTACTTATTGTATTTCTTAATACTATTGTTACTTTGAAATAGAGATACAGTACAGTTGAGGAATGAAATGGTTTGTCACCCTAAGGTCAGTTTTCACTTGTATTAGTGCAAGTAGTATCACTGTGGTTAACATAAAAGGGCAGGTCTAACCAACAAGTAGTTCATCTAAACATATTAAAACTGTTTAAGATATTAGGGCTATTCGTTTGATCCCGTATTATACCCCCAAATTTAAAATGTCTGTTATTTGTTTTTTAATTAGTTTTATTTTATTTGATTAATAATTTGCCCGACTGATATCTGTTATCTGACAAAAATTTAAATTTTGTTATCAATCAGTCTGTTCTGTGACTTTCAAAAGGTAATAATGTGCTTGTGGTCACAGCACTAAAAATGAAATAATTTGAAAACTGACAGACGTTTTCATTCCATGACTACATAAAGTCGTACATAAAGTCTCTTAGCAAAAATCACAAGTATTCAAAATTCATTAAAATTAAATTATTGTCTATGTGAGTACTTACAAATATCAAATTATTTCTAATTTATACCTGTGACAAGTTAAGCCAAGCCTGAGCAAGCTGCGTCAATGTGCCGTCATCTTCAATGTCTTGCAACAGTTTCAATTGTTTCTTTGCCAAGTCTGGCCTGTTCATAGCCAGGAGACACTGCAATGTGAAGGCACGGAGCTCAAGAGACTCGGCTCCATGAAGGATTCTGAAAATGTCAAGTTAGTCAAAAAAATATAAGTATTTCTTGTGGTATTTGAGACTTTTGCCTAAATTTAAAGGCAAGGCAGTTGTTTGAACATGTTTACACATACCTATCTAAACATTATTGGTGCACCTATTAAATGTAACAAAATACCTAGGTACAGTCAACAAAGGCATGTCAGACTATACATGTTGACCATGAGACCGTCTTTATGTCATACATAATTAGAGCTGTTTTCGTAGTTCAACTGTTTAACTTACTGTGCTGTCATGCATACATAAAAAATCCCAATGACAATATACTTAATTATCTTTAAAGACAAAAATATTTTTTTCATGGTCAAGACTTAACATAAATAGTGATGAAACCTACTTCAGGGCAGCTTCATAATTGTCTTCATGGTAGTAAATTGTAGCAGCAACTATCAAAAACACTTCATTGGTCAACTCAGTGCCTTTTGCAACCTGTAATGTAATTATATTACTGTTAATAAAAATATTTCATTATTACCTACCTACCTATGATAGTTATAACTACTTAAGTATGATAGATGTAGAAAATCTGATTATAAAAAAAAAACTGTCTTCTTTTCACTTTACCTAGTAGGCCAAAGTTAAATGTTCTAAAATTTTAAGACAAACTTGTTTGAGTTTTCGAATGCTGCAAACAAATCTTTATCCTGAAAACCAAGCTCAGCATTATGAAAGTGAGTATAGTAAATACTGCCGTCACGCTACGCAATGCAATGTGCTGTGCTGCATTCGGTTGGACCCAGGCTTAAGTGGTCTTATATTTATTTTCAGCAACAATGGATAGTGATGTCAAACTGATAGTGATTGCAATATTATCCTGGAGTTACACAATAGGAAAGCTAAGTAAACTCATTCAAAAACTCATACTAGATTGCCATAAAACTAAACATGACTCACTCGGGCATCAATGTCTGCAACAATTGCTGGTTTGTTGGCACCTGGAGTAATATACTCAACAAGACTCTTAAGAGGCTGCAGCATAGGGTCAGCAGTCTTTAACTCTTGAACAACCAGTCTGTGGTTTCCTTGGGCGATGTACGAGCGGTACAAGTAGGCATCTTTTTGGAGACCCAAAAGTGGTGTAGACGCCTGAATGGAGTTTATACATTTGTATTACTAGAACTTTATCCTAAGTAGATGTTAAAAAATAAGTTTGTAAATGGTTTTATGCTATTTTTTACGAAATATATAAACAAACATGCGCTGCTATGCCACCTCTACAATCACGTTTAAATAAGTGTTTATAAGCCGTATGAATTGTAATGTATTGTAATCTAAGTACTTACATTAAAACTAAGGGCCTCATTGATAGCTTGCTGGTAATTACCGACGTAAAATGCATTTTTAACATCAAAAAGCTCATCCACTTCTTGCTGCTGACGTGCCATTTTGACAGATTTGGATTGACAATGACAAACAATATACTATCTGTCAATGTCAGTGTCAATGTTTACTAAGTTGACACATGTCTATATGACAGATGGTTTTCTTCTTCTTTTTTTGTTATGGCAATCTACTTTCCTCTTGAAAGTAATTTTTGCCAGTGTTAAGTGTTAAATAGTTCAGTGGTAGATTTTGTTTAATTTTTCATTAGAATGCGGGTGCATCGCATTCCAATGCTGCTTGGAGCATTTGGCACCAAGTACATCAAGACAGTTTACTCGGTTAGTTCTGCCGAGGAAGCCACCACTTCAATAAAAGTCTCAGCTTCACACAACCAAGATCTCGCCTATTTCAATTATCCTACATATTGTTCAGTTGCGTAGACACTTGTACGTACATACCATATAACTGCACCAATTTTAAGACACAATATCCACTATGAATCAATTTGAAAATAATTAAAATAGACACCATACCGAACTCGACAAAATGGCGCCAAAAACTCCGACAGATGGTATTATTTTGTTCTCAAGGTGCGTTCCGTCGCTTCGCTCGAGTGCACTCGAGCGTGCTCGAAGTGCGCACTCTAACCGTTCCGTGGCTTCGTGAAATTTTACTCTGAGCGCTGTCAGAGCGTAGTTTCACCCGTTCCGTGCCTTAGAGTGCAGCAACCAAACAACCACCTAAATCGGTCGTTGAAAAACGCTCTAACGTTTATCTTTTGTCATAATGTCAACGTCATTTGACATTATTTTATATTTTGATGTTTTTGTTACTAAAAGTTCATGGTTGCTCCTCAAAAAAACAGATTTTATTTGATTTTGTTTATAGGAATGTTTAAATTATCCGTATTCCAAAATAAAAAACGAAAACTTTTACTTAATGACATCTAAAGTTCTTTTAGGTTATAAAAACAACTCGATCGTTCCGTGGCTTGGTTGCAACTCAAACGAGTTAAAGTTTAACCAAACAACTACACCGAAACGACGGAACGCGCCCCTGATTAAGGAAACTCATGGAGGTACCCATAACTACAATACCTACAAAAATACAAAGCATTCGTGACGCAGGCGCTGCCCTGCCCCATGTCCGCTGTCTCTCTCTGTCTACTGTTGCAATTTCTACTATAGTATAGACTGAGCACGTAGCCAATGTCACATTTAAAAATTTTCGCTATCGCTTTTGTTGCATGTAATGACCCTTCTTAATCCTTTTTTAAACAAATAAAACGTGAAATTCGATCGATGGGTTGAAATAAAAAGCGATAAAAAATCCAAACAAACAAAAATTCAAAACAGTTCTAAATTAAAAAAGAAAGTTACCGGGATTCTTTGAAAAGCTTTTAAAAGAAAAGATTCTTTGGTTCCATTTTTTTAATTACACGAGAGATATGAATTTTCATACTAACTTTGCGGGCCGCTAAACACGCCTGCAATGGATTTTCATACTTACATTGCATGCGTGTTTTGGATCGGTCCTGCTACTCCGATTTAGCTCGAAGAAGGTGCCATCCTTCATGGTGTAACGTGGTATAAAGCAAGTATTAAACAGTCTCCATTTACTTCACAGATAAGATAAGCGAGGGTGTGAAGCAAGGAGAAGGAGTATGAATGGACAACAAAGCATCTTCAATTCTTACCTGCATTTCTGATGTTTTTGTGCAGTTTCTTTTGAAGTTGTTATTGCACGGATATTGCGATACGTTTGTTTGGAATGTAGCCTTTTGTTGCCTCAGTATAACAAGTAGCTCAACTCCGTGGCATTTCATCGAACCTTTGGAAGAGATCGTCTTGTACAAGTTAGTAAAATTTGTGGGCGGCAGATGGCTTAAAAGCATATTTTACTTGTACGGCAAGTAATGATCGCAAAGAATAATATTAGTAGGATGTATAGGTAGTGTGCGACCGTCAAGAAGACGTTTATTAAATTAAATCCAATAATTGAGCAAGTTTTAATTTGAGATTTTAGCATTCACAGTGCTATTTTTATTAACCTATTTAAGTAATACTAAACAATATACTAGGAAAAAACATAACCCTTTCCTTGCAGTTGGGTAAAAATACGACTCGCACCTCATATTCTCGGACGGGAATACGGTACCGCTAAGTGACTTGGTAGCTAGAAAATTTGAAAAAAGAAAGGTTCCACATTTACGTGGAGGTGTAGTTCATCGTTCTTTTGAAATTCAGTGCCGAAACGAATTTCAATTTACTTCCCGAACAAGTGTGGCAGAAGTGCGGGAATGTTCCAAATTCAAAAAAACCTTAAATAAATTGCTATAAAAAACAGCTTCAAAAAACAACAGCTTTAAAAAGCAAGAAATAATATTCAAATCTGCATAATTCCTATACAAGTACCTACGCATATCTGATATTAAAAAACGTCTTTTGAAGTCGGGTGAAACAAAAATCATCTAAATCGTAATACTAAATAATATACTAGAAAAAATAGGACTCGCACCAGATCATGTTCTCGGACGGGAATCGAACCCGTTGAGGTTAATTCCTTCTACATTGGTGAGATGGCGCTGGCTTGCGGCGTAAGAGTTGATATACTAGAAGAAATTCGACATTCCCACTAGTGACTCGGTAGCTCAGCGGTCAGAGCATTGGACCGGTTATCCAAAGGTCGCGGGTTCGATTCCCGTCCGAGAACATGATCTGGTGCGAGTCCTATTTTTTCTAGTATATTATTTAGTATTATATAAAAATAGCATTGTGAATGCTTAAATCTCAAAATTTCAAATCATCTAAATCGGTTTATAAACAAAGAAGTTATGTCTGTAGATCCGTTAAAACTCGTGCAAAAGTTACCTAAAAAATTACAGTATTTTCAGGATTACTCGAAAACTACTGAACCGATTTGAAATTTTAAAAAAATGGGACCAACTTGGGAGCAAACCTGATACAGTGGCGTTTGAATCATGTCAATCGGTTCAGCCGTTCTCGAGTAATCGGTGGACATACATAAAAAAAAAAACAAATAAACAGTCGAACATAGAACCTCCTCTTTTTTTTTGAAGTCGGTTGAAAACGGTAAAATTCATCAGCACAGTATATTTTATATAGGTACTTATAGAAAATAAAAAACTAAAATAAATATGTACTGTACTGTGTGTTTTGTCATTTATTTAATAAAAAATCATGGCTGCATGACCAAACCATTTTATAAAAATTGCATTTTTACTAAGAACATTTTGTTTCCTCGCATATCTTGAGAAAATAGCCTTGTGCAGGAAGTAATTTACATTGCTTCGAATGATTAACTTTCCGCGCTCGCCTGTACTGTTTTACACTGTATGTTACTATTGTAAGTAGGTACATGCTATTGTCACGTTACGTCTTCTTTTACGGGTTTAAAAATTAGTTAAGAAGTATTAATTTGTAAGAAGTTGCTACTTCAGTTCTACAGGTTCTAGATATTCAATTCGTCGCGATCGCGATTGTTTCCAGCAACATAACACCAGCAGGAGTATCAATCAGAGAAAACCGACCTCATTTTGAACAACCGAGAAAAAAAAGCGCCTCGCTCGAAGGTGCATTGTGTGAAGGCCCGGTGCGCGCGCGACAGCTGCAAAGAAAGGGCTTTCTTTGTATGTACTTCGCGGTCCCAGGTTTGGTTCCGTTGCATTTCTGCAGTGCGAATTACGATAAGAAATTCGATGGGAAAGTGAGGGGAGTGTTGTGGGAATATTGGTCATTCATATAGTGAGTTTCGTATGATTAATGCATTCGCTTTTCGGAATAAGGGGGTCGATTTGTGTCAAACTCCTTTTGTATCTAATAAGGATTTTTAAATTGGAACTATCTCACGGTGCTGGTGCTATGTGCCTAGCCAGGTAATATATTCTCTGTTATTTGTGTACATACTTACAATGTTCAACTTAACTTGACGGCTTTTTACCGACTTCAAAAGGAGGTACTCAATTCGACCAGTATTTTTTTTATGTTTTTTGTTTTTTGTATGTACACCGATTACTCTGGCGTTGGTGTGCCGATTTTAATAATTGTTTTTTTGTTTGATTGGGTATGCTTTCAATTTGGTCCCATATAAGTTTCATTGAGATTCGACGATAGTCTTCGGAGATATGGGGCCTAATGTCATGGGAGTCATGAATAATTAGAACAATAATAAGTAAAATCATCTATGTAAACATTAGCTTTTTGTTCTAGCTGAATCCGTTGGTCCCGGCTGCATCTGCAGTCATTAATACCTTTCAATCCACGTTGGGCCCGCGTTATATAAGGGGTGACTAATAATAATAAAGTTAGCTATTTATTTTGTTGATAGAAGCGTGGCAGGCCAGGCCAAATGTACGTTGTGTAGCCGGGCCACAAGAAATGTGCTCTAACTCGTGAAATACAGCGGTACCTACTGGTTTTTTTTCCTTTTGGGTACCATAAAGTACGCACCCGTACGTCTACTGACAAAATACAGAAGGTACACTAAAAAGAAAAAAATAAAAAAATTGTTTAAAAAAAAACGACTTCAAAAAATCCTGAAAACAAGAACAAAAATACCTCTAAAAAGCAAGAAATAATATTCAAGTTATTAGTTACGCATATCAATATTAATAAAACACGTCTATTGAAGTCGGGTGGGACATTTTCTTTTCTTTTTTTTTAATACAGACTTTGCGTAGGTGTTCACCTACACCACCCTACACAAAAACAATAAGTGATAAAGGGTGCCTACATAGGTATAAAGAAATCAACTATTCGAAACATATTGGGTATGTACGCTCCACCCCAACCTTTGTTTAAAAAATCGTTGAATCCAATTTTATTACGGTTACAAATGTAACTAGGCAACGACATTAATAATCGTACCTACTTGTACCAAAGTTTTGCTACAAGGGTCAGGTTATACCGAGTTACTTTTTTTTTCTTAAGAATTATAGTGTCAAAAAAAGTCTTCAATAAATTTTCACAAACTAGAACTATACCTACGTTATTAAATTGAGATTTTTCGCATTCACAATGCTATTTTTATATTGAATTAAATAATCGAAAAATATTGATTTAATAATTATACAAGTTGTTACAAAAATACCCCTAATGCCGATTATGGTATACAGGGACCATCAAACTGAATAACTTTTACTATGGGACCAACTCTGAAATCGCGAAATAAAAATTTGCTGTTTCATACATTTTGATATTTTCGATTTTAATTTTTGTATGAAACAGCTGATTTTTTCCCATAGTAAAAGTTGTTCAGTTTGATGGTCCCTATATACCATATTCGGCATTAGGGGTATTTTTGTAACACGTTGTATACCTAGCTGTTACATCTTTATCGATTAATGTTTCTTTCGAATGACGGGGGTAGTTCCTCACATGCATTGTTGAAATTACGCTGGCTTGCAGCGAAGAAGTAAAAAGTACTAGAAGATTTTGCCGCTCCCACTAGCGACTCGGTAGCATAATTGGTCAGTGCATTGGGCCGGAATCCCTAGGGTGCGGGTTTGAGTCCGGTCTGAGGTGCCACGGGTGGGTCAATTTATTCGAGTATTTTTTCAATAAATTATATACTTACCTACGTTTTTCTTATTATTATCCGTGAGTGTAGTCTGATGTATAAATTAAGTAGATAGATTAAAAGTTTTCATTTACTACGAAGGTATATACCTAACTTACATTCAGTCAGAACCTACCTAGGATATTTTTATACAGTGATGATGTATATTAAAAAAGCAAATATCTGTAGGTACTTACTACCTTTTCGATACCCACCTATTTTATGTCGTATTCACTTAGTTCGAGGTGAATACATCAAAGCCAGAATTATTGTTTTTACAAAATAGAAAAAAGAACAGGTAGGTACGAGTATTACCACGGTAATAAAGTTTTATACAAAAGCTTAAGCTTCCCTGGATGGTTGATTCTATTGTCACAGTATTATAAACCACTTGTGGATAATGGCTCTATATTGGCAAATATCCTGTGACGAGTTTTGTGTAGTTTTTGAGATTTCAGCATTCACAATGCTATTTTTATCACTAGAAAAAAATCGTTTCGCC
Source organism: Catoptria pinella (assembly GCA_963556745.1). NCBI lineage: Eukaryota > Metazoa > Arthropoda > Insecta > Lepidoptera > Crambidae > Catoptria > Catoptria pinella. The sequence continues at coordinate 5,916,436 of OY750774.1, read as the reverse complement.
ATCAGGTGCCCTAGCATGACCACCGAAACGCGATATGATATAGATTTATCACGTTTAACTGTCAAAAGACAATGGATTTTGACAGTTGAGTGTCTATAAAACGCTATTATCACGGCTTAGGTGGTAGGTGACACGCTTAAAATCACGTACGCGTGCCAGTTTACTCGTTTTAAAATTGCTAGTGGTGAACTGGCCCTGGTGTACCTATTGATGATAAATTTTTTATATAAAAATATGTCTTACCTAACAACAAAAAATAAAAAATAAAAAATTAAATTTTGACATATTTTTTTAACGCGATAAATATCGTGTTTCGGTAGTCATGCTAGGGGACCAGATCATTTATTGACGCAGGCTCGAGGGTCCCACTCTCATTTAAGAAAAATTTTCTCAGATGGGAAAAGGTATTAGCACAGTATTGGTAGTATTAAGACTGTGCTAATATATTTCCATTAGATCTCACACCAGCATCGCTCGTCAGGGCCGGATTTAAGGGCGGGCAACCGGGGCAACCGCCCGGGGCCTCCACAAGAGAGTGGCCTCCACATAAATTGTATTTATTAAAAAGGAATCTTATATACACAACGAAAGAGTACCTACCTAATATTACGATTTGAAAACATACCTAGTAATTTTGATTTTAATATTATTTATTACTAGCGGTGTGTGTCATTTATTTTGTGCCATACGACTAAATAAATAAATGATTGAAACACTTTGTAGGAAAAATATTATATAACCTATTTGAAAAATAATTAGGGGTCTCCACTCCCTTGTTGTCCCGGGGCCTCCACACCTCTAAATCCGGCCCTGTCGCTCGTGATTCTTTTTTGCTAAAATATGTATAGAAATAAAAGCGTGATGCGTAGTACAACAGTAAGTACCGATTGTTCCAAACGTCGACTGACCACTCTCGCATTTTAGATTATGTATGTAAGTATGTAGTGTTCAAACCTAATTTATATGAGCTATTATAATGGTCCGAGCTTCCTTATCGGTTTCCTTCACATGCCTAAGTGCCTGACGTGCCCGTGTCGCGGGGTCGTCGACCCTGCAAGGGTTCTGACCCTTGCAACCCTTCGGAGGAAGTAGTATGTGAGCGTTGTTAAAAATTGATTTTCCTTTAACGATATTAAGGGAAGTCGCATTAGGGATTAAGGTGTTGGGTGTTGAAATTGTAAAAACGGACACTTTGGTAATTAGGCTAGTAAGTGGTATGGTAAGGTAGGTATAACATTTCTTTAAGGAATGCTTATTTTTATAACAATTTTATGGATTATGGTTATGGGCAATATCGAAGTAGGAAAAGATATCCGTTTAAATATTTTATATAGTCCCTTCTTCTTACTCAAGGCAAGGGTTTTTATCAGTTCCGTTAGTTTCAGTTTGAATTTTGTGGTATGTTTCCTGTTTTGTTTTTTTTTTATTTCAGGAAGATTTGATTCGTAGATACTTAATTTCGTAAGTTCTAATGTTTACCCAAGACTTTTTATTTTTTAGTAGATGACACTTTTAAAAGAGGGAACAAATCTATTCATCTCTGCTTGTAATGATTTACTATTGCACATGGGGTTTCTCCATGGATGATTTATAAAGATAAGGATGGGGAAATGTTTTAAAAGGTACCTATTAAGTAACTTTGGATATCCAGATTGGCAAATGTTATTAACTATAAGTATATAAGCTTTAGTAACGTAACCTGACGTAAGTTTTTAAAGTTTGTGTACCTATTCAGTAAATAATCATGAATTTCACTATTTTATTCATTGCCAGATCATTACTTTATCAAAATCACTTTGTCTGTAGCCAACGTTCCATTTGACTAAAAAAAGTACTTATCTAGTAACTTTTTTTGAAAATGTCCAATGATTTGAAATTACCAACTGTATTCCACTATGATAAATAAATAGATAAGCCAGAAAATGCATACTTTTATTTTCTAAATAGACCCATTCGGGAATTGAACCCGAGACCGATGCGACCTGCAGAGATGGCGACACATTATTGTGGCGACACCATGATAGCCGTGTACAAGCAAATACTCATCCACGGAGGCCGTTACTTTATTTTAAATAATTATAAATAATAATACGTAGTCCCTTCCCTATTAAAGTAGGCCCTATCTTATTTTTTAAACTATAGTATTTCTATATTCCTGGCGAAAGCTTACAAATTTCAAATTACACTAACTACTTACACTAGACACCGTCTCGTACAGGAAGCGACGCCGGAAACTATTCGCGGTGCTCAAAAATCGATTCCTCGCAGCATCCGCTTTATCTCAAAACTTTTTTCACTTTAAGGTCTTAAAAAAACTGGATTGCCCTCACAATAGGCACGCATCTGCTATCCGGAGCAGATGTTCAATGCTGGGAAAAAAATAATGAAAAAATCAGTACCTGCGTGTATTGTCGCCCATAGTCTTGAACTTGAGAAAGAGTAGGGGGACCAAGCGACGAGGGGACCGGCGGACTTATTGTACAATGAATAATGTTCAACGATTCATGTTAATAGCTAGTTTGTTATTCAACATTCGTAATAATAATTGGACTGCGTATTCACGACTACTTTAGTTGTTAACTATTTATAATGAGGAAATGAAATACAGTTAAAAATAAAATAGTTACTTACTTAGGTACATTATTAAAATGTTAATTGCATACTTACTTGAAGGTACAGATTCCTACCTACTTTAGTAAAACCCAAATTATGATTGAGTTTTGATTGCAGTAGTAGAATACTATAACTGAAACTAAAATTAATTATTTAAACTTACTTACTCAAGTAGCAAACATATTATTACTTAAGTAAGTATGTAAGTACATAATTTGCTTAAAAACGGTAAAAAGTTCACAGTTAGATACCTTTATGATTTAAGTTTTTTTGTTATCACAAATAAAATATATCTATTGAATGAATCCAAACCGAACAATTTGTTCGAAAAAATCTTTGAGTTTCGATGCATGGAAGATGTTATACCATTATTTTGTTTTGAATTTGGTTCTACAAGAAGGATCACGTTATGAATACGTAGCACAAAATCATGATATTAAAATATTATTTATGTAAGTGCCTACTAATACTAAAAACTTGATAAAATATTACCTATTCATTAAAAATTAAATAACTACCATAGTCGCCCTACGGCTGACATTGGGCTAAAGACGTACAAAAGGAATATTCCAACTGCATTCACAGCCATTCACTTATTTCGAACCGACAGACATTTATACTACGCAAAATAATTCATATTTACTTTTTTTGGACGGGATCCGGTGACAACATACACAATCATGTATGTAAAGTGTAGGTATGTGTACCGCGTACATACCTACATGGGGCTTATTATTATCACTTTTTTTTTACTTAATATGCAGTAGTTAATACCACCTCAGAATAATATGATATCACAGTCAAGTCAAAGTTATTGTAAATATTTAAAAATTCAAGACTTTAAGTTTTAGTTTCAGTTTCTTAACAGTCCTATTCTTGAAAAAAAATCAACGTCAAGGGGAGCTAGTGAAACATACTTTTCTTTTTAATTTTTATTCAAAGAGGTTTAGTATAGTTATAGCTCGCAATTAAAGTAGCTGTTTGTTGTTGTTAAATAAACTGTTTATTAGCACAGCAATTTATGATATGAAGGAGTCAAAACATGAGAATTTTTTAATCTTCAACCGCTCATATTTATAAAAACTTAACCATTAAAAAAATCCCTACATTAAACTCTTGTTCCCCAAGTATTCACTGTTCTTATAAATGAGACCTAGTAATGGTAAATTCATAGTCAGCATTGAAAACAATAGCACGTGTAATCGGCTGAATGACATCGACCTGCGACCTATAGCTACTACAGTACTGTCTACCCGGTAGAACTAAGTGCTATATCTGTGTCTAGGACCAGGCAGCTCGGGTCGTTCACCTCGCCCGCCCTACATACAACCACCATCTTCCCGCCCAACGATTCAACTTTATTTCCAAGTAATACAGTTGTTTTTCCAATGTTATACAAAGAAGTCGGTGAGATTATTTTGTCCAATTTCTATTTGTCTAATGAGTACCTTCGATTAAGTAATTAATTAAATGTTTGATGAATATGGTTACTCATAAAAAGTATCAGATACACTTTTGTTCATAGAAATCATGTTATCGGTTTTACCTACTACGAGGTTTATCGTCGTAGTACAGCTACGTGCTACGAATGTGTCTATGAAATTGAAATTACATTACTCTATTCAAATTTGTACTGTTTCGTATGTATAATTTGAGCTATGTTTGAGAATTATTTTTGCTTTAAGACAAAAAACTACGACCCACTTATATAAATAAAGGTTTTAATTCAATATTACTAGGTACCTAAGTAAATATTTAAATACAAATTAAATGAAAAAGCACTGAGGTAAAAAAGCCTACATTAGAGCCGATCCAACGACCCCACACTAATCAAGTCCAATCCTCGCCCAGGGCAAGTCAGTCCAGACTCCCTTTCTACGAAATTATAACGTTCCATCTCAGTCATCTCATACAAGATACAAGTAAAGATAAGCAATTTCAAACAGTTTATTAAACTTGAATAAATTGTATATTGCAAAGAAACCGACTCACTTTTGTTTCTTTTTTGTTTACCTTAAAATGATTATATTTAAAATTATAATTAAAATATGAGTACCCTTAGCACGAACGAAGAGCTATCGAAAAAACTAACGCACGTAAAAATATTCGAAAGAGTAATTTTGTAAGGGAAATTTATACAGCGCCATCTACCGCTGAAAAGCAAAACAAAACATTCCATCGATAAAATTACTACATTTATGCACGTTTTTTTTTCTCGATAGATGTTCGTGCTTATGGCACAGGCTAAATTTATTTCTTTTGGATCTCAAATTTCAGTTTATTATATTTCTTTTTGTGCAATATTTTTAAAGTACTTAATTTTAGGTAACATGCACTGATCTGTGTGTGAACCTCAAATTATATCAGATTTAGTATTAGGTACCTATTATTATTTTATACAGGAAAATCCATTTCGCAACAGCTTGTACCAAAACCTCCCACGAAATCCCAGAGCGGTAAATATAATATTTTTAAAAACATAGCACAAGTTTAGTCATTAAACATTTCGGCATTTTTGTTTGTAACACAAAAAGTAAGGCGATGTCCTTCGGATGGTCGCAGTTCGGATACTTAAGCGAACTAAAAATAAGACAAACAAAGAGACCGCTAGCTTTGCTTATAAACATAGTAGGTACCTACCTATATTCATAGTTTACGGAAAGTCACGCATTGTTTTAATACCTACCTATATTATTGAAATGAGAAATAGGTTTTAAAAAAAGCAAGAAATAATGTTCAAATCAATTAATAAAAACAAACGTTTATTGAAGTCGGATGGGGCCGGAGGTAATTTTTTACATTTAAACGTAGTACGGGTTCGAGTCCCTTCTGAGGTGCTACGTGTGAGGCGATTTTTCTAGTATTTTTCTAATATTATTTATCTTAATATACAAATAGCATTGTGAATGCGAATCGAAATTAGATAAATGTAGGCAATGTAGTTATACAGTTTAGAACTTTGTCACTTTGGTGTAGTTGTCGTTTGTTATTGATTTCTGTTCAACTAAGTAAATAGCTTTTAGAGTGACAAGGTTCTAAACTGTATACATATTTATAGACGTTACTGTACAGATCTGTAAAGTACCACGTGCGTGATCCAAAGTAAAGTAAAAAGTAACAGGTAAACTTAGGTGCGTGGTGCCGCAAAACTTACATTATAAACCTACATTATGTATTATTACCATGTCAGTAATAATTTTTCGGATCCCACCATGCATTTCCATCGAGCTATTCTACATCCAACTGACGAACGGTGGTAGTACCTATGGTTTTAATGAGCGTGATCTAATCACTTCATATCTCATTTAAAATAAGAACAACAATGTAAACATTTTCGTAAGTTTCTTAGAAATTTAATATAAAAGTGTTGCAAAGCAAAGGTCGTATTATCGGCGACCCCTCCACAAATCTGTACTGGGAACGCTTCTCTAGTCGCCGCCGTGTGACCTCAGTTCCGGGCGCGGCCACCATCACAGGTCCATGAGTCATAGCTTCTAAACTCATGATTTTGCAGAAACATGAAAGCGTTTCAAAAGGAATCAAAAAGAATGATATACCTACCTTCAGTGGTGAATAACTTGTACTAAGATCAAAGTTAGTTAGCCCTTCTCTTTACCATAACACTTGTACACTTTGTACTATTAGTTATTCTGTGCTTGTACCTTGTACTACTATGTATTCGGTGTCTTTTTTTCTTAAAATACCTAACCTAGTGTCAAAAAAGTTTAAAGACGGTTTACATAGGTAAAATAAATTTAAGTACAATTACGAAAACATTACGAGAAGTAAAACAACGAGTCACTGCCAGAAAGAATACTTTATTTTATACCTAGGTTCTAAATATTTTTTCTGAGTGCTGAAGCTGTTTTACCATATTTAAATAAAAAATAAAAATGTTAATCCGTAATGTATCCGTAAATCCGTATTCTCTAATTGTTCTGCATGAAAAGTACAATGTAATTGGTCCTATAAATCTTGTGTGAATGTTGTAGCTCTTTTTCGTACCCGTGGACCAGACTGATAATCTTTTTAGTAAGTGATTTTACAGAAGTGAATAGAATGATAAGTACACCGTAAAAAGCTCATTAATGACGAGTTATGAAATGAATGTATTTTAATGATTTCAAGTAAATATTAGGATGATAAAAAGATGAAAATTAAGAAAAGCTTTCATTAAAATCACATCATGTTTCTTTTTTTCAAAATATCTCAATAAAGTTTAGGTATGAACATTTAAAATTATCGACTATAGGAATATACATATATATTTTTTAAATACAACTAGGTATTTATCGATTTGATTGAAACAACAACAATCATTTATCATCATCTCGTAACATATCAACGAGCAATAGCTTGTAACGTCACTCGTCAAGCTTGGCAATTAACCGCGCAAGGTGTAAAGTCCTGGCGGCAGGGCGGGCGGAAACCGCCGCATCCCGCCCAGCCTGCATCGCCCTCCCCGCGCACCCCTCGCACCCTGCCACCCCGCTCGCTCCAAAGCGCCTGCGCGCGCCGGCCGGCACTCAGTTCTCCGCCGCGCCGCGTTACGAACACACGTGTCGTTCGCACATGACCGAACGCGCCGCTTGAAAACGATCGACTTGTAAACCCAGTGAGAGAGGGCGACCTCTCTGTAATCGACAAAATAGCTTCACAAGTGGAAATGCCGACGAGCCTTTTCGGCGAGCTGGGCGGTGGGGGCGGGCTGGTGGAGGACCAGCGCGCGCTCCAACTGGCGCTGGAGCTAAGCATGCTCAACTTCGGGGACAGCCTACCGTCCGCCAACCCGCTTGCCAGCCCGCTCGGATTCGCCCCGCCGCCCGACGATCGCGCGAAGAAGTCGCAAAACATGACCGAATGCGTGCCAGTGCCGTCCTCGGAACACGTAGCGGAGATAGTCGGGAGACAAGGTATGTTGCACAATGTCGTTTAACGATGCTTCCGTTAGCCGTTTTATAGCTTTTGACGCGAAATCCGCCGTGGAACAGCTGTCGCGAAGTTATGACAGCGCCACCCTTATGTAAGGGCGGCCGCACGTGACGCGACGCCGGTATAGGTTATGTTCGATCAAAACCAACACCCTTCCTTCGTCGAGGTATAGACGAATTCGCTGGCTAAACGGCTCGGACTCTGGCGCGACGAGTTTCATTTATTATTTGTGTACCCTCTGACGTTCATTTTAGTAGCAAGTTTGTAGACTGTAGAATTGAATTTGTATTAAAAGTGTTATGGAGGGATGTTTCTTTGCTTTTGTAAAGGAGTTTCCACACCTTCCGATTTAGGAAGTCCGACAGCACGTCTTTAGGTCTGTACATGTCTTTAAAATTCGATATCATTCAAAATTGAGAAAATCGAATAGTCGGATCAGAAGGTATGGAGAGCCCTTAAAACTTTGGGCAATAGTTAGGTATCTACCTACGAAAGCATGCTTGTATTGTATAATGTAATGTCTTGAATTGAATAATTCTTACCTACTTATTCCTTTTAATAAATTAGACTTTATAACTGTTACTTAATTTAATTGCACGTAGGTACATATGTTTAATCGTATTATGATTCTAGTCATCTATTCGTTCCAAAGCAAACGGTTCCATGCTCGATGGCAAACTTTCAAACCCTATTTCGTAAGACATTAACTTTTTTAAAATAACTTGACCACTACGGTGACTAGCTGGACAATATAGTATAAAACGTAAATTTATAAATATTATAAAACGTAATCTGAACGTATAGTTACCTACCGACCACTTCTGAAATGTCTAGGTACCTACCTAGTACCTACTTACTACCTTATCTTATCAATCCGAACTTTTTCACTGACACCATGTAAATAAACGGTCTGGGGTGGGTTGCCAACCCTACAATAATAATATGGTATCCTACTATATTGTTACTCGACTACTATGTTTAAAAAATATATATACTTAATACCAAGGCAAAACTATATTTTTCAAGTAAAAAAGACAAAGCATAGGTACCAAAGCCACACCGAAGATACAGAAAATGATAATTTAATTAAATGTGACCTCGCTTAAGGTAGGTAAGTAAGTATACCTACTCTTCCAAAAAAAAAATACATTTAAATCGGTTCATAAACAAAGAAATTACGCCCGAAAATCCGTTAAAACGCGTGCAATGGTAGGCTATTAACTACTTTTCATTGTGAAAAAACTACTGGCCAGATTTCAAAATATGGGACCACTGATCTATTTTCTTTCTGATAAAATAATTATTAAAATCACTATTGACGAAGTTACTTTAAAAAAAATATACCATCGGACTTGAGAACCTCTTACTTTTTTTAAGTCGGTTAGAAATAATACAAATTATCAGAAACACACTATATGATTTTGATCTTTTTCGCCATCTCCTATATTTTGACATGTAGGTAATAATTTTGAAAATAGTTAACTAAATTTAATGCAAAAAAAGTTGGCAACCCTAGCCGGGGCGTCGGAAAGCGTTTTTTTTTACATTAAACAAATTTATTTAAAAAAACTTATAAGTATTTCTATTTCATGTCTTCTATTTCTATTTCAAATTTATTTTAATCCAAAATGAAAATATAATTTCAGCCATTTATTTTTACTTGAATAATTTTATTTTAAGTTAAAAAGGTATAGCCACTATCTGAAAATCTAGAGCTCGATTGCCTACCTGTGTCAAAGAATTTTTACAAATGCCGAAAAGGCATCTGTTAATTAAAAAGTAAGATGGTAGCAAAAAATCTTACCCAAGGGATGGTTTTTTTCTAGGGGAAGTTCTCTGGGAAAAAATGCCGACAAAAGATCTCCGAGCACCTTATCTGGGGTTCGATTCTTCATAATGTTCTTCACACTAGCAGAGAAAATCGATTTAGAGATGAGATTTCGCTTACACCTATCATTTTGCGAGGCATCATTTGCATTTTTATCATTCTTATTCTGTAAGCTTTTTATAAGAAAATAAAGTACCCACTCGTAATTAAGTAGGTAGGTACATCGTTATTATTAAGAAATTACCTAGGTACTTATATTAGTGTATTCAGTATTGCCATGTATCTTCACACCTTTCTAGTTAAAATATTTTATACTTCGTACCCAAAAAATCTGGTCTAGGCCTCATCGTCCTTTAGGCACCTACCTCCTAAGATAAAACCTAGTGGTTAGGTATAGGTACCTACAGGGTAAGCCATGTATTCTGTGTGACTACCTAGGTAGGTTAGGTAAGTATTAGATAAACGAGTAGAGTAGTACCTAGTTGGTGTGTTAAATGTTTGTGTTGAGTTTTAAACGACATCAATAATTTGTTACATTTACTAGATAGAAAAGTACAGTAGTGATGGTGTCTTTGTCTTGTTTGTTTGTATTGAATTTAAACGACATGTTTTTATTATGGTGCATCCACATAAAAGTTATTTTTTATTTACATAAAAGTTAACACGGTAGGTAACACTAATTCGATAACTTTTGCGGAAACACGGCTACAAGTTTGTGATTTTTTATATTCCCAATGTTGCATGTATTTACAGAATTTTAATGTACACATAAATATCAGTTTTCTGTTTTTTTTAACTACGTACGTACTTACTTAAAAAATGCCTTAGAACTAATTCGCATTTTTAAGGCTGTCATCCTTTTTTAATTTACTTTTTTTAACTCGTTTTTATTAGGTCGTTTTTAGTTTGTTTTGTTGATTGTGCTTGCGTTTAGTTAGTCTGATCATAACTTTTTGACACACGTTTTATCAATTTTTGGTGTCCCCGCTGGGAACAGGCCTTTTTTTATGGGTGGATAAGGAAGATGGGCCATAACCCACCACGGGCCCAATGCGGATTGGTGGGTGTTAACGACTGCAAATGCAGCTGGGACCAACGACGTAAAGTGGCTTCCGAAACACGGAGGAACTCAAGGTAATAAATTTGTGGTCACCCATCCCATGACTGACCTTTGCAAAAGTTGCTTAACCTACGCAATCACAGGGCCAGGCGCTGAACCACTGCGCCATCGAGCTTCACAACCGGTTGGAGCTTAAATCTAAATTGCCAATTTAGATGTAGGTAAGGTAGTCTAGTTCATCTACACACACTAAAAAAATGGAACACCTCTTGAAGTAAAACAAACCACAAAAATACGTTAAAAGCTAGCTTGGTGGTAATATTCTATTAATCTTATAAACTTATTTGTAAACTGTAGTGAAGCGACAGCCCTCACCGTAACACTGGTAACTGGTAATGTAGATAAGTACCTAGTACCTATACTAGGGTATCTTACTTACCCTAATAAATAAATATCCAACTAGTTTTGTACGCTACCCGTTACCTAATGATTCGTGACAATCATAGTTAGGTATGTAGGCTACCCGTTACCCAATGATTCGTCACAATCATCTCATCAAACAATTGATTACACACAGGAACTGAACCTACAATTCCTAATTCCCACAGAATTTAACCAACAACTCGCACAATTAATCAATTAATCATTTACAATAATTTTAACAAGAAGCAGATTGAATTAAATGAGCTACTATACTTAAGTACCTTTGGATATTGATTCGTATGGTCTTGATTAATTAGAACGAATTAGGATAAAAACGAGAATTATGTTTTACTTAATTAATTGTAATATACCTATTTGAAATTTTGAGATTTAAGCATTCACAATGCTATTTTTATATAATACTAAATAATATACTAGAAAAAATAGGACTCGCACCAGATCATGTTCTCGCACCGCTGAGCTCAGCGGTCTGACCGCGTTGGGCCGGATATCCAAAGGTCGCGGGTTCGATTCCCGTCCGAGAACATGATCTGGTGCGAGTCCTATTTTTTCTAGTATATTATTTAGTATTATGTAATATACCTATTACATTAGGTACTATAACATTTTGTTATTTAAGTAATATTTGATTACAATGTATAGCTACTCAGTTTTTTGTACCTATTTGTATTTTTAAACTTTTTGTCACATTTAATTATTGTAGTTTTATAAACGTTTCTATAGAGCAACTTTAAAAATATTACATTTAATCATCAACAAACCATCAAAGAATAATAACATAAAATTGTATTATGTGTGGTGAATGAAGCGAGCTCAAATTGCGAGCTACCAACCTGCATACAACCTACATCAACGGCTAAAGACTCATTCCTTTTCCCACAGAACAATAATACCACGTTACTCACTATACTTATACACAGTCTCTTGCGTTTCCAGACAGGAATCGTGAAACCAGAGCAAAAAAACGCAGCTGTACCCACTTGGAACCTTGTTAAACTACCGGGCCGCGAGCTGCCGCCCCGGCGAACTTAAGCGCGAAGCTCCAACCGGTTGCCGCGATAAGGTGGCATCGCGTCGCTTGCGTAGTTATGTGGGTTATGTTGATATATTTAGGCCGTTTGTTTCGTCTGTTTGTCTTGTTTGTCTTTAACTCTGTAATAGTTGTATTTTGTTGAGAAAGAACTTCGTTGTCCAATAGTCTTAAATCACCTTTGTGTAACTTTTCTATATTTACTTAATACCCACCCAACTATTAATGCATTATAAATAATGAAGAAGAAATCTTCGTCCATGCAGGAGATTCATTGTTGTGCTTCACCAACGGTTAACTTGAATGTTAATAAAAAAAAGATCGAAACCGTTCCCAGAACGTCTTTAGAAAATATTTCTTTTTTGCCGCTGCACAATAGCAGAAATTCAATACTTACGCACTTGCACGTACAAATGTTTGTTCATGTAGAATATTTTTTAAATCTACCTTCACAGATAAATGAACTTTTTCATCCACACACTTACCTGGCTGGAGTGATTTACTTACCTACACAGTTTATTTATACTAGGTGTTACAAAAATACCCCTAATGCCGAATATGGCATATAGGGACCATCAAACTGAACAACTTTTACTATGGGGCCAACTCTGAAATCGCGAAAAAAAAAACAGCTGTTTCATACATTTTGATATTTTCGATTTTAATTTTTGTATGGAACAGCTGATTTTTTTTTCGCGATTTCAGAGTTGGTCCCATAGTAAAAGTTGTTCAGTTTGATGGTCCCTATATACCATATTCGGCATTAGGGGTATTTTTGTAACACCTTGTATATATTTTTCTATTTATTTGTGCCAGAGCCAGGACTAGGATTACAAGATTTTGAATGCAAACTTGATCCTTTCTTAGTTAATCCATGGCTTCATACAAACCTTTTAAGAACTTTAAAAATAATTTTACGTGCCGTTTCCCTTGTCATAAAATAAAGCCTTTTAGGTACGCACTATCAAATGACGAGAATACAAATTTCAATATCCTTCACAAAGAATTTGCATTTTGAACCTTATTGCGAGTACACACCAAAGGAGTCATCTTTGTCTGTAACTTTAATGACATCTTGTAGGTACAAGGAGGTTGTTTAAAATTCTCGCGTTTACGCGCGACGGCGGGCGTGACGTCACATCCTGCTGGTTCAAACTCGCTATCGATAGTCGATTCGATTGTCTCGATGTCGATCGAACCCTCGTGTCGGCACGATTGTTCTCTGATTTGTGGTGGCACCTCACGATGTTTTGCATCTTTCGCATGCAAGTTTTTGTAAGAAAACGGACAGTTCTGGGCATGTCTTGGTTGAGTAATTTAAAACGCGTAGCAAAAAGTCGAATATATTTAAACTTGTTCGCATTATCATTTTATTTATCATGTTCTGTGTCGGTATCGTTATTCTATTTTTAAAGATGAATTACCTTTAAAAAAGGCTGCATGTTATCAATAACATTTCGAAAATCTGTTTAATCTTCAACAACTAAATTACCAGAAGCCATTTTTATAACAATAAAATTTTCATATAATTAAGAATTCAAGTTTGAATATTGAAATATCTTTCTAAGATATGAGACAGGATTCCCAAAATCATTCGTAAGCCATCTAGAGATTTAATAGCAACCTTCCTATGAATACAAAAACACTTCTAAAGTCCAGCAATCAGCTATACATTGTGTAGTCGCTGGCATCCAGGCGATGTTATTTAGAACTCATATACTCATAACAAAGTTCCAACGTTTCGGTGAGTAATTCATCCCCGTCACAATCCGGTTCTATGACAGGACCGGTTACACTTCAATGACTGCCAACCCCTCTCCTGCCTCTGTTTACTCCTCATCGTTTAATACTACTGTTTTTGTACAACTCTCGATTTTGTCGCTATCGTTCGCTACCCATCCGTTTCGGCGTCTAAAAGTTTATACGATTAAACTTCATCTACTCTGTTTTGATTAGATCCTAAAATCAAGAGTGATTTAAGAAAATTTATTTTTAATGACGCGCTTACTTTTTATGTTAATTAGATTTTAGGCTAAATGAAAGAGAAAACAGACCAGTAAGGCACACGTGCGATCGGAATGTACTAAGATCACAACACCGGCTAGGCGGTGGGTATCGGCGAGATTCGCGGCGAGCGTTCCGGTCGACGCCACCGCAGTCAGGGTCAAGGCTTCGCCTCCTGCACTCTACTGCGCGCTTAGTAACGCGCGCCACGCACGCCGGAAATGGATCACAAAAAGCGCAAACCTCATTGATACCGCTTATCCACTTTCCCTGATTGTTCTGTAATAAACACATTATGTTTCAATCAGACTAACTTGTAACACCTCTCGGACTAAAGTTTATAAACAAAAGTTGCTTGACCCCACGCAGCGATAAAAAATAACAATGATCACTCTTGACGCCACAAAAAGTTTAGTTGGACAATAAATGTCAGCGTCGATTCTTGAATGGTCGCTAAATTCGTTGTTAACCCGGCTAACTGCTATTACTTTAACGAGATTACACAAATCTCCCTATCCGCTGACAATTTTTGAATGAATTTACTCGTGCGGTAAAAAATAAACGAGCATACATGTGTCCCGGCGCTGCTGAGACATCCCAAAATTCCAGGGCCCCATTTTTTTGTGAAACTTGACAGATGCATTCTGGGACGCGGCTAACCGCATCTTGCATCCTTATCACTCGCTCGGAAATGCTCTATGGATGGTTGCATCTACTACGACGAATTCGAGGGTTTATTTTAAGGCGTATAATACTATCCTTGTCTCTCGCCGAGGCGCCATCGTTCTGGGAAGAAGAGGGCTGCCCGGACCCGGACTCGCTTCTGTTTGCATTGTGCGCTCCATCGTTGTAGCAGTATTCTTAATAAGGAGGCTACTTTTGTTTCGAGTAAAGAGTATGGTTCAAACAAGTCGACGAGTGCAGCGTATCGTTTGTAAGTACATCGTGTTGCGAAAGAAGCAACGTGACGTCACGGTCGCGGCACCCCCACGTCTGCGAAACTTAGGGACCCTAATGAATGACTTCCTAATTGCCGCGGCGGCGGCACGAATAAGCCCGTAATCCGGCGCGAAAGCAGTCCCTCGCATTTAATTGTGGACCTTGAGCCCTTTTGTTGCTGAGTTTCAATTCGATTGTCAGCGTTCCCGCGTCGTGTACTTCTGGACGCGAGTGGTTAATGTTGGACATCCAATCTCAAGCGTCGTCATAGCGAAATATGAAAAGGAATCTTATCACATGAGCTGTTGGGTTTATTGTTTGTAGATTACGCGTGAAGTTAGGTTGTTTCGCTCCGGTGAGAGCATCAGGCGCGGTACAGCGGCAAGTCGATATGCTCCCGCAATAATGTTGACAACAATCCATCTCGGGCTGTCACCCGGCGCCGCGAATCAGACTCACTCCCATTTCGATTTACTCATCACCCAGGCTCAGTAATGAGTCCGTCTGGCTCCTACTTTCATCACACCGCGTCCAAGGTTGTTACCAGAACTATGCGATGCCAATTTCTGCTGGAGATTAATTTATTTGTCGCGGACTACATTATTGTTAGGAAAAAATGAGCTCGTTTTTCTCCGGTGGTTTAATGACAGGATATGATGTTGATGTCTCTCGTGGAGCAGATGTGCGAATGTCGCCAGTAGGCTGAGAGCACACGTGTTCGCTCAAACATGTTGGACTTCACAAAACATGAATCAAACCATTCCGATACATAGAAGAACTTTACAATTACCAAATAACTAAAGATACTAGGTAGCTTTTAGTAAAATTGGTTATAGAATAAAGCAAATTACAATACTTTAAATAGTGTCAGATTACCCTGTTTTAAAATTAACCTAAATAATAAAACCTTAAATCGTAGTTGTTACAATACAAACGATAAGTGGTTTTTTATATAGGACAATTTCAAACGATAAAAAAACAAAAAACTGTTGTCAATCGGTTATCTAAACGCACTTAAATTAGGTTCGTTCAAAAGTCGTTGCCACTTAACCATCTGCCGTTGGCACCTGCCCGGCCCCTTAGCTCCTTGAGACTACGTGTAGGTAACCGCCTAACCCTTCGCCCGGTGCGCGGTGGGTAACGGTAAACAACGGCCAAACTATTTGACATTTGTTCAGCATTCGAATAGGGTTGAAAACTATCTTGAGATATTAAGTTTTTTATCTATTTACTTACCTTTTAAAGGAATACTTCACATTAGTACAACATATTTGATTCTGCTGACTGATGTCGACGTGCAGCTAAATATTATCAAATCGATTCGATACTACACAAATTAGCGACTGTCGACCAGTCTGATATAAGTAAAACAATTAAAAAAAGCTTGTGAGCAGGTGCAATGCGTACGGTAAATACCTGTGTTAAAACTGCTTCTTTGAATGTCAGCTATTTTCGCTCAACCGCTTTACTGTTAATAGCTTCCAAAGAGACCAAAAAGTTAAGCAGCTGCTAGTAGCCTTTTGTCTATTAATTAATATTGATACAAACATAACATTAGGAAATAGATTAGGGAGGGAAGCTTTCTAATAAACCTTTTTTATGATTAAATTATACATAATCCGAATTGGGCTAAATAGCAACGTTACTTTTTCACACCTTATCGTTCGAAATTCGAATCGAATAATTTATGCAAAATATCGACTTAAGGCCCCTTTTAGCAAAAGTGGCCACTTTTAGCATTTTTGCGAACCACTACTACAACGAACAAAATTTTACTGAGGTTATTGTTTGTAAATAAACTATAGAACCTTAACTTCAATCTGTACATGTGAATTTTCGATACATTATCTACTTAGCGAGCAATAAATTTAATTAAAATGAGGGCGCCACTTGAGGTATATAGGAGCCTTAAACTCGATTCCGTAAACATACGAGTCAGCTGACAACACGTCGAGTATGCCATTTTGTATCATTAAAAATGGATTATCAAGTAAATCCACTTCCTACACAATACGAACAATTATTATAAGTTCGACTTATTGAGCAATCACTATCTAGTTTTTGTAAATTGTTACTTTAAGGTCGCTTATAAAAGTACGCAAGATAGCTTTTACTGAGATACTTTCAATTACTTCCATTGCTTATTATTATAATGTAAAGACCGAAATCGCTAATTGAGCGAAAGAACCGCTCACAACGCGTTATGATCACTGCCAAAAATTCACAGCGCGAAATTCGAGCTGTGGCTCTTATAAAAACGCTCACGATGCGTTGTGGTAATCACAGAAAGCGAAATTCGCGTCTTGGTCATCATACCAAACTACCACTACGCGTTGTGACAATGAAGAAAAGCCATGACTCGTTCTGATCTGGGCACCAGTTGGTGCAACCATAACACGAAGAATAGGTAATTGTAGGTTTTCAATGATATTCATTAAATCCCAAGCGGCCACATGAGGCTATGAAATGTAATGTAGTGGAATATTTATTGTCTCATTTTTCGGTACCTGAGGGGAAAAAAAAATCAATGGTATAAAAAACTTAAATTCTACAATTTACTCAAAATAATTCAAAATATTACTTTATTGAAAATAAACAACTACAAATTACTGTAAATAATTAGGTTTAAGTTTTTTTGACAAATTTTTAATCAACATAATAAGATTATGAATTGTTGAACACAAAATATTAGTTAGTAAAAACTCGGTGGAAACTACATTAACTGTCCGTCGCGATATGGTTGCACAAGTTATAGTGTTCAGACAGACTACGTCATGGTTTTTCATCATTTCCACAACGCGTTGTGGTCGTTTAATATGATGACCACGACACGAAATTAGCTTAATGGTTTTTCTGTGATTTCCACAACACGTCATGCTCGTTTTTATGAGAGCCACAACACGAATTTCGCGTTGTGGATTTTTGGCTGTGTAGTGACCACAATGCGTTGTGGGCAGTGTTTTAGCGATTTCGGTCTTTGAGCCTAACATTTACACACCTTATCTTGAATTGAATTGAAATTATGTAAGACCAAAAAGTAGACTTCAAAATAAATGCCATTTTTGCTATCAACATCCAATAAAACTTCAATAACGACATCCATATCGATTTTTAGGTTTATTTGCCCGATATGCCGATGTACCGATATATATACGATGCGTTAGTTTCCAACCATAAATCTAAATCAAGTAATTCTACAAAAAACACTTTTATTAACATTAAGTAATACTTAATAATTGATATGACATGACTTTTTTGAACACTTGCTGCCCAATCATATAATACTGAACGTGCGTAACCGCCAACCCTGTGAACCGACTTTCAATGAAATTTCATTAAAAAGGGCAGCAGCGACGACAGCTGCGTTTGTCGTTGCGTGTGAACGCCAACGGTCGGACACCTAGAACACCTCTGTTCCATATTTAAATGGACTCAATGGAACCGGTAGTGGAATCACTTCACTAGCATAAAAGAAAACATTTTGAAAAAGCTTGCCATTTTTATCTGTTTCGGGGAGAGTCCCTTCATTTTTCTTCATATTGAAAAAAGTAAAAGTAAATTTCTTGGTTATAGTACCTCAGTAGGTATGGAATGGAAGCGAAGACTTCCTCTGAATCATTTTAATAGTCGAGTTATTGCGTATTTGTTACTGCGGATGAGGGGTTATCATCGGGCGTCTATCACTGCATGCGGAAATATCTGCACGGGGAACAGCACTGGCCAGAGAGCTTTCTCACGGCTGGAATCTGTGCAAATCATATTTTATAAAAAAATATATAAGAGAAAAAAATATAATATATTTTGTTTCGAAATAGATCAGTATGTAAGTGAAAACGCTTAATTTATAATCGGTAGCCAACAACTCAACCCACGTTAGCACATAATAGACAAACTACGGGCTTGTGATAAAAGAAAAAAGAAAACATCCTCCATCCATAGAAACGATAAAGGACTAACAAAAGAAGTTCCAAGGACAAAATAACCATTCTATTCTATATATAAGCATAGACAACGAGCTGTCAACTCCGGCGCATTTCCAACCGCTGCTTTTGTAAAAGAAGTATTCAATAATAAGGATAATTACATTGTGGAACTCCGGCACTCGCAACAAAGGGAAGAGCCGGAATAACTGTACCTCAGAAAGAACCACTTTAAAAAAAGGTCCTAATTCGTGAAAGCGTCTACCTGCGTTCGTACCTGCCCTAATCAGCCTTACCGCATTGACGATAAATTAAATGCTACGCCAAATGGGATTTATGGGCATCTCCCAAGTTCATTATTCGTGCGTTTGCGCATTTTATTTTTCGTTTCGAGGTTAGTGGACTTGCGAATGAGTGAGAGCTTGTAAGCCTGTTTGATTTGCACTTGCTATCTAGACTTTTATGTGGTCTACATGTTGAGATATTTACAAACAAGTGTTTTACTATTGAACAATGCTGATAAATAAGTAAAGATCCTAAATAATATGCTAGACAAAATTTAACGCGCACCAGATCATATTCTCGGACGGGAATCGACTCGACCTCGGAAGAGCATTAGATCAGACTTCCAAAGGCCGCGGGTTCGATTCCCGTCCGAGAGTATGATCGAGGGGCTGACTACGTAACTCTGTTGCTAACAATTCTCGATTGAAATCGATTGAAACCGCAGTTACATTGCTGCTTTAAGTCAGATAGTTGACACATTGGCTCTTACTAAAGCAGCAATATAACTGCGATTTCTGTCAAAGTTGATTGCAACAAAGTTACATAATCAGGGGGCTGGTGCGAGTCGTATTTTTTCTAGTATATTATTTAGTTTTGTATAAAAATAGCATTGTGAATGCTAAAATCTCAAAAAAATTAAGGATCTTTAACAAAAGGTGCGGTGTAAACATGGTGTGTGGCATATATCACAACTGGGTGGGTTGGCATTGTTTTTATCAACATTCACTTGTACGAGTAAGTACATAGACTGCACCAGGCAAGAGCCCATAAAATTAGAGAAGCACTAGTTTTGAAAGACTAGCAAGCAGCGTCTGCGTAGTGGGTGGCGATTGCGACCTCGTAAGTATATGTAAGCCGATATTTCCCTCGTGAAAATGTATTCAATGGCCGGTGTCGAGTTGCCTTCTCCGGGCGGTGCGTGTCGAACCTTTAGATTTTCGTCTCGCATGCTGGTACATTATTTCGCGTCATTAATTATCGTGTACGACTTTTTTGTCGAGGCTCACATAAGCCACCTGTCTGTATTGGAGGCTGGTGTAATTAAAGATTGCGCGCAGGCCTGCTCGATAAAAGAAGTCGCCTCAATACGAGTTCACCTTCAAGGGACGAGTTTAAAACGACAATATTCATCAGTGGATACCACTTTATTAAAAAAAGAAATTGTACGTATTGTCAAAGTGGTTGGTTGGAGCTTCGAGTCGCGAGAGGCGGTCTTAGCTTGGACCGTTCGTTCGGTTCCGCTAGCGGCAGCATCGGCAGCTGGCGGAAAGGCGCCATCTGCCGATCGGTGGTGGCGCCCCGGAAACGCAATTTGTTTTGTTTTCAAATTTCGAAATCGGCTTCGATTCCAGTTATAAAGAACTACCCTGAACTGCAATAATTATTCCTGACATTTGTGGTTACGGTCACGCGTCCGTCGTAATGTAACCGTAGCAAACAAACAGGGTAATATTTAAATATAGATAGTATGGAATGGAACTAAAGATGGACTATGATGAAAGCAATATGGAAAAATTAAATAACTTACTTAAGATTTCGGAAAGACTTAACAAATGTTTAGTTGTTAGTGTTGTTACTTACTGTTACAGAACATGTGTTTTCAATCCATTTCTATAAATAAATATTTTTGTGATAAACAGATAGTCACCAACCACGCACCGGCGCGGCGCGGCGGCGACACATCTGCGGTCACACCTGCTCGAAGTTTTGAAACTTTTTGAAATTATGTTATCTCGCAAACATACACACCAACTGATATCTGTACTAGAGAAGTCCAAATCTTTTTCAAATTTTAGACTGAAAACTTTTTTGTTTTACTCTCGAGACAAAGAATTCAGTCTTCCTTTCAGTAACAAAACCTCTTCAATCGTGTTCCTTACGATCACTTACAATAACAATTGACACCTGAGGCACGCCATGCCTCATTCGAAAAAAATTCATCTCACTGCACGCATGCCATTGCCAACGGCCGACGCGCCTCGCCGGCCTGTAATTTCAAGTTCTGCAGGTAATTGAAAAAATGTCTCAAACTCTCAATGCAGTCCATCTTTGACAACACAGGACACGGTAATTTCAGACAACGAACTATCCAGCACCGACTATCCTTGCAAAAAGATCTGATATCAATTCAAAAATTCCCAACTTGGTGACTTTATTATCAATTTTAATCATAAAACTTTCAATGTTTGTTAAATCGATAAGTCTGTACTTCACATCCATCGAGTCGGCGTCATAACATTACCAGAGCCGAGGTCTGTTCAATAATGAGCACATTAAATAAACTATAAAACGATTATATCACGAGGAGACGATGTATGTATACGTCGGAAAGCGAGAGCCGTGGGGCGGCATTCCGCAGTAATAATCCTTAGGAGCGAGCGCCCGCGCCCGAGACGCCTCGAATCGATCCTTTTGCGACAATCGCTTTTATTTTAGAATTCGTATTGAGGCTGATGTTTCTATTTTTTTATCTTGTTATGTTATTAGGTTCGATTTTGTTGTTCTGTTTAAAATGGTTTTCAGAAGCTACGTTACCGAATTCTAAAGAGAATAGAAAAGCTACTTCTGCTCATTTCTAAATCTTTGATTCGTTTGACTCCCGCCCGAACGTATGCTAAATCACTAACCTTTCCGTTGGCGATATTGAACAACGATTTTATTATAATTGGCAACGCGGTCAACGCTTCTTGGAAATTGCTTTTTTTCTCCCTTATTTCCAACATTTATCCGATCTTGTTTTTGCACCGGAATCGCTCGAATGGACCTTTGTTCTCCGCCATATTGTTTTTAATGTCGACCGATCGCCAAGGAAACTACGAAAGTGAGTGAAAGTTTGTAATGTAATCTATTGTGTTGGGGGCGATGAAGTAATTGTGAAGGCGATCATCGTTACGGTGGATATCCTGATTAGAAAACATTTAAAGTTGAACTATTGTTAGCTGTTTTTTTTTATTATTTAGAAAAATATCAGTGACGCATCGCCGTCCACGGTTGTTTTATTCTTAATAATAGTGTTGATGTTGACACGAGGTTGACACAGAAACACACTCCCTGTAATTAGGGGTAACAGGGCGAGGTGCGAGTGTGGGAGCCCGAGGGAACGACCAGCTGACGCGCGCTCGACCGTGAACGGGAACTATTCAAACAGAAAATTTTATGCACCGTAATCGATACAATCTATTTAAACGTATCATCTGCCTCTGTACGTTACTTTTTGTATCTTTTTAATATTTCATTGAATGTACGCACGACAGTTCAACTGTTTAACTCACCGTACGAAATAAACAGTTGAACTACGAAAACAGCTTTTATTACGTACGGCATAAAGACGGTCTCAAAGTGAACATGTAGTCTGACGTTCCGTTGACGAGATCCCTTTTTTCGCATAATGGTTTTATACCTAATTTGATTTGGCATAACCGATTTGGCATAATTTTTTTGTCATAATACTTTGGCATTATTTTGTTTTTTGGCATACTATTTATATTAGCATAATTATCATTTAGACTAATTTGTTTTCGCATAATGTTCTTAGGCATATTATCTATTCGACTAATATTATTTAGATGACAGAAAAATGTTTAATGCACTAGGTAGGTTAGGTTAGTGTTTAGACCGCTCTCCATAATGCTTGCCATTATGCGTGTTTAAAATGCTAAAGAATATTATGCTTAAAAAATTATGCTGAAGCTGTTACGAATTAGTAATATTATGCGTAAACATCATTCGGCTAAGTTATATTATGCTATGACATATTATGCCTTAAAATTGTATGCAAATGCATAGGAAACCGCCGTTGACTTTACATCTATAGAACGCATTTCGAACGACGACGACGACTTTGTTTTTTGTACAGCATAATGTAATCGCCATAATTTGATTATAATTGCATTTTATAAAACATTTAATTATGCCGACCGACACGGGCGACATTCATAAATCTCAAATGTTGTTTTGGTGAATTTCGCAAACGTATGTTTACCACAAAGGCAATAAATAACAATATCGATATTTCGAGTATGTCCGAGAGGTCATTAAAATGCCGACGACATTTTTAATCAAAACCGTCTTTGTCGGATTCCAATAATTCGATATTCTGTGAGTATCTCTCTCACGACTTCCAACAAATCGAACTAGGGCGCCCATCATAAATTGAACCTTCCTGAAGTCAAATTCGTCTTCGGCTCAGAACATTAGAGGTCCGACCGACCGCTGGCCGATCAGTCGGGAGCTTTGATGTGGCCGCCGATTCAGTGGGAGATTTATTTCATGTAAACACTCGTTTCGTACAAAATGTATCATAATTTATTTAGATGTTTATCGCTTTTAATATGAAAAACAATGTCATCATAACGACCTCCGTGGTCGAGTGGCTTTGTACACCGGTTTTCAAGGTGTCGCCATCTCTGAGGTCCCGGGTTCGATCCCCGGTTGGGTCAATTTAGAAAACGAACTTTTCTATATTGGCTCAGGTCTGGGTGTTTGTGATACCACCGTTGTCTTTGATTTCCATAACACAAGTGCTTTAGCTACTTACTTTGGAATCAAAGCAATGTATGTGATGTTGTCAAATATTTATATTTATATATTTATTTATATTGTACCACAGTTTCACATTAGGCGATTTTCTTATGAATGAATTATAATGATGTTTATAAATCAAAGACATCACTTAGTATAATCATTAATACTAAGTGATGTCTTATTTGATTCTTATCAGAACCCGATTTTCCTATTCAAGCTTATTAAATTAACTTTTCCAATCCATCAAATCGCGTCGCGCCACAATAATCGTGTCCTACGTTTTTGCAATATTTTAATTTTCGGTCTGCATCATAGTTAAAGCGATTAGCCGCCAGTTGACAGATATTTTGATACTACGCAGATTATCTTATTAATATGCATGGATGACTTACTGTGTGCCGGTGGCCAGTTTTTTATAAAGTTATATTATAATGTAAGTGACTTTGTCTCGGTCGTTTGTTTGCACGGTGGTCTCAATGCACCTGGCTTGCGAACTTGCGAATCCGGAAAGTAAAATGTCAATTTTATACTCTTTGCAGTTTGCACCAATAACATTTTACAACCTAAAAGTGCATGCGGTGGATTAAGTTGCCGTAACCGAAAAAGGTAAATTAATTATAACCTAATCGACGCATGCCCTTTTTATTTATTTTTTTAAATTCTTCGATGTGTGACGATGACGGTCACGTGGCGCGTTCAAAATTAAAATAATTGTTTACGGTTCGATTGGCTGCATATTTGTCGCGCCCTCCGCCTGGGTTGCCAACCTAAGCCGGTCGATTCCCAGTGCATTGCACTCGGTTACAAAATATTTCGACGTCTTCGTTATTTGGGTCTACTTTTTGTAGTGTTTTTCCACAATTAAATGTGCATATTTGGACCGTCCTCAAACTTGTTATCATAAGTAGTTAATTAATTTTAAAATCGCATCCTTTTATCGTGTCGTTTCTTTTTATTAGTTGTGTTACAAATTTTTTATTACTTATATGTTTTATGATTTAGTAGTTAATAATAGCAATAACTTTTAATTTACTGTTTTCTGTTCGTCTCTAGTTTATGTTTATTAATTATAGTTTGTCAACGCGCTCTTTGTGCGATCGTCCGTTCAAGCTGCTGGGTGACTGTGGTGACCTAAAGACGACCTATAGACAAAAAAATAAAGCCGCTCATTCACGATCACGACACGAGGGACCTTGAACTAGTTAAACGGGCGGGAACAAATCTGTGAGACGTTGGCAACATTGGGGCGGCCGGCGGCGGCGGCGGGAAAAAAAGCGCGCCGTTTCTACGTACCGCTTTAATAAACGTGTTATTATCTTATTATTAACACGGAGTACATAATACTAAACTCCTTGTCGTTTTGCTTTATGGTTCTCAATTCTAATAAGACTGAAACTTATTAGAATTGAAAATTAACAGTAAGATCAACGACTGAGGGCTATACTCTGTTGATGACGAAAACCAGACCACAGAATAACTAATAGTACCAAGACCAGACTGGGTCCTGAATGTTCGTGTTCTTTCGTAAATAAGGTTGACTTACCTTTTTAAGTTTTATTCCACAGTCCACATACCTACTCTTAACTAGGAATTATCAGATGATTAGTGCAACCTGAACTTATGAAACCTCTTGAACATATTTCAATAGATAGACAGCAGTGACATACCGTCACTGTGTCAAGTCAACGGTCGACATACAGTTATTTCGGGACATTTCAGTGTTGCGTCAGCGCTGCAGTGATGTGATGATGCATGCGATTTCTCAGCCGCCTAATCAAAAGCTGTCCTAACAAAAAAACAGCATTAATCTTAATTCTGACCCGCCGTAAATCATATTATTAACTTAACCGTTTGTTATTCTTTTTCTTGACTTAATAACTGTGAGCGATGTAGAGTGATTGCTGGGAATCGGAGTCTTCTTGTTTGATGTTGGTTAGTTTAGGTTTCTAATTAAGTTGGCAGAATAAAGAAGTCATGGGTATGTTTTATTCAATTGTTTTGCTTGTCGTAGCACCACGTCAAAGTTAAATTTTTAACCGACTTCAAGAACAACAAAAAGGAGGTTTTCACACCAATTACTCGAAGCTTGCTTGACCGATTAAAGAATTATTCAAACGTTGTTACACCAGGTCTGTTCCCAAGTTGGTCCCATTTTTTGAATTTTGAAATCGGTTCAGTAGTTTCCAGGAAATCCTGAAAATATTGTCCATTATAATGAATTTGGACGGATGTTTGTCCATTAATTTTTTTATTTATGACCGAGATGACTCTTTTTTTGCTTAAAAGAAGATACTTTAAAGATGCTACCATATTAATTTCATTGGCTCATAGCATAGACCTTGGAGTTTGAAGATACGCAAGGGAATTCCTCAAAATCAAATCAGAACTGTATTGTATAGTGATTGAAATATTGGTTAAGTACGTCCTGCGGGTCTATCGGCTTAAAACAATGAAGGTGTATGGAAGAGGCAGTTTACCCAACCTAGACTAATTTTAATAATAATTAATTGATTCGCCTAGAATAGATCATTGATGATCGTAGAACTAGAAGAATATAATAAGTAGGTACATACTTATTTTTTTTTTGCTTAATATAGATTAGAATTGAAATATGCTAAAGTGTTATAAATTTACACTAATCATGGGAAATTGATCAATCAAAATGGACATAATAGAGGGATATCATTTTTTTATTGACAATTTGGCAATCGATAAATAAATGCCTAAATGATCTATCGATGATCCGTTGCAAACATCGAATTAACTATATTCTCAGCATACATGTAAATAAGTAGTTATTTGTACAGGATAATGACGGGTTCTGGTGATTGCTCCGGCATGGTTAGTAATTATGTATCGTAAACAAAGAGGTTCGAGTCTCGGGCCGAGTAAAAAACTGCCAAAATCTAATCTCCTAGCAATTAACCTATCAGGTATTATTTAATGCTGAAGGTCGTTCGGTATAAATAGGTGGTGATACATTTCTTATAAGCTAATTTGATATAGACATAAAAACCGATTCAGAATTATTACATGCAATAAATAAACGATTTTGTTGTAAATTATAATTCAGTGACTATTTGTTTTAACTATAGCACTGTGATATTTCCTTTTAAACAAAATTTGGTGGAATGTTTAATGAAAATAGCCGGAGGGTATTTGGTGTAGTAAATTATCTTAACGAGTTACCACTTGACTAAGAATTAGGTGGCTTGACGACTGTTCCATACGAGCGATTTGAGGCAAAAACGTCACTCCCAATAAATTATTAAAATTAGTAAACTGTTAATTCATGTAGAGAAAAATGTATTATTAGAATAGTCGCATTTTGTTACGTTTATACGTCACGCAAAAAGAGAAATGTTTTTGTATTAAACACTTATAGTGAGAGAGAGTTTTCCATATACATATAATTTAATTATTTGTATTTAGCAGTCAAAGCTGTGTTGTAATAACATAAACTGTAAATATATAAAATCTTGAATGGAACAAATAAATATTTAAGAGCCTTCATTATTGGTATTCAAAAAGAACTAAAATTACACCTCGACAATGGAGTTTAAAGCGAAGTGTTTTGACATCTTTTGATGCTTTTATGGCGACTGCAATTTGGTGCAAAGAGATTGCACCGACATTATTGACTCGAAGTCGGGTTCCACAAAAGAACCCAACCAGTGAATTTAATAAGCCCCTTGTGCTTATATTGTTGAAAATGTTTCGTAATGCTGTTTTCTTTTTGCTATTTACCGCTGACCGGTGGTGTACCAGGACAGCAAAAGCAAAAGGAGCATAGCATCGCACAGGGCATAGACAAACCAGTTCCGCAGGGAGCATCTCCCACACATAGAAGGCTTCCCTGCAGACGAGTGGTTGTGGTAACGACCGCCTGATAGATCGCTTCATTTGATACCGTCTGTGTCTACTTTACCCATTAACCACACAGTTGAATCACATTTCTTTTTAAACAAAAACAACAATGACTATGTTAAGTATTAAGTTCAAAGTAAATTTTCAATAATAAGTAAATTATATGACCATCATTATCTTAAAACAACTATTTAAGTACATTTGCTAGCGATTTTGACTTCTTTAAAGTTCTGGAATAAGTTTCAATTTCGAATTTTTCCAACACCCCGCGTCGCTGACTGCCTTCCGCCGCCGCGCCGGTTATCAGGTAAAAATTAAAATGATTAAATTTAAATCTTCTGCTGCTATTCTTTACTATAATAATTATCCAGCTTAGTTACCCATTTTCTAACTTACATACTTATTTAAATTAATCCAATGATAGGTTATGCTCCGCCTGAAAGAGTTTAACATAATGGAGCTTTGGCCTCCACATCAAAGAAAAACGAACAGCAAGAGCGAGCCAATAAGCATAAACAAGTATACGCCCGCACACCGATATCTGCATTACGTGCATCCGGCGCTTTCGTCCGGCGCGCGCTGCCATTGTCCGCCGGATGTCTTGCGGTCACACGCAATTTCACAACCTCTGCACTCCCATTGCGCTTATGATGCCCTGGTACTCATTACTTACTGCTCAACACAAGGAGAACTAGGGAAATGCTCGAGAAAACGGGTCAAGCGCATCGTGTTCATCGCTGTTTTATCAACATTCTTTATAAAATATCTGATAGCTTGAAGCTACATGAATTATGACGTTTAATTATGCATAAGAAATACAGGAACTCGAATTAAATAAGGACTTAATTTATTTTTGGAAGGTAAATTAAATAATTAGTCGATATTATTTAAAACTCTCAGCAACGTTGGTTAGTAAATGATATTTGGACTTTTAACAAGTTAAACTCATGGGCACTCCTCACACACCGGCCCGGCCTGCAGGATCGTACGAAGAGGCGCAGCCTTCCGGGCAAAACTAAGTGTGTGTAGGGGGAGACGCGGCCTGCTCAGGACTGAAGAGGCCGCGCCTCCCCCTACACACGGTGAGATTTGGCCGGGAGGCTGCCGTACGATCCTGCAGACCGGGCCTATGCATGTAGAGGGCCCATTAAAGATTAACGACTAGGAAGTAAGTAATCCTACCTACCTAGCATATAAACTGAACAATGACTCAAATGCCGCTCGCTAATATGCATCACATCAATCATTCTGATGTTTTAATAACACAAAATAGTATTAGGTGTCAGATTTCGGATTGGTTGCGTATGAATTTGCCTGTTTGTTTTTAACCCGACCTACCTCGACGTTTGATTGCGTGGGACGCGGCCTTCTATCTCATTTATGCATTTATAAATAAGCGTTATCATTGCTAGGCATTATTAATCAATGTATTTATAGATATCTGCTTACCTTACTAGTACCACAATGAAGATGCCTATACGTAATTAAAGGATGACAAGTAAAAGAATATGCGTACAAATAGTTATTACGTAAGGACCGCGATAAAGCGAATAATAAATTTTCTTAACAACACGGTAATGGCCGCGTGACAGTTTGTAATCAATATCAACAGTTTCTTTCATTTCACTGAGTCGTTGACTTATTGCTCAGTCGGCTCGCTCAGTGTGTCGTTCGATAACAATGTTATTGTAATAATTAACAGTCTCGATTCTCCTGCGCCTCTCGGTTGCGATTAATTTATTCGCGGTCCATCCTTAATTCGATGCGATCGGTTGGCGTTCTCAATTCGGACCCTTTTTGTTGCATCTTCGGGCATTGTTTTCTTAACTGTAACCTCGGGCTTTAAAAAAGAACTAGTCTGGTGGCTGCGAGAGTGACCCTGTCCTGTCGCCCTTCATTTGTTATTTAGAAATCCTTGCTTTTGTAACGGTACACGGGTGTTGGATGCGCCGGCCAGCTAATTCTAGATCATCATTTCGGCAACTAATAACCCTGGGCAGGATGGACTCATAATTTAAAGGCGATGCAAGCGACCGCTTTTTACCTTAATGTCGTCGCCGCCGCGCCGTTCGCCGTCTGGGAATCCGCAACAAAGAACCGGCGAGATTCTGTTTCGCATACCGCCGGTGTTTTCGTTCGACGGATCACTTCTAAAATATTTCTTCAACATCTACAATCGAAATCACCTTTGGTCGATTCCCCAAACTGCTCAAACGTAGGCACACAATGTTACAAAAGTGCTAAAGTTTATACATTGCCGAGTACTCCTGAACGCAATGTGTCGTGTCTAGGGCATGGATACCGGTATACCGGTATACCGAAATACCGGTATACCGGTAAATTTTTTCGGTATTTTGATACCGGTATTTGAGGATAAAATACCGATATTTCGGTATTTCGAAAAAAGTCATCTATTTTTGCAAGGATTAGAAATAAAACACTTTTTACGGATTACAGCGCGTATATTGTTAATTCAGGTATTGTTTTAGAATTATTAAGTTTGTATTTATTGGTTTTTAGAATTCCCGACGTTTTGACACCTTTCCAGGGGCCGTGATCACGGGAGGGCTAAAGCAAAAAAGGCTGCTCATATTTTTATGAAATTACCCGTCCGAAACTTTATGAAAATGTATTCAAGTTTATTAAATTATTTAATAGCTGCGTTCTGATTTTAATCATTATTACTAAATTAAATTGAATAAGTTAATTAGAAAACAAGATCTAGCTACTGAATCTACTACCAGTTCACAAATTGGGAGGCTTCTAAGAGAAAGAACTGGCGGAAGAAAACTCAGAGAGGTTGTGTCGACCCTCCCTTTTGATCCCTATCTACAAAACGAACTAACTATATCTTTAGATCCTGCAGTGTGTGATTTGGGATGGGATTTTAGTTGATGAATTATGGGGTCCCAAGCTGGTGGTACTCTCCAAGCATCCAAATAAACATCCAAATTACAATAGAGAAGGTTGGAGAGTACCACCAGCTTGGGACCCCATAATTCATCAACTAAAATCCGTCTACAAATTAGATTCTGACTGTGGGCTCTCTTTCATCGGACAAACAAAGAGAAGTATAGGGACGCGCGTTAAAGAACATGTAGCTGACATGAAGCATAGGCGCGTCTGCAGTGTGTGAACATGCATCAAAGGGACCCAACCATTACATTAGATTTGATAAACCACAAATACTTGCCAAAGAACAGAGGTTCATTCCCAGAATGCTACGCGAGGCTATTGAAATCAACAATAGAGAAGATGGTTGGAGAGTACCACCAGCTTGGAACTCCAAAATTCATCAACAAAAATCCCATCCCAAATCACACACTGCAGGATCTAAATATCTTTAGATCCTGTAGTGTGTGATTAGTTAGTTTGTTTTGTAGATAGGGATCAAAAGGGAGGTCGACACAACCTCTCTGAGTTTTCTTCCGCCAGTTCTTTCTCTCAGAGGCCTCCCAATTTGTGAACTGCTAGTAGATTCAGTAGCTAGATCTTGTTTTCTAATTAATAATAATTAATCAATTTATTTCAGTAATAATGATTAAAATCAGAACGCAGCTATAAATTAGTCCTCCCGTGACCACGGCCCCTGAAAAGGTGGCGAAACGTCGGGAATTCTAAAAACCAATAAATACAAACTAAATAATTTTAAAACAACACCTGAATTAATAACATACGCGCTGTAATCCGTCAAAAGTGTTTTATTTCTAATGAACTGTACGCGCGAAAGTCTTAGAAGCGTATTTGCAAGGATGTTTAAAGACTATGCAGAACGGTCGATTCCTATGGTTTATAGTGTTGTTCATACTGCAGATGAGTTTTCATATGATACGAATCTTGAATAATCACGATTTTAGAAGAAATCACCACAAACTCAACTACGCAAAACACTGCATGCATATAGCTAAAATCTGGGTATTCTAGGTGGTATTTAATGATAATACTTTCAGTTGTTCGTCTAATATTTTACTTCTACAAATAAATTGCTATCGGCATTCAGCACTCGCGCTAATTGTGATGTGTGCCAATGAAACGATAATAAATTAAATTGTTGAATTAAATACATAACGTATTTTCTTTAGTATTCTTATTAACCTATACCTTAAAATCTAATTTTGTGGTTCCTATGGAGTTGATTAATAGTTTGAGTGTTTCTGCCATATAGCGTAGAAAACTGCTTTGATTATTCTCCGCAAACGAGACTTACTAATCGTTCTTTGAATCTTTAAAACTGTAATTGGCAATTATTTAAAAAAATACCGAAAAAATACCGAAATTTCGGTATACCGGTATTTGAAATTTCAATACCGGTATCAATACCGGTATGAAAATTATTCCGGTATTCCATGCCCTAGTCGTGTCTCTGGACATTCGTTTCACATGGTGTATTACCTTCGGTCGAAGTAAGAAATTCGTGGTGTTTGTGCGCGGGTGACCCACTTCTGCTGCCATAAAGCGTCCCATCAAATCTCAGTGCGGCCGTTTCGGCTGAAGGCGAGACATTCGGTTAACTTTTGGTTTTTTAGCGACACCGGGCCCGTTGCATTCCCGCATTTACGACCATCTCAACTGACCGACGTCTGACATGGGGATCGTAAAAGTACAGATTTTATTTCTTATTGTTCGCCTTTCGCGAAATCTAATTGAAGTCCATGCGAACTCACCGCAGCATTTACGCGTTTTTAATTTTACTGCTTCGGCCCTGAATTATGTCCCTGTGAAGTGTAATGATCGACAACGAGGATTTGTTCATTACTTTTTTAGTTGCTCGGACGAAAGCACAAAATATTGAATTTACAGAATTACCACTATCGCTCGCCGTCCTCGAAAATTGCTACCTTAACTTGCCGGACTCACTAGGGTTGCTACTTTATTAATTCTTAATTTTAAAAAGGAGTAGGTAGTATTGCCGCACTGCCGTGCCTGCGTGTTGTTAATAGGTAGTTTATGATACAAGGTTAGTAAGGAGGTTTTTTAAATAAGTTGACCAGGCTAGGGCTTATAATCACGAGGTTTATAACCACCAGTATCACCACTATCGTCACTTCACTACCACCACCACCACTATCACCATCACCACCATCGTCACCACCACCACCACCACCACCACCATCACCAGCACCATCATCACCACCATCACCACCATCACCACCACTGCCACCTGAATTTCTTTAAAAAGACTTACACACCTGTATTCAAGAACAATACTCAAACGACCCTTGACTACGCGAACGCACTGCGTTGGTAATGTTGGAATAGAGCTCTGTGATTGGTTCGTTTGTTTTACGTATTAAGTTTGATTGGTAGTTGGGACGCTGTGCGTCCGGCAGGCACTGTGAGACCTCATAGTAATGTTCATGGTCTTTTCCATCACTTGCGCTACTCGCGCGCGTGCTAGCACTCGCGCTAAAACTGCCCGAGAATCCCGGTAAAATCGTAATGTCAATGTGTGCGTGTAAAATGGTGCTGTGTTCGTAGTGGGCTCTATGTTTGCGGAGCGCCGCCGCTACGTACTTTGTGACGCAACGCAAGGCTGGTTTCGCCTGAAAGTGACGCGGCCGGCCTGAACCTTCCGCCAGCTGCCTATATCCAGTCTTGGAACTTAATCATCAATAATTGTCGAAAGCCCCGGCATTGTAATGTGGATTAAGTGCTTAACACGCGGCTATACTAGCTCTCAAGCTCGCATGTCAACTGGACTTTTTGTATTTGTTGTTTGCTGTTCGTGGCAGTTTCGATTCGAGGCTATCCAGTCTTCCTAGGCGCGTTCGGGAGTGGTCGGTCGATTTAGTATTCGATTTATCACCTACAAACTGTCTTGTCTCGACACGTCTGAGAGCTGGATAATTGACTCAAATTGAGTTTAATTCGTATCATTTCTGTACCGCGCCTTATAATTCTTCACCTGTCGCCGCTTCACAGCCCATAAGGTATATTTGTCAAAACACGCGGTTGGTATTGAAACGGGTGGAACAGTGCAATTACCTCAGTCGCCGCACAAAAAGTTCGATCGCGAATTAATCGGTCGGTCACGGCGTTGTTCGTTATATTTCCAAGAATCCTACCAATTCACTTGGCGCTATTCCTCCATCTGTGAGGGTCAACAAGTTTACTAGAAATGGACTTTCGTATTGAATACTTCCATACCATTACCTAAGTATTTTCGTTTTTAAAAGCAACTGTGATATTTTACAATGCATTGTTGTAAGAATCAAACCGTTTCGGTATATCTATTTGTCTAGAAGCGCTCGGTGCGTCGCTCGTGTCGTGAGTCACTTTACATTCGCCATACATCGCGCTGTGTCACGCTCCTATCGGAAACGCTAACGGCCGGGATTTGTACATACATATTATTTAAATATACTTCACCATTTCGACCACTCTCCATTGACCCTTCACTCCACAAAAGCTAAAATTACTTTTTAGCTCATTACTTTATAGTGAACTGACAATGATTCGGGCTACCTTCCCCTACACTACTGCCGCCATATTGTAAATCCTTTGATAATATAAATTAGATTAAGGAGAGTTTTCTTTATTTTCTCTTCTCCAGATATTGTTTTCATTCGTTTTTTACACGAGTCAATTGTCAATACTTCCTGAATACTTTCAAGTTGACCTCAAAAGCTTCAATGAATTTCACCTGAAATATTTTCCAAATATTGTTACTCTGAAAAGTGATTTACGCAAACTGATGTTTTTTGTTTGGGTTTACGGTATACAAAGAAAGAACGTCTCGTCAATGTTTGTGAAATTTTTGTCATACTTCTTAGGACAAAGATTGTGTGTGGATAAAATGCAGAAGGAATTTGTGGTTTTGAAAATGGTAGGCACGTCATTCACTTTAAAGTTATTGTTCTTCTAGTTCCAGGCATCCAAACGATTAAAGATCCCATAACCCAGCGTCCTTTAAGAATGTGTATTATTTTATGTGAACTCTTTATGTGTAATGAAAAATAGCTTTATTCCTGTTCACTGAACTCATTTGCATTGAAATGCGCTCTTTAATATCCTTGCTCATATTCAAAGTTATTAATGTGGTTTTATTTTATTTTCAGGTAATTACATCATACCAACTTAAATCTGAATGACGTTGAAGTAAGACTATACAACACAATAACATATTGTTAAATCTGCGTTATATGTACGCTTAAATATTTTAATTCAGTCGAATTTATCATGACCATGGAATATCGTCGAGAGTAGTTTACAATCGTATATTTCTTAATTTAATAAACAATAATTTTAAAGGACAAGTCTGGCTTTTGTTCGTGAATGGTCGTGGACAATTAATTTGTTTATCACGGGACTATCAAACGGGCGAAGGCCGTCTGCTTTCCTGCACATCTGCCGTTTCGGTGTACAAAACGAAAAGAAACGGCTTTTGTTG
Source organism: Catoptria pinella (assembly GCA_963556745.1). Classification (NCBI taxonomy): domain Eukaryota; kingdom Metazoa; phylum Arthropoda; class Insecta; order Lepidoptera; family Crambidae; genus Catoptria; species Catoptria pinella. The sequence continues at coordinate 5,881,600 of OY750774.1, read as the reverse complement.
TCGCATAGCTTTTATTACAAAAGCTCTGCCTACACGAATCAAGGAATTCATTATGAAAACAAATTGAGAACTTATCATAAATTCGCACTCTCATCGGCAAAGGTAAACAGAATGGTGCAAGTGTATGGCGCTGCACTGACCTAGCATAAACCTTAAACACTTTCTTCTAAACTCAAAATGTAACCGTAACTATAAGGCGGACAATCGTTTCCGGCGCCCGTGACGTCACGCCAGTCTCGCCGGTCGCCGCCCCTACTACGTAACCTTGGCGCAGCCAGCGCACGCCCCGCGAGATGCTCGCTCGCTGCCGGCTCGTGCTGGTTCGCTTTCATTTTCGTTGTTCTTTTTTCAAATTCAAAAATTCGAACAGTGATGTCTGTCGATCGAATCGGTTAAGCGACGTGTGCGTGCGCCCCTTAATATTCGACCGGATACTTAAATTACACATATCGAATGCCACTTATAATGCGAAACAAGAGCAAAATCTCGAGTAATTTTTCACACGATCCGCGAGGCATAGTTGCCCTAAGCGCGGCATGCCGGGGTGAGCGAACTCGCAACCTGTAATTTCGGACCGCAAAAGGAGTAAAACGCATTGAGATCGGTGATTAAAAACCTTTGTCGGTTCTACTAATATTTATATTTTCGCAATACGCCCGACATCTAATTGGGTGCTCGTATTTTTTGATGTAGGTACGAGGTCGCTCGGCGCCGACCACCGAAGTTTCATTAGGTTTCCTGGTAGAGAAATCATAAAACACTCAATTTTTAATGTTCTCTCATTTATTTGGAGACGTGACCCCCAGTCCATCGGCACCACCTTAAAGTTTGCCGACAAAGACCGTGGAAAAATCAATTTCCTTCCCAAATTAATATCACATAAAAATGAATTTGAATAAGTCGGTCTTACGTGCGGCTGCGGACACGTTTCGTCAGTCAATAAAGTGCTAATAATAGTGACAAAATTACAAATTATGGCAGGTAGTAGGTATGAGTAACTAGTTTGAACTGGCCATCGGCTCTCGATCGGCCCAAGGTCTGGGATATTGAACCTGGCTCGGAGCAACAGCACGGCAAGGTCCGCCGCGAAAGGGACGGATGCACTATCACGTATTGTTATGGAGAAAATGTCGCGGCCACACGCGCTCGCCGCGGTCCTCGTTTACGACCAGCATTAAGCTTAATGGGTTGGTATGCGAAGCAAACCAGGTGACGAAATGATCCAGTGGGCTTCCTCGAGCTAATTCTACGTGCTGCAGCGCGAAGGAGATATCAATCACTTCTATCATCGCACAAGACAGAGACAGCTAGACAATGCCAAGTGTCTCGAGCCGCGGGGGGCTTACAGAGGTGCATTGCGCTGATGCATCACGAATTCACGACTGCGTGCGTTGGCGTCTTTTTGTGACCGCCACCCCACGGCTTTCAGTTTCGTCTCCGAACGTTTATGCCAATATTAATCAGTAGTGTAATTAAAATCCACCGGTCTGACCGGTCGTTTCGGTTGGCATTTATTTGTTCCCACGCGGTTGATGTCATTTGTTATTATGAATGGTGGCCTTCGAGGGATGCCTGAGTGGCCACTGACACACAGCCCTACAGTGATTTTCGCTGCGTCAGCGCAACAAGCAGCCACACCTCTGCTTGAGTGAACATTTATCACAAAATACGAGTCGACCAGGAAGCGCATTCAATACGTAGATGCAAATCAGAGGTTAACGTGCTAAGTGTTCGTTGGCATTATTAAAAATAAATAATATCACTTTTGGAATGTTAGCCGTGTGATCTCGGCAAGCCGCGTCATCTCGCCCTCCTGCCGAGATCTCACGAACTCTTTATCGGACAGACTCGATTATCAGAGGACCAACCAAATCTGCGCGATTTATCGACTCCAAACTTAACATGTGTGGTTATGGGGCAAGTGTTGCGCAATACTTTGCTAGTTGTGGAACCACGTGTCATTGTATCGCTTCTAATACTTGGTAGTGTAGTGTAGTTCTCACGGCGTGAGTGCGTTCACACCCATAAACATTGTGCTGTATCGAGTACGGGTGGCGCTGGTGAGCTTATTTATGCTGGGCAAACATTGGGTGAGATAAGCCGTGAACAGCGTGCCTGTACTTCCCACATCTGCCGCGACCTTGGCTCCCTCGATCCGTTGTGTAACTTCCTTATCAGTCATGCTTCCCTGGTACCTTCGCCACTCCATGGCAAATCCCGAGTTTTCCGGTGTCGATATGTTGTGTTATCTTCAAAAATAAGTGGTAAATTCTATCTTTCACTATCGTTTAGTTTACGAGCCGATTAAAGCTACCATGCCACGTGAGTCGAGTCGTCTCGTTAACATGATTACAGAGATTTCGGCAGCCAACCGGTTCGGGGGTCTCAGCTTTTTATTCGCTTCTAAATCAATGTTAGCTTTTATGCGAAACCGAAAGTCAAGCCGGTTTCTCTAAAGATTGGCGTCCCTATACCTTGGGAGCAGAGCACAAAGCCGTGGAGCATAAAAATAATGAAGAATTAAACCGGTGAGTGAGCGCGGGCGAAACATTTTGTTGACACTTCAGTTATGACTTACGAACGATGTGGGTCTGTCAGGCAGAGCGCGGGCGGTCTTCCTTCCGCGAGCTTTATTATTCGGGTTATAAATTAAACAGTGCTCGTTAGTCGGCCCTTTAATCCGTCTGGGCGTTGACTCGGTCGATGAATGGATCGGTTTATCCCTGCAGTAGTAAAAGCTAAACAAGAGCGTCCGTCGCGTGTTTATACGAGAAAAGCTCGCGATGGCCGCCGACTCACCGGCGAGGAATGTGGCTGCATCTCGACCCTATAAAGCCTACTCGATACAACTCGCCATAGGACCACACCGGCCTTATTTACAACCGGCCAGATATCGATGTGAGATAATTCGATCCGCGCAATTTTTTGTGCGTTATTGTTAGCCTCGAATGATACACTGTTTGAATATTTAGCTATATCCGCTGACTTCACCGCTTGTAAAAAAATGGCGAATAATTAGTCAATAAAAATTCCGCCGATTATTATACTGGCGGTTGTTGCGAGTTACGTAATGGGAGTAAATGACCTGCGAGACGGTGCCGCGAAGGTCTTGCTGCCACGTGGTGCCAAAATGCCGTTGCCGCCCTCATCCCATTAGATTACTTCAAATGTATTCTGAATATTCTATATCCCTAAAACCTACATAAATCTTTAGGTACTCGTAAGTAATGAAGGTAGACTATAAGTTTTTGAAATCGGAACCATTGTATCTATAAGAAACTCAGCAGCAAAAATTATCGTTATTTTAGTTTTCACGTAAACAGCGGCCGTCTGATCTTACGTCACGTACGTGCTTACACCAGGTGACGAAGTTCGGTATTCGTAAACAACAACACGAAGACAGGCCTGAAGTTTCGAGTTGTTTAGTTTTGATGGCTGGCTGAGTAGGTGTTATTCCGAATTCGGCGGGTGGACCACAGGCGATGGACGGCGTCCTTGACCGGGCGTCGCGGTGCGAGTGGGTAAACAAATTGAATGAAACGCGTACGCGCTTGTACCATTCATGTGTGCGCCGTTAGCGCGATAAATTCAAGTGCTCGTACGTATGTTTGACTAACAAGATTACTCACTGGTTAGGCAGATGGCGCGCGGCCATCCATTAGGTTCAATCGTGTCCTGGAGGAAATATTCTAATCATAGTGTACAAAAATAAAATAATCGCATGAAGTTCATTTTAATTCCAATAATTAACGTCGAATTTCACAAACAAAATATTTTTTTAAATTTAATGCTGTAGTATTATGATAATTATAAAAAGGACGTTATGGAACCGGTGAAAAATCAAAGATTTTTATTGAACTCTAATTTTGTGACATAGCTGAACACATCGAAATGATGGGTATCAAAACGATGCTTGAAGAATCGAGCTTTAGTCACAGTGAGGCTTGCTTGGTGTACGTGTGTGGCGTGCTCAACGGAAACGACTCGACGGCGTCACGGCTCGCGAGGCGCCCCTTCTGAGATTGTACTCAACTAACTACTCATAGGGCCGACGTACGTACCAAACCAACCAACTGACATCTTCGGATACACTTAACGTTTAACTAAGTTAATCAATCCATGCGCCCCAGTAACAAATGCCAAATAAGCAAGACTAGCTTGACTGCTTGACAGAATTTAACTGGAAGCAAGCTGAAAAACATTCAGTTCAAAAGCTGTATAAGGCTGATAAGGATAGGATATCACTTCCTCCTGACGATCTCCAAAACCAAGTGGATATAAGGACAATTAGTACGAAAGACGATAAAGGCAAATTTACGAATCGGTTCAAAATAAAAATTTAACTAGTTAACTTCTTTATGTTTATCTCTGTTTCTGATTCCCATATGACGGTAGTATATCATCATTAATAACTAAACTTGTAGAACTCACAGTATGTTATTTTGTCTTAACCTAAGACTCGACGACCTGGTTAGCAGCGACGTGTTACCGAACCGTCATACCGACACTGACACCGCATGTTCCATCTCATTGGCAGCCATTTCCTCTGTTTGTCGAACGTGGATACTCTAGCGGTGTTTGATCACTTAAGCTTTTGATCTGGAGTTTCGGTACACTGGAGCTATCGAGCTTGCTTAATGGCGCTTCGTTCGAGCTAAAGCCAATTTGCAAGCTCAATTTGGCAGATAATAACTGTGTTGATTGAACCAAGACTACAGATCCGTATCTATAGGTAACCTCAGTGTACAAATAAGTGTTAAGTTAAGAAGGATTTAACATGAGCGACAGCTTCTGAAGTATTCGTGCTAAATCGATCCATTATATACCAGAAGATTTGGGTTATCAAAAATGTAACTCAAAATGGTCTCGTTAGTCTATACTATAGTAGCTATCTACAGCACAGCATATGCATTTTATACAAGAATGTAGACGGAACCTAAGGTGCATGATTGAATAAAGGGTGTTGCGGTTGTTAAAATCGGCACGTCTGCGCGGCACCTACATAATTTGCGGAAGGCGCACTGTGGCTAAGTGCATCGTACTAGTGTGCGCTGCTCCTTATACAGGGCTGCCAAGATGCTATTCACCTATAAATAACAAGAAGTCAAACAGATGAGCTCTTAAAAATTGCATCCTAAAAGAAAATTCACTGAAGAAAATCTCAAAAACTATGTTAGTTTACTACTCTAGAAAAGGATTTACACTTTTCCGCTTTTAACTTAGGTTTTCTTGCCATGAAGAAAACTACTGTTTTAACTGACAACGAAGTCAAGCACGCTTCCGTGAATGTACATACGACAGCACGTCAGGTTATACAATTAAACTGCGAAAACAGCTTTTATCAGTAGGGCATAAAGGCTGTCTCAAGGTCAACATGTATAGTCTGAGGTGCCGTCGTGTGTACATGACGTGCCCTAGATAATGTATTTCTAATAAACTCTTGGATTCGCTATAATGAATTCCATCCAAATTCATCAACGCCAACGTTTTGGTAGGCAAAATAAAATGCGAAGCTAAGCCGAAAGCGTCAAACATAATCAATATAGAAAATCTAATATATTTAGCTACTTTGGTTATCAGCGAAAACTAGGCCGAAATTCGCTTTCGGCCCATTTATCATGAATGAGCGGCTAACAGGCAGCCCTGGTTGCGCGCGGCGCGGCGGGTCGACGGACGGCCGCCCGCTCGCCGCCGAAGGTCAAGGCTGCGATCGGGATACCGCGCAACGAAAGAAAAAGTGACGGCCCAAACCTGAATAGAATGCGAGGACGTATAAAAATGAAAGCACTGGCCGCATCACTAGCCGGCGACAATTTTGGGTACCCCTAATGCCATTGTTAAATCTAAAACAATCCAAATCAAGTTCTGGATAAAAACTGTGATATTCAATCTTCTATTCCGTATGGATCAAATAAAAACAAAAAAAAACTAAGGTTCTATGAAAATAAGATTAAGTTAATTATGCGTTAATTCTTTCAAAATAAATAAAATATATAATAAGTTAGTAAATGAGATTTAAAATAAAACTAAAGTTTCTAAGCCATTTTCTTTCGTTTACCTATTTCCTCTTAAATATTGATAATAACAACAATTTCGTTTTTCCAATTCGATACAACACTAAAAACATTCGTAAACTTTTTTCTTGTCTGATCATTTTAATCGATTGTTATGTTAGTCATTATAGTGACTTGCTCGTTTTTCATTCGCCATGTGCGTGCGAAAAGATCTCTATGGCAGCTCTGATATCCTGGTAGTTAGGTCACTGGAAGGCCAATGAACCTAAGTGGTACAAACCATGCTTGAGGAAATGCCAATCTACGCAATCAATATTCGTAAGTCAAATTTTAATAACGATGGTTACGAATTACGATCGCTTCTAACAAAATGTTCTTAAAGTTAGCACCTGCAAAAGCAAGATACCAGCATAGCCCATACAGCCAGCCCCGCCAATAATGTCATCAGTTTTATTAGAAACAGCTTTATCTTAAAAAAAAACTTTGTTCTGTATTAAAAACGATTACACGAAAGGAGGTCCCACCATAAAAACTCGGTTGCTTCGGAATCCGATACGTTAATCTGCGTCAAATTGATCGTGAAGCGGTCGATGGTCGCTGCTAATTGTCGTGCGCGACGGCTCGTAAAGATCACATTTGAGTAATAATTTATGAATTCGGTCAAGTATGACTCTGCGTCCAAAACAGCACTGAAAATATTCAATATACTGTAGTTAATAAACACTACTTGCGGAGAGAAAAGTCTTCTTCTCATTATTTCCCCGAAACACCAATGCAAAATTACAAAACCCTTTTAGCTCATTAGAACATTCGTCGAACAAGAATTTGAAAGTTGAATAGAAATCAATAGTAAAAAGTAATGTTACGCACCTTATTATTTTTTAATGCAACACCAACAGACTTTGTCAATATTACATCTGATCCTTCCATCGCCTGCCTAACTTAAGCCACGCACTGGCAGGCGGCTTGCTAAGTGCCTCGAGCCTAGCGAGACGCACTACTCGCTTGACGCCTTCGCTAGTCGCCTAGCGAAAGCGCCAAGCGTACAGTGCGGCCGGTTGCGAACATTATAGAACGTTTCTTTCACTTCGCTTAGGTGACTCGCTAGGCTCCTAGACGCTAAGCAAGCAACCAACCAGTGCGTAGTGCGTACGTGGCCTTATGGATCCCTATAGGCGTGCGTATTGTTACAGACCGGTCACTGGGCCGCGTGTTTTGCGCATCGCCCGCGTCCGCGACGCAGCGCCCGCCCGCCGCTAATTAAAACGTTCGAAATCGGATCGCAACCAGTCCTCGATAACTATCGATATTTTTAATGAGCTCCTTTTGCTTGTTCGCATTCTGGCGAATTATTATTTTATTTTATTCGGTCGTTAAAAGGTAGAGGTAAGGTTTGTGCCAAATGTTCCCACCGCGCTAAATGATGCAAACCAAACACTACACGACTTATTTAATTACGAGAATCACATTGAATGATTATGTGTTTTTCGTAATTAGATACATAGGTATACCTAGATCGAATGTAATTTTAATATGTTCGCTAAGAAGTCATTATCTCGAAAAAAGGGAAATCACTGCAAACAGCATGTTCATGTATGTAATTAAATTATTATTATTATAGTTATTTATCTCAGCCATTTGAAGCCATATATAAAATTCAATACCATGACAAATGTAAGATCTTTAAAACGTTTAGTAACACGTGAAGTAATAAAATCAAGGCCAAGTTCAAAATAACCGCGCCGACCGTTATTAGATCTCACAATTATTATGTGGAATAAATCATAAATCATTCATCTTACAGATCAGGATTTGTTAAAAATTGTTATCAATATCAATCAATATTTCGCCTTAATCAATCTACTACGTGGCCAACGTGTTAATGAATGAACCCAAAATGGGAAAACCGTTTCTTTGGACCATCAAACTGAACAACTTTTACTATGAAACCAACTTAGAAATCGCGAAAAAAAAATCACCTGTTTCATACAAAAAATAATAACGAAAATATCAAAATGTATCAGAGTTGGTCCCATAGTAAAAGTTGTTCAGTTTGATGGTCCAAAGAAACGGTTTTCCCATTTTGGATTCATTCATTAACACGTTGTTAAAGAAATTAATGGTTCACTTGTAAATATGAAGCTCAGTGTTTCAGTGCGTTCGATTAGACTTTCACCACAGGGTAAACAAAAATCTTCCTTTTACTAAGAGGAGTCATCAGAATATGGGTTATCTAATTGATCAGCTCCTACGTACTTCGTTATTTATATTTCTATTTGCGTTTAGAATTCTATTATCGTTATTCTCATAAAATAAATGTACCCTATGTCATACCTAATCTAAAGCATTATTATTTTAACCGCCATAACCAGATCTTTATCATACAAAAAACGTAACCGGCTTGAATCGTGGAGCATGCGTGAATCTATATTGTACAGAATAATTTTCCACAGTTTAATGTTACTTGATTGGGTTACTAATTTGCGCTATGTGTAAATGTCTGTTCAACCAGGTTCAATCGCCAATGGCTAAACGCTCCAAGAATGTTAGATAGACACAAACATACAAACATCCTCTCGGAAATCGGAGTACCTACGCAAGGAAATGTCTTGGTCGTGTAAACGTGTTTATTCGTTTCGCTTGTCACAAAAGAAAAAAAAACAAATTTTGAGATTTTTTTCAACATGTTCAGTAAAATGACAGCATAATTTATGATGTATGGTTCTCATCACATCGTTTGGTAAAACTTCGCTGTAATAGTTTTTGTGTTAACGAAACTTTCAACTAAATTCGATTAGTTTCTTCAAATAGCTTTTCTTGTCTAGTCTAGGTATATTAACAGTGTTACTACACTTTTGTAACAAAATACAAATGCTTTTTCATTTAGGAGTTCTGTAGTATGTAAATGTAATTACAAAATTTTTCTAAGACATGCGACTAAATAAAAAAGAACTAAATTTTCTTAGTATTTTCCAAGACCTTTCATACTATTTCACTATTAATAGTGCGCAGTTATCTATAGTATTTGATAGTAGACTGATGCACCTAGCGCGAGTAAATGTCACTCGGTGAGCCGCCGACGTATTTAGTCGCTCCAAAATAGACCGTTCGCGTTCATCAACCCCTTACATTCGTCATCGGCTCCCGGCATGCTCTCCTGCCCACTTACATTAACGCCTTTGTTGCAAGAAACACTTGATCTAACGAACGAACCACGCAACGCACACCAATAACATCGATAAACACATACACATCGACGCTTCACACTCTTCACGCGGCACGGTTACAAAACGCATTCTACAAAAAATCCGAAACGACCGTAAGTAATTCGATCCTGTCAAATTCATAACCAAATTAATTGAGAGTTCGCCACAAAATCCCCACCGCATCGATACAACTGCAATTTTAGTCACATCACAATGACGGTGCAGCAAAAACTTTGACACCTCCCGTCCCGACACTAAAAAAAGATAACAATCGATTATTTAATCTTGATCTTAATCAAATCGGTGTCGGTAAATAAATAAATTCGCACGTAAACTCCGCACCGGTTGTATTATCCTTGTACAAGCATCGAATAATCGTCTGAGCCAAAGTCAACGGTCCCTGTCTGGGACTGACGCTGAACTCCCATGTTCGTGAAACTTACAGCTGAATGTTTGTAAACAACGCACGTAATTTGCACTTTTTCATTCGGTTCCGTACTCTAAACAGCTGTTTTTATTAATCTGTTTTATTGCGCCATTTAATGGGAATGCGGGAAGCGACAGTTCCCGAACGTCACTTCTACGTTGACGATAATAAAACGGGTTTGATGTGATTTTAAGAATTCGGTATATGAATCGATATCGATAGCCGGGATAGCCCGCCTGTGCGTCACCAATTACATTGGACATCGACATTTGTACCAGCAGCTGTTATTTCTAGCGTGGTCGGAGGCGCCAACTTTAGATTAGACACAGGGCTCAACTGCATTCAGAGGCGTTATTTGTGGAGCTTAATAGCTTTATATTCTCCATTTAAATCTTGACGAGTACGTTTGACCATGACAACCCTGAATAGTGTTGTGCGAATGCGCAAATTATTATGAGTGTGGTTTAACTGGTTAGCAAAATATTCTTATTTTGGTGAGCAGAAAAATCCATTCGGTCAGCCAAAATGATTAGTTAGTCAGTAACTTGCTAGCAAATATTTCTAAATCAATCAGCAAATTTACATACTGAACTGTCCTTAATCTTTTTTAGCTGCAATCAGTGATCGGCGTTTAATAAATTTTTGGTGAGCAATTCAGCAGTGACGAATAGTAAATCAAATAGATTTAATTAAATTGCCATTGCCATTACGTAAAACAACTTTAGGAAAGACCGGCTATGAGATAAGTGACCGTTTGGGACTGCGATAAAGAATGTTAAGCAACTTTGAAAAAGGTCCGGTTTGGGATGGGTGACCGATGGGACTGCAAAAGCGACGGGTATGTGGTATGGGGTATGGAGTAGGCGAGTGGCACTCCCATTCCCATACCCCAAACTCTTCCCCTGCCCCTCCTCAGTTTTCTCTGCTAAACAATTTTGAAATGTTGCTGACAAATTAAATATTTTGCTGACCAATTGATATGTTGCTCTCCAACTGTTTATTAAATTGCTGACGATTTTAAGATTGTTTGCAGATCAAGATTTGCTGAACAAATATTTATAACTAGCCAAATAATTAAACTGCTGTTTTTTTCTTGCTAACCATTTAGTTAGATTAATTGCAGATAAAAAAAACTTCCCAATTATTAATATCGAAATCTTTGTGAAGCTGCCCGGCTGCGGTGCATAACCGTTTTTTAAATTTGAAATTGTTTATATAGCTTGTTATAACGTATGGTTGATGGTGGCGATAATGAAGACTTTAAGATCGTGTTACTGCTCACGTTCGGCGCAGCGTGTGTTGAGCGCACCGCGAGCGGAAAAACGCTTTTTTTGGGTCACTGCGAAGTCTGCTAAACTTTATTTGCTCGTCCACGCTCCTGCCTGACGGAAACTTTATCCTGCTGTTGACCTTTGATGTTTTACCGCAAAAAACCACAATGGAACCAATTATATCGGTTAAATCGTATTGCGATACGTTGGTTCTGATGCTGATCCTTTGTTGATCGGTAGTTTAAGCTTTGAAAGGGTGACAGCTCTTCAAACCGACTTAATATCACGGTAATAAGTACCATATTTGATATTAAGAGTGTTGTATATTTTGGATTGTCTGCTTTACTTACGAGTACGTGTACTATTATATATTCTGTGCTTACGTGTCAATCATTAATAACAATTATGATATGGCTTTTATTTGCGGCAGATCAAAGGCTTGTTACAGACTTATAATCAGGATGCCTGTGAGTTGCTTTATAGACATGATGTTACATTGTTTATTTTTCAACGCGAGGTAGTGAAAGCGGCCTTATATGTCACACGTTTGTAAAGCGTCCGTCGTCGCCAAATACTCGGGGTCTGTCCTCAACTTCGTCCCTTCGGCTTCCAATTCACGCTTGTTTCGTTTCCGTCACATGGCATCGTGATTGATCAGCCACTCACATCTGCAGGCAGAATCTCCCACGGACTTCATTATGAACTTATGTAGGTACAGTTGAGGTGTAGTGTAGCTAGCTACCATCGATCTTAACAAACTACTAAAGTGGAAAGATTCTATTAAAATATCTCAAAATGTCAAAACTGTTATCGGAGTCAAGATTGCCCAATTCTTGCTACTTAAATTATACATATGTGAAAATGTGAAATGGTCATCAGGTTTTTGCTGTTATTCAATTAATCTGGTAGTGTTATCACCATTAATAAGTAGGTAGTCGATGATTAAGTTAATAGTAATCATATGATATATTCAGTATGGCTGATATATCACCCTATGAGTTTCCAAAGTGCGTGGGCCACGTTCGAGCCTCGCGCGGGATGAGGCCCGTTTCCGTTTCGCGATACCTGCAAATTACCTCAGATTTTTTAAATAACCAACCGAGTCTCGTCTTATTGTTATAGCCTTAAAGTTCGTTATGATTTGGCACGAGCATCGAACTTCCGCGTCGCAAATGAATTATAATACGAAACATGAAATATGACCATGTACAAAGGAAAATAAATATTAAAGACGTGCTCCGTTGGGTCGGGTCGCCGTTTTATATTTATGCGAAACAAAATGCTGCTCGTTTCTGACTAAGCGGCGATGAAATTTTATACTTTGCATTAATACATATTACATTATTTAAATTTCGTTTATCTTTAACTGATAATTGAACTTCCCAATTTCCTTTACCTTTCTCTCTCAAAGAAACTTATGGTAATGTCGTTTTGCCTTGAGATATCGTGTAACCGAGGGTTGATTGATGAAACATAAACAACACCCATATATAATAACAGCTGAACGTTGTTTACAAAACAAATAATTAGTACCTACTGACAACTTTATATTTTCATGATTACCGTTAAAAAGTTAGCAAAACAAAACAGATGTAAATACAATAATTGGACAAAATATAACAAAAATAATCATCGCCCAGCCAGCTATAGCAAAACATCACTTTTACGGCTTTGTCTCAGTGTCTTTTTTTATTCCTGCATGTTATTATGTTTATTCGTTTTCACCGTCTTTTTACCGACAACATTGTCCAATAAATGAACAATTTTGTACTCAAAACTGAAAATGGATAAAAATAGTACATTACTGCAGCGGCATGCAACACAGGCATTGATGGACGAACGTGAAAATGTGGACCGAGGCGAAGCTGAGGCACACATGCACGACCTGAGTGGTGCAGTGGTCAACATGCCGGGTATACCACGTAAGAGGTCCGATTCTCGGCCAGGCAGAAATTGAGATGATGAATTTTAATTTCTGTTACTGGTCTGGGTGTTACTATGTTATTGTATAATAAGTATATATTTAAAAGTACATCAGAAGTGTATCAGTTGTCTAGCACCCACATTACAAGCATTGCTTAGTTTGGGGCTAAATGGCTCAGTATTGAAATTGTCCAAGCACTTATTATTATTATCGTTCCACGCGTGTTCTAACAGAAAGTAGCGGATCCTTCTCATGTGCAGGATGTTCAATCCCAGATCATTGAGTCTTGAATATGCTGAAAGTTGCACTGAAGCTTTGATTTTAGCCTTAAAGGCTTATTGACACGTTGGTCGTTACACGCGATATAACTACGTGAGTGATCTCGTAGTTTCGGCGCGGGCGCAAGTCAGTGGCCAGGCCAAGGTCGCCGCCGTACTCCAGTAAACAGGGGCCTGCGAATAAGGAGGTTTCATTTGAGCTTTTTGTTTTATTTATATAATTTTATCACTTTTCCTCTGACTTGGTGATTAGATAAAGAAAATGTGACCCATAGAAAATGGAAAGAAGTTCCCAGTTACTTTAAGACCTAGCTTGCATACCAGCTGATGTTAACAAGGCCTATCATATAATAATTCTTCTCTTGTCTGTTTTTGGCTTGTTGCTAGGTATTAAAATTCAAATAGGTACTCCAAATATTCCGTAACTGTAGCTAATTGGGTCAGAATTTATTTACTACTAAACATTGATAAAATCTTACTCTATTTTACTTAAATACTAATATTACTCATTTTCCGAGCGAGCGCGAAGCGCGACCGAAACGTCTCTGTTTCAGCTTGGGTGTAAATGCATTCGTATGTCTGTCCGTCTGTTCTCCTCTATAGGTCGCATTTCTAAACCGATTCTCGTGAAATTTTGTGAGCAGCCGGGCGATTCTGAATCGAAACTAGCAACTCACTTCGAAAGTCACCTCACTTCGCATGAGTTTGTTATTGGAAATTAGATAATTGTAGGTTACTTTATCAATTGAAAATTAAAACTAGATAACTACAGAAGCAACCTGAAATCTCTTGTAATTAATAAATTAGTCTATTATTATCTTATTTCTAATATGAAACTCGTGCGAAGTGAGGTGACTTACGAAGTTAATTGCGAGTTTCGTTCGTTTCGGAATAGCACGGCTCACTTTTTGTTGATTCAGTTATTCGAAATTTAAAAAAATGGTGGAGATATGTTAAATCTAGGTCAAAAGCTCACAGAGATTTTTGATCTTTCTAAAAAAAACTTTCGATCCTGCCGTATTTTAACTAAATGCTACTAGACAGGCGTCTCTTTAACACAACTCTGAAATGACAACGAAAACCAGTCGTTTTCCCTAGTTCAAAATCTTGGTTAATTTATTCTTGGATGTTTGTAGGACAGGAAACAGTATCAGATTTGATAATTTTATTACTTTTATTTAAAAAAGTTTTCTTTTAACTCTTGGTGATTTATTATGCCTAGTGAAAACAAACATTCAATTAAAGTTGAATAAATTAAGCCCATCAATGTAATAATAATAAATTATGAACAAATCCAAGATTAACAGTTGATGATTTGCAATTCTGTTCCTATAAGACAGTATTAAGATTGTCTCAAACTAGATTTAAAAATATCACGATTACAACTTATGATGTCACTTATTCAACTAGTTATGTAAGAAAAAGCCGTGACCCCATCGCGAATGGAGCCGGAAACCACTTAGGTCATAGCTCTGAGTTATCAACATCAGCACGACTCATGGTCCCCTGGTATGCGCGTTTCGGCGATACCTAAAACTTTGATATTCCACCGACGACGGACTAATAAAACTTTTTTTTGTACACTAACCCAAGGTGAGGCAGGGTCTATGTCACTGCACCGAGATAGTCCGGGTTTGTTGACTGATAACGTTTATCTTTCGTAATCCCGGCATGCAGATTGAATAACCTTTTTCTAAGCTGAGATGAACTTTTTCGGCTCCAAAAAGAGCCGATAGTCAATTGACTCAATGCACCTTAAGTTAAGTAAACTACAGGAATACCAACCACAAATATTAAATTCCCCGCCCATCCCTCTCTTCCCCTCGCTTCTCCCTCTGTTCCCTATCTTCCCCTCTCTTCTCCTTTTTCCTCTTACTCGTCCTTCCCCTTCCCCTTCCTCTGCCCTTCCCTTTCCCCTTCACCTTCCACTTCCCCTTCCACTTCTCCTTCCCCTTCCACTTCCTCTTCCTAATTATGAGTTAAATCGCTAGATAAGTTTCTGAACGAACCATTGGCTAGTTTATTTTTTTGCGCCGAGTAATTCCAAAAGGTGATGTTCGAAATTCGAATCACTTTTACTCACGCTCGCAGCAAAATGCGATTGCTGCGAGTTTTTACGCGCCAAAGCGCCCTTTTCATGTTGGAGAGGTGAAATAGTTTTTTGTTATAATAGAGACCAAAGTCAATTTGTGCTGCGAGTACCGACTTTAAATCACGAACTAGCGAAGTAGTGATTTAATTGAAGGCAAGGCACAACAAAAATTTTAACATTTTTAAAAAGTTCTCGGGCTTGGATTAATAACTTTAGAATTTTAGATGATCGAAGATTAAAAAATATAAAAAATAAAATACACACCAAGGAGTTTTGAAAACAGTTTGATAATTAGAAATAAAGGGTATGGACGAAATGAGTTACGTGAGTTTCTTTTCAGCATAGGTTTGATCGAATTATTTTTGTGATATATTACAAAAAATGAGTGCGTCCAGCGTTGAAGATAATTGTCTTACTCCAAAAGAATTGGGAGAACAAGCTTCTGATGCTGAATTGAGCTTTTTACGAGGAAAGTCACGTGAAAACAACTGTTCTTATCAATACCGCTTTGCTCGCTGGTAAAGGTGAAAAGTTTAACACGAGACCAAATTTTTGTTCTGCCTTGTGACTTCTTTAATCACTCACTGTGCTCAGTAATCCATATTAGAATCCGTCGCAGTACAAATTGACTTTGGTCTCTTGTATAACAAATAACTATTTCTATAACGAGATAAAATTAAAATTTAATAACTGAGTATGGAATAGACCACAAACTCCTAGACACTGCAGTGTAGTGTACCAGGCGTTTATAAGCTATCAGAAGGTTAGTTCTTACGTGCTAAGAGTCCTGTGATTAGAAGCGGTCGTGAGTTGGCGCGGCTCCAACCGGGCCACGCCGGTGCGTTAACCCACCGCACACCTCGTCTTCACCCAGTGTTTCGGCGCAATCACACCGTTGACGTCGTATACTATTTGGATGCTAAAAGATAGAAGTGTGTTATCAATTGAATCCCAGTATCTATAAATACTTGTATCTATCTTAACTTTTTTCCTCGTTATAGAATGTTCTCGGTAAACATAGACGTCTCAACAGTCTTTATGCAGCGGTAAAACTTAAGTAATGAGACAAATTTGTTATTAATATAAACACAAAATAAATAAAATGAAAGCTTTCTTAACTTACTTACCTTACCTATATAAATGAGCGTAATTTCAAACTTCTTTATAATCATTCTGATAATAATAATAGGTGGTCCACCTACGTATTTTATTTTTTTTCGTCCTATTCGAATTATGGCAATGTTACTGATTTTAGACGTAAATTCTGGCAAAGTTTATGAAGAGCGTAGTAGTAGTGACGGTTGAGTAGGTCTAACTGACTGACTGAAACTCACAGAAGCAAGTTCGAATCCTGCAGCTACAAAAGCATTTTTAGCTAAAACTCTTGTAGTTTCTAAAATACTAACGTGATTTTATGGAAAGGGTTTTAATGTTTTGAGTTGTACATATTTTCCCGACATTTTTTTTTGGGTCTGTCGTGACCACGGCACTAACCACATTTTATTTCAACGTTCTTAAACATTGCTTTCATAGATAGGCAACTACTACTATAGTAGCCGTTCCATCCTTGAAAAACTATCCTTGTACGCCGGGACAATAATAGTTTTCCCGCGATCTTTTCATTTGAATTAAAATAATTGATTGTCACATACAAATACAACAGG
This sequence comes from Catoptria pinella, assembly GCA_963556745.1. Taxonomy (NCBI): domain Eukaryota; kingdom Metazoa; phylum Arthropoda; class Insecta; order Lepidoptera; family Crambidae; genus Catoptria; species Catoptria pinella. Next base: position 5,864,724 of record OY750774.1, on the reverse strand, counting down.
TTGACTTTAAATTATTTTTGCAGATGAAGAAGACCAACTGCTGGCAAAACATAATTATTTATTTTTCCACAATGGTCATTGTACCTGATATCCGTGTGCTTAAAAGACAACCAGTTTGGTCGTTTTGCGTTATGATGAAGATAAAGATCTGCACTATAATATTATGTGGTCTGACAGAGCACGAGTTATGCATTTTGAATACAAATGTCCTATGGGACATTTAGGCTGTTTATTTATTTATTTGTTGTCATTGAGCTTCAATATTTTAATGAGAGCTCATGACAGGAAATCAATTCTCATGCCAAAAAATAATAAGAAACGTGGCAGCTTAAGTTCCCATTCGTATTCGTATTATGGTTATATCAATGTCTTAGTTTTCCTAATCACGTATACAAAAGTTGCTAAAACAATAGCGATCACGTCCTGATGACCTTGATGTATAGTGTATAGTTGCGAATTGTAGAATAATATGGCACTTATATTAGTGTTTTTAAGGGCAACCGGTATTTTGAATGTCACTTTCGATTTGATGTAGATTGTACAAAACTATTCTGTATTCAAAACTAACGGTGCGATTGGAAGCGCCCACGCAGCCTTGGATTTCGCGGACACAAAAATAATTATGAATGGCCACCACGTGGTGTGACGTCACGGGGCCTCTACCGTGTCATACTTACCTAAGTAATTATTTATTGTTACTAATATCGTAACTGATTATTCTCCAATCCCTGTATCTTATAACACTGATACTTTGACATGTTATAGATTTTAACTTTTTGACTTTTTGTTTAATTAAACCATTTTGTGTGCGTAGCTTAGTTAGTTCAATCTATTGCCGGAATCGCGTGTTCATGTTTTTGGTTTACTTTTATAGAATTGCTAGCTAAAGAAAAGAGATACTATTTCACCTAATTATGCAAGCACCCAGAAAAAGCGTCCAAAAAACGTCTTTCGCCATTGATAATTACTTTATTATGCAAAAATAATATACTTTACTAAAAAAGTAATTGCGAAAGGAAATGTCATTACTAACGTTAACTCAATATAGATCCGTGATAGCAGAAACCTCGTTGTGATGTTATAGGCCGGACTTTTGGCGACCTTGAGCTGACTTACGACCATTTGACAATATTTATAGATCTAGTTTTACTTTTTGCGAACTGCTTGGACGTAGTTGGTAAAAATCAATGTAATAGATTTGGTTTTGTTTTGACACAAACGTTTACTTATTTTTGTGTTGCTATTCTTATTTTGTTTGTGTTTGACAGTTATATAGTCGGAGACATCACCAACTTCTTTACTAGATGAGTATGAAAGTAGACAACGTACTCGTACGTAAGCAATAAGAGTAGGAGAATATCGGATGATAGCAAAACACTGGATATTAATTCAACATAATTATCAGCAATTTTAATGTCGTGGGTACATTACTACATTGTCATACCAGGACATATAGATTTAATGGTCCAAAATGCTCAAAAAAAGTAACTTCTCTTTACATCCGATCCGACTATAGTCTGTTCACCCTTATCCTTACTTGTCCTGATTGGTAAACAATCTTCACCTAAGTCTTTATTGAAATAATAATTTATAAAATACATCAAAATGGTATTATTTGATTTATTTTAATTAAATTAGTACAATATTTAAATCACAGTAAGCCCATGAACTTTATTGAAAGGTAGTATACTATAACCTAAAACTTCTAATTTCTAAGTTTTGAGGCCTCAAACTACGCCGAGATATTGCTGTTTTAAGTTTGACAGCTGTCATCGGAAATAAAAATCTCAGCAAGCAATCTTTTCATTTTTTCAAAGACACCAATTTTTTTTTTATAAATTTAATGATGCATTAACTATATACACTTCTAATACTGAGACTTCGTATGCGCCAAATAGACGGCCTCAACGCGGCCTAACAACAAACCACTCCCACCTTTGGGAATCTCCGCAGTCCACATTATCGTCCGATTATCTACCCAGTTAACCTATTTTGTAGTCCAATTAAAATTCCAGATGCGTTTTTTTCCGAATTTTGATTAAGGCCACCAAAAAAAAGTTATTCTAATTTTAGTTTTTAATTTTTTTGATCTCCGCGCCCTGCAAATTGACACCTCTTCTCTAATTATGACCGATCTACGGCCAAGCCACATTTTGGCTGAACATCGGGCACATACACAGGTGATCACATAAACATTTTCAATGTTAAAAAACCGCTACAAAATCAGTCCATTCGTTTGGGAGCTACGTTGCCTTATACAGATAAACAAATACACACACACGTCAAACTTTAACATTCCTCTTTTGGGGCGGGGTCAACCAAAAATCAAAAACGAAGACAGAAATAACAATAACTATAGTTTAATCAGAATGATGTCCCTTTCCATTAAAGTTTGAAGAGCTGTTTAATCTGCATCGATTCAGTTAACGAGTTGTTTTGAAACTAATTATAACTTTTGCACATGTGTGCTTAAGGGAACGCAAAAATTAACACTCGACATTGCAACACATTGCTTACCAACTAACAACACTCATAACTAACAGATAACGTAATGTGTATTTGATATTATGTATAAGAAAATGGTATTTCTTCTGGGAATCATTCATGAAAAAAATAATGTGATTAGCGAAAGTTTATTTTAATTCTACCTTTCCTCTTTTCTGGCAGCTAATTTAATTCTTCACCAGCTCCTAATAAATTTAACTTACGTTCAAGAGCATCAAAAAGATCCCACCGTTTTCGATTCTTTTCCACTACAGAATCGATAATAATTTACAAAGGTTACAAAAAAGGGACAACCGACACCAAAATAACCACCAACTCGTCTTACCATTTCCCTTTCGCCGGGAAGATGTCTATCTCGGGCAATCAGAAGGAAACAGCCTGCGACCGTCTTGCTCACACCCCTGCGACATTCCCTAGACGCCACGTGTCAATCCTCAGTCACATAATGTATCAAGTCGTTTGAATATCGTAAATGAAATTAACATTTATTACTCCTAAGACAAAGTCCTTAATAGCATAAGTAGCCATTTCAAAGCGACTTGAATTAAAGTTTGAAGAGCTATATCTATGAAACTTGAACCTATAGCTAAGCGTATCACAGGATACTCAGTACTTATAAGAAATTAAAAATAGTTTGTCTTTCAAAATATTTCAGTTTAAGTGGTTTAAGTACTGAAAAGTACAGTAAGAGAGACAGAGTAGATAAAGTGTGCCTTAACAATTTGATACTTTACTTGATTTATTTTTACGAACGCTTTACAATTTCAAATTAATGAGGATGAATTTTAAACCTTTACTTTCATGAAAAGGCATTTGACAAATTACTTTGTAGAACAAATGTCGGCCGGGCGTTGAACGCTCCCAATTTCAGTTCGATCAACCCCAAGCGCCTCGCCTCGAGCCTCACCCCCTACGGCACCCTGAACGCTAAGAAGCACCATTAATCATTCCGGAACGTACATCTCCTAACCACAAGTTATTTCAAAATAGAATTTATCTCTACTGGCACAAGAGCGTTTTTATATAGCCGCTAAGACACGGATTACGACTTTTTGCACTTGAGAACGATCTGCGAGCATCGGCCTACCTCCTGTTACCTCTGTACCCCTGGTGTTATGTAAGCCGAGTGCAATGGCCGCTTGAAAATAAGAGAACAGCTATTTTCCCTGATGCTAAATTGCCTTGGGTAACCTTAATTTTAGGTCTTTTCAGTAAAATATGATGATGATTCGCATTTAGTAAGATATTGTTGGGTGGCATAATTTTTTAATAAACACCGCGTGAAGTAGGTTGGGGCGGGATGTTTTGTTAAACTCTGCTTGTTGTTTGCTTTGTTAGATTTGTCTATATTTCAATTTACAAAGGAGTTTTTAATTATGTTTCTGTTATAAGTAAGCTTCTTCAATGGCCATATTCACATATACAGTGGTAGACAGATAATTAGAATCATCAGTTAATTTTCATATATAATTCTAGTAATTCATAGTTAATTTTCATATACTTTGACGACTTCGTCAAGCTCTTAAAATGCTGATCAGATCAGTTGAGTGTGTATAGCGCTCTGGATCTCCTCCATTCACTCCCTAGATAGCCATCATCAGATCACATCGCGATCAATCCCTGGCCACAGTATTATAAACCACATTAAGACTGTGCCCTAGCGGAGAACCTCGTTACCTCGTTTGTATGAAAATCGACTGGTGTTTCTAATTTTCCGTCCACAACTGTATGTATGACTGTAGTTTATACATATGTGTTCTTAATGCTGACTATTTATCGCCAGTATTAGGAGACACAAAAAAATATGTGATTTTGTAAAAAGAAATGGGTATATAAAAATGTGTTCCCATATCCACTTTATACGACATAAACAGGAACGAATATTTTTTCTAATTCATAAGAAGCTTTAGAAAATCGGCTTGAAGTTCTTTGACGATTACCATGTTCCTATCGCACATTTAAACATGACCCAAATCCGTGAAAATGCGAATTAGTACGTAATCTGCGTGTAGTAATTAGCGGAGCGTTCTCCCAAGAATGTGGGTTAAATTCGCAAACAGCGGGATCGGCAATGCACCGGTTGGTTCGCGGACCGCTGCCGGGTCGTTGACCGGTATCGATCGCGGGGTGCGACACGGCACGCGCCCCTGCGGCGCCGCCCCCGCGCCCCGCTTGCCACCCCCGCACACACGCGGTACGCCTAAGGAAAATCTTTCCGCATGCGACATTTTGGTCAACTTACCACCACTATTCAAGAAAAGTTCGACAATTACAATTAAGCGTCTATTGAACCACTTATATATTTGCATCGTACACACAATAAAAATTAACACGTTCGTAAAAGGCAATTTGTCTTGAAACATAAGCGGTTTAACTAAATCAAATATTCTCGCAGATCGTTCAAACATAGTCAATTTGTATTGAACATGAACACACATATTGATTCCGAGCTGTTTGCTCGATTCACGTAAGTGTTGACACTTTTTGCTCAGGGTTCACTGCGGTTCAGTTCTTTGAACGTTTATCTGACCTGTTATGCGTCAGTGTTGGCCCTCGTCCAAAACTCTATGTCGAAACGATGTGTACGTATTACGGGCGACTAAGATTGTGTATACCATTTTTATCCTCATTTGAAAGAAAAGGCATTTATCATATTGTAAGATAGCCAGCTTCGAATATAGTTGTACCTACTAACAATTTCTATAGGGGAAAATTAATTGTTATAAAGAATCGGGAAAGCAGAATAGATAAAAATGCGTTCCCGGGCATCCATTATGGACAGGAAATTCGTCTATAGCATTATATGTATAGGGAAACAGCTGTAGCGTAGGGTGCGCAGAAAAACAAGTCGACTCGCTGGGGAGACCGGGAGACGTAGCGAGGCCGGCCTCCCTTCAAGCCAGCCAGTTGTTATGGCGACCTCCTGTGATTTATGTTTGCCTGGTGACTAGTCACTACTCAAACAGCGGCTCTCGTCGCGCCACAGATCACAAAGATTTAAAGATTTACTACTTAATATTCATATAATATTTACTAAATATCCTCATACATTTATAACACCAACAGTACAATTTATTTACCATGGCAAAGAAGAATTATTAAATTAACTTATTGGCATAATTATCTATCCCACTTCTAATCAAAATAAATAAACAGGAAACTTGTTTTACCGTCACAATACAGTGCAACACCTGAAACAGAAAAAATATGGTTTGACTATTTGCTAATAAAAAAAATACATAAAGTTTCAGGCGAAAGTATCAAAATCAATTAATCAAAGTAAACATTCTGAGATGCGAGAGGCCAGGTAGGTGCGAGCGGGACAGTGTCGCTTTGTCTTTTTCATTATTCAGGATGACTCCGCTTTTCCCTGTTTTCCGTGGCCAAGTCTAACATGACTTACTTGACCTAAATTTAATATTAGCTGTGGGTGCGAGTTGTATTTTAGATAGTACACGTTTTTTGCCGTGAGAATGATGTGCATGCATATGCTATTTTGTAATTGTGAAACAATTATTTAATAAATCCTCTCAAAGGTATGAAAGCTCTGAGATTGTATGGAGTGTGTGAAAGTGTTCGTTATTAAAATTTCTTAAATACTCCTAGATAAATACCTCTGCAATAACAAACATCTTCGGAACATTTTTAGCACATATCAAACAATAATCTTTTGTGTAGACTGTGAACCTGTGTCTTAAAAACCTGATACTTGGAAATTCGATCCCAGCCCTTATTTCTAATACCGGGATTTCGGGATTACACTTGGCCAATCCCAGGACTATATCAGGATTGAATTAAAAATAAAAATATGGAAATCTTTCAAAAGTTGTCTCTTAAATCAACAAATGAAATAAAACAAAATTTACGTAATTAAATTATGTAAAAAATAAATACATATTTTTTTTTTTTTTTTAAATTATTCGATTCCCGTCTGAGAACATGATCTGGTGCGAGTCCTATTTTTTCTAGTATATTATTTAGTATTATATAAAAATAGCATTGTGAATGCTTAAATCTCAAAATTTAAAAAGTTATATAGCTTTCTCATCTTAATCAACTGTTTAAAAATATCTGGTAAGATGTTCAGTTGAATGTCGAGGTAATTCCTTCTACATTGGTGAGATGGCGCTGGCTTGCAGCGTAAGAGTTGATATACTAGAAGAAATTCGACGTTCCCACTAGTGACTCGGTAGCTCAGCGGTTAGAGCATTGGACCGGATATCCAAAGGTCGCGGGTTCGATTCCCGTCTGAGAACATGATCTGGTGCGAGTCCTATTTTTTCTAGTATATTATTTAGTATTACATATTTTATGTTACAATAATCTAATCACTCCAATTAATCTAAGTTAGGGTCAAACTAAATCCAGACTACTATTAACCAGACTTTAAGTCTGGTTAGACTGACACTCTTTAAATTAAAGTTATTATTTTTCAATAATGAATAAAATCTCTTTTTTTTATTAGATTGGATTTGGAACTTAAGATTCTGCACAACACTTACTGACCAAATATTAGTAAGCTATTTAACAGTTTTCAAATAATATTTCTTAAACTTTTTGTAATGAAATACCTAGCAGGATTATATAAAGAGCAGTGTTTCTTTCGATACAGTACATTGAATGCAAAATAGTGAAATAGTCTTCCACCCACATTCGATACAGAACTAAGTTAATTATAATAAAGTCTTCAAGACAAAGTAAATTAGACACGTCCCATCCCAACCCTTGTCAATGTCTATCTGGCGATAAATCACTCAATTCTCGTCCATATTGCTAAAGGATAATGTTCCGACATAACTAGGCCTTTAAGATTAAAATTATGAACCGTGGTGACATTTAATATGAAGGTTATACATAATTTCGGATGCAAGAATATTGTTTATTTACAATGTCCGTGACGCGAAAATGTAGAAAATCTATTTTACTTCAAAGTACTAATAGTAGGTATTTCTTAATAAATCAATTTAGCATAAAATACTGCGATTTTTCCCAAGTTCCTAACGGAAACTGAAACTGTAACCTTAAAGTTGATGTTAAGAAACTTTAGTTGTGTTACTTTATTTAGAACAATACAAAATGTCCCATAAATATACGACTGTAAAAGAAATTCAACGTGTTCTGACAAAGGCAGCGCGGAAAAGGGAGGCGCACTGACCCGGTTGCTACGCCGCCGTAGAGTGCACTGCCCGTAGCGCGCAGTCTCGTAGCTACGGTGGCCTATGCGGAAATATGATAGAAGATGTAGCAAGCTTGCGAATGGATAAAATATAGTAAAAGTTTTTTATTTATTTTTTTGTTTAGCACTGTCATTTTTAATTTTTACAGTTAACAAGTAAGTAGGTATTCTTGAAAACTAGTAACTTTCCCTCAAGTATTTTTTTTAACTGAACTGAAAAAGAAAAACAATTAACTCAAACAGATCCTTTAAAACTAAAACAATAAGATACCAAGAAATATTTTTTGCGGACCATACCGTCGGATCGGAGGCTCAGTTAATTCTTGCAGATATTATGGCGGCGCGCCAAGCCTTCATCGCGTCGGCTGCTGACGCTACAGCCACTAAATAACGGACAATTATCTCGTGAATTACTATTCAGACCATTGTGGGATGTGAGGCCTCCTTATTATATGAACTTTTGCTTCAAAAACGGAATTTAATCTTACTACATTTTGGAATAACATTGACTGCCCAAATAAATAAATATGGTTTTTGACGTGGTGAAGTATCATGCATTTTTTAAACCGCACCAAAAACAGAAAATAAGTTGAACGTGTGTATTTATCTATTTGTCTTTTAGTGGCTCCCAAACGGCCATCGGGTTAACCTATTTAAATGTTTTTTTTTAATTTACGCATAGACCATACATTATCTTAATAGAGTAAGTAAAAACAATATATTTTACGTTAGTTAGTTAGTTAAACCATAAGTGAAATATATAAGGCATCAAAGCAAAACAGTAACCTGCTGCACTTGTGCTTGAAACCACGACACTTGAAAGGCTTAGCGCTGTTCACTTCATCATATTTCACTACAACGTTAATGCGTAAGCTCCATCAACTCAATACGTACTATTATATATTCTGTGACAATACCGTGAAATGGAAGCCAAGCAGTTTTGCACATAAATGAACCACTCCTTTTTACAAAAAAATTATGAACTGAATTAAAAACATTATATTTGGAAGTGTTACAATTTTATCCTACTAATATCATAAATGTGTTTTGGATGTCAATCACGCAAATACGACAAATAGAAATAATTGTAACCATTTATTCTGGTCAAAAGTTCCCGAGGGATATGCAGACGAAGCCGCGGGCGGAAGCTGGTAGCCAATAAAAATAAGAAATGAATGATTTAAATCTTTGTAACGATCAAAATTAATTAAATTAGCTGATATCAAACAAAAAATTATCCTTTCTCGATTCCAAAAGCTTATGTCAGACCATTTAATTCCTTAACTCTTTTCTTGAGTTTCACGTGATATAAATTACACCTATTATTTTAATAAATTCTGAACACTTCTGTTGCTTAATATTTTTTGTTCCCAATGTTGGAGTCTCGTAACAATGTGCCACAAAGCTTACTTAAGCATTCAGACAATGTCTTGAGGATCCCGAATTATCCAATTATTATCGTCCTTTATTGCCTTCAATTTGTTGGTCCTTTTATTTACTCGAATATTCTATTGATTATAGTCTGTAGGACTTATTGAAAAGTGTTTAAAGAATGGCAAGTTTCAATATTGTTTTTCGCTGGCTCGTAGTCGCCACCCTTTGTCCGCAGACCGCATAAATATTCGAGCACCAAACATAAGCTACACATCCCGCTAAGATCGGAGTGCTGTTCGAACGCTGCGATGGTTTGCCGCATTAGGGATGGTAGAGAGGGACGGGGCGACCGGGTCCACCACGCGCCAAACGAGGAGGAAAACCGCAGAGGCCCGGGCACCATAGCTTTAGCTTTTTGGGTATTATCTCAATAAGAAACGGATTAACATAATTTCAAGCAAGGGCATTTCTCTAGAGATAGTGCTTTTTTTAAAATTATGATCAGACATTATTATCGATGGCAGTAGTGACAGTCGCTCACCAAGATACACGTAGAGAGGCGAGTGCCCTGTGCGGCGCCGAGACGCCGTTTGACGGATCGCACCACCCGTCTGGCCTCAAGAGGTGGGGGCGTCTCTCGGGCCACATTGCCGCCAGGAAACAGACCCGCGCCGCGCCGACTTTATCATGCCCAAGTGTACATAGCCAACGTTCAATTTTGGACAAAGCCGCAGCGACCGTTACTTACGCAGATAACCTTGACTTTATAAACGATGCCTCGCTAGGCGCCAAACTGTGACCCCCATCGTTCTTGAATATTTGACGAGTCGACTAAAATATTCATTCTTTTGTTTCAGGTTGCAAAATCAAGGCTCTACGAGCAAAAACCAACACATACATTAAGACGCCGGTCCGCGGCGAGGAGCCGGTGTTCGTGGTGACAGGTCGCAAGGAAGATGTGGCGCGAGCAAAGCGTGAGATCCTGTCTGCGGCGGAACACTTCTCGCAGATCCGTGCGTCACGCAAGTGCGGTGCGGCGCCACCTCCACCCGCCGGCGCGCCTGGCCACGTGACGGCGCAGGTGCGCGTGCCCTACCGCGTCGTAGGACTCGTCGTAGGGCCCAAAGGCGCGACTATCAAGCGCATACAACACACGACGCACACTTATATTGTAACACCGTCACGTGAGCGCGAGCCCGTGTTCGAAGTCACCGGCTTACCCGAGAGTGTGGAAGCGGCGCGCAAAGAAATCGAGGCACACATTGCGCTACGCACCGGAGCCGCCGGCGGAGCCACTGCTGCGCCCACCGACAGCGAGCCTCTGGCACAGTTGTACCGCGCGGGTATAGCATCCTTGCTGCGGCCAGAACAGGAAGCTACATTCTCGTCAGCCGGCTCTTGCTCATCAGGGGGATCTTCGGCACGGCTCGGGGACTTATTGGGAATCTGGTCATCGACGGAGCGTGACGAAGGATTAGGCGAGTCGCCCTCGTTCGAATCTCCAGGAGGCGCAACGGGCGTGTGGGGATGGGGCCCGACGCGGCCGTCGCCGGCAGCGTCCCCGGCGCGTGCTTGCATGGTGTGCGGCGATCGCGGCGTGGCGGCGGCGTTAGTGCCATGCGGCCACAACCTGTTCTGCCTGGAGTGCGCGCAGCGGCTGGCGGCAGGCGGCGCGCCCTGCCCTGCCTGCTCGGCACCCGCGCACCAGGCGATCCGCATCATCTCGTAAGCGCGAGCGCCGCCGCGAGCCGCCTCGAGCAGTATGCTCGCCCGCTAGGGATCGGTCTTTTTTACTCGAATCGTTATAAAAATATTAAAAGAATAAAAATTGCGTAATCGAAATCCTGGTGCCAAAAGTCGGCGCCTCGCCGGCACGGCCCGTCCGCCGCGCCGTACCTATCGTAAGTCGGCAGAGTTGTTCTCGATATATTTTCTTATTATGAACGTTTTTTATTAGGTCGTCGAGCGCGCGCCGCGCTCGTCGCCACAGAGAGAGTCGAAGTACGTTACGATAGAATTTCGAAAAAAATACATAAAATTTAAAAAAAGTTGTATAATTATTATTGATAGCGTAAATGAGAAATCGAAAATTTATAAAGCTTACCTAACGTAATAGCGTAAAGTATTAAGATATTATTATAATAATATAATAGGCGAGGGACGGGCGGCGCGGGGAGCGGCACGCGCGGCCTGTTGTCTGTTCAGAGTCTAGCTAGAGTAGTGTAGTGAAGTGAGTACGCGCGAGTCAATCGCGCCTAGCTAATGTGTTGTTTATAGGTAATGAGTTGGTTGTGTGTAGCGCCGTGCGCCGGCCCGCGCCGAGCCGCGCCGTGTAGCGCCGAGCCGCGCCGTGTAGCGCCGAGCCGAGCCGCGCCGCGCCGTAGGTAGTTGCGAGTGCGAGCCGTGTGGCCGACCGCCCCGCTCCCCCGCGCGCCATGCTCACATTATTTTGACTATACGATTATTCGCTTATACGTACGTACACTATGATTATAATAATATTAATATAATGTTTGTTTTAAGCGTGTTTTAATGTTTAGATTTTTATTGTAATGTTTTTATGGATGATTTTTATCTGTATGATTATTATTATTGATTATTATTTTATGTTATGACGATGTTTTTTTGTGATTATGTGCGCCCGTCGGGCCCGAGGCTGCTGTATGTTCGTTTACTGGTTATGATATCGAGTAATAATAAATTTAAATAATAATAATAAATAACTGATTAAATGATAAAGAAATAATATGACTCATTCATTATTATATTAACTATAGTAGTCTGTAGCACGACATTGACTAACCATTACCTATTTGATACTTATTAAGTATTATTATTATTATTATATTGAATAAATTTAAAGAATGCATAATTATATTTCATAGGAATCATTATTCTGTATAACTCTAGTTAAATATAACGATAATAAATATTATTGTATATGTATGGGACGAGGTTGTTGTGTTGAGTTAACGGGGGGCTGGTTTTATGGATTGATATTTTTTTATTTTTTTACCGTTATTAGTTTTTGACTTACTCATGTAAAAATATGCGTGAATAAAATAACTGCCTATTAGATTATATTTTAAAAAATAATGGTTGCGTAAAATCAGCCCCCGTCGTTCGTAGATCCAGTGATTTCGATGATTTTATTTTCATAATAAAATGGGTAGACGCTTTAGGTTCAAATAACGTTGTGAAAATTTGTGAAATTTTGTAGACTACATATCTTATTATAAATCTAATATAAACTATAACTTTCGAATCACATCTTTTATTTTACTCCCATTAAACCACTGTTAAATATTACACTTTATTAAGAACACTAAATAATATTTTTCCTACCTTATTGTTCCTACGTCCACATTACAGTCAATACGTAAATCTTAAACTAGTAGGTATGTTAGTATGTATACATAGGTACTGTTATGTATTCTATGTTAATGTGATCTGGATAATGAATATCATCCATCACTGAGTAAGTAAAATAGGTAATCAATCTACTTAAACAAAAAATGCAAAAACAATATCCTTTGACATCAAAGAAACATGGCAGTAATCTTATGGTCTGTCTTCAACCGAGTCGCTTCAACTTTCAATTCAAATTGCGTCAAACGCATACAATATTGCCCCCAAACCGTGCGCTTTCACGTTCAACTTCCTGCCACTCAACTTCATTTGACGTAAGCAAGCGCAAGAGAAAAGGGAAAGCGCACGATCATCGTGCGCTATTGAATGCCTTGAGGCATGCGTCAGATAAAAATGAAAAGGAACGGGTAAGCGACTGTGTGAAGACACCTTTAACGACAGTAACACTAACACTAATAGTATAGCTAGGTGAAGACATTAGATTAGTTAGAGTGACCAAAGACTTCTATGTACACTAGACCGAAAAATTGCTCATTAAGTTACGGTGCATGCACCGAAACTCCTTCAGTCTATTGCGAGCGACCGATAGAAACAGTTGATGCGCCGCGAAGGTTGGTTGTGACACAATTTTAGTTTTGAACAGCTCGTCTATTTAATTAAAGTCATTGAACAAGACAAAAAATCCACGAGTAAAATCTATAAAAGCAACTTCTAAATCACACGTGAATCTTTATTCACGTGTGATTTAGAAGTTGCTTTCTATGATATGATGATACCAGCACCTTTGTGCTGGTAGTACATTTGTCTGACGTTACGTGTTAACACGTGTCTACACGTCCAAACTTAGACAAGACGAGCGAGGTTAGTATTCCTATCCAAGTATTGACACAACAACCTTTCAAAACATTCTTTAAAAAATAATTATAAAAGCCATAACGTTGACCGACCCAAAGATCTAGCTTGACGGTTTGTCTGAGAACACTTTCGTCGGGTTTGATTCTTTTGATTCGTTACATTACATGATGAAAATACATTTTCGTTAAAACACTTATTATGAAAATTCAAATAACATTCATGGCTTCCATGGAAATGTTTTTGAAATAAAAATCGCTATACTGTGCAAATTAATTTAACTTATTTACGGCCAAATACTCAAACGAATCTTAAAGTTAAGGCCACCTTAAATTAAAAAAAATTAACAGATTTGACAGAAACTCTATGAAACTGACAACTTCCTTAAAGTTAAGGAGACCTTAACTAAAGATTTTAGCAAAGAAGCCTTTGAGTATTCAGCCGATAAATTTCTTGCTATTATTAAGGATATGAGAAATATTATGGGCTAACCCACAACCACCCACACAAAGTTTAAAGAATATTCGTTATAATTATAGGTTCGATTTCCAGACGTGGATGACCAGGAAACGAAGCCGGAACTGTACTGGAACTAGGAGCTTAGATCGTCAAAGTTGAGAACGTTTTATGACTACGACGGGCCTGAAACCGGTGTCAAGTAAACGATACTCAATTACTATTTAAAAAAAAAATAAAAGAAAGCTATCAAAACAAAAGTTTGGGAAATCCCCAAAGCATAACCAAGAGAAATTCCGTAACAATCATCTTGACTGCGGCTGGCTGACATTACAGAGTGACTTAGTAACAATCCACATATTCATCCGTAAACCTAAGCAAACTAGGAACGTCTCCTTGAAAATTAAGTCTTATCTTAGAGGTATTAGATTCATTTCTCCTTGCTCGGAAGTTGGGACCAAGTTCCAAGGAAGCGGATGAATCGCATAATTTAGCGAAACAATGTGACGGTACGAGGTTTTTGGAGTATGAATATTTTCGTCGAGAGTTGACGACGCTCAAAGAAATCAAAGGTAAATTAAAATTATGTGATTAAACGAACTTACCTTAAGTGAAGTTCTATCATAATTATACGAAGCTCCTTGTCCAAGACGGGTTTTACATGTAGTAACGCTGATTATACCAGCGACCAGTCACAAGTCCAAAGCTATTATAAAAAAAAAACATTTTAATCTATGGTCACACTCTCTGGGAATGTCATTACGTTTGAAGTACATACCTACTTCCCTAAAATATATTTATTTTCAAAAAATATGAGGAACCCTTAACATAGCTCCAAGGGTTAAATACTGTACTATGGTATTTTGGGGAGGGAGGGAGTCCCGTCTTGGACAAGGAGCTTCGTATAATTATGATAGAACTTCACTTAAGGTAAGTTCGTTTAATCACATAATTATACTTGCTCCTTGTCCAAGACGGGTTTTACATGTAGCTGTTCAAAGTAAGGGTTGTGAATATTTTTACCAGGAAGTTATATGATAATTAGACACATTAATAGTATTTATTATTTATTTAGACAAGAAAAAATAATAATAATAAACTAAAACAATTTCTACAATCATTTAGACACTATTCAACATCATGTTATATTTTACTTATAGTAGGAAATCTGTTGGTTTTTCCAACGAAAATAACAACATAAACTTTTTTCAAAGTAAAACAAAAGAAACAACACTACTTAATTAACAATTTACTTATTTAACTAATGCAACTAAGTTGCTGTATTACAAATTATAGTGCTGTAATTTGTTGGTGTTTCCGCTATGGGTCTATTATAGTGTTTAGCAAATGTAGCGGAATTTTGGGACCAACCAGCTGTAGACCGAATGAGATCTATATTTAAGCCTGATCTCCTAGCAGCAGAAGTAGAAGCATGTCTTGTACTGTGAGCTGAGAAAATATTTGTGTCAATACCTGCTTCCTCTAAAGTGGATTTTATCCAACGACTTAAGGTCTGGGACGATACTCTAGAGTAAGGTTTTTTATATGAGATAAATAAATCTTCATTATCATTTCTTAAGGGTTCTGTCATAGATAAATAGGCCTTTAAGGTAGTGATTGGACAGATTTCTAATTTTATTTGATATGTCTTAAGGAAAAGCAGGGGTTGAGAGTGACCCTTTTTTGAGGTTTTGATTAAATCTGGGATATAAATGTGGCCACCAGTGTCTGTAAAACTTATGTTTGATAACTTAATTAATGAAAGAGTTTGAACTCTATGAGCTGTTGTTAAAGCAAGTATTGTAATTAATTTTTTAGTTAAGATCTCTAGAGGTAAGGATTCATTAGGATAGTAGTTTTCCAAATAACTAAGTACTAGACCTGGGTCCCAAGTTAAATTATATTTTGGCATTGACGGTTTTAATCGAAAAATTCCTTTCATAAACCTTTTTATTTTATCGTCTGACCCTATTTCGGGTCCCATTATCAAGCTTAAGGCTGACCTTGTTGAATTGATTGTGCCATATGATGCCCCTGACTTAAAAAGTTCACTTAGAAATTGCAGCACATTAGAGATGGTGGTTTGGTATGGGTCAATATGAGCACGGTTACAAAAAACCCACCATGATTTTAGAGAGCTGTTATACTGTTTAAGTGTGTTTTTGGCTAATGAGTTGACCATTATGTCAATTGCTGACTCTGGTGTACCTCTTCTTATGTATGCTTCGCTGATAGCAGACCAGCAGCCAGGGTAAGATGGCTGTGAAGTGGGTGACACATTCTGGAAGGGGACAAAAGAAGGTGTTTTTCAGGTTTGAATATTATGATATCAGTCACTAAAAGTGAGTTTAATATGGGAAACCAAGGCTGAGACGGCCATAATGGAAACACTAGTATACCCTCCGCTTTGTCCATTTTAATTTTATTTAAGCATTTTAAGATAAGAGCAAAAGGGGGAAAGGCATAAAAGAAGCTGTTTTTCCAGTTGAGAGTAAAAGCATCAACTGCAATGGCTTCAGGGTCTCTTTTCCATGATACAAAGCTTTTGCATTTATTGTTGATTCTTGAAGCAAATAAATCTATCTCTGGGGTGCCAAATGATATCAAAATTTTTTTGTAAGCACTAGGACATAGTTCCCATTCAATATTTAGTCGTCGGGATTCCCTATCAGCTTTGTAATTTTCTTTTGTATTTATATAGGAGCAAAAAATATAAATATTTCTTTTTTCACACCATTGCCAGATTTCACGTGATATGCTATTTAGGTGTGGGAATTGAATGCCTCCCATCTTATTTATGTAAGCAACGGCTGTGGTGTTATCCACTCTTAATAAAATTTCACAATCTGAATGGTTTTTTGCAAAACATTGAAGTCCTAAAAAGGCTGCTTTAAGTTCTAAAAAATTTATATGATGTTTCTTTTCATTAATTGACCATGACCCTGAGGCTTTTTCCGAACCACAAACTGCCCCCCAACCAGTGTTTGATGCATCAGTATGAATTTCTAGTTTATAATCTAGGCATTTAATTGAATTTGAGTTATTTATGTTTCTAATCCACCACTGAAACTCTGGCCTCAGGTGTTTTGATAAAGTCATTATTGCATCATAATTATCATCAGATTTTTGTAAGGCTAAAAACTTTTCTCTTTCCAATATTTTAGTATAAACCCAGCTATAAGGAATTGCGATACAAACTGAATTTAATAGCCCTATTAGTTGTGAAAATTCTCGGATCTTACAGGTTGATTTTTGTTTGAAATTATTAATTTTTTCTACTATGGAAATCTTTTTATTTTGGGGAACTGATATAGAAAGATTTATCGAGTCTAAAATGAAGCCTAAATATTTGCAAGTTGTGTTAGGTACAAAATTAGTTTTTTCATAATTAATAACAAAACCTAAATTTTGTAGTACAACGCATGCTCTTTCTATGTTTTGTTTACAACCTTTGACAGAATTGTTGAAGAAAATGCTATCATCTAAGTAAGTAGATAAGACCATATTTTCATTTCTTAAGTAAGTATGTACGGGTTTTAACAATTTAGTGAATACAAATGGGGCTGTACATAAACCATAAGGTAGGGCATTAAACTCATATAGTTTTCCATTGAATGTAAATCTTAAAAATTTTTTATATTCCTCAGATATAGGCACAGAAAAGTAAGCTTCCTTTAAATCTAAGGTTGTCATATAGCAGTTTTTTGACATGAGTTTATAAGCTGTCCTGATATCTTCTAGTTTAAAATGTTCCGTCTGTATGAACATATTTAGTCTTTTTAAATTTAGTATGAATCTATAGCTTCCATTTGGTTTCTGTACAAGAAATATTGGTGATGTACATTGAACTGTAGAATAGAAACATTCTGAGATAGCACCTATATTAATCAATTTTTGTATTTCTAGATCTATAACTTTGGTTTGTTCGCTAGACCAATGTTGAGGTTCACAATTGAAACATGGAACTTCAATAAAAGGAATGTCATATCCTTTTACCCATTTTAGCACAGTTGGGTCATTTGTTATTTGTAGCCAGTTGTTATAGAAATGTTTAAGTCTACCTGCATATACCTGAGCATTTACCGCCGGTATTGAGGCCTGCCCCGGGATGCTGGTGGTGGTGGTGGAGGTGGTGGTTGTCTCCAGTTGCGTCGAGGTAGGCTTGCTTGAGCAGGAGGCCTGTTGTACGACCGTGGTTGCCGCCCACCGCGGGGTCCTTGACGTAGCGTCTGTTGTGTTTGTGGCAGTGGGCTCTTCCAGTTTCCCTGTTTCTTTTGTGAGTCCTTGAACGATGGCATTTTTATTTGGGTACTCGTCTTATGAATTCCTTGAGCAATTTTAATTTTTTCAGAGCAGTCTTTGCCAAAAAGGAATTCATCCGGTTTTTGATTTTTGATGGTGTCTTTAACTGTTTTTGAAGTACCAGCAAGTGCAAAAAATTTTCTAGAGACAGTGTCTTTATGAAATATTTCTGCGGCTATTTTAGCTGCATCATTTATTTCTTCTATGAGAGTCTTACTGTTGATGTCTCCCTTGAGCACCCTGCTCAGAGATTTTCCAAGGCAAGACAGGAGTTTTCCCGTTTGGTTTTGACGATATATAATCCTCTTGTCTCTGTTTACACTTGTTTCAGAGAGGGTAGCATTTATTTCGGGGTTCATTTTGGGTGCTATAGCCTCTTGAAAATTTGAAGGAGTGGCGTATTTTTTTAAAAGTGTCTCCTTGGCTTCCTTTGTTAGACCATTGTGCATTATGTTTCTCCAGCGCTGGGCTAACTCTTCGCGTATCGGATCCGCTTCCTCAGAGTTCTGAAGCCCTTCACTTCCGAGCGCTAGCAAGAACTCTTCTGGTAATTCATCCTTTTCTTCTGTAAACCACAATAAAGGACATAAGTTTGTCATAAATATCAGGATTTAAAAGAGAGAATATTTGTCTATCCGCTTTGTGATAGTTCTAGTATTGTAATAAGAATTGCAGTTGTGTATTTGTCTATCCGCAAAGTGATAGCGCTTGACAACAATAGAGAAAAAAGTCTACCCGCTTGTGGTAGCGCTATGTATTTACTGTTATTTTATCTGAATATATATTCAATATATGGTAGAATTATCTCCAAGGTCCAATGTGATAGGTACCAAGAACTAATGTTGTATGTAACCTATATGTAATGTAGCAGGGCTGAACAATTTACAATAATAAAATTTTCTTGAGTAACAGACCTGTGTTAGTTATTTTCGGGTCCAGGTTTGGCAGTTCTTGTATTTCTTCTATACACTCTGCTGGCCTTGGCGGCGTTCCGTCGTCCATGTCTTGGCTGTCTTCATCTTGATTATTGTCACTTAGCTTTTTTTCTAGTTTTCTTATCTTTTTCTTTATCTTTTCAATAGATTCACTGCGTCCGCGTCGTTTTCCCATGTTATTAGTTTATAAGAACACTAATTTATCACTTCGAAAAATAGTTTTTATTTTAGAAAGAAGCTGTTGCTTTTTGGAAAAAACGTCTCGATTTTAAAAGAAAGACGTTGCGCGAAAAAAATAAGAGGGAAAAGAACACCAACTTTCAAATAAAATAATTTACCGGAAGTCATATATTTCGTTTGATTTTATTTCACTATTGGTAGAACAAGGACCGAACGGTGCGTGAAATAAACAACACCGACCCGGCATAACATAACCTAACTTCGATGGTGCTATTTTGATACGTAAATTATTATGAATTTGTGATAGGTATTATAAATATATTTACTTGACTTACCAATAATTCATGGTTCAGCTAGATTACATAGCTTATTTTACCTTAAGAGCATGAATCTCTTGCCTTGTGAGAAAGAATCTCCGGCTTTTCTTAAAACTGATATGACACAGATATTATCACCTGAATTTATTTTCCACATATTTGAATGATCAATTTCTATGTTTAATTCACTAAATACACTAGTTTTATGTAATATTATTTATTTAAATCAAATTGTCGAATTTGATAAAATGTGACGTCGCTTGCACAAAAAACGTAATGACATTCCCAGAGAGTGTGACCATAGATTAAAATGTTTTTTTTTTTATAATAGCTTTGGACTTGTGACTGGTCGCTGGTATAATCAGCGTTACTACATGTAAAACCCGTCTTGGACAAGGAGCAAGTATAATCTAACGACAAACGAACACTTTCAGAACTTATAAATAATAGGGCTCGTTATCAACAACATGAGAAGCATAACGTTTCAAGTAGAATATGTCACGTATGCGAAATATTTACAATCGATATTTCGTTTACTCTTCATAATACAATTTATACAAATACTAGTACAATGCGTTTCAATCTTATTGGCAGCTGTGAAACTATGCGCGTAGCAGTGCCCCGTTACTCGCCTTTCCCACCCACTTACATCGAAATTATGTTCTGGAGCCTTCGATCATTGAAGCCGCCTATAAGTTTGAAACGCATTATAGGTTGAGACTTGAACAGCAGCCGAGACGTTGAAATCAAATGAAATAAGGCTTAATCTGGGGTTGAAGAAATTACTTCGAATATAAACTCAATATGACGACCTGAGTGGTGTACAGTGGTCAACATACCGCTCTACCACGCAAGAGGTCCCGGGTTCGATTCCCGGCCGGGCAGAAATTTAAATGACGAATTTAAATTCTAATGCGGGTCTGGGTGTTACTATGTACAATAAGTATATATTTAATAAGTAGTTAGTAGTAAATCAGTTGTCTAGCACCCATATTACAAGCTTTGCTTAGTTTAGGGCTAGATGGCGCTGTGTGAAATTGTCTAAGCATTTATTTATTATTTATATTATATACCTAGATATAAATAGACGTTTATACACCCTATATTCACCGAGTTCATTACTATGAGATTAATTTGACAAGTTATACCAATCAACTTTTCTATCAACCCAGAAAAGCTATATTTGATTTATATTATTTAATTGGAAGTTATATTCATTTTCATACACACTTTTAAATAAAAAAAGAAATGGACGAACAGAACAATAATAATTTGTACAAGGGCACAGCATATTGACATTCCTACTGGCGAGTCATGATTTCAAAAATACGGAGAAGAGAAATAATCCTTTAAATAACAACTTTAACTCACTGCAAGCACAAAATAGGACATACATTTAAGTTATTGCAAATGCTTCGCTAATTTACGTACTCTTTAAAATATTATAACGTCTAACGCGCTACGAACCGTAGCGCCGTAGCTCGTAGCAATGTTAGATGACCGTTGCTCGAATGCTTAAAGTAAGTACTTCCAACACAGAGTAAATAATTACTATTTTATGGAGGCCTTTATAGCGCAGACAGCAAGGGCTGCAATGATGCCTAAGTTTGAAGGTCGAGAGCGTAGTTAAGCCTGGCCAATGACACTCCGCACTTTAGGTATGAAGCTATAAGTACGAGGCGGGCTCGACCGGTCGCTTTTAATATACCTACTTTTAAAAAAGATCTTTTCCATATGCGAATACCTATTAATAGCTATGTAGATTTAAGAAATTGCTTCTATATAATGTATAACATGCTGTTGGTATAACGAAAATAATAATAAAAAAATAAAATAAATAGGTTTAAAAAGCTCTCAGAATCGAAACCAGAATCATAATCTCTTTTATAAAAATGAAGGGTGATTGACATGACACATCAACGCCCAGCCCAAACCACTGAACCTAGATACTTGAAATTTTGTACATAGATACTTTTTACAGTGTAGGCATCCACTAAGAAAGGATTTTTGGAAATTCTACCCCTAAAGGAGTGAAATGAGGGTTCAAAGTTTGTATGGAAAACATAGACATTTCGACTTCAAACTTCGTAAATGGGGTAAATGAACCTAAAAAATAGATTGTAGACGTCGATATTGAAGTTTTATGGGATGTTGGTTGCGAAAATGGCATTTATTTTGAAGTCCAACACGGTAGACAGGATTTAATCCCTGAAAGGGTTAAATGAGGGTTCAAATTTTGTATGGAACGGCGGGAACGAGTAAGGGAACGGGAACGAAATATGGATATCCAACTAATCTAAATATGAGAGTTTGGAAATTTAGATATTTGGATGTTTGTTACTGAATCACGCAAAAACAGCTGAACGGATTTGGTTTGGCACACAGATAGTTTGTACTTTTAATCCCCATCAAAGGTTCCGTAGGGATTTTCCGAATATTCACGCGGACGAGGTCGAGGGCGAAAGCTAGTTATGAATAACAATAAGCCTAATAATAATAAGGATCTAATCTATAACATAGTCTTAGCCAGTTGAATCGATTCTGAGAGATTTTAACATATGTTTGTGTTTACTTTATTGTCCAAATATCTCTAAAACGTGACGTTTTAGACGCATATGTTATGTTAACATTTTTTGTTCGTCTATATGTCCGCAATCCAAATATATAAGATTAATAGTATTACAATAACCAAAATAGCGGACGAGGACTACACCCGAAATTTTCAAACCCCTTTTATTAAATTCATGACTTTATTACCTTGTAAGTATGTGCCCAAGAAATTAAAATTCATATTCCATATTTAAAGTTCTTGTAATAGTGCCCGTATCCTATCTGTCAAAGTGACATAAGTGTACTCCATCATCATCCTTCAATGGATGCTTTAACCATGTGCTTTAACACTAACCGTAGACTCTGAAGAAAACATATCCTGTCTATAAAGGGTTCATATTTGAGGAGTAAATTGGAAAAAAAGTGTGGTCTTTGTTTACAAACTCAAGCGTCACCTGCCCCGCGCATACATCCGCACAAAAACGTGTGATCTACAAGCGCCGACTCACACGGCATCACAGCACAGAAAGTCTGCTTGATATTATCACCATAATACAAGGGGTACAAAGGGAAAACCACCGAGCTGTTATATAAATAACCCATTTTTTTGTATTACCATTTATGGATAAATAAAAGTTTAGAAAAAACAGACCGTATGGGAAACAGGGAAGCACGTCAAATATCGTGAAAATAAGCTAAGAATAATAATTTATTTCCACAATATTTAGTAACACAACCGAGTTTAATTAAGTTATAATTATCATTAATTTTAGCTTTTAATCCTCATCATCATCTACTTTTTCTATGCATACACTAATTGAAATAACTGTTCTAAAATTTTCTTATGCACCGAACTCAGTACACTGACAGACATCGACTACCTTTGAGTAGCTGTTCAAAGTACAAACTCAAACAGGAATTTCATCTCTTTCTCATAATTTCAACCTTAAACTATTAACCACAATGGTCGTGTATCATTTGGGTAATGTGTGTCGCCAAGATGGAGTGGTATCGTATTACTAGTATCCTGTGGGAGATGAAAATGTCATACAGAAATGTATTGTCTATATATAAAAATGAATACCTATTTCCCTATGTCACGGCATCACGCGTTAACGGCTGGACCGATTTCGCTAATTCTTTTTGTTGTGTTTGTTACTGACAGGAGAAGGTTCTTATGAAGGAAAAAATTATGAAAATTGCGCAGAAAATTAAAAAAAAAGTTGTTTCGAATAGAAAAAATACCGTGACTTTCTTCCTGTGAATATGGAGCTTGTCTGAACCTATAAAATATATCGCGCGCGATGGAAATAAAACGCAATACATATTTCATATTGCAAGAACTAATCATCCGATGAATAACACAACATAAACTTCTATACCTATTAGTGTAATTTAAGATCAGTGTAAATGTCGCTGTCAGTGTAAAGCTTTGCGTGACATTTCGAGGAGGAATTGAACTTCGAATATTATATTATATGGATATCAAAGATTTTTGGCTCTTTTGGTGTTACAAATTGATCTAATGTTCAATATTTATAACATAAAAAATTAAAGCAACGGCAGAGTTCTTTTTCTGCTTATACATGTAATTATTTTCTCATTATTTAAGTAAGTATTTCATTCAAGAATGAACCATGGTTTTTCATTAACTTTGTACAAAAATGTATTTATCAACAGACCAAATTATACCAACTTGAGAAATATTTCAGTTCTACGCAAATACGCAATAAGTCAGATCAATATAAGTTGAGTGAGACGCAGTTGTGGACATATTAATGATCTAACGGAACAACTTGATCTGAAATACGCAGAAAGAAATATGAACTTTTTAACATTATTGTTGAGTTAAATAGGTACCTTAGGTACCTCTCTGTACGCATTTTTAGGTCCGTCCTAAAAGAGTACAAATAAATTATTTTGAAAATAAGTACAGTATAGATGAAAATGAGTAGCTTGATTTATTTAATTCAATTTTACTCATTCTTTTCATAACTTTTAGTATTTAATTGTAGATCATGTTAAATATATGTAGATAATTAGTCAAAACTAGTTTTTTCTTTCGAAAATAGACTGTTGAAGAAATAAAAGAAATCAAAAAGACTATATCAGGCGCATAGGCTAACTTCGTGGTAGTTCATCTTTGAAAGGCATTCTGTATGAACATCGAATGACTATGAATATATGTAGTTGGTAGTTTATCCATGTTACAACTAGAGGTGTATTACTTATACAGGGTTGAAATAGGAATAGAAAAACATTTATTTGCGTTTTTTAATTGATTACTGACCTGTGAGCGCTAAACGCGAGCGAAGCGTCGCCGTTTCAACTTGGGCAAAAATGCTTTCGTATGTCTGTCCGGCTGTCCGTCTGTTCTCCTCTACAGGTCACATTTTGTGAGCAGGTTTTATAATTTTTTGTCAAATCAGTTTTTCGAAATATTTCAAAATGGTTTATCCCATATCTTCGATATGAGAAAAATCATTTTTGAGCGATTTCAAAAATGTCACAAACATGAAATTGACAGTTCCACAAAGCCAATACATAACTTAGCAGGAGTAGATTACTAACAACATTAAAATTTGTTATACGACTTTTCCGAAAACAGACAAAAATAAATTCGACTTTCCATACAAATTTACGAACAGCTGATAGATGAATATTATAATAGAATAGAATTGTGAAATATTTTACGAGGAACCAGTTAGAAAAAATAATCTAGAAAAATATTAAAGACACGATTGCCCTGCCAAAACGAACTAAAAAGTTAAATAGCAGTTGGGGGACTTCTGGGGGTTTTGTGGAACAATTTTCAATCAAGTAGATCCCCCGACTGCAATGACTCTTGTATTTATTACCTTTTTAGTTAGTTTTTGGCAGGGCAGTCATATTTATAATATTATTTTTAAATTATTCATTTTTATTTTATACATTTTAGTAACATATAAATAGTTTTGAAAGGTACTCATCAAGGTTTTTCATTTGATACCCGTATAGTAATAATTAGAGAGAGAGAAAAAATCCCATTACATAATGGCGTCATGCAGCTGACATATTGACTTTTTCAAAAATTCTATAGCCAGTGTCACTCGGGGTTCCGGGTGATGTAAGGATTCTAACTATACCTCCACATCCAAATCTGTTTAGGCATTTAGAAGTTATGGTGGAATAAAGAAACTCATATAAATATACATGAACCCTGAACACAATACACTCTTTTTTTATTGGGTAGTCGTGTAAAAAACAAGAATATAGACTTTTAAATTTGAGATTTTAGCATTCACATTGCTATTTTTATATAATACTGACGACCTCCGTGGTCGAGTGGCTTTGTACACCTGTTTTCAAGGTGTCGCCATCTCTGAGGTCCCGGGTTCGATCCCCGGTTGGGTCAATTTAGAAAAACGAACTTTTCTATATTGACTCAGGTCTGGGTGTTTGTGATACCACCGTTGTCTCTGATTTCCATAACACAAGTGCTTTAGCTACTTAGTTTGGGATCGGAGCAATGTATGTGATGTTGTCAAATATCAAATATAAATACTAGAAAAAATACGCCTCGCACCAGATCATGTTCTCGGACGGGGATCGAGCTTGCTTTGCGTTTGTTTCTATGCTTAAGTTCTAAGATATGTCTAGCTACACTACCTCCTGGCTCCTGTCTTCCCCTCCAACTGTGTCTTGCAAAGTGTGAGACGCCTCGACCTTGGGTCGCACGGCACGTGTGTGTAGCGGGTTATGCTTAGTCCGTGTTGCCTAGCGACATCTCATTGCTTACTGTTACTGAACAGACTCATTCAGAAGGACTTCTTATGAAAGAAAAGACCCTTTATTTTATGTTTGATGTATCAAAATGATTTTGATCTAAGTTGATTACTTTACATGTTGTAGGATATTCGTGCAAATCGGATCTTTACAAAAATGATTGCAAAAAACCGGATAATAAGAATCTGAAACAGATTTTTGCTAGCGTCCGAGTAATGTTTGGGATTTTGGAATCCAGCGTATCTTGGGTAAATAGCGAATGGCCCACACTTTGCGCGCGCTGATTAGCTGACGTCAATCAACGTTATGAACTAACGGATGCTCTGATTGGCTAACGGCTACCTATAGTATAAGAAGAGTCATGTTCTGACCAATCAGACTAAATCGACTCTTAATTATCCAATCAGCATTCAAGTTTCCAGTCGTCCGAAACATACTGGATTTTTTACAAAGATCCTAAAAACTGCTCATAAAATTTCGAAAATCTATTTCAGGTTCCAATTATCCGGTCCTTTACAATCGACCTAGGATTTTTGCAAAGGTCCGGTTTATACGATTATCCTGCGACATACACATTCAATTTTACAATAGTATTTCGTTCCCTTGATTCATTAGAAGTGTTACTTACTTTAAACTTTAAGTTGAATAACTATTTTTTATCTGCTTGTGTAAAGAAATGTAATAGAAAATATAAATAATTTAGCAGCTTTCTGCTATAAATTGTGCGTTAACGCATGCTAATCTCTACAATTTCGATGTGACTTTCACTGAAAAGAAGCAAGCTCATATTAAGATTCACCTTCTTTTCAAAATAAATGTCATCATAAGAAATGCAACTGACTAAATTAAATACGCTTATAAAATTCGACATGCGCAAAAATGATGGAAGAGGCCTTCTGTATGCATGTTTCAGGAGTCCCTCGAGGTCAAGGACTCTGCTTATCTCGTTGCGACATCTATTGTCCATTGATGGAAACGAATGTTAACGTAAGGTCAACTTGTTTAATGCTTACTTACCCCAACCCTTCCAATAATAATACATAATATACCTAGTATATCAATTCTCAAACAAAAAATATAAATAATCCATAAATTCCTTATTGATGTATGCTCTTACTAACGCTAAGTTACACAATGGTTACTTTCTCTCAAACTATTTAAAGAAAGGTACAAAACACTGTGTAGCTATTCACCCGCTAATCCATCCATTAATCTTAGTGAACCAAAATTACAAGATATTTTATATTTCTAAAATATAGTAACCTACATCGATCAGTTACTATGTTCTATGAATAAGTTCTGGTAAAACCGTACGTTTTTCAAAATCTTTCGAAAAAAATCCATACAGAAATAGCAATTTTACTCGTGTTTTGTCTTTTACTACCCTAAAGTGAAAAAAAAGAAGGGTAAACTGATTGAACACGGTGTTCTGAGGCTTTCGAGGCACGGAGGCTGTGGTCACATATCCGCCCTTCTTTCCGATATCGTATTTCAGATATTTTTTTGCATTTTATATTGGTTCCCATGACCGACCGGATACTGCGCAAGATCATATTATCAAACCCAATAAATAATTTAAAATAAGCTGTAACTACTTAATCCTATCAAAATAAACTATAGTGAACTTTTAGTGAGTTTAGATTTTTATCTAGTAAATACTTACACACCTATAAATATAGCATACGAGATATTTAGACGGCTATAATTCGAGTATGGAATTGATGACTTTTACCCGTGTTAAACACTCTACTTTTCATTTTGAATATAAGGAAAGTAAAAAATCGTAGTTTTTCCAAAATATTTATTAATAAAAACATGTAGTAACTACATAGGTAGACCATTATTTATTTATTTCTTATTTCAAATTTGGAACAGTCCGCGTCGCCGCTACGCCCAATGTTTTTAATTTTGCACTGGCTTTTTAATTTTTTTGAGATTTAAGCATTCAAAATGCTATTTTTATACAATACTAAATAATATACTAGCTCAGCGGTCAGAGCATTGGACCGGATATCCAAAGGTCGCGGGTTCGATTCCCGTCCGAGAACATGATCTGGTGCGAGTCCTATTTTTTCTAGTATATTATTTAGTATTTGCACTGGCTGTTATACTAATTCTATGGCCGACTATGTAACTAAATTCAGTTCTATTTTTAAATTTCTTTTACACCCTAGGGTGGAACGCAGAGATTTTAACCCGCTGCTCAGTTTAAATATACATCACTTTCCGAATATGAGAAATGAAAAAATATTGCCTCAATCGTAATCAAAGTAGGTAGAGTACATCATTGGACGACTAATCTTTACACAGTCTCTTTAAATTAGAGAAGATAACCAATACGTAGGTACTGGAAAACAAAAGCTTGGCAAAAAATTGAAAGGTACCAAAGTCAGCGTTCTGAATATCTAAAAAAAATAACGAGGAAAAGTTAATTTAAGTATCATAAGTTAGGCGTTTGAAATCCGTTTCTCCAACTGACTTAAAATTACAAAAAGCCGACTAGAAAGTCAGAATTTTCTTAATTATCACCATACTAAATTATTCCCATTATTTTAGCTGCACCACGACGCCCTCTTCTGGGCATCCCTAATACCTATTAATAACATAATTTTGTAACATGATCATAATAGTTATGTAATTTTACATTCACAATTTGTAATAAAACACTTTACACTGATACTAGAGCGATTTTACAAGGTTTTTGATGTAAACCTTGTAAAATTGATAAAAATTGTGTTAAAATAGCAATATTGAAACCACGTGTTCGGGAAACTCCGTCCCAGTTGAGTCATTGGTTTTCCCGCGAGTGGGCGCGGGCCTAATGTACCGCACTACGGAGCTAATGAAACGAGTGCGCGTAACAACAGGTTAAACAGTGTTAACACGCGCCTAATTTGGGAACGATTTGGTTCATATTATAAACTATGGCTTTGAAGCACAGATAATTATAATATACAGCTTTGAAGTGAGGTTTGTTGCTACCTCGCGAAAAACATAAATCTATTCCTCAGATTTCAAGTAACTATACAGTTACTGACGACCTCCTTGGTCGAGTGGCTTTGTACACCGGTTTTCAAGGTGTCGCCATCTCTGAGGTCCCGGGTTCGATCCCCGGTTGGGTCAATTTAGAAAACGAACTTTTCTATATTGGCTTAGGTCTGGGTGTTTGTGATACCACCGTTGTCTCCGATTTCCATAACACAAGTGCTTTAGCTACTTACTTTGGAATCGGAGCAATGTATGTGATGTTGTCAAATATTTATTTATTTTATTATTTTATTTAGTTACCGTCTATATGTATACAACGTGTTAATGAATAAACGCAAAACCTCTTAGGTCGTGATTGTGCTCATGAATATGAACAACTTTTACTATGGAGCCAACTCTGCTACTAAAAATTAAAATCAGCTGTTCCATACAAAAATTAAAATCGGAAATATCAAAATTTATGATACAGCTGATTTCTTTTTCGCGATTTCAGATTTGGCCCCATGCTAAAAGTTGTTCAGTTTGATGGTCCCTATATACCATATTCGGCATTAGGGGTATTTTTGTAATAGTCTTCAAAGTCGATAGAGGTAATAATTGTTCTGACGATGTAAATAGTGCTCTCTCTAAAGTTTTGAATTGGTTTAACATTAATAATTTAGCATTAAACCCGAAGAAAACAAAATGTGTAAAATTCACTTTACCTAATGTAAGGCAGGTAGACGTGCATATTAATTTGAATGCAGAAGTAGTCGAGTGTGTTGAGAGCACAAAATTTCTAGGTATTACAGTAGATTCACGACTACAATGGGATCCACATATTGATGCCTTGTCGAGTAGACTCAGTTCTGCGGCATTTGCAGTTAAACAAATAAGGCTCTTAACTGACATTGAAACGGCAAGGCTGGTCTATTTTAGTTATTTTCATAGTGTAATGTCCTACGGAATGTTGTTGTGGGGCTCAGCAGCTAGTATTGGAAATATTTTTGTGCTCCAAAAAAGAGCTGTTCGCTTGACTTGAAACTTTTTAGATTATAACCTCATAGTGGTAAAACGGTGTTTCAGAAGAAGTCTTCAGAAGAACAAGAAGTTAAAATTAATCATTTCAATTTCTGCCCGGGAATTGAACCTGGGACCTCTTGCGTGGTCGACCGGTATGTTGACCACTGCACCACTCAAGTCGTGCACTATGGTGCACTAGGTTACTCAAAACTTGGTACGATCATGCAATTATTATATTACGTCCATTTGTAATTGTTGACAAAATTACAAATGGACGTAAAATACGTATGAATATGTTGACGTAATGGACGTTTGTAATTACTTACTTATTTTGTATAACAAAATACTTTATTATACAAATTACAAAATAAAAAGTATTTTGTTATTTTGTATAACAAAATACTAAAGTGCCGAGCTAATTTTGAACTAAGTTAGGTCTAATATTTTTTTCGCACATGGTTAAAACAACTATTCCAACAGGAATGACTTTACTGTATTCATTATACTGAAACTAGTAACTTGATATTTTTTATTTCAAAGTAAATAATCGAGGGGATTTCTTAAATGATGCGAAATTATTTTTAGTGGAACAAAACATTATTATGTTTTTTTTGTTACTTCTAAGTTGAGGAGACAGATCAATCTTGTTTTCATTAAGTCTCTCGTTTTTATTATATATTTTATTTATTTGGGGCTTTTTTGTTTATCAAAATAAATTTGAGTATTCAAATACACTTAGCTATTTGCAAAACTTTGTTTGTTTGCTAAGAGTAGCGATAACTATTTCTGGCAATTCTGTCTGCCACCAAATAAATAGAATTATATTTGTGTTTCAAGTGCCGGTAAGTTGTTCTAATAACTCAGCTCATTCAGTCGCCACTGAGGAACTGGGTGAAGCGTTTCATAGTGGAAATGGAGCAAACCCTCCCCGCGGCCTGCTACCGGATAATTTACGAATCGCGTGCACAGATTTTACTAAACGATATCAGAATTTTTGAACAATTTTTCTGGAAATGTCCTTATTACAATTAGTTATCAAATATTCTATTATGTATTTTGTAAGTGGGTTTCATAAGAAAATGATGGCGAGCTCCACGTGTTCGCAGTGCGTTTAAGTTTAATCAAACATAGAGCGGTCCGAAATAATTATTTTACTTTTTCCATGTACAATACTAATCATTAACTTTTGTAGTGTTGCAACAACTACAATGTTTTATTTATGAGACAGTTGACAGTACAAATACAATTTCAGATTTTGGCAGAAACTTGATAGTTAACTAATCGTCACTACTATCTGTCACCTACTTGTCTCTAGTGTTCTTTTTTTCTATGTTTTCAACAAATAAAAACCCTTCGCACTCTACGCGTAGGCACATCTAGTGTCTTAATCCAAGCGTATACCTTATTTTTCAGTGCGACTGTACTTCACTTCGCACCAGTACTTATGTTTTTACTTTTTATTAGTTATTTTGTACAAATGCGAACCAAATAAACAACCATCATGCGTAACACCAAACGTTATTATTTATCATCGCGTTTTATACCACAATCAACGTATTTCACCGATAGATATTATCCTTTTTCATTTGATTTTGTGTTAAAAAGTAACTTTTTTAGTGAATTAAGTATCAAAAATATTATTTCTAGGTACAGCTATTCTGTGCTCCGGGGAATGGCACGTGAGAAAGTTGGGACTCGTAAATGTTTTCGAACAGTCTACGATTGATTAGGCATTTACTTCTGTTTACATTAAAACAGTTAACTGAATTACCATGAAGTGTAAGCTTGTTTGGCACCTAGTGACAGACTGTACCTCATTTTATACACAATTTCACCTGATAAAGTCTTGAACACGAAATCAACCGCTACTGAGTCCTTAAAGTTTCACACATGCCTGAACATTTCCAGTATAGCTTCATCTAACGTAAGTATAACTGAAGGTAGCAGGATACCCCAACGTCACCATTCACTTGTAAGTAGGACAGTGAAGTGTACTGTCAAAAGACAAACGAAAACACTTCAAGCTTTTTAGGACAACGTCCGAACCAGTTAGTATCTGACTCGAGACCGAAGAACGACTTCCACACCGCATCAGGTACATTGCTCCATTACCTTGCATATCAAAAGGCAGTGTATTAGAAAAGTATCATTGAACAGTGTGTTATGCAATCTAGTTGTGGGTCTTGATTCGAGAGTTGAGACTTTGCGACGTCATTGTGACGTCATGTGTGCACATTCACATTGTTCTTTTTATTATTTACTAGTGGCCGTCCGCGACGCCATCTGCGTGGACCGTTATTTTTCGAATCCCTCAGGAACAGTACTTTTTTCTGGTTAATAGATATAGGTACCCTATATCCTTTTTTGTACCCTGACAACGTGTATGCAAAATAAATTCCATGATAATTGGTTGAAGCGTAACAAACAAACACAATTTCGCATTAATTTTTTCGAAAGACCAACAGCTATACTTATTTGGATAAGTTGCTTTCATGTCAATTTAAAAAAGCCAATTACAAA
Organism: Catoptria pinella; assembly: GCA_963556745.1. NCBI lineage: Eukaryota > Metazoa > Arthropoda > Insecta > Lepidoptera > Crambidae > Catoptria > Catoptria pinella. The sequence goes on along the minus strand of OY750774.1, from coordinate 5,832,433 downwards.
TCCTCACTAAAAGAAGATATAAAGGTTTTTAAGGAAGCAATTATTGGCCTATAAAAATTGCTGTAATTGCAAACAGCTCGTACACTATGGATCGGTGACCATCCATTCTGACGTCAGAAGGAAACAGCCATTCTAACTACTGCGGCGGCCAGTTGAGTTTGGCACGGAAGTGTGATACAGCAGAGTCTGCGGAGTTTGAAAATAAACCTGATACAAATATTCTGCAAACGCTCAAGTTTGTCGAGCAGTTCCTCCGTTAAAGGTTACGATTCTTATTAAAATATCAAAGAAGCAAATGCCTCAATTTAGTAGGAAACGAATAAAACCTAAAGGGAAGGCAATGTTTGAGTGCCATTATTTCAAACTCAGGGTCTTTCGCATACTAAATTTATATGATCAATAATTTTTATTAATCATTATTAACTACCTAGTGTTGATATTTACCCATAATTTTCAATTGGCTGGGAAATTTTATTGTACATTAGAGTGAAAACTTTAGCGTAACTTTTCTATTGCCAGATTTATTATATTTATAGCAAATAATAAAATAAAGCGGACCGGGGGCAGTGAGGCACGTGGCGGGCGGTCCGTGAGTGCAAGTAGTAGGTACTTATGTAAGCCGCCGAGTCAATGCGAATTGCATTATTATTATTATTTTAATATTTCAAATATCGTCTAACACGAGTGGACTAACCAGAGGCGGCTTAATTATTTTATGTTGCGTTTAAAATGTTTTATTTTTAATTTCTTTAATTAATTAAAAGTAATATTTACATACATGGTGTTCTTTTATTGACAAAAACATTCAATTATTACCAGGGTAATAATTAATTGCCCGTATACTACCAAACACACGAGTCACGTAGTCTCACGGCCAAAAAGTACTACGATAGTACCAGGGGCATGAACAGTGTTTCTGAAGTTTTAGTAAACAAATGAATTTCAAAAATAGACAACAATATTTCCCGAATACACTCGTATAATAAAAATCTGTAATTTCAGATGTAGTCAAATATTCAATTAGCTTAGGATTAGTATAACTATTATAGTTTGGCCATTTTAACCAGACAGTCAAAAAAGTCTTGTTACAATGGAAACGAGCCGAGGGTAGCGCACTCGACGCCCATTGAATACGTCACCGCCCCGCCCGCCGTTCGTCGCGGCGCGCCCACTGCGCGCCGCCGCGCCGCCCGCCCGGCCGGTCGGCAAGCTTTAGCCTGGGCTTGATTCCGAATGCAGCAAATCCACACGACTACCCAAAAAAACAGAGAGTGTTCAGAATTCATGTATGTTTGTGGGTATGTGAGTTTCTTTATTCCACCATAACTTCAATGTATGGGGTATCATTAGAATCCTTACATCATCCCAAGTGACGCTGGCTATATTTTTGGAAAAAAAAATGGCGTCTGTACGACACCACTTTCAAATGTGAAAAATTTTTTTCTTCTATTACTACAATATGGGCATCAAATGAAAGGCCTTGATGAGCACATTCCAAAACTACACAATTTGTCACTAAAATGAGTGAAATAAAAATAGATAAATTTAAAAAGATTAAAAATAGGACTACCCTGCCAAAATCGAACCAAAAAGTTAAATAACAAGTCGAGTGACCGTTTTTTGAACCATTTTAAATCAAAAGAGATTAAGAGAGTAACCATTGTGTAACTATACATCTGTTATACAATCTTTATTAGTAAGGGGGTATATGTATATTCTGTAGTATTAAATAAAAATTAAGAATTCATCCAACTAACCGGTAGTTGGATGAATTCTTAATTTTTATTTAAACTGCATTAATTGTGTAATTTAAAGTAAATGGTACTAAAGTTCTTGTTTTAAAAAGTAACGCGCAGCTATGCAGTGTATCGTATTGTAACGTACCGTAGGTATAACGCGATATTTTTTTCGCGACCGATCCGCGGTCAGTTATTTCTCTGTCCCTCGGGAACAGTACTTTTTCGGGTTGAATGGTACTCTATGTCCTTCTCTGTACCCTCGACAACGTGTATGCAAAATTTCATGGTGATCGGTTGAGTAGTTATGACGTGGAGGTGTAACAAACAAACAACACAAACTTACTTTCGCATTTATAAATAGGCTATCCTTACCGTACTACCGTAGCGTCTTTTAGTTACGCGAATCGAAATTATAGAGTCATTAAACTGCGAGAGTACTAAAACTGAATTGTCATTAATCAGGCTTTAAACCAGGGACAGTCAACTTTTGAATAAGTTTCTGTTTCCAAGGGCTAAAAAGGCTTAAGCCACAAATTAATGGCTAGGCATCGTGGCTGGTGTAGCCAGACTGCACCATCTATTATTCAGTGGACTCGCTCCTCGCAAACGACCTCATCCGAAGGTGTTTTATAAATAAAACCAAGAGCTTTACCATAGTTTTTAACTCGAAGCAAAAGCAGTGGTCTAAACTTCCATCGAAATATCTAAAGTTATATATACCTAAAGGTATAAGCTATGAACTTATGTGCAATTCCCAAAATATGTTTGTGAATTGGCTCAAACTGAGATGACATTGTCGTATTTTTATGAAAAAATAGAAACGTGGAAAATCATTAAGACTGCTCAGCTATACAAGCTTAGCAGAAATATCATTCAGCACTTCGTACACATCTATACATGTGATCTGTAAGTTTTAGTGCGCAAAGTGTTTGTTGGTCAATTTCGTTGCATGTAGATATAGATTTTGGAAAAAATCTAACCGCCTTATTCATAAAATAACTTTAAAATAGAGTTATAGTAAATTTTAGTTAAAATGCTGATAAGGATTATTAAACGTCATATAACTTTCATTATTCATAAACGTATTTTAGCAAAATGATTGCATTGGGCTACTTTAGCATTATTATGTTGTCGTTCTGACGAATCCACAGACAAATCAGGATTATGAATAATGATTTTCAAGTAATTCCATAAAAGAAGCTTACAGGCCTTCCATTACTTTTTATGAATAAGTCGGTTCAACCTTACACAACTAATTTGGACTCGTTATTACTAAAACTATCATAGTTGATTTCGGACAAGTGATTCGTGTCTGGAGTATTTTTTATCCTCGAAGGCAACATGGGAAAACAGTCAGTCCTCCGTTACGGAAATGCCAAGAGCACGACCACATTGTGTGAGATATAAAGGGAGCCACTGTTTGATCATTAATTACTCCATGATGGGGAAGAATATTAATATAGTTTTCTTATTTCGGGGACGAAAATATTCGTTGGAAAAGTATATACTTAGAAGCAAAGTTAACAAAATGCAATAAAAGCTTATATAAAGAACAAGTTTAAGTACTGTTAATTAAACTTAAAATAATAATCTTAAAATATTTTTTGAGCAGGATAAATAGTTATATATTTTTCCTGCTCAAAAATGTATCTGTTTACAAAAAAAAGGTATATAGAGTTGTTGAGAAGATAAATGTATTTTTGTAATTTGAATTAATGAACTACCTTGGAATTAGAATTATTAGTTACATGCCACATTTATTTACATATTGTATTTTTTTGCTGAATTGTGGATTATTTTGCCTTATCGTTATTAACTTAAGGTGCTATATAAAAAATTAAGCGCAAAGCGAGATAGCAATGAGAAAACGTCGCGCGCTGGGGCGAGACCGATTTGACAGATTAGGCGAAAAAATCACAAAATCAATTCGAAGTAAATAACTATAGCGATTAAAGAAAAATGCTTTTAAACGATTGTGAATATTGGTGATACAAATTGGCAAGCAATTTCGAGTTGAATACCTAATGCTATTTCTTAATAATCTAAAATTTAAAAGTTTTTAAAAGGTATTTTCGAAATTAAAATTTATCGAGCCAAAATCACCGGATCGTGTTTCTGGTTCAATACATGTTTGGAGAAAAATATAAAGAAATATATATCTTTATTTCAGATCTTTATTTCAGATCTTTAGGATCTTTCAGCGACCTATGGCATTACATCAAAAAAAGTCAATTTTTTTCTAACCTCGCCTTAACATTTTTATTTGAGATCAATAAAATCTAAAGGAACCACTTTCATCGATCTCAAAATATTTATAATCATTAAGTGCTAAGTAAAGTGATTAATCCAACGTACATACAGAACTAGAAGTTAAGTTGTATGTAATCCCAACATTGAAATCAATAACAGTAACGTTAACGTAACAATTACTTAAAGAAAACTTAAGAAAACTATTTTTATTCCGAGACGTAGCAATACTATCTTAAAAATTAGACAAAATTACCACTAGTTTATATCTTGGTTACCGCCATTTCGTAGTGTTTGAAAAAGTGTTTTAGTGCGAATATCTGTCATATTTCATGACCCCTGTCCTTGTAATGGGGATTTCAGCAAGTACTGAGACCCCTTATTGTGGGTGCTGACTTATATGAGTCAATAAACACTGAGTCATGGATCATGAACCCTACTGGTCTACGTCATACGATTCATAGAGCGCGTAGTCTGCCACTTTTCGCAAAAAAACTCCATTAAAGTAAACGACAGGCTAGAAATATTGTATAAACGATTAAAAGTACAACAAAGCTAGTTCGGAGTGCATTACAGAGAGTTAATTCACAATTACGTCTTTATTTAAGTACAATCTTTTTATTCCAGTGGCGATTCCTAAGTATATAAGAGTTATGTCCTATTTTGGTGAATGTTTTTATTTGTGATATGTTTTTATTTGTGATATGATATGAAAATCATATCACAAATAAAAACAAGATTGTTAAGCTAAGGTGATTAATTGAAAAACTTTAGCAACTTTTATCTGTGGTTTGTAAGTTCAATAAAATATCTGATCTTTGCGTCAAATCCATCACTTTTGAAGAAAACTTTGAAAGTCTTAGGAGTGGATTTCCCATTTGAAAAATTTACGCGGCACGGATGAAATCGGTAGTGTAAAACGTTGCTTTACAGTTCTAATATTTTTTTCTATGTAGAAGAGGTCGTTGCCTATAAGAGGCAATAAATATTGTTTTATTTGGATTGCAGTTAGTTAGGAAAAAATAATAGTAAAGCCCCGATTTTATCATTTCGGTAGCTGTCCAGAACACTTTTTTCAGTGTAATTTCACTCGTACAACAAAAACTATTGATTATTTGGATGTGTGGTTACTTTTATTTTAATCTTGAATAGTGAGGGTATTATCACAAAGTAATTTTATAATTAAATCTACCCAGTTTAATAACTGGTATGAGTAAACGCATGTGTCCCAGAAAGTCTATTCATTTCGGTGACCTAAAGTTTATAAGGCATATTTTTGCATAGAACAACTCTAGCTCCCCCCTCATACGCTTAAAACTTGCGTACCAGTGCCGCCTAAGTGCTTGTTGTGGAAGAAAGTGCGCAGCTGGCCTGCGGTTCCCGCCAAAAAAATAAGTATTGCTGTTCGGTGGTCATGGGACAACTTTGTTTTCATTTCCGTTTATGGGTATGACTCGTCTTCCAAAGAGCTAGTATATTTAATTGATTGTTCGTAAGTACGCTATTTCTACTACGTTTATTTGAGTAGTATTCATAACAATCTATATTAAATAGTTTTCTTTTAATGCCAATTTTTGTCCTTATTTTTAATTTCGGTGTCTTCATTTCGGTTGATTCGGTGGCCTAAACTGTCAACTGAAATGATAAAAAACTAACCGAAATGATAAAAAAAATCATTTCGGTGAGTGATGAGAATTTCGGTGCATAATTGTTTCATGTCAGTGGATTGTTTTATCATTTCGGCTTATTATTATTTCATTTCGGTGAAAATCCAGGCCAGCAGGTGATATTTCAAAATCTTTAAGTGTATTTTTTAATGTGTTTCTAAGGCATGTACTTTAAGCGATACTAACTTCGACCTTTTATTATTGTAACCACTACTTGATTGAAAAGGAATTATATCTTTCTTTTTATGAAAAACTGGCCAGTGACCTACATAGTCCGACATAGTGTAGTGGTTTTGAACATTTAAGTTATGGAATATAGTCCATCTGCGTCTAGGGTTGCATTGCCGTTTTCCATAACTACAAATAAAAACGCAAAATTTCTCAGATATACGATGGTTTTCAGACTTTGTAATAATTTTACGTGGTCGTATCTTCTCTTTTTAGTCAGTAAACCTGGCAGGGTGGTCGTGGTCGTCATAATCCTTCAGCGGAAGTGGAAGTGACCTGCATTACTATTCATCGGCATTCTTCGCTAGTGGCTGCCTTCTTTATGCATACGTGCAAGCAGTCATCCACGGCTGCTCTGACTTGGTCCGTCCACCTCATTGTCAATTTACCACTTGGCTTGACCTAACCCTGCACCGCGACTCGTTCGATAGATGCACCGCCTCGCCGGGATACGTCGTGTCGTTGCTACCTGTGGCTGTGGCTTTTCCGTTCTTCAAATGTTTGAAGATGTGTATTACGATCTTGTCTTCATGCTGGTTGGGATGTGCCTAGACTAGACACGACAGACCGATAGACTAAACAGTTTAGTTCTCAAAAGGCTCCCAAACCCTTCATTATCTGTCTATCCTCAATCAGTGCTAAAGTAGTGTCGCTCAACTAGTGTTGCCGTTTGATGTTATCCGCGAGTGGTTCAGACTTTTTGACTGTTCCTTACCATAATTTTGGCTTGGCCCCAAAGTTTATCTGTGTTCTCCATATTCATTTCTGCATACAGAGTTGGAGTCTATGGACAGCCATAGACTCGCTGTCAGAGCCTCGTCTGTTATTCAGCAGCAACATGACGACGACTGGAAGGTTATTGCCGCAAGCTATTCGTACGAACCCCCGTGTGTGTGCAGATGAAGTTGACAGTAGGGTAGGGTTAGATAAAGGTGTTGTTACCGGGCCAGTTACCTTACTCACGTCTTACTTACCCATGAGGTCGTATGCATGCATGATAATGCTATCTATCATATTCGGCATTATAGGGGAATTAACAAATACCGGGTATTTAATACCCTGTATAAGTATTGCGGTACACCTGTATATGTCTGCTTCGGTGGATTTTAATTTCGGTGTATAAGTTCTTTCATTTCGGCGACTAGTTATTTCATTTCGGTTAACGACCGTTTCATTTCGGTGACATCATATTTTTAAACACGTATATCTCATAAGTCTGTAAAGATATTTTGATGGTGTTAAATATTTGCATTAAGAGTATAAAGAAATACAATTAACCACAGTTAGAATTTAAAAAAACTTTATAATAAAAAATTCAACCGAAATGAAAGAAAAAACACGACTTGTTGAAATTGACCCTTAGGACATAATAACTAATCATGCAACGTGCACACTTCTGAATTAACGCGAAAACTTAATTCTGTAAATTATTCGTTAAACTGACATTAGATTTGTATTTTTAAAAAGCCGTACAACACTGGAAGAAATTTTCATATAAAAAATTATCGAAATTTAATATTAACAACATTATCGTTATTAATTAATAACTAATAAACTATATCATATTTTGGAAAACTATCAATCACAAAACTACGAGAGCCTACTTAACACTTCTTTATATTATAGTTTCAAAATTATAGTTTTATTATTGGTTGTCATCAGCAAAAAACTACAAAATTTGAGGTCAATTTTTTTCTATCAATAAAAGTTTTATTTATTATGTTTCTGTCAATCACATAACTGGAGTACTTTAATCTACTTTCTACATTATTTTTTTGGGACCGATAAATCAAGTACTAATAAATACTGTGTGAAATCTTTGTTCAAAAATGTGTATTTGAAGTTGTATTTGGCCCTTAATAGTTGAACTCAAGATGATGTTAACAGTTTGTTTAAAATAAACTTTTAAAAGAGTTGAATACAGGTCGCATTTATCAACCGATTCTCGGGAATTTTTTTGTCGAGCCAGTTTATCAAAATTTTGCGAAAAAATATTTTACCATTAGATATGTTCAAAGCACCATCTAGTTTAGAATATAGACAAAGTACTGCTTTGTAAAGCAGTGTCAACCTCGTGGCGACATCTATTAGATTATTTTTTAAACAACATACAATTTGAGCGAGGTCAACAAATCACTGAGCCACTAGTGTATAAAATAGTCCGAGTCAACACTATCTTTAATTTTTTTTTATTGAGCTGAAAGGTAAGTCCATAACTTATACTGAAGCTTATTTAGAATCCACTTTGTAAAGATGTGACAAACAAGTGCAATTATTTTTAAAATTCGTCTAACACCTCTGTTGTTCAATCCGTGCAACGTCAACAAAAAATATGATAGTCATTTATTATAAAACGCTCTCTAAATATTTGAGATTACGCCAGTCATCAAAATGTTGTCGATACCATTTCCTCTCATGCATGGCTGACCATTCGCGCAAATTCAACTTAATAATCAATGTGGTAAAGACAGTATTTGGTTGTTTTGTTTTGGGTTTTGAAAAATTTCGCACTTTGTTTACAGTAACCGTAAGCCTCAGAGGGGATCCTTTCTTATGACGATAATATTATTCAAACTTTTTATGTATACGACCATAAAGTTCAATTAATGTGCTAAATATAATGGTGGCATTATGAGTAACTGTAGTATCAAGTTACCTATATCATGGTTAGACGTATTAAATGTTTCCAGGTTGTATTGCAATGTCCCGGGCAGAGGCGTGCATGGCTCAACAGTTCCAGGATGATAATAACACAAAACACAATAGCCGGCGCGGTTTCTGAACGCACGACAACAAATAGCCGGCACACAGATAACCGATTCACAAGTTTCCCGACGTTTGAAAATGGAACGCTTTGCGACGTAACACTGACACAAGGTAAGCACACAAGCGAACCGCCCGGGGAAACTCACGCACACTAGCTTACTAGCCGTTTTTTGTAGAGCTGCCGCGTTTCCCTTCACTCATACCTTTGCGGGGGTATGAGGGTGGTGCCACGTAGTATCGGAGGTCTCAGTAATCTGGATGCCGCAAGACAGAGACGGCTATACAGACGTCACACATAGCCAGCTAGGTAGGTTTCCCGGGCGGGCGTAGTACTAGAGACACATTGATCCACAGGCAACGTCTGGCAACATCGATTGTGCAGTTTCCTGCAATGCTCGTTGCCATGGCGACCGCCCACCTCTGCACCCCGCGTTTGCCTCATATTTAGAAACTTTTCTATTAGGTACATCGCCTTATTGGATTTTTTGTATCTGTCTTATGCAATGGGTTTCATTCGTTACTTAAGTTACGAGTGCCTACTCATACAGTAGGTAATTCAATAATTTTACATATTTATTCAATTATAAACGAATGTCTGTCCAAAACGGTGTAAATATATGATGATAATACTGTCCTTAGAGGGAGATTACATGATCAGTTTGGCAACAGTCTACATAGACTTTGAATTTTTTCCAGACTGATGATTCAAAATTTGTACCAGACCGATGGAAAGGACTGATGCCAAATTGAACATGTAGTCAAGTCTCCCTCATAATATGCGTAAATAGTATATTATGATACTAATGACTAGAGCTCACGAGTTCCATTCGACGATATTTTGCGAACAAAGAAGTAAGTGAACATACAGCTATATTTCAAAATTATAATCTTAAGTGATAAAATGCAAATATTTTAATATTTTATAACAAATTATTGTTAATTATGAATAATTTGATAGTAATAATTGTTTTTTTGACTTAATTAAAGATGCACACATTTATTTATTCCAAAAATGTATATGAATATATGAATTTTTAGCGGCATAAAACCTCTTTGTTGTTACTAAAAAAAACTGTGTTACGGTTCAATTGAGAATGCTCTGTATATACTCGCATATAACTTGTAGTAAGGTACTAATTTAACTTTTTAGGCATAATTCTATTACGCACTAATGTGTAATGTTATTACGCACGTGTGTGTTATAGCTCCGTTTATGGCCATAAAAGCAATATAATAAGTCTCACTTTACGAGCAAATGCGTTGAAAAAAAAATTACTTTATTGTCGCACTAAAAGAATAAGGATCGTAGTTAAATAAGAAAATTGATCTAAAATAAGTATTTATAGTAATTTAAAACTGAAAATCTAAAGAAGATTCCTAGAACATTGGGAGGGTATAGGCATTTCTTAGAACAGCTTTTTTCTATCTTCCCACACTGATCGGGAAGCTATGAAAATACCGAATAAGTCATCTACTTAGCATTCTGCGCAAGTCGTATATCTTTATGCGTAGGCACAGACTAGCAACGCCAAATACTGAGAGCACAGTGTCATAAAATGTCATCATTCATCATGCTACTGCATAATAGTACTAATAGACTACTCTACTCAGGGTTCATCGGGCTACACAAATAAATAAAGTTTTTAAGTTGGAAGTTGGTTGGCTCTCTCTTGTTCATGGAATGGCAGTAGAATATGTTTTGAAGACCTCCGTGGTCGAGTGGCTTTGTACACCGGTTTTCAAGGTGTCGCCATCTCTGAGGTCCCGGGTTCGATACCCGGTTGGGTCAATTTAGAAAACGAACTTTTCTATATTGGCTCAGGTCTGGGTGTTTGTGATACCACCGTTGTCTCTGATTTCCATAACACAAGTGCTTTAGCTACTTACTTTGGAATCGGAGCAATGTATGTGATGTTGTCATATATTTATTTATTTATTTATATGTGAAATGGTAGGTTTCATGGATTAATAATGGAGATTACCTACTATTACCAGATTTGAGCCCAGCCAGTACAACAACCACCACAACCACCACTAGATACCAGAATCTTAACTCAACTTTTCTGTATTTTTTTGTTATAACGAAAATGACTAATGATGAAACTACATTTATGTTATTTGAAATTTTAAGATTTAAGCATTCACAATGCTATTTTTATATAATACTAAATAATATACTAGAAAAAATAGGACTCGCACCAGATCATGTTCTCGGACGGGAATCGAACCCGCGACCTTTGGATAACCGGTCCAATGCTCTGACCGCTGAGCTACCGAGTCACTAGTGGGAACGTCGAATTTCCTCTAGTATATCAACTCTTACGCTGCAAGCCAGCGCCATCTCACCAATGTAGAAGGAATTAACTTCAACATTCAACTGGACATCTTTCCAGATATTTTTAAACACTTGATTAAGATGAGAAAGCTTTTTAACTATTTGAAATTTTGAGATTTAAGCATTCACAATGCTATTTTTATATAATACTAAATAATATACTAGAAAAAATAGGACTCGCACCAGATCATGTTCTCGGACGGGAATCGAACCCGCGACCTTTGGATAACCGGTCCAATGCTCTGACCGCTGAGCTACCGAGTCACTAGTGGGAACGTCGAATTTCCTCTAGTATATCAACTCTTACGCTGCAAGCCAGCGCCATCTCACCAATGTAGAAGGAATTAACTTCAACATTCAACTGGACATCTTTCCAGATATTTTTAAACTGTTCAGTGCTGTCGGTGACAGCACTGAACTTTAACCCAAACCAACTGTCACGCTACAAGTAGGCCCGTGTCTCCACGCGCAGTTAGGTAAGTGAGTTAAGTCGCCGCTGCTGACCATTAATCCGACTGGCTGACAAATGTAATCTGCGGGGCTAGGCCTGACATGACCCACGGTTCAACGCGGTCGCTCAACTAACACACGTTCCTAGCATTACGAAGGAGAAACACTTTTCATTTCTTATTTAGTTATAGGTACTTGTAAATAGGTACAAGAAATTATTATTGATGCAGCTATCACAATAACAACATTTTTTATAAGGTTAAATAAATGTTTTGATTTCTGTGAAGCTTTTTTACCACTTCTTGAATAAACGCCACAAATCACGCACGGATTTTCACTCTTAAAAAAAACAAATAACTAACATACTTAAAGAGGTTATTAGATTGAACTTAGACTCTCGAGTCATCACGTCCAGTCAATGCAAATCTGACGGTTCTCCAGTGTTGCCAGTCTAATCTGTGATTCGCGCGGCAGGAGCCGCAGCGGGTCGCCAGTTCTCGCCTAATTCAATCTAGTGTTACCACCCTCAACGTTAAAAGTGCCCCCATTGAGAACGACCGTTGAAGTACACTTGAGGTTTTGTGGAATTTCCTAAAGTATTTGGACAACTATTTTCGTTGTGGCGATGGAGACCGCCTACTCCCTAGCCTAAATACTTAATACATTTTATGTATATTTTATTACAAAGTAACATCTAAATTTAAAGATATAGAAAATACAAAGTAACAAGTGTAAATTCTAATCGGTTATATAAAACATAATAATTTATGGGTAAAAAATTCTTTTCAAATGATTTTTCACTCCTTTCAAATCATCTTTCCTTCACGCTTAATGATCGAAGCGTTTTATATAACTTATAAAAGCGCTTATAAAACTTTTAATATGTGGTGTATAATTAGCAGTTTTATAAACCGTATAAATTTACCTAAAATGATAATGATTTACGTTCCTTGCTGAAAAAAATGTATTTTATTTATTTTTTAAGGAAAAACATATAAAAAAATGTTTTTTTCTTTAAATGTAAAAATAAGTTCTATAGACTTGCAAAAAAAACTATTTCCAGCTCACAACTACTTACATAACACAACTAACTACTCACAACTACTACAGTTGTGGGCACAGCATCCGGTCAACGGTCTGCGTACTCTAAAATCGTATGAAAGCTCGATGAAGCCTTCCATTAGCAGCCAGACAGACAAAAAGGGAACACGACGCAGCCTGCGTCCGCGTCCGCCATTGTTGCGCTCTGCTGCATCCGCAAAATCATTAATATAGGTACATACTATATTTGCTGCACTACTTGTCTCTTCTCTGCAATAGGGGTGTAAAAATAATTATTCGCGTCGACTCGAAATCCTTTCTTTCGGTTTTAATTATTAACTACATAGGTATTTCTTCTCGGAAATGAAAGAATTATTTTATATTTATACTCCAAAAGTGCAGACTTACAATTTTAGTGTAAATCTTAAAACGAAAATTATTATATATTTTACACTGTATTTTATAAATTTTATGTGAAAGGAACAACATTTTTTCAGTAGGCTCTTGTAACTCGCAACTGGAGGGTATATTTTCAGAAGGTAGTGAACATTATTCACTCCATGTTTTCGCAACCGATACCATAGCTTGGTTTTTGCCGCGGCGTCGACCGACTGCATAATTTACCTGCTATTTCAGTATGTGCATGGATTTCCACCAGCAATTGCTATGCTTTTGAAACTTGTCTAGGTGTCTATGTTTATAATATCTACGATTATAAATTAAATTAGTATTTTCTCGTAAAAACTAATTGCCAGAAAGTAACATAATTTGTGTAAACAAAACGATTATAATTATTTGGGAAAACAACATAAATATCAAACCTTTACAAGTTAAAAATACAAGGGATAGTAATAATGAAAAGCAAAGAATAACAAAAATATTAATAAATTGATAAACCAATTAATTGAAGCTTAAAAGCTTTTGCGTTAATTTCTCTCATTGGGTTTATTAATATAATATAAAAAGGGGCTTCAAATAAATTAGTTTGAAGGCATTATCATTATATCTCTATTCACTTTATACCACCCTTCGACGAGTTTCAACTACCATCAAGCAGTAAAAAAACGGTCAAGAGCGAGTCGGGCTCGCGCACTGAGGGTTGCGTACCATCATTCTGAAAAGTTTACTATTTAGTGACATCGTTTTATTTTTCCTGTATTTTTTACATAAACTGCTATCACATAAAATAATTTCAGATTTTTCTCTATGCAAACTTCGAAGAATAGGGGGGAACGGTTTTTTTTAATTTTTCATCAAATTCGAAAACTATGCTGCCTAAAAAAAAAGTCGAGTGCCGAGTCGCACCATAAAGTATTGTTTTTATATCTTGATATTAGACTTCAGCAACTGAACATTTTGGACAAACTTAACTAATACCACAGAATACCTAATAATACCCGTTACGCAATAGTAGCTTACAAACGTTTCTGAAACAATATAATAGCGTAATTTCATCCATGTGAGGATATACCCCCGACATTCAAAAGAAACATCTTTCTGACAATCGAATCTTTTGAATGTCGGGGGTATTTCCTCACATTGATGAAATTACGCTGGCTTGCAGCGAAGAAGTAAAAAGTACTAGAAAATTACGCCGCTCCCACTAGCGACTCGGTAGCATAATTGGTCAGTGCATTCGGCCGGAATCCCAGGGGTGCGGGTTCGAGTCCGGAATGAGGTGCTACGGGTGAGTCGATTTTTTCTAGAATTTTTTCTAATATATTATTTATCTTAATTATTCTATTCTATTCTATATGATCTATTCTACGAGATAGCAAAGATTTTAAGTTTTGTACGTAGGTACAATACACGGCGAAAATATGAAATAGGATGGATAGAAATAAAAAATCACTTAATACAGAATTAAGTGATGTGTAAATGATAAGTTAGTATTAAATAGAAAAAAATACAATGATTCATACGGACTAATCGACATAACAGGTAATTTTTCTACTGGTAATATTGTCCTTCGATATGGCGTCTTTATTGCAAACAGGTAGTCAACAAGCTTGACAATAGTTACATGAAATCGTTCCCCAAAGAATCATTAGTCGGTTATTTTCCACAAATTATTAAAAATTACACCATTAATTTAGTCAAAGTCTGATCACTATAACGGTTTAGGCCCTTTTCTGCCGATCTCCTTTAATAGTAATTTATTGCTATATTGCGGAAGGTAAGGCCTAATATATTGGTCTTCACAGTCCTTTCAATCTACGTATAGTTCTGTACATTAGGCAGCGAGCTGCAGCTAGACGGACCACACACCTACCGCTACCAAGCCGCCGCCACCGCCGTTTTGGCCTGTATAATCCACAGATAGATTTTCAGCAGAGTGCAGTGAAACTGTTTTATTTCCGAGTGGACCGTGGTGAAAATAAAAAAATGCTAACCACAGCAGTCGCAGCATGACGAACCCGAGAAAACTCTCTTGGAATTTCTCATATTTGACAGATAAACATAAGACTCGTCTGCTATTTAGGTGTAGATAAAACTTTTCTAGCGGTCATGCTACAGGGGAAGGGGAAGATGTGCTCTAGTAAAACATGATAGCACAGTAAAAATACTAAACCGGGACAGTAAACCGGGTATGATTTTATCGATCGTAACACTTTTTCAGATATGCTGTTAATTAGTTCGAAATACAAAAGTTTTCTTTCTCGTAGTTTATTTCTACTTCTTTTGCATTTTTTATTCTTTCTATCCGCATGTAATAATATTTATAATGTAAGTCAATGCTTATGGACCATTAAGATGTGATTTAATTGTTATATATTACTAGTCTATAAGTGTATCCCACAATAAGATAAACATAACATTTGCAAGCCAGCCTGCCAATGATTGCGCTAAAAGGCGGCGGAGATCGAAACTGCCCGACGCCGCCGCCCCGCCCGCCCACACAGCTACAGCTACAGGCACGGCGGGCGGCGCGGCGTCTGCGACAGAAATACACTGCCTGTTTGTTTCTTTTTGCCAGTATGGACAAGTCGACGCTACCTACAGTACAAATAAAGCTATAACTGTCGAATTTTTGAGTATAGTCCTATTATGTGTTTTAGAATTTTCGACTTTTGCAATGCAATGTCAAAATAAAAAAGTACGCCACCGTAGTATTTAATTTTCCGTAACAATAGAATAATAATGATAATTATATGTGATTTGATCAAGTATATGATATTTTTAATGATAAATAATAAAAAATAAAGAGGTGATTTAAATGTGAAAAACTTAACACGAGTTATTTTCATCCTAAACATTAAACATATTTAACAAAACTAATTATATTATTTGGCAACGCGTTCAAAATATTATATCACAAATCCTTATAATATTAACAGACATGTATAAACTACCGATTTTATTTAAAAAGTTTCACTTAGAAAAGTTGCGACGTAACTGCAAAACTGCAATTTCAGTTCGTGTAAAAACCAACTCTAATATTTGAAAATCTAAAATAGTGATTATAAGGTAAACTGGTCGGCCAGTGCTCTCCCGAACAACCTACGCGTAGGTCCTATCGACCAAAACATTTCTCGTTTGTTCTCCGTAAGAACCTATAATTTGGATGCTATGCGCTATTATGCGTTATCGCAAACAGCATTTAACAGCATTCCGTAATTCCCATCCATTTCTCCTTCAGTTGCTTGCTGTACTGTTAGAATCAAACTGAATCCGCAATGTAGACATGTTAAAAGTATGAACTCGCATTTACATGTAATTGAAGCGTTCGCAGTAGGGAGGTAAGTCTCGCCTCGCCAGACGACCTACCCTAAGGTAGTGCAAGTTACCCGATAGTCGGTACCGAAGGGGAGTATTGCAACATGCAACAGCATACTGCAGTGTAATACTAGTGGAAAAACGAGGAACTTTTAGACATAAGATATTTCTGTAAGCACGCCTAAACAGAATGGAAATGGTATACAATAACGAGGATTAGCACAATACATATTTGTCATCATAGTTCTACTGATGAATTGAATATTCCAAAATGATACACTTGTAAATTTTTTCGTTTGCTTTTTACGATAGTAAGGGTGTGCAAACTACACTGAAAACTTAATTGAAGAGTCAAATTTGAGCTTCCTGACTAAAACCCTGCATAACTTCATTTTTGTTATCGTCTGTGAAATGGTGCTAAGTAAGGTTAAGTAAACATTAGCCCACAATTATATAAACATTGTTGCTATCGCCTGATGCAGCGCTCGGGTGCAATGAGATTAATTTCATTTATGTTAAAATAAATGATTTAAATTATGTCTCTGGCAAGTTGCAACGTTTCTTCTTGAAATAGTGAACATTTATGATAATAGTAAAGAAGTTAAATGAACTCATAAGATTGATATCTAGATGTGTTTACATATTCATAATAATAGCAGCTGTGGCATACACAGGAATCAGGATTGAAAAGAGTACTTGCTAGATCAAAACATACTCATCAATAGGTAG
This sequence comes from Catoptria pinella, assembly GCA_963556745.1. Taxonomy (NCBI): domain Eukaryota; kingdom Metazoa; phylum Arthropoda; class Insecta; order Lepidoptera; family Crambidae; genus Catoptria; species Catoptria pinella. The sequence continues at coordinate 5,815,514 of OY750774.1, read as the reverse complement.
GTACTATGAAATGTTACAACGAGTAAAGCTTGCCTTTGCTATTTGGCTAAATTCGTAATCAAATGTTTGTTTGTTACAGTACTATGAAAATAATATGTATTTGTTACATATTATTTGTGAAAACAAAAAATGTTTTGATATACATCAACAATTATTATTTCATGCCGCCTACATTATTAAGAAATATTTCGCAAATAAATTAAGATTTTTATAAGAGCCAACTACGCTTTTCCTTAATCCTAGATAAGTACCATCTTGTTTTTCTTGTAGGCGTGTAATACTTTCGCCGAGAGGGTTTGCCATCTTTGTAGTTATAATCAATATAATATTAAAAAGGTCCTTGCCACACAAGAAAGGTGAAATAGGGGACGACGTGTTTTTTTTCTATAATATACTTAGCAGACGTGCGAGACTGACTAAAATATAAAAAAATGTTTATTATGTACATACTAAAGTATGTGCGTAATTACGCAATTCCATACGCATGCCAAAATCAACTACCGTTCTAAAAGCCATATTTGCGCATACGCAAACATACGTAGCAAAATGATTTTTGAACAGTGTTGTTCTTGATACGGCAATGGGGAAAGTCTGAAAAAAATCAAATTGCCTGAATATTTTTTTTATATGTAGGAATAAGCTCCCTTATAGACAAGAGACAACTGGTCTTTTTTTGACCATTCTGCTGTTACTTTCGAACATTTGCGAAGACGAAGTGTTTTTTTTTATTTGTCACGTAGCCAAATACATTATATTAATTACCATAATCGTAAATAAATAAATTCAAGTAAAAGTAAATTAAATACCGTCCTTAATTTACCAGGAACAACACTGTTTTTGAATAATAACTTAGCTCGTCAGATAATAGTACCAGTAGTAGGGGGGCCTACTGAAATGGACAACATACTACGCTACGCTTGCTTTTATGGCTTTAAAATAAGCAGTAAACTATAAAATTACGTGCCGTAAGCTTGTCAATTCCATACATACATCAGCTGTGATTTACATAAGTTTGCGACATGTGATTTAATCGTCTATTGCTCGTATTTAAACTTTAATAGTAAGCGTAGCGTTCCTACGGATAGAATATTGGCCATTCGAGTAGGGGGCTTGGTTAGCAAACAAATGGCTCGCCACATAATTATATGAAACACCTCAACTTTAACTTTTATAACTTGCGGGGTGGGGTGATGAGAAACAGGTATATTTAATCTGTACTTTTCTCTCTTTCTAGATTTTAGCATCTAAGTACATGATCTTCTTGTCGAAGGCATAACTAGCCATAGCCACACGTTTTGGGAACCTGCCAGAATATCTCTCTGGTGGCAGAAATAGTGACATTTCAGCCACTATATGTAAGCCTACAAAGTCAGATTAATCAAAATATAGAAAAAGTATTCACAAAGTGATTTTTTAATTCCATAAATATATAACTATCGAAGCTTCCACCATCCCTTCGTCTGTTCATCATATTAGGAGTTGCAGTAGGTGCGAAGTGGCAGGTGAGCGGGCGCGGGGGCGCGGCGGTCGCCATGGCTACCGCCGGATGCGCCGCCATCGCTCGCAGCCCTGGGCATTAGGGTGACCACATGTACACTTCCGCGTCCTAAATTAAGCAAATTTTTTTATGAGCACACCAATTTTGAGAAATGTTTCCTAGAAACCAAACAAATTTTAAAACTAAACAAATCTAATTGTTCTAAGCAATCGTTAAATTCCCAATAAAGGAGACGTAGTTTACTTTGTGTTGTTTAACTTCCTGCTGTTTACTAGTAGTTTCTGAGTTAATATTTTAAATATGATTTGATTCTCGTTTAGTTAAGTCAGAATATTCTTGTCTTAAACGAGAGTATTCTTGTCAGAGTCAAAAACTTTCAAAACTTGAAAATAAAGTTATACGTTGCAAAATGAGATACCATTACTGCTACTACATGTAATGAAACTATTAAAAATAACAAGAAAAAATAATAATCTCTAATGGATTGCAAAGCGTGGTCACTGGTTGGTACCTCGTGCAGCGACGGCGATACAGCGGCGCGTCGAGATGGGATCTGGGCTTGCCTGTTTGCTCCCACCAAACATAACTTCCGACGAGTCTTGCTTTGGTGCAATTTGCTTTGTGCTCCAAATTAAATTGGAACGTATAGTCTTTATTATTGAGCAGCTAGGCACTAATTTTAGTAAGGACTTCATTGAAATATGTTATATAGTTAGATAATACGTTATGTACCTATGTTATTTACCCGCGACGGAACGGAGAAGGTATATATGCGTTTAAGGTGAGAGGTTGTTTGTTTGTTTATTTGTGCGCAAACGTGAAAATGTTGCCATTTTTCTCCAGAACAGTTTGAGTGATTTAGATTTATATGTAAATTAGAGATCTCATTTCGTCCATAATCTTTATTTCGAATTATCAAACTTCTTTTTCAACAATCCTTGTTTTAAAACTCCTTGGGTAATCTGTGTATTTTATTTTTTATACTTTTTAATCCATGTCCGACAACATTGTAATGTATGTGTAACATGCAAATTTTACAAGCCACATTATTTTTACTCTATTTTTTTTTTCTTTATTTTTTTTTTAAAGGTGGTGTTAGTAATTGTAGGTTGGTTGTTGTGATGTCAATAAATTGTTGAGAGTTTTTACGCGCCAAAAATGCCTTTTTCGTACTGGAGAGGTAAAAATATGTTTTCACAAATAATCACAAAATATATTTAGAAAATAACTGTTTTCACCTCAGTAGCAATCTTCAGGGCGCTTTTGGCGCGAAAAAACTCGTGCTTAACTCATAATCAAAAGTGTAAAAAAAATGATTTTTTAATTTCTACCACCACCTCTTGAAATAAATAAAAAAATATATATATAGTGAAAAGAATGAGACTTGTGAAATTGATATGTGACAAAAGGATAGATAAAATACTTTGACTTTTTAAATGTCGACAACATTTAAAAAGTGGATTAAAAAGGATTAAAAAGTATAAAAAGTAATAATTAAGAAAAATGTTCTTGTCGTCAGCGTATAGTAAGTATATATTGTACTTAGCTATAATAACAGTAACACCGCATATCCAGTCAGCCCGTAACCACGGCCAAACGAAACCGAAGGCCGAAACGTCGGCAAAATAGGTAGGTGTGAAAATACCTATTATTAGTTATGTACGCGTTTAATTCCTGTTATTTAGTAAAACATTTTAGTATATGATAAATGTAAGCGTTATAGAAAAGGGGGCCAAGATGAGATCCTTGTGGGACACCAGAGGGCACTGAATTAAAGTCAGAACGGTAACCACCGAATACAACAGCTTGTGCACGATGCGACAGGTAGGAAAACAAACCCAGCGAAGCAAGTCACCATGAATTCCTAGCGATTCTTACTTCTGGAGAAGAAGATTACGATCTACATGATCAAAAGCCTTTTGGAAATCTGTGTATATGATATCTATCTTTCCAGTATCTTGCATGTGCTTCAGCACATAGTTGGAAAATAGGGATAAGTTTGAATAAATTTCATATTTTCGAAAAGAAGAAAAATAACTTAATCATAAAAACAAATCATTTAGTGAGAAAAAACAATACAACCACTTAAAAAATATGCCTAAATTGTTTTTTAAAGTCCTTGAAAATCAGAAAGACTTGATTGTATAATTTTGATACTACTCGTAGTTTGTGCGACCTAGGCACGCTCCGTCGCATCAGCCTGCCAGGAAGACCTTGCTACTGTCGCTGAAATATTCAAATTCGGAGTGTACCTTGGCGCTTGACACAGATCTGCCCAAATCAATTCAAATGAAGATTGATATCGTTTGCCTTTAAGTATTAGATTGACTTATAGAAAGATACATTATTTTAATTTAAAATATTTGATTAAAGCTAATTAGCCAATTTTATCAAAATTATATTGTATCGTTCGACAATATATAAAACGTCCTTCAAAAAGCCCTTAAAAAACAGCTCTAGAAACCAAGAAATAATGGTCAAATCTGCATTATTACTAATTAGGTGTACGCATATATCAACCGATTTCAAAAATTTCAAAAAATTAGATTAATCTGAAACTATATTCTTTAAACATTTTTTTTTCTAAATCGGACCATAAAATGACTGTTACTGAAGTAACAAACGTTAAAAAAACATACAACCTACTTATTTTTTTAAAGTCGATTAATAATACATTGATAAAGGTCAATCAAAGGTATATCGAAGCCCATGTAAACGCATATGACTTCTAAACATGACCTACAATGACTCCGACGTCAATAAACAATAATATTTTCAACAATACGCTGTCTGGCAACTTTTTTCTGGCTAAAGCGTTACTATATGAGCGGCAAATGTAATGAAATTGCAAAAGGATTTATTTCTCCATTAGAGGAGGTTGTAATCGCCTCTCTTCGAAAGTCGACTCCCTCGTGGCGGCAGACGTCTGCTACGTGCTGACACACTCGCATATATCACGGTTCATACAGAACTGCGTTGCACTGCCAGCGGCTACCAAACTTTACACATATCACTAAAAGTACTTATTCATATCATAACACGTGTTATAAACTCTTTTAAGCGCTCCGATAACAATCAGTCAATTTTTACGTAATTGACGCACATTGACGCGATATATCGTTTACATGTGCAATTGAAGCGATTGTCAATTGCTCTAACGGAACGGAAAAATTGTCAATCTCAATTGATCATTACCGGGAGCCGTTTTAGAAGATCTATTTTTCCAACCTACCTAGCTATACTTAAATTCTATTACCAATAACCAGTATTCAGTGTTAGATAGATTTATTGTAGTACACAATGATTGCAATTTTCGCTTAATTTAGAAAGTTTTACATTCCTCCATTTTGGAATGTCATTATAGTTTAATATTAGAATTAGTTACTATGGACTGGACTGGACATGGACTAAACGAATATGTAATAGAAATTCCACTCTATAATCACTTAGTAATATAAAAAAAATCTTTTTATATCATCATCATCATCTGGTTTAAAAAGAATCAAAAAGAAGCTGATGCTGAGTACCTAGTGTAATAATTTCGTAGTTTTAAAATTAAAACGATTGCAGACAAGTTTGAGAGGTGCTGGGTAGCATTTTGCTCGCACCCTTTCCGTCTCGCCGTTGTAATTAGCAAATAGCCTCTGAATAGATGTGAATGTGACAAGATCGCGTCGAATCAAATTACAACATACGATACGTACTAACATGCTGTGCTTTGTAACTTAACACGTTGACCGCCACGCTCAAAAACTATGATTTTTCTTTTTTTGGACTTGTATTTTTTTTATTTGCGTGGTAGGATTTTTCACGATTTTCCAGGTGTGACAAAAAGAAACACGCGGCCCCTTGGCGCCCCTAAAACATTTCTGGATTTTGAAAAAAAATCTTCAGGGCCTTATGTGTACCTATCCTTTTGGAAACATGTTTTATTTTCCATTTTCATTCCCTTTTCTATATAATTTTTTTATTCCTTTGAATTATCTTGTATAAAAACAATCCTTTTTGTTGATTTTGCATGCCTGTAAGTCATGCAAAATCTTGTATAGATAAAACATAAATTTATTTTTCGGAAAAAGTGTGTTGTATATTTTTTGTCATAAAGGTCGACTTGGTCCGAAACATTCGTAGAAGCCAGGAGAATCGTGTTTTATACTAATATGTATATGAAAACGTGTTTCCTCGCGGAAACACTAGCCCGCAGCGATAGGGCTACCCGTGTATCCAGAAAGAAACACGTGGCTTATAAGCGTGTAACCTTGTATTTCTAAAAGGAAACACAAGGCGCTCAACGTGCTAAATAAACTTAAGTAGGAATATTGAAACTTCCAAATTAAGGAAATAATTCAAGTCGTTAGGAGCACGTTTAAGAAAATAAGGAATTTTATTCACAACAGTTACAAAAAAAAAATAGGGATGCCTCGATACGCCTTTTTGCCGATACGATACCTGTACCGATGCTCTCATAAAAATATCGGCGATACCGATACGCTTATTGAATTCAAAAAAGAAGGTAAAATCAATAAAATACAAGACAGGTCATTTTTTTTTATTAATATAAAAAGAACAAATAACAGGGCATGCTAATTAAAACCGTTTAATAGTTTTAAACGGTTTGAATTTTAAGAAGACAGTTTAAGAATTAGTTAATAGTTTTAGTAATTACAATTATTAACATTGATGAGATTTTTCTTCAAAAAACAAAGTATCCTTATGTTTTGCGGAGAGAGCCGATTTCGTAATTCTGTTTGAATAAGACTTGCGGTGGAAAAAACTTATTAGGAAACTTGAAAAGTATCGTTGAAACGGCCATAAAAATATCGCCGAAATATCGGTATCGGATGCATAGCTAAAAAAATATTAAGAATAATGTGCAAAAATAGCATCATAAACTTTTTAAAAGTTGGATTTTTCTACGAATGAGTTAACTAACAACTACGAATGAGTTAACTAACAACAAACTAATTAATCGTATCGCAAGTATAAAATATGCGTATAAATATGAAGTACCTACCTGCAACATTCATTATTATTTCAATAAAATTGTAGTAAAGGTAATTTAACCCCTCATTGTATGCTAGCATGGCACGACATAGCTGAGCAATAATTGTATTATGACATCTGTATGATGTACCTATGTTTCACATGATTATGATTATAATTATGGTTTCACTAAACTGCAAATAATAGCATCAGTCTAGATTTTACTTTAATTTGTCTAGTTTTTACTGGTCTTGCTTAATTTGGTTTAAAGTTGAAATCTTGGTATGCACTTTTATGAAAAAACACATACAGACGAACTGAGAACCTCCTCCTTTTTTGAAGTCGGTTAAAAATAAGATACATCACAGCTACCATAAACAGCCATACATAAACGAATTACCTTTTTCTTTCTTGGAACGAAACGAAAGACGTTCATGGCTTTGGAATAAACTGTAGCAGCACATTTAAAATAATAATAATAAAACCTTAGAATAATTACGAATAGAAAGATAGTCTTCATACAAGTCCTCTGTCAAAACTGCTATGGTGGCTAGCGCATTTCGTTCCGGCTTGCAGATTTTCCGGGTAGCTGTCCGTCGACCGTTTCCGTCGGTCGTCGGCTTCCATCGCCGCCTGTGCTATCGAGTCCAGTGTAGAGAGAGCTCTGTAGGAGAGTTCATATCATGCTGAATTCACAAAACAACACTGAAGCAAGGATAGCGGGAGCTCAATATAGAATGGTTAATTCATACTCATGCGTGTATGCAGCAGTCTGGTTGCAGCAGCTACATATTTATGTGTGCAACGTACTAGTGAACTTTGATAATGAACTGTGGGGCAATTGCCCGGGAGAGTGGTGGGGGGGTGGCCTCCCTGTTACGTCGGGATGTGCAACGACCGCGCCGCTTCTGCGCTGCGACACTCACCTACCGAATGATTACTAGGCTCTATCAACGACATCTGCAGATTTCTGCTGCCCTAGTACGTAAGGGTAAAGTTACGGAAAGCAAAAAATCCTCAATCGGGGAAAATTTTATAATAATCTTGAAAGCGCATTCACAACTGCTTTCACTACAATGTAGCTACCAACAATTTAATGGTTACCTGCCTCATTGTCCTTATCAATTACATTTAAATTGTTTCTAGAACTAAGACCGGTTCGCGATCGGACTAATTACAATCACCTCGGGGCAACGAAGCCCATCGAAAGCTCTCCAAAGCGCTTGTTTCAAAAGCTCTCTTGCTTACCTCTCGCTGTAATGAACCGAAACTGAGTAAAAAACTTCTAATAGTAGGCCCCTCATGAGCGGGACGTCTAAATCGCAAAATTCATTAGTAGCAAATTTCCTAAACTGCATAATGCCTGGAACATATAACGTCTAGCACGCAGAATGCCTAAAACGCTGCAGGACTAAACACTGGATCTTTTTGTAAACTGGTTGTTCGATACAAACTTAAGTCTAATCTTACCTAATAATTTTCTGTAACCAAAGAATTAATAAATGAAACGCTTAGTCAATTTAACTAACCATAGCCGTAAACTGTATCTGAAACCGAAATAATACCTAAATTATCTCCTAAAAAAGAAAATTATGCCAACGAGGGTTCTGTACAAAAAGGCTTTTGATCTATCTGTGCGATTGAAAATCTTTCGGTATGTACGCACAACAGCACGTTAAGTTACACAGTTGAACTACGAAAACAGCTTTTATTACGTAAGGCATAAAGACGATCACAAGGTCAACATGTATAGTCTGACGTGCCGCTGACTGTACGAGTACCTACCCACCGTCTGCCCTTTCCATTAATTACTTTGCGCTTCAATATCACAAACGACATATAGAAAGCAGTCTCTTATAAGAATAATCTCCTATATGAAGTACCAATATACATACAATTTGTTTTTGTAACAAGCCAATGCGATCTTTAACGTCTTGCAATAAGAATTAATGTAGTGCAATTAGGATGTAGTGGGGTTGTAAAAATTGAATAAGGCACACGCACAAGGGTGGGGTCCCGCCAGCGAGGGTTCCAGACAGAAAAGTGCACTTGGAACCCCACGTCTAGACTGCAGACGGTCTGCGGGAGTACCACCACACTGCGAACTTGGGCAGACGCTCAAGGTCGTCTGACTCTACGGAAACGAAATTTACATGATTAATATTAATTACATTAGTACCCCGAGGAGCTCGGTGGCGCAGTGGTATAGCACCTCGCCCATCGATTGCGGAGGTTAAGTAACCTTCGCAAGGGTCGGTCATGGGATGGGCGACCAAAAATTTTATTATCTCGAGCTCCTTCGTGCTTCGGAAGGCACTTTAAGCCGTTGGTCCCGGCTGTATTTGCAGTCGTTAGCACCCACCAATCCGCATTGGGCATTGTGTACTATACGGGCTGTACTTCATATGACTCGGTCGTTAATCTTTCATACAGTCTCTTAAACAAAAAGTGTCCAAGTCTGCAGCGTCAGCGCTCGCACCACCCCCACAATAAACCTAGCGGTGTATAATTCAGTGTGGTATGTACCCGACGGCGAGTATGTAGGTACCTACCGCTGCAGTGCGCCGCTAGGGGTAGGTCAGTTTCATTGCATCGCGGTGACAAATATTTGTACACCGTGTTGGGAGCGAACACCAACATACGCGAAATGAAAAGCGATTCGATTTCTGATCTCTGCAAATAGAGAGCGTTCACGTGCTTTATTTACTGGTTGGTCAACATTAATTTGACTCTTAAGTAACTACTTTAAATAGGTACTTTCCTATCTAAACAATAGAACATTAGAAAGCAATAAAATAATGTGAAATGACAAAAAACCGTCAGCTATGCGGCAGACAAACATCGATATTGAAAACTATTGAAATAAACTTTTTGAACGAGTGAGCGCGAGCAAAGCGTCTCTGCTTCAGCTTGGGCAAAAATTATTTCGTATGTCTGTCCTTCCGGTTGTTCTCTTCTACAGGTCGCATTTCTCAACAGATTCTCGTGAAATTTTGTGAGCAGATTCGATAATAATATCAAAAATTTTTCAGGCGCCAGTTTTTCCAAATTTTGAGAAATAAACATTCGAATAATGTTCAAAATTAAAAGCGCCATTTTGCTTAGAATATATATAATACTAACAGAATGCCTGAATACCAAACAGCACATAGTAATGCTTTTCAAAAGCAGTGTCAACCTTGTGCCGACTATTAGGTTACTTTTTAAACAACATACAATTTGAGCGAGGTCTACTACAGCTCACTGAGCCACTTATAGTTATCTTGCTCTAAAATATACGAAATTCTACCAGGTTTTAAAACGAACCATCTATTCAGTGTGTAAATTAAATCTCGCTAAAGCCGCGGATTGATAAATGGCTTTACTACTCAGCTTTCAGACTGATTTCATTTATGTCGTTAGATACTGGCGGAATAAATATATGTATTTCGAAAAATAAAGCTGTAAGATTTGTTTTACATGCTTACTACTAATTCGAAGTTATTACGAATAGACTGCCATGTATTTTTTCTTTCATTTTGGTGCTTACCAATCCGTAGTTACTATTTGAGACCTGTACTACAGTCCTTGGTAAAATTAAAAGGAAATCCCCCCAAAAGCTAGATCTCCATTTGAATCGCAAAATCACTACAAATTGTAACCGGCTTTGATTGCTTTATTTTTTACATAACCAATATCATGTGTGCCCGGGTATTAAACGAAAATTATGCTTGGCGACGCGTGCGGGAGCGATACCGATTTGGCAGATTAGGTGAAAAAATCACGAAATCAGTTCGTAGTAAATAACCATAAAGATAAAAGAAAAGTGCTTCTACCTACACGATTGTAATATATTAATGATACAAATTACTTAAGGGTCGGTTACATAATAGGAGCAAACCACAAACGGTTGGTCAAAATTGGGTTTTTGGCTAACCATTATTAGCTCTGTCTAACTACTTTTCAAATTTATTTTTTTACTTTTCTATTAAAGACAACACCATATTTATCTGAACCCTACATTTATCAATGTCAATCGTTTTGAAACAGATCTTTTAATTAGATTAGAGAACAGGTATTAATTAGATAAAGAAAGATCGAAAAATAAAATTAAAGATTCTTAAAGTGACTGGTGTATATATAATAATAATTAATTTCGAAATTATATAATTATAATTATTATAATTTAAATAATTTCGAAATTAATTTCGAAATCATCGTGCCAAAATCTTTGAATCGTGTTTCTGGTTCAATACGTGTCTGGACTGTCTGATACAGATTTAAAGAAATATTGGGTCCGTACCTATGAAATTTGTGTTTTTTTTCTCACAAACAGAGAACCTCATAACTTCTATAATTTAAAATATTTATCAGTTGCTGCATATTACATCAAATTAAAGTCATTAAAATCTATTTATTTTGTTTTCTTATCATTCAAAAAATATCTTGAAAGTGACTCCTTTTTTTGTTAGCGAAAATGACCACTTTATCAATAGTAACTTAGCCGAAACTTATTTTTTTCGCTTTAATTATGTTGCCTTAGTTAGCTTAATGTTCAAACATTTGAACATAAAAGTTTACAATAGCGTTTACGGTTGTTAAATAAATTATAAAAATGCTAGTATGGAAAATACAATTTGTTCTCAATGCAAAACGTAAATTTAATAGGTAAGGACCTAATATATATATCTTTATTTCAGATCCGTAGGATTTTTCAGGCATTACATCAAAAAGTTATATTTTTTAAGTATCGCCTTAACGTGTACCTAGCAATCACAACGCTAGTAAACGTCACCGAATAACGAAGAAATGCGGAATCAATTAATAGCATAGTAAAATCTTTCAACAATATATACACTTATAAGTTATGTATGAAATAGTAATATTTTTACAATGTAGATAATGTAAGATTCTTGTGTGTGTGTTGAGAATATAGTATATTTCCTAGCATAAGGTTGATTCCAGTAATTCCCAAAGGAGGCGTAAAGTGTGTCGCGCAGGGCGGGTCGTATTGTGAATACAAGTCACTAACAATACGTCAAGAATACGTCGCTGACGCGGTAATGGCACGGTCCTTTGACTGATTGCGGGACGTAACCTGCTCAAGGAGTTTTGGTATTTTTCAGCTTTAGAGTACCGTGTTTCAAAACATTTACGAGGGAAAATTGTAGGCCGAGTTTTGTTTGCTCTATACAAATAAATGCTCAATGCGAATCTTTTGAGTTCTTACTATTATTTTCACGGCCGACTAGCGCAGCGGCGACGGGCGACGCGACGCGTGAATTCCTAATACATGGCACGTGATGTCGCGATTTGTAAAGTAACCGCTGTGAGTTGAGCGAATCGAGCGCGTAATGAATACTTCATCTTATTAGCGAGTGATTTTCTACTGTCTCAAAATACAAAATAATTATAGAAGTAAGAATACTTATATTCAAGTTTTTTTGTCTGATAAATTTAATAGATTTTAAACCACAGCAGTAATAGGAGCTATTTTTTCAAGCACATTATAAAGTTTAACGCAACACTAAAGTTTTAGGCCAAAACTAGTTTTCTAGTATAGTTACAGTTTGTAAAGCGTAAGCTCAGGATTCCGATTCGTTAGTCATTTTACACTATCGATGTCGATTATTCCCAGTTGTCCCCTCTAGCCTTGTCCTCCTGGGTGACAGCTGGGAATTGACTTCCCGGTTGTCACCGGGGTGACAATTCATGCCGACTGTTCCCTTTGACGGCTGACTAGAGGGGACAAATGGGATGTCTTTTTCTCAGTTGTCACCTGGTGGGGGGTGACAATTGCTACGATGGGAATAATCAAGAAAAACACATGTAATTACCATAGATTTCAGCTTTTTTATTTGTTGTGATACATAGAATTGTGTGTCACCCCCCACCAGGTGACAACCGAGAAGTCAATTCCCAACTGTCACCCCGGAGGACAAGGCTAGAGGGGACAACTGGGAATAATCGATCGATGTGCTCTCACACAAATGCAAAGCTGAGCTTACACCTTGCGAACTAGATGTGAGTCTAATCTAAGCTATTTTTTGCAACTATTTAAATAATCAATATACTGACTATTATACAGATGTAGTTCTACGGTGAAACACAATAGGTATTATTGTCGAACGTGATCCGTCATCCCGTGAGTAGCAGCCTCGCTATCAATTACGGGGCCGTTCTGGCCGACGACTCGTGTCTGTGTAAACAGAAAAAGGGGCTTACACTGAACTACACGCTTTCCCGAAATACAGTCAAGTCAAAATGTGGTATCGGAGAACCGCACTGTTTTGCAAGAAGGATAAGCTTTATGTCCCTTTATGAAATCCACATAATTTACATTGACTCCAATCACGGATGATTTATTCGTTTGGAGATTAACCCCCTTACTAATAAAGATTGTATAGCAGATGTATAAGTTACACAGTGGTGACTCTCTGTCAAACAATTTATATTTAACACTAAAAAGAAAGGGACAAAACACTGTATAGCAGGTGTATACATCTGCTATACAATCTTTATTAGTAAGGGGGTAAATAAAAAAGCAAATGCCGTTAAATGAACCACCTTGATTTTTATTTATACGTTACGTTATTTTTTGATAAAGAAACACTACAAAAACAACGAATCATTGAAAAACGTTCCGTTATCCACATTAAATTTTCAAAGGGCAGGAAAGTCACTTTATAAATATTAAACGTGGCGGCAAAAACCATAATTCTTTTCCTTTTTCGAAATTAAGAAAACGAAATGTCAATTTGACTTCCGATTTGGAATTCATTTGATTGACAGATACCACAGACTAATAAGTGAAAAAGTACAGCAGATAATGAATCACAGATTAAAAAATAAAAAAGTATACAACTTTAGCACTAAAAGCCGGGTCTCCTTAGAAAACGACCAAAATAACACATTATACATTTTACAGGAAGCAAAAAAACTAACGGCCTTACCACAAAAGATTTTAAAACACTGTTTAATTTAGACACTGTTTAAATGTGATGCCGTCTCTTTCAAACAATATTGTCAAATAAGTGACAGCATCACATTTAAACAGTGTCTAAGTTAAACACTCGTTGAACAGTGTTTTAAAATGAGCCTCTATTATAGTTACGGCCTTACCACAGTAAGGCCGTAACTATAATAGAGGCTCTGTGAGCTGTAGACCTCGCTTTAACATATTCCGCCATTTTGATGAATTTTAATTTCTGTGACGGGTCTGAGTATAATAAGTAGGTATATTAAAAGCTCCCATATTACAAGCTTTACTTACTTTGGGGCTAGATGGCGCTGTATGAAATTGTCCGAGCATTTATAATTTTTATTTTGAAAAATTTCGTAAAACTAGCTCTACAAATAATTATATATAATTATCGAACAAGCTCGAATGTCACAAGAATCGATTGAGAAATGCGACCTGTAGAGGAGAACAGACGGACAGACATACGAAAGCATTTTTGACCAAGCTGAAGCAGCCCCCCTAGCGTGACCACCGAAACACGATATATATATTTATTGCATGATGTAGCGTTTTATCGACTCTCAACTATCAAAAACCATTGACAGTTAAACGAGATAAATCGCTATATTATCGTGTTTTGGTGGTCATGCTAGGGGGGCAGAGACGCTACGCTCGCGCTTCGCGTTCGCTTAGTCAATAAAAAAATATTTGAAGAGATTATTTTTTTAATGTTTGTCTATATCATTAAGTATGTTTTATTGTAATTATCAATTTTATAAAATTTACCATTACACATAAAATGCATTTTTTTTTAATATTGTATTTTGTTGTTTTCGAACTAAAAATTTAGTTAGTTGGACTTTTTTTGACAACAGTAGTACCTAAGTAAAGATTTTTATTTTCCATATTTATTTTATTGTATTTATCAACATTTAAGTAAAAACAATATGTACTTATCGATTTCTTCTGCCTCTGCTGCTTTAATAGGCAATTCAATAATGTTTATCCCAATATTCATTATATTCTTCTAGAATATATATAGTTTTGAACTTTTTTATTTATATTCTTTTTCATATTGGTATTTTTGTTTTCATTGTAAGCTATCTGAGTTGGCATTTTAGGAATGCGGGATCCTTTACTTAAGTAGAAACCATGAATTATTGTTTATATTTAATATCATTCCCTTTATATTTATTAGCATTTTTTTCGTGGTATTTCAAAAAAGATGTCTTCAATTCTTAATAAACTCAACTTGACAGCTCATTAGACATAACTAGCGTGAAACCAACGCCTTTGGTTTTTGGTCATTATTAAAGTAAACCAAATATTCCGAGGCTGATTTATCTACGGGAATGGTCGTACATTGGTCATTTTCACACGAATCGACGCGTTTAATATTGATGAAATATTTTCATTAAAATAAATAATTTCATAAAAATTATGATTTTGGTAGTTTTTAAATTAAAATGGCAACTCTAGTCCGAAATTGTGTTATGCTTTCGCCCATTTATGGGATTGATTATCGAAAACTATAGTCAATTTTCGTCTAAGGCGGTATTTACACGGGTCGACATAACAGGCGATTTTAGTCAATTAGCGCTTTTTTGACAATGGATTGTAAAATCAAATCGCCACCTCATTGAAATTAGGTTTGCGATTAGATTTTACAAATGATTGTCGACAAAAACCGCTCATTGATTAAAATCGCCTGCCTAGTAGCCTGTCAAGTCGACTCATGTAAATACCACATAAGGTTGTCACTTTTGTAACACGTTGTATAATAGTATCACGTAATAGTTTTTATTTTAAAAAGTAATAGGTACATACGCTTTAGAAAACTAATTTTCACAGATATTTCATGTCGTAGTAAAAAATACACGCAAAACGGTACTCGTAGTGCGCCGTAGCGCGTAGCTCGTAGCATAGCCACGTAACCGCTGCGCTACGTGACTCACTCCACGCCTCGACACTCGCTTAAATTGCCTTTATGTAGAACAAAATTGATTTTGCTTCTTAAGGTTAATTTATACTTATAAAATTAGGAGATTATAGACTTAAACGTGAAAAAATATTAGCAAGGAAAGACCGTTAGTTATAAAGTAATAAAAAATATTTTATATTGCCACTTGCCAGTATTTATTTTTGTTACACGTGCATTGTAGCATTAGGCACGTGTATTATAGAAATCTGAAATAACGGTGACTGCTACATCTACCAAGACTCGAGACAATAATATACAGAGTCATCTTTTTATTTTTCCTGTAATCTTTACATAAACTTCTATCACATAAAATAGTGGGCAAACGTCATCTAAAACAATTACAAATTTCAAATTGATGATAGCATTAGTAGTTCTCGAGATATCCAGCTGTGACAGACAGACAGACAGACAGTCTGAGTCGCACTGTAAGGGTTCCTGTTTACTATTTTAGTACAGAACCCTAAAAAGCTAGTTTTTCTAGACTGATCTATTTGGGAATTGAACTTAGATCCTTAGAGAGATGGCGATGTCAGACTAGGCATGCTAGTTGGCCTATTCCCATAATTTCAGGAACTAATAAATAGTTATTATCAATTAATTTAACAATAGGCTAGCAAATAGGTACTGCTGCCTCATTAGCAGCATGAGTAAAAATATTCGAATTTAATACGTGGTTGTCTTATTGATAGAGAACTGTACAGTTTTCCTATTAAGAAAATAAGTCTTCATTTAATTTCTTATAAAGCAATAAGCAAACAAGCAGAATCCCGGCAAAGCTAAGCTTCCCGGGAGTCCAGGGCGCGCGGTACCAGGGCGACAGCGGCGCGAGAGGGTGCACGAGGCGCATTGCAGGCGCACGCGGGTGAACGGCCGCGCATCGATCGCCCCCCGCCTGCGCCCCCCGCTCCGTCTTGCGTAACCCCTCCCGGGCTTATGTAATGCGACGTTATTGTTTCCTGGTTCTATGGACCGGGATTTTGACACTTTATACCCGTTTTTCAATATTATTTGGAAACTTCTTGAAATTTCTGGTAACATACCAGAAATTTCAAGCATCACATAAACCGAAAGTTGCTACAAGATCCTTTTTGCTTACTGTTTTTATCAAATCTACAATGTTTGTTGTTTTTATCAACATGGACTGGACTTAATTGTATATGAATCACAGCTTCATACACAAATTAAATTAAGTCCCTGTTGGGGTATACGCATAACGTTTTATATAACTTAGAAACATCGGTTTCTAAAGTTCATCTTTTGCATCCATAACATCCATTATATATTTGGAGGGAAAACTTTAAACAAGCAAGCAGGGCTGTCCAAAATATTATGTTGATACAAGTGAGCTATGTTGCTCATCGCATACGAGGTTTGCAGCCCGAGCCGGAGGCGAGGGCGTAATTCAGCAGAGTGTGTAATGAGCAGAGGTCGCGAGATTCATACGACGTTTCTCAACAAATTTGCGAAGAAAAAATAAAATAATTTACTACATATATTACCACCATTTACACGCGACAAATACGATTAAAACAAATTAAGAAAATTATGGGAAAAGCCGCTCAAGTTTTTTTTTCACGCGCCCAATGCAAAAATATTTTGCGAATAAAGGGACCTTACATACAGCCTACTTTAAAATTATATTTTTAAGTGATAAAATGCAAATCTTTCAATATTTTATAACAAATTATTGTGAATAATTATGAATAATTTGATAATAATAAATCTTTGTTTGAAGTTATTAAGGACTTACACATTTATTTATTCCAAAAATATAAATGGATTTTCGGCATAAAACTATTTTTTTTTGTTACAAAAAAAACTGTATTAACCCGGTTAAATTGAGAATGCTCTGTTTATTCGCATATAACTTGCAGTAATGTACAATCTTCGAAGTCATCGTTTTTTTATACAAATATCATGTTACCTTTTTGTCATAGCTATAAATCTGTACATTGAAATGTTTTGTCAGCAACAATAAATTCAACAATGAAAAAAGTAAGATTGATTGAAAGGGCTGTCAACCCTCCGGCCGAGGCTCGACCGGAATTGTAATAATTAATGGGCTGGGATACTTTACTACGTGATGGGTGGGGGGTAGGCTCTCACATGAATCTTCGGAATGCGTGTTATCGACCTGTCCACTGTGATGGACGCGGATACTGATCTCCGGAGAAGAAGGATGAGTTAGGCTTATTTCTTAAAATTCTATTTTATAATTGTGTTGTTATTCTTAAAGCCCCACCCGACTTCAATATACGTTTTTTTTTATTTATTAAATTGAATACATTTTTTCTTGCTTTTTAGAGCTGTTTGTTTTTTTGTTTTTTTGAAGGAAGTTTTGCCTTTTTTGCGTTTACGATTTTATTATAGGTAGCGAAAATACGAATATTGCAATATAAATGGAACATCGTATCCGTTTATGGCTTAACGGCAGTCAATTTAAATAAATTGATAATCTTACCAAAAGCTTTTACTCCCCAGCGTTGGCTACATCCAATTCTAGGCTCTGATTCAGTTCTTATGCCTCGATATTACCTTAGATTCATACTCATTCTAGAGGTCAGTAATTAATGGAAAACGTTTTAAGCACCGAGACAAATAATAGTAAAATTCTTTAAATCGACCTAAAAGTTCGCTTAGGTGTTTATTTTGCTTCCTTTTTTGCTCTATTATACCTTAAAAGTAAAATCCATTCTCGAAGCAAAAACGCAATTAAAAACATCGATGGAATATAGTTTTATTCGTCTGTATCCATAAACTTTCCATTTTCCAAGAAAAAGTAGGTTAGTATAATAAAGTAGTTGTTTTTTATCCAAAGAATAATCTCTGTACTACGAGTGCTAAACCAATTGTAACAGTTCTTGTTCTTATGGAAAGCCATATTACCATACAGGAAAAACGAAAATAGGGTTTTCCAGAAGTCTCATGGGATAGGGAAATACAACTTTATTAAAAAAAAATGCGACCGCCCACTACCTACTCCGTTTCTCATTTATAACATTAATGTTTTGTTTTAACTTTACGTCCGTAATTTTAATAGGTATTAAACAAACCTATGAACTGAGACAGAAATTAAAAAATGGAGTGAACATTTTAAGCCTATGTTATTTTTCCATTTCGCCAAACCACGTTATGCACGTGCATATACATGCCGGCGGCACATAGTGACAGATAATTTATTTTACAAATTTCTTACTTCAAAGTATTAAAAGAAAAAAGATTACGTAGCTCGTAGCACTGTATTCAACACTATACTCGTGTACTGCCTGCTCAAATGACTGTTGCTTCAAGTGAGTCAAACTATTTGAAAAGCGACGATCAACGGCAATCACGGCAACGGCTGACCCAATAATGCATAATAGGTAATTACCTACCCGTACATACGTAGACGCTGAACAAAAGAGGAAGCTACGGGCCGTAGCTCGTAGCGGGGTTACGCCGTAGCCCGGGTGCGGTCGGCGACCCCTGGCCGTGAACGGGGGCGCGACGGCCCCCCCGGCCTACCGAGGTACCCCTCCCGACTCCCCTGCCCCCGCCACACTGCCGCAACGCTAGACACGTGCGCGCCGCACCCTCTAGATACAGGTTGTATGCAAATGTTGAAGTGCATTTTTTTTGCAGGTATGGAAAATGGTTTTTTATTTTAATTTATAAATTATATCTCCTATATAGAGTAATTTTTCACGCTAGAAATGATCAAGTATGTTTCTAAAAAATTCCAACATTATTCAGTTACAGGTTACCTCTATAAACGTGAAAATATATTCTTTATTTACTGTTTCCCCCTTACTAATAA
This sequence comes from Catoptria pinella, assembly GCA_963556745.1. Lineage (NCBI taxonomy): Eukaryota > Metazoa > Arthropoda > Insecta > Lepidoptera > Crambidae > Catoptria > Catoptria pinella. The sequence continues at coordinate 5,796,316 of OY750774.1, read as the reverse complement.
AGATTGTATAACAGATGTATAGTTACACAGTGTTTTGTCCCTTTCTTTTTAATGTCAAACTTAAATAGTTTGACAGAGAGTAACCATAGTGTAACTATACATCTGCTATACAATATTTATTAGTAAGGGGATATATAAATACTCAAAATACTACTGTAACATCTTATTAAAAATGCATAAACATCTTAATCCCATACCTAATATACCTATATAGGAAATTGAAGAAAAAGAACTATGAAAATTTCAAATAGAACTGTCACTTTGATTACTTTGATGTCAGTGAATGACAAACCTGAGACAAAAATTAGAATTTGTCATTTCAAGACATTCTGTTAATACTGATCTAAAGAAATTTAAAGGTTCACGAACCCTCTCACACAAGTGTAGGGTGGAAAACATACTGTATACAACTACGCACACTATTGCACTGCGACCACGCACACACACAGACACTGAGCCCGGTGAAAACGCGCCACACCCCCGCCGGCCGTGTACCGACAGGGCGGCTCTCACACACGCCCAATAGACCTGCAAGTGTGCGGGTAGACTTATATGTACACCTAGGGTTGTCAGTGTGGAAAACTGTGTTAATGTTGAACTTCCGCGTTTATCCGTGTCACTCACACAAGAGCAAAGTGAGCGGAGCGTGTGTGCGTAGTGCATCGACTCCGCTTCCTCTTCCTGGGGTACAACGGCCCCTGATTTATGCTAGTTTGAAGGTTTGCGTGTTATTGTGACGGTTGGGCTCATTTAAGGTTTTATTTTCTTTGATTTATTATGATCGATGCTAAAAACAAATATGGATCGAATTCGAAACACAGACCTCTTTGTTTCCAGAATCGTGACTCTCCATTTTTACCCTATAAATAATCCGGGTAATTTTAAGCTTCTTTTGTATGAAACAATGATGGGCTCGAGGAATTTACTTTCCACTTAAAAGGGTAATAAAATACTTATTAATGGTAAACAACTACATCATCAAATATGCGATACTTACTTCAAACGGAAGCCTACCATGAAAGTTATTAAATTTTAACCAGTATTATGTTTCAAATAATTACCGGAATAGCTTACTTAAGTATAATGTAGAGTTGATTAATGAGTCCGCCCTGAATGGAAATAACAATGACTAATCATTTCGCTAGCTGGCGCGCCACTATGACTCTAGGGGTGGAATGGAACGTTTCCTATACAATTACTAATTAAAATGTTATTTTTGCATTATTCGCTATGGTAACGTAAAAATGTAAGGTACAAGCTTTATAACCACGTTATCTAAAATCAACTAATTCACTTCATCAATCGAACTACTTCATGCCTCTCGTAAATTCTAGTGCAAAAATATTAAATGTTAATCAACGTTGAAATTAAATAAACAAAGAAAACCAACCCCTCCACTTAAGCAATACGTGAGTTCCCGCAGAACCCTAAATATTAGGGTCTGTATACGCTTGACCGACTTTTTTCTTTTCAGTCAGGGATACTCCATCTCGTGACGCCGTTTCGCTTTGAAATATTTATCTTTGTAATGATAGACTGCTACGACAGCCATGATGGAATTTGAAAATAGAACGAGAACGGAAAATGGGAAAAATAATTGGGATTTTTTTTATTTTTCGGAAGATTCTGATAGACTGATGCCGCCAGCAGTCAATTTGATACCATATGATATGGGGTGCAGGATTGATTTCTAACCGAGGATTGATTTGAAAATTATACGTTTCTTACGTTTTTAAGTTGATTCTCAGAGGAGTCCTCTAAAATATTTAGTTAACAATGAACTTTATTATTAATTATAATATGACGCGACATTTTGTGCATTGTGGGTCAGCCGACAGTACATCATCCTGTCATCTTCAAAACATTAATATTTTTGGATAGTTTGACGTGACTCTTGTATTTATAAGCTTCAGTCCGCTAAGTCGTCTGCTGGCTGAACCCGGGCCTTAATTAAAGTAGAGATGTACACCGTTCAATAGGAAGTAACTAAAACCTATAGACCTTTCCACAAAACTTTGAAGTTTCCATTTAAAATAGGCACCTTAGGCAGTGATCGGACGGTTAGGGTTAAGGTCCTTAGGGTGCATTAATAGGTGCATATTTGAAAGATTTTTATTTGTTAAATCATTATTTTTTTGTGTGTAGTCTTATCTTATCACACATTATTGCACTATAATTTTTAAGTAAACATATATATATTTATAATTATATACATATATAATTTATATTAGTTAAGCGGTCTTTTTTACGCACATCTTACTTACTTTAGTCATTTATAGGTATTACTGAAAGAAAAGCAATGTTTAAAAAAGTGATTTTGTAAATGAAAGCATCCTTAAATTGTCACTAGCATTTCGACAATAATTTTTCATTCAGATAATCATCTGCCAATGAAGCCGTGGCCTAATTCTCAGCATAACCAATAAACCCCAATGTTTATAGCTACTGGCATAATTAAAACAGTAAAAACGGGAAGTAAAGCCTTTTATTAACTATTTATGGCGGTGTTGTGTAACGAAGCACGGTTGCACGGCAGCCTCACAAAGGCTGTGCAGCTTTGACTTTGCAGGAAAACGTTACGTGAACAGCGCCGCCGCGCCGTAGCTGTTTCGAATACGCGTTTCTGTTGTTGCTTTACATATTATGGTTAATTAATTTAATTTTTAATGGTGAAGTTACTGAAAGCTACCTTTGACGCTATCGATCTTGTTTCAGACATTGTTATGTTGTGTTCGTTTTATTATTGAAGTGTTAATAAAATACCTAAATTGTAGTTAATTTGAAGAACATAGATACAATAATTGTTACAGACTCTATGTGTTATGGAAACTTTTGGTATAAATAAAGCAACAAAAATTACACATTAAGATAAATAATATTAGAAAAAATACTAGAAATATCGAATCACCCGTAGCACCTCAGACGTAGAAACATCTTTCCAGATGTTTTTACAATCGATAAAGATGAAACAGCTATATAATTATTAAATTTAGATTTTTCGCATTCACAATGCTTTTTTTATATTAAGATAAATATTAATATAAAAATATTAATATTTATCTATTCTATATTAATTAAATTTTACTATATTAATTAAATAATAATTTCTAATATTAAATAATAATAATATTTAATATTAGAAAAAATCGACTCACCAGTAGCACTTCAGACGGGACCCGTAGCACTTCACTGTCCCAAACGGTCACCCATCTCATACCCACTGTTTTCTAGAGTTGCTTGACTTTCGTTATCGCAGTCCTACATGGTCACCTAACTCACGAATTATCCTAAAGTTACGTTAACGTTTTGACAATGGCATCTAATCTAATCAAATCTATTTGTACCGTCCGGTCACAATTTATCGTTGGTTCGGTTCACAAGACAAAACCTCTTTTGTTAATTATTTAATTATTAACTCATGTTTTATAACATAACACATAACACTTTGTGAACCTTAAGATAAATAATATTAGAAAAAATACTAGAAAAAATCGACTCGCCCGATTTTTTAAATTTTAGTAACTTTGTGAACCCGTGAAAAGTTGTAACAATCTTTACGTTCTAGGTTTAAAATGTTCATTTCCAATTATCACCTTTCAAATATCTTGTACCATACCAACAACAATGTTTATACGGCGGCACCACACCGAGTAGCTATATCCCCTTTAAAACAAAACTAACTGAAAACCGATACATGGGCTTTCCCGCCAATCCCTCCAATATTTAATATTTAATTTGCCGCTTTCGGTAGACTGAATAGATTCGTCTACTCGTCTGGGCGCGCATAAATCTGTTTATAGTTACAGACATGGGATAGGCGGCCATTGATACCGGCTTGCGAAGTTTATTTATGATGCGTCGAGTAATAATGTTACATGCTAATTATTATTATTAATAAGAATAAGAAGCACCATCAATTATTAATTAGGGAAAGATTTTTTTTGTGTGGAGTTTCATATACTTAAGTACCTAACTAAAACAACTTTATTCCACTTCAGCAGTTTCCACAGATAAAACATCATGGTTTATAAATCAGTTTAAAAAAAAATTAAAAACTTTACATAGATCTATAGATGCTTTGCAAGCCAATTTTTTAACGATCGATTTATGAATTCAGATAACAAGAACGCTGATCTGTATAATATTGATCTTATATCTTTTCTTAGTGTTTATAAAAATATTTAGATACTATACGTGCTATAAATAGTACTGCAGACAGGAAAAGTAGCTAGGCGTGAGGTGGGAAACTAAATGCTGGCAGGATAGATTCTCCATTAGTACTATGACTCACCGCGCAGACGGCCCGCCACTGTTTGGTTAGCACACAAAACACTCGAGGCACACTCCCAGCTATGCCAACAGTTATTTTACACAAAATCTAGCCAAACACATAGTTATAAACTAAGCAAAATGTGAACGTCGCGTCATCGCCGAGCAGTTACAGAGAAAGATGTTTCAATTTATTATAAGCTGGGAAAAATAAAAAGCCAGAGTAATAAAAAGAATAACAGAACTGTTATTCTTTTATAGATAGAGCTAGGTATGGAAAAATGTGAAGCGGATAGTTTCAAACCACCAAAACTGCTTCGACTCCGGGATACGATACAGAGGGCAGTATCACTTTGCTTGATCATAAAATGATTGTGTTTGTTTCTTTAATAAATTAAACATTTTCAATCATTATTCAAAAGAAAAAAACATCTAATCAAGAACTGCTTTACAAGTTGTAACACATGTAGCAATTAATAAATTACAAGTTTAGTGATTGCAATTTTTGTTTACCATTAAAAATTGAATAGATATTTGTATCTTATCTAACGCCTACACTAACATTACAAATAACTTTATTATGATAAGCCGAAATATAACCGGATCACTCAAAACTAATTCAAATCCGTAAATAAACAAAGTCCATAAAACAAAGCCGGAATTGTAAGCAACCCCTCAACCCGGGATGTTAATTCAGTCCCGATCCCGAGCTACATTATAGCACAGAATAAATAATGTTATAGCTCCCACAGGAGGCACGCCGAGTTGCAATCTATCGGTCTTCAAAGGGCCGATAACTGAACTTGTTTTGTGTGCTTTTCGCAGATGCGCTGGGTTCGAAGCGAAGATCAATACCACACCCACAGATACTTGCTCTCCTAGCGAAAGAGGCAGATAGGCAGCTTCTTTTTTCATTTCTCATTTAATATTTTAGCGTCCTCAAAATCGTTACTACGTTACAAACCTAGAATTTCGTAAAAAATTACTTAAACTCGAAAAATTGGATTTATTTTTTTTAAATGTGAAGAAAGAATTTTTTAAAACAAGCTTTTATTACTTGTAAATGAAAAGATCTAAAATGTTAAAAATATTTTTCACATCAATGGAAAGGGTTATGGAATAACATAAGTAATATTATGACTGGTTGAAAAACTATTTTTATCTGCAATTAAAACTGCAAACATTAGAGTTTTAAAGTAAAATGTTGTTTTATTTTTTAACAGTATTAAGTTATTGTTTAAAATTTAGTTTCGTTTACTTTATTGTTATGCACCTGTCCCTTCTGGGCTACAATCAGATTAAGATCAATAAAATTTCTTTTGAAATCTACATGTGGTAGCTTATCAATAGCTTTTAGTTTTATATATTTGTTGTTATCTGTATGTTAATAAGCTTTTAGCTATCCAATAACAATAAAATAAAATAAATAAATAAAATTAGTAGAATTTATGCGGAAATCCATAACAATGGATGCAAAAACTACAATATATATTAAATTAGTAGTTTGTGCATGAGAGAATAAAGAAAACTAATCATTGGAAAACCCTTCGACTGTATTAAGCACGTATTAAGTATCGCCTCTTATAGCATTTAGTAAAAGTTTATTAGAGTAATAAAGTGAAAGGTTCATCCACCCCCAAACGCAGTATCGATCAGTGATTTATATTCACGGATAGGTAGTTGCGTGCCGTCGGTACGTAAACTGTATGGTTTGTCGTAATATTGATCAATCGACTCCATACTTCTTGGAAAGATTGGGGTTTCTATCCCTAATAATATGTGATTAATCAGAAATGAAAAGACTTTGATTCATAATCAAAGGAAAAATTATACCTAGGTAATCGAATTTTTTACTTACGAAACAGCAAAACGCTTAGTCGCGTGTATTTTAATCTGCACTTCGTTGTGATGTAAAATCAACGTGTAAATTTGCATATCAATAGTAACCGTACCATTTTCTTCCATTCATATACGATTACATTGGTTCGGATTTAAATACAAAATATCTTGACAAGATTTATAAAAACGAGTCGCTTGTTCCCTATTATGTTATCTGTGGTAGAACTTAGTTGTTTCAATCGCTACAGGGGCTGTTTACTGCTCCCATATTTCCTTTAGAAAATCTATCATAGCCAATTGACAATTAGGTCGCAAACAAGACCTACAATGGCTGTATATAACGCCATAGGCTGTGAAGGAACTGTGAGGGGCCCTCGACCTGGTTGCGACCCTCGCGGTAGGGTAGCTTTGATGTCCAGGAATTCAGGATCGGTTATAAAAATATTTCATTAAGATTTATTTATTTAGTATTTTTGTCAATTTCTTTATGAATACGTAACATTTTAGTACCTATGTAAAAATATCTCAGGTCACTCTCAGGTATTCTTTAACGCTGCTAAAGTTGATTTTAGTCAATATTATCAATGTTAATATCATCAATATTGTGTACCTAAAAGCAATTTCAGCGTTGTAAGCATTATTTTATGTTTTAGTACCTACTGTTTATTTACTTATTGGAAATATTTATCAATTCGACAGATTATTTCATACAAATTCTGTTCCATTTTACAAGAGGCCAGAAGATAAGTGGTACCGGGCACCGATGAGATCTTGATAGATTAAACACATACATAAAAAAATGTAAACAGACGAACATAGAACCTCCTCTTTTTTTTCAAGTCGGTAATAAAAAACATTCTCTCGCAATAATACGAATTTAATAAGAAGCATAAGAAACGAGAACACAGCGTTGCCAGAATGTTACAAAAGTAACATTTTACGTTACTTTTGACCCTCTCATGTTACCTCCATGTTACACGACTCAATATGTTACTTTATGTTACTTTTTAGATTTTCCAGCAAACAAAAAAATATCGTGAAAAGGAACGCATTCTAGATTTTTTTTGTTCGTCATCTTGGCGCACTTGATTTTGTGGACTGACTGAATGCGACATATTCACTCACTCGCCTGTATTTCTCAATTTTCCATCCCGATTACTTAAGCATGCGCAAGTGAGGCGAGTGGTGACTAGCAGCGAATGATTACAATCGATTTTAAAATTTTAAATGCATTTACAAAATCATTAGGTACAGGTTGGTTTTAATGATTTTTTGACCGAACCGTCATCACCGCAGGGCCCGGAGCGCGCGGCGCGCTACGCACGCCGCGACTAGACTTTTACACGGATGGATACAAACAAAGATATAGCCATCTTTCAAATACAACCCACCTATGTAGAATTTTAAAATAAAAAACTAACTAAAATGATTTTTTAAGACGGTTACTAATTAGTTTACTGGTGGATAGGGGTCCACATGAGGCATTTTTCAGCATCGTCAGTCGATTATTCGATCAACAATTATTACGATTTTTTCGATGTTTAACAAATGTGACAGGAAACTTATTTTAATTTTTGTGTAATAAAATGCCATATACAGTATAGTTTCGTTTTCCACAATAAGTAGGTAATGTTACTTTTCTCGCGAAAATGTTACTTTTTGAGCTGTTTCATGTTATATTTGACTATCTGCCACTGGCAACACTGCGAGAACATCTAATTGCATTGTAACAAAATAGCAGTTCATTAATATACATACAAGAAATAAATCGACCATCATATTTTAAAAATCACTTTTCCTCAGTATTTTGAGTTCCCAGGAAATATGGTTGCAGCTGGCGACCGCAGTCGGCCCCTATCCACACCTCCGTGTAACGCCACTAATACAATTGGATACTAGCGGGAGTGCCGCTGCCGTGACACCTGCCACGGATTCCATAACTATAATAAATATATATATACTTAGGTGTATGTACTTACCCTAAAGTACTCTATCTACGTGGTCGAGTGGTCCCGGAATTCATGTCGTCGCGTCGCCATCTCTGAGGTTCCGGGTTCGATGTCCGGTTAGGCAATTTAGAAAATACAAAAATTCAATTTCTGTTTTATTTTTTTAATATGCAAATTGTTATTATCTAAGCAAGCGCGAAGCGCAAGCTAAACATCTTCGTTTCAGCTTGGGCAAAATGCTTTCGTATGTCCGGCTGTTCTCGTCCTCTACGTCGCATTTCTAAACCGAAATGATAATTTTTTATGAAATATTGTGAGCAGTTTAATATTTATATTGATTTTATTGTCGATTCAGTTTTTCGAAATTTTTCGAAATAGTGGAGATATGGAAAAAACCATGTTTCAGCCATTTCGAAAAATGATCAAAAATGTTACAAATGCGAGGTCTACCAGCTCACATAGTCCCTAGTTATATATTAAGGTACTTAATATATCTACTATTTAACTTACCTACTTAATTTTTTTGAGACGCAAATATCAAGTTTTACTGCTTTACCATTCTAATCACTTTAAAGATATTTTTGAGCTACCTACAGGAAAGCTAGCAAGCTACTAGATATGTTAGTCAACTTTTATTGCTGGAAGAGACATCAACGAGTCACATTACTCACATTGTATATACCATCTACAAAATCAACGAAAGTATCTTCGTATATTTACATGATTCATTTGGAAATGCACTAGAAGTATTACCTATTTACGTACCTAATAAGTAGTTATTCTACACACTACAGAATGTACATACAATGATACAGAAACATTGTTTTATTTATTTAGCCACATAACTTATTTTAAGAAGGCGCGCTAAGATTATTATTTTATATAAATGTAATCAAAGCACCACCATCTTTCCGTCAAGTCCCGTGGGTGCTGAAAGGGCCCCATGACCTACTTTTATCCCTGCACCATCGATCCAAGACATTTGCCACCACAAAACACAATAAAACATAAATTAATTTATACCTTTTACCAAAGTTGTAATACAACTGAGAAAGATATATTTTGAAAGGTAAAATGTCGAATTTAGTCTGCTAACTCTTTTGACATAATTCAGTATTCTTCTTCTTCTTTTTTTGTTATGGCAATCTACTTTCCTCTTGGAAGTAATTCTTGCCAGTGTCAAGTGTTAAATAGTTCAGTGTTAGATATTCTTTAATTAAGTGTAGGTAGACGATTTATGTTTGTGTCATCCAATGACCACACATAACGACCGGGACAATTTTGTCAATTGTCATGACAATTTGGTTTACATTGCGGTGTAGCTACGAGTAGTTTCTTTTATATTCAAATTGGTTGACGCAATGGATATAAAATTGTCATGACAGGTGACAAATTGTCACGATTATTAAATAGGGCCGGAATCGAACCCGAAGAGATGATAATGCTATCCTCTCCTCTCGACCACAGGATAAAGTATCCTGGTACAGAATTAATAAATAACAATGTAGTAGTTACTTTACAATTAACATAACCTCAATCAAGTATTCTGTGCTCGTCGACTTCAGATCGACGAAACCACGACGAAACGAACATAAATGTTCTAGAATGTGTCTTTTATCGCAAATATCTTGATACTGAGTACTTGTAGCTATAGAATGGTATAAAACGTGAATTTAAGTGAGTTTCAGGGCGAATCACACCATAGCATCCCGATGGGGTGCGACAGGGGTCCCATGACCTAGTTACCGGCTCTTGCACCATCGATCCACCGCGGCACGCCATGCCGTCGACCATCCGCATTATGTATGTAATAAAACCTAGGATTTTATCAAAACTTTTTTATTGCAATGTGAGAAGACATTGCTTTGCTATGCTTGCTAAAAATATATTGATAACTGCAAAAAGCAAAATGCCACCGCAAGCATTTTGTCTCTTTTAGCTAAGTAGGTAACTGTTTGTATGGTTTGGATTTTAGAACTTCAGTCAGTTATTTTGCTTTGCCAAGGAAACCGGAGGTCCGTTAATTAAGAACTTAAGACAACAAACATAACTTAGCTCACTTAACTTCTTCTTCGTCTTTAAACCTCATTTGGAGCCCTTTCTCTTTAATCAAAACAAGTACATATTATAGTAGTGCATGTTATTTATTCCAGTTAATTACGGCAAAGTAGCAGAAGCATGTGGCTGGCGTAACCGTCGTCGGACCCACGTCACCCAACTGCATACGTTGAACAGAATAAACACTGACGAAAGTCAGCGCAGAAAGCGCGTTTTTCTTACTGTAACGGTTAAATATTTACCTTATAAATAAATGTTAATTTAATACTTCAGATTTCGCCAGTATAACAGAAAATTATGATCTCGCTAAGGCACAAACCTTTATGTCTTTGACCTCCGCGACGCGACGTAAACAAAATAAAACGGCGGCCGCGCACGGCAATTATTACAAAGGTGCGCGGGCAGCTGACTGCGCACCTGCCATCTTTAACATTTCTTAAAGTTTTTTTTCGCCATCGAAGTTATTGGCCTATTTTTTATGGCGCAAGCTGTTGAGACAGCTGACGCCCATGCCTTTTATTAAAAGGCTTTGTTGGCGTACATTGACTGGGAAAGGATGTCTCAAGGCGGTTTCTAGGATAATAAGTATAGCAGCTGCCGTCTCGAGATTGAAAGGTTGGAAGCCAGGTGTGGGTGCCACGTGGTCACATTTTTCTATCTATTCCGTTTTTAATGATATTCGGGTGCAAGCACCCGTTGCTTTTTTAGTGCTTCTTATATTATGGATAGATTTCTTTGTAAATTCTTATGTAACAAGACATTAAAAAGTCTAAAAGCTAAAATTAACAGCTAAGATTTTCTGTAAACTAAAGCAATGGACTAAAAATCTCCTTGATATACCGTTTAACATAATTTTCCATAGATATCATTTTAACGAGCACTTGTGAGTTCAGTCGTACTAAATTGAAATAGATAATAACTAACAACGCAATTCGTTGTCTCCGGCCAGGTGGACGGACCCGAGTGGAACACCAACAAATATTTAATTCATAAATAATTTAGGTAATGTAGGTACAGTCGAGTTCTTTAATATATGAATCAAAAATATCTATGCAATGTCAAGTTACATACATATCTGACAGCTTGGCGCATGTTTCTTGATTGTAAACAATCTTTGACATCATAAGTATGTGACGGCACATGTTGTCAATAATATCACTACATACCTATACTCAAAAAAATATGCGCAGTCCGTTGTTCATATTATTGAGTGCACATTTAAGTTCATAAATATTAAATATCTATGCATTAAGGTACAAAATAGATTAGGGCCTACAATTTTTTTCGGGTCGGCGCCAGTAGGTATTTAAGAAAATTGTTTGGTGAGCCAAATATAAACAAGTTCATATTTCAATATTTTTATACACTCAATATATTTTTTGGTCTTTAAAAACAAAAATTTTGTAAGTATAAATATGATGCAGTTATTGTAGTGATTATTTCGTACCAAATAAAAAGAAAAAAAGTAAGTAAGTAGGTACCTATAGTTTATATTCGATGACTTTGCTGGCTAGTACAGTACAGACCTCAAACTTTTGATTTCGTTTTTGTTTGTTAATTTAGTATAGATATGTAATTATATAAAAATAATTATGAGTAAGTTTTTTGCATACTATTTTTTTTTAAATGATAGATTTTATTAAGAACAAAATAAATAATAAATACAATTACTTCTTTGCACACGTAATTTTTAAAACCAACTGAATAAAATTTTAGAAAAAATATAATCTGCATTAACCCCTTAGATTTCCTAAAACCTAAATTATTCAAATAATAAACTCCTTACAACGTTGCCAGATTGATGAGCAGCGCTTCCATAAAGGCAATGAAAAATAAGTCAATTGTTAAAGAACATAAAACTCAATAATATAAATGCATAGATATTTATGAATCCTGGATTGTACCGAAATTATTGAAATAAGACTGTAGGTATCGCAAAAATTGCTCAGAAAAGTCAGATATTATTGTCTGCACCGCAATCATATAATATTATTAAACCGCTTATATGTTCACATATTATTGATGTGTAAGTTTGCACAGATATTTATGAACATTATAATGCTTACAATGTTTTGAACCATTGGCCCTGCCGATATATTTATGAACTCGACTGTACATACCACTACCACGTGTGGTAGGTAAGTACCTACCGATTAGTGAATGCCAAACAAACAGCCAAATATGAAATTAATGAAAACGTCGTGTAATAAATTAATAGAACAATTTTGGCTAAGTACCTACCTATGTAATTTTTACGTATCCTTTAAAATGCCCTATCGTATTAGAATTAGAATAGATATGGATTAACAAAGCTATCTAATGATGGAAAATATTTTAACGATTATGAGATGAAAGGATGCAAAGAAGTTTATTTACGGTTTAGTACCTTTCTAAGTATGAGACTTTTCTACTTAAATGGGATAAAGTATTATAATAAGTAGTGTTGGTTGTAAATTAGTTCCTTCGACAAAGAACTTAACAAATCGCCAGGAAAACCAAAATACCTGTGCGTGACACCTAATCGTTGTCCACCCCATGATCCAAGGTATACTAGTATTAATTATTGTACCATGGTCCATGTACCAATTTGCTGTCTCTGTACTCAGTACGTTTGATTAAGACAACCAAGAATTACCTCTAACAGACCGACTCTACTAGTCGGCATCGCGGGCACGCGGTGGCGCGGCGCGGGCGCACGTGTCTGCGCATCTGCCCCATAATTTATTTATCGTTTACCTGCCACCTTCGTTTCTTTGCTAACCGCCTGGTGAATCATGTGTATGATAAATATTTCAGAAAACGGGGACCGCGCAAGTGATTTTTAGAAGTAAAATCTCGTAAAATACGACTTTATTATTTTGTGATTAAATAACCTAAGCCTGTGAAGCTTGTGATATTATATCATATCATATTATGATACAAATGAGCAGAGCTCACGAGTTTTATCTCTTTGATGTTATTTAAAAAAATAACTATATTACCCGGTTAAATTGAGACTGCTCTGGTTACTCGCATATAACTTGCAGTAAGGTACTAATTTAACTTTGTAAGGATAATTCTATTACGCTATAGTGTGTAATTTTATTACGCACTAGTGTGTAATTTTATTACGCACGTGTGTATTATAGCTCGGTTTATGGTCCTAAAAACAATGCAATAAGGCTCACTTTACGAGCAAGTGTGTTAAAAAAGTAGTTATATAAACTTCATTGAAACAAACTTGTCTATAGAACATTAATATTTTTTTCAATGTTACACAAAGTAATTATTTTTGTCATCACTGACCGAATAGGTATTTATTGAAAAAAAACTCCCGACTATAATTATTCTATATGAAAAATGAAACAAAATATAATAGTCAATTTTTTAAATTAGATCTTTCAAACTTAACACTGGCATACGTTCCTACTAAATTTTTATTTACTAATTTGTATTTTATCGTTAGACAATAATAATCAATATCAATCATACAGACATGTTACTTATTTTTCCATGTTATATTAATTTATATATTATAAACCCAATGTATGAGAAGACAGAGAGAAAACAAAGCCAGTTGAGAACCACCATTTAGTGGTTGTTTATTAAAATTTTAAATATCAACTTTCATTACTTTTTGTACACTTGAGCAAATAAATGTCACAGGAAAAAACTTAACACCATTCATTCATAAGTGTTAAACCGAAAATAATTTACTACAATCACTCCGTCCAGCATTCAATCACAAAATACGCATTCATTCGATATAATTATAGAACTCATACGATTCGAATTTGTTTAAAAAGTGTTTTTTTTATATACATTGAAGTAACTCATCAAATATTAACGTTTATTATTTTAGCAAACTAGTTTGCAAATCGATAAGGGACCATTCATACATTACATCACACTTTGGTCTATGTAAAGGATAATATAGAATCAATTTATAGTCATTGTAAACATCTACATGTCGTCAGAGCTGATCTTTCATTCCACAAATAAATACTACCATCAACTACAACTACGAGCACTGACCTCCAAAATTATCTAATAGATTTCGCTGGAAGGTTGACACTGCTTTTGAAAATCAGTACTATGTGCTGTTTGGTAGGTTAGGTATTCATGTTAACTACAAAAAATATTTCAGGTCAGTGACTACGAGTGATATGCTGTTTCATATGATGTACTAAGCGTTCAATTCATGATTGCCGCTACCTCCCGGCCCGCTTCGTCATACCGCACCCCCTGCGTCAGCTTTCTAGTTAACGCAAAGCTTTTCATCAGCGTTGATTTGTGTTGATATAATGATTAAAAGAGTAAAGTTTCTACATAATGGCGAACCTAACTTGTTATATAAATTAATGACGCTCTTTGAACAAAAAAAAATGAAAAACAGTTGAAACACATGATTACTTTTACGACAGTACCGTTAGCTGTGACGTCATAATGGTCGTCGACGGCAATCACGAGAAATGAACGCGTAGTAGATGTCATGTTATGTAATTCATACAACGCAAAAACCCGTCAGTATTCTGTAATCACTCCGATTTACAGAAGAGCGTGCAGACACTATGAATGAGATGATAGATTTTTTGACAAAAAGTGGTTAATTATTTTCCCATTTTTTTCCTGACAATAAGATTATGGATTAATTCTTAGCATCGTTGCTATGGTCAGCTAGTTTTATCCGATCACTTAGCGAGAGGTGTCATCTGCCCCCTGATTACATAACTCTGTTGCTAACAATTTTCGATTAAAATCGATTGTAACTGTAGTTACATTGCTGTTTTAAGTAAGATAGTTGTCACATTGGTTCTAACTAAAGCAGTAATGTAACTGCGATTTCTGTCAGAGTTGATTGCAACAAAGTTACATAATCAGGGGGCTGTTCTGTCTGCAAATAGCACATGCAACAAATACAATGGAATAAATACGAAGCTAAAGTCAGACTACACTTCAAAACCTATATATGGGCCATAATAAGATACGAGGTTAAGATATTCGACTTCTTTGCATACAATAATACACAGATTTTATTATATTTTTATAAATATATTCTGATACCTTTAAAATATTATGCGTATTACAATGGCATCTCATAAAATTAGCGATGGCCGATGTGTGACATAAAATATGAACGAGTCCCAATGTTAGTATAAGCACTCTTCTATAACAAGCATATTTGCACATAGCATAATGCGAATTTTACAAAAAAAACATATCTATTTCAATATTACAACAATAGGGACATAGGGAATTAGTTAACATTATGAACTGAATCTTTTTTTATACAAAATACTCTCTGGTATTCTGGAAAATACCTCAGTTTTTCAATATTTCTCATTTACGCATTAACGTGGACCCACGCATTTCACAACATTTTTACAATGGCAATATATTTTACTTTCCTAGTGTTAAAATGCTTTAAAAATTCTAGTTCTTATTAATACACAACATACACATTCAATTTTCAGACAGACCAATAAATTAATAGGCTTTTTGCAATACTGAAAGCCAAAGATCATGCAAGATGTATGAATATTTTTAACATTAATCTTTTCTTTAATTTTTTTATCTTTAGTACCTCATTCACACGGTCACTAATGCAATTCTAGGCCCATACGCAACATACCGTTTTAGTTACTATCTATGGTACTTTCTAAGCTGATTTACTATTTATTTATCCTAATTAAACTTTAAAACGTTAACATTGCGAGGACATTGACAAGGAATTCTGTTTTACTTTATCAAAGCCTGAGGTTAAAATGTTACTATTTTATAGACCAAACCATTTCTGGGCGAAAAAACCGGCTAGCCTAGGTCAAAAACAGTCAATCTTTCAATACTGGAATAGATGATACAATGAAATAAGTAATTTCGCTATTTTCTTTCAAGCAACACTAATGATTTTTCAGTTACATACCTACATTAAGGCTGCGTAGTCTGCACACTAGCGCCGCCATTGGAAAAAAAATCACAGTGCTTAAATAAAGACGAAATTGTGAATTATCTCTCTGTAGTGCACTCCGAAGAAGCTAGAAGGTACTTTTTATAGCTTAAACAATATTTTCTAGCCTGTCGTTTAGTTTAATGGAGTTTTTTTGCGAAAAGTGGCCACTTATAGCAATAAAACTCCGTTAAACTAAACGACAGTCTATAAAATATTGTGTAAGTGATTAAAAGTACCACAAAGCTTCCTCGGAGTGCACTACAGAGAGATAATTCACAATTTAGTCTTTATTTAAGCACTCTGATTTTTTTTCCAATGGCGGCGCTAGTGTGCAGACTACGCCCTCTTAATAATTTTCTATCTTTTGCTCCAGAAGAGTCAATATTATAAATATAAATTAACAAAAACATTAGACAACAGCACATACATTGTTCTGATCCCAAAAGTAAGTTTTTCTACATTAACCTAGTCAGTGCTCGAACCCCATAAGAACCCACTGTTTTAGTGGTGATTCTTATCGAGTTCTTTTACAACAGAACTGTTTTCTCCAGACTGCCAAGAAGGGTAATGTTTTATACCTTTAAATTATTCTTATTTTTGTATTATCATCCTTTATTGCAATTGTCTCTTTTATATACATACATATTTACTATAGACTCAGACTGATTAATCACTAGTATTGTTAAAAACATATAAAACGTGTTCTTGCTAGGGTCCACGCATAAGGTTTTTTAAAAGAATAAAGACAGGAGTCTGAAACCTGTTCCACAATACCTCCAGCATATCTGTTTTAAATCGCCAAATATAAGGGATGCTGTATCTACCCTCAATAACATTAGTATATAGGCGCATTCCATCTTGAGGTATTCGATACATAACGTGTCACCAGCAATTGACGCCTAAAAATATGATTTATATTTACAAATTTACACAAAAGAAACTCAATCGTATAAATAGTCGAATACGTGAGGCGTGACGTCGCCCGACAATCGCACAGTCTACCAGGCACTATCGAAAAAGTTCCCCGCCCGTTTACCGAGTCTTTAGAATATTTATATTTACTAGTGAACGCTCGATTCGATACATTCTTCTGACTCGACGGCAGGTATTTGACGCAGCTGAACATTTTAGCATCATCTATTATACAATTAATCACAGGAACACTAACATATTCAGCATCCTTCGTCATATAACGGAAACGAGCCAAGTGCGGTTCTGTAATATTTAAAACTAAATTTGACGACTACAAAAATAAAAACCCTAAAATAAAAAATAAAAACAAATTCAGTCATATCAAATTTAGTTTTAATTTTTACAATTACAGAATCGCTACCACCTTCGTCGAACACAGTTTCTCACTGAACATTTTCCGACACTGCACCATTCAGTTCACGCGGCGTCCGTTCGCGCTACGACGTAGCAGCGAGGCGCGTCGTAGCCTAGTCGTAGTCGATGTCCATGTTGTAGCGGTCGCGCTCGGAGCTGAGCGACGTGGACGAGGACGACCCCCAGTCATTGGTGGACGGCGACGACGTCGACGACTCCGCCGACGACACCCCCGACTGCCCCGCCGCCGCTACTGGCGCTATCAAACAAACAATCGTTTGTTATGAAAAGTTGGACATAACATATACTTTTCAGGATTCAGACTTAGCTTCGACGGGTTTAAATTATTGTTATAATTTATTGTGCCAATGCTAATAAAATAAAGTTAATATTATTTTTGTTATGTGGTATAATTGTTAAATGGGAAACTTAGCGGTCGCCGTCGCTATAGCAGTAGGGTGTATCGTAGTATTCGTAGCTGAAGTATTTGTAGTAGCTAGTACCTTGCGTGGGTTGGGTAGTCGCATGCGCAGGTGTGGGCAGCAAAGCAACGAGCAGTCCTTCCTGTCTCCAAGTATGTATTGTCTAGCTAAAATGTATGAAGAGGTACCTTGAGCTGGCGTGGCAGTGGCAAGCGCAATGCAGGCAGGATCAATCAGCCCTCACCGTCTATTGACTAGCTATATATTATTATTATTTATTTATTTATTTATTTAATATATAATGAGGTCAGCTGAAGTGGCAGTGAGCGGGACACATAGCAAAAAGAACCGATGGTTTTTGGGGAAAAAAGGAAATGGAATGGCGACTGTGCACCGGATGACGCTCCGTGGGTATGCCCCCGACAAGGTGGACCTACGATCGGGTGAAGGTCGCGGTGCGCCGCTGGATGCGAGCAGCGCAGGACCGATCGTCGTGGAGATCCTCGGGGGAGGCCTATACCCAGCTGATAATGATGGTGATGATGATAGTATGAGGTAGTACCTTGCGCGGACTGGGTGGCGGCAGAGGCGGCAGTAGCGGCGGGCCTTGGCGGGGGCGTTGGCGCGCGTTCGGGCGCGGAGGCGGGCGCGGAGGCGGGGGCGGGCGCGGGCGCGGGCGCGGGCAGCAGCGAGCGGCGGCACACGGGACAGGTGGCGTGCAGCTGCAGCCAGGGCGCGATGCACGCCGCGTGGAACACGTGCTCGCACTCCAGCCGCGACACCGTCTCCCCTGGGAACAATCGACGATCAAATATCATTTATTCAGGCTAGGCTGTTACTAGCACTTGTGGATGTCAAACGAGCTACGCCATCGGTTCGCTAACCCGAGCGGGAGCACTTGTCGACGACAAGAATCGTCAAGAAACGCTAAGGGTTATGGGTGTGTCATGGGACTAAAATATTTGTTTATCTACTAAAGTGGCCAACTGTACCGAAACTATTTTTAATTATGATTCTCAACTGAAATTATGTTTTTTTTAACTCTTAATTGCTCAACCAAACTAATCAATGGCGTATGGAAAGCAAGTAAATATTATTTGTTTTTTTTGGTTCACAACTTGAAACATACATCTATAATAAATATAAGATATACATGTATAAAAATAGCATTGTGAATGCGAAAAATCTAAATTTAAAAAAAAAAATGTTATATAGCTGTTTCATCTTTATCGATTGTCAAAACATCTGGCAAGATGTTTCTTTCGAATGTGGGGGTATTTCCTCACATTGATGAAATTGCGCTGGCTTGCAGCGAAGAAGTTAAAAATACCTACTAGAAAATTTCGCCGCTCCCACTAGCGACTCGGTAGCATAATTGGTCAGTGCATTGGGCCGGAATCCCAAGGGTGCGGGTTCGAGTCCCGTCTGAGGTGCTACGGGTGAGTCGATTTTTTCTAGTATTTTTTCTAATATTATTTATCTTAACATACATCTTACATAGGTACACAAACACATAAGCAAACTGATAAATACATGATTATGTAGTCTCTTAACTAGTGAACACAGCATGCATTATGAACAGTGAACATAAATTTAGAAAAAATAATTTGAGAACTTTTCTGAAATTTAACTGTGAGGTTTTAAAAGATCAATTGCTTTACGTGTTATTTTTCGCTGAGGCTAGAGAACCACAGAATATGTCAAAATTTCCTAAGAGACTGCAAAAAAAATATTGCTAACGAGACGCCTAAAATTTTGTCTCTAATGTTTATCTGTATTTGATATGCACCGACATAGCTGCAGGTCCTCCAGCTGAAATCATAATTATATCGAATAATCCGTTGTGTCTACTAACCGAGCTGAAAGTCCTCCCAGCAGACGGAGCAGGCGGCGTGCGCGCAGGCGTGCGTTTCTGTAATGGTCTCGCTGGGCAGCGAGGCTATCTGTTCACGCGGCAGCGGCGGTGGGCCAGAGTTCTCTAGCTGGCCTAGGAGTTGTGTCACGACCGCGTCCAAACCTGCAACAATCACCATTGCACAAATTACTCTTACTCATCAGATAGCTTAGAATAATTGTATTATAGTAAACGGAAATAAAAAAGTGCCAAAAATCAAATAAATTTACGCGATATTGAACTGAGTGCTTCATTTGCATTTCTTTGTGCCACTGCGCGAATGACTTACAAAACATGATCTAAAGCCACTTATAAAAGAAAAAAAAGAGGTAGGTACATTGAGAAATTCAACTAATGTTATTCTGAGATCCAGTAATGTCCCCAGCACGGATTAGCGAAAGATGCACGGAAATCATTTTAGGTATGGTCGGTGATGCGTGCTGTGCTCGGGCGTGCGGCCGGTGTTCGCCGCGGCGCTTGAGTTGTGATTCGCCGCTTGCGCGTCTCCAGCATATCGTACCTTCCCCTCCAAACACGTAGTCGCCGGGGGCGCCGACGAGCACGAAGGGCGCGCCGGCAGTGACGGCGCCGGTGCCGGGCCGCCCGCCGCCGATCATCCACACCAGCTGCTCCATGAACGTCTCCCGCCGCCCCGCTGACGCTCCCCTGCACATTATAGGTATAACTCGGTCATTAAAAGAAAAATATTGGAAATGGCAGCGTGTGATAGGCTTTATGTAAGAGAGAGGTAAAGCGGAGCGCCGCCATTTTCAATCCCTTTCTTTATTTGACTGAGTTATACGTGCATATTAGAGGGCCGCATCGCTACGCATTACTCCGTAAAACGCCTCCCTACATCATTTGTGTACATTTTGTAAAAACTATCCTTAACTACAGCAAGCTGCAGTACAACGCATTATCTTTTTATCGTAAGTAATTAAAATTATAGCTGACACAGCACCGCTATTCTTTTTCTAATGTCGTGTAAGTGTATGATATGAGCTGTTACTGTTGTGTCGTGTCATTGTCGAACGAAGGTGAAAATACGAGAACATGCCAGGAGCTAGCCCGAAATATGTTACATCTAGGATGTACCAGTGACGCATATATCTAGGGTCTGAATTTACAATACTAACATGGCTAGGCCTAGGCAGCATTACGAAACTGCATAATACGGGAAGTAAAACAAAAATTGTTTGCACTAACAAACACTTTAAGGTGCATTTTGCCGTAATTGAGTTCCAGCTGAAATGCATTAAATAATATGATTAATTCAATAAGAAGCCAATTACCTGACCCTTCCGACCGACATAAGGAACGCCAAGTCGTTTAACATTGGTGGTGTACTCTGAAAACAAAAAATACCGGTATAAGATTCAAAGTATTTTTAATGTAAATTGTATAATGATAAACAAGTATTATACACAAAAAGCATTTTTATGTTTCCTAAGTTTAGTGTACAATATCTTACTAGAAATGCATAAGCAGATTTAAAGTGAATGCATCCTGACACATGACAAGACAAAAAGACAAACCGCGAACCATACGCGACATGTGTCAGACAGACTAATCACTGGATTAGTTGTACAACAACCACAATTCAATACCTATTCTCAATTTAAATACCTAAACTAAAATTGAGATATTTAAAAAGTGCAAATCACTTTAATTAAGTTTGTGTTCATTACATTTAGGTTTTCTGCAAGGTGTACCTAAAGTAAATAAACATGTGCAGTGCAGTGCAACTACGAAATATAGTTATTATAAGTACACGCGACTATCGCCGATAACGATAACACGTCACACAAGTAACAAAGACATTTTCACACAATCTGTTTGATTGTAAAATTAGAATTGTATCAAATAATAAAATAAATCACCAAAAAGTGGTGCTCATTTTTTCGCACATAACATCATCATATTAAAGGTACCAAAACCACATAAAGTACATTTATCAATTTTACTAAGAATGTTGTAAAATAAACAATGGCGACAATTCTAGAATAAAGATAACGTCACTGTCAAGGTCATTTGTACAGCAAATTAATTTAGCATGTGTGACCCAATGATAATGAAATAAACATTCGATATCAAACCAAATGGCATTGATTAACTTTTTTTTGTATTGATCATGCCAGGCTTCTACAATGTCGTTTGTATTTATAATCCGCGCGCGATGAGAATGGGATGGAACCTTGTCAAACAGACGCGTTTTTTCGCCGCTCAGCCACAGGTATATCCAAAAGCACGGTGTCCCGCATCCGAGGTGAAGAAACTTTTGCTGCAGCAATTTCAAGTAAGATAACAAGTAAACGATTAGTTGATTAATTAAATTAAAATTAACTAATTATAAAATTTTCGGTTTACTTTGACAAGGTACCATTCCATTCTCATAGCGCGTGGATTATACTGGATGTTATTGAGCGCGTATGATTCTCGATTGCCTACAATTGCGTCACAATTAATGTCGTCACAAAATGAGATAGAGCTCAAAAATCAGTGTTCTGTCATCCAACAGAAAAGAAAGTAGAAATATATCTAGATATTATGCTAAATGGCCACAGATTTTTTTAAGTTAAGGTAAAGATATATTAATTTGGTTACCATAGGTTATAGTTAATAGATACATTAATAATCTGGACTTGAATCAGGCATGAATAGGCATTACAAAATTCATAGAATACTTACCTATCTATAGGATATACATAGACATAGACAAACATCAAATGAAGGCTATTGTTTACTATTATCATAATATCAGCTCCACACTGGGTAGATTTATATAATATAATAACATAATGGTCCCATGGTCAGTCGGCAAAGGAAATTGGAAATTTAGTTTTACAAAAAATCGTCAAACTTCAAATCCATTGACTTCTAATAACTTAACACAAGACGGTTTTTATTAGTCATGATGCAGTGCACTCTAAAGTTCTTATCTATAAACTGACAAGCAATGACTTCAAACCACTGATACTGGTTGTTGAGCTGAATCCAATTTCTATTGGTCAATCTGATATTATAACGAGTTTTGCTTATGAAATTATCACCTTTAAATTAACAGCCTAGTCTTTTTACTTAACAGTGCTGTTCAAGCAATGTCCCAAATAACATTCAGCCATTCATTTAAACATCATCATCTAAGCAAAAGACTACTTGGCAAATTTTATTGTTGCAATTTCCTAGTTACATTTTTATTTTATTTAATATTGTTTTGTTTTATATTATCTGCCTAAGCATCAGTATGATATTTTAGAGAGATTGGCTAAATAACTATCTGGTTACTGGTTGAATGGCACATTCAGTAAAAAGATTAGGCTGAATAACTGATATTTATTAATGTAACAGTGTATTAACTGTAATCAAAGATGACATGCACATGCTAGAAACTATGAAATAAGTTCGTAAATTATGCAATTTTAGAGAAAAACATGTGTGGCATTATGAGTCACTACTTGATATTGCAGCAACTTGTAAAAGAATAACAATGCTGGCTCGTTTATTATGTTTCCAATCATACATGCACAGCACAAAGACACATGCTTGAATTATAAATAAATAAATAAATAATGTAATATTATTTATTCTTACATGGGGAATCAAATCATTTGGAACATAGTATACCAATTGTTTTGTTACTTTTTAAAGAATTCATCAAGAAGGGATTTGAGTAGGTACCTACCTATAATATTATAGAGGCCACACACATTCAAACACATCACAGAACTTTTATGATTGTTAAGCTAGGCCTTTTTATTAGATCAAGGTCAAGCATAACAAGCCACACAAATCAGATGATGTGCTGAATTGTGTGTAGCCTCCATTATCCTTACTTGGTGCACATCGTCTGAATCGTCAAGGTTGCTCATATCATCCAAGTTACTCATATCATCCAAGTTGCTCATATCAGCATCGCTGAAGTCGTCCCCAGATAACACCACACCCTCTGTCACATTTTCTAGTTGCTCTATAAATCCGCTTGCACAGTATGGGCATGTGTAATCCTGAAAGCATTTTATTTTGATTTAACTAATGTAGATAAGGGATAACAAACGAAGTTTTTTTTTATTTCTGTACCAGTACTGGTAAGTCTTTAGATCCATCTTGGTTAGGACATTATCTGTCAGAGACTCAATAAAACTAGTAAAATGTAATCGTATAATGACAACAATGCCAGGAAACTTAAAGGTCACGCTCTCGCTGCGCTCATCACGCCATTCTCAGTCAAATGTTTACTTAGAAATGAGTGATAGTTCTCAATTAAGGGGCCAGCTAAAGACCAGGAAACAAAGTACCATAGTAACGCAAACTTTACAGGTTTAATAAATAGGATACAAGAGGAAAACCAGTCACTTTATCAAAAATTAGTCGCAATATACCAAATCTTACTGAACGAACAGCACCGACATAAATGACAAAAATTAAAGATAGGATCATACTACAATGATCTGTAGTATTACAGATTGACTTATGGTTTATTATTATACCCATAATCTTCAGAATTAACTGTATATATTGATTTTTACCTGCAAAACATCTTCAAACTCAATGTTACACCTGTGGCAGAAGAACCGAACGGTCGGCCTCCGCTCTACCAAAGCATCGGCCATCCTAGGTTTATTTCACAGTTACACAATAACAAATATTTAATGAATAAATATGTGCCTGAAGATTGTGCTTTCAAAGCCTGAACAGAAATTTAACAATCGCCATTTTTTGAGACATGCACAATCCAACCAACTTTTTTCCAAAAAGAACACTTCTGCTGACACAGATTGTAAGTAAAACCATAGACAGATTATAGAAAGAGTAGTCAAATGACGGTGACAAAATTTTTTATATAAAAAGAATGTCTAGGCTGCCCATTCCGTAACTGTTGCAATCAAGAAACTGACAGAAATCGCAGTTACATTGCTGCTTTATGTATCGTAGTTGTCACATTGATTCTTACTTAAGCAGCAATGTAACAGCGATTTCTGTCAGTTTCAATCAAAAGTTGTTAGAAACAAAGTTACATAATCAGGGGGCCGGCCGGTCTATTATACCTTTATAACTATCATGAGCCAAAAATAACCACGAGCAAAGATGTTAAATATTTATTAAAAAAAACTTTTGATAAGTTCTTAAATGACGTTTGTCTTTGGTTTATCCAATATAGTCTGTGTAAGTCTGTGCGTTTATCGGCTCTGTGTACATGGGTCTGAAAAAATTGTAAATTTTAGTTTTTATTTATTAATTATTTTCCCTGATTATTTTAAAATTTACCAACGAAAAATGTTATAGACGCCTTCTATTTTAAGTGCAAAGATGATAACGATACGTAGTAAAAAAAGAATAAATGCCAAAAAGTTTTACTGTTTGATGGGATGATCGTTATCAAATTTACGTGTAGCTTGTACAAATCATGCGGATTTTATATAATTTAAATAGTTTAAATCCCCCATTTCACCTTAAATAAAAGTTTGTGATTATTCTACGGTGAATCGACGAAGTGAAGCAGATATTCGACCGTCGACCTAGTAAAAGTAAGACATCGCACTACAATGAATGAGAAAAAGAGACTAGTCCAGAATTTCAAGAGTTACATCAACGTATCACCTAAGGTAAATGTCTCCTGCTGAATATAAACAGAAATAAGTAAATACTTATATTTTATGTCAGTACCAATACTAACCAATCATATAAGTTGTAGGTTATACAGTAAACAAAACAGATTATTTTAGTTACCAAAATTACAACATTAGCGTAGCTCATATGTTTATATGTAAAGTATCAACAATACAGCTCAGCTGTAGGTTTATTTTCTGTATTTAACTACTTAGTGAATATTATCAAAAATACTTGTTACTAATTTTTTATAATTATGTCACTATTGTTTAATACCTAACCAGAGAAGACTGGCAAAAATGTAGGTCCTTTGTAAGAGCTCTGTGTCCCTGATAAGGGATTAGAGAACATTATCATTAACCTTTATCTGCGGAAATGCTGCGCAAATCTATATACCTATGGCATGACAAATTTGAGGAGGTGCAGAACTTTATTTCCTGTGTATAAATATTATAAAGTAAGGTAAAGCCCATGGACGGATCCGGAACATAGTGGCCGGAGGTAAATTTTGCAGCATCTGGTCTTATGTGGACTAAGGGATACAATGTCTGATTTATAAATTGTTAAAAGACATTTAATAATACTACAATTATTTTCAGAACAATGGAGAAAAGAATGGAGCAATTCAAGAAATAAAACCCAAATTATTAAATGGTATGTTTGTAATTTTACATGCATGCTTCAAATTATACTTTATTTTATCTACTCTCATATTGTAAAGTTCGAATTATGAACTTCAAAATGAGTTTATATTGACATACTTTAAACACTTCTTGGCTAACAAAACAATGTTATAAAATAACTTTTTATCATTATTTTACATGGACCATGAATTTAGTACATCACTCCTTTGTGTCTATGTGGCTCTGAGGTAGTATCGCTTAAGCGAGGCGCGCCATCCGCGCCACTTTTAATGCAATCCAAAAAAGATTTTTTTCAATTTTGACTTTTTGTTGTACTGAATTTTGTATGATTTTTCTTATTCTTGCATAAAAATGTCTGATAGCAGTGAATGTGAAAAAAATTTGACTCAGACTGATATTTAAGATGCAGTGACGGAAATGACTCATAATCAAGGTATTACCAGCAAAGTCTCTCTTTTTAACATTGATCTTTTATTTAGTAGGTTCAATCTCAATTGTGTGAAAGTAGATAAAGTAGTTATATGAAACTGCACATAACTAGGTATTGACGACCTGAGTGATGCAGTGGTCAACATGCCGGTCTATCGTGCATGAGGTCCCGGGTTCGATTCCCGGCCAGGCAGAGAATGAAATAATAAGTTTAAATTTATGTGACGGGTCTAAGTGTTACTATACATATACTTAGTATATATTTAAAAAAATGTTTATGTAGTATATCAGTAACAGTTGTCTAGCATCCATTATTACAAGCTTTGCTTAGTTTGAGGCTAGATGGCGCTGTGTGAAATTATCCAAGCATTTATTTATTATGTAACTAGTAAATAATGCTCTTAGCATTAAGTCCGCCTTCCTACCATACTTTGTGTACTGTTGTGCAATAAAGATTAATAAATAAATCAATCAATCAATTAATCATTGATAAACAGCCATGGCAAATTGATAAAAATCTACTGGAATGATCTGACTAAGGTGGAAGTATCTCATTAAACTTAAATATCCCTTATGTATTGGATGAAACCCTACGATAATAGCAGCATAACCACTGTTAACGGAACTCCTGAGCATAAGCTAAAAAAATTATGACTGTTATATTTCTTATCGCAGTCTTCAATCTCAATGTGGACTGTGGACCTCTACCCTAAAGAATATTAAAACACTAAGACGGAAATACACCCGAACTTTTAAAGTATTCTAAAGCCTTTATCGCGCTATTGCGCTGCCGATAAATATCGAGCTTTAAGTAGTTAGCAACTAATTATTTATGCGTAGCGTATACTTAACTGTACCTCCATATGCGTGGTTATTGTGTGGATGGGAAGTCGCGACCCATGAGCGACAGTCGCTTGTGTGTTGGCGTAGTCATGGGTCGCCTAAAGAAAGGTCGGTTTTCTCGATCAATCTTTCTTTCATCAATGCAGTTTTTTTTACATCATTTGGGTGAATAGATAAGACATAATTTTTATTATTTACGTTTGGTGTCTATTTGTCATATTCAAAATCGTTTTAATAACGTAAACAAATATGGAATACCCTCAATCGAAGCCTATTTGATATTTGTGTTTATTTATTGGAAGTTACTTAGGCATTGCGTACAAAGTAACTTGACAGGCCATCCAACTTATCCTAGATGATTGAAGATCGAAACTATCATATCGGTATCAAAATCTATGACTATACCAACCAAAACGTGAATAGCATATCAATGTGATTAATCGGTCGGACTTTCATTTGTTTACTCAAAAATGTTTGTAATGTTGGTCATTATTTTAAACTTTCTTTGAGCAAAGTCAACCTTTCCTTGCTACTCGGATGGAGGCGCAGCCAAGTTGTATGGAATTTCATTATGTCGAGTTTTAGCCACCAGCAAATTCCTTTGAAATCCATTATTATCGAGTTTTGTTTCGAACATTGTAAGGTGAAAAATAGTACATTTTATATCGAGGGGAGAGAGCTTTATTACACAGATGACGTTTTTGTAATTTTACATAAAATTAGTACCTATAGAAAAATATAAAACACCCGCACTTGACCGTTTTTAACATTTCATTAAATACCTCTTTTCTACCAGCAACGCAGTCATTATATTTAACCACTAGGTTTAACGTTAAAAATATGTTATTATTTTAACTACATTATTATAACAGATAGTAAGTACTAATAACAATATTAACAAAACAACAAGGAATGGACTGTCTAGGGGGGGCTGATCGTTTACGTTTGTCCAGAAACTTTTGTGTACAGAGACATGTAAACGACCTATAACTCCTTCACCACTTTACCACAGAATATACAACCTGGAGACGACAATGCAACAATAAACTATATGTCGTACGCTCCCATGCAGTCTCATAAAAAACAATTAAAAATATCCAATAGTTTAGTCACAGGAAATATTTTTCAGTTACGATATTCAGTACAATTAATTTCCGTGCTATTTAGTTTGTTTAAAAAAACATTATTTCGTAATACTCCTATGAACTAGTGTCACAAATGTTTTCATTTATTGTCGTATTGTCGTCTCCACCCCGTATAATCTGTAAGTAGAACTCCAAATTATTATAGCATGTTTCATTATACTGTTATTCATTAAATTTGTGCTCTGAATATTCTAATTCTTAATTGTTATTTTTAAAGAATTAAACTAACATACTCTAGTTTTATTTTGATTTATTAGTCACCAATGTTCCTTAGCAGTAAAATCTGTAAAATCAATAAAACAATTTCAGGGTCGCGTTACACAATACTGTTTTTACTTTTGTACCTAGGTAGGTAATTGGTGTCGGAAAAATATTTTCTGGTTCAGCACGTCGTCCCAAGGTTGTGGTCAGTGAAACGCCTCGCAATCGCAACTGATCCAATTAAATGTTCTTCAATTGTCAATGAGAAATTCCCCTGTATGAACATTCTGATGTTTTTTCCCTTGTCTTATTAACCTAAACTTTGTTGGTATTTAAACTCTATTAAAACATTACCTTTTTATTATCTTATCGCCACGTTACAATAAAGTGAAGTTCTGCCGTATGAAATTAATCAAACATTGAATAGTTGCTGTCTGTGAGTCATTGTTATTGTGTAGGTCATTGCCGTCCCACCGATAGAGACTAAACTAACGCATTAAAATACAGTCCATTAAAAAACATATCTCCAGTAGTATCGCCAATCGGGGCCAGCAATGCAATATGCGAATCTAAATTTAAGAAACTTTAATTTAATGCTCATATTTTTTTAAGTATGATAACGATTTTTAAATCGACATACAATGTTATTAATTAACAACGTACAACAGAAGTGACCAACTTCAGTGCGCTTGCGGTAAAAAACGATTATTTTAATCTGTAAAATGTATTATTTGTCATAGATTCTCGAGTGCAGTTGCAGCGGATCACTGTCTATTGTCAATTTCATCGCATAGTTTAATAGGTGTTTTCATTTGATTCAACAGTACTCTTCATATTGATTTATCACTATAATGACTAAATTGTATAATTCTTACTTACCTAATTATCTTACGGCATTACTCAAAATCCAACCGCAAGAAATTAGTCGCTCATTCAATGAGACTAGTTTCATAATATTGTCGAAGCACAACTAAGAGGAAAATTTGCCTCATTTATCATAGGTACAATTTTTGTAATTGCTCTAAGCTCTTCCACGAATCATTGAGGCAATATTAATAAATATAATTTTATTTATTGTCACATGAAACTCAATAAGTATAGTATAGTTGTTCTATCTCATAAAGTCCGTTTTGCTATGTTAGGCGTAGACATTGCTTTAGTGTGCGTCTGCATGCTCTCGTATTACGCACATTACAAAATACACATTCATAGCAAATCGGTTTTCGTAAAATAGAAGAACCATACCTACATTGTTTTACTAGTTTTTCGAAATTTGAGGGCTTCTTTACTCATATTGCCCGGGTCAACCCCCCCCCAAACCAAACTGATATACTAGATCCGCCCAATAATGCTTTTCGAATGGTGCATTATTTCAGTGTCACGTATTATAAGCTACATGTGTTCACACGACAGGTGAGCTGGTGGTGGGAGCGGCGCACAGTGTTGTGATGCTGACACCGTTGAGTGAGCGTGACCGAGGCAGGCTTGGCTCGCTGTTCGTCACCAACTACAAGCTGTCATTCGTGCCTTTGGAGTACTCGGAGAGTGATGTGAGTATCTTGTCAAAAGTACTTGTGAACAAATCTACTACACTCGAAAAAGTACAATACTAAATAATATACTTACTAGAAAAAAATCGGCTCGCACCAGATCATATTCTCAGGTGGGAATCGAACCCGCGACCTTTGGAAGTCCTATCCAATGCTCTTCCAACTGAGCTACCGAGTAACTAGTGGCATCGTCGAAATTTTTCTAGTTACTAGTATATCCTACTCTGACGCTGCAAACTAGCTTTATTTTATCAATATGAGAAATTCGACATGCAATTGAAACATCTTTCCAGATATTTTGACTATTGGTCAGATGAAATAGCTAAATATATAATTTTTGAATTTGAGATTCTATCAGCAAGTAAGACAACTAAGAATTATGCACGCCTGTAGAATTGACATCGTGAGGTTACGTTGAGATTGCCTCGATGCAACTCGATGGGGATACGATACGCCAAAATAATATCGATGTATAGGCGCCACAGACCATACGCCTAATACGTATGACAGGCGCCCACCTTTAGGATCATTAATGTAGGCAGAACATGTATGTATATGTATGTACCTATGTGATGTATCATATCACAACAAAGAAAAAAAATGTAAATAAAAGTTTAATAGTACAATATAATTCAAAACAAGGTGTCAGTCGGTGCTTCAAGACTGTATAAGTCTCAATCTCATGTTCATAAACCAAGACAAGTCTAGTTTTCCACTTGCTTATAACATTGTTTGAATCTTGTATAGGAGTACGGGCAACGTAACTACCTACTGGGCACGTTCGACGTGCCGCTCACCGGCGTGGGCGCAATCTGGCTCACGGACGGGGGGCCCTCGCGCCGCCGCCGCCTCGTGCCCGGCGGGGACATGCCCGGCAAACTCAAGGGGCTGCAGGTCATCTGTAAGGTAATCGCTTCAATTATATAACATTAGTACTAACAGCTCTATACTTACTACAGTATTAGGGACTATTCAAACAATGGCATCTCGAGGGGTGTCGGCAGCGACAGCTCGCTACCGCCTTCGAGTGCGCAAACCAAGCTTGTTTCGGAGTCGCGGGCTGCGTCGCCCGCTTCTCCACAATAACCCTGCCGTTGCTCTTTGCAATTACATTCGTTTCAGAACTGCTTAGATTTTTATACTGTGTACGCCATGAATAACCCTGTATTGCTTAGGCTGCGTACGCACCGACAGGTGGCTTGCTTAGCGCCTAGCGCCTAGATATGTATTTAGTAGGCGACTAGCCAAGCGTGCAGTGCGGCCGATTGCAAACATTCGTGAACGTTTCTTTTACTTCGATACATATCTAGGCGCTAGACGCTAAGCAAGCCACCTGTCGGTGCGTACGTGGCCCTACCGCTGCGTTTGCACAGTAGCGTTAAGTGAACCTATGTAGAGCCAAAGACTTTATCACCTTATCGCTCGCGACTTCCGTCGAGAAGAGCGCGAATAAAGAATAGTGAATTATCTCTGTAGTGCACTCCGAAGAAGCTTTGTGATACTTTTTATCGCTTAAACAATATTTTCTAGCCTGTCGTTGCGAAAAGTGGCCACGTTTAACAAAAAAACCTCCATTAAACTAAACGAGTTCAAACGATAAAAAGTATCACAAAGCTTCTTTTGAGTGCACTACAGAGAGAATAATTCACAATTTCTATATATAATTTGTAAAAAAAAATTACGAGGAATTGCGCACTTGTTTACTTATCGCTTATATAAAGTAAACCTTCAAATATAGATTTGACTTTGTTTAAAGATAAGGACATTGTAATATCCTTAGACAAACGCTGTTGTGCCAATTCGTCGAAGTGATGGATGATGTCGCAGTGTTGTATGACGTTATATAAAACTAAGGTATTGCAGCGATAAATCATCAACTAAAAGCAAGCAAAGGGAAAGCAAGATTAATAGGGAATGCTGCGATGTAACTAGCCAGAAGTCAACATTGTATTGTTTAAATAATTATTATGTTTCGCTGTTTGTGATTCAATCGCACATTATCAGCCAAATGGATTTTAATACAGTATCGCATTGCATTTTCTGTTATAAATAAATTTTCTGGTAAACAAAGTTTCTAAAAGTGGTACAGAAATAAACTTAACATCATTATGAACATGATGCAGACCGATATGAAACCACGATGAGATAACGGAAATATTTCAGGCAATCTGTTTCGAACTGTTATCTAATCGATGTGACCTTCTGAGTCAGTTTCTCTTGTGTGTAAACTTTGTCACGTGATTAGTGAAACCATCATACGTTTTCGTATTTCTACTAATTACATATAAATGGATGAACTTTTTGACAAACTCTCAATCATAAATGAATGAAACGGGACTCTTGGTTTTTAGCATCATATTAATTACAGATAACAGCAAATTTTGAGTGCCGCCGCACGACTAGTCGTAATGCAAAAGGCTCATTAACGACGTTTCGTCTAGTCTAGTCTATTACTACTACTATTCAAATATGTCACTCGAAGAGGACTGACCTATTCGAGTGCCATGTTTGCGCGTTGCTAAATGTGGTCGAAAATAGTTGCGAGACAAGATGTCGGTCGACATCTCAAGCGACACGTGTCGCGCGTCATTTGTCTCCTAATTTAATAAATGTAAGACTAATAATAATTTTTGTTTTTTTCCAGAACATGAAAGTGCTTACGTTCAGTTTTGCCAACTCGCCCATTGATAACGGAAGAAAAGTAGCGATGGCTTTGATGCACCACGCGTTCCCCAAACGGCACGACTTACTATTCGCGTACGAATATAAAGAGCCGTACTACCCCACCCTCCCTCCAGAGCTGAACATGTTCCAAAGACCAGGCGACTGGAAGAGAGAATTAGAGCGATGCGAATGTCCCCATTGGAGAATCACCTGCATTAATGGAACTTCAGATGCCTTCATGCTTACTGCCGGTGAAACCCTCATAGTTCCCAGTTCTGTTCTGGATTATAACCTTATGGAGAGTGCGAGACACTTCCGATCGGGACGAGTGCCCATTTGGGTGTGGGGGAGGCCTGAAGGCGCCGCTCTGCTGAGGAGTGGGGAGCTACTACAGACTGACCAATCGGCGACTACTGAAAGTGTGTTATTAGAACAGGTGAGATGTACACAAGACAGCACGTCAGGTTATACAGTTAACTCCGAAAAGCGCTTTTATTACGTAGGGCATAAAGGCGGTCTCAAGGTCAACATGTATAGTCTGAGGTGCCGTCGTGTGTACTACCAATTTGGCTATGTAGCACTATGTTTCTATGTTCGTTAAGTAAGTACTTTGTAATCTAAAATTTACAACAGTCCCCCCTCGTGTATTTTTAGTTCATAGTACTTACCTTAAAAATGTCGGCTATTTCGTTTTAAAAATCGCGCGATCTACGAAAAATAAATACTAGTGATTTATCACTACAACTCGGGGGTCCCCCTTGTGATATTTCGTGATGTTTTCCAAACCTTTCGAGCCTCAATTGATTAATGGACGACACCTTATTCAATTAACATATTTGACATATTATTTCATAGCGGCGGCACTTAGCTAAATAATAATTTGTGGCGTTTGTTTAGGTGCGTCGGTCCCACCCAAAGCTGACGCCCCCATACGTAGTGTACTTGTGCGGCAACCCGCTGAACACTGAACGTGCGAACGTGTTGCCGCCTCTCTCCACACTGCAGGCGTCGCACAAGAAGCTGGCGGAACTCTGCACCCCCACCACCCTCGACGGCTTCTGGGTATGTCAGAGGCCGTACAACGCTGGAAGTCATAGTCAAAATTATCGAAATTATGGACAATGTTATCGTTTTTAATTAATAAACTCTTTCTTATTTTTGAAAACTGTCAATCACAAAACTAGAGAGCTATAGTTAAGATTTTATAGTTTCAAGATTATAGGTTTATTGTCAAATAAAAAAAATGTTGGTTGGCACACAAAATCGGAGATGACTTTACGATGTGCCGCCAAAATGACGAGGCAGTCAACCAGGCAGTGACAGTATCGCGTGTACACACGTGATTTGTTAAGTAGTAGTAGGCTATTCCGCGCGGGCGCCTGCCGGCATTGTGATTTGGATTGTGGTTGTGCAGAGTCAAGACTCGGAATACTACGGGGTGTTAGAGTCGAGCCGGTGGCTGCGGTACGTGGGCGCGAGCCTGGCCGCCGCCGACGACGCCGCCGCGCACCTCGCCGACAACGTCACCGTCGTGCTGCAGGAAGGTAACTTACCAGTCATCACAACTTAACAACTTTATACCTACATCTACCTATTGTTTGGTCACAGACAGCTACGAAGTAATACTTGTAGCTAAACTTTTTCAGCCAAAAATAGACATTTTATTGTAATAATAATAATTTATTTCCCAGAATATGGTAGAATACTAAATATAAAATTTAACTTGGAAATCAATGCTTAAAAACATTAATCATCAACTATTAAAATTATTTTTCACTACCCATCATTATAAATATCTAATGTAATTTAATATTTCAATAATTATGTCATAATTTAATTCAAAAACTCAATTAAATAATTTAAAAATGCTAAAAAATTTTGGGGCAAAAAATGCTTATCTAGCAATATTTTGAGGAATATCTAGGAACTGGGTAAAGCTAGCAGTTGGCAACACTGTAACTAACTACCATATCTGTAAAGCGGGGAATTCACTAGATAGACGGACGCCCGCCGGACCTCGCTACTATAGGTCTGTGCAAGGTTTGCTAGTGTAGGACCGT
The DNA here is from genome assembly GCA_963556745.1 of Catoptria pinella. Lineage (NCBI taxonomy): Eukaryota > Metazoa > Arthropoda > Insecta > Lepidoptera > Crambidae > Catoptria > Catoptria pinella. The sequence continues at coordinate 5,761,487 of OY750774.1, read as the reverse complement.
CGCAGTCAGTCTGGCAGACTTGCCCGTTGCTCGTCCGCGCGATCTCATTTTGTCTGCGAGCATCCGTGCTCCCCGTAGATCTGTAGAGCTTCACGCCGCACTGAAGGCTGTGTCGATGCTTAGTACATTTTACCATCTACTGCAGACATCCGCGTCGTAGTGCAGCCTGTAGCGGCGCGATCATACCGCTACATAAGCAATCGACGAATGACGAAGAAATGCAGGATCAGCTAAAAGTACACGCAGACATGACGTCGCATTACGTTAAGCTAACATCAAGGCAAAATGTATGGAGACCTGACTCACGATATCGAAGTTTTGTAAGCACCTCGCATAAATACAAATGACCACAGTTGGACCGCGGTCCCCGAGCAAAGACAGCTAGCTCGGCGGAAGTACTTCCCTTTTCGCTTAATATATGGCGAAGAGATCCTGCCTCAACAACAGCCCTTAAGGTTAGCCATAACCTTGATCTCGTTTACTTTCAGACGGATGGATTTTGTTAGTAAACCAAAGACAATTTACGGATTGCTATATATCTGTCATAATCCATAAAAAATCGTTTTACGAATGAGCTCGTTTTTATATCCTGAAAAACCTGGTTCCTCTTTTGATTTCACTCAAACTAAAATTGGTTCTTTGTATCTTATGAAATCTAAATCAATAGGTGACGGCGTGGACTACTGCGCGGTAGTGTCGTCACTAACGCAGCTGATGCTGGACCCCTACTTCCGGACCATCTCCGGCTTCCAATCATTAATCCAGAAGGAGTGGGTCGCTTTAGGACATCCTTTCTGTGATAGGTAAGGATTTATACGACGGTGTAATCTTTTTATCAAAGAACACACATTTTTTATTAGTGTTAGAATTAAATTGCTAGTGGTTGCAAGAGTACCTATTTTTATTAATTTAAGGTTGTAGAATTCTTAAAATGTATACAAGGTGTTACAAAAGTACCCCTAATGCCGAATATGGTAGATAGGGACCATCAAACTGAACAACTTTTACTATGGGACCAACTCTGAAATCGCGAAAAAAAAGTCAGCTGTTTCATACATTCTGATATTTTCGTAATAAATTTTTGTATAAAGCAGCTGATTTTTTTTTCGCGATTTCAGAGTTGGTCCCATAGTAAAAGTTGTTCAGTTTGATGGTCCCTATCTACCATATTCGGCATTAGGGTTACTTTTGTAAGACCTTGTATATGCCCATGGAGTTTTAATAGGCCTTGTTACAACGTAATAAGATTGTGTTTGCTTCTTAAAAATCACTGACAATAAAAGTAGGGAAAAGCAATCAAGTTACAATACATCTCACGGAGTATACACTAAAATTAGTTAATCCTGATTGCTTGGATTTTTCCAAAATCCTTAGTTTTTTTTCATTTATAAAGTGCTTTCCATAATACCCAACATCTGAACTTTAGGTAAGTATAATACTAAATAATATACTAGAAAAAATACGACTCGCACCAGACGGGAATCGAACCCGCGACCTTTGGATATCCGGTCCAATGCTCCTCTGACCGCTGAGTCGTATTTTTTCTAGTATATTATTTAGTATTATATAAAAATAGGTAAGTATTCTTCCGAATATCCGTGCTCTAATTATCAGTGAAACCTATAATAATAATTTATTGATTAATCGATCGATTAATCTTACAATTTAGGCTTGGTCTTCCGCGCCCGGGCAGCCCCAAAGAAGGCAAAGACGCCAACACCACCACGGCGCAAGTAGGACCGGTGTTCCTACTATTCCTGGACTGCGTTTGGCAACTAACACAACGGCATCCCGCCGCGTTCCAGTTCACGGACACTTACCTCACTACACTATGGGACGCCGCTCACAACCACCTGTTCGACACGTTTCTATTCAACTGCCCGAGGGACAGAGAACTGGCCGTTGCCAAGGTAACGTATGTTTTTAGATTATATAACTAATGCAGTGACGTCCCGCCGCGTTCCAGTTCAAGGACACGTATCTCACCACTATGGGACGTCGCTCACAACCACCTATCGACACATTTCTATTCAACTACCCGAGGGACAGAGAACTGGTCGTTGCGAAGGTAATTTTATGATATTACATGCATGGTATCTATATAACTGTAGTTAACGCTCATGATTATCTAATTATTCAAACTGAGTTTTAAATTTAAAACACCCTGGCCTGGGTCTAGAGGGGGGCGGGAGGGGGCACTTGCCCCGGGCGGCGAAGACTAGGAGGAGCTGCCGGCCGCGAGATTTGCTAGTGGCTGGTCCACAAGCCAGTCTCGCTGTCTGTACACGTTGCCATACCGTTTTATTCGTACTTATATCGCATAGCGTGTAACAATCTCAGTACAGCACTCGCGCTTCTCATACGGGTTGTAGAAACCTACGACTAAAACGATCTGGAATTGTTGGTTATGTAGTTATACAAGGTGTTACAAAAATACCCCTAATGCCGAATATGGTATATAGGGACCATCAAACTGAACAACTTTTACTATGGGGCCAACTCTGAAATTGCGAAAAAAAAAATCAGCTGTTTCATACATTTTGATGTTTTCGATTTAATTTTTGTATGAAACAGCTGATTTTTTTTCGCGATTTCAGAGTTGGTCCCATAGTAAAACTTGTTCAGTTTGATGGTCCCTATATACCATATTCGGCATTAGGGGTATTTTTGTAACACCTGGTATAGATAACTAATCTTAATTTACGCAGTACGAGCGCACGACGACGTCCCAGTTCAGACGCCCGCGGCTCAATGTGCATTTTGTCTGACGAGGTTACTCTTTCAGCTGCCAAAATTAGTTCCTATTTTCCCCACGCGTCAAAAGATCCTTGTAGCACCATACATAATATGGTTTCGCTGTAGATAGCTAGTCTCTGACAAAGTAGTATGCGTTGAGACGAGACGACATTAAGGTAAAGAAAACGGGGCGGCGAGGACGTGGGGGAGGGGCAGGGGGAAAAAGATTGAGACAGCGAAATAAAAAGCATGAAGCAAATTGACATTGACTGTTGACAGCTACCAATGAGCATAGATTAAATTATTTTTTAATGTTGGAAACATGGCACACAGGCTGAAAACACCTCGATGTCGGTTACATTTAGGTTTATTTTCGCATGCGGACTCTTTTCAGTTCTTATCTCAATGGAAAAAGATATTGAAGTAGGTATCATTTTATGATTTTTCACTGCTGTATTTATTTTATACTAGCTGCCGTTCAGTGCAGAAAGTTTGCGCTTACTTACATTTCGGCAATTCATTTTTATTTATATAGATAAGTCGTCTCACAGTTATTCTACTTTTTTATTAGAACCTGGTTCAGAGGCCGGTGTGGGACTGGGGCGAGCAGTTCTCAGAAGAGGACAAGGCGCTGTTTGAGAACCCGCTGTACGCGAGCAAAGCAGTGCGGATACCTTCGCAGAGGCTATGTAAGTTCAAACTTATGCTTACATTAAACTGTATTGTGTTTTTTGATAAAAGTCGTTTTTCGTTTGCTATCTTGTAGAGGCTATGTAAGTTCAAACTTATGCTTACATTAAACTGTATTGTGTTTTTTGATAAAAGTCGTTTTTCGTTTGCTGTCTTGTGAAAATAGTATTGACTGATATTTCAAAGCAAAAAACTTAACTAAATTCTTAAGTCAAAATGCTATTCCATTATAAATATTTTACTAGATATATATAGCGGTGGAAGGATAATTAGAAACACCAGTCGATTTTCATACATACATACATTTGAATGCTTGGTACTCCGCCACGGATTGATACAGCTGTGATTTGATGATGACTGTCTAGGTAGTGAATGGAGGAGACCCAGAACGCTCTACACATCCAACTAATGTAATCAGTATTTTACGAACTGTAAGAATCAGAGTTCTCAGTTTTAGGACTTCAATACATTTTCATTTTAATGCTACTTTCGCGGTTTTATAAACATATCCAAATAGCTCTTATAATGCCGATCAGATCAGTTGGGTGTGTACAGCGATTTGGATCTCCTCCGTTCACTCCCTGAATAGCCATAATCAGATCACAGCTCGATAAAATTTTGATGGAAAACCAATATTTCAAAGTTATCTCGTTTGTATGAATACATCCATACATGAATCAACTGTTGTTATTTATCCGTCCACCAATATATGTATTGCTGTCATTGTCAGGTCAGATTACAATAAATGTTTGTGATGTTAAATAAACGGCAGCGGATGTACCGACGTAATTTGCAACAATGGAACATCCAGGAACTGATAAGGTTCAATTTGTCAATCGTTAGCCCTACCGCACCCGCCCCCGCGGTTGGACCGGCTGGACGCGCGGTGGTCCGTGGCCGCGGTGGACGTGTGGTCGCAATGCTACGAGCGCTGGCTGTCGCCGCTGGACGTGCCGCACTCGGGGCCCGTGCAGTACCACGTGCACCACATGTACACCTACCGCGAGGTGAGTAAACATTTTGAAAAAATAAAGGTAAGACACGGACCATTAGCGTCGAAGAATAGGCTTTGCACGGAGTATGTGCATAATAATTTAAATGAAGTATCAGGCGCATAAACTAGATAGCTCTAGCAGCGGCCCTACTGCTATCGATGGTTTTGATTGGTGTAAAATACGTCAAAAAATACATTTGTCAATTGATTAACCGATCAAACGACAGTCTGGACAGATTGGGACAGTCGCTTATAGCGCCATTAGTTCTTCACTTTGCAACCCCATTGACAAAAAACATTAACCCCCCAGATAAAACGGTTGAATGAGAAACTAAACTCGCTCTCGATAATGAGTTCGGCACGGTCGAACGGCGAGGAGCCCCCCGAATGCCCCCCGGCGGTGTCCCGCTTCTACCCGTTCGGCGCGGGGAACGCGCCCCTGTCTACCCTCCACGCGCCGCACCTGGACATGCTGGACCCGAAGCAACTACTCGACTCTCAGTCGCTACTCAACGCGCCTGATTAACGTAAGTTTGCAAATTCACTTCTTTTCATTTTTGATACTTTATCTTCACAATAAAGTTAATGTAAATTATTTAGAATAATTTTGTTTCTGCTTACAGAACTTTGTAAGATAGGTATTATTGTGGTTTGATAATTAAACTATATACTTAGTTGTATATCGATTTAGGTATCGAATAGTTGCTCTAATTGGGATAAGAATCTATAATTAACATTATATAAAAATATTACAGATGACTTTCGATCTACAAGTAACGAAAACTTCCAGCTATCGAAGCAAATTAATAGATTATTATTTTAATATATTCTTCCACTTCTTTCTGTGTAAATGATTCATAGATGTAGTGGTATAAGTTTGTTACTCGGACTTCCAAAGCGATTTACATAAACTTGTAAGTAAATATGTGCCTAACTAATTTTAAACGAATGCTAACATTGTACCGCATTACTTAATCTAATCACAGATTAATTCATCAACGCTCGAGCGGTCGAATGCGGCCGGACAACAATAGAATATCTATAATGTTTCATTTACCGGGCCTTGATGGGTTAAAAATATATAGTAGTCGGTTTCATTTAAAGTTTCATTCCAACATTATTTTAATTCGAGATTCTTTATCATCTCACCCTGTTAATAGATAAAAAAAGAAGTAGTGTTAAGGTTTTGGAGATTAAAATGAGTTTTATTGAACTCAATTTACGATCAAGTAACGAATTACATGTACTGTTACAATAGGGGTTAAACTATAGCGGTCCTCCCGGACGGGATGTAATGTAACCTTACCCTAATATCAAAACATGAACCCCCGGTTTCTGAGATACTTTATAGGAGCTTTAACTTTATCGGAGGGTCGACATTATCTGGTTTAAAGTTTATTATATTACTTTAAACCAGATAATGTGGACCCCTAAAGTTAAAGCTCCGATAAACGTACCTCAGAAACCGAGCATAAATTAAGCGGGTGCGACGCCTGCGCCCTACCTAACTGTGAAAACAGCCAGTTAAAATGTGACTTGTTGGTTTACTTGTCATTTCTTTAATAGTTTTTTTTATTTTAAGTCAGCACTTTTTAGCTATAAATACGCCGAATGTTTTTGTATGAAATTATTGTAACTTATGACTAAATATTATTTTCATACGAAAATTAAATATTTTATTTTTCAATATCCTGATGCATATCGTCCGAAAAAGTCGTATTAACTTTATGAAGAAATGTAAATATAATTTTACTGTGTAGTAATATGTAGATGTTTGAGTCTTAAAAGGAACATTTAATTGTTAAGTTATTTTTCGTAAGTTAATCTAATAAATAAAAATGTATCGCCGAAATGTATGTAAGCGCATAACTTCAGAACGACTGCACCAAATTAGATAATACTTTTTTTGTTGTTTTTGTTATTATTTACAGACTTTTTTTTTCTTTTTTCCGTCTTTTTTAATCGCTATGTAAGTAATAGATGGCGCCACCCGTGCAAAGCCAGGGTGGACAGCTAGTAGTTAATAAAAAGGAATTGATTGTGTCCTTAGAACAAAATAATGATATGGTATTTTTTAAATATGTATTTTAATGTACGAGGGGAGGTCAATAAGTTCGCGGAATGAGAGAGAAGGAGGTTGAAATTAAACACCAAATTATTTTTCCTTTTCAATATATTCTCCTTTAACCCTAATACATTTTTCGGATCTCTCAAATAGCTTGTTTATACCATCGAAAAAAAATGATTTGTCTTTGGTGTCAAAATAGGCCGAAATTGCCGACTTGACTTCTTCATCGTCGTCAAATTTCTTTCCACGCAGCTCTTTCTTCATTTTTGGAAATAAATAATAGTCACTGGGGGCCAAGTCTGGACTGTATGGTGGGTGGTTTAATTGTTCAAAGCCGCATCGGTGAATAGCAGCCGTCGCAACATGGCACGTGTGGACGGGTGCATTGTCGTGCAAAAGGAGCACACCTTTTGACAGTTTTCCTCTTCTTTTTTCCTTAATGGCTTCTTTCAATCTTTCCAGTAAAGAAGCGTAGTACTGTCCCGTTATAGTCGCACCACGTTCTTTATAATCGATCAGTAAAATACCTTCTGTATCCCAAAAGATAGTCGCCATGATCTTTCCGGCCGATTGTGACACTTTGAACTTCTTTGGAGGAGGTGTGCCTTTTTTATGCCACTGCATCGACTCTTGCTTCGACTCAGGTTCATAGTGGTGAACCCAGGTTTCATCTCCAGTAACAATCCGGGCCATAACTTCTTCCTTTCTCTCTCCACAGAGCTCCAGAAACTGGTGAGAGCACTCGACACGCTCGCGTTTTTGAAGTGGCGTGAGCATTCTCGGAACCCATCTTGCACTGACTTTAGTCATCCCAAGATGATGATGTAGGATATTTAAAATACTTGATTCGGATACTCCAACCATTGCTGCAAGTTGCTTCTTCTTCAGTCGGGCATCTTCCAATACAAGTTTTTCTACTTTTTCGACGATTTCCGGTGTGGTGGCCTCAATTGGCCGTCCGGAGCGGGGGTCGTCTTCAATGGACTCCCTTCCTTGTTTGAAAAGACCATGCCACTTGTAAACCATGGTTTTACCAGGGGCAGAGTCGGCGTAAACCGCTAACAGCTCTTGAAAAATCGTCTGAGCGGATTTTCCTTGCTTGGTAAGGAACTTAATAACGGCACGGTGTTCAATTTTCTCCATACTGGCTGACTTCTTCCCGATTTAGTTGTTTGCAGGTCGATAACTCAAAAGTTAATGACCCGATTAGGTTCAAACTTGGTATATATACTCTTAATGAGGTGCTTAACTGGTGCCTACCTGGACGAGTAAATTTATCCCCACCAACCCCTCCATTCCGCGAACTTATTGACCTCCCCTCGTATGTATGTAAAGAGCATTATAATCAGTTTTAAAATTTTGAGATTTTAGCATTCACAATGCTATTTTAATATAATACTAAATAATATACTAGAAAAAATAGGACTCGCACCAGATCATGTTCTCGGACGGGAATCGAACCCGCGACCTTTGGATATCCGGTCCAATGCTCTGACCGCTGAGCTACCGAGTCAGTGACTCGGGAAAACCAAAGGTCGCGGGTTCGATTCCCGTCCGAGAACATGATCTGGTGCGACTCCTATTTTTTCTAGTATATTATTTAGTATTAGCATTATAATCATTTTTTTGTTCTATTTACTAGTATTCATTAGGTTCGATTTGAAAATAGACATTGTTATTTATGAGTCAAAAGCTTTATCTCTCATACTGGGGACACACTAAGGCCGTGAGTAAACGTACGTATTCTTCCGACGTCCGAAATCAATCCGAACTTGTTGCGATTGTAAAGAGAGAAAAAACATGTCTTTTTAAATATTATATTTCACGAATTTTCGATTCTGCGACAGCGACAACCGCAGTCTCCAAGTTATAATATAACAGAGTTATCTTGAAGCTTGAAGATACAGATTTAGATTATTCATCGCGCTGACTTCATAATGTGATATCTGTACCTATTTGACGGAGAACAACGTGTTCAGTGTGCGCACTCAATTCGTACGACCACGCCCATACGTTTACGTACGATGCAAATTCGTGTCCAAAGTGCTCACGACATAAGGCTTCCGTGTCGATGGCACCGGATTTCAACCGAAGCCGAATCGGAGATCAACCGGAGCTCGAACGGAGCAAAACCATGACACAACGCTAATACAAGTTGGCCCCGTTGGCATAGTAACAACCCCGTTGCCTCGGAAACAACGAGTTCACAACAAATACGTGTGAGAAAGGACGTGCTCCGGTTTAACTCCGATCCGGCTCCGGTCGAGCTTCGATTGATCTCCGGTCGAGTTACGGTTGATATCCCGGTCGACCTCAGGTGCCATCTACACGAAAGCTTAATTAACGCGATTGCTTTCCTTATACCTATACGCATGTGAAAATAATTATTGGCGTTAAGTCCTTAGTGTGGCCCCCGAAACGAAGTAATCATATTTATATTGCTTTGCATGTAAAATGTGATGAGAGTACTTCTTGTTAGGTCACTTAATTACATATTCTATTCTGTTACCATTACTTCTAATATTATTTAAACCTTTGTAGCGTGCTTGCCAGTCCCACTATCCCAAAACGCACGACTAAACGGAGCACAAGATCGCATGATATATGACGTACTGGTGGCGTGATCAGTGGCTGCGCAGGCGTCCATATTTATAAAGGGGCACGGGTCCGTGAGCGACGTCACTGATCTCGCCACCAGTACGTCATCATACGATCTTGTGTTGCGTTTTTAGTCGTGCGTTTTGGGACAGTGGAACTGTCAAGCACGCTACACCCTCATGCAGACTATGTATAAATACCAAATTAACTTAAGAGATCCTTGTTGTAAATATGGCAGCTGTTATGTTTTACTTCATCAGTTTTTATTTGCTGTTTACTGTGCTTAATTTAAAAGTAGCTCTTGTCTGTTTGTACAGTCATTATTAGACACTGAAACTCCGCTACCTACTACATGAGAAAGATGATTGATTTTTTTAGAACATTAAGCTAAACTTTTTGCTTTCATTTTAATTATCGTCGGTGTAAATAATTCTTTTTATCGCTATTTGCATATTAATTATTAAATTATTTTCATCAGACTTTTATAAACTATGCTCTCTCTGGGCAGCTTTAAGGGCCCATCGAGCCCCCACAATCAAGAAAAAATCACAACTAAATAACTGTTTGATTAAATTCTGATACATATAAGACCTAGTATTAGTTATACCTAAACTATTTTGTATGCGTTTATTATTGGTTTAAAAGTGTTTGTGGAGTTACAATCAAGAAAACCGCCTAAAGTGGTCACTCTGGGCGGTTAAACATAGTTATTTCGTTGTAATTATTTTTAATAGATAGGCGGCGCTAGTGGAGGCTCGATGCGCCTTTAATAAAATAATTATGTAACGAAAGCTGTAAAATAGTGAATCTATTTATTTATTTTATCCTAGACCATGTGGTTAAAATAAAGCAAAAAATAATAAGCTAATTATGTTATTTGACTTATTACTTAATAATTGATCGGTAAAGACCAAATTTTGACGCTAACTAGATTGAGAAGAGTCTTACTAAAATGACATTTGTATATTATGCCCAACATCCAATAAGTGGCGACGATTCATCGGTAACTTCCAGTCCATAGTTTAAATTGGTGAATGGAAATTATTACGAAGCATGAATAGCGATATCGTTGACCTGTTACATGTTTAGCTTAGTTAATAATACTTTTAGTATTAAGTTGATTGTATTATTGAATTGATGTAATTAACAATTTTACGAACTGTTATATTGTGTATAATTAATATACTTAATACAATCGAGAGGTATGCTTTTGTGACAAATTTCTTTGTTTACAGCCATGGTCATTTTGTGCCATTACAGTGAAAATTTTCCGCTTTAGTGTAGTGTATTCATTCAGTTGAAAGTCGCCCCAGTGTCCAGATGAAAATTATTGTAAACCATACGAAATTTTGTTGTTAAGTGTACCTGACAGCGTGAAATGCAAAATGTTCAAACATGAGAAATAAATGAGATATTATCAATATGTTTCCATTTCTTTACTCATCAACCTTATTATGACTTCACATTAAAAACTTAAAATAAAAAATACGCGCCAGACGTATTATAATAGTTAGGAACTTAGGAGTCGAGGAACCGACCGTATTAGATATATCCTAAAATAAACAAAATAATCTGTGGCAAAGTATTATTATGACAAAAAATATGCCACATTCGTTATGCCAAAGCAAATTAGGAATAAAAACATGCAAAACAAGGGATTCCCATTATTTTCTACTACTATTCTTGCTTACTAAGAAATGTACTTGTGGTCTCTTTCAATCGCTGACGTCGTCGGCGTATGAAATGTATGGAAATGTTTACGCTGACGTCAGACGTCGCGTATAGCATAAAATAGGAGACCAAGATCTTACGAATAATGTAATTAAGTACAATAATTGCAAACGAATGAGAATTATGTGAAATAACATTTTTGTCTCTAATAAAAAACAGACTAGTAACCTTCCTATTCTATCTTCCACATTATTTGCAACACTTAAGCCAGTTTTTCTCCGTCTTTCAAAGATTTGGATGTCCTCAAAGTGTTAACTTTGTCGAAGTGCTTTTTAACGATGCGCAGGCGGTTTATCAGCAACGTCCTCCGCCAATTCCATGAGGCCCAGCGCTGTTAAAATGATAATAACTATTATATTAAACGCTTCGACTCTGCGCTAGCATGAATTGACCCTAGGCCTTCCTAACGAGAGAATAAGGGGGATGGGCCATTATAACCTGCACGCGGGCCCAAGGCGGAGTAGCTCGAGATGAGTCTCCCACCCTATGACTGACCCTTGCAAAAGTTGCTTGACTGCCGCATTCACAGGAATACATAGACATCATTTTGACGACCTCCTTGGTCGAGTGGCTTTGTACACCGGTTTTCAAGGTGTCGCCATCTCTGAGGTCCCGGGTTCGATCTCCGGTTGGGTCAATTTAGAAAACGAACTTTTCTATATTGGCTCAGGTCTGGGTGTTTGTGATACCACCGTTGTCTCCGATTTCCATAACACAAGTGCTTTAGCTACTTACTTTGGAATCGGAGCAATGTATGTGATGTTGTTGTCAAATATCACTATTAAAAATAGTCTACAGTATTACTTCCATAATATTAAGGGAAAGGAAATAAAAGTAATAAAAATATAACATTCCACAATAGCATTTATTTCATGCAACTCAGAATAAATTAAAACAACTAACAATTCCTCGTTCACAGAACAAAACTGTACTAACTCTACAAAACGCAGCCAAACTATCAACTTAACACCTTCACAGTCACACAGAGAAGTGCAAAATTACTTCATATAGTTAGTTTTTACAATCGAACTTTCATTTCTAAATATATGGATGTTTAGTTTACCTAATAAACTCTCATATTATAAAATATTTAATTTAAATACCTTTTTACATTGATTCTATAGTTTGAGCATCGTAACGTAACTGTCAATATAAAATTTAAAGTAACTCGTCATTTCAAGTTTTAGTAAGCGGTCATGTACATAACACCGGTGATTGACCGGAGTTCAACCGAAACCGGACCGGAGCAATGAGCAAGACCGAGAGACCGCGCTATCGCTAATAACACAGAGTGGTCCCGTTGCCATAGTAACAACTCTGTTGCCTATAGTAACACTCCGTTTTTATAGCAACAAACAGTAAAAAGGTAAGACGTGCTTCGGTCTAACTCCGGCACGGCTCCGGTCCAGTTTCTAACTAAGATTATTGATTAAGCTAGCTAAGATTTATTGTAGTTCAAAGGGAACTACAATAAATCTTAGCTAGCGTAAAGAACATTGTGTAAAATAATCCTTCTAATTTAAAAATACTTTGGCGCATAAACTTGAACTAAGTACCCAACTACCTATAGGCTTTTAACATCATATTTATTTAAAATTTATTATTATAAGGAACTGGAAAGGAAATCAAGCACTAATGACTTACTAATCATTACAAAACTAAGCTATGAAATTATTATATGAAGATTGTCTAAAGTCTGGTCGCAAAGCAGGAAGAATTTCGTACAATGATCAATGACCCGACTTACGGCCGGAGCTTAATATAGTCATTGTATGAAGATTTGATTGTAAATAAAGTAACATACAAGCATTCTGCAACAGACTTGAAATAAAAATAAAATTAAAGTTTAAAGTAGGTACAGCCAGCGACTTGTGACCACAACATGTCAAAGTTCTCTAATCAATTTTGAACTTAAAATCTATGGTAATGTGCTTCTATCTGTACTTAAAATAATAACAGATTCTCAATTTTATAGACATTATTAAATGGCAATTTTTTTTAAAGAACAACGTAGGTACCTACTATATTATTATCTCAGTCAAACATAATTTATGTCAATCTAAAAAAAGACAACAATGTTATCTAAAAGTAAATGCAAACTTAAGTTTCGTTCTCGTTCTTCTATAATTCATTAGTTTTTATAATGTTTTTTTATCACATTCAATAAAGAAATTAAATTGTAGGTATTATATTATGGTAACTGAATAAATAACTTGCGACAATTAATAAAATAAAAGCATGAACTAGGTTTTTTTTGTTGCTAGCAAGGCCAGCTCACTAATAAGATCCTATGTTAAATCGTAAAAGTCACGTAAATAAATTCAAGGACTTTTAAAATGACCTTAATCTTTCTACGAAATTAAAAAGGATAACAGAGACTGACTTAGGCTTTTAATAAAATGGGTATAGCTTTTCAGATATTACGCCCTAACAATGGGAATTGACTGAATTCATTACAATAAAGTAGCTATAAATAAAGAGCTTATTAGAACTTCCTGAATTACGGATCAGATATTCAGAGTCCAATTTAGCATCCGTTATTCAGTCGCCAGAGCTCCTGATTACACGTTCACTGATTAAGGACGAGCTACAAGAGACGGACGTACACGATAGAAAGAGAGGCAACTTCAAGGTACCGTAGCAGTAGGAGCTGTAGCGGTGAGCGATCTGAATTGCGCTTGATTGAGTCGCAGCAAGAGTTGCTATTTATTTAAATGACTACTGTGGCGGAACGTCCTAAATGCGATTACACTCTCCTTAATTTAGCATCCGTTATGTCGGAGACCATTTCATCCTGAATTAAGGATGCTAAATCGGATCCTACCTTACTGAATGCATTTAAACTTCTCTGAATTTAGGAGCGACTGAACATCGGGTCCTTAATTCAGGAAGGTCTAATAAGCTCTTAAGACGTGTGAGCAGTCCCTAGGTAAGAAACTCTGGCGCCAGTGCAGAAGCGGCCCGAGACGCGGCCGCGGCTCACTGTTAGTTGTCGTCCTCCTCATTCTCAAACATCTCGTTGTAGTCCCCAGAATGTTCGAAATCTTTCAAGTCCTACAAAAACAAGCGCCCGTGAGATTTGTGAGAATTATTGAAGAATATGTTCATTAACCGAAAAGATTGTGATGCCTTAGCAGTTTATTATTAGGGCGTTATATTTGTAGTTAGAGATGCTCAAAAATAACAAATGTAAATAATTGAAAAGACAAACAAATCTATAGAAAAGCAGACAATCACAGACAGATACATACAAAAGCAACTATTTACAAGAGTTACACAATTCCAACTGGCAGACTGATAACTACAATTACATAAGCATTGATTTTATGTTTCCTCGGGAAGAAGTATGCAAAAGCTAGAATATTTTTCCATACATTTAATTATGAAGGCTGGAAGCCTGCATGATAATTAAATGTATGGAATGTATAGGTGTATATATGTATGTATGTAATGTATAAATGTATGGAAAAGTATGATAAATTGATCAAAATTATAAATTTACCAACTTTAACAAATCATAAATGAATGCAAAATAATGAAAAATCAACTTACTTGAAACATCCCATTAGCAATAGCATAACCAGTCATAGCTATTGCTGCAAACACAGCAGCAAGTATTTTATTTCTGGTTTGGTTGGGGAAATTAGCTGCTTCTCGGTCTGACTGGGTACCAGTTGAATGCTTCTTGGCATTTTGTCTATTGTACTCTGGAAAATACATTTATATGTAAGCATAAAAAGTATTTGAGATGAATGAATTGGTTAGTTCTTCTTAGGCCTCATATATATTTGGGTGCTCATACTTAATGGATGTTGATATTTTAGACAAACACTAAAATGTTTACACACATACTTATCACTAATAATATTAAATTATTAATTATTATATAGTATAAAATATTACTCTTACAAGATCTATTACATAGCACTAGTGTTATTATTATTTATCTGTATGACAGTGTGGCATGTTTAATTTCCAATCAGGTATATTTATTAAGAAAAGTAGAATTGACATTGGGTAAAAATTTCCTATTTTATTGATTAATCACAGGAATATTCTATTAATATTCAGAACATAACATATTTCAGGAACATTTAACTAAAAAAAATACAAATCTATGTATGTTTCTTTTTATTGTTGTCGTTAAACGTAAACAAAATTTTCACACTTACCATCTGTAACATGCCTGAAATTTTTCTGATTGATTCTAGCGACAAATCGTGTAAGGTTTGGAATGCCCTTAAGGTAATTTGATAATGCTGCATTAGGGAAAGGTGCCTTCACTAGGGGTGCCAGGTAAGCAAAAACTGTTGCATCGAAAGAGGATGGTCTATTTCCAAAGAAGTATTCACTCTCTCCAAGCCGGTCCGAAAGGGTTTTAAGGCACTTTTCTGCTTCTGCATATATCTACAAAACAAATTAAATGCTTTAGTTTATTTTAAACATTTATGTGATCGATAGAATTATGAGTTAGGCTGTCATCTGTACTTAAGGCCTAATGATGCTTTTGTACTCACAGTTTTTTCGATTTCCCTAAGGTCTGTATGCTCTCCATAAAGAGCATCTATCATATCTTTGGCAGCATTTTGATATCTTGATGGATAATAAAAGTTGAATGGAATCCTTAAAGCCTTTGCATATATGGGCCGGGTTAATTCACAGTAATTCTTTTCATCAACCCACCAAGCAAATTGGTATGCCGGATATAACTTATCCTGTAAGTATTGTGTAAAAGCACTAGCTTCCGCTGCTTGCATAGTATTTAAATGCACATCAGTACTGTAGTGCTGTGAAATATCAATAAATAATATAATACTTATGAACCTCATAAAAAAAATAGATATTTTACGCTTTATTTACCAAAGATTTTAAATGTTCCACAACTTCTTCGAAATTTGTAAGAACTTTACGCCCGTCCCTCATAACAGGCAACTGTCCTTTCGGTGTAAAAAATGGGTTATTTGATTCACGAACTCGTACTGGAACTCCGATAAATTTCATGTAAGTCTGTGAAATATTATTCATTTGGTTATTATTAATGAACGGCGGACGGAGAGCCGGTGCTTAAAATTTAAAGGTTATGTAAATTACTTACCAACACTTTTAAACATTCTAAATCAATTGAAGCTAGACCCCATTCTCCTCGCCATATATCTAATTCTATACTAGCCATAATTTTTGTTTATTTTAATTTTTTTTAAATAAAATTATACATTTCGTAATTTAATGACAGATGGAATTATCACAGATTACGTTATTTATTTCTTTGCTTGCCTTTTCTTTCCACAGACTAATTCTTACTTGTTTTTCTTAGACTAACAGATTAAAAAAGTTATTCTTGGACTTGCATCGCTGACTGACCGAAGCTTGCCAAAACTAACCATACACGTTGCAACGGTCGTACGAACTGAGGTATGAACAGTCCTACGGAGTCGTATCGTGTGCTATGGGCTCGATGGTTGAGATGAGTGGTTGGTCGCAGGTCCATTCAACAAAACTCTATATTTTGGTAGTTATTGTAGCTGTAAAAAAAATTGAATAGGATAAAAAAGCTAGCTTATTAAGGAAAAAATTTTGACCAAGGCAGTCAGTCGAGTCGAGTCGAGCCCATAGACATAGAGAAATATGGTCGAGCCCATGGTCGATGGACATCACCACCCGCGCCGACACACGCGCTTTCTGCGAGCAACGAGCACGCGAACCAAGCACGTATTTATATACAATGTTAATTAAAATACGTCGGTCATTTTGTACTGCAAGCACTCTGAAGTTGGTCACTTCTGTTGTACATTGTTAAATTAATCGCATTATATTGCATTGTCAAAAATTATAAAAGCCAATTTCGATAGAGTCAATAAATAAATTAATCATCAAAAACTAACTAGTTTTTATTTGTAGCGGGGGGCCTTTGGCCCACCGACCCCCCCTGCACCCCCCGCTCGTACAGGCTGCATGCTATGCCATGCAGCACAGTATGCAAACATGCATGCAATATGCAGTTTAACGCTCCATTGCGCATGGTCACAAGTCTAACCTAACCTAAATCTAAACCAACCTAAGCCTAACCTAACCTACTACATTTTTTTTTTTGTAGCGGGGAGCCTCAAATTAGTAGGTACCTATTAAAACTACTTTATGCTTTTTTTTTACTTGCATATTATGCTTTAAAACATTAGTACTTATTTAAATAAGGCATTACAAAATTATGCCTTCCAAAAATTATGCTTAATGACAATATGCCATTCGATATTAGGAATTCTTACTATTATGCTTTGATATATTATGCTTTTTAAAAGTTATGCAATTCAATGTTTATGCACTCTAAAATTATGCCTTTCAAAATATGCTGAATGACAATATGCCATTCGATATTAGGAATTCTAATTATTATGCTTTTTAAAAGTTATGCAATACAATGTTTATGCGTTTAAAAATGTATGCTAAATGAATAGTATGCTTTGTAATAATAATGCCAATCGAGTTATGCCAAGTGACTTTAGGACAAATTAAATTATGCGATGTGAAGGGCCCGCCGTGTCGTATCACCGTCCCATCCACCAACTGCCGGTGACGCGGCGGTCGGCGCGAGTTCACTGCGCTCCGCTTGCGAGCGGCCACAGAATACATAATAGTCTGCCTGGTGCATGTCCGTTGGCACAAAATGTTGCTCTATCTAGTACCCCTTTTTTAATATAACTACTTATAACTATGATCTAGCATGGACTTGACTGCGCACGACTTTTTTTGTATGAAAAAGCAAAAATGAAACATCCAAGCGCGGTATGATTTCCAGCCTGCTAACGTGCGGCAGCAGTCCGTCTCAAAACGCTAAAATTGTAAGTGCCATTAGTAAGAGAGCTTATTCCTACATTAAAAAAAACCAGCCAATTTGATTTAAGTCAGGCATTCTCCATTGCATGCCTTAGCGCCTGCGTCTGGGCAATTTGAAACTAGAGAACACAAAATGTCACCTTAACTTTTTATTCTGTGGTGAGTGTTTTGTCATGGAGAAAGTCTTCTCTTGTCAGACCATAGACTAATGTCAGACAAGAACAAGACAAGACAAAACTCACTCACTCAGACAGACTATCAGTCAGTTCAGTACCTACTGTCACCAATAATGATTTTTAATTTTATTTCGGATTATATATCATTAAATATTTCTGTCTACCAAACTACCAATACCAATATTATAATAGTGAAACAAAATATCCGCTAAATTGTGTTTTCTCCACGTGCGAGTAAAAAAAACATGTCTATTCAATGGACATTCATCGCCGGCTATCTTTATTTTGAGATAGCTGTTGTGGTTATTATGATATTGCCTCTCTTCAGCCCACGTCGATGGCATCAATTCTTTAAATCACGTTTGTTTACAATGGTTCAAGAACATGCAGCAGTTTATTTTTATGGCCTACTCGGTATTTTGAGTTTATTCCTAATAGATGCAGTCAGAGAAATGAGAAAATACTCTCATTCAACGGATGGCAGCCTGGGTAGTGAACTAAAGGGTAATGTTAAGCTATTCAGAGCACAAAGGAACTTTTATATTACTGGTTTTGCCATTTTTTTGGCTTTTGTTATCAGACGTTTGATAACAATGTTAATAATTCAAGATGAGTTAAGTCTTAAAGCAGAGAAAATAATCAAAGAAGCAGAAGCTACGGTGAAACTTGCAAAGAATACAGTTCTTGCTAATACTATTCACACCAATGACGAAAAACATATTAGAAATCAATTGGAAGTGACTAAAGCTTTATTGGAAGAAGAGAAAATAAGAGCAAAAGCTCTTGAAAATCAAACTGAACAATGGAAACTGAAATATGAAGAAATTGCAGTGAAACTTGTTGGTAAAGGGGATGAGTGATGACTTTCTACAAGGGATCATGCTTCGTGGTGCTTTAAAGTTATTGGCTTTTTAAACTACTCTAATGAAAATCTTTAATATGTAATGTTAATTATTTCAGATATACTGTGTTAATAATTTATGTGGTACTTAGTTAAAAGTTTTATTTCCCTAAGAGTAGTCTGAATGCACTAAGTCTTCCAAGTTCACGCTTGCCAAGTTAACACACTTGGTATTTGTGGATGCTTGTCGAGACTTGCCAAGCGTGTAAATTAGGAATTACATTATCAAAACCTTTGAATTTCATAATAAGCTATCTCTGCCTGTGCCATCTCATTATTTTGTATTAATAAATTACTAATAAAAGCTGTGAATTCAATGATATTTTTATATAAAATCATCACAGTGTTAAAAACCTGCAGTGGTCCAACACTTTTGAAGTTGCGCGAAATGCCGCCATCGTCTAGACCAGGGATGCCCAAACTGTTTTGGGCAAGAGACCCCTTTTCCAAAATGAACTGATACCGCAGACCCCCATAGTCAAATTACTTTAAAAATCCTATCAAATATCAAGTGTAATTAATGATTATTCGTTAATGTCGACCCCTGGGAACTTTGGGAATCCCTGGTCTAGACATTCGTCATTGTTGCAGGGTTGTCACATTCTATTTCATATTTTGCGGTAGGTATGTTTATGTTTAACATTATCCTTAAGTCAGCCATTCTCTAAGTGTGCTCCGCAGAGCCTCTGTGGGGGCTCCGCGAAAATACTGGTCTAACTAAAGGAGTATTAAGAAGTACGTAATAAAGTTATGAGAGCCAAAGATATGAAAGCGCAAGTCAGTAAAACCTTCAACTTTAAAAAAAATATTTTTGGGCTCCGTCAAATATTTCATTTTCCAAAAGGGTTTCCGTCACTAAAAAAAGTTTGAGAACCGCTGCTTTAAGTAAAAAATATAAGTTTACAAAACGTTTTATTTTTAACAAAAATACCATACTTGTAATATACTATACAGTAGCTTTTTTACAGTTAAAACAGAGATATTATACAACCAATAAAGTTTGGTCATTACTATTAAATTAATATGTTTTTATTTCAAAGTCACGTCCGCCATCTTGGATCTTGAAATAGATGTTGTATTCGAAATCGGCACCCCCGAAAACCATAAAATTAGACCCATATTGACTACACGCGTAATACAATGCGCCACCCCTGACGCGTATGTCCAGAGCACAGATGAATCCCGAGATTCCCGACTTATTTTTTCGCTCTTTGAGCTATTTCGGTCTTTGAGGCCAACATTATTATGTATTATTAAACAATCTCATCAAGTTCGGTTCAAAACTGTAGACGTTACGATGCTGTGATAATAGGTACTTTTCATTCATATGACTGTATTATATAGAGCTGTATTTTTCCTTATCCAATAAAATAAAATAAAGACAGACTGGGACGGACGGGCGACTGAACAATCTTATAGGTATCGTATAAGTTACAGCTTGATAAAGAGTTGACAAAAAATGAGGACGCCACTTTCTATGCAAACACGTCAAAATCACGAATAACTTGGCAACACGGACTATATATTGTACTGAAAATTTTTAATTCCATTTTATTTAATTTCATATTTTTCTGGCCAAGCTGTACTTGTTTAACTTTCCTTATTTTACTACGGAACCCTAAAATAACTGTACTCGTTCAAACTCTAAGTTCAAAGGTAAAGTATGTGGATGAATTATTTTCGAAAGCAATATATTTGAAAATATTCTACATAGAAATTACAAAGAAGGACGTACTTATGAGCGTGAAGCGTATGTATGTGTCCGTGTCTTCTATGTATAACCATAGAATTAGTATAACTATATATAAGACTTGATCGAATTCTAGAGCGGCAGCACTATTAATTTAATTGATAACGTATCAAAAAGCATGAAGCAAAAAGCCGTCAACTTAGTGAGCTCTCTTTTAGCCTTTACTTCTAAGCTTTCACTCATCATTGTAGTCTGTGTGCCTAACTGTTTGTCAATGTCATCATGTCATGTCATTCATTGATGTCATGTATTGGCAATGTTTTTTTTGTGGTACGTTCTGTATAGAAAAGATTTTTGTTAAAAAATGAGAAACTTAAGTATGTGGGATGTTTCCACTAACAAAGTGCAGAATAATTTAGATGAGCGGCTAACTATTTCTTACACGCATAATGAGTTAAATTGCGGTGAATTTTATGCATGTTCTCATAACCTAACTGTTACAAATTTCCGTGCGAATGGAGATGTTAATTGGACCAAGGATCTCTCTGATATTATCATGTGTAAAAGCAAACCTGTGAATGTGACTTATCTATCGCTTTTAAATACTTTAAGTATCGGTTTAGAAAATGGTGAAATAGTAACAATTGCAGAATTAGGGGAAGCTTGTGATTTAGCAGGTGTTTGTGACAAAGGAATACTGGTAAGAAAATAATGTTCCACTTCGTTCTGGGATCAAGACTTATGAGACGTTTATCTTACTATTTTAATAATCAATACCATTTCCCAGGCTATGGAATGGAGCCCCGACCAAGAGTTACTTGTATTGGTTACAAAGGAATTGAACACAATTTTAATGTCTTGCACTTATGATCCTATTAATGAAGTCAATCTACTGGACCAAGAATTTGGTGAAAAACAGTTTGTTACAGTAGGTTGGGGGAAGAAAGAAACACAGTTTCATGGTTCTGAAGGGAAACAAGCTGCTAAAGTAAAAAATGATATTACTCCTGGTAAGTTATTGTATTTTCTTAATTTTATCAAGACAATTTTACTGTAAAGTAACTTATAAATCATAAGATATTCATTTTGATTGGGGATGCTTTAAACATCACTTACAATTTATATCAAAATCATAAAACTTATTACAAGCTTCCACAAATAAAAGCCCCCTAGGAAACAATTTTCAACAAAAAATTTTTATATTACCATAATCAAAAAGTTATTAGCTGACAGCCAAATTTTTTGAACACATTTATGACTTAGATTTCTTTTGAAAGCTAAACTTAATTTTAATTCTTCTCTGCTAATGTTTTGTAATATTCTAAACATGTGAGTGGTTTCTTCAAAGATGCCTCTAAAGATATAGGCATCTTTCAAGAAACCCACTTCTGTAGAAGCCGCAGTCTTGGTCCGAGCCATGCGGCGATGATGGTAAGGACAAAATCCCATAGATCCTTATGATCCTTAGCCTTACAGGTATTACCTAGTTCGGGTATCAGTCCACACTATAATCTGTTTACTGAATGTTACTGCTAAATGTGATGTTAATTGTAATGTAAGGATTATGGTGAGGATATAAATGGTTTATTATTATTACTATTATACTATAAAACGCGTCTACACTTAAGCACTTCCAACTTTTAGTCGTTTCTTGTTATCAGTAGTGTATTTTTCGCCACACTTGGCCGCCCCCATATCTGGCCGCCCTAGACCCGGGCCTACCTGGGCCTTAGAGCAAATCCGCCACTGCGTACGAGATTGGTACACGCGATGCGATGTAAATATACATACGATGCGATGTGATATAGACAGCGAGACTGACTTGTGGACTAGTCACTAGCAAGTCTCGCTGGCCGACCGGCGGGCGGCGACAGCCGACCGGCGAGCGACGACAGCCGACCGGCGAGCGACGACAGCCGGCCGCCCCCTAGTCTTCGCTGGTCGGTTTCGCGACCGGCGGGCAGCGCGGCGGACCCTCATCTTCGCCGCCCGGGGCGACTACCTAGTATACAATAATCAGTTTTTATTGTTAATTCTAAAAGATATACTTATAAAAAGTCTATTTCAGGTTGAGATCTATGACACAAGTTGATATCGCGTCATTCACAATAAAACCTGATTATTGTTTAACAAGCCGGGCCAAGTCACCAGGCCAGATGGGATACTCTCGCAAAACATATGCTTATTTTCAATGAACTCTATTCAAGTTGTTGTTGTCTTAAATATTAGTTCATTGTCTTATATTTAAAGATTAGAATGGTTTGTTTGTGTTTCAGATTCTCTTATAGTTAATGATGAGTCTGTAAAAATATCCTGGAGAGGAGATGGAAATTTGTATGCCATAGGATTCACTTTGGATGGCCTTAGAAGATTTAAGGTGTTTGACAGAGAAGGTCATTTACAATATACTAGTGAAAGACAACAGGGCCTAGAACCAAATCTTGCTTGGCGTCCTAGTGGAAATGTAATTGCAACTACTCAAAGAACTAAAGACCAATATGTGGTAGCATTTTTTGAAAAAAATGGTTTAAAACATGGTGGTTTCACAATTCCAGTTAATTCTGATACTGTTGTTGAAGATATAGCATGGAGTACTGATTCTGAAATACTGACCCTGCAGTGTAGAAATACTGTTACAGATTCACAGAAGTTGTTATTATTTACTACTAGTAATTACCATTGGTACCATAAACAAACTTTGGTATACACTAGTGAACAGAGAATAAACAAAATGATGTGGGATACTGATTTTGATGTTACCAATAATAAAAAGTTACATGTGTTTTTACGTGATGGTGTGCATTACTGCTATTCTTGGATCTGGAATATTGACCATAGTAGCGGTTGTTCAAATGATGATGATGCAGTAGTTGCTGTGATTGATGGTGCAAAAGTTTTACTCACTGGTTTTAGGCAGACATTGATCCCTCCCCCCATGGCAGCTACTGAAGTCATAAGTGACTATCCCATCAACTCAGTACACTTTGCCCCACAAGAAAGTGATGGAAATTGTTCAAATGCTTTTTTTGCAGTCACACCAAACAATAAATTATTATTTTTTAAACAGATACAAAAATTTCCATTGGAATATGTATGGCTAAAAACTGTAAATGTTGTGGAAAATAAATTTCCATTTCAATATTACAATTGGTTTTGGATGAATTCTTACACCATTGTATGTACCACATTAAATACCAAGGGAAGTTATTTATTAATTGAATATAGAATTGAGCCTGATGAAATCAATCAAGTAAATTCAGCAGTTTTGTCTAGATCTGTTACCAGAATCCAGACACATCCAGCTGACTTATCAAAATTATTTTTACAAACAAGCAATGGTGAAATCCTGAAATATTATGAAGGTGGATCTGCAGAATCACAAGATATTACTTTTGGCATTGCATGTCCAAAATTTAGTGTTGTCAATATTGACGAATCACTGTACTACATAGGTCTTTCACATAAGAATAATTTATTTGTAAATGACACTATGATTCTGAATAGTGTTAGTTCATACTTTGTTCATACCCATTTTATACTTTTGACAACGTTGCAACATTTTCTTCTGTGTACTGAATTAACAAAAATAGGAATTGCATCATTAATTGAATTTCAAACAAATGAGTCTACAGAACACATTTACAAAAGAAAAACTGAAAGGGGTGCTAAGCTAATTGTTGTTGTTCCAAATGATACCAGAACAGTCTTTCAGATGCCCCGAGGAAACTTGGAAGCTATTCAGCCAAGACCTCTGTCTTTGAAGTTAATAGGAGAATATCTTGATGCATTGAAGTATCATGAAGCATTTGATTTGATGAGAAAACAGAGAATCAATCTGAATTTAATTTATGATCATGATCCCGACAAGTTTATAAAAAGTATTGATATATTTTTGGAATCAGTAAAGAATAACTCATGGTTAAGCCTTTTCCTATCTGACTTGGAGAATGTTGATGTTACAAAAACTATGTATGCTAGTAGTTACAACAACAAACATGATAAAGTTAGGCCAGAAACCAAAAGCAAAACACAAGCTGTATGTGACATTGTAAGATTACATTTGAATCAAAGAAATGACAGTGAGTGCAGAATATTGCCAGTATTGACAGCATTTGTTAAGAAAAATACAGACCAAGATTTAGAAAATGCTTTGTTGCTTATTAAACAGCTTAAATTACAAGAGTCTGGTGGATCAAAACTACCAGTTGGATCTGATGAAGCTCTCAAGTATTTACTTTATATGGTTGATGTCAATCAGCTATTCGATGTGGCTCTTGGAATGTATGACTTTGATTTAGTTTTGCTTGTTGCAAACAAATCTCAAAAAGATCCAAAAGAATATATTCCCATGCTTAATGATTTAAATGAGATGGATGAAAACTATAAGAAGTTCTCCATCAATAAGTACCTGAAAAGATACAGTAAAGCAGTCAAAAGTCTTGTAATGTGTGGTCCTGAAAAATATGATGAGTTGAAGACATTTGTGAAATACCACAGCCTATATAGAGTAGCGTTGGAGCTATTTAGCCCAGATGATGAAATTTATAAGGAAATATCTCATGATTTTGGTATACATTTACGATTGAAGAAACAGTTTATTGAAGCAGGAATAATATTTGAAAGAGCGGGGAATTATGAACATGCTATTGAATGTTACAAGGCTACTTTAGAATGGGAGTTAGCTCTAAAACTAGCTTACAAAACATGGTCACCGGAACAATTTAAGGAACTCTGTTGGTAAGCTCTTACATTAATTTATAATAATTAAAATAAATTGTGTTTAATGTTTATATTAAGGATTTAGTCCAACTAATCAGTTTCTTATTTCAGGGAACTTGTTAATACTCTGAAAGAAGAAAAGAGACATCACGAAGCCTTACAAATACTGGAGCAATACTATAAGGAAAATGACAAATCGATTTCCTATGCTATAGAATGTGGTCTATACAAAACTGCTTACAGGCTTTGTGCCCAATATGATAAAGAGGACTTGAAAGGTAAATTTTATAACCTTAAATTAACAAACAGGAAGTAGTAAAATGTAGGTTTAAGTATTTGTTACATTAGGCTCTAACTAAACCAATACTTTTATTTCAGATAAGTGTCTATTACCAGCAGTATTAGATGACTATAAATACTTGAAGGAATTGATAGAATCAAATTGGAGCACTTTTGTGAAACACAGAGAGCGCCTTGGCTTAGTAAGAGAAAATAAAAATAAAAACCCTGTGGACACATATGACCCATCCTTCTATAATAAGGACAGTGATCTTTATTCGGATGCTGGCAGCACCCTCGCTTCTTCGTCACGAGGATCTAGGTTTGTAAAGCTCTATTTGTCAACACGTGCGAGCCGAGAGCTTAGAAGCAGGACTCATTTTTAGGGTTCCGTACCTCAAAAGGAAAAAAACGGAACACTTATAGGTATGTCTGTCTGTCGGTCTGTCTGTCAAGACCCTTTATCACGGGAACGCGTGGAGGTATCGAGCTGAAATTAAAATCATATACTCGGGTCTACAGTCCCTTGAAGCTGTGAAAAAGCAAACTTGAGTTATCGTAAAAAAAATATGGCTGTTTAAGCCGCTAAAAACGCATATTTCGACACTCATCAACATTTATAGGGTACTTTCCGTTGACCTAGAACTATGAAATTTGGCAAGTAATATCGTCTTATACTACAGGGAAAGTTTTGAAAACTATACATTTATAATTAAATCATATAAAATAAAGTCTGTATTTAAAGTATGTAAAATCATCAAATACAAAACTGTACGAAACCCTCGGTGGGCGAGTCCGACTCGCACTTGTCCGGTTTTTTCTTAATATCATATTATTATTTGTTTCGATTGCAGTCGGAGTTTTCGATCCAGTAAAAACAGAAGAAAGCATGAACGAAAAGTAGCCTCTCTTAAGGAAGGCTCCCAATATGAAGATGTTGCATTAATTATGGCTCTACATTCTTTAGTTGTAACATCTTTTGATTTGAGAATACAAGTGAAGAATGTGACCATTGCTCTTGGTTGCCTGAATAAAGACAAAGAAGCCTTCATTTTACAGGTAGAGTAATAATATCTAACAACATTACCATTTCCAATATAGCATCAGACATTGAGTTGCTTATACCAAGAAGAATAATGTTAATAATTTCTTGATTAACCATATTTTATGCAAATAAATTATCTTTATCTTATCTTTTGAGTTCAAGTGACCGGCACTCGCCATAGAAAAAATGCTTAACTTGAACACGATTGAATTTGGTTTTGAAATAAAGCCAATAATATTTGCTACATTTCTGACTTGGTTGGAAAAGCATTGGACCGGACTCCCAAAGGTCGCTGGTTCGATTCCGACCTGAGAATATGATCTGGTGCGAGTCGAATTAATTCTAGTAATGATATTATTTAGTATTGTATAAAAAAGCAATAAAAATGCTTAAATCTCAAATTAAAAAATATTTGTATTTGAATAAAACCTCAATAACGACATCCATATCGATTTTTTCAGTTCATTTATCCCCTAAGGGGTTGAGTTGAGTTCCTTTGAGGCCAAAGTGCACTGATTTGAGTATTTCTTAATATTATATTTTCTCTGTAATTAAAATATTTTTTTGTAGTTTTTCCTCTAAGTGCACTCGTTGATACAATAAGTGTTAAAATAAATATAAGGCGTATTCTTATTTGTTACACATGAAACTTTCTTGAAAAATGCCTCTGACAAGCAAATTTAAAATTCCAATTTAACAGATTGTCTTCGTTTCAAAAAACCTGATAATATTATATTTATCTCTATACGGCACTAATTAAGAATTTTGCTTCCTAAGACTAAAGTAATAAAGTTTACATCAATAATAATGGTTTCATTCTTTAGATTTCGTCGTCGGAAAAACGCTAATTTCGTTTGAAATTGGTATATATTTCTCTAATGTAAGTACTTACTTTTTTACTTTAAATATTTGACTTTCAGACAACACTGGATAAACTATTAAAAGAAATGAAAGACAGTTTCAAACAAATCTGGACTAATGAACTGGTGATAGAATCAACAAATGCTGTCATAGCTGCTCAAAATGTCCCAGAAGGTTGCAGTGTCATACCGCAAGGCATTGCCACATTAGGTATGTGGGGATAATGAAATATTGATAATAGAAGTTCATTGTACTGGCTGCAATAATCTACCACATCTTGTAATAACTTCCACAAACAAGGTTTGGTGCAGGTAGGTTCGCTACTGTTGCAACAATGTTGTAGATCTCACTTTTTTTTTTCAGAACCACACATTAGAATAGCTCCAGTTATTCAAGACATCAATTGGAAACTCGAAGGATTGAATTGAAAAGTGATTTAGTTTCCATAAAATAATAGTAACATGTGCAATGTATACCGAATCTAAGTAATGTTTATGGGGTTTTAAAGTTAATAAAATAAATCAAAATAGTTTGATGTTGTTCGTTTTCATTTTAAGATTATTTGTTTATGTTCTCCACTGAGAAGAAACCCACCGCCACATACTTAGCACATATTAATATTAGTTACTACTACGTAAACATAAGTAATACGAATATTGGAATAATAACATTTCATACCACTAACCATTATAATCACTAGGTACGTTTTTTCGTAATATTAAATACGACGCCAGCGCCAAATCAGGCCAATATTGTGCGGTCAGTAAATGAATTAAATGATATTGAAATCTTAAGACGCTTTGCACATGGAGCAACTATTGCAGCAACTGGCTGTTTACATTATTATCAAATGGGATTACGCACACAAGCAGCTCGAGTTTGATAGAAAAGTAGATAACTTTGCTTCAACTAAAGTTGCTCCGTGTACAAAGCGCCTAAAAAGCCAGTATTTAAATTGAACTTATTGAGATTAATGGCTCCTACACAACTATGGCCGGTGGCATGAGCTATTATATTTACGGTACAAATGCCAAGCGCATACTCAGCGGCAAAAACCGCGCATAGTAGTGCGTTGTCCAATGCTATTAATAAAAAATGTACAACTAAGGTAACTTAACTTCAGAGTGCTTGCGGTGAGTACAAAAAATATACTTATTGTACAAAACGAAGTATTATAATCAGTAAAATTTTCTCTTTGCCATATACATACATTCTCGAGTGAATTGCAGTGTTTGAGGTTGCAGCGGATCACTGTCTATTGTCAACTTAATCACAGTAGATAGCTAGATCCTCAGACCAAAAAAAAGTCTAGATCCATATAAAAAAAATCTACTCTATGGATAGTATAGTAATTGAGTGTGGAGAATTTTAAAAAACAAAAGTAAGTTAAAAAATTAGATATTAAAATTTATTTCAAAGCACTTAAAATTAATGATCTAATTCAAAAAGTATCAAACCAATTTAACAGTTTTTGAATAGCATATAGGTGAACAAAAATAACATTCAAAACAAACAGAGCTATTTCTAAAATTATCAAATACTACAACATTATAAAAATTTTTGAGGTCAAATTCTTTATAAACACATATGATATCAGTTACCACTGGTGTACCACACACACACATGTTCGAATTATCCAAAAACTCCACCAATGTCCATGGTATCAAATTGGGTGCATAAAAACATTTTTGTTTTAGG
This sequence comes from Catoptria pinella, assembly GCA_963556745.1. Taxonomy (NCBI): domain Eukaryota; kingdom Metazoa; phylum Arthropoda; class Insecta; order Lepidoptera; family Crambidae; genus Catoptria; species Catoptria pinella. The sequence goes on along the minus strand of OY750774.1, from coordinate 5,732,470 downwards.
ACAATTTTGGAAGCTAAGTGGACAAGGCTTCCCACATATACATCCCAGGGGCTGCATTCAGGCTTGTTAATATTATTTGCATGTGATTGAAACTTGTTATGACAAATATCTATGTGCTCCAAGGAGGTTTGCATTAGACTACAAGGTAGTGTTTCCAGCTCATTTCTTGATATTGTCAAGTACCTATAATATAAAAAGGAAATATTTTAGTGACCTATTTACTATTTGAATCTTTAGAACATTATCTTTAACTTGAAAAATTTTCCTAGAGTACTTAGGTATGACTTATATCTACCAACATGTTTCAATAATTTTGAATTCTAAAGAACTTTTTCACAGGTTAATAGTACCTATAAACAATTTTAGAATAGAAGAATTTGAATCTGTGAAACAGACCCTGAATATTTTTTTAAATATTGGTTTAATGTATCTGCACAGAATATAGCTATCTGCTTCTGTACTAAACGTACAGAAGTCTAGGACAATCAAATAATAAGCTACTCTCACTGCATAGCCATAAAGTACAATTTCAAAATGCACAGTGCTGCATGCCTATTATTGTATGCCCCTCTCTTTCTGTTGCGTTAGTCAATAACGTGCTCATCCGACACACAACATTCCTCGTGCGCTTGTCTGACTGAGCCGCGAGCAGTAGGCTAATATACAAGTTTAAGTGTGGAGTATCCCTCCTGATATCTGCTGCATTGTACAATACTCTAATACTAATCATTATTTATATATGATAGTCAAAAAATATAATTGTTTTTATGCAGTTACCTCAATGATCCAATTCGACCCAGTGTTGATGGAAGTTTACTTAAACAATTATTGTCTACTTTCAAGGTGACTAAGCATTGTAATTTCCAAATAGACTTTGGTAAGTGTTTAATTCCATTACCAGATAAATCCAATAATTTTAATTTCTTGATGATCTGTATATAAAAGAAAATCATGAATGGTAATCTTAAATTATTGATTCTATATTCTGCATCTATGTAGAAAGTAAATCATTTACCTGAGGGCCCATCAGCCATCTCCAATCCGTTTGACAGTTTTTGCCAAGATGATTGTTGGCCAGTGTTAGTTCAGCAAGATTAGGCAATCTTCCTGCAAATAATAATTGAAACCTATTATAAAGATGTTTAATAAGTCAACAAATTAAATTATAAATATTAATATTACCAAATTCTGGTGGAATTTTTTCAATTTCATTTTCACTAAGATCTAAAATGACTAGATTACGTAGTAGTAATATATCTCTACGAAAGTTATGTAGTTTTAGACCTACTATCTGGAGAGATTCTAAAGTTCGTGGAAAACCTTTATCTGGAAATTGACTTCGATCTCTGATAATCATTTTAGTTGGGGCAATATCTTTATGTGTAACACTTATGTTTGATATATTACCAAGATTTAGATCTTTACTATTTCCTGATAAACACAGTTTTAGTAACCTCAGGAAACACTTTAATTGTGTTGGTTCACTTTTTATACATAAATCAACTGGTGGTTCTTCAAATCTTAAAGTACTCAAGCCTTTGTCTAAACACTTGACAAACACTTGTTTCATCGATGAGACTCTGTATTTCACTCCTGTTTTATTGATAGTTGAAAAATGTAATACTATAAATTCTATTTCATTTTCATCTTGTTTTTTTAGTTTTGGTTGTTTAGCTATAGCTAAAGTAGACTTTATGTATCTGCCGTTTGGCCTGACATTTAAATTTATATGCAATCTATTTATGACTTCAACCTGACACTGCAACTTCATATTATATTTTGGATTCGATTAAAATAAAATAAATATGTAAGTAAAATATTATTATCGCTTTTCAATACAAAGATGTATTTATTTTCAAACGGTCGGTTGACGGTACGTACGGTACGTCAACGTCAAAAAAGCACTGTCAAACATCTGTCAAATTAAAAAAGTTACGTTTGTTGTTTATTATTTATAAAAGGCAAAGGACCTACGTTCCTTCAGGTAACTTATTCTTCAGTCAAATTATTTTCTTCGGTTTGCATGTACGGTACCAACCGCGCGCACCAATCGCGCCATTAATCCGCGACTAGTTGTCGGGTTGTCAGTCTTTCTGTCAGGTTTCGGTTGATACTTAAGTAATCCATTCACATTTTTAAATATAAAAAGGCTTCAAAATCATGTACCTCTACTATATGTCGTTTAAGGCTGGGGTTCATCTTGCTAAGATTAGGGTTAGGGATTCGTCACTCTGTGAATGCGGGCTGGACGAGGGAACTGCCGATCACATATTTTTTGTTGTCCTAAGTATAACACTTCCTTGTACGATATTCTCCACCCGTGTATCCTCAAACCTACTAATTTTAAATGTGTCCTTAGCCACGTCAAATCCCCAAGTATTGACGTTCTATGTGATTATGTAGCAAATAATAATATTAGACTATAAATTTATGTATTTGTTAACTACTAACATGTGTGCTATATGTCCATTGTGTTTGTCCTTATTGCAGATTGCTCAACAGTGGGTTCTACAGTCTCAAATCTAATTTCAACCACCTCTATATCTCGGCGTTGTACTTTCACAATACGCCTTGAAGTAGCAAAGCAGAGTCTGCAGGTTTAAAAAAAAACCCCCTAAGCAAATCACTCGACACTGGCTAAATCTACAAGGGAACCGCCATAACATAAAACGAAGAAGAATCCATTCACTATCCTGCCTGGCGGCCTGCCCAGCCGGAGGATGCTAACGGCCTGCTAGTGAATGGGGCCATTTATCTCGTGACGTCTGTTTCGCTCACCTCAGTACGGTGTGAGCGTAACAGACATTGCGCTTGCGCTAGAAAAATGTAGAGAAAGTCGTAGAAGTGTCGTGGTGCGCATGCTGAATAACTGGATGGTGAATCCATTAGTGACTGTGTGCCAAGAAAGTTTAATAAAGGGTTCGTATGTGCCAGTATAAATAAGTCTATGGCTAAATCCATGCTGTGTGCCATGTATATTTTTTTATGGTGCCAAGCCAATGCCAGTGATGCCAAGCCAACTATCTATCCCATCATAATTATCTTATAATTTGTTTTGTTTGTGCCATGCTGGCAACATTCCTGTAAACTGTCTATTTCGGTTGGTTTTTCAGCTAATTTTCTTCAGTCAGAATAATAATTCAGATAAAATACACCAAAATATCCAAAAATCCATCATAATATCATAATCTTAAAATGTAAGTGCACGCAATTATATGATAAATTTAGTAGTTCTAGTATTAATTTAGCATTTACTTGTTACAATTGCAACGTGTTAGTGTTGAATTCTTCGATTCGAATAAGAAAAGAGCTTTTGTTTGTATCATAACAATTTTATACTTAGTATGTGATAATCACTATTATAATAATAATGTATAGCTATTTGTTTGTTTACTTGTCTAGTGAAACGATATCAAATCTGAAAATGGCTGCACTTGTTGTACAATCGCGATTTGCCGGATTAAAAATAGAGGACGACGACTACCCTTCTGCTAATGAGAGTCAAAAGTCTAAGAAAGCAAAAGCAGCTACTCCTAAAAAACCTGCTGAACCTGTGAAGAAAGCTAAGATAAACAACACTAAAACTCAGGTTTTTTCTTAGATTCTTCAGTAAACAACAAAACAAGTTATTTTCATCTTAAATGTAGTTAATTTGTTGATCTGACTTGACTTTGTAATTAAATTACAGCAAAATGCACCCAAGAAAAAGAAGCCTAAGCAAAATACAGTTTCCTCCAACCAGTGGGAGTTGTGGAAGCAAAAGGATGCAGAACTTGTTGATGGAAATTTCGAAGATGAGTTGCAACAGGTAAGAAAATTGCAACGTAAATATTAAAAAGTTTGCTTTTTTGATGTTTTTACCTATTTAAAAACACTAAAGATTTATATTTAAATAATATCTGTAGTGTATTTATGCATTTAATTAATATAATATGGAGCTAAGTTCCTCAATTGTGTGTATTGCTTAATTTATCTATATTTAAAAATACTGCCAAGTGAGTATAATCTAGGGTTGCCACCCATACTATATTATTATAGTATTGTGCTATATTTCTGTCAATTTTACAGTGTGTTTTTAAAGTATTTTTCAGTTAACTGTTATACAGTATGAATAATACTATATTTTCATCGGTGATTCAGTTGTCGCGCTTTTTATGTATTATCTGTGACTGGAACGCAGCGTTGGGAATTTCAGTAGGTACGAAACGTGTTCACGTCGTTCGTCGCTTATTAGGCATGTGTACTTTTTTCCGAATTTTCCAAGAGTACTATATTTTTATGCAATGTTTAGAAAAAATAATTGTTTTACCTCCAAAAAAAGGTGGAAACCCTAGTATATTCATTGGTGAGTATGCTTTTTGTGTTTTGTATATTTAAATAATGTCAAACAAGTGTACATTTCTCTAGGCTATACTTTTGTCGAAACTTGACTATGAAGAGAAGAAAAATGTTTATAAACAAATAAAAAAAGAAGCAGATATAGAGAAAAAGACAGCTGAGCAAAACTCCCGTTCTGGTAACAAAAAACAGAAGAAAAAGACCATAATGAGTCTTGAACAATTTAATGAAATGATGAATCCTAGTGACGAAACTGCTAAATGTATGTACAAAACTTAGGTTTTTTTTTATAAACTAAATGTTTTTTAAATAGTAATATTTTTGTTAAATATAATTTCGCTTTTTTAGTAGTCAATGAAGATTTGAACATAGAAGAGGTGAAGACTGTTTTAAAAGATACTGAATTTTTTGAAAGAGTTAAAGATGATACTAAAAACGAACTTTTAAAAGAGCAGAATAATGATAAAGTTCGTCACCGACAGTCTCTTTCAGATGAAATAATTTCCAGAGTTCAGTTTATAGATACTATTGAGAAGAAAGATAAGGAAATAGAGTTACTGCGCCAAGAAATCACAAGTCTCAAACAGGAGCTTTTAACTGTCAAGAGTAGAAATAAAAAATTATGCAACATACTTGGACAAGGTGAAAGTAAGTTTACCTATTTGATAAGTTTTTATTAAAATAAGCAAATTTTCAGTTTAGTTCTTCTCAGTGGTCGAAATGGACTGGAACACACCAGAATGCCATTCCGGATCGTGAAAAGTTCTCCTTACATCATTCCAGTAAAATACATATATACCTTTCGCTATCAGTCAGACGGTTTGAAAGGAAATGTGGTTTGTGAGTAAGTCCAAGTCGACTGGTTCTTCTAGTCTAGATAATGTAGAAGCATGCATGACCCAAGCCTTCAGGTCACCGTCAATGTATACTGGTTTCACAAAGTACATTTCCCAAAATGTCCACTTCCCAAAAAGTTACTTTCCCATTATGTATCTTTCCCAAAATGTACACTCTTAAAACAGGTAGAATTGATTGGATACATTTTAAATATGTATAAAATTAAATAAAATCATGTAGTCAATCAAGTTTTAATATGTTTAGTCGACAAATGCCAGATACTATAATTGGCAAATATAGAGAGGCTCTTGTAGATGATGCCGGAGCAAGATCGCTGCGTAGGCGATGTGCGCGCCGCGCTGCCGTGATTTCGAGACCTAAAGTTGGTCCAACTGTGATCTGGGTCCGGTTTCATCTTCGTGATTACATACATAGATCTATATTATTTTAAACTGCATGTTCATAGTTTCGTTATGAATTACTTGCAGTGAAAGATAAAGCGGAGGTATTAGTGGAAGTGGAACGTTTACGAGGGGTCCAGGCTGAGCTCACATCCGAAATAGCAGCTTTACATACTGATCTGGAGAAAGAACGATCCAAGAATGCCCAAGACCCAAGGAGTAAAGATAAGGTATTTTCAGTTTTTCTCTTTAACACTTTAATCGCCAGAGTCGGATCAATCCGACTAATGTTTTCGTGTCCATTATGCCAGGTATGTTATCGTTAATATGGCGAAAAAGAAGAAAAAATTCAATTCTAATCACGCAATAAAGAATTATTTGACGACCTCCTTGGTCGAGTGGCTTTGTACACCGGTTTTCAAGGTGTCGCCATCTCTGAGGTCCCGGGTTCGATCCCCGGTTGGGTCTATTTAGAAAACTAACTTTTCTATATTGGCTCAGGTCTGGGTGTTTGTGATACCACCGTTGTCTCCGATTTCCATAACACAAGTGCTTTAGCTACTTACTTTGGAATCGGAGCAATTATGTGTTGTTGTCAAACCATTTATTATTATTTATAAGTAAAGTCTGATTAAGCCAACTCTAGCGGTTAAAGGGTTAACTTTTTCTTTTTTATGAGAAAAAAACAATTTTGAAATACTCCTCAACTTTTTCAGAAGCATCACACAAAAAAGAAAAACATACGGTTTGATGTTTCATCTGAAGCTATACTAGCAAAAGAGTCGAGTGCAGGCACTGGTTAATTGGAGACATTATTTATAATTTATTTAGTACGGAAAACGCAAAATATAAATAAAAACATTTAACTCACTTTAAATCGGTCTTTTTGTGCTTATTGACATTTTAATTAAAGTCCTAGTTTTAAACTTAAACACATTTTTCTGCCTTTCAGAAGAAACGGGGTCAGCTCTGACAAAGAAAAGTAAAAGCTTAAATTAATAAGATATGTGTTAATTGTAAGTAGGTAGGTACCTCATTATATATGTTTATTTAAATAGGTGTTCTAACGGAAAAGTCAATTTCTATAAAAAAAGAAAGTAAAAATGTTTTATATTAAAAAAAATATTATTTATAATTAAATTTGGAGTAACATTTTATACATAATATTATTTTAATTATGTCAGTAAACAAATTGTTATTAAATTAACTTTGATAATTATTTTCTGATATAATCCTGTCAGTTGACTGTCCTTTAAAATCTTGTATGTTTAGATTGATTTTTAAGTTTTGCGGTGAATATTGTTTAAGATGGGACATGAAATTTTGCTCAGTTAATTATCTGATGCCAACCCTAATTTTCTTTACCTTTACCCTTTGTGATCATAGTTACTTGCTATAAGTTCCATGTCCTTGCTTAAAACTTATCGCAATGATGGCTTCCTTATGTGTTGTCATTGCTGTGTTTGGGTTAAATACAAGGTGTTACAAAAATACCCCTAATGCCGAATATGGTATATAGGTTTGATGGTAACTGAACAACTTTTACTATGGGACCAACTCTGAAATCGAGAAAAAAATATCAGCTGTTTCATACATTTTGATATTTTCGATTTTAATTTTTGTATGAAACAGCTGATTATTTTTTTCGCGATTTCAGAGTTGGTCCCATAGTAAAAGTTGTTCAGTTTGATGGTCCCTATATACCATTTTCGGCATTAGGGGTATTTTTGTAACACCTTGTATATATATTATAGGGTGGCACTAGCCACATGGGGCGCCGGGCGCCCACTCCGCCTATTGTAAATAGTATCTCAACCAGTACTCTTATTCACTTTAGAATGTCACAATGGTGTTTTCTGATAACAATTACAACCTGACTAGAACTGTAAGAGTTTATTTTTATGAATGATATAATCAGAGGAGAGGACATCTAGGCGACTTTATTTTTTGCGTGGTACAGTATTTTATTTTATTTCTACTTTCTCATAAATACTTGCTACTGATTAACAGGCTCCTGGATCAATATTGTTTATGTATTAGGTGCTTACCTATGAAAATGGTATTTTTTTTCTCACACACAAAGAACCTCATAACTTCTATGACTTAAAAGATACATCAGTTAACTTAATACTTGGATGACCACTTTGTTCATTATAACTAGCCAAGACATTTTACCTTTACATATAATGTATTAAATCATTCATTTGTACATAGAACATTAGAATTCGTGGTCGTTAAATAAATTAGTAATGTTAGTATGGTAAATGCAACTTCCTTAAAGTTATTCATACAAATCGGCGATTCCAAAGGTAAGCACCTAATTTTTAAGACTAGTGAATAAGAGCTCTGAGGTGCGATAGTGTAAAGGAATCGTATTCGTTTGACAGTTCAAAACGTTGGATTTCATTTGACGAACGTCTAATTATAATGAGAATTCTTCAGTTTGACAAATTAGACCGTGCGTTTTGAACTGACAAATTAATACGACTCCTTTACACATTCCTACCTGCCCGCCTAGCATGATCACCGAAACGCGATATGGTACAGCGATTTATCATGTTTAACTGTAATAAGACAATGGATTTTGACAGTTGAGTGTCGATAAAACGCTGTATCACGCGATATATATCGTGTTTCGTCGATCGGTGAACGTATTAAAACGCCGCCGAGTGCATCAAATTGGCGTGATGAAGGAAAAGTACCTTATCTATTGAAGATGGCAGATAAGTTTTTAATGAAACTATTTTCTCTTACCAAGTATCATAGAGCTAGTAACAGTATTATTAGAACCATCAAAAGTAATGTACATGTGTGATCTTGTTTCGTTCTGAATAATGTTTTAATGTTGGTAATGCAAACGTGGTCTTACCATCCCTCCCCTCATATTACAAGCTCTTAAAATTGCCAGCTTTCTGAATGGCTGAAATCAATCAATGCGTCTCTTTTATTTGCTCCTAGAAAGAGATGTAGCTATAGCAATTAATAAATCTTTTAAGAGCTATGACGATCTAAGTAACATATCAAAATATTTAAAAACCGCGAGAATAGCATTAAAACGCATGGGAATCCTGATCTTTACAGCTCTTACAATGCTGATCAGATCAGTTGGGTGTGAAAGCGATCTGGATCTCCTCCATTCACTTCCTGGACAGCCATCATCAGATCACAGCTCGAACAATCCCTGGCGGAGAACCAAGGCTTCTAAGTTACCTCGTTTGTATGAAAATCAACTGGCGTTTCTAATAATCCGTCCACCACTGTATGTAGTTGAAGTACTTTTCCATCTACCGTTTTGAGCATCCCATATAATACTCATTTGGCATTGACAAATGTCGTATGCACTACGCGTTCATTTCATGATTGCCGTCGACGACCGTTTTGACGTCACAGCTAACGGTACTGTAGACAAAAAAGTATTATGTCTTTTATCTGATATAGTGCGACTTAAGTGCGAACACCCCTATTTGGATAACATTCCACGCATGCGCACGAAGCGTTTTTAATCTTCTTTTTTAATGCGCACAGCTAAGGGGTAGAATTCCCGGCCTGGGTCTGTATTCCCGCAAGCATACAACCCAGCGATATTTAAAGCCCGAGTGAAATGGCTTCTGGGCAAGCACGCTCCATCTTCGGCCTCTTCTTAGCCTTATGGCTCTCGAATGTGGCCAAGCCCATTCAAAGTAAATAAAAAGAATTGAGCGGGGCGGCGCTATTATTAATTGATTTTGATTGATATCAAGATCTTGAAAGTCATGTGGCGTTTTCAACTGTAATTTTTTTGTTCAGAGTGTTATTAATTGACGATTGATTGACGGCCTGAGTGGTGCAGTGGTCAACATGCCGGTCTACCACGCAAGAGGTACCGGGTTCGATTCCCGGCCAGGCAGAAATCGAAATGATGAATTTTAATTTCTATGACGGGTCTGTTACTATGTATGATAAATGGTCCCCGGCCGGCCCCCTGATTATGTAACTTTGTTGCTATCAACTCTGACCGAAATCACAGTAACATTGCTGCTTTAGCAAGAACTAATGTGACAACTATCTTACTTAAAGCAGCAATGTAACGTCGGTTTCAATCGATTTCAATCGCGAATTGTTAGCAACAGAGTTACGTAATCAACCCCCAGGAGTTAGCGGCAACCATGAAGTGAACGAGTAGTATACTATAGTATATGATACTTGGCCTATTATACCTAATTAAAAAAAAAAATCTAAATGGTCATTCCATCTTCGTTAGTTATTAGATACGAAGTTATTAGATTATGACAAAAAATGTTTGAAATGTTCAAATTTCTGTGATTTTGTTTGATCATTGTAAATAAAAATAACTTTATACAAAAACTATTTTTACATAATGTTTCATTGTTTCGATTTTTCTATTTTTACTTGGTGCGTACGCAGACTGGGTGCAATGTTCGTTAAAGGCGTTGACTCGCCTACCCGCCTACCCGAATCGCGCATTCACTACAAACCTCTCGCGTGCATCGACAAACTCATGTAATTTAACATCGCACGAACATTGGTTCGTGCACGGGCGCGTCTATGACATGACCACGCTCCACGCCCATTTGTGGTCGTCCGAAGAACCGACAAATCACGAATCGTTCCTTATGCGACTTGTAATGCTCGTAGCGTGAATTTTAAATAATATTTTATCCACTGATTATCCAAAATGCTCGTTGTCAATACGTAACTGACATTGAAATCGAGTTAATTTGAAGGATGGGGCTTTAAAATAAAGAGTCTTGTGTAACGATGCACGATTTATTGCCATGTCTAATTTAATACACAATTATAATCAATCAATATTGGTGTGATGCAACCGATGATGCATTTTATTTGTTAGTGTACAAAATTCGTTCAAATTAAAATTGTGTATCAATTAATCGACGTGTGTCCCTTGATGTATCTTAGAACTGAAACATCAGTGAACTTAAATTAAATCATTTGCAAATACTATAACTTAATTAAGAATAGCTTTGAGATAAATAGACATATAATTAAATGTTTCAAATTATGCATAGTCACATGTAAAAATGGTAAAAATGTATATTTAATTACTCTCAGTATTTTCGTTCCAAATTATAAGTAAAGTTACGCAAATTATATATTTTATACAATACAACTGGAAATACATGTTCATTATGTTTCTACATGCCATGTTAAATGCAGTAGGTACAATACTTATTTCTATGAGACTTGTTTTGACACTCGGACATTCTAGAAAGAATTAATTTAAGGTACAAATTATTCCTTGTGAGTTAACGTAAAACATCTTAAATTGTTGACTAGTTGTATTTAATAACATACATGTTAGAAGTTATATTTCTATTAACGCAATGTGTACCTACTATAATTATTCATCTGTATAAAAATTGTTTTATTAGTATAATAATGTTAACCTAAGATGGACTTAATGTATTAACTTAGTATAATACAAGTGTCATATTGGCAGTAACCGTGATTATGGCAACGTGAATTTGAATTCTAAAGTATTTTTGGTCCAATTAATTGTTATAGTACCTACATAAACACTTTCACATAAGTCTGCATTATTCAAGAATTACATACACCACTTTAATACTGAATAATATTATTAGTAGTTAATAACTAAGCGGAGACTATGTTAACACTAGACGTTACTTATGTAATATGGCAGTAAGTGGTAATTGCAGAAGACTATTACGTGTCCTCGCGAGATTCGCACGTCACCACGAAGCGATACTATTCGAGTCCTTTCGTGTACATTAAACGTCTATTCGATGGGTTACTACATTCCGAGTAGTCAAACTTAACACATATCACCGGTCTTCAGTCGTCATTTCGTCCGATAATACTTTAAACCGTACATTTCAGTGTGTATGGTCCTAGAAAAAGTATTATTAGCATCATTCGGAAGTGTTAAGCAAATGTCAAATTAACTAATCATTCAGTCGCTTCACTCTCATTGTTTGAAGTTTGGTCGTGTGTTCCGTGAGTTATTTGGACTGATTTCCAAGGTAACTAATCCATATCGCGTGGAGCATCGTTGGCCGTTAGCACGCTGGTACGTCTGCGCATTTTATAACGCTGATCGGTTTAGTCGCTGCATCGCACTGTGATTCCTCGACGACAGCGTTAGATTTTTTGTCCACGCAGTACACTCTGCGCTGTTTTGTCGCTTCTTTGCCCTGAAATAAACATTATCATCAAATCATACTGAATGTTCGTTATCGCTTCGCTCGCTTTCGAAACATGTATGGATTATTAGACGTTTCAAAATTAGATTATTAACGAAACTTAATGACAATCCCATATATGTTTCGAAAGTGAAGCGATAACGAAGATTAGCAAACGTTACTTTGGCCCTAGCCAAGACCAAAGGCCTATCCTTAGTCATGTCATGACTTGAGGCACAAACACATAAAGAAGTCAAGCTTGAGCGGCGATATGAGTAGGTCAGCTTGTCGCAAAGTTGCAATATGTAAGTGCAACATTTATCCACCGATCTGTCAGTATTTGGACACCTAGTAAGTTTTCTATTTTACTAACACGTTTTTATTTTATCAAATTACCATTTCGATGAATATATCGACAGAAATTTTTGTATCAAAAAAAAAGGTAGATATCACTATTGTGCAGTTAAGGCGACATGAAACACTAGCGCCACTTCCGCAAAAAAATAATTACCGTGTAAATACATAATTTATTAAAACTCCAAGCTTACGGTCTCCTTGCAGAATATTAATTGTTTTATAAACACAAACTCAGTGACAAATAATTGTTTGCAGTTTTGGTGGTGAAAAAAGCTAAATACCGTTTTCGTTTTGTTTTTCATCGAGAAAAACCACAATAAATTATCTGACATTAAGTTTGTGTGTTTATACATAACTATTGATATTTTGCGAGGGGACATAATCTTGGATATTTAATAAATTGTGTATTTACTCGTTAGTTTTTTTTTTGCGGGAGTGGCGCTAGTGTTGCATATAGAGGTAAAGTTTTCTCTGAATAATTCGTCTTGTTCGTTCAAGACCTTTCTACCAAAGAACAAGAAAAAAATCTGTGACGTCATAACAACTTCTGCAATCTACTGAAGTGAAGTTCGTTTGATAGGATGCTGTTACTAATTTTAAAAATTGTTATTTGGATCGCAATCGCATAGTAAGTAGTAGTAGTAGTACCGGCATGTTGCAGGAGTGCGAGCAGGGGTTCCAGGAGCCCACCCACCAGTGCGTGCAGGCGGGCTGCCGGCACTGCTGCATCAGCGCCTCGTGCCGCGGCGGCTCGATGTGGTAGCACTGCGACTGATCTACCACCTCTGCGTACCACATCAAACAAACGGTTTAAAATTATGGTTGTTCAACAGATTCTGTGGTACTCCATAAATTAGATGAGGGGCTTGGCCAGGTACTGGCCGCTCATAACATTCGACTTCTATAATATTCGACTAATCTGGTGACAACTTTCACTTGATGTGAAGGTTTTACCCAACCGACCCGTGGTCACACCAATTTACCACACCGGTGTGACAAACGGTCATTTATTTTTACCCGTAGTCACACCACAAATAGCCCAACTCGCCTTGGAGGAGGCAGGGTAATAAATTATGTCTTCTTGATCCAGACACCTTGTACAGTTACTGAGACCACACAGTAACTGAGACACCGCGACCGAGATATTTAAAAAAAAGGACGTCTAATTGTACAAATGCAGATCAGCACGTCAAGTTCTACAAAACAGTTAAATTTTCTCCAATTAACTTTAAACCTTAGTCTGTTAGACTTAGGTGACCCAATTGTAGTAAGTCGTAAGGTAAGGTGTGCTGACTTGACTATACATTTAGTTTCAAAGTATAAATAGTGTAACGTACGCTGGTGTAAGGTGTGCTGACTTGACTATACATTTAGTTTCAAAGTATAAATAGTGTAACGTACGCTGGTGAGGTGTGCTGACTTGACTATACATTTAGTTTCAAAGTATAAATAGTGTAACGTACGCTGGTGTAAGGTGTGCTGACTTGACTATACATTTAGTTTCAAAGTATAAATAGTGTAACGTACGCTGGTGTTCGTCGAGGCACTGCAGATGGCGGCGCATGTAGCCCAGGCCGCAGGCGGCGGAGCAGGCGGACCAGTCGGACAGCCGGTACGAGTGCCGCTGCGGCTGCCGCGCGCGGTCCACCGTGTACTGGTACGTCACGCCCGGGTTGCGGTGCCGCCCGCGGAATATGCGTTGCTGCACCAAAAACTACCATTACTTACTGCGTCCTGGATATACAACGTGTTACAAAATAACCCCTAATGCCGAATACGGTAGATAGGGACCATAAAACTGAATAACTTTTACTATGGGACCAACTCTGAAATCGCGAAAAAAAATCAGCTGTTTCATACATTTTGATATTTTCGTAATTAATTTTTGTATGAAACAGCTGTTTTTTTCTCGATTTCAAATTACTTTAATCACATATTCGGTATTAGGGGTATTTTTGTAACACGTTCTATAGTACCTACTGCTTTCCTAGCATATTGCGTGATAACATAATCACCAAGTGTTTTAGTTTTAAGATATGCTAAGCTAAAGAGTGCACGTCCATGGGTCGCGACCGATATAATATGCTGCTCCGCTTCCGAGGGGTGCGTGCGACAGACGCGCACTGTCAAAAGAACAACGACCACTTCCCATACAAGCGTTGACCTCTCAAATAGCTTTTTTTTAAGTTAATATATAAAATTATATTGGAATAGTTGCTATGACCATATAACACTAGTATTTATTGAATTTTAATTCAGTAATCCGAAAAATATTTAACGGTAAATCAATAATTATTGCCTATCTAAGTAGCTATTATTACTAATTTTCTATTTCTGTATTGCCCATTTTTATTTTAGTAAGTAATTTATAAATAACAATAAAAATGCAATTTTATGAGCTAATATTGATTCTATACACAATAATTGATAAAATTAACATTTCGACAGGTCAAAAATGGGCGTCCCTCTTTTCATAGTGCGAGTCGAAGTAGCATAACCGCGATTAAAAAAAAATCAAAAACCCGTTAGTAAAAATTAATTCAAACGACGTCTTGGATTCAACTTTATAAAAGTAGCTGGAATCTTACATAAACTTTGATGTCTTCTTCGATCGGTCCAGTGATTCTGACTTTCTCCCAGTCGCGGTCTCGTTCATATATTGCCTGCGCTCCCGCCACGAAGTATTCGGTCAAAGTGGTGTTTCTAAAATACAATGTAAATGGGCACCTAAGTTCAGAAATTTATCGTAAAAACGTACATAATTATATTATAAAAACTACTTATAAAAGATTCATACCGTGCTCCACTCAAATAAAACTTCCTTGACTTCGCGCTTCCAATCGAAATGTAATTGCCTGGACTGACTTTTTCTTGAATTCTCACGTTTCTGGAACCAGCTGGGATGACCACTACCTAAAAACGTTATAGGGGGTGAATTTCTCACTACCTACAGCTTCGATTAAGAATTTCTTGATCGAACACCTAAAGCAATATTTTAAATACTTATAGGTACATACCCTACGGTGATCTACAGCAATATTTTATAATACCTTACGTTATAAAAACTACTAACTAACCTACTTTGAAAAAATATTGAGTGATCTCATCACGAAATCTTGCTTATCTCATACTATTAAAAATGTGAAAGTTGGGTTCGGATATTTATTACTTCATTCATCACGAATAAGAAAACCGCTGATGGATTTTATTGTTTGATATCTATACATCACACATTAAATATCTCAACCGTATTCGTTTGCACATCAGCTTATTTTTAATGTCCCCATGCACGCCACTACTCCTGGGGCGCAAGTCTTTCTTTTAATGGGTGGCTAAAAAGGATAGGTAGGCCCTAATCCATAATCATACTCATTTACGCATACGGTCATGCGGGTGTAAATAAAGAGTTAGTTTACTTCGCTGAAGCCGGACTGCTTGGTGGTGCCCTTGCTGTAGATGCCCTGCACGGTCTTGCAGGCGGACCCGTTGCCGCCGCACACGCCGCACGCGTCCTCCTCCGCCTCAGAGTTCACCTCCCAGTCGCATCCCACTTTGTAGCAAACACCTGCGATAATATCATTGTTTTTGTGAACCGTCAGTCATAAGGTAATACTTATCAATCGAGAGAGAGCGTTCTTTCGATATGGAAGTTTGGAAAGCGCTACTGTGTGGGAGGCATTTCGAAAAAGTTTGGTCGAATTTTGATCTTATATAATAGACAACAAAAGATGTTTCATTTCCACAGGTTACGAGGCGAACATACCAGCAATACACATGTCTCTAGCGCCGATACTCTGCCGACAGGGAGTGCCGTCGGCGACGAAAGCTGCAGACATCAGTTCAATATCGCTGTCATCTCGGGGCACACACTTCAGCTCACAAGGCCTATCTGCAAACCAAATTTCAATAGAATTACTCAATTCGAAACTAGCCTATTTAAATTGAGTCTTTGCATTTCAGGAGATCTACCTTGGTCGAAGTAGGGAATCCATTCAGCAACAGTGACGTTTTTGTACGTTTTATTATTGTACCGAGCGCACTGCACTTCTCTGAAAGTTGGTTCATTGATGGGACATGGATCCGTGTTGCAGATCTTGTATCTAAAACAAAAATATTAGTAGGAAGATGGTATCTAGGAAGGGCGAACAGTTGCGGTAAATAAGTAAGTACTTCTGTTTTGGAAAATATATTCCCCAGTCCAGTGGTAAATGACTTAGTAGGTACTTTAATATACTTTTCACATCTGCATCATGAAGGGACTGTTTAATGTCCCACAAGCAAAAAACTTGTGTAAGTAGTGTTTTTGGACTCATAACACATAGGTTCCTGTTCGCGTGCCACGCTTTAAGTACGAAAGAGACGAACCAGCTCGAGGGACTAGCAAGAAAGAGTATACTGACCGACTTCTATCGCCAATGCAGTAGTTGCCGTTGTTGTAGGGCTCGGGATTGTTGCACTCGCGCGACTGAGTGGAGACGCCGGCGCCGCAGGTGCGCGAGCACTCGCTCCACTCGCTCCACGGGCCCCAGCCACCGTCGCGGGGCGCGGGCGAGGGCGTGCGGGCCACGCACGTTTGGTTTTGACACCACTATAAACAGTACCATGCTGTATGAACTATTTCTTGCAAATTATTTTGAAAGGGCTGCATGTTTCGAGCTGTTTCATTCACTATAACAGCTCACTATTGTCTTCTGCAGGACGTAGCCGTAACCATCTCCCGTGTCGCCATAATCTCCACGCATGGAAAATATTACCAGCTTGAAGAAGAAGATATCAGCCACACACAAGTCATGCAGCAACTAAACTTAGTACTAGTGTGAGAAAACCTATAATTGTCTACTTACCATATCAGGCCCGCAGGTGGTCCCAGGCGCGGCGGGCCGCAGCATCGTCTTGCAGGTGTTGTTCACGAGGCACCACAGGTGTTCGCAGAGCTCACTCGGCTTCGCGCACACCACGGCCTCTGCGCCGAACTGCAGGTGGCACTGCGTCGCAGCGTCGAACATCACGCCTGGAAAACATCACGATTTAAACCATAGAACAAAGATAAAAAAATAGTAAAAAATCTGCCTGAGGTGATTCTACTGAATTTATTTCTAATGACACCGAGAGAAAACCATTCGATAGAGTCACAGAAAGCTGATGTAGTTATTACAGAATATTATAAAAGTTTAATAATAAAATAAAAAATAGGAAGTTCGTCTATTGTGAATGCGTTTCAGTTTAGGTTCCCAAACTGAATCGCTTTAGTTTGTACCATGAACAACTAGTATATTCATCTGTGCCTTGAACTCTAGAGCATTAAGATGCTCTAACTCAACATGAACTACAGCGAGGTGTCAGTGTCACGCGAAGCGAAATCGCCATATTGCCGTGTCCTCGTCAAAAAACTTTTATTTTCACACATTCAGAGACTTAATTAGGAAAAAAATTATGAAATACGTACGACATTTTGTATCGACTCGCACTAGGCCCTGGGGCCATCGAGTTGAAATTCAGGGACATAATAAGTGGGATTTTTAATTTTTTCTTACCTGCTGGTACTTCGGGGTAGGGGTAATACTCTTCTTGAGAAGGTCTATCGCTCAAACATTCACCCATGCCGGCACTGAAAGAAAGATAAATTTAGTTTTACGATTCCAAACAACTAATTGTTTAGCAAAATGTCCTTGAATCAGTTTCTTTTATTTGGTTCACAACTTGAAACATACATCATACACAGCTAGGTATGTAGGTACACCTACTCATAAACAAGCTATAAAATATATTGTTTCATTGATTGTCTCTCTCTCTGATAAGTATTGTTGTAACAAATAAATAGCAGTTGGTGGGGTTTTCGGGAACGATCACAAAAATTCTAGGTCTTAACCATAAACTTATTGTAAAAACTAACTGTCTGTATGTCCTTACAGGCATAAGAATTCTTATACAAAACTGACATTGAAATGAGTAAAATTACAAAATTATCGATAATTTGTAATCATATTATGGCCACCTATTAACATAAACAGGTGCCTTTTATTTGCATTTTTAAAACATAGTCACCTAATGTGGCATAACTTCATAGCTATTTAAGATTATTAATGTACCCGACCCGATGACATTAAATTAGTAAAATACTAAATTAGTATTTTACCTAATTAATTCACCTAAACGCAGATTTACTTTACTTGATTCGCTCAATGTCGAGTTCTCTTATGATGTAGTTGACTGCAGTGCGGTAGTTCAAATTCAATGATTAGTTAAAAAAATATCAAATTCTACCACACTGGTAGAAGTCAACTCATGTGATAAATTTATATTTATTTATAATAAATTAGATAACTTCAATAAAAACTTTACTTTGCCTTTGCTCTAGGCTAGGACCTAGATGAGAAGGGTACCATTTGATCGTATAATGTTAAAACGATGGGAAGGTTATCTATTTCTACTTTCAGGTTTATTGTGGTCGTAAAATATATGTATTGTGTTGGCGTGTAATAATAACACATAAAAGCACAATCATATAACTTTCTATGTTAAGTGACACTAGTTTCGGAATAAGCGGCTATAATAATGAAAGCTACAGACCCACTTTACTTGAATCAATTGCTGCGCTTGAAGCTTATCTACATATTCCAGAATAGTCTTGTGAAAAATGTAGGTAGGTACGGTCAGCACAGCAACGAAAGTCGCTTAGCACTTTAGTAGGAACTCTGTCATAGCAACTTTTTTGATAAATTTTTCAAACTGTAAGACATCTGTTAAAAAATTTGCTATGACAAAGTTGTTGCTGACTGCACTGCACGTAAAATGATCTTTCTTTTAAATCTGCCTCGGTATAATTCTTTGTTTTTAACACTTCAACGCCCGGAAAATGAGACACAATAGATTTTCCATTGTTATCCGGCCGCCTGCGTCCGCTCGGGCGTTGATGAAATTAATACGGAAACTAATAAAAATACTCTAGGACCTTGTTTAAAGTGCGATTTAGTTTAGAGCTTGGTGTATGTATGTACGAACGAGTACAGGGCGTCCCACGGCTAGCTAAGCTATTATACGGCGGGAAATTACCTTGAATACTTTAAAGGGGAAATTTCGTTTTAAAATTTAATTTTTATTCGAAATTAAACAATAGTTCTAGTATATACTGTGTGAAAGTTACCTATCTAGTTTCCTAATTCTTATCTTAGAAAAATGCGGTGGCAGAAAAAAAGGAATAATATGTAGTCTCAGGTGATAATACATAATTTCAAGATGCGGTCTGTGTGGTATACAACTCACTCTAAGAAGTTGGTGACATCTCGTTTGCTGCACCGCGACCAGGCAACTTGGACTGTGTCCGCTTCGAAGATCGGTGTCATGATGTGCAGCGTGGAACCTTCGCGCCGATGGCATCCGATCTTCTCTGTGTCGTGGTAAAGTCCGAAACTGAAACAATTTGTAGAACTTAAAAAGTTTTCTTATACCAAAAAATAAAGTAGGTCCAGTTTTGACGCTGATTGTCTTTACAATCAGCGTCCTGCATTTCATGAAATCATAAAATACATTGCAATGCATTTCATGAAATCTGAAAAAAAAACGACAGAGAGAATACGACTTATAAACGAGATGGAATGGGATAAGTAAGTAAAGTACAAATGCAACGTTTAAACATTAAATTTATGTTTACCATAATATTTTCTTTAGTTTTCCATATTTTAATGAGCATTTTTTACCACGTTTTTTTAATTATGGGTTTTGATTAGAATTAATATTTGGTCAAAGAAAAGGTCTTTAATTCGTTTCTCACCTTTGTTTCTCTTGTGTGGCGGATGTCGGTACAATTAGTATATGTTCAAAAGTAATAAATAAAATAGGCTCTGTATTGTTTGCCGAGCAAAAAATATTCTTATGTCATACAGATGTATTTAAATTTAAAGGCTATTTTTGTGCTAATGTTTTATTGTCTTGCAATCGTGAGAAAACACGTCACGTCACAAAGAAAAATGTTACTTGCCCAATTGTGCCTTTTAAGTTTTTTTATTTTATATTTAGATTTTCACCTATTCGTTCTTCTTGTTTTAAGAATGATATTATGTACACACAACGGCACTTCAGACTATACATGTTGACCTTGAGACCGCCTTTGTGCCCTACGTAATAAAAGCTGTTTTCGCAGTTTAAATGTATAACCTGACGTGCTGTCGTGTGTACTTAATTCAAAAAATCGGTAGATTTTTTTATATGTATCAATCAAGACGGGTGTGTTTTTTTCAAGAATCACATAAATTAACAAAAAATTAATTGCTATCTAATAAGTAAGTCTTAAATCGCATAATAAGTAGTTCTTTATGCAACAGTAGTATAATGAGGAGTATTAAGACACGAAAGTGATAATAGTATCACATGAGTGTTTTAATACCTAATGACCAAGAAGGATATTACGGCTACCATAACAACCAGTGTCATGGTAGCCGTAATATCCGAGCGATAGGCTGCGCACCCATCGCGCGGGCTCTTTGCATTATATCATCCAAAACAGTGTTATAATGTTGTACCTACTGAATTTCATAATGCAACTCGCAGGAATGGAACACGGGGGGCGCGACCAACCTTGACTCGTTCGGATATTATGGTTACTATGACACTGGTTGTTTCTTTTTTAAAGTTGGCTATAAGCTAATTGGTTGAGAACCTTTTATAGAGGATTTATAGCATGGGTGTAGATAAAATATAAAAATAATGGTTGCACAGTGTTCTGTGCTTTGTAGCATCATTCTATCTGATTATTTCTTCTATCAAATGTTACTATTATTTTACTTAAGTTAACCTTGTAAATGATTGTACTAAACTGCATTTTTGAAAATAAATAATTATTCTATTCTATTCTATTCTATTCTATCTATTTAAAAAATACGTTAAAACGATCCTTATCTGCAAGGTTAACATTTAATGTGTCTATTGCAGACAATGCGGAAAAGCTTCTCGTAAATTAAATACCCCGCAAAAATATCGGTTCGGAAGAACAATATTCGATTAACTAACCAAATAATTACTTACCTACCGTACATTATGAATATGGTCATAAATCATAACGAGTATCGCTACGTTATCTTAGGTAGGTACTATTGTATGTATTCTGTGTCTTAGGGTAATTTTAATAATTTTATTTGATGTTATTTATGGTCATTGGGATTATTTATATGGTTCGACGATATAATATAACGACTATCTTAGTTATGACTGATAGATTCTTACTTGAGTATGAGTAATTATAACTCTTTAATATTTTTATTTAATTATAATTCGAACTAGCTCAGGCATATGCCTGGGCATATGCCCAAACAGTGAGTGACGTGCAGTTGATATGATGATTAGTCGCAATAAATCGCAATATTTAACATTTTATTATACTTAATAAATTGTAGATTCTTATCTATAACAAACCTTACTTTTTTTAGAGATTTGCAGCTTATCAGTTCGAATTCTATTCTAACAAACTTTTTAGGTTACGAACGAGTTAAATATCCCTGACATTGTTGCTACATCGTCGCTCGCGGTATCAAACAACAACAAAATTCTACTACATTCTACCAAGTCTAGCAGCAGTTATCATTTAAAGTCATTATTCTTTGTTTATGATAAGAACTTGAAAAATAACGAACTTGTGTGGGCCGATAATGCGAAGTGCATCGTACGCGGCGAATGATGCATTCACGTTTAGTCGGAAGGTCATTGCCTGTTTGCGCCACTTAATTATGTAACCTCTGTTTGTATTATGATTGTAGGTGATGTCTATAAACACGTAACAATTAGGTGCTACAGTCGTGCATCTTTTATACTTTGGCCTGTTACACAGGTTTCTAATAATAGCACCTATTTTATGAAACCGGTCTTTAAGAATGGAACAGAATTTGAATGAAATTATCTGACAGTTCAGTTAACTGAAACAGTAAACTATGAAACTGACCCTTAGAGCTAATCTTTGATATTTTATTCGTTCTAACAAGGGAAAAGAATTACAAAAGCTTTCGGATTGGTAGGGTTTTTGCTTTGGCTCAATGCGAGCCTGTAGTTTAATATTTTCATTGAACCCCCTCGTGTATATTTTTAGCTCATAATAAACAGTCATTTGTGTATCGCAGACAACCGCTGTCTTGTATATGTATATTGTATGCACCAGAGCGACTCGAACGTATTGTATTTTTAGTAAGCAGAATTACTTCGGAACAACTATCGATAAACTAAAACAGCACTAAAGATAAATAATATTAGAAAAAATACTAGAAAAAATCGACTCACCCGTAGCACCTCAGACGGGTCTACGGGTGAGTCGAATTTTTCTAGTATTTTTTCTAATATTATTTAACTTAATATAAAAATAGCATTGTGAATGCGAAAAATCTAAATTTAATAGAGCACTAAAGGTTCGGCAGTTGAACCTCGGATCCTTTGAAAGAACGGTAGCAAGACAAATAGGCTCGATTGCTCGACAAACATTTTGTCTACACCTAAATGTCATGTTTGACAGCTAAACAAAAGGTTTGTCTACGTCGTGCGTCGTCTACGATGTGATTTTTGACATAACGACGTAGACAAAACCGCTCTCAAGCTCGTCATCCTATATGGCTGTATACTGCGCAAACAGAAAGAGTGAGTAAAATATAGTGAACAATATTTGAACAGTCGTTAAAATATAACAAATAATGCTATGATTTAGGTCAGTTACGATCTTTACTTGATTACACGCTGTGGTTTTTACTATTTCTGGAAATACGAGTATCTAAAGTATACTATCAATTAGCTATCATCGCATACATCATCCCGATTTACAGCGTTATTACAGCGTCCTTGCGATAATCTCGAGCTAGCAACGCGCGTGACTCACTCGATACGATAGCGGGCGCTAGCAACAGTTGCCAAATAAAATTCCCACTTATTTTCCAAATAATATAAGATAATATAGCATTGAACTCAATTAATAGTATGCCGGCCCCATGAGGCCGGACAACAATGAAATATCTATTGTGTCTCATTTTCAAAGATAGTGTAAAACAGCATTGCAGATTTAATTTTACGCGTAAATTACAAGTTTTTGAAACCGAATCTATTTTCATATTATTAGTACATTGACCGTTTCTAGTTGAGTTGAGCTTGAGCCCACGAACTACTAATGATACTGTGGATTATTATACTTATAACCTATTTTCGCGAGACCAATCGAAGGTTTATTTGGTATTGTAAACATTTACATTTCGTAAACTAGCTGCACCATAAATACTTTCGCGCCAATTTGGATTGCTCGCGCTGCGCTCAACGGAGTACGCAACTACACGCCCTGAAAATGCGTGTGCGTTACATACCGAATCAAAACAAAGTACGAACTCAACAAGAGTATTGAGTTGAGAGAGACCAAACGATTCATTGTGTCATTGTTATTTAATTTCATTGTTTATACCATTTGTCTTTGATTATTTTTTAATGTCCAATGGTTTGCTTGTAACATTTATAAGGCATGTTATAGAAAGATGAGTTTATTATCATATCAGTAAAGGAAACTCTTTATAATCGACACGAAGGCCGTAGCAGATAGTACTTAGTACCTAAGACGCCTACTTAGATAGCTCCAATATAGCAAATGTTTTAATATTCGCCCTAGTTTGCGTATGTTCGGCTGACAGTCTGCGCTGTTATGGGTAATTTATGATAAAACACTATAGCCTTCTTCCACATTGTGAGAAATCCATTTATCGGATTGATGGCCGCGTAATTTAAGAACACACCATAAATAAGCTGAGGTTGACAGTGCCACATTAAAAATGTCATTAGATTTATGTTTGGAGTTATGTTTAGCCCGTTTAACCAATTTACTTTCGTAGGTGTGATGTCATTCTACAATACAATTCTTATACAGGCTGCTTGGTAATAGCTTTAAAAAGTCGGATATAGTAAATAGGGGGTACCATACATATTTAACCCTGGAAAATTATTATACACCCTAAAAATCGCCACATGGCTGAGAAATTCTGTTTTTTGGCAAAAAATTCAAAATGGCAACCCTAGACGCAAATAGACTTTTGTATTCGATAATCAATCCCATTATTGGACAAAAGTCAAACACAATTTTGGTATACGTTTGCCACTATGCAGTTTATCATAAAAATAAGATTTTCAAAAAAGTGGTGGTTCAGGGTTTACAATAATTTTCCGGGGTTGTATGTACCCTATCTACCATATTTGGCTTTATAAGGCTAATTACCAAACACCCTGTATATTTGTGGCTCTACTAAAAATAGCATGTATATATACAAGGTGTTACAAAAGTACCCCTAATGCCGAATATGGTAGAAAGGGACCATCAAACTGAACAACTTTTACAATGGGACAACTCTGAAATCGCGAAAAAAAAATCAGCTGTTTCATACATTTTGATATTTTCGTAATTAATTTTTGTATGAAACAGCTGACTTTTTTTCGAGATTTCAGAGTTGGTCCCAACGTAAA
The DNA here is from genome assembly GCA_963556745.1 of Catoptria pinella. Taxonomy (NCBI): domain Eukaryota; kingdom Metazoa; phylum Arthropoda; class Insecta; order Lepidoptera; family Crambidae; genus Catoptria; species Catoptria pinella. Next base: position 5,707,911 of record OY750774.1, on the reverse strand, counting down.
AGTTGTTCAGTTTGATGGTCCCTATCTACCATATTCGGCATTAGGGGTACTTTTGTAACACCTTGTAGACTCCTATAAATAAACATGACACATATTTTTATAATAAAAATTAAATACAACATGTAGAAGCTAATAATTTTTAACCGGCTTCATTACTTAGTCCAACTATAAGTAAATATACAGTACGATAAACTGATGATGGCTGACAGAGAAGATAATTCGTTTTCGCTTATTATTCTCTTCTAACAGCGTCATACGTTGCGACGATCTCAAATTGGGGACGAATTGGAAGCTGCAAACTGATGCAGTGACCAAAATTTAGGACAAATTAGAAGAAGAACATACTCGTAAGAGGCTTGTGGCCCAGCCCGTTGTGACAATTACTTAAGAAATACGAGAACATTTAAACTCACTTTTAGTACAGCTTGTTGCGACAAATAATAAAAACAAGACTCACTCGTGAGTAATTGTGGCGCAGCTCATTGTGGCAGAAATAAGTATATAAGAATAAGAACATTAAACTCACTTGTGTCCCAGCTCGTGCGTGATGGTGTGCGCCAGCATGATGCCGTTGTCCTCGTTGACGGAGCAGCTGCGGTCGGGCTTGCACATCCCGGCCACGTGGGCCACGCCCAGGGTGCTGCAAGAGTGTTTATTTTGATAAAATGCTCAGATAATCAGTGGGAAGATGTTGCCACGATCTCTACAGTCAATTTAATCCAGTGAATCTTATCACCTTTTAGTGATAAGAGACCATTTGACAAATATTCTGTCTTGCCATGGACCAGCCACTGTTTGGATTTTAAGTAAAATGCAGTAAATGTAAGTAAATGAATGAAGGTTTGTTATTTCAGAATGGCTTCGCGGACCACTTCTGGTGCTTCCAGGGACCACCAGTGGTCCGTGGTCCTCTGATATAATTTAAATATCAAATTACCTATCTAACTTTTCATTTAGCCAAAGCATTCAGAGCTATTAGATTTATATCCCAATGTCGGGTTTTATTGTATTTTACTAGCTTACGCCCGCGACTTCGTCCGCGTGGACATTCAGAAAATTCCTTTGACCGGGTAAAAAGTAGCGTATGTTTTAATCCAGGCTATAAAGTAAGTGTGTACCAAATTTTACCCAAGTCCGTTAAGCCGTTTTTGCGTGATTAACCCTTCAACGCCCGGAAAATGAGACACAATAGATATTCCATTGTTATCCGGCCGCATGCGTCCGCTCGGGCGTTGATGAATTACTTAAGTAACAAACATCTAATAGGATAGGATGTGATTAGTAGGATAAATGTTATAGGTGGCAAATTGATTTTTTTTTTTGGTATAATTGAAAAAAAACATGTACCGTTGGCTCGTTCCCAACCTTCACAGCAGACTGGTTAAAAGGAATGCCTTTAGCCGATTTATATATTCAATATACTGTATATCACTGTAAATGCTAATATCTCTTAATATTTTCAGCTAAGTTGCCACAAATTTGACTTATTTTGACAAAAATAGCAAAAGCTTTTTCTTTAACATTGGTACGAGTATTGTCTTTTCAATACAACGCTATTTAAATGAAATTAATTACTTAAATCGTTGTTCAATAGAATTATATTCTTTCATACACAAAATAATATTGTTTGCTATTTACGGATATGTTTCAAGTATCAATACAAGTATAAATTAATTGAAACCTTGTTCAGTTCTGTAGCGTTATGCCCAATTGGTCTGTGGCGCGCGCGCAGGAATAGTTCGCTAATAATAAGTGCGCGCGCTGACTCACAGCCACGCGGAAGCCGATGAAAAGCTCTATAAATTGCTTGCAATCAATTCAATACACTCACTACGCAGAAGAAAACCGCCGGCATTTAACATTTTATTAAACAAATCCAGAAGAAGGGGTTTGCAACTCACTCACCTTAATCTTCAATCGGATTTAATAGGATGAAGAAAAACAATATTAATACAAGTATTTGAAACTGAAACCTAGAAAGTAAAGTTTATGTAGTACTTATGTACAGAATACTTTGAACATCTATTGTTTCCAAAATAGTACTCGAACGCGTTGAAGTCTTTTGTATTAAACTATCAAAATTAATGGTCTGAAAACAGTAATTTTAATGTAAGTGTTAACATAAAGAAATTATTATGATAGTATTGGGCTAATTTAGTTTAAAAGAAGCCCTAAAATAAATCTACCCCCGCCCCCAGGTTGTATAATAATAGATTTTCAAAGAAATTAAACACTTGACAAAAATTAAACGTTTTTGTATAAATATTTTCCCCAATCTCACTCAATTAAGTTAATTCATCTATCTTAATAGTAAAACTGACTTCTGAATTGGAAATATTATTATTAAAACTTCGATATCAATCATTAAACGTGTTATGTTTGCTTTATTTATAAAGTTATAAAGACACGCCTTGTAAGCGCAAAAACTGTGTTGCGAAGCGTCGAACTAGGCAATTAATCTTATTGACGTGTGTAGGTATTAAACTGACATGGTCAATGCCCAACCCGCATATTATTTAGAGGTCGCTTTCCAGTTATAGTAGTACGTAATAATGTTTAAATTTGTAACGCGCAGGTTGTATAATTGCATTTTGATGGGGTTAAATTCGATTAATATTTTCCGTTTAAGGGTTCTATAAATCACGGGAGACGTCGGGGAGAGTCGAAAGCTTGGCCATTGCTGGTGGTCCTGCGTACTCGTACATCGAAGTTAGATGTGTTGTGTTGCATAATGTGGAGTCATGCAACTTATACAAACTCATAATACTACGATTATAAAGCATTTGGTAATTAAGCGTTATTAACGCACAGTATTTTTTCTATATAATTTTATTATTGTATTTTCAAACCACATCTAATGTTTTGTAAAGAAAAAGAATGTAATAATAAGTATTGCATATGAAAGTAAAGGGATTTTAGAAAGTAAATAAAACTATAAAGCATCTTTCAATTACATTTTCAATCCATTCAAATGTAAGAAGCATTTCTGAGTAGAAAAATCGATTTGCTCCAATATTTGTTATTTATTTCATTGTATTAGTTATATAACAACGAACAGAGTTTCAATTTCAATACAAAAAGGTGTCACACTTTCACTGAATGGCTTTTTTGTTAGTTTAATGGCTGTGGCTGTGACGGTCCAGCGGTTAGTGAGAGTGGCCAGCTGAACGCGAAACTCACGGTCTCGAGTTTGGCTCCCGAAACACATATTAAAGAAGAAAAAGTATAGTTAAAATTTGTGGTGAAGATGTAAAACATGACAATTGGTGTTACTTACTTAACGAGTAACCAGCCGGTAATAGGAGTAAGAAAATCATTTAATGACTTACTTATTACAATAGCAATAAAACTATTGGCTCTGTCAAGCTGTAGACCTCGCGTTTATGTGTCATTTTCCGAAATGGTTGACATAGTATTTTCCCCACATCTCCGCCATTTTGAAAAATTTCGAAAATCTGAATCGACAACTAACATCTATATAATTATAGAACCTGCTCACAAAATTTCACGAGAATCGGTTGAGAAATGCGACCCACTCCTCTACAGAGGAGAACAAACGGACAGCTGGAAAGCGTGACATACATACATTCGCGCTCGCTTGGTCAGTTTTGCAAAATTAAAATCCAAAAGGATCTAAAGGATCATGTTCTAAAATGATTTGAAAATTTGAATAACACTATTTTATTATTAAACGAGCAAAAAATCATATGGTTTGTTCCTGTTGGGTCGCCGGTCGGTGGCTTCAAAAAACAAGTGATGGAAATAAACATATAAAACGGTTGCAAACCTTCTATGGTAAATACTCGCTGATAAATAAGGTCAAGAGTACACGATCGCACTCTTTTTATTTGGTAATGCGCACCCGAGGCGGGCGGTGCGCCGAGCTTTCGTAAAAAATACTTAACACGAAGATGCAATAGTAATTCCATTGGATAATCGCATCTTGCCAAATAAGTATTACTGTATATTTTCTTTATTATTATTGTTCTTGTTAAGTACGGTTTCTTAATATTGCGAAATTCATTTTTTTTTAAACAAACAATTATTAAATAAATTTTTCAGTAAGTATATTTTATAAAAAGTAAAACTTTGGAACTTTTGGAAATATCGTTAAATATTGCAACACTCTTGTATTATGTTATCTATCAGGCTAAAAAATAGATTATATTCCAAAAAATAACTATCAGAAACTATATTATCTACTTGTCTGACAAAAGTGACTATGCTATTGTAAAGCGGAATTTTTAGAAGGCATTATTTATTTTTTGCATTATTTCTTCTTCTATTACGTTTGAATAATTAAAGTTCTATGGTTAACCATGTGTTTGTGTTATTATTAGGTTGACTAATGTCTAGCCACAAACGCAGGCACGCAATGAGCCTGAGCGGAAGACATAGGCCGTCAGACGAGACGGCGTGGCGGCGCGCCGCCCGCAACGAATTAAAATTAACCGCCATCATTATTTTTAACGAGCGCCCTCTGCACAAAGAGCCGCTACCGAGAAACTCTTCGATTGTAAGATTAATTACTGATTAGGCGATAGCGTTATCTCCCGTCTGACCCGATTATGAAAGGGGTAACATCTGTCTGACAGACTTTCTTTGGTCCCGCTTTTGATTCTTTGCGTTGTAATTAGTGTGGACTAATGACTTTTAACAACTCAATCTTTCATTTTTACTAATTACTGTAAAACCAGACCATAAATAGGGTTAATGGTATTAAAATTTAGGTCAAGTCCTTTTCAATTTCTTTTCCTTTTGTAATTACTTTTGACACCCTCAACTGTGTCCAAAACTTCATAAGTTTTTTTTAAGGTTTCAGTTGCTACCTTTAAATAAATTGGGTGTTTTCTACCTGCTATTGGTTTAAGTTATTTATAATAATTTAATTAAACAAAAAGACTGTATGTAAGTAAATAAATACCTAATGATAATTTTCTTAAATGCATAAAGGTAAGCGGCATTTACAAACAACATGACGAACGAGTACCAATATGCATTGGCGTTTACATATTGATGATTGCAATTTTTACATGCATCTCGAATTCTCGATGAATAATGCATGTGGGTACACCGCGGCACCGTTACCGCTCATTGTCTTTTGATTGCCGCCTTCCAAGAATATTCGCGCACTCGTTTATACCGTTTATCGAAGTGCTTCCTCGTTGCATTCATTACACACTGGTTTTTGGTCGTTCGCGCTCTGCCGCACAGACAATTTAGGCGTAGGTTACACAAATTCTGCTTCCGAAGTGGCTAGTGCACTTACACTTAGTCATAGTTTTATCACGATAATCGTGGTTGTCAAATGTAAATGAGCTTATTTGACCATTACTATGTTGCCATATGCAGTAGGTATAGTTGTAGTAGTATGAGTTATTCAACAAAGTACCTTTTCATACTTGCCGAACCGTTGATTCGTCCATTGTCGAAATATTTACTAAACGGATTTACCTCATTTGATGATTTCGTTGAGATGAGAATCACTCGAATCAATATTAGAATGGCATAATTTGGGACTTCACAAATATAATTTACCGAACCAACATCCGATGTTTGGTCTTTTAAAATAGTTGAATGAGTACACAATAAGTCGGTTGAGAGGTTTCTTGTGAAAAAAAATGCTTGAGACATAAGTTTGAACGCAAAATTGCATCGACATTATGCCACGGCCTGTTTGTTAATATGGTTGTGGCCGAAGGCTACGTGGGTCAACATCTGAAGATCAGAAACATCAGACCTATTACGAAGCTGGTTATAAAATGTGGGATAATGTAAGTATACTCATATTGTACTTAGTTACATACTTACAGAAATGAAATAAATATTAACATTGATCGAGTAAAAATAATTTTGAAATTGATAGTGTATTGCCATTATGACTCACGCTACTGACTGAGCAGGAGAGGAAAGTTTAATACCTATTTAAATAGTATAAATAAACTAACAGACTAGAACACTTCGGCGGTGTTAAAAATATTTGATTCAAAACAAACAATTACGTGTCTGATAATGTAGTTACATAAGAGCGGGCGTCTGGTTATTGTCCGGCTATCCAGGTTTGCGGGTTATCTACGGACGCACCTCGTGTTTGGTGTACCTAGTAGATTACATCGATGCCGATACTTGTAACACTGCTTCATCAATTCCAATCGGTACCTAAATGAAAACAATTGAAAAGTTAAACAAAGATACATTTTACAAAATATTTAGGAGCGATACCTAAGTTCAGATAAAATTTAAAAAGCTCCTTAATTAAGCAATGGCAAATATACCTTTATTTAAGACAGACAGGCATCATGTGCATTCACATTGTAATGTGGACAAAAATCGCATGCCCAAAAAACTTGCGGACGTAATTGCTTATATAACGCTATATGGCTATGGACTTTTGTTAAAATAATGAATGTCCAATTTATATAAACCCAATATCCTTGGCATCAATGTCGGCGTGTTTGATGTGACTGCTGAAGCGACCGCATAGCCGTTAGCGTTTTACAAACACAAGACGTACCGTACACGCAAAAAAGTGATAATGAGTAAACGGCAATTTGTTGGGCCGCGCACAGATTCGGTGCTTTTGTACTCCATTGTTATTTATGATTGAACGAGACATCATTATTGTTTTATAATCTGTGAGATGATTTTAGATAACTACTATCTACGTTTCTGTCAAAAAATATACACTAACATCAAAGCAAATACGAGGACATCTTCATTTATTTAGTAATGAGTGACAGTCTCACCGTCAATCTCCTGCTTAGGCAATGTTTGTGAGTACCTTGAATTGTTTGCAATTAATTATGATTTAGAGATATAACGCAATCACTGGACATTGCACGGGGACAGAGAAATACATAAACAAGTTTTGTGATTAATTTCAAGTGTCCAACTATTGAAATGAATTTGTATGCGAATATTTGGGTCTTATTTCGTTCTATGTAGATCAATTCAAATATTTAAAGAACAAATTCTAGTGTTTTAATTTATGATCGATTTTCTAAGAGTTTTTTAACAGTTTTGCTTTAATATTTCAGTTTAAATGTACTTTGAGAGTACATTAGCAAGTTTAAACGTAGTGTTTCAAAGCTTTAAGTACTCATGCGCAGTGGCACACAAACATTATAAGTGTCCGGTTACAACATTTACAATGGTAACTCGCTAACATTACTGTACTTTAGGGTGGATTTCCCATTTGAAAAATTTACGCGGCACGGATGAAATCGGTAGTGTAAAACGTTGCTTTACAGTTCTAATATTTTTTTCTATGTAGAAGAGGTCGTTGCCTATAAGAGGCAATAAATATTGTTTTATTTGGATTGCAGTTAGTTAGGAAAAAATAATAGTTAAGCCCCGATTTTATCATTTCGGTAGCTGTCCAGAACACTTTTTTCAGTGTAATTTCCCTCGTACAACAAAAACTATTGATTATTTTGATGTGTGGTTACTTTTATTTTAATCTTGAATAGTGAGGGTATTATCACAAAGTAATTTTATAATTATATCTACCCAGTTTAGTAACTGGTATGAGTAAACGCATGTGTCCCACAAAGTCTATTCATTTCGGTGACCTAAAGTTTATAAGGCATATTTTTGCATAGAACAAGTCTAGCTCTCCCCTCATACGCTTAAAACTTGCGTACCAGTGCCGCCTAAGTGCTTGTTGTGGAAGAAAGTGCGCAGCTGGCCTGCGGTTCCCGCCAAAAAAATAAGTATTGCTGTTCGGTGGTCATGGGACAACTTTGTTTTCATTTCCGTTTATGGGTATGACTCGTCTTCCAAAGAGCTAGTATATTTAATTGATTGTTCGTAAGTACGCTATTTCTACTACGTTTATTTGAGTAGTATTCATAACAATCTATATTAAATAGTTTTCTTTTAATTCCAATTTTTGTTCTTGTTTTTAATTTCGGTGTCTTCATTTCGGTTGATTCGGTGGCCTAAACTGTCAACCGAAATGATAAAAAACTAACCGAAATGATAAAAAAAATCATTTCGGTGAGTGATGAGAATTTCGGTGCATAATTGTTTCATGTCAGTGGATTGTTTTATCATTTCGGCTTATTATTATTTCATTTCGGTGAAAATCCAGGCCAGCAGGTGATATTTCAAAATCTTAAGTGTATTTTTTAATGTGTTTCTAAGGCATGTTCTTTATGCGATACTAACTTCGACCTTTTATTATTGTAACCACTACTTGATTGAAAGGGAATTATATGTTTCTTTTTATGAAAAACTGGCCAGTGACAACCTGCCTAGACCGACATAGTGTAGTGGTTTTGACTATTTAAGTTATGGAATATAGTCCATCTGCGTCTAGGGTTGCATTGATTTTTCCATAACTACAAATAAAAACGCAAAATTTCTCAGATATACGATGGTTTTCAGACTTTATAATAATTTTACGTGGTCGTATCTTCTCTTTTTAGTCAGTAAACTTGGCAGGGTGGTCGTGGTCGTCATAATCCTTCAGCGGAAGTGGAAGTGACCTGCATTACTATTCATCGGCATTCTTCGATATTGGCTGCCTTCTTTATGCATACGTGCAAGCGGTCATCCACGGCTGCTCTGACTTGGTCCATCCACCTCATTGGCAATTTACCACTTGGCTTGACCTAACCCTGCACCGCGACTCGTTCGATAGATGCACTGCCTCGCCGGGATACGTCGTGTCGATGCTACCTGTGGCTGTGGCTTTTCCGTTTGAAGATGTGTGTTACGATCATGTCTGCATGCTGGTTGGGATGTGCCTAGACAAGACACGACACACCGATAGACTAAACAGTTTAGTTCTCAAACGGCTCCTAAACCCTTCATTATCTGTCTATCCTTAATCAGTGCTAAAGTAGTGTCGCTCATCTAGTGTTGCCGTTTGATGGTATCCGCGAGTGGTTCAGACTTTTTGACTGTTCCTTACCATAATTTTGGCTTGGCCCCAAAGTTGATCTGTGTTCTCCATATTCATTTCTGCATACAGAGTTGGAGTCTATGGACAGCCATAGACTCCAATTCTGTTCGAGTATTGCTATAAATTTTGAGTTATTCTCTATTTAGATTCTTTTATTTCTCTATCTTTCTGGCTGCTCTCAGTTTTAGCCGTACTTTGGAGATAAGAATTTGGTGGTCTGACCCGCAATCAGCCGCAAGTAGAGTGAGAGCATTTATGACTGATATCCGCTATCGAGATCCAATTAGAATGAAGTCAATTTGGTTAAGATACTTGTCGTCAGGTATAAAGTCTTCTAGGGTGATTCTGGAACAGGCTGTTTGTCGGCCGCAAATTGCATCAGGCGTTCACCTCTTTTATCGCACTGACCTAGTCTCAATCTTAGTCGGTGGAAGTCAGCCCCAATCTTTAGCATTGAAGTGTGCTGCTTGTGCCGGTATGCACAAGATAGCACACGTACATTTTATAGATAGCAATTTACTTATCTAAATAAGATTAGGCGCGTAAGACTAGCGATAAGACATTATTGTATTTTAGTATTTAAGCGCATAGTTTACATAAGAAAATATACTTCTACAACATCCACTGGAGTATCAATACCTCTCCTCCGTCGCTCGGTATATCTGGTGACCCCGACAAAGAACAATACCTTCTGAACAGAGTGTTCATGCGAGTCTGAAAAACGGAATCAACATGTCTCAACCATCTCCCTGCAAAACGAACACATGCTCCGCCGAATCTCACGAAGTGGCCACTACAACCGTCGCATCAAGGATTCCAGAATTTTGGAAAGATCAGCCTCGCCTATGGTTCTCGCAACTGGAAGCAGTACTCACTCCTCAGAAACAAGGCGACGAGTACAAATACAGCATCGTCGTCTCAAAGTTAACTAAGGACGAAATTATCCTGGTCAGCGACATAATCACGGCACCCCCAACGACAGGAAAATACGCGACTATCAAAGAACGCCTAATTAGCTGTTTCGAAGAATCCGAGCAGCAACGCCTTCAGAAGCTGTTGACCGAAATGGACCTGGGAGATCAAAAGCCATCACACCTTCTGCGTCGGATGCAGGAATTAGGGCGCGGAACAGTCGGAAATGAAACCATTCGAGTCTTGTGGCTCAAATTACTTCCGGCCCAAATCACCACTGTCCTAGCTGTCTCAGAAACGTCGGATTTGAATGTAATCAGTCAACTCGCAGACAAGATGATGGAAAATATAAGAATCAACGAAGTTTCAGCAATCAAGGCAAACGATAATGGAAACGAAACGACAAATTGCATTTTAAAACAATTAAAAGAAATGCAGTTAGAAATGTGCGCCTTGAAGCACGAACGGCAAAACATCCGACGCGGCACGTATCAGCATTATTTCCAGCCAAGGCAGAGGTCAAGGTCGCAAAGCCGAGACAGGCAGTTTTGTTATTATCATCATAAATTCCGTGAATACGCACGGAAATGTGTTAAGCCGTGCGATTGGAGGAAAGGTGGCATCCCGCAGAACCAGGGAAACTAAAAAATGCACAGACTACGGCGGACCTCTGTGCTATTCACCCGTCTAACCGCCTCATCATTATCGACCGAAAAAGTGGTATGAGGTTTTTGATCGACACGGGAGCAAATATTTCAGTTATATGCAAGCCTCACAGAAAGTCAATGACACCTAATCAGCAGTATAAACTTTACGCTGCGAACGGCTCCAAAATAAATACGTATGGAGAAAAAACACTTACTCTCAACTTGGGGTTGCGCCGAAACTTTGTGTGGACATTTATAGTCGCTGACGTGTCCCAGCCTATAATCGGAGCCGATTTTTTGGAGCACTACAAAATATTAGTAGATTTGGCAGGAAAGAAACTTATGGATCGAGTAACAGAACTCACAACTCCTGCAGGTTTAAGCCGAACAGAACATCACAGCATCCGTTCGATCGACGCAGGAATTAAACCGCAGATTAAGCAAATTTTGGAGAAATACGAAGATATTACTCGTCCATCATCTTTAGCAAACACGCCCAAACATAATGTCAAACACCACATCATCACCAGAGGGCACCCAGTCTCCGCTCGAGCAAGACCACTCCCACCCGATAAATACCATATTGCAAAGAAGGAATTCCAGAATATGATGGAGCTTGGAATTTGTCGCCCATCCGACAGCCCATGGGCTAGCCCTCTGCACATGGTTAAAAAGAAAAATGGTGAATGGAGGCCATGTGGGGATTATAGAATGCTGAATAAGGTCACAGTTCCAGATAAATACCCATTGCCACGATTAAGCGATTTCACATACATTTTGGAAAACGGGAAGATATTCAGCAAAATTGATATCCGCAAGGCCTATTTTTGCATACCTGTGGAAGAAGTCGAAAAAACTGCGATTATCACTTCACCCGTCTAAAGATATACCGAGCGACGGAGGAGAGGTATTGATACTCCAGTGGATTTTATAGATAGCAATTTACTTATCTAAATAAGATTAGGCGCGTAAGACTAGCGATAAGACATTATTGTATTTTAGTATTTAAGCGCATAGTTTACATAAGAAAATATACTTCTACAGCATCCACTGGAGTATCAATACCTCTCCTCCGTCGCTCGGTATATCTGGTGACCCCGACGTGATAGATATACCGAGCGACGGAGGAGAGGTATTGATACTCCAGTGGATGTTGTAGAAGTATATTTTCTTATGTAAACTATGCGCTTAAATACTAAAATACAATAATGTCTTATCGCTAGTCTTACGCGCCTAATCTTATTTAGATAAGTAAATTGCTATCTATAAAATGTACGTGTGCTATCTTGTGCATACCGGCACACTGCTAATTGGCCCTGTCTCAGCTAAATTAACTTCTGGGTCATTCTTGTGATGTTTAGAATTACCCAAAAGCACTGGTATTATGACAGGGTTAAGGAAAGGAGTGATAGAAACAGACATGTACGTCATGATAAATTATAGAATAGAAGAAAAAAAACAAATACTTAAGACATAGGGATTATAAACACAAAACAACATCATGCAGGAAATAAAACACAAAAATAAATATTTACACAGACATTTATCTGTTAGAGACCATGCTAATATAGACATCCTAGAAAGATTTCAAAGCAAAGCACTACAGACAATGCTCTTTATCCCCCCAGTGCATTAGCAACAAGTATACATACTTAGACCTTAAAATAAACACAGTTCGGCAAGAAATAGCCCAGTACACTAAAAAGACAGACCAAGACAGGGTTGTTACCCATGCGAACGAACTGGCTAAGACCCTAAGTGGAGAGAAAGGTGTACAACATGCCAGTTTGAAACGACATGACATTTCGACTTTATTTAAAAGATCTTATAGCCAAAAAGAGTGTTAGCTGTAAAGAAATCTTACAACTAGATTTGGCTCTCTTAGATGTGTAAAATCCAGATCTAGGATCAGCCAAAGAAATGATTTGTGAATACACAGATCGCCATGAAGCAGAATAAACAGGAAAAAAACAGACCTTGCTCATGGCGCTCTCCAGTTCGGCATAAAAACTCTCCAGGTCAGCCTCCGTTGCAGTGCTGGCGCCGCTTTGAGCTTGATGCTCAGTACTCGATTGCTGATTGGTTGTGTGTTTCTTATGAGTTTTGGAAGAAGGACGGCAACTCCATTTCGGGTCATGTTGTCATTGCCAGAAAAGTTGATGGCGTGTGTCTCGGTGGGTAAATGACCATTCCATTCCAATGAGTTTCACTAAGCCCGCAGATGTTCAGTTCACATCTGGTTATTTATTTTTCCAAGATCTTTAGTCCCGGGCTGTAGTGAGCCAAGTACATTTCAAGTAGCTATCCTCTGGAATAGCCGCATCTTAATTAAGATACAAGTAGTATTTTATTCCATGCGTTACCTGATCTCTCACAACGTCATGGCCGGTATCCAATTTTCCACCGTTGTCCCGGACGCAATACGGCGCCGGTTGCCAAGCGGATTCGCATAGCCATCTTAAGATCTTTGATTGTGATTTCATGATAATTTTCTTGGGATAAGTAATAGTGCAGTGACTTTCTTTTGCCTTCTGCACCAGGTAAATATTTAAGGAGTGATTTAGATTCTAAAGGTCACTGAAGCCTCTTCCAATTGGTTTCACGGCTGGGTGTATGGCTATGGTGTACTGCCATTGCTCGGTTGTCAGAGCCTCGTCTGTTATTCAGCAGCAACATGACGACGACTGGAAGGTTATTGCCGCAAGCTATTCGTACGAACCACCAGTGCGTGCAGGTGAGGTTGACAGTAGGGTAGGGTCAGATAAAGATGTTGTTACCGGACCGGTTACCTTACTCACGTCTTACTCACCCATGAGGTCGTATGCATGCATGATAATGCTATCTATCATATACAGGATTATAAGGGGATTAAGAAATACCCTGTATAAGTATTGCGTTACACCTGTATATGCTGCTTCGGTGGATTTTAATTTCGGTGTATAAGTTCATTCATTTCGGTGACTAGTTATTTCATTTCGGTTAACGACCGTTTCATTTCGGTGACATCACATTTTTAAACACGTATATCTCATAAGTCTGTAAAGATATTTTGATGGTGTTAAATATGTGCATTTAGAGTATAAAGAAATACAATAAATCACGATTAGAATTTAAAAAAACTTTATAATAAAAAATTCAACCGAAATGAAAGAAAAAACACCACTTGTTGAAATTGACCCTTTAATCGTTCAAGCCAGTTAATTAGTTAGGCATTTGTATTCTAACCAGAATCATATAAACGATGCCAGAATAGTCTAAAGATTTTTTTTATTGTAAAAGTCATCTTAAAATATTTTAATAACAGTATTCTAATAAGTGCCGATTGCATGTATTAAGCCAACATTCAAAAAGTTATCGTAAATTTTTGACAATATTCGAATTCGAGTGTAAACGAATGAAAGAAATGAAGCGGATGATTCCATATATAATTTACTTAATTAAAGTAGTTTGAAAATTAAATTTTCTGTAAATATTTTTAAATCTGAGCAGTATTCTTTATAAGTATTACTTAAATCTTCGCTTATTTACGCAGTTCAAACAAATGTTTTCTGTCGGTTGAGAATATAATCATTAGATTTTCTTCGAACTTCGAAAGAAACATTTACTTTCAATAAGTCTAGATCGATGGTTTATTTGCAAATGCTTATTTCAAACAGATTAGAAAAATGCACCGCTTTTGCATTAAGTGACGTAAATTAAAATAAAAAGTTACGAAACGGTAGTAGGAGGCGCAGACACACCTGGGAGCAGGTGCCGACGATCGACGAAAGTGTTCTATTTCGAAGCCGGTTACTCATCGCAAATCTGTTTACTTTGCTAACAGACGCTGGCTGCCATTGACCTTGTCTCGTAGCGGGTGTTTAGAAAAAAATATAATAAATGCTAATATGTTTGAGCCAGCAATCGTGATTTTATGTTAATGTCTCTGTGAAGGACGGTAAATAATGCGGTGAGTGTAGCGTGTTCATTCATGTTTCGCGGTTGCGGTCATTTGAGTTTAGGAACAAACACTTGATGCATCTTCTTCCAAAGATCGAAGGAGCTGTACAACTTAATTCTTAGTTACACAACCATTGATGGCCTAAATTAACTTAACCGACGTAATCGCTATCCACTGTAACGCCCGTTTAACTAGTTCTGGTTAAGTTTATATTAACTTACTTGACAGATAAATTTCATAAATGTTAAATATTTCTTTAAAACCAGAAATTAGTTCCTAACCGTACTATTTACTGTGAAACAAGCACCTAGAATAAAAATTCAAAATTATCTCCATACCTACAAGGGTTGCCGTGCTGACTGCAGATGTCCTCTCTCGTGATCAAAATGGCCACGTCGTGATGGTGGGGGTTGGCGTCATCGTCAGGGTTCAGTTGCTGCTGCCACCGGCAGAACGACTGCAGCGTGGTGTCGGCGTTCGTCGTCACCTCCAGCTCGGAGGCAGCTTGCGTCTCTTCCACGAATATGATCTTCACTACGACCACCTTTATATAATTTCCGATTGACGGATCCATGTAAAGGGATGATACCTGGTAAGCAAGTCATTAAGTGTTTCATATTATTGGTTGTGCTATATGGATTAAACCAATTATAAGAAATCCTCTGTTATAAGTAGACCATTCAAAGATCGGCTAATGTTTTCCGTGACTAAAACTAAGGCAGTGGAGGAAGACAAAAACTAGGATATGGATGAAATGCTTACCATGTTCATAATAGTGAGGAGGTAAGTTTGCAGGTTGGAGGCGTTGTGGAACCCCGTCATCGAGCGGTCTGCCACCAGCAGCACCTCCACGTGGCGCGGTTTGCTCACCGACCGCGTCGATCGTCGACCGCTGTATTTAGTGCTCGGATGCATTTGGTGCTGATTATTCCTACGGGCATACTGAGAAAAGGAAAACGTGGTTCACATCACAAGAGGTAGGTAAATCTGATTAAACTAAACTATTGGATAAAAATGAGATAATAATAAAAGTGTTGCTAAGAAGTCTTGATATTTTGACGACTCGAAAGTCGTAGTTTTTGACGACTTGAAAGTCGTAGTAAGTTTTTTTGTTTATTTTACTGGGTTCATTATGCTGTTAAATTAAGTACCTTATTATAACGCATTTTTTTATGGTCCTCTAGTTCGTGACTTTCCAAATTTTTGGTCTTCCATTGGTAAGGGGGTTGCTTCGTAGCGCAGTTCTTCGATCGTCTACGTCTCCTTCGTCTACTCTTAATGCGGCGCGGTTTCAGATCGTTATTTAGATATTTTTTATTCTTTAGCTTTAATCCTAAGTTTTGTTCAATGGATTTGCTCTCTGTTGACATACTCTTCGAATTTGACGCCAGCCTTCTTTGTTCCATACGAAGTCTCGCTTGTTGGCTTCTGTACTGGGTAGGATTTTTCCTCATTAATTCTAGTTGCCTTCGTCTTGCTTCGAGGTATTCTCGTCGCCGACGGTCTGCGGCTATTTTCTGTTGCAGTTGACTTCTCGATTTCTGCTGAGGATTGACATTTTGTTTGGTAATGTTTTTGTTAGAATTAGCGGAATGTGCCCTTTGTATTTCTCTCTTAACTCTATGATACGCTGCTACTTTGTCAACCGCAGATCTTTTGAAAATAACATGAGGCCTGCCTTGGTTGTTTTCTGATGGTTTTTGGTTTGACGGCTCGATCCAAAATTCTCCGTGTTCTGTTCGTAATAGGCCTGCCTGTAAAAAAAAACTATTGTAATAATTATTTTCTACTCGTCTATCTATAATAATAGAACACATTATTTGATCGGGAACTTTTGATATTAAAGGACGGCGTGCAGGTGCGTTAGATGGCAGCATTTGTTCGCGTTGCTAACAATTTATAGCTGGTGCGTGTCCGAGAAGGAATTGTTTGACTCGTTAGCGCTGCGTTTCCCAGACTTGAAGTGAGTTTCCTGTCACTTCAATATGGCTAATTGACACTACGTTGTTGTTGAACCAGCGCCAATTATTTTAGTTTCAAGAATTTATGATTAATCGGTACAACAATTTTTATTCTTAGTAACAATCATTATGTCAGGATTGGTATGAAAATTATACCCGTGTATATTAATTTAGTTAGCGACGATTAATAAATATGTAGTAGGTAAAATAAAACACTTCTAATATAACAGCGCGTGTTCATTGAGTGCTCTCAACCGGTCTGGGCAGTTGTGGGTCAACAAATCTGCCGTCTGTTGGTCGGTAACTATAGATAAATTGATTGATAACGAAACGAGGCGGCTTTGCGCGAAATTTAATGGAAACTATTCCATCTAGACATTATATCTTGATCAGCTCACTGCTTTGGTGATTTGTGTTGCTTAGGTATTAAACACATTTTCAGATAGCAAACTAGATTTTATGATTGCAAGTTTCTCTATTTCTTTATAAATCTATTTTACGGGCGAGTGAGTCTTGCATGAAACCAGCTATTGGTAATTAAGTAATAAGTAAACTTTAATATAAATACTTAGCCGTAACTAATTGCACTAATGGTATGGTAGAGATTACGTCTTAGGTAATGTCATATTAGTTAGTGTTGGCTGAGGAGTTTGTGATACGGATCAGTACACGCGGTGCTGACGCTGCTATCTGCGTGGCTAGCCGTGTCTTGCCGACCTTGCGGGACAGAGACCCGTCGCAAAAGTGTTGTTCAATTAACCATAATCAACTTTTAAATACACATCAAATACGTTCGAGAGCTTGCACTTCCAATTAGTACATTTTGTTTGATAATCATACTAAACTGCATGATTTAAAATAATATGCAACAAGTGATTTTGCTGGGAACTGAACAAACGAATGAATAAAAAAAATGGACACTTAAGTTTTCACTAAAAAAACAAGCGTATGTATTGAGTAAAAAAATTAATGATCGTGTAAAAACTGACATATTCATGAATGAAGTCAAGTAGTAAAAAATAAACATAACGGTTGTGTGTCCATGAATAAAAAAATATCATCAATCCATTATGTAAATTGAAATGTTTTTGTGATGTTTAAGATAATATCATCATTTTTTAAACTATGACGTTGATGTCCTTATCTCTGAATCTTAATGTTTCCGAAGTCTATTGTTTTATTTAAATACAGGTCCTGTTCGTGAATTTATAGTTTCAATTACCTATAGTAAATCCACGAAACTTTACGCATCTTTATGCTAGGTGGTTAGGAACTGTTTATACTTGCTAAGTTTATATTGAAATTACACTTTGAACGTTTAAGGTAGTATATAATTACTAAGATTCCCATAGCTTTCCAAAGATCGTAGAAAGTTATATCATAGAATTGCTTTAGGGAAAGTAGGATATCAATCAATCGGCAGTTAAATTATTAAATATGTAAATTCTTACAATAACGCCTACACCGAATGTTCTGATAATCATAATTATAATCTAATTTGTATTCCGATATTCCAAAAGGTGTAAGCAGGGGTAAAACTATAGATTGGAATGTATAAACTAGTAAATTTGATTAAATTCTACGTTCAGTTAAAAGCTAATTATTCACCGAGTTCTTTTAAAATAACAAACATAAAAAAGGCTTCAACAAAAAAGCTAAATGTGAATTTAAAATGGACGCCTTTTTCAATTAATTCCTATAGGGCTTTGCATCATAATTATACACCATCTGTGCGAATAAAATGCCGAATGCCACAATATTAATGCATGTGCACCAAAATAGAAGAGTAGGAAGTGTGATTAATGGTTCTTGACGTGCCTGCCCACATGCGGGGAGGGCTGTGCTCGCGCATTCATTATTTTAAATCATCATCATTATCATCATATTAGCCTCACAACACCGACTGTTGGGAATAGGCCTCCCCCAATGATTTCCACATTGATCGGCCCTGCGCTGACCGCATCCAGCAGCTTCCCGCGACCTTCACCAGACTATAATAATTTATTTTCAAATTCTGGTAGTAACTTCTTAGTAACTTATTTTCATGGTTTAATAAATTAGTAGGTAGGTATTTTTTACAAAGTGAACACGTCAAGATGGTAAGTATACTTAATGTCCAAATCCAAATCGTGATAGGACATTTTAAACTATTTGGGTATGACGTAAAAAAATTGAGAATATTGTAATACATTTCTAACAGTAACATTTACCGCTTTAATAAATATTTTCCCATCAATTTTTATTAATGACAACCCTACGATATTTCATTCAGCTGTTGTAATTCATTCATAAAGTGACGTCGTGTAGTCATTATATTGTAGAGTTCGATCAAAGGATTGCTTTTGTTTAGCTCCGTCTGTCCGTCAGTTCGAGACAAAGAATGATTTGAACTTTTGAACGAATTTGATGGATGAATCGCGTTTTAAAGCTTAAAGTTTGTAAACTTTAATAAAAAACAAGTTCCTTGTTTCTTTCGTTATTATAATGATTTATTTGGGTAAAGAACTTATACATAATACGAGCAAGTGTTATGGTTAAGCTGAGAACAAGGGCTGAAAATATTTAATTTGTTTTATTAGATCCTTACCTATGAAATTGACGTTTTGTATGGTGAATTTTTCCATACTAGCATTTTCATAAGTTATTTAACAACTGTGAATGCTATTGTAATTAAACTTTTATGTACAAATATTTGAACATTAAGCTTACAGGCAACATAATTAAAAAAAAAAGTTTCGGCTAAGTTTCAACGGATAAAGTGGTCATTTTTCGCTAACAAAAAAAGGAACCACTTTCAAGGTATTTTTTTATTGCCAAGAAAACAACATAAATAGACTTTAATGATGCTGATAGTTGACGGCTATGGTCATAATTTGATGTAATGTTAAAATAGCATAAAGCAACTGTTAAATATTTTAAATCACAAAAGTTATGAGGTTCTCTGCGTGTGAGAAAAAAAACAAATTTCATAGGTAAGGACCTCATTTATTGTTCAGTTCGGAATGAAAAATCTTTACCAAACAAAATTGTGGGTCCGACCCACGTAGATTACATTTATGATTGTTATTACCAACATCCGTTAATTAAGTTGTAAAATTACAAGCGGAAAATCAAGCTTGAGGTGTTATGATAGACCACAATCTAAGTTTCTAAGCTATTATTATCGAGAATATAAAGTTGTTTTACATCATTTTTTCTGTTATTTAATTAGTTATTTGGTGTTTGAATGAAGTGTTTGCTAGTGGTTGCTTGGTTAATTCGTAATTTTTACACGACTGCCCACAAAAAGAGTGTAACTATTTGATTATAGAGTTATAAAAATATGCCTCCTCTTGATATTGAATGTAGGTCGTTAAATAAGAAACTCGTAAAAAGTATAAAAAAATATATGATTGGAACTTGTTCAATCGGCTGTGACGCCCACTTAGTGAACAAGGTTGTGCTTTGAACTTCAAGCACATACTTAGGAGATTGATCACCGACATCTTGGTATTCAGCCAGTAGCTGTTAATTAGATCACCTATGTCAAAACAAACAACTTTACCACTCACTAGGTACGTTTCATAATATTTTTTCTAAACTTTACATTTGCCATGTAGGTGCCTATTGACATTATTGTGAAGTCTTTGTCAGTACCCTTAGCACGAACATCTATCGAGAAAAAAACGCACGTAAAAGTACTCTATAAAGTAATTATCTATGGAAAATTAATTATTATTTTCGCTTTTCGGCGGTAAATGGCGCTGTACTTTCCCATACAAAATTAATCTATCGAATGTTTTTACGCGCGTTATTTTTTTCGATAGCTGTTCGCTAAGGGTACAGTTGTCACTATTGTGAACTTATTGCGGACGAGATGATTACAGTTTAAAAATAAATAAATACGAGAAATTTGTCACTATTGCTTTTGGTTGGTGAAACATACACAATAAAATTTTTACAAGCCAAGCGATCTCGTAAAAGTTGGTCGTGTGTGTGGTGGCAGGTAGTAAGAATGCACTTTTCAATTGGTTGTATTTTTAACGTGTCTACTATGACCGGTAGGTCATATAAAAGGACTAAGCTAAAAGGCAGTCCTCTGATAGTATGTACTGTACTGTCCCAAAGCAACTGCAATGCGATATGGACGCCAGTCACGCGTTTAACTCTATTATTCTGAACATCTTTAATCACTTATCAGACTAGCCCATGTACCCAGATAATTAGTGGCAAGCGTGAAGTTTGGATGTGGTCGCCTGCTCTATGCTCCTTAAAATCTATGGTATCATGACTTACCAGTCCGTCACAAGCGGAGATCGCAACGCTGGAACCAGGCTGTCCTCGAACCGAGCCAGTGTAGTGGCATGCGGTGGAGTCTGGATGTGGTCGGTCGCGTATCCGCTCGGCCGCTCTATGCCGCTCTACGATCAGCGCCGGCGTTATAAATGACACCGACGGCCTGTGGTACAAAGAACATTTTTAAATTATAAGTTAGTTCAAGCAGGTAAAGTGGTGGTAGGGTAAATAAATTATAACAGCATCATAGGGTAAATGTGTGTGGTGAAATTAATTAATCACTAAGCCGATGCAAAAGTACAATAAAAGGAAAGTCAATAATAAAAAAAAACTTATTCTTTCAAGATGAGTCAAGGGTCAGTGCTCGACCTTCAGCTTCGTTATGAGAAAACTTATTGCAAATGTGCATAGGAGATAATATAAAATGTTTTTCCAGTTCTTTTTCAATATACTTTTTAACTTGGAGGGCCATTAAGATCATTCGTGGAATGCGGAGTGGTTTTGCTCAACGATCTGCCATCGCTTATTGCGTGCCTGCTCTTGGACCAACATTTCTCGCAACTCTAGGAATTCTTATAAATGCTGCGTAAATAGCAATTAAAATTCAACTGTGATCAAACTGTTCAGTGAGTATTATCTTACTATCTTAAAATCATAATTTGTAGCAAGAGGTTAAATGCCTCGACCTCTAACTCTATATTGATTTAGATCTTTGTATTTTGTAGTACCTAAGAATGGCAATGACTGATCATGAAGAAAGTTTGCTTAGCTAAAAGGTTGAGTTGGAAAACAGATGCATAAATTCCAAAAAGTTATTAAGAACAGTTTCGCATCACGGTCCAAACATAATGTCGAACATTGAGGAATGTGCGTGAATAGCTATAAATCCAAGTCGCATAAGCGCATATCGGCCAAGGAATCAGTCCAGTATAGCGTCGACCATAAAAAGTAGATTTCGCGCAATAGTCTGGCACACGGTCAAGATTTATCGAGTCATACCTCCGACGGCGGCCTTAGATACCGAGAAATTGTGGAATCCAACGTCATATTAACTTGGACCAAAAAGGTAAAGGCTAGTGTTTTTTATTAATGTTAGAAGTAATTTGATACGAGGTTTTGCCGTGATGTTTTGGATTAACGAGAAAATTAAACTCATTTTATTTACATACTATCAATCATTTTGTAGACAATTAAATGATATAAAAAGCGTTTTTTGTTCACGAATTAATTATTATCAAACTATTCAAATAATTTATATCTTTTGTCTGTTTCCTTAGAACTGTAAAACAAAAACTGAAAACAAAGAAGATAATTTTTATATTTGAATCAAAATTAAAATTAATTTATGTTTCCCCCTTTTACTTAGTCTTACATTCCATGAACGCATACATGGGTAATTGGGTACGTCGGCACAACCATAATACAATACATTAGATTTTTTAATACATAAACTTCTTATCTTTGGAAGAAATCACTACATATCAGAAAACAAAGTCCCTTTGCCGCGTCTGTCTGTTCGCGATAAACTCAAAAGCTACTAAACGGATTTTCATGCGGTTTTTACTAATTGATAGTGATTCCTGAGAAAGGTTTAGGTGTATAATAAGTTCAGGTTTTATGTAAATTTGTAGAAATATGACGATAATTATTGAAGATGTCTGCAAAAATTAAGCCGTTTGTGATTTTGGAGGTATACTGGAGTTACAATGAAGGATATATTATACAAAAATTATACATTTGTGCAATAAAAAAGTTTCAGGCTTATCTGGTTAAAAAATGGTATTTCCTTTTAAACGGGTTCCTTTTAATCATAACAGTATCAATTTATACAATGTATGAAAAGTGGCTCATTAACCTTTCCACCTATTCTATTCGGAGTATTATATTTATGTTCAGTCAGCCAAGAACTTAAGCAAAGCATGATAATGCGTACTGTATCATCAACGACAAGTGTTTGTTGACAATCAGTGTTAGGCGCGGTGGGCATCGATTGGCAACCAGCAGGCAAACACAGCGGTGCTAAGCATACACACAACATTGTGGCAATTAACTGGGTACACAAAGCCCAGTAGCACAGAATATAATAGCCAGCCTGCCGTGTTGACACAAGTTTATTGTTGTCTACTTACTGATCGCAAAGTGGCACTGTCATTCATACTTGTCATAACTTAATCGCTTTCCCATTATCACAGTAGCAAGCTTCCATTAGCGGATACAACCTCTGGCTTTGCCTGATCATAAATCCTTATTTATTTCACAAGGTTGTGTTGAGAGCAAATATCTACCCATAATTTGTGCTTAATTAGGATTTTGCAAAGAACAGAATAGTTATTACGATATGAAAAGGTCATCGATGTTCGTACAGATTCCAAATGTTAAAACAATATTTCTTAATTTACTTGTCTAATAAAGAAAACTAAATGCAAATTGTGACATTGATGAAATTAACCATTTTGTACAGAAAAAGAAGTTGCAGTTAATTACGTCAATCTGGTATAAAGACGAATTCATTACCTAATTCATAGGCACCTTATGAATGGATGTAACTAAACGTGCTCCACTACCAATAAAACATAATTGATTGAGGATAATTAATTTGTGGCACAAGTACTTAGTTCAATACGTATATTATATACGTATCGACGTTAATCTAAAGGTAGATTTCAGTTCGAAAAGTAAATAAAATAAATGTTAGATAGTAGTTTTTTAGCTTATAATTTCATTAATAGTAGTTCATTAATAGTTATAGGGATGGACATGGAGAACTAACATTGACAGCAAGCAAGCAATCATAGAACTAATTCAAACGGAATTCAATAATTTATGTAAAAACTAATTCCACAAAAATTTACCCAGCGAAAATCGAACCCGTTATCGTAGTTCTCGGAGTCAATAACTCCTCCTTTAAAATAAAAATATTAAAATTGCCTAGTTAAGTAAAATTGAAATTCACCTTTCCGGCTGTTTGCTGTCGTCGAGTTTTTTGTTAGCAGCGTGTCAGCCGTATCAGCTATTATTTATATGAATTGAAATCACGATTTGCCGTTTTGTAGTTTCACATCTGCGTTATGTTAGCAGTTACAAGTCGTAATCATTTATCATTTAGTAGTACGAGGCTATTATGCAATAATTTATGTAAAGCGAGCTCTGGTATTAAATGTACCGGCTCAAATCGCGTACTTATTAAGTACCTATTAGAGGGCGTAACTTTTATAATGTGTAATATCCTTATATGTTTGGATCTAACTTGTGGCAAGACCTTTACAAGATAACTTGACTTTTATGGTCTCATAGCGGCAATCGACATGTAAATATATCTGTACAGCAAACACCAATAAGCAATCTAAACGTTGCCAGAACAGTAAATACCATTGGTTAGTAAATAACAATTAGCATATTGAGTTAGCTTTCGCCGTGCTTTCGCCGCCTTTTAATATTTTGAAACTTTTAGTGTGAAAACATCGATATACTTATGGGTAGTATCATTCCGTTCATAGAATCTATATATGAGGTGCTTAAATTGAACAAAAGATAAAATAATCCCTCTAATTTAAACATTATAGACTTTATGGCATCAATAGTGCGAACACATTAGCGTATCAAAATTTTGATCTCTAGACTTCGCCTCTTACGTGGAAATAACAGGCACCAGCCAACCAACAGAATCAGATTTTAGAATAGATAGAGAATGAAATCTGTAAAAAACCTTGTCGACATGAATATGTTTTACCTACTACAAAATCGACTAAGTGAGAATTTATTGTGTAAAAATTTGGTTAAAATGATTTGAAACTATTTAAATCAACGTAACCTTCGAATAGACGCTCCTATACTAAATGCTTATAAAGAATAAAGGTCCTTGCTTATACAATACTTCATTACAGCCATATTAAAATAGCTTGGTATTTTGTTAAAAAGGTTATAATAATATTGCAAGAGGTTGAGCACTTGGTGGTAACCAGTTGGTGCGGTGGTATGCATGAGTGCGCCAGCGCAGCGCCGCAGATTTGGCGCGGTACTGTACAAGACCTATATGTTGTTACTGCTGTGCTTTATGGGGTCCTTGCACTTGCGACATTATAGTAAGTTGAGAACTCACGCTTTTGTTTCTGGTACTTCATGCTTTCTTAAAAATCGAAGGAATTCGAGACGTCTTTTGAGGAAGTACGTGCTCAATAAATATGGGGTTCATGGTTTTTCTCTTGAATTAAAACCGAATTTTAGTGGTACTTTTTAAAAGAATGTGAATTTTATTTAATTATGCGTTGCATTACTAAATTAAATATGTATTGTACAAGGACATGTGGTAGCTTGTCAATGGCTTTTAGTTTTATATATTTTATATGTTAATAAACATTATAACCCAATAACAATAAAAAAAATACACAGAAATACAAAGAAACGATTTCTTAAACAATATTCTTATTTCTTAAAAAAATAAAATAACTATCGAATTACTTTTTCATGACAGTAAAGAAAGTCACAGTAAGTATTTTAGTGACTCTTAATTGAAAGTTATAACATTTAGTAAGTATGAAACAATTGGACCCATATTTTACAGCTGCCTGATTCGGCCGCGTGCCGATGTTAAATTTATGATTGCCGGCGCCATTTTACCAGATCGCAGATTTCCAGCGGTTCGCAGCAATTAGTTTTACCGCCTTTATCCGGTATTATTATTCGGGAATATCGTATTACTTCGGCCGGTGAGAAATTTACGAGCTACTCGGTGAACATTATTTTATCTTTATTGAGATCAGTTCGGTTGGAATTGATTCGAACTTTGTATCATTCAAATTGAAGTAAGAACATTTTAAAGTAAAAAACTCAAGAGTGCCTTTGGAAGAATTTTCTGCCCATATAATTAATTTGAATTTCTTTATAACATCACAAAAGCAAAATATGTTTGAATGCCAACATATTTGTGCAATGATGGGTTCTTTTAGCTTCATGTTTTGAAATTCTAAGATGAAATTAGGTATAATAACTTATGCATGTGGTGAATGTTATGGATATCCCCAAGTAATCGAAGCACGATTTGTGCAATCTTTGCAAAATTCATCATACATTGTATTACTGTAATTTGCACATAAATATGTATGAATTGTGTCTCGAATACCATACAGCAACTTTCAAACTGACAACTTTTTGTCCCATTCGCATTAAAAATGCATGAGAGCAGCGTCCTAGTTGGTGCGGTTTATGGTGAAATTCGATAAGTGGTATATTTTTTATAACCGTATTCTTAAAATAATCAGAAATTATAAGGAAGTTTCCTTCTCGAGCACAGACTTCGCAAAATAAGAACAATAGAGCTGATTTTATTGTTTTTTTTAATGTAGAATTTTTTAGGGAATGAAAAATACTTGACAAACTATGTTAGAACTTGATTTTTAAAATAAAATAGTAATAAAAAGAAATGCTCACTGACCATCCGAGAAATGCTTCTATTGCTAGGATGTTGCAAAGTTATAATTTAACCGGAAGTGGAATCAAAGCAAAACGAAAGCTGTTTTGATTCTGTTAAGCTAATTCTATTCTGTTTCATGCAGTGTCGTTTGACAGCATTTAGGAGCAAAACCTAAAATTTATTGGCAAACGTGTTAGAACCATTAGGACTCAAAGACACTCATGAACTGGTCGGTATAAGGCGATGCGTGCAAAAGTGCACGCGCAAGTTCTTGGTAAATCTAGTGCGTGTTTCACACGATGCGCAGACGCAAGCCGCTCTTCCGCGAAATGATTGCACGTGAAACGTACTTCCGCGCGGAGCAGCTTTGATCGTCTAACAGCCTAACTGCATTTGCAAGCACATAAAACATCGTATCTCTTTTACACACAGTTTTAAACAGGTAATAAAATAATGCAAACATTTTCATAGGGCCTGCACTACGTCCACATAACTTCATAATTTCACTTCAAACGATACACGACTGTTTAAATGTTTAAAAGGTATGTATGTACCTACACTATACATTATTTTCTGTGCTAATGTTAATGATAATAACCAGTATTTCCTCACATATTTCTAGGGTTTAGTCTAATGATTAGTCACTTAATTCCAAAGTAATAAATACAGAAATCCGGCAATTGTGATTACGCGATACCAGTGACTTATGGTGTAATTAATTGAAGTTAATCTTTTAATCTGCAGCGTTTATCGAATACTGACTTATCTAAAGGGTATTGCTCCGAGTAATTTTCTTAGTTATTACATTAACAATTGCATGTCACAAAAACATGGCAATTCAGGAGTTAATTTTGAATCTGAAGACTACGCCAAATTAGATATTCCATCTCAGTTCATCAGAATTTAAAAAAATGCCTAATGGTTGTCGATAAAAAAGAATAAAATGCATTTTGCATTTTTTGCTTGCATCTTGCATATATTTTTGTATTTCTCTTTTCACAATGGTTTGGGACTTCCGCCAAGTGAGACCTGATTCAATCAAATACTCGAAACCGTTTTGTTTTTCTGATATTTCCAGCCATCAACAGAATTATTCAGACTCAATTTTTAAGAAATGCCAATAAATTATTTGTTGTTTTCGGCCACAGTTTAATTTCGATTTATGTTGGACTTCAATTTGAATGTAGCGTCAAACTATATCCACTACTCGGACACAAGAATGCTCTTAAATCAGTTGATTAGGAAATTTAATATGTATACTTGGTGTACTTTATGTTTTAATGTATACTTAATCGATAGTAATGAAATTATTTGAGCGAAATGTTTCAAAATTGATACATTTAAATAAATAGCTTAATATTTCCGTTTATTTATTTTAAGATGAGTTTGGCGCCATTTGGAGCCGAAAGTAAATTAGGAGACACGACTGTTTAATGTTTAATTTGACATCTCTACCAGAACATGTAAAAATCTCCCACTTAAACAACATATTTTATTGGATAAAAGATTGAAACTTTTCATGTTCTGAAAAATCAACATTAGTCAGTCTGAGTGATAAGTTCTAGTGAAAAAATGAGCGCGGAAATAGCAACAGAGAATTTATTACCTCCAGCAAGTAGTGCGTGCTGTGAATTAGGCCGTGGGCCAACATCTTGTCCGAAATTAATATCATGTTGTATCCAACACAAATAATGAACGACGTAATTATGTAACTCTGTTATCGATATAGAATACGATGTCTTATTTAATTTAATCGGCTATTTACAAAGTGCTGAAATGTATCATGGAATGCGTAGGGCGATTTGGGTTTCTGTGGGATTGGCGCGTCTGGAGGACTCTGTGTGTTTTTTAATTATAGTAATTTTGTGGCACAATCACCGGAAAATGTAACGTGTTATAGCTGGAAATAGCAGAGTATTTATAAATTAGCAATAATACTGCAAATAAAAATGTAAATCTTGTGTTGCAAGACAAGCCTGATAATTTAAGCAAGCTTGTATCGATCATTAATTGGTTATTCAAATGTATCTTTTAATAACTTCTAAGAATCGAATTAAAAATAATAAGATATTAAAAGCGTCTCCAACGGTGCGAAAAGGAGGTATGGCAGGATTTATAAAGATTTATGTTCTCGTTCCTAAGAAGTGAGACTCCAGAGTGAGACGGTCGTCTCAAGGCCGCCACGCCGGCTCGTCACCGCATCGCGTCCCCGACTTGAATAACAGCTTTCGCGATAAAACCATCAATCATCATAAGTCATTTAGTCTTTCCAATTAACCCCACGTAGGGTGTTGAAACTCATGAAAACTTATTGAGGCCTGAATCCATTACGACATAAGACACAATCCATATTTCCATTTAAATTGTTCACAACTTGTCGATTGAGGTTGGTCGCAGCTGGTACCCACTATTCGCGAGTTATCTTTAAATGTACCTATACGTATCATACAAATTAAGGAAATTATTTGTCTTTTTGAACCCTCTATGGTTACCTTTTATAATTGACTATTAATTTATTAATTAATAAATAAATGCAAAGCTTTAAAATTGAATGAATTAGAGGCGAAAATACAGTAAGTAAAACTACGCTATAGATTATCTTTAAATAAAACATAACAGTGACAAATGACATCTTAATATGATATTGTGTAAAAAATCCTAGCAATATTGATTTGCTTCCGCTCCTATATGACTGTTATGTTATGAATGATATCCATTTATCTAACTAGTGGCTCTGTGAGCTGTAGACCTCGTGAGTCAATGTTCACGCCTTAAGGCCCCTACATACCTCAAATGGCGCCCTCATTTTAATTAAATTTATTGCTCGCTAAGTAAATAATGTATCGAAAATTCACATGTACAGATTGAAGCTAAGGTTCTATAGTTTATTTACAAACAATATCCTAATCTATAGTTTATTAACAAAAAAAGTAGTTCGCAAAAGTGCTAAAAGTGGCCACTTTTAGCACTTTTGCGAACTACTACTACAACGAACAAAATTTTACTGAGGTTATTGTTTGTAAATAAACTATAGAACCTTAGCTTCAATCTGTACATGTGAATTTTCGATACATTATGTACTTAGCGAGCAATAAATTTAATTAAAATGAGGGCGCCACTTGAGGTATATAGGAGCCTTAAGTGACCGAACAACATCAAATACACATTTTTGAGCAATAATTTCTTGCAGTATTACTTGATTTATCGGTCCCATAACGTTTTGCCTCTGTTCCCAGAATAATATTAATACTCCAACCAGTAAGCAACTAAGTCCTTATAAACAACCAAAGTCATTCAAATTCAAATAATTATACGCAGTCATAAGTTCTATCACAACCTCACAACCTTATTATTTTCAACGAATTGAAGTTTAGCATACAGAAATAAGTCACAATCCTAACAGATAAGGTTTATTTTTACGTAATAGAGCAACGGGATTCAGAGTAGCCTAAGTAAGTCATGGTCATAAAGAAATGTTTTGATTTATTTTGACCTTTGAGTCTTCTAAAAATAAAAAAAAAAAAAATTTGCTTTGCACCGCTAACAAAAAAGGTTTGCCCTTTTTCTGAACATTTTTCAAAACGGCTGAAAAATGTTTTTTTTACATATCTCCGCCATTTTGAAAAAAATCGATGATGTCATTAGATATTTTAACAAGATAACTATTAAGTTATCTTCAAAAATGTTTGTAAGAATAATAATCGTAAAAAAGAAATTAAGTCAGTAAAAACTCATGTTTTCTTACTAAAAATGTAATTTAATATGGAGCGTGTAGCGCGCTTCTGAAGTGTGACGTCACAACCTAGTAGGTAGAGCAGTTCTTGTCTAATGTAAAACTTTAAGTTCTTCATATAAGTACTAAAGTTATTTCTAAAGGAGAAATGCGTGCGCAATGTTTCGAAGATTATTATAAATAAATAAAAAATCAGGTACTCAGATGAATACCTACTCAGATGAAGCAGCCGAGAAACGCTTTTTGATCTCGATGCATCTCACACATGCTAGTTATATGAAATATTTTTTACACAGCTACACATAATAATAGTGATTGATTATTTTGAATTAAGCTTTTTGTTAGACACCGTTGTTCGACGTGGGAGTCCGCTGGCAAAAAATCAATTCAAAGTTACAGACAAGCATTTTATCGAAATCTTCATTTGGGGAATATTAAATAAAGCATATCAGTGTAGATAACGAGTACACGACATTAGCGAGATAAGGTTTTTGACAAAGTAACTGGTTTAATGTTTTTGGGAGGTTAATCGCAAATTATGCCTGAGTTGACCGACTAAATGAAACACTGGGATCCATTGTTTTGTTTTTTTATTTATCTCTCACTGAAACATAAGTTCGGGGTTATCAGTCGAAGAATACGATAATAAACAAAATTAATGTAATTTGTTGTAATGTTGCTTTGTCATTTTTTTGTAAAAGTATTAGGAGATTAGTCGGGATTTTTCAAAACTGAGTAGGTAAATACCATAGACTTAGAAAAATTTTCTATGGTAAATACGTTCTATTTTAACTAAATACCTATTAACAATTTAGTTAAACAGCACGTTTAAGTTTTATTTTTAAATCCGTTGTTCTCTATCCTTTAGTAGAGTCCTGCAATCTAACCACACAGGGAGTGTTGTTGGGCTCTCTGGAAGTTTTAATAGCCTTTTTCGGGAGGGATGGAAGTAACGTTACTCACCGCAAGTCAAGTCGCAGATCCTGCCCGCCGACGGTGAGGTTGTAGTGAAGCGAGTGGGGCAGGCTGTGGTCTCGTTCCGCGAGGTCCCTGCGCGCTCGCGCATGCCCGTGCCCGTGCGCGTGCTCCAGCGCGCGCGACACCAGCGCCCCCTCACGGGTCACCTTCACAGGTGTCACCACCTCCACTTGCGTCGTGTCCAGGTGCTTGTGCGAATATATACCTGTTGATGAAACTAACGTTAATCTCATGTTATTATGCCGTGTGATTTAAATTTTTAAAATGGTTGTTTTATTTAAACATAAATCAGCATCTTATGTAGGTATTTTAAATTATCAACTGAAAATCGCTGACTTGCAATTTTATAACAAAATAATACATGAGAAAAACACGATGATCAAGCGTTTGTTGTCGAAATTATGCATAAACTTCGATTCACCAACCAGTTTCATAGAATAGAGGAAATCAAAAGCAGTTTATCCAGAGTAAGTGTGTGACCTGTCGCGATGATTGCTGACAATTAGAATAACACCTGATTATGCAATAAAACATGTGATTCAATGCAGTTTAGCATCGAACCACTCTGAAATATGACACTGTTTAGGCGAGGCCCACTGGTGAAAGTCGTCCGATTTGTTTGTTGCTCTATATCTGTATGAGAAATAATTAGTATGTGCACTGAAAATACGTCACGTCACAGTAAGTACGACACGTGACGCATGTCTCGTAGGCTTCACCTTGCGTAATAGAGAGACAAACATTTATTTGACACAAATAATGAAATAGATAAAGTAAAAATAGATAACTAATAATACTCTAATACTCGTAATACGTACCATAATCTTTTACTTTATGAAAATTTCAGTCAAAGTGTGATGAAAATTAGTATTGTAGTAAACAAATAAATAATAAAATCATCTCAGGTTTCGATAATGAAAAAAAACGTATTTTCTTAAAGTGTTCCAACGCGATTCTTAAATAAAATCACTTGTAGATTAGTAAAAAATAAGATGATAACGCACTTTACTATAAATCAGATAAGATGCACATTACGACAGCCGTAATTTTGAGGGTCAGTGTCACGCCCCACGCCTGTAGATGGCGCCAGCGGTCAGGCGCCGGCGCACGTTCATTATCGTTCTAAATATACACCATGCATACTGATAGGAAACGTAACGTAAGTAACCATACTCATTATTACATTACAACGAATTTGTAACATTAAGGTGATTATACGAAATAATTTTTGGGGTACATTTACTTATGCGATATTAATATTTTCTAAAGCTTTGTACGCTTTCATGGCGTTATTAATCAAAGGCTTTCATAAAAAGTTTAGATCGGTCACCACCATACCATACAAAGGAAATCGAACTTTGCTTTGAGTCAGTACACAAACAGGTAAAAATAAAATGTTATTATGAATGATGGATATTGGAAGGATAAAGATAGCCCTCACCATTATTAAATAACATAGAAAGTTACTCTCTGAACAATCACTTTTAGTATGTACGTAATGGAAAAGAAGAAGAATAAAAATAGGGAAAATATAACAATGAAACTTAATATTATTTATACATATGATTTTCAGAAATATTTCTAATTGAACCTAGTATTACAACGAAAGTTTTTTTATTTATTTATCAAAAGGTATGTTACAGTTTTACACTTATATAATTTCCCGCCAAACTATGTATACAGTTTGTGGGCGGGCTCTGTAACAATTTATCACACCTCACAAAACATGCAATTTACTATCATTAATATAAGAGTAAACAGTTTTTTTTTAATAAATTATAAAAGTCTTCTCAAAAAAGTCACTAACTTACATATTTACAGTGGAATGTTGTTACGCGTCCGAGAATCGTTAGCAACCGACTTGATAGGAAATTGACTGGTAGAGTTCCTAGTAACTAGTGTTATTTTCATTGATAATCATAGGTTATCATCGCGAGGATTTCACGTGAAACGGCCGTGCCAGGTCAGCACCTGCGCGGCGCTAGCCACTCGACACTCGCTGACTTTAAGGCCATATTATGGACATACTCGACTCGTGTAGTATAACCACAGTATTATAAACCTAAGACTGTGGTATATCTATGCAGACGAGCTTCTTTTACAGTTTCGACTTTAACAATTTTGTATCGGAAAGGCAATATAATTATTTTAGATAAACAATATATGAAATTATTTTTGGGTTACTGCTACGAACGTAGCAAATGTAGTTTCGTAACAAATCGTAGCAACGACATTAAGAAATGAGTTGCAGATAAATTCGGTGCAAAAACCTTTGAAACACTTTTATGGTTATTTGATAAGTACTACACTTTAGTTGAGTTGACTGTGAGCTGAGCACTGCTGTGCTTGGGCATGATCATTCTGAGAATTTCATAACCGATACCTAATTGGCCGATATTCATAATACGGTTCTTTTAAGTCAACAACTAGAAAAGTAAAGAGAACATTGTTTGACCCATTTATTTCTTCCGATTTTTTTTTACAGTAACAGTATTTTGTACGTCTAGTCTACCAAACAACTTTTGTAAAGAAGTATAGGTACGCTGGCGGATAGGAAAGTATGATACGTAATATTAATAATCGCTAGTCTATATGCTGGCTTCTATTAAAACTACAAACATAAATCGAGTTAATTAAAGTAAAAACTGCAATATAGCTCGTCTAGCTCGTTAATTAACTGTACCGTTCCTGGAACATCTACTTATAGGGTGAAATCATCTTTCCATCTGAGTTATTCGCTCACACCGGGCCCACGATAAATTGATCGATATTTATCTTACATTCTATTTGCGCTTCTGTGCCTGACGTGACTTGGTTAGGCCGAGAAAGGCAATGAAATCTGAAAACACATTTCTGTGATGTAGGTTTGTCAATAAAATAGTGTGTATCTGTGCAATTCAATAGTAAAATGATGATAACGTCTAAATACTTAGGTAGGTAGTTAAATTAATGTTATTAATGTTGCAAAGTAGGTATTCAAACATACAAAAAAAACTGATACCTTACACAAATGAGTAATGCGTTTCTGTACAGTAAAAGAACCTTAACGATCAAAGATGTTCTAAAAAGGTACAGACACAAAATATCTTCCACAAATCTCCAACCCAAAATGTCGATACAAGATGGCGGGTAGTGTAATTAGATTGATTTAATTTAAATAACGAGTGCGACCATAAGTAAGATAGGTTTTTGACGGCGCGTGGGAGGTTGAGGCGCGTTGTTCTAGGAGGCAGCAATTACCGAGGATTAAGCCAGCACCGCCTGCTGCGACAGAGCAGCGACCTCGCCGTGTGGGCGACCTACCATGGCCTAGCAGCACGCGATTTTAATGCAACCCATTCAGCTCACCACGGCAGATAGTGCTGCGACTGTGTATACAACTGCTCATAGTGTATATCCATTTGGTGCGTTTGCGCATACTAGTTCATATTTCTGTTGCTTTGTCACAGGGTCCACTTAGCTGCACAAAATAAGGGCAAAAATCACTAACTATTCCTTTCCATATCTACTTGGTACGAACCAAATGACCAGTTTTTCTGTTGGGTTAGGTCGGTTGGGTCTGGTTTCGGCAGTTGTGGAGTTAAATTAATTTAACATATTAAGAGCTTAGAGTAAAATATTTTTTGCCTCTATTACACCGCTTTAATTTTATATGCGTTTACAGGCTCTAATATTATAAAAACAACATTCCAACAGGTCTAAAAAGATATAGGTAGTTGGCAGTGAAGATGATAATTGCATATTGGACACGAATATTTAAGGTTTGGTCTTGTTAATAATATACAAAATACATACATACATGAATACCTTCCAAAACTATGATTATATTGTTATAACTTTTATAGCAAATAACTAAAGACACTTTATTATTCTTCAATAAGTTACTTCATTATTATTATGAAGACTGAAGAAAATATCCACAATCAATTGATCTGTGGTTCCATTACTTTTTTCTACCTCCAAGAAAGGCCCCAAAGTCGCGTATCCCTTATTGCAACTTTATTATGTTAAATTGCACGGTAAGTATGTTAAAGAAACCTCTTTTGATATTCCTTTTATAGTTTTTATATACCCAAACTGATGTTCTTTATATTTAAAATAATTAAATGTCACTTGCTTACCGTCCACTGCCCTTGTTTCATTAAAGTATATTTACGCTACTTCTCTAAAAAAGTGGGACGAAAAGTGGGACATCGGACGTAGGTAATGATAATAAAAATGCAGCATGTTGACATTGGCAGACATTGAACCTAAGATAAATTGTAAACCTTCTATACTGTTCACTGTTGCTGTCACAGATGTAGCTATAAAACCACTTGAATTTATGTAATTATGTTTTACATCAAAAAATGGCCATTGCACATTTGAGGCGTAAAATCCTTCGTCCATATTAGTTTTACATCCTCGTCCTTTTTTCTATGGATTAATTAACATAACTATCTTGACCGCCGCGGTCAGACCACATTTTTCTATATTTGACCTGACCTACGTGATGCCATTGAACCAACCAAGTCTATATTTATTACTGATACTTCCATATAAAAGTAGATTTATTAATACGATAGAGAAAGATAGGTACTTGTAAAAAATATTTATGTTACGAAGTGAAAGAAGTTATTGTGTTTTAAGTGTAAATGCTTCCAATAGAACAAAATATAGGAAGGTTTTTTTAATCCGTAATCGAAATTGTAAATATAAGTTATAGTTAATAACATATATAATACAATGCTACTATTCGATTGTAAGGATTTCTGAACAAAAAACACAGAGTAATAAAATAGCTATACTCTGAATAAATCCAAGTAAAAAATGTCTTGGATTTAATTTGCACGGACTGGCTGATTTATTCCACTTCAAATTCAATTTCAAGACAATTTCGTAATTCCATTGAATAGTTGGTATCTTGGTCAGGACCCCTGTGGCTATAATAACTAAAATGTAATAGAATTAATTATTCATCAAGTTTCAATGCCGGCTTAATGCCGGATAGAAACCAGTCTGGTAATCTTCTATGAAATAACACATCTACTTTGCCTCCGCAATAATCATCCTCATTATTCCACCGATTTGGGTCTTTGGTCAAGGTTTACATTTAATGATTATATTTTAAGTAATAAGAAACTGAGTAGGTAGCAATTACTCGACTTACTTAAATCTTATTTTAACTCAGATTAATTATGCAATTATTAGCGTAATATCATAAAAGGCATTGTTAGATGTATCGCGTCAGTGATTACTATTAGTATGACACCAACAAGTTGCGAGGGGCGTGTCAAAAGTTTTCAGATAGTCTTTACTTAAAAATTTGATACTGGCAAGCTATACACTATCGTAGATTTAGTGATTTCATTTGAAAAATTCTGGAGCCCTTTTTTAATCCTTCGGCTGGCATCGAGCGCTCTTTACTAATCATTTCGTTCGGCATAGCAAAATCAGTATTTTTGAATCGTTTGTTGGTCAGAAGGTTGACTGTCGTCCCTTTGGTCAGCAATTTTGCAGTGCGATTCACTTGTTAATTGTGACTGACTCAAAATCACTCAATAAATGACTAGATGACTAAGAACAAGACCTAGGATTTTAACAAATAAAAGCATTTTTAAGAAAAAAATATTTAAATTCAAGTATGTAGGTACCATGTTTTAATTTATCACTAACTAACCAGTGCTTACGATAGTGTATAACTTGCCAGTATCTTTTAGTTTAAAAATAAATGTAAATATAAGTTTATAGCCATATGGTATGGTGTGAGGTTACTATGGAACCCTATACTGCACACGCACTTGGCTGCTTTAGTTTAAAATTCATGACGATTATAACGTCAACTCGTTTTAAAAACCTTCGTACCAATCTTGTATCATAAATAAACTACCTACTATTATCTTTGTGAATGCACTTTTTATAGAGACTTTTTTTCATTTATTGAGCAACAAACGGTTATGAATACGCAAGTGTAATGGTAGAAAAGTTATTGAAATAGACCTAGATAGCACAGAATACGAGTAAAAGTACTAAAAATCCTATAGTTCCACCATATACAAGGTGTTACAAAAGTACCCTTTATGCCGAATATGGTATATAGGGACCATCAAACTGAACAACTTTTACTATGAGACCAACTTCGAAATCGCAAAAAAAAATCAGCTGTTTCATACAAAAATTAATTCAGAAAATATCAAAATGTATGAAACAGCTGATTTTTTATTCGCGATTTCATAGTTGGTCCCAAAGTAAAAGTTGTTCAGTTTGATGGTCCCTATCTACCATATTCGGCATTAGGGGTACTTTTGTAACACCTAGTATAGTTGGCTTTTTATTTCAAAAGTGTGATACTAAGTTTTGAAGGCCAGTGTAGTTATAATAGTAAGTAATAAAAGTACAATTATTTTTTCAAAGAAAACAATAGTTATTTTCTTCTTTTTTTCAAAGTTCGTTCAAGTAGTTTTGATAGGCATTCATAAATAAGTAAATGAACTTAAAACTAATCTTAGTTATTTTAACAGTCTACCTAAGAGCATGAGATTTTTGACACCAAATTAAAATTCAAGTGAAATTAAATAACACTCAACGAAGTCAAATTAATGTTCTGCGATAAGGGAGTTACATCACTCTTTATTGTTCGTAATCAAAGCAGGTAAACCCAGGTATTAAGAATGATGTGACAAGAGCAAATGTTTTTTATTACTACACCACATATTATTTACACTGTGACTAAATGGACTTCCTCACTCAGAGCCCTTAGTTAAACATCCGTACTCAGTTTATACACACCTTAATGAATGAGTGTATGTATGTAATCAATAGCATGTGACCAGGTAAATTATTCATTTATTTATATGCAGGTCAGGACAGTAAGGGCCTCAGGTAAATATGTACTCTACTAATGTATATGATAATAAATAATTACGAGTAAGTACCTACGATACTAAAATTAAATTATTATTATGATTCGGTTATCTATCTCGTATTGTAAATGACCCAAGTTCTTGTTTTGGGTTTTTTCTTACTATGTAAGTGGTATTCGAATTTCCCCATTTAAAGGCTTGAATGGAATGAAAGTTTTTATTTGTTTGTCAGTATTTCCTACAGCGTCAGTGGCACTTTCATCTGACAGTATTATACCTACCACAGCATTATTAGCTTTTCAAATGATACGGTAAGTGACGGCGTTACGTCACGTCACAGCCAAACGTCACCGCAACAACAGTTTCTCGCCGTTTTCGCACTCGCCGATTAGATAAGATTCACAGTGCAAATATTGAGTTTATCAGATAAGAGAATTAGGATCGTTATACTTTACTCTCATCTTGTTGGAGATCATTTTTATTAAATAAAAGTTACCGTAGAATCAAGATTTTATCATAATTTTCATATAATTATTGGGATGGGTACCAACAGGTAGTTTATTTAAGGTTTATTCGATTACGTACTTACACCAAAGTAGCAACAGAATTATGAATACCTACGACTAGAAATGTGTATCTCTGTTACTGAGCTATACATAAGATACATACACGCAGACTCTACAATCATGCTATGATCTGATTTCATGATTATGTGTTCTGTGGTTAGGAGCCAAATCTGCATTTGAAACTTTGTTTAAAAAATACAACACTGCTAAATAAACATACTGAGAAACTAATGTAACGATGATATTAGTCTGCAATCATTTTTAGAACTGAAGTTCGTTGACCGTCAATACGGTCAAGCTGGATGTGCTAATAGTATTTTCTTGTACATCATGTCGACACATTGCAATCCTATGGAGCCGTAGCATACACCATTGTGTTAACCCATTGGTTAACAGAAAGGGTAAACCGGTAATTTGGAATATTAAGA
Organism: Catoptria pinella; assembly: GCA_963556745.1. NCBI lineage: Eukaryota > Metazoa > Arthropoda > Insecta > Lepidoptera > Crambidae > Catoptria > Catoptria pinella. Next base: position 5,669,311 of record OY750774.1, on the reverse strand, counting down.
CTATTAAAAATAAAAGTTTATATTTTCCACACCTACAGTAGTTTGTAAATAAGTGACTCTCATAAAGGAAGGAATATTTGGAACACCATAATGACATACATATGCCCTATGTGTTTCATCGCGGCAAAATCTCTCAATTGGCATGATAAGACTGATAGGCGCACGCCTGGACGCATATATTTTGAATAAAGACAACGGGCACGAAAATAATACCAACATTATTAATTTTTAATTCCTACATTTATACAGGGTTATTTGTAAATCACCAACATTCTCGCTGGAATTACTAATACCATACAACAACGTTTGTTCTACGAACTTTCCAAAAAAATCAACTTTCCATACAAATGTCCGAATAGCTGATCGAGTTTTGTATGAAAAGACGATATTTTTCTTTCCTTTTTCGGAAAGTCATAGAACGTACGTTTTGTTTATGGTGTAGTAATCCACTCCTGCGAGGTTGTATGTTTTTACTAATACCTAACCCTGTATATCTATAACGAAAACTTAAACTTTAATGTCGTATTAGTTACGTCGATTAAAGTCGTATAATATGAGATTTTGACACCATTTTCGCTAATTTAAGTCCTTCAAGCGTGGGTGGTCATAATTATGATAATAACTGTCATTGCAAAAATGTTGCGTTGATTTAAAATTAATGCGTTTTTAATATATTCGAACGAACGCAACGCAACTGGCCACCTACGATCAATGAAATCACTCTTACAAACTAAAACAACCCTTTTGCGAATAAATTTTACACATTCTAATAATATTTTTTAACTTAAAAAAAATAAATAGTTCAAGGTCTTAATTTAATATAAAATATTAGCTTTTAGTATTTAATATCACTTAGCTTTTGTAATAAAATTAGTTAAGTCCAAAATTTTGCATCAGTCAGTTTTTTTACAGCACGCGTCAAAAGTAAAAATCATATCAAATATGCAAATATCAATTTTTTATACTTAGGCCCGTATTTATAAACCGCTCTCAACGTTGAGTGAGAACTATCTTGAAATCGTACCCGAGTTGCTGTTCCTAAGAAGAGCATCTCAAGTATGTTCTCAAGATAACTCTCAACGTTGAGAGCTATCTTGAAATCGTACCCGAGTTGCTGTTCCTAAGAAGAGCATCTCAAGTATGATCTCAAGATAACTCTCAACGTTGAGAGCTATCTTGAAATCGTACCCGAGTTGCTGTTCCTAAGAAGAGCATCTCAAGTATGATCTCAAGATAACTCTCAATGATGAGAGCGGTTTATAAATACGGCCCTTTAGTTAGAGTATCATTTACTACTTCAATATGTCACACAACATATTACAACTTTCGTGAAAACAGATGTAATTTGGTTTATCTTTGTGCATCATTCTATAACAAGAAAAATATTTTTGAAAGGCTAATTTTAGGAATGGAGTCTGTGGAGCCCGTTGACCATAGTCAAGTGGACGACGTCCGCCGTTCCCAGTATTATCACACATCATACTGAATCCAATTATAAACGTTTCAAAGTGACAACTAACAAACCGTAGCGTATGCTCCAACATTTAAATTCGTTTAATTTCGATTTGTACCCTTCTCAAGTGTCAACTTTAATCTTTCACGGATTTTGGTTCTTCTTGATAGTGATCTTCGAAATCGCTTTGAAACCTTTCAAAGCGAAGTGTTTAGTATTTTAGACACTCATCTTATTAGATATGTGCAAAAACTAAGTTTATGTATAAGAAATATAATAAAAAATAAAACTTACCGGTGTGAACTAAGTTTCTTATGCTATCCTGAACATCTTTTTCTAAGTCGTTGGTTAGAATCTGCAGTCTAGGTAGAGTGTCTATTTTGATATGCTTTGCGCTGCACCACGCCACCAAAATTTGAAAAAGCAATAATTTAAATATTGAATGTCGAACGTCCATTTTTCTGAGCACCCAACAAACACTGACACCCATTGTTAAGTCCCAAGGGGTCGTTTACTGGCCCTAGTGATAGAGGCACTATGAAATCAACATAACACTTGCACTCATTAACTAGTTACTATGAATGGGGTCCCTATCACAGGTTACATTTGTGCTTGTAATTAGATGACAATAAAATAATTTGTCTCCCGCTTTGGTAAAGTTGCATGATAAATCGATCTGAAAAAAAGGAAACATTTTGTTAGGAAAAATTAAAAAAAAACATAATAATAAGTCGGTAAGTTAACGAGGATCAATAAAAACTGGCAATTGCCACACCAACCACTAGATTCCGAAAACACCCAGTCGGCTAGAAGTCTACCTGAGTTCGGGCTTATTACAAATTCCTGTTCCGGCCAAAAACTTCAAAGGCAAGGTCGTGTTCGCGCAACATTTTTTACATTTGAATAACCCTGTCTCATTAAATCAACATCTGTTAGATTATGACTCGCAGTGCCACCTTAAGTTATTTTATTAAGTATATTCGATATGTACAAATTGACGAGTTGACTGACACAATCAAAATTATAAAAAAAAGTGGGCAGTACTCAGATAGATCTCACCTTGATATTAGCAAATACTTTTAATTCACTTAAAAGACTAAGGATAACATAAGAACTACGAATATTATAAAATAATGTAATTAAAATAGAAATATTTTACAGATAATTTTGTTAAATAAAACCACTGATTAATTTCAAATACTTAGATAACCGTAGAGGTGAACTGAACTAGCAAATGATGTCGAGATTTATCACAAGTCCGACCAACACACCCAGCTGAGTCAGGTCGCTCTCTGTATCTGAACGAAGCCGACGACTTACATAATGGTTCACAATTAGTATCTCTGGAGTAGGTTTACCTATTTTATCTTATGCTACACTAAATTTTACGATACGACTCTACTGTCAGAAAGATTAAAATTAAAATGTATTTTTTTTTTCATTTTCTAAATACTCTGTTATTTTTATCAAGCAATATTTTCTTTATCGTTGATGTCTTTATTACTACTGAAATCAATAGTTGTATCAATGCAACATTTTATTCAGTGCTTATTTGTTGTAATTGTATTTACTTTGATGTTGCGTCATTCATTTCAAGTAATATACTTATGTATGAAGTCGATTAAAATATACTGTTTAGTGTAATTTATTCATTTACATTGGAAAAAGCAGAACAATCGTTTTGTGGATATGGTAATGACTATGGCTTTGACATTGGTAGTATGTATAGAGTTGCGTGTTTGAAACAGGTGTATGAATTGTAAGATGTGACGTCACAACAATTTTCTTATGTGATGGCACGGTGACTGACACCGAAAACTGAACCAATGAGCGGCTAAGCTACTTCCTATATAAGGCGACGCTTTCTTTACGTTTTGCGGACAAACAAGAATGATTGACACATGCCGACGTATTTATGGTTTAATGCCATAAATCATGAACATCTCGATACTAAGAAATGCCCATGTTTATTTAAACGAGGCGAAACTTCGCTTACGGTTAGCTTGCAAAAAACGGTGCTATCTTTATTTACCCAGTCGTGACCGAGACTTTTTTCACCTTGAGTATAAATAATAAAAAGTAAAAGGAACGTACCCTTTTTCTGTTGGAATGTGTTCTAGGAAGAATGATGAAAGGGCGAAGGTGGCCACGTGCCGATAAGACGGGCGCCGGACCCGTGGCTCCTCCATAACGAAGCTTTTGTTTTTGTTTGCTTCCCGTGGAGTTCGAGCAGGCGGCGGCGGGCGGGCCGAGCCAGGCGAGAGGCGCCACGACAGATTGTCTTTACTGTTTACCGAGACGGTTTATAGGCCCTTTCTACTGATTAACTTTACGACGCAAAACAAAGGATTGCTCCTCATTATCTGATGTTAAAAAGCGTAGCCCTTTTTGTTCGCTCTTTCACTGTTTTACCTTTGTTTGTGTTTGTTTCGTAACGTGGATGTAGAACGAAATGAGCTTTGGAGCTTTGTAATTTATTTTTCAAAGTAACTACTTACCCTATAGGTAAGAAAAGTGCATAGGTTGACAAGCCAGTTACTACCACAACGTAATCGTAATATGTATTGATATTGCTTCATCTAAAATATTTTGTGACTCGTGCCTGAATTAAAAAACATCTGTGGTTACCTAGTAACACTTTCGATCATATTTGCACACTATTTATTTTCCACACTTGTGTTAGTTTTGCGTCATAATCATACGGTAATTTATACTTTTAATAAGTGTGAATTCTGTAGTCGTAGGCAATAACGTAGAATCGAAGACACATTTATGTAATTACTGTGTGGAAGATCAATGTTGTGAACTATTTGTTAAGTGCTACGGAAGCTTATCTATCTAAATTCATTCAAGTGGGGCCGGGCAATAATAGTAGTTTAAGTACGCTGAAGTGTTGGCGGTACACACACTTCAAAGCAATAGATGAAATAGTTCCATTTTTAGCTTAATCAAAGCTAGTTTGTGACCAATATCTCTAATTATATTTTTGCTCTTGTCAACTTTAGGAGGTATGTCAAAACGAATGTTCAGTTTAGAATAAGCTCTACATTTTTGTAAATTTAGGTTTTTGTGCTCATTTTAAATTTTAAACCGCCATATACGCCATATACCTATAAAAACTGAGGTTCAGTTTAGAATACGTATTGAGCTCTAAATTTTTGTAATAAGCGAAAATCGTTTCATAAAAAGTTTGCTGTTATGATTTCATTTTTACAACTCCCTGATTTCCGACACCAAGTGTTATCACATTATCAAGGCAGATCTCTGTGTACAGAGCCTAATCTTAGCACTGACCTGAATCGAGCGCAGGCTAATAATGACGTATGACCTAGAGTCTATCTCTAACGTCTACATCAAACACCAGATAATAGAGATTTAGAGTACTCCCCATTTAGGGCATTAAAGTGGATAGATAAGCGGAAAGATACTGAATTTTAATAAGTTTTAGTTGATCATAAAAGTAGGCAGGTAAAGTTGCAAAGTCTGGAACGGGTGTAGAAAAATATAAACGATTAAAAAGCGCTTATATTTTAAGTTTCTTTGTGACATAACTTTAACTTTATCCAAGAATTGTATAACTAAATATTATTTGCTGATAATGAAATCTGCTATCGTTAAATATAACAGATATGACATTAAAAATATTAGCAGACGAGTGGCGCCGAGGAAATTAATATAGTGAAGCGCGTGCGCAGAGAGGCCTCGCTAATCGAGTAGGGTAAAAATATGATAAAGTTTGAAAACACTTTTTATCTAAACAATTGCTGAAGTTAAAATAAGTATTAACTAAGCGTTGTAAGAAGGTTCCTTGGAGCTTTCATATTTAAAGTGTTATTAAAGTTAAGTGTAGAGAAAACCAATGATTCATGGAAACAAATAAAATAATAAATAAATAGTTTATTGATTACAAAGAATAAAAATACCAATACACCTATTGATGATTTTGCAATAACCATACGAATATCTTACGGAATAAAGAGGTAATAGCGCGTAAGCAGAATTTGCCAATTTTCGGCGTCCCATTCAACTAATCACGATCGTTTTCCCACGAGATAAATTATTGCATCGTGCTAAAGTAATACCGCGAAGTGTACTAGTCTGCAATCAGGCTGCGTCTGGATCGTGCTAGTCCATCCGTCATCGTCTGGCGCGCTTTGTCCGCGGCCATTGTGCGCGGACCGGTAGCGCCGGTTGCGCCCGCACACCCGCACTGATGCCCTTTGCGAACCCAACGCGTTCACGGCTATTTGCAATCGTTTTACGTTTTCTATTCAGCATCTATTGCTTCTGGTCCACTATTTTCAGATCATTTCCCTGATGTTTTGTAAGAAAACTACTGTGTTACATAATGTAGGCAATTGAATCCTAGAAATAAAAAAATACTCAATTTCTGTAACTTATATTACTTAGTAAGTATATGTCGGTACTGTCAGAATATTTAAAAAACAAGATCCTGAGGTATTTTAAATATGATAACTTACCTGGACCTTGTGGAAATCCCCGGTATGCGCATTACGTAGCCGTGTCATGTGTAGTCTTTAGTTTTTGTGAGCCATTGTCTACCGCATCTTCTCAGTATGACGTTTGACAGGTGCCATTAGTAACATTATAGATACGTCAGTCACTTCGTTTAAATTTCACTTTTGCGACTGAAATAGAGTTTGAAACTTTCACACTTTTGTCAAATGTGAAACATTCAAAATCTGTGATTAGGCACTAACTCCTAACCAACCCTATTTTTGAAATCCTTAAATAAGTTATAATTAAAAAAAGTTTTAAACCTAAAAACGTGGGGCGCATTTTGTAAGAATTATCATCAATTGTTTTTTGCATGCAGTTTGCATGCGCTTCACGTATTTAGATTTTAACCCTTCAACGCCTGGAAAATGAGACACAATAGATATTCCATTGTTATCCGGCTGCATGCGGCCACTGGGCGTTGATGAATTAAAACTTCAGTATTAGAGGGTTAAATATCTTTACGGGAGAAATTATTTTATTTTGTCGTCCGTTTATAAATAAAAGTTTTTTTTTTCATCATCCATCAAGACGAATCAAATAAGCCTAAACTCGACGGGGTTGCATGGTTATTAGAGAGTTTCTGTTTCTCCATCATCAGACCCTGGAACTACTTCCCAACGAGTACTCGTCAATGCGATTCAAACGAGCCCTTACTCGATGGGATGGCATGGTTTTAATATTGAGTTCCTGTGGTCTTCTTTAGGCTCCATCATCTGACCCTGGACATTATTTCCCAACAGAGTACTCGTCAAGATAAATCGAACGAGCCCAAACTCAATGGGGTTGCATGGTTTCAATACTGAGTTCCTGTGGCCTTCTTCTTGCTCCATCATCAGATCAGGTCAATGACACCATAATATTACATTGTCTTCTAGTTCTGACCTATGTTTAAAGTTTCAAGTCTCTAGCTCATCGGGAAGCTAGTATAAACTCGTTTGCAAAAATTGTGGACAAACAAGTAAACAAACAAACAAATAAAGAAGAAAGCAACCTAATAAAAACGTATGAAAATGGATTTTTAAATTTGAGATTTTAGCGTTCACAATGCTATTTTTATAAAATACTTAATAATATATTACTAATTATGACATAATACTTAATAATTATGACAAAGCTGATAAGTTTCTTGCGCTTCTTGTCAGCTAAAAAAGTCTCGAATGGGTGGTAGGAAAATATAGACCATTCAAAAGCACTTAATATCTAAGTTTATTTGAATAAAGCATATTTCATTTCATTTCATTTCATTTCATTAGAAAAAAATCGACTCGATCGTCACCAGAATTGTCTCAGGTCGGAATCAAACTTACGACCTTTAGTCCGATCCAATGCTTTGACCGCTGAGCTACCGAGTCACTAGTGGCTTCGTTGAAAGTTTTTTAGTGTATCCCACTCTAACGCTGCAAGCCAGCGTTATTTCATCAATGTGAGGAATTATCTCGACATTCAATTGAAATATCTTTCCAGATATTTTGACAATTAAACAGCTATACAAATATTAAATTTGCGATTTTAGCATTCACAAAAGGTCTAAAATTTTTAACTTCAGCTTTGGTTAGTTTGTAACATGATAACAGATATCTGGGTGCGTAGTGTGAGTTTAAAACATTGGTGGCCTTACATCTGGCTGAATACGCGATGAACTTCATCAACGCCATACAAAATTCTAACGCGCTCGCGTTCGAGCGCGAGGTAAAAAATCTCGCACTAAGCACTCTGTATAATATCATATCTTGTAATACTTATAATAAGGCAATACTTTCGAGTTGCCATTCCTGTGCTGGCAAGCTTATGATAGAAATATTTAAAGATTAGCAAGAGCTATAATATATCCGCGTGGATGAAGTATAATAGTCAGAAATAGACAAGGATTTTGATCAAGTTCCACAATAAACTGCACTGAAAAGTATATTGAGAATTTTCAACCAACTACATATTTTTTCAGGTTAGGTAAATGTTAAAACTATTTAAAAAGCACGCAGATTATTAACAAACGCACTCTTTTATAAGGCATTCACTTCACTAGGCCACGAGCACTCATATGCAAAAGGGAGGTTTACCACTACCGTACCGACCCGGTATTGTTGACTGACATGAATAATACATGTCCTGTATTGTTTGTAAAAATTGAACTCGTGTAGTCTGGCAAGTCGTGTAACACAAAGCTGACGCAATGGACTCGACTCCGTCCAATCGCAGAAATGGGAATGATCTTAACTTCTCTTAAATGTACAAATCAATGTGTTTTCTGAAATAAATAAGTAAAGAGTATATATTAGAAAGAGTCTATTTCTACAACCGCAAGAAAATTAGGCGCATGTGGAAATAGAAACCGTTTAAGTCCCTCATTCCTTTTCAAAAAAGGAAGGTACGTAGGTACGTATATACATCATTTTTTAGAGATTTACTCTAAAATGAGAGGCAATTATTGTAATTGATTTCATGATAAATAAATAAATAATAGTTATTTGTAACACAAGAGACCACAGTCAATTTGTTCTGCGAGTGCCGACTCTATATAGATTGTAATTCTTTATATAGATACTATTCTAATATGACTACTCAGCACAGTGAGTGATTTAAAGGCACGAGGTGGAACACAAAAATTTGGTCTCGTGTTAAACATACAACTTTTCACCTTTACCAGCGAGAAAAGCGGTATAGGTAAGAACAGTTATTTTTACGTGACTTTCCTAGTAAAAAGCCAAATTCAGCATTAGAAACTTGATCTCTCAACTCTTTTAGAGTTAGGTAGACTATCTTCATCGCTGGACACACTCATGTTTGGTAATATGTCATAAAAATAGTTCGATCAAACCTATGCTGAAAGAAATATATTCATAGAGTAAAGTAGATTCCCGTCGTTGATCCGATTCCAAAGTAAGTAGCTGTAACTTGTGTTATGGAAATGAGACAACGGTGGTATGACAAACACCCAGACCTGAGACAAAATAGAAAAGTTCTTATTTTTTCTAACTGACCCAGACAGGGATCGAACACGGGGCCTCAGAGATGGCGACAATTTGAAAACCGGCGTACAAAGCCACCCGACGACGCAGGTCGTAAAAAGAATTTGTTTGCAATACTCATGGAGCCGAAAAAAGCAAAGTTGAATGACTTTTTATTAGTCTCATTTGTTTACAGGCGATTGCGAAACGATGAGTGACCGACGTTGAGCGAAACCCGAGCCGGGCGGCTGATGACAGCGCCCTTCTGCACAGACTTCCAACTAATTCCACTGATAGCTTCGTTAAATGCAACGACCATCAATCACACCACTTACGAAGCAGATTAAACCTTATTTATGTTATGCAACTATTAAACACAGTCAGAAATATAAGAAAATGTTAATATTAAAAAGCTTAACAGATTTACAGGGGCTTTTAGAATTAGAAAGAAAAAGAAAAGCAGTTGTCCTTCCACTCCACTCGACTTCAATAGACGTGTTTATTAATATGATTTAATAGGATATGCGTAACTAATAATTTGAATATTATTTCTTGCTTTTTAAAGGCATTTAATTTTAAAGCAGTTTTTGTTTTCAGGTTTATTGAAGGAGGTTTTTCTTTTTTTTTTCAATAACAAATTTTATCAAACGTACCTATATAAATGAGTTGTTAAATATTTATATTTCTGTACGGAGGCACTGTGACACTGGTCTAATATAAGGCTAATTAATAGAGCTAGAGCTCAACTCTAATAAAATAAAATTTCATAAAAAGTAGTTTCACCTTTAATGATAAAGAAAAACACGATTCAGTTACTTTATAATATAAAAGTGAAACTATAATAAATTATGTTCAAATCAACATTACGTTTGATATAAATAAAGCACACACTGAACATGCAAAATATCGAATGCGTAGGCCGCGGATCGAACCACTACATTGTAACGTCCATTGTAATCGCATTATAGATACAGATCTATTCGGGTTACAAATTGCACTAGATTAGATTAATTTCCAAGAAGACAAGAAAGGAGCGTACCGTATTTGGCTTGTGCACGCTAGAAACTTTGTGTACGTCGATGCGGCGGCGCGGGCGAGATCGGTGCCCCGGCGCCATACTTTTTTTTTAATTTTACATCGCATTTATAGTTATGTGTATAAAAAGATTATGAGAAATTTGATAATCAACAAAATTTATAACATTATTATTTATAACAAGTTTTCGCCCGCGACCAAGTCCGCGTTTGAGAAAATTGCTTAAGGGACTTATAACCAGGATAAAAAGTACCTTTTCTATGTTTTAATTTCATCAAAATCCGATCAGCCGTTTTTACGTGATTAGTCGGGTCGTCGTCCCCCCGCAACCAAGCGCGTTGCCGCGTCCCCCGCACACTTGGTTGGTCACTTTCAGGACTTTGAATTTTATATAAGTATATAGATTTATAACATTTTCACGCGCATCCTTTGCAGATTTAAGTGCATTTTATATTTTAAACAAATTAGATTTAATTTTTTTTGTGTCATTTTAGTTCGATTTTGCACAAGTTTCTTTTTTGAGATCTATTTCAGCATCTGTTTTTGTATTTCCGGGTATTTCTAATAATTCCGTAACTACACACAGCCTTGTAAATAGAGCCGATACGTAGAGAAATGTAAAGAAAAACTAAAATAACAAGTTAACCTAAAAAAGCAACTTGTGTACGATAAAAATAGTTTATTTTAAAAACCAGTCATACAACTACAGATAAACATTACTTATCAAGACTAAAGGTATGCAAACAAACACCTGGATATTACTTAGATAACTGTTTCTATTTTCAATCTTGACTCAGCAGATAAATAATTATTATAACCCCTAAACACGTGCTCCTTCCACCTTTGATGGGCCAAATAAACATTAGTTTTTATTGTTCGAATTAATTCGGCATACAGGAAGCATCAGTGTCGTCTAATTATAATATTTGTCTGTGAATCATGTATTTAATGTGGTTTAACACAAACACCGGTTTTATTAAGAAAAATGTTAATAGTTTCGCTAAAAAAAACACCTGAACGCGAAAACTAGTTGAAACTAATTATGATGACAGGATTTCTTTATTTGTGTAGGGAGGAACCTAAAATATTAAAGTCTTTGGTGGTGGAGGTATTGCGCAGAGTCATTCACTGGTTATTTTTTCTGTACGAAAGAATCATTTCCGTAAATTTTAATTCATTCGTAAAAATAAACATATATTCAAAAAGAACTTACGACATTGAATAAAGTTCGAACAAAACAAACGGATCCACACATTAGGGCAAATAAAACTGTTCACTCAAATCTGAAATCAGAATGGAAGAACAACAGTCGTAAAAATGTGTAACGACTGTATCTTGCATTGTAAGCAATCGCTCAATCAAAATTTTACATCGCTCATAATGAACTATTTAAATCCTAAATTTGCGAAACAAATGCGTAAAATTTCTGTTAAATGTTCAATATAAATGCTAATGGGTAACAATTTCTGATCTCCAGCTGCTTGGGTGCCATAATGCTGTGCTGTTCAGTTTTATTAATAAAATTGTGCTTTACCAAACGAAAATGGGATTAAGGTGTCGAGCTTACATCTGCAAATATAGTTAAGTCGAATAATATAATGTACACGATTATTTACTTATATCTTACAGACCATCATTTGATGGCAGGCACAGACCATACAATAAATACTAATGCATGGTAATAAAACTGATGATAAAGGGGTATGTATGTATGAGTAATTTTTCATGACGAGTTGAAGCATATTTAATATCTATTCATGTTTTAATTTTGATTGATCATTATCGACAATATACTGCAATATAAAAATAAACTGAAAGTCAGAAACCTAGTTAGTGAAAAATTACTCATATAAAATACAAAAATGTACTTACAAAAAATATGTTTTTTTTTGCTTGTCGCGCCACAATTTTTATTTTATTTGAAAGAACTCTTGTTGATTCAGTGAGATTGACGCATTGCATTCACAAAACATATTAAAGGAAATCCATTAAGGTATTGGATTAAGTTTTAGTTTTGAAATATTAATAAAGCATAATTTGATAATTATAAAACTAAGCAACGCTCGAAATAATCATAACACCACCCCGTTGCGGTATTTTAATTGTTTAGTGTCTTTTGTGACTAAAATATACAACTTTTTATTTAGCACAAAGCACTGCTGTGCGAGTTCAGTATTTAAATAGTAAATTTTACATACATAATAGTATTGTAACCAGTTTTGTTGTTACACAGAGCACGCATAGGACGGCACGGCCCTAGTTATAAGTAGTTTTTAAAACCTCCGACGATATCAATATTGTAATAAAAATCCAGAAATGCGAGTGTTAATAAACTTTTTATTATTGCAGATATGTTTGCAAATGATGTGTACAAAATAATCATTTAATAAATAAATGTTAGATAATGGATGGTTTTCTTATTCTCGATTCTTGTACAGCATTATAATAAGAGAAATATTCCAAGAAAGAGTTGCATCGCAATTGTCATTTCTTATATCTGTCATTGTTAGTGTATAAAGTCGAGACTCTAGATATTTTTTGTAACATTTTTTCTTGTATCGAAGATTTCACAAAAAAATAATAAATAAAGATCTGAGAAAGATATCATCTATGTAATATGTTTAGGATTCGTCCACCTAGTCCCAAACGACTTCCGTGTTCAAACAACCCAATAAAGTTTGCAAAAATGAAGAACTTTACGATCTGCAAAGGTATTGGTCAGAAAGCAGTAAACTGTAGATTCGTGGAACAAGCAGCAGGCTCAATGCCATTGAACCTTCGCCTTATTTCACGATGATGGCTTTGGTTGTTCTGCAATACCTTTGTGAGAAAATCTATAACATTTACAAATCCTATGTTCGTAATCAACTAAGATCCGATTGGAAATTCTGATCGTTATCAAAATAAAAATATAATGCCTGTAGAAGAGACATTTTACCGAAGAAAAAGCAGTGGGAATGTGGCAGGCAAGCTTTCATGTTAGAAATTTTAGCACTTCGTGAAAATATAGACCGCTAATCAATGGAGCAAACATGAAAATAACTGCCAAAGTTATGTAAACGTCGCGATATGTTCCACTTACCCTGTTCACTTGTTGACATACGACGGCGTCGCTTCCACGATGCCGCTGACATTTCGAAAATAGAAGTCTAATATACTTGCTCTGAGGCTACTCTGAAAACCGAACCACGATATTCGGACGACGCCGATGTTCGTTCCGCTTCGTAAAAAAGTCCTAAATTAAGAAAACCGAACGATTTAAATAGTCCGATTATCACGATTCTTTTTTCGTTGTGTTTCACTTACAGAGAAGTGGGCGTCTGTCTACTTGTCGCTGTCAAATAGGAATATATATACATTAAAATTCAAAGTCTCAGGACTTGAGTCAGTCAGTCAATCAGCTGACTGAGTGAATGACTGCGTAGAAATGCCGCGGAAGTAAAGGAATGTCTCAGTAAAAAGAAAAATACTTACCTATTCTCTGTTTATTCAAAAGAACAAGTTTAAATGAAACTATCAAATGACGACCCGAGTGGTGCAGTGGTCACCATGCCGGTCTACCACGCAAGAGGTCCCGGGCTCGATTCCCGGCCGGGCAGAAATAAAAATGATGATTTTTTTAAAATTTTGTGACAAGTCTGGGCGTTACTATGCATAATAAGTGTATATTTAAAAAATATAAGCAGAATATCAGTTTTCTAGCACCCATAATATTACAAGCTTTGCTTAGTAAAGGGCTAGATGGCGCTGTGTGTTATTGTCCAAGCATTTATTTATTTAGTTATTTGCAAATACTAGTAGTTACTGTTATGTTACTAAATTTTAGATTTTAGCATTCACAATGCTATTGTTATTTTATATTATGTTAAATAATAAACTAGAAAAATGTATTCACCCGTAGCTTCTCAGACGGGATTCGAACAATGTGCTGGTAAAAGAATGACATTTTTTTTAAATAAAATGAACAATGATGTAAATAATTTATGCAGTTGCATTATTTACTATGCACTATGTAACGTGTATAATAATTACGTTGGCGAGCAAATATTAACCCACTCAAATTCTGTTTTATTGAGTTTTCGTCTCAAATTTGTCATATAAATAATGATCCGTTTATAATGTGGCTATAAAACCTACCTACTAAAACAAAAATATGTCACCGGAAACGGAAGAAGATTTAACTAAGTTCACTGAATGAACCTAAAGCTACGATTACATCGAACGACCCCTTACTTATCTATCACACAGGTCATAATATCACATGTTTTTATAGTTTTAAACTAAGTACTACAAATAGCGTGATCATCAGTATTTATTATTAATAACTTTTATTAGCCATAATAACAATAAAAACAACCAGCAGAGATCCATCAACAAGCTTAAAGTAGAATTACTTGCTCGTTATTCGTTATGTGTGTTTGATAACGAATGCAAATAAAATACTTATTTCAGCATTACATATGATAAAAATAGTTTGCTAAGTAGGCAATTGTCTAATTTTGTACAATTCGTTCAATGTAATCAAGGGAATAATATCAGCAATCGTGGCTGTAGGCCCAACAATAAACTTTTAACGACTGCGCCTGCGCCTGCGCCGCTGGTCTAAAATAAAACTGGACGTACTACACTCTCGAAGGCAAACGTAACTTATTGGGCGTGGCATTATATGTATACTTAAAGCACAGAATGCTTCATATACCTATTGTTCTTTGTCTTATAAATTTATCTATTGCAATCTTTAGCTTTAATTTACTATGCCATAGGTAGATAAGAAAAATATATAAACATTACTTATTATTACGGTTTTTAGTAATTCACCAGTTTAAAATTATACAATATGTAGAAGCTACGTGACAAAAAAATTCGTAACGAAAAGTTCGTATTTTGGTCAGTCCCAGTTTATAATCATACGTAAATCAAATCTATTTTTGTCCGGAAACCTCATCCGTGGCGCGGCGTGCAAGTTCAGGGAAACCAGACGAGGAAGAAGATTTATTGAACCGTCGACAATTGGGGCATCGTGTCAGACGTCGCTCGCCCATACTAACATGTGGACCGCGTGTTTATACTGTGATCTAGGATCCATTTCAATAAAAAACCGGGCCAGATTCACGGCTGCCACAAATTTACATTCGGCACTCGCAGATTTGGATTCAATCACATACTACCTAAATCTGTTCAAATCTGTTCACAGCCCGATAGGGTTGCGTTGCGATGCGACCACATCGCATATATTTATGTATATGGGGTCATATCCACAACTTTCTTTATGATATAAAGAAAAAAGAACATCACCATTTGTTGCTTTACCAAAAACATTGCTGACTAGAAATGCAATAAAAGTAAATACTTTAAGAAATCAAAATCAGTGGACTATTACAGTCAAATTAAAAACAAAACAGTGTAATCTCAAAAGAATTCAAAATAATTAACTTCCTATTCCTTTAGAGGATATCGTTTATAGTTCTTCTGTCGGTCAAAACTCAAAACACGGTTCTGGAGAGCTTATCTGCAGCCGAATCGAGCTGCCATGCCCGTGCACGGACTAATCTACAACTTCCTCAATTGCTAAGTGCATTTGTATTGAAACCTGTTGCATGCGTTATCTATACATTATTATTGCATATTTATTTAAGCCTAACATCATACTATCGTCAGTAATAGGACTAGAACAGAGGAACTTGTAAATTACCATAAAAAAAATTGTTTGGGTCTGAGTTTTACACAGACGGCATTATGGCATAAACTGGTACACTGTACAGTACTAACTAGATTAAAAAAATGACAATACCAGTATCCAGCAGACTATACCATCAATGTTAGTTAGATACTAGTGGATACTAGAAAGCACCACTGACTGAGATAAAAATATCTTAAATGTCTTCAATCAAAATATTTTAGCGATTATTTTTGCAAGGAAAATACACGCACAAAATAGTTAAGTAGTTGTAGATACTATAAGGTGTTTGGGCGTAGATATTAATTATAGAGGTAGGTATCTATAGTTTAATACCAGTTTTTTTATTATTATGATTTTACATTTATAACATAATAAGGCGACCGTCCATGATTTTTTACTTTCCTTAGGCCATGCCTACCCACGGCGCGCTCCTCCCAAATCGAATCAAGGAAATCCAATTTATTAAATCCAACCAGCAACGGGGCGTCGTGATGGCCCGCTCGCAGTGCGGAAACATATATACGATCTCCACAGTACTTTAAAAATAAGTACTTACTAGCTACTTTCTTTTTCATTACATCAATAGAAATTCGAAGTTAGAATCGCCGGTACCGACTTGTATACCGCACAATGAGATGGCGCGAGTCGCGAAGGCCGCGCGCAAGTTCACGAGCGCGTACAACGACCGCTCTTATCATTACCATTCAATGCGAGACGCCTTCGATCATTACTGACGACTCTTCCAATAGACTAAGCTTTATCGCATTACAGCCAACTATTTGTATGGTAATCTATTTAGCGATACTGACAACTTGAATTACTTTAGGTATGCTCGTGCCTGTACACAATTGGAACAATACGAAGAGGGGCAACACGCGTTTCGTATTATTTATCTTTTTGTAGAACATTCATTATGTAATCCCTGAGAACATTACAACAATCGTATTTATACTATTCATACCTAAATTGAAAATAATGTGCAACTAATGTTTCCGTTATGTTGGGCGTACCGTACCACACCATTGATTTATAAATACCTAGGTCTAATGTGAAAATTAAAATGCACTGCACTCACGCGCCGTCTGGTGTGCACATTATTTCGAAGTAGGTACGCGATCAAAATATATACCCAGTAGTCACACTACATACAATCCATACGATTGTCATTAATGTGTGAATTCACAATGACAACAAATAAAAATAATTCATAAGATCACAACACACAAATAAAAGAAAGAGCATTGAGCATTGTTACGCGTGCCTGCGATCAGGATAATGGGGACAGTAGAGATAATATAGCTTTCAAATTAAAATGCAAAACAAATAGCTGGTGTCAAATTAAAAGAATTTAGCGACTAGCAATAACCATCGATGTAACCATCCCAATAATTTTTGCTTATCGATTCTTCTACAAAGATTGTAGAGACAAGTAACTTTCACTTTCGTCCGAGCAATGTAAGCAAATTCTTTGTGCTAAGGCTCTTAAAAGGCACTTATAAGAACCAGTCTCGGTAGCGTTCCCGTATATGAACATAATATAAGTATCTATTTAGACTCGTGTATACAAAGTTAATCAAATAAGAGGCGTTAAATCTGTGATCGGATGAACTGTTGAATGGACGCGAATACTTAGGCGTGAACGAAAGTGAAACATGACAGTCATGATAATCGTTGTTTATACAACGGTCGAATCCCGGCGTGATGGCGCGACCTTCGGCGGGGCCGCGGGCAGCCAGTTCACGGTGAGGGCTACTTTTATTGCTACAGTCCATTTAACCCATTACATTGACGTAATCCCGTGTTTTATCGCCAGCCACTGTTACCAGTCGCGGGTTTAAAAACATAATATCAATGCGCTGCAAAAAAAACACGTTTGCATACAGGCCGTCTAGAAATAGTCTGTATATGAGTGGCTCGTAAATTTTGTTTACAGCTCGGTTTAAAGGATGCTATGGTAATTGAATCAGGTCACTATGGATCGTTGTCTTTTGTCTAACCGTTAATGTTTTATTTCAACCCATTTAAGAGCGTTGACGGCAAACGGCATTTACATACAAATTTTCAAGTACTTTTTTTTCGAAATGAATGAACCGATTTTAATGAAACTTCATACAAATAAGCAGAATACTTTGGTCTAAAAACTTAGTTAAAAACATTTTCGATAGTGTTACAGTTAAATTAGACCGATTTTAAATTTTCCATAGAACCAGAAATTTCCAATTATCTTTTTTAAAATAAGACATTTCAAAAATCTTTTTAACTAATTTTTAAGACCAGTGTATTCTAATTATGCGTATGAAGTTTCATTAAAGTCGGTTCATTCATTTCGAAAAATAAGGTCTTGAAAGTTTGTATGAAATGCCGTTTGCATCAACGCTCTTAAATACCGCTGTAATACGTAAAATATACGTTTTTCAGGACAACCTAAACTATGAAACAGTAATTCGGTTATTATAAAAAATATATTTGACAAAAACTTTGCAAGCGAAAATGATTTAACTAAGTATGTCCCTTTCTCATGAAACAATAGCTATTATGTTAGTTATTTGATTAATTCAACCAAGAGCCTTTGAATGCGTTCAGATTAACCTATGACACCAGAAAATGTCCGAAGTTCTCACGAGCCTACTCGAAATTAACGGCGACAATTTAATTGATACAAACTGTAGGAAGTGCCAAGATGGCTAATAAAATGGCACCATTAAATAGGCCCAATATGCCACTTTAGCACAGTTTGATTCTGACTGACGGCTTCAGTTTCGTTTCGACATTAATAGGTGTAGTGGGATAAATTAAGATTGAATTTGGAAACATGTGCCAATACTTTAGGAAAATGTATTAAATCTATTTCGTTACATAACAATAAAAACACACAAGACTTTTAAAATAATATTTTTTTTAAAATTAAGAATACTAAAAATATTTCCGATTTAACTGTGAGTGGGTTTCGGTAAGTGTTTATTGAAACGAAATTATGATGTTATTCATTCATTGATTAAATGCACATTGATGATACGATGTATAAAATCATGCACTAAAGGCTAAAGTAATTCTCAAATCGAAGCGTCAAGGTCTTGGGGAACTAATGGCGAAGAACACTGGCTGCTAAGTAGTGACAATGGTGGAAATTAGCACATACAACACGCGGTCGTTCACCCACAATCATTCACCCACGACTTATTTACACGAGTCTACAAAAAACTGAAAACGATTCTGTGAAAAAGTTTTACGGGAAAAGTTGTAAATCCAAAAAAACTTTTTTGCGTGCGCTGAGTATTCAAATAAGGTGTTACTTTTGAGTAAGCAATTAATTAACCGGTTAATCAGTTCTCAAATACCCGTTTTCCAATATAGACTGCGTTAAACATATATGATAATGAATTTAAAAAAAATGTCTAGAGGACACAGTTTTCCTACTGCAATTGTCATCTTTATAGCTTAACAGAAAAATTACACACAAGTTAATGTTAATTGGAAAAGCAATGAAAATAACTGCTCTAATAAATGATGTAAAACTGAAAACTCCTTGACTTAATAAATATATTTAGCATCGTTAATTTCAGTTTCAGTTTCAGGTGGTAGTTTAATAACAATGTTGAAATAATTTAATTGTGGAGTCCTTACAAACAATTCTTTGCCGACTAGAAATATACGGTTGAAGGCAAATGTAGGTGTAAACGGTTTATTCAGGTGAAATCACAGAAACACACAATTTGACCAACCAGTCAAATAGAAAGTAATTGACAATTAATGGTACCTAGCAAGTTAGTTTAAAGCAAAAGTGTGTTATGCAATTGATTGCCGGCACAACCTGTATCAATAAAATATCTATAAATTATTCATATTACATATATTATGTAAGTAATAAATGCTTTATTGTATCTTCTAACAAGGGTCAGAGTTCCTTTTAGTAGCATAATGCAATGAAAATATTTTTCGTTCCACTGCCTACGAAAATCAATTGGTAAATCCAGAATTTCTCATTTAAACTGGATATTTTTGTACATGTACCTCTATGTAGGTGGTTTCATTTATTTCATGTGACAATTGCCAGTTTTAAACATACAAAAAATAAATTTTCATTTTATTTAAGTTTACGTTAAAGTTTTATAAAATAAAAAGTTGTGAAATATACTCACTCCAGTTAGTGTTCCATTCAGGGGTAGCTCGGAGTTTCCAAAAATGTTGACAAACTGAGGACTTCACTGGTAAAATGTGAAATTTCTTGCGTTGTCGCCGTCTGCTAATTTATTTATTCACTCGTAGTGAAAAACGTGGATCAGCCGGCACGTCTTCTGTTCGCGCCAACTATTATAAACACGTGTTCGATTACGTTTTTAAATAATTGTATAAATAGTGTTCAAAACTCCGATTAAATAGGTTATATTTTTAATATTTGCAAAAAAGGGAATTATTGATACGAATTCGTTCGAATTTTCGTATGGTGCGTGGGCAGAGCAGCAACGAGCGGTGCGTGCGACGCGGCGACTTGTAGGCCACTGAGTGCGAATGCTAAAGGAGCTGTTGCTTTGCTGTACGTAGCGCAGCGCAGCGGCCGCGGCCGGCCCGAGACTCTTCCAATTTTAAATATGTATTGAAGTGACTGAATATGCAATTTTCAGACCCCCAACCAGCTTTGCCTACATAATAATGTCTGATTAAGGAAAACATAGCTATTCTATTATCTTAATATTCTCTTTATTTGTTACTTATCCTTTAGAAAATGCCTTTTGTAAAATTATCTATCTATAAATTGTTCATTGCATTGCTTTTGCATTGACCTTATGACGCACCAAAATTCTAAAATTAAATAACTAATCCTGAATTCCTTATTTATATTTTCAATCATAATAGATACCTAATTATCCCAGTTTATCAAGTCAATAAATTGGTCACATATAATTCTGACGAAATGTTTTGTTATGTTTCTCTAGAACAATTTCATAAGCCTAAATCTCTATGAATCATGCTTTTATATTTTCTAATTCTATTTCGGTTTGCTCTCAAGATTTAAGTGTACAAATCGTAGGCGGATAACTAAGTAGTAAAATAGCTTTTTCCCTCAAAATATAATGTGGTTGTCAGAGTATTGTTCAGCCAATGTTTTCTATGGCAGACGTAGTTATAACTTGTTTCCTAGAACATTTGGGTTAACTAATATATTTTGCGAAAGAATGTGAAGAAGTTTTTGGCACAACTGCAAGACAAACTGGACAATAAAATAGAATAGTTCCTATTATTATATTACTTAGGTGGTAATCAAGCATGAGGCCCAATAACTGAAACTATACTAAAAGCCTCAATAGGGTTAGTGCCTGTTTCACCAGCTAAGTACGATTAGGCACAACTTCTGGTTTAATTTAAAAATGGATCCTAACAATCAGATGTAGCTGAAGGCTGAAGTGCCATACTCAGGCAAACCCCATCGTATTACATCTAACAATGATAGCTAAAGGTTCCACTGGTTCCGTTCCGTACAGGCGTTGCTATATACTCAATAAGCAACGCCCCAAACTCCGTTTCATCATAATTTTGGCACATGACCTGACTCATCTTTAAACAAACATCAACTCCCTTCACTCATTCAATTACCGAAATGATTCCCATAAAGCAATTACAACAGCCGAAGACAACCCGCGCTGCGCAAGAGGCTATTTAATAGAAGGTCGCTTGGTAGACGATGATGTCAGCGCGCTGGTGATCCGCGCCTGATTTATCGGCACCACTTGTCTGGATTAGGGCCCCACTAACACACATATCTCATGCCAATCTGATAACCCTTACGTCAGATTGGCGTCATAACATAACTCTTCCACAAGTTTCTAAAACCATTTCCGAGTGTATGAAAGCGACGTTGTACGTTAATGCTATTTTCGTCAGAGTAACAATCTAGTTATTTCGCCTTTCAAGTCTGAAATAAAAAAAATCGAGGCAAAGTTCCAAGTCACTACACCACTTGTTTGTTTTATTGAGTTTATTTTGCATCGCTATACTTATCTTCTGTAAATGTTCCTTACGTGTGTCGGTGTTAGTTCTTCACACAACTAGAACACCGAATAGAATAGATGGATCAGTAAAATATTCGCATGAGCTTTAGTACTCACTTTCAGAAAAATATACGTATTAACTGCATCTACAGCTAACGAACTAACGAACGAACGTGTACTTACTTGTGAAGTTTTTTTTAACTAACAAATTCAATATCAGATAACACAGAAGAAGTTAGCTTATCCTCAGCAAAACATTGTTAAAGGAGACCAGTATAACACCCCTGATATAAGATTTATTTTCATCAAGTCTAAAATCAAACCTAGCCGTCGTTAAACCAGTTAACATAAATAAAAGCCACTTCATCAGAAGCGTTTTCTAAGAAAGTTAAGGTAGTGTCAACGTGAGTGGTCGCGCGGGTGGTCCAATAAAGCCGTCAACCAGTCGTCGGATAATCAATCCTCGTGTTTGATCGGCCACATCCACTCCTGTCACTGATCCCATCAATGTTTAGCCAATAAGCTCCCAATTCATGACCAAACGTTCTTTAATCCTTCTACTTTATCTTCTCAGTGTATCAGATATGATCCTGGCAAAATTATTGACCTGTCAAATGTAACGATAGGCCGGGCGTTCGTCTCGTCTCGACTGTTTCGTGCTACATACTAGAATATAGTACTGTCTTCGTACAGCCGTTCTATGATGTATAGCATCATCCAAGGACCAATAGGGCACTGAATGAATGGGTATTGACCGTTATTTGACCCGATACCCGACCGATATTTCAGTATTTTGATATCCGTATCAAAAGATAAATATAGGTATCTCTAAATTTCGGTACCCTTATTTTGCGGTTCCTTACCTCTAAAAAGCAAAATGTAGTGCATAGTCATTCTATCTTTCTCTCGCTCCACTTAAATAACAAGGGCAGAGAGTAAAATGATCTCTTTTATAAGCTTTTTCATTATAACATTTCATAAAAACAGCCAAAAAACTTTCGTTTGAAATAAACATATCCCTTATGCTGGGGCCACACTAACGGCCAACGCCGTAGAATTTTCGAAGTGATGAACCTTATATGTATGAGCATAAGGAAAATTAGAGCCATAATTAATGCCGTTAAGCCTTAGTGTGGCCCCAGCATTAGAGAACTCAAGAAATATCTAACTAAACAATAGAGCAAAGCATCTCGGTGGTAGCTAAAAGTAGTAGCTCGTTTGCGGACAAGACGTCCTGTCATAACATCCACCGAGTGGTCGCCGCCGGCCTCCGTTCCGTAGCACTTCAAACAAATTGTAAACACTTTTTAGCATTATGTGCCTTTTTCCTTGACCAATATTAACCGGCGTCTAAGGGCTCGCACATACACAGTTTTGTATCTAAACAGAAATCGCTTAAATTGTTGAGAAGTAGGTAAATTGTGTATTTCCTTACAAATAAATGAAGTAATTTGAAATTCATGCATAAAATTGAGCGAAATCCAGTGTTTTCTCTACAAAACCACACAAAACTTGAAGTCAACTCGAATATTTAAAAAACTCAGAAAAACGAAAACAAAATGTTTAATTCTTATTACGTACTCTATCCAATGTCAAGTAAATAAATCGACACTTTTTCAAACAGAATAGAGTTTATTGTAATGCAAACAATCTGTTAATCCACTAATTCGTGGCGCTCTCGGCTGGCGCGTCATATGCATTGGAAATTCGTTCGTCGTCGAGGTGATAATAGTCGAGTGACTATTATTTTAAATTTGGTTGTGGGTAATTCAGCTCATTTAACACATTACACTAATCTCTTTTATATCCGATACCGCAGTAAATCTTTGACACAATCTTATTCGTCCGCGCACCAATTTTCACAGATAGTTTCTAGCAAGGTATTTGCAAAGTGAAATGACTCAACCGTGTCTGACCTAGTTAGGTAAGGTAATAATATTTATTACTTCCGCGTCATGAGACTTATAAAGACAATTAATGAGATAACTCATTGTATTTATTAAAAATATACGATCTAGCGTAGCGTTACCCACTCGATGCGTGGCGCGGTGACGCCGCCTTTAAGTGCCTGATATATGTTCGCCGGTTATTGCACTGCTAATTTTGCTCTAGCGTTTCATCCTCGTGTCTTAGCCGTCTGGCTGGGGCGTCTCTAGTCGCTCGTAATAACACAGAATATTCCAATTCAAAATAGAGATTGCTAACGTTATGAGCTACAATAAAATGTCATACACCGTAACTCCTGTTTTTATGAGCAATAGACTGGAACTACAATAAACTCCTTTGTGAATAGTAAAAAAATATATTAACAGATAATCAATAGGTATATTCGCCACTTAACACTCTATAGAACTATGTTTGCCACAATTCCTATTTTTTTATTATTCCTACTTTGTTATTTACATAAATAAAATTATATATTTTTAATGGAAAATATATATAGCCACCACAATAAAGGGCTAATTCAAAATTAATTTTAAAAGATAAGTTATACTGTTCATTGTATATAAAATAAGAAAATTATATATTTTCTTTTGACTATTCTGAGACCCGCTGAATAGCCTCCAATAGTATGTCTCCATAAGAGAGTGAAGAGTTATTGAAAATACGCAAGTATACCTTATAAAATGTGCACAATGATTTTGCTTTGTGTCAAAACGTTTCACTGCAATTGTTTGGCTTTCTCAAAATAAAACGTGGTGCGTTAAAATTATTTCTTTGTGTAAATGCCACTTCTATTCTTTCGTGAGCATACTAATCTTTGTCCGGCAGGCAACCAGCCAAATTGTATGATTTACCGATTTGTATGACGACGACTGCCGCCGGCTCGGGCGGTAGGCGCCACATCTATGAGAGACGACACAGAAAAAAGTTTGTGATCACCTAAAACTTTTTTTGAACTTTTACCGCATTCGTAGCACAGCTTAAAAAACCTGTGTTCGTAGCACGCAATGAAGAATTTTTGCAAACTATAGTATTTGTTCTCTATTAGTTTTAATTATATTTAAACATTATTTTTATCTTGAACTCCGTCACTTCTCTACTGGGTACGTTACAAATGGTTTTCCTTTTAGTTAATAATGAAAATATTGTCTTATTTTTTATAACATGAATAATTTAATGGAAAATATTAGCAAACAAAAATTTAAGTGATGTGTTTTTAATCTACATACGTTCGAGTACCCATGTCGAGTTTATATTCTTTGAATGTTTCTTTTTGTAAATCATTTCCTAATAGATATTGTTCCAATGTATAGGCGGTAGACAAATGGCAGTTTTACTGAATACCTGCTCCTGTAAAGCCT
This sequence comes from Catoptria pinella, assembly GCA_963556745.1. Taxonomy (NCBI): domain Eukaryota; kingdom Metazoa; phylum Arthropoda; class Insecta; order Lepidoptera; family Crambidae; genus Catoptria; species Catoptria pinella. Next base: position 5,644,385 of record OY750774.1, on the reverse strand, counting down.
TTTTACGCTCTTCCATAAAAAACTATTGCCCTATGCCTCTATAAACCATAACAAAGAATTTCCGCAACTGTTTCAGTTTCATAAGGTCATTCGGAAATTGTTTTTCATTTAAATATTACTATACCTAGTCGTAGTTACAGTGTTGCTAGGCGACTGAACTTGATAATATGAATAATATAGGTAGGCATACAGTTAGTTACTATTGTTGCTATTGTTTTCGACTTGAGCGAAAAGTGACGAACACTATGTAATACACGCTTCCTGACCTGATTACATTAAAAAATTAACAGACGTTCAAATCAATAGATTTCACATATGGATTTGTAAAAAATGGAGTTAATAGTACGTTAATAGTAGTAAACGTTAATAGTACCTACTTACCGTAGGTACTATTAACGTGTTAAATCTTACTTACGTCTTACGTGCCAAATCGTATGACGTGCGGGACGTCGGTGGATTAAATTGTGGTCAAAATGAGATATAAGTGTGTTAAAATGAAAGCAAGCAGTAACGCTCATTACATTAAACGAATTTTTCAGGATAATATTTTTTTTATTTTTTTCGAATTACGCGTCATGATGTTTACCTCCGATAGGCGTTACAATCAATTTTATTTACTCTTATGTTGTTACTCATACCTACTAACCCGCTAACTAATTGACGTATTGATATGTATCGACAAGATCTCGACGCCGAAGCGTCACAGAAATGCAGTGTTATTAGGTGCGCAGACGGCGCCCCGTCAATTCTGCGACGCCAATGAGTCAGATTGATGCTATGATCTATCAGCACCTAATCGAGTAGACGACAACTCAACCGAGACGCTAATCGACTATAAAATTATAACAATTGAGTGGAGCCAGCCATTTCATTGACCGAGTAACTTGCATAACAGAATCTTTAAATAGGTAACTATTAAGATGACATCTAAAGAATCACTTCTTCAAAATGTATCGTTTTTCAGAAAAAAACATCTCTTAATCCACTCGAGTTTTTGCTTTCTATTTCCTGATTGTAGAAGATTATTGTTTTGTTATATTTTCATCATAAAACCTTATAGTCAAAACAAACGCAAAAAATAGAATTAATGTAGTCTCAACATACATAATAATGATTAAAATAATTCCTTTAACCAGGAAAAGCTTTCAAAACATCACGCACACAATGTAAACTTCTGTGACAGGGCTATTTCAACGTAGGTGGAATTCGACAGTTCGAGTAAACATCTGGTCAAAGTAATTTTTTTTCAGCCCTTGATTGTAGTCAGATTTCCTACAATCTCTCGGAGAACTTTCAAGTTTTTATCACATTTTTTGGTGGCTAAAGTTTTTTATCTGCCTAATTTCCATCGGCTCAAGGTAAATTAGAAGGTCACATCTCACCTCGTGGTTTCTTATGTTTTCCTACCATGAAAAGTGCCCTGGAGTTCAACTACTATGCGAAAAAAATGAGCCGCAAATATAAGTGGGAAAATAGGATACCCCGCATTGATTGGTTTTTTAACCTCCATGCCAACCCATCAATGTCACGGCGGAGTCCCACCGACCTATTTCGCTCAAAGCAGCCACACCACCGGCCGTTCACCCAATGATTTCATCGTCCCAGAATAAAAGTTCACTAGTGTAGACCAATTGACTGCGTGTTTTCGGCACGCTTTCTCAGCCGAAACTAGACGATCTAGTTTTATTTAGGAAACGCTACAACATATTACAGATATTCTTATATTTGCTTACCTACAGTCTGTCAAAATTTAATCTGAAAAAGAGCTAACGAACAGTAACAGACATACGAAAGCATTTTTGCCCAAGCTGAAGCAGAGACGCTTCGCGCTTGCTCGGAACAAACAATAATTTATGAATATTAATATTGCCAGGTACACGATCAAGTTGTTAACAGTAATAATAATAAATAATAAAATAGCTTTATTGATTCCACATTCATAATAATAACATTAATTTGCAATCACAAATTCATTTCATTAAATTATAAATACATTATTACATTAAAAAAACAAGTGTATGGAATTAAGGATATAAAAAATGATTCATTAAGATAGTATTAATAATATAAATTCATGCAAATTCGATATTTAAAACTATATAAATTGTCAAATTTAATATATTAAATTAAATTTATGGCTTTTACCCGTAAGGGGTCCACATAAAATCAAATTGTAAACATTGCCTTGTTTAATTTTATAAAATTGACTTCGCTGTCATATAACAATAACAACGGAAATTCCGATATTGAAATACATTTTTCGAAGTTTTCCTTACCATATTATCATGTACACCTATATTGAGTCCGCCGATGGAATGTACACAAAAACGAGTTAAATTATTTATTATCGTTACTTACCTAAGTATGTTATTGCATTTTCGAATCAAAATAATAAATGCAATAACATTAATGAACTAAGTAGATATGTATAACTACAAAAACCTGATTGGTTTATAAGGAAATTAGTTTAACCATTTTTTTTATTTATTTCTAATCACAAATACACTTACATTTTACAAGTTTGAGTGTAAGCTTGTTAAGTATGTTAAATACTTTTCATTTAAGCAAACTTATCGGCATAAAAAATTCGCAGAATATCTCTCCATATTTATCGAAACATTATTAAATACTAAAAATACATTCAAAAAACCAAGCCCGCAAACAAGTTCAACTATAGTGTGTAAATGTTGTTTGAGCACAAGCGTCTCGCAGTCTAGGAAGGTGTTATCTTTGCTTTAGGTTTCAATCAAGTGTGTAGTATGACTAAACTCAACATTACACTGCCACTGTTCGCCGGCCAAAAAAGTTCCTAGTAAAAAAACATTCAGCATTTTTTATTAGGAAATTGGTCTATACTCGAATTACTTTCATGGAAACACTAGACTCTGTGTCCTTTGATCTGTTGTGAACAAACTGATCGTTTTATGCAGTGCTAATTGCTTTAATCTTACTAATTGGTGATGGAATTAGTACTGTAGCAGTGATATCATAAAGTTTCGCAGATAGTAAGTAGTTAAATGGTTACTACGATTTTGTAAATTAATATAAAGTTAATTTAACGTTTCTTGGGATGTAAGTTCAATAAAATTTGACAGTTCATTAACCTTATGCCTTTGTAATAATAGTCAACATCTGTCAAAAGTGGTTACATATTTATGAACTCTACTGTACCTACCCCTTAATAAAAATATTGACACATTTTCATTTATTTAGGTACTATACTTTTTCAACTGATGCATTTAAACAATATTTATTTTATTTATCATATTTTTCGTGGAAAAGTGATTACTCTAAAAAATACCTTGAAGTTTTTAATTTGCATTAAGGAGTAGGTAAATACATTGCAATCTTTGACCCAAGGCGACTTTAAAGATAAAGTGAAACAAAAACATGTACAAGAATGTTATTATTCTACATTGCTCTTAGCTAAAAGTGTTATTATAAAGTAATAAATGAAAAAAAACTACTATGTAATTTAAATTAATTTTGGATATACTGTTTATAGTTCACTAGAACTACTTTCAGTCGTCAGAATTGGAAAGTTTCTGTGAGTCATATTTATAGGTATTCTTCTTGTAAACTATAACTTCAACGTCTTCAAAACTACCAAGATAATATTAGATATTACTTCCGTAAATACAACTTTATGATACTACTGAAATGTACTGAAAAGTTTCTCTAGACGAACTAACTTCTTAAAAACTCGTAAGTTTTTGAATAATGCCGATAAAATCACCACCCAAAACTCAAGTTCTGAAGTTTCTTCTTAACCGGACATACAATGGCAGTATCTTCCAACGAATCCAACGAACATGGGTCGTAAAAAATCAATTATCTTCAATTTCAGTCATTAAAGCCATGTTTCAATAAGAAACATGTTTCAGATACAAAGTTTCTGAAGCAACACGTGCTTAGATGTTCACAGAAACAATGTTTCGGGACTTGGCCGTCCACATCTCATCAGTTGTTTCAAATATGTCACCTGAGGAGTTATGAACTGCGATCGCAGAATGTGCATATTGATTTCAAAATCCTTTTTTGGAATTTCAAAAGCTTTCAAATTTTCTTCCCACTCTTCGTTTTTCTTAATTTTATTTGTAATTTTTAGTCGAGCAATCCCATAATATCGGCTTCGTTTCAAATAATTATATTTATTAAAAAATGCTGTTGTCACCCACCCTACTGCCATGTTTAATAAACAGCTGAAACACACGACCATACTTGTTACCAGCTGTTGCGATGTTTCGGTGCTCTCCGCTACCATCGTGGAGCACAGAACAGAAACATTGCTAGAAACACGGTAACAGTTTTTCATGTTGCAGAAATATATTAATTGGTTACAGAAACATCTAGATTTTGTTTCTGAAACAGTGTTTATAAACAATCGTTTCTCAGTCTCACATGGCTTATGACAGGAAAATACCCGCAAATGTTTTAACGAGTTCAACTATTTTGGAAATCGACTGATCATTTTTAGAAGATGAAAAATTTACGGAACTTTTATTGGGTTTTTAGAAATTATTTAGTAAGGTCTAGTACTTTGGTTCGAATGACGTTGCAGCAAATTGTTGATGAAAATTTTAAATTTTACTTTCAATATTTTAGTTTTGCCCTTTTCGACTTGCCTTTGAATTTCAATCTATAAAATGATTTTCGCTACAACAACATCATTCGAATCCAAGTATCTAGACCCATTAGAAAGTACCACGGCCACAACCACAACCTTATAGGTGTAAAAAGTTCGCAGTATTAATCTTCTCGATAACATTTCTGGATAGTAATGGTAGTAGTAACAATGGCGAAGTAAACATAACTATAAATTTCACGAACTGTAAACCGACTCTGGTTTATTTTTGTAATGAACGTTTGCTTCAACGCTTTCATAAAGTGGCCAGAACACAACGCAAATGCATAGTCGGTAACAACCTAGTAATCTATTTCTGTTGTTATCTGCGGACTGTAAGGCGTCTCTAGCTTTACCTTGGTTAATGATTAGTATAGTTACTGACCACGCCGCCACGCGTCGAAGATCGCACACGTGCTTATGCAGTTTAGAAATTCGTTAAAAGTTGCCTTGTTTACTCGGAAAGCACGCACCGCGCGCACTGATAAACTTAACTGAAAGTTATAACTTTGTTTTACACATGGCACTAGCTGGCGTTTACATCGATTGTGATTGTAAAGGAAAACTCGTATGGATCAGAAAGCGAAAGTCTGAATTTATTGTTTTTTATTTCAGATCAACAGGCCGCATGTCTCTTTAGAATAACAGAGATACGTTTAAAATTCTATTAAAACATTTCATTTTGGCTTTTCCTTAATTATAATGCTAACTATATCATGCAGTCATTTGGTTTTGCTTTTAATTTCAGATTAGAGAATTTATATAAACCCTCTTTGAAACTATGTCTACTTTTGCAGTTCACACAAATGATTTAAATAAATCCATAAATATCGTCAAATAATAAAATTGTGAGTGAAAAGTACTCGTTATTAAATGCGGTTATTTTTAACCGAGCGAGAGCGAAGCGTTTCCGTTTCAGCTTGGGCATAAATGCTTTCATATGTCTGTCCGTCTGTTCTCCTTTAAAGGCATTTCTCAACTGATTCTCGTGAAATTTTGAGAGCAGATTCAATAATCATATAGATTTCTTTTGTCGATTCAGTTTTTCTAAAAGCGAACAAATATATATTTTAGCCATTTCGAAAAATGAAACAAACGCGACGCTCACAGAGCCACATAGTTACGGAGTTAATCCATTTTTCCAATAGTAATAATATCGTTTAGCGATCAACTGCTTTCGAAGGTTAAGTTCTTGGAATCGACATGAAAACACGTAAAGCTGAAACTAAAACAAGAAACTCTGTTACGTTTCTAGGAATAGTATAATACATCGTTGGCCGTGGCCGTGTGCGCCTCGATAGTTACTTGATCACCCTCCGACCCTAATACGGCTCCTTCGATTCAAGATCGGATGCTTGACACACGTTTTTAATTAATGTAACTTGTATAGCTACACCAACATAATCTTGTGATACTAACCAACCTCTTTATCTATTGGTGAAAGAAAATTAACGTAATCTTCTTATCATCTATAGTGGTAAATATTTGTCACTTTGAATATTACTATTTGCATGCCTAGCAACTGGCAAAACATCCTGAACAATGTTACACCTACTTAAGATCTGTTTTCAATTACCATGTTTATGAGCAAATAATTGTTTCTTTTTCTATTACAGTTTGTAAACGACAAGAAGAAAAAGTAGAGGTCTTTTAGCGCCAAGTTTACATGTCGACTATATTTAATCATCTAGTAGCGTAGGGCATAATAGTTTGGTTTAACCTTATTGGTGCAGTAATTGCGTTGCGTACCCGATATTTAGGATAACAACTTCTAAAGTGTCTCATACGTAAAACGTTTAATCAAAACAGGTTTCATGAGCAATTTGCGTTACAACACGCGTGCTAGAATTGCTTCAATTTTATACAATTTGATGCTAAGACATTTTATAATAAGCTATTTAGCAAGGTGTCACTTGCATAATATGCGCTCCACACTTTTGCACCCTAAGTAGAAACCGTCAACAAATTACTGAAATTGCGATGTTAAGACGAACATTTAGGGCCTGTTTCACAATGTAAAAGTAAGTTCTGAGTAGCTTACTTGACAGATGATTTGAAACAGGCCCTTAGTGTTTGAGAGAATTAGTGTGCATAATTGAGTTTTGAAATGTAAAAACGACAATAACGTGTTGTTGGATTTGGAAAGGAAATCCCTAGAATCTAGAAATCTTCAGCGTTTGAAATTGTTTTGTAATTTATTTAAGTACAATGTGCACACATCTCTGAGATACTAAACAGAAAAGAACACCAAATTAAATGCTCTATGCATACTAGATACATTACGAGTATATTGTAAAAACATTTCACAATTTTAACGAATAGTTACGAAGCAGTTAGTTCAGTTACCCTTTTCGAATTCCTCTTCACAGTCTCTGCTTTACTAAATGTAACTGATAATATTCACTGGGCCATGGAAAATAGAGAACTAACTATTTTGGGCCTACAAATTGCTGCCATTCGGATCCTTTTGGTCTTCGTAAGAACGACCACGTTTCCAACTTTCGAAAGGAACTCAAGTGGCTTCCTATATTTAAATTGAAATAAAAATAAAAATTATACGCTTGCGCAGGAATGCTAATCCTCTGTTTCCTCTTCAATGCCCTTTACAACCCAGCTTATCCGTCTTACCTCCGTGAACGTTTCTCCTTTGTTCATCCTCCCGATACCTTGTGCAGATCCCACGAAAAGCACCGACCGACGCTGTCCGTCTCTGGAACTCGCTGCCTGCTGGAATACGCGACTGTGGAACACAACAAAAAACGAGTGAAGGAGCACTATTTAGCTACTATTCCATAGCACTGTCTCATGTTTTTCAATTCACATCTGTCCTCATTATAAAATTATCATATTTATATACTCATATATATTGATTTTATTTAACATTTTACTTATAACTATATGTGTATGTATATTATTATTTTTCTTTACACACTGTATGACTTCCCCTTCTCAATGTCCTTTCCTAACACGGCCCTGCTGAAAGAAATTTCAAAATGAAATAAGCTGTGCTCTTTTACAATTCTTCTGTCGATTTCTTTTCTGTTTAAACTTGTGTGTTTTGTGTACATAATTATTAACAATTAAATAAAAGAAAAATAAATCTTCTTTTCAATAACGACTCAGTGATTGTCACTTACAGATTAATCATGAGAGTCCACAGAAAATGAATAACGTAAGCGTTATTACGAGTATCTTTAAATTATTTGTACCCTATACGTACCAATAGACACACACGAGCATGTTTGGTTGACAACCTTCTTTCCGTCGAATGATTTACAACAGACGCATCTGCAGAATATTAAATGAATATTTGATACACCGCCTGGGATAGGAACTCCTACTTGGATGTGATGTGACTCACCCTACTTCCTCCGTCAGCCGCATCGAGCGTAGGAGACTGACACGACACCCACTTAGAAAACCATGCCATGTACTTGATACAAGATATAGATACATCAATCCTCCATTGTAATCCAAATCAATTAATAGATCGACATGTAAACAATTGATGTTCCATCCTTCTAATAAAAAACTCCTTTCACTTTTTAATTTTCAATGTCCTCAGCATCTTTTTATATCCTGCACAAGGTCTGATGGTAATTCCGCTGCAGTATACCTACATTCGTATAAAGATTCGCCCACCAAGGCCGGTTGTGTAAGCTCGTTTTCACATAATGCATGTCCATTGATTTCAACGGATCTTCAAAGTACCGAGAATTGTCGATTGCTGCATTGTGTACATGCTAATACGCTTCACTGCTTTATGATGCACCAGTCAATTCATTTAAATACGTACGATATGCGACACGAATTCGGACGGTTACAGTTTATTTACTTACGACTTACAAAATATTGTCCATTTTCATGAAAACAAATACAAAGCTTTCGTACTGTTAAGAGTTCGGCGAACATTGAGCTGCCCATACAAACGTAATACCAAAATGTTTTGCTATTTGAGTATAGTTAACTCTTCCTGTGATGTTATTTGGATAAAGACAGTATTTGTCTAGGGTTCTATCAAATAAAAAATCCAAAATACTAACCCAATTCAAAATAAAAGCCAATTACATTTTTTCATACAAAACTGTAAATCGCATTAATTTTTATTTGGTTTGGTATTTTTTATTTTTTATTTAATAGAACTTTAGACAAATACTGTCTTAATACGAATAACATCACAAGAAGAGTTAATTGTGCTCAAATTGCTAATCATTTTGGTATTACGTTTGTATGGGAAGCTCACTGTTCGCCGGTCTCTTAAGAGGAGGAGTTTAACACGTAGCTTATTATCGCAATATAACATGTAATATTTTGTAATGGCTTCTCATCTACCGTTCGTGGACTTGTGTGGTCCTTGGTAATTTATATTCAAAACGCAAAGATCCTTAGGTATCGCTAGCACATACCTCAGCTACTTGAAAATGCTTACAAATTGGCCCTCATAACAATGGTAAGTAGCTGGGACGCTCAATATACCGCTTTACGAACACAATACCCATTCATACTGTAAATACCTACCTGTAATACTATCTAGGCGCATGTTAAATTATTCCAAAGTAATTTCGCATTGATTTTCGAGTTTAGAATATAATAATTTCTTTAATTCTTCTCTAACAAAGTAAAGTTTATATTCTCGACTGCCGCTTCCATTCACACGTTTCCAAAGACGTAGATTTGCATTAGTAGAGACCTCATTTTTACAAACATCTATTTCTGTATTGAAATATGAAATACTTAAAGTAAAAATGGGCATTTTTCATAATAAAACTTTTCCCTAAATTACAAGTAAGTAAGCACTTACCTAATTTCAAACAATTCAATATGTCCTTTTTTAAAACGTCTTACTGTCTTTAAAAGTATTTTTTTTATTGAAATGCACACTTTTATTCACTTAATGTTGCTATGAAGATACCTCTACTACTATAAGTTTGCAGTGTCTGTTATAAAAAAATTTTTCATAGACGAGCTTTACAGGGAAATTATTTCGAATATTTTCATTATAAACAAGTACCTTGTTATGATGAAAATATTCAAAATAAATACCGGTACATATGACACTAGTCGTCAAGCTCAGTGAGCTGTAGACCTCGCTCAACTTGTATGTTATTAAAAAAAAAATTCTAATAGATGTCGCCACGAGGCGAGGTTGACACTGCTTTTTAAAAAGCAGTACCTATACTATGTGCTGTTTGGTAGGTTATATAATTATCGAACCAGATCACAAAATTTCACGAGAATCGGTCGAGAAATGCGACCTGTAAAGGAAAACAGACAGCCGGACATACGAAAGCATTTTTTCCCAAGCTGAAGCAGAGACGCTTCGCTCACGCTTCGCGGTAACTCGGTCAATAATTTTCAGTGGTGGGGCATCGCGACAAGAGACATCAAAGTGAAGAGGTAATTTGAAAGTAATCGAGCGTGTAATAGTTGTATGACCGGGCGTGGGCTGCGCGGGCGCATCGGCTGCGCCCATCGAGACACACTCCATTGAGCAAAGCCAGGGAAACGCTTTGTCTTTAACCAGAGCAAAATTTAACGAGGCATTTTAACTGTCATGTTTGTTCTGTGGCATCAAATTGAAGTTCAGATTTCGTAGCTACATTTTAACCGACTTAAAAAAAGGAGGAGGTTTTCAATTCGACTGTATATATTTTTATAATTTAATAAAAAAAGACTAATAAAGTCGGGCGGGGCTTTTAGAATTAAAAAAAAAGAAGTTGTTCTCCAGCCCCACCCGACTTCAATAGAAGTTTGTATTAAAATTTATGACTAGCTTTCGCCCGCGACTTTGACCACGTGGACATTCGGAAAATTCCTAGAGGGAGCTTTAAACCGGGATAAAAAGTGAGTATGTCCCATTTCATGCATTAAGGCTCTAAAGGGATGTAATAATGGGGTTCAAATTTAGTATGGAAAAAAAAATTAAACTTTGAATAGATATATTAAAATAATACCTAACTTATCAAACAGCACATAGTAGGCACTACTTCTGTCAAAAGCAGTGTCAACCTCGTGGCGACATCTATTAGATTATTTTTTAAAGAACACACAATTTGAGCGGAAGTCTACTGCTCACTGAGCCACTAGTAAGTATAGATTTTAATATTTTTTCTTGCTTTTCAGAGCTAGTTATTTAGTATTGAAGCTGTTTTTGTTTTAAATTTCAAGTGTTTGAAGGAGGTTTTCATTCTTGTTCATTGATGACGATCGCAGTGCAATGAGTCGGGACTTCCGTTTAACCTTCAACTATTGGCTCATTGAATCTCAATGGCAAGATTTCAATTTCAATTATTGAATGAAATTATATGGGAGAAAATGGTCACACAAAGTTTTTTTCTCTTATTTGGCATAATTTTTAATATTATGTAATTTAGTTACTACTACGGGCTTGTAACACTAGGTACAGATGTTAAGCAGAGTAGGCAATCAAATTCTATATTAGGATCTCAAATTGAACTTCGTGACAACCAAAACTATAACTCCACTGACGTCATAGTGATAAATATGGATGTTTCCCACGTCACTACTATGTAATGGATCACTAAATATAATTACATTATGATCCAGAAAGGGCAGTCGAGGTCAGAACACACTAAAAAGGAATACAGTTTGTACGAATACGGTTAATAGACAAGAACCATGCATAATACATACTGCAAAAAATATATCCATTTGACCCTATTCAATTCATTCACATATAAAGGAAGACTCAGTTAGTAACAGTTTAGAAATAAATGAAATCCTTATTTTCGTCTTATAATAAGTATTAGAAATGAGATACATAATGTAGTGCTTCGTTGTTATAATAGTTAAGTGCTTTTTTTTTACTTTTATCTCAAGTTCATTACTAGTTTAAATAATGAAATCGTGATTGTGATTGAAACAATGCCCATAGTTCTTGAAGTCCGCGGGTTACGAATGATTTTTCTGATGAGAATCGGCGATGAATGCTCTGAACCATTGTATACAAAAAGATGCAATAAAGGAATATGAATAAGAATATCTATAGGCTTCGTGATATTCGTTTTATACGTTTTATGACGACCTCCGTGGTCGAGTGGCTTTGTACACTGGTTTTCAAGGTGTCGCCATCTCAGAGGTCCCGGGTTCGATCCCCGGCTGGGTCAATTTAGAAAACTAACTTTTCTATATTGGCTCAGGTCTGGGTGTTTGTGATACCACCGTTGTCTCTGATTTCCATAACACAAGTGCTTTAGCTACTCACTTTGGGATCGGAGCAATGTATGTGATGTTGGGAAATATTTATTTATTTATTTATACTGAACGAATCTGTTCAGCAAATGCAAATAACTTTAAATCTAAACTATTTTCATTCAGCCGGCTTTGCTTTTCTTTTATCTCAATTATTTTTTACTTTACTTGATACAATTTTGATAATGTTTGCTAGAGAATTGAGTGAAGTAGATAATGCGTTGCTTATACCCTTGTTCTTGGAATTACATCATAAGTAATAATTATAAGTCATTGAATATGCGAAAGGACATTTTTATGCTACAATCACATCCTTATTTTCAAGGCAAATTATTATACGTACTTACTATGGCGCCATAACAATTCATTAGAGACTGTACAGGGTTTTACATAATAGGTTGTTTATGTATTTTACAATTGAATATATAACTAATTTATATTAAAGATAGTTTTTTCTTTCGCTAGACACTATAGAACTCGTCTTTTGTCGTTTCCAGCAGTTACGTTCCTCTTTACCTCGAATTAAAAACTCGGGCTGACATTCTTTTTCAGCTATGCTATTATGTATCAATGGTTGTCTGGAAGAGACCGCCCTTGTTTTTCTTGTTGCGTTTGTCATGATGACAACCATGTGTATAGTACATACTATGTGTAGGTACGCAAAAAAACACAAATCGATGTAGGTACAGTATAGCCGATTGGCACACGTATACTTGAGGTCAAAAAATCATTTTTGATCCGCATTTTTAAAAAAAACTTCCCTAAGAGAAGAGCTACGACGTCATGTTTTTTGTATCGATTTCCTTCGATATTGGGCTCGTACGTCGACCACTAGTAGCATGCTACGTATTTTGCACGAGTCGTAGGTAGGTAGTGTAGGTACTATAGGTACCATAAAATACCACAAAAATAAAACAACCATTAAAAAGGTAGAAATACGACAAGATTTATAAATTGAAATAAAATTTATTAGTAAGTAAAGGAGGAGCAAATATACCTAAGTAGTGTAATGTGTAATTATTTATTAAATCGATCAAAATCGAATTGTTTCCCAAATGATTCACTTGAACTTTCAATACAATTATATTATACTAGCGGACCCGACAGACTTCGTCCTGTCAAAAAGACTTGTAATGTGACAGTTTTTTGTTCCTACATATTTTATAGTCGGGGCAAAAAAGTCTCCTGAAACCACCGTGAGTGCTTGTAATTTAATATGAACTTTATACAATAATAATAAAGCTCAAATTGACTCTACGTTTTAGTTAGAAAAAGTTTGTATGGGAAAGAGAAAAAGGCTGTTTTAAAGGTTTTTTCCGGCAGTTATTCGAATTTTTCCCGCCGTAAAAACCATACTTAAACTTCAACGAACATTAAAAAAAAAGAATTGGCCAAATTGGTCCAGGCGTTGTTGAGTTATGCGCTTAGCAACACATTTTGCGATTCATTTTTATATTATAGATTTGCAAGTTATTCAATTTATTTTTGCAACTTTTGTGTTAAAAAGTACTTAATATTGAAAATAACTTATTTCGTGTACCTACATATTAGGTACACGAAATAAGTTATTTTCGATTAGTTTCTTTTTGTTAACAGATATTAATTTAACTAAATAAAAAGTTGTTACTGTTTTGGTTGATTTACATTTACAGATCGGCCAGTTTTTATAAAATAAAAAGGTAAATAATATATGATGTGCAATGTTCTGGTGAAAAAACGGCCACAAGCGAGTCGGACTCGCACCGAGGGTTCCGTACCATCATTCTGAAAAGTTTACTATTTAGAGACATCGTTTTAATTTTCCTGTAATCTTTACATAAACTTCTATCACATAAAATAATTTCAGATTTTTCTCTATAAAAATAGCAAAATAGTCGGACAAACGTCATTTAAAACTATTCCAAATTTCAAATTGATAGCATTAGTAGTTCTTGAGATATCCAGCTGTGACAGGCAGACTGAGTCGCACCATAAGGTTTCCTTTTTACCATTTTGGTATGGAACCCTAAAAATCATGTGAAAGTATTTACTTAAAAATATATTTAATAAATACACGGAAACTATATTATGTACAACCTGTAGATACATAATGTTTACTAAGATCTTATAAATAATATGCCTATAGCTATTTAAATTACTATTCGATAGAAAACATACCTTAGTCATGTGTGTAGAGTCGTGACTGTGTTATTATGACTCCCTCATTACTGCATTTCGATGTGCAGTCGGTGTAGACCAGTGTAGATACATAAAAACAATATCTAGAGAGTTTTTATAATACTAATTGCAGAATATCCAAATAAACACCAAAACTATTTGAGTAGTCCTTTAACTAATATAATATGGAGTATATTAATGTAAACCTGGGTTTTAATCAACATGAATTGATCTGCAAACTAATGTAGGCTTTTGCCTAGCTAAATGTCATCTGGATAAAAACATGTGATAAATCTGATTACATAAAGAGTACGACTAGGCCCTACGAAAATCGGATTGATAAATTTAAAAAAAATATCACTAATCACGTGCATAAAAGTTATGCGTTTTTTCATAAGTTTGATATTTGTTTTTATTTGACATAAATGAATTTCAATTGATTGTATGGACAACAAAAAACAAAGAACCCTCTGAATGTTTATGCCTTTCTTTCGTTTTGTGTTAAAAAAATCGCAATTTTCTACCCAAAATCTTTGTACTACTTAAAAAATTCAGAATGTTTGCGAATTTTTGCGCAGAACTGAAATATTGTTATGGAAAACAGAATTTTACGTGGTCTTCTTTGGTCTCTGTTGTCATTAAATGAATAAAATTGATTAGGTGTTATTGTTCTTATTTACTACAAAATTATGACAATACGACAGTGCTTTTTGCACGTTTTCACATTTTTTTTACATTCATCAACTTACAAGTTTATCTTCAATTTGATAATTGCGACAAGTCAATCTCTTTAGCTCTAAACTCTAGCCAGATATTGTGTTTCCTGTCACCGACCCTTAAAGATCATTTTACGAATCGCCACATTTTGTTTAATTGCGATAAAGAAAAATTTAAGGAAAATCAGGGTATTACGTAGATGATACTTACTATCATCTACGTAATACCCTGATTTTCCTTTTCCTCCTTCATTTTTAGCCAGTTGGTAGCTAAACATATATCGGCTTTATAATATTGTATTATGTAATAAAACCCTACAAAACAATTCTTACTTGCTCTCCTATTTATAAGAGATCTAGGTACAATACATATAAAGATTATCTGTGTAGTTGTACTCCTTAGTTTTTATTGAAGCAGTAGACATGCATTTATAGCACGTTAAGAGTTGCAGAATCTGCTACTCGCCAATGAACCGTGAACTAAATTGTCTGCAAACATAAAACAACCATATCGTAAATTGTTCTTAATTTAGTCTAGAATACGGACAGTTAAACTAGTACGAGTTCTAGATATCAGTTAGCATCAGTTTACTACACTGGCACATGAGTTGAAGAAAGAAGTTTAACATAATTGGTTCTCCATTACAGTCTTTTACAATTTAATTAGGCTTCATTAGTCAGAGTGTCTGTGCAAAGATTTCCAGATGCAATTTACTTGGTAGAATCCCTAAATCAAACAATAGAAGTTAGAATTTTGAAATAAAAAAAGGTTTTTCAAGAAGGTTATCGATTGTGATGTTATTATTAAAAAAACGGTCAAGATCGAGTCGGACTCGCGCACCGAGGGTTCTCCGTCCGTACCATCATTCTGAAAAAGTTTACTGTTTAGAGACATCGTTTTATTTTACCTGTAATCTTTACATAAACTTCTATTACATAAAATAACTTCAGATTTTTCTGTATGCAAACTTCGGAGATAAGGGGGAACGGTATTTTTTTTTACATTTTTCATCATAAGTCGAAAACTATCCCAACTAGCACACTAGTGAAAAATGCAGCTTTCCTTAAAGCTTCAATGTCTATAGGGGTGGCATAAGGGAAAAATGCAGCTTTCCTTAAAGCTCCAATGTCTATAGAGGTGGCATAAGGAGTCAGAATTAGGCACAAGTTCGATAAGAGCTAAAATTATGGCTATGACCGCATTTAAAACCTAAGGTATTTTTGTGACATCTTATGGCACCATTAACTGCATAATAGTTAGATTTGTAACTTTTTTGCCACTTTTACTCGCATAATGGTTTCGCATAGCATTTCAGACCACCATTGACTGCATTGTAGTGATAATTGCATATTTATTGGCACTGTTAGTTGCATTACGGACCCGGGTGGCATACTTTACCACCCTGTTCTGCATAGGATAGGAAATTGTGACTAATTAACTTCTTACGGTTTCTGTTAAGCCTGTGAGGTAAAATTAGCTCCTAAGCTCGTAGTATTCCTTTTTGTGGAACTACTATGGAGTCTGCAGTGCTTCATGATAGAAAATAATAGCTTTTCAAAAAAATGGAGAACGTTGTACGCCGGGCCACACTTATTGTTTTCTGGCTTTTTAAATAATATTTCGCGTATATTATTATTAAATAATAATGGCGAAAAAAGCATCAAAGAAAAGTGTCTGTTATAGGCGCAAAGTTATAAAATAATATAACAAGATATTTAGAAGGAAATTGAAGTGAAAATATACCTCAATTATTGGAAAAATGCAGGTGTGAGCTTTATATCACATCAAATTCACACTCTAGGTTATAATATCCACTTTATTAGACATTGTATGGAGGTAGAAGTTCTAGAACAAATAATTTAGCAGCTTAATTAGATCTAGGAGTTCCTGAACCGTGATTTTTGTCACCCATTTCTGCAAAAGGGGGCTACAGTAGCGAAAACTAAAAACCAAGGCTGCAATAATTTTGACGCCATTTTCTGAGACAGTTATTTTATTTGTTGTTCATATATTTCTCTTTTTAAACACACAGGTCACACGGCACAGTTTAGTATGATCGCAAACAACATGTTATCGTTAATTATCCACAAATAAATATAATTCAGTGTAATACTTATCAAAATTACGATATTTTTTTTGACCCTCTGTTACAAATTCATTATATTTTCGTAAAATCTTCAATAAATTGAGGGCCCATTAGTTTTATTCCAAAAAAACCAAACACGTTTCACAGTAAATTAAATTTGCCGATGTTTATCACCTGAACAAGCCGCGTAGCGTAACTCAAATCGAATATTTACACTGCAATTCCACCATTTTATTATTTCACGACACACTGCCTAGCCATAATTATATAAAAACATGTCACATGTAATAGAAATTAAATACTTATAAAACCACCAAGCTTCCCAAAGAAAGTTACAATTTGCTCTCAAAGCTGTAATTTACGCTTCGGAGTGAATGAAATAATCTGACGATCATTCATTCAATTAGTGCCAGTAGGGTGCTTATGGAGTGAAAATGGCGGTTGTAAGAAATTAAATGCGCTATTATGACACTCTACTGGATCTATTTAAATAGGTTCTAATTTCGCCCCTTTAGATCTAAAGCAGATGCAAAAGGGTTGCATAGCGCGTTATGCAGCTGACTCTTGCAGCTTATAACTGTAATTATATACGCTATATAGGTCTTAAGCAGACGTCTTGTGCTAGTTGGGATGCGACCTAAAAAAATGATTGAGAATATGCAAGCGCCTAGTAGCCTATCTTCGAATTTTTAAAACCCTCTTTCAGTGTTGCAAAATATATAAATAGTAGTCATAATAGTTGGGCAAACGTCATCTAAAACTATTCCAAATTTCAAGTTGATACCATTAGTATTTCTCGAGATATCCAGCTGTGACAGACAGACTGAGTCGCACAGTAAGGGTTCTTTTTTACCATTTTAGTATGGAACTCTAAAAATATTAATTATTTTTATTTCTTTTTATTTCGAAAATATATCTTACTTGTGTGTTTTAAAAGTTATTACAATTTAAAAAATGTGGTACTAAGTTTTGAAGGCCAGTGTAGTACGAAGTTAAGCCGCGGACGGACGAACGGACAGACGGACATGGCGAAACCATAAGGGTTCCTTGTTAACCTGACTACGGAACCCTAAAAAGTCACGGAGTAAGTACTAATATTTATTCTGTTCGCTCAATGCTCAAGGTATGCTTGCTGGTCGTAATCATAAAAGCGCTTTTTTTTTTCAAATTATTTAGAATCGGCCATCACTGATGACTGCTAATGACTTATCAGTTTTCATCTCGTCTCGTCATTCATAGCGGATTTATTTTGTTAAAGTCGTCCTCACGTATTCCGCTGTGCTTTACCATTTGAGGTAGGTACAGCTAATTTTATTTCTATATTCGCAGGATTCAATTGAGACCGGATGATGACAGGTACTCGATCCGTGCCGTGAATCGATATGATGTACGGCGCCGCTCTGCACATAATTAGCAAAAGGTACACGTCACTAATTTATCCTACGTGCTGGTGATTGCTGCTAATGCTTTTATTAGACGAACTTCCTAGCGCAAAAGCGTCAAAAAATACTTACAGTCAGGGGCCGTACCGGCTAACGCATCGAACTTCGGAAAGTCTGCTGGGCTTCAAATTAAAACAGATAAATCGAGACCCATTCGGGTTAAAATGGCGAACCCCAATTCATGATATCACACGAACATCGATATCTTCTAAATAACTTCGGCGAATAGTACAATACGAAACTCCTTACTTCGATTTTTCTATTTTAAGTTGAATCTCGGCAGACCCGCCGAAGTTAGAAAAGTTAGCCGGTAGCGCCCCAGGTAGGTACTGTCGTGAGGAAGGCGAGAAATTATAAAAAATCTTTTCACTTTAGGTTATTTATTTCACACACACACTGTCACGGCGTAGCCTAGAATTGTCGTCCACCAAACAAAATAGCGAACTGCCGATCGCATTCGAATTCAAATCAAAATCTATTATTCTTTTTTAGACTGTAACAAAAGAGTTACAGAACCCAATAAGTTTGAATATGAGGCTAAGGCCTCACAGTACTCAGGTATCACAATACCTATGTACATACATTGTACAAGTATTAATAAAGTACCTGTGTGTCGGATACAACTTATTTACGTCAATTGTTTTAACCAACTTAAAAAAAGAAGGAGGTTCTCAATTCGATTGTATACATATTTATTTTTTATCGTTGTTCGCGCATAACTTCGACATTTATTCATACACGAGTATGAAATATTGTCACGTATTGCCCAATTGCTAAGAGTTGATCGATATCGCTCCATATAGTTGCCGCAACAAATTGCTGCATATTGCCTTTGCCAAAAATTGCCAAATATTGCCGATGGTTGCTTGATATTGCCGTCGACCAAAATTTCTGATAGTGGAGCAATTTTAAATTGCCTGTGCAAGCGCTCCTTTAGATACGCATATCCGACTTATTTAGACGTTTTTTTTATCAGAATGAAAATGAAAAATGAAAATGAATAAATATTTATTGCAACAATCCCAATTTATAGATAAATATTTTAATATACTTAATAGACAATACTAATTTGAATTCCTAAATGCATGTCATAAAACAAGGCATTCAACACATGAAAGCTTCCACAGCTTCCGAAGTCACGCATTAACCTAAAATTTATATCTGCTTTGATTTTATGATAGGATCCATCGCACGACCCAACCCAATAGATTTACGAGGGACTCTTGACTCTTATTCGTTATGATGTCATTTGCGTTTTATCGCAGACACATAATAAAGTCACAGGGCGATTTCCCTCCGATTTGAATACGAATGATTGGTTGCCCTTGCATTGTAAGGAGACAAATGAATATGTAGGGCTCGTAGCATTCATGCCAGCGGATATGGCCCTGCAAAATGGCCATTTACATACTGCAAGAATATACTCATTAAGCAAATTATACTTTTGAGTCTTCGTAAGATGTAGGCTAAAATTTATCATGCCATTTTTTACAAACTTTATCGATGGGTTGATAAATTAATTAGTTATTCAATGCCAATTTTATTGAATTGCACTATACTGATTTTGTTAGAGTACCGCACCGATAGTGTTACACGTTTGCAGCAACAAGAGTTCTGTGCTATGCTGAAGAACTAAGTAAGTGAGTCTACGTTGTGCTCGGAAGCCTTCAAAATCGTTGTATTATACGAGAAAAGCACCAAACACTTATAATGGTGTATTGTTTGGAATTGAATAGCGCAGGACAGCACTGGTGGTGGGATTTAGTGGTCAGATGGTCCGGAGGGCTTTTTAATACCGACCGACTAACATACGAAAATCAAAAAGTTATAGAAATCCAAATTGTGAAGCTCAAAAGTGATTTTTCAGAAGTGAAAAAACTGAAATAAATCCAAGTAAATATCATTCAGTTACAAAATATACATATAGTGTGTTATTCAGTTCATCTCATTCAGTTCAAATCAAATAAATTTTAATTACGACTACTATAAACTTTTTCGTGTAGGTAATAGGTTTCAAAAAAGTATTAATTACGTACTGAAAAGCATCAAATTTTTGTATAAGTAAAAATGCTGTACTAATCAATCAGTGCTTGTCTTATGTGCACATCATAAGTTCTGAGTGTCACACGAATTTAGAATATAGAGCAGAAACTTGAAGGGTGACATCACAGCTGGCGCCAGCCCGCACCAATTGTCGACAATTGTCTCCGGCTAGTCACACACTACTCCGCCTACATACATATATTTTACAGCCTAAGTACTTAATGAAATCATTGCGATGCACGCTAATAATTGTATTGGAACCTATTGAATAAATGACGTCGTAAAATTCGTGTTGCTTTTATTGGCGGCGTAATAAACCGTGACTTTTCTTCTTTTATATCATAACGAGTTTAAGTTAACAAACATACATTAATTTGAGTAGGCCTCAACAAAGCAGAACAGAAAGGGCATCGCTCGCATCAATCAAGGCATTTGCATCAATTAGCTGAACTTGCAAAAACAGTGAAATCTGATACTTGACATTTGTAACAGCTTCATTGTGCAGAGACATTAAGCATTTGTGATTTATTGCAAGCAAAAATGAATACTGAATGAGAGATAATATCTTGCTCATGTGATAAAATACAGATAACAGGCATAAAACTATGAGAAGTAAATGTGTATTTTTATAAATACTTTTATGTAAATGACACGGATAGAAAAATATTATATCACTACTTGTACGAGTATAGCGTCAATATCAGTATGGAGCAAGTTTATTGTTAATGAGTAATGACTTCTATGTTGTACGAGTCATTGTTAAAGAGAGGTGCTTTTATGTTTTAACTAAAATAGATCTACAATAACAGAAAATGCCGTAACAAAGTCACTAAGGAACTCAATAATCGATAAATCCATTGACAGTAAGCTTTCAAGAACATTTAATAGATAGATAGATAAATTGTTTATTTCCATCATATACAGAACAACGACAACATTATAAAGAAAAAATAATAATAAACTAAACTGTGTGCCGCATCGACGGAAAAAGGCAAAAACTCAGTGATGCCTTTGCTTTAATTAAAGCAAAGCACTGATTTTCAGTTTTTGCCCAGAAGTAAGCGCGTGCGCGTTTAATAAGTGTACCTACCTACCTACTAAGAAGAATTTTATTTGATCTGCAATAAAAGCTTTGCCAAACAAATCATCAATCATTATATCGTATAGTGGTAACTTTTAAAATCATTTACGAATGTAACGACCCATAAAATATCCAATATTATTACGAGCCCTTTTAGTGCTTTTAAGAGAAAACCAGACACGCCTTAACGATACCTTTAAATTTTTTTTTCATTTCCGATTTCAGAATTTTTTATTGTATTATTATGTAAATAATTGTAAAATCGTTAGATATTCTAGAACTCGTGCTCGAATGGTTTCCTTTTCCTCTGAACACGTTACGCCCAACTAACAAACTAGCGCTAATAATGAGCGATCATACAACTATAAAAGATGTATTCCAATTCAAATAGTACTATTGAGGGGTACAAGAGCGCTAACGAGTACTGATATATAGCCTGCTCTAACCCGCAATACCCCCGGATTAGGCCACAAATGCAGCCTTAAGATCTTTTTATCGAAGTCCTAAAAATATTATTACTTTTTAATAGGTACATTTCACTCAACATTAATTTGTTAATTTTGGTTGCGAAGGCCAGTTTACTGTGAAAATATTATACAAGCAGTAGTGTTCATTAAAATTTTAAAGCGCTCTTAAAAGTTTTCTTGTATAATACGGTTATTAAAAGTATCGGTGGTGTACATTTTTTTTATTGTTAATGCGATATCATTACTGCAATGCTAATAATACTGTGTGAAATTGTGCAAGAATTGAAAAAAAAACTTGAAATAGGTAAACATTTACGATATTTTTTGTTGGTTACTAATATTTTGTACATACACTAAGCTACTCAGAAAAATACAGGATAAAACCCACTAACTTTTATCAATCCTCTTTGATCCAGTTTGGCAGTCCGCCAGACGAATTTTCAAAAGTGCACTCTCTGTATTTATCTTGTATGTAAGGATAGTCTGTGGTTTTCAGTGGCAATCCGGTTGCGGAGACCTAAGTAATAAAATGTTAACTAGCACACATTTATCCGTTTTCTAAAATGAGCTGTGCAAAAGAATTCATGCATGGAAATATTTATTTATTTAGGGTTCCGTACCTCAAAAGGAAAACGGAACCCTCATAGGATCTCTTTGTTGTCCGTCTGTTTGTCTGTCAAAACCCTTTATCTCGAGAACCGAGGAGGTATCGAGTTGAAATTAAAACCATATAACCAGGACTACAGCCTCTTGAAGCTGTGTAAAAATAAAACTTCTAAGTTAACTTAAAAAATAATATACGGCCGTTTATGCCCCAAAAAACGCAATTTCAACACTCTTAAGGGTATCATTTATAGGGTACTTTCAGTTGACCTAGAACTATGAAATTGGGCAAGTGATATCGTTTTATACTTCTACAAGTACAGGGAATTTTATAGAGAAATAAGTAGCTTCATCGAGACTTGGCTACTTTTTTACAGGTTAAAATAATTGTTTTTGGTGGGTTATACCTACTACAAGTACAGGGAAAAATCAGAAAACTATACATTTGTAATTAAAAATATATAATAGTTTTTGGAAACTCAATTTCGGGAAAAGCTCGGAAAAAACTGCGAGACTCGATTCCTGAACTATTTATTTATAATATGTACCAACAAATTTGTTTCGAACCCTCGGTGGGCGAGTAAGACTCGCACTTATCCGATTTTTTTATAAATCATTTTTTTGTTATAGCTTTACACACTGGTGCTACCTATGTAGGTAGGTAGGTACCTATGTTTAATCTAATAACGATTGCAACGTGTAAGCTTGTTACAGTTATAACTTTACCTTTGAATAAGTTACTGATAATATTTTCAGGTCTAATTAACAGACAAAAATTGACTAATCTAAAATAAAAATAGTTACATAATATTACATATCCGACTTGTTGACTAGGCAACAAGGAACCAGCTCCTCAGACAGCTTCGAGTCACCACGAAAGACTATAAATCTGGTCGGAGTGCTGGGGTCTTTGACCGCATCATTCATTAGAAACGCTATAAAACTATATCGATGCCCGTCAAACCATACTGACCGATACAGGCGATATAGCAGCCATTTTACCAATAGTAAGTATGTGACCTATTTTTTCTAAAATCAGAGTCGACTAACGCTAACTTCTCGCGAAAATAACCGAGTCGTCAAGTGACTGCCTTGTCTGGCCCAGTAGCCGCGATTGGTGAACGGAAGGCGTCGCAAACTTTATTACAAGCCCCAGGATCATCGCACCATATTAAATTGGCTCCCATCTGCCAGTTCTAATAAAATAAAAAATATAATATTAGGTACCTACCTACCTAAATTAAAACTGTCATGATTGTGATGGATGCCTTCCTTCTACCGCAGGGGCATTATAGGAAAGTGTGACAAAAAAACGTCTAGATTGTTGGGTGCCTCACGCAATTAGCACAGTTGGAATCCCATCGCATCGTGATGAATCAAGTTGAGAGCGTCTTGGAAATCTGCGCAGTATTAGGAGACTAAGGAGGACGTAGCTATCCAGAAACTGAGAACGCCTTGAGGATTTTACTCAGCCAAATTGGGGTTAAGTGTCTAGACACACACACTATGCCGAAGTTACGCGACCGAAGTTCGGCGGCAAGTAATTTTCGGCAGATATGTGTTGCTAGCCATTCACAAAGCATTGTAGGCGTAACTTGGCCGAACTTCGGTCGCGTAACTTCAGCATAGTGTGTCTAGACACTTAGCGTAAATTAAAAGCGGTGGAATTGAGTACCTCCCTCCTTTTGAAGTCGGTAATGAGACAAGGTTCCGGTTAAGTTTCACGTAAAAAAAGAATGAAAAACTTAACCGGAACCGGATCTTTTTTTGTACCTATACGATTAATATAAAATAAAACCTGACTGACTGATACCTATCAATCAAAGCACATCGTGGCACAGCTCCAACCGCTGGACATACAGACTTGAAATTTTTCACATACCACTATTATTATTTTATTTATTATTATATTTTTCAGATACCGATATAAAGATACAGATTTCAGATATAAAGATTTATAAATAAATAAATACCCTAGGCAAGCCCTAGACATATTGTGGGAAGGAAGGAAGGATTTTTGTAAAGTCTACTCTTAAAGGGGTAGGTAATATAGAGGATGAAAGTTTGTATGAAAGTCCGTTAGTTTTGAAGTTATGATCTTTACGCTGATGATTCAAAAAATTTCTCTCAATCTTTAAAACCATAGAATTTAGCATAATGTTTTCGATCATAAAACCAAACTTTGGCTCGGCCCAAATGTCCAATACAGCTGAAATGTTAGAAAGAGACGAGGATTCCAAATTCCAATAGCAGATTAGCTGGTCGAGCCCGTTATAGTGGAAAAAAATCATTCAGGTCGTAAGAAAAGAATAACTTTAGTTATTCTTCCGATCTAGCCAGTATATTGATCGATGATCAAGACCACGCAAATACACTGAAGCATTACCTACATCAATAGTACTCTGCATTACATTCTCCTTTTTTTATATTTATGGCTTGGATCTCAGAAGAAAAGCTTTTTTTGATAAATATGGCGTTTCTCTTGTACATTTCAAATGCTTTGGATGCTATCTAATGAACCTTGGCTCATCTGAATACCATCAGCGGTAGTCAAGTTTTCTCATTCCACTACTGAAAAGGCTTGGATACAAAGTCCTTGACTTTAAGCCATGTCTTGGTGTCTTCTCGACTCTTTCACAACCTTACTATGGTAGATTTTATATAATTTAGCGGCACAAAGTTTTAAAATCTTAGTAAAAGTACAAACAATCGGACGTAAGTCGCGAACGTAACCAAACCATAGACTATTCAGACTATTTCAGAGTAAATGTATTCTGAAATGCAGACGTAAGACGTATAAGGCCCGTATTACAGAACGAGACTCGAGCACTAGAAGTTACTTTTAACTGTGTTTTGACAGCTGTATATGATACATTGCTATTGCTATAGGTTTGTCATGTGAAGTGACGTTAGAAATTTAATTTTCATGTTTATTTAACAACAGAAATATCTTTCTCATTACCCCTTAAAGCATCTGTAGGGGGGATGGAAGAGTCGTTCCCCTCTACTCTCCTCTTTGCCCCTCGCTCACTAAATTAAATGACTTTTTGCATATATTTTGAGGTTAGATTTTATCAAAATTCATTTAACCAAAAAACTATTCATTTGCACACAAAATAATTTAAGGGGGGGAAGACTCCCTCTCCCTCCCATCCACCCCTCCCCCTAAATTCAACCTTAACTACCTAATGCAAATTAAAACCCTGGCAGCACTAGTAAAAACAAAAACCTCTTCTACGCAGTCAAGCTTCTAAGCAGTCAAGCATCGTTCTAAAAATTAGCATTATTTGAGTAGCATGCTCAAGCATCGTTTTAAAATTAGCATGAAATTAAACCTATTTTAATAAAATTATTATTCTCTACCATCAATATTTTGAAGTAGATCACAATGCTTGAGCCACGTTTTGTAATACGGGCCTTATTGTCTATGAGAGGAGGGAAACTTGTTTTTCTTTACTACGATTGGTCCAAAATTACCTACGTCAATCAAACCTTCATTTATATTGGTAAAAATTTTACACAGTAGAGACATCATCCAATAACAAAAAAATTTGGTGCAATTTTGTAAGCGGAAACAAACCATGTGCTAACATGGCGATTTTTCATTATTCTTCTTCGCAAGTCGTTTGATAATTGAGTGGCTGTTTACTGTTATGGGAATTCTGCTTCAACGAGCGGAATTCCTTTTTTTTTGACATATTTTCTTTGATTTCGTCATAATTGTTCTAGACTAAATAATGAGCGTCGACGCATATGGGCCGAGCTCTCAAACGCTCACGTTTTTGGACACTGAAGAAGCGGATCTTATCGGAGCTGATACCCAGGGCTCTGAATTTGAATTTACGGACTTCACTCTCCCTTCGCAAAGTCAAACCCAGGCTTCACAACATGATCACGGACTATCATCTAACCAGGTCAGTACAGCTGATAACATACGTGACGTGATCATTATTGTTCACATAACCTACTACCACATAGGATAGTGTTAAGCTTTGTCATCCAACAACTGCCGACAAGTCTAATTAATAAATATACTTCGTGTTTCAGGTAAATGGACTGGGTCGCTCGGATCTTCCTTCTAGAGTTTCAAACGTGACTAATGCTATTGCAGAACTGCAATTTGAAGAAGAAGATGAAGCTCTGTACAGCAGCAAAGAGCTCCCTGACCATGCTTGTAAATACTGTGGCATCCATGACCCAGCCACTGTGGTCATGTGTAACATATGCAACAAATGGTGAGTTTGTCATAACATAACCTTGAAAATAAATTCATGTTACCCACAGATTGTTCTATTTAAAATGGCCTTTAATCTGAAGGTGGCATAAGTTGGGGCGTTATCTCTCTCATAGAACTACTTTCAGCTACTTACCATGCAATCTTCAAGCAGTAAAACTACATTACTAGGTTTATGTCGAATTCAATACTTTAATCAGTTAGCATTCTATTCTAAAACATTGGTTCAAATACTAGGTTCTGCAATGGCCGTGGTAATACATCTGGCTCGCACATAATCAATCATTTGGTTCGAGCCAAGCACAAGGAAGCAGCTTTACACCGTGATGGCCCACTAGGTGAAACACTACTAGAATGTTACTCATGTGGAGCTCGCAATGTGTTTGTGCTTGGGTTTATTCCTGCCAAAGCGGACTCTGTTGTAGTACTTCTATGTCGGTTAGTATATAAACTTACTATTTCCTCTAATAATTTGAGTAATCAAAAAAGACTTTGCAAATTATAACTTAACATATTTTTCATATATTTATCAGCTATATTGTAGTTTGTTGTTTGTTATGAAATTAAATTATTATGTAATTTTTTACAGCCAACCATGTGCTGCACAAAGCTCTTTGAAGGACATGAACTGGGATCAAGAACAATGGAAGCCACTTATTTGTGAGACTTATTTTCTTTTTCAATGCAATTTTGCTATTTGTTCCCTTAATGTTATGCTGAGTCATTGTAATACCTATTTTTATTATTGTATCACTATTTTAATATTCATATCATATTAAAATGATTAATAATAATTTTACTAATTAGTTATTAGTTAGTGCTAGTGGTGCAGGTAAACTTACACACAAATATCACTGTTATTTAAATGGTTTGCAGCTGATCGTGCCTTCCTTTCATGGCTGGTGAAAGTACCATCAGAAGCAGAGCAAATGAGAGCACGCCAGGTAGATATAAACTACTCAAAATATAATCCAGCCATCTTATGTATAATATTCTTAATAATATTTATAAAACATGTACTAAAAAAGTGCTTTTGAGGTTAAGGATGGGTGGTTTTCCGTAAGTTGGCTGAAGTATGTGTAGTGAATTAGTACCTATCTATTTTTTTAATCTTCTATTTAGATATCTTTTTGAACTTATAAAAATTATCACTTTACCACTGTAGGTAATGGTATCTACAGTATTGTCGGCCCTGTCCTTGAAATAATTACATACAACCGTGCAGTACGTAACACGCGATAGGGCTACAGTATTTTAATTTCATTTCAGTACTTAAGTATCTTGCTAGTTTTATGATTGTACGCTATAATTTAGATTCTCTATAATAGGTCCATATACATATGTATGTATAGGTATGCATATGTATATACTATCATAGATACTTTGTCAGCGTATATCTCCGATACTCCATGGATATGGGGACTTAGGTAGGACTTTTCTTTCGGTGTAAGCAATCGATTGTATTATAGCTTGTTCGTATTAATTCTGGGTTTTTTGTACCATCTTTTTTGATAATATCGTTTTATACTATAAGTACAGGGAAAAATCTGATGATTACATTTGTAATTAAATCATAAAAATACAGTCTTTCTAGTTTTGATTAGAATGCGTAGACTAGCTTTGTCAAGGATCTTTTTACACCCTGTATGTTGTATTTTACTAAAAAAAAGTCAAGTACTCATGAGTTTTCATGAGAAAATTACCGATTCCCAGGAAATGTTCATATTTTTTTAGGAAGTTCGAAACCCTAGTAGGTATGGCTCGCGTTTCGACCGTTTGTATGAAGATAGAATACTATTTATACATAGATACAGACCTCTGCACGGATCTTGAGCCTTGTCATTTAATGAGAAGTAATTTTTTGGGTCTCATTGGCGGAGGACGTGGTGCGGGGCGGCTGTAAACATGCGCAGTAATCCCACAGAATATAATAACAGTACTACGTACAGAAGTCCATCTGCGCGAGGACAATCAAATAATAAACTACTTTTGCAGCACGGCAATAAAGTACAATTTCAAAATGCACAGCGCTGCGTACCTATTATTGTATGCATCTTCTCTTTCTGTCGCGTTAGTCGTGTAGCTCTATCTCAACCGACACACGACATCCCTCGTGCGCTCGTGCCTCGTGGCTCGACTGAGTGAACCCCCCTGGTAATCCTCTCTTATTTCTCTCACCACTCGACTGAGTGAGCCGCGAGCAGTAGGCTAATATAAAAGTTTAAGTGCAGAGTGAGCCCCCCCTGGTAATCCCCTCACATTTCTCTCACCGCTCACAATTCATGCCGGCACCTATACCATTACCGTATCAAACACTGAATAACTTTGCAGAACCTATTTATGTGTATTGTTTTACTGAACACCACTTTCAGGTTACCCCACAACAAATTGGACGCCTTGAAGAACTGTGGCGTGATAATGTTGATGCCACCTTCCAAGACCTTGAAAAACCTGGTGTGGACGAGGAGCCTAATCAAGTCTTGTTAAGGTATAGGAAATTCTAAAATAAACTTTAGCCAGTACTAAACTTTAGGACGCGTCGTCCATAATTGCTGCTGATTAAACAATTACCCTTAATTTTCTCCACACAAGCACCCCTGTGAAAAGGAAATAAGAATCGCCGTCAGCGATAGTAATGCGTAATCATCTGTTTGTTTTTTATTTTGTAAACTTAAACCAATCATCAATTTCTTTTCAGATATGAAGATGGTTATCAGTACCAAAACATCTTTGGTCCCCTTGTAAAGTTAGAAGCTGACTATGATAAGAGGCTTAAAGAGTCTCAGACCCAAGAAGGAATTGAGGTGCGCTGGGATGTCGGTCTCAACAAGAAAACAATTGCTTACTTTACTCTCGCTAAAACTGATAGTGATATGAAGTTGATGCATGGTGATGAACTAAGACTAAGGTAAGTGATCTTTGTTTTTGCTTATCTTCTTTATACTTAAATCTAATTAACAGTTAGGGGTATTGTATGTGTATTTTTTATTTAAATTAATATGTAAAATAAATATTATTTTAGATATGTTGGTGAACTTCACAAGGCTTGGTCGGGTGTGGGACATGTCATAAAAGTTCCTGACAACTATGGAGACGATGTTGGATTAGAACTAAAGAGCGGCGCCGGGGCTCCGTTGGATTGCACGTCTAACTTTGTCGTCGACTTTATTTGGAAGAGCACTTCTTTCGACAGGTAAGATTGGGTCTTACTGACGATGACAGTTTGTGATAATATGTTCCATCAGTTAGTTCATACCTTTATTGTTGATGTTTTATTTCAGAATGCAACTAGCTCTTCGAAAATTTGCTGTCGATGATTCATCTGTATCGGGTTATATTTACCGCCGTCTATTGGGTCACGAAGTTGAAGAAGTCTTGTTCCGCGTCCATCTTCCTAAGCACTTCAGCGCACCTAACTTGCCAGATCTCAACCGTTCTCAGGTATTTATCAAACGAATAATTATGAAGGTTCTACCAGTGCTGCAGAATGAGGAAATATTGTGTATCTAAAATAAAAACGTTTTCTTTCAGGTATACGCTGTGAAGCATGCTCTCCAACGGCCTCTTTCCTTGATCCAGGGACCTCCAGGTACTGGCAAAACAGTTACATCCGCTACTATCGTCTACCAACTCGTAAGGCAAAACGGTGGGCCGGTACTCGTTTGCGCTCCTTCCAACACGGCCGTGGACCAACTAACAGAGAAGATTCACAGAACAGGTCTAAAGGTAGTCAGGCTTTGCGCTAAATCACGTGAAGCTATGGAGTCGTCCGTTTCATTCTTAGCACTCCACGAGCAGGCTCGCGCTCTCGGATCGGCCGATAGTGAGCTGAGGAAACTGACAAGGCTCAAAGAGGAAGCGGGTGAACTGTCGGCGGCCGACGAAAGGAGGTACCGCGCTCTCCGGCGCGCCGCGGAGAGGCGCCTGCTGGACGCGGCCGACGTCGTGTGCACCACCTGCGTCGGCGCCGGGGACCCCAGGGTCGCGCGCATGCGCTTCCAGTCCATACTGATCGATGAGGGCATGCAATCTACCGAACCGGAATGCATGGTGCCCGTAGTGCTCGGAGCGAGACAGTTGATCCTCGTCGGAGATCATTGCCAATTGGGTCCAGTAGTCATGTGCAAAAAGGCGGCCAAGGCAGGTCTGAGTCAAAGTTTGTTCGAGAGGCTGGTCGTCCTGGGTATCCGTCCTTTCCGCCTCGAAGTACAATATCGCATGCACCCTGAACTTTCTCGTTTCCCATCGGACTTCTTTTACGAAGGGTCACTCCAAAACGGGGTCAGTGCCGAGGAGAGGCGCCTGCATAAAATTGATTTTCCATGGCCGAGGCCAGATCGTCCGATGTTCTTTTACGTGACGCAAGGCCAAGAAGAAATCGCCGGATCGGGAACGTCTTATTTAAATAGAACGGAAGCCGCCAATGTGGAGAAACTGACAACACGCTTTTTGAAGGCCGGAGTACGGCCCGAACAAATCGGCATCATCACACCCTACGAGGGACAACGCTCGTACCTCGTGCAGCACATGCAGTACCAGGGAAGTTTGCACGCTAAACTATACCAGGAAATAGAAGTCGCCAGCGTCGACGCTTTCCAGGGCCGAGAGAAAGACATCATCATCATGTCCTGCGTGCGGTCGAACGAGCACCAAGGAATCGGATTCTTGAGTGACCCGAGGCGCTTGAACGTGGCCCTGACGCGAGCCAAGTACGGACTCATAGTGGTCGGAAACCCCAAAGTTCTGAGCAAGCAACCGCTGTGGAATCATCTGCTGGCATTCTACAAGGAGCGGCGCGTCCTCACCGAGGGGCCGCTGTCCAATTTGAAAGAGTCTGCGATACAATTCGCCAAACCGAAAAAGCTGGTGAACGCTCAGAACCCGGGCTCCCACTTCATGTCGACGTCGATGTTCGACGCGCGCGAGGCGATGGTGCCGGGCTCGGTGTACGACCGCGCGCGGCCCCTGCGCGACCCGCTGGCGTACGTGGGGCCCGAGCGCGCCGCCCTGCTGCACGCGCCCGTGCCGCCCGCCGCCTTCGCCGCCCACCCGCGCCACCCCTACAACGCGCACGCGCACGCGCACGCGCCCGCCCAGCGCGCCGCCGCCGCCGCCGCCGCCAACGCGCGCAAGCGGCCGCCGCGCCTCTCGCAGGAGCCGCTCTCGCAGCAGCCGCCGCTGTCGCTGTCGCAGGGCGCCTCGCAGCCCGACTTCAGCCAGGAGTCGGCCGCGCCCGACTGCCCGTCGCAGCCGGACGGGCTGCTGTCGCAGGACTCCACGTACCAGGGCGGGTTCCGGGCGCGCTGCAGCCAGTACTGAGGGCGCGGGCACGCCGACCGCCCGCGCCCGCCGGGCGGCACCAGACACGGTCTCGCCGAGACGCGCCGACGCCGACGCGCGCCGCACGCCCGACGCCCGACGCCCGAGCCCGACCTAGCCGGCCACGGAACGGGACCCGACCGCGACGAACCGACACCGAAACTTAGAAAATGTGTCATAGACGGCATCCTTTCTATAAGCGCGGAGCGTCTACGCGAAAATTCTGATGCGTTAAAATTCACCGTTAGTAAGGGATAGAAAATGTGCGAGTTCACAATACCGAATTTGGTAATAAAATACTGCAGTGAGCATTTTATCAATAAACGATGTCACGAATCGACTTACTCATTTGAATTAACTATCTACCAGTTAAATATTAAATAGGTTTTCCTTCAACAAAATGCACTATTCTATCTCACTGCAAAATAGTATTTTAAACCTCACGACTTTAAAGTGAAGAAAAGTTTATCTTAAGCCGTTTACTCAAATTCCAACACACCGACCACAAATATTGAAACAAATCACCAAAAGGAACACGAATTAACGAGATCATGTTGATAATGGTGTTTATCGAATCCTACGGCTTTACCACAAAAGATTTTAAAACCCTGTTTAATTTAGACACTGTTTAAATGTGATGCTGTCTCTTACAAACAATGTTGTCAAAAAAGTGACAGCATCACATTTAATCTTTTCAACTCATTAACGGATATATTAGTTCTACAAGCCAACGACGGAATTATTCATCCTTGGAATGATGTCAGTAAGAAGCTAAATTGAGTATTATCTAAAAATACAACACTAATATGTACTATACTATAGTTATTATTTTTGCATTATTTTTCAATTCAATATTTATTTTTAATAAAGTACAGCATTATATATTTACTATAATATACTACTACTACCTGCCCTACATTCATACGGCACTGACGATTTTATCCGTCGCTTAAGGATGTGGTAAGTCATACGGTTTAGACTATGATATTACTATTAAAAAATATATCAACACAACAATATCCTTGTTTTAATACATTTGGCTATAATTGATTCAATAATGCGTAAATAGAATTTCGATTTATATTATTTAAAACTTTTTTTGCTTGATTAATAAAAAAAATAGTTTTCGATAAATCTATATTATTTGAAATGCTAATTGTTCCTACTATTCCAGACAAAGAGTTGCTTTTACCCGACTACGGCGAAGTAAAAAGAAGGGTTATGATTGCAACACTAAGATAGGTACCCCTTTTTTCATAGGATATATATTATATAATTTCAAAACTTACAATATAGGTATTGTTTTTTTACTATCTCACCAATTTTGTACCTCACTAATTAAGTTTAAGTGGGTATTAAATTCAAAACTATCGAAACGTCGATATTACTAGTACAGCCCTAGCTTTATCATCTGTTTAATTGATCTATCCCACTGACCGACATATTTGGTCGGTTTATAGGTGGTACGTAAACATTGTCAACGCAACGAAAAGTACTCCTGGGGCTCTATCAGCTAAAAACATTGAAGTTCATGTTAACTGTGTTTTGACAGATGTATGTGATACATTGCTACTTCGTCTTGGCACAAATAACAACTTAACAAAGAAAAATAGCAATGTATCACATACATCTTTTCACCGCCAACGTCGGCATATGACGTCATAAAAAAAAAGTGTCCCGCACGCCAACGTCGGCATATGACGTCGCCCAAATTAGATGCAAATTTAAGTATTCTACCAATCAGTTTAATTTTTTTTTTGTCACAACATGAAGTATTCAGCCTTACTAATATATTTTCACCAAAAACACTAGTTCTTATTGCATATATATTGCAAAATCTATTTAAAAATAATTGGCCGTAACCAAGCAATACAGTCCGAATGTCCTCGGCGCCAGCGTCGGGAGCTGCCGACAGCGACGTCACAGGTAGTGTTGTGCTAATGTGTTTATTAAAAGGTCAAAGTTTATTTATCAATTAGCATTTGGTCTGATAATTAAATCGAAAATAGACCTTTGCGCCTATTGTTTTATGCAGGTGCAAGAAATTCTAAAGAAGGATTAGAAAGAACAATACGCTGGCACCGAGGCACGGCGTACTTTGATCAATTATTGCGAAAGAAAATAGATAATTTGGCCGAAATATTTTTATGACTGCCCATTGTTTTTAAAACAGCTGCAAGATTTTTTAGGCTGACCATAAAACAACAATGGGTACGTCGCGGCATCTATCAATACACTAAAATACTTTCACTTTTTATAAAATAGGTACCAACAAAACTGTTCTTAATATTACTTACGAAAATATTTAGGAATAAGTCAACAGATTTTCCTTCAATTTAAGTATACGATGCAATGATATTGAATAAAAAATTAAGTAGAATCAAAATAAAATTTCTATCTAATATTGAAAGCGCTATAAAGGCTATCTTTGTAATGTATTTAATTAATCATCACGCAATTACATGTCACGAGGAGAGAAAATAAAGTACCTACAAAAGAATGTTATAATTATTAAAATTATGTCGATGTATTAGAGGAACATCACTATTGTTAAAGCACGCGGCTTATATAAAGTATGGTCCCTGTACGCCAACGACGGCAGCTCACGTCCGCCGAGGCGACGGGAAGCTTAACTAGGGACGTTCCATTTTCAATCACAATTATTTATTGTTTACTTGATATTTTGGTTGAATGTTAATTTAAACACACAGTTATTGCTGTGAATTGTTATGATTTACGGAATCTAATAATTGGATTTAAATAAATGCAAGAAAATTCATAGAATATGGGTAGGAAAAGGTAAAAAAGGGGTTGTCGATTGTAATCACTGGACATCACTATTTTTTGGAACCTGTTTTTATTGTTTTAGTGGCGTGGCGTGGGACAATAGATTTTTTTTTGCTATACTTGGCGGCGAAAAGGTTAACATGAACTTCAATGTTTTTAGCTGATACCGCCGCTTGTGGCATAAGTGTTTAAACAATGACAACATGGGCTTGGCGTCAGAGCAAGGACTTTTGTATTTGACATAGCGTTGAAAAGGTTAAACAGCGTCTAAGTTAAAAACTTTTTAAACAGTGTTTTGTGGTAAGCTAATATTAGGTTCATGTATTGCAAAGGAGGTGTTCGAAACTGCGTACACGGCTTAAGGAGCAAACCCAATCACTGAACCACAGAGTAAATAGTGAACCCTGCCGTTTAAAAATCCAACACTGGATCATCAACGCATCTTTCATAAAAAATCCACCTCTATAACATCGAATTTTACAGTAAATAAAGTTATTAATTTAGGCAATATGTATCTATAAAACTAGTTTTTCTTTTTGTCATAGTTCTCATTACCTTCATGTTAACTTTGACCTGATAAAATCATAGCGAAAATAAGTCCTAAAACATTTCGAGATCAGGATAATATTGTTTTTCCTTCTAATCATAATCATCGTAGAGCATAGAAACAATTTTACAAACTAAGCACTGTACTGTATGCCATAGTTTATTTATTTTAATTGGTTAACATAGTATTTTTAGATGCGGATTATGTATTATTATTAGATACTTTGTATCATACATCAGAAAATAATTATTCTTTTACTTAAATAATTTTTTCACTCTGGAAGCACTTAGAAATAAATTATAAATTACTTTCTTAAACAAAAAAAATAATGACTGTAGGTACCATTTGTCATACCATTCCAAAATGTAAAAAAAGGCTAAGTTGTTAACATTTTACAGTAATGATGTTTTAATGTAATGACAATATTGTTATATTTTTGTAGTTATTTTGTTACTTAATTTAGAACATTACAGTTATCGGTAACCACATTTATGGCACTTACGATTGGTTGTTTTCAATATCTTTTAAAAATTGATATTGCCGTTTTCGTCGTGAAAATGAAACTAAATATTTTGGATAAATTAATAAGCTAACTGTTACTTCATATCGAAATCGTGTTTGAGTTTATGTAGATTTAAATTCGTCAGTTATTGAAAACAACATACTTAAAAAACATAAATGTTGCATTGTCTAATTAATTCACAAACCAATATAGTTTTGGCGAACTTGTATAAACAGGAACATGAAATCCTAATGAAATGATAACTCTTTAATTATACATATTTATATATTAAGAAACTGTTCTCTGGTGACGGTATTAGAACATAGTATAATTTCAGGAATTGAAGTAACTATTTGTATTCTTATAAATCGGAAACGTATCAAAATTATTTAATACCTGTTAAGCAACAAGTGCATGAATTTTATAACCCTTATGGATTTCTTTTCGGTACCTCATGTGATTTTCATATCTTTGTATAGTTTAATTTTACACATAGTGCTTTTTTAAATTAGATACACTTCGTAACGATTATGTAGGACCATCGAAAAAAAGCGATACCTCATAAAACCACTGTTGTAAGTAGCGCATTGCAGCATTGTTTACCCATAGTCGAATCATTATTTTATAGAGCAAGATTTATTTTAGAATTTACTTTTGTGAAGGAAAATCAATAAAGATTATTGTCATAAAATTTTATATTTTCTTCATAAATAATTTTATACATTTATAAATTATAATAAGGTTAAAAAACAATATTATTTTCTTAAATCTATCATAACTAGACTCCGAAGCACCAAAGCATTGTCTTTTGCAACTTTTGTAAAATAAGATTAATATTTATTAAGGTAATAGTTACACCAAACGCCTTTATAATAGTTGACGTACACATTCACAAAGAAAGAGACTATCTCATATTCATCGATTAATTAGAAACGAGGAAAGCATTAACATAGTCAAGACAAATTAGCACTGTTATAATATATTCTGTATAAATGATCACAAGTGCACGCATTAGACGCACATTCCGGTCGATCATCAATCGCAATGATCTGGGCCTTATTTAATAATGTGACAATTTGTCAATCGTCATGTCAATTTGGTTTACGTTGCAGATTTAGGAACTAATTCGTCAAGCAGAAAAAAAGTTCCGATTGGTCAAGTGTGTTTTTACCGCGTGTTTTGGTTCTGCTTTGTCAAGCAATGCAAAAGTAATAATTAGTCAAGTCCCAATTTTGTTTCGATTTGCCAAGCCTTATTTTTATTTCAACTGGTCAAGCCAATAAAAAGTTCTGAATTGTCAAATGTAAAAATTATTAGTGTATTTAAAATAGCCGCCTTAACAAAAAAAATTTAAGAAGCCGAACTTATTATATTTTTTACAGATCATATATACGAAATTATTAATTTAAACAAGATTAAAAAAAAAACAAAAGATTGCAAAAATATTTAACTAAAGAAGGTAAAATAAGAAAAATAGTAAAAAAATATATAAACGGAAACGTATCAGCTTACAAATGTCTAAATTCATTAAGAAAATTGATTTTCTATATGAACTGATTCATTTTATCCCATTTTTATTACACGAAGTATTTACTAAAGCATTTAAGCGATCTAAAAATATATGGTGGAAATATGTACTGTTAACGCCAATTAGGTAATATTTATTTATATGATTTTGTTTTCTGATTCGGTACAACAAATTGTTTTTAAATAAACAGTTTTCAGAATATTATGTCTTTTACTTATTTATTTACGTTATTATTATGCAGCAAGGGGTTTAAAATGTTTTTTGAAGTATTTTTTTTACATTTGACAATTCAGAACTTTTTATTGGCTTGACCAGTTGAAATAAAAATAAGGCTTGGCAAATCGAAACAAAATTGGGACTTGACTAATTATTACTTTTGCATTGCTTGACAAATCAGAACCAAAACACGCGGTAAAAACACACTTGACCAATCGGAACTTTCTTTCTGCTTGACGAATTAGTTCCTAAATCGATATTATTAAATGCATAAACCGCGAAACTTTCGTAACATAAAAAGGACGGCATAAAAACAGAAGGATATTTTCCTTTTGGAGATTCAAAACAAAAAGTATTTTTAGTAAAACTTTTTGAAAGTACTAGCAACCACGATCGGTACCTATTTTGCTTAATAATTAATTAGCGTGTATAATAAAGAATACATTTATAAAACTCATGACTTTGTTATAAATAGCCAAAAAGCTCAAAAATGAAGCGTGTTTGTTTATATTTTACTGAGGTAGTGGGGGTGGCTGAACAGCCGCGTACGTCGGGTAGTAGGGCGCAAAGCTCGGCCCCGATATATTAGTGTAGTTGGTGTCTCCTTTATCTTGGATGGTTTTTGCTGTATACGCCGCCGCCTTGTATACTGGTTCGGCTGAAAATTATAAACAATGGTCACAACTTATTTTTCTCACTCATGCTTTGAAATGTTATTATTCCATTTGAAAAAAGAATGCGGGGCGGATTTTATTACAATATTGGCTATTATGGAAGGCTTAGAAGAAGAAAAATGCAACAGGCACTTTTAAGTGCTTGCCGCGCCGCCGCGTCAGAAGCGCACGCCGGACTTTCGGAAAGCGTCGCGTGATATGTCGCAAAAACATTGAATGCGTTTTTGCTGAAATAGTCGCTCAAAGGAAAGATCGCGATGTAATTTCGGCTGAATTGTCATAGGGAACTTTAAAAAAACTGCGAGCGTATTCAACCGAATGTTCGGCGCGCCGTCGTTCTACAGATGTGTCGCGACACGTGGTAGCTGATTCATGACGTTCTAATTTTGAAATTCAGTGCGGTAACGAATATTAATACTATGTACTTCCCGATCAAGTAAGTACCTATTCCAAATTCAAAACGGTAAAACTAAAAACAGCTAGCGTTATTTTTACGAAACTTTATAGCTGCATGACTGGTCACATTTTATTGCCTCACATTTCTCGAGAAAAACATTATACAAACCTTGTACTGGAAGCTATTCTAACTTCCCGTTCTCAGCTATAATGTACTATTCCGTGAAGAGATTTTTTTTAA
This sequence comes from Catoptria pinella, assembly GCA_963556745.1. Taxonomy (NCBI): domain Eukaryota; kingdom Metazoa; phylum Arthropoda; class Insecta; order Lepidoptera; family Crambidae; genus Catoptria; species Catoptria pinella. Next base: position 5,605,509 of record OY750774.1, on the reverse strand, counting down.
ACTGTTTATGGAAAAATCCTGTACTTTATACCTCTATACTCTATTAATTTGCATTTTAAACAAAAGTCTTTGAAACCACTCACATAAAGTAGGATACAGCGTTTGATACGGAGGCTGCGCTGGCATCGCTCCAGGCGCCACCCACCCTCCAGGCGCAGACTCGCCGTTTGGAGCGGAAGGTGCCTAAAAGCATTAAAACAAAGGTGAATCCTTTCATCACGAAAATAGTGAAACCATTTCGGAAAAATGTATTGAAACGATTGTCAAGGTGTCAAACGCACACACATACAGTATGTATACTAACTGAAGGCAATCGTTTCAACCAATAGTCAATAGCAACGAATAGTCGGTACTTGCACGTGGTACAGGTCGCGCGACGAATTAAGAGCCCTGGAAAAAAGTGGAAGGGGTAGGCGCAGTAGTAATTTACGCTTAGAAATTACTACTGCGCGTACCCCTTTCTTTTGTGCTGAATTCTGATGGAAATCTATGTCTAAATGCTATTGAAATAAAGCCTTTTTTCCAATGCCTCAAATTGTATCAGCGTCGCATCTACTATCTAAAGAAGTCTCTTTGGTGTCACGGACACTAGCTAGAGATGAATCTAATGTGAATCAGTCGTTGAGTCATATTATAAGAACAGTCACGGAAAGCGGCGTTCTTTCACCCTTAAGATCGTATTATTTAGTATTATATAAAAATAGCATTGTGAATGCTTAAGATCGTCGTTCCCTTTGATAATAGAGTTTAAAATGGCTGTCTCGCTTTTGCGCATGGCACTGCCGCGATCGCATCATCACTTGAGACTAATAACTATGCACAAAAGCGAGATAGTTCTTAGTCTCAGCTAGACATGCGCAAAATACTTCACTGATATAGTTCAATTGAACTAGATGGAGTATATCACACATTTAGTTCATCTAGTTCACTTGGCTCAGTACTTCAGTAGTCCATTTGAGTCACTTTGTCGTTATGTAAAACTAAGCCTTAATGTATGCGCAATAGGGGTTGAAGTCAAATTAAGTGCGGGCGGACTCAGACTGCGACCGACCGCTGGCCGCTGAGCCGTGCAACTGTCTCGCTTCCGAACGCGGTGTTCGTCTATATATCTGTCCGCTTTACTCTCCTTCAGTGAAGTGTGAACTAAATGAAGTACTGAAGTAATTGGGACCCAAATGAGCGAGTGAAGGAGGTATACTTGATAAGTGAACTAGTTCAATTGAAGGATTCATTCACGAACGACTCAACTCTAGTCTCAGCCGTGCAGCCGAGCTATGCAGCATTGTCCCGTCGCGGTCATACGTGGTGCTGTAGTACGCTCGCGCACCACCCGTCTTTTGGGCTGTGGCCCCTGATTGGCATAACGTGTGTGGGCGAGGCGTAGTAAAAATTGCAATGGAATTGCTACCTTTTGGACTATGTGAACTTACGGATGGTTGAGCCGGGTATCCGGGCGTCACGGGCAGCACCGCCGGTTGACTGGGCGAGTACTGCGCGGAGTCCATCCGCGGGGTCGACGCGGGCGCGCCTTGTCCCGCCACACCCACCAGTGGCACAGTACCGATTGTTATATACTTTTTCCCCTTCATATTCATGTGCATCCCTGACACGACACATTCCACCTTAAAAAGAACTTAACTGATATATAAATAGATTTAACTTGACGACCTGAGTGGTGCAGTGGTCAACCGGTCTACCACGCCAGAGGTTCGATTCCCTTTCGGGCAGAAATTGAAATGATGAATTTTAATTTCTGTGACGGGTCTGGGTGTCACTATGTATAATAAGTATATATTTAAAAAATATATAAGTAGTATATCATTTGTCTAGCACCCATATTACAAGCTTTGCTTAGTTTGGGGCTAGATGGCGCTGTGTGAAATTGTTCAGCATTTATTTATTATTTATTTAACTATGATGCTGCCTCTTTCTCGCGCGATTCGCCCGATCGGCTCGGACTGTTGAGATGTGATCGTCATATATCGTCGTCGATAGAAGACAATTATGGCAGAACTACTGCGGTTTCGCTGGTATCCGGGGGCTGATTACGTAACTCTGTTGCTAACAATTCTCGATTGAAATCGATTGAAACCGCAGTTACATTGCTGCTTTAAGTAAGAGAGTTGTCACATGGGTTTTACTAAAGCAGCAATGTAACTGCGATTTCTGTCAGAGTTGATTGCAACAAAGTTACATAATCAGGGGGCCGGTGTGCTACAGGTGTCAAAGTCAACATGTATAGTATGATGTGCGACTGACTATACATAATAAATACTAGGAAAATCAATTGAAGGATATCTGAATATATCTATCTTGATATCTGACTATGTTATACAAGTATAACATAGTCGTAATTGACTTACCTTAAAGTCATAATCTAAATCGATGATGTTGCAGTTAACAAGATTGGACGGTGGAATCGGTGGTATTTCAAGAGTTAAATTCCAGTGCTTAGTTGTGCCGGCCGGAGCTGGTCCTTCTTGAACTGTCAAAACTACCGATTTCGATTTCTTTGTTACGGTCGACGGTGATGTAGCACGATATGTTACAACCTAAAATATAACCATTAGTTTTAGCGGCATACTTTTACAAAATATGTCTAGATTAAAAACAACTGAATTGATTTTTGAGTGGCTACTCTAAAGGTAGTTGACCAAAAATATTTTAAAATAAGAAAAGTACATCAGTTTACATTTTTTAGTAGACATTTAATAAAATCTCGGGTTACATTTCTTGATGGGAAAATGAGACAGAATATCTATTAAATTATCTGTCAATTGAAACATAACTGGAAGCTGTGTCCAAGAGATAAATTTACCTTTCTCAAGAAAATCTTGACTAGATGTAGCTGCACATTACTCTTATTTTCAATGTCCACTGTTATTGGTATTATTTGACCTGGGCAGTAGCCAGAAACAGGTGCTCGGACATCCACCGACATCGGTGGGGAAGCACAACAAAAACAACAGAATGTTTTTTCTATTTGAATGTGAATTGGTTCCTAAAAAATAATATATATTTCATTAGGTTTTCCTTTCAATAAGTTAAAGTTATGCTATAAATATGCATTTGATTTCTTATTTTGTAAGTACTTATTAAAATTTATCAGTTAGCCTTACCCTGTAAGATGGATTGAGATTCAAATCCAATGCATTTATAACAGTAAAAGCCATTTTAGTTTCTTGGTCAAACTTCCATGGACGGTCAAGAGTGACTTTCACAGTATATCTTACATAACCAAATTCACCTTCAAACGAAGATGGCAGAACAGGTGGCAAAGTGCATGTAAAATTGTATACTTGTTTCCCAGCTGGGATTTCTATCTCATTTCCTGTAAATAAACATTAAATACATTTAATTGTTTATTTGAATACACCCTTTATTTGCAACAAGTCACACTGAATTGTGTCACACTGTGACTGATTGAGAAAAAAAATTGCAACGAGTAACAGTGTGACTTGATGCGTTTTTTTTTCTGAAAGTGTCACAATATACCTGAACCAGTGTTACTATATGAGAACAAAAATTCACATCGAGTCACACTGTTACTTGTTGCGAATTTTTTCTCAACTGGTCACAGTGTGACACTAATCAGTGTGACTCATTGCAATTAAGGACTTGGCCGGTAGAAAAAAAATCACATCTGGGTATTTTTTTAAAATATGGACAGACAGCATCTGAAAAATACTCTTTTGTGAGTAGCCTAATAATACAAAGGCTATCTTTATTTTTTAATAGATTATGATAGTGATTACTAGTTGAAGTGAATTATCAGTAGTCAGGCAGTTCAAGAACTTCTGACAACGGCCAGATCCAGATTATCATGAGACATCCATCTAATTACTGGCCTTGTGAAAGTTTCTTATTTAGCAGAAGATAATTCATCAGAATTTTCTCAAACAAATATCACAACTAACTTGTACCTACCTGTATTACTTCCAAGGAGATAATAAGTGATTTGGAAGTATTCTTCATTCCCAGTATGCATTGTGTCAGTGGATTCAGTTTTGCCTTGCGAATTTTCTTCCTGCTTGCTTTCACACCACTCTGTATGGGCTTCTCCTTTAAATTTGACATGGATGCCTACAAATAAATACAGGGTGGAAATAAAAGATGGTGGTTGGAGCGAAAGTACCACTATAATATTAATGATGGCAATTTTTTCTGAAACGGTTTCTGAAATTCCTTTATTAAAAAAACTGCATTCAAAGATTTTTGATAAATTGCTTCAATCGAAAGGGCACCAAACGAAAAAAAAAATCCTGTATTTTTATGATAATAATCGATAGGGTCAATGATAAAGGTCTATTTCTCTAAATAACATAGTATTTTAAATTAAAGGCAGACTCAAGAAAGATAAAAAAAAATACATACAATAAAAAAATTGAACTAAACGGGCAGAACGGGTTCACTCCATGCTTAAAATTTTTTATATTAGCCTACTGCTCGCGGCTCACTCAGTCGAGCAAGCACATGAGGGATGTCGTGTCGGTTGAGACAGAGCTACGCGACTAACACGACAGAAAGAGAAGATGCATACAACAACAGGCACGCACCGCTGTGCAGTTTGAAATTGTACTTTATTGCCGTGCAACAAGTGTAGCTTTTTATTTGATTGTCCTAGCACGGCTTCTATGTACGTTTAGTACTATTATATATTATGTGACTAAACTACATTTTTTTTTATCTTCCTTGGGTCTGCTTTTAATTTCAGATACTAGGTTATTCAGAAGAAATTGGCCGTCCACTCTACTCTGTCGAAAAAATACAGAATGTTTTTTTTTAAAGACATTTACTTAGAATCCATAGTTTGGTCAGGTTATCAAACTTATCATTTACAATTTCCACAGGACCAAAATGTAACAATAAAAGAACAATCAGTTCAAATAGATTTCAAAATGAACAAAACAAATAATTTGTAAGTAGGCTGGCGCTACGCGGCTTGTACTAACCTAACCTAAGCTAATGAACTCTTCAGGCTTTTGTAATGGTGTGCGTTCTCATTTGGTTGTTTTTCCTTACATTTACCCTAAACCAGCAGTCGGAGAAAAAAAATGAAAAGAGTAAAAAGTTATTGTTTTTGTGCACTTTATACAATACAATATAGAGGGACTTGGGGAACTGGGTGAAATGGTTCCGATTAGGGAGACTGATCACCCGTCCGGCTTCGCTGGTGTCCCCCCTTCCAAATAATAATAAATACAATATAGAAATGTTAAGTTATTGGATTTTTACATTTTTGTAAAAAAAATCTGTCCTACACGCCTTACATACCCTTTGCTAATACTTCAACCGTTATTCCTGAAAAACTTGTGTTAAGAAAGAATTGTCGCTTCTGTGATAAAAATTGTCTTTTCAGAAGTAGTATAACATCAGTATTGCTTTGAATCAAGTTCAAAACACTTATCTGACTGAGGCAATACTGTAAATAATCTTGAAAAACCTAGATTTTAGGGGAAATGAGATGTTCTAGGACAGGTTTATTGATTCTTAAGTTCGATGAGGTCTTTCAATGCTCCTGTTCGGGAACGAGGTACCTATCTTTAAGATGACCACATTTGTTATTTATAGGATGAGCTAATATGTATTATGAGTCAGGATAATATATGCAAATGTACATATACCTACTTCACACTTCCTCATAACTTAAAAAAATTACCTCGAACTTTTTTCGGACTATCAAAAACATATTCAATCCTTCCATTAACAGTCTGGCCAGCGTAGTAAGTATTCCATTGGTTGTCCAAATATATATTCGCCTCTTTTATACCCATATTTGTATGTTACGATAAAATAAAAAAATGGATAAAACGATTGACAAAATGTTGGCCACAGAGTACTTTGATGTTGGCAGATGGACACAGAGTAAAGACAGAATACAATTACTCTTAGAGCAGTGTGAAAACGTTGTGATTACTTGCTCAGTGCATAGTGATTACTTATTCAGTGGCTCAGTGTAGAGTCTAGCAATACCAAAGAGTTGTTTGACTTGACTTTTGTTATTTTTGTATTATATACCTACTAATAATTGTTAACATTTTATTTTGAGAAAGTACTAAAATTAGAAAACCATTTCGAGATAGCAAAAAGTAAGTACCTACTGAGTAGCTTACTCGACAGATGATTTGACAGTTGTGATATGAAAAGTATGTCAAATCATCACCACGTGATACATTGTTACTTTTCTTTGGTAAGTTTTTATTTGTGCCAAAACGAAGTAGCAATGTATCACATACATCTGTCAAAACACAGAGTTCCATGACACCAAGATATATTTACAGTCATATTGTTCTTCATTTAAAAATGACACACATCTATGATCCTTATTTATATTCTAGTGTAATAGGGCCCTTATGTGTGAGTATGTACGTCTGTGATGACTGTGAAGGAAGAGACAAGAGTACGTTTATTCATCTGTCTCATAGTCTGTGGTTTGTTTGATTAATTTTGATTTAATTGATTGTGATTTGTGAATGATTACAAACAACCAAAAAAAAAGCTACAGCAGCATTACTTCCAATTACTTCACCATAAAAGCTTTGAATTAACATACGGTCATACGGTATATAATATATTCAAGTCAATGGTTCTTACATAAAAACCATGAACATCTCGATAGAAAGAAAAAAGATGGACTGTTCAGCTTTGCCGAAAGGATGGCAAAGGGAAGAAGTTATAAGAAAAACAGGACTCTCTGCTGGCAGAGTTGATGTCTTTTATTATAGGTAATAAGTATTCCAGTTTTCAAATTATTTGTAAATATCACAATAACACATGTAATAAACCACTGTCGTCAAGATTACATACTATTCCTAGGCCTTATTTGCTATAGATTAGCTAAATGATTGAATACTCTCATGAGTACCCTATAATATAAATCAGAGTCGGATTGTTGTCGGATATTGTTTGTGTGTAACACTTAATAATAAAGTAATTATTTCGTAAAGGGCTGAATGTTTAAATTGAATATATAGATGAAATATCGTAACAGTGGTTATATTGGATTTTCTACAGCCCAACAGGTAAAAAGTTTCGCAGTAAACCGGAGCTAGTTCGTTATCTTGGTGATAGTATGGACCTGTCGTGTTTCGACTTTCAACAGGGTCAAATAAACACTGTGCTGCTGTGCAAGGCCAAGAAAGCTCGAGCGCAGTTTGATTACAGGTTCCCTCTAGTGTCATACCTTTTCTCATTTGTGTTGTTGTCAATAGTGCAGTCCTGTGCTTTGTGTTGTATTTTATGCTATTGGATAGAAGCTTGTAAGTGTGCCCTAGCCTAGATTAGCTCCTTGGTGCTGTTAATTCATAGTATGATGAGTTTTAGGTGGTATAAGTATTTAAGTTTTTGTAACAAAACAAAATGACTTAGAGCTGCACAGCGTATGTCACTTATATCAGTAGTTTTTCTTTGCTTGCTCACCAGAACACCAGTATAAGCTTAGTCTTTATTTTCCTCATTCCCTTCATTTCAGTATTTACACAAACTAATACATCAGTTGTCATTAAAAATATTTATATGTTAACATCATAATGATTATAAACTTTGTTTTGGGCATAAGCTTTTTGTTCAATGTTTGTTTATAACTATCACAACAAAAACTTGATTAACAGTTATTTTAATTTAATTGACACTAAAATTGTTATGAAAAACATGGGAAGTGTGGAACTAAAGATTTCAATTAGAAGCATAGTAGGTAGATTGTTTGTATAGTTGCATTGAATGGTATACTCATGTTTCATTTAGATTCAATTAGATTGTTATTTCTAAAAAGCTTTTGGTAAAAATAAGGAAAGAAATGTAAATTATAAGACAAAATCCTTCCTTTGTAACAGTTTTGGTGCTTTTATTGCTCCTAAAACTGTTCTATACATTTTTTTTTCTTTTCTTTCTCATTTCTTTTTGAGTACTACCATCAAGTTTAAACTGCCTGCCTTTAACTGTTTGACTGTACAGTATTTCTTTATTATCATATTTGGTAATTATGCAGAAAAGGCACTTGTCTATAGTTATTTTGAATTTTAGAAATTCACAAATGAATCACATCCTTATTCAAGACTAACTCAAACGTCCCTTGCCTATACAAACTAGTTGGAACACTGTGCGACCGCGGGCACTGTGACACCTTATAGTAGTTTGTGAATATGGGTGTTAGTGATCTTATTTTAAATAGACTAATGTCTTCAACAAAATCAAAGCAGATATAACTGACGCTTGGTTAGAGTAGTCCTATGGACTGGTTGCGAAAGAGATCATAATTCATCTTAAAAAAGTAATGAACCAAATTAGTATATAGTCAATGCTATTCCATAGTTGCTGCTCAGACCCCAAAATGTTAATTATTTTATATCCAACATCTTATTTTTGTTTAACAAGTGTTTATATATTATCTTTAATATGTTCATATTTTATTTTAAAACATTAGCATGAAGAAATCTTGTCGATGTATACAGCATGTTCATCTTATTTAAATTCTTAAAAACCTTTCATTAGAGTTAAACAGATAGGTCAGACCTATCCTTTCGATGCCTAACTTTGGTAGTTATGGAAAGTTAAATTTACTTGAAATGCAAAACTTTATAAAAACTTTTTACTGCTTTGACATTTTTTACACACCACTGATTTTAATGTACACACGACGGCACCCCAGACTATTATTAATAATGAAAGATGACTTTCCATAATTACTTGTTAGCAAGCTTAGAATAATAACAACCTAGAACGATAGTTCCCTACAAAGCGCACTGTCAAAAGTGAGGCAGAAAATACTGAGCCAAATTGGCTTAGTTTTCAGATTTTTATCCTTCATAATGTTACCTAATCGTATCTATAAGAACGAAATAGTTTCAATTTCCCTACCTTTAGGGGATTAGTTACTATTTTATTGGATTTTAGTTACGATTAGGTAACGTACAGTACGAGGCAAATATCTTTAAATCGGGTGAGGTACGCGGGCGGTGGGAGAGGGGCGCGCGCTATTGGTTAATCAGTTGACTGATGCGCGAATTTTCCCCCACTCCGTTGAAAAAATTTCAAGACATGCCTCGTACTGTATGAAGGATATAAAAAATCGGAAAATAGCCATTTTGACTCAGTATTTTTTGCTTCACTTTACATACAAGGACTCGGCTTCTAGGTGTAATTATTCTTTGTTAGGAAGTAAGTTGCTATAATACTAAGTACTTTGTCTTGTTTTAAAATAATCTTTGTATAATGTATTTATACAGTAAGAATATTTATTACCATTGATTAATGAAAACAAAATGTTGTAGAGCTTCAGTAAGAATATTTAAACTAGTAAAATATTTTATAATTTTTCCTTTATTTTCAAATAGGGGTCTACGGTCTGATGCTTCGTTGGTTCCACCAATAAGACAAACAGCTTCAATTTTCAAACAACCTGTAACTGTTTATAAGACTCAGGATAGTAAAGTGAAGACTGACTTGAAGCATGGTACACAAGAAAAGCCAAAACAGCTGTTTTGGGAGAAAAGATTAGAAGTAAGATAGAATTTATGTACCTGATTTTTTACTAGACTCAATCGTGTATATGGTTTGCAGAATACTTTATTTTGATTGTCTTCCTTGGAGTGCTTCTTAGTTTAAGGATTGCGCAGTTATACACCGTTATTTTTTAAGTATATCTAAAAATTAAATAGGGATTTCAGACCACGTGAATGAACACTTGGGGCCACCGACCAACCACGAAATCGTGAAAAATATCAGCTGTTCCATACATTATAGTCGCGACGATTTTTTTTCGCGATTACGTGGTTGGCCCCATGAAATGCGACCTCTAGATGAGAACAGACGGACAGTCGGAAGTACATGCGAAATAATTTTTGCCCAAGCTGAAGCAGAGACGCTTCGCTCAGAACCGCGCGGTACAAGATTATACTAAACTGTGTTATATCGTCTACATTACCGCGCGGTGCCGCGCGGCTCAGCAAGATCCCCGTTCAGTTGGGCCGCGCGGTTTCTCAATGAGTTGCTTCCTCCACGTCCATTCTCAATGCCAGACTGCCGCGTGCACACGCTATCATGTGAATACCTACCGCGCGACGACACTTGGAACCGCGCTATCATATGATGAACTTAGCCTAAACTATATATTAAAAACTCTTTATACTTACAGGGATTATCAGCTTGTGATGGTAATGGTATGATAGGCACTACCACACTGCCAAAGTATATTAAACCATTAGGCCCTTACACATCAGATGCTACCACTATTCAGTCTTTGGCTACTGCACTTCATGTGTCTTCCCAACCCATAACAGGTATGGGTTTTACATTGCTTATTTACTTTACAAATACTTATAAGTATCCTAATAAATAGTAATAAATAGTAATAATAGATAAATAGAAAAGTATCATACCAACAATCATACATTTAAATAATACGACAAAATTAAAATATCAAAATTTAATCAATTTCAGGACAAACTGGAGGGAAACAAGCTATACTAGAAAACCCTGGTGTTTTTTTAAACCCTGAGCAACCACTGATCGCAGCCGTGACTATAACTAAGGATGACGTGCGTCGTCAAGAGGAGCGCGTGAAGCGTGCGCGACTGCGTCTGCAGGAAGCGCTCGCGGCCGCGTAGGGACACGTGGGCGGGCCGAACCCCGCCCTCGCTCCCACCACCACCACCACCTCTGTCTCTGCGCCCGCCCCGCTGCCCACGCCCGCACCGGCGACCGCGCCTGCCTTGTCTCCTGCACCTGCCCCCTCCCCCGCCCCGGCTCCATCCCCCGCCCCGGCTCCATCCCCCGCTCCGGCTCCATCCCCCGCCCCCGCCCCGCCGCTCATCGCTTACCCACAGGAACAAGACCTCCCGGACTCCACCACCGGTATGAATACCCCTGAACCGACGTCGCCTAAACCCCCGTCAGTCGACTCTGCGACTGAATGCATTGAATAGTTGAACTATTTTTTTCAAGCAAAAGTTTGCAATAAACTCCGGTCGCTTGCGGAGCATTACAGCCGAAAACATTACACCTGAAAACGGAAAGTTAGTATTTACATTGTCGAGGAGGTTTGAAGCCTGAGCGGCGAGGGCTTTAATCATTCGAGACGGTGTCCTGCCTTTTCGCCGAACTTTTTTTGGCATTATTTCACTTGCCAACCAACGCCTATGTTTCACTTTGACAACTATTGATTTTCAAATTTTTGTATGACAACGTTTCATTTGGTAGAATTATTGTGTTAACCTGCCTATATAAAATTCTACACACTCGGCTACACAACTATTAGACGAATCGAATAACATTTAATCCTTGTAAAAAAATATCTTCAAAATTTGATCTATGACTCAATATTGCTCAGTATTGTAACATACATACTTTTGGTGGTAATAAGTATAGCAACAGAAATCTCAATAGCTTAAGTTAGGTTAGTTTAAAACATGACAAACAACGCAGTAGCGGCCGACGAAGTGCCAAATGCGAATCGTTTTTGTGAAAGGAAACACTTAGGTTTAGTTTAGGTCACATTAAAGATAATTTAATAAAAAGAACTAAATTAATATTACGCTAACTAAAACATTCTGCTACTTGAATGTTAGCATTTTGAAAAGTGTCATTATTAAAAACAGATCAAACGTACAGTTGGTAACTGAGGTGGGGAAATAAAACAAAATTATATGATAAGTTGGCAAATGATTATTCGGCGAAATAATATTCTGCGTAACGTTGTTAGTTGGGAAGTGGTAATCGGCTAAACAATTTTCGGCGAAAAGGCAGAGAACCATTCGAGACACACACGTACACTAAGGGCCACATCTACAGGTTCCGGATATGTTCCAGTTAACTTACCTGAGAAATAATTTAATACACATTCTGTTCAATTTTTGAATAATATAAAACCGAAGGCCTGGCTTGAATGTGCCTAAGTTTTCAAATGTCTAAACGTTAGGCACTATGTCGTGTTTGTGACTTTGAGTTAAGATTTTAAATCTTAATCTTATTGTCAAAAAAGTATTAGGATCTGACATACAAAACTGAACTCATATGCGATACTAATGTTGGCACATTTGAAATCTTCACTCGGGGTCTTAGCGTTTTAGTTAAGATTTTTTAATTCAGAACTTTTTTCATAGTATTAAGGTCTATGTCTGGCCTGGCCTTACTAATAAAGATTGTATAGTTACAGTGTTTTTTTCCTTTCTTAATGTGAAATAAATATATAATTTGATATATAGTTTAATAGAGAGTAAACATTGTGTAACTATACATCTGCTATACAATCTTTATTTGTAAGGGGGTAAACTCCATTCTAACTTCGAAAATCTGACCTTTGTGATAAAGACAAAGGCCTGACATTTACGCTATAAAACTTTAGAGAATAGAGTAGGTTAGCTTTATAATAATCGTCTGGACAGGACTGTTTGGCTCATTTAGTTAAGCTTGTAATGTTTAGGCCATAACTTAATGTCTATTTGTAACTAATAAATTGCGATTAGTAGGTATCGTAATATTCATAATGAACACAAATAAGTTAATAATGGTTTTTTCTTCCTTTTGATTCAAGAACATCATAATGCAGCAAGTTAAAAGGGTTCGGACATTTATGTATGAAGACTGGCATACCTACCTGTCCGCCATTTTGAAAAAGTCGGTTTTGTACTTTTGGCCGCCTCTAATGAAAGTAGTGTCAATCGATAGAGTCTCGCAAGTGCTAACTTACTAAAATATTTGAGTTTGAAGTTGAAAAACAAAATCAGTAATTTTCTGGATTTAGAGGATCAAGCAGCTATATTTGTCCCTCAAGTTAACAAAACATCATAGTCTTATTAATATAAGTACTAGCTGACCCGGCAAACATTGTTATGCCACATTTGAAAAATTGGGGCTGAAAAGAAGGGTGAAAGTTTTGGGTTGTATGTAATTTTTAATGACCACCCTTATCACTTATGGGTCGTTTCGGAGGAGTTTTGTTACAAACACTGTGACACGGGAATTTTATATTTTAGATTTATTAAATCAATACAAAAATACATAATTCCATATTGCTTTTTTTTAACTTCAAACTTCAAATCAGCAAGTATAGCGAGATTTTTTTACTTATTATTTTTTGTTTGTATTTATTTAGGTAGGTACCTACTCTATTTATCAGAAGCGACCAACAGTTTTTTTTTTAATAGCGGACATTTAGTTATGCCAAAATTTTTCTGATGCTTGCATACTTTTAATTTAGAAAAGTGAAATAAGGTAGAAGGGGTTTAAGATTTTTTTTCTATCTGGACTGTAATTTCTATAAGTACCATTGTGTCCACACATAACAATATTTTATGAGAACAATAAAATATTGTATACTGACAAAGTTTTTTATTTATTTTATTATATTTTCCAATATTTGCCGGTTGCTAGAAAAAACTTCTGTTTAGTGTTTTCCTGTATTCCCGCTGTTTCCATCATGGGGACAAAAGAACGTCATAAAATTCCCTTACCATGACAGTTAAGATTTCACGTATCGTTGTCCCCTTTATTATTTATTTTTTAAGAGCACGGCCTAATCTTCTCTAGATGTATGGTACTTTAAATTTATAATTATTATTTACCATAAATTAATTTGCAGGATATCAAAAAGCTTTTTCTTTTTAAAGAAAACCCTTAAAAAAAACCGCCTTAAAGAACAGCTTCAAAATTAAATACCTTTAAAAGAAACAATATTCAAATTATTAGTTACGCGTATCAATATTAATAAACACGTCTAATGAAGTCGGGTGGGGCTTTAAGAATTAGAAAAAGAAAAGAAGTTGTCCTCCCGCCCCATCCGACTTCAATAGACGTGTTTTATTAATATTGATACATACTAATAATTTGAATATTATTTTTTGCTTTTTAGAGGTATTTAATTTTGAAGCTGTTTTTTTAAGGTGGTTTTTGTTTTTTAAACAATTTTTTAAATAATTGTTTACCGACCCGAATAACACAAACAGACCAAATGAGGGAACTGACGAGTTAAACTGGCGAATTAAGGAAACTAACCAGTTAGAGAAACTGGCTAATTAGTGAAACTGACCAGTGATAACCCGACCCGTGTATGTAACTATTAATTCTCTTATTAAGGGCACTCAAACGCAACGGGGACTACGGGCATAATTTTAAAAGTATTTATTACATAAAATTAATGGGGACAGCGGGAAGTAATTTTAGTTATTTTATTAAATTACCTCTGTCTCCTAAAGGGAAAACGGGAATCAAGTGCGCCAAAGATTCCGGGTTCGAATCCTGGTAGCATGTTTCTGTGATGGATAAGTGTCTTGTTCCGATAGTCGTACAAGCTCTGCTTAGTTGTGGATTAAATGATAGTAACCCACTAAATAAAATATACAAGTAGCTCATGAAGAATTTTAATAAATAAATAATAATACTTATCCAGGGATTCAATAATAAAATGTCTGCGAGTGTCTATGTATCGTCAAAAGTAGTTAAGTTGCGTAGCGACACTGAAAAATGTACAAAACTACATAATTTAATAGAAGTACTACCTGCGGTTTGGACGGTGTCCTATACAAGCATACCAAACGAGTAATCTACGCAATGCAAACAAATGCTCTATCTATGGCAACAGTTGGTGTAAAGTTATTAAAACTTCATAAATATATTTTCAAGTAATGAATATCATCCTACTTACAATTTGTGATCACTTTTAAAAGTCAATTTGTTAAGTATCTATATAAATCTTATTTCTTTATCTCTAAGTATAAGAAATTATTAAAAAGTTATAAGGAATGCTCAAAGTTTTCAAATTGAATTATTATTTTTATTCAAATTGTAAGAAATGCGATTCGGTTTCCTGTGGCAGCGGGTTTCAATTAATGGAGATTAGGTACTATTATGTACTTATTAGTCCTGAGAATTTGTGGTAAATTAATGTGTTGAATTCTCGCATTATGTTATGTCGTAATCCGATACTTAATATTGTATTTATTTGGTATTATTCCAACTTTTCAAAGTAAAGCATGCGTGTTGTCAGTGCATGCATACGAAATGCGCGGAGCGTAAGGTCTATCCTGAACATTTGTCTGAAACCCATTAAACACTGGTCCCCTGCAAGCTTATCTTACTGTTTAAATTGTGCAAACATAAAAATATATCAGCCTTAATTTATAATATTATTTATGCTTAATAGACTAGTGACTAGAAAAACAGCCCCATAACGGATAACACGCAGGTCGTCATATACGCAACTAGACACATACGCATTTCACTGCTTTTCAAAACGGTTACTAAATTGGTCACATATGCAATTTGCGTATGTGACGAGTTTAGTATCCGTTGCGAGTTTGCGAGTGTCGAGTTGCGTAACGCAAGTCGCCACACAGGTAGTTCGACACACAAGCAGTTCGTCACAAACGCAACTCGTCAAGTGGTCACATTGTAATAAAATGTGCCCAACTGGTCAGTTTCTGCACATTTTTTTTTATTCTAATTTGGTCACCCATCTTGCTTTTGACCACACAAAAAGTGGCTGCATAATATTTTTTAATTCTAATTTGGCAATTCATTTTGCTTTTGACCCCACAAAAAGTATCTGTACAATCTTTATCGAACCTAATTTGGTCACCCATCTTGCTTTTGGCCACACAAAACGTGTGCCTAATCTTTATCAAGCCTAATTTAAAGTAGGTAGGTACTTAATTAAATTAGGCTTGGATAAAGATTGTGAAAATTAAATTAAATCAGGTAATTAGGCTCGCTCGATTAAAATCGTGCACACTTTTTGTGTGGCCAAAAGTAAGATGGGTGACCAAATTAGGCTCGATAAAGATTGTGCAGCCGCTTTTTGTGGTTAAAAGCAAGATGGGTGACCAAATTGGGCTCAATATTGTGCAGCAATCAGGATTCAGAACCATCATTTGTATTCGATCGTTTTGTACACAGTACATTGTATTAAAACGAGAAAATTGACGCGAGTTGCGACTTGCGTTTATGTCGAGCTGCGTATATGACGAGTTGCGAATGTGACGACTTGCGTTTTGTGGCAAAATGCACATGCATTTTCACATGCATGGTCACATGACCATGACCACTTACTTTTATGACAACCTGCGTGTGATCCCCCGTAACATACTAGATATCTTAAAAAGGCAAATTTATTTTACCTATTAATATGTAACTTTAAAATGGACTAAATCTGAAAGGCCCCACGCTTATTATCTAAGCAAAATTATTAGTCTAATTGAAGATTTACGTCTTATTTAATAAGAAAATTGCTTATTAACAAATTCTATGCCTTAGAATTAGTCAAAGAATCTACATGAAGCATTCCCTATTTTAGGTAATAAAACGGTTTGGAATAAATAGAAGAGATCAAGGAATAACAAGGGATACGTCTTATTGATATGTAAAAGTCAAAGTAACAGCACATATTTAAGTCCATGGGTAAAAATTTGGAAAGAAAATTATTCCTATAAAAAAGTATCCTAAGAAGTAATACTGTATCAAACGGGACTGCATATCTGGCATTTTCCTTGTTATAATGAAAGTTTTCCATTTGCTGTACATATTATCAACACCTTCCAAGTTAGCTATGGACAAATGGTGGGATGGTATTCTTTTACCAATTCCAATCCTGCGGAAATGTTCATTGATAGTATTTTGGTCTGATATTGGAGTTGGGCCAACATTCATCTTGATGGAACATATCCAATACAAAACTGGACTAGCTGACGCTAAAAGCCTTGTTGATACTTGAATATGTACAAAACCTATGCAGAAAATAGCCAAAAACATTACATGAACTACATAAACAAACAAAATAGGATCATTGGCCCCAAATCCTTTAAAATATTGCTTTGGCTTATAAGACATTTTGTGTCCATAAGTAAATATAATTGACTTTATACCGAGTCGAAAACATAATCTAAGATTATTTCTTATATAAGACATACAATTATATATTATTAAAATTAGAATTGGTGCAGCTAAAATGAAGTTGGGGATTTGTTTTAGTTGATAATATTGTAAAAATCCAACATTCCAATAATGAGTCTGAATGTATGAATATGAGAGTGGCAGTGAATAGTTGCACCATGGACTCTCAGCATTTCCAGGCATAACATATTCAGAGTTAAACAGAAACTCCGGTAAATTATGGTCATTGTGTACACAATACTTGAAATAATTGTAAACTTGCACTAGTAAAAATGGTAATAGTGCAATTACTACACTCAAAAAAAGGGCAACACAAGATGTAAATAGAGGTAGCAATAAAAAAGGTAGAATTATTCTATGCTTCAAAGTTTTGAACTTATAAACAATTTCAGGCACAGTCCTCTCTACAACATTTTTGAAGCTAGTATATAATATGAACCCCAAATTAACTAAACCGTTTGATCTAGTAATCATTGAGAAGCCTGCTGGCACACCACTTGTGATATCTATATTAGCAAATCTCAATGTTTCATTATCAGTACATTTCAACATAGTATAGAAAGTCATCCATGCAAATAATGTCTCAGAATAAGGAGCACTGAAGAATATGCTCGCTGGATTCACACAATACAGTATAGCTGCCTTGTAAGCTTTACATTCACTCCTCAGAATTCTCAAACTTAGCCTATGTAATATATCAGCAGACTTTACAAACATTAATAAATTCATTACAGTTGCAGAAATAAGTAATGCACTGTGAAAATTCAATAATGATCCAAATAAACTGTTGAGTCCATATGCAACATATCTCACTATTATAGGGAACAGTGGAAAAAAGGCTAAACAATGTTCATATGTGTATCCGTATTGTGCGATATGTATGAAATATTGAGCGTCCCATCTTTTCATTCCACCAAATAACTTATCTGCTACAACGTCAGCGTAGGATTTTCCGAGTGATATGTCTTCCGGGCTGATGAAAACATTGGCATTGTGGTCTGGTATCAAATTATTAGATATTGCTTGTAAAATTATGACAGCTATCCTTGAGTTGAAAGCAAACCACAGGATTTTCTGCCGGGGTGAATACATCTGAAAATAAATGTAGGTAAATAAAAATGTAAATCTTGAAATCAATCAAATGAAATGAATCACACACATACAATTTAAAGTGAAAAAGAGGATGAAAGAAAATAATCTATTTACTTTAAATTAATACATTACTTTTCGTTCAAACCTAGTCTATCGCTCAACACATCACACCGTTCAACTCTAAATTTATCGCATAAAACATCGTAAATTATTAAATTTCATGAAATTGAGCATTCGTAACAATCGTTCGTAGCACACACAGCACAACCACAGATGAATACAGTGTTGCCATATCCAAAATCTAGTCGACGGTGATATAGCTCAAAAAAAACGGTAGATTCTAAAAAATTACGGTGAACAATCACCTGGAAAACGGTGTAAAAACAGTGTACAATTAAAAAAAGAACGATGATACTAAGTCCCTATTTTTATGTCTTTTTTGCTGATTTGTTTGTTTTTGCAACGAAGCTCATCCGTTATTAAGGGCGTCGTTAAAAAAACCAAAAAAACTGCCAAAATACCATGAAAATAGGGAATCGAAATGTCAATATTTACATGAACTTCATATCAATATTCTTACGCGGTAGACCCGCTGACCATTTATATGTAGCAAGACAACTCATCCGTTCAGAACCTTGCAGTTTGTTTACTTACATTGGGAGCAATGTCACTGTGTTGCCAAGTTAGAAATTGTGTTTTTTTATAAAATAATTCGAACAATAAATCACATTAATCACAATCTTTTCCCTCCTTAACTATTTTAACTAAGAAAATTCCGATCCCTGCAGATTACGGTAGATATTGTCACCGTTGTCATGCTTCAACGGTAGGTGGTAGATTTGTGCTAAATACGGTGCATTTACCGTATATAACGGTGCACATGGCAACACTGGATGAATGTAATGTCATGTTTAGCATAAAAGGGCAAGAACCCAGTGCCGTTAAACCCATAAAAAAAAGTAAAAAAAATACTAGACTTTTTTTAACGGCACTGGGTTCTTTTCTTGCCCTTTTGTGCCAAACATGACAGTACAAGGGTGCATTCCGATTCGCGCTGTCAACATGATGTCATGGCGCTGATTTGCGTACTGAATCACCGTAAGCGCGATAACGACAGCCCGTGTGACGTCACTGATTGCGTCATAATGTCCGCTATTTTGCGCTTACGCCGCCCACGCCCAATGCTCGTCCGAACGATATCACTGAAACTAGTGTGTTTTGTTTACCTCAGATGGATTTCTATTTTAAATTAATTAATAATTCGTGCCGCATACCATTGGAAGTAATAGCTGAAGATATTATCCATTATAAGAACGCAACATAAAATAAAAAGGTTGGAATTTTAGGTTATGTGGGCCAAAAGATCAGTGAGCGTTATGAGCGCGTTCACGAGCGTTCCGAATCGTTGACAGGTCCAACTGTCATAAGCGCGATTTTTGCATCGGTACGCCGCCTGTTATCGATGAAATTGATATTAGTCTGAATCGAAATGCACCCCAATTTTCTTCAACACATCTCTTAAAAATATCCACAAATGTGACAGTTGACAGATTCTAGAAAGAGAAATACTTAGAGCATTAAGAAGAAATATAAGGAAAATAGAATGAGATAAAACCTCACGAAATTAGCGAATAACTTACAAATCTTTCTGAGAACAAACCTCACAAACAATGAGTAAGTACAATAAAATTGTCACGCTATCAGCAGAATAAAATGACTTTCCAGGCAACGTTCCTTAAAAATCTACTAGATGGCGCTGTCCAACAACCTTGCTAGATAGTGTGGTATTCAGAAGAATTCTGAGGTGTGGTATTTTAACGTGCTATAGTAACAAAGAGTACCATCGTTAAAAACTTACTGACACAGATTTTGTTTTCTAAATGAGACTTTCCAGACAACGTTTCTTAAAAATCTACTAGGTGGCGCTGACCAAGCTATTTAAATGAAAACCCTGTGAATCCCACATGAAAAAGCTATTGTGGTTCAACGAGGCTTAAATGAAAAATAATTATTATATTAATGAAACAAAAAACATCTTACCGGCGGCAAAGATGGGCATATATTTCTGTCCTGGCGCCGCGCCAGCGGGAAAATTGAGAAAAAAAACCAGGCGCTTTGGGAATACTACCCACAAGTGCCCAATAAATGCTCAATCCGAAAGCAGAAAAAAAATATTGTGGTTCAAACGAGGCTTAAATGAAAAATAATTGTAGTAATAAACAAATTTTATTTAATAAATTATTCATTAGTATTTTGACTATTCGTTATTTTTTTTCCGATATAAAGTTTAATTAAAACCGTTTAGAAAGCAGTCAACAATATCCTAACTAATATTTAAAATGCGAAGGCGAACTTATTTGTTTGTTTGTAACGCTTGTCATATGCACGAAGACACGGGCGGCCACGTTTAAAAAATTAAAATCAACAGGCTAGTGAAATAAAGAAGAGTTATAAAGAAGCTTATATTAGTGGGTAATTGTGCGGCTTATGTTACGGCCACACTACCGTCATATGCCATTGAATATTGCAATTGATGAACCTTATGTGTATAGGCATAAGGAAAATTATGGGCATAATTCAATAATTACTACCGTGATATGGCATTCCATAGCACGGTAGTGTGGCCGTTAACATTAGAGATATTTCATTACCTGCTGGAGTAACGTTTTGCTGAATATCTTTTCTCGGAAACTATTGAATGTTGTACTTTACGCTCATAGTCATAAAGATCATACGCGAATTCGGATAAAAGGGTAGTATAGTATGTAGAAGGGTGTAAAATTGATTAATTTAGGTTGCTACAAAAAATTGTCTTATTTTTAATGAAACAACAAGTATTTTTTAAGTTTAATTAGAATAATTGCATTCTGTCACATAATGTTACACCCAGATTCATACGATTTCTGACAATTCTAGCAATCTAGACAACATCACAGCACGCCTCTTGGCAATAAATAAAGTTACACTGAATTAATCAAATATAATTAGCAAAAATTCTGCAGAATTATAGGAAACTCATATGTAAAGAAGGGAAATATTGTTAAATAATGTCAAGGCGTGGACTATGATGAGACATCTAGCAACCATTTTTGATTAATATTGACTTTAGTGTTAGAAAATTTGAATTACACAATGATCGTGACAGAATTGAAACCATTTTGCACACAGTGTATGACAAATTTATATATCATTAACTTTCACACATTTAATGCCTACATCAAGTATGCACCAACGATCATTGCTATAAGTTGAGGTGATTCTTTTATTAATTCATAACTATAAACACCACAACACAAGTGTTTCTCCGGCGAAGTCTGGGTAAATAAACATATTTCCCTATAAACTGAGCAACAGTAGTCCTTCATATTTTTTTACAACTTAAATTTAATTTTAATTACTATAACCACTATAATATGCTAGAAACAAAACCATTGATTAAAAATAAAGTTTTACCGCCACAAATAAAAAATCGGTATGCTTACATATGCATTACTCAGAACTCTGCAATTTATATAAAAGGTGTTTATGCACCTTTTAATAAATATTTTTATTATTATTTTTATAACTTCTGATCTATAAAGAATATTGTAGCAGCATACAGTCATATGTATTTAAATAAAATTATATTGAAGTCGCGCTTGAATTTTGTAAAGCAAAACTATTTACATGAACCTACTGCAATGGAGTTGTCGCACCTCTATTATTTAGTCGCCCATTTCTAACTTTAAATAAAAAATCATGAATAGATTAAATTAACCGTAGAAACACGTTTCTTTACAATAGTTGTAAATGAAATCGTACCCTTTAATTTTGGATAATAATTATCTAAAACAAGAAAGAAGGAATGGAATCGAAATGAAATTGTTTAGATATATTTTATTATAAGAATTTGCTTTCCTGGCTGTTAATGATCAGGAATTCAAGGATGTATGTTTACATGTCCAAAAGTTTTTAGTTCCAACCACTAACTCGCTGCGTTACTGAACATTATACAAATTGACTGTTTAATTTCGAATTGTGAACCATAGCATTATATTTCAAAAAGCTTTAAAAGTAAAAAAAAAATATAATTTTTGATACTAATTACTTCATATTTGAAAAAGTTTAATAATAACTAAACCAACGCCATCATAAGGAATTACGATACTTTACCCAGTAAGAGCCAATATCTATCAGAGGAAAGGACATTTGCTACAACAGTTTATGTTATTTTTTCGCTATGCGGGACATTACAGACTACTACATTTTTTAATATACTCTGATAGATGCGAATCTTAGTAGTTGGTGTTTGGTGATCAGTGACGTAGCGAGTGGCAGCATTTTGTGACACTTGTCTAAGCGCGTGAGTGTTAGCTCATAGACAACTGGCCGAGCGCGAGTAGCCTTTCCACCGCCGCATTTACATCACCAAAAGTTGCAATTAACGCTGGAACAAGAGAATATCGCATGTTAATTGTTTTCATTCAAAGAAAAGCTTTTAAAATGAGTTTTGATAATTTTTTTTCGCTCGAGCTAAAGTGCCATTAAAATAACAATCTCATAAATAAGCAACTAGCAACATTGTCGGACGAATTTAGCGAAATCAGGTGTCATCATTTTTCAGATTTCACGCATCTCGCAAATACCGACGAGGCCTAGTGTTAATGTAGAATAAATAGGTTTGTTCTGGTACCTTGCAAGTTCGCTTCCCGGTTGAGGAATCCCATGGCCGCGAGTTGCTCCAGCTGTTGCGAGTAGCGCTGCTCGGGGGGCTGCTGCGTGTTGGTTTGGTTGTTGGACATCGCCGACACCATGCGTTGCATGAACTGAAACAACAACCAACCACTTGTCAAGTTTTATGGATGTATGTTTTAATGGACCATGGTCAATCACATACATGTCAACTTTGCGAGGTACGATACTATGCCTCTTCTACAATTAATGTCACTGTTTATAGGGGCTGAAAACTTATGGGGTGGGATCCCATCAACATTGTTACATAAGTATGTCATTATTGAAGAAGATCTTAATCCTACTTGTGTAGGTATATAATTCGATTTATTATTTTACATTTAATTGTCAGTTGACCATAGACAAAAAACAGTGTTGTTGTGTATGATCTACACTTATACAGCATATTGTAAATCTACATTAATTTTGGGGTAATATTTTGTATTGATAAAACAATTGGCTTAGCATAAAAGCCTCGATGAAAATTATCCATGGGTTATACACTTAGGTTATATACTCCTACAGGCGCTAAAATATGGAATAATTTATTAATTAATATAATAAATCAACAATACTCAAAATTGAATTATATGCTCTACTAAATCTTTAAACATTCACTAGGGAATACGAAAGTACATAAATATATATGTGTATTATATGACTAAAAGTGCACAAGAGATACAATCACAAAATCTATCAAAGTTTAAAAATTTGTTAATTTGAGGGGCTCACATAATTAGCATAATTAACACGATTTTATAATATGGTAGGGCTCGGGACGTCAGCTAGCTGTCGGCGGCGTCACGCCAACATATAAGGAGAAACAATCGTGTATGTATTGGCTCCCCCCTATGAAATTGACGTTTATTTCTCTCAAATAGGGAACCTCGTCACTTCTATGATTTAAAATATTCATCAATTGTTTGGTATTATATCAAATAGCGACCATCATAGACAACTATTAATGGTAAAGAAATCCTTATTATAGGTTTCTAAACATAAAAAATACCTTAAAAATGACTCCTCTTTTTGTTAGCAGAAATTACCACTTATTTGCTTTAACTTAGCCAAAACATTTATTTCACCTAATCTTAGTGGCATACTTGTGTTTTAATATTGGTGCATAAAAGTTTTAAAACATTAGCGTTCATGGTTGAGAAATAAATTACGAAAATGTTAGTATAAAAAATGCAACTTCTTTAAATATCTCCATACAAAACGCTAATTTTATAGGTGGGGACCTAATATTTATAATGATTTAACTAATTTTAGCGGTCGAGATTCATGACACGCTGCGATATCCACGGTTCCAGAGAGAGTGTGTCTTCGTTAACTATAAGTACACAAAATAAAATGCTGTTTCTCCTATAATCATTTAAGTTCAAAGTGAAAATTATTAAACAATAAATAAAAAAACCTAAACAATAAATTAAAATAAACGCTTTTAAATCGTCAATATTTTCCTTCCTACTTATAGACTTTTAACTGAGACGAAAAACGGGCGTAATAGAGGCCCTACACACGGAGAGGCGGCCGGAGGCCAAGAGGGACGGAGCGATACAAAGTAAAGGGCATGTTGTATGTTTCTTTGTATCGCTCCGTCCCTCTCGGCCTCTCCGGCCGCCTGTGCACGTGGATGGCCCATAAGAATGCACGCGCGTGTACCTGAGTGAAGAGCTCGGTGTTCTGTTGCTGGCGCGCCTGCGCGTTGGCGGCGGGGTTGGCGCCGGGGGCGGGCGGGGCGTTGGCGGGGGCGTTGGCGGGGGCGGGCGCGGGCGCGGGGGGCGCGGCGGCCCCGCCCACGCCCATGCCCAGGTTGCTCACGAGGTTGGGCGCCGCCGTGCGCAGCTGCTCCATGCCCTGCTGGATCTGCAGGAGGGCGTTTAACGCCTGCCCCGCATTTAAGGCCATCGGTCAAGAAAAATCGACAGAGATCGGTGCGAAGTTACATAACCGACGACGGTATATCGGTCCGATCGCACGACTCAATTTAAATATGAAAGTGCGCACGATCACGAGCGTTTGCATAAATGGAAAAAGCGGCAAGCCGCCCCCGCGGTCGACCGCCATTTCGTAGGAGGGTTTTCAACTGTTTAAAAATATCTGGAAAGATGTTCAGTTGAATGTCGAGGTTAATTTCCTTCTTCATTGGTGAGATGGCGCTGGCTTGCAGCGTAAAGAGTTGATATACTAGAAGAAATTCGACGTTCTTACTAGTGACTCGGTAGCTCAGCGGTCAGAGCATTGGACCGGATATCCAAAGGTCGCGGGCTCGATTCCCGTCCGAGAACATGATCTGGTGCAAGTCCTATTTTTTCTAGTATATTATTTAGTATTAGGGCTTAATTATTACAAAAATGACGCAAATGCGTTAGGCACACTTTCAGTAAGATGAATCAGAATTTAAATTTTATATGTAAAAAGAGAATGTAGATGATGTAGAAAATTGCAGTATAGTAAAATATTAATTAGATTAGAGAAAAATTTAATGAACACAAAATAACATTTAGAGAAAAATGTACTGAAATTCTAAAACTTATTCAGTACATGGACATTGCACATGACATTAAAAAAACAAAAAATACTTTTTGACTTCAGAGCTCAACTGCGAGCACAAACCTGTGGGTTGGACATCATTTGTTGCATCTCTGGGTTTTGCAGCTGAGCGAGCATTTGCGGCATCATCGAGCGAATCTGTTCCTGAAGCTGCGGGTTGTTTGCGAACATCGGGTTCTGTGAGCAGAAAAGGCAATACTGTTGGCAAAAATACTAAACTATGGCGTAAATATCGTTTATTCTACTGCGAGAAACCGTCATGTATGTATTATCGAGAACACGGGTGCCTAACCACACTCAAAAATAACATTGCTTGCACGCCGTCCACGATGGTACCCGACTATCGGTCGAACACTCAAAGGCTTCTTAGTTAAAATCTTTGTTTAAGGTCTACATAACTAGAAAGCTGTCAATTTTATACTTTTTGTAAAATCTGACAACTTTTTTGAATTAAAGGCTCCTACACACTAAACCGGCACTGCCGCCGGCCTAGCCGCATGTGTGTAGGAGCCATAAGATGGCTTTAACTTTATGAAGTGTTTGGCCGTTTTGTATACAAGCAAAATACATCATACTCTTTTTGATCAATCGTCATCAACCACGTTCGCGCCATTTACCTGATTGATGAGCTGGGAGGCCATATCAGGGTCAGCGGAGAGGGCCTGCAGCATGCTGTTGGTGTACGGGGCGGAGAGCATGGACTGCACGAGGCGCGGGTTCTCGGACATCTGCTGCAGCAGGGACTGCATGCCCGGCGTGTTGATGAGGCCCGGCCCCGCCCCCGCGCCCGCGCCCGCCCCCGCGCCCGCCCCCGCGCCCCCGCCGCCGCCCCCGCGCTGCCATGGGTTGGGCAGCGGCTGCCTGTTCTCTGCACCTTGCTGGGGGTTCGTGCCGTCTACAGAGATAAGACGTTTATTACTAAGTGTCCCTAATCGGAACCATTTCACACCCAAACTAAGTGTTTGGGTGAAATCGTTCCGATTAGGGAGACTGATCACCCGTCCGGCTTCGCTGGCGTCCCCCCTTTAAATAAAAAATACTAAGTGTTACCGACCAGCGACGCTACGGCCTCTTTGGATTTATCTTTGTCTACCTTCTAAATGTTACGTCAGTGTTATTTTTTGATAAAGAAAAGTTTGTAAATAGTTGCCAATATACATCATCAGACACAAGAGGTGCTTTTTAATTTATGGACTAACTACCTTATTCATAAAAAAACCTTAAAATAGAGATACAGTCAATTTTAGTTAAAATGCTGATAAAGCTTTTTAAACATCATAATAATTTCATTATGAATAAACATATTTAAAAAAATTATTGCATTGGGCTGTCTGTCACCTCAATCAGCTGTTATGTAGTCGGCCATGTTATTCACTAAGATAGGGATAAAACAGGCAGCACCCTTCTGTATGTTTTATAGAGCGTTTGTCACTATTGATCGATGATGAATAATGATTTTAAAGAAATTTTTTATAACAAGCATTCCATAACGTTTTATGAATAAGATGGTAAATGTGGATAATGCACATACTGAGAACTCGTATACAGATTACGGAGAGCCAAAAATACGCAGATGGCTGACCTTAGTAACCGCCCGCGCCCACTTCGGACGTTTTCAAACATTCGATATGTTTCGACACTTGGTGACAGTCACTTGACATAAACTACCATTCTGACTCGAAAAATAATAAATCTATTTAGTGACATTAAATTATAGATTTATATAACAATTTATGAAACCAGATATAGAATTTTATTTGGTATTGAACAAAATAAAAATGAACAAAATAAAATAACATTTAGTACAAACCAGAATTATCTACAAGTCCAGAAAATGGGTTTCCAGCCATATTACTTGCAACATTCAGCATTGGTTCCTGAATGTCACGGTACATTCTTTGTAAGGCATTGTAACCACCTGAAACAGATTTCTTTATGAATGGGCATTCTTTTTAGTATGATATGATAATTTCCTTTTCAATTAATATTCCTTACCCGGTATGCTTTCCAGGTTCGACAGTGCTCTATCATGAGAGCGCATTAGTTCTTGCAACATAGCAGGATTACGAGCCAGCTCCATTGTCTGTCGTAGCAGTTCTGGGTTATTAAGCATGTGACTAATTTCAGGATTCCTCTGCAACACAATGAATGATTACGAAATAGTTAACTGAAAAAAATTCAATTCTCAAGTTATTATTTAATTGAAAGAGTACTGGTATAAATTTTTATCTTACAGCCATCAAGTCCTGCATTTGAGGATTAGATGTGATGAGGGTACGCATGTTCTCAGGGTCATTCATCATCTGCTGCACCAGGGGATTGTCCAGCACTTGCCTGAGCATATCAGGGTTAGATAGGAGCTCTTGTTGCATGCGAGCCTGGAAGAGAAAATACATATTTTTAATTCCTATAAGAAGTTCTAATACAGTCTTATTTCTTGTGTGCTTGTTGTAAATTACCGACCTACAGTTTCCAAAACAACATAAAATTAGTATTTTTAACCGACTTCAAAAAAAGGAGGAGGTTCTATGTTCGACTGTTTATTTGTTTTTTTTTTTTTTTTTTTTTTTTTTTTTTTTTTTTTTTTTTTATGTATGTCCACCGATAACTCGAAAACGGCTGAACCGATTGACGGATTCAAACGCCACTTTATCAGGTTTGCTCCCCAGGTGGTCCCATTTTTTGAAAACTTTAAATCGGTTCAGTAGTTTTTGAGTAATCCTGAAAATACTGTAATTTTTTAGGTAACTTTTGCACGAGTTTTAACGGATCTTCAGACATAACTTCTTTTTAGATGATTCTTGATGATAACCGATTTAGATGATTCTTGTTTCGTTAGAAAGGGGATACTTTAAGGATGCTTTCATTCAAATTTCCTTCACATTGGACCTTGGACTTCGAAGATACACAAGAGAACTCTTCAAAATCAAATATGATAGTGTATTAGTGATTACTCTATGGTATTGAAAGGTTTCGCATCAGCCATTTTTATTATCACTACTGGGGCTGGGATACAAGCCTTACTTATGGGCTGATGAATAGGATGGGCCATAACCCACCGCGCGGGCCCAATGCGGATTGGTGGGTGTTAATGTGCAAATGTAGCTGGAACTAACGGCTTAACGTGTCTTCTAAAGCACGGAGGAGATAATACACTTTGGTCACCTACCCCATGTCTGACCCTTGCTAAAATTAACAGTGCGAAAAGTGGATATTGAGTTACTAGGCGTATTATACCATTGAAATGTGTGAAATATGAATAAAATATATTTATATCATCGCTTACATTTACTTATACATACCTACCACAAAAAAGTTAAAAATAAAAAAAAACTTTTAAAAATTAAAAAGAAAAACCTCCTTCAAAAAACCTTAAAAAAATTGCTATAAAAAAATAGCTTCAAAAAACAGCAGCTCTAAAAAGCAAGAAATAATATTCAAATCTGCATAATTACTATTCAAGTATCTACGCATATCTGATATTAAAAAAACGTCTTATGAAGTAAGAAATTACTATAACTGATTCTTGATCGTTAATCTGCAGATTACTGCATTTAAATATTTGTGCTGCAGGATAGTAAAACCAACCTGATGTCAAAAATCAAAAGATACCCTTACCTGTAGATCCATAAATGTACTTTGTCCAAGGCCCAAACTTTCTAAGCCAGCCAAACCTCCCAAGGAATTCAAACCAAAAGGAGTTGCACTAATATCAGCTGAAAAAGAAGAGTTTTTATATGATAACGAATTAAAACTGAAATAGATAGCGGTATAGTGTGAAAAACAGATGACAACCACACTACATAAGTTCAGTTACGATAGATTTATAATAAAAAAAGATTGAATGCCTTACATAAAATAGAACTCAATTTAAAAACTCCAAAACTAATAATGATTGTATGACAAATTTTTATTAACAAGCACTATGAATGCACAGGTTGTCCACTAAATATGATAAGAATTACAAACCTGGTGGTCTCCGAGCAGCGCCTTCAGGCTCTGGCCTAGGGGGTGTTTTGATCACAAGATGAATTGTCAACCCATCTTTGATATTATGCTGTTTCAATGTATCGGCATCATTCATAATCTTCCCGGCGAAGATTAGACATAACTGTTCTGGCTCAGCACTGAACTTTGGAGATAGAACCTCCTTCAACTAGAAACAAGAAATTACAATATATGATGTTCCACTAATGATAAAATATATGTCGTAAATGATTGCGTATGCATGCAATATCTATGTTATTACGCCACGGGCAAGGTTTCTGGCGGTGCTTGACTCACTTTTTTGATATCGGCATCTTCCTCGATCTCCACTTGCTGCTTCTCTTTCGGAGTTTTTACTGTAATAGTAATTTTTTTGGGTTCTTCTTGGCCCTCAGCCATTTTGGCAATTCTAGAATGACTCTGTACTTTGGCGGAAAAGCAAAATTTTGTAAAGCACAGCACTTCACATAGAATTTGACGGACAACTTGCGTTGAAATCTCTGACTGAGTAAATTTCACAACTGACGTTTAGCGTCAGAATTGCCAACATGATCATGAAGTGATGTCACCCTTTGACTAATGGAAGTGCCCTTATAATACAATACCTACAAAAATACAAAACATTCGTTACGCCATATTGAGCCGCTGTCTAAAGTGCGTTACATCAAAAATAGTTCCTTTGCCGTTATTCTGGCAGTACACTCATTGTAATCTTATTGCGTTATAATAATTGCGATAATTAGTTACTTTAAGATCTAGTAGTTAAGTCGCATGTTATGCAATGTATAAATAAAGAAATAAAATAAGGTTTAAATTAAGTACTTTTTAATGAAACGCACTCTATTGTTACAATTTCTGCTTTACTTACATAAGACGAACGTACACCGCTATGTTCCGCTGCGTTTGTATGGAGAAGTATGAAATAGGTATGCGTCTTTTTCGTAGGTATGGCACTTCCATTAGTTTTCATAATCAGAGAAGAGAAGTCACCGGAAAAAAAATTTGCTCTATGACCGGATAGGAATAGACAATATCTGTCTATGAATTCATCTGTGACAACTCTGTGACACAGACTACCAGAAAGAAAATTCACGTCTAATGAGCATTTTCGTAAAATCCCTAAGTCCATTTTTTCACTTTTTAACTGTAAGCAAAACAAGCTCAATAAAATTCCTGAAAAGGAAACAAAGGGGTTACAGAATTAAAAATACCGTGAGATAATAGAACAAAATATGCTCTTTATTTTGGTATAAAAACAAAGCTTACAAAGTAATTTTAATACTTTACTTTTGAATAAACTGTGTTGGACTTATTATAAATCAGCAGGACCTATATCTCTTTAGTTTTTTAAGAACTAAGGTACTTTATAAACTTTTCCTTTTAAAATTTAATCAAAAATATTGTTTCATTAATGGCCGGTATTAGATAATGTACAGTAATAGTTTCAAAAATTCCTTTTGCACATAACTGGGGCACTATCAGCTAAAAACATTGAAGTTCATGTTAACTGTGTTTTGGCAGATGTATGTGATACATTGCTACTTCGTCTTGGCACAAATAACAACTTAACAAAGCAAAAACAGTTAACATGAACTTCAATGTTTTTAGCTGATACCGCCGCAGGGGCTCTATCGGCTAAAAACATTGAAGTTCATGTTAACTGTGTTTTGACAGATGTATGTGATACCTACATTGCTACTTCATTTTGGCACAAATAAAAACATACCAAAGAAAAGTAGCAATGTATCACATACATCTGTCAAAACACAGTTAACATGAACTTCAATGTTTTTAGCCGATACCGCCGCTGTACTTCGAAGTAACGAGTACCGAGGTACTTAATTTCAGTTGTCAATGTCAATTAAATATGTCAATCTTGTCATTGACATTTTTCGAAATACCTTTCAAAATCAAATAAGCTATTATTTGAACTGCTTTAGTTATTCTTCTGAGATTTGAACACAGGAAAGGAAAAGGAAAGGACTTGAGGACACCACTGAGAATACAAAAAACACGCTTTTGTTTGCCGCACGTACGTACATTTAGCAGAATACATGGTAGATATAGTTTCCGCGCCCTTCAACTTCTATGTCTTCAACCGTCAGACGCAAGCACTTCCGGTCATTCCTTCTTTTAGTCTATGGCTGCCACACCATACCGAGCGCATCCCGGAAAGTTGGAAAAATGCGGGAAGGGGGAAGCAAACAGTCGATGATTATTGGAGTTTGATTGAGTTGACAATTGTATGACACGAAACAAAAACAAAAAACAGTTTTCAATAATGTCTCTCGCAAAATTTTAATGATTTTTAACCAAAAAGTGTTTGGTAAGAGTTTTATTTAGTTAGGAAAGTGAATTCAACAAACAATGCTTGTAATATTATGTGTTCTTTTTTCAGTTCATTTTTGGTTTGTGTTTTAGGCCTCCATTATTCAAAGTCTTTTTTGAAGTCGTTTAAGCATTCTAGAGGATGTCTGCATAACACGACCTTTCATTTACCTATTTGAAACTCTACTAGGAATTACATCAAATGGAGGTACTTACTACAGTATGAATATTCCTCAAAACTATGCCTGGACGAGTATATTTTGTAAACTTATTTCTTAATTATGATTTTACACAATGTGTACCTACATTATAAAGTAAGAAAGTAAATTCACTAGTTTTTCTTTAAACAAGTACCTGGGTACAACTTGACTGTACCTAAATAAGTCGGCGATCAAATAATATTTTATTAAACTTTGACTTTGAGCCTGGCCACACACTAGGTACTCGTACATACGGAATCCCGAATCCGAATTTTATAAATTCTAAGTAATTATTTTGTATTTTGTAGGTAGAGTTGCAAGACACTTTCTTGGGCGATGAAGAACAATCCTTATTAAGTTCGAAACTAACATTTTCCGTATCTAATAAAAGAAATGAGAAAGGTATGGGTAAAGGTATATCAAAATGACATTAATGTTTTATTTTAAGTTCACACGAGTTTTTAGAGCATGTCTTTATAAACTTCACCTAATAATGAAATAGTTGAAATACCTAGCCACGTATTATAACTAAGTAAGCTTTGATAGTTAATGTTCTCAAATTGTTAGATAAAGTGTCAAATAATACAATTTTATCACTGATTATAATACTTATGTCAATTAAAATCATGCTGATCTCAATGCCTAAATGTATGTTATTAAGCCCTTGAGTTAAACGCCCCATCTGCATGCAAAAATTAAATGTATTTAATTATGGCGTGGCGCTTCGTGGCGTATACATAGTTCCAATAGTTTGCCGCCGCCGGCGCCGCCCCGCTCCACCCCATGCCACTCGTCGTAAGCCACTGCAGAGCAGTGTATTGTTCCTGGCAAATTTAGGATTGCCGTATTCAAAATTAAAAAATAGCCAAAAATTATTGTGAATTGCCGTGTGTTTGAAAAATATCATAAATCTTAGCAATGAACAGTGCCGTATTTTTATGGACAGCGTTGTTGCATAATGCCGTAGCTCGAGTCGCATTCAATCGGGATTGCCGTAGATTACGGCAATTGCCGTATCAAGAATAACACTGCTGCAGAGTTGCGGCGCGCTACAATATTTGTCACGCACCTATTGTACCGTACACAGCAGACGTTCGGTGCACGAACACGCGAAAAGTAGTTTCATCTACCTACTGAATTGCTTATATCCTTAATAAAAAGAAATCATCGTAGCATTAAACATTCAGCCAGATAATTTAATTATAATCGAGTTTGTCGTTTAGATGAGAAAACAACAGACCAGCAAGCAAAGGAAGAAAAAGAGCATGCAGAAACCATAGCAACAATGTTGATGAAGAAATACGATTCCAAACTGTATGGCGAAGACGACACCTCGCAGCCAACCTCACGCGCTGCCCCTATCATTCCGATTGAAGCCACACGAAAGAAGAAGAAGAGAAAAAGGTTTGGTTTTTTCATAATTTTTATACAAACTCGTGGCCTTTATTAAGATAAATAATATTAGAAAAAATACTAGAAAAAATCGACTCACCCGTAACACCTCAGAGGACTCGAACCCGCACCCTTGGGATTCCAGCCCAATGCACTGACCAATTATGCTACCGAGTCGCCCTTGGGGGCGGCGAAATTTTCTAGTACTTTTTACTTCTTTGCTGCAAGTCAGCGCAATTTCATCAATGTGAGGAAATACCCCACATTCGAAAGAAACATCTTTCCAGATGTTTTGACAATCTATAAAGATGAAAATGCTATATAATTATTAAATTTAGATTTTTCGCAATCATAATGCTATTTTTTGTATTAAGATAAATAATATTAGAAAAAATAGCCTTTATTAGTTTTGTGATAGGGTAGGGTAGATATATTCTAAATTCGTCTATGTATTAGATTCTACTAGTATTTCGATCTAACTCTATTCAAGTATCCGTGGTGAAGTACTTCTATCAGTATTACTCAGGTATCATCTCCCTACCTTAATCCCGATTTGCCTATTTGAGGTTAGCGCAGTGCGTCCTCTTCCATTATTTTCTATCACTTCACTCGTCACCTCCTTATCCACTCCCCTCACAATCATATCATTTCGCACACAATCCATTAATCTTTACTGCGGTTTTCACGCTATGCTATAAACGTGCCGTCCAACAGATCGCAAATCTCAATATGTCTCACGAACTGCCGATATGAGTCGATCAGAAAAGTGGCGAGCGCGTTCGGTATGCGCGAGGTGTCGGAGGAGGACGCGTGGAACTTCTACTGGACCGACATGAGCGTCTCCGTGGAGCGCGCCAAGGAGATGAAGCGGTTCCAGCGCATCAACCACTTCCCAGGGATGCTCGAAATATGCAGGTATTAGAAAATGTATAGTTGTTCTATTTCGTTGCTCTGAGAGCTCTTATTTATTTATTTATTCACTTATAAGACACCCCAACAAAGTACACATAAAACATTACTTATCACAAAGTTGAACATATCAAATTCATATGTGTAAACCTATAGCAGGCATGTACAGCATTCATAATTACAAAATCACAGTCAACAAATAATTAATAATTAAACCTCTTATAGAGGTTTTGCTATGGCTGGCCTTTGTAGAGCGAGCCATACCATAGAATACAATATAATAGTACAATAAGCGGGGATTTATAGCTTAACGCGTGACTTCAGCGCGGAGAAGTTTGAGATATTCAATTTATGGTGACCCATCCAATGACCAACCACAGCGATTGTTGCCTAATTAATGCGCTAAAAATAACAATACTCAACCGACCCAACAAAATCAGTAACGTGTTCTGCAGTCACTTAACTATCCAGACGATCGTTCATTAAAACTTTTTAAGAATCGCAAAATTTTACGGAATTAATAAAATTTTAGTTAGCTTGAAACAAATGTCTGCATCGCGTGCAGCGTTAATTCCCTAGCCGCAGATGACTAAATACCTAGTTACTACGCCCTAGCGGCCAACTATCGTAAAAACTTTGTTCGTCTCACCTACAGGAAAGATCTTCTGGCAAGGAATTTAAATAGAATGCAGAAAATATACCCAAAGGAGTATAATTTCTTCCCTAAAACTTGGTGTTTACCCGCAGAGTAAGTTTTAAATTTAATTACTTTCGTATCAAAATATATATACCTATTGAGGAATAAGATACGGTAAGTACTGTTTCTTGTCTTGGATGCAAAAACCTATTTCAGTTTTGGAGAAGCTCTCAACTACAGTAAATCTCGGAAGAATAAAACGTTCATAATCAAACCAGAATGCGGCAGTCAAGGGCGTGGTATTTACCTCACGAAGTCTCTGAAAGATATTAAGCCGACTGATAAACTTATTTGCCAGGTAAATTCTTAAGCTTAGGATTAAAGTTCAAGCAGGATTATTTTTAACTATTTGTAATATTACAACGACATTTTTAGGTTTACTTGTCAAAACCATATTTAGTGGATGGCTACAAATTTGATATTAGAGTGTATACGCTTATAACGTCATGCGATCCTCTCAGGATATTTGTTTATAATGAGGGGTTGGTCAGGTAAGTAACTCTTATGACTTCTTCAATTATTGTTTACTCGATGTTCGGCCATTAATATTTGACTTAATTTCCTTTTACAAAAATTGAAATTGAATGAATTTCAATTTCAATTTTAAAAAGAACTAGCTTCCTTTAAGAAATTCCTATTAGTTAACCCAAAAAATAGTCCTTCGAGCCAAATGTTTTGGTCACATTAATGTTATATTAACTAGTAATAATAATACTAAATAATATACTAGAAAAAATACGACTCGCACCAGATCATATTCTCGGACGGGAATCGAACCCGCGACCTTTGGATATCCGGTCCAATGCTCTGACCGCTGAGCTACCGAGTCACTAGTGGGAACGTCGAATTTCTTCTAGTATATCAACTCAGCCAGCGCCATCTCACCAATGCACAAGGAATTGCCTCGACATTCAACTGAACATCTTTCCAAATATTTTTAAACAATTTGATTAAGATGAGAAAGCTAGGTATATAATTTTATATTTATTTTTTTCTAGTATATTATTTAGTAATATATAAAAATAGCATTGTGAATGCTAAAATCTCAAAATTTAAAACTAGTAATAATGTTAATGAACTTCTTTTAAACATTATTTGATCCATTACGAATTTTAGGTTCGCAACAAGTCGATACGCTGATCCGAACGTGAACAACACAACGAATGTATTTATGCATCTAACCAACTACGCGCTCAATAAACACAGTCGAACCTACGTTTATGATTCTGAAGCGGGTAGCAAACGGTAAGTATTCAATAGAAATAATGAAATCATAGGTAGTTTGTGAAATTTTTATTTTTTGTAGAACACTAGCTCTTATGCATTTAGAGAAAATATAAAATAAAAGCTTGTTATTAAATAATAAAAGAATACATTGAAAGATGTACTTACCTAAGTTTGTAAATTCGTATTAATATTGCTACGTAGGTACAGTAATATTTCCAATGATTCACCGTCGGTGGTCAAAAGGCTTTTAGGGTTAAACAGCCATTTACTGTATTATAAACGATTGAAACTTTGGCCATACCAGCAAGATATCGACGTTGAACAAGATCCTGGTGTCGCAAGGCATCGATCTGGACCGACTGTGGCACTCCATAGACCAGGTGATCGTGAAGACGATCATATCCGCGTGGCCCATCCTCAAGCACAGCTACCACGCGTGCTTCCCCTCGCACGACATGGTTTCAGTTCAGAAGTTTATAACTTTTATAGTGTGCTGCTGATCTAATTGCTATAAACACGAAAGAATGACGATTTTGGCGCAATCACTTACCTAAATAGGTACTATGTAGTGCAGTATTATAGTCATGTATTTCATCATTTTATTCTGACCTTATGTTTTTTTTTCGTCATTTAATGTTTTTGGTGTTCTAGCATTGACTTTTGCCTTCATGCCATCCTTTAGTATTAATAGATATCTACTAATGCGTAAAAATCTCACCGCGCTAAAATTAAGCTCTATATTTTTCCTATTTTCAATGGAATTAAGCTTATTGTAATATACCTAAACATATACTTAAACCGTATTAGAACAGCGGCACCAAAAGAGCTTCAGAGTAGCTTGTTAGGAGATTCATATTCAAAAATAAGTAAGGTCGATCAATTTTAAATACGTATGATAACTTAAAGATAATTAGAATTTGAGAAAATTAGGTAGTTACTCATGTAAGCCGCTGTGACGCAGTAAGATATTAGATGGCTTGATTATAAAGAGTAATTTATTTTCTAGTCCCAATTAAAACATGGGCTACCTATTAAAAGGGAGATCATTCAGCCGCCATACATTCTAGGGATTTTTCTGAAAGTGCCGGTCAACGAAAAAATTAACGTACTGTTAGAACTAGTCTTTTATAGCAATAGTTAATATGGCACAAAAGTTGTAGGATTGCTCTGAGCCAAGATCGAAGATTCGTCATTTTGCTCGGAAACATAAAAAGAATTTTCAGAAAAGGCCCAGAATGAATGATCTCCTTTAGTTATTTACTGTAATTTATGTTAGTAGTTATTTTATGGAATTTGTATATAATATTACTTTGTTGAGGTAAACTAATTATTCCTTATTGATACATTTAATAAGTATTTTCAGGTCCATGCGTGTTTCGAAATATTGGGCTTCGATATACTTCTGGATCACAAATTGCATCCATATATTTTAGAGGTATCTTTGAATTTATTTGATCAACTTTTTACATTTTCTAACCTTCAAAACTATTAATTTTATCTCTTTAGTGTTTTATCAAGTTGGGTTACGGGCGCGGCTCCACTTATTTTCATACAATATCTTGAAGCACTTGCGGAACGCTACATTCCGCCACTTCAATACATTGTATGAAAATGTGAGGCGCGGCTGTCGCGTTCGCTATAGTCTGTGCAACGCTCCTCGCACCTTCCATTTGGAGAACCCAAAACAATGTGGTCCAGGTAAACCATTCACCGAGCTTTCACACGGACACACAACTGGACCGCGAGGTGAAAGAAAACTTGCTGACCGACACTTTCACCATGCTCAACATCTGGCAGTGCGACAAGAAGCGCGTGCTCGAGGAGGACCGCAAGCGGATCCGCGACCGCCTGCTGCAGACTAATAAGTACATAATTATTACCAGCCCCCTAGCATTACCACCGAAACATGATATGATAAGGCGATTTATCTACACATAGCTATCAAAGACAATGGATTTTAACAGTGTGTCGATAAATCGCTTTAACGTATTATGTTTCGGTGGTCATGGGGGGCAGCAGCCCAAGCGTTAAATAAACGCCTCGATCGCTGTCTATCAAAATAGATAGTGTAGATAGGTACTGATTTTTGCTACATCGAGATAAATATAGACTTTACCATCAAATCTAACCGACCTACCACGGACGCAGTTATCTGTAAAAATATAGTTTAATCTTTAAAAAACAAT
Source organism: Catoptria pinella (assembly GCA_963556745.1). Taxonomy (NCBI): domain Eukaryota; kingdom Metazoa; phylum Arthropoda; class Insecta; order Lepidoptera; family Crambidae; genus Catoptria; species Catoptria pinella. The sequence continues at coordinate 5,567,344 of OY750774.1, read as the reverse complement.
GATTCCGAAAAATATCTGTAGACCTACCTATAAGTTCACTGGATATTCTGGACGCTAACTCGTCAGCTATATATACTGATACATAAAAGAGACCGAATTTATATAATTTATAATTATAATTTATAATTTAAAGATTCGCAGAATTCACATCGGTAGATGAGAAGGAGGCAGAAAAAAGTCCATGGCAGACGCAAATTCAATGGGAGGAGACACATCTTGGGAATTACAGGTCCGACAAAGCTCCCAAGCGCATCGTTAACGATAGTATGTACAGTAAGCAGCACGTCTGGTTATACAAAGCTGTCAAAAATCTGCAATATAATTTGAACCTTAAAACTACCGAATATAAGTTTAAAATTGATTTAATATGATTACCCTGTCGTGGAAGCCCAGCGTGCCGTTCACTGTACTTAAACCATTATTTCTTGACCACCCTAAATACGCCCATACGTGACGCAGATATTATAGTGCGCTATATATGTGCACACGACAGCACGTCATTAAACTGCGAAAACAGCTTTTATTACGTAGGGCATAAAGGCGGTCTCAAGGTCAACATGTATAGTCTGAGGTGCCGTCGTGTGTACATTGTACAGCGCACAGGGCGACGGACGATGCTCTGCTCCCCTTAAGGCCAAAATCGCTTTCTAATTGCTATTTACAGTACGGATCACGAAAGATGACCACTGCGCAGAAGTCATTTTTTAGGTCCACTTTGAGGTGCGGGGTGAGACGCGGGCGGAATGCGTCAAGACCGGAGCGACGCCATTGAGGGCGCGCGTCGCGTCGCGGCATGCGGGATAGGCCGCTACTCAGTTGCTAGTAGCGAGGCGAGTAGCGACTCGCTACTCGCCTCGCGGCATTGACGCGCTCCCAGTGCTCTCGGTACATTTACATTACATGCGCAGACGGCCGCCATTTGTGGTCATCTTTCGTGATCCGTACTGTACTTTTGTGCACGGCACTGTAGCGGTCATATACGTGGCCGTGGCGCTATGGTACGTTCGCGCACCGCCGTCTAGCTTTTGGGCAATGGCTCCTGATTGGCAAAACGCACGTGTGGGCGGGGCGTAGATAGTAAAAATTGCAATAAAAAGAGTTCAAAGCATTTCGTTTGCAAACTTTGATTTGCTGAAGGTATAAGTATGAGTATCTGTGAGGAATCATAGGTGTCATCATGGTGTTAATACAATAAGGTATTGATATTGGCTAGGCGCGTGTACCCGGTGGGCGAGCAGTACGCGTCGCTGTTCCAGCAGCCGTCAGGCTCGCTGTACACGGGCACAGCGTCGTCGCGCGCGCGCGGTGACTGCACGCGACTACAGCGCGAGGAGTTCCAGGTTAGTTTTCCCGCAAGTATATTGAGCGCTGAGCGAGAGATACACAGAAGTCATATACTTATCCGTATTTAGGTCTGTGCCTTGGGCACGAACATCGAGTCGACCCTCAGAAACCTCACCTCTCAAACTGAAATCCTGGATCCGCCACTAATCTAATAGCACCCTTTGCACAAACATCTATACTACACATATATCTATGTAATTTTGTATGCCTAATCTTAGCTCGCTTTATGGCGGTAGATGGCGCTGTACTTTCCATACAAAGTTACACTATCGAGTGTTTTTACTCGCGTTCTTTCTCGATAGATGTTCGTGCTAAGGGTAGGTACTATTTGATGATAAGTGACGGATCCAGGATTTCAGTTTGAGGGTCGACTCCATTCTTCAGACTTTGTCTAACGTGTAAGAAACTTTTCAAACCAACAAATCAGATTAGCGAAAGTATAGTGTCGACTTGAGAACCTCCTGCTTTTATGATGTCGATTAAAATGCTTGAGCTCATACTCCCAGCAGAATGCGTAACTTATTTTCTAATTCAGAAAATCCCTAAAACATGAAGATATATTTCTAGTGAATCTTACTAAAGAAAACATCAGAAAAGCCATTGTTTCGCAGCAAACAAAAGCCAAAGCTGAGGCGCTGAAGAAGCCTTCGCAGCCGAAGACCGTAAAGGAGGGAGAGAAGAAGGCCGAGGAAGGCAGCGGCACCGTGACCGCCACGGCGAGTGCCGCCACCACCGCTCTGGAGAAGCCCAAGCTCAAGACCAAGGACAAGGAGAAACGCAAGGATAAAGACGACAAGGACAAGAAACTTAGCGCCAAACCATCGCAGCAGCTCCAACCGGTTAGTCAAATTTAAACTGTTTTCCAACGCGAAATGTCATCCGATCACGATAAGACTTTGAAATCTTTTTTTCTTTTTTTTATATCTTTTTTTGTCTGAGAGACCTATTCCAGATATATAAGTCTACGTTTGTTTAGTTTAGAGAACGAAAGTTAGAAAAACTTTAAAAACATTGTAACCGCGTTGATGTCTTTTGTATGATAGAAAATGAAAAAATGTCACGCTTATTTCGAAAAAACTATCTCTTCGCTTCATTATAAAATTTATGGAAACCTAGACATGGGACATGATGACGATGTGGTTAACACTAGAGGGCTCGCACTGGTGACATATATATACGCCACCTAGGGTAAAAAATGCTAAAATATTTTGAAGAATTGCGCTTCATTGTTGTCCTTTCAGATATTCCTCGATTGAGAATTGTTCCATACATAAGTAGTGTGCCATCTTTCTAGGAGGCTAAGCGAGTGCGTATTGAATTTTTTAAGTGATTTGGGTGACGCATGTCCCCCGCGCGAGCCTTCTAGGAGTATTTACGAGCGCGAGCCTTATTGGAGTATTAAGGAGCGCGAGCCTTCTAGTGTTAAATTGACCTCTCATATCAGTACCACAATCAGTACGTATCACCATGCATTTCGATCGTGCAATCAGCAAAAGACAATTAGCTCGCTCAGAAACTATTATCTAATCTGTGGCTCAGTCCCATGGCCAGGGCACTTAGATAATAGTTACGAGGGCCGTACTTAATAAACGTGACAATGTGTCACCTGCCATGACAATTTTATATTGATTGCGTCAAACGATTTGAAAATATAACAAACTACTTATAGCAACACCGCAATGTAAACTAAATTGTCAAGACAATTGACAAATTGTCACGTTATAAAGAGCAGGCCGTTGGACTTGGAAAATATACTCTTTGTTCAGGTGGTAGAGAAAGAGCAAAAGCCTGCATACGTGCTGTGCTCGTACGAGCCTGACCCCATCGTGGAGAAGGAGGAGCGCGAGAGGATAAACCTCCTCGCCCAGAGAGACTTCCTCATCAGGAGCTATGGCATGCTCGAACAGGTCAGTTTGATCGATATTCTCGACCTTATTTTGGAGTTACGTGCTTAAAAAGCGAAAAAACGGAACCCTTATTTATGCGATCACTCGGTTCCGTTTTTAAGGCTCGTTTTCTGACAGACATGCGTGAAGGTTGAAAACATGCACAAATAATACCTAAATACATCCGATTGATGGGTAAATAATCCATGAGATTTGGTATTGCAAATAAGGTACCTTTCGCTGGCAAATCGCCAGTGTGATAAGGCTCTTAGGTATGTGTGACTTGTGTTGTGCGAGTTGCATTGAACTGTTTATAGACACAGTAACTTTTATTTGTTAATTTGATATTATTATTTTGATACTTGTATTTCAAGAACCTTTACAAAGGATTCTATTTTTCTCCAGATTTATCTTGTCATGAAGAAAATGGGCACTTTGAGGCCCGAAGATGAACGTAAATATGGCGTGTACGGCCGCCTCTCTGTAATGTCCAGTTCTCCCAAGGTAAGATATTGCACTGACTGTTAAGTACTTTCTGCTCTACGTATTATCGATTTCATCCGACAAAATAGGATGGTCGGATCGGAAGATGTGGGGAGCCTCTACAATAGCTGCACGATGTGAAGCTCCAGAGCATAATATTTCCTATAAGCTGAGGCAGGGTCCATTATCTGTTGCCTGATATTTGTCTGTTTTGTATCGTCAATTTTTTTTCTTGACATGTCATGTGCGATTTGTATATGTATGTGTGCATGGCCAATAAAATGATTTTTCTTTCTTGCTTTATTTGTAAAAGTAGGTAGGTATCACAAAGTTAAGACCTCAAAAAAGCTTTTGAAAATGCAATTTCACCTGAAATTTTAATTAATAGAAAAGTTCGTTTTCTAAATTGATCCAACCGGGGATCGAACCCGGGACCTCAGAGATGGCGACACCTTGAAAGCCGGTGTACAAAGCCACTCGACCACGGAGGTCGTCATATTATAATGTACAATATGACGTTAAAATAATTATAATGTTCTCAGGCCACTTCATGGGATATTGCTTTAGTTCTTACATGGCTAACACAATGTTTTGTAAAATTTTATGATATGACTATGAATTGGCACTTTGAACATCTATTTATTGAACATAATTATAAAGTCTACAATAATAATTGTAAATTAATTACCTACTAATATAAAATATTGTGTTTGCCTACAGAAAGTGTAATCGTAAACGCGGCATAAAACAAACTATACAAAGAATATTAGACTAAGAAATTACAGAAGAACCTAAATTTTGTGTACCAACCTACAGCCATTCGTCATAAAGAAGAAAAAACAGATAGACAAGCCCAAACCCAAGGACGATGGTGACCATATGGAAGATGGTAAGACAAGTGTTTTTAAAAAGAAATCTCCACAGACATGCTGTTGCGATAACGATAAAAGTAGATAATTATCTAAAGTTTAAAACAGTACCTATCGATAAAACTTTTGTTGAATGTTGTTGAATCTCATTGTCTTTTGTAGTTTATCGACCCCTTTGCCACGATCTTGGTGGGATAACATTGTATTATTTAGAACTCCTTAATAAAATTGACAACCTTCGCATGTGATATCAACTAACACGTCACAAAGGCTTTTTTACTTTCATTTAAACAAATATATCTATCTCAGGGTTGAAAATCCAGTGCCGAGACGCAGTGATCTACGAGCGTCCGGGGGCGGTCGCCAACAGAGCGTACTTAGCGCGCATGGCTTACACTATATGGAAAACTAACTCGTATGTTTTTTTATTTTAGATTTTGTATTATTTCGAGTAAATTTATTAAGCTATACCCTGGTCTAATTAATCGGTTCGACGAGACTTTCAATGAAATCAGTTTGTCCTTTTTCAGACTAGCGACACCGGTTCTTCTCCCTAATTGATAGTAACGTTTAAAGCTCGGACTCCACCAAAGCGGGGACGAGACGAGGAGAGGAGATGTGTTCTAAACAACAATAGGATTTCATCATTTACACATCTCATTGCGGAGCGGAGGGAAAGAGACAAGAAGAGAAGAGACGTGTGACGAGTTTCACTTAAAAGAAGAAAAGATGCTTTTAAAAACAAGTACAAAAGCACGCTTTAAATTCTAAAAAGTCTGCTCTTTACTAAACTACAAGTTTCGCCATCTATGTTGTATGTGCATCTAAAAAAATTACTTAGTTTGACTGCTTGACATATTTTGATATGCCTCCGCTCTAGCCAGCCCTCATCTCCGATCCGCTAAGCACGCAGAAAAACATCTCTTCTCCGCTACGCATATCTCTTCTCGTCTCCGCTTTGGTGGAGTCTGAGCCTAAAGCTAGCGACATTTAAGTGGTGTCGTAGTGTTCATAAATTGTGCCTTGACTTTGCTTTATTAAGTGAATAAATACCAAACTTAAATGTAATGTCTTAATACAGTAATAAGATATACGCGGTTAGTTTTGAATTTAGATAACTCCTAGTATTATAATGACTGATGTTCAAGTACTTTGTAAACTTCAAATGTTATACATTAAATAGAGCTCTTTAAAAATATTTCAGTGTCTTGTAAATTTTTTTTGCAAAAAGACAAAATATTAATTCATAAATTTTATGATAAAATTACTAATTATGCGTAGGTATTAAAAGAAATCTTATAATTAAAACACTATACTCAAATATACAATACTTATATTTAGTTAAAAAAATACAATTTAGGCGTAGCGTTTGTAGAATTATTGTTCTATTTTTATATAAATTTGTATTGATTTCACATAGGTCAACTAATCTTTCTTAATTCATCAACGCCCGAGCGGCCGAATGCGCCTGGACAGTATTGGAATATCTATTCTCATTTTCCGGGTCTTGATGGGTTAAAAAGAAACTTCATTATATACTAAAAATATTGACAATTGCACTTCTGGTATTGTTTTATCTGTGATGGATATAAAAACTATCAAAATTGAAGTCTTTTTGCTAAAGAGCCACCATCAATATTTTCTAAAAGTTTCCGCTTGAGCGATGGCTTGTCAGATTCCATTTTCGTTATATTCGTAGGCATCGGAAGTTTGGATCCAATACTTGGTGCTGGTTTATTACTGAAAATATATATTGCGAACTTATTGGTTTGTAATGACAAACTTTCTTATGTAAGCTTTTTGTCATTGTTGTCAGTGATGCATATGGACCCAGTTACATTGCCATAGTACTCGTGATCCCTGAATAATAGTTTGAACTCTTAACGCGAAAGCGTTACAGCTAGTAACAAAACATAATAAAATTGCAAGACGTGGTCACGGGGACCAAATTCACCCCTAGCATGACTATCGAAAGTTCGAATGAAACACGTTAAAACGATTCATCGACACTTGTTTAACTGTCAAACAACAATCGATTTTGACAGTATGTTTTACTGTCAAAATCTTGATTGAGAAACAGACCCTAAGACTGTATTTGTATATATAGGGTTTCGATGGTCATGCAAAATGTGGAGCTGGTTAAAAATTACTGCTATTAAAATAAATTAAAGTAACAAGGTATATTTTATAAAACTATTTACCTAAAATAGGGCATCTGCAACGCTTGTGTGCAGTCGCACCGCTTAGGCGGGTAGATAGCGAGCAAGTTGTCCAGCAGCTGGATGAGGTCGTCCGACGCCGCGGAGAAGATGTGCCGCAGCTGCTGCGCCGGGAACTGCTTGAACTGCACGTAGTCAGTCAGCCCTTTCATACCCTGCAGTCACAATATTAACGTTTATAATCTTACTTATAAGTTATAGTATATTATGATACGAGTAAGTTATGTTGCTCATTATACACGAGGCTGTGGGTTGCACCCCAAACAGAACCATATTTATTCTTATGCTGGAACTTGTACTATTATGTATTCTGTGGTGATGAGCAGAGCTCACGAGTTTCATAGGACGTATTTCAACACATTCGCGAGGAAAAACAAGATAATTTACCACACAGCGACAGTACGATAAAAACAAAATAAAATAATATGGGAAAATGCGCGCAGGTTTTTTTTCACAAGCCCAATGAAGGTGAGTGATCATACAACCTACCTCCAAATTACAATTCTAATTCTAATTTAAATTATGAATATTTTGATAATAATAAATGTTTGCTTGACTTAATTAAGAGCATACACATTTATTAATTCTAAAATTCTATATGGATTTTCAGCAGCATAAAACTTCTTTGTTGTTATTAAAAAAAATAACTGTATTACCTGGTTAAATTGAAAATGCTCTGTTCAGTCATATACAAGGTGTTACAAAAATACCCCTAATGCCGAATATGGTGTATAGGGACCATCAAACTGAACAACTTTTACTATGGGGCCAACTCTGAAGTCGCGAAAAAAAAATCAGCTGTTTCATACATTTTGATATTTTCAATTTTAATTTTTGTATGAAACAGCTGATTTTTTTTTCGCGATTTCAGAGTTTGTCCCATAGTAAAAGTTGATCAGTTTGATGGTCCCTATATACCATATTCGCCATTAGGGGTATTTTTGTAACACCTTGTATGACTTACAGTAAGGTACTAATTTAACTTTGTAGGTTGTAGGGATAATTCTATTACGCACTAGTGTGTTATAACTAGTGATCGGATATTTGGATGCATAAAGTTCAGAAGTTGGGTATATATTTTCGATAAAACATTTTTTTATCGAAAATATCCAGGCATTTCAAAAAATCCGGGGTTCCGGGATTAACAAATTTTAGTGTACACTCCGTGAGATGTAATAAAAAACCTGATTTGACATACAACGCAATATGGTTGCTTTTCCCTACTTTTATTGTCAGTGTTTTTTGACGAAGCAAACACGACCTTATTACGTTAAAAGAAGTGGCCCACTAAGCCTCAGGGAATAAACGCATTTTGAGAATTTTAAATATTTCTATAAATGTTAGCCAAAAATGTTGCTTTAGGTAAATATGCATCTGATTATTCGATATCTAGTTATTTTGCACATGTGTGTTATAGCTCAGTTTATGACCCTAAAAGCGATGTAATAAGGCTCACTTTACGAGCAAGTGTTTAAAAAATTTGTTTCCTTGTCATAAAAGAAAAATCTTATCTTCAAGTTCATTTAAGAGTTAGTATAAAGCAAAGAAGATGTTTCTCCGAGCAGCAGGGTGTTGTTAGCCCAAGGATTGTGGTCACAGGTTCATTAAAATATCAGGAAGAATTGAATTCTGACACATGTCGAAATCCCGAGCGAGTCTCAGACCCACCCAGCCTTTCATCGCAACTCTGAAGGCAATGCAAGGCATGATCATTGGCAATATGTCAATGGCGCTGCCTTGCTTTCAATTGCTGACTCGAGATTTGCAGGACAAATATTTATTTGATATTTAATTGTGTGGTCTTCACAAAATATTTTTTTTGCACCTGGTAGCTCAATTTTATACTAAGTGTGATCTATTGACTTATTAAAAGAGCTTCACCAATAATAACACAAACATAGTTTAATTTAAACAATACTCACAGGCCATACTTCTTCACTAGGAGTCCCAAATACCTGGAAAATGCGAGATAATTGGTCTAAATCTGATTCTCCTGGTAAAAAGGGAACTCTTAGAAGAAGTTCTGCTAATATGCAGCCTATAGCCCACATGTCAACACCTGTGCCATACTGTCGAGCTCCAAATAGTAACTCTGGTGACCTGATAACAAAGTAGTTAAGATTACATCTTATTTCCTGTTTCTTAAAATGTATTAGAATTAGAAAAGATGATACTTTCTTACCTGTACCACCTAGTTACAACTTGATGAGTATTTATTCTTGTAGGGGATCCAAAAGCTTTTGCAAGACCAAAATCTCCAATTTTGAGGATGCCTTCTCTATTTATTAGCAAGTTATTGGGTTTTAGATCTCTATGCAATATCCAGTTTTGGTGTAAATATTCTAAGCCTAAAAGTATTGAACAAAAAAAATCAATCTTAATTCATCAACGCCTGAGCGAACACATGTGGCTGGATAACAATGGAATATCTATTTGTGTCTCGTTTTCTGGTTGTTCAAAAGTTAAATCAAAAGTTATTTTTTTAAGCAAACCCTGCAAAAATATTCCATGCACCAATAAACTGTAGCTATGTTACATGATTCAGGAGACCTCAACTAAAGTTTATGTTTCAAATTATCAAATAGAACTTGCCTTACACATCATGCTTACCTTTAAGAGTCATAATCATGTAAGCCTTAACATTAGCAGGAGTAAGAACTATATTATTATCCTTAACAATTATTTCTAAATCAGTGTCCATAAAGTCAAAAACTAAAGATACATTTGATTTTTGTCCAAATACATCTGTAACAACAAAGATAAATAGTATAAAGGATTTGTATCCCTCATGCGATTCTTAAGGAAAGCGTGTAGGTATTATTACTCTAGAGAATTTTCAGAGACCCCAAATGGTCTGAATGAATTTCCACTTACCCAATAATCCTATCAGATTAACGTGCTGTAATTCTTGTAAAAGTTTAATTTCTCGAAGAGCAGTCCTATTAATACCATCCTGAGCTTCGAGCCGAGAACCGATTTTTATCTTTTTCACGGCGACAATTTTATCAGTTTTTACATCTCTCGCTTTATAAACAGTAGCAAACTAAAATAGAAATCATTATCACAAAGTAAATTGCATTATTTAATATAATTGGAGATCCGATTTCGTTCAGACTCGAGACTGATCCGTTTTCAAAATACCTGTCCTTCTCCTAAGAAATCAATTTTTTCATATCGTAAAGTGTGTTCGTCCATATCTTCTGAGCGAACCAATATCAATTCTGTGGCTTTGATTTATGCTATAAATAAATAATATACATAAAACAGTTTTAATTACAATTTAGATTATCTCCAGATTCAAAACGAAACATCGAATTCGATCGAGCTGTTGACACCACGTTAACACTTTGACAGTGACGGACGCCGGCGGTAGTAGTAGTAGTAGTAGTAGTAGTAGTAGTTATATTCGTCCTTTTCAGGATAGGCGAAGGTCTAAGCTAGGGCATCCAATCTCGGTATACCGAGATCTCGAAATACCGAGATCCCGCATCATTTTCCAGTCCCGCAAGGAGCGAGATTACCAGCGCGGGATCCGCGGGATTTGCGGGACTGGAAAGTAGCATGGAAACGTCATCTTGCAAGCGCTTGCGCGCCAGTGCTGAATGACTGGCTGGCTGCCGTTGGCGACCGCGCGCGGCTCGTGGCGCTTGTCCCGCGCATGCGCTGCGCTGTTGATATCGCCATGTTTGGTTTTGTTTGATGGTTTTGTTGACAGTAAGAAGAAGTAAATACTAAAAGCAATAAATGAATACTTGAGAATTTTATTTTAACATATAAATACCTCTTTACACAACACTTTACAGGCAGCTCATCTTACACCTGCGGGATCCCGCAAATACCGAGATCCTGCGGGATCGTAAATCATAGATCCCGCAAATACCGAGATCACAAATAACATGCGAGATTGGATGCCCTAGTCTAAGCCATACTGCCAGTTCTTGAGTTTAAATAGTTCAGTGGTAGATATTGTTTAATTTTTCATTAGAATGCGGGTGCATCGCATTCCAATGCTGCTTGGAGCATTTGGCACCAAGTATTTGGCTGGTGGGTGACCACAGAATACTATACTCTTTACACAGAGGTAGAGGCACTTCGTGTAGGCATTAGACATGCGCAAAATAGGTACTTCACTGAAGTGAAAAGAATGATATAGTTGAGTTGGACTAGGTGAAGTATAACACACATTTAGTTCATCTAGTTCACTTGGCTCAGTACTTCAGTAGTCCATTTGAGTCACTTTGTCGTTATGTAAAACTAAGCCTTAATGTCAAATTGAGTGAGGGCGGACTCCCACTCCGACCGACTGCTGGCCGCCGAGCCGTGCAACTGTCTCGCTTCCGCACGCGGTGTTCTTAATCTATCTATCCGCTTTACTCTCCTTCAGTGAAGTATGAACTAAATGAAGTACTGAAGTAATTAGGACCCGAATCACCGTTCACCAAAGATCACCGTTGCGTGGTTGTGATAAACCTGTCAGGTCTCCCGCACAATAATGCTGTCAAATATACCGGCCGGTATACCATTACATATAGGGGCCGCTATTAGATTATAAGATAATTATATTTTCTATTGATTTGGTTGACTACGAGGATTGTGCTGTGCTGTTTTTATTGCTTTTTCCTTTGTCTTGTAGACACTTCAGCTATTTTTTTTTAGTTTACAATTTATTTAACGGTGAGTAATGAAGTTTCTCTATCTCTAAATAGTCAAATTTGGCTTTAAAAATATCTGTAGATCTACGGATTTTTGTAAAGGCAATCAACGGACTTTCACGGACAGTCGAGTGTCACCCTACGGATTTTTTTAAATTGGATCTGTCAGCACTGTCTCTATGGCTTGACTTTGACATTTAACAATTTTGTTTGAGGTTATGTAGTTTGTTTGTTTGGTATTTTGCCTTTGTTTGTAGAATAATATAGATTGTTGATAGTAAAATGAGTTTATGAAGAAACGAATTGACTACTAAAGCATATTGACTGACGACATGTCCTCCACAAGTAGCACTACTTCTCAAATCTACTATGAAGATATTCCACCAGGAGCTCTCAATGAAGAGGAGTTTATTTGTACTGAAAGAATAGTTCCAAGAAAAATCAAACCCCAAAATATTGTTATGAGGTTGATGGACCGAGAAATGTATGGTTCACGTAAACCTGGATCCCATTTTCATGTTGTGCGAGAGTTTTACCAAAATGTATTTCCAAACTTGACTATAGTAAATGTCGAAAAACCACCATGCTTTTTAAGAAAATTCAGCCCTGATGGAAAGCACTTTATAGCTTTTTCAGCTGACCAAACTTCTTTAGAGGTATAATATTATGCAATATTTACAAACATTTATTGGCATCATGATTCATGTGAACTGTACTTCCGCTAACTAAAGCAGGATGATTCATGTGAACCGTACTTCCGCAAATATAAAATTCTCACTCTGCCGTCTATGTATATAAACGAAATTACAAACTTTGTCCGAAATAATCCAACCCATTTTGAAATGAATTCTATCGGAAGTCATCGTGAAGGCACACTTATAGTAATTCATGGATGTAAGACCCTACTCCGAAGAATGACTATAAATTGCATGGCACCTAAAGTCTATAATAAAATTCTGTTAAATATCAGATTGATTAAAAACAATAACAGGTTTTTAAGTGTGCTCAATGGCTTTCTTGCAGAAAAAGCTTATTATGACATACAATACATTACATACATTTGCTATGTTAAACAATGTTAAAAATAGTTACTTCAATACTGACATCTACTTGCCTCTTTATTCTCTTATATATTCTTTAAGAAATGAATAAAATGTAATTTATTAAATCTAATGAATTAGAATGACTAAGTAATATTAATAATTTAAATTTTAATGTTCATGAATGTTCATATACCTTAAGGTGAATCATGGCTGTACTTTTTAAATGTGACATCTTGTAATACTAAGCTTATGAACTAATAAATGATTTGATTGATTGATTGATTGATTTGATTGATTCATGGGCATGAATACTTAAAATAAATTTATGAAATAACACTTTCAGATATATGAATACAAAGGTGCAGCTGCTGCTGGGGACCTTGTAGCTGGATATCCTTCAGATTTATTAAATGCTGATGCAGATGCCCATCACAGAATAAGAACACATATTTTTTACAGGTTCTTTAAGGTATAATTTCCTTCTGAATTGAAGAAAGATAATTTCCTTGTATTTATTATCTCATCAATTAACACAAATGTTTCTAATTTGCAGCCGAAATTCACTGTCAATGTATGCCAACAAAGGGACAGCCTAAGGTCTGAGATGAACCCTGGACAAATGCCATTTATGGAGCAGCAGTTGAACCGTGAATGTAGCTTGTTTACTGAAGATGGCAGATATGTTATTGTGGGCTCTGCTGCCCATATCCCAGATGACTTGAGACCTCATTTTTATCACATACATAGTAACAATGAGGCAGTTACACCAACTATAAGGTGACAAAGACATTATTAACATGCCAGAGTTATTTATTTCTAGGAAGACCAATATTATACAGTAATTCAATATGATTATGGCATCTGATAAATCTGCTCTTTGATTACAGATCAGCTTTAGAGGACTACTCATTACACTTAGTTGATTTACATCATGGAAAGCTTTGTGATACTAAACATTTTAGAATTGATAAAATATATCTCTCACATAACCAAGGCATTTACTTATACAAAGAAGTGTTAGCAGTGCTATCTGTTCAACATCAAACTATACATTTATTTCAAATTGTTGATGGAATGTTGATAGAAATCAGAAAAATTGGCAGGTTCTGCTATGATGACGATCCATTGCTTGTTAGTTCAGTATTTGCCCCAGAGAGAAATGAAAGACCTTTCCATGAAGAAACAATAAATAGTTTAAAACATAGACTTCTTGTATTTCTCTTTAAGAGAGCAAAGAAAATTAGTGATGAATCAGGAGATCCTCTTGAACTAAGAAAGTTTTATAAATACTTTGATATGTTTAGGAGTTTGCGTATGTGGAAAATGCAGCTCTTAGATGAAGACCATCTCTTTATCAAGTATGCCAGTGAAGAAGTGGTGACATTGAGGGTTGCAGAGCCTAATAGTCAATCATCATTCTTTGTTATATATAATATAAGTGATAGTAAGATATTGGAAGTATATGAAAATACATCAGAGGGACTTTTACAGCTCTTTGAAAACTATTGTGACTGCTTTAGAAATGCGAGATTACGTGCAGATTCACAATTTACCTGCTCTCCATCCAACAATTTATATGCAAGACTGACACAACAAAGATTCAAACAAACTATAGTGAGAGCCATCTATGGTGGTCGCACAGAAGCTACTAAAAGAATTTTGGCACAACTACCTATCAGTGCACAGTCATATAGTGGTTCACCATATCTGGATTTAGGGTTGTTCAGTTATGATGATAAATGGGTATCTGTCATGGAAAGGCCAAAGGCATATGGAGAATATCCAATAAGGTAACTTGTTATTCATTGTTAACTGATATTTGACTGCTTAATTAGCCCTTGTACAGAGAAATCCTAATTTTATTTAGAAAGCAACACTTGCTGCTTGATAGCTCACTTTCTATAATTGATGTCAATTTAATATACTCTACAGCTTTTTATTTATTTGCCCTCAGATTCTATGCCCGTGACTCTGGATTACTGAAATTCAAAATTTATGCGGGTGTATTGGGCCAGTCAGTGCCAGCCAGTGCACGCCGGCTAGTCGCGTTTACATTTCACCCCACTGATCCTTTTGCTATCAGTGTTCAGAGGACCAACTCTGAGTACATTGTTAACTTCCATATTAGAAATGCAGTGTTCAGTTGATATTATGAAGAGTATTTTTAATCATAATTTGGTTTGAATTATATATTTTTGAATTTATAAGCGGTAATGTAAATATTATATCTCTTTATAATAGAAATGTCAAGCGATATTACTACTGTGTAGTAAAGTTGTAATAAATATTTAAGTACTAACAGTGATCAATCATTTAACCTTGTGTGAAAAAACTAAGAAGGCTAAATTCACACAGGGATAAGAGCGGTCTCTAGTTTAGTAAATCCAAACGGCTCATTAACCAGAACCTAATAATAGTCCGCCCGTGGAACAGCAGTCACACATCAATTTCTTCTCTGTACATATTCTTCTGCTTGAGATACGATATTGGCTATGATATTCTCTGGCGAAAATTGCAGCAAACGTTAATGCGTAAAGAGCTAATAAGTGTTTTTAAGTATTGGTATCAGATCAATGTTATTCGATGTTAATCGGATCAATGTTATTCGATGGTCAGGGTTTTATTTGAGTAACTACTCACTCACTATTTCCCAACCGAGTACGTGTCAAAACGAATCAAACGAGCCCCAACTCGATGGGGTTGCATGGTTTTATTACAGAGTTCCTGTTGCCTTCTTCCGGCTCCGTCATCAGACCCTGGACACTATTTCCTAACAAAGTACTTGTCAAGACGAATCTAACAAGCCCAATCTTGATGGGGTTGCATGGTTTCAATACAGTGTCCCTGTGGCCATCTTCCAGCTTCATCATCAGACCCTGGACCTCGTCTCCCATATCAGAGTACTTCTCAAGACGAATCTAACAAGTTCAAACTCCTGTAACCTTCTTCCGGCTCCATCATCAGATAATCTCTCCAGCATGGTGTCACCATAATATTGTATTGTCTTCCAGTTCTGACATAGATTAAAAGTTTCAAGTCTCTAGCTATCGCGAAGCTAGAATAAAATCGTATGCATTTGTGGACAAACAAACAAAGAAACAATCAAACGAAATAAATGCGAAAGCAACATATTAAATAAAAACGTGTTAATATTGTGGCCTTCATAAACCTACTTTACACTTTGCCTGATTTGTAGTGTAGGCAAATATATATATAAATAGCATACCTAGAGTATAAAAATATGCCTATGATGGCAAATAGTTGACTGGCAAGAAAGAAGGTATTCTGTGGAAATATCTCAGAGCTCAGCAGTGTATTCGGCTGAGTATTCGGCGCTCAGAAGAAAGTTATTCTTCCGAGATTCGGCGTATTCTTTTTCTAGTTCATAATTCAAAGAGCATGTAATCCAAAGGTTACATGCTCCTCGTAATCACTACGTTTTACACATAGAGGAACTCAGAAGTAAAGGAAAGTACACTGACCTTAAAAAAAAATTGTAGTGGGAAAGTAAAATATCTAAGAGTAAATTATGGTGTCAAATGTGTCAAACACAACAACAATCGTCAGAAACATAGATAATACACTGTCTGAAATGCGTCTGAAAAACAATGGGGCCTTTTTACAACTACATACAATAGTTCAGATAATTACCACTATCACCGATAATATGTAAAGATAAACAGATTCACGACTCCGTTGAAAACAAATATCCAGCAATGCAGTGCAACTCGCCGTTCTTCGGTTCTGGAATTCCAAATTACAGGCAGTTCCATCCCTGTAATCTTTGTAAGTTTAAGACTGTAGTAGTGCTCAAATGCTAAACCATGCAAACTCTATTTACACGTTCATTATAAACTTGCCTTCATGCTACTATTTTAGCGTATCCACATCATACAATACGTCCCGTAGTAATAGGGGAAGGAGATGTGGCTTCAGTTGTTTTCCCTGATGGAAGTATACACTTATATTTCATACCGATCAACAAGCGGAGCGGTTCATATTGCGACCATGACATTCCTCATAATCCATACTGGAACAATGGAGCTGGAGCTTTTTATGTTAGGAGTGTTTCAAACCCGTAAGTGTCCAATATTAGATGCAGATGAAATCATGTCATCATATCAAGTTGCTTCTGAATAGAATAAGATTAGATTGCTATTTGCTTAACACCGGAATGCTAAGACTTAGCGCCAATAATTTACGCGCTAATGGGTCTTAAGGCCCATTAGCTCAATATAGAAATATTTCATGCATTAACTGTGTATAATCTGTGTATTTCACGATTGTAAGTTACTTTTAGTTATTTTATTTTAGAATATCGGCAGCCGTTTTCGATCAACAATGTCAAAAAATGTATGGAACGCCATTCTCAAGACCATGCTTATTTTCCGATTGTAACGTAAACGCTCCACCTGCATTTCAACTAAAGGTATATCATCATCATATTATATAATTTTGCTTATGAATTAAATTCCTGATAAAACCCAAATTACGATATTTAATTTCTAGTTCCATAACGACACTTGGACTTCAACAACTGATCTTCGTTATTTTTACCCACGTTGTCGGCAATATGAATGGCCCCCCATTTCGTCGCCTATGGAATGTGCAGCTGTACAAACTGATATACCCGCAGAAGGCCCTAAAGACTGTCATCTAACATGCGCTAAACCTTGTCTCTGTCCACGTGCTTCCAATGTAAATAAAAAATCTTCAAACATAAATACAGTAGCTGAATGCAGCTGTTCTAAAGTACATAAAAATCAAAGTAAAACTTCAATGTCTACTGATAGATCTTCTAGGACGAAATTAAGGAAAAAGAAAAGTAGATCACTGTGTTCAAAAAAACATAAACCGAAAAAAATTTTTAGAAAAAGGAGTGATGCCAAATGTGGGTGCAGGACATCAAGCACGACAGAAAAGTCGGTGACAACATATGCAGATCAAGCGAGTAGCTGCACTGCGGCAGAGCGTAATACACAAACTTGTCCAATAAACTATACCACGTCTTTCATACAAGATCTTAACTGTAGCGAGAGCAAGTGTGATAAGAAAACTGATTTATGTTTTCCGAATTCTTCAAAGTGTAATAAACCTATGGAAATAAAATCGTCTGAAAAAAATTTAGACGTGTTTGAGACTGATGGCAGCTCGGCTTCGTGCTGCTGTTCAGCGACGGACACTGACGCGACGTTCGCGATCATTGACTTCAATTAAAACTAAATCATATTTTTGAAATTATATTTTGTTATCATATAGTTTATCCCTTAACATACATGTATTTACATTGGAGAACATACGAGAAATATATTACAGCAGTAAACAAAACAATTTTTCCATTTTATTACATGAGATTTTAATTTTCTTATATTTAAAAGTAAAAATAACAACGTACAGTCAATAATTTTATCATAATTCATAGCGGTTCACTGCACAAAACTGATGTTGGACTAGTGCGCCGTTGTGCGACCACGTCACAATACGTACGACTACGAAATACTACCTATATGAAAAGTTAGGAAGACAAATGAAAACAATGAGGTGATTAATTTCAAAATAAGCTTTGGCAGAAAAGAAATGACTATAATATCATCATTTCTGATCAAATTTTCAAGAATGAGGTACATAAATAATTCGTAAAAACAATTCAACACTTAAAACTAGTATTGCATAAGAATACATTACACAAACGGACATTTCTTTCAGAATACACCTTTGAAATACTTTAAGAAAAATATTGATGAAAAGTGCATAAATGTTGTCTCACACGCTTCACATAATAACTGCCCGGTTACTATATTAATTAATCGACCCGTCGCTACAACCAGATCAAGAAATAAGTACTACGTACAACAGAAAAGTGCACTCTGTGTTTCTGTTTATGCAAAAAATAAATAAATTAAAAATACTAAAACACCCGCCTTCTTCAAAAGACAAGTCAACTGAAAAGATGGAAACAAGATCAAATAATAAAGGCAACATAATGACATGCAGTCGGAGGCATGTATAATGTGACATTATGAATAATTTAACTTATCATTAAATTCTATGCCTCCCTAATATAGTGCGATAAACTGACCTCGTACCTACTATGTCATTCATTAGATGGAACCGTTTTAGCAGCAGTGCCCCTTCCTGTTGTATGGAGTACTTAAAAATTCCTTGAACCAGAACTAACGTCTCGGCAGACTTAAATACAGGATTAGACGCTTGTGCTGATTTTCTGACGTAATAGGTACTTTAGAATGATTTAACATGTCCACGTTAAATCATTTTAGCTAATATAGGTACCGGACATACTTATATTAACTTTATTAAACTTATTTTAGAAAGTTACAATATGTACACATATAAATAGACATTCTTAAAAAATATATATTAGACAATCTTTTTATGTAATTAATTATGCTACACACACTAATCCAGCATCATAAGACAACATTAACGTACACCTATCTCATTAAAAACAAAAATATTACTCTAGTCTTGTATTTGATTTATGTGCTTTTGACCACTACATGAACTGCTCGCCGTTATAACATTAATTACGAATGCTCTTAGATACATCTTCTTTTAAAATGGAATATAACGCCTATCCGTCTGAGATTCAAAATGTTTCTGCCAATACATCTAAATGCAATAGGCGTTACTTATCTTTAAAAATGTACTAATTACACCGATACATTTTTTTTTCATCTAACACAGGAGTGAGACTTTTGAAACATATTTAGATTTTTTGTTTAATGTTTTGTAACTATATAATAAACAATAGATAAATACTAGAAAAAATCCACTCAGACGGGACACGAAACCCGCACCCTTGCGATTCCATTGAGGATCAGCGACGATTTTTTGGTTTAGTGGCTTATCAGAAAGCTTATGCCACCTCATGATTAACTGTGAAGAAATTTTCACAATATCTTTTAAACCTGAGAAGTTATACGAGCTAGAACGCTATTATTTTGGGGGTCCTTATGACGTCATCCGCCGCATACGCGAACCTTACATTGTACGTGATAAAGCACATATTGCATCGAGCTTGGCATTTATTTAAACCCTTATAACTCAAGCATTTCTAAACGGATTTCAAAAAATCATTCACTAGGGTTCATAGCTATGAATATATTTTTATATTGTATCAATAGAACTTTAGGATTCAAACCTGTCGCTGATTCTCATTACGCTACCGAGTCGCTAGCGGGAGCGGATAAATTTTCTAGAACTTTTTACATTTTCGCTGCATACACACACTACACACATTCACATTGTATATTGTATTGGGCCGGAATCCCAAGGGAGCTAGTTCAAGTCCTGTCTGAGGTGCTACGGGTGAGTCGATTTTTTCTAGTATTTATTTATCAAGTAGCATAGTGAAATGCAAAATAACTAAAATTTATTAATTTAATATCAAAATTGTAGTTATGAATTTTTATAGTGTGGCAGTTATTTAAATAAAATAAGATTGTCATGATACGTAAAGTGTACTCTGTGTACTTTAAATACATGCTCATAAATATCATTACGTTACAAATTGTATATTATTTTAAATATATCAAATGAATTTTATTACAGTTACATTCTAAAATTGTATATTAGCACACAACCTTAAAGTTGGCATTTACCACTTTTTTAATTACCTACGTCTAATCACATTAAAATGGAGTGCAAATTTAATGCATTACAGTCAATAATGCTAACCCATATTAGCTAAAATGCAATGATAGTAGACTTCATCGAGTTATAATTTCACATAACTAATCAATAACTGACGCGTTACAATACAAGTGTTGCTAAATATGAAGCGCGAGGCTGCCAAATGACGCGCAACAACATCTAATGCGGGCTTTGCGGCAGACCGAATCATCGTAAAGACTGTTTATCCTTACTTGTGCTATAAATAGTTTTTGATAGTTGTCATACGTCTTTAAACTTAAGGCGCTATATCAGTATAGCGAGATAACAGCAGGCTAGTAGTGACACTCCGCACTTTAGGTATGAATCTAGGCTTATATAAAAGTGTTCATTGGGGGTAGAGTAGGGTATGTACATACAACAGCACGGTAAGTTAAATATTCAACCTTTATTACGTACGGCATTAATATTCTTAAGGTCAACATGTATTGTCTGACGTGCCGTTGACTGTACCACGCTTGCAAATCCAGCATGAAACTAAAAAGGGCGCCTTACACAATGAAACTGCACCACCATCGCAACCTACTCGTTGACTTACTATAAGTATAAACAATGGGGCACATTTAAGTTATCAGTAGCGTGAAACATTTTCATACTGCTCTATTTAAATATATTTTTTATTTCAATGGCAGGATAACAGAAAATTTATCCCGCTTGATGGCGCTGCTGTAGATGGAGACCTTTTGTACGTGTTATGTTTCAGATTATTTTACAATTATGTCTAAAAATGATTGATAATAATAATTATTATTATGGAAGTTGGACAGTAAACAAATAAAAGAATGAAGAAAACCAAAATGTGCTGTAAGAAAAATTAATATTTACAAAAATTCGCTTCCAACATCCAAAAATGTATGGCAAACACATAGCAAACAACAAGATGACAGGGCAACATCTTCACTAGCGCTAAGTTAGCGGTAATGCGTCGACTGGTGGACGATTTGTGAATCAGCAAAATTATCCTGCCATTGCTCGTAAACAAACATGTCTTTTTTAACAAAAGTGGGTTGCTCTTTGTTAATACTCATATACTACATTAATTAATGTTTCTCTACCGAAAAATGATACTTTTCGCTTTTACCCGAATTTAAAAAGGAGGTTTTCAATCTATTTGCTATATATTGAGTTTAGTAACAAACACGCTGGTGGTGTAATGGAAATGTATGGCGACATGCTATTTAAACATCGGCGAACGACGATTTAGCTGCTTTTCTGAAGCTGATACAGCGACGAAACACTACACAAGATGCAATATGCATGAATGCAGTCGTTAAGGCCTTGCGTTTTCAATTACGACCAAATTTAATTAGTCGCCAAAACTTGGTGCTACGAGGCTACGTATTCGCCATGCAACATTGATGCAATCGCGAAAACGCTTATCGCCCCGAGCTGATCCTAACGATCTCTCAACACCACGATACAACTATTATTCATTGCGTTTTCGTAAAATACAAAAACAAGTTGCAACGGTGTACGTGCCTGCACAGAAAGCATTTCATTAACACTTTCAGCGCCAAGTTAAAAGTCGAACTTGAACCCGTCATTTTAGCGTTCGCCATTGGCTTAGCGTTACCACGGAATATACAGGGTTACTGGAAATATGTCGTATTTCCAGTAACCCTGTATAGATGAGGTCAAAACAATAGTTTTTATCAAAACATTTTTTCTGGAAAATTTAATAGTTTTTGAGATAATTGATATTGAAATTCTAATTATAATAATTGAAATCAAGTATTTTTTTACCAAAACTACGTTTTCAGGCACAAAAAATGAAAAGAACTACTGAGTGAGTAGTTCTATTTATTTTGTATGCCTTAAGTCGTATTTTTGGTTAACAGTTACTAATTTCAATTATCTCAAAAACGAGAAAAAGTTATCTCACAAAAAATATTTGTTTTGACCTCATCTATAACTCCTTAGCAGGAATACGTCATATTCCCAGTAACCTTGTACAATAGTACGCGTTACGAAAGTTCAGGATTGTGCCATTACATCATTATACGATTATTTTCAACCTTCTGGTAAAGGTAAAGACTTTCTTTACTGAATAATTACTCGTAAGGGGTTTTAATCCGGTTATTACTTATTTTTTTGTGGTAGGCAACCACTATTGTAAAAGATAAGAATTTTATCTATACCATTTCTTTTAATTCTGCTATGTTAATATATTAAAAGTGAACTCATTACAGACTTTAAATTAGTTTTAATAGATAAAAAAAATAAACATATTCCAGACTGAATACAAGATTTTTCTTATACTATAAGCTGTTTCATAGCATCAACAACAGCTTTGGATGCACTAACGTATATCATTCCATATTTTATAATAATACTAATACAATTAACTTTTCTTGTTCATTATGACGTCTATAATTATTATCAGTCGCCTTACGCCTTTAAACAATATGAAATAAAATTATGTTATAATATAATGAATATTATAACCTTTACTTTGACTAGACAGTACCATAGTACGACGTACACGGCTATTGGCCATATTGGGTGGATTTTTCACAATTTATAAGACATTTTGACCTAAATAAAACATACGGGGCTTTTAATGAACTGGCCTCGTCGAACATTTAATTCTCTGTCAAGTTTTATGTTGGTTAAGGATAGAAAAATATTTATTTTATATAAATTTATCAATAATTACAGAATATCACTGGTGTATTAAGTTTTAGATAACACCTTAATATAAAATTGATTAGCTACTTAATTAATATAGATCGTGCCATGATAATGAGTTGACCTCGTATTTCATTTTAATTTAAACAACCATTGCATTGTGAGTGTTTTTATGAGGATATTTATTTTAATCGTAGCACGAACTATACTAAAATAATGTATAATATCATTGTACAATATCTAAGATCAGGAACCATTTCAGTGCTCTTCGCTAAAAGCCCCGAACCGGCATGTTTTATTAAAATCGAAAATGATTCCTTTCCACAACACACCACCATAATCGTACACTACCTGATTAAGCTAAAACATAGTACCTCAGCAGGGGAAGTGTTTTAGAACATATTACAAAGATAAAGTACTTACTTTTAGATGCGAATGGTGGAATTTGTAAAATAGAGCTCATATTTTGGGCATGTTACCAATTTAAAGTGTAACTGACACAATGCACCCAGGAGACGTTGGTGATGAATATTAACTGCAACAAAAAAATTAGCTTAATATCTGGAAGTTACCTCAATCAAACATTGCTCAGTTCGCGAATGTTTAGTCTGCATTGGGTTGATGTGGTGACATTACTAAGTTAGCGATAACGAGCGATATTTTAAACCTTTGAATGGGTAAATTAAAGCTTATAATTAACAGTGATAAATAGTTTGTTCTGGAAGGTGGGGCGCTGCGCGGGGTCGGCGTGCCAGGCGGCGCGCATCAGCTCGTACGGGCGCGGGTACATACACTAGGCGGGCGGGTGGGGCGGCGCGGGCTGGTCGCGGATGGCGGCGAGCGCGCGGCGCGCGTGCTGGAAGGTGGGGCGCTGCGCGGGGTCGGCGTGCCAGGCGGCGCGCATCAGCTCGTACGGGCGCGGGTACATACACTAGGCGCGCGGGTACATACACTAGGCGGGCGGGTGGGGCGGCGCGGGCTGGTCGCGGATGGCGGCGAGCGCGCGGCGCGCGTGCTGGAAGGTGGGGCGCTGCGCGGGGTCGGCGTGCCAGGCGGCGCGCATCAGCTCGTACGGGCGCGGGTACATACACTAGGCGCGCGGGTACATACACTAGGCGGGCGGGTGGGGCGGCGCGGGCTGGTCGCGGATGGCGGCGAGCGCGCGGCGCGCGTGCTGGAAGGTGGGGCGCTGCGCGGGGTCGGCGTGCCAGGCGGCGCGCATCAGCTCGTACGGGCGCGGGTACATACACTAGGCGCGCGGGTACATACACTAGGCGGGCGGGTGGGGCGGCGCGGGCTGGTCGCGGATGGCGGCGAGCGCGCGGCGCGCGTGCTGGAAGGTGGGGCGCTGCGCGGGGTCGGCGTGCCAGGCGGCGCGCATCAGCTCGTACGGGCGCGGGTACATACACTAGGCGCGCGGGTACATACACTAGGCGGGCGGGTGGGGCGGCGCGGGCTGGTCGCGGATGGCGGCGAGCGCGCGGCGCGCGTGCTGGAAGGTGGGGCGCTGCGCGGGGTCGGCGTGCCAGGCGGCGCGCATCAGCTCGTACGGGCGCGGGTACATACACTAGGCGCGCGGGTACATACACTAGGCGGGCGGGTGGGGCGGCGCGGGCTGGTCGCGGATGGCGGCGAGCGCGCGGCGCGCGTGCTGGAAGGTGGGGCGCTGCGCGGGGTCGGCGTGCCAGGCGGCGCGCATCAGCTCGTACGGGCGCGGGTACATACACTAGGCGCGCGGGTACATACACTAGGCGGGCGGGTGGGGCGGCGCGGGCTGGTCGCGGATGGCGGCGAGCGCGCGGCGCGCGTGCTGGAAGGTGGGGCGCTGCGCGGGGTCGGCGTGCCAGGCGGCGCGCATCAGCTCGTACGGGCGCGGGTACATACACTAGGCGCGCGGGTACATACACTAGGCGGGCGGGTGGGGCGGCGCGGGCTGGTCGCGGATGGCGGCGAGCGCGCGGCGCGCGTGCTGGAAGGTGGGGCGCTGCGCGGGGTCGGCGTGCCAGGCGGCGCGCATCAGCTCGTACGGGCGCGGGTACATACACTAGGCGCGCGGGTACATACACTAGGCGGGCGGGTGGGGCGGCGCGGGCTGGTCGCGGATGGCGACGAGCGCGCGGCGCGCGTGCTGGAAGGTGGGGCGCTGCGCGGGGTCGGCGTGCCAGGCGGCGCGCATCAGCTCGTACGGGCGCGGGTACATACACTAGGCGCGCGGGTACATACACTAGGCGGGCGGGTGGGGCGGCGCGGGCTGGTCGCGGATGGCGGCGAGCGCGCGGCGCGCGTGCTGGAAGGTGGGGCGCTGCGCGGGGTCGGCGTGCCAGGCGGCGCGCATCAGCTCGTACGGGCGCGGGTACATACACTAGGCGCGCGGGTACATACACTAGGCGGGCGGGTGGGGCGGCGCGGGCTGGTCGCGGATGGCGACGAGCGCGCGGCGCGCGTGCTGGAAGGTGGGGCGCTGCGCGGGGTCGGCGTGCCAGGCGGCGCGCATCAGCTCGTACGGGCGCGGGTACATACACTAGGCGCGCGGGTACATACACTAGGCGGGCGGGTGGGGCGGCGCGGGCTGGTCGCGGATGGCGGCGAGCGCGCGGCGCGCGTGCTGGAAGGTGGGGCGCTGCGCGGGGTCGGCGTGCCAGGCGGCGCGCATCAGCTCGTACGGGCCCGCCGGGCACCCCTCCGGCGCCTCCATGCGGTATCCGCGCTCCACGTGCCTCACCACCTCCGCCAGCGGCTACGGAAACGAGCAGGATGACTAAGTGATATTTTCAGATGGAAGAAATGCAGATGTTTTTAATTATCACTAAGATACTTACGATTCTCGGATATGGCACTCTCCCGAATGAATAAATTTCCCATAAAAGTATACCGAAGCTCCACATATCAGACTTATTTGAAAATTTCTGTAACAAAGAACACAATTTATAACAAAACCAGAAACAAATAATACGTAAATAACAGTAGGAGTAATCACGTCAACAACATAGGGTAGGTAATATACTCACGTTGTACTTGAGCGCCTCGGGCGCGGTCCACTTGATGGGCAGCTTGGCCTGCAGGCGCTGCGCGTCGGCGGGGTCGTCGTGGCCGTGGTCGGGGCGCGCGAGCCCAAAGTCGGCCACCTTGGCGTGGCCCTCGTGCGAGATGAGCACGTTGCGCGCCGCCAGGTCGCGATGCACCACGCGCATGCGCTCCAGGTACTCCATGCCGCAGCACGCGTCGCTACAGAACAACATTAGTTACATTATCTTTATGGCAGCTGACAAGTTAGCCGGTTTGCGCGGGGCCGTGCCCCGCAATCACACTTTTCCCACCCGCTGACGCTTAAGCTGTTATTGCGCAGCGACATGCGCTTAACTCCACAGCCACCATAAAGTTTTCAACGCATTCAACTTATTTCGAATGCAACTTAAAGTTCACACGCGCTCTTTAATATTGAAAAATTATAAACTCTATTCCATAGACTTCAAATTAAAAATTATCTATTGTATTGATGTTGTCAGCAGCGCGAAATCGGCGTGGCGCATTTTGTTTGACGTTAATTATCACTCAATTAGATATTATAGTAGGATCGACGAAGGTAAACCCTATAATGGATTCCAAAAAACAACGTACAATCACAAAACTAAAATGAAACTTATGGAGATGAAATTACAATACTGTAGGAGGCGGGTCAGGCGGGCGGCCCCATCGCGTGATGACGTGCAGCGCGCCTGTATAATAGGTAATTATTTTAAGGATAGGGCCGGCGCGCAGTGCTCCGTCACTATGCACGTGCTGCCGTTAGAGCTGATTGAGCACTCACTATGCGAAGTTGATCTGGTCGAGCTGCGTGACGTAGTGGCGGCCGCGGCTGCGCAGGTAGTCGAGCAGCGAGCCCTGCGCGCAGTGCTCCGTCACTATGCACGTGCTGCCGTTAGAGCTGATTGAGCACTCACTATGCGAAGTTGATCTGGTCGAGCTGCGTGACGTAGTGGCGGCCGCGGCTGCGCAGGTAGTCGAGCAGCGAGCCCTGCGCGCAGTGCTCCGTCACTATGCACGTGCTGCCGTTAGAGCTGATTGAGCACTCACTATGCGAAGTTGATCTGGTCGAGCTGCGTGACGTAGTGGCGGCCGCGGCTGCGCAGGTAGTCGAGCAGCGAGCCCTGCGCGCAGTGCTCCGTCACTATGCACGTGCTGCCGTTAGAGCTGATTGAGCACTCACTATGCGAAGTTGATCTGGTCGAGCTGCGTGACGTAGTGGCGGCCGCGGCTGCGCAGGTAGTCGAGCAGCGAGCCCTGCGCGCAGTGCTCCGTCACTATGCACGTGCTGCCGTTAGAGCTGATTGAGCACTCACTATGCGAAGTTGATCTGGTCGAGCTGCGTGACGTAGTGGCGGCCGCGGCTGCGCAGGTAGTCGAGCAGCGAGCCCTGCGCGCAGTGCTCCGTCACTATGCACGTGCTGCCGTTAGAGCTGATTGAGCACTCACTATGCGAAGTTGATCTGGTCGAGCTGCGTGACGTAGTGGCGGCCGCGGCTGCGCAGGTAGTCGAGCAGCGAGCCCTGCGCGCAGTGCTCCGTCACTATGCACGTGCTGCCGTTCGGGCTGAAGACCAGCCCTAGTAACCGCACCAAGTTTTCGTGCTTCAGCGACCTGTTGACAACGATCAATTTAATTGTGACTATTTGCGACTACTTGGCCGTTGAGTACTCTCGGAAACCTATACAACGTGTTTCAAAAATAACCCTAATGCCGAATATGGTACATAGGGACTTTTAATTTTTGTATGAAACAGCTAATTTTTTTTTCGCGATTTTAGAGTTGGTCCCATAGTAAAAGTTGTTCAGTTTGATTGTCCCTATATACCATATTCGGCATAAGGGGTATTTTTGTAACATGTTATATATTTTTTATTTGCACCAATGCACATAAATTATAACAAAGATTAAAAAAAAAACAATGAATCCATGTTTATGAAAAAATAACTAAAATAAATAATAACAGGGAAAATGTTATAATGTAACTTACGCCATAACGCTAGCCTCCGCGCGGAACTTGCTCGCAGCCTCGCGGTCCTTGAGTATCTTGACGGCGACCTTCTGCGTGCCGTTTAGTATTCCGAGCATCACATCTCCGAACTCTCCTTTGCCAATGTTTTCCCGGATCTCAAGATCGCGCTCGTCTATTCGCCAACCTGCAATAATCAATCATCTTATAATACGAATCTCTAGCCAAAAAGATACTCAGTGGGGCTGTCACGGCCGTGTTATGGTATTCTACGTTGTCAATTGTACATCAGTGATAGATAAGGTATATGATAAAAAGTAACTGACGATGGTAATTCGTTTAAAAGGGAAAACTGTTCTGCAACCTGCGTTGCTATAATTTGAGAGATATTGAGACTCACGCGCGTCGACGAACTTCTGTGGTTGCAGCGCGCTGTCAGTCTGGTCGGTGGTCGGCGCGGGGGCGAGCGCGGAGGCGGGCGCGGGGGCGGGCGCGGAGGCGGAGGCGGGGGCGGGCGCGTGCTGCAGGAGGGCGGGCGCGCCGGCCGACGCCGCGCTGGGCACGCTCGGCGTCGCGGGGTACGGCGGCGGCTGGTGGTGTCAGTAATGGCGCGATTACAGTAAGATGCTAACTTGAACTTTAAGGTTGAACCTTTTTTGCGTGGATGATACTAACCTGCGGATGTGGTGGGTATGGTGGTTGCATCGGGCCATTATTGTTCGCACCGTTCGGCGCCGCTTTGGGTAAGCATCGCACTAACTTTGTACATAGGCCGTCCGCATCTTGTAAATAATGCTGAAAATAAATGCTTAAATAAATAAATGCTTAAACAATTTCACACAGCGCCGTCTAGCCCCAAACTAAGCAAAGCTTGTAATATGGATGCTAGACAACTGATATACTACATATATACTTTTTAAATATATACTTATTATAAAAAGTAACACCCAGACCCGTCACAGAAATTAAAATTCATAATTTCAATTTCAGCCCGGCCGGGAATCGAACCCGGGACCTCTTGCGTGGTAGACCGGTATGTTGACCACTACACCACTCAGGTCGTAAAAATATTTTTATTAACTGTTTATTATTTATGTTTGATTAACAGACATTGCTATTATTACACGTTTAGAAGTAATTGTGTCAAAAATCATCCACTTACGTGTATTAAATCTGTCATGTTATCGAAAAATTCTTCATCGTCGATGGTGAGTCGTTGGGTGTTGCTATCAGGAGCCGTTGCCCATTTTACCCTGAAAGTATAATAACATTAAGTTGTATGCTAGCTAGACTTGTCAAGTATAGGCGAGAACTTGGTCCGTGATGGACTAACAAGGAACCGCGAGGGTACAGTCAGTTTATTCATAGACAACGCTCATCAGCTGAATTTCAGATAGATATAGGAACTAAGAAAGTGTCCAGGATTCCAGTCAAAATAAAACAATAGGTACTTGAAATTGTTGCTCGTGAGAATTTCGGTAACAATAGAAGCCTATATCCTTCTCCAATACCAAATCATCAAACTTAAAAATTAGTGTTAGTCACTTCCAAATGTATATAAAAACAGTATCTATTCTGACCGGTAATGTTCGACGCGTCCACGGAACCTGACGCACAGCGTGTGGTCTCCGGGGAAGTTGGTGCTCTCGCGCACCAGGAACACGCCGTCCGGTGAGCCCGAGAGCAGCGCCTCCGCGCGCTCGCGGGATATCGCGCCGTGGTGCCACCTGACCAATACACACCGTACTATACATTGGGTAGATAATGCAGCGTGATACGTGGCAGTGTGATGTGCGTCTCAAGGTCAGCGCTAATTAGGAACATTTTCAGTGCAGTTTGTGTGAATCATCGAAACGATGGCAGGATGACAGAAAATTTATTCCGCTCGGTGGCGCTGCAGTAGACGTAGATCTTTTGTACGTGTGCATATGGTATGTCAAAAAATTGTTGATAATATTTATTATTATTATGAAAGTTGGACAGTAAACTAATCAAAGAATGAAGAAAACCAAAATGTGATGGAAGAAAAATTGATATTTACGAAAATTCGCTTCAAACACCCAACAATTTATAGCAAACAACAAAATGATAGATCTACATCTACACTAGCGCCAATTTAACGGTAGTGCGCCGACTGGTGGTCGATTTGCAAATCAGCAAAATTATCCTGCCATTCACGAGATGGGCGCTTGCACGCAGTGTAGACGCATCCTCTGCCGTTCGAGGAGCGGCATTGTGTTGTGTATGGGTCGAGCACGTGCGCGTGCGCACATGTGGACCAACCATAAAAATTAAATGGTGTCGCTGTGCATCCTGACTCATTCCTTATGAGATATAAATAACCCTTTATATACATTATGCGAGCGACAGACCGACGTGACGTTTCTTGATATCCGAGGACAAGACCCACTTTAGGTCGCTGCGCCACCATAGTAACAATAATAATAATATTTTTTTTATTTTCACATAATCTTTAGTACAAATTCCTATGAAGACTCTGACACCCAAACTAGGCAAAATGCCTGTATATCAGGAGTCATTATGATGACAGCACTGGTAACTATATTAAATATTTCTGGTAGGTTAAGTTCATTGCAAAGGTAGAGAGCATGGAAAGACATTAGAAAGAATGTGGGGAAGTCTCCAATAATGTGGTTATTAGTTCAAGTCTAAGGTTTTATATCAATCAATTCTTGCAAAGAATATAAAAACTCGAATTATCCACAACTATTTTAATAATCGCATAAACTTTTAAGTATAGCTCACACGTCAATGGGTCATTTAAGGTTAATTCACAGCGGAACAACTAATCAATCACATAACACATTATCGCGATGCGTTAATTAGGAGTTAGTGGAATGTAAGCAATGGTATGCTATTTACTCGACGTCAGTGCACGCCTCGATCGGTGGTATAAACAATTTGACTTTGTGCTGCTTAATAAAACACGCCGTAATATCACTCTCCATACTTTAAGCAACTGACAAAACAAGTGTCTGAACATCTATATCTTAAGATAAGGTGTCGAATGATTAAAAATCAATTCTTAGATAAGATATTTTACTAAACTAATATAATGTGTTTCCTTCTGGATAGCAACCTCTAAGTAACTAATTGCCACATTTTCATGCCTATATGTATAGAAGCACCATATTTTATAAATAGCTAATCGTACTACATTATATCAATACTTGATTAAATTTTGTAAAAATTAGAACCATAAATTATTACCTTACATAGATGAATGATAACAATTATATCAGAAATCAAAACTTATTTTGCTGTTTGACCAAAATAAATATACTTACAGCACTGCTTGTTTCTTAGAAGTCACACATAGTTAAGGGTTTACTAAACTAGGTTTATTGCTCGAATAGTAAACGTAAACGTCTTTTAAAAATGTCGCAATTCGATAAATGGTGAAATATTTCAACTTACGGCCACTGCGTCATGTTGACAAGCCTGTTGCCAGCGGGCGGTGGGTTTTGAGCCGTGGAATTCACCAGCACGTCGCTTCCTCCTTTCGATATAACCACTAAAAACAATATACGATTATGTAATCGTTTTCAAATTTAAGATTTCAAATACAAAGAGAATTGTGGTGGATATTTTGGCAATATTAAGAGCATAATCAGGTGTTTATGTGCTTATGGTTTTAATTTAATGTTTGCGAATTCAACGACATGAATTGTGTGTAATCAATATAATAGTTTGCGGTATAAGGATGTTTGGCATAATAACGTACCAGGCGACGTTTGCGAAGTATGCATGGCCGAGGAGTTGGGGCCGAGCGGTGCGGGCGCCCGCACCGACGATGACATCACGTTCTGTAAACAATGTTACTTAATTAATAATCGTACACGTACTATAATAATTATTTTAGTCGCAATCGCAACAAACTAAATAAGTCGTTTTGGAATACTTGAATGTTTTGTCTGTGGTAGGTTGTCTGTCTCAACTCTCAATAGTATAATGACAATTTATGTAATCACTCATGTTATAAATTTATAATGACGGTTGTGTTGGGTATTATTAAACTAACTATTATTACTTTGACAAAATGTGTTAATACTTCTAGTAAGTATGTAAGTACTTTTTAAAATTTCTAATTATCTGCTTATTAGATTTAATGGACATTTATTTTCTGTGTAGTTACTGAGTGGTCTAATTTAGACTATTTATTTAACTTATTCAAAAGTAAAATTGAAAATGACTAAAACTACAATAATTGTAGGTATAATCGTTTTGCTTTCCAACAGAGAAAGGAAAAATGGAACTTTGATAAATTTCATTTTCATCAAATATTTTTTTGTAACAAAAACAAAACGAATAAAGCTTGATAAATAATGCGTGTTCCACACTTACATTATGTGGTACGGAATTCTGCAATGCGGTGGGCGAGAGAGGCGCGAGTGGCCCATTACTGCCGCTCACACCACCTCCAGACTGGAACAATGTTTGAAATTGCACTAAAAATAACCTCGCCTATTTCAGTGCAAATACACAATCGGAGGTAACACCGGCTTGCATCGCGCGAGCCTGATTACTTAGTGAAAAGCTTCGGCTGACGATCTGCGGAGACGTCGACTTTCTACCCGTGGGAACTTTTTCATCATCATACAATACTCAGTGACATACATGAGAACATGATCATCGCATTGGATGGTAATATTTCAATTATCGTCTTAATGATTCTTCAATAAGCATATATGACTTAAATAGGGTTACGTGTATTTAGGTTAGGTCGCAGAACAGATACGATTCGGCTAAATAAATATTTGCAATAAATAATTAACGCGATAAAAATAAGATAATAAAAGTATTGCATTAAAAGTTCTCAAATCTAAACAATGATGAAACTACGGCGGAGTTAAGGCTTTAGAAAGTAATTATCGTAGAAAAATGTGGTCGCAGTGGTTGTTGCCTCTATGATCATTAGTGGCAACGGGCCGCTATAACGTGGTTCATAAAATCTTAAGAAGAGCTGTTGAACGCATCGTTTTAAATATATTTTATGTATCTTTAAGAGACTTGTATGCCGATTAATTGTGTGAACTAGGTCATCCAACGTATAAAGATAGCACACTATGAATTGAATTGAAATAAATAATACGTTTTGTCGCGTGTCTAGAGACCTTTAATTCAAGTTAATTTTCAGACACAGACATTGTTAAAATAAGTCAAATGTGGGCTTCCTATCCTAGCATTATCAGTCGACAGAGCTAAGTTAGTACACGCTAGTACTCTTATTTATTCTGTGTTAGTACATACAACAGCAATTAGCACTGCTGTACACCATTAAAAACCAAATCAATTTAATTTTATGAAACTTAAGAGCAATAATTATTAATCGTTTGTTTCAAAATAACAAATTCGTTCTAGCATGACAACATTGCATTAAGCTATGCTATGACAAATGACATTGCAGGCAGACCTCTTACATTCTTTCACATTCATACATAGGTTCGATCCATGGGTTTCACGTGCAAAGGCACACATAAAAAAATGCTGTCACGTACGTATGACTTTGCCGCTCGCGTCCCGTTAAACTAACTATATGTAAAGCCTAGTAAAGCAATGGTTTATCGTACGATGAACAATGAAGAGAAGACAAGAGTTAATAAAAAAAATAATGCTTTTTAGTAAAAGACAAAATAAATCTATTTTGATTGTATTGGGCCCATCAGCTATGTGCATTATTGACCTCGTAAAAATGAATTTGGAGATTTGTCTATAAATGATTAGTTTTAGTCCGCGACATTCATCAGCTGGAAATTTCGTTTCCAGTGGAAATTTCGGGAAGGACATAGGCAAGTTGAAGTAGCCTAAAGCCATCAACGCACTCCGGATGACCGTATAGTATAGTAGTATGCGGCCGCAAACGGCGCACCACATTGCGAGAGACAAGCAACAAAAATTGCAAAAGTTAACTTAAGTTAGTTGGGGTGTTATTTTTTTATTGATTTGTATCCAACATATATTAAAATATAAAACATTATGATACTGACCGGCAGCTGATGCGGCGGCTGCGAGCGCTTGAGTCGCAGGGGTGCGGTGGGCGCTGGCGCGGCCGATGCCGAGTACCACCCGCACGCTACACCCTGCGCGCCTGAGTGCACACCGTGCTGAAAACAAATATCACTCTTACAACTTCGCCAGCATCAATAAATGAAATCTTCTTTCAGTAAAATTTCTTTCCTTTCGTGTGGTAAAGTTATTGCCGCCGTACTTACTTTGTGCCCCCACCAAATATTTACAGAGTCAAAACAATGATTTTGAACCCCAGATATAAAGGGTTATAGTAACCCCATCAAATCACGAAAACTATTTTAGTGCGCATTATTCTAACAAAGATGTTTATACCAAAACCACAATTATTTATTCAATACCTAATTCATACAAACTATCTCTTTGTTTAATTGTCGCCGCGTAGTAATCGGACGTTATAAACGATTTATAGCTGCAGAACAAAAGAGAACTCTGCCATAATATAAAACATTTGACGATCTACCCAGACGCATAACCTTGGCACTGCGCCAGGCAGACGAGCTGCATACAGGACTGCAGGTACAGAGTCGTCGACAGCTTAAATAAACAAACGAATATTTCAGTTTATTCTCAAACAAAAGTGACCGAACTGCAATCTTTATTTATCTCAGTTTTAGCAATATAAAGTGGTAGCTACAGCTAGTGTAAAAATAGTTTTTTTTTAATAAGAATCTAATATCGCTAGCAGCTTTGAATGTGAATAAATTGTATAGTGTTGTTCCAGGGTAATACCACAGATAATATAATACTATACTAGTATTATAGCAACAGAGTACATTATTGAACCTTGGTAATAGTAAAAAGCATAAACTTATCATAAAATTAATTCACAATCAAATCTGCTAACGATATCAGATTCTAATTAAAAAAAATTATACATCTATTTTTACAAATAGCTGTAGCTACCACTTTATATTGCTAAAACTGAGATAATAAAGATTGCAGTTCGGTCACTTTTGTTTGAGAATAAACTGAAATATTCGTTTGTTTATTTAAGCTGTCGACGACTTACGTTAGTATAAATAAGTCTATGGTAAAAAGCAAATATAAGTAGCTGTATGCGCGCGCACCTACACAAATACTATGGCGGATTAACTAACGATACATTGATTAGGAATTCAACATAGCCCCATATACATACTACATACCAACGCAATTACACGATATATGCTCTCGTTAGTGGTCTTGGCAATTACGAACATGATTGAAATGCAAGCTACCTAATAGGTACCGAATCTTAGCAAGATTGACTACATTACACCGCAATAATTTGATCGTAATTCGAGGAGAAGGCCAGATCTAAGTATGAATGAACAATGGTAAAACACAAGGTACACTCGACGGCACCTCAGACTATACATGTTGACCTTGAGACCGCCTTTATGCCCTACGTAATAAAAGCTGTTCGTAGTTTAACTGTATAACCTGACGTGCTGTCGTGTGTACATACGATCAAAGTGTTCGGACGCAGTTAACATTACGAATTCGTGAACTTCGTCCAAATAATAATCCAACTGGTGGAAGGAAGGTCTGCAAGCGCTGCTTTTCCAGTTCCTGAATATCATAAATAATAGAACAAGGTTCTCAGTCGCAACTCGTGCCAAGAACCCATATCCTCAAGGACCATTAGTTATTCAATTATACCTGGGCAAGCGGCGGATGGGCTTGATGACGGTGCACGTCTGAGTTCATGTCGGGTCACTCCTACCCCTGCCTGCTCCTCATCATCTGTTGGAATTGAAAATCATCATTAAATTAATGCCACAGATTCAATCAGACATATTAATATGGTTATTGCTGGGTGCATGTCCCTAAAGAATAAAGAAGGAAGATGGGACCATGGCATGGCCAAAAGTTACACTTTCACTAAAACCAGTTTCACAAACTAGCTGGATAAATTCCGGATATCTTATTCGACTGACAGATGACTTCGCAGATTCTGTTCTATTTTTAAATTGAACCAGAAGATATGAGATATCTGGAGGCTGGAGTCTGGACCATGTATGAGTTGGAGTTTAACCTACATCATGGATAAATTGCAAGCCAATAACTGTAAATAATTCTTCGTAAATAATTCAGTTATGAAAAATTATTCAGTTGTATGTTTTCTGCGTGATACACCACTTGTTTTACAAGCGACAAGCAGGTTGATTATTAACAAAACCAGCTTAAATACAACTTTAATCAAGTACACATCATAGAACAAATACAAAGTACGGATTTACGGAATCATATTTTTTTCTGAGTTAAATGTGTTATACTAATTTATTCATTATAAATATATTTTTTTTATAAATATTTTACAACATTACATACATTGCTCCCATTCCAAAGTAAAGCACTTGTGTTATGGAAATCAGACACAAAGGTGGTATCACAAACACCTAGAACTGAGCCAATATAGAAAAGATCGTTTTTTAAATTGACCCAACCGTGGATTGAGCCCGGGACCTCAGAGATGGCGACACCTTGAAAACCGGTGTTCAAAGCCACTCGACCACTGAGGTCGTCAAATTCATTATCACTAGTCATTATTAACATTTAATACAATATCTATTTATTTATATAAAAATGAATCCCTATTTCCCTTTGTCACGGCATCACGCGTGAACTCGTGGCTGGACCGATTTCGCTAATATTATTTTTTTGTGTTTGTTATTGTCAGGAGAAAGTTCTTAAGGAAGAAAAAATAAGAAAATTGCTCAGGTAAATTAGAAAATTTAAGAATACTTAACCACCATATTTAATTATTTCTAATGTAACCTTAAAACGCTTTTGACAATATAAACTTTTTAATTTAACCTTTTTTGAAATATTTTTTTTATGTAACCTTAATGCATTTGATAATTTAAACTTTTTGTAATTAACCCTTTTTTGAAATTTTTTTTTTATTAATTATACCCATTTCTAAATCAATATTCATAGTTAAGACAGGTCAACGTCTGTCGGGTCCGCTAGTTATAATTATAACAATACTTAAATAGTCACATATTTTTTTAGCAATTCGTAATAAATGACGTAATAAAGCGTATGGATTAAAGGTGTGGGGGAGCGAGTGGCGAGACGAGATACCTACTGCTGATTCACTCTCATTCTACCGATGATACGGAACTAACGATAGCGGCGGCGGACCGTGACCATCGCTACTGTTGTGTATCAGCCGATCAACCGGCTTATGTAATGTTCCACAGCCAGTGCGTGCGTGTAAATTTCCAGCCAGTGTCAAATCTGCATACTTACATGCATACTAATATCTACACGCAACGAGTATCAACATCTACTTATGCTTACCAGAAGAGTTTCATCATTCTCGCGCTCAATTCAAGTAGCCCGACCGCTCAGGCACACTAATTGAGTACAGAATTAGCAGCGAGGGGCAATTTAGTCCGAATCCGAGGGGCCGGGCTCTATGATACTACTGGTGACTTAGGCTGGCCAGCCGCAACTATTTGTGGCAATGAACAAGGCTTTTGTAATAGACTAGGTTTACGGGTTATGCCAATAATGACAAATTTAGTATAAATATAGTTTTAATTTTAACTGTGCATTCGACACATTAGCTTAGAACTAAGTAAACAAGAATGGGTAGGAAAACTGCTGATTGCAGAATGTATCATGATCACGAACGTACTTTCCTTGTTCGCTTTATTACGTTTTCGTGTGAGTGTATCTCACTATTATATTCAGTTTATAAAACTATTAGGTAAGTACTAAAGGGATACAAATACTAGTTTCTACTTAAACACGCCTAAATGGCTCTAATACTTTATTTTCAAAGCAAAGTAAAATTATAAGTGCAGACAGACATTGTTTTTCATGTGACCTAGCACGAACGCGAGTGCATCTAAGCGACAAGTATTGCACAAATGACGCAACCACAGCGATTAGCTGCAGTTTTTGCAACACGCATTAGTGCGCATCGTCACTTACCTATGCTCATGCAATTTTACACATAAAGACAAGTTGTTTATGTCACGCCTGCGAGTTGGACATAATAAACTCATCCATGTACAATTTATTGTTTTCAGAGATATTAATCACTTCATCGATGGGACTTTATTCAGCTAAATTGCGCTTGCGCATAACTTTAAATGTATATTATTGAACAAGCAGGGTTCACAAAACAATGAATAATAAAATAAGAATGAAATATACAATGCGCACATCTGAATACACGAGCTTGAAGGTCGACGATGACCAATAATTATAATTTATTAGCGCTCGTACGTAATGAACTTCAGTTGAATATTAAAATGACTAATGAACCGAGATATAAAATATTGCGTACTATTGCATAGAAGCCGTATTTCTGTTTGATTATGTCTATAGATTTGAGACCATTCCCTTGAGCTCAAACAAGATACCCCTACTGTAAGTTGGTGAGGAGTTGAAATCAAGTGATGCAGCATCACGTCAAGAATAAAAATATTCATATCAATCATACGTGTGCAAGTTGCTCAATTGCATTCAACAACTAGACAAGAGCTGAAGATTTTCTTCCATTTTAGCTAAGATCACTCATAGTAATCTTTAAAAAACAGAATCTGTCGATTCTGATCCATTTGTAAGCTTCAATGTAGATGAAACAGATAAACACTACCACAACAGATACTACACATAGGTATATGATGACGCATGTTGACTTACAAAGTCAAGCACGCGTGACCGAAGGATTTCTTGTCAACTGAAGGTTAAGATTTAAGTCGAATCTCTCATGTTTGTCATTAGATCATCTACGTAGAATTCGATACACGTCTCTTTATGGCTTATTCTGACTGAATGTAACAATCGGTAGATTTTTTTTGACGTGCACTGCAACTTTTTGTCGTTGTGAGTGAATTATATGATGCAGTCTTAAAAACTTCCGGTATTAATTATGACATCATAATATTTATGAACTCTAGCGAAGTTTCTAATTTAAAAGCATCTATCTAATATGATTTTTAATGTAAATACAATTTAATGGAAGACGTTCTCCAAAGTTGTTTTTACCCGACTGCAAGGAAAGGGTTATTGAACAAACGTAAATGCACTTGGAGCGTTCCTGGCTCAGCTGGGCTGATTGGAATTGATCTGGCCGAAAATCCTAATGACTCAAAATAGGAAACGGCCCGCGCCCGTATAAAAATGAGAATAAAGAAGAGAGACGGTTGTTCTGAACATTACAATAAACTGGTAGGTACTTGTCTTTTTGTATACTCTAGGCCAGTGTTCGGCTAACCGCGGCTCGAAAGTCGCTCTTTAATTTCGGGTTGGCTGGCAGTCACTTCGACTGAGATTTCGACACCACCTAAAAACTAGTAAACTATAAAAGCTACAGCGTCGAAGTAAATAGATCTTAATGGAACTGTCTTTCTTCTTCTGCGCTACCATGATTATCCCGGTTAACATTTGCCGTGGTGATGTAATGATGGGGGAGCGCTTAGTAAAGAGCTGTAACTCCGAGACTGATTTGTGTTAGTTGAATGAAATAACTATAAAGTTACTAACTTTGGTTTTGTAGCCATTAATCGCCAAATGCCTAAGCGAAAACAGGTTATGTTGGAAAAAGAAGAAAAACAAGTGAAATCGCCCGAGCAAAAGCAATTGAAAACGCAGAGAAGTATCGTAGGTATATCGTATCGAATGAGGGAAAAGTAGTCAAGAAAAATGAGCCAGTGGAACAAAACGAACCCCCGAACTTTGCGTTCGAGCGAGCCTCAGCCGTACTACCTCGCGAGAAGCGACGGGGAATGTAGAAAATTGTTGTTATCGACGTGAATATGACCTCTGATG
This sequence comes from Catoptria pinella, assembly GCA_963556745.1. Classification (NCBI taxonomy): domain Eukaryota; kingdom Metazoa; phylum Arthropoda; class Insecta; order Lepidoptera; family Crambidae; genus Catoptria; species Catoptria pinella. The sequence continues at coordinate 5,527,713 of OY750774.1, read as the reverse complement.
TTACTGATGTTGATATGGAGTCAGTTGACCCAGTGGTTGTTAATGATGAGCCTAGTTTGTCGCGGCTAGAGCAGACGATAACGATATACTCGGCGGTGGATAAATACTTCGTTAATGTATGGCGTAAGTAGTTTGTAAGAGTTTTGCATCCAACGAAAATAGTCTAATATAAAAAGAAGGACAGTCCGCATCCAACTAAGCGCAGTCCGGAATAAGTTCTTTCCGATCGAATTCATACACTGGCCTTGCGTAGAGCTAGAATTTCTAATCAGACTGAATTGAATCTAACGCAAATTATATCATTTTCATATACCTACTGAAAATCGTGTCATTGAGTTTCGTAAAGCTTCCGCAATAGTAACGTGCATTATACATTAGCCAAGACTAGTAAATTAATGCAGCCATTACGCGAGCAGTCATATTCATTCTACTATTTCTACTATGTTGTCGATACCGGCTCAGTGAAATCACAAGCAATAAGAGCAACACGAGTCCCCGGAGGATGCAGGCGCGTGCCGAGTTGAACGACCACTCCGCGGCGCACGCGCACGTTTCACTTTCATCGCATCCCGGCGCGACCGCAGCTAGCACGCAGACTTATAAGAGGGCTACTGAACCTACCCTATTCTATATCGATGAAACCTCTTCAAAAGTAGCTTAGAACGAGCGATCGTTACTTTATAATAATAGTAAAGTACACAACAATTTTGGGTTTCCGTAATTAAGGAACAAGCCTCATGAACACTTGGGTGTCCTTCTGTCAAGACACGTGGAGCGTGGCGGTTGGTGGAGGTATCAAGTTGAAAATATCAAATACTGGTGATGGTCTAGGTCTCTTAAATCTCTAAACAAATTAAGCTCAACTAAAACTAAATATAAGGCCACTTGTGTCGCACATTGCGACTCGGAATAAACCAAAAACTACGGGTATTTTATACGGTATTTCCCGTTCACCTATATCTAGTTCCGGAATCATGATTTGGCAGGAAGAAAGATCTCATTACACAAGTAAAGGAATAAATCCGAAAGTCGTCATCATCTCTAGTACTTTACTTTTATTTAATTAGTTATTTTATTGGATGGAACTGCCATTTAAAAATATCGAGCATTTATTCACTTACATAGTAATCATTGAGTTTCACAAAATCAATGAGGATCAATCAATCTGTAGTTCTATGTTTTCAAATCAATTTCTTTGAGGTCAGCTAAGGTGTGATGCATACGTACATAATAAATACAATGAGTTTATTTATCTCTTGACCTCATTTAAGTTTCATTGATTCTAAACTACAAACATTCCGTCCGCAACTGACCGCGCGGGTGCAGTGGGTGATCTACTCTTGGAAAACCGGTATGTCCGCGTAAACTGTCAGATCACACAACAATCGCCATTTGAGGTTACGACTTACACATTTTCTATTAATCAATAAACTTTGAACGTTCCAGACTAACTTTCCAGTAATTTTTAAAAAGATTAATTAAGATAGGGACAAAGTAACGTGTCCGCTGGTCGTTGACTTGCGGCCTTTAAATAAATGTAGGAAGTGATACGTAGTCAGTGCAGACTACACATCCAAGTTTACCGCTGTTTATGTTAACAGACAGCTACGTGTACTATCCGTGGTTTACATTTATTTCTGTATTATTTAAAACTAAATTTTGACTGAATTCAACTCTCGCGGCAAATTAATTCAAAACTGGAAGCACAAAAAGTTGCTTACGAATAACATGTGGGAGCCATAGACCATAGAGGATACTTTGTTTAGTTAGTACCTGTAATTAAATTGTAAAAAATATTAAAATCAGTTAACAACTGGCAAAGTTATAGTAAAACATATATTTAAAAAATTAGTCGACTTGATAGCCTCCTCATTTTTTGAAGTTGGTTAAAAATAAAGTTTACTAACGAAGTAGAAACTGTAAAACGAGAAAACGGCCTTAATGCTAGTAAGAATCATTTCCTTCCACGGCCACGCCGCGCCGCGCCGCCGCCGAGAAGGTCGCTTCGCACAACATAATATTATTAACCCTATTAATAATATGTCTGTGGAAGGAATAATACTATGTTTGATTCGTAATGAAGATTTTTTTTATGTATGTCCACCGATTACTCGAAGACAACTGAACCGATTAATATGATTCAAACGTTATCACATTAGGTTTGTTCCCAAGTTGGTCCCATTTTTTGAAGTTTTGAATTCAGTCTAGTAGTTTTAAAGAAATCCTGAAAATACTGTCGTCATTTACCATTATATGTATGAACTTATACGGATGATCGACTTGCATAAACTTCTTTGTTTATGATTTTTTTTTTTAAAGTTGATACTTTAAAGATAATATCATTTTAATTTCATAGTCATTGTACCTTAGGTTTCCAAGATACACAAGGGAACTCCTCAAAATCAAAGAGGAACTGTGTAGTGATTGAAATATTAGTATGACAATCTTAAACAAATTAAGTAGCTAACTATGGTCAAAGATTTGAAATTTTGAGATTTAAGCATTCACAATGCTATTTTTATATAATACTAAATAATATACTAGAAAAAATAGGACTCGCACCAGATCATTCGAGAACATGATCTGGTGCGAGTCCTATTTTTTCTAGTATATTATTTAGTATTATATGGTCAAGGATGTTTTGGACTAGACTTAAACTGCGTAAGGCACTTACAACAAACAGCGCGAAAAGTGGAAATTGAGTTATTAGGAGTATTATACCATTGAAAAGTGTGCAATATTAATACAATATATTTATATCATCGCTTACATCTACATATACATACCTAGCACAAAAAATTTAAAAATAAAAAAACTTAAAAAAAAAAGTAAAACCGCTTTCAAAAACCTAAAAAAAATTGTATATAAACAGCTTACCGTATACCTACGCATATCTGATATTAAAAAAAACGTCCTTTGAAGTCGGGTGGGGCCAAAATATATTTTCCTTTTTTAATTTATATAAATTTTATCGTGGTTTCTCTTTCTCAATTTTATTATTTAATTCTTAAAGCCCCACCCGACTTCAAAAGTCGTTTTTTTAATATCAGATACAAAACGAAAGACAAATTTTTACCGGACCAACTTTATCCATAGTCGGTACCTTCGTACCTATTACAGTACTTTACTAAACGAAGTTTGTACATGCGTTTATACTATCAAGTAGTTGTTATTTTGCTACCTATGTTTACCATAATTTAATTATCAACTTGAGATATCCAGCATTCCCGTTTAGTACACCACCCACATTGAAAATCAAGGCAGACATGTGGCGGCCTTGTTCCACACGGCCAAACGACTGCCATAAATGCCATACACCTTCAAGATGATCCTCCACGCCCGTTAAGATAAATTAAATTACTTAAGTACTCTTGTCTCAGTAAGTATTAAGTTCAATCTTCGATCAAGAATATCCTAGACTAGCGTCCCGCCCTCGCTTCGCTTCGGTGAATTTTTTTCTTAATATTTAGTGACAAAACATAATAATGTTGGAATGTGCTCATCAATGGCTTTCATCTGATACCCATTTGTAAAAATTTTAAAAATTTAAGGAAATAAGTTTTTTTCACTTATTCACTTTTCACTTCTCACTTCACGTTTACGCTTTCGCTAACACTTACACTTAAACTTACACTTACCATTACCGTAACCGTCACCGCTCCCACCCGTCCCCCGCTTCACGTACAAAAACAGCACGCGAATATGGCACCGACTGACAAAACTGACAGGCAGTTTAAACTAATTTTCCTATCCTAGCCTTTTCCTCGTACTCGGGGCTCAATATAGCGCCCGGGACATAATACACTACTTTAAGCCCTTGTTGCATAATCTACTATTATGCCTTATCTGATAAATCCAAAGCGCAATTTTGTTTGTGTCAACATTCACTTATGATCTTACAACATGAATGAAAAAAAATCTAAAGCTTTGTTTCATTAAAATATTTAGGATGTTTTATCATTTATATTATAATACGATCTAAGCTTACCGAAAGTATGATTTTCCATTATATTTGTGTTACGATGATTATTTGTACAGTTCTTAAACAAATTGTGGCACGTGAGTATCACAAGCGAACTAAATAAAAATATCAACCTAGTTTGAAAGTGAGCTGTTATTGGTGGGTGCCGCTATTGAGTCTCTGACCGGACATCTAGGTATTTCTTGATCGAAGAATTCAATGCATTTAGGTCTAAGTTACAGCATGTAGAATTACCTATCTTAACTTTAATAAGCCATAGCACAGATTACTAAATGGCTATAGGCACTGCGGCCTGCAAGATCTATTGTGAATCTCCGATATCTTTTATATCATTATTTTTCAGCTTTCTCCAAAAAATACAGAATGATACAGATTTTGTCAAAGATAAGTTCATCCGGGCTTTTATTTATAGTATAAGTTTGTGATGCTTTGTTTGCAGTCTACCATCAACAGGTGTTTTTCAGCTTAATCTATTTATTTATAATTTATTTATGATTTAGACAACGAAAGAAAGTATCCGGAATGCGGATAAGGCCATGATAAGGCTCTAAAGATCTAAAATTCTAAAGGATTCAATAGGGGTTGTATTTTAATATATCATTGGTTGTATTACAGACAACAGCTGCTCTTTTATACTCAGAAAATAGGCGATCAAAAGCCTAAATCGGTTAATTTCATAATTCGTTTAGCACAAAAAAGGACCATCTGAAATGTAGAACATAAAGTTTATGTTGTTAGTAACGCCGCACTGTATTCCATATTACTTGCTACACAATAATCAAATATTTATGGTTACATCATACGAGATAACTTTAGCAAGAAAATTAATGCTTTAATTATTAGCTAACTTAATGGGGTCTGGGATACGATTTGTGTTCGAATACAACACTGTATTGGCAATTATGTTATTAGAATAGTTGTTTGCGTAACCTTTATTAGGTAATTAAAGAAAAAGAAATAAATATGAATATTATTCTGATAAACTCGTATTAATTAATAAAAGAACGCACCTACGGATATATAATATCACCACTCCACTCACAAATACACAAATCAATCCTCATTCAATAGAAGGTAATCCTGTTCAATACAATTTTTAACATCGATGAGACTGCGCACTAAACCACTACACAGAAAGAACACTTTGTTTGCACATTTGACGACTGTCAACACTCAACGACTAGGGTTGGAAGTCATTCGTGCGCGGGAGGCTCCTTTGTTCACGTGTTTCGCGTGACGAAGTTAATATTGCGATAAATACAAGCACATTAGCACATTCTAAGTAAGCGAACTCGTAATAAACTGCGGCGTGCGGGCGGACATGGTGCCAGCTAAACGCGAACTGTCAGCCAGTCCAGTCAGTCACCCAGCTAGCATAGCAATCTGCCCACCGGCGAACGAATTTCCCGATTAGTAAAGGCATTACACAAACGACCGTCAACATACTTGTCGTTTGCCTTAACTGCGTAATCGAAACTTAGCGACCGTGAAGATTTGCACATAGAATAGTAAGAAACTAATGATACCCAGACGTGGATGAAACGATGGTAGTGATGACATCATGACATTTGATTATACCACTTACTGATTTATTGCGCTGAAGCTAGGTATGTCATGCAAAACAAAGCATAACAAAAGTTGCTGTACTGAACTTGAAACATCATGTAAAAAATGTCAAAGCAGTCGAAGTGAACACAGTCAATAACAGAATTAAAGGAGAAGACGACAGTTTGTGACTGATTTTATTACTACTGATAAAAATATAGAAATAATGCTGGTCCTGGATGGATTGACATAGGGTTGGTTGAACTTACACGTTTGTTTTTTCAAACAGCGATTTGTTTTTTTTTTCATTTCTTCGACTATACACGATGAAACCAACCAACTTGCACATAAAGGAAAAGGTTCGATTTTGATACCTTCTTGTAAGTGATTATTAAATTATTAAATTGTTTATATATCTCATTTTTGTACTGACACTAGTCATTCTATAGGCGCTAGCAAGAAGTATATTAGTGAGTTTGGCCAAACAAAACTAATAACGATTTCCTTCACGTTACATGGCAAATGTCGATATAAATGTAAGTACTGGGATTCTACTAAGTGACAGTACTACAATATGAACATCAAACACAGACAATACAACATCCGTGCATGGCAAAACGCAATGTAATTAGTGGTATTCGTGGCAACTGGAGCGTGAGAGGAATCCGGCTTACAGTAGTGTTCGCAGTCGCACCGCAATGACCGAGTGCCGGCTGTTGTCGTCTGTCGCGTCGGTATGTCGAAGGACTTGGGCCGAGCAACTAAGCAACTCATTTGCATCCAATTTTTGCATCCCCGAATAAAGTTACACAAAATACAAGCCCTTAAAATATAACGATTAATAGCGTAATTTATGATTGAAACCTGAAAGTAACTTCTTTATTTTGAAGTCCGCAAAAACTAATGTTTCAGCTGTTAGCAGTCTCCGCAAGATTATTAAGTCTACTGAGCGATTTGGGTGTCATTTGTGGAGGTGACCAAAGAGCCCGAAATAACAGTTTGATGAGAACCATTCAGAAAAGCGGTTGATGGTATATCTTTCGACATCAGTTGAAAATAGTATCCTGCGACGGACTGGCATTGCTGCCAACCTATCTCAATTTTCTGCACTAACTAAGTTACTTGATGATCGATACCTATCGAAGTTAGCCCCCAAAAACTCGCGGCGTGTTCTCTATTCTTAGCCATACGATAATGAAGTTACAGATTTGCAACTTGTAAGAATAAGAATAGATACACACGCGCGCTAATCCTAATTGCTAATGCTTTTAGACTGCGTTAATCTGTATTGATCTATTTTATCTACGGCTCGATATCATAAATATCGTATCGTATATCGATGGCCTTCAGCTCTCGATGGAAAGCTGAAATGGACAAAAAATGTTCATCCATCAATCAAATACGATAGGTACTTAATTGCCGATGCTCTTGCTGCCATGAGCACATTTCTAGGAAAAGGGTAACACAACACCTTTTTCGTTTTATAACCAGCAGCAGGCGTGACGCAGCATAACATGGCGAACTGAACAAAAATTTTGACTACTTCGGCATGTTTCTCGATTTCGACACAGACAAACCCCTCTCGAGCTCGTTCTTTAAATTCAATATATTGAAACTGAGGCACTACTATACTAATTCTGTGAATAGGGCTCAATCAAAAGCTCTTGTTTTTTAAGGGCATTCTATTCTTTATTGAAATACCTACAAGTGACGATCATATGAATTATGAAGATTATTTTATAAGCACATATCACACACATACTAAATTATATACATGCACTGCACGGCATCTTAAAAATGCTCGGCAAGGTTATCGATCTCTGGTCGTTTGTGTCGTACAAGGACGTCTTTAAGAAGAAATGAGTCATGAAGTGAACTTAATTATAGTACCTACAATGTCTCAAAAAGCCATCGACCGAACTTCCTGACCGTAGTGCGTCGCGTGCGATTATCAATAGAGCGAAATCCTTATCCTTACTAACATTATAAAGGTAATGAAAGCTTGTTTGTTTATTTGTTTGTTCGTTTGTTACGCCTTCACGTCTTAACCACTCAACCGATCATCATGTGCATACACGTTGTCAGGGGTACAGAAAAGAACATAGAGTACATTTCATCCAGAAAAAACTACGGTTCCCGAGGGATAGCAAAATAGCTGTCTACGCAGACGAAGTCAGATTCGTTTCTTCGACTTCGTTCGATATTGGTTTATTGAATTAAACAAAAGACGTAAATGGCATTAAATTTTCAAATCGGTATTATTAGAAGTTGTTGATTAAAACTTTTTCAAATTCTAGTAAAAGAATAGATTATTAAATGAGAATATTAATTTGGTCATATTGTAATATAAAATTCTAAATTTCCATCTAGAGCAACAATTATTATTTTAAAACTCATCGTAATAAAATATTTAGACTTAAAAAGCTACTAGTAGCCTAGTCTGTACGTACTGGACAGTAGCCTAAAAGTCAACAAGCTTTTGTAAAATAAACCACTCTCGTCTGCACAGAAAGGGTTTTTTTTAATGTTCAACACCAGGAAAAAGAAATTATATCAATAGTGTTGAGGCAGGATCTCTTCACCATATTCAGCGAAAAGAGAAGTACTTCCACCGAACTAAGTGTCTGTGCTCGGGGACCGCGGTCCAACTGTTCGATGTTGGAATTTGTATTTATGCGAAGCGCTTAGAAAACTGCGATATCGTGAGTCAGGTCTCCATACATTTTGCCTTGAAGTTAGCTTGACGTAGTGCGACGTCACGTCTGCGTAATGTTTACATATTGTACTTTTCACAGATCCTGCATTTCTTTGTCATTCGTCGATTTATTATTATTATTATTATTTGGAAGGGGGAACGCCAGCGAAGCCGGACGGGTGATCAGTCTCCCTAATCGGAACCATTTCACCCAGTTCCCCAAGTCCCCTGAAAGCTGGAAACTGGGGGAGGCGGGTTATCGTTTACCCCACCGGCGTCGGACTCTCGAACCTACCTGTGCACTTACAATACCTGCTGAGTTGACTTATCGTTAACTGCTTTAGATCCTCTTCCTTTAGCTTGTCTGCTCCAAAGAGCTCCCAACGCAGCGATGCGTACATCGGGCATTGTGGTAGCTTGGTAGCTTGTCTCTTCTTTTTCTTTACATAGCGGACAGATGGGGTCCTCTGTCCGTTTGATAACTGCCAGGTGTCTGTTTAGTGGACAGTGTCCTGTCAGTACTCCTACTATGGTTCTTATATTTCTTCTGGTTCGTTTCAGCAGTTCTCTGGTTTTCTTCTTGTCAACTGATTTGATGAAGATCTTAGACTGTCTGCAGTCCTTTCTTTCCCTCCATCTTTTGTTGGTCTCTCTAGTTGTTTTGATCTCGATAATATTCTTCGTCGATTTGCTTATGTAGCAGTATGATTACGCCGCTACATCACTTCCCCCCTTCTTGAAATACTCGTTAACTCGTTCAAAGGCCAGTGACGCTCCAGTCTCCCATCATGAAGAGCGTGTGCTGCTGGCACAGTGTACAGAACTACCACGCCGGTGTAGACCCCAGTTAGTCTAGCCGTGGGCTACTGTGATGCCGTCGTCCGCTAGTCACCAAGTCGTTGCCGTAGGACCAAGTCGCATTTTCAGCTGATCGTGGAACTTGATGGCTTCTTTAATATCGATCCCATGAGGGGTGATATACCTTGATGCTCCAGAAGGTTGCTGCTCTCCAGTGTCGGTGGTCATCAATGTTGAGGCAGGATCTCTTCGCCATGTATTCAGCGAAAAGGGAAGGAGACGCTTCCTCAACAATAGAAAAACTTTTGTTTTTAAAACTACTTAAATTAACCTGGTACGGACATGGACGATGTGGTACAAAAAGAGTATGTCAAGATTGTTGAGGGTCAATATGACCTTCAGGTCAAAGAAATATTAAAAGGTAGTTGCAGCACAGAAATAAAGAAAACAGTCATGGATACTTGCGTTCTACCATGCCTAACGTATGTATGCCAGACATGGGTATATACAAAAAAATTATGTATGATGCTGCCAACATGCAATGGAATGTAGCATGTAGATGGACCTTAAAAACTATGGAGTGGAAAGACTCTCCAGGTAAAATAGCAATGGGAAGAACTCGAAGGCGAGAAATACAAATACATTGTTCCCGGATAAATATTTCTTTTATTAATACTACAGGTACTGGCGACCCACCCTCGCCTAGCTTCGGTATAAACTATAAAATTTTATACATAATTAAGATTAATGTTTTATTTCTGTATGTTTTACCATAACTTCAACAGTTGTTAAACGTTTTTAATAATTATTTTTTTATCTGAAAAAACATAGTTCAGGTGTGGACCGATAATCCTGAAAAAAAAACAATTATTTGGCTTATCATCTCACAAGTTTTTATGGATTATCAGGTATAACTTCTTTGTTTATAAACCAATTTACTTAGATGGTTCTTTTTTTGTTGGAAAAAGTATACCAAAAGACTGGTTACATTTTAATTTCACTGGTATTGAACCTTGTACTTTGAAGATACATAAGGGAACTCCTCAAAGTCCGGTCCAATGCTGATCTCACTCCATTTAATTCAGGGCGGAGAACCAATGCTTCAAAGTTACCTCGTTTGTGTGAAAATAGGCCTGTGATTCCATATTTTTGCTCACCAATGTCGTAACAACAGACAGTAGATTCAAAGCAAATAAAAAATAAAGGCAATCAACAGCTAGATAAAGGTACATACAAAGCCACAACCATGGTTACTCATAATCTCGATAATAGGTTCGATATACGAACAGCAAGAACGTATAAAATAAAACAATTAGAAATAAAATGTGAAGTTGCATAAATATCTGTAAATATAAACAGCATAAACAGACTACCTAAAAACTTTACCTACTTTAAATAATGTACATTTGATTGAAGTAAATCACCGATTGAATTTATACACAACGAGGCCGTTTCATTAAATCCAATCCACCTATAAATGGTACAATAGCGTGTAGCTTAGCTTCACTTCACAAGTTCATCGTGTCAAATTATGTGTACTTGTTTAGTGAATAAGTAATTTGTAGAGGAGTTTGAACACTTACCAAGAAAAACCACAAGAGAAGACGATGAAACAATATAAAGTCCTCACTTCATTATCAAACAAATCACTAAAGGCAAAATATTCTTTACTTCACACACAACACATACACATACGTCACTCAAACGTCCGCCATTTTATAAATTTTAACCAGACAGTAGTAGTTATATTCGTCCTTTTCAGAACAGGCGAAGGTCTAAGCCATACTGCCAGTTCTTGAGTTGATATTGTTTCATTTTTCATTAGAATGCGGGTGCATCGTATTCCAATCCTGCTTGGAGCATTTGGCACCAAGTAATTATCAAGACAGTTTACTCGGTTAGTTCTGCCGAGGAAGCCACCACTTCAATAAAAGTTTCAGCTTCACATAACCAAGATCGCGCCTATTTCAATTATTCCACATATTGTTCAGTTGCGTAGACACTTGTACCATATAACTGCACCAATTTTAAGACACAATATCCACTATGAATCAATTTGAAAATAATTAAAATAGACACCTAACCGAACTCGACAAAATGGCCCAAAAACTTTACTTTTTCCTCATTTAACCCGCTTATACGGATCAGAGTACTTACTAAAATAGAGAACGTTCAAGTTGTTTTTTGTCAACAAGTTACTAGCGCCACCTACATGAAATTATATTCGCTGATAATGTGTTTTTTTTGCTTATTTTTGTTAACTGTAAAAGCTTGTACCTATATTGGTAAACCAGGTTTGACTAGAAAATCTTAGGATTGACCAACATGAGTTGGTATTAGGATTATAAAAAAGGGAGTAAATTTTTCAGATTGTCTAATTAATCGTATTGTAATCAATCTTAATGCTCTAAGGTAATCAAAATCACTTCATAAGCTTATTTTTTTGTTTGTTGAATATGTAATTTGATTAAAGTTGATTTTTTGTTTTGTTAAGTACTGATATGAGCTTCTTGTGTAGGTACCATAGAGTGAAGAAAACGTCTTGTCAAGATTGTCATTAACGCCATTCTCCGTCACATTGTCGTAGAGTACAATTGACTGAAATATAGTATGATACTATATATATAGTACGGGTGGCAACCCTAGGCTGCATTCACTGACTTCCATATATTTTACACAATTTTTTTTTGTCAGATGGTCTTCTGTAATTTAAAGTTATTGTACGCACGACAGCACGGTAAGTTAAACAGTTGAACTACGAAAACAACTCTTATTCCGTACGACACAAAGACGGTCTTAAGGTCAACATGTATAGTCTGACGTGCCGTTGACTGTACCACAGCATTGTGTGTATTTTTTTGATTGTTTTCATAAAATAATATCGTATGAATTATTAGCTGTTACGGACACATCCAAGCCCTTAGATTATATGTATAAAAAAATATTAAAAAAAACAATGTCAAAATCAAATGTCAATGTATGTATGTCAGTAACAAACAAATGGCAAAGAAAAGAAAGGGAAAAAATAATAATTATTAGCAAACAATAATTTAACTTAATTAAATTAAATTTAATCAAAATAGCTAAATCGCCCTAAATAAAATAAGTACTAATCAATTAGATTTTGCGAATTTATGTAGGAACCTACATTTTCAAGTAGGTATTGTTAAAAGCTAAAATGGTTCTCAATGTAGAAAAAATCCACGGCAGTTGGATTTCCTTACGAAATAAATTTGTCGCTGTGAGCAAGAAACGTTCTTTTAAATATGGTCTTCCTTTTATTATATTTGTTGTAGGGGGATCTTTTGGGCTTAGGGAGTGGACACAAATCAGGTATTGTAATAGTTGACTAGGTACAATATTACTCAGTATTGATTGCTCATCACCCTAACACTACCTATTGCAAAGTTATATAATATTTTATCAACTTACACAATTTGAATAAAGTTAGCAGTCCATAGTGTGTGCAGTTTTACTGTCAAACCGCATGGCTATATTGTTTGTATTTTATATGGAATTCAAAACAATCTCCAACAAATATGTTCATAAAAAAATTAATATTTTCAGATACCAATTTTCCCAAGTTAAAGGAGTGAGTAAAGAGGAAGCTGAAAAATTGGGCTTACATAGAGAAAAAAAGGTTACACTTGAAAATATTTATGAAGATATTCAAAAGCTGGATATAGATCATTGGGAAAACAAGCGTGGGCCAAGACCATGGGAAGGGGTTGAAAAAGCTCACTAAATTATAACATAATCATTGTACATAGCACTAGAAGTATGGTAACATGGATAAATCCAATAATATTATTCAAGATATGATATTATTAGTACCTATTATTTTTATTTAAAATCAAGTTGCTATTCAAGAGGGAAAACTTGTTTATATACAACTTATAATAAGAAATATATAATTATTTGACTCCCTGATTGATATAGGTTTCAAGTCTTATTTTTAGTACCTACCTACCTAAATCTGTTAAATGTTTAAATCTTTTATGATAATTATTGGATATAGATATTAATTGTTTTGTACCATTGTTTACTGATAGCAATTGGAATAAAACTATTTTTTATGGATGAAGTTTTTAGCAGTTTCATTTAAGATTTCTTGATGAATAAATAATGTTTATTTATTCACTTATATTGAACAAAAGTTTGTGCAAGTTCAATTTTAATTGTGCAATATTTTTTTAACCAGAGGCCCTACCGGCTAATTTTACGAACTTCGGCGGGTAATAAATCGAAGTAAGGAGTTTTGTATTGTACGCACGACGGCACATCAGACTATACATGTTGACCTTGAGACCGCCTTTTTGCCCCACGTAATAAAAGCTGTTTTCGCAGTTCAACTGTATAACCTGACGTGCTGTCGTGTGTACTATTTGCCGAAGTTATTTAGAAGATATCGATGTTCGTGTAACATCATGAATTGGGGTTCGCCATTTTGGCCCGATTGGGGCTCAATTTATCTGTTTTAATTTGAAGCTCGGCAGACTTTCCGAAGTTCGATGCATTAGCCAGTACGGCCCCAGCAATGTTTTCGTTTGCGTTTAGCCACAAGTAGCAACATTATAGCTGCACCAGGAGCGCTTACATGTTTAAAACTTTTACTGAATGTCCCAAAGTGTTTTGTTTAGTGTTTGTTATTTATGATCTAAAAAATTGTTTAGTAATCATTTCTATCTTGAGTACTTTTCAATACGAATCAAAGGAAAATAAGAGCCCGAGCTTCATACCACCAATCAAGCTATTTAACACTGCTCTGGCGAGGGTCTCACATTTTAAGTACCTAGGGCATTTTCTTACGGAGGATTTGTGTGATGAAATGGAAATGGAGAGGGAACGGAGAGCTTTAGCGACCAGGAGTAATATGCTGGCTAGGAGGTTTGCACGATGTTGTAGTAACGTTATGATAACTCTGTTCAAATTGTTCTGTCAATCCTACTCGTGCTCCCTCTGGGTCAGCTATACTCAAAGGGCGCTAAAAGCATTAAAAGTGCAATACAATAATGCATTTAGGGTACTGTTGGGGCTGCCCCGTTACTGCAGCGCCTCTGGCATGTTCTGCGAGGCGCGCACGGACGGATTTGACGCGATAATGCGTAAAAAAGCTGCTTCACTTCTAGCAAGAACGAGGAGCAGCACCAACAGTATCCTAGGTGTAATAGGCCTAAAAAACGACTGCCCTATAATCAGGCAGCTCGTTAAGGCCTGTGGCTAGATTTTAAGATAATTTTTATATTTCCTGTATAATATGGACCTAAAATGCCTGAAATATAGTCTTATTATTATTATTATTATAAAGGAGCCCAATTTCGATGGGGTTGCGCCGTTTTATTACAGAGTTCCCATGGCCACCTTCCGGGTCCATCATTAGATCAGCTCCATCAGGCTCCATGTCATAACGATATCGCATTGTCATCTGCTTTACAGGTGCATGCAAAATTTGAACTCAATCGAAAACCAGGAAGTGGGTCATAACTTGTGTAAGGTCTGATTACAGATAGACAGACACCGGAGCTTGTAATTGATTTATTTGTAAATATCGTTCCATCTGATAAAGCGGATAAGTTTTTTGCGCCTATTTTTCTATTTGTCAGCTAAAAGACGTCATAATAGGTGGTAGGGTAAACGATTTAAAATTGTTTATTAGTGAGCTTAATTGAATAAAGAATTTCATTCATTCATTGACTTTGGTCTTGTAGGTATGTAGGTACCTAGGTACCTACCCAAGAACTTTAAATTCATTCTATTACCCAATGATATTTAATCTTAGAGCATTAAGATATTTAATATTTTAGGCCCGTATTTATAAACCGCTCTCAACATTGAAAGGGCTATCTTGTGATCATAAGATGCTGTTCCTATAAGAAGAGCATCTCAACATAGCTTTTAACGTTAGAGCAGCTGTTTATAAATACGGGCTTTAATATCATTAGCCCCTTACCTTAGAGCATTGCTCTAAGACTAGAAAAATCCAGATAGGTAGGTAACTTAATAATAATAACACATTCACAAAGAAATTCAAATGGGCGATAATCAATGATTGGCGATAATAATGTGTTAGTGTAGTGCGTTCTAGAAAGAAAATTATTGTGACATGTTGATCATCATGGACATGATGACTCATGCTATGCTTGTTTGTGTTGTGTTGTGGTGGTGGTGGGTGACCTGACTATTTGAGACGTGACGAAGTCGAACAATAATAAAGAGGGAGAGAGGAGAGATCAATAAAAACACTCGTCGGCTCACTTCGGTTCTCTTCGACTGTACTCGGCCAGAAATAATGAGTCAATAGTGGAAAATGTTGCCAGATTTATCGAATTACCTCGTAAATAAGTAACTGCTAGAATGAAGCTATTGTTTCTAAACCACCCAAGTAGTGCCCAGTACTAATAATATAAATAACAAACAAAACAAAACAAAATGTTATAGGTCAAGCCGATTTTGAGTTTTAGCCAAACTAACGAACAGCAATTCATTTTTATATAAGATGATTAAAGTATAATTAACATAATATTTTTGATAGAAATCACTCAAGGACAGAAAAATGTTGACCATTTTTTGAAAGTAGTATATCTAGTAAAATGCAAATAATCAGTAATGGTGTTCTAAAAAGAAAAATAAAAAATTGCAAGCATTATTTAGAGCAAATTTCACACAGTTTGGGCTAATTACGGCGGTGCACTAAATATTATTTCTTTAAACTTATCTATTTTTTAAACGCATGTAGTCCTTCGCTGAAGTTCAGTTATCACGTATAGCATCTTTTTTACATTTTAATACTTTTTTAATTTCTGGACGAATAAAGACGCAGCTGAATGAAAATTCTTCGATTTGATGAAAATGCTTTTTTGTCGTTATTTATGGGTTGTTAGCTTTTATATGAAATACTGGGTCCCGTTTTCCTAACTAATATTACAAATCTAAAAGTAAGTTTGTCAGAGAAAGACACAGGGTACCTTTCATTCCGAAAAAAGTACTGTTCCCGTGGTATAGAGAAATAACTGACCACGCAGAGGAAGTCGCGTGTGGTTGCTAGTCAAAAAAAAATTAGAAAATGTCATAAATACTAATCAGACTATACATCAGACTATACATGTTGACCTTGAGACCGCCTTTATGCCCTACGTAATTATAGCTGTTTTCGTAGTTTAACTGTATAACCTGACGTGCTGTCGTGTATACATACACTGCTTCTACTGACCTCGGGACAACTAAACTCGAAGCTACTAGGAGCACCATATTCTCCTCATGTGAAGAAGAGAAGTAATTCGTAATTGTTACTTTTGCTGCGCCTAAGAGGTCCCCACGTCGACAGTTAAAGTGGGATCCACTCCTTCCCATTTAGGATGTCTGATTTTCTATATTGTAATGGTGAAGATTGTTTACCAAATAGGATAAGTAAGGATAAACTGACAATACATGTACAGATCAGATCCCGGCAAACTTTTTGGTACAACTTTGAGCATACGCGAGGTGCTGGTCGCCTAGTTAACCAATATTGCGCTCTAAACGATGCCATCCCACCGTCCCCGCCAAACAGACCTAAAATTGGCTTCTGCACAGTTAACTTTTTGTACCAAAAGTTTGCCGGGATCTGTACTGGTTGATCCTTCTTTCCTAAAGGTTGTAAAAATATCTCTCGACCGAGATATTTTTTTCGAGATTGAACTGAACAATAATGGAATAAAGCTGCGTACAATACAATGCAATTAATTTGACTATGACAGAAGCGGGAACTTTTCTTCACGCAACAGATGACCAACTTCAGAGCGCTTTCGGTACTAAGTGACGTATTTTAATCTGTAAAATTTACTCTTTGCCATACATTATCGAATGAAGTTCCAGCGGTCTATTGTCAATTTAATCGCACGTTTTGTACCACAGGCGCTCTGAAGTTCTTTTATACATAGATAAATTAATCGCATTGTAAAGGGGAGTTTTGTAGCTGATATACTGGTAGCACTGTCAATATCTGCACTATATTAACTGAATGCCGCTCATTGGTGAAATTTATTCAAAAGAAGAAGCTGTTGAAAACAGAACTGTCTTTGTGCTCGCTCAGCTCGCTCTGTCTGTGCTCGTGACAAAGGAAGTGTGACTCTTCAGAATTGTTTTTTGATAAATTAAGATTAATAATTTTATATTGATTGAGTTATTGCGCTGACAAAATTTTTGTGTGTGATCGGTAAGTTTGTTCTTTTAATACCTTGTTAGTATAACTGAATTCGCTAAAACTGATGAAATAGTTATTACGCATTGCAATATCCCGGACTGCGAATACACGCCATTTTGTGACTGCTTTGTGTATTGTATTGTATGAGAGAATGGAAATAAGATCATTGGGTGGGTCGACAATATTTCCCGATTTAATCAACGATTCGATCGGAGAGAAATCTTTGGGTTTGGTAGGGTCCGGAAGAATAAATTCAAAATGGTTAAGGGCTACCTACTTATTTCACTTCTAGGATTTACATGCGTATTTCTACCGTGCCGTCTTAGAATCTAAGCGTGCCATACATGGAAATAAAACACTGATACTAATGCGGTTCCTTCGCGGACTTCGTGGTTCTATAAAACCACGCTGCCCTACGTTAGTTAGTGCCCGTTGTCCGGTTAGGGTTAAGAAAAGCGACGAGTATAATTTTGATAATTGCTGTCGCCTTCCATAATGCTAATTTGTTGGTGTACTTATTCTTATAGGTATTATACTTATACTAAAACTTCCTAGTCCCTACTCTATCTTCTGCTTAATTTTTCGTTTCTTATAAGAGGGATTATACCGACCACCCTAACTTTGACCTAGTTTCTTGCAAGTTTACACTAATAATAGCCATGGCACAAATATTGCAGAATACTTACCTATATCAGTTGTAAACACACAAGGGAAGATTGGGAAGTTGAATGGGTTTGACGCAGTTTGTCCCATTCGCATTTCGTCACGATTTCAGAAAAGGTCCCATTCGTATTTGGTCCCATTCGCATTTGGTCCCATTCTCAAACGGTCACACTCAGATAAATTAAGTTGTTTAACATTTTTCATAATGGTGGTATGTTTGAAAATAAAAACATGCAGCTTTTAATAATTACATATTTTTTCAAAAATATTTTCTTACTAAATCAGCATAACAATATTTATTATTTTGATCTTTTGTGAAACAATCTAAGAAAATAAAGCTGACTGACACATGATTGTTTACTTTACTCAAATGAAAAAAACATAGACGCAACAGAAAATAAAAGAATATTAATCTTGCAAATTATAAAAAAAATCTACTTAAAAACTAAATCGTAATTCAATAACTCTGCAATAATGTAAAATGTTCTTCACTTTTTTTGTATAATATTATTTTGATTTTGAAAAAATAATAAATATTGTTATGTTGATTTTGTATGAATGTTGATTTTTGAAAAAATACTCGTAATCATTAAAAGCTGCATGTTTTTATTTTCAAACATACCACCATTATGAAAAATGTTAAACAACTTAATTTATCCGAGTGTGTGACCATTTGCGAATGGGACCAAATGCGAAAGGGACAGAATGCGAATGGGACAAACTGCTTCAAACCTAGTTGAATGTTTTAAAGCGAATGTCCTAAAGCGAACAAGTGGATTCATGCTACTTTTAAAGTTAATATTTTCTAACAAAGACAAAAAGAGGTAAAAGAGTTGGGTTAAAGAAATAATACATTACAATAAAACAAGGGTTAGACTCTAATATTTTAGAGTAGTCAGTGCCAAAATGATGTGAGCATTCATTTCAAACCTACCAAAATACCTGAACTCTGAACATTTGACAAATATCAATCTTTATATCAAGACATTAAAATGCATTTTCATTAAATTTGTTGTCTGAAAACAAAAACTTGATTTTTGTAGTCAGGTGTATTAGTAGATTTGAATGCTCAGATTATTTTCACTGACTGTATACAATAGAAATGTCAATCTAGGATTGTACACATAGTAGATATCATACCATGCAGACTTAAGAAATGTAAAAGAATTTCCCATAAACTAGTCTTCAGATTTATTATTTGTAAAAAGCATACGGAAAATGTAAATGTATGAAATTAAACATATCTAGGTGTCTTCCTAATCTTCCTTAGACTTGTTCATTATAAATAACTTTTATACCTTAGAAGTTATTAAGTTTTACAGTTCATCAGTACCCAGGTCAATCAGTCGTTGTATTCAACTGAGTTATATTTTGCTTCTTCAAACCACTTCAAGACAAGCAATTGTACTAAAATAGTTTGATTTCAAATGTCTAACTAATGATTTCTGACTGTGATGGGATAAAGGCCGTGCAGATTGGGAATATTCCCAATAACCCATAAATTCCCGCCCACTGGGCATTTATTTGGGTATTTATTTTGTGTAACAAAATGTAGAGTACTTTTTTTGGATTATAGTACCCCTGACTTTCACAAGACAAGCGTTTGAAGCACAAACTTACAAAAATCAACACATGGCAAATCAAGTTAGCTTTAAATTGCATCTCTGCCATTACACTGTCAATAGACAAGCGGTTTCTATTTTTGGTCCACACGTTACAGTACAGCACAAGGAATAAAATATCTCTATGTGTGCATTGGATGGAGGAATAGAACAAATATTGCATTATTATAATAATAATACGCGACATTGTATTTTTCCGCATTCGTCTTATATAAATTAAGGGACACGGTCAAATTCATTGCTGAAACGCGGGACTTCCCTTTACCCTAGTCGCGAGAATTCACAATGGACTGATGGAATACCATCAGTTCGTCATTCAGTGGGTTATATGATCAGTCTCCCGTCAGTCTACCCAGACTCTTAGAATAGACTGATGCCAGACTGAACATGTAATTTGGCTCATAGAATTGTTGCTTGTTAAAATATAGTTTATGGTCAGCTCAGTACTTAAACAAAATAAATCAATAATTTTTACTTTAAATGTAGATATACAATATACCATACAAATGAATATGTATTTATTTACTTCCAAAGTATAATTTATGATAAGTAAGTTTAGGTAATGATGTTTTATTTTTTGATAGGTAATTGTTTTCAAAGTATGAAAAATTAAAAACTAAAAAGTATGTGTGTAACATTCATTTCCGAATAACAGAATATATTAGATTTCATACACTTCCAGTATTTCTTTAGTAAATTTCATAAAAAGTAAACAAATCCAAAGTATCAAATCACTAATTATTTTTTATTTGTTCATAGGTCAAGATGCAGATCTTCGTGAAGACCCTGACTGGCAAGACTATCACTTTGGAAGTGGAGCCGTCCGACACAATTGAGAACGTAAAGGCAAAAATTCAGGACAAAGAGGGCATTCCCCCAGATCAGCAGAGACTTATCTTTGCCGGTAAACAGTTGGAAGACGGCCGCACCTTGTCAGACTACAACATTCAGAAGGAGTCCACCCTTCACTTGGTCCTACGTCTCCGAGGCGGTATGCAAATTTTCGTGAAGACCCTGACTGGCAAGACTATCACATTGGAAGTGGAGCCTTCTGACACAATTGAAAACGTAAAGGCGAAAATTCAGGACAAAGAGGGCATTCCCCCAGATCAGCAGAGACTTATCTTTGCCGGCAAACAGTTGGAAGACGGCCGCACCTTGTCAGACTACAACATTCAGAAGGAGTCCACCCTTCACTTGGTCCTACGTCTCCGAGGCGGTATGCAAATTTTCGTGAAGACCCTGACTGGCAAGACTATCACATTGGAAGTGGAGCCGTCCGACACAATTGAAAACGTAAAGGCGAAAATTCAGGACAAAGAGGGCATTCCCCCAGATCAGCAGAGACTTATCTTTGCTGGCAAACAGTTGGAAGACGGCCGCACCTTGTCAGATTACAACATTCAGAAGGAGTCCACCCTTCACTTGGTCCTACGTCTCCGAGGCGGTATGCAAATTTTCGTGAAGACCCTGACTGGCAAGACTATCACATTGGAAGTGGAGCCGTCCGACACAATTGAAAACGTAAAAGCAAAAATTCAGGACAAAGAGGGCATTCCCCCAGATCAGCAGAGACTTATCTTTGCTGGCAAACAGTTGGAAGACGGTCGCACCTTGTCAGATTACAACATTCAGAAGGAGTCCACTCTTCACTTGGTCCTACGTCTCCGAGGCGGTATGCAAATTTTCGTGAAGACCCTGACTGGGAAGACTATCACATTGGAAGTAGAGCCGTCCGATACAATTGAAAACGTAAAGGCGAAAATTCAGGATAAAGAGGGCATTCCCCCAGATCAGCAGAGACTTATCTTTGCTGGCAAACAGTTGGAAGACGGTCGCACCTTGTCAGATTACAACATTCAGAAGGAGTCCACCCTTCACTTGGTCCTACGTCTCCGAGGCGGTATGCAAATTTTCGTGAAGACCCTGACTGGGAAGACTATCACATTGGAAGTGGAGCCGTCCGACACAATTGAAAACGTAAAGGCGAAAATTCAGGACAAAGAGGGCATTCCCCCAGATCAGCAGAGACTTATCTTTGCCGGTAAACAGTTGGAAGACGGCCGCACCTTGTCAGACTACAACATTCAGAAGGAGTCCACCCTTCACTTGGTCCTACGTCTCCGAGGCGGTATGCAAATTTTCGTGAAGACCCTGACTGGCAAGACTATCACATTGGAAGTGGAGCCTTCTGACACAATTGAAAACGTAAAGGCGAAAATTCAGGACAAAGAGGGCATTCCCCCAGATCAGCAGAGACTTATCTTTGCCGGCAAACAGTTAGAAGACGGCCGCACCTTGTCAGACTACAACATTCAGAAGGAGTCCACCCTTCACTTGGTCCTACGTCTCCGAGGCGGTATGCAAATTTTCGTGAAGACCCTGACTGGCAAGACTATCACATTGGAAGTGGAGCCGTCCGACACAATTGAAAACGTAAAGGCGAAAATTCAGGACAAAGAGGGCATTCCCCCAGATCAGCAGAGACTTATCTTTGCTGGCAAACAGTTGGAAGACGGCCGCACCTTGTCAGATTACAACATTCAGAAGGAGTCCACCCTTCACTTGGTCCTACGTCTCCGAGGCGGTATGCAAATTTTCGTGAAGACCCTGACTGGCAAGACTATCACATTGGAAGTGGAGCCGTCCGACACAATTGAAAACGTAAAGGCGAAAATTCAGGACAAAGAGGGCATTCCCCCAGATCAGCAGAGACTTATCTTTGCCGGTAAACAGTTGGAAGACGGCCGCACCTTGTCAGACTACAACATTCAGAAGGAGTCCACCCTTCACTTGGTCCTACGTCTCCGAGGCGGTATGCAAATTTTCGTGAAGACCCTGACTGGCAAGACTATCACATTGGAAGTGGAGCCGTCCGACACAATTGAAAACGTAAAGGCAAAAATTCAGGACAAAGAGGGCATTCCCCCAGATCAGCAGAGACTTATCTTTGCCGGCAAACAGTTAGAAGACGGCCGCACCTTGTCAGACTACAACATTCAGAAGGAGTCCACCCTTCACTTGGTCCTACGTCTCCGAGGCGGTATGCAAATTTTCGTGAAGACCCTGACTGGCAAGACTATCACATTGGAAGTGGAGCCGTCCGACACAATTGAAAACGTAAAGGCGAAAATTCAGGACAAAGAGGGCATTCCCCCAGATCAGCAGAGACTTATCTTTGCTGGCAAACAGTTGGAAGACGGCCGCACCTTGTCAGATTACAACATTCAGAAGGAGTCCACCCTTCACTTGGTCCTACGTCTCCGAGGCGGTATGCAAATTTTCGTGAAGACCCTGACTGGCAAGACTATCACATTGGAAGTGGAGCCGTCCGACACAATTGAAAACGTAAAGGCGAAAATTCAGGACAAAGAGGGCATTCCCCCAGATCAGCAGAGACTTATCTTTGCTGGCAAACAGTTGGAAGACGGCCGCACCTTGTCAGATTACAACATTCAGAAGGAGTCCACCCTTCACTTGGTCCTACGTCTCCGAGGCGGTATGCAAATTTTCGTGAAGACCCTGACTGGCAAGACTATCACATTGGAAGTGGAGCCGTCCGACACAATTGAAAACGTAAAGGCGAAAATTCAGGACAAAGAGGGCATTCCCCCAGATCAGCAGAGACTTATCTTTGCCGGTAAACAGTTGGAAGACGGCCGCACCTTGTCAGACTACAACATTCAGAAGGAGTCCACCCTTCACTTGGTCCTACGTCTCCGAGGCGGTATGCAAATTTTCGTGAAGACCCTGACTGGCAAGACTATCACATTGGAAGTGGAGCCGTCCGACACAATTGAAAACGTAAAGGCAAAAATTCAGGACAAAGAGGGCATTCCCCCAGATCAGCAGAGACTTATCTTTGCCGGCAAACAGTTAGAAGACGGCCGCACCTTGTCAGACTACAACATTCAGAAGGAGTCCACCCTTCACTTGGTCCTACGTCTCCGAGGCGGTATGCAAATTTTCGTGAAGACCCTGACTGGCAAGACTATCACATTGGAAGTGGAGCCGTCCGACACAATTGAAAACGTAAAGGCGAAAATTCAGGACAAAGAGGGCATTCCCCCAGATCAGCAGAGACTTATCTTTGCTGGCAAACAGTTGGAAGACGGCCGCACCTTGTCAGATTACAACATTCAGAAGGAGTCCACCCTTCACTTGGTCCTACGTCTCCGAGGCGGTATGCAAATTTTCGTGAAGACCCTGACTGGCAAGACTATCACATTGGAAGTGGAGCCGTCCGACACAATTGAAAACGTAAAGGCGAAAATTCAGGACAAAGAGGGCATTCCCCCAGATCAGCAGAGACTTATCTTTGCTGGCAAACAGTTGGAAGACGGCCGCACCTTGTCAGATTACAACATTCAGAAGGAGTCCACCCTTCACTTGGTCCTACGTCTCCGAGGCGGTATGCAAATTTTCGTGAAGACCCTGACTGGCAAGACTATCACATTGGAAGTAGAGCCGTCCGATACAATTGAAAACGTAAAGGCGAAAATTCAGGATAAAGAGGGCATTCCCCCAGACCAGCAGAGACTTATCTTTGCTGGCAAACAGTTGGAAGACGGTCGCACCTTGTCAGATTACAACATTCAGAAGGAGTCCACCCTTCACTTGGTCCTACGTCTCCGAGGCGGTATGCAAATTTTCGTGAAGACCCTGACTGGCAAGACTATCACATTGGAAGTGGAGCCTTCTGACACTATTGAAAACGTAAAGGCGAAAATTCAGGATAAAGAGGGCATTCCCCCAGATCAGCAGAGACTTATCTTTGCCGGCAAACAGTTGGAAGACGGCCGTACCTTGTCAGACTACAACATTCAGAAGGAGTCCACCCTTCACTTGGTCCTACGTCTCCGAGGCGGTATGCAAATTTTCGTGAAGACCCTGACTGGCAAGACTATCACATTGGAAGTGGAGCCGTCCGACACAATTGAAAACGTAAAGGCAAAAATTCAGGACAAAGAGGGCATTCCCCCAGATCAGCAGAGACTTATCTTTGCTGGCAAACAGTTGGAAGACGGCCGCACCTTGTCAGACTATAATATTCAAAAAGAATCTACTTTACATCTTGTTCTTAGATTGAGGGGTGGCATGTGAGCTTATTAGCAACATCTATTTGCGTTCCTTTTGTTATGGTTAAATATCTTTATGAACAAATAAAAAATCTTTAGAAAACCTGACTTGTACCTTTTTATTTAAAAAAATCCCATGCTTTAGCAGCTCTACACACACTTTCCTTTTAGTTTCGGTACTGTCAGCAGCAGAAGTTACTTAACTAACACTTTAGTACTTTGTTATAGCAACTGTTTTGACAGAATATCTGAAGTATTATTAATCTATAAAGTTAGTTTGGAAATAATACAGGCCTCGGCACGGACCTTGAGCGGTGAAAGGGTATGCCGGTCGGCCAAAAATCGGAAAATTGTCATAAAATGTATACTTTCGGAGATATATGACGATTGTTTTTTTAGAGCTTAACCCCCTTATTTATAAGAGTTGTATAGCGGGTGAATTAACCCCCTTACTAATAAGGGTTGTATAGCGGGTGAATAGTTGCAGTGATTTCCCTTTCTTTTTAATGTCAAACTTCAATAGTTTGACAGAGAGCAACCATTGTGTAACTATACATTTGCTATACAATCTTTATTAGTAAGAGCATTACAATTTTATTATGATTTTTATGATTTCCATTTAAGTAAAATGTTTTTGGCGTGAAATTCACATTCAAATTTTTTCTCGTTACTGTTTTGTTAAGTTTTTGTTACATAATGAGTATTTAGCAATAAACCACACAACATTATTCGTATTCCGCCCGCCCGCCCGCAAATAAATGCACATGCAAATACCTTCAAACACACCGACACAGCGTGCCCTACATCTTATCTTGGCATGAACCACTTTGAAAACCGCAATTCTGACTACATGGTCAATTAGTCCTAATTCGTCCTATAATTTACAGGACTGTTACATCTGTAACTAAGTCCATTAAACCGAGTAGTAGTAGTAGTTCTACTGCTCGGCATATTGTTTCAAATAAAACTGACAAACTCAGACTTAAACTGAGGCACAAGACAACAGCCAGGCCTAATTGTATCAATATAATTAGTCAAAATATTCAGGGCCTGTCTGGCAAAGATCTAGAATTAGAATTATTTGTTGAATATAATAATATACAAATCATTTGTATTACCGAACACTGGCTGAAGCCTGGTGATATGTCATTTAATGTAAATAATTTTCAACTAGCAAGTACGTTGGTTAGGCAAACAACTACTCGTGGCAGTTCTGTAATTTTAGTGAATAATAATATAAAGTATGAAGATAGAAAGGATATTGTGAAACTTTCATCAGAGCGCCATGTGGAGTTATCTTGTATAGAATTAGATAGCCTGATAATCGTGTCTGTATACCGCCCCCCTAAGGGTATCTATGAAATCTTTGAATCTGTCATAGAAGATGTTCTAAAAAAGTTAAAGTTAAAAAATAAACCAGTAGTAACTAATTTGTGGCGATTTTAATATTGATATTCTTGAGAACAATTCTTTGACCACTCGTTTTCTGGCATAATTTAAATGTTTTAATTTACATAACCAGTTTTTAGAACCCACAAGGGTAACTGAACATTCAGCCACTTGCATAGATAATATATTTTCAGAATGTGATCCGAAAAACAAATTAGTTTTTAGTAATATTTCATCTGACCATTATGGCTTGAAAGTGTCATACGCTGTGCACGTCATTGATACACCTAACCCCTCGTTTTCACCAAGAAACAAGTAAAATACTAGTAGTAAACAAAACATGTAGGATACTTGTCTAAAACCAAACTTGTAGAATTATTTGTTCTATACATGTATTGCAACTGTCTGAAACATTGTTTCGTTCACACTGTGTCGCCAACAAGTATTTATACAAGTTTACAACGCATTGGTGTTTACACTTATGTCTGTGACATGTTCAAACTTGTCTAATACACTGACAGCGTTCTCACCTACAAAACACAGTCGTGTTAACTCGTGTTTTAGACAAGTATTGATTATTTTATTGAAATTTCTGTAGAATACTAATTACAAACAAGTTTTAAACTTTATCCATACTTGTTGGATAAAGTTTTAAACTTTTTCAACACACTTGCTCATAAAATTAGCCTTAACATCGCCTAAGGCCATAAGCCGAGCTATAATAACACACGTGCGTAATATATTATGCACTAGTGCGTAGAAATATCCCTACAAAGTTAAATTACTGCAAGTTATATGCGAGAAAACGGAGCATTCTCAATTTAACCGGGAGGTTTCAAGCCGTTAAAAATCCATATAAATTTTTGGAATAAATAAATGTGTACGTCCTTAATTAAGTCAAACAAACATATATTATTATCACTTTGTATACAATATACAATACAACAAAAATTCGCTTTTTAACCGACTTCAAAAAAGGAGGAGGTCGTATTCTACAAGTATTCACTACTCGTTTTCTACAAGTTTAGCTACAACATGTATAAAACATGAGATGTACATGTAGACAACTAGAAGCAAAACCTGTTCGAAACTTATTCACCTCAACCAACAAGTTTCATACAAGTTTTGTATACAACATGTTTGATACATGTTTATGAATGAGAACAAAAATCAAAACAATTGCATAAAACTTGTATTATACTTGTGTTATACCTTGGTGAAAACGAGGGGTAAGACTGTAGAATGCAGGCCTATCACAAAAAAGGGATTGGACAATTTTAAAAACAACATTGATGAAAAAATGTCTTTATTGCCATGGATTTCGGATAATCCCGATGTTTTGTACGGGAACCTCTTTCATTTAGTTACTAATGAGTTTGACAAATCATTTAAAACCAAGACTATTAAATGTACTCAGAAGTTACAGTTCTGCGATTGGGCTACGACAGGTATTTATAAAAGTAGAAATAGACTTTATGAACTTTACAAGCTTAGAGAAACTAACCAAAGCCCAGGTTTCTTAGAACATGTTAAAAATTACTCAAAGACTTTCAAAATACTATGTGCAGTTGCAAAGTCTAATTGCATAAAAGAGCAAATTAAAAACTCGAGTAATAAAACTAAAACAACTTGGGACGTCATAAATCGTGAAACTGGTAAAACTAAAGTACGCGAAAATTGCATTACGCTTAATGTTAATAATGAATTAGTAAAATCTGATAAAGAAATTGCTAATATTTTTGATAAGTTCTTTGTAAACATATCAGTAGAAACTACATCAAATTTGGATTCATCACCAGCGGCTGCTGTATCTATGTTAAAGGGACATGTGGCTGAAAGTGATTCACTGTTCAATTTTAAGCGTGTTAATGCTTTAGACATAATCAAAGCTTTTAATTCTCTCAAAATGAAAAGCTCCGCTGATTTATGGGGCATATCAGTAAAGGTTATTAAAAGTATTGTCTATACTATTGCCCCATATCTTGCTGACATTTTTAATCAGTGTATTGATCAAGGAATATTTCCTGATCTCATGAAGTTTAGTAATAGGTTATACCATTGTTTAAATCAGGAGATAAAGAAGACCCTAGCAATTACAGACCAATATCGATATTACCCGCCTTAAGCAAGATATTTGAAAAAATTATACTGGAGCAATTATTAGGACATTTTAATGTAAATAAACTTTTGCACCACAAACAATATGGCTTTACGAAAGGTCGTTCCACAACTGATGCTGGGGTTGCGCTTTTGAAGCATGTCTTTGAAGATTGGGAGGGGTCTCAGAATGCCCTTATCATTTTTTGCGACTTGTCCAAGGCTTTTGATTGTGTGGACCATCGGACGCTGCTGTTGAAGCTAAATTATTACGGTGTAAAAAATAATGCCCAAAAATTATTAATGTCGTATCTCAGTTCCAGGACTCAGACAGTTAACATAAGTGGAGTAAGTTCGTCCGGTTCTCATATCAAAATGGGCGTGCCACAAGGCTCCATTTTGGGTCCTTTCTTATTTTTAATATATATAAATGATCTACATTTCTTTGCAGAAAGGTTCTGTGACATTGTTTTGTTCGCAGATGATACTTCTTTAATATTTAACGTTGACAGGAATAAAACTGATTATGACGATGTAAACAAAGCACTCTCGCAGGTTCTTACTTGGTTTTTTTTTCTAGTAAATTATTTAGTATTATATAAAAATAGCATTGTGAATGCTTAAATCTCAAAATTTCAAATAGTTATATAGCTTTCTCATCTTAATCAACTATTTAAAAATATCTGGAAAGATGTTCAGTTGAATGTCGAGGTTAATTCCTTCTACATTGGTGAGATGGCGCTGGCTTGCAGCGTAAGAGTTGATATACTAGAAGAAATTCGACGTTCTCACCAGTGACTCGGTAGCTCAGCGGTCAGAGCATTGGACCGGATATCCAAAGGTCGCGGGTTCGATTCCCGTCCGAAAACATGATCTGGTGCGAGTCCTATTTTTTCTAGTATATTATTTAGTATTATATAAAAAATTGTCTTCTCAAAAAAGGATACTATACCGTTAAAGATTATTTAAGTGATAAAACAGCTTGGTCGTAGATTTTCTTTTGTAAATTGTCGTAGATTTTCTTTTGTAAATAATTGCATTTTTTTAATAATTAATGTTAACTTGTATGTCAAGTAACTTCCAGTTGATGTTGCCCCGTCGTAGACTTAATTCACCTGGGCTAATTCTTCAAATCATACAATGATTTTCTTAGTTATCGAGTAGTAGACAGCGATTTCTCAACTAGTTGAAATTTATTTTACCTACCCATTGAATGTAAACTTTGTTAATTATTGTAATGGAAAATGACGTCACTTTAAATGCTGACCTCATTTTTCAAATTTTGACGACTCTGTATGAAATATACAGGGAGAAAAAAACAGCCCTTGACGAGTTTCCTGCCGGTTCTTCTCGTTACGGTTTGCGAACCGATGGCGTAGCTTCTTTGCCATTCACAAGTGTAACAGCCTAGACTGAATAAACGAGTTTTGAATTTTGAATTTGAATTTTGAATTATATTTTTTGAAAGTTCGACGAAAAGATAATGTAAGTGATTTAAATGGTCCATGCCAAAGCAAACCTTCATTTTGGCAGGGACAGGCTATATATACAAGGTCTTATAAAAATACTCCTAATGATATATTTTGATATTTTCGATTTTAATTTTTGTATGAAACAGCTGACTTTTTTTCTCGATTTCAGCGTTGGTCCCATAGTAAAAGTTGATCAGTTTGATTGTCCCTATCTATATATATAAAAGGGAAAATCACTCACTCACTCACTCACTGATCACGAAATCTCAGAAACTACAAGTGCTAGGAGTCTGAAATTTTGCATGGGGGCTCCTTTTAGGACGTAGGTGCTCACTAAGACGGGATTTTGCGAAATTCAACCCCTAAAGGGGTGAAACAGGGTGGTAAAGTTTGTATGGGAGAACGCGATTCCTTGGCCCGATTGACTTGAAATTTGACATAGACATACTTTCACAAAATTAATTGAATACGTGTTTCGTATTTTTTTAATATTTATTACCTAACAGGGTTAAAAAGTGATATAATGCTCCTTTTGCTGTGATTGACTTCGACGTCGGAATTGAAACTTTTTTGTGCATTTGATTGATTAATTAAGAAAAATAAATATCATTTGTCATCTCAACGTAGTATTACATTCTCTTTGGTCATTTCCCCTGAGAGTAGGGAGAATGCATTTCATTGAATAGTACCTATGGCGTTATGTTGGCAATGCTGTAATTTTTTCCTTATTGCGTTGTAAAAAGGTGCAAAATTATTTCATCTAATTATCAGTTTAATTTTAAAAGAATACAATATTTGGTCAAGTCGCCTATGCTATGACAATTAATAAAGCACAGGGACAAAGTTAAGGCTGGTGTAGATCTGCGCAGTGATGCAGGCCATGTTTCTCCAATGGCCAGCTCTAATGTCGCCTGCTCGAGAGTCAGCTCGCCGAATAACCTTTTATTTTGCAACTGGATAACATGACAAGAAATGTGGTAGGTACACAACATGTTACAAAAATACCCCTAATGCCGAATATGGTATATAGGGACCATCAAACGAACAACTTTTACTATTGGGACCAACTCTCAAATCGCGAAAAAAAAATCAGAAAAATTTAAATCGAAAATATCAAAATGTATGAAACGCATTTTGATATTTTCGATTTGAATTTTTGTATGAAACAGCTAATTTTTATTTCGCGATTTTAGAGTTGGTCCCAAAGTAAAAGTTGTTCAGTTTGATGGTCCCTATAATATATACCATATTCGGCATAAGGGGTATTTTTGTAATACGTTGTATATCATAGAGAAGTGTTGGATGATCGAGATTGAGAATTCTGATAATGCACAACATATTTTTATTTAGAACTAGCTGCACGCGGCATGCGTATTGCAATGCTCCGTTTTTTTAGCCAGGGACTTTCTCGGTCGTAAGCAGAACAACTCACCAAAGTTTCATCATAATCGGATCAATTTTTTAGGAGTCCCGTCGTCTGTACACTTAGATCTTTTAAACTATGCATAAAAAACCGCATCAAAATCGGTCCATAAGTTTGGGAGCTAGGTTGCCTCAGACAGACAGACACACACAAGTCAACCCTTGCGTATGGTTGTGTACGTCGTATATACATATAGTGGTGGCCACATAATTAAGAACACAAATCGATTTTCATACAAACGAGGTAATTTTGAAGTCTTGGTTTTCCGCTAGGGATTGAACTAGCTGTGATCTGATGATGGCCATCCAGGGAGTGAATGGAGAAGATTCAGATAGCAATACACACCCAACTGATCTGGTCAGCATTTTCAGTTGCAAGTTTTCATATATTTCTATACCATATTCGCGGTTTTTTAAACATATCCTTACATCCTTACATCTCTTCATCTCTTAAACTGCTGGTCAGATCACTTGGGTGTGTATAGAAATCTGGATCTCCTCCATTCACAGATCACCGCACGGGCAGTCCCTGGCGGAGAAGCAATGCTTAAAAGTTACTTCGTTTGTATGATAATCGATTGGCGTCCTTAATTTTGTGGCCACCACTATATATAGATAACCTGTAGTATAGTCTAATAACTTCACACTCACCACATTAGTAACTTTCTACATTGTACCCGTGCGAAGCCGGGGCGGGCCACTAGTATACCATATTCGGCATTAGGGGGTATTTTTGTAACATGTTGTATAGTGAACCATAACACCTAGCCAGGATCTGATTATTAAAATATTTAGTCCCTTTTTTGTGGAACCCGCAATACCTAGAATCAAAACGAAATGAAGCGCCGCCGCCGTTCATAAAATATAAAGAAATGATTAGGTCCATGCCAAAATTAACCTACATCTTGACGAGGACTTTTGAACCAGGTCACCTAGAGAAAATCTGCTTATTGGAAACGATTCGTGTAAAGCCACAGAATTCGCTCCCCCTTTGGTTTCGGAGATAATCGGAATTAAAATTTGGTTTTTATAATACAGGAGTTGACTTCCTATTTAGTGACGATGTTTGTAACTTGTTCTTTTTTTGCGTGTTTGTGTTAGAATAATGTATATAAGTGTATTAGTAACACAAAAGTATAACGTAAAAATACGTAACTTTTATGCATTTTCGAAACACAAAACCTTAATTTTTAAGTCATAAAACAAAAATGTTTCCTTAGAGGTATTTTGATCCTGGGGCTCCTGGACTATATAAAAAACATGTACCTACAGTCGCGTACAAAATAATCTCAAAAGAGGTCATGTATGAAGTTAAATTTATTTATTTATAATTGGTCTACCAACATTTTTACACTCTAGCATACAAGTCCTTAAAATAATAAAATTAAAAGTACAGTGAAAAACAGTTATAGACAAACACAGCATGACTTTTTATAAATAAGTTAATAACTAGCAACTAACACATAAAATTATGACACAATGCGTTAAGAAAAAATTTAGCTACTACCTAATACTAAGATGTTTTATTTTAATTAATGAATTTGAAAGTTATATTGCTTTTCTTTCGAAATTATTCTTATTTGGAGTGGGGAGTGATTTTTTTTCCTTCAATGGGTTCACTTAAAACTTTGTACCTATGCAGATCCTACCTATCATAGATCTCGGATCATAGACAATAGTACTCATATATGCTTAGAGCATTAAGCATATATATGGGATAACATAATCCGATTTCTCGAGATCAATTATATTATCTCGGATGATATTATAGGTACACCGTTAATTTTTAAGTATATCTAAAAATGAAATGGGGATTTCAGACCACGTGAATAAACAACTTTTAATATGGAGCCAACTTAGAGCATTAAGAACGTTTAATCTAAGTTTGTCTAGAATTTTGCTGTTATTGTTTAAGCAGATGGCCATGTAGCCAAAGCTTTAATAAAAAAAAAAACTCGTTTTTGTTTCGTAAAGTACGTAACTATCGTTTCGTTTATTTGACTGAATTTGACCTGTGTGTGACTGTGAAAACTATTAAAATATGTAGTTTACATGCAAAAAATAACATTTTATTTATCAAACAGAGCCAAAAGTAAAATAGATACCTTCATAATTGTAGTATGATGATGCAAAACTGTTTAACACCAATAATTTTTATTCATATTTCAGTTTTATTATTTTGTTTTGAATGTAAGTAAACTTTGAATTGAAACCGAATTATTTCGTGTAACCTACATTCAACTAATTATTTACCTACTTGTTTAATTTTGCTTAGTCAATATTTATATTTACATTTTGTACAGGTTCAATCCATAAAAATTTGAGGTACTTTGAGACTATACATACATCTAATCTACAGCATCATGTAGTGAAACGGGGAGCCAAGTTGTCTACTCACCCATTCAATACTATTAAAG
Source organism: Catoptria pinella (assembly GCA_963556745.1). Classification (NCBI taxonomy): domain Eukaryota; kingdom Metazoa; phylum Arthropoda; class Insecta; order Lepidoptera; family Crambidae; genus Catoptria; species Catoptria pinella. The sequence continues at coordinate 5,494,351 of OY750774.1, read as the reverse complement.
AGCTGCACTTCAGGACACTGGGCAGAGAGTTCCGGTTAATTCTTCACCCTCACAGCTCTGTTTTACACTCTAATTTCAAAGCATATTCTGTTGATGGAGATGGAAAGGAAACAACTGTTCATGTTGGTAAGAGAATAACCTATTGCCTTATTTTACATATGATTATTGTAAGTGAGACTCTTTTTCAAGAAGATTTAGTTTAGCTACATACAATTTTGTGCAGTTTCAATTCTACTATTAACTCTTCCGTGCCGGGCGTTATTTATGTAAATCACTGTGAATAGGAGCAAACAGATAAAAAAAATGCTGTATTTTCCCAATGATATTTTTTACCCGATAACTTCGCAATTTCACTATATTTATTCAATCATTATGAATATGTTGACCAAATTCAAATACTAACAACTGAAGACTAAAACATCTTCATTATTTAGTTCTATGCGATCAAACTGTGGTTTTTTTTTACTTATTTCCCGGGCGGACGCATGAGGCCGGACGCAGGAGTCCACGCAGGTGTTGACAGAATGACATATAGTGATTTTATAGTTAGACGCAGGCGCCAGGGCCGGCGTTGAAGGATTAATTGATTTGCACTTGTGTGGACAGTGTCAATATAGTATTAGTTTTTATTAACACATTTAGTGCTTTAGATTTTTCTTTGGAATGTACTTGATAGTGTCCAATTATGTTTTATCTGTATGATACCATAGCCTAGTTTCATCCAGTGTCAGTCAAAAGAGATGATCAGTTAAGGATGAGATCTATCACACTGGTGCCATCATATTGGTGGAGATAAAAAAATATTTTGTTTGTAGAAGAGATGTGCCGAATATGGGTTCAACTGAATACAAATATACAAAATGTACCAACTTTTTAAATTTTGAGATTTAAGCATTCACAATGCTATTTTACATAATACTAAATAATATACTAGAAAAAATAGGACTCGCACCAGATCATGTTCTCGGACGGGAATCGAACCCGCGACCTTTGGATATCCGGTCCAATGCTCTGACCGCTGAGCTACCGAGTCACTGGTGAGAACGTCGAATTTCTTCTAGTATATCAACTCTTACGCTGCAAGCCAGCGCCATCTCACCAATGTAGAAGGAATTACCTTCGACATTCAACTGAACATCTTTCCAGATATTTTTAAACAGTTGATTAAGATGAGAAAGCTATATAACTTTTTAAATTTTGAGATTTAAGCATTCACAATGCTATTTTACATAATACTAAATAATATACTAGAAAAAATAGGACTCGCACCAGATCATGTTCTCGGACGGGAATCGAACCCGCGACCTTTGGATATCCGGTCCAATGCTCTGACCGCTGAGCTACCGAGTCACTGGTGAGAACGTCGAATTTCTTCTAGTATATCAACTCTTACGCTGCAAGCCAGCGCCATCTCACCAATGTAGAAGGAATTACCTTCGACATTCAACTGAACATCTTTCCAGATATTTTTAAACAGTTGATTAAGATGAGAAAGCTATATAACTTTTTAAATTTTGAGATTTAAGCATTCACAATGCTATTTTACATAATACTAAATAATATACTAGAAAAAATAGGACTCGCACCAGATCATGTTCTCGGACGGGAATCGAACCCGCGACCTTTGGATATCCGGTCCAATGCTCTGACCGCTGAGCTACCGAGTCACTGGTGAGAACGTCGAATTTCTTCTAGTATATCAACTCTTACGCTGCAAGCCAGCGCCATCTCACCAATGTAGAAGGAATTACCTTCGACATTCAACTGAACATCTTTCCAGATATTTTTAAACAGTTGATTAAGATGAGAAAGCTATATAACTTTTTAAATTTTGAGATTTAAGCATTCACAATGCTATTTTACATAATACTAAATAATATACTAGAAAAAATAGGACTCGCACCAGATCATGTTCTCGGACGGGAATCGAACCCGCGACCTTTGGATATCCGGTCCAATGCTCTGACCGCTGAGCTACCGAGTCACTGGTGAGAACGTCGAATTTCTTCTAGTATATCAACTCTTACGCTGCAAGCCAGCGCCATCTCACCAATGTAGAAGGAATTACCTTCGACATTCAACTGAACATCTTTCCAGATATTTTTAAACAGTTGATTAAGATGAGAAAGCTATATAACTTTTTAAATTTTGAGATTTAAGCATTCACAATGCTATTTTACATAATACTAAATAATATACTAGAAAAAATAGGACTCGCACCAGATCATGTTCTCGGACGGGAATCGAACCCGCGACCTTTGGATATCCGGTCCAATGCTCTGACCGCTGAGCTACCGAGTCACTGGTGAGAACGTCGAATTTCTTCTAGTATATCAACTCTTACGCTGCAAGCCAGCGCCATCTCACCAATGTAGAAGGAATTACCTTCGACATTCAACTGAACATCTTTCCAGATATTTTTAAACAGTTGATTAAGATGAGAAAGCTATATAACTTTTTAAATTTTGAGATTTAAGCATTCACAATGCTATTTTACATAATACTAAATAATATACTAGAAAAAATAGGACTCGCACCAGATCATGTTCTCGGACGGGAATCGAACCCGCGACCTTTGGATATCCGGTCCAATGCTCTGACCGCTGAGCTACCGAGTCACTGGTGAGAACGTCGAATTTCTTCTAGTATATCAACTCTTACGCTGCAAGCCAGCGCCATCTCACCAATGTAGAAGGAATTACCTTCGACATTCTCAAACAAATATCTGGAAAGATGTTCAGTTGAATGTCGAAGGTAATTCCTTCTACATTGGTGAGATGGCGCTGGCTTGCAGCGTAAGAGTTGATATACTAGAAGAAATTCGACGTTCTCACCAGTGACTCGGTAGCTCAGCGGTCAGAGCATTGGACCGGATATCCAAAGGTCGCGGGTTCGATTCCCGTCCGAGAACATGATCTGGTGCGAGTCCTATTTTTTCTAGTATATTATTTAGTATTATGTAAAATAGCATTGTGAATGCTTAAATCTCAAAATTTAAAAAGTTATATAGCTTTCTCATCTTAATCAACTGTTTAAAAATATCTGGAAAGATGTTCAGTTGAATGTCGAAGGTAATTCCTTCTACATTGGTGAGATGGCGCTGGCTTGCAGCGTAAGAGTTGATATACTAGAAGAAATTCGACGTTCTCACCAGTGACTCGGTAGCTCAGCGGTCAGAGCATTGGACCGGATATCCAAAGGTCGCGGGTTCGATTCCCGTCCGAGAACATGATCTGGTGCGAGTCCTATTTTTTCTAGTATATTATTTAGTAAAATGTACCAAAGCAAATATTCAGCTGAATTATTCAGTTCACTATATATTTTAATATTAATTTTGATTTTAATTTGAAATAAATCTTGAATAAGGTTGGTTTTATTTAACAATGAGAATAAATAAACAGTGATGATCACATCATTAATAATAATAATAAAATAATAAAAGCCTTTATTCAGACATTAAATACTTACATTTTAGACCATCCTTTTTGCATATTAAATATTTATAAATCACAAATATGTAACAGTATTAATTAAATTATTTATTTTTAGCCTTTTGTAGACAAAGGCATCCCCCAACTCTTTCCACCTCTCCCTATCCTTGGCTATTGTAGTCCATCCTCCACCTGCTATAGTTCTTATTTTATCAACCCATCTCCTTAGTGGCCTGCTACGTTTCCTTTTTTCTATTCTCAGTAAACCAGGACATTATTGTTTTCGACCATTTGTCTTTTCCCCAATTGTATGTCCCGCCCATTCCCACTTGAGTTTACTTATTGTTACTGTACAACTTTGGTTCTTGTGTATTTCTTTATTGTTGTAGTTCTAATTCTGTCAGATATTTTCTTTCCCATCATGCTCCTTTCCATGGTGTTTTGGCAAGTTTCTTAATGTGGGTTTTGTTGGTTGCCAAGGTTTGGCAGCCATACGTGAGTACTGGTAGTATGCAGGTCTCAAACAATTTTCTTTTAATGGTCATACTTATGTCTTTGTTTTTCATAATTTCTTAAAAACTCCAAAATTGTTTCCATGCATTTGCAATATGTCTATCTATTTCTTTTGCAGTGGGTTCGATAGGAGAGATTACTTGACCAAGATAAATATATTCATTGACATATTCAATTGTGTTGTTATTAACGTATATTGGTTCTTGCTTTCCATTAGTCATGGCTTTGGTTTTTTGTATACTCATAAACAATCCGACTTCACGACTTACTCTATCCAGGTTGTTTAACATTGTTTCTAGTTCTTCCTTAGATGGTGCGATGACTATCAGGTCGTCTGCGAATCTTAGGTGCGATAGTTTCTCGCCATTTATTGTTAATCCACAGTTGTCCCAGTCCAGTTCACGAAATACATCTTCCAAAACTGCTGTGAAAAGTTTGGGTGATATCGGGTCGCCCTGGCGTACGCCTCTTCCTATTTTAATTTCTTTGCCTTCCTCTTCCAGTTTGATTTTAGCCTTGCTGTGTTCGTAGACGTTTTTTAGGATCCTGATATATTTGATTTCTACGCCTTGGTTTTTAAGTGCTTGCCATATCTTGTTGTGATCTAGTGAGTCGAAGGCCTTGCTGTAATTGACAAAACAGCAGTAAAAGGTCATATTAAATTCTTTTCCTTTTTCGAAAAGTTGTTTCACAACCTGAATATGGTCCAGTGTCGAATATCTGGTCCTAAATCACATCAAATCCGGTTAGATCACATCAGTAATAATAAAAAAAAAATGTTTGACATTTTAAGCATTCATATAGATAATACTAAATAATATACTAGAAAAAAAACGACTTTGGATGTCCCGTCCAATGGTCTTCCAACTGAGCTACCGAATCACGAGTCAACTTTGTAAATATGAAACTTAAAAGTTTACATAAGTATGTCTAAAAGTGAAATATGTAATTATTTAAATAATATGTTTTGTAACTGCCTAATATCCGTTCAATTTCATTCGAACATTATAAAAGATGATGAATTTACTGAATATGAATGTTCGGCAGAACATTCGGCGCATCTCTATATTATAGGTAACCAATTCAACTGATAAACAGTTTTTACTATAATTTGAACTACAAGCTTCAAAAAGTAGTAGGTATCCTTTTTGCTTGATAATGGAAAAAAAAGATTTCTGACCCTGGGCTGGACAAAGGTACTTATGATAAAAGTTTAGTAAGGACATACTGTTTGGTAATATAAAATGTCACTTATGTTTTTTTATTATCAGACAGGAATAACTTTTACACTGGCAGAGTTTTTGGTGAGAAAGCATCAGATGTAAAATTACACTTGGAGGATGGGGTTATCACGGGTATTATCCACACCCCTGATGAAACTTATCACATAGAGGTAAGAGTAACCAGATAAGTTATGTTTTTTAAGAAAAATGGCTTAGAATTTGCATACACAGTAATTAAAGAAACGACTTTATTGTGCAAGTACTTAGACGCAAGAATGACATCACACTTACGTGTAAGGGGGCGTCCCCATCTGGCAAGTGCGCCTGTTTGTGAAAGGTTGACGGACTTTTACACGCGGCAGTATGTAGTGCTTTCAACGTGCGCGCTGTCCATGCACCGCGCGCGCGTGAACTGCGCCGTTTGTTCCCAACGAGTCACACTGTAACCAACACTGTGACTCGTTGGGAAAACTTTGTAAAATTATTCACAACTGGTCACACTGTAACTCGTTGGGAGATCTTTCTTAAATAATTCCCAACCAGTCATACCACACTGTGACACGTTGGGAGACCTTTCTTAAATCATTCCCAACCAGTCACACTCTGACTTGTTAGGCCAACCTGCTGATAGGTATACTGTTGCATGTTCATTTTTTTAACTCTATTTATGTGAAACCTTTTATCCAATCTTGACTCAAAAATAGAAGCTTAATAAGTTTTCATAATTTCAGCCTTCTTGGCGCCATATTGCTCACCACGATGAGAAAACAATGATCACATACCGCTCATCAGACATCCGATTCAGCTGGGCTGGTAATACCAGCGTCAGTAAACCCAGGGTGTGTGGCTATGTGAAGGAGGGTAAAGGTTAATGTCATTCAATATTGTATTTGTGATGTAGTCGAAAGTAAAAAAAAAAGGAAAATTAAGTTTTTATTTAATACACATGACACTACTAACTTTTACAATTTTTGTTTGTACTAATCTTTCAGAGTTGGAAGAAGAAGATAATGAATTTGATGATAAGGATGAAATAGAATTAAGATATGAACAGTCGGAAAAAGACAAATATTTAAATCACACAGATTCAAATATTTTCAGAGCAGATATGCACTTGAAACAGAAAGAAGAAGACAAAAGCAATCAAAAAAGAGTGAAAAGGCAGAGTGATTATGAATACACTCCCACAAAGACGAGATGTCCCCTTTTATTAGTAGCTGATTACAGATTTTTCCAAGAAATGGGATCTAGTAATACTAAATCCACCATCAGTTATTTGGTAATAACTACATAATTATAATTATGTATACGCATGTCTTTTCATTGAGATGCGTTTAAGGATTTATTTATTTGTAATAGGTCTGCCAACATTTATATTTTACACTCTAGCATACAATACAAGTCCTTAAAATAATTAAATTAAAAGTACAGTAAAAAACAGTTATAGGCAAACACAGCATGACTTTTTATAAATAGGTTAATAACTAGCAACTAACACATAAAATTATGATACAATGCATTAAGAAAAAATGTACTACTTACTATTATAAAACGGGAACAATATTTTCTGTCACCTAAGTTTAGATGTGTCACTAATCTGCAATACCCAAATTATAATATCTATCCCCAAGAAATATATTAGTCATCATATTTATCAAATCTGTCTCTAAGTATAAATCACCGTATTAATGTAAATATGTCTCTTAAATTATAGTTTGATCACTTTTTTCTATAACCTAAATTAAAGATCTGTCCTCTGAAAAGTAAGTTCCTGACAGCAATAATATATTTGTACCTAAAATAGTAAATCTATCACCATTTTAATCGTTCAATCATCAAAATAATAGATGTGTCACTTAATTAATAGAAAAATTCCTAAGTAGGGGCGGAGTCAAATTGGCGGGCTGTGAAAATTTAAATGCACTAGGTAGGTTAGGTTAGGTTAGTGTTTAGACCACTCGCAGCGGAGCGAGCGAAGCGAGCGAAGCTCCATAAATATCAGGATCAACTAGTTTGGCCATAATGCTTATATCAGGATCAACTAGTTTGCCCTAGCCTAAACTGGTTTATCCTATCTGGCTTAGGACAAACTATGTAGTTTGGTCTAGGCTATACCAGTTAATCCCATCGCGTATAGGAAGAACTAGTTTAACCTAGGCCAAACTAGTTTGTCCTGAAAATAGGGTTTGGCCGGTAACAAATATACCTAACTAACTCGCACAGCTCGCACTTGACTGCAGTGTTTTGTTTAGTTTTAGATAAGTAGTGTTTTTGTTTCGATTTTAAATGTAAATTATATGATTAAAACCTATTGTAGTTTAATTTAATTAATTGTACCCATATTTTCAAATTTTAGTTGAATTATGTAATAAATTAATATTATTTTTCAATAATCAAATATATTTTTAGGTAAACATTTTTAATTGTTTGGTGATTCAGTTTTAGTGACACTTTTATTATTTAGAAACCCAATATAATTATTTGATGATTGATATTATTTCCAAGTAATTCTTAATTAATATTTAGGTAAGCGTTTTTATATTATTTGGTGATTAAATTTAAGTGACAGATCTACTATTTTAGGAACAAATATTATTTATTAGGTCACTGAAAATGCATTTATTAGGTAATTGATAAAATCATACCCTTATAAAACTTTCTATTCCAGATCAGTCTAATTGACCGAGTCCACAAGATATATAATGATACAGTTTGGCAAGATCGTCAGGTTGGTATAATTACCAAGAGGCTCAGCTAGAAATCTATAATTTATTGATAATTCAATAAATTATAGATTTCTAGCTGAGCCTTCCCAAAACTGATATATTGTTAAGTTTTATTCGTGGGATGTGACCTTCAAATCTTTTTTTCTAAGTACCTAGGTATTTTATATTTTGTTACATTAGAGCTTTCAAATTAAATCAAAACTTGTTAAAACCACAGGATATGGACGGGTTCAAAGGCATGGGTTTCGTAATCAAGAAAATTTTAGTGCACTCCGAGCCAACCCGCGTGCGCGGCGGCGAGGCCCACTACAACATGGTTCGGGAGAAATGGGATGTGCGCAATTTACTCGAGGTGGGTGGGACTTATGTGTTTGTAAAATCTTTTGACACCTGTTGGGAACTTTACCATGTATGAAAATAGTTTGTGGAAGTAGTACCTACTATTATTTTAGTACTTTGTCATAGCAAACTTTTTTAGTTGAATTTTCAGTTTTATAAATAAATCAAAAATTTTAATACGACAAAGTACTAATTTGTACTCGCAGCGAGAACTCTGTATGTGTGACAGGCTATTACGATTATATACGCGGCAAAACTACAAGTGCGACCTGCCAGAAATTATTCGCAGCGTATGCAGCGAATATTTGCTGTGTGACTGAACCATTAGATAAAAATGTTCGTTTTCAATCGTGCTGTTAAAGAATACCGCACCGCGTTTGGTTTGGAGCTCCTAACTCCTAAGCTGCGCTGATAAAGGAATGTTCTCTGCTTGCTAAACTTCTGAGAGTGTAGAACCCGTCGTCGCTCGTTGATGAGTGTGGTATGGTTGGGCAGGTGTTCAGCCGCGAGTACTCGCACAAAGACTTCTGCCTGGCGCACCTGTTCACGGACCTCAAGTTTGAGGGCGGCATCCTGGGGCTGGCGTACGTTGGCTCGCCGCGCCGCAACTCCGTCGGCGGCATCTGTACGCCAGGTACCTAGGATTTTTTTTTGATAGGAGGAAACGCGAGTTGTCCCCTTAAAACCCACCCCATCGAGATCGTTCTCCTCTCTGTACCCCTAGCACGATCTAGAAAAAACGCGCGTAAAGGTATTCGATAGAGTAAGAATTGTACATGAAAAATTTCATTTCGTTTTTCGGCGATAGATGGCGATGTACTCCCATACAAAATTACACCATCGAATTTTTTAACGCACGTTTGTTATTTCGAGAGCTGTTCGTGCTACGGGCACTGATGGTAGGGAGCGAGTCCTGAGCTCTTCTTTGCGCGTCACTCCGACAAGCAAAGTTTTTAAGGTACTTACAATGCGATTAATTGAACTATGCACAACAGAAGTGCCCTACTTCAGAGCGCTTGTGGTACAAAACGATGTATTTTAATCTGTAAAATTTATTCTTTGCCATACATTCTTGAGTGAAGTCGCCACGGATCACTGTCTACTGTCAATTTAATCGCATTGTAGGTACCTTGCAAATTAATGATGCTCAAATATACTTGTTTTGTTTTGTTACGGTTTTCTGGACCAATTTTCTCGTACTTCTACGTGCAACAGACCATTTCTTCCGAATCAAGTGACCACCATTTATATTTTATATGAATTATTGAAATTTCTTGGCAACTTATGCATATTTAATTAAATTTCCTTTTGTTTAATATTTATATCCTTTTGTTTTGCATATTTAAGTTGTTATTTTTACGTTTGTTGATTAAATGTTTTTTTTGGTTACAGCAATGTTCTGCCTTTATGTAAGTGTTTCGCTGCTTTTGCTTATATTATGTTGCATTTTATGTTATGAATTTGTTTTAATTTATTATTATAATCGTTTGAGTTTAAGCAATAAATGAAATACAGATAAATTTGCTACGTAAGGTCTGGCTACGCGCATCGAATTACATGCGCTCGATACGTAAAAAAACTTGCAGAAACAATACACATTGTATACGTAGAATCTTTTGTTGCTAATATAAATACATGATTATCTAAGGGAATTATTTTTTGATCTGCAATTAATCTAAATGGTAAGCAAAAAATAATCAGCAGTTAAGTTATTTGGCCAGCAAATAAATAATTGGTTAGCAAACCTTGATCTGCAAACAATATTAAAATCGTCAGCAATTTAATAAACAGTTGGAGAGCAAAATATCTAATTGGACACCAAAATAAAATTGGTTAGTAGAGAAAACTGAGCCCATACTCCTCCCCTCCGCTCTCCATACTCCATACCACATACACCACACCCCATACCCGTCGTTATTGCAGTCCCAAACGGTCACCAATCCCACACCCGATGTTTTTTCAAAACTGCTTAACCTAGTGGGCTCGCTCTCCAAAATACTCTTATGAGTACTCGCGCGGGGAATTTGTGTCACCCATTCTGAAATAACTTTTTTCTTCTCACTCTTATCTGATACAATAAAATAGGTCATAATTAGACATCAGCTTTTATGCAAAAGCATATAACTCTCTAATTACGACGTTAATGGCGTGGTGGCATATGTCACCCGCGCGAGCCCTCTAGTGTTATCATTCTTTATCGCATATACATATATTCTGTACCTTAGGGCGACTTGCACCATAGATTAAATGTTGTTTAAGTACCGATGCAAGTCACTTACACAATATTTAATTTATGGTGCAAGTCGCCCTTAACCTTCGATTTGCGCGGCTTCAGAATACTTCAAGAACGGGTACACGCTGTACTTGAACTCGGGCTTGAGTTCGTCGCGCAACCATTACGGGCAGCGCGTGATTACGCGCGAGGCGGACCTGGTGACGGCGCACGAGTTCGGCCACAACTGGGGCTCCGAGCACGACCCGGACGTGGCCGAGTGCTCGCCCGCCGCCTCGCAGGGGGGCTCCTACCTCATGTACACCTACAGCGTCAGCGGGTACGATGTCAACAACAAGGTGCGCCATAACTCATGCACAAAATTATTCTATAAGCTAACATTTGCCCTCAACAATATCTCTGTGCAAATATATAAGTACATGTTTTATATGCGGAAAAGGCCTATACTGAAATACTTTACTAGAAAAAATTACTCGCACCAGATCATATTCTCGGATACGAATATGATATGGTGCGAGTCGAATTTTGTCTAGTATATTATTTAGTATTGTATAAAAATAGCATTGTGAATACTAAAATCTCAAATTAAAAAATACTGGAATACTTGTACTGAGAAACTTGTGTTTATTGTAGAGATTTTCGCCGTGCAGTCTGCGATCCATTCGCAAGGTGCTGCAGGCGAAGTCCGGGCGATGTTTCTCAGAGCCCGAGGAGAGTTTTTGTGGGAACCTGCGCGTCGAGGGTGGCGAGGAGTGCGACGCAGGATTGCTAGGTATTAATCACTTGGTACTAGAATAACCCCTGGTACACCTTTACTTACTGTCAGGTATAAGTGGATCACTTACCATACCAGTGACTGGTCCGAGTTCACTTAGTCCTACTATAAAATTATATAAGTAAAATAAAATATACTATTATTAATTTACTTGTGCCAATCATAGTGAAACTGAGTGAACTAATGGGCTGGTGAAATGAATAAGCGGGGTTAAATCAGTTAAAATATATGTATTATTTTTCACAAACATACACAATTGACACACATAGTTTTCGAAATATAAGTTTTTCCAGTAGAGTATTTGATTAGTGGGTGGCTATTCTATCTACAAAGAGAATTACATATTTTGTGTTTTCACGCATCTGAAATATTGCCTGTTACAGGTACCGAAGATAATGACATGTGCTGTGACAAGAACTGCAAATTACGGAAAAATCAAGGTGCAGTGTGCAGGTAAGGCGGTACACTACTTAGGGTTTAGGGTATATATAGGTGCCGGCATGAATCGTGGGCGGTGAGAGAAATTGGAGGGGATTACTGCGCATGTTTGAAGTTGCCCCGCAATCACGTCCCCCGCCAATGGGACCTAAAAATAACTTATATGCGATAGTGAAAACCGTATCAAAATCCGTTGCGTAGTTTAGAAGAACTAAGCGAACAAACAAACAGACACGAAAAGCGACTTTATTTTATACAGTGAAATGTTGGATAGGACGGGATAGGTTACCCTGACGGAACATTATGCGTGGCCCGCACGCACTTAACTGGATTTTTATATATTTCTTAGGGTTCAATTTCACCAAATTGATTTCAAGACTTCATAAACTTTCAGAGAAAGTATGTAACAATTTATTTTACTACCAGTTTCATTGTGATTGGAAATCATCGAATTCACGAAAAAAATAGCGGTAGTATCCCGACTTCTGTCCACTTAATTTTTCGAAGTTTTCTCTAACAATTTAAAAACCAATGGATACCGTTGTTGTTTAATACTGTTAGTGTTGAATGTGTCGATCAATGTGTGTTGTGAATTTGTGATCGTCAGTGATAAGAACTCTCCGTGTTGCGCGGGGTGCGTGTTCGCGCCGCCGGGCGTCGTGTGCCGCGAGGCCGCGCATTCCGCCTGCGAGGGCGAGGCCACCTGCAACGGCGCCTCCGCCGACTGCCCCAAGGTACTGTACTAGGCTTATTTAGATGTATTTGTTCGTGTCTTATACTTTCTGTTTCGTTGGATGTTCTATTGCTCGTGTAAATGTATATTGACTTAATATCAGGCCAGTGACACTCCGCACTTTAGGTATGAAGCTATAAGTACGCGGCGTGCTCGACCGGTCGGGCAGGGGGCGGCCGCTTCAATACTCACTCACGCGCTCACCGCGTTGCATATAGTCGCACGCGTCGTACTTTTGTCGCTATGATTTTTAGCAAAAATGATCCGATATTTTTGTATGATTTCCTTATGCCATATTATTTACAATCGCTTTCCTTTTATGATATGCTACGCAATTAATTTAAAGCAAGACAACCCTACGTCGTTAGAAGAGATGTGAGTACGCGATAGAAAGAGAAGCAAGTTCTAGGTGAATATAACTGTGGAGAAGGGAGCGCTGTGCGACCTGAATTGCGCTTTATTGTGTTATAGCGAGAGTCGCTATTTATTCAAATGAACTTGCGGTGTGACCCTTCTGTATTTGTAGTTTTAGATATTCTGTGTTAATATTATATTATATTAAATATTTAGCAATTTAGGTATGTACAAAATAACAATATAACATTTCTTGCTCAGAGGCCTTTAGGTGAAAAAGTTTTGGAAACGGCTGCTAAAAAATATAATATAGTGGTGGCCAGATAATCAAGGACACTAGTCGATTTTCATATAAACGAGGCAACTTTGAAGCCTTGGTTCTTCGCCAAGGAGTGACCTAGCTATCTGATGATGGCCGTCCAGAAAGTGAAATTAACATAAAAATGTATGGAAATCCTGAAACCTAAAACTATGATCCTTATATCTCTTAGAATCTAAAGTGTCCCTATTGTATGTGCAGGCGCCGGCGATCGCGGACGAGCACGAGTGCGCAGAGCGCGGGCGCTGCCGCAACGGCACCTGCGTGCCCTACTGCGAGACGCAGGGCATGCACAGCTGCATGTGCGATATTGGTATGTACCTAATCATAAATACTTCAGAACAAAATCTGTGATAGTAACATGAGAACTTCTGGTGTTATATATTTTATTTACTACAAAAATCCTATTGACCGAATTTAAATTAATAAATTAGTGGCTTAATTTTATTTCATGGCATTTACTGCTGTGTTTAGTATTTCTACAATGACTACTTTGTGTTGATTGGAAATAAAACACTTTTCACGAATTACAGCGCGTATATTATTAATTAAGGTGTTATTTTAGAATTATTGAGTTTGGATTTATTGGTTTTTTGAATTCCCGACGTTTTGATACCTCTCCAGGGGCCGTGGTCACGGGGAGAAGGATCAGGTAAAAAGTAATTGTAAAAAGTGCTTTATTTCTAATGAACTGAACGTGCGGGAGTCTTTGAAGTGTATACTTTGTGTTGGTTAACACCACTGTAAAAGAAAATATTAAATTATGTCAGGACTTAGCAGTTAATAAGTCGCAACGTATAGAAAATAGTAAAGAAAATAGTCGTTCCTTGTTACTGAGCTGTGTTGACTCGACTATGCAGACGGCTGTCCGTTTTCTTCTGTGGCTCAGCTGTGATGACAAACACGATTTGATTAATACGAGTATGTTTAATTTGAAAAATTATACCACTATGTCTAGCTTGACGAATTTGTTTTTGAATGTGATATTCTATTGCTTTCAAGTTGCGGACGCGTGCAAGCGGTGCTGCCGGAAGAGTCTGAACAAAACTTGTTTCCCGGTCGCCCACAATGACATCTTGCCCGATGGAACACCTTGCATCCAAGGATTTTGCAATAAGGTATATTGATTCGTTCTGTTCTTTGTTTAGGTCACTAAAACGTAACATTAAATTTAAGCGAAAGAGTAATTTATAACGTATCTTTCTTCTATTCAAAGCTTGAATTTTTGTTATGGTCTCTTTTAGTTTGGTATGATTTGTATCGACACAACGTATGTAAAAGCTCGAATTTCTACAAAATACTTTTATAAGAATTGAAGATTGAAGTTTAATTAATATCGTGCAGGGAGTGTGCGAGAAGACGATCCAGGACGTGGTGGAGCGGTTCTGGGACATAATCGAGGACATCAACATCAACAACGTGCTGGGCTTCCTGCGGGACAACATCGTGGGCGTGGTACTGCTCGTTACTGCGCTCGTGTGGATCCCCGCCAGCTGCGTGGTTAGACCACACTCTTGTGTCATTACGTTCTAGTCTTCTCTTTATCATAATCCATTTTATTGGCTGGAGCACACAAGGCTTCCACAAGGATAGCTAATGATGATGGGCCATACATAATCCACCACGCGGGAAGTCGGAGTTAACGACTGCAATTATTGCATCCGAGACGAACAACTTAACACGCCTTCCGAAGAACCGAACAAACAGTTATCATTTTGAATAATTACACTTCAACTTCTTACTTACAAATGAATAAAAGAAAAAAAAAGAAACGAATAAAAGAAATGAAAAAACGTCTCGAATGGGTGGTAGGAAAATATTGACCATTCAAAAGCACTTATATCTAAGTTTATTTGAATAAAGAATATTTCATTTCAATATAAAATAAAGCTAAAAGTCAGATAATTCCTTTAATGTTAAAATTCCCACAGATAAGTTACGTGGATCGCAGGAGGCAGCGGCAGCATCAGAAATATATGGAGTGGGACCGACAGCACGACCTCGTGCATCCCTCATCACCCAGAAAGATTATACACACGCGGTATGTCTATCATTAAATTATTTATTTAGCGTATTCAAGGATATTCATCATTATTGTAAGCGATTGTTTGCTTTTTTTGCAAAAGTACTTTTTCATTTGTTCCAGATTGCCCAAACAAAAACCGCCTGGTATTAAGTCGGTGATACAGGGCACAAGTCAAATATAGATAACTGTTAAGCATAATTAATAAATGTATTACGTAATGATGATGCGATTTAATGGTATGCATTACCTGCATTATCCCAATTTGCATGGATAGTTATTTGATTGAAACAAAAGTATTTATTTTATAATAATTTATTATTATTTAAGCATAAATATTGAAAGCACGAATACATTTAAGCTCTGATGTGAATCAAATAGATTAAATATCGTACAGTTCTTGCCATTTTTGCAAACAACAAAAGTTACTGTTTGCATAATAAGGGTCCGAGGCTTTTAATTTCACCGGACGAAACAAAAAGTTTTTATATTTAGATGTTCTCTCTGACAAACTATTTATGTTTGACAATTAAAAAGGAACACTAATATTATAGTCTTAAACAGACTTCACACTTGTCCTATTTAGTAAACAGTTTTTGTAACTTAAATCGTTATTTAAAAATGAGTAGTTTATTATATCAAATTTTCATTAATAAATTCACAATTTATTTCGTAAGCCATGTGTGGAAAACCATTTGTTGTATTTTACAAGAAGATCGTTTACCAAATAGGACGAGTAAAGATAAACAGACTTATAGTGCGGGTGATAATGGTGTAGAAGCAAGTCAGTTGAGTGCCGTGGAGGTGAGTAGCGCCACGCCGCGCTCGTAGAAGGCGTGCGGCTCCTGGCCGGGCGCGACGGGCAGGCGCACGGTGAACAGCAGCTCGGAGCGCGCGCTGTTCAGGTACACGGGCAGCGTCAGCGCCTGCCCCGCCGCCGCCGGCTCCGGGCCCCTAAAACCAGTATTATTATTACATTATGCTGTTTTGTGTTATTTCAACTGTTAGAAACGACAACTTTTTGTACTTCGACACCACACTGAAATAAATGTTAAAATGTCCATAATCTTATATTGCGAAAAGTGGCGCGTACACATTTTTTAAATTACGCACTCAGATTTAAGAAATCTTGAGAATAGCCAACAATATTTCTGAGAAGCGACAGGGATAGAGCTGCGAAAAAATGCAAAGCCGACTGATCCAATATAGGGTAACTCTAAAGCGACAGAGATAACATGCGAAGCGACATGAGCGCGCAGCGACTTCGCTGTGCTTTCAATGTGGCATGCGCTTGTCGTGAAAGTGATTTATTTAGGCGAGATGTTACAGTGGGCTTTATGCTACCACTACCTAGTGCGCGCGTGTCTCGTGCTTTGGATCTCGGCAACCACTGCGCGCCGTTTCGATGTTGGCCTTTCAGCTCGTCGTCGCGACCGTTAGGTTATCTTGTCGTGTAAATGTATGCATTTTGCAGTAAGTATGCGTGTAGTAGTGACCTGAGCCAGGTGAGCACGGTGAGCGGCAGGTCCACCATGATGGTGTTGGTGAGCAGCAGCCGGTCGCCGCGCACGGTGGCGCCCTGCAGCTTCAGCCCCGTCACTGAGAACGACCACTCCGACTGCGCGTTTTCAGTAGGCGTGCCCGGATCCGGGATGGTCACCTGAAACAATTTCAAGATTTTGTCTGTCATCCATTTTTTGATTTAAGCAGTTGACTGTCGATAACTCTTAACGCGTTACTGAAATTGAAGGGCCTGTCTTAAAGAAAAGGAAAGTTTGATTGCATAAAATTATTTGCCAGTTCTTTGAAATTGATTCTAAGTTTGCTAAGTATATTGTTAGATCTTAAGCTGCATTGCGGCTTTTAATCTCACTGGAAAAGAAGATAACTCTGGATTTAGAGAACTCACTTGCAAGTGCAGCTCCTCAAGTGACCAGGAGTTGGCCTGCGCGACGCACTGCCGCGTGGCCGTGATGTACGCTTCCGGGTTCAGCAGACCGCCCAACCACACTGGTACACTCTGTAAATAAACAATAGTGGTTAGAGCTTTGCTAGATTTTCGTACTGTTTCGTATTGATCTACTCTTCTTGAAGCCGAGGGTCCCAGGATGATGATGAAGTTTTTAACCGATTTTAATAGAGGACGAAGTATTTTTTATAATGTATTTATGGGGCGTCTTCTCTTTCACTCCGTGTACTTGCGCGCGCTAATTACCTACCAGCGACCATTTCTCGGTTGGTTGCCGACAGCCGCGTTCGTGCGCATATTATTTCGGTCGAGCTGTTGTTGTTGTAAAAGTTGTATCGGTTTAAGGTTGAAAGTACCTTCAAATTATTTTTATAATTATGTGATGTAGAGACCACGTTTAATAAAAACTTAGGACAAAATATGAGTCAGAATACCGGTAGTTCGATTTTTGAAAGAAAGAAAGAGAGTAGACTATTATAGCAGTAGGTATTGTTAATTTTTTATGGAGTGATTTATCTGTTACGTGGGAACTATTTAGTAATCTGTGACGAAGTCCTCCACCCACGCAAACTAGTAATAAAGCGTGATGATTAGTAGTGTCCTCGGACGCTTTGTCAGGGCGGGGCAGGAGGGGCGTCCCCCCATCGCTACCTCGCAGGCGTGAGAGGTTCGACTAGTAGTCGATTGTCTGCATTTATCGGCTATGCCAGTAGTGCCCCCCGGGTACGCACCTGCAGCCGCTTGGCGCCGCGCTCGGCCACGGCGGCGAGCTGCGTGACGCGCTGCGCGAAGTCCCCCACCCACTGCTGCACGCCAGTAGTGCCCCCCGGGTACGCACCTGCAGCCGCTTGGCGCCACGCTCGGCCACGGCGGCGGACACGGCGGCGAGCTGCGTGACGCGCTGCGCGAAGTCCCCCACCCACTGCTGCACGCCAGTAGTGCCCCCCGGGTACGCACCTGCAGCCGCTTGGCGCCGCGCTCGGCCACGGCGGCGGACACGGCGGCGAGCTGCGTGACGCGCTGCGCGAAGTCCCCCACCCACTGCTGCACGCCAGTAGTGCCCCCCGGGTACGCACCTGCAGCCGCTTGGCGCCGCGCTCGGCCACGGCGGCGGACACGGCGGCGAGCTGCGTGACGCGCTGCGCGAAGTCCCCCACCCACTGCTGCACGCCAGTAGTGCCCCCCGGGTACGCACCTGCAGCCGCTTGGCGCCGCGCTCGGCCACGGCGGCGGACACGGCGGCGAGCTGCGTGACGCGCTGCGCGAAGTCCCCCACCCACTGCTGCACGCCAGTAGTGCCCCCCGGGTACGCACCTGCAGCCGCTTGGCGCCGCGCTCGGCCACGGCGGCGGACACGGCGGCGAGCTGCGTGACGCGCTGCGCGAAGTCCCCCACCCACTGCTGCACGCCAGTAGTGCCCCCCGGGTACGCACCTGCAGCCGCTTGGCGCCGCGCTCGGCCACGGCGGCGGACACGGCGGCGAGCTGCGTGACGCGCTGCGCGAAGTCCCCCACCCACTGCTGCACGCCAGTAGTGCCCCCCGGGTACGCACCTGCAGCCGCTTGGCGCCGCGCTCGGCCACGGCGGCGGACACGGCGGCGAGCTGCGTGACGCGCTGCGCGAAGTCCCCCACCCACTGCTGCACGCCAGTAGTGCCCCCCGGGTACGCACCTGCAGCCGCTTGGCGCCGCGCTCGGCCACGGCGGCGGACACGGCGGCGAGCTGCGTGACGCGCTGCGCGAAGTCCCCCACCCACTGCTGCACGCCAGTAGTGCCCCCCGGGTACGCACCTGCAGCCGCTTGGCGCCGCGCTCGGCCACGGCGGCGGACACGGCGGCGAGCTGCGTGACGCGCTGCGCGAAGTCCCCCACCCACTGCTGCACGCCAGTAGTGCCCCCCGGGTACGCACCTGCAGCCGCTTGGCGCCGCGCTCGGCCACGGCGGCGGACACGGCGGCGAGCTGCGTGACGCGCTGCGCGAAGTCCCCCACCCACTGCTGCACGCCAGTAGTGCCCCCCGGGTACGCACCTGCAGCCGCTTGGCGCCGCGCTCGGCCACGGCGGCGGACACGGCGGCGAGCTGCGTGACGCGCTGCGCGAAGTCCCCCACCCACTGCTGCACGCCAGTAGTGCCCCCCGGGTACGCACCTGCAGCCGCTTGGCGCCGCGCTCGGCCACGGCGGCGGACACGGCGGCGAGCTGCGTGACGCGCTGCGCGAAGTCCCCCACCCACTGCTGCACGGTGCAGCCGCGCGCCACCGCGTAACGCCGCCAGTTGCTCGGCAGGATGCCGCGCACCAGCGACCCCACCATGGCGCGCGTTTCGTTCGTTTGCTTCATTTCGCCCTGTTAACATACAATGCTTATTTTAATCGTTCAGCACACTGATACATCACCGATATGATGAAGAACAACGAATTATAACATTTCTGTTATGTATTCGGCTAATCAAACTAAAATACCTATTTTATTCTATAGATTTTAAGACAAAATATGTCATTGATGAGCACTATAGACAGCCCTGCTGTTAACAAATATCGAATTAGTCTACCATCCTCTTTTTTGTCGCTTCATGGAATCCAATACTGCATGTTAGTACAGACAGACAGCTTTAATGTTTAAAGTAAATATGAACAGTGACCTGACAGATAGAAATGACGTTCCGCAGGTCGTGCAGCACCTGCTGCAGCAACGACGCCCCCGCGGCCACCTCGCGCTCGAAGAACCGGTACAGCGGGTCCTTTATGTTCTCCACAGTGCGACGCAGCGTCTGAGAACATAAACTACTCGTTCATTTCTCGGTTCCATCTGCTGAATTTGGTCGACGAAATCGTTTATCGCATATACCCCAGCACCTGTAGGCATAGCATGACAAACCTGATACAGTAAACAAAGTCATTTTTGACATAACCTCTCTTGTGAGCATCGTCATCCTAAAGGGGCTGTATCATGACGAGTTCGAAGGGTTTTGGTTTAATGTCAAATATAACATACAAGCTACCTACAAGCTTTCTCAGGTTCGTCATGCTACGACTGTCGGCCCTGGTGTATCAGGTTCAAGAGAGTATCAGTTATAATGGTTATGTTTGTAAAACAGTCGATGTGAGTGAAAGAGACAGCGCTAGATTTTCTATGACGAGTATTGTTTTGGATAAAGTTTGAGTCGAGGAGAGTGCAGTACTGACGGGCAGCTCCTGCGGCAGCAGCTGCAGCCAGGTGGCGGCGGTCTGGTGCAGCGTCTTCATCCACGCGGGCCGCCCGTCGCCCTCCACCACTATACAGTCTGAAACAGTAATGAGGTTTTGTACAAATCTTTTAAAGAAACTTTAACCCGATCTGTCAGCACGTGATCGCATTTTTTCATGCATTCCTATTCCGAAGGAACGTCATTTGCTAGAGCGAGAAAGATAGAGTGACGTGAGTGATCCGTTGCCTGTAATAACGTTATCTCTTTCGATTTATTTTTTAAACTGATAAAGTATTAATTTCGACATGAATCTCTAACAAATTATAACTTACGATCGTCTTGTGTAGCTGCATTGTAGGCAAGCTCTTCCTCGTCTTCTAACTGTTGCATTTTTAACAGCTTCGATACGAGGTCACTGCCTTGATTCGTCAATAGCACCTGTGCGTAAATTTTAGAGTTTACTTATATTTATTTAACTTAATCGTTGACTATGTTTGAAACTAAACAAATGTAATTAATTTTAATATTTCATTGCGATTATAGCGAGTGATTAGTTAGTGATTCGTCTCATTTCTTTTTTAATGTCAAACTTTTATAGTGAGTCGAGCCATGTTTAACTATACATTCACTATACAACCATTATTATTATTATCATACCAAAACGTAAATTCAAAATTACAAGTTCATTTATTCATTAGAAAAAATGGTAAAGTAAATCCTGAAAATGTTAAACTAAAACTATGCAATCAGGGAAAATCTGGTCAAAATTACCTTCTCAGCGTTGTTGGGCAATCCGAGCCAGGACGGCGTCTGCCTGTCAGACAGCTCTTCAATCCACTTGAGGAAATGGTCGCGGCGGTTGCCGTCGGGCATAGTGATGTGCCGCTGGTTGCCGGCCGCCTGTTGCAGCAACTGCCGTTATTGCACGCGCACAGTTAACACACACGGACGACACTAAGCGGGAATATGTGGTTTGGAAGGCAAGCAAGCAACTATACTAGAACTGTGTGAGCATGGGATAAAAGGAAACATGTAACAATGGCCACATAAATAGCTTAGATAGACAAGCATAGGCAGTTTCTACTTATTTTTTGAACACCAACAGCTTCATACACGACACATGATAGAAAATTTATAAAGTACAGAGGTATTTTGAGCACTTGTGGTCTAAGAGTAAATTATTCACTAGTTTTAGACTAGAATAGGTCGATTTGATTCTCATGGGTGTAGTGTTAATATTCCAGCGGCCACCTTCAGCCTTATCATTAGGTGAACGAAGAGCAATTTATTTCGAAACAAAAAAATAAGAGGTATCTAAATAAATATTCTATTTCGTTTCAATATTTAGTAACTCTACCTTTTATCGATGTAGTGAACATCTCTAGAAAAGCATAGCAATAAAATGTTGATCAGATAGCGTCTCTCTACTGCCGAGAGCTCTAGCAAAGTTGCAATCACATCCATATAATACTCACGCCATCGACATTGGCAACGAGCGCGAAGTCCGCCTCAAAGGAGCGCGGCGTGAACAGCTTGCATAAGAACGAGTGGAGCAGCCGCTGGTCGAACGCGTTGTCGATCTTGCCGCCGTAGATGCACTGAGAGAGGAGCGTCACTAGCGCCTCCCATGGGACCTTCTCCGGCGGCAGATTGGTGCGGCCCTGAGAGGGTAGGGATGTAATTGTTATTACATCAATTACTGTGGACTGAGCTAGATTTCTCGAATTTCATCAATAGCAATGTAGGCGAGAATCTCTGCCTTAGTTTGCTAGCAGCTTACTGGGTTAATAAATAAATAAATATAATAAATATTTGACAACATCACATACATTGCTCCGATTCCAAAGTAAGTAGTTGTGTTATGGAAATCAGAGACAACGGTGGTATCACAAACACCCAGACTTGAGCCAATGTAGAAAAGGTCGTTTTCTAAATTGACCCAACCGGAGATCGAACCCGGGACCTCAGAGATGGCGACACGGAGCTTGAAAACCGGTGTACAAAGCCACTCGACCACGGAGGTCGTCAGAGTTGTCATCACCATGTTTATAATTTCCTCAATCGACTATGAACCTAAAGCTGGGTGCCCACTTAGGTTCGCGAACCCACAACAGTGCGCTATAGTATACGTGTGCGAACCAGGTTCACATACGTGTCCGCACATGTACACAATAATGGCGCACTGTTGCAAATTCGCGAACCTAATTTGGTACCCAGCTCATAACACTGAAAAACATGTGTTTTTAATAGCAGCAAGCTCAATAAAATGAGGTTCAACATGATTAAACGTTGGAGCAGAATATCAGATGAGGGTAAGATACTAATCTCTAATAAAAAATTATCAAAAATTTTGTGTCTGTCTTTACGAACTACGAAGCAAAGCGCACTTTCGTTGAGATATGATTAGCCGTATACAAACCATAGCGGTGGCGTCGATCCATGTGTCGAGCGTATCGCAGGCCACGCGCAGGTCCGACTCGTTGAACTCGTAGTACTTGGCCCAGCCCAGCGGCACGTAGCGCAGTCGCTCTTGTACGATACCTTTACACATACAAATTGTTATTTGTTTACAACCCTATTGTTTTCGACATTTCGACAACAAAAGTAAGTTCTAAGAATGTGACAAAACTATTTTATAAATGTAAATATAGGTGGATTTCTTACCGTGGAACCAGGCCAACAAGAAGTAAAGCCTCGCACGTTCCGAAGGTTGTTTCATCATACGACTTGCTGGAACCTGTTTCCGAAAAATATCAAAATAGGTCAAATAATTCCAAATGTAGGTATAACCATTGTATGATTACAAAAAGTATCTTGACTTTTACAGTAGGTTCACGGGTAGCTTGGGACCGATCTCTGTCGTGAGCTAAAGAACCTTTAACACCTAACGCGAAATGTCAGCCTTAGTGTGGAGCAAGTTGGCACGGATGTCAGGCGCAGGCTCAACCATGACCACGAGGCAGGCGCGCAGCAGGTTCAATGGCAGTTTGGGGCTAATCTCCGTCGTCAGGAACAGGCGGAAGTTTAGCGACCGATATGGTGTGTATAGAAGACCACAGCCTTGTTAGAACTCTCGTTACCGTGGCGAAGGTCCTGAGCAAGTTGGCACGGATGCCAGGCGGCGGCTCGAACACGACCACGCGGCCGGCGCGCAGCAGGTTCACGGGCAGCTTGGGGCTGATCTCCGTCGTCAGGAACAGCCGGAAGTTCGGGTGCGGTTGCAATGAGTGCAGCTTCTTCTCCAGCTGCACCAGCCAGACTGGCGCTAGGTGCACGTTCTTGAGCATCACCCACCTGTTGCCGTTACCAAACGTTGATTGATAGAGTTATAACGGTAACACTTGCGGCCAAAATATAATCAATCCACAGATAAGGATAAGCCTCATCTGTGGATTGTGTATTAGTAGCTTAACCGTATTAGATATCAGAAATCTGTGAAATCAAAGAAAAAATCAATATGGTGCACTAATCAAATATAAATCTAAATAAAAACCAATAAATCATTGGACACAATCCTTCCTTACACGACATCCATTTTTGAATTTTAGTACTTTCTTGTTTTACATATGAAAGAAAGTTAATTTTATTATTTACAATTCAACAAGAAATAAATAGTAATATAATCCTGCCTGATTCATTAATAAAATTAATAAATATCATTGATAAAAACTATAATAATATCAAAGTACACACCGTCCTGTCTTGCAGGCAGTGTTGATGGCGCGCTCAGCTTGGTTAAACCCTTCGGCCGACCCGATGGCGATGCTTGACAGCGGCTTGTTCAGTTCAGTCGCCATGTCATCCACACGACCTGCCATTCACACAAGTTGTGTTCATTTATTTTGATAAAGCTGTTGCAATAAATTATGCTCTCGTGGAATCAACTAACCACAAAAATTACTACTTTGCTACTACTACTTAACTCTATACGAATTGCTATATCCAATCAAAGTCGCGACTTAATGCAGGTTTCAAAGTAAAAGTATCGGTAAACCCAAGTTCATGTAGATACAATCAGTGTTCAATTCATTATAAGAATATAGTTATTTGACTTTATAGGTGTGTTTATTTCTCAACATGTATAGTGTGTATATGTATATATATTATAGTACCGCTGGCGTCGTATCCGGGCACGGAGCACAGCAGCGCGGGCGTGGTGGCGTTGAGTTGCGTGTCCGTGATGGCGGCCAGGTCGAGCTCCGTCTCCGCCTTGGCGAGGAAACCCGCGCCCAGTACCGCGCCCACGAGCTGTGTGGCCGCCGCGATCACGCGGTCGGGCCGGAACGCCTGGACCAAACATAAACATTCACATACTATAGCGACTTAGATCTTGAGCGCTGAGCGAAAGTTACGCAGGAAGCAGGTCTTTGGCGCATAGCTATCTCCACTCCTTCGCGTAGCCCTAAGGTTGATCATCTGATTAATAAAATTAATGAAAATGCTAAAAAAGTCAGCACGCACTGCTCGGGTAGGTCGAGGGGCTCACCTGTATGAGCAGCAGCCGGTACATGGCGAGCGTGTGCGGCGCGGGCGGGGAGGCGGCGTCGCAGTCCCACAGCGTCGGCACGCACTGTAGGTCGAGGGGCTCACCTGTATGAGCAGCAGCCGGTACATGGCGAGCGTGTGCGGCGCGGGCGGGGAGGCGGCGTCGCAGTCCCACAGCGTCGGCACGCACTGCTCGGGGGCTGCTTGGGCGAGCCACGCGGGCAGCTCCGGCAGCTCGGCCGTCTTCTCCAGGAGGCGGCGGAACGCCATCAATCTAACGATACAAGTAAAATAATAGATAAGAAAAAGCACTGTTATCAAGTCTTGTTATTATTGATGTGGTGTTTATCCTATCGCTTTAAAACACCTATGGAAGCTAATATAGGAAGGATGATAGAAGTGGAGAAGGCTTTATCACACGACCCTCACCGAACCCGGGATAGACCCTGGGTAAAAGAAATTGCATTCTTTGAATGAACGTACCTGGAAGCCAGTCTCGCGGCAGCAGCCTGCTGCTGTGGCGATAAGTGATCCGACTGCGGCGCGTGCGACACGAATCCTTCCTTGCCTCGCAGGAACACCGCGAACGGCTGCTCGAGAGTGTCCGCGGCGCCGATGCCCTTCAGCTGGATGCGGCAGAGTAGCAGCGCGAATGTCAGCCGGTCCGTGTGAAGCATGCCACGGGCTACGCGCTCGTATACCGCCTGACGTACAAAGTACATTCATTTACAAAATAAGTAACATAAGTTACCAAGAACGTATCTAGTTTAGTAAGCCAATAACAAAAAGAAAGTGAAAGACTGAAGCTTTCTCAGCGCGAAGAGCTTTTCTAAAAAATGCAATAAAGGAGTGAACATTGTGTACGAACATAACGTTAAGTTATTGCGCCTACAAAATGTATAAAATATATATACGAGGTCCGAGCACAGAAACCGAACCAGTTTTTACAAACAAATTGGCGCCGTTTTCCTTGTGTAAAACGCAAACGCATACGATTCTCGCCCAGTATGAGTTAACCAAATTTTAGAAGGCTATAGCAATTTTGTGTTAATTTTATCACCAGTACTCACAGTGAACAGCTCCTCCGTGATAGTCTTGAGCCGCGCTGTGTAGTCAGTGACGCCGTTCAGCAACGGACAAACCAGTACTGAGCTAAATATGTCCAAGAACATCTTCAGTGAGTACTGGTACAAGAAGTGCACTTGGTTCAGCGAATCCATCGTGAAATAGATACTGCTGCAGGCCTAAAGAAACATATTGTATTATTTTTAAACAGAATAGAGCGAGAGGCAGAAACGCCGCTGGTGGTCGAATAGACTTTTTGCTTTCAAAATCTTGGTGCTACAATAAAAAGTTCATTTGTTTTTATTTTAGGAGAAGTATAAACCTTATTTAAAGGTATAATAGAGTTTAGGTTCTCAAATACAACATCAAATATCTTACATTATAAGAGAACTTTTTCGTTACTTCGGATGAAACATACCTGTGATAACGGCAGATATTGCTGGCTTACAGTTTCGATTTCGGCGATAACTTTGTCGGTTTCTTCAACCTGGTAAGTAAAATACTAATTAGAAGATCGTTCTTATATCGCATAGAAAAAACGAACTTTTTTTTATTCTTTTTTTATATTTGAAATTATATAACGGTATACCTTTTGCCCGATGTCATCAGCCTCTTTCTTGAGCGTTTCGAGGGTAGCAATGACCGAGTCATCATCAAGGATTTTGCCTTTAGCGTCGTTAAGTGCTTGGAGTAGGGACTTCTCGAGTTGTCTTAAGCGGAGGTGGAATTCGCCTTAAAATACGAAATATGTTGACAACGAACAATGGCAAACGAGCATTGGATAAAATATTATACGATTCTAGGTGTAGTAGTAAATTGTTTAAACTTCATATATTGTCTAAAATTGTACGGACAATCACGATGTAAGCAGCTCCTATTAAAATAACCTAGGCTACTTTTCAATTTACATTGCAGGGGCGGCCATAAAAATCTCGCCACTACTAATATGAATGTGTATGTATTCACACGCAAAGCTAATCGCAGATGGCGCCAGCGGCGACCCGGCCGCTATCAATGGTTTCGATTGGTACACACAACAGCACGTCAGGTTATACAGTTAAACTGCGAAAACAGCTTTTATTACGTAGGGCATAAAGGCGGTCTTAAGGTCAACATGTATAGTCTGAGGTGCCGTCGTGTGTACGTCAGAAATTAAATTTTACATATAAAACGACTAATCAAATGATTCTAGGACAGTCGCTTGTGGCGCCATTAGTTTCCCAGTATGCATCCCATTGTCCTCATTTCATAATAGGGTATTTTACACCATGTAAGAAACAATATAAAAATGCATGTTTATGATAGATTTCATAAAAAGTGAATGAGAAACGTCGATATTTATTCATAAAAATGCAATATACATTTTATAATTCAATTTAAAAAATCGACTTTTTTAATCTATTCTTCAAATGTTCAAAACGCCATTCGCCATATTGGATTCCGACGTGACGTCAGCCCGACAGTAAGCAAACAGGATTTCGTACTCGTCGTACTGTGTTATTTTATAATTTTATGTGATTATCACTTTTATGCTTTATTTTACTAAAATCGCATCATGGAAGACGGTTTTGTGGAGAAATGTTAAAACAGCAATGTAAGTACCTATCATATCAAGTTTTTTCCAACATTAAGTAATACACAACACGATAATACCCTGTGTTTGTTTACTATTACAATCCAACATAACCTATTTTTATTTTATTTTGTTATCAGGTCCGGAAGGGAATCTGACGACGCAATAGGCTATGTGCAGCTCAAACGGGTTCAAAACACGTGCGTTGTAGTGTACGGTATGCCTGGAACATAAAGTGCGTTCCAAGCCCTATGTACTGATTGACACATAATGTGAATGAACAGGAAGAGACTGTGAGTAGTGTTAAGTGCTACGATTGTCCCTCGTCAGAAGGTGGCTGCAAGCATGGTGTTACGATGTACACCGCCGAACCGAAGCCCTGTCGTCGTGTACTTCGGTTGAGTTTTAACGGAAGAAATCGAATCTGGCTAAGGTTGGCTCATCGATAAACATTTTGTGTGCAAAAGAAATTTCTAAAAGAAAATCTAAGGAGATGGTTGCAGACAGCAGTGTGCGATGCAAAAGGTTAATTTATGGGGAAACGCATAACCTTGATTAGTATAGTTCCACAACAAGTGATTGATCTACCTTTGCATGAATTTAAAAATCATGTTAAAAAGACGCTCATGGGTTTTGGTTATTATAAAGTAGACAATTATCTGAAAGACCAAAATGCATGGAAAAAATGTAACACATAGCTTGCAAATATAAGTACCTACTTTGTTGTTTATAATCTGTTGTATTGTATTTGGTAACTGTTGTAAAGTAATAAAGATATATTTCAATTAGTTAAGTGTTTATTTCTGTTATTCATATAATCAAATTTCCAATTTAAGTTAAAGAGACAGGACATAACCGAGTGACCATAAACTTGACTGATGACAGCCAGATTAACAATAGCAGATCATGATATAATATTTAAGTTTGTAAATATTGTAACTTATTTCTGTTAAAGCTGATAAGTTTCTTGCACCTGTTCTTCTTGTCAGTTATAAAACTCTGGAATGGGTGGAAAATATAGATGATTCAGAAGCGCTTAATTACTAAGTTTATTTGAATAGTTTTTTGTACTTTGACTTTGACTATTCTCCTACCCTACCCTATGTATAGTGCATATGTGTTCACATATTTTCCACATGCACATGACATTGAAATGAACATTATTATATCCTTAACATTTTTATGGTGGCCAAGTTGACCCATTCTTCAAATCAACTCGGCTGTGATGGACCAACATCATCTTTATACAGTGAGTGCACCATGGAAATAAAAAAAACTATACTTATTATTTGATATATTTATTTATTATAATATAATAATACCTTTTATATAAACTCAAAGTTGCCTGTGTAAGTATTAATCCTTCAAAACACATGATTGATTTTGAATCAAAAAATGCAAGTGTTAGGTTATGTTCACATCGCTTATCCTTCTTGCATATCCAGTAGACACAAAATTCACGAGACCATCAGGTGAACAGGATATTTTTTTGTTTGTTTTTTGGATTTCTTTGGATCTCTTCTTACGTTTCAACCAAGTTTTTCTCATTTTGATGTCACTTGGCACTTGAACCCACTATTTTAGTGGAGATTTTACACTTGTTTTACTGCAATCAGGCACAAGACACCAATGATAAAACATTACAACTCATTATTTTAAAAACTTTCGTTACTTTTGTAAAAAGACATTGTAACCACTCTTGATTGTTTCCTGACGCCTGACGGAGTGACGTCACGGGCCTAAACAGCATGGCGGCTTGCGTTTCTGCGCAATAATTCAAAATCATAAATAAAAAATCATTTTTAAGGTATTTCTTGGTTTTATAAAATTGAAATAAAAATTGTGCTGGTTTATTACGACCTCAGGAATAATATAAACATGTTTTCAAAAAAAGGTGTAATTCCCTATTGTTTTATCAGTAATAAGTGGTCTAACCTTGCAGTTTGAGCAGGTCAGACCGCTTGGTGTCAATGTCGGGCCGCTCAGCCTTCAGCACGCGGTGCAGACACTGCGACTGCAGCGACGACCGCGTCACAGTGAAGTTCACGAATGTCACACGCGAGCACATGTCCGGCGGGAACTCCACAGTCGGGTCCCTGAACATAACCCGGTGATCAAATTTCCTTATCGCGTACGGATAATTTGTTTAGGTATATCAAAATAAACATTGGTGTAAAATTATTAAGGTCTCGTCAGACAGCCGGCGTGGCATGGCGGGACATGGTGGGCGGAGCAGTTGTAATGTACTAGATATTACGGACCGTCGGACAGACAGACAAACACCGGACAGGTGGAACTTAATAAAAGCTTGTAAAAAGAAAGAATACCAAGTTTTGATAATCTTCATGTAATTTATTACCTGGTGCTGAGGAAGATGACAAAGGAGGGGCTAAGATCGATGTCCTGGTCACCGAGTGTGATAAGCACACGCCCACCTGTTCGACGCAGCTCGCGGTTCAGAACCGGGTTAAGAATTGGATCGTAGTTCTCTACATCCTGGGGAAATAACATTCAGTCAGATACCTTACAATATAAAGTACCAATTATAAAAATAAAAACAGTGGTATACATAAAAAACCTTGCCAAGGTGAGAATCCATTGTCAATAGGCAGTTCTGGTAAGGTGTTTAAGATGTTGATGACCATCTAATATATGACCACCGTATAATATAATATAAGATGTGTGCTTACCTGAACAAGCAGTGGGTTGCCGAAACGCAGCGCAGACTCCAGGTTTTTCCTGAAGGAGTCGTCGAGGAAGGAGGTCTTGGTGATCTTGCGGTCCTTGAACTCGCGCATTATGAACTCCGTGGCTTGGCCTGAAGGGTCGATGATCAGCGGGTAACGGTTGAAGCGCTAGCAAACACAACGATTTATCATAAATGGGTTAGGTACGTAAGAATATTTTTTTTACCTTTTAAGCACATAAAAAACTACAAAAATTGTAGTTGTGAAAATAAATAATTTAGAACCGAATTGTGTCATGCACGATATATGAAAATTACCCTCAACATAATAGCATTCTCGACACAAAGTTCGTCGGTGGGCAGGGCGTTGGCTTGCCAGCGCAGGCGCTCGTCGGGGTTGCTCAAGTACTCGGTGCGCGCGATATCTGCGCGGTACTTGATGTTCGCGTTGGCTAGGTGGTTCGTCCAAGTGGAGAACAGGTTTTGACGATACTGTAAACAATCAGTACATAAAATATGGTGTATTTACATTTTTTGCATAAGTAAAGACATGCATTTGTTTTTTAAGAACTTTTTTGTGAACACATACTTCAAGTCTTTTATTAACATATCGTCCGTCATATAATATTCGTAACCAAACAAATAATTGTGTAGTAAAAAAAATGCAAATTACATGTTGATCGAAGTATCCTCCGTATGCGATAAATGCCGCGGATAGCAATACGTCTCCGACGATGGTGCTCATTTGGGAGCGGAAAGTTTCAGAGCTCGATTCCCAACGCTCTCGCTCGATCACCAAGCTCTTTAGGAGCGCTATTGACCTGTCCACCTGCAAAATAAGGGCATGCATTACTAATTCACTCGGTCTCTGTTTACATTTTTAAACAAAATGTGCAGTTTTGAGATCATAATTCTTACCTTAGCTTGCACATTCTCGAGATCAGTCTTGATGGCTTGTGCTTGGCTGATTAACTGTGCGTATTCTTCCTTGTAAGAAGCGATGGATTTTTCCAGCTGGGCGATAAGTTCGCGGACCTCGTCACCAGCCTTCACATTGCTCTGAGCCTGGTCCTCTAACGCCTGAAGCTCGTTACGAAGAGGCTCCACGCGTTTCAACATGTCGGCGTATTCAATCTAAAATAAGTATTTGTTACTTATCTACGTTTATTGTGCAAGTCTCAGACATAAACGAATGAATAGGTCTTACCTGAGCAATAGCCCATTTCACCATAGGGCCACAAGCCATACTGGCTCGGTTAACTTTCTCGAAGTTATAGTCGGGGTTGCTCAAATAACGAGTCCTCATTTTCTCACGTACATCGTCACTAGCAAAGATACAAAATTGGATTAACATCTATACTGTGTCACTACGGATGTTTATATTACGTGCATTTCGTGCGATGCCAATCAACCATACCATTTGAACGGACTTTATCATATCCCCATAAAATTTGTCTGAATCATGCAGTAATATCCCTGTTATTTTAAAAATTACCCATTGGAATATAAAAGACGTCACTTACCAACACACACCACACATAAATCAATATATAAAAGATCCAATGTCTCATCTATAGAAAGACACATTAGATAGCAAACATAAAAAAGAAAACAAAAATGAATAGCCAATTGAATCACAGTCAGTAGTGACTTTCAATACTATTACAAACGTTGAATGATTTATTGGCAAATACATTTATTCATGCAATTCTCGGATTTGATATAATTGTTTAGAAGTAAAAGTCTTTATCGCGGTGAAATTAACTTCTAGAAAAATCACCACTATAATTGCCAAAGGTAGTATTTTGCAGGTTACCAAAAGTTTTTGAATTGGAGTTGGACGCAGAGTAATTTTTTAACGATAAAAGTCTTATAAAATCTTATAAATTGGGGTTAAACCGCCACCACAAATTAAGACTGTAAAATAAGGACAAATGCAATACCAAAGAACACGACCGTGCACAAACAAGCATGCTTCAAGCAACCAAACCAAAATACACATTTTGAAATAATACAAGCTTATCGATAATTTAACGCCTTCTACCTTAACAACTAGAAAACGGAGAGGTGAGGGCGTGATCGTGGTGTGGGAGAGGTTGGGACAAAGCGGCGGTGCTCACGTTATGTCCTCCGTTGAGAAGTTGGAGACGATGCTGTTGATGAAGTTCTCGCGCATGATAACCGCTCTTATTGCTTTCCAGTCGGTGGCGTTCTCGCCGAGCAGCAGGCAGATCGACTCGAGGGCGACCTTGACGAGAGCCGGCGGGTTGCCCATCGAACGTACTTCCACCAGGTGTTGTTTCTTTATAGATTTCACCGCTGTTTCGTTTAATCGAAGATCGTCGTCGGTTCCAGGCGTCGCGTCCGTCACCAACACGAAGCGAGAGCGAGAGAATACAAAAAAGAAAGAAATAAAAAGGCGTTTAGCTATCTATGACACATGCGGCTGGCATTATTGTTTTACGACAATCGTAGAACATCGATAGTTATTGTGTGTACGACGAGTGAAGGCGTCGCAGAAGAGACGGCGAGTATAGCTCTATCCTTTGATTCGATAGCCAATCAGATTTATAGAGTATCGGAAATCGAAAAAGAAAATAGAACTAATACGAGTCTAATCTAGAGCCCCATTTCACAAATGTCATTTTTAAAAGATTTTAATAATTATTATATACGAATCATGTAACAAAAAGTGAGGGTTAACGTTTTCGGTCCACGACGATGCTTAGCGGGGTTAGTCACGATTACGACTTATTAGTGTGCCTTACACAGATGCCATTTTACAATAGTGATTACAGCGTTACGTTGAAATTCATAATATTAATAACAACAGTCTCATAATGCAAGCGAGCTTAGCTTATATACAAGATTAAATTATAATTACTGTTACAAGAAGTACATAACATCATTCACAGTAAGAAAATAGATACGAACGTAACTATTTGGCTACAGAGAGTATTAAACTAACAGGTCATTCGCAGTACAATAAAATAATGCTAATGTGTGTAAAATAAAAACAACATTTTCGGATGCATGACAATATCGAGTGTACAATTTAAATGTCTTTGCCAACAAAATACAAAATATGCTTGCTATCTAAAATGTTTACTATACATTTCAAGTATTTGGTAAGTACTATAACTAATTACATAAATAGGGATAATATTATCAATGTAAGTTTTTATGTATCTAAATATAAAGCACGTCGTACTTCTTTATTTTAATCTTTGGAATTTAAACATTTATAGAAGCATATGTTACAAAATTTTTTGAATTTGTTTACACCTGTATTGCTTTTTATAGATATTACAAGACATATGACATTTTTTATTGCACGACGTGCTTGAAAAATCGAAACAAAACCGAACTGTTCTCAATTTGCTCAATGTAATGGAAACCGTCATAGCTCTGGAAACGAACCACCAATGTGAAGGTACGACCATCAATGATAAAAATAATTGTTGATATTTCTCAGAAAAGCAATGTTGTCATGTACGTGTATTGTTACTTTTTTGGCTTCTTAATTCATTAACGCCCGAGCGGCCGAATGCGACCGGACAACAATAGAATATATATTTTGTCTCATTTTCCAGGCCTTGATGGGTTAACATTTTTCAGAGAAAGAAAATGTGTATGTGCATGCACAATGCAAATTATGTTTCCATTAGGCCTACTGTCCACGTATGTTGCACGGCAACGCATGCTTTCATCATTTGTAGATTGTTTGATTCTTGTGTGCCCACGAAGCGGCAGTATCTCATGACGAACGCATGCCACTCCGTGGACAGTTTCGTTTGTTTCTGCGCAAAATGCAAGCAATCTACGAATGACGAAAGCGTGCGTTTGACGTGCAGCTAACGTGGACAGTTAGCTTTACGGGTTCCGTTTCGATTTTCAGAAAATACTCTCGTTGAACTAACGTGATGTTCTCCGTCTCGAAGTTGACGATGGTGGATATGAAGTTGTCCTTCATCACGACGGACCGGATGCCTTTCCAGGTATCTCCCTTCTCGCCGAGCAGCGTGCAGATCGACTCGAGCGCCATCTTGACGACGGACGGCGGGTTCGCCATCGAACGCACCTCCACTAACTGCTGCTTCTTGATCGATCGCACCGCTGTCACGTTACGTCTTGACGTTTAACACTAGTGTATTTATGCCCAGAAACTATTGTCAACTTTTAGAACTGTCCCATGTTTATGTGACAAAAAAAAATAGACAAAATAACAAACATTGCTCTGATTCCAAAGTAAGTAGCTAAAGCACTTGTGTTATGGAAATCGGACACAACGGTGGCACTACAAACACCCAGACCTGAGCCAATATATAAAAGTTCGTTTTCTAGATTGACCCAGCCGGGGCTCTAACCCGGGACCTCAGAGATGGCGACACCTTGAAAACCAGTGTACAAACCACTCGACCACGGAGATCGTCGTCATAAAACAAACAACGGTGTTCCGGATTGATAGTAACGCCATTGAAATTTTCGTGTGTTTGTATTTTAAACTCAATACAGAACGATTAGTTTCTGGTCACAAATCAATAACATTTTACAATTAGGTTTGCACAATTTTCTATCAGGCATCTTTCTAACCATAATGAAATATGATTTCTACTCATCATTCGTATTAGTGAATCTACCTACGAGCATTGATAGCGTCTGATCTAAGTCTAAGGGTTGTACAAGGCATAAGGATTGTAAAGCACATTTACGTCCAGGGCCCTATTTTATAACTTGACAATTTGGCTTACATTGCGGTGTAGCTATTAGTAGTTTGTTCTATTTTCAAATTGGTTGACGCAATGCATATAAAATTGTCATGACAGGTGAAAAATTGTCACGTTTATTGAATAGGGGCCAGTTTATCGTTTCTGTAATGACAAGCTTAACTTGCTAGCTCTCTGGAGTATGATGCAAATAACTCTGTAATATCACGAGTTTAATCGTAAAAGGGCGACATAAGGTAAAAAGATAATAAAGAAGTGGAAAACCAAACCGTTTTGCGCTTCGATGACAGCTGGTTCCACCTGCGCTAAGTCCGCCATTACGTCTCTTCGTTTAGCTTCAATTTCCTTCGTTTGTTTTTCAAGAGCAACCTAGATTATACAACGTTGTTAATAACTTTTATTCTAGTACGCTTCACATATTGAAACTCATTCCTTTAGGTAGGTACTTACCTGAATCTCCTGACTTTCCACTTTCTTCTTTTCGGCTTCTTGCTGATCTTTAACCATTTGGCGAAGTTTCGCGTTAGCCGCTTCGTTTTTAGCTTGCAGTTCCTGTTAGAATATTGATTAAAACAAACACCAATTACAATTATTTGAGAAGGAAGGAGACACGATATATGATCTGTGAGAGAATCCCCGTCACCAAAAGGTTTCTTTAAACGTACCTGTGATTTGACAGCGAGACTCTTCTGCATCTCTTCGACTTGTTCGACAGTCTCTGCTATCTTGCCGAGACCCACGTTTAAGTGGAGCTGTTGCTCTTCAAGATCAGCCCGTTTTTCAGCGTACAGTTTCACCATTTGCTGAATGAAGTCTAGGTAGTGCCTTTAACAATATTAAGATGTATTAGTTGGACACGCAGGCAAAGAATTCTAACGATTACTAATTAAAGAAGCAACACTCCCCTTTCTCCGCCAATTTGGCGCCAAATTAACGAGGCAGTCAACCAGGCACTAAATGACAGCAGTGCTCATAGTAACGCACACATCTGTCACGTGTACACACGTCATTTGGTTATGTAAACTGGTGATTAGACGAGGCCGCGCCTAGTTTCAAACTCACGCTAGTACTTAATGTAGACTCCATTGTATCGAGAAAAAAATACTAAAGTCCAGTCGATGAGTAAGAGAAATTAAGAGCTGCAGGAACGCAAGGGCAATTTTACGCCAGTCTGGTACATATTCCTATATAGTATGTGATAGCCATGGTCCGGTTGGCCCGCTTGACGAGGCGCGCGTTGGCCCGGTGCAGCGTCTGGTGCACGTACACGTACGCGTTGACGACCGCATCGCGGTGTATATTCCTGTATAGTATGTACCTGGGCGTGATGGCCATGGTCCGGTTGGCCCGCTTGGCGCGGCGCGCGTTGGCCCGGTGCAGCGTCTAGTGCACGTACACGCACGCGTTGACGACCGTCTCGCGGTGTATACTCCTGTATATTATGTACCTGGGCGTGATGGCCATGGTCCGGTTGGCCCGCTTGGCGAGGCGCGCGTTGGCCCGGTGCAGCGTCTGGTGCACGTACACGCACGCGTTGACGACCGTCTCGCGGTGTATACTCCTGTATATTATGTACCTGGGCGTGATGGCCATGGTCCGGTTGGCCCGCTTGGCGAGGCGCGCGTTGGCCCGGTGCAGCGTCTGGTGCACGTACACGTACGCGTTGACGACCGCATCGCGGTGTATATTCCTGTATAGTATGTACCTGGGCGTGATGGCCATGGTCCGGTTGGCCCGCTTGGCGCGGCGCGCGTTGGCCCGGTGTAGCGTCTGGTGCACGTACACGCACGCGTTGACGACCGTCTCGCGGTGTATACTCCTGTATATTATGTACCTGGGCGTGATGGCCATGGTCCGGTTGGCCCGCTTGGCGAGGCGCGCGTTGGCCCGGTGCAGCGTCTGGTGCACGTACACGTACGCGTTGACGACCGCATCGCGGTGTATATTCCTGTATAGTATGTACCTGGGCGTGATGGCCATGGTCCGGTTGGCCCGCTTGGCGCGGCGCGCGTTGGCCCGGTGTAGCGTCTGGTGCACGTACACGCACGCGTTGACGACCGTCTCGCGGTGTATACTCCTGTATATTATGTACCTGGGCGTGATGGCCATGGTCCGGTTGGCCCGCTTGGCGAGGCGCGCGTTGGCCCGGTGCAGCGTCTGGTGCACGTACACGTACGCGTTGACGACCGCATCGCGGTGTATATTCCTGTATAGTATGTACCTGGGCGTGATGGCCATGGTCCGGTTGGCCCGCTTGGCGCGGCGCGCGTTGGCCCGGTGTAGCGTCTGGTGCACGTACACGCACGCGTTGACGACCGTCTCGCGGTGTATACTCCTGTATATTATGTACCTGGGCGTGATGGCCATGGTCCGGTTGGCCCGCTTGGCGAGGCGCGCGTTGGCCCGGTGCAGCGTCTGGTGCACGTACACGTACGCGTTGACGACCGCATCGCGGTGTATATTCCTGTATAGTATGTACCTGGGCGTGATGGCCATGGTCCGGTTGGCCCGCTTGGCGCGGCGCGCGTTGGCCCGGTGTAGCGTCTGGTGCACGTACACGCACGCGTTGACGACCGTCTCGCGGTGTATACTCCTGTATATTATGTACCTGGGCGTGATGGCCATGGTCCGGTTGGCCCGCTTGGCGAGGCGCGCGTTGGCCCGGTGCAGCGTCTGGTGCACGTACACGCACGCGTTGACGACCGCCTCGCGGTGCGACGGTCTAGCACCCACTTCGCCGCAAGCCGCTGGGAATAGTTCCGGTGGCACGTAGTCGGCAGAGTCCAGGTCCATACGGCTCGTAAACTCTTTGCCCACCTGAAGAAATTCATCATTTTAAGATCTCATTCACACTAGTACTTATGTCATGCTCTCTTTAATCATTTCTGCGGTAGTGTCGTGTGAGGCGGGTCGTTGAATTCCCTCAAATATGGTTGAGCGAAGCGATGGCTGGTTCATGCGTTATGCGCTCGTCACCGGCAGTACCCACTGCCAGTGAGAATGGATCTGCTTCTGACTACCTATCTTAACGCTTATCGAGTTGCATTTTTTGTAACAGCCTAGACTGAATTAATGAATTTAGCTTGAACCCTGTAAATTGATTCATTAAGAAATTATCTAATTAAATAATATTATTTATTATGTGAGCTTATTTGAATAAATAATTTTTCGATTTCCTACCCTACTACCCTAGAAAGGCACGTGGGCGTGAGCGTGAAGCGTGCGCATTGCATTATGTAAATCTAGTGACCCGTCCTCGCTTCGCTTCGGCGTAGTGTGGAGTTTGACACCATGGGTTCCGCACGCGTAAATTTTGTGATAACTTCTAAAATATTGATTTAAATTATATGGTGTACGAGATTATAATAATGTGCATGAAATGCTTAAGGTAACTAACGTATTTAAGTTGATAAGGATTAATACTGTTTTCGTCTAAATAGTTTTCCAATTACCGCATTGTACGTAACCAATTTTTTTGAAGATATGTGGGTATAAAACTATTCTTAAAAGATAATATCCCATTGCAGACTTTTTCGTAGAGCTATAAAAGAGGAATATCCCACCATGCATTATTTTGTTATATCACAAAGTTTTCGATGAAAGCTTCGAGGCGGCTTGACCTTTTCCGATACTTTTATTGTTAAATTTCAACCAATTTACACAAAACTTAGACAAATAACATACCTAAACCTTCCTCGTGAATCACTCTGTCTATTAGTGAAAACCGCATAAAAACCGTGCAGTAGCTTTTGAGTTTATCAGGAACAGACAGACAGACGCGGCGGAGGTCTTTGTTTTATAATATGTAGTGATATGGTAATGCTCTACCAGCCTATGCATAGAGTTTGAACAAAGCGAGCTTGCTTATGTAAGCTCGCAGATGCTTACAAAAACAGTAGCACGCACGTCGGAGAGTAAGACGGATACACAGATTAGGTTACTTGAATAATGATTTTATTTTTACTGACTTGGAAGAGCGCGCCGTCACTCCAGTCGCCGAACCAGTTGAGCACGCATCGGTTGAAGAGGGCGGGAGATGTGGCCGCGCGGTCTTTCAGGCCTTCGGATGACGGGTTCATTGTAAACACCACGTGGAGATTGCGCATCACCTGACCGGTGAACCTGATAACAAGAAGAATGGAGTGAATAGCAATTCCGACAGTATTTTATACAATATCACAAACATTTTGTTTATCTAATTTTTTAAATGGATATGTTAACCAGCACTCGTACCATGACTATCAAAACACGATGTGGTATAGCGATTTATGAATTTTAACAGATAGGTGTCGATAAAACGCTA
This sequence comes from Catoptria pinella, assembly GCA_963556745.1. Taxonomy (NCBI): domain Eukaryota; kingdom Metazoa; phylum Arthropoda; class Insecta; order Lepidoptera; family Crambidae; genus Catoptria; species Catoptria pinella. The sequence goes on along the minus strand of OY750774.1, from coordinate 5,455,250 downwards.
TATCGTGTTTCGATGGTCATGATCATGCTAGGAGGATAGTAGTGCTTAGCCAGGAGTTAAAGGTAACTATGAAATAAAGTTTGTGAACCCTAAATTAGTGTGTCAGTAACTTATAAAGAATACTGAATTACTCACCACTTGTACAGTTCATCGTTAGAATCGAGCATCAGACCTTCTCTTTGAGCACCTTCTTTGCACTGCGTCATAAGAGCAGCGAATTCATCGCCTTCAAATAAGCCAGGGACCTAGAACAGAATCATGTTTAATAATATGGAGTTGGATAAAATTTATATACTGATAAGATTACAACTTTTGTTCGTTTGTCTCATTTATTGTTTTTCACTTCATCTTAAACATTATAACAATATTTTTTGTTTTCTGGCAGTTAGAGATAATATGCCCATTTTTCGGTGGTTAACGATTTCGGGTAAAGTGCGCTTTCACATTCGGCCTTATCGTCACTTAACATAAGGTGAGATGAAGGCCAGTTACTCACTTACTCGTTGAGGGTTATAAAAAGGCGATCCCATTTCGTATGTGCGAGTACTTGGCATAAAAGTTAAGAAACAGAACAACGTGATCTTAGCATACAACAGTAGTCGTGTTGCCATACAATAACACTAATGGCAAGAATTATTTCCCATACCTTTTAGCCAGACTGTATGATCATCAAGTTCATATGTATTACTGTATGATTAATGGAGTTCATAAGTATTAATTAAGTTACCTCTCCGTTGGCGAGCAGCGTGTTCATTCTCTCCAAGAAGCCGCTGTCCAGCACATTAGACTCGTCCAGTATGAACGCAAGTTTCTCATCGCGACATCCGGCGCGGCGCAACACTGTGCGCAAGTCCTCGTCGAAGTCCGCGCCCGTGTACTTGTTGTGGACCTGATCCGACACGACATTAGTGAATTTCAACTCTAATATATTGAAATAAAAACCAGTGGGTCTACCGCGTAAGTGTCGTCGGCATCGCTATCGGCTTCGTTTGACAGCAGGTTACGCTACTTGCGCGGTAGGGTCCCATATTAGAATGTCTTAAAAATATTTCTGTGGTGTATGTTTACTTTAAGAGTTTGAACAAATTGATGGAATGTATCTAACAAACACAATATTATTAATGCCTTGGTATAAATGAATGATTGAAATTTAAATAAAAAAAGAATATTTTCATACTTTTTCATGAGAGTTTGTTAAACGCAAAACTAAAGATATTGTACTTATTTTAGAATTGAGAATGGAATCTAAATTCTTCATTAGTTCGGTGTTTTTAACATTCAAAATGATTCCTACCTTAATTTGGAAGATGCTAAGTCCATTCATCCAAGCGACGAAGCGACTGAGTGTGGTTTTGCCAGCTCCTGATACTCCAATAAGCAGTAGATGTCCTTGAGGTTGGCGGAAGATACGATCGATACGAAGCACGTGGTCCAACACTTCGTCAAACAATACCAGGGGCACATCTAGTTCCTCTTCATAGAATACCTGTGGGTGTGTGACGTGTATGTTTGATATCAAATGGCAGTTAACTGATTTAGGAGAAACACTTTTAATATAAATACTGTTAAAAACTTACCTTTAGCCTAGCTTTGACGTATTCACGTAGCTGGTCTCTTTGTACAGGAACATAGTCCTTGCTAAGCCAGTTGCTGTATAGTATGGGGCGAGCCAATGCTTGCTCCCTGTTGATACCTGCAAATTCCACATTTGTAAATATACCAAACTACATAAATAAAAGCAGTTTAGTCCAGTAAGTACCTACCTGGGAAGAATCTCATCGCTACAGTGTCGATGTTTTCGTCTGTCCATTGTCTTTCCGAGTCTTCTACGAGACGATCTTGGAACAAACGGAGGGCTTCGTGAGCCCACAAGCGGACAAGGCCTTCCACAGACAAGTTGTCCAAAGGTCTGTAAAAAAAAATACTTAAATAGTCCTGTCAAAAAATTAGACTACCAAACCTACATACACCAATTTTGTGACGCATTCTGAAAATAAACTTCTAGAGTAAAATAACAAGGAATGCCGTAGGCATATGGTGCATCGTAGCCGTAGCACTTGACGCATCCGTAGCATGTAGTTTGACCGCAAGCGCTGTACTGCGCCTTGGGTGGTGGGTGACAGACGTGGCGGGAGAGAGAAAGCGGAGATAGACGTACGTTCGGGAGGCAGAAGAGGCTGCTCAGCCTCCGCCCTCACCACGCACTCACCCAAGGCGCGACAGTGTTCTTGCGGAGTAATGATTACTAGACAGTGGTATAGTATGTACCTGATAGCCTCACAGATGCCGCGCACCCAGCGCGTCATCTCCCGCGGCGAGTACACGTAGTGCGGCTGCATGTCCTGCGTGAACCGCTCCTGCGAGGCCAGGTACAGCCGCACCATGGCCTGCGTCAGCGGCTCCGCGTAGCCCCGTAGCGCTGGCTGCATCCGTAGCATGGCGCGCGTGAACGTGCCGTAGATCTATCGACACGAAACACATTTACAGTTATATTTTACGGCATCGATTGATAATAGTAGTTTATGATACAAGGTTGGTAAGGAGTTTTAAAAAACTTTAACGACCGTGTGCCATACTGCGTTTTTCAACATATTTGCGAGAAAACATTATAGGTATCTTCTGAAATAAAAAAAGAACCATAAACAAAAACGCACGGTGGTGGCGTGCGGCAAAATTAACTTTTCCGCACGCTGTACAAAACCGTAAAAAAAACGCACGGCGTGCGGTAAAATCAACTTACCGCAAGCTGTACTGTCATCGAAAACACACATTTTCGAGCAACCTTATTGAAAATGGAATAATATGAAAGAGTAATTGGGATTTGAAAATAGTGCTAATGTTTTATGAAAAAGCAATAATAAAGTGACCTGCTCGAGTGAGGTCTCGCCGGGGTAGTCGACGTATATGACGGGCACGTGCCGCAGCAGCCGGTGGGACAGCGGCTTGCGGCCCGGGTCCGTCGGCGGGTTGCACGCGCCCACGAACTGGATGCGCTCCAGGTGCACCCATGAGTGGTCTGAACGTTCATACAAATATCAATCCGGTATCACCAATTAAAATACACATTTAACAACTTCTGAAATACCAAAACAATTAAAAATTAATGCGATTTACAGTTTTGTATGAAAAAATGTAAGTTGCATTTATTTTCAATTGAGTTAGTATTTTAGATTTTTTATTTAACAGAACCCTAGACAAATACTGTCTTAATCAGAATAACATCACAAGAAGAGTTAATTATGCTCAAATTGCAAATCATTTTGATATTACGTTTGTATGGGGAGCTCATTGTTCGCCGGAAAAGGTTTTCTAACTTTTTGTACTTTCTCAAAATGAGATATTGCATTTCTTTTTGCCACAGAAAAAGTACCGTAAGTACTTAACATTAGGGATCGACATCATATTAGTTTCGTTTAAGTAATTGCCATACTAGCACTTTCATAACACTTCGGACTCTGTAAACATTCGCCGAAATAAGATATTAGTAGATGTCGCCACTCACCACTTGCTCTGAAGAATCCTTTGTGCTCAAGCAGCTGCCTCAAGAATGAGATGACTCGCTGCGTGCCGTACTGATCCATGTCTGGCAAGTTGATCTCGTCGCAGAACAACACCAGCCATTTGCCGAGCTACAGGAAGCAGATAATTGGAGTTTGTCTTAATTTAGGGTGGAGTAGTAAAAGTTATTTGTTCAATAAAGACTTCAATAAAAAAAATAAGTTGCCTTCACTAAATGTCAACACTGTACGTTGTGTTTGACGATTCAATCGATGAAAATACTAAAAAAATGATGATAGATATTAATCAAACGAATGATTTATCAACCAACAATCAAAGAAAAAGGCTATTAGAACAGTGGCATGACCCAGGTATTATTCGTCAAACATAAGAGTCAATCAAGGATAAAGTTTACTCCACCTTTAATATTTTTTTGTTTTGAGGCTATTTATTTTTCGTCTTAAGTCTTACTTGTACTGGGGCCAGCACTACACCGTTGGGCGTCTTCCTGTACTCGCAGTAGTGGTCGAAGGTCTTGAGCAGCAGCTCCGGCGTGGTGGCGGACGAGAAGTTCAAGCCGACCACCTCCATGTCGGGCAACGCTCGGAGCGCAGAGAATAGGGTCATGGTCTTGCCCGAACCGGGGGGACCGCATAGTACTGCGTTTCAACAACGTGGTAACAGTTTAAAAACATGTGTATGTGTATTTTTTTCAACAATAAGCAATGTGACTTCATAACTCAAAAGAACCTCATGTTTTTTTATTAATGGTTAATAGCCTAATGCATGGTTGACATGATCCGAGTTTACGCACGAGAAGCGCTTCTCGAACGCATTCACTTGTCGTGTCGACGATCCTCGAAAGCTCGCATGCGTGCACGAACACAGCGTTGTTTGCGCGCGAACGATTTCATGCATGTTTATTAGTTGTTTCGAGAGGCGTTTCGCACGGATGCGAAAAGTTTTCTTTTAGTTCTTTTTGGATTTTTTGGTTTTCTACGCTGTTGTCAACCCACTTATGACTCGTCAGTTAGAGAAACACAGACGAGCTCGAACGAGATGTGGAATAGTGTAAACTGTTTGACGAACTCTTCACAAAAGCGAGTTTTCTCGTTCGAGAAAGCATGCTCTTCGTGCGTGAAACCTCGCATCGTGTCCAACAACCATAATGGCTTTACTGTTTAACTACTGCCTTTGTTGAAAAAGTGATTACTTGCTTGAGCTTTAGACGCCTTCCAAGAGAAAAGCGAAAAAACAATTGTTTAGTTATTGATCTAATGACAGAATGAAGATGATAAAGAGATTATGTCACTAATGGCATTCTAAACAAACAGTGCTAAATACTGTTAATAATGTTTTTTGCTCTAACTATACCTGTCATTCCCTCAAACATATGCAACAAGACTGTTTTGTCTAACCTAGAGGCTTGTGTTCCGCCAACCAAGTGTAGAGCAACGCTTCGTGGCGCACCGTATCTAGCGTGGGCACGACCACGTCTGGCGCCGCCACTTTATGCGTCTCCACTTCGATCTGTGGCACCTTAGCTGACCACGGCACCCATTCGCCGGTTATGGAGACCTATAACAATACCCGTTTTGGTGTAATTGTTTTAAGAAACACTTACACACGTAAAAACAGTTTAACGCGTGTTGCAATTGCTATTGCAGTCCTTTTTTTATTGAGTAATCATATTGTATGGTGTTGGAAAGTAAAAAAAACGTCGAGACTTTATGGATATATATAGTTATGGATTACTCATAAACTTACCTCGAAGTCAATAATATGCTGGTTCGCTCCACAATTCGGTAGTTGCATCGTGCTCGCAGATCGAATAAAGTCACCGAGCTCATTGCGGTCCTACGGTTAAAACAGAGAAGTTATTAGTAAAACGGGCATGAGCTTGACAGTGGAATAACTAGGATATCGAGTATGTTTGATTATCAAGAAAAGTAACGCACAGGGTGAAACCTTACCTTTAGTTTTGCGTCACCCGCAAACGACCACAGCAAGGAATAAACAAGCCACTTGGGTACGTAAGCTTCAAGTTGCTCGTTGGTGATAGGGAAGTCGGGATGTTGACGGTTGTAGGCTAGAATATTTCTGTAAACAAGAATCCACAATCCATAATACTGTAGGCACTTCATAAATAAACAGAACATTGGTTTGTTTAGTTAAGAACTGTGACCGGCAAGAAAAGATTAGGCCAGTTAAGGCGATCTTTAAAGAAAATTAACACTTTGGATGTAATGCCCTATGGATCTGAAATTAAGATGTATATTTCTTATTATTTAAATATAACATTAGGTATTCAAGTCAAAATTGCTTTAAAAAATTTGTATTATTTACTACGAATTGATATCGTGATTTTTTCGACTAATCTGCCAAATCCGATTTGCCAAACCAATTTAGTTTAATACTAAATAATATACTAGAAAAAATAGGACTCGCACCAGATCATGTTCTCGGACGGGAATCGAACCCGCGACCTATTTACCTATTTTAGTTTCTCATTGCTATCTCGCTTTACTGATATAGCGCCTTAATACCTAACCCAACAGATGGGTTAGCACTGTCCGGGCACTCACCGGACGCCGCGGTTGAGCATGGAATGCAGCGAGGATAGAGCGCGGTGTCGCGTGAAGTCCATGATGTGGTCGAGCGACGCCGCGTGCTCCAAGCACTTCACCACCAGTCCGTCACCGAAGAACAGCGGTTGCAGTATGGAGGCTACATCGCGTTGAGTCTACAAAACAAGTTAAGGAAAGTTATGGTTTTATGACTCCATTAGCGTTAACAAATAGTAAAACTAATGACCAACATGACACTGGCCAATCAGGTCGCAATTTTTTTTTTAAATTGCATTGTTCAATGTCAGTGACGACTAAAAGCTCACTTTTTTCTTATCGCGAATGGAATTAGATACACTTTTTAAATAGAAATAAATGAATCTTACCACAATCAACAACTACAAATATATACATTATTAATCACTAACCTGTAGAGCTGGCGAAAGAATATTTTCAGTGGCATTCTGATCACCACCGGCTGCGGGAGCCGCCATCACAATGCTGAACGAATCCTCTTCGCCGTCTTCTAGAGGAATGTTCCTGAGCCTGTTTAAACCGGATTGGATTGTTAGAGTCGAGAAAATAATAACCAATTTTCTTCAAGGTTAAATGGTGGCAGCGTTATGTGGTAGACTTACCTCATTAGATAGTTTTCGAAAATCATCTCGGTCGTGAGGACGTCTTGCGAGAACCACACCATGCCACAACGGGACACAGTGGCTAATGTGGCGTACTTCAAGTCTTGCACCTTGGAAAAGTAAATAAATCTTTAAAAAGGATGAACAATATAGGAAATAGATAAGAAAAGGATGAACACCTAACTGTGTATATAAATATTTTTTGCATCAAAATACAGACGTTTTATGTTTCTCTGGTGAATTAAAAAATACGGATTCCTAATTTTTTCACATTTTATTTTACAAACAGAAATAAACAGGCAGAGATTGTTGTGTTGCGCATTACGCTTGTTAGTTATCATATCCAGATGCAGCAATTGAAGTAACGTTGTAAGAGTGACTAAACTATTAACTGCCGTCCTATGATATTGCTTCAGCAGGTCTCACCTCAAACATAACGCGCACGTTGGGCGGCAATGACAGTCGTTCACCATTGGGCAGCGTCAGCAGTTTATTGTCGTCAAGAACCGAGTTCAAGTTCTCAACCCACTCGGGGTCCACGTCGCCGTCGAATATGATCCATTGGCGCTTATTGATCTCGCCACGAACGTTGTCGATGATTTTTCTGTTTAACAGATACAGATCGATTATCGACCTAATTTACATTGTACGTACATAAGTTAACGCTTATCTCACAGAGGGGTAGGCACAGAACACTTCCTTTCTCTTGCTACACTGCTTACATATTTCTTTATTTTTACTTATCTTTTACATTACAAAATACTGTATGTTTATGGACATGGGGTATTTGGATAAACAAGTAACTTAAAAGTGATATAGTAATTATATTTAGAAACAAAATTTGTTTGTTGTGTGTACCTTAGGATGTGAGTGAATAGACCGTCAGTCCATTCGCGGGTGTTAGGATCCAATACACCGTACAAAGTTTCTTTAGACATCGCCTTTGGGTCAATCACGTGCGCCACTCCTTCAACGCCTTCGTATCTATCGAATATAATTAAAATCAGTTAATGCTGTTCGACATATAACTTAATTTAAATATTGATATTCAGGAATTATTTTTTCATTCCAAACAATTTTCATTACCTCTCCAAAGCTTTAAGTAATACACGCCAAGCTGTGGACTTGCCGCTTCCAGAAGGTCCGACCATCATCAGACCATGGTTCAGTTTGCAAATCTGGTATAACTGCAGTACCTATACATATCAAATTACTGATTAGTACAACTGTCCTAATTAAGTCATAAGCCCACAGATCACATCACTATATGCCAGTAACTTGTAATCTTATGTCTTATCGTACCTCAACATTATTTTGCAATTCGACATCGATTCTTTCTAAGCCCAAATGAACAGAGTGAAGGTATATTTGTAGGCTTATGATAAATCACAAAGAGCTATAAAAGAACTGAAATTACACAAAGTATTTTTGAATGCAGAATAAAAAAAACATCATTAGAAAATGTACTACGTTTAAATGCTATATTCTGAAATTAATTGAGCTTAGTCAGTTAAAGGAAAGCAGGACTAATTTTAAAGATAATGTATTTAAAAGCCTTCTGTGAAAATATACCCTTTCCGAAAAACCTTGTAAAGGACTTTTCAAATTTCTTGTAATTAATTTGAAGGTCGTTGGTCCAGCTAAAGAGGAGACGAAAAAGCGAACACATAAAGTTATTAAGCTACTATTCAAAGATGAAGGTGTTAATATCTCAACAGAAGATGGAGACGATATAAAGATATTCAAGAAATTAATTGAGCGAACAATGAAACGGTACGAGAAACGATAGGAGAAAGTGCGTCGAAAACAACATAGCACGCACACGAACACACAAAGTAGTGCAGGAACCGTAACTGCGTAGAGCAATGACGCTCAAAAACAGCTAGAATCAGTTAAGATCAAAATCATATTATATTTATTAGTTTTATGAACAAAACAGTATCTACTAAAAGGTACTATTTTGAGGAAATGAGCTCGAGAATGCACGCAATCTTTATGAGTATTTGCGAAAACCGTAGTTGTTTTGTTTAGATAAATGATAAAGGTTCGTTTAATAAGTGTATTCACATACTTACAATGATGTTATTATCAGAAACATGTAATATTGGTATTTTACAATAAAACAATCACGAAATCCTAATAAATAAATATGATTTTGAATCCAATAGTAAAGACATGAAATAACTAGACTTATGGGTAACTGCTGTAAATAAGCATGATCGTAGCAAATAGATCGAAAAGTCTTGTGGCAAGTGACGAGCAGAAACGTTTTGGTTGTGATATGCCTAATGAAACATTACATAAGGTCTCGTATTAATGTCTTTACTATTTCAAAGGAACATGTTCCAACAGCCAAAGACATCCCGTGTGACAGAGACACAGACCCACAAGGTGGCAGGTGCGTGCGCCACTGACCTTCTCGATCCACGTGCTGTGTTGCGCGCGCGACGCAGCGCCCAGCTTCTACGTGCCGTTAGCGGGTTAGCATGGAAACGCATACGCATTCACACTCACGTCTACGTTATGATATATCGGCGTGTCGGCACACTGGTTTATACTCGTTACATTTAACTCTTTGCAGTTATGACAAATGAAGAGAGCAGTTCTTATGGCAATGTCTTATTGACACTATTATATTATGCTGAAGTTTAATAATGAAGTTAATTGCTTTGAACTTTTAATTTGTTGTTTGTATAATTTATTTTAGAAGGGGAAAGGTTGCGTGAGTAGAAACTGCAGTTGCCAACACATTAGTAATTTCAATGAATAAGCAAATAATGTTATGTTTAGAATGTTATGTGTTATGATTATATTTAATGGAATTCTTTAATTTCCATTTATTAATTATTGTTAATAAATAAATAATAATTCAAATAATATTGCGTCGCCATCACCACTTGGTTAAGTTAAGATGATTCAAATGAAGGTCTGGGGTCGGAATCCCTAAATGTTTTAGTTCCTTTATTTATATGCCAATATCAAAAAAGTTAAGATACATACTCGGAGACGACAATTAAGTTTAATGCATCATTAAAGTTGTTGCTATCTTATTCTTTTTCATAGTGATAGTATAAGACGACACGATACTTAATGAAGCATTAAATCAATTGACGTCTCTGAGTACGGCAGTAAGAGTTGTATTTGGCCATTAGCCTTTTTACCAACTTCAATGATAAAGAATATCATGGGTGTTGTTAAATTAATCTAATTCTGCCAATATATATAATTTTGGGCCAAATTTTAGTAGTATAGTTAGGGCATGCGACCGGCACAGAATCTATGATAATGTGATGACATTTTCAAAATGTTGTGCGAAACAATTTCAACACTTCACAAGTGAATAATACTGTTGTTAAAAATCGTAACCACTGGTGTAATGATAGTTAATTCATTGACTCAATTTATAGTTGATTTATAGTCTAGCATTTATAAATAAAGTTAGTTTCAAAAACATACCTTTTCCATCCAAGTAGATCCTTGTTCGTCACCTTCTCCACACACTAGGAATTCTTCAGCGCAAACAGCGCGAATTTCGTTCTTCAAACCTACAAGTATTAAGGGAGTTATATTTTAAGACAAAGGAACATCAGTAACTGTGGTTTAGGATCAAACTATATTAGCCCGCCCCGAATTTTTCATTTTCATATTTTTCATATCATACATGATAAAAGGAAATAGAGCTATGAAAAATAATTGTTCTGTAGAACCATCATTCTAAATAGAGCGAGAAAACTACTCGGCTGTTTCATTCGTTACTGACCGGTATTTTCGCTATAACGAACGATGTTTCTGGACGATGGAAAGAGATAGAGCTATGAAAAAACGCAGGGCCGGTTTGTCCAATATAGCTTAATCATTAAAAGGTGGGCTAACAAGGTCGGCTGACCTGTCATTTCAGCGCGGGTGTATCCTACGTTGGGGAATACGTCGTTGAGCAGTGAGAATAGCAGTGGGATGTCTTCGGCGACCAGCTTCGGCACCATGGTCTCGCACACGGACTGGATCAATATGTCTTGTTCCGGTAGCGACTCCGCTATCGACGCTTCGTCGGGCACTTCGGTGCCGCGCTCGATTAGGTTCTCCTATATTTACAAAATATCGTTAAAGTATGTTCATTACGTGACAAAAGATCATCTTAGAAAGGTTTTGCCTAATTTTGCATATATTTAGGTGGTGATTGGATAAAATTACCTTGATCTTCTGGATACGGTCACGCTTTACGTTACCGGCTGACACTAGTACAGATTTCAGGGCTCGCAACCCGAAGTCGTAGTGGGATTGGTTTGACAGTTGCTCGTCACACAGTCTACGAAAAACATAGACCTTCGATTAGTTGACAAAATACATATATAGCAATAAGCCTTGATGCATTAAGTTTTTCAAAATATGAGATGGGATTGATAAACTATTTTGTAATTTTAAAGACCATTTCTTTATCTTATTGGCACATCAGCTGTCTTTTAGATGCGGTTATGGCGATCATTTTGTGACCTCGGGCTAAGCCGTAAGAGGTTATTTACAATAATATCAACCTAACACATACTTGAAGAAAGGCACGATCTTGCACGCCAGTTTCTCAGCGGTCCTGAACCCTTGACTGAACAGCATGACTTCAGCGATCAGCTGTCTATCGGGCGTGGTCATGGCGAGACTGCGGAACAGCTTCTTCAGGTTGTCCGGCAGGTTGGATCGGCCCGCGTACCCGGGGTTCATGGTTATGAAGATAGCCATATCTTGGCTCACGCGCACTTGCTTGCCTACCAGTTCCACTGTTATTGATTTACCTGAATCAGAGAAAAAGGAACCTTTAAAGGAAAGGAAAGGCATCACGACAACGCTTGGTGCAAGACTTAATATTGTACTGCGCGGTCATATGAACTTAGCAATGACTAGGGTATCGTCAATTTTTTTCTCAAAATCTTAAAAGTTTTATTTCAAAGTTTCTTACTGGTATTGTCACCTTCCTGATGGCTCTTGAGCGCCTCTTGTATGGTCTGAACTTGCTGAGACACAGCTGATAACATTCTCTCTTCGAGACGATTGAACTCGTCGAAGCAACCCCAGGCACCTACCTGTGAAAAATGTAAACTTGATGTTTGTGCTCTATAAGACATTTAAAAGCCTTGCAAATAATAATTATAATCACATAATTGGCCAAATACAGCAAGAAATATCACTCTAACGCTTGTAGCACAATTCCGCCGCGAAACAATACAAGCAAAACCGCAGTAGTTTGGCCACGACTGGTCCGTTGTGCGACAAGCGAAACAGGCAGTTTTTACGCACAGATTTAACTATGATGCTGTCGCATTGGTTTCGCTTGTCATACAATGGAGAATTCATTGCGGAACTACTGCGGTTTCACTGATATTGTTTCGCGGCGGAGGTTCGTATTGTGACACTGCTTGCCGCTAATTATTCTGCATTATACCGTGAAGGTATATAGACAGGTTTTAGTGCATGAGGCAAAGCCTCATTTAACACTGCTTGCTTTTTAGCCAGGTGCAGAGAAAGCGTAAAAGATTTACTCTAACGAAAAGAGTAACGGCATACAAAGATACCGATACAATGTCTTTGCAGTACCTGGCAAAGACCGACGAAGATACGGCCCATGGCTTGGAAGTCGAATGTTTCGTCGCAGTTGAACACCAGAACAAAGCGGCCGAGCTGGTTGCCCAGCGCTTTCACGGACTCCGTCTTACCCGTACCCGCGGGCCCTGAGTATCAAAGAAAAAGTAAAGTAATTAAAACTAGATTGGATAACGTTACTCTTCTTAAAAAAATATTAGCCTTAAACCTTAACCTTAGTAGATTTGCACTACATTTACTTTATACACTAAACACAGCCAAAAAACTAAGATAGAATTTATAACTATCAACAAAAATACACAGTTATGTAACATTGACAATTCCAGATCTTCATATCTCTATTAACTTACCGAACGGCGATCCTCCTAGCCTGGCTTCTAGTGCTTGTGTCATAGTCAGATAGCAGCGATCGGTCAACGGCGTTTGGACCAAGCGGTCTTGCACGCCCAAGTACTCAAACCCGTATAGGAATTTAGCGTTTGCCATGTGGATTGTCAGTTGTTGAAGTACCTGTTGAAAAAACGTGTGGTATTTTAGTCTGTTTATTTTCTGGTGCTGGTATAAAACGATAATTAGGATGAAGAACTCGAAAGAAAGAATGCAAAAAGTTACTGTCCGTTTACACAGCGGTCCGTTTTATCGGATACGTTTTTATTCGGCATATGTAGTTGTTTTAGCGTGTTCACACACTACACAGTATATCGGATCCAGTAAAAATACCGATCCGATGCGATTTTGTTACTGCACCAAGTAGCGACGGATCCGTTAAAACGGTCCTGTAAATGAAGTGTGAACATTACGTCAAGTAACGACGTATCCGTCAAAAACCGTCCTGTAAAACGGGATCGCTGTGTGGACGCACGGTTACTTGAAGAGCTAGAAAATAGTCAGTTTAAATAGTTACATCGGTGTTCCTAGGGTCGAAGTAGAACCTCATTTCGCAAAGCCACTCGAAGCTGCGTGGGCTGTTCACGTCCGATGCGATCAGTCGTCGCGTCACCGTACGCTTGTGAACGAACTCGTTGATCTAGGAAAAAATATACTGTTTCAATAACCTCTTAAAAAATTCCATCGTGTTTACTTATATTAGACGTTTTTTCACTGATTGATGACGGACAGTTGTACCCAACTGTGCCCATAGTCTCGTTAATTTTTCATGTCAGCAAAAAGCTGTGGACGACAGTTCCGTAAGAACATAAGAGTAACTCAACTCGCCCTTAATATTGGAAAACAAATGTCAGCTGATTAACGAATGTTGTGGACGTAAACTAATTTAAGTCAATAATAACATGCAATCACAAGATAGGCTTAAACATCACTTACGGAAAGAATGACAATAATGTCATTTATGAGTTAAGGAATAAGGGTTATATTTGATTGCATCTTCTTACCAAATGCTCCAACTTCCTCCTCCTGAGTGCCGGCTGTTCCTGGAGCACGGAGTCGGCGAGTATATTGAGCATGTTCTCCACGTGCGCTAGCACTCGCTTCAAGCCATCTCCGCCGCCGCTGGCCAGCGCCGCTTCTACGTCCTCCGACCATAGGATCTGAGCCGCTAGTACTACGATTTGAGCCTGAAAATTATACAGTTTTGTAGGTAAATGGTGAAGTAGGTGTAAGTATAAGGGCGTAGCAAGTCTAACACCCGTCTATGAGGTCTCACAGGCTCCCGCGGACGCACAGCATCCCAACTACCAATCACAAGTAATACGTAAAACAAACGAACAAATCACAGAGTTATATTTCAACGCAGTGCGTTTGCATAGGCAAGGGTCATTTGAGTATTGTTCTTGAATTACGCAAAACAAACTGTTGAGTGCTTATCTGTTACAATCGGATATAAATATTTAACTAAACACTAATAAGCCCTTATGGTATACAGATTCCATTTTATTAAAAAGTAAATATAATAGTTTTCATAAACCTGCGTCGTACGTATTCTTGTTACAATTATTGGATTAGGTTATCAATTTGACACTAAGTTAGATAGAAAGCAAACTCTGATATATGTATTATTAGGCACACATTTGCATAGCAATAAACTTACCTGATATTTATCACACCACTCGATAAACTTCTGTGGATCGACGTTTCCATCCTTGAACTGTTTCACATCACCCACAGCGTCCTTTAGTCGACACGCCAGAGTGTTGCGCATCTCACGCTCCACCATAGACAACCACGAGTTTATCTTAGGGTTCTCTACGGTAGACACCGGTGATATAAAATACACCTACAAGAGAAGGGATGTCATTACAAAGTAGATAACTTACATGTTTATTCAAAAACGATTTAATAACTTTTACTAATATTATATCTCGACACATTAATCTTTTGTTCATACTTTTGTCGAATATAGTGTTAAAAATAATTTTACAAATAACAGTAGAACTTGTAGACCTAATAATAAGGCTAATTTTGCTATAAAAATTGTAGCAACTTACTTCCTCTCCTTCTCGGGAGGCGATACCGTTGATGACAGTGTTGTCCTCGTTGAGTATAATGGCGGCGACGCCGGCAAACATTTTCTTGAAGTGCTTCTGAAGACGCGCGATGTTCTTACTGTTGCCGATGATTTCCAGCAAATCTTCGTCACCCACGAAGTAGAAACTTAAAAGAAAGTATGAAGTTCAATAATTGCACCCGCGATTTTCAGCAAATCAATCTATCTTGACTTATCTATATTCTATACTATGTAAAAGGTTTTAAACAAGAAGCGATAAAATAGATTCTGTGGCGCCACGTGGAAGATAGTGACGGTTTACAAGATTTTGTCAATCTATATTTTGTGTTTGTATTGATGTGAACAGTTTCATCCGTGGCGCCTTTTTGAAAAAAAAAAAACATCAAAATGGCGGACGGCACCTGGGACAAAAGTTTCAAATCCTTTATGATATATTATACATTATAAAACCAAATACCGTGGGAAGCTGCTCCTTTCCCGCTCGAGGTACTCGCCAAGCGCCTTCTGTATCTTGCCGAGTAAGTCCGCCAGTCGCTCCAGCGATCGCTGCACGCCCGGAATGTTAAGCACGTCCATAACCATTGGAGACTTGCTCACTTTCTTCATAAGACCCAGGAATTCAGAACTGTGGAAGAAATTTTCAGATAATCAAAATTAACAAGGCAGATGTTGGTTTTAGTATTGAGAAAATTCTTCAAACAGCAGTTTAATACATATCGATAGAAGTAAAATTCTATCGAAGCAAAGACCTCTTGGGTAGGTCCAACAAACACACAGTTACTGCTTACTTGTTCAGTATACATGTTTGCCGCACATGATTAATTATTTTCTTACCTGATGCTCTGGAAACGGCTAGTTTCCACCGGCAACAGCGTTTTGATATCAGCGGAACCGCTGAATATGCCCTCCAAGTACACCCAACGACGTTGCACATCAATCCAGACGTCAAACAGTGCGTTGATGCGGTTTAGTTTTTCTTCCCAAGTCAGGGCTTCTTCTTCGAACACCTATGAATGACGAATGAGTGAATGAATGATTTATTTATTTGCATTAATTTTGAGTACAAGATATAGTGTTCTTAGATAATAGAGTCCGTAATAGAGTCCTATGGGTAGATAAGATAGAAACCTTTAGACCAACCGACGCAACTAATAATTGGATAACTCACAATTTGCTTAGGTTTGCAAGTAGAGCAGCGTCCTCTTTCTCCCTCCTACATGTACATCTATCGCCGGTTTCTCTCCACCGCCACGTTTTTCACCACCTAAGGCGCGGTACAACGCTTGCAGACAAACTACACCCAAGTTACGATAAAAATACCTTGTAGTAAGGGGACAGCTTCATCGCAGCCACGCTGTTGATGTGCTCCTTCACTTTATTGAACAGGTCGTCCCAGCCGCGGATGATTTTGCACTTGTTCTGGTAATTGATCAGGTCCAATTCGTAGCTCTGCCACGACTCGCGAACCTTTGCGGAAAAACATATCATTGTAAGAAGGGCATCTCGAGTATTATCTCAAGATAGCTCTCAACATAGAGAGCGGTTTATAAATACGGGCCTTAGAGTCTAGTTACCTGTTTCAAGAACTCCTCAAGGGCCATTTCTCCCTGCGCGACGGAGACTACATCCTTGACAGTATGCTCATTGTGCAATAAGTCGGCATCCCACACTTGGCCCAACGTCAGCTCCGATAACGACCAATCGACCTTCAGTGCGCGGCATAGTTGACGCCAATGCCGTTCTTTTAGGGCGTCCGATTTCAGCTCCACGATCAACATGTTGACCTATCGAAACGAAATAATTATTTAATATTAAAATTTTATTATTCATGCTTTCGTGCACTATAGTGCGGCCGCTGAGAGAATGGAATAATATTTATTTTTGATTATCTTCTTTTTCGGTAATAGAAAATATACTTTATTCAGTTGACATAAGGAACTTGTCAAATATGTTGCTCTCTCGACTGCCAACTTAAACACTTACGTACCTTTGTGTAGGATTGCAGCAGTCTGCGCACGTACTCGTAGCTGTCGTACATGCGGAGACGCGCCGGGAGCTCCTTCAACTCGTTGAGCATGGCTTCCAGTTGTTGCCTGATGACAGCGTTTAAAATTATATTTATGTATCGTTTGAGAATGTTTTAACCTACACGATAGCAAATTATTTCAGCAAAGATGCGGATTACTGAGTTTTTATTAGACTGGTCACTTACTTAGATTCATACTTAGGTGTGTGATAGATAATCACTATCATTTTAACTCATTATTTTGTAACTTTGGCAGCTTCGGTGGGCAACCGAGTTTGGCATAAGGTAAGTACATTGCTGCTACAGTAAAACCAATGTGACGACTTGGTTGTCCACCGAAGCTATAAAAGATGCAAAATAGGCGACAGTTGATATGAAGTCCTTAAACTTGTATCAGAGGGCGAGAGGGAGTGATACTAGGCCAGAGGGCCTACAATGTAAGTGAGACAAGTGACTGTGTAAACTAAACAAAACGAAATAAACAGCATACAATGCGATTAAATTGCCAATAAACAGTGAACTGCGGCAACTTCAGAGCGCTTGCGGTATAAAACGACGTATTTGAATCTGCAAAATTTTCTCTTTGCCATACATTCTCGAGTGAAGTTGCAGCGGATCACTGTCTATTGTCAATTGAATCGCATAGTACCTGAGTTTCCTGGGCTGCACAGACAGCCAGGGCTTCTCCCTGATGTCGTCGATCTGTGTCCAGATCTTGCTGAGCGACGACCACACGCCGCGCAAGTCTTGAAGCTCTTCCAACGCCACTGTCATGCGCTCGTTGTTTACCGAGGTGCCTGCGTGATAAATATTGACATTAGCATTTGATTGTTGCTTAGTCTAACTGATAAAACCACGGCGAATAGCAGAGTTTAGAAACTAGCAAAGTTCACGTGATGATTTGGTATGAGATGCGAGATAAGACTTTTCTTTAGACAAAGATAGTAAACAGCAGTCGGATATTCTGTTGGTGGGGCTTTAGAAAATACCAGGGATGTCTCTCGCGTTCAACTTTGAGTTCATTTTAATTCTTCGAGATTTAACAGTCTATCGCCTACAGCATCGCAACATCATGAAGTTGTTATCTGACTGCGGATTTTTGTAATACTCAGGCTGTTAGAGCGAATATTTCTCACTGTGCAATATAGTTTTCTAATGATGGGTACACACCGGACGAACGTCATTCCCTCTCTTTCTATTTCCTTATATTTACTAAGACAGAGACACATTCGTCGGCTCGGTATGCTGGGGCATCAGACACTATACCTGTATCGTGCAGTTCCAAAGCTTCCTTAGCCTTAGCAACATTATCTCGTTCATCCTTGAGTCGAGTGTACCGAGTCTCCATGGCTTGCAGGCGCGCCAACGCATCCTCGGGCCGCGTGGACCCGTCAGTGGGCTTACTGCGTTCCCATTCGCCAAGGAATTCTAGAGTACGGGACTCTACTGCTTTATCTTCGGCGACTATCTTTTGTTGGAGGGATGCCACCTAAAAATATAAAGGTGAAAATACCGATTCTAAAATTCATTAATAAACCTCTGTCACACCCACTGTGGTATACACCTACTACCATTTTGTAGTGATTGCCAAGTGTTCCAGTGATATATCAAAAGATATGGCATTGCAATTTGATGATTGTTTTATAAGTAGCTGTTTTTGGGGCAATTTTTCACTTTCTCAAAGTTAAACTTTTTGATAGATTTAAAAGTGACGAGGGTCTGTTTCAAGTCACAAGAGATCGCTTTTGTTGCGTTTGTTTCCTTTATGTTTGCTACGAAACAAAAGTTTTACGTACTTGAGTCTGGATAGAAGAGTCCTTCCTGCGCATGATTTCGTTGAAAGCGCTCCATTCTCCTTCGATATTGTCAACATGCAGCCATTGAGCTGGGAACTGGAATCTTTAACAATTAAACATTTTCATTAGCATGAAAATTCATGATTCAAAGATATTTCAAGAGATTAAATAACTAGGAGTATTCTGTTACCTTTGCCTTTCCAGAATGCGCTGTGCCTCACGGTAGACATCCACTTGTTTTTCCCATGCGAGAACCTCTCTCTTTAGCTGCTGCACGTATGTGATTAGAGACACAGCATCACTAGTCGAAGCTGCTTCTGCAATAATATAAAAATACATTTTGAGGCTTGGGTGAATATTTATCTATTAAACGTTCTGAGCCATAGAGATCGAGAGTAGATACCAAGTTACCAAAGTAAGTAGGTATTAAAAGTATCTGTACTAATTTACGCGCTGAACTTGCCCAACTCTTACCTATGGCACTTTAGCGCTACTTTACTTTGGACGCCGCCCGGCGAAGACACAGTATTGGTGACGGGAGTCCAAAGTGCTCTTGATTCATTTTCGTACTCTCTTTTCCTGTTCTACACATTTAATAACCTATAGTCTACTGTTCCAACTGTCTTCGAGACTTGGCAAGTTGCGAATGGAACTGCACCATTTCTCCTCCAAACAGCGCGCTGAACTTGACCAGTATTTCTTTATGCCACGCGTCGTTCTTCAGCGCTACTTTGATCGCGGGCGAAGGCTATGTACTCAGGACCAAAATGTTAAAGTGTGCTGTCACTTTACCCTATTATACACGTTCACTTACCTATAGTCTGCTGTTCCAACTGGCTTCGAGACTTGGCAAGTTGCGAGTGGAACTGCACCATTTCTCCTCCAAGCAGCGCGCCGAACTTGCCCAGTACTTCTTTGTGCCACGCATCGTATTTCAGCGCAACTTTGCTTTGGACGCGGGCGAAGTCAATCACGACCGGGCCGTATTCTCGACGAGTGTCCGATGTATCGAATGTGGTGCGGGATTTCCTTTGGAAATTACGTACATTTCAGGACAAAGAGAAAAAAATCTATGCATCGCAAATAATGTAATAGATTTTAGTGACGCGGCTACAAAATATGTTTACGTCTTTTCGGTATAAAGTCTTCCGATACAACATGCAAGACTTACGAAACGACACACTACAGCGTTTAACCTATGATGTTCAATAAGTACAAAGTATGATAATACGCCACATTTGTTAATTTTTGACAATGAGTTGGACATGATAATATAGAAAAATGCATTGTTTTTATAACGTTACTTACTTGATATCATTCAAGCACTTGATCCACAAGGTGATGTCTTCTCCAAGTCGCCCATACAGGCTTTCAGGTTGTAGATCCCATAAGGCTTGGTAACTATATAAATAACAATACAAAACAGCATCAGCATTAAAGGCACAACAGCTAAGTAATAATGACACATCTAATCCCATTAGTACTTACCGTAGCCACTCGTCGACGTATTCGCGTACTTGCGAGATCTTCTGCTCGATGGCGTCGTAAGCGTTTTCCAAGGGGGAAGATCCACCCGGTAGCTTCGTAAGCAAGTTCCTGTACGTAGCCGTCTGCGCTCGAGACACGCCCACTTGGTATCTGTCACAAAATACATAATGTTACTCAAGTTGAAATAAGAAGCTTAGTTAGCACATAAATAAAACTGTATGCGATGGTGTGTGTGTGGGTCACAGCTATCTTTTATTAGTAAGTAAAATAGATAATATTTGTAACTTCAAATTCTTCTTTAAGTACACATTTCAGTCGGCTACTACTTCGTGTACCACGCTAGTATCTATCGAGATACGAAAGTGCCTTACCTAGTGCTCTGTAGTCTATGCTGTGAAGTGACAATAGCCTGCCACGCGAACATCTGTCGCATGAGCTGAAAGCGCGCCTCTTCCAATGACGGGAAAAGGTACATTTGTTGGTTCGTTATGCGAACTTCATGTACTACCCGAGCGATCTATGGAATAGCAAAATACAAAAATAAACATATTTTTTGTGAATATCCTTTCGTTTCATACTTTTTTAAGTGTAAAGACTTGTTAAGAGTGTTAATTGGAACGGACAAGTACGTGTGCAGGAAGATATTGAAAATGCATGACTTAGGTACTTATTACCAGCTGATGATATGTATACTCAATATATAAGAAAGCTCTAGTTTTGTTAAACAGTAAAGTTTTTCTGGATTAATAATTGTCATATTAGACAGTGGAATGGATAATATATCAAAGTTTTTGGGTAAGCATTCTAAAGTAAAATTAAATGAAATAAAAAACTATGGTGAGCATCGCCAATTCTAATTTCTTCAGAGTTCAACAATCACGAAGTTTTATGTAGCACCAGTAGAAACACTTGCTAAATATTGCATTTAAAGCAACGTCATCATACCTGCGGTTCTCCCCCGGGCTTGTGCGTGGGCTCGGCGGGCGAGTACGTGTCCATGGACAGGTCGAGCTCGTTGGCCTTGCCCAGCAACGCCGCGGTCCACGCCTCCACGCCCGCTTGCAGGCGAGCTGCCAAACTCTTCTCCACCTGTTTTATAATTTGTTATATCTATAATAAAATCGCATTTGAACTAATTTTTTAATGTCTGACATGGAAATACGAAGCATGAAAGTGCGAACTCGGACGCAATTTTATCAAATTATCTTCAGAGTTCATAATTTGTTTCCAAAATGCTACTTAAAGATAGTTCTTTACCTCGGTTCTTACCCTCGGTTTTTGAGGTACTTTATCGAAGGGGTCCACATCATCTGGTTTAAAGTTAATTTTATTACTTTAAACCAGATAATGTGGACCGTTCCGATAAAGGTAAACCATCGATAAGTACCTCAGAAACCGGGCATTAATAAGATTTGTAATACAAAACTATGATTTTAAATGAAATCTAATGGTCAGTTTGAATTTAAAACAAGTTTTTAAGTTGCCGTGAGTAGAGTCTAGAGAGGTAACTAGGCATTTATTATCTTAAAGTAGGTGAAATCGAGTTAACTTTTCTTAAAAGAACGCAAAATAAAAGAAAAATAATAAAATGAAACAGACCTCTTCATCCAAGCGTTGCACCCACAGATGCAAGTTGCTGTACTGTCGCAGCGACAAGTCGTCAATGGCGCGCTGCAGCCGACTAAGTATGTCCGCCAGGCTAGTGGCCGAGTACGGGCACGTTTCTAACGAACGAGCGTCTACGGATATCTGTTCCTCAACCGCCAGGAGATCTTCCACCTGAGACAATAAGAACATTAGCAGAGAGGTCTCACTCCGCGCTTAAACTTTTATATTAGCCTACTGCTCGCGGCTGACTTAGTCGAGCCAGCGCACGAGGATGTTATGTGTCGGTTGAGATAGAGCTACGCGATAGAAAGAGAAGTGCTTCGGAGATGCTTATAATAGTAGGCACGAAGCGCTGTGCAGTTTGAAATTGTACTTTATTGCCATGCAACGAGTAGCTTATTATTTGATTGTCTTGAAGCGGATAAAGCTTTATTTAGTCTGGCAAAAGTATAGTAAATAATGGGGGACGCACTTTCTGTCATTAGTGGTATTGTATGGCAGCACTTTTGCCAAGATGTGCGTCTAGCTTTGTAGCCGGCAGCAAAAAGGGATTTTAATTCCTCATATAGAAACAAACTAACATATACAGCTGCAGAATTAATAAATTATTTAGTATTCTTATTTCGACTGTGAATTAAATACCTTACTATTACTTGGTATAATTAGAAGTCATATAATAAAAGTAAATAAGGAAATTTGAACAAAATTACATTAGGTCAATGTATTTAAGAACAATTTTCGTTTAAAAAAGTGCACATAATTATCTTACCTTTTCTTGGAACAAGAGTACGACTTCACTGAGTTTCTGCACATAAGGGTCAAGTTTGTATGACTCCCAAACTAGAGCCATTCCTTCCGATACTTGATTGAGGACATCTCGACGCAGGCCCGCTACCAGAGGTATGATGGAAGCTTTGTCACGAATCTACAACAGTCAGTTCTAATAATTATATAGTAAACACGAGAAAGAAAGGGTTAACTTTTTGTGCAAAGATCAATAAAATTGTTACTAGCACAATGTAAAACAATAATATCACGGGACAAGGCAAAATATACACAGCAAAAAACAGATTCAGTTTTCGATGGGAGTATATTAGTCTAATCGAACTCAATTAAGCAAAAAAAAAAACAATAAAAGCATCGTTTAGGTTCCATTTGTATGACCATTTCTCTATGGTTGTTGTGTCTTAATCGCACAGATACATAAAAATAAGGGTGCATTCAACTAAGGAGGCGACATTACACAATTTTTCGGAACCATGCAGCATATTGTAAGACTACCTTAGTATGATTCCTATTATTTAGCTGCACAAATAAAACGCACTCGTGTTAGTGATGTATTGTCCGTTTATCATTACTTGTCCTATTTGGAAAACAATATCTTTATTGAAATACTTAATCAACATATTACGAGCGGAATTGTTAATTAATAATGACAACATATTTTTAAATAATAATTTAAGTTTATAAAACATGTGATAACTGTCTAAAACTGTTCACAAAATAGGACAAGTAAGGATAAGTGGACTATATATATATAAGTTATCTGAGAAAGTGTATTTATATTGTCAAGTATTGTTTTTGTACGTGTTTGTGCTGAAATCGTGTTTCTATGTGCTAAAGGTGAAAATTGTATGTCAAGTGTATGAATGGCATATGTTTGGAATGGACCGAGTTACGTACCTTCTCTAAAGTGCGTTCATATGTGCGAACGCTTTCGATGAGCGAGATAGCGAATGGATACAGCTGGTTGGCTTGGTGGGCTTTGTTCACAATCGCCAATGGAACTCTGTATTTAGTAAACAATAAAAATATTCAATAATTATTAATATAAATAACTTCGATAAAAGTACTGCCTTGTTGATGTTGAGTACTGTAACTGTAACTATAAATCTTTGGCGTGGTTATCACGTTTATGTATGTACACAAACAGATTGAACAAACTTTCAATGTTATAATAACTTGTCAGATGATTGCTATAGAAGAGACTTGAATGATTTTTCTTACCAATATTACATTTTCAATTAGTTACCTGAATCCTAAGTTCTTCAAGTTGCGCACTTCCTTGTACAAAGTGATGATTTCCGGCAAGAAGTTAACTTTCAACTTGAGAATAGTCCCAGTCTTACTGGAGCGAGCGCGCACCGACTCGATGGCGAAGATTCGGCCGGTTACGCCGAGGTTGCGTTGTTGTACCTATCAAATAGGTTTATTTTTAACAACAGGATTATTTATTAGTGCGGTTCATAGATAAACTTAAAAAAGTGGCGGATCTGTCATTTTTTTGCAGGCTAGCGTTACCAACCTCTAGTTAACGCTAGCCTGCAAAGAAATGACTGGCTGTTAATATAAGTTGTAAGTAAAACATAGGAAAGAAATGTAGCAGTACCGTCAGGAGTGATTGGAATTTGTCACTTACTTTACGAGCCCAGTCGTCAAAAACTTCTTGGGTGTCCAATTTAAGACGGAAGCTGTCACCGTCTGCTTTCAGTTTCTGACCTTCTATGTGGTTTTCCCAACCTTTGCCTGACAAAATAAGAAATTAAACG
The DNA here is from genome assembly GCA_963556745.1 of Catoptria pinella. Taxonomy (NCBI): domain Eukaryota; kingdom Metazoa; phylum Arthropoda; class Insecta; order Lepidoptera; family Crambidae; genus Catoptria; species Catoptria pinella. The sequence goes on along the minus strand of OY750774.1, from coordinate 5,431,027 downwards.
ATTAAAATCTTAAGATTTTTTAAACATTCAATAGCTATAGCGTTCTTTCTACTTACCGAGAACATCCTCAACTCTCTTCAGGTAAGCAGTGAGTTGGTGATCGATCTGCTTGGCCCAGATAATGGAGCCGGCTACCGGCGGCAAGTCGCGTACCAACGACAAGCGGCTGCATTTAGACTGCGGGTATTGCACCTGCACAAGACATGGATAAGATCAATATAGATACAGTGAGATTTACAACAAGTATACTCGCGGATGTGCGGCGTGAACAGAGCTTTGAACCGCGAGAATATGCGGAACATCTCGTTGGCGTGAATAGTTACCTTGAATTTCTCGTGCAGCGTCTCGATGTCGTCCTTGACGCGTTGTATGAGCTGCGTCTGGTACTCGCGGATGGCGCCGCGGATGTGCGGGCGGACGAACAGCGCGTTGAACCGCGAGAATATACGGAACATCTCATTGGCGTTCTTGGCGGTACCCAATTGGTCGCGAAGGTGGGCAGTGATGCGGGTTTCCACGCGATCTAAACAATGTAGTCATTTCAGCTGTTTACTGTTTCTAAGGATGTCGTACACTTTATGGTATGGATCAGATGTCAACGAACGCTAACGTTAGTCAACGCAATAAAAATTCATACTTAGTTGTAGGTCGCGGTCGCAGACTCAGGGGGGACTCAATCCGCGCTCCAACTTTTATATTAGCCTACTGCTCGCGGCTGACTCAGTCGGCCAGCGAACGAGGGATGTCACCGCGCCGACGCGCTGTCTGCGAGCGACGAGCACGCGAAAGACACGAGTCAGTCAGCCATGTGCCGAATGCGAAAGTGCATACATGTTTAACTTCGTTTTGTTGAAATTTGTATGAAAAATGCATCATACAAATGCTTAAAATATTTATGATTTTATTTCTCAAAATTCGACTTAAGTAAACTTCCTTATTGTAAACGTAACACGCATTTACGAAGCTAACTGGAAGACCAGCGCGCTAAATTTTAATTTTAAATAGTTCTGAGCCTGGAAGCATTTGTTGGGGTATACCACACCCCACTCGCCCAATTAAGGGTTAATATAGTTCCTAGTTAACAGACGTTATCGGAATATTGAGCATTTTCTTAAACTTACCGATCCTATCTTCATAGCGGCGCACAGCTGCCTCCCAAGCGTCGCAGCCTTCACGAGAGATGTCTAAGCAATCCACTTCTTTCACGTTCTCATACGCCAAGTTGACCTGATACAAAAAGTAAATACTTTATAGTTGAAAAAAGTTAAATAACGTTTTAGCAACAACAAAATCGGCAAATGTCAGTTTTCGATTAATTGATATTTGGGACCATTCATCTCATAAGACCCTTTGGTCTGAAAAATATCACTGACTGGTTGCCAAGCCACTTATTTTGAGGTAAGACTTGTATATCTACGTGATGTTACACAAACTTATGTGGTATCTGTAGGCCATAGACCCAGCAGGTGGGTGTCGTGCAGCTGATATGATGATGATGTATTTACTAGTATTTTTGCTGATGATAGTTACCTCAGCGATAGCGTTCGCATCGGCAGCGTCCATGGGTAGCGAGTGTGGTTGAGCCGGCTCGCCGCCCGCGCCCGTGTCCGCGGCCACGGTAGCTCTAGGGCGGAGCACCTGGGAACACAACAAGAGTAAAAAATGAGTTTGCCGTGTTTTTTGAAGCTTTTATAACAATTTATAAAGTTTTCTTATTATTTGTTATAAAAGCTTTTTGTCGTATGTCAAATTTTACACTAAAAACAATATAACAACTCATCAAACACTTTTAGTCTCTTATTCGTAGATAATGTATTAGAAGAAGTAGAGAATTGCGTAATTATTTATAAAAGAGCTAGCTGCGCGCCCGCGATGTCTTCGCGGCAAGTTCGCGGCGCGCTCGTTGCGAACTCGCCACGAGCTCGTTGCGCAATCGTGGCTTTGAACTCGCTGGCAAATCGCCAGTGATAAATAAGGTTCTTACAAGTTAATTTTTAAGTGACTAAAAGTAACGTTATTAGATAGGTATTCATCAAATTACTTGTTAAAGAATGAATTATTAAAATTTAATTTACTATTGTACATTATTTTATTGTTGTACAATAAAGGGATAAAATAAATAAATTAGACAAACGACAATGAGCTTTATCTATTAAGCATAAGAACCAGTTTACCCTAAGCATGACGGTCCGCAGTTGTTCGTGGTGACGGCGGAATCGTCGCATGTGCTCCATGCGAGCTTGCAGCCGCTTGTGGGATGGGGACACACGCCACACCATCTTCAAATGCTCATCGCGCTTCTTCTTTACGATGTCACTATATTTTTTATGAAACAAAAAAGATAAAAACTAATTAATTAATTATCCATTTGAAACATTGTTATTTTCTCTTTTCGTCGCATTAAACACCACAAAACCTTTTCAATTAGCAAATAAGGATAGAACGGCATAAAAATGCTAGGGAGTACATACAAATAGATATAGAATAAGTTTTCAGAAGTTTATGTGTTAAATTATTTTTTATATAAGCTAACAACTAAATAATACGAAGTGGACGTGTATACGGATTTAAGTTATAATAAAAACGAGGAAACATACCGCAATAGCCCCTGAAGTTTCTCATACTCGTCATCCCAACAAGAGAACACTTCAAAGCATTGCGTCATCACACGCTCAAAGTCTTCAAATGGTATGTGCATCAGACGTCTTGTTCCCAAAACCTATAAAAAAAGTTAAAAATAAGCAAACAAGAATAACAGACATTTGAAAATGGTTTTATTTATAATATATTAGTAAACAATATTTTTAGTCGCTCGGAATGTTTAAGTTCTTGTTTCAGATTATTATATTCAAAATGTAACTTGTTCTATTTTACTTTAAGAAGTTGCTGTCCAAGGTCCCGGGAGATGGCTTCCACAAGTCTCAAACCACGCTGGATGGGGTACTTAGTAGACCGAATCTTGCGGAGATGTGAGAAGATTTGTTGCACTGCCAATCTACAAACACCACCAATATAACATTAAATAAAATAAATAGTATAAACAAAAAGTTTTGTGAAAAGAGAAATATATGTAGCTTACTTTTTTGCGGGAGTAAGCTACATATATTTATCTTTTCACAATGGTTTGGGACTTCCGCCAAGTGACGCCTGATTCATTCAATTATAAACAAAAAGGTTATTACAAAATAAGTAATTAAAAAACTTTTTGAATTACATAAGTAATAGAGTCACAAGTTACCTAATCCTTTCAAGTTCAGTGGCACTAAGAAGGTCATTGATGGGAAAGTCCTTCATCAGTGGGTTGTAGTCAGACACAGTAGCAAGAGCTTGCTTGAGTCCAGTGTCAGTGTCAAACGATACCGTTGCATGGAACCGTTTGCCGTACTTCAGGATCTCAAGGGTTAAGGCCACCTATAAGTAAATCAATATTATTAATCATCATTCTTTTGAACAAAAATATTTTGATTTTACATTGGAAACAAACCTCAATGCTTTCTCTTTTCTCTTGAATACGATGAAGAGCTCTTTCTAAGTTTAGCCAGAAAGAGATTTCTTGCAGTGCAGTACCATTGGATGGATCTCTGTCTAGTTTTGTAACCTGTAAGTATATTGCAACATGAGTATTTGATATTCAAATAAGTACTCAAACAAATTAAGAGCAATCTACTGAATTTTACAAGTCGCCAGACTGAGATAAGTGATTTACTTTTTGGATTTCCTTAATCCATCTGTTGACACCGTTCTGAAGCTGGTTGAGGAATGTTGAGTCTTCTACTTTATCTCCAAAATCAGCCACACGGGGTTTACGCCCTTCATCAGCAGCCCTGTTAAAAACCAATATCAAGCGTTATTCTTCTGAAAATCCACATCATCAGGCACTGTTAATATCTCTGTTTGATTTGAAGTGTTAAATAATAATGATGAAATCATCACATCACATATTTTAAAGTCTGAATCCATTTTATCACTAAAACAAATTTTACTACCACCAAAAATCGATACATCTACAATCATAGAAAGAACAATGTTTTGCAAAGTACCTTTTAATGACAGCTGCTACCAATGGATGCACTGGTAGAGTTATTTCGGGGATATCAATGTTTTGCTGAAGATGCAAGAGACCCATTTCCAGTTCAGCAATTTTCTTCTCTACTGATGGCGCCATTTTATCACCATCCCTGTTAAAATTTAATCATAATTATGAAAGGCAGGAACAGCATCTTAAAGGATTCCCTTTTTTCCATACAAAGAGTTGGAACATTTACCTGTCTGCTCTACCGCTCTCTTTGACATAGCTTTTGAAAAAGGGAGCCATAGTCTTGCTTATGAAAGCATGGAGTGTCTCATAAGGAGAGCCATCAGACAGATTGATGAGGCGAATTTGGCTATGGATGGACTTATCCGCTTCGATGACCCCACCTCGCTTGACGCAGACGAAGGCCGCCACTCGAGGCGATGTGAAGTGTACCTGTTATCATAAAAAATATTATGATTTTATACTTAAGATCTTGTTTTATAGTGAAATTGATATGAAGGCACAAATAGTATTAAGTTTTTAACAAACCTCATTGCTAATCTGATATGTGACTGCCTCTTTCTCTTCTTCTCCTTCAGTAGGTTGTTCATTGTCATCTTCTATTTAGGAAAATAAAGAAAATTATGTGAAGTTACTAGGTTTACTGTGGCCGTTTCACAGTGTATAGATGGGCATTTACTATTGGCCTGATTAAAAAGTTTAAATTAACTTCTATGGAAAAACCTAAGTAAGTTAGTTGGAAGTTGTGAAACAGCCTTTCTTTAGTCTTTATAATTTCTTAAAACGAATGTACTGTAGATAGACCAATAATTTAAATACACACACAATACTTAGTTTTTTTATAGTATCTTCTCAGCTCAACCTGACTTTCTGACCTAGATGGCACATGGCATTCTTTGTAAATAGCTTCAAATTCTTTGAAAGAAAATGATTTGGTTTAAAGTTTATAGCTGAAAATTAATAACTTTAATTAGGTACATCTACCTCAATGTGTCCAAATGATTTACCACAAACACGCTCAAGTGCATCTTTAAATTAAAATTAAATAGCATCATCTAAGATGAGTCAGCTCCACAATTGCCTCGAACTAAGACACTGTGCACACACTTTTTACTACTCAAAAATGCAGTCACGCACGTTAATTTTATGACATCACTCAAGTTCTTGGCCGAATGGTGGGTAGAATAATGAATTTTCATTAGAAAACTAGGGCACCTTTTGACGAGAATCTCTGCACATATAAAGACGACACTTGCGGGTCGGCGATGAACTTTTTAATGCAGTCTTGGTTCACTTTATCGTCGAGGGCTGCATTCAGCGCCGGTGGCACGATATCATCTTCAGGCAAAAGTACCGTTGCAGCTCGGCGTAGGTAATTTGCAAAGTCTTGAAAATCGACGGCCACCACATTTTGTGCCTCTGGGGCATTTTCACTCCCATCTAGGGAGTCACCCATGATGTTAAAACTAAATAATGTCTTTTGTAATCGGAATCAATAAATATTATTTGCGGATAAACTGCTACAAAGCATCGGCAATTCGGCACCCTGCAGATGATAATGACAAGCGAGTGACAGGAAAAAGAGTGAATGATGAGTAAGTAAAGTGAATTAAATGAGGGCTTTTCAAAATGACAAAAAACTGTAGGCTCGATAGATGGCGTTGATAAACAGGCAAGCTTAGATGCTCTAAGCATGCAAGTGTCAACTGTAGGTAACGTAGGAAAAAAAAACACAATTCATATGAAAACTCCGAAAACACCGCTAAGAACCAACGAACGCCAAGTAATGAAAATGACTTTTTTTAAGCACAGTCCGTTTATTTTTTACAAGCCTACTTTAACACTTTACTAATCCACTACCCATCAACGCCATCTAGTGAGACAAATAGTTACTATTTTTTTTTTTAAATGACACTTTGAAAAGCCCTCTGACTCTAATGTTCCTTGGAGCCATAAACTTATTATGCTCTAGCTTAATGCTCTAAGTGCTCTAGTATAAAAAGTCTATGCTTGGAGCACTGTCAATCGTTTAACGACCCATAGACTTATGACCATAACCGCGGCTCTACCGTCTTAGAACTCGATTGCTTTGATTAATGTTATAGTTTATTACGTCATCTTGTCATTTGGTACCGCTTAGGAAAGCTTTACCTTATTTTTTTAATTTAATTTATGTAATTGATATTGTATGTTTTCTTAACTCAGTCTGAAACAAATTCGCAAATAATCTGACAATTGAACGAATAAAACGAACGAATGTGAGATGTGAGCTGAAGTGAGTGAGTGTCAGACTGAAGTCGTATAATGTTGTTATTGCTAGGGATAAAATAAAAATAACGTAAACCATTCAATTTTTGATTTTATTTTTATTTATAAGTATCCGAAAAGTCCCGAATTTAATCGATTCCCGATTTAATCTCGACTACGGTTCGTATCATTTGTTCTCCCGTTTCCCCGAAATCGGGAGAAATCCCGCAAATCGGTTATTCTTCTAAGGGCAACACTGTTCCTAGTATAAAATGACGGACTTCCGGGCGGGCTTTTGAAAAAGTTAGAGCGATTTTCTAAGTCTATTTAAAATATTGTATAAAACCATTATTTAGTGTACATATTTTGTTGTTTATAGTGAATAACAGAAATTTTTAGTTGGTTTTGACATCAAAATGAGCAAAGCCCCGGGGGGTGACGACCCCGGGGTTGATTCCCAGCGTCCAAATAAAAGACCCAGAGAAAGTTCAAAAATAGACGAATCATTTAATAATATGGAGAACTTATTTAAACCATACCACAAAATTGGCTACAAACGAGTATTTCCTGACAACTTACAAGGTATAGAGTTTTGCGTATTCGTTGAAGGTGAGAAAATTGGCAACAAAAACCCACTAGTATTGGCGGGCTTATTCCGTAATGAAATTAAGGGCGTGACTAATATAAGGCGGATCAATGTGAACAAAGTCGGTGTGACGTTCTCACAGGCAAACAATGCAAATAATTTGCTTAAGAATGAAGAATTTTTGACGAAGCACAATTTCAAAGCATACATTCCAGCCAGGGCAGTGGAAAAGATTGGCGTTCTTCGGTTCGTACCCACAAATATTTCCAATGAAGAACTTTTCAAAAAACTTTCTTCTTCTCATGAAATTATTAGTGTTCGCAGGTTTCAGAAAAAGATAGATGGTGTACTTAAACCTTTGGGGTCCGTTAGTATCACTTTTTTGTCCAACACATGTCTACCTGACTATGTGTATTTAGATATCTTCAGATTCAAGGTACATGAATATATAGCTCCTTTACTTCAATGTTATAAATGCCTAAAATTCAACCATGGCGCCAAAGTGTGTAACTCGACTCAGAAATGTTCGATTTGTGCTGGAGAGCATCACTACTCGGAATGTAATAATGAGACTATTAAAAAATGCATTAACTGTGGAGGTCAACATCTTGCCATTTCAAGAGATTGTCCAATTAAGAAAAATAAATTAATGGAAAAGATGAATAAAATCACATATGCTAATGCTTTAAATAAAAACTTAACAAAAGACTATAATAATTCATTCCCAGCATTGCCTTCCAAGCCTACTACAAACTATAATGAACAATTAACTACTGAAAAATTATTAAGTGAAGTTTTGAAAAATGATTCAATCCTCAAAGGTTTAGTAGGAACCTTGGTAGCATTAGGAAATGAGAGTAGGAAGTTGACCTCTTCAGTAATTAAGGAAGTATTAGTTAAAACACTCACTAATGGATAAAGAGTTTATTAATATTTGTCAATATAATGTCCAAAGTTTGAACAGTAAAAAGCCTTTGCTAGTAAATTTTCTACAGGAAAATGACATAGATATTTGTCTTCTCAATGAGACATGGTTGAGAGATAGAATTAATTTCAAAATTCATAATTACAATTTCATTTATCAAAATGGGCCAAATGGGCGTGGTGGAGTTGGCATATTAATTAAAAATAACTTTAAATATAACATTATTCAGACTTCATATAATTTTGCACTACAAACTACAGCAATAAGTCTCATTACAAATATAGGTAGATTAACCATTCTTACTGCCTATACTCCTCCAAGAAGTAGTAATAACAGTTTTAGAGTCAATATGTTGAGAAAAATCATTAATAACTTGCCTAGACCCTTAATACTATCAGGTGATTTAAATGCACACCATATCGCGTTTGGTTGTTGCACTTCGACTTCCAGAGGCAATGAAATTTATAATCTTCTTGATGAACTTGATCTGTGTATCTTGAACAATGGCTCTCCAACCACAGTAGGTACCGCTCATCATCGGCAGTCAGCAATTGACATTACATGTGTCAGTCCATCATTAGCTCCTCGTTGCGAATGGAAAGTACACAATGACCCAATGGGCAGCTATCATTATCCAACCATCACCAAGCTCCAACTCTCTGTTGAAAAATACACTATAGGTGCACCATGTGAACGCTACTTATTTCACAAAGCAGATTGGCCTCTTTTTAGATCTGAAACAGAAAAAGAATTTAGTAATTTTAGTTGCAATGACCAAGATGCAATAAGTATTTATGACTTATTTTTCGAAAAATTAGTAAACATAATGAATAAATGTATCCCAAAACTTAAAAAAGACACCCCCTTCCTACTGAGAAAACCTGTTCCATGGTGGGATAACGATTGTTTAGAAGCTGTAAAACGCAGTAAAGAAGCATTAAAGAGATACAGATCTGATGGCTCTATTGAAAATTACATTGCCTATAAAAAGGTTGATGCACAGAAAAAACTATTACTCCGGGAAAAAAGATGTAACAGTTGGAAAAAGTTATGCGAATCATTTAACAGGCATACACCTATTAGTATTATTTGGGATTATGTAAGACGATTTAAACATATTGACTCTAAAAATAGATTTAAGTGTGATGATTGGATCCCAGCATTTATTGAAAAATATGCTCCTTCTGTCACATTATTTGATGGCCAAGAAGAATTTAATTTCAATACCTCAACCAATACAAATACTACAAACGATACAAACAATTGCTTCTTAACCAAACCATTTTCAATGCAAGAATTACAACATGCTCTAAAAAGTAGAAAAAATACTAGTCCAGGCTTAGACAATGTCACTTATGAACTTCTGAAAAATATGCATTCTAATGGTCAAGAAACTCTACTACAAATTTATAACATATTATGGCATAATATGGAAATCCCTGAATCTTGGAAGACACAATGTGTCATACCGATCTTAAAACCAGACAAACCTGCTGATGATTACAACTCATATAGACCCATAGCTCTGTCATCATGCATAGGAAAAATATTTGAATTTATGTTAAAAACTAGACTAGAATGGTATCTAGAAACTAATAATTTATTACCTGCTCAACAGACTGGTTTCCGAAAGGGCCATAGTGCAACAGAAAACTTTGTTTCTCTTATATCAGATATCAATAAATCTTTTCACAGCCATTCAAATACTGTTTGTGTCTTCCTTGATATCCAGGGTGCTTTTGACAATGTGGTTCCTTCCATCCTTGTTAAGATTCTGGCAGAAATTGGCATTCCAAGTAAAATCTGTAAATGGATATATGATTTTTTGTTTAATAGGAAAATGTATGTCAGATTTAATAATATCCTTCATGGTCCTAGCTCTGTATACAAAGGCACCATGCAGGGTGCAACCATATCTCCACTATTATATAACATTTATACTAGTCAAATAGCCAATTACTTAACAAACAACAATATCAAATTTTTACAATTTGCAGATGACATAGTTTTATATTCTACTAACCAAAATGTAAATATTGCTGTAAATAATCTTAACTTAGCTCTCAAACAAATCAAACTTTTTTATGAAAACAAATTACAATTAAAAATTAACGCAAGTAAAAGTGGAGCTATGATTTTTAGCAGAAAACATAATTCAAGCAACAATAATATTAAATACAACAATGATTCTATTCCATGGCTTTCTGAAAAGAAATTTTTAGGAATATACTTGGATCCAAAATTATCATTTGAAAACCACATTAATTATATATTAAAAAATGCCTCTAAAGGGCTTAATATAATGCGATCATTGGCAGGTGTTCACTGGGGTGCTGATCCTAACACTCTATCTATGTTGTATAAAAGTATTGTACGTAGTCACTTCGACTATAGTTGCCTGGCATATATGAATGTGAAAATTACCTTGTTAAAGAAATTAGATGTTTTACAAAATAAAGCTTTAAGAATAATCACTGGAGCTATGTGCTCAACACCTATAAACGCAATGGAATGCGAGACCTGTATTCCACCTTTAGCCCTACATAGACTTAAAATTGCAGAAAAGTTTAGTATTAAATTATTAGCTATAGAAAACAAATTAGTTCTTGATAGAATCTTACCCCGGGAACAGCTGCCAATGGGTGAATATGTAAATGTGAATCAAGTCCTAAATGGTAATCTCCCAGAGTTATTACGAATTATACTGCATGTTAAAAATATAACTGAAAATATATTTAGCTGTAATGCTCTACCAATGTTTAAATTTGACTTAAATGAAATTGTAAATATTGATGTGCAAAGAATTTCTCAAAACATAGAAAGTCAGGGGGAGTTATTACAATTATTTGAAAAATATCCAAATTATTATAAACTATACACGGATGGATCTAAGACTGAAGATACTGTAACTTCTGCATTATATGACTCACAAGTTAAGTGCACAAAATGTTTCAAACTCCATAATAGCTGCAGTATCTTTACTGCAGAATGTTACGCAATATACAAAGCTCTTATGTATATAGATAATATTGTAAATAGTAAAAAGTTTGTAATTGTATCGGACTCCCAAAGCGTTTTAAATAATTTAGAAAGTTTAACTATCAAGCACAATGTAAGCTACTTAATTTTATATATAAAGAAACAGCTACATAGACTGAGTGAAAAAGGAATAAGTGTTTTGTTTTTGTGGGTACCGTCTCATCGTAATATTACTGGTAATGAAATTGTGGATTCTGCTGCAAGGAATGACCCTGATGAAGATCACTCAAACATTTGCAAAGTACCATACACCGACTTTTACACCGTCTTCATACAAGATCAAAAACAGTTATGGTCTCAGTACTGGAACCATGTTTCAACAGAAAAAGGAAAATGGTACCACGACATACAGAAGACGTTGCCCGCCCGGCCGTGGTACCATCACAATATTACTTACAGGAATAGGAAATTCATATCCACCATTAACCGAATGAGATTTGGACACGGACAATTTGGCACTCACCTTCATAAAATAAAGTTGGTTGCTGACGCAAAATGCTCCAGTTGTGATGAACAAGAAGACCTCCAACACATTGTATTCAAATGTAATCGCTTCACAATGCAACGTTTATTGCTTGTCGCTGAACTCGCAGATATTACCGAAGATGTACCAAACAAACTGGAAGATTTATTAGCAGACTTGAAATATTTTGGACCAATAAGCAAATTCATTCAAAGTACCCTGGGAGACATCTAAAAAGAACAAAAGGAACTTGAACTTGTACCATTAAGTTTATGACTTGTACTGTCATGTTTGGCATAAAAGGGCAAGAACCCAGTGCCGTTAAACCCATTAAAAAAAAAAAAATATAAAATGACGTTTATACTAGTTTCCAGTATCAAGCACAGATGTCGCTAGTTAACCGATACAGACTAGATTACAAGAAGTTTTACAATCAATATAGATGGCGCTAAAAGCACACAGTATTATTAATACGAAAACCCGATACAGACGCTATTCGGTATGCCAGAACGTCGAAACTACAAGAGTACATTTTTTTGTTCAAAAGTACATTGAAGTACACCTTATTTATTCATGAATATGTACCACAAAAAAATAAGAAAATCCTCCGTGGCCATGCCAGGAATCATCACACACGCCAGTTGGTCATGGACCAATGATAATTCCATTGTAAAGCAGGAGCTTTACCATGGAAACCGACTAGGAAGTCGGCATGATTTGTTCGGCATCATTCGACATCTTCAAAAATCATCGTCCTATTCCAATTGTCAAAACAAAACCTTAATGAATCTTACGGAGTGATTCGTGAGGATGGTTTAGGTGTAGGTATATTAGTATACACCATAACCGTCTCTTCGAATCACTCCGTTCATTAATAAAAATCGTATAAAAATCCACATTACATAAACCTCTTCTAAGTAGGTTTAGGTACCTACCTAATAAAAAAGTCCGACGAACCGAGACGACAGACCAAAATGATTTGCAATTTGAGCATTATTAACACTTCTTGTGATGTTATTCGGATTAAGACAGTATTTGTTTAGGTTTCTATTAAATAAAAATTCCAAACGCAATAAAATACTAACCCAATTCGAAATAAATGCCAATTATATTTTTTCATACAAAACTTTAAATCGCATTATTTTTTATTTGGTTTAGTATTTTTGATTTTTTATTTAATAGAAACCTTGACAAAATACTGTCTTAATCCGAATAACAACACAAGAAGAGTATAAATTGAAAATTGTTGCTAAATCACTCACTATTTATTTTGCAGAAAGACAAACTACAAGATGCTCAGTCAGAGAAGAAGATTAATGACTGATTACATTATTGGCGTTTTATTAAATTAAAGCGGTCACGTACCGACGGCAGACTTTGAATTCGTTTACAAAATTAGGTAGGTAGGTAGGTAGGTATCTGCTATTGTATAAGAGAAGCGAACTGTGACAAATTAATTTAATAAACGACCCACTTTGTGTGTCTTTTCGGCTTTCGGTAACATATTTTTTTTAGGCAAGTAGGAATAAAATAATAAAATAGGTACGGCATCAAATAATGAATTGGAACGTTCTCCATAAGTGCTTTTTTATTTTATGCGTTTTACGACACTGTATTTTTAGCCCTAAAATCCAACAATATTGTATTATTTTTTCATAACTTACCTTCTGATATTATTAAAATTATCTTTCGTTTCCTGAGATTGAAGACAGTTTTATTGAATAGCTAATTGATTTGACTTATCTAAGTAAATATTCTCGATAATGTCTAATATCTAACCTCAAAACACAAGGTACAGAAAATGTAGGTAATAAATAACTAAATAAATAATACCAGGAAAAAACTAATTACTGGTTACTTATGGCTTAAGGCTTTTCCAGCAAATAAATTCAATTAAAATCACTAGGGCACAATATAGTAAATTGTACCACAATTCACAATTTTACCCGTGATGAATATATTATAAATGGGTTCTATGTCCGAGTTATACACTCTGCTTTTCACTTCGTTTGTGACGAAATTAAACGTAAATATTGTAAAACAATTTCAAATTGCAACACAAAGAAAAAATAAGGACTTCCCGCCAATATACTTTTCTTTTTTTTATACGTGGCAGTGGCAGCACAGTGACTTAGCATAGATCGTAGTCCATAATACTCTTGAAATACTTATTATTTCTTAGAAAACTCATTAATATTGCCTAGTTGTATTAATTTAGTATTATTATAAAAATGAAGAAACAGAATGAAATAACAAGTTTATTTAACGAAGTTTAATTGCGTGTGTAGCTGTTATCCTGACTACCTTTGTCTTAGAGTCTGAGACTTAGGTAAAGATTTTACTTAATGCATTAGAGCATGAAAAGCGATTTTATGCAGCCTATGTCCAACATAAAGATAAACTTTACGAGCATGAGAAGTGAAAAAATATTAACAGCGGTATGTTTTGTCATTAGAAAATTGTAATTCTCCTTTGGTACCTAATAAAAGGGGGTAGACACCCGGGAAGCGCCAGAAACGACGGTTATTTAACCTAGTATCTATATAAACCTAATATAGGTTTTTAAGATATTATTGTAACATTAATGTTACATGTTTATTTGCAAATGAATAAATTAAATGAATGAATGAATAATTGTTTTCACCAAAATTTTATCAAAAGTGGGTCACTGAATAGCTCACCAAAATTTTACTCAACGTAAGTCACTCACTGCAGTTAAAAAAAATAGATCAGTGTAGTAGGACATTAATTGCTGATTGATTTAGAAATATTTGCTAGCCAAAAGATGCTGGCCAACCATTTTGGCTGACCGAATATATTTTTCTGCTTATCAAAATACGAATATTTTGCTGACCCTAATTTTATTGAAAGGTAAATGAATATTATCAATCACTGCCTTTTGTACAGATGATCGAAAAAAAACCAAACAACTTTTTACAATTATTTATATTAGTTATCGATTGTTTAAATACCAAACAAAGTTGTTTGTTTTTTTTAAATCATCTTCCCAAAAGGGTGATTGATAAATTAACGGCCTTAGGAATAAAATTGTTTGTTGCGTTACGTTACGATACGAGCACTCGCGGAGTCCGCTTCCGACAAAACCCATTGTTGTCACACGCATGCCTCCACTTTGACGGTCTCAGGGATAAATTGCCTGCTTGCGAGACAAAAGCATGTCAGCCTTTTATTATATAACTGCCTACGCTTTGAGATAGCATGGCGCTTTTAACGGATACTACCGCGATTTTATTGAGAGTACTTTGGTAATTATTAGTTGGTATTTCGTTTGATTTTTGATTAATATTAATTTGAACTGAACTGCTTTTTAAATTCATAGCTTCAGCTTCAGTCCCCCCTGATCACGGCAGCTGCAAAGGTGCCGAAACGTCGGGAAAATAAACAATAAAACTGAATACCAACTAATTACTAAAGCACTTTTAATAAAACCGCGCTAGTATCCGTTAAAAAGTGTTTTATTGAATGTCGAGTAAAATACACCTATATTTAGAATCCAGAGCTTTGGTTAAGGTTCAACAATTGAAAGGTAAGTACCAATTTTTCATAATTTGAAAAATCTAAGAAAATGAGTAATTAAGTACTTACTTAGTATTTTTTTGATTACTTACTAGACAAATTCTTGATTATTGTTTCAATTGACGCTGGAATTAAATCACACAATTTTAATATAAAGCAAAGAAAATAAGTATAAAATTGACTTCAAAAAAGAAAAAAAGTACGTAAAAGTACTCGCTAGAATAATTATCTATGGGCAATATTTCATTTCGCTTTTCGACGGTACATGGTGTTGTACAAATTTCCCATACAAAATTACTCTATCGAGTTTTTTTAACGGATTTTTTTTCGATAGCTGTTAGTGCGAACTTGAAATAGTGGAAGCGTTCGAGCGAATGAACCAACTTTGTAAAGTTTATAGGATGAAAAAGCTGAGTAAAACTTGAAGCAGCGATCAAGAAGTGTAAGTAAGTACGTACTCCTTCCTTCAAGTAAAGTTTATGGGTGGATACTTTATTTTTTAATACTTAATTAAAAACTGGTTGATTGAAAACTAATTATTGATAAAGGTTCGGATATGCTCCTGATCACGCCTGACACATTATTATAACTTCGTACAAATTCTGTTCCATTTTAAATTAAATCCCTTGATGTTTTGTGTCGATGTGTTTTAAACAAAGGTGAGGATGAATGAGGGCATGATGGTGACGACGTGATGACTACTGTCTTATGGAGGCATATTTTTACTGTTACTATTTTGTTACGTAGAGATTTGATCATGACTTCATAAAAGGGCTTTATTTTTATTTTTTTTTCAAATGAATGAAGCAATTAAAGTACGTTGGTATTTCAATAACATTAAGTGAAAGAATTTATTTTTGTAATTTATAAATTCTTTGTCATAGAAAGCCCTCTCTTTGATAGAATTAATAACCTGTAATAACGTTTCTTTCTGCTTCTCAAACAAAAAGGTTCTTGGTACCGGTTCATAGAGCCTTCAATGAAGTTTAATTAGTAAATTACACACACAGGTTGTCAGTAGTTGAGTAATAGCAATATTAATGACGTCGCGTTCCCTTCGTGTCCCTTAGATATTTCTGGAATGATAAATGAGTACGGTACGTGATGCGGTGCGGCGCTCGCGGGTCCCTTGTGTCCGAGTTTGGGGAATATCTAACGATATTGTGTGCTCGCTGACATTTCTGAACACCCATTATTTATGTGGCGATGAAACTTTGCGAGATTACTATTACATTACGATACGTCGTGATATACAGGGATATTTATAAAATACCAACAACTTCGCAGGAGTAGATTGCTAACGTCATAAACAACAATCATCATAACATAATAAACAACATTTTGTTTTACGACTTTCCGAAAAAGACAAAAAAAATATCGACTTTTTATGCACGATCAGCTGCTCGGACATTTAAATGGAAAGTTGTCGAAAAAGTCGTAGAACAAACCTTGTTGTTTATGATGTTAGTAATCTAGGTATATATCTGCGAGGTTGTTGGTGGTTCCCTTGGAACCTATCGGGGACTATTATCTTCCATTAAGTTATAAAAGTTTGACCTAAGCTGTTTACTGTGAAGAGAGAAATAAATGCTTTTTATTATTATTATTATATTTTTTTACAAATAACCCTGTATAAAGTCTCTCTCTTTATTCCTTACCACTTCGTTCAGTCTGAACAAGTTCTTGCTATTTATAATGTGCTTGTTATTTGGTAAAAGGATGTTTTAAAAATAAAATACTTACGAAATATTTATTTATGTCACGTTTGTTTTTTCTCGTTAAACTTATTGTGAAACACTAAACAGCACTGGCTTCTGGGCGAAATCTTATAACTAACTAACTTCTAAATTGCTTTGCTTTTCAAACAAGTTCTAATAAAACAAGTGGCGGAATTGTTCCTTTTATAAAACGAACAAAACGAAAACACAATAAGTTAAATAAAACTTTACTGTGTTTCTTTATTAAATTTTTGTTTAGTCTAGATTTTTTTATTGTAATAAAATATTAAGCGCATATCGCATAAATTATTAGGCGTAATTAGACCTCGCGTTTTAAAAAGTAGCTCAAATTGATTGTTGTTTAAAAATTAATCTAATAGATGTCGCCACGAGGTTTTTAAATCAGTACTATGTGCTGTTTGGTATATTTTTTGATTTAATTAGAAGCTAGACGGCGCTTCTTATTTGATCATTTTTCGAAATGGGTGATTTTTTTGCGATAAGTAAATTGCGGAAAACTGTCTTGAAAAAAAAATTATATAATTGGAGCTTGTAATTAAATCAAATAATATACCAAACAGCACATACTACTGATTTGAAAACCTCGTAGTGACATCTATTAGATTATTTATGTCATAACAACCGTATCACGTCCACTATTGGGTGTAGGCCATAGATCCTTCTATTTTTAATTTACCCACTGGACAATTGTGAGCGAGTGACTCGCGCACCGAAGGTGACGATTTTCGTTTCTTTTTCTTTATTTGTGTTGTGAGACCTAGCATAATTATAGGTTCTTTTCTTTCTCTTTTAAGCTTCAAAGCTATACTGTAAGTCAGGGGTGGCCACATTTTGGCCCAGCTGCCGATAAGGTTTTATCGGCAGCTGGGCCAAAATTTGGAAATAAAATTTCGCACTGGACCACAGTAGAAAATTGTATGTAGCTATAACTAAAGCACAAAAAAACATTATTATAAACTTAAAACAGAAGAAATTAGTATTTAAAAAAAAATTGACTAATTTAATGTAATTTTAGTTTATACATATTTTAAACATTAAAAAAAAATTTACTTAGTTCTGCCGGCCACAAGTTGACAGTCGGCGGGCCGCGGCACCCTTGCTGTAAGAGCTGAAACTAACAAAAGTTCCCACACTTCAAACAAAAAGTAAACAATCATTTTGACTATTTCCACAGAATACATAATAGTACAAGTCTATTTCTTACAGTATGTACACTATGGATAAAAGGATTACACGATTAGATTGCTGCTCCTTAGGACTCGAGGCTTTTGGTTGGCTGTGTTATAACAAATACTACTTACTTTAGTGGTCCACATGGGCATTCATTGAAGTGTTTTTTAAGCATACACACACGGTCGGATAATTACTTCCCTTCGGTTATTTACGGAGACCCTCGTCACAAAGAGCGCTTGTTTTACACGTCATTCTTGTTTGCTAATGAAAAAAGTGTACGGGAAAAATAAATTGTTTTTTATTGTTCGTCCGCAGTCCACTGGGCGCATAAATCAGGGATTAGTTAGATATTCAGTCTAACGTAGGTTTTAGAACTGTTCACTTTCTCAAATATGTGTCTCTTATTTAGGAGAGTTGGTCCGAGGGGAGTTTACCCAAATTATATAACACTAATAAGACCCGCCGTCTATCTAATGCGTTTAGTGACATGCTCTTAGCGGTACAAATGATACGTATAAGCTGCCGAGAGGATCGGGGGGCTAATTGTCTAATTTAAAAATCTATCGCAATCGCTTTCATTTGACAGTTGGATCCGACACATTGCTGCATTTCTTTGGTAAGTTTTTATTTGTGCCAAAAAGAATTATCAATGTGTTTCATCCTGAAAGCGATTGCGATAGATTTTGAAATTAGACAATAGAAATGCAGGTTAATGTTAATTAATAGATAATTGATGTATGTATTTTTTTTGATGCAGTAAAAAAGCTATTTATTTTTTCAAGTGGTATTGAAGAAAATATTGCGTCCTTACCTAGGAAATTGGTGTTTTTTTCTCACACACGGAGAACCTCATAGCTTCTGTGATTTAAAATACTTATCAGTTGTTAGATTTACATCAAATTACGACCATAGCCGTCAACTGTCAGCATAATAAAAGTCAATTTATTTTGTTTTCTTAGCATTAAAAAAATACCTTAAAAGTGACTTCTTTTTTGTTAGCGAAAATGACCACTTTATCCGTTGTAACTTAACCTAAACTTATTTTTTGCGCTTAAATTATGCTGCCTAAGTTAGCTTAACGTCTAAACATTTGTACTTAAAAGTTTTGTTACAATAGCGTTCACGGTTGTTAAATAAATTATGAACATGCTAGTATGGAAAATGCAATTCGTTAAAAATACTCCATACAAAACTACAATTTCGAAGGTAAGGACCTAATACGACCTCCGTGGTCGAGTGGCTTTGTACACCAGTGTTCAAGATGTCGCCATCTCTGAGGTCCCGGGTTCGATCCCCGGTTGGGTCAATTAAAAAAACGAACTTTCCTGTATTGGCTCAGGTCTGGGTGTTTGTGATACCATCGTTGTCTCTGATTTCTATAACACAAGTGCTTTTTGGAATAGGAGCAATGTATGTGATGTTGTCAATTATTTATTTATTTAATACTAACACACAAGTAGTAGGTTCTATCATGACTTCCATTAAGTAGCTTTTCTTATCCTCTCATATTCTTCATATGCTTCGATCAATAGATAGGTAACGTACGTACGCGATACCATACGTATATAATAGCGCCTAATTAATTGAAGGTAAATCCTATTGAAACATACTACCATAAATTATCCTGTGACATATTTAGGGAGTCGATATTTTATCAGAAACTGGCCCAATGTGCATAAAAGCGACATCCGTTTGATGGCATGGCGTGCGGTTGCCCTCATTATTTCAACGTGATAAATGTAACGAGGACTTTAACTGTAGGACCTATAATACTAAATAATATACTAGAAAAAATAGGATTCGCACCAGATCATGTTCTCGGACGGGAATCGAACCCGCGACCTTTGGATATCCGGTCCAATGCTCTGACCGCTGAGCTACCGAGTCACTAGTGGGAACGTCGAATTTATTCTAGTATATCAACTCTTACGCTGCAAGCCAGCGCCATCTCACCAATGTAGAAGGAATTACCTCGACATTCAACTGAACATCTTTCCAGATATTTTTAAACAGTTGATTAAGATGAGAAAGCTATATAACTATTTGAAATTTTGAGATTTTAGCATTCACAATGCTATTTTTATATAATACTAAATTATATACTAGAAAAAATAGGACTCGCACCAGATCTATGTAGGACCTATTTTTTTTTTACTATAAGTAACCGGTAAATATATTTTGATTATTTGGATATTCTATTGTAAGTGGAAGGTCACAACCTCCGTTGAAGGATGAACTGTGGTTTTCTTACTAGGATTGTAAGAGAAGAGTTAGGCAACTAAGAAAAAGGTTCTTAGTTAATTAGGCGTATTCCAGTTGAACCCCACTTTTCCCCCACTGGGGGATATCGAGAAAAAAAGATTGATTTTCCATATTTTTACCCGATATCCCCAATAACGGAAATAGGTCAAATTATTCGAACAAAAAATTGAAACGGTGATAAATCAGGTTTTCAAATTCTTTAATAGTTGATTTGCATGAATTTTTGCGCAGGCGTGACCTGAAAACTCGAACATTAGGCTTGGGTCTGTCTACTACTGCAGACTCAAAACGTTAAACTTATTCCGGATGACAAATGAGGGAAACACTGAAACGGAACATTACTCGTAATATTCAACTTGCCGACTAGACAGAAGTTAGACTTTGAATTATGTTACATTAGCATTTTGCCTAAAGTGACAGAAACTAAATAAAATACTTCTAGTTATGCTCTGTGCTTCTTGTTTTTAGATAGATAGATATCCGACTTACGGACTTTATTTATGTTGAAGAGTAAAATGAAGAGCGAAGCGGAAATGAAAACATAATGTGTGTTTAGTTTTCTGCATCGCATACATTTTAATTATAGCATTATTTAAAAGGACTCACAATAACTAATAAAGATTGAAGGGAACACAGCTAGCCCAGAGAGCCTATTACAACAAACAATAACGATAGTCGGACATATGTTCATTGATCGATTTACTTGATTTTGAACCTTATACATGAGTTAATAATGTCACCGAGTGATGGGATTAACATCGTATGTTTATCGCGATGCTTTTTTGTAATAGGCCCTTATCATATATTTTTGGAAAAAAACAATATCACGCCAAATTTTTGTATTTGCATTGTATTGCAGAGTTTTTTTAAGGTTTCATTGGTTTTCATTAAAATATATACTTAAGTCAATTATTACTTTTACGAAAGATAATTAAAAAGGTAATCAAATGTAAAGTTATATCTATAGCATTTTTGCCCCTTTTTATGGAATTAATATGGTTTTTGTATTTATTTATTTTTAATTGTACTGTCAAAATATTGGTAGATAATTATTGCGTTATGTTATAAAATAGGTAATCTTATTTTTGCGGAAAAAAAATTGAATCTTCGTACAGCGAAATAGTTTGACTCTCGAGGTAAGCGGCGAAAACGCCTTTGACGCGCGTAGCAGAGATTGTTGGGTGAAGCCGGTTGTACGTGTAACGATAACGACACTCGATTTAGGACTTTATTACCTATATATTACAGCTGTAACTTTACCGTTTTGAACCGAATTATATATCCGATATAATTTTTATTTATTACACAAGTAAACACCGCCTGTTGGCATCGTAGAAAATCTAACTACAACGAAAAATATAATGAAAATAGAAAACTATTTTCACTCTTGGGATCACCAGATCCCAATAATTTTTTTTGTCTCATATCTGAAAACAAAGCCCGTCTTACATAACCTAAATGAAAAGAGTCATCATATACTTACTTTTGGTTTCTTATTCAATAATAATAGTGTAAATCTTCTAGTCTTATCTAGTGGCTTCATGAGCTGTAGATAAGTAGCTCAAATTGTATGTAAAAACTAATAGATTAGCCTAGTCTTCTATTAGAATAGATGTCGCCACGAGGTTTTCAAAGCACATAGTACGTGCTGTTTGGAATATTATTTGGTATATTCGCAGCTAGACGGCGCTTCTAATTTTTAACTTTTTTGAAAAGGGTGAATTTTTAAAAAAAAAAATCGAAAAACTGGTGCTTGACAAAAAAAAAATCAAAAATCAAAATCCGTTTCGAGGATTTCTGTTATTTCTGAAAAATCCAACGGAAGTGGAAATCCACGCGGACGAAATCGTAAGCCAAAGTTAGTTGATTAATGAAAATTAGTGCGGAAAAAAGTATTTCTAAACAAGGTAAGTAAGGTAAGTCAAATTCAGACGACTGATGTTTTCATCACAATAGATTAGGGGTAGCCTCCTAACAAAATTGTTCTGAGGTTTGAGAAAAATTACCCTATACCAGTTTTGAATGGAATTCCGTTCCGATTGATGCAAGCCCATTGTTCCATGGTACATCGTTTTCTTCGTCTTCAATCTACGATGTATTAGATGCACAAAAGGGTTATCGTGCCAAGTATTTGTCAGGGCGTTGTAAACACACCTAATACGATTGTTAGTGCCATTGTTTGAGCGGCTCCTGTCCGTAGAACACACAGCCATTTGTCATTTGACGAGTGGCCACTACTTACATCCTCCTTTACCTCACCGACACCGACATGTCCTAATGGTTTCTAGAAAGAAGTTAGAACGTGACCTTAATGCATTTGAAGATATTGATATAGTGGCTATGGTGAATTCTTACTTGTTCTGTGTATTAAAGTTTTTCGCCGGAGATTTGCGACTGAAGTAGTTGTTCGTTTACTTTAACAATTGCAAAGCCTTGGCTAAACATAGTAGTACTAACAAGTAAATTCACATATTATACGTACAATGCCATTAAAATTGACAATATAGTGATCCGCTGCAACTTCACTGGAGAATGTATGGCAAAGAGAAAATTTTACAAGCTATAGGACGTCGTTTTGTACCGCAAGCGGTCTGAATTTAGTCACTTCAGCTGTACACTGTTAAATTAATCACATTGTAGTTATAACAGGAAAATTACAGTTATGGAAAGGTATTGTAACGATCGTAAAATTAATGTAGTCATTAATAAAATTGAATGTCGTAGTTCTCTATGCTTCACCAGTAATGATCAATGTATTGTTCAGTATGGAACTAAGGTTTCAAAGGCATCAAACCGTTCGTGGTCGGTCTAGGGTCGATGTCGTCCAAATAGCTTAGAACCCCAATTGTCTTATACGGACCGCTTTCAGAGCTCATAATACCGCTACGAGATTTCTCACTTCCATTGGTGAATTAAATTTTAAAGTCTTCGTCCTATCTAACATGAATATCTTGGCTGTTCAAAGTTGGGTTTGGAAGTTATCAGGACCATGATTCATGTCATATAAGACATTGCTGATTCTTATTTCATGAAAGATTTTGTCCAAGTTATATTGAATAATTTACTTCAAATGGCATAGCACAACTTTAGAAAAGAAACTATTGAATTTAATTTACAGCACTTCTTTATTTTCAGAATGTTATACAGGAGAGATCAAAAAAGGTTATATAGTTTTTTCCCGCTAAGTTTTGAGTGTCAGTATGACGTTGACAGTTTACTTTTTTTTATTTTTTATTTATTAAGAGCACTTGTAGTAAAATGTTAACTTTATAATGTAAAGGTTATTTTATTAGTATAAGAAATAGTTTGGACAATATGAAAGTGAAATTTTTAGATAGTTGCAAAGGATGTAAGATCGGGTTTTTATCACGCCTCATTGAAAGATTTGGTATTTTTAATTTCAGTCGATCAAAGAACCGATCGAATCCTCCATCCATGTAGCGAATGGAGGTGAATGAATGAAGTTCATCTTATCAATTTTATATGCGACTTATCGCCCGTGTGTGGTAAGCCGAAGCGACAGACCAAGGTCTTAGCCACTATTGTCTTGAGCACAATGACTGCATTCGACTCCTGCCGTTTAGTGGGGAGAGCTTTCCAAATTAGTCTGTGAGTTATGGCCCCGTAATTTGCTTAATTGTTGCTTACTCAAAGATAATGTGAGGAGTTCCTTTAGTTAGATTATGAAGTTCAAGTGATAAATACTAAGTATTTTTAGCATTTCTTAACTTCTAACGATTTTTTTCAGTAAGTGTATTTAGCTTCTTCTTCAACTGTTTCAGTTATTTTAGAACTTATGTGATTTATTTATATATTTTTTGGTAAACGTACAATATTATAAATCGTATGTAAACTAAACTAAACTTATAATATAACACATAGACGGCCACTTGGTGCAACGGTAGCGATCCTACATTCTGCTCCAAAGGTCCCGGGTTTGAATCCTGGTAGGGGTAGATGTTAGTATGATGAGCTTAAGCATTTATTCCTGAGTAATGGTCGTTTAGTTATGTATGTATTCTATACGTTATTTAGTACCCATAGTACAAGCTCTGCTTAGTTTGGGACTAAATAATTGTTGTGAGTTGTCCCGAATTTATTTATACAACGTGTTACAAAAATACTCTAATGCCGAATATGGTATATACTCGTAGGGACCATCAAACTGAACAACT
Source organism: Catoptria pinella (assembly GCA_963556745.1). NCBI lineage: Eukaryota > Metazoa > Arthropoda > Insecta > Lepidoptera > Crambidae > Catoptria > Catoptria pinella. The sequence goes on along the minus strand of OY750774.1, from coordinate 5,406,845 downwards.
TTTACTATGGGACCAACTCTGAAATCGCGAAAAAAAATCAGCTGTTTCATACATTTTGATATTTTCGTAATTAATTTTTGTATGAAACAACTGGTTTTTTTTTCGCGATTTTAAAGTTGGTCCCATAGTAAAAGTTGTTCAGTTTGATGGTCCCTATTTACCATATTCGACATTAGGGGTATTTTTGTAACACCTTGTATAAACATACAACGTGTTACAAAACCCCTAATGCTAATTATGGTAGATAGGGACCATCAAACTGATCAACTTCTACTACGGAACTCACATCTAAAATAGCGAAATAAAATTTGCTGTTTCGATATTCTCGTTATTAATTTTTGTATGTATCAGCTGTTTTTTCTTTCACAATTTCAGAGTTTGTCCCATAGTAAAAGTTGGTCAGTTTGATGGTCCCTATCTACCATATTCGGCATTAGGGTTTTTTTGTAACACGTAGTATATCAGCAAAGATTTCATTGTTACAATCATGTGCTCATTAAAAATGTTTTCCAAACTCTGAATGTTATTCATTTTTAGTTTTCAATTACGTCATCAATTCATTTTTTTTATCTGTATTTTAGGCAAAATAAAAGTTACTTCCATCGTATTGTTTAAACAAGTATCTGAAACAGTTTTGAAGTGTGTTAGGCACGCAACAAAGTAAATCCCCCAAAACCACAATTACATATACACTTCTAAGACTTTCGCGCGTACAGTTCATTAGAAATAAAACACTTTTTACGGATTACAGCAAAAATTACACAATTACATTTTTTCGTAATCCCTTGTTGTTATTAACATAGCTTTGTATCTCTGTCCAAGTGATTACATTTGTATGTGTATAATGGGTTGCTTAAAGCAATTTTTTGCTTTTCCCGACAAATATAAATTACTCACGCCTGTCACTTAATCTCTTTATAAGCTGAAATGAGCAGGCGGGTTGACGAGGGTCGTAATGTGATTTTTAAATGAAGTTTAAAACATTTAATTTGTTCAAACGTTTCTCCCTTATATACGTCACAGGATTATTGTAGAAACCGGAATTCTGTATAATCTTACTAGGAAAATTATAAAATTCCTTAATAATAACATTGTGAATAAACTCCAACTACAAATAACATTACCTTTAATATTTATGATTAGCTTCAGTACAGTTATGATTTTACTGGATATTCTGAGGAAAAATTGTATATTTTAATTTGTCTGAGTTCGACCAGTAAAATCATAATATAACTGAACCTAATCAGTTCTATAGAACTACTATAATAGTAGTAGTTGGTGTTCAATCACAATAATCCGGAATTTCATAATTTGACTACAGGAAGATTATAAAAATCCGGTTTTTAGAATAGTCCCTGCGGCATACATAGATATATAATGGAAATACATAAAAATCCTTTTCGAGTTTACGAAGCGAACGTTTAATATTCTACATTTTGGTTACAAGTTCACATGTACTTGATATAAATGAGACTTTTGCAAATGTAAGCTTTAAAATTTTCATCGGTTTATGGGCGCAGGCCGCAGTTGAATTTTCAATTACCTACTCGGTCAGGTTTTGTATTTTAAAGTGAAATCAGGGTCCATATTATCTTCAGTTATTGTATTCTCCAGCGTATTCCGTAAAGTAAAATATTTTTATCGTTTTCGTATTACATGTAAATTGTAAGGAGATCATCGCGAAGCAGAATAAGTTGGTTTATTTATTTTACAATAGGATTGCATTTAAAATCATTTGATGACTTGAATTACCTATACTCGTAATTACATATCATATTGTGTCACACACAATAGCTACTTACCTAAACTTTATGGCGTAATCTGAAAAACAACAAAGGCATAACCGAAAATATGAAAACCAGCCGTAAGTATTGCTATTTAACACTTTCCTTTTGCGATCTATAAATAGAAATGTATATGGAATCGGTCAGGCAGAAAAGGGTTAAGGAAATATGTTAAATGCAAATCATTCAGAATCAATATAAATTCATCGAAGAAGGTTTGTTTAGAGAGGAGTAGATGGTTGGGATGAAAGAAAGGTAACATGAATAATGCAATAATCGAAGATATAATGCAATGAACTCGCACAGTTTATAGAGCAAAAATTACATTAGAACTCAAACACACAGGATACGTTCCGGTCATGCGATCCGATCTCAGACCGCTGCGGTTTATGCGATGTATGGGATCGGAACGCAACCAGTGTGGAAGGGATAGGAGAACTCCATTCATTGTATATATGTTACCGGCCAAACCCGATTTCAGGACAAACTAGTTTTGCCTAGGCTAAACTAGATCTTCATAAACGCGATAGGACTAACTGGTAAATCCTAGACCAAACTAGTTTGTCCTAAGCCCGATAGGATAAACCAGTTTAGCTACAAAGAAAAACTTTAAATGCACTAGGTAGGTGAGGTTAGGTTAGTGTTTAGACCACTCGCAGCGAAGCTCCATAATGCTTATATCAGGATCAACGAGTTTGGCCTAGCCTAAACTGGTTTATCCTATCGGGCTTGGGACAAACTAGTTTGGTCTAGGCTATACCAGTTAATACCATCGCGTATAGCAAGAACTAGTTTAACCTAGGCCAAACTAGTTTGTCCTGGAAATCGGGTTTGGCCGGTAACATATAGATCGCAGCGATCTGCGGATCGGATCGCATGACCGGAACGCATCCTGTGCGTGTTTGAGCTCCGCCAGAACGGCCCTTATAACAAGCTTTCTTCTTGTGTTTAACTTTAAGAAGTCTGACCACAAGTTTCTTAAACAGCATCCATGTTTCAAAACTAAACTAAAAAAGTCTAACAAGATAAACTCAACAGTGAAATTTATGTGTAGGTACGGAACTTAGTTTATCTTTATGCCCGTGCCGAAGTAACATTATCTCTTCGGGTGAAAGTAATACATTCGATTCCAGTCAATAAGTCAAAGTCGACCTTTTCTTTCAATGCATAAAAATAATTCAGGAGCCCCGCGGGCTGGCCGGAGGATGATACTGCGGGGCCGAATCACGTAAGGCCAGGGATGTCAGACGTACCAACTTCTTGGTAAACATACCAGTTTTTAGCGTCACGTACCAAGTACCAAGACTACTCGGTCCTTGTACGCAAAAATACCAAGATTGGCCGTTAACCGACAAACATACACCGACAATGGCATTATAGCACATATATATATATATATAATGGCACATTATAGGTCTGAAATGCAAAAAAAACGGTTTAAAGTGGTATTTTTTCAATGCGTTCATTAATTACTGCCTTCTATTAACGGTACCTGAAATTGAAATATAATTTTTTTTCACTAGGATGCGATTTCCGACATAGTTTATATACCAGTGTTGGCAGCGCCGCAGCGGAGCACAGGCGTACCAAGATTTGCGTTCTCAATACCAGCTTTTCAGCCAGCTCGGTACAAGGATTTCTGAGTGGCCGTCTGACATCCCTGCGTAAGGCCCACCCTCGGATGGCCCACCCTCGTTTATCATCCGAGTGGAGTTCCAGCGTCTCGACGTGTCGCGATACGGTAGCGGTGTGAAGACACCTCGTATTTTAGTAATTTACAGGACAGATACTTTATAACTTAGAGTTCATTTTGTTTTTCATAACTCATAAGATAAAATGTAATGTGACTTTTGACTGCCTTTAATTTATCAAAAGTATACAATTAAACAATAATTCACTAGATAAATGAGGAAGCAGTTATCATGAAGTGTATTTCGATAGATTATAGTGTCTCAAGATTAGAAGAACTTAGAACAATTAGCTTTCAAATAAAGAACTTAATAAATTATTAATTCAAAGTGTTGTTTTGGAATTATTTAGTTTGTATTTATTGGTTTTTTTGAATTCCCGACGTTTCGACACCTTTCCAGGGGCCGTGGTCACGGGAGGACTAAAGCAAAAAGGCTGCTCATATTTTTATGAAATTACCCCAAATAAAATAATTCCAAAACAACACCTGAATTAATAATATACGCGCTGTAATCCGTAAAAAGTGTTTTATTTCTAATGAACTGTACGCGCGAAAGTCTTAGAAGTGTATACTTAATAAATTGTTTATGGATTAGTTAGTAAAACTCACGTTTATTTTTGTTATTAAATCACGGTTTTCTAGCGAGATTCGATCTTACAATTAAAGAGCAAAACCCGATCATTGTACCGATAAGAAGTTATTTTTCAGGGTCCTTATAACAACTTCTTCGGTCTTATTGAAGTCAAGTTGTACCTATTTAAAATTACTACCTATTTAGATCAACATAAAGGGGATCCGCCAAATCCCATATGAAAACACCTCGGTCTCGGCGCAAAAGAATTGTACCTCAGATAAGATAAGGAACATTTTGAAGTTTGTGTAGGTACTAGACTAATATTATCAAAAAATATATATTTATTTATAATAAAAAGTACAGGTACAGGTTTATAATATTCATATATATATTTTTTTATATTTTATTTGTAGAAAAAAATAAGATGCGAATTTTACATGACCATTCGAAATCAGATTCTTTCGTAACGTATAATTTAATTATACAACGTGTAAATTAAATAAAGCAAAATCTTTAAACTAAGTATAGGGCTCATAATTACGAACAACTTTTTCTATTGAAGTAATCCTGAAATCGCGAAAAAAAATCAGCTGTTTCATACATTTTAGCAAAGTTCGCTAACATTTTTCTATGACACAGATGATTTTTTTTCGCGATTTCAATTTCTGGATTACTTCCACACAAAATATTGATCTTAATTAGGATAATTTACACGTTGTATAATTATGTGTTAATATTAGTTTACGTTTAGTACACAAGGATGAAGTTTTACCTTAAAAAGTGTTGACATATAGCGCCTATGAAAAAAACTATGTTAGCAACCGAATTTAGGAATAACGATACTTAACAATAAATCTAATATGATTACTCTAAAATCTAAGATACCTACAATTCTTTTGCGCCGGACTTTAGGGCAATTTTGGCGGATCGCCTTTATTTATTTATTTATTCTTAAAAAGACTTCGTTTTTTTATTTATTTATTCTTATAGAAAAATTAACATGTATCATGTTAATGCTTTGAGGCCTTTGAGTGTGTAGGTCATATTTATCTCGGAGATGTTTGTATCTACTACATTGGTAACAATTATGTTTCCAGAGAGAAAGTTCGAAAGATTTTTTTAAAGGTAGGTATTCTAGCTTCAATTATTTTTATTGTTTTGTCGCTTAAGTCTGCTATTAATTAAACGAACAAAAGCTAAATCGTAACAACGGTTCTCACCTTTTTATTTAATTTTCTCGTTTCCTCGATCGATATTATTCTGTGATACCATCCACTTTTATCATTTGCAGTATGTTAAAACCAAACTAGAAAAAAGTAATTACCTAAAATGTTTTTATTGCCATATAAAATTGATAAAATAATATAATAGCAAAGTACACACGACGGCACCTCAGACTATACATGTTGACCTTGAGACAGCCTTTATGCCCTACGTAATAAAAGCTGTTTTCGCAGTTTAACTGTATAACCTGACGTGCTGTCGTGTGTACCTATAGTCAATCTATATTGACTCAATAGGACTACACAAAGAATGTAAGTACACTCTCAATTCTACTGGACACACGCTCGAAATAAAAATCAACCCAGCAGTTGCAGTTGTATCGCGCCGGGTCCACGCCCTTTATTGAGCAACATTTCAGCGAAACAGGCGGTTTGTATTCGAAACTTGCTAGAGTTGCTAGGATCTCCGTAAAACTTGGTCCGAAAGACACCTAAAGTTTGTCTCTTAAAAGCTTGTAAAACTAACTTAGTTCTTTATCGTATACTGTTATCACTAAAAGCAGTCGGTTTCGTGCCGTTAGAATGCAGTTACATTTAATCTCGTCGGGTGAGTTGAACTTGTCTTTTTATTTGTGTGTATCGGAAAAAGTATTCTCGTATATTAGAAGTTTTTAGTAGTCTGGTTTTTGTTATTGTCCTTTCTACTTAAGGGGGCGGTAAACGCTGGAAGAAATTTTCTCAGTAAAAATATCGCAATTATTGAAAACACTATCGTTATAACTTGATTATTAATAAACTATTTCTTATTTTGGAAAACTGACAATTACAAAACTAAAGAGCTAGCTAATGTTTTTTATTATAGTTTCAAGATTATAGGTTTAATAATGGTTGGTACAGCATTGAAAAACTTCCAAATTGGAGGTCACTTTACAATTCTTTTCTATCGAGAAAAGTTTTTTAAAGCTATCATGTTTCTGTCAATCACATAACTGGGTACTATAGTCTACTATCTATATTTTTGGGACCGATAAATCAAGTAATAAGTACTGTTTGAAATCGTTACTTATATGCATTTGACGTTGTACGTCCCCTTAATACTTTTAGTACGAATTCCAGCTACACATGTAAATGTACTAACACTGAAATCATTCTTAGAGGCTAGCTAACTATAGCTTTAGTTAGCTAGTAAAATTTGGGTTTAAGCAGACACATTCCACACACCATATAATTTAATGAACACAAATGAGAAACAAGTGCCTAGTAGATGAATAATATAATTGAAATTGACATTGAAATTGAAATTGTAATTGAAATTGAAATTGAAAAATTCTTTAATGAAATAAGCTTACATAACAAGCATTTTTAAATCGTCAATTCTTTTATCCTACCACCCATTATGACGTCTTTTAGCTGACAAGAAAAATGGGCGCAAAAAACTTATCAGCTTTATTAGAAGGAACGATATTTACAAATATGTATATCGTTTCCAGACATTACATTCAAAGTATTCATACATGTTACCATTAACATAGATTCATAAATAAATAACATTATTTAATTAGCTCATTTCTACTGAATCAATTTACAGGTGTCAAGCTTAATTAAAAATTTAATACAATATCTAGTGGTACTTACGTACTTACTTGTGGCTTGTTGAGAGAGATGAGAAATTCTGGAACACAGAAGCAAAGCTGATTCTAGAGCAAATCGATCAAGAGTTCTTTTTCATGTTTACCTAGTAAATTTCTTATTGGAAAAGTGTGCTACATACAGAAATCACATTATTTCTCCATATGTCACAAACTTTATTTTGATGAATGATCTCACAATAATAACTGCTAACAAAGTTTGTCACAGGCATGTTGGTAGTGTCCCCTTGAAGTACCGTATGTAATTTCCTAAAACGATCCCCGACCGGTCCCATTTTATTATCTCGCAAAAATACTCTTAGAGGAAGGAAAAGGGCGATAACTTTTCTCTATAGCGGGTAGGTACTTTTTGAGAAACTGCGTAGGTATGTATGAGAGGACGACAAAGACGGTGAAAATATCTAAGCATGTGAAATTTTGCCGTGATACCAAAGAACTATCGTAACAATGTGTAGGGGTGACGTAACGTAAACTATCGTTGCAGGTGGTGTTGTTTGTAGAATACAATAAAATAATGACCGATTTGCCCAATTACACCAAAAAATACATCGGCTGAACATATTCCGATCAAAGTATTTTTGCGAGACACAAATATTTCTTTTATGTACGTAAAATTTCCATTAGGGAAAAATCTGGCATTGACAAAAATAAAAAACAAACATGAAAGAATTAAATTCAGCATTATTTTAGGGATTTCAAAGTCTGAAATAAATGTCGCATTTACTTTTGACGTTCATAAATGAAAGTAAAAGTGAACTTTTCAAACAACAGTATAGCGATGGCGAAGGCGTGGTGTGCATTTGATAACTGCTATTATTGTCAAGATTTTCTACGTAATTAATAAGTCCATTTGTTCGTTATGATGAAATATGATATTAATATAGTCACATCTTTAATGGATGGAATCCCATAGAGGCAAAACTGATTAATGGTAATGGGCTTATTGATACAGGCCCAATATTGTCTTTGGCAAATTGGCGCCGGGTCCTATGTAATACATCCATAGCACAAACATTATTGGAGTCACTCCGATAAGCGAGAACGCATATACGCCTATTGTTATTAACTTCAAGAAGAAAGTTAATTTTGAAGATAAAAGACTTTAGGAAGTACTATAGCAGAGTATGATTCGTGTATCTTGAGGAAGTTACCAGATTTTGAAAAAATATGAACTCTTTTTACCTATCAAAAATGTACAGGTAGTGGTAGACTCATTTTATTTTTAATAGGTAAAAAAAGTTAAAAAAAAAATTAAAATCTCAATATAAATCAAAATGGTATAATTTTATTACCCACGTCCAAACTTCAATCTCTCTGTTTTCTCAAATAAAAAAAAAGAGTAAAATAAAACGCAAAATCTTTTTTATTATCCAGGAAACGGTCAAAACTGGACCGGAGAATTATATGGTTGGTATGTGATGATAACATCCATCCTCCAGTGATATACGGGCAATTCCTGCCAAATTATTTTCCGGCGACATTGTATTCGTTACGTAAAACTAATTCAACGTCAGGTGGTGGCCAAATCATACCTAATCTAGCATTTCTTGGAATAAGTAATGTCGACTGGCGCACGTCCAACGGTCGGTATTAGTGGCTCGGACGATTCGATCGTACCATTGAATCGGGCTCTATACGCTTGAAATAAGACGACTCGGTTTTGACTATTACAAATGTTAGTGAGAAACCGCTGCTGATTTTATTATTTGATATTGCCATAAAATGGTCAAACATAGGGACAATGGTTCGTAATCGCATTTGATGACCTCCGTGGTGGAGTGGTTTGCACGCCGGTTTTCAAGGCGTCACCATCTCTCGAGGTCCCGGGTTCGATCCCCGGCTGGGTCAATGTAGAAAATGAATTTATCTATATTGTCTCATGTCTGTGTGTTTGTGATACCACCGTTGTCTCTGATTTCCATAACACAAGTGCTTTAGCTACTTACTTTGGAATCGGAGCAATCTATGTGATGTTGTCAAATATGTATTTATTTATTTAATCGTAATGGTAATATTCACCATGAGAGCGAACTGCTCACAGAACAAAGAAAAAAAATGTTTGGACTGCTGGGTAATTAACGACAGTTGTATCGTAGTACCCGATATTGGATGAGCTCGAGATGATTTTTATTTGGACATCGGCGCTATATATGTCCTTACATATATCGCGCGCCGATGTCCAAATATTTATATTAATTATAAATATTAAATATTTATATTTATTATATAATCGTCCGAGGAATCGTTTAATAAAACCAAACACAAACAAAGACAAACCAAGAGTATATAAGATACCTTTATCGTTTTATTTTGTGAGGACGTGATTACAGAATGTTAGTTTTAGGATAGAAGCTAAAAAATAATTTCGTATTTAGGAAAAATAACCATTATCTATCAGTTAAAGTGTTACTAGGTATTTAATTAAGTACATGGCTTTGCCTTCTAATCATATGGAGTGTGGAAGTGCCTACCTATAGAAAGAGATGTTTGAGAAATTAAATTACTTTATTAACCTAACCAACATCTCTTTAGAGAAATGCCTTTTTATTATTCCATGAAAGGTTAAAAAAAATGGTTTCAAAACACGGTAGAATAGAGTATCATTAAGTTCCATTTCGCGACAATCAGATATTCTTTTCGTTCCTTGTCCTATTCAAAAGAATATATAAACGAGTTCCTTTTTCAAATAAATTCACATTCAAGAACTGAAACTGATATCAGGATAATACAAACAGAGAAAGGTTTAAAAATACTTGAAATACTCAAAAGGTGAATATTGAGTGCTTTGAAATGGGGATCTCGGTTCAATAGTAGAAAATTCTTCCTTGGTAACTTTTGTTTATTTCATTAAAGTTGTAAGTTGTAGGCTTTATTTATTGAAATGTTGTACTTATATAGTATTTTTTAATGTTACTTAGATTATTTCGTTTCATACATGCATATAAAATTACAACATTTTAACTGTAGTCCAGTCAGGTCGGTATACTCCACTCAAGCTGGAATTAAATTTAAGACCCGGAAAACTATGTGGAAGTTTAAAAAAAACAAAAATGTGACTGAGCCCTTTTATGATAATATCTGAGCTTAGAAAAGAAAAAATCTAAAAATGAAAAAAGTTAGGAAAGCAGAGGGGGCCAAATTTGCAACATTTTATTGTATGTACGTACTACAACATTTTGATATCTTTACTTAAAGCGTGACAACATACTAAACATCAACAACTTTGGTAACACTTAAGCCGGAATTACATTACGAAATTAGTGGCATGAAATTAATTTCGTGACAATAGTTTTACCATCAGTTTCACGTGTAATTTAATATTTTCGTAATGCGTGCATTAATTTCATGAATGCAAATTAGTTTCATGCCCTGCGCGATTTTTTAGTGAAATTAGTGTCATGCAACTAATTTCATAGTATAGATGCAACGTAAAACTAGTGTCGCGAAAGTGCCTAGGCTGTGCGGACGTGTGTATTTTTGTCATCGCGCTCGCTTTAAGCGTTTCAAATGGCGGCAAACCAACGATGGAGTACAAATTTTGTCTTAATAGTCTTTTTTTAAGTTTATATAGAATCATCTCTTTAGCTACATTAAATATGGAAAAATATAGCTTTGATGCTGTCGGGGCCATGGTAACTGCGATACTGAGAATTTCACGACACTAATTATTTTACGAAACTACTTTCGCTTATATCGAAACTACTTTCGTGGAACCAAGTTCAACATGCATGACACTAATTTCGTAATGTAAATTCGTCTTTACTATTAATGATGATTGTGTTGTCATTCTTGATTATAGATTGTATCAAAATTTTGTTAAATACGTAAAAAAATGTTGAACATTAGGTTCCATCCCAGTCCCATTTGCGTTCCTTATTTATTTTAACATTTATTTTTCTTTTAAAGACCTTTATTTTTAATGTTTAGAAACTATTTATCAGAAATACAAGGGCTCGGTCACAATGTAAAGTAAAGTAAAGTAAAAAATTGCTTTTAAAGTAAAAAAGAATTGCTTTATTCAAATAAACTTAGTAATTAAGAGCTTTTGAATCGTCTATATTTTCTACCACCCGTTCCAGACTTTTTTAACTGACAAGAACAAGACAATGTTTTTTAAACTTCTTTCAAGGTCGCAAATTTAACTGACGCACACATAGAAATCGCAGCGAAATTTTTTCTAAGTCTATGGACTCACTAGAAATCGAAACTCTTTGAATTATTTTCAGCTATAAAATTATTCCGAATTTCAAGTTGATAGCATTAGTAGTTCTCGAGAAATCCAGCTGTGACAGACGGACAGACAGACGCACCATGAGGTTCCTTTTTACCATTTTAGTACGGAAAAAAACACATGATAGTTGTACAGTTATAAGCAACCTCTCCATGTCTGTTACAGCGGCGTATCGTCCTGTATTCTTTAGACATCGTTTAAGTCTGAACTGGAGGTTACAAACGATGGTTAGCAAAAATGGGGTAATGCCTTCGTCGGTATACACCAAGACAATAAACGTTACCTGTTGGGACTTGAGCGAACATTTTTATTATGTCTCATTTGATTTTTCTATCTTAATTTTTCTTATGTACTTCTGGAGTATCTAAATAGGTAGCCGTAGGTAGAGGTGGTATTTAGAAACACGTTAATTTCCTATAACTTTGTCATTAAATAATATAATTTAACTTTTTCTCAGACGCACTATCGCTATTGGCCTCCAAAGAAGCTACTGAAATTCTGAGTCTCAGAGGAATATAAAGAATATCGTAGCTTTAAAATGTCTAGTTCACATTGTAGACCATTCCACAGAAAAGGAAGGGTACAAAATTCATGCATACCGATGCAAACAAAAAGTTCACAATCCAAGAACTTAAAAATAAAGAAAGGTTACGTCACAGCTTCTATAATGTGGCATGTTTTGCATTCTAAAGTGTGTGAGTGGAATACTTTATTCTTAGTGTTTTTAATTCTCGTGTTTAAATAAATACTTCGCGGCCGGTTGTGGATGGGCAGGCTGGCGGCCAGCCAGACATAATGGTCCGACTTGGCTGTTTGGCCACGATTATTTCAAGTAGATAAATTTTACGCTCCTTAAATGTAAGGACGTGCAAAGTAGCGCAGCGGGCGAGTGCCTGAAGCGTACCAACGCTCTTACTAGCTTGCTAAATTTATTTACGTGAATTTTACAATTTAAACGGGAACGCTTTATGCGATTCTTTCGCATTTTCGCGAACTAATATCGGTTGATCTATCGACTTTATTACCGTTTTTTTAAATTCAGATTAGAGTCACGCTCCGCCTCTTTAGCAGCAAAGCACTTGTGCCCTTATTACGGCGGGGCGGCGGGTAGATGTCGGCTGGCTGTCCGCCAAATACCCCGATAATTTACCATCGACGTGCTGCATGCAAATTTAAGGCCCAATTCTTATTTTATCATTCGGATATTTCGAATTGGAAACGAATTTTCGCTGTAGTTAAATAGTGTTACTTAAATGAAAATTTCTGTGTGCATTTTTCCGTATAAAACCTGTGTCGCGCTGACATTTCCAATGCGGATGCGATAATAAATGCAGTTGAGGTTATCCTCGTTAATTTTAACAGTGTGACCGACGTGAAAGATAAATTAAATTTATTATGATTGGAGCAGACCGATACTTTAATAACTATTCAGTAATCTGTGTTTTAACTAAGCAAAGTAAATGAATTAGGAAGCTATGTGAAAGAAAAAGATAAATTATAAGTTGACTAAGATACAATTCTAAAAATCAGTCAGAAACTGATATAAAATCATGAATATCATGAGTACCTTGGTATAATTATTGGTTATGTTATGTATGTATGATATCGTCAAAAACTTTTAAGTCAACAAATGCTATTCAATTTATGTGTCGTCGGGAAATCGTTCGTAATCAGATGTTCAGCTTTGTTAACTCCGACATTATATCAAATTATATCGCCGTTTCGGTTCCTCGGTTCCATTTGAGCTTTATTATCAAAGTTAATACCAGATGAGTTAACTCTTGGTAATTATAATTGTATTATGAAAGTCATCAACCTTCATGTTGACTGCAAACAAATCTAATAATATACAAGGAGTTACCAAAAAACCCTAAAGCCGAATATGGTAGGTAGGGCCCATCAAACTGAACCACCAGCTCTGAATTCGCGAAAAAAAATCTGCAGTTTCATACAAAAATTAATAACGATGAATCAGCAGATTTTTTTCGCATTTCAGTGTCGGTGCCATAGTAAAAGTTGTTGAGTTTGATGGTCCCTACCTACCATATCCTATTTTGTCAGTGCAATACTACAAATCTGAGATTTGAAAATAACAATTAAATAATAAAGTGTTTAGGATGGTGCCACGGTAATTTATCGTGATGGTGCTTACGTAAATGAGTATCGTTTCGCACGATAATGCTGTGTGTACATTATATTGCTATAAAAACTGAAAACCATTACTCGGATGAGATTTCTTCCTCCAAATTCGCGTCGCTCTGACTGTCGTAAATATTCTCGGAGCAAAAATGGCATTTCATATGCAGGTACAAATGGACGATAGCTTTTATATTCTAGATAAATCTTTGTCTTACTTAGTCATAACCCTATTTGTTTTAATTATAAGCATGAACAATTCAGAAGTTCAAGTAAATCAAATCACGCGCAACGTAACACCACTTGAACGAACGAATGATTTGTAGTCATCACACTTGGTACTTTTCGGCGCAAAGTTGACGATCTGCAAAGTAAAAACCTGTAGACAAACAAATAAATAAAAAAGAAAGCGACTTAATAAAAACGTGTTAAAATTGGATATTTTTAAATGAATTTTCTATGTTGCTGCTAACATTTCAGACCTCGTGCAGTTTCAGTAAACTTGCTTATTTAGGTAGTATATACGAGTAGGTATTATGTTTAAACCGCTTGCATTTTAAACGAACTGACTCTAATTTGCAGCCTCATTCAATATTAAAGTATAAAGTGTTGGTTTAACAGAGAAAGTGAAGAAATTATCTTGAAGCAAATGTGATACATTGACTACACTTTCTTTATGCTAATGCTTGTTCATTTATTTTATTAGCGAAGCAAAGGAGAGTAAATTAGTTATACCTACTGCTATTTAAAAGCTACCAATAAAAGAACATAGTTTTGTTTCTTGCTTCGTAATTTTGTCAATAACTGTGAAACAATTAATGGCAATGGAATTTTGTAGCTGACAATAACAATATACAACGTGTTAATGAATGAACACAAAATGGGAAAACCGTTTCTTCGGACCATCAAACTCAACAACTTTTACTATGGGACCAAATCTGAAAACGCGACAAAAAAACCTGCTGTTTTACACATTTTGATAAATTTTGTGTATGAAACAGCTGATTTTTTTCGCGCAATACAATGAAAGTAGATTCATATAATGTCAATCATAATGTGACGCCCATCCTAATAGCGCATGTTTAACACAAAAAAAACTATTCCCAAACTAATAAAACAAAACTTGAGGCGGAAGTTGTTTTTGAAACAATAAATAATTTAATGTGCGAACCCGACCTTCAAAGACTGTAGGAGTTCTTTATTTTAAATAGAAATTTCAAAAGAAAGATGCACAAAGGGACATTAAGACAAATGTATTCCTAATTTTACAAAAGCAGGGTTTCAGCATGTGTAATCATAAAAAACCCATTGGTATTTAACTTCGGATCATAGACAAAGGGAATCTAAGACAAATGGATGATTTGGGAAAGTCCAACGAAGCTAAACAGATGTGAGAAGAATAGCTTTGAAAATACGTTACAAAAAACCCTTGAACTTTCTCGTGGTAAGATTATGAAATGTGTAGGGAAGGCATTCGGGTCTTGGATGTGGTAAATGACGCACGCCGTTCATCGGGAGTGGAATGGATAGTGCGCGCGCGCGTGTTAAGTGTCCAGAGGCTAATACGGAAGTCTCGTCTCGATCGTGGGTCTTGTAAAGAGTGTGCGGCGTGAGTGCATGTGGGTATAGATGTGCTGTGCTGAGGCAGGTACGAGAGCTGAGGCAGGTACGAGAGCGGTGGCTGTTTAGAGTAAGTCGTACGAGTACGCGTAAGCTACACAAGATTATCCCGGTGAGTCTCAATTGCATTCATAATGTTAAGTGTTTAGGGCGTAGGGTTGAGTATTATGCGACTTATCTTAGTGTACTAATAGTATAAGGTTGTTTTGCGTATTTTAAGTACTTTAGCCGTTGTTGTTGTTGCGTAACATATCGTTGTGTATTAAGTGTGCGCGCATGTTCCGCGTGTCGTACTTTAATGGTCTGCCTGCTATTAGGGTTGGGAAAATGGGGTTATGGGGTGTACAGATTAGGGAATGTAGTTAGGAACCGATCGCAATCACATTAAAAGCGGGGTTCATTATCAATTCGATTAGGGACAGTAGGTAAGAACCGATCGCAAACACATTAAAAGCGGGGTTACTTACCAGCAGCATTCGATTAGGGAAATTACAGCTATTCGATTAGGATTCAGGGAGATCATTATGGTACTCGTTCGTCCTTTGTAATAGTAAAGTAACTACATAACAATTTAGTATTAAACCGGTGGAGGAATTATCGTCTGGGTCGAATTCCACAGAGCGTTGCGGATAGCGCGAGATGTCTAAGCTATACTTACTTAGATTTCTAGTTGGTGGGGCAACGCTTCCCTCCCCCCGGAGGGGGGGCCGGTATTAGCTATTTTGGTTAAGCTCGAGCTTAAATAATTAACCTAGATTTAATAATTTAGGATTTAAATTAAATAAAAAAAATATCGTTTGGATAGACTCAGGGTAGGGTGTTGCGTCACAAGTGGTGCCGCGTGACCAGGATGTCCGTCATTAAATGTATTGACTCAGGTCAATACAACGGACATCATTATTTCTTATACCATAGGATTTTATTCACACAACGTATTGGTCCCTAAAAAGATCACAGCCATGACAAAACTAAGAATTGTAATTGCATAGTTACTTTGAATATTCTGACTGAACTAATTAGGAATATTAATGTAGAACTAGTATTAAGCGTTTTGATATCAAAAACCATTAATAAAGGTTGTCTGTTGATTCTACTGAACGGTCTCCGAATATTTGGAGTCGAACCCAATGAATAACGGAAGTTGTTAATATAAAAGTAATCGCCAGAACCAAGAGTTTGAGGGGGGCATTTAACTTTGATTCACCTAATTAACATTTATTTTACACATTAATGGCAGTTGGTTTATTAGGTATATTGTATAAGGTTAAGGTGTCATTTCAAAATTATATTATTATTTGTATATTTTGCGTGTGCGTGTTAACAGGAAGTTTATTAAGAATTATCAACTCAAACTAATTGTATCCCGATTTCATGCTTCGATCCGAGCATCGTAATCATCAACAACGCGTGGTAATTCTCAGCTCAATCGCTTCAGTTGCATACGGGGCATGGCGCCAATAGCGACAGTTAACGACATCCAGTTTGTGTTTCTGTCGTCAACAGAGATGCGTATAGATGCGTATATAAAGATAAAGAATAGACCAGTTGTGTGTCCCAGAACGTTAGGTATATGTGGCGGCAGAAACGGCCACCGTTGTTCACTATAACGCGCGCGCGCACTAATTCATAAAAAGGGGGAGTACCATTACTCGAATACTACGGACGCACGCTAAACAATACGGCTGATATCATGGACATATTCGGTTGCTCACTGAACGAATTTGCGAAGGCGGCGTCGTTTGTTATTTTTTATAACTATTAATTAATTTAAGGATAAGTAAGTCTACGTTATCGTAGTAGGTTAGAACGTGTGATTTGGAAAAAAAATATAAATAGATAATAATAAAGTTATGCATATCTTCTAATAAAAAAAACATAGTAATTAGAGTCTAATTACTTTGTAATTATTTTCTTCATTTATTTATGGGCAGTAAACAATGGCTCGATAGACGTAACCATTGTCACCAGATGAAAAACTAAGTTAAGTGCTACTATTGAAGACTGATGTTTTATTGTTTACCGAATTAACAAAGCTTAGGTACATACATACGCGCATTCATGATGGATGACATGGCAATGTTGTTATGAATCTACTCCATTCGAGTGTTGGGATTAGAAAGATTCAAAGCTTACCTGTTCGATTCAGGTGAATTATTATTTAATTGAATATATAGAAGCAAACGATTCGATTCAAGTAGCTGGACTAACAATGGATATTGCAAAAAGACTTTAAAGGAGCAAAGAAACTAGTAATTTAAGTTACATTATTTATATACCGGAAATGGAACTCGAAATGTTCAATTCAGGATTTAGGTATATCGATCGATAAACTATAATCGTAACCGAAGTTACCGATTAGTCATTTAAGTATAGAATAAATATTAACCAAGCTAAGCCCGTGCAATTTGAGTGCACTGCTCGACGATTAGGACATAGAACCCAATTTGGTGATTTATTTTGTAATTATACACGCTGCGGAACTAGAAAGTACCTGTTCGATTCAGGTACGTTGATCAATTGGATAAAGTGGAAAAAAAAGGGAAAGCTCTAATCTGTAATTTTAATTGTATATGGGGTGGAAATCAGCCATTTAAAAATAGCTGATGTCAATGGAGTGGAAATAAGCTGAAACCTGTTCGATTCAGGTACGTTGATCAATTGGGTAAAGTGGAAAAAAAAGGGAAAGCTCTAATCTGTAATTTCATTTTAAGTGTAGGTATATGGAGTGAAAATCAGCCATTTAAAAATAGCTGATGTCAATGGAGTGGAAATAAGCTGAAGCCTGTTCTTTATCATATATATTCGAAATGGTATTTAAGTTATCAATTGAAATTAAAATGGGTTATGATATTGCGGCTGATATGATAATGATATTGGACTCAATAAACCTGTTCGGTTCAGGGAATCAATATTTACCTATTTGGGGGAGTAGTTAGTGATAAGTGCGATTTAAGACAGCAAAACTACGTAAAGCTGAAATGAGGAAAAACGGTTTAGAAGCGTATTATGCTAAGTAGGTGTAAGGACAATTCAAGCGTTGATTCTACTTTATATGTTAAGGATATGGAAATTCTATGCGTTATGATGAAAACTAAATGGGTTAGACCACATTGAAACTAACACGAGCTTTCATCAGTCTGAGGGGGGAGAGTGCAAAAAAATGTTTATCATCGTATACTATTGTCTTATAAGACAGTATAATGTTTATCGTATAGGATTAAGTGCAAACAGGTTCTTGAAACTAGCCTTACTATTTGTTTTAATTAGTGGTGGGGATAGTTCTCATCTGTACTATTTTACTTAGCTTTATTTTTAGGTTAAAATATTCGAACCTTATGAATTAAAATTATTCATGAGAAATGTTCAGGTCTTCCATGTCTCATCTCCATACCAAATACCAAGGCCTGTGCCCAGCGGTGGGTGTCGTGCGACTTATATGATGAACGCCAAACAAGGACAAGACTTTGTAGTAAAAATGCATGATGCTGGGTTGTTTAGGTGTTTTATCGGAGTTGGTTCGGAAATCGGTGCGGCGTAGGGTTACGGTATTTTGGACTATACGGGTGATGCGTCCACAGTTTTCAGGGTAATGAAAGGGGCGGATAAGTTACATGTCTCTTTTAATTACGCTCGACTACGTAGCGATTTCGTTAAGAGGTTAACTTTATTGGGACTTTTACACGATGTCATATGGGTGTTTTCCACTTAAATTCGAAAATAAGAGAAAAATATCAATTTTCTTCGTACGTTATGGGTTCAGGAGGAAAAATTAGCAGAAGGAAACGATTATAATTATATTTTGCGTTAGTGGTATGTCATTTAAGGACAATTATTTCGAATGAGAAATGCAAGCATTTCATTGTAGCTGTGTACACTACAACTCACCAATCACCGAACGTGGAATGGAGAGGTTATTTTCTAATAAGATTTTATTGGAGCGGAATATTTGATCATTAGAGAAAACCCAGATAGAGCATCCATTTCGGAAAGGATTAGCGCATAGTTGCAGTAAGTGAGTACTTACATACTGAACCAAAAGAGGTATAGGGTTAAAGGGTTAAACTTTAAAACATCTTACTACTTCTTATTGGACAACTGGACGTGTATTAAAGGTTAATAACGGACGCCTTGTGAATACAATACGTTAGGAGCAAACGTTCTGCAATGGAGAATGTAGGATACGGAGTATGGGTGTCATTCGCTATTTATTATTGTTTCATATGAGAAAGGTACGAAACTAATTTGAGACCTTAATTATTTAAAAGGTAGCCAAATATTTCATACTGGACATTGTATAAGAACAATATAGCCTGGTTATGTAACAGTTTCCTATTGTGAAAACCCATACGTCTCGAGTTATCTCGCCGTCTGATTTTCAGAGGGGGGAATGTGACGCCCATCCTAATAGCGCATGTTTAACACAAAAAAAACTATTCCCAAACTAATAAAACAAAACTTGAGGCGGAAGTTGTTTTTGAAACAATAAATAATTTAATGTGCGAACCCGACCTTCAAAGACTGTAGGAGTTCTTTATTTTAAATAGAAATTTCAAAAGAAAGATGCACAAAGGGACATTAAGACAAATGTATTCCTAATTTTACAAAAGCAGGGTTTCAGCATGTGTAATCATAAAAAACCCATTGGTATTTAACTTCGGATCATAGACAAAGGGAATCTAAGACAAATGGATGATTTGGGAAAGTCCAACGAAGCTAAACAGATGTGAGAAGAATAGCTTTGAAAATACGTTACAAAAAACCCTTGAACTTTCTCGTGGTAAGATTATGAAATGTGTAGGGAAGGCATTCGGGTCTTGGATGTGGTAAATGACGCACGCCGTTCATCGGGAGTGGAATGGATAGTGCGCGCGCGCGTGTTAAGTGTCCAGAGGCTAATACGGAAGTCTCGTCTCGATCGTGGGTCTTGTAAAGAGTGTGCGGCGTGAGTGCATGTGGGTATAGATGTGCTGTGCTGAGGCAGGTACGAGAGCTGAGGCAGGTACGAGAGCGGTGGCTGTTTAGAGTAAGTCGTACGAGTACGCGTAAGCTACACAAGATTATCCCGGTGAGTCTCAATTGCATTCATAATGTTAAGTGTTTAGGGCGTAGGGTTGAGTATTATGCGACTTATCTTAGTGTACTAATAGTATAAGGTTGTTTTGCGTATTTTAAGTACTTTAGCCGTTGTTGTTGTTGCGTAACATATCGTTGTGTATTAAGTGTGCGCGCATGTTCCGCGTGTCGTACTTTAATGGTCTGCCTGCTATTAGGGTTGGGAAAATGGGGTTATGGGGTGTACAGATTAGGGAATGTAGTTAGGAACCGATCGCAATCACATTAAAAGCGGGGTTCATTATCAATTCGATTAGGGACAGTAGGTAAGAACCGATCGCAAACACATTAAAAGCGGGGTTACTTACCAGCAGCATTCGATTAGGGAAATTACAGCTATTCGATTAGGATTCAGGGAGATCATTATGGTACTCGTTCGTCCTTTGTAATAGTAAAGTAACTACATAACAATTTAGTATTAAACCGGTGGAGGAATTATCGTCTGGGTCGAATTCCACAGAGCGTTGCGGATAGCGCGAGATGTCTAAGCTATACTTACTTAGATTTCTAGTTGGTGGGGCAACGCTTCCCTCCCCCCGGAGGGGGGGCCGGTATTAGCTATTTTGGTTAAGCTCGAGCTTAAATAATTAACCTAGATTTAATAATTTAGGATTTAAATTAAATAAAAAAAATATCGTTTGGATAGACTCAGGGTAGGGTGTTGCGTCACAATAATAATATGTAAAAAAACAAAGGCCGGGTCGTTCCCCGAGGTCTAGACGTCTATTGTTCTTTTTTTCCCTCGTCTAAGACTATGTTTTTATTTTTTTTATATGCCATGGATTGGGTGGGAATTGTTGAATAAACTTATCTTGAACATGAGGGAAATATACAAGCGAAATATGACCCCACACCTGTAACTTGAAGGTAACGTCCAAAATATCTTATCTATTGTAATGACAATAGATAAGATATTGATAATGCATAATGATGCATTCGATTATTCATATGGACCAACACGCCTGTACTGTAATCCACTTCGGCTCAACTCGTCTAGATTCCTAGTGTAGCAATTTCATTAGAGGCCAAAGAGCTCTGTAGCTCGGGTGCAGAGTGAACTTCTCATTTATTAGTGCGAAGTTATATTTCCATAGTGTTCCAGCGACGCAGCGACGCTTTGACGACTTGCTGGAATGCAAATAAATAGACGACTAGCTAGACTCTGCAGTTTTTAAACAGATGCATGTTATGTTCGAACTGTGTTATACAGTATTTTTTTTTAAAGATCGGATGTTAGAAGTGTGCTAAGTATCGAATTTTGCAGGTCTCAGATTATATTTTATAATGATTCTATTTAACAAGAACTTGCTTTTGAGAGTGAGAATTGCTTTCTAAGAAAAATCCTTAATCTTTTCCTTGATGTAACAAAAATATTGAGTTAAGTCGCACTTTAATTTTGTTTTTATCGACGGTTATATTATAATATAATACTCTGATTGTTTTGACCTACCAGTTTAGTTAAAATAAATCAAGTTCTCTTCTCTTTCTCTCTTCTAAAACGAATGAATGATCTGAGAGAGATGATTTTTCCTGTCTACATTGACAAAACTTTATTATTATTCTATTGATACTATTGTAGGCTGCGGAATTCTTGTATTAGCGATTACCTGGACATCACCAGGATTGTCCAGTCTCGGCACAAAAATTTACACACAATACATAAAATTAAGCTTAAAGTAATAATGCTTACGAGTGGTTCAATATATTGCTTAACTTAAATACAGATTCTGTTTTAATTAAAGGCAGCGGCTTGTGTTAGGTACAAATTATTATTCAATTAGTGGTTTGCGTAAACACAAACCTTCTGTCATATTAATTTCAAAGTTAATTGGCTTAACTCAAGTGAAATAGTAACTACTAGATTGTTTACGTACGAGTAGATATAGTTGTAACAATATCGATGGAAAATATAGCGCATATTAAGAATTATAGTTAAGCAAATCTAAATATTGCTTAGCTGAAGTTAAGCATATAATTGTTAAACACTCAAGTTAAAGCAAACTATTATAAAAAAAAACTGAAAGAAGTTTCCATTGGTATTACATGTAAAAGTGATCGATTGCAAGTCCGATATAAAATTGTTGTTACAGATTGCTATAGTTCTAAAAAAGGGCAAGGAAAATAAATATAGATAGATTAATGTTATTAAATTTATTTAAAAATGTATTATACTGCCAATATATTTAAATAAGAGCATCCACACGTCCGCATGGACTTTGTCCCAAGTTCCCATACGAACTTTCATTCCCTACTTCACTCTAGTAGGTATGAACCTCCATACAAAAAATCTTAGAAGTTTAAAACCAAACTATCTTATAAACAATTCAAAATGGCGGCAGGTTAAAGAAGCGCTCCACCCGGCTTCATTCTTAAAAATTATCGGCTTTACCATAAGAAATTTTAAAACACTGTTCAACAAATGTTAAACTTAGACACTGTTTAAATGTGATACTGTCACTTTTTTGACAATATTGTTTGAAAGAGAAGGCATCACATTTAAACAGTGTCTAAATTAAACAGTTTTTTTAAATAATAATAGTAATCTTTTGTGGTAAGGCCGTTTAATTGTCCTCCATGTTTAGCTAATAGGTCATTTTCGAATAAATCAATAACGTAGAATTCATTTCTAGCATAATTTTTTTTCTGTAAAATTTCACTATTACCATAATGTTCAACTACCTACATATTTTTACATTTAGTCACCATAATCATTAAACTAGTGCATTTATTTGCAAACAAAGCATACAGCTTTACAGATCCATTGTATTAGTAGTGGACAATTGAGAATGTATGCCGTAAGTAAATTGAGAGGCCTTTGAAGTGCACAATTATTTCTTCGGCAGATTGTGTTGGTAACATAAGAAGAGTTAAATCGGCGACTACAAAGTATCAAAGCGTGCTGTTTGAACTCTTGGAGTAAATATCAAAGGCAAACCCACCAGATAAAGACACATTTTTAACAGTTTGGTTTCTTTTTCATCCAGCAAATGGTTTACATAACAAAGAAATAAAGGATCCCAAAAGCCATAGCACCATTTTGAAAGCATTAGCATAGGTATCTGTTGATGTTGTTTAAATTGCATTAATTACAATACACTTTAACTTAGCCGAACTGAGGTAGCCATACTCGTTTGTTTAGAAATTCAACGAGCCCTCTTTTTAATGGGCGGCATAAAGTCTATATGTGGGCAAGATTGATCTTAGGGATAAAGGGGG
Source organism: Catoptria pinella (assembly GCA_963556745.1). Lineage (NCBI taxonomy): Eukaryota > Metazoa > Arthropoda > Insecta > Lepidoptera > Crambidae > Catoptria > Catoptria pinella. The sequence continues at coordinate 5,383,610 of OY750774.1, read as the reverse complement.
TAGAATTCTGTGCCTTGTGATTGAGATGAGCGCGTGACTGCAATCGGCCGCAAGGCACGAGCAGCTTGAACAGTAAAGGACTTGTTAAAAAAATTAGTGGACTGCCTGGGTATCTCCAATATCAAGTTCTCCGATGATCTCAAAACTTGCGAGTGTGTGTCATGCAGGTAATGTAAGTGTTCCTTTAGAATTGTATAGTAACTCTGTAATAAACAGAGTTCTTGTGGCCTACAAGACGAATCAAAACGAGCCCCAAACTCAAATGGTTGCATGGTTTTCATACAGAATTCCTGTGGCCTGGTTCCAGCTCCATCATCAGACCCTAGACACTATTTCCTAACAGAGTAATTGTCAAGACTAATCAAACGAGCACTAAATCAATGTTGGTTTTATTACTAAGTTCTAGTGGCCTTCTTCTGGTTCCATCATCAAACCCTAGACACCATTTCCCAACAGAGTTTCAAGTCTTTAGCTCATCGGGAAGCTATATTAAAACCGTTCGTAAAATTTGTGGACAAACAAAGAAACAAAGAAATAAATGAGAAAATAACCTAATAAAAACGTGTTAATAATATTTTTATCAAAATGGCGGAGATAGGTCTACAGCTCACAGAGCCATTAGTCCATGTGTCCAATAAAATTAATAAAAATGACAATATTACTTTGCCTTTTCTAACTTGCATTATGATTTTGTATGTAATTTTTATATGTAACTTTTTTGTTGCACATTTATTTCTATACAGTTCCAATTAAGGAAAACAACAATTATTACCAGTAAGCTCTCGTTAAAACGGGAGAAATTCTCCAATAAAAACATGTTGGATTTATTGGATGTTTCGGTCTATGTCATTGGGATGGGGGTCCGTCAATTTGCATGAGAATGCAAAGTATAAACATTAAAAATATGTGAAAAAAGAATGTTCTGCTTGTCAAGGTTTAATTTTACTTTATTAGTTTTAAATATGTCTTATTTATTTTCCAGCTACAATTTTTAAAGCGTACCTACCTATTAATTTTTGTTCATACTAACCAACTACAAGATACTATCCAGCAAAAATATTCTTCTATTTTTTCATGTTGCTGAATACTGCAAATGCCTTGTACGCCCAGTTTATTAACTGAAAATAGAAGTAAAACATTTTTATACAAATGATTTATGTTTTAGAAACATTTTATCATCACTACAATTGTTTTTTGCTAATACTGTTCACTTTAGATACCGTGCTTATGTTGTAGGTAGTCAAATATTTAATTGTAAAATCATCCTTTTTAAACCATTATTTCCTATTGTGAATTTATAAGAAAACCTTTAATAATTAAAACTTACTATGGTATACGTGTCCAGTGATAGGATAAATATTTTTCCAGCCGACACTCGCATAGGGCGCTTGCATCGCTCCATGAAGATGACTATGAAAACCTTGCTCTTTTGGTCAATGTTCAGCCATGGCCCGTCGAAAGCAGCTTGAAGTAAGTCCATGCTCTGCAACCATGGTTTATTCACTTTAACATGTGCATTTTGACGACTGTACAAAATAAGACTGTAAATAATTGTGTAAATAATTAAAGACAGAGAGACAGTCGAGTTGGGCGATGCTGTAGGCATCGCCCGCCCGGATGGACGTGCTACGGAATTTTCGTAGCACGCGCTGTGCTACGAATTGGCTACGACCGCGCTATGTCGAGCCAGTCAGTTCATTATTTTAAGGTCCCTATATGCCTCAAGTGGCACCCTCATTTTATTGCTCGCTAAGTACATAATGTATCGAAAATTCACATGTACAAATTGAAGCGTTTTATTTAGTTTTTTTTTGAGTTTAACCCCTCAATTTAAATAACATTTTTTAATTATTTTTTAATATTTACATTAAATTTTTTACACGTCTCTCAATATAATACACGCTGTATACGAAAACACGTTGAATAATAAAAGTATATTTTTGCCTTTGTGTGGGCAAAGGAGATTATAGTAATATACCTACGCCTTTATGCTCTCGTAAAATCTCATAATATGTCGCATCTAAATGTGAAAAGCACGCTATTTTTTTATATAAAACTTTATTTTACTCGGCTTTTCAATATCTAAAGGAGGTTTTTATTATTGAAATTCCTTTCAAGTGCTTACCTTCCAAATCAACTCGTCGCCGAACCAACATAGTATGAACACTTCGATCAACATACATGTCAGGTAGATCGCCATCCACATTATTTGCATTGGGTGGCTAGATGGATTTTCTATCTAAAAATAACTTCCAGGATATTAACCATTTTGATTGACCTACTTGTTCTTTAAAAATAAGATTGAACTCGTAACGGAAATACGAGGAAGATATTAAATTACTTGATATTAAATACTACGTTCTTAAAGTTATTACACTGATGACGATTGTGTACTAATAGTAGATTATGCAATAAGGGCTTAAAGTAGTGTATTATGTCCCGGGCGTTATATTGAACCCAGGCTAGAATCCTGAGTACGAGGTGTTCAAGATCGCCCAAGACAAATACACATTTAAGCCCGCGATGCATACTCTACTTTTTATACTTTCTGCGAGGCAATTGAAACCAATCATGACTGTTATAAAGTACTTATTTTTTTTTTGTCGTCTATTCTGTAGTGGTCAGTTTGACATTCGAATAAATCCTTCTTGATGCGCGGGTGAAAATGAATTTCGTAAAAAATTTCATGTTTAACTTTTTATAAATTTGTATAGGCAGTGTAAAGAAAATGATAACATGCAGCCTCACTCAGAATAAAATCTCATTGCACCTAAACATTTTTGAAACCAACCTCAATTAAGCACGACTACATGAGTTGCATTCCAAATTCAAATCACATTATTTCTCTTGGGAAAAATGACTTACTTCAGGAAAGGTTTGCATGACACATAATATGCCATTGACGAACAGGTAGTGTAAAAAACTATTTAATGCACGCTCTACACTGCATTCTTAGTTTGTAGAGCAAAAATAATTTATGAATGTACACTTTAACTTATAATGTAAGGAAGGACAAATACATACCGATAAAAATTGAAGGCCGACGAGGCACAAAACCATAACGCTCAACATGAACTGCAAGGCCGAGGCTAGACTGAAGGCACTTTCTATCATGGATACATATCTGCAATAAAATATAATAATAAAGATAAAGTCTTGTACTAAGGGGTAGATTTATGGCACTCTTCGTAAAGTGAAAACTAATAAACTAAAGGTTGAACAGTTCAAGAAAAAAAATAAAAGCAGTGGGTGGCAGCACTAATGCTTTTAATTATGAATTTATAAACTTAAACAATGACGAGTAAAAACACAAGAAAAAAGTTTAGTATTCGCTTTCAAAAGTTAAAAAAAAATGTATTAAGTAAATAAATTAAATTAAAACATTCAACATACACTTGAATTATTGTTATCACTTGATTGAAGCTTAATATCTACCAACTGAAAAGATTCAGGGTAGGTACAAAAACAAATAAAGATTGTTTTTTAATTCTTTAAGTTTCCTTTGTATAATTTATTATTTGTTTCCTTTAAAGTTACATTTCAGTGAAAACAACAACTCCTTTGAAATGTTTTTAACTCGTTTTTCATTCAAACGTTTGCAGAAATGTGTAGTGAAAAAGTATATAAATAATAAAACGTCTGAATAAATGCAAAGTCGTTTCTTTGTTCTTAGGTCGCGGATAATACTGAATAACTGAATATATTAACATGTCTTAACTTTATTATGACTAATGGAAAAACGGCAGCCGACTTTATAAGACTCGGGTGTCAAATTAGAAAGCTTTCCGAGGCGGCTGTAACAAATTCACTTGCAGAATAATAAAGCTCGGATAACTATACCGTGCTTTAATAATTCTATCAATCAATCCTATTTCAGTATTAGGCACGTCACTGTGAGATTAAAATAGAATAAATACCTTATCGATGAGAGTGCTACAGTGAAACGAATCTTTTTTATTCAGCCTGCTAAATCAATTGAAGGGAGAATAGACTACAGACTACGAGAGCTAGCACTAATTTTTATTCTTGTCTTATTTAACTGGTCTAGCTTTGGTTAGGCTGCTCACTATAAATCTTCTTCCGTATCGTTCGTAGGGCGATTGTAAGAAAGGTTCTCTATTCGATTGTATGTTTTTTTATTGTTGTTCGCGCTTATCTTCGATATTTATGGACCGATTTTGATGATTATTTTTTTGTTTGATTGAGTTTTCTTGTGTGATGGTCCCCTTTAATTTTTAATTTAATCGGTTCAGCAGTTTTCGGTCAATCCTGATTATCCTGAAACTACCTTGATGAATTCCTTGTTTATGAACCGAATTAGATGATTATTTTTTGTTGGAAAAGGAATTTATTAAGTGTAGTACTTTTCATTTCACTGATATTGGAATTTGGTCTTAGAACATACTCAAAGGAACTTCTCAAAGTCAAATAGGATAGCGAAGTGCTTAAGATATTGGTAGGTTTATGACAATCCAAAACAAACCAAGCTATGGTTTGCGACGTTCTGGACTAGACTTGGACTACGAAGGGACAACGGAACTCCTTAAAAACTAACAGTGTGAACACAAAATAAATGCCCACATAAATGCCAAGTGGGCGGGAATTTATGGGCGCTTATTGGAAATATTCCCAATCTGCCAAAAATGCCCAGCATTTTCGCCATCACTAGTACGGAACCTTCGGTAGGCGAGTCCGAATCGTACTTGTCCGGTTTTTTTTTATAGCATCGAATTGATATTTTTGAAGTATAACTCTCATGTTATAAAAAGGTTTTACAAATTCCATATTTTTATTATTTAGTTTTTCTGAAAGTCATTACTTAATTCTCAAAAGCTTCACACCTATCACTTTCCATGCACCTGTAAATTTTCTTATAGTATAATATACTATTTAAACCCAAACTAGAATCGTATCGTACGGAAAAATAACAACTACTATATTTCTTCTCGTAAAAAGGGCGTAAAGCTTACCTAATGATACTTTTATGGTGTATGATGCAGTCCTTAAGCACGGAGCGTATGTGTTGCTCGTTGGACCATGACGCTTCCGGTTTGTTTTCTTCAAGGGCCCTTTTATGTCGCCTCTTTGCTATCATATCGAAATTTCTCAAGTTAAACGCCAATATTTCTATTTGGCCAACTGTAACGAGAAGTATTAAATATAAACGGTTGTCACTTCAAAGGTTTCAATTATGTTTACGCAGTTTATTTACACTGTTTTTTTTTTATTATTAAACTAGTGCCTCTGTGAGTTGTAGACCTCGCTTTGACATATCTCCGCCATTTTAAAATTTAAAAAAAAAAATCGTGAAAAAAAGTCTATATCGCTATCGAATCTGCTCACATAGTTTTACGAGAATCGGATGAGAATGTGACCTGTAAAGGAAAACAGACGGTCAGACGGACAGCGGGACGTATGAAAGCATTTTTGCCCAAGCTGAAGCAGAGACGCTTCGCGCTCGCTCGGTCACTTATATCACTAGTGGCTCTGTGAGCTGTAGACCTCACGTTGGTGACTTTTTGATCATTTTTTGAAATGGATGAATTAGTATTTTTTCTCGAAAAATTTCGAAAAACTGTATCGACAATAAAAATTATATAATTATCGAACCTGCTCACAAAATTTCACGAGAATTGGTTGAGAAATGCGACCTGGGGCCGGCTAACGCATCAAACTTCGGAAAGTCAGCCAAGCTTCAAATTAAAACAGATAAATCGAGCCCCAATCGGGCCAAAATGGCGAACTCCAATCCATGATGTCACACGAACATCGATATCTTATAAATAACTTCGGCGAATAGTACAATACGAAACTCCTTACTTCGATTTATCTGTTTTAAGTTGAAGCTCGGCAGACCCACCGAAGTTCGAAAAGTTAGCCGGTAGGGCCCCAGTAGAAGAGAACAGACGTACAGTCGGACAGACATACGAATGCATTTTCGCCCATGCTGAAACAGAGACGCTTCCCTTGCGCTTTGCGCTCGCTCGGTCAATGAAGTGACGATCAATGTTCTGGAATTATTTATTAAACAAAATATTTTTATCGAATTTTAGCTTTATAGGCTTTTTCATTAGTTCCGAATAAACCAAATCTTCTGATTTGGTCTATTACTAACATGACTAACATGTTGTAGCAAAATGTTACACACTGTTGTGGAATGTTATCATGCTACACAATGTTATATAAATATTATAATAGGGCAAAAGCACAATTTCGATTTTTCTATGACAATTGGGATTTTTTCCGTTGTATGGTGACACTATCAGGTCGCCACCCCGCAGAGCCCCGGACGCTCGACGGGTTAATAGATTCATCCCCCTATGGGATTTCCATCAAAAGAGCCAGAAAACTGCTACGGTAGCTCGCATTTACCGTAGTTCCCTAGGTACTGAACAGAACTGTAACTATGTCAAAGTTATCTGCAATCAACGGTAAAACATAAACTTACTAGCAGACGCGACAAAGGCCGCTAGAATGGTGTCCATAGCACCGTCGATGATACACGTTGCAGGTTTGTAATAAATCTGTCGAGAAGAAATTTTACAAAGAAAATATGCGATGAAAGATAAAAAATGCGTTTGATTCATTCTTTTTGCTATTCGATCGCGTGGAGTATTACACGTACTTAGTGGCTTTTATTCCGGTATGCTTGAACTCTTGACGTACATATACTTTTAAAAAGCTATTTATATCAAATACAGGTTTTCATGAAAAACTTAAATTCGTCGGTCTTTTTTCTTACATTGGTCAACTTAAAATATTTTTATCTATTACCAATACAACAATACCCATTTGGCGATATAACTTAACTTTTTTAAATAAAATGAAAGATTAGATATTTTAATCGAAATCTAGAGAAATTACAATAGGTGAAAAAATTATGATAAACTAAACCAAAATACAGTTTGATTTGATGTGTGCAAGGTCAATAAATATAAAACTTTGTCAAAAAATATACTTACATGGTGAAGATATAGGATTCCGTACGCGGGTGACTTGTATACATCAAAAAAGGGGTACTCAACATTTGTCGGTAAAATGTCAAAGTTTTCCGTGAGCGGCATTATAATGCCCACTGAAATATTAGTCTTAGTTACAAACTTAGTAGTAATAAGATACACGTTTTTTATTTTATTAGGACGGTAAAAGGTAGTGTGTTACTGGATTTATAACAAACAGGTTAACCATCTGAACTCAAGGTAATAAAACAATGGTACATAATTCGGCTGCTCATTGTTGGCTGCTAGAAACTACCAGTTAATCACAGAGGCCTAGATCGAGATGAATGTGATCTAGCGAACAGTGAGCTTCCCATACAAACGTAATACCAAAATGATTTGCAATTCGAACATGATTAACTCTTCTTGTGATGTTATTTAGATTAAGACAGTATTTGTTTAGGATTTTATGAAATAAAATACCATGAAAGAAATTATCAGCATTTATTTTTAATTGGGTTAGTTTATTATTTTGTTTTTTCATTTAATAGAAGCATAGACAAATACTGTCTCCCCCTCCCCCAAAGATCTTCACTACGTTATTTCATCAATGAGAGGAAACACCCTCGACATTCCATTAAAACACCTTTTCAGATGTTTGATAATCGGTAAAGATAAAAAAGATATTTTTAGCATTCCCAATGCTATTTTTATATTATGTTAAATATGTTATAAACTGGAAAAATTATGTACTAGATCTTCACGACGTTCGGTCATGCTCTGCTCACTAACATCATATTTATTTAAACTAGGCTGGAATCGGCTGTATATGAACATTCTGACAATGCTTATACCTGGTAAAGATTGCTGGAAATAACGTATTCTAGCATAACATTTTCCGAAATATTCACGCGATATACCATGAAGAACAACTGACCACAGACATACTAAAGTTTTCAACAGATGTATATAACTATATGGTTATATAACTATATCCAGTGACTGATTCTGGAATATCGCAAAAATATTGTAAAAACTATTTTTTTCAAGAAAAAATCATTTTCTATATATTATTATATAATCTGCCTGCAAAGGAGACCTGACCTTTTATCCTGAAGTTGTATATTTTTTAAAATGCGATTTTACAATCTGCTGTACTTTTTCACTTATTAGTGTGTAGTATCTGTCAACCAAATAACAGATAAATGCCAAATTGTTATTTTGTTTTCTGAATTTCGAAAAAGGAAGAGAACCATGGTTAATGCAGCCACGTTTTTACATGTAAAAGTAACTTTTTTGCCTTTTAAAAAATTAAACTTGGATAACGTAAAGTTTTTTTAATGAATCGTTGTTTCCGTAGTGTTTTCATATCAAAAAATATTCATAATTCAATAACTTTTTTCTTCATGCGCTAAAAATAAGACAGAACTTTATCAATATAGCAAATATTATCGACTTTATTTTAAGACCATATTCAATCGTATACAAGTTTTTTCTCTGGTGAGTGCCGGTTCTTCTTTCAATATAAACAGAATCTATCAATTGTGAGTGTAAATATGAAAGGCCTACTGTAGTTATAAGTGTGTACTGAATATCAATCTCTGTGCAAACTCTGGTGAATAGCTTGTCAAACTTCGTAATGATGATTGACGTCCTCAAACTTTCGGCTACTCCTTTGGGTATACATACGTGACGACTTACAAAAAACTTTTGGCCTACTTCGGAATGTTCTGTAGTCTATTTTACTGTTGACATGGACATATTATTAATATTTGTAGCCAAGAGATAATACTGAACACTACAGTAAACATTTGTTTAGACATGCATCATATTAGCAATATAGCATTAACTAACTATAGGTCTTTTTTAAATAAAAATATTATTTTATTTTCTTTTTTAGCACTTTTCTGGTAATATACACAAAAATACAGCAAGGCTGGAATTTTAAACAAGGAAGTAAAAGACAAATTCCAATTTTACGGCTGTATTCCGATTTTCGGGAACAGGTTAACGTCTTGTCATTGGTTAATGTCGGCTCTCAAAGAAATCAGTTTGACCAGCTATAAAGTACGAGTCCAATAAAAATGCAAATTGGGGTGTGGATGTGATTCCTTTAAACCGTTTTACGATCGATCACGATTCAAACCCAGATTATTAGACCTCAGTTACATCGGCTTTATGCGATTCAAATCTGAATAATACGCTTTTTCATTTGCCGGTTCATTATTGTCTGGGGATTTTCTGGCCTTTGGCCTGTTTTTTTTATGTCGGAGTAAAATTATTACGTCATATAGATTCCGCCAAATTGCGTTGCACAAAATAAATAAAATATGCATATTTATTTATTATGGGAAAACAAAGTAAAATAAGTAAAGCGGCACTGTTATTTTACTAACGTAATTAGATTATTAATTGATTTTTTTGTGTAACAAAATTGAGCTTAAGGCAAACATTCATAAAGTTATTATTTTCGAACGTAGATTTTACACAGTATATTATTATAATATAAAACTGTCGTTTTTAGATCGATAGTTTAATGTTTAATAAAATAAGGGAAAAATCATTTGATTGCGGGTCATTCTCGCTTTAGCAGAGACATGTATAGAGACTAGAGCGGCAACAAGAGATACCTAGAGCTGTTTAAAATACGAAAACGGCAGTAAACTCATTATAATATGTGCATATAAAAATTAAATAAGAACGATACCTGATACGGCTCCAACACACATTGTAGAATAATATGTCATCACAAATCGCGCCGACTCTATACTTCTGCGTATTATCTCCTTATGTTCTTCTTCCAGTGGTTTAAATTCTTTGCAGAACAGATACTTTAGGAGACTTAACACCTTGTCTCTATTCAGCCAAAATACCAATATCTTGAAGTAGGTATACATTTCGCTAAGAAATAAATATAATCTACAAAGTTTTTTTGTTGAGTATACAATATTGTTAACATTTTATTATAGTGGGGGGAAAAAAATCTTTGTTCTGTGGTGGTAACTATTAAATTACGTAGTATGTAGTTGCTTCAGATTCAACTACACTGGCCTTCAAAACTTAGTACCACACTTTTAAAATTGCAATTTCTCTTAAACAATAGAGGTTAGAGTTTTGAAATAAAAAAAAATGTTTTTTTCAAGAAGGTTATTGATTGTGAAGTTATTATCTAAAAAAAACTTTTTTAGTCCTTTTATAACCCCCGACGCAGCGCAAAGAGGGGTGTTATAAGTTTGAAGCCTATGTTTGTGTGTCTGTACGTATATTCGTAGTGCCTAAACGGATCAAGCGATTTCAATGCATTTTTTTAATTGAAAACTAAACTAATCGAGATAGTTCTTAGCCATGGTTGATGGAAATCCATTTAGCCATTATTATTTCGAAAATATATCTTGCGTATTTTAAAAGTTATTACAATTTCAAAAGCGTGGCACTAAGTTTTGATGGCCAGTGTATTTATTTGTCCAATAGATATTTTTTATTATATTTATGAAGATACCCATCTTACTATTATTTTAGTACGTCTGCTACCCAATCATAGCAAACAAGACCTAGTAAACGAATGTGGAAATATACCCCTCAGCGATATCTCCGATATTTTCCCTTCGTTTCAGCAAATAGACCACTTCTCCGATGCCAGGCAAAAAACATACTAGCCACAACACTACTATAGTATAAATCAAGTGGACCCAGGAAACGAAGCTTCTTGGAGAAAAATTATGATACCATAACCCATAAAACTTCAACCAGTAAATATGCACAGCGTGGTACAATCTTGGGTTTAAATCAGCCCAAGGCTCTATAACGCCATAGGGCAAGACCGGTTTCAACACTTCAAGTTTCTCTTTTATATTTCCCAGCAGTATTTTCATTTTTACCCAAGCAACGTTAAGGAGTAAAGCCTTTGACGCGTAATTTAAGAATGCCTCTTAATACTCATCATGTGTTCCTTTGTACCAAAGCAGGGGAAGCGATGTTAAGTGGTCATTATATATTATTTTGTAACCCTCGTCGTTAAGGGGGAGCCGTACATGCACACATGTTTTTAAACGGAATATTCTGTTGTCAGCATTTTCTTTTGTTATACAAGAGACTAAAGTTAGTTTGTGCTGCGAGTGCCTACTTTAAATCAGGAACTAGCAAAGTAGTATTGAATCACGAGAGCGTAGCGAGTGATTCTAATATAGACAATTGAGCACAGTGAGTTATCACCCTACCAGCGAGAAAAGTGTTATAGGTAAAAACAGTTAATGTGAATTTCCTGGTAAAAAGCTAAATTCAGCATTAGAAACTTGTTATCTCAACTCTTTTGGAGTTAGGCAACTATCTTCATCGCTGGACGTACTCATTTTTTGTTGTTTTTTTAATACTGTTGTGATTTTCTCTTACCGATTAATATATCATCTCATTTTTCTAATTACAATCATAAAACACTAATTTGTTATTCATTATATTTAATTTTTTTTTAAATATTTGTTCATACATGCTACCTCATTTCGTCCTTACCCTTTATTTCGAATCATCAACCTTCTTTTTCAACAATTCTTGTTTAAAACTCCTTGGTATATCCGTGTATTTTTTTAAATATTTTTAATTCATGTCCGACAGCATAAAGTATTATATCCAACCTTTTCTCACATATCAATTTTACAAGGTCTCATGTTTGTCACTCTGTTTCATTTTTTTATTACCTATTTCAAAGGTTGTGTTAGAAATTAAAAAACACTTTGCCTCACGCGAATATTTACGCGCCAAAAGCGCTCTTTTTGTCCTGAAAAGGTGAAAACATTTTTCTTTGTACTGTGGATTTAAATGTAGATAATCCTAAAGTTTGTTTTTATATTTCTTATAGTTTGCTCTAGGAATTTAAATAGTGTAACTAAAGAAATATTTATTTTGATTACACACAGAAATTGTAAGTCCATTTTTCGAATTAATAACAGAAAATTATTCACAACAGATTGAGCGTACTCAAAATTGAGTTTCCAACCAATTGGAAATGAAAGCGTAAATCTACGAACGAAATTGGGGAATTCAACAACAGGCGTGTAATCCAAATTTTTTATTAAAATAAATAAAGGTTTACCAAAATACTTTAATACTTTTTTTGAAATCAATCAAATCAAAATTTTGTTTAATCAAAATTGATTTTTTAAAGTCTCTTTAAGAAATTGTATTTTATAATACAAGGTTGGTAAGGAGGTTTTTAAAACGAGTTAACGAGCCTTAGATAAAAAAAACAAAATGGTCAAAAATACTTCAACTCTTTTGTAATTTATTACAGTAATTAACATTTCTTGACAATTAAAACAATTCATTGCTTAATTTCATTAATCCCCGAGTTTTGTACTTATAAACTCAACATTGTATTCTCATTACATAAACTCTTTGTAGTAATCTTATTAGACAGCATGTACATATTGTTATAGAAATAAAAAAATCGTAAACAAATAAAAACACACGGCGTGCGGTAAAATCAACTTTTTGCACGCTGTACTGTCATCGAGCACACATTTTCGTGCAACTGTTTTGAAACATAATTTTGATGACAAAATGTTTGTATTCAATCTTTCGTGTAAAATATATTTGTATGTTCTTTAAGGAGTTCATTTAATCATTTAATATGTCACCGAAAGCAATTATAATAATTACGCGGGCGATGTAATTAGGTTCCGTCGTTTAAGAAACGGCATAGCTCTCTTAACTATAGATAATTATATTTTCAAAGAGGCTAGCAAACAAATACAATTTCTTCAGTACAAAGGACCCATTTGCGGGACGTATTAATAAAGACTTAGCAGATTACCGTGTTTCACTTAGTTCTTATCGGGAAACCTTGTACAAAAAGCTGGAAGTGTTTGTGCAATTTCGACGGCTGTTATTCAAGTTCGATGATTTTCATAATATAACTAACTTTTGATTGCGTTTTGAGGTTCTTAATTAGTTTTTAACTCTCAAAAAAATGTCTAAAATGAAATCCATTTATTTACCCATTGGCAGCAAAATTATAACAAACTTCGACAAATAAACCATGTCAAATACCTAGAAACTCATAATAAAAAAACATTTTGTACAAACAAGCGACCCAGAAAAAGTATTTAATTTATTTATTAGTTCAAATAGTATTTCTTTCAAATGACGACAACTTAGAAGGCGAATACTAGGTAAGTACAGGTAGTTGTTGAACAGGATAGAGTGTCGTAGCATCAAGTCAAGATCGCAAATACTTGGCGATAGTACGCAAACATAACACGACACTGAGTTTGTTTGCCTGAGCAAACAGTCAAATGGAACAGAAAACAAATTCGACGTACTGTTTAGTACCTGTTATGTTATTTGGAGTTTTAGGTTGGATTCATTTTTCATTATGATAAATGATAAAGTTGGAAATTGGGGATAAACTCTATTTATCCGAACTCGCATTTTTCTCTAACTTTCTCCGCTCGGATCAAGTTCGACCATATTACTGGTTCATATATAGTGGTGGCCAGATAATTAAGGACACTTGCCGATTTTTATACAAACGAGGTAACTTTTAAGCCTTGACTCTCTGACAAGGATTGACCTACCTGTGATCCCATGATGGTCACCCAGGGAGTGAATAGAGGAGATTCAGATCGCTATACACAGTTACAGACCCAAACTGATCTGAGGGCCTACTCAGATGACCAATAATAACAATGTATTGGAATGACATAAGCTAACGCTTAGCTTGACAGGAGTTAATCCCATACATTGTCATTCTATTCTACTAGCGTTAATTTTGGTAGAATGGCCATTTGAGTAGGGGGATGATCAACATTCTAAGATTAATAAATAAATTAAGAAGAGGAGAATGCTTTCGTACCTATCGCATTTCCAAGTGACTTTTTGTAAGTCTATCTCAATCAGCTGTTATGTAGTCGGCCATGTTATTCACTAAAATAGGGATAAAATAGGCAGCTCTCTTCCACATGTAACTTTATCAAATGTTTATAGAGCGTTTGTCACTATTATATTGAGCGAATGCGAATAATGATTCTCAAGAAATTCCTTATAACAAGCTTATATGCCTTCCCTAACTTTTTATGAATAAGACGGGTTTAAAAGATTGTCAATGACTTCGATTTCACCCTATATAATAAAGCTGTGAGCGACAATGGCGTGCGAGAAAACAGAACAAATTGACACATGGACGTGCGGAATTGATGAAAAAAATAAGGGTTCCCTTATTGGACGGACACTGTGTAGAAGGCCTCTTATATATTTACCTATATCTGTAAATAGAACAACTTATCGGCATTATTGAATAAGCTGTAGTTAGAAAATAACCTTAGGTGTATTTACTATGTAACCTTAGTTTTTTTCAGATCTGATGAAACACGAAGCTGACAAGAGCTGCCAGAATGCGATTGTTAGCAATCAGTCAGTTTTCTCAGCGGTTGTTTTCTGGTAAATTACGTCATAAAAAATTTGGGTCTACACGAATATGAAGACTGCTTCAGTATCTTACACAGTACCTAGCTGTAAAATTTGTTTTACGGTGCTAGATATGTAATTATCTATTACGTTTTTATTCCAGAAAATTAACGCTCATATGTTGGAACTAAAGTGTTTTGTTCAAAGAACATAATGTAGAATATATAAGTGTATTGCTAGTATACTACACTTTTAAGTGTTCTGAGGCTTGTCAGTCAATTTAAATCTATGGAAGTGTAATTGTAAATAAATATTACTTAAAAAATGGCACCACGGAGTCAAAAAATTACAACCCGCACAGCATTTAGTCGGACCAGCCACGCGCCCGGTAACAGACGTTAGCGTTCTTTAAAGTAATTGCAGTTTGTGAGAAAGATAAAGTTTATTAGAAATGACGTCCTGTGTAGTCAAATGGCGAGTAAAAAGATACAGAGATCATATTATATTTTTCATTAAAGTATAGAAAATATTTATGAGTATTGGTGGCGAGGGCCGAAGGTAAGCCGTTCTACAAAAATATTATGATCTGCATAGTGGATCGGTGGGATGGGATTTCTAAAAGGTAAGCCGATAGGAATCGGCTTGTATGGACTCTTCGACACTGATGAGTATACAGATTATGGTCGCTATTATGCAACCTATGTTTGGTCGCTTTGTGCTACATTTCTTAACTCCGCCCACAGTTGTAATTTTGCGTGGTACCATTTTTTGAGTGGAAAGCTTGTTCCATAGATTTAACTTCGCTGGGCTTTATAATCTAATTTCAGTAATGACGACAGCATTGTGCATTGAAAGTGAACCTGACTACTACGACAAGGTTCTATTGCTGGTAAAGGCACATATTTGTATCATAATAGCATAATAATTATTCCTGAGTCACACTTCACTAGGTAAGTCTGCTTAGTTTAGTGTGAGTTGTAAAATAAATTATTAATTTTACATTTAACAAATAAATAATATGCGTGAAGGATTAATAGATAAAAACTTTGCAAAAAAAAAATGTGCTCAGTAGATAACTTTTTCTAACAAATGCAATTTGAGAAAAAAAAAGAGATTTATAATTTAATAAATCTCTATAAATGTACAAGCGCATGTTAGCGCTGACGTGAGTTGACTGATCGTCGGCATATACAAATATTTATGCAAAAAAGTGATAAAATGCGAAACGATTTATGTGATTCGCACAAGGGGCGGCACATTTGCATAATCACCGTTCGTGGCCCGGCACCAAATGAAATACGTGATCTAAAAAACAAAAACGGCTTCAAATGAAAATGTACAGACTCATTGTCACTCAGAAGCGACACCAACTAGCCGTTATGTAAAGTAAAAGATTTGCACATGGTTCGGTTGTAAAACAGGGTTGAATTAGATATTTATTGAGTTAGGTTAGGTAAGGTTAGGTCCGGCATAAATGTGAAAACTTCCACATGGTAATTATCAGCTGCAAACAAAAATTAGTACCTACTCTATTTGACGTTACAATTCAACTAAAGTACGAGAAATAATATATTTATTTACTTGCAAGATAAGAACATTCATGTTATTCATGTTAGATGTCAAAAGACTACCTACAAGTCATCTGACTCCTCTTTTTCTTTCGAAAAATCCTAGTTTATGAGAGACATCGAGGTATCTACGTAAGAAATAATCTTGCTCCATATATTTGCATATGTGGATGTTCAGCTCGATATGATAAGCCTTATGACGGCACCTTCGGAGCTCCCTTTCCGATGTTTATTTCTTCATAAAATTGCTAAATTACAACCTCTCCGTCGCAAAACACAGAGTTAAACGATCGTAAAATGACTGCTTTATTACTACATGGATACGAGGTTATCTATTTTTATATGGACATGAAAAATATTTATGGCTTTCACAAAAAGATTTTTATTATTATTGCAAGTACAAATAAAACTGAAAGCCTCTTTTATGCAACACTCTTTTCCTTTCCAATTTATTTTTATTATTTACCTGACTCCAACCAATTTTGATGCAACTTTATAGTTTTCGGAACCCTTTGACCAAGAACTATGAAGATTGCCGATGTCCCCTGATGACTTTTTGAATTCGCACAATCTTCAAAAATGTATAAGGTTATCAATTCAACGGATCTTTTTGTTACCTATAAGGTTGTTCTTATTGAAAGAATATTATAGTTGCATTCGACTTTTTGGAATGAAATTTTGCACTAAATGAAAACATATCTTTTATGACCACGACCCCTAAAGGGGGTGAAACGTCAGGAAACTAAAAAATGTAGAACATTTATCTCGGGAGTACACAATCACGTAAGTAGAAATCTGAAAAAAATCGAAATCCCAAAAAGATCGCAGCCCGAAGTACTAATTCATATCAAAATGGTAGTGACTAAAATACTTGTATTCCAAAATAGAATATAGTCACTAATCTGGTAGCTGTATTAATCTCTTAGATTAGACGATAATTGCCCTATTTTTCTCTCGGGTTCGATCGATCCTCAACATATCGGACTAATTGTTTTCCTTTCGGAAATAACTACCGAATGTCGGAATAAGGTCGCTTTTCAAGTCGATTCAGCTTAACATCTATTCTTACATTCCATTCTTTGAAATTCCCTCCATGACTTGCATATTGAACGTGATAAATAGCCAAAACTATTTTTACCAACAAGTTGTGTTTTATTTTACTATTGTGAAAATCAATTCTGTTTTACGAGTTTCTTTATATGAAGAGAATCGGGCTACTTTAGAGTTCTTTTAAATCGACACGGTTTTGTTCGATTAATTTCACAAATAAATTTTTATGAACAACTAAATATTATACAACATAACATACGTTGTTTTTATTCTAAGCCATGTGTTGGAGATCAGAAACAACGACAGTAACACAAACACTCTAGGTGTTGAGACAGACGAGAGAATGTTAAAAGGTAAGTTTTGCCACATCGACCTGCGGCCGGGGATCACAAGGATCGGACCCAGGACTTCAGTGATGGCGACACAAGAAATAAATACTAAATAACTGCTTTTACATAAGGTTGTATGTATTTCAATTAGATTTACTTTATTTTGAATTTAAGTTACTTCTTAATTGTTGTTATTCTAAAAATAAAATCGCTCACTTGCATAAAACAAAATGTGTTTTAAAACCCTAGCTGCGTATCTACCATTTTGAATAAACTAGGCCATTTACACAGACTTTGATATAAAAGCGTTCAGCTGGCATCGCAAACAACGTGCAGGCGGCCATAACTCAACCGAAATAAAACAGTATTACAGCGTACTTACAATCTAGATCTCGTTTATTATAATTGCAGATCGCGAGTGGAAGCGGGAACGGCTGTGTAAGTGTTTGAAGACATTTAAGGTATTTGTATCGCTTACAATTCTTCTGTGAACATCCGACGGAGGGCGAGACAAATGGGTCGTTTTCACGCGATTCTCCGCCATTAATTAGAGAAACGCGCTGCCCTGATTGCTATCTGTCAGCGAACACGCGAGTACACGCCGATACGGCGGCTGAAGCAAACAAAAATCATTGACGCCCCTTTAATGGACGTGGGAAAAATGAAAAAAAAAAACATTTTTACGCTATACCATTATAGAAGTCGTAATTCCAAAACCAACTATTTTTATTTCACTTCGATACGATAAGTACCTATTTACAAAGTGATTGTAAATAATTAATCTGCTTAAAACACTATTACGTTTGCATCCGCGAGTCGGCCCCATGCGTCCGTTCCGAACTAGACTATGTTGCCTACAATATTTAATCTTGTTTCCATCTTCTTAATTGATTTGTATTTGCAATTTGAAGAAGGCGGGTTTTTAGTATTTGAAATTATTTTTTTATTTATGTCTTTTTAGTTATTATATATTACGGTCATGACATGATATTATACCTTTGTGAAATCTTTACATATTAAAGTTTATTTTTTAACTTGTAAATTTTGAATATAGGCTATAAAAATAAATAAATAACTTAGGCAATCTGAAATATTGAAAAATGGTAAATGCCTTAAGTTAACTTAGTGAGTGGAATAAAGAAATATTTACTTATTGATCTCTCGATTCCAATCAATCATAACCGTATCGATCTTTACTATCGCACAAAAAGAGTGATCAGCTGTTATTTGGAATGAAATCGAGAGTCCAAATTGATACAAGTAGGTGCGTCTAGGCTTAATCTAATTATACAAGTCATTAATACTGACGCGTTGATTAATGAAGATTGATGTCTCCCCCTGATAAGGTCGCGCCCAAAGTGATAATTCGGTCGTTATGCCTCTGAAATATCGTTAGGTACAACGAACTATGGATTCTTCTTATGGCTATATTCTTGATAAGGCAATCAGATAATGACAATATTTCAGAAAAGGGATCGGAATCAACATGTGGGAACCGTACGGAGGAATTTCATAATGATATACTCGTATAATTGTTTTAATATTAAACAAGATAGTAATAAAAAATAAAGAAAAAACACTATTTTTATGATGGACATGAACGTTCATGGATGGATGGAAAGGAAGAGGAAGATCGCAGGTGGATGGATTGTGTGCGGAATGATATGAATGTGAAAGGAGTGAATGAGGAGATGACGGGGTGACCAGAAAAAACAGAAGAGAGCGACATTCTGCTCCGACTGCAAATAAATAAGGATACGGGGCAGGAAGATGTTTTGAAACAGTTAGCTCTGGTATTTGAATATGTTCAAAGCAATGATTTAAAAATCTTTGGTTCAAAGTGGCTTAGACAAAATTGGTCGCGAAAAAGAAGTTCTTCTTCTTCTTCTCGATCTTGACGACCTCCGTGGTTGAGTGGCTTTGTACACCGGTTTTCACGGTGTCGCCATCTCTGAGGTCCCGGGTTCGATCCCCGGTTGGGTCAATTTAGAAAAACGAACTTTTCTATAACGGCTCAGGTCTGGGTGTTTGTGATACCACCGTTGTCTCTGATTTCCATAACACAAGTGCTTTAGCTACTTACTTTGGAATCGGAGCAATGTATGTGATGTTGTCAAATATTTTAATAAATATTTAATATTTATATTCTTATCATTACGGGCGGTTTCCGCAACTCGACGTCTGTTGCGCCTATTTTGCGTCTGGAGATCGCTTCCTGGACGCTGCCCGGCGAGCCGAGGTACCTCGCCCGGTAGGGGGCCACTGCATTCCAGCAGTACATTGGCGGCTGTTTCTTCTTCCTCCATGCAGCCTCTGCATAGGCGACTGTCCGTAACATCTAAGTTAAAAAGAAATTTGAATTTATAAGAATATGAATTTAAAGTCTCGGTCGCGAACATGGCACAATAATATACTGCGCCAGGTATAGCATTCCGGGAGCCAAGGATTACGTGTTACGTGGTCTACTCTTGCCTGTTTCTGTGATTACAGTCATATTATGAAATCAAACTCCCAGATTCCCATATATATATAACCTGTAACAACTATACCACCTGTTCTATAAATATATGAGTTTTTAGTGAAAATTACGTTCATTCATCTTATTAACTAATCAACTGATGACAGAAAAAACACCTCATTCATTTGTAATATATAAGTCAATGCTTCTTTCTTTGTTTGTTACTATAAAGTGGGAACTAGTCATGAAATATAATTCTTTTAATTCATCAACTCCCGAGCGGACGCATGCGGCCAGATAACAATGGAATATTTACTGTCTCATTTTCCGGGCGTTGAAGGGTTAACGGATACTAGCGCGGTTTTATTGAAATTACTTTGGTAATTAGTTAGTTTTTACATAGTTTGATTTTTTATTTTCCCGACGTTGCGGCACCTTTGCAGCTGCCGTGGTCCGGGGGTCTGAAGCTGCTCGTGAGTCTGCCCTCAAGCGATCCAAAAGGTGCCGAAATATCGGGGAAAAAAATATCATAAAATTCAATAAAACCGCGCTACTATCCGTTAAAAGTGTTTTATTTCATGTCTAGTGAGATGACCTTACTTGCTAGACCTTGTTTTCTTGGATCATGGGATCACAAATATGCATGCCACCTAACCTCCACCTAGTTTTGCATTTAAAGCACTCCTGCATGGACTACCATAAAAAAACCGGACAAGTGCGAGTCGGACTCGCCCCACCGAGGGTTCCGTACAAATTTGTAGGTACTTAAATAAAGACTATATTTTTTATGATTTAATTACAACTGTATAGTTTCAGACTTTCCCATTTCAGTCGATATTACTTGCCAAATTTCATAGTTCTAGGTCAACGGGAAGTACCCTATTAATTTTGTGTCGAAATATGCGTTTTTTGCGGCATAAACGGCCGTATCTTTTTTTTACGTTAACTTAGAAGTTTGATTTTTTTACAGTTTCAAGGGACTGTAGACTTGAGTATATGGGTTTAATTTCAACTCGATACCTCCACGCGTTCCCGAGATAAGGGTCTTGACAGATAGACGGACAACAAAGTGATCCTATAAGGGTTTCGTTTTGTCCTTTGAGGTACGGAACCCTAAAAAACATAAATAAATTAATTCATAGAATATTAATGATTTCTGTACGTCGAGTTCTCACACAAGTTACGCAAAAGGTAAGTAATAACTTCACTAAGTTTATAAAGCAGAGTTTTAGAGCTTTGATGTTGTTTCATATGCACGTTTATTCCAGTAGTACTCGCTTCTGAATGATTTCAGTTAGCTAAAATTAACTCATCCAACAGTTTCTCTACTCACAAACGTAGTGCGAAGTTCCTTCGTAAACTTAGTTTAATGTGGGTAGTATGATCTCAGTCTATTTAAATAATTTACGTTGGAATTTGTTATAAAGTCATCATTATAGATATTAAAAGATAAGGTAAGTTTATAATTGTTTCATTATGCTATGAATTACTGCAACTGGGCTGGTTTCTATAGTTCTACTTTATAAGGGACGGATCACTGACGTGTGGTTTATTCATCCAAGACTGACGTCATAAGAATTTTATTGTTCTGTCCGCGTGTTGCAAGTTTTGAGTCTTATTTCGTTATTTAGCAATACCCAGAAACAGTCTTTCTACCGTCTCCGTCTGTAGGGTTTCTTTAAAACCTTTTGGGTTTCTTTTGAGAACTCGGTCACAGGAACAATAACGTAGCAAGTTTTGGTTCCGTGTCCTTGTTGTTCTGTCAGTCTTATTTTGCACAATGTTGTAATTTGCGGAAGTCTGGCTTCTGACAGATTAAAATTTACGTTGTCAGGGGAAAACATAACATATCGTTATATTTTGGTTACATGAACAGTCATGGTAAAACTGACTAGACTTGCTGAATGAAGGAGAACTGATAAGAATAGCCGTTTATGTGCAGTAAATATTTTTCAACTAACTTTATAGTATTGTATGTATAAGAACCCCGTTATAGACAAACCAACATACACTTACCCCTTTACTAATACAGATTGTATAGCAGATGTATAGTTACACAGTGTTTACTCCCTGTCAAACTATTTAAATTTGGCATTAAAAAGAAAGGGACAAAACTCTGAGTAACTATGCATCTGCTATACAATCTATATTAGTAAAGGGGATAAATTATATCTTCAGTATATCGAGAGATGTCTCAGTTAAACGACCGTTAGATGATGAGATTACTTTATTACTAACTTAATATATATACATAACAAGTAAATACCATGTAAATACTTTAAGTAGATACTTTCATGGCAACGAGCACGAAACCGTTTGATTTTGTACGAAAATGGGCAAACTCGAATTCGTTCATGAACACTTAGTCACAGAATATATAATAGTACAATGAGTCCCCGAATTTAATAGTACATCTAACGAATGAAACATAAGGCTTGACTCGCTTGCGTGTCACTAAAGAATTTCGACAGTCGTATTTTCGAGCAACTAGCATTCGCGGAAGCCTGGATACAGGTTATAATTTATGTGGTTAGAAGGCGATCGCGACGCCCTCCTCGTCATTAGTGCCAGCCGAGAAGCGTCACTGGCTAATTACTGAAGATTGATGGAGCTGCCGTTCTCGCCATACTTCACTACCGACAACGCCTTACACACGCACCGGGGTTCCAGTGGTGGGAGTAGCGGATGCCTAGGCCACAGAAATAATAATCCACCAGAATATAAGCTTAGAACAAACTAAAGCGACACTGGGTGCATTTTTTACAATACTAATACGAAACACGCACACAACAACACAACAAGCAACACAGCTTTTATAAACGCAGGGTGGTGCACACCGGCCGGCGGGCGCCCAGATGCGAAAACATTGGCATGCGAGTTTTCTTTGGAGCGCTCTACGAAGCCTTCTCTCTGGTTTTCACAAAATATTTTGTGCTTAGGTTACAGACCCGTAATTGTAGTCCAAACTGCAGTCAAATAATAGCTTGAGAGTTGGGATCTAGCCTGTAGGGTTAAAACGCTAATTAATAAATGACAACCTCCGTGGTCGAGTGGTTTGCACGCCGGTTTTCGGGTGTCCCGGGGTCATTTCTGGGGGCCATCTCTGGGGTCCCGGGTTCGATCCCCGGCTGGGTCAATTTTGAAAATGAACTTTTCTATATTGGCTCAGGTCTGGGTGTTTGTAGTTCCACCGTTGTCTCTGATTTCCATAACACAAGTGCTTTAGCTACTTACTTTGGAGTCGGAGCAATGTTTGTGATGTTGTCTAATATTTTTTAATTTTTAATATATCTTGTCGTTGGAGGTACCTATTTAGTGGTGTTAGTAAGCTACCGGCGACAATTTATAATTTTTATATCAAATCATGCGCCGCTTACCCAAGCACAATGCACGCATCTTGAATAGTACATAGTGCGAAATAGGGAGTATTTCTAGAAATATTTCTTTCTGCAACATGCCAGTAACTACTTGTTGTTATGTGTTAAGCAAAAATTAAAGTAACAAAATATGATGTAATCAACAAAACTAACAAATCAAGGATGGGTTTGTTTTAGTTTGTTTGAGCTCGTTATGAGGTAAACAAATTGTCTACCTTATGGCACCTTCTTTTAATCCACAAACGGGATAGTGCTTGGCCTTCACCTCACCTGATGTTTAGTGACGATAAAGCCGAAAGTGTAAGCGCACTACGCCCGGAATCCTCACCATTGAGGCTATCTTACCTCTAAAACACATCAATTTTTAAATTGTTGTTATATGGCGTCACGCTTAGGTAAGATGGTGGTAGCTAGCTAGGCGGACTTGAAATAAGCCCTACCATCAACCAAACCGAGTACAAATTGTACACCCCTCCTGGGAATCGAACCCAAGACCCCTGTGTCTTACACGTGTGGGCGAACCACTAGATCACAGAGGTGATGGTTAGAGCCGGTTAGACTACATGTTAGAGATTTACATGTCTATAAATTAAGACATCTGAACCGATTTTTTCTCAGGAACGCATATAGATAAGTCAACACAAATAAAATAGGTTCTTAGGTCCATTTACGTCGCTTATTATATAAGATTTATAGAGACAAGAAGAAAAGAAAAAATCTGAAAATCTATATATTACTTTTAATAAAACTGTTACAATTTCAAATTATATTTTGAAATTGTTTTTTGGAGGGCACTCTATAATCGATACTGAAGCCAAAACTGATTTTTTTTTTCATTTTTGTCTTTCTGTCTGTCTGTTTGTCTGTCCATCTTTGTGTCTGTCTGTATCACGGCTGCGCATCATTTCGAAACTACAGAATTAATTCAAATGAAACTTAGCATTTTTGAGTTCATATTATGAGGTAGGACAACGGATACTTTTTATCCAGCACGGTTCCCTTGGGAGAGGTGATGAAAGTCAAAATGTGAAATTGGAAGTAATTCATTAAGGCATAGTACGATTTCATTCAATCTTTTTTTGTTAGAAATTGACCCGTAAATATTTCAAGGTAATGGGTTATGTCGAAATTATTTTAAAAATCAAATACGTAAGGAAGTAGCTCAAATTGTATGTTGTTTAAAAAAAAATCCTGACTAACCTAAACCGCGGACAGACAGACAGACGGACAGACCAACATGGTGAAACCATAAGGGTTCCATGTTGGCTTGACTACGGAACCCTAAAAATACTTGCCATTATTTGAAAAAGTTTTGATGAAAAACGTGTTGGTTTTAATTTGTTTAGAGATGGAATGAGTTGATTGAAGCGTGATAAATACGTTTATTGTTGGCAAATAAATGTATATTTTTTAGGTTCTAATAAAAAAGAATTGTGTATTTTTACACGACTGCCCAGAAAACAGAGAGTGTAATGTGTTCAGGGTTCATGTAATTTTGTAAGTGGGTATGTGAGTTTCTTTATTCCACCATAACTTCTAAATGCCTTAATAGATTTGGATGTATGGGGTATTATTAGAATCAGCTGTAAATGAAGTATGAAACAACTGATTTTTTTCGCGATAGTTGGTCCCATAGTAAAAGTTGTTCAGTTTTATGGTCCCAAACATGTTATTTATCATTTGATTTTTAGAGTTAAATATTGACAAGGTTTGAAAGTCTAGTCTTAGGATCATAGTATTTTTCTTCATTTTCCGTTTTATCCAGCAGTCATGGATATTTCATAAGGTTTTATTTGAAAGTGGTGGTAAGAATTTTTGTTCTAATAATGTTTCCTTGATGACAGTTATGAATTAAACCAGTTTTGCTCCTTAACTGTAATACCTTTGATAAGATTGGGGAAGAACGAGTTGGTGTTGGAGAAAATTGCGGTGACATGAGGGGAACCGATCCGATAGTTGTGTATTGCACCCATATGGTTAAGGTTAATTTCATCGATTTTTTAAGAATTGTTGTGGTGTACTTTTATTATTATTTTTTCATTTGTTTTTACAACAGACGAAGGCAAAAGCAAAGTGGGTTGTGTGACGTCACGAAGGTGGTCATCAATCTTCGTCAACGAGGCGGTCGACTCCGCAGTTCCACTCCAAGTGGCTTCGACCTCTCTATTTGAGGGCTCACTTTACTCTACTGTTAGGTACTTCGCGTTTTACTATTTGTGGTTCTACAGTTTTACTTTCATATTCAGTAACCCTAGCACGAATATCTATCAGGAAAAAAAAATGCGCGTAAAAGTTAATTGCTTTTCGGCAGTAGATGGCGCTGTACAAATTTTCCTAACAAAATCACTCTATCGAAATTTTTTACTCGCCTTTTTTCTCGACAGGTGTTTATGCTACAGGTACTGCAAAGATAATGTTAATTCGTTATTTATTTGCGAAATTCATGACTGTCACGTCCTGGCAACACTTTTATCGAGTCGTTGTACGCACAACAGCACGGTAAGTTACATAGTTGAACTACGAAAACAGCTTTTATTATGTACGGCATAAAGACGGTCTCAAAGTCAACATGTATAGTCTGACGTGCTGCTGACTGTACAACATTATATTTTAGAAGATATTTTTTTTTCCAAACCCGCATGTTAAATTACATATCCTAACATTATTGATGAAAACGAAACATATCGTTTCAATACTAGACTGAAGAGAGTCAAGTAAATCATCATCATCATCATGATGATGATTTAAAGTAAATGCAAAAAAATAAATACTTATGAGTAGGTTTTCATGCTACGGTATGAATTGTGATTTGAGATTAAACGGATCATTCAGTATCCACACATAAACGAAGCAAATAAAAAGAAACAAGAAAAACGACTCGGATACGAACATAAATACAAGTTAGCACGCATACCACGAGTATTATCAAATGCTTCGTGAAAATTAATTGCGCGGAAAAATTGTAGGCTCGTGCGTTCCCACAAACACACTTATCATTTGATATATACATACGTATCTATGGGAAAGCCGATCATAATGGAATTTTTATGTTTCCTCATATTCCTACTAACATTTGTGTAATTCTGATGGTGGAATAATAGTCATTTTGGCGCACAATGTGGTCAATGTGTCTTCGTTTTATGAAGATGAATAACGTGAAACGTCGTTCGCGTTGTTCATTGTTCTATCGGAGAAGTGGCAGGCTTTGCCTTACGACGGAAATGGCTATGTAGCTTTGTGAGTCTTTTAGGAAATAGAAATTAAGTGAAGGTTATTTTTTAAGGTTCTTATACGTGTTCTTTTTATCACATGAATAGCATTGGTTCCTTATTTATTTGAATTGAACTACTGGGTACATTTTTAACATTGAAAATGTTTATTTGTCACCAATGTATGAGCCCGATGTTCAATCAAAAGTGAAACATGGCCGTAGATCGGTAAAAATTTGAGGTATCTCTGGGAGAGGTGTCAAAATGTGCAAAGCGCGGAAATCTACCGTATGGCGCTTAAATTATGAAAATCAGTCAGGTAGTATTGAAAAATTTGGAAAAAAAATTTTAGTTTTTTTCCGACTTGCCGGACAAAAAATAAGGTACAATTCCGAAGGCAACCGCAGACTATAAACCGAAAACTGCAAAACGCAGACCGCAGCAGCAGACCGCAAACGACACTACTGGTATCTATGGTTTTGTATGAAATACATTCGGAATGTAGCGACACTGTCGCTTGCAGTCGCGTCCTGTTGCTGTAGTCGACCGCACTACCGCTCCCGAACCAGTCTTGCTGCTCTTTCTGGGAGCAGAAACATGTTTTTAATGGGATTTCTGACGCCAACCAAGATAAATTAATTAATTGTGTTGCCAAACACCGAATACTTTACTTTGCAAGTCATGGCGATTACCACAACGCTTTAGCTAAAGAAAATGATTGGAAAAGTTTTCTTTTCTTTCTGGTTTATAATAATAACACATCATCATCGTCTTCTTCTTATAATAAGAAATCAATAATAGCAGTGTCAAAAATTTATTTCATGGTGCCTCGCCCAGTGTTTAAAAGCGACTGTAGCCTTCGTGTGCGGTTATGTTGTCGCCGTCACCTTCGGAATCATACCGACCGCAGACTGCAACGGCACTATCATCGGCCTCTGCCGAGTTGGGCTTGTTTGAATCACCTTGACGAGTACTCCGATAGGAGATGGTAAATTTTTAGTTTTGGCTCGTTGACTAAAAAGCAGAAAATAGTAATATACTGACAAATAAACTTTTTTTTAAACGGACTAAAAAGTCTAAAAATAATTTCTCCCGTAAAGATAATTATAACCCTATAAAACGTGGGGCGCATGCAAAAGATAATTGATGATAAATCATACAAAAAACGCCTCACGTGTTTAGGTTTGAAACTTCTGTGTAGTTAGATATAGGGTTATAAATCTTTACAGGAGAAATAATTTTATACTTTTTAGTCCGTTTTAAAAACATGTTTTTTATAAATAGTTTTTTTATCAATATATAATTTTGATGTGATAGGTGCCTAATATTCTTTGGCCATAAATATATCCTGAACAGCTGTTCGCTGTTCCATTATGCACCCCTTTTATGTTACTAAAGAGGTTCTATTACACATCGTGTCAGCGAGTTGGGACAAAGCACGCATGATTTTAGTGAGCATATCACTTGACATACATACGGACGAGTGCCGTGTACAGGCGTATAACTATGCGCATTTTTCTAACAAAGGGTTAGGCGAACGATATCGACACTAAAGAGGCAAAACTTAGAGATCATTATTCCGTGAACAAAAGGATAAGCTGTGTGCGCGATAATGGCGTGAGGTGGTTTTGAAAAATGCACAATCGTTAGTAGCCATTCTTCATGCGATCGTACAAATATTGTGTACGAATGAGGTTGCTTGGAAAGCTATATGTTAGTTTTAAAAAGTTTTATTGCCCAAGCTCAAAAGGAGAGGCTTCGCTCGCGCTTCGCGCTCGCTCGGTCAATGATACACGGAAATCAAATCTCCGTAAAAAGTTTATTAATTATCATTTTCTGCAAAAAGAGCCCATAAAGTCGTTTCTCGACAAGCATTAAAGAGAAACTGTCAGAAAATTTGGCAATAACGTCGACTGTATTTAATTAACGTTGCCAACATGTTCTTTAATAAAAACTGAATCTACAGTATTCGTGTTTAAGCTTTAATTTTGGAATATAGCGGAAGCAAGATTAACGTGTCATGTCAGATAAACTTGTAGATAGATTATACTACTGGCTCTGTAGAGCTATAGACCTCGCGTTTTTGTGTCATTTTTCAACATTTACTGAAATAATATGTTCCCTGTATATACGCCATTTTTTTAAACTTCGATAAACTGTATTGACAAAAAAATATCTATATAATTATAAAACCTGCTCACAAGATTTCACGAGACCAGGGGGCTAATTGTCTAATTTCAAAATCTATCGCAATCGCGATATAGATAGCGCGTTTTTGATAATACGCTACCTAAAACTTATTGCACTTGCAATGATCCTAGCTAGATTAACTATTTTTTTTGTCAATGACATAAATTACGGTTATATACGAGTATGATACTAATATAATTCATTGTAGTTACTACTGGAACCCAAAATCTCAAAGTGTCCTATTCTGTAATGACGGACAATATAACGTATATCATTCTTCTCCCTCCGTCCTACACTTGGAGTGGTCATTACCGCAACACAACCGGCAATGGACGCTAAAACGAGGAAATATTATAAAAATAAATGGTTCCCCGCTGTCCTATTGAGACCCGGTTCTCTAACATCCGTAAAGTTAAACTCTCTTCACATAGATGGCGTTTAAAATATGCAAAAGGTTTCTCGAAAGACACACAGGTGTTGTTTTTATAACAGAATCTTCATTCTATGGATTTCTATTAGATAAAAAAAAATAACACAGTTTTGTTATTCTTAGAAAGTTGTATGATTAATGTTAATTAGTTATTACTTAAAATGCAGTTATTGTAAAATAAAAATAAATAATATGAGGGATGAAGCTCGGATGTAAAACTTAAATTGGTTTTGGGACACTATTTAAGAAGGGTAGAAGTAGTAAGTAGTAACTCTTATCCTATCTCTTATGAATTAATCCTGTTCTGTACAACTGGTTGCAGCAAACATCTTTTTGTTACTCGTCAGATATTTCGCACGTTTTTCCCTATACAGAAAAGCGTACACAAAAACGGCCCGCGTTCAAACAGTATTCAAGAGAACAGAAAAAAATAAACAACTGAGTAGCGTGTGAGCGATCCACAAACACCGATACCGAACCCGAACCTCGAGTGGGAACTTCGAAAATAAACAGCAAGTTTAAAATTTCCTTTAGCAATTTCTCAAATCAAAGTGCGATATAAATCTCGCGATTCCATTCTGTTTGTTTCTCAGAAACAAGTGAAAATTCATAGCAACTCGGTACCCGGTAGCCGGTGCGGAGTCTGTGTCATTCTAAGTGTAAATTTATGAGTCTCTGGATTCACCTGTATCTGTTTTCTCAAATAAAGTATAAGTTTATAAATCTCGCAATTTCTTTTTATCTGTTGCTCAGCACTCGTGACCCGCCGCTGCTCGCTGCCCGTTTATCAACCGGTTCGCTTTTAATCTCGCAAGCCCTATTTATTCACATTTATACCAAAGATATTCTCCTACCGGAATTTCCCCCTTGGAATTGGTAACGTTTCCCGAGTTTAGCTGATTTGTAACGCTCTGTTATTGTGGTTTATTCCGAAAGAACAAAGGGATCTAAAATATTTGCAGTGACAAAAGACGGTGTTGATAAATTATTGCCTGGACTGAAACAACAACTTCTTGGGTTAAAAATGGAAATGATGGATTGACTTAATTTAAAAGCCTGTGAAAACCATGTTTGAAAATATTAGGGCTTTTTTATCCGACATAAAAAAAGGAGGAGGTTATCAAGTCGACTGAATTTTTTTTTATTTTTTTATGTATGTTTTAACATAACTTCACCAGTTGTTAACCGATTTCAATTATTCTTTTTTTATTTGAAAGAACACAGTTTGTGTGTGGTCCCATAAAAAATTACAGAGATCTGGCTAGTAGTTTTTTCATAATCCTGAAAAATAACAATTATTTGGCTTACCATCGCACGAGTTTTTACGGATTTTCAGGTATAACTTCTTTGTTTATGAACCGATTTCGATGATTCTTTTTTTTTTGAAAGGGTATACCTCAAGAGTGGTCACATTTATAATTTCATTGGTATTGGACCTTGGACTTCGAAGATACACAAGGCAACTCCTCAAAGTCAAAGAGGATATGTATAGTGATTGAGATATTGGTAGGTTTATGACAATCCAAAACAAACCGAGCTATGGTCTGCGACGTTTAGGACTAGACTTGGACTACGAAGTACGAAGGCACAACGGAACTCCTTAAAAACAAACGGCGTGAATTTGGAAATTGAGTTATGGGCATTGTACCATAGAAAATATTATATGAAGTTATAAAATATTTACACGCTTACATACCTTATAACAAATACTATATAAAGTAAAAAAATATTTACACGCATACATACCTACCACTAAAAAGTAGAAAATAAAAAGCAATTTAAAAAAAAATGAAAAACCTCCTTCAAAAAACCTAAAAAACAAAAACAAAAATAATTGAAATCGGTTAACAACTGGTGAAGTTATGTTAAAACATACATAAAAAAAATTAAAAAAAATACCGTCGACTTGATAACCTCCTCCTTTTTTTGAAGTCGGTTAAAAACAAAAACAGCTTCAAAATTAAATACCTCTAAAAAGCAAGAAATAATATTCAAATTATTAGTTACGCATATCAATATTAATAAAACACGTCTAATTTTATTCAAATTCTTTGATGTTAGGAAGTGCACTTGCCTAAAGGTTTATAATTATAATTTAAGTATCTTACCTTTAAGAGGTCTATATAGTTCATACGCCACCTGTTATAAATATTTCAAATTTTGATTGTTTTCACGATGCTTTCACCAGCGTCTCCTGAAGCTTTTAAGAACCATAGGTATCTACAAAAAATATATATTTAAAAACACATATACTTATTGCAAACAAAATACTATATAGGTAATCGACCAAAAACGAAGTCCTATAACGAAAAAACTGAGTAAAATAACAAACATACAGGTAGCTACGTGCGGCCAAGTGGCCGTGACTGAATTAATAATTTATTTTCATAACCGCGAGAACCGCGATTCGTCAAGCCCTCGGTAACAATACAGTCGAAAGCGAACCCGATTCTTCCAACACTGGTGTGAACAAAGCAGATATTTATCACGACCGAACCAACAAGGGGAAAGTTTCAAGCGAATGTCGCGAACAACTGTTTTCTACCTTTACCCTGCTCCACCATTGTGTAAACTGCTCCATAGCATGTCGTAATATTCGACGTAGCCGGTACACTTATCTTAATTGACTCCTAAAAGTTTTCAGGACACTATTATAGTTGCCAATTATTTTAATAAGCTTTCTTCGTTGATACAGACATCATGCAGAGATAGTTTGGTGGTTGTGGTATTGTTATTTTTAGTTATCAGTTCCATAAGTAAAATATTATGTGTTTATTACAATAGATTTTCCACGTGCGGTTTTTCGTCTGTTTACATCAAAAAGTACAGTTACTATTTTAGATTCGCTATCATCGCATTGAGCTGCAGGACGAAATTTCACTATTCGTAGAAATTAATTTGAAATCTGTATTGATTAGTGTTGCCGAGCCGGCCTCTTTTTTACTAGTTTATGATTTTTTTAACTTATATTTTTGAATTCTGTACTTTTTATACTAAAACATATTTTCCTTTGGTTTTGTACTCTGTGTTTTTTATTACTTGTCAAGTTGTGTTCATCAGTTTATAATAATAAAAGTACATTCAAACTACTAACTACCAACTAACTTTGATTATTTAGAAACCCATTTTAGCTCAGTTTCAATTAGAAACCTTCATATTCTATTAAGTATACGATTGGTATTATTATTCTTATAAGACTTCTTAGACTTTGCCGCGTACAGCTCATCTATATATATAAAAGGGAAAATCACTCACTCACTCACTCACTCACTGATCACGAAATCTCAGAAACTACAAGTGCTAGGAGTCTCAAATTTTGCATGGGGGCTCCTTTTAGGGCGTAGGTGCTCACTAAGACGGGATTTTGCGAAATTCAAACTTCAAAGGGGTGAAACAGGGTGGCAAAGTTTGTATGGGAGAACGTGATTCCTTGGCCCGATTGACTTGAAATTTGGCATAGACATTCTTTCATAAAATTAATTGAACTCGTGTTTCGTATTTTTTTAATATTTATCCCCTAACAGGGTTAAAAAGTGATAGAAAGCTACTTTTAGGGTGATTGACTTCGACGTCGGAATTGAAACTTCTTTGTGCATTTGATTGATTAATTAAGAAAAATAAATATCATTTGTCAACTCAACGTAGTATTATATTCTCTTTGGTCATTTCCCCTGAGAGGACGTAGAATGCATTTTATTGGATAGTACCTATGGCGTTATGTTGGCAGTGCTGTCATCTTTTCCTTATTGCGTTGTTATAAGGTGCAAAATTATTTAATTTTAAAAGAATACAATATCCGGTCAAGTCGCCTATGCTATGACAATTAATCAAGCACAGGGACAAAGTTAAAGAGCGGCTGGTGTATTGTGCTGTGATTGTTTCTCCCATGGCCAGCTCTAATATTATGTCGCCTGTTCGAGAGTCAGCTCGCCGAATAGCCTTTTTATTTTGCAACCGGATAACATGACAAGAAATGTGGTAGGTATAGGTACAACATGTTACAAAAATACCCCTAATGCCGAATATGGTATATAGTGACCATCAAACTAAACAACTTTTACTATTGGAACCAACTCTCAAATTGCGAAAAAAAAACAGCTGTTTCATACATTTTGATATTTTGGATTTACATTTTTGTATGGCCTTAGGGGTGATTTTGTAACACGATCAAAATTGATAATCCTGATAATGCACATCATATTTTTATTTAGAACTAGCTGCACCTGTCATGCGTATTGCAATGCTTCGTTTTTTTAGCCAGGTACCTTTTCGGTCGTAAATAGAACAACTCACCAAAGTTTCATCATAATCGGATCAATGGTTTAGGAGTCCCGTCGTCTGTACACACAGATCTTTTAAACTATGCATAAAAAACCGCATCAAAATCGGTCCATAAGTTTGGGAGCTAGGTTGCCTCAGACAGACAGACACACACAGGGCGTAAGTTGTGTACGTTGTATATACATATATTGGTGGCCACATAATTAAGGACACAATTCGATTTTCATACAATCAAGGTAATTTTGAAGTCTTGGTTTCCCGCTAGGGATTAAACTAGCTGCGATCTGATGATGGCCATCCAGGAAGTGAATGGAGAAGATTCAGAACGCAATACACACTAAAAGATGTAAGAGCATCAGAATTTTCAGTTGCAAGATTTTCATACATTTTTATGCTATATTCGCGGTTTTTTTAAACATATCCTTAAATCTCTTAAAATGCTGGTCAGATCACTTGGGTGTGTATAGACATCTGGATCTCCTCCATTCACTCCCTGGATGGCCATCACCAGATCACCGCACGGTCCATCCCTAGCGGAGAAGCAATTCTCAAAAGTTACTTCGTTTGTATGAAAATCGACTGGCGTCCTTAATTAGGTGGCCACCACTATATATAGATATCCTGTAGTATAGTCTAATAACTTCACACTCACCACATTAGTAACTACATTGTACCCGTGCGAAGCCGGGGCGGGCCGCTAGTTAGAAATAAAACACTTTTTACGGATTACAGCGCGTATATTATTAATTCAGGTGTTGTTTTAGAATTATTTAGTGTTTTTGAATTCTCAAAGTTTCGATACCTTTCCAGGGGCCTTGGACACAGGAGGACTAAAGCAAAAAAATAAAATAAAACAAAAATATAAGCAGCCTTTTCGCTTAAGTCCTCCCGTGACCACGGCCCCTGGAAAGGTGTCGAAACGTCGGGAATTCAAAAAACCAATAAATACAAACTAAATAATTTTAAAACAACACTTGAATTAATAATATACGCGCTATAATCCGTAAAAAGTATTTTATTTCTAATATTCTGATAAGATTTATCGCCATCAGTATTCTAGTTACCTAACCTTTGAGCTACCAGCAGATCTGATGGATTATTTTCATTTGGTTTATTATTACTGAACTTAAGTACCAAATCTATTCTACTTGATGTTGTAGTTAATTTTTAGGGTTCCATTCCCAAAACTACTAAGACTCCGGTGTCCGTCCGTCCGTCCGTCTGTCACCAGGCTGTATCTCATGAACCAACCGTGATAGTTAGACAGTTGAAATTTTCACAGGTGATGTATTTCTGTTGCCGCTATAACTTAAATACTTTTTTTTTAATTTTTAATTTTAGAAATAATATACAATCAGTCGCCAGACTATAAGTAATTGTGATAGGTGCTATTCACGTTAAAGAGTGAAGAAAGCCAATGCTTCAGCCTCTCTTAATCATCAACTACAAATTACAAATACTTAAAAACAGAATAAAATAAATATTTAAGGGAGCTCCCATACAACAAACGTGTTTTTTTTCTCGTTTTGCTCGATATTGATGACGGCAACAGGTAGACGCTTGAAATATTCACAGAATATTTAGTTATATATTCACTTTAAAACATAATTAAATTTAAATAAAACAAATATGTAAGGGGGCCCCCATACAACAGACATGTTTTTTTTTTTTTTGCCGTTTTTATATATATAATGGTACGGAACCCTTCATGCGCAAGACCGACTCGCACTTGGCTTTTTTTTAATAAAAATTAACATATTGTTGTTACAAATTACCTGTCCAATCAAATTAATTATGTGCAATTCAATTACAAGCCTCATCAAAGGACTTATTAGTAAAAATAAAACTTAATCAAACTAATACTGCGCTAAACTTAAAATGATACGCTATAATCCGCTACATAAATAGCCGCTAATCAGTGTATTTAGTTCAAAATACAAGAGTATTTTAGATAGGGAATAGTTATAGACAAAAACAAATTTTTGTGGTTATTCGCTACATCATAAGTATGATTTTGTAATAAATTGTATCACGTAATCATCATAATTGATTGAAATTTAGTAGGTTAATCAGTTGTAGCGTCTGTAATTATTGCTGTGCTCGTTATAGTTCGACATTAAATCCTGCATGATAATTAACATGAAGATAATCATTTTGAGTCCCGTGTGTATTCACAAGCTGTAATTGCTGTATAGAATAATAATTTCGTAACACCTAAGGTCTTGTTTATGGCAGAGATAAATGTTGAGTGATGAGGAGTTTGGTTGGGTTAATGATTAAGGCAGAGGTATAATACCTCTATTTACCAGGTATACTCACCCTTTTGGCAATTAACAGTGAGGGAATGTAAACTTCTATCATTATAAACGGTTTCGTTGATTTCATTATAGATAGAAGTATTTGTAAGTTTTCTAGCTCAGATCGTCTGTTTTATTGCCCTAATAAATTGGCACGTTGACCATCAGCCATTTTTAATGTTCCCACTGCTGGGGCACAGGTCTCCCTTATGGGTGGATAAGGAGGATGGGCCATGACCCACCACGCTGGCCCAATGCGGATTGGTGGGTGCTAACGACTGCAAATGCAGCCGGGATCAACAGCTTAACGTGCTTTCCGTAGCACGGAGGAGCTTGAGATAATAAATTTTTGGTCATCCATCCCATGACCGACCCTTGCGACAGTTGCTTAACCTCCGCAATCGATGGCGCTAGGCGTTATACTACTGCGCCACCGAGCTTCTCATTTTTCACCTCATGGACAGTGTTACGAACTGGCCATCAGGCCGGGTTTGTAAATATCTTATTGTT
The DNA here is from genome assembly GCA_963556745.1 of Catoptria pinella. Classification (NCBI taxonomy): domain Eukaryota; kingdom Metazoa; phylum Arthropoda; class Insecta; order Lepidoptera; family Crambidae; genus Catoptria; species Catoptria pinella. The sequence continues at coordinate 5,347,575 of OY750774.1, read as the reverse complement.
TATAGTTTGTGTTTTGATCTTTGCTCTTTTTCGATTTGTCATCTGTTTTCGCTTCGGTATTCTGTTTTGCTGTTGGTTTGTATATATTTTATTTTTATTAAAATAATTTCTTTACTACCTTACTTTGAACTTTTATCTTTAACAGACGGGTTATAGTAATAATAAATTCGATATTGACAGGGATTACATAAGTAAGCTACCTTGCAAAAATAATTTCCTTCCTAAATTATCATGATTATACTATTGTATTAAGTAGGCACTATCAACTGCAGAGATTAAACATAAAGTAAAGAAGTAAATATTAATTATGAAAACTTGATAAAAATATTAATATTATTCTTTTTGGAGAAGATTAACAACTCTTTTAAATTTGTTGGAACTCAAGGTCATCAATACAACTGGTTTTTGTAAATGACCGTCTGTAGTCCAAAATAAAATAAATAAATAAAATAAACTAAGCGATTAAAACTATTCCTGTAAAATGTTCACAATTTCCTATTAAGCGGAGAGTCGAAGAAAACTGCGGATAACAGAAGGGTATTAATAGGAAAGAAGTTAATAATTTCCGCATAATAAAATAATACACGGCGGACTTCGCGGAAGGAATATTTTGTTCGCGATTAAGTAGAATTTTAAGTGGGAAGTTCCAAAAGTCCTCTAATGGAAAAGTTGGAAGGAACTCGGTATGAAGTGGGTCTGCGAGAGAAATTTGCTCGTTGAAATTGGTGAGAAGATTGTTGAGGAATGTAAAACACATTTAAACGGTTGGGATGGGTTGTCCCAGTATTTAATGATGGTTGGTTATGATTTTAATTGTAGATGAAGTCAGTTGATTGATGCTTGGAAAAAGTTTCTAGACATTACCAGTGATAAGGTGGTATAAGTGAACAGAATATTTTCTACACTCTAGCAAAGGTTTACATACAGTCAGCTGTTGTTGAGCAAAGCTCTGCTGAATTTTCGATTAGCTATACGCAATAGATACACGTTTTTGTTACACGGTTAAATGAATGGTCAGAATGGAAATTCCTATTCAATCGTTGTTAACCTACAACACTGTCAACCGTGCCTACACTACACCTGTCAAATAAACGGGACTCTTTTCTTTGCACAATATTTTTATTCCTAATTTGCTTTGGCATAACGAATTAGGTTTTTTTGTCTTAATAAAATATTTAGTATTATAATAATACTTTGCCATAATTGTATTTTGGCATACTATTTATATTGGCATAATTATCATTTGGCCTTATTTGTTTTCGTATAATGTTATTAGGCATATTTTCTGTTCGCCTAATATTATTTAGACATAAACATTAAAAACAACAAGAATACATATTTTTACGAATTTTTCGTTTGATTTTCGTTCAAAATAGTGTAATCACATAAAAGAGGGTTCACACAAAAGCGGGGGGTGGGGCGGGGAGGGGGAAGAAATCTGAAACTTAAACGTGTACATCAGTTATTATTCTCTGTAAACTGAAAACTCTATTGTCATGATTTATGGGTTCAGATTACTGATGAGTTGTAATTATCTTTTGTTGTAATATTAGCCACTTTCACGTAGTACCATCAACAAAAATTTGCTACTATTGGAAAAATACAATACTCTTAAAACATAACATTTGCACATGATTTCAATTCAAGAGTCCACTGTAAAAAGAGTTTTCTCAAGGGATCGAAGTTTTATCGTTAAATTCTTAAAATAATTACGTATAAAAAGATAGTCCTCATACAAGCGCTCTGTCAAAGGGAAGCACTAAACCGATTCACACTTTCGTGACTATTACTTGCTTGCGCTCGGCAACACGCACACGTACACTTCTGTACCTTCTGTGAAAACTGATCTAACTCGAGTTATATCGATTTTGAATTTATTTCACTATTCAAGTCATCGAAAAATTAGCTTTTTTTGTGTCTAATCGGTGTATTTTTACGACTTATATCAACAGAGATAAATTTTGTGCATAGTAATATAAGTGCTTGCTTTTCTATGATTTTTTTGAAATAAAATGTGTATATTAATATATCTCTAGTTAAAACAATGTGTACCGAAACTTATTTCTCTTTAAATTAGTGTCTAGAAATATAACTCGTTTTAAAACTTTACACACAATTCAATAACAACTGACTTAAATTGTGCGTAGTGATTTATCTAGAATTATATCAATACACACATATAATTTCACAGTATGCTAGTTGGTGAACATTGATTCAACTCGACTTATAGCTTTAAAAATGAAGTAATAATCAAGTTTTATTTTGTGTTTATCGATATAAATTAAGTTGAATCAATAATCACATATAGGTTTGGGATAGGTGTAAAGTGATATAATTGACTTATATCAAAAAATATTATCAATAAACGAAGTAAAACGTTTGATTACTTATTGTGTAAAATGATATAGCTGCCCAATAAACCCCCCGCGACTTCTCCTTCCCTCGTACCCTTCCCCCGCGCCTGTGTGGATACGACAGTGTGTTGTCTCAGTATTGCGCCGACGTTCATGCGCTGCGGTCACATCAGTAGAGACTCCGCGATACTAAACAAGATGAATTGAAATGTAAGTTGTATCACTTTACACAAAGCATAATACATTGTGCCATTTTATTAATAATGGGCTAAAGTCATTTATGGGATGAAAATCTGCCCTATGTTCCTTAAAATAAGTGTGAGATTGCTTCGATGCATAATAGTGAATTGTATCAATATACACTAACTTTTACACCATTGCACGTTATTTTTTACAAGAAATTAAAAATACATAGTATTTTTTGATTCGGGCGTATTTTTTGTTTATTATTATTCATTATTGCCTGTCTTACTAACACGTGGAAAAAGAGTTGTGTTTTTAACTGCTTTTTGACCCCCGACGCAAAAAGAGAGGTGTTATAAGTTTAACGTGTCTGTGTATCTGTCTGTGGTATCGTAGCTCCCAAACGGATGAACTGATTTTGGTTTAGTTTTTTGTTTGAAAGATAATTTTATCCTGATTGTTCTTAGTCATGTTTCATGAAAATTTGTTCAGCTGCTTGAAGATCATCAGCTCTTTTCTAGTTGATGACGGGATCTGACTAACTTCTTTATGTCCGATCGATTCGGAATTTGGTACAGTATTACTTCAATGACATTGAAAGAACATGGTAAAGTAACCATGACCTGATCAGCCGTTAGAAGATCATCAGCTCTTTTCTAGTTGATGAGGGGATCTGGCTAAGTTCCATATGTCCAGTCAATTCGAAATTTTTTACCGTGTTACTGCAATGATATTAAAAGAACATGGTAAGGTAACCATGACCTGAATCTTAAGCATCAACTGGAATCAGCAGAATACTCAACTCCTCACCAACATACAGCAGAGGTATAGTGTTTGGGATCACTAGTATGGTCTTTAATGAGTAAATTGCGAATAAAGTATAATAGGTGGTGATGATGTGGCATCATCTAGAATCTGAAGGATACCCAACTCTTCAACAACATACAGCAGAGGTATCGTGTTTGGGATCACTAAAATGGTCTTTAATGAGTAAATTGCGAATAAAGTATAATAGGTGGTGATGATGTGGCATCATCTAGAATCTGAAGGATACCCAACTCTTCAACAACATACAGCAGAGGTATCGTGTTTGGGCTCATTGGAATGGTCTCGATGATTAGGTTATACTCCTAGATTGGTAATCAGGACTCATCAGCTTTTTGAAATTGAACTCAAAATTTGGTACCGTGTTACTTCAATGATAATGGCCGCCAAAAATTTAGTTTAAAAAGCTTCAAATAAAACTGAAATTAAAAATTTAATACACCCCCGATACAAAAAAGCTAAACTCTTAATAAAATACCCCCATACAAAAAAGCTTACTCTTAAAAAGTTGAAAATAATGTCATCATATCATCAAGTCTTTAAATAGATCTATGAAAAAATCGTAGACGTCGGGGGACCGCTAAGTTAATGGATTTACATGTAAGCTCGTCACATTAACTTCGCGGTCCACCGACGTCTACGATTTTTCCATAGATTTATTTATAACTTGATAATAATGATGATATTATATTTAACTTTTTAAGAGTTAGCTTTTCTGTGTCGGGAGTTTTTAAAGAATAATTTATTTACTATCATTAAATGTACTATTTTGGGAGTAAATTAATTTATTTTAATTTGCTACTGAATGGAAATGGGACTTATGAATGGTTTTTTTAAGATCGGTTTATTGCTAGTTGTCATTTACAAGTTGGCTAATTTTGAGTCTGAATGACTGCAGTGATGATTGTGTTGTCTTTACATGAAGCACTCCGTAGTCAAGTCAATATTAAGCCAATGGGATCAATTCCCGATCAGCTCAATGGAATAAACATTTATATTCTTTTTCTTTTCTCTGAGTAGGTGTTTAAATACCAGCCTGTTTTCTTTATTATGTTACGTTGAATTTCGATACAACAACAGTTTTAACAAGTCTAAACATCTGTTATGTTTTGTTTAAGTAAACCTTTAAGTTTAATATTGTTTTGTTATTTTTCAAAATTTAAAACACATTGTTCTGCTTATCCAAGTTGATTTAAGCGCTAATGAAGCAAGATTTAGTATTTTATATGATTACCAAAGTTTTAGTAATAAATTACCGAAATATTTTTGGGTTTTAATAACAGCAAACATTACCTCATGATATTATTTAGTATTTTATCATAAGTTATATCACTATTCACATAGTATACGTACTAGTTATATCGTTTGTGATAAAAGTTATAACAATATCCACATCGATTTTTTTCAAAAAAGTTGTGTAAATTGATATAATTTGATTTTTTTAAACGATTCTACAAAACTAAACTCTAATTACTAACATTTAGAGTGTGTTCAACAATGTTTGTTCTACAACTTTAAAAAAAACATACAATTGAAAAGGCAGACACAAAAAATAAAGTCAGTTAACATTTTACACGAAAGCGGATTTTCATGGTGAAAAATGATATAAGTCTTATTACATCAATATACACAAAACAAATAAATGTGATTAGTGATGTAACTAAACAATTTCATGAATACTGAAAAACCTGTAAGACATTTCTCTTTAAATAATACAAGAAAACAAAGTTAGCTTAACCATCTACAGTCTACAAGCACTTATTTTATTTTATCATTCTCAGTTGAAGAGTGAGATTTTTTTTAACTTTAAAGTCAATTTCCCGAAAATCATGTTTTTAGAGTTATACCTCTTTTCACGGAAGGTACAGACTTGTAACTCCGTAGTGTACATTGAAAACCTTTTCGAGCCAGATCTCTCCGAAACAGGTGCTTCAAAATGGGCGCGCGGACTGACTTTCTATACGTAATTATTCTAAGGTTACATTATTAAATAATATACGTACAAAAGGGACGGATACCGTTATAGAAAACGGTATATCCGTAAAAACGTAAATTTAGAAATTTTACCGGTAAATTACCAAAACATTTCGATAACGTTACGTTACTTACGGAATACTGCTATTTGATAACGGTATTTTAGTTACCGTTATCAGTAACGTTATTTGTATAACATTACCACAAACTTACCGGTATTCCTGTCCCTGCGCACAAATTCACCGCGTTGACTCGTTTCTAAGTTAATTCTCTATTCGACGAATTCGCTGTATAATGTTAATGTTTATTGAGAGTGTCTGATGCAAGAACTTTATAATAATATTCTAGTCTGATGTAACAAAGCTAGTACTAGTATTGCCATAAATAAATAATGTCACGTAGATACTCTGGTATAACAAGAGAGACAGATTTGCGTCAGCCGCATCTCAGATAAGCCATTTGCATGCGCTAACTTTAAGAGATAATCTACATGAATAGTGCTCTTCTAAAATTAACGTACTCTGAAGGCACTCGTTATTTCCTTGCACAAGCTAGTTTTTTGGCTAAGAGCTCAAACACACAGGTGGGCGAATCTACGTTGTTTCTTACTTCCTGCGTCATTGTCGTTTACTCGAAAATGTTTAAAAATCCAATGCATTGCAATAAATAGGTCAAAAATATGCAAATTAATATAATTTATTATCGTACTCTAACGTAAATGATGGCAAATTCCGTTGTGACAGAAACATAACAAAACAACGTAGATTCACCCAGGTACGTTTCGGTCATGCGATCCGATCCGCAGATCGCTACTATCTATGCGATGTATGGAGTTCTCTTATCCCTTTCACACTGGTTGCGTTCCGAACAAGGTGTTACAAAAATACCCCTAATGCCGAATATGGTATGTAGGGACCATCAAACTGAACAACTTTTACTACGGCGCCAACTCTGAAATCGCGAAAAAAAAATCAGCTGTTTCATACAAAAATTAATATCGAAAATATCAAAATGTATGAAACAGCTGTTTTTTTTTCGCGATTTCCGAGTTGGCCCCATAGTAAAAGTTGTTCAGTTTGATGGTCCCTGTTGCCAAGCCGGTCTCTTTTTTACTAGTTTATGGTTTTTTACTTTTAACTTATATTTTTGAATTCTGTACTTTTTATACTATAACATATTTTCCTTGTTTTTGTACTCTGTGTTTTTCTTCCTTATATCAAGTTGTGTTCATCAGTTTACAATTATTAAAACTACCTTTAAACCCACCTTTCATTATTTAGAAACCCATTCTAGCTCAGTTTCAGTCCCTATATACCATATTCGGCATTAGGGGTATTTTTGTAACATGTTGTATATCGCATGACATGAACGCATTCTGTGTGTTTGAGCTCTTCAATAGTCATAGTATACTGTTTGTACTTACTTGTCTTATTTAGTAAATAGTTTTTGACAGTTGCGTCTTTTAAATTTTGATCGTTATTTAAAAATTTTTTGTTCTATTAAATTAAATTGTCATTAATAATTATCAACATCTTTCGTAGTCTGTGTGTTGAAAACTATTTGTTGTATAGACTAGTAAAATAGTAAGTCTATTTTATAAAAATGGGTTTGACACACGGACAGACAGACAGACAAACAGACAGACAGACAGACAGACAAACAGACAGACAGACGGACAACAAAGTTATCCTATAAGGGTTCCGTTTTTTCCTTTTGCGGTACGGAACCCTAAAAATGAATAATCTCAATGAAGAGTTGGCTGAAGATTGTTTACCAAATAGGACAAGTGAACAGACTTTAGTTCATAGGTTTTCGTTTAATTGATTTTCGCATTTGCTATTAAAAAAAAAATCATAAAATAAATACAAAAGTAATAATGATAATGCCTTAGGCAATTTTGTGGTCGTACATTGCACGGCGGCCACTGTCTGTCACACTCGCACACAAAGCCCCATAAATGTTAATTTGGAATCGTATACTATATAATATGAATTAAAATCAAAGAATTAAACCAAAATCAGTCATCCGTTTGGGAGCTACGATACCACAGACAAATACACAGATACACCCATACACAGACACGTTAACCTCTTTTTGCGTCGGGAGAAAAACAGGTACTTTAAATAAGTTTTAAGTGACATACTTGTTATACATTTACTCACTTGGTTTCCTCAAACTCTTATAGATATAATGAACCGTATGCATCCTATTTTGGTCACAGTAATTAACCTCAGTTTTATTATTGTTTCAAGAAAACTTTATTTTCCATAAACCTGTTCACCGTTAAGTTCTATATGCAGAGAGTAATTACTGAAATTATGATTCCCGGGCGAGGTGTGGTTTATCGTCCGTAGGAAGTGTATTAGTTGAGAGAGAATATGCGATAGCGATACTCGTATGCTATAGAATATTTAAGGAAGCAAAACAAGGCCAAATAAAATGCAAATGAGGTGGTATCATAAAGCTGAGAGCTGCGGATACTTCCTACTCTACGTCCGACCAATAAACCTAAACGGTCAGTCCCGAATTCATGTTATAAAAAGGTATATATACGGTTATGATGAGTCTTTAATACCATCGTTATATTTTATTTAAATATTAATGTTACAGAATATAGCACAGCCCAGAATACCTACGCAAATGAAGGTTGCAATATTAAATGAAAATGTCATAGTGCATTGCATAGTCCTTATTATTAAATGAATTTCCAAAGGTATGCGATAATTAAAATCGAACGGTTCTTCGAATTATAGAAAATTAATTTAAAAATCAATTCCTTCCTATGTTTAAAAAATTGAGACACATTGATAAAAGACTAAAATACAGTAAATTAAATAAAATCCAGTTTGATCATGGAGTTGCAATAAAATCAACATATCTATAACACCACTACTATTATTACTCCACTGTAAATAACAATCAGAACATATTTTTCGCGGTCTCTCTCGTCCTCTATATCGATGCGTGTGATAGAAAGGAATGGAGCGATAGGAAAATGTCGAAGGTCAAATTTTTTTTTGCGGGAGTACGCTACCCCACTCTTGTAATACCTGCAAGAAAATAAGGCACCAAGCATTTGGTCAGACTAGAATCTAGCTGATTAAAATACTGCATAGTGAAATTCCTAAAACACATTTTTAAAGAAAATACTAATTATGTATTAGTAACATTTTCTATTAGAATCGACTTTAGTCTTAAGGCTGGCTCCAGACCTACCGCTTTCATTTCTTTGCTTTGCTGTTTTAGTTAAACAAGGGCGACCAGCTTACGCATCGAATCGGAACATCGATATCTTCTAAAATAACTACAATACGAAACTTCTTACTTCGATTTATCTGTTTTAAGTTAAAGCCCGGCAGACTTGCCGAAGTTCGATGCGTTAGCTGGTATGGCCCCCCGTTCTGCTAGAACAGCAAAGCAAAGAAATGAAACCGGTAGGTCTGGGGCCAGCCTAATTAATGCCAACTTTATAGGTACTTTAAAATCTTACACTAGACTAGTCGCTAATAGGACTTGAACTATCAATCGGCTGTTGACTACGCTACACTTTAAGGTAATTTACATTACTTATGCCTAACATGAGTCATAAATCGCGATCAAATTCCCTTCGTGTTCTTCTAAATGAAATTTATTCTACGACAACAATTTTGATAATTTCATTTCCCTTCTATCGCACATGTAATTGTTTGGCTCAGCAACAGTACCATCATTTGCATTTGTAAATACACAACAAAAGCGGCAAAGAAGTGACGAGGGTACTTCGATATGCCGTAAAAGTAGGTAATCAACTTGCTTTGCTGACTTTCACTTCAAAGTGAATTTTTTGTTGGCGCCTTTTTATTTTTCATGGCAGGAAGAGTAGAGTATTTCCAACTAGGACCCAATTTAGGAAGCTTTTACGGCGACATTGTTTATTTTTATTTTATTCCTGACCAAATTTTCCCTCCAGTTTTCGTCTCAATAAGATTGTAAATAATACTTTTCCTCTGAATTTTATGCTTTGATTTATGCAAGTAAACAGATTTTATTAAAATAATAATATTTTTTAGCCGCGAAGTCTCGACTGCAAAAATAGCTAAAAGCTACAAATCAAATAGATGGCAAAATTTTTGAAAATAAAACAATAAATGTATAATCTCAAACAAACTATTTTTGAAAGGCGTCTAGTGCTCGAAGCTTTTCAAAGATAGGCCCCAGTGGCCTATCTTTGAAAAGCTTCGAGGTCAACTCATGGTAGGAACCATGAGTTGATGCAAACTGTTTTCACTACCGTAAACTATCGTTTTCTCTCTTTCACACGTATTGATCCGATTGTTTTCGGTAACATGAACAGTTTGCATCAATTCATGGTAGAGCGGAAGATTCACCGTCTCTTCGTGGAACGCCTGTAATCGTTAAGCTCGCCAAAATATTACATCTGTGTACGTTTTAATTATATTTTTCTGATTTCAACTTTATTTTAATTGTCCGGCGTGGACACGGGTAAATAACGCTGGAGGTGATTCAGAACCTTATTCTATGAACCTTCACTATCAAAACTCGTATTAACCCCTGTGCAAGTAACTTAAATCCCTATCTCAGCATCGTGTCCGTTCCAATCAATAATTTGATTGTAGTTCCCATTGGCCATTGGCTGGCCGCCAAGCTGGTAGTTATGGCCAGTGAATTTGCTGCACGACCTGCAGCCACGCTGGCTTCCACCCAGATATGCGTCCACCAGTTTATTGGCATCTTAACTCATTATAAATGAAAAAGCACGCGATGGTTTGAGAAAGTACTTTAAGAAACCGCGACGGTCTGTAGATCGTAGTGTTTTTTTTTTACCGCTTTGTATTACAAAAGCTTTACTCTTAATGATTTTTAAACGACACGTAGGTAGATAATGGTAGCATTAAATAGGAAAATAAAACGTTAGAAATCAATGGCAATGAAGACATGCCACGAAAAGAGGAAAAGCAGCCAAATCTTACTCACGGCTAGATTTTGGATCTCCACACCTTCGGTGCTCTTGCAGGAGCTTGTTTTGATCGGTGAAGCACAAGAATAAAAAGTTATCACCATGATTTTTCCATAGACTAATTTATACTAAATTAAGTTTATGGATTTTTTTGTTTTAGAACGTTTAGAAGCAAAGCAACCAATTTTACGGAACAAAAACCAAGGGGGGGGGGGGGGGGGGGGGTTCCGTACCATAATTCTGAAAAAGTTTACTATTTAGAGACTTCAGATTTCAGATTTTTCTCTATGCAAACTTCGGAGATAAGGAGAGGACGGTTTTTTTTTCTTTTTATCAAAAGTCGAAAGTCGAAACAAATGTTTGAGAATGTGCAAGCTCTTTCATAATATGATACCCCATATGCCCTAGTAGCCTCACTTCGAATTTTTAAGACCCCCTTTCAGTTCCTGTTGCAAAAAAATATATAAATATTTTCATTTCTCTCTTATCTGCAAAATAGTTGGGCAAACGTCATCTATTCCAAATTCCAAGTTGATAGCATTAGTAGTTCTCGAAATATCCAGCTGTGACAGACAGACTGAGTCGCCCCATAAGGATTCCTTTTACCATTTTGGTACGGAATCCTTAAAAGTGATAATGGATGAATGGATGATACTTTTAGGTGGATTTGAAGGGCGTGTTTATTTTATCTGAGAAATTTTCGATCGTGTGAGAAAAAGATGATTGTTTTTCAAAGGAACTAAAGTCAATGCAATGATCGTAGGCATGATTCATGATTACCTCACGTATTAGTTTCGTCTGACTGTTTGAAGTATGTATGTTTGAAACTTTCTGGACAACTATTAAGAGGGGTAATTTTAGGTTTCGTGTCTTATCTGATCTCACTCGTCCGTTCCAATCATTAGGTAGATTGTAGTTCCCATTGTTTTTGGCTGGCTACCTATCTACAAAATAATATACGACCTGACTGACTCACTGATTTATCATCGCACAGTTCAAACCACTGGATGGATTGGGCTGAAATTTATAGATAGTTATTATGTTATTAAACTAGGGCAAAAGGATTTTTGAAAATTCCACGCATTCAAAGTCGCGGGTAGAAGATAGTTCAATAAAAAATAAATAAATTTAAAAAACTAAAAAACCCACCTGCATCAAATGACAAGTCAACTGAAAAGATGGAAATAAGATCAAATATTAAAGGCAACATAAAAACATGCAGTCATCCCAGGTAGCACAAACGCTGTGTATGATTTGTCTTATATAGCATAGAATCTTAAGAAGGTTGTGTAGCCGCAATTTACAAAATACGCAGCCGGATAGAGACATAATATATGGTTTATTATCTTTTTTCATCATAAGCTTAATAAAATAGCGGTGTAAACGTTTAAACAGCGTTTTTAAATTGCTGCCATTTAACAGAGTTTGAAATAAGCCATGTAAACGTTCTTATGTTAATGTTGAAAAGCAATAGTAAAAGAGCTTCTTACGCAGGCATTAAGTTGTTAGTTTCTGTATAACCGTAGAGTAATTTACTTCTATATTGCTTTAAGTACATTTAACAGTGTTAATAATCACGGAAACTTAGCTTCATACAATTATCATAAAGAAGCACTGTAAGTTACATTTAAATAGCTTTTTGCCACGCGGAATCGGTTAAAAGTTGTTACTATTGTCAGTTATTTGCCAGCAGCTATAAAAGTGACAAATTTGTTACTTTTAGAGCAATAAAACACTATTAAAATGCTATACCCAAATAATATTATAAAGCTTCAAGTGCTGCTTTCAAAATTCAGTACGACCCACTCGATCAGATAAAATTGCACGGAACTGATTTCATTTTGCTATCTATTTGCTTATATTAAAGCTAAAGCTAGTAGCTTCTTTTCTTGCTAACAGCACCATAAATGCAAATATTGTAGCTAAGAGCAATGTAAGTGCTCAAATTTAGCATCCTTCATTGCAATAAACAGTATAAAACACTTTTTTGTAATATAAACATCAACGCCATGTTTTTTGTAAATTCTATTTGCAGAATAAATCATTGAACAATATTAAAATGTATTTTCCTTGGTAATTACTACTAAAATGTTGTGTTTTGTTAACCCATAGCTTTGTATAGCTGTTATAAAACGTTTGTTTACACTTTTACTGATAAATAATAAAATTACTGCTTTTAGCAATTTTTATTTTTTTATATATATTTCATAAAATAGCAGAATATTAACAGCGCATTAAAAATTTACATAAAACATGAGTATAAATTATCAGTAAAATTTGATTTGCATAAGAAATCATGCTTGTTATTAGTGTAATCACCTTAAAAAATATCAACATTTTAATAAATATTCGCCATTAAAGTTGACAAAGCATTACAATTGTGAATTAGTTGACAGATAATTTGATTCATTTTGTTCTGGCATTAATTAAATTACTTCAAGTTGCAAAAACTAACATCTATATCATTTTGAGTCAAATAAAAGTTGCGTATTAAGCAATTATTTGACAATTGAAAAGCCTTTTAATTAGCTACTTCACAGCTTGTATGCAGCAGAGAAAGGCTATGTAAAGTGCGCCCAAACCGGCTGTATAGAAGTTGTATAGAAGCTTACATATACAATTATATGATAACCACTGCAGCCAAAAGTTGTAATAAATACGTGCTCATGGCTTTTATACCAACAAGTTTGGCTACCTGGGATATATGCATCATAATAATAACATAAGATACGCGCGAAAAACATCCTTGCAGTCGGGTAATAAATGACTAAATCCGTGAAATCTAACATAATCTTTTTAAGTAAAACAATTTTTAATTAATATTTTTTTATTTATTGAAGTTTGGTTTGCGCATGAATTAATTTTCATAAAATAAAACGATTTTAGATAGTCATTTATTATGCGGTGTTCTAAATATTTTAGATCTGAAAACAAAAGAGTCTTGCTAAAGATTTATAGTAGAAAGTTTGTAGTAACTTTGAAACAGTTAAGAATAGATTATAATCTTTTTAGGTAAGATTTCAAGGAATTTTGACGATAAAATACATCGAAGTCCATATTGTTTTACAACTAATGTCCAAATAGAAGAATGGCAAATATTTCTTGAATTTCAATCTTTTAATTGTGTAAATTGAATACTTAAGGGATTTGTTAGAAATAACTTTTTTGAAATTATTTAACGTTCATTCTATACCTACGTATAAATTAAGGAAAATAATTTAATACAAGATTTTTAATTTAAGAGATTTTAGCAGACACAATGCGATTTTTATATAATACTGAATAATATACTAGAAAAATACGACTCACACCAGATCTTGTTCTCGGACGGGAATCGAACCCGCGACCTTTGGATATCCGGTCCAATGTTCTGACCGCTGAGCTACCGAGTCAACCGGTATTTTTTCTAGTATATTATTTAGTATTATCACAAGATCCTGGATTTTAATTGCAATGTTTCCTGATTCTCTAATTGTGAGGAGAAGCTACCAACAACAGTCGCTTAGAATGAATGTCGATAAAGGAGAAATATTTTCGTCGGTCCCAGCAATCCGACGTATTGTGTAAGTGTCCAATAACAAATACCCATCTCCACGCTGTACCGCGCAACAAAGCGCCACATATACTATATCAATAGAGACGAAAACAATTTCGAAATATCTTCCATCTATCAAAAAGACGTTCATCAAAGCGCTATCCATTTTGGCCGCCTTAGGTCCCTATACTTTGTTTTAAATTAATGATAGCCATATCTCACGATCCCTGGAAATGGTCCTTCGTATTTGTCATATAGATTACCTACTTTTTCTGTTTCCGATGTGAAATTTATTTGATTTTCGCTTATTCTGTCCTCGTTATTTGATCAAATAATACCTATCGAGGTCAAATTTATAGCCGCTTTTACAGTTTTTATAACAAATTATTTTCATCTCTTCCCTGACTTGGCAAATGTATGCACCAAGATCAGTAATTATTCCATTAGTCTTGGTTTGAACGAAAACGGTTTCAAGAGATTTTCACTGTTTTTAACGTAAAAGATAAAACCAGCTTGGTTCCGCGTCCGCGTCTACGGTGGCAATGGCACAGCAATAGCGTTTGTAGCGACATGTTCAAACATGTGCGTCAGGTGGTTCGAAATGGTGCAGGTGGTGAACTGGATTTGCACACGAGAAGATCGACCGTGCACACCACCGCCGGACGCAGACAGGACGCGTTGTTTGCTCAGACCTTAGCTGAAAGTGTCGCGTCGCCGCACGCGCACCGCTGGCCTGACATGCACACGGCACACTATGACGTGATTCGTTACGTACATTGCCAAACAATTGACGCTTAGCTTTGCCTGACATTGCATGCACTTAAATAATGCTTTTTTTAAATTTTATTTACAGTTCTGTTGAATTATTTTTAAAAACACGTGAATACGACCAGTCCTAACAATGAAAAGATAGTTATTGTTCTGTGATTGTTGAATCCTTTTTATGGTTCTATAACCAAAGGGTACGATGGGAATCCTATTAGAGTGTTTCAAAAGGGTTACCTTTAGCTGTGGGTATTTGAACCAAAAACGTAATCGTTTATTGTGATCTGGGTGTAAATAATAAGCTACGATTTTTTATTAAGATAGGATCAGAAGGTCACTTGTGATCTAAAAATTCACACCGACAGAAACGCCCTAAATATTCGCACCGATATGCAAGAATAGAAAAAATATATATCAATTTCAACGCCCGGGAAATGAGACACAATAAATATTCAATTGTTATCCGGCCGCATGCATCCGCTTGGGCGTTGATGAATCAAGCTGCGTGAGTAGTTTTGTTTCTTATTTATTAATAATGACCATAATTATGAGATTGAGTTGGTTTTTCGGTAGCAACGTGGAATCGAATGAAACCAGGAACGAGATTAAGATTAAGCTGGTTCTAGAATCAATAGAGAACCAGGAACTGTAGCCAAAACCTGAAACGAAAATTATAATTATCACCTAATGAAGAAAGTACGAAGTTTTCAGTTTTTTCAGAAACTGCGGAAAGCCTCAAAAAAGATAGAAATAGATATATTTTCATTTTGCATACTTAAGTATGAAGCTATTAAGATAATCTTGGGCGTCGGCAGCAGGGTGCAAGGGGGTGCACTTGCACCCCCTGTCATGTCAGGAAAGAAATACATAGAAAACAATATTTTTTCATTGAGTTACTGTTTGAATAAAAACTAGTCTAGGTTGCTGTCCAAATTTGTTCATTACCTTGTAAAAAAATTCAGTATCCTCCTCTATTAAGTAAGCTAATAGTATAATGTGTAGACGCAGATGCACCTCCCTGAAAAAAATCCTGGCGGCGCCCATGAAGATAATCCTTAACTAAAAGAACATCTGAAGGTCGAGTATTTAAAAACAGTTAAGGTGACTAACAAACGGCCTAATTGGAAATAAGTGAGCTCACGAATTACGTCACGACAAAATATATTTCCGTACGCAGAGGCACAGGCAGGCGCGCTTAACGAGCGGTGGGTGATCTCCATTAAATCCCGCATAAACTGCGCTAATGTGACGTCAGATACGACCCCATAAACTCATAGCCCTAACGAATGTGATCGCGTTTGCAACTCTAAGTATTTATTGTTCTTTGCCCTAAATATTTAATTATTTGTTAATACTAGTTTCTGATCGCGACTTTACCCGCGTGATTTAGTAACAAACATCCAAACATTCACATATCTAATATTGGGAAGATAATTTCGAGTCTTTTATTAACATTTTATCCCATAATGACAGATGCTATTTTTTTGTAAAATACAATAAATTATCATTCTTCAAGATATCTTCTGATGGTTCGTTATGTCTCAGCTAAACAAAAGTCTGAAAATCTGAAATGTGGGAATCCTTGTGAGAACCTAAAATATCAGATTTTGCTCTAAAGATTGTTCAGCTGTAGCTTGAATGGAGACACTTCCGATGTAATGAGGTTGTTCGGGCAACACCATTCATAAGAATCTGCGTCCACCGGAACGTACACGAGCAATCGTTGGCTGCACGGTGGCTGCGCGTCAACCAATAACAAGCGCGGTGACCCTGCTGCAAAAAGGAGCGCCAATCACATTCTTTCCCGCTTTTCGGTGTACAATTCAAATAAGCATACGAACTTTATCCTTATTATTTTACATACATTTTCGCTATTTACAAATTTAATGTTTCAATTCACAAATTTCGCAATTATAATAATTTATTTTACGCAAGAATGAGTTTTAATTAAAGAAACTACGCAACATCCCCCACATTGGACCTTCGAGCCGCGTTCGGACCTGCGAGCCTCATAGCAAGAGCCACAGGACTTGAAATCTGATCGCCGTTGGAAAACCTACGCCAAAGTTACGAACTTATTATTCTTACAAGTCACTCTTAAGTAAAGCGAGGCAGCAATTTTAACAGTCAGGAAGCTAAGGAGCAAAGAAACTGAGCCGCAAATTGTGGGAGCAGCCAGCCAGCCTTAGAAACGCGCATAAGAGCCACGGCCGGCCAATCCTATCTTTTCCTTTTTCTTCTCCATTTCCACTGTGTAATACTGTGTTTATTTGCCTAATTTCAGTGTGAAAATCGGTGTCTTATTCAGTGCTAGCCAACGAATCGTTCCAAGTCACAGCAGTAAACGGACACTTTTAAACGTGAGTACTCCATTTCACTACTTTCTATCGAAATGACTCAAAAGGCGCCTACTATTAGTCGTGATAAATCTCCTTATAAAGCCACTAACGATAGCTTAATTAAAGATTTAGTGAAAAAAAGAGGTATTATAAAAGGGAGACTAACTAAATTTGCAAATTATGTATCTAATTTCAAAGCAGAATCTATTACTAGTCAAACTCGTATTGATCTAAAGTTGCGCGTTCAAGGAGCTTCTAATTTATTTTCTGAGTTTAATGATATCCAGAGCAAGATTGAGGAGTTATCTATTGACTTAGATGAGCAATTAACACAAAGAGAGTTGTTCGAAGACAGTTATTACAGCATACTTTCGCAAGCTGAATATCTGCTTAATCCGAGTCAGGTTGCCGACAGTTCTAATAAGTGTAATCATAGTCATAAATCAGTAAAGTTACCTACTATTTCTATGCCCACCTTTAACGGCTTATGTGAGCAATGGTTAGAGTTTAGAGATACTTTTCTTTCTTTAGTGCACAATTCTAGTGAACTTTCTAATATACAAAAGTTTCACTACCTTAAGTCGTCACTTAAGGGAAGCGCGGAGCTAGTAATAAATTCAGTCGAATTCTGTAGTGACAATTATAATGTTGCCTGGGAGTTACTTCTCAATCGCTACAATAATAGCAGGCTTTTAGTGCAGAATCATGTCAAGTCACTGTTCACTATGCAAAGTGTAAGTAAAGAATCGCCAGCGTTACTAAGGAAATTGATCGATACTGTCCTAAAGAATTTGCGCGCGTTAAAAATTCTCGGGGAACCGACAGAATATTGGGATACTTTAGTTATTTACATTATGGTTTCAAAACTTGACCCAATTACTGAACGCGAATGGGAACAGTGCAAAGGTACCTTATATTCCGCTAACGGTGACACTAAAACGCAGCTTAAAGTCGAAAATCTAATCAATTTCCTTAAAGGCCGGTCTGATATGTTAGAAACGTTACAATTATCGCACAATAAAACGAATTTAGAAAATAAAAAACACTACACGCAACAAAATAATTCTAAAGTTCACTGTAACGTTTCCACAAATAAGCCGCCCGAACGCTATTTACGCGATGTCACTAAAAAGAATTGCTTGTTATGTAAAACGAATCATCCACTGTATTCTTGTAACACATTCCTTAATTACGACTTAGATTCTAAACTGAAATTCATAAAAGACATGAGCCTTTGCATTAATTGTTTACGCGCCGGTCATACGTTAGATAACTGTAGATTCGGCCCTTGCCGAATGTGCAATCAAAAACATAATTCACTTGTTCATCCGATTAACGCAACAACGAGTGATAGTTCTTCTTTAACTGGTTCCCCGCAAGGCACTGGTAGCCCGCCATTCGCAGACCCGGTGAAGCGATCTTCTCACCCTGCGAGCTCAACGCCGCGCTCACCATCTGCGTCCTTATTAGCACACGTTCCTACGATACAAGCGAACAAAGCACACATGCACTTTAATGACTCGCAACCGAACGAACCGAGTCTGGTCTTACTTTCAACCGCATTAGTAGAAATAGCCGATCGGCATAACAACTATCATGTGGCGCGCGCGCTCCTCGATAGCGGTAGCCAAAGGTGTTTTATAACACAATCATTATGCGATGTACTTGAAGCGCCAGTAATACAGTCCACACACGAAATACGCGGTGTTGGGAACTCGGTCACCAATTCAACGGAAATGTGTGACATTGAGATAAAATCGCGCACCAACCCTTATGTTACGCACCTACAATGTTTCGTCTTACCAATTATTACGGCATCGCTGCCCGCAACGACACTACAAAGCGCTAAGTTTGATATTCCCGATAACATTCGGTTAGCCGATCCGCAATTCTATAATTCGCAAAATATAGATATTTTAATAGGCGCCGACAAATTTTGGGATTTAATCAACACTAATAATAAAATAAGACTGTCTAACGGTCCATTCTTATTAGAATCTAAGTTAGGATGGATTATTTCGGGACCGATTTCACCTTCTTTACGTCAGGGCCGGTATATTCACTGCAACTTAACTCAGTCAGAGTGCTTAGTGCGAGTTTCTTAAATTCTTGCGAATAACTTTACTATCGCGTTAATCGAGTAAACGTGAAACGCGGCGTAAATCGAAAACGAGCGAGTGCGAGATGTAGTTACATGTAACCGCTCGATCTGCGTTTACTCACCGTGAATACAGTTTTTTATTTTCTTGTGTTGGTAGTAAGTTTACGTCGTGATATAATCCAACCGATTTTAAAGGGGATATCTTTCTATCTAGCTAAAAGAAAAGTATTAAAACTGCTGCTTTTGGATTTGGTAGGGTTATAGGAATGTGTTTACTTTCTCAGTCGACAAACTTTTGTTTTTAAAATAAAGCTTATCGCCCAAAAAGGTTGAGATGTTCGAAATAGGATTTGTAGAGTCAAACTAACTAATTAAGTCATTGATTTATGGTGTGGAAACTACGGTGGTTTGATTTTGTATTGTAACTACACTCCATCACCAAAGAACGTACCTAAAAAGTTTTGTCAAAAAAAAGGTGTTTTGAAGTGTTTCAAGATTAAAGTGGTTCTGAATTATTGTGCGGACATGCTCATATTTACTGTTGATTTGGTTATTTCGTCATTTGTAAACGTACGAAACAACGCGAAAATGAGAACGAGCATGTCTCAATTCGAAATTATAGTTTCATTAGTGGAGCAGTGAGTAACAAACATTATTTGAAAAATACTTTATAGTAGCTATACTTCTTTGCTTTATTATAATTTGTGTTATTTACGGTGTCAAATTGTTTTACAGGCATGAAGATATCAGCAAACCCTCATCAAATGCAAGAAGCAGGGTTTTACATTTAAGGTTGTGGGAAGAACTTGCAGAACTATTAAATAGTGATGGAAGTGGTGATACTAAAACTGCTGAGAAATGGAAAAAACTACACATCTAATTAATTAGGTATAGGTTAGGTTATTATAGTATTTAAGTATTTTGACACTGCAACTAGCTGCAACCCATTATCTGACTAAAAAAAAATTAGTTTCTCTAAAAGTGCCTATGTAATGTGATGTGATTTAGGCACTATTACCACAATGAATTAAAGCTACCAATAGCAACTCTGTCTCAACTTATTAACAATATTGAACTTTTTAGGTGTCAATGTTACTCATCCAACGTGGGCTGTTTCTCCACCTCAATCTCCAGTCCGGGTACAACCTCACCCTTCTTCCGTTGGCCAAACTCCTACTCAACGTGGCAGATGGGCTAGGAGAAATATATGTTCACCTCGAAGACTGGTGGGGCCTACTCAAACTGAACAAACTAGTCAAATACTTCTCCAGGCCGATGAGGAATGGAGGAGAATCTGACACAGGCAACACGAGGACTATATGGACCAGAGAAGAGAGAAAAATAGGATAAGAGAAATGGAACTGCAAATCCAAAGAGACTGGCAGCAATTAGGATCAAGAGTTTTGGAATTAATGGAGAAATTATTTGATGAATATTGTAATAATTAAGAATTTATAAACCTACCTAGGTACTTACATTTTAGTTTAAATATTTTATATACCTACTTTTATTGTTTCTCATTACAATTATGCCAAATATTACTACTATAATTAGTATAATCTAAGAAGGGGTTATTATAATTCAATATGCTTTGGTAATATTCAATTATTTTTAAAATTAAGTTTTAAGTGCTACCAATGTACCTATGTACTTAAAATTTACTGGCCTATTGCCAATAATTGGGATAGTACTTTCATTATTATTTTTGCATGAGGAACCTTATTTTCATAAGTACTTAGTTATCAAAAGTTTTCTTACATTAATTACTGTAAACAATAGTTTTTTTATTTCCAAATGTTGGCCCCATGCCAATAGTAAAAAATTCAATTACTATCACTTTATGACAAAAAAACAATGGGTATAAGCATGCCAATAATTGGTTTTGGGTACTGAAGTATATTTTAAGTATGAATATTTTTTTACCCTGTTTAAAGGTTCCCTAAGAATTTTCTCGAATGTCCACACGGACGAAGTCGCGGGCGGTAACTAGTAACACAATCAAATTGAAGACTGATTGTAGCATTTATCTAATTAATTTAAGGAGATTACAATAAGTTAGTGTTTGTTTGTATTTTTTTAACTTTATTAAAACTACTTAATTTCTTAAGCACTGGTTTTATTTTTCTAAAATTATGATTCCCAAACTACCTACATAGCTTAACGTTAGCAAAATCTTTCATGATACAATATGTAGGTAAGGTGCGGTCACATTTGTCTGACGCCACAAATGTATGCATTAAAAACACGTCCCTATAAATACGGCGCGCGTGGCGTCAGACAAATGTGACCGCACTTTTAAAAGCATCTACATCCTAAAAATAATTGGGGCAGTACATGCCAACAATAGGTCAAAGAGGGCCAATAAATGAACTTTGGGTTATTTTTGTTTCCAATAGAGATTACAAAATAAATAATTCTATTATAAATATTATAGACCTACTATAAAATGTAATTCAGTGAAATAAAACAATCAATGCAATTCAAAATAGTTTATTCATGTAATTACAAAAGCTTGTGAAAGTCAAAGATGGCCGCTGAGGATATCCAGAGTCTCCTACAACATTCATTTATACATATTTTATTTTTTATTCATTTATACACACTTCCAAATAAAATTAAGACATTTGACCACAATATTTTGTTCATATTTTTACCTGAAAGCCAAATTGATTCTCCATTACGGTGTAAGCCCTGTATATAAGTATTCAGGTTGCTATTTTTCCAAATGAAGGAGTCATGATTGGCACCACAAAACTGCATTTACACTGATGATGCGTTGCTCATCATCACATACCTGAAAATTGTTCTCTTTCTTAATACACTACATACACATACCTTTTTAAACATGTTATTTTGAAATATTAATTTGGTCTTAATTAACTACCTTCCTTACTTACCATTTGCATGTTTAGTGAATGATAGTGTTTCCTACTAAAGTACAGATGTTCTTCTTCTTTAGATGGAACAACTATCTTAAAATGACTCCCATCAACACATCCAACCGTTCCTGGTATCCCATACTTTCTGTAAAACCTAAACAATGACAAAATTAAGTTACCTACAAGTTAAACATCAATAATATTGACTTTTATAATAGGTACTAAAATAATTAAATAGCGACACTAACCTTTGACTTACAGCTTGTCTGGCAGCAAGAGTGGAAGGAAATTAACATAATTATTTATTATATTTCTATGTGTTAAGGCTTCACATACTTCCTCTATGTACACACTGCATTTTTTTGGGACACATGTTTTGCAACACCAATAGGCCTTTGGTAAGAACCCGTCGCAAAGAATAGAAGAGCAGTACTTGAGCACCTAAAATGAAAAAGAAATTTATTGAAGCCGAAGTGTATACAAATAATGTTAGGTTGATATTTAGTTGGTACCATTATTTTATTGGTAATTCTGAGAAGGAAAACATACCTTTATTTCCAAAGATACTCTCTGAGATGCCTTTAAATTGGTGTTCATCTTTAATTCATTGCAAAGAGTCCTAAACTACTTTTTGGTTAGCCGGTACCTGCGCTTAAATTCTTCATCACTTATGTTGTTGATATTAAATGAAGCTCGAGCTCTTGCTTGACTGACTGTGATAAAATTGCCGCCAGCATTCTCTAAGCAAAATAATACCGAGCTACCATGCTTTTACTCTTCTTTAATATTTTCGGTAACTTCGGTTTTCAGTGTTTTCACTAAAGAAATCTAGGTGACAATGTCGCGTTAACTTTTCGATTGATTTCACGTTTTTTTCACCTAAGTTAACTACACGAACTGTCAAAAAAGCAGCTCGCACTCGCAAATTATAACAAACGACCAATCACAAGCAAGAACGTTCTCACGTGGTCACGTGGTGCTCTCACTTTTCGATTGTCGATGCTCGGTATCGACCGCGTAAAAAACTTACACTCACAATTTCTAGTACGGCCTTTCGTCACGAGATGGCGTTGTTCCGATTCCATACTAAATCGCGTTTACGTTAACGCGATCGAATAAGTAAGAAAACTCGCACTAAGCACTCAGTTGACTCCCAGTTACGTCAATTCTGGGAGCTCGAGGAGGTAAATGCCACTCGGGATACGCGTACTGATGAGGAACGTGCTTGTGAAAATCATTTCGTTACAACTACTACGCGCATAAGTGACGGGAGGTTTTGTGTACAAATACCTTTTAAGAAAAGTCCTACAATATTAGGTGAAAGTTACGCGCAAGCTGAACGTCGGTTTTTATCGCTTGAAAATCGCTTACAGCGCAATGAAAATTATAAAAAACTTTATGCTGATTTTATCCATGAATACATACGCTTAGGTCACATGAATAAAGTCGACCAGTATTCAATTAACCACTATTTTTTACCACACCATGGTGTTTTCAGAGAGCACAGTACTACAACCAAGCTGCGTGTGGTATTCGATGCTAGCGCACGCACTAGCAATGGTATTTCATTAAACGAATTACAAATGGTCGGGCCACCAATACAAGGTGATCTTATGGCTATTTTGCTAAGATTTAGATATCATAAATATACGGCTTGCGCGGACGTAGAAAAAATGTACCGCCAGTGTCTAGTTCATAATAATCAACGTGACTTTCAACTAATACTGTGGCGTGACGACCCTTCGCAGCCCTTAGATGTTTACAGATTAAATACGGTAACCTACGGAACCGCTTCCGCGCCGTTTTTGAGTTGTAGGTGTCTCAAGCAGTTAGCTGTTGAAAGCACAGATAGTGACGTCAAAGGAGTCATTACCGAAGACTTTTTTGTTGATGATATGATCACTGGTGATGATGATAAAGAAAGGCTATTAAATATATGTCAGTCTGTCGAAAAAACATTAAGTTCTGGTGGCTTTCCACTGCGCAAATGGAAGTTTAACTTTAACTTAAATGATACGCAACACAGCGATTCCAGTCTGTCAAAGGAGATGTCACTAGGTGAAAATGTCCATTCAAAAACTTTAGGTTTAGGCTGGTATCATACAACTGACCAGTTCCATTTTAGTACGCAATTGAATGATTTAAACCAAAAAATTACAAAACGCTTTATAATGTCTAGAATATCGCAAATTTTTGATCCGTTAGGATTGTTAAGTCCCTTTATAATGTTAGTCAAAATTCTATTGCAAAAATTATGGTTATTAAAAATAGACTGGGATGACGAAGTGCCTAAGGACGTCGCAGAAACTTGGAAACAATTTTCTAATTCGTTGCTCATCCTCAGCGAAATACGTGTACCACGGTATGTATTGGGAATCGAACCTGTTAGCCGCGAACTTCACATTTTTTGTGATGCTTCGGAGTCTGCGTACGGTACATGTATTTATATACGCACGATTAACCATGATTCCTCAGTAACTGTCAGACTTTATTGTTCTAAAGGAAAGGTAGCGCCGCTGAAGCCTATTAGCGTTCCAAAATTAGAATTGTGCGGGGCGCTGCTAAGCGCTAAACTGTTTCAAAGAGTTCGCGAGTCACTTCATTCAGTTCAATTTGATAAAATATTGTTTTGGACTGACTCCACTATTGTATTGGGTTGGCTACGCATGGCTCCCAATCTGTTGAAAACCTTTGTACAGAACCGAGTTGCTGAAATTCATGAGATAACTAAAGAATTACCATGGCGTCACGTAAGCGGAACTGACAACCCTGCCGACTTGGTTTCTCGTGGATTAAGGTTAGGCGAGCTAAAATCATCTGCGTTGTGGTGGAAGGGGCCGTCATTCCTTCACAACGTAGAATATGAAAGTCATAATCCGGTGTCTGAAAATGCAAAATTGCAACAAGACTTACCTGAAATTAAAAGTAAGTCAGTAGTTTCGTTTGTTACAACTACAACAACGGAAACTTCTATATTTCCATTTAAAAGATATTCGCAATATAATCGAATGAAGTACGCTTTTGCATATGTTTTACGCTTTATTCAACAAAATAAAAATAAATGTAGCGGACCACCTTCTGTGGATGAATTAAGGCAAGCAAACACGTATTTAGTAAGGTTATCGCAACAAGAATCATATCCGGACGTATACAAACTGTTACTAAATAGCGGTCGCTTAAAAGACAATCATAGCTTAAGTAAGTTTAATTTATTCATGGGTGATGATAAAACTATACGCGTTGGCGGAAGAATAGAAAATTCTTCAGATTTTGCATTTGATAAAAAACATCCGCAATTACTGTCTTCAAAGCATTGGTTTACACTTCTACTTTTCCGCAACGAACACAAGCGGCTACAGCATGCCGGGCCGCAGGCGCTGTTGTACAACATACGCGAAACATATTGGCCAGTAGGAGGTAGAGATCTAGCTCGGCGCATTGTACATGACTGCGTTATTTGTAAGCGATTGAGGGGTAAAACTTTGTCTCCTATTATGGGCAACTTACCGCAAGAAAGAGTCACTCCGAGCTTTCCATTTCTTCACTGCGGTGTCGACTACGCTGGGCCAGTGCTCACATTGAACCGTAAAGGAAGAGGCTCAAAGTTAGTGAAGAGCTACATTTGCTTATTTATTTGCTTCGTCACTCGCGCTGTACATTTAGAGCTAGTCAGTGACCTTTCTTCGGATGCGTATCTTCTCGCGCTAAAGAGATTTATTGCACGTCGCGGAAAACCGGCTCAAATTGTCTCAGATAATGGTAGGAACTTTGTAGGTGTTGCTAATGAATTTGCTAAGTTTTTATCAACATGCTCCAAAGATATCCTTGAATACGCAACAAGTCAAGATATTAAATTTACATTCAACCCTCCGTATGCGCCTCATTTCGGTGGATTGTGGGAAGCTGGGGTAAAAGCATGTAAGCATCACCTGTTACGAGTCGTTGGAAACGCACACTTAATATTCGAAGAATTTAGCACAGTATTATCACAGGTTGAGTCCATCCTAAATTCCCGTCCCATTAGTCCCATGTCCGCTGATCCAAACGATCTAGATCCGTTATGTCCTGCCCATTTCCTGATTGGTCGGCCTTTAACTACACCAGCAACTATGCAGCTAGATGATGTTCCAGTTCATCGACTGACTCGCTACCAACGGCTAGAACAAATCCGGCAGCATTTCTGGACGCGCTGGAGTAAGGAGTTCATCTCGGAGATGCAAATCAGAACGAAATGGAGGAGTATGAAGACGGACCTTCAGCCAAACACTTTGGTCGTCATCAAGGAAGACAATGTTCCACCTCTAAAATGGAACATAGGACGCATTATTTCTACCTTGCCAGGAAAAGATGGGGTTTCAAGAGTCGCAGACATTCAAACCACTACAGGAGTGATTCGCCGCGCCTTTCCCAGAATATGTCCTCTTATCGACATTGAAGACACGATGTTGGACGCTGGTGCTTCCAAGGCCGGGGGCATGTTCGGGCAACACCATTCATAAGAATCTGCGTCCACCGGAACGTACACGAGCAATCGTTGGCTGCACGGTGGCTGCGCGTCAACCAATAACAAGCGCGGTGACCCTGCTGCAAAAAGGAGCGCCAATCACATTCTTTCCCGCTTTTCGGTGTACAATTCAAATAAGCATACGAACTTTATCCTTATTATTTTACATACATTTTCGCTATTTACAAATTTAATGTTTCAATTCACAAATTTCGCAATTATAATAATTTATTTTACGCAAGAATGAGTTTTAATTAAAGAAACTACGCAACATCCCCCACAGAGGTTTAGGCACAGAATACGTTTAGGTTAGACTTGGTTAAATCGCAGGCCACAAATTATTATAACCAAAATAAATAAATAAAATATAAAATAATAGAGGTGCTATTAACAAGATAATTATACAATAATAAAGTCAATTTGGGCTGTACGACTATTAAACTATGAAAACAATTTATTCTTACTAATATTAGTTGACTGATTTTCAAAACATAGGTATTCTACTCATCGATCTAACAATAAATAGATCATTAAACTATGTTAGCCTTCGGTAGCTATCGATGGTTTATCGAAACCGCGGAATGGTCTCATCTGCACCATTGAGATCACACAATATACCGTGTAATATTTTCTTACCAAACTTCAGGGGTAGGTCATATTATATGTTCTCCGTCGTCTAGATCTGTCCGAAATTGTTTAACTAAATGTCCGGTTCACATAATTCCAGTCCAGTGGTCGAATCCATCGCTGGAATGCTGCTGGAAATCATACATGTCAAGTGGTCGAATCCATCGGTTGGGAAGGGATGCCACTGAAATAATGTAGACTGGATTAGTCCAATCCAGTCTAGTGGTCGAATCCAGCACTCGGGAAGGGATGCCACTGGAATAATGTAGACTGGATTAGTCTAATCTAGTCTAGTGGTCGAATCCAGCGCTCGGGAAGGAATGCCACTGGAATAATGTGGACCGGAACGATTACGTTTAATATGCATTTACTGCTAAAACATTGTTATTGTTTTCAAAATGGCAACTCCTCTCTCGCTAACGTTAGAAATTAATTTATTATTCGAATCTTGATATTTGTTGCGTCTGCTAATTAGATTTATGGGTAGTAATCAATTAGGACGCCGAACATTATCTGTACGCACAAATTAATTTCATATAACGAAACCATCAGTGAATTTATTTCAATTTTCGTGTAACTTAGATAATACTCTAGTTTCAGTTTTATTATTTAGTTAATTGCTTGGGTCATGAGCAATCTTGTTAGAATGTTTATGTATCAAAATAATAATTACATTTAAGTACTACATTTTTTTCGATTTGTTATTTCTTCAACACAGTACGAAGTCAGTGAGTATTATTAGAATCCTTTTTAATTCCTTTCATTATTATTTCTGTGTGAGTGTTTGCGATGCAGTAATCCACGAGGATCTTCAAAATCATGTAAAATTGAATAGCTAGTTAACGAGAAGAAAACAAGAACTTGTAATTAGAGTAGCAATACCATCCATACTTATCGTATCTTTGTTAAAGTGGGTGATTTTAAGCTGTTTTTAGACAAACATTATTTTACCTAGAGTCTCATTTAATTTTACAGCTCTCGGTAATTAAACTTTAATTCCTAAAAGTACTGCAACTTAAGGTGAACGTTAATAGTGATTATTATCTCTAGACTATTCATTCGAGTCTAAAAATTAAAGTAACTGAGGACATTCTCATTAACGCTTACGTAAAATTCTATGAATTCTGAGAGCCTACTACGAAAAAATTATCACGATAATCAACCGATGTTCGATTTAGTTTATTTTAGACCTTATTCTTCAGCTAATAATGTCACGACGCAAAAATAACGTCCGATTATCATAGTTCGGTATTCAGAGTAGGCCCTCTAGATATAAAATTCAATGGGAGATGTTGACCACGCAATGAACATGGGACTCTCGTCGATTTGCTGATGGCTGGCGAATCTAATTGTTATTGTAACCCTTAATCCGTTGGTGCAAATGGTCTAAATGGCGAGAGTTAACTGTTAACCGATTCTAAAATGATTTTCCGAATTCCGAATAAAAAAGTTGCTATAAATGTACGTACCTAAACACATGTGATTTTTTTCTCTACCGAATATTTACCTACATACAATTTTCTATGTAATTTAGTTTTGGCATTGGTTTACCAAAACTCTCGAAATTATCTGTTACTTTCATTTATTGTCGACATTAAAATTCGTTATTGTCTATCTCATAAGTTTGTGCTCATGGTTCCTGTGAACAATAGAAGTTTAGTGTAAATCAGGAGGTTGCCAAACTAGATGGTATTGTTCACTAAAAGCATATTGATTTAGGGTAAAAGTGGCACTCCATAGCTCCTCTATCTGAAACGGCAGTTCCAATGAGTCGAAGTTGGCTATCTATTGCGAAACTTCAGCGTAAAATTACATCTTTACTCCCGATATTAAATTGTCTTCGTAAAGTTATGAGTATTTTAAAGGGCTTGTTAGAGCTTCAAAGGTTTCCTTATTCACATAGTATGTCGACAATTTAACGCATCCTTAGAAACTCGAAGTCTATTGAATTCAAATAAAACAAAAATAGGTAACTCTTTTACAGACAAAGTTATTTTGGAAGAAAATTTGTCATCGCGTCTATAGTGTTTCGGACTTTTAAAAGGTTATCTTAGCCTTTAAATTTCTCTTAGATATTTCATAATATTTCCTCCATTGAAAATTTATTACCTCGGAATAAGTGCTTCCGACAATAATATAAAGAAAATTTCAAGTTTCGGAAAAGTTTCTCACAGCTTTCTATTTGTACCTTAAGTACCTTTAAATCTGACATATTGTTGGGTTGCTTTGTTTACTCTATTCTATATAGAGTTGGACTCTGGAAATAATTCGGTTGCCAACTTAACAACAAATCTGGTATTTCATATATTTTTTCATATTACATATAATTACTATTTAGTTGATTCAATATTTTTTTAGTTTTTGCGAACAATTTTTAGTTATAAGGACTGTGGTGAGAGTATTGGAAGCGGAACAAATATGTAAGGATCGTCGTAAAAATCAAGAAATATTCCTTGTTCATAATAAAGGTTCTTGATAGTATCTAATCGGCGGAGGTACGTTGTTTTTAATCAATCTTTTGATACAAAAAGAAACTGATTTAAGCAGCTCAATAATTATTTTCTAAAGAAACTGAAGAATAGGTTTCTCTCGCATTCTTACCTTTAAAACATAAAAATGGTTTTCATTGCAGGACCCATTACAGAGAGTAATTCTGTTAAAATATCGTTGCTGTGGTGCTCTGTGACAATTTATTTAATGAATCTGAAGAGTGGAGAGATTGCTTTTTATAGAGCACCATTTTGAAATTTTATTTCCGTTGTGTTTCAAAGAATGGCCGGTTTTGTTTGTTATGATTTATCCGAAAAAACTAAACAAATTATTAAGATAAATAAATACTAGAAAAAATCGACTCAGCCGTAGCACCTCAGACGGGACAATTAACAAACAAATTATAGTTTTAAAAATATTCTATTTTTTAATGCTTTTAGTTTTGAACAATGTTGTAGATAAAATATTTCATTTACAGGTTTCGGTAAGATCATATTAACTTATTTCATATAAATCTATTTTTTTTATAAATATAACTTTTAGATAAGATACTGGTACGGTTTAAAATTAAACTTCCTACTCTCTGTGCGTAACTTGTAACCATTAGTTAACCGCAGTCTAAAAGGTCACTTCAAAAAAGGTAATAAATTGGGTGGTAATTTGGCAGCTGTAACGATTCTCGGGTAATAATACCGTAAAAGGTTTATTATAACACCCCACCACATCGGGTAAAAGGTTTATTATAACACCCCAATGGTTTATTAACTGTGATCCATGGAAATTAAAACAGAAATGAAGAGTTTCGTCGGGATCAGCAAGGAGTGGGCGATAGCACCGTGTCGCCAGGTGCTCTCAAACTTTGTTAATAAAAACGAGATTGAAACCCAAGATTTAATTTTACTCTGTGTGTTTTTCTAAATTGAACTCTATAGCAATTAGTGTAAAAACTAGTTTCTATTTAAATACGAAATAAATGTACATTTAAAATAGATGGAGTATTCACAGAAAAGCCTATTTAATAATTGGGGACTTAATAATATATCTCTATTTATTTTATAAATAAATAGGTTGTTTACGATTTTGTATTTTGGTGGGTCCTCTCTAATTGGTAAATATTGATTAAGTATAAGATGATATAATGTGCATACTTTATTTGTTTTAATAGGTATGTATGAGGTTACGCAGATATCCACGAAAAAAGTGTTATTAGTTATGCCTTTTTGACATTGACCTGAATTTTTTTTTTAATTGTAGATGGCGCTGCTGCATACGTTTGTTCTTATGACAGTATACATTTGGCTTGCAAACAATAGGAACATAGGCATTCATTTTGTGGTATTTATTTACCGAAAAAGGCCCTATGCGTAACCCAAAATGGTTATAAAATAGTATTCTACAAGCAAGTGCCGAAATTCAAATTCAAATTAAGACGTTTTTATTCTAACAGCATCTATTTTTTTTTTCTTAATATCCTGATTTTTCGAAAAGTAAGTACCAACGTTTTTACATGTTTTTTATATTACACAGCATTTTGTCATTTTAAAGCTATAAAACGATTTTTGAAGTAAAAGGGCTATGTTTTGACAATTCTCATGGACCAACCATAGACTTATTTATACTAACGTATGTACAGTATATTATAAGGAACAAACGTACGTAGCGCCATTTTCAACCGACTTCAAAAAAAGGAGGAGGTTCTATGTTCGTCTGTTTATTTGTTTTTTTTTAATTTTTTTTTTGACAGTTGCCTTCCCAATGAATCGATTTTTTCTATTTACTCTCCTCTCTGATAGAATACAGCAAACACAGAATAAGTCATTCTTGCTACCTGTAACAAAAAGAAATTATTAAGAAATATAAAAATTCAACCAAAAACTCCACTATTAATAAAAAGATAAAATAATATTTTTTATACTACCTGCTCGTCAATGGCATATTATGTGTCATGCAAACCTTTCCTAAAGTAAGTCATTTTTCCCATGGGGAATAAAGTGATTTGAATTTGGAATGCAACCCTTGTAGTCGTGCTTGATCGACGTTGGTTTCAAAAAAGTTTAGGTACAATGAGATCTTATTCTAAGTTAGGCTGTATGTTATCATGAAAACTTTTTACGAAATTCATTTTCACCCGCGCACCAAGAAGGATTTATTTGAATGTCGAACTGACCACTACAGAATAGACGACAAAAACATAAACTCCAACCCAACTATAAATGTACCAAAGAATGTAACTTTGTCGTTGCACAATTGGTGTAATGTTTCTAACATAACTTTTAATTTTCAATAAATATTCTTAATTTTTCATATTTTATTATTCTAACTTTAAATAATTACTTAAGTACTTTCTTTATAACAGTCATTGGTTTCAATTGCCTCGCAGAAAGTATAAAAAGTAGAGTATGCATCGCGGGCTTAAATGTGTATTTGTCATGGGCGATCTTGAACACCTCGTACTCAGGATTCTTGCCTTAACTCCCTCGCTCCGCTCGGGAGTTAACCATAGAATCCCTCGTACTCGGGGTTCAATAATAGCGCCCGGGACACAATACACTACTTTAAGCCCTTATTGCATAATCTACTATTATCAATTTAACTGATATGTGTTGCTTTTTTCAAGCATAAATGTTTCACAATGGTGAATGCAAAAGCGAAAAGTTAGTATCTTTTGTATTTCTTTATGCTTCATAATGTCACATCGAATTATAATACAACAGAACTCAAATACTAAACTATTTTTATCTTTTGGAGGATGTATAAAAGTCTAAAAATAAGAGGAAAAGTTAAACAGTTTTGTGCGAATAAGATTTGTTTTACGAAAAAAAAACTTTGTGCGAAGTTTAAAATGTTTTTCATAGGAAAAGCAGCGTTATTCGAGTTTAACATGAAAATGCTAACTCACTGACTTTTACAAGAGCTACTTAGCATATTTTACAACCCCTTTTTCAGTTCAATTGTTGGACATTGGTCTTAACTTTTGTTAGTAAAAAGTTTGTACGAATTGGATCACACGATGAAAAAAACTCTAATCTAGACTCTAAAAAAGCAAAAATATTAACATACCCAAAGTATGTATCTGGGATTAGAATGAAAGTTGAATAGTTTGTTTTAAAAGAAGGTAAATATTTTTACATGTTGAACACTAAATATGTTTATTTTTTAATACAGCGTCGAGATATAGATCGAGTATATTATATTCATTTGAAATATACTATATTAGGTACTATTTAGCATTTTGAAGCTATTTGTCCTTTTATTCTTTCAATTGATAACATTTATTTTTAAAACGGACACAGGTTTAGAGCTATATAGAACTCTCTTATCAGCACCCTTAGCATGAACATCTATCGAGAAAAAAAACGCGCGTAAAAGTACTCGATAAAGTAATTATTACCTATGAAAAAAATCATTTCGCTTTTCGGCGTTAGATGGCGCTGTACAAATTTCCCATACAAAATTATTATATCGAATGTTTTTACGCGCGTTATTTTGTGTTGCTGTTCCTACTAAGGGTACTGATCGTCCTAAGAGTGTGTACGATAGAGTCCAATAAAAGAAGAAACGATAAAAGTGTTCATACGTTTTCTATTATTGAGCGAAACATGTAATTGTGATATTTAAAACTAAATTACCTTAATAAATATAGTTAATTTTTGAAGATATTAAATAGCACGTTCATACTAACCGACACAAATGTGGAATAGGACAAGTCCTGGATGCCGAAAGCTTTTAGTATAAGAGGTTTCTGTGCCTGAGTGCAAGAGATGAGCACCAACCTCCTTATATCTCGATGGGATTCTCTTTCCAACTCGTTAAGATGCCAGCCGCAGTTGAATATGGCGTTGGATAACAATGAAGCCTGAAGAAAAAGATTGTTTGGTAATTTTGAGGAACCCGCTTAAGAAAAGTATATCATGTAGAGGGAAGAACTTGTAATTTCACATGATATAACACGTAGGCAGTGCTTTAGAATAGCAGAATTTGATGAATTAGGTTATAATCAATTGGATAGAAAAAACAATAATTTAATAATAATATCACTAAATGCATGAATATGCATTAATCATTCTCAATACATACTAAATGTAACAATTGATTTATAGGTTTTTTTCTGACCTGTAAAACTTCGTAAAAAAAAGAAACTTAAATATATGGTCGTTAAAAAACAATCCATCTCAATTGGTATGAAGTGATAAATGTATGTTTAAGCTATAGCTTTGCACTCTAAAATGTCCATTAAAATTTTCTGGTGTTTGAAAACCTTCATTTCTGGGCAACACATTACACCGTACAGCCACCTATTGTCTAACTCAACATTTATCGCAATCGCTTTCAATTTGGAACGAATGCTACCTCCATCGCTGCAGCATTACAAGGCACTGTGACAGATTGTTTTGAAACACAGTGATGGATGTACACGATTGCCAAATTATAAGCGATCGTGATAGACTTTGAGTTAAGCAATAAAGCCCCAAGTTAGATCCGTGAATTGCAATATGTAAGGCTTTACAGTTTTGCTGGTAATGTAGAACAAAAATTTTCAATCCATTGTCAACCTTATAAAGAGTTATACCAAATAATATACTAGAAAAAATACGACTCGCACCAGATCATGTTCTCGGACGGGAATCGAACCCGCGACCTTTGGATATCCGGTCCAATGCTCTGACCGCTGAGCTACCGAGTCACTAGTCATCCAAAGGCCACGAGAACATGATCTGGTGCGAGTCGTATTTTTTCTAGTATATTATTTGGTATTATATAAAAATAGCATTGTGAATGCTAAAATCTCAAAATTTAAAAACTTATAAAAAGTTGTTAACACCCAGGAACTTGAGGTATGTGTTAGTCACTAAACCAACTTCAATTACACAGTAGGGCGTCTCCTGAAGTATTTTAATTAAAATATTTCACCTGATACGTAATCTCCCCGGCATTCCAAAGATTAAGAGCGAGCAATAAAAATAAAGAGCTGACGAAAGTGTATGTCATGAAAGCGTTAGTAAAATCCATGTGAGGCGACAACTGCAAATGAGAATGATTAATTCTATTGTTATAACTTATTCAACCTTTAGTAGTCTAGTGGCTTAAAGGCTGGGTTCGATTCCTGGATCGGAAAAACTAAGTGGACCCTTATTATGGGTCTGTGGTAAATGGTACCAGTAAAACTGAACATGAAGCAAAATTGAGACAATAAGATTCTTAATAAACATGATATCATTGTTTTGGCTTTGATTCAGCAGTGCTCATAAGAATAATAAATAGTTTCTATAATCGAGTAACTCATCAAATTTGTCAACGTCGAATATCTTTAAGTACAAAATTATACAGTCAGATAACTTCAAAGTACCGAATAATATTAATTATTAATATTATTATTATTGTATTTCAGTTGTAAATGACCGCAAACCTCTAATCTAAACTTATCAAATAACATAAATCATCGGTCCGTTTAATCGCCTTAGAATTTAATACCAATGCCAATGTTGGAATACAAAACATCTTGTCTAAGAGACAAATACTTTAGTTTTATTGGAAAACTAATAAAAAATATATTTGATAATTTATTGTATTAAGTTTAAAACGAAAAGAAATAACAATAAAAACTGTTGATTTTCCAAGTCTTCTTTTTTTTAATAAATATGTTTAAACTACAGTTTTAAAAGCACGTTAAGTTTAACCTCTCCTTGCCAAACACAGCAAAAAGTTTTCATACAAGTGTTGTCGCTTACATCCTACTTACAAGATAATAAGCGAATGTTAACAAAGTTGGAATACTTACGGCTAACCGTAGCAGAAGTAACACTGCCACCGCTGAGCTCTCGCAAACTTGAAGTGACATGATTATGCCGAAAACACGGTGTATTTCGTCACCTAAACTGGGTAATAAGCACATTTACACATATTACATTTAAACGTATAACAATATATTTACCTAAACGTTAAATAAAAACCCCGTCAACTTGAAAACATTAATGAACTTATCCTTTTACAGAAACTGACGTAAAGACTTAAGTAAGTACAATGAAAGAGCAAAATGTGGCGCCCCAGAGCGTTTTTAATTTTTATTGTCAAGCTTTAAGTATTAATGCATACCTAAACTATTAAAGTTAAATTAGTTAAATCAACCAAAGACTTATTTAAGCAATCAGAAAGATCAAATTTAAAATAAGTTTGACAAGCCAAAATGTGATGAGAGTAGTATAAATGTTAATACCACTTAATATTGTCTCATTAGAATTCAGCCCGTTTTAGGGTTGAATTATTCGAAATAGAATCTTATCAATAAACACATTTAAATTCAAATGAAATTGTATTTACTTAAAACAGATTACGTCACTAGATTGTTATTTGGTTAAGTAAACGTTTCACTTCTCTCTCATTAGCTTTATATTTATCATAACTATTAATCGAGTTGCATAGTACCTAATCCTTTTAGTCTGTTGTCAAAAAGGGCTGATCGCAATTAAATATTTTCATACTAGTTTTTGGAAAAATAAGACTGATAAATACTTACAGCATTAATTTCTGGTGCATTTGTATACCTTCCAATACTCCACTCTTAAGTTTCACTATAGCTCGTTTCTTATTCATAGATAGTAGGTCTTGATCAAAATTTCTTCTAATTCTTTTGAAATGTTGACATAGAGTTATGAACTTGTGCGTCATGGTGATAAGATGGGTGATCGGCATGCAGTCTGCTGACATCATCGGAAGCATCATGTACAACCAAGTGATGTAGAAAAAGATGCGAAAAACTGATGCTATTGTTGAATTGTCGTTGTAGAACGGCAAGTACGTAACCACGGTGTAAAATGGTGCTCCTGTAGACAATTTTTTTTATGAATTATTAGAAATAGTTGATAATAAATAGAAAGGAAGAGTGAATGAAAACATTTTATTAGCAACGCACAATAATACTAAATAATAAACTAGAAATTCGACTCCCACCTGATCATATTCTCGGATGGAAATTAAATTTGAAAAAGAATAAGTATTTGAAAAAGAAACGAAAAAGTAGGTTTAACTAAAAAGAGAGATATTGAAGAAAACATACAACAAAAGGGAAAAGGCAAATCAGTTCCACTCAATTTAAAATTTTGCACTTCACTTATATGTTAAAAGGCCAAAGGTTCAGAAACCCTTTACTGGTACAGAGTAGAGTAGTACTTGCATATTATTCTTGGTAGTAGAGTACCAAGAATAATATGCAAGAAATTCTGCAAGGGCTGTTTTTTGAATGAAATGGTCGCCACAGATTATATTATGCTCAAGCATCACTCACACTTAAAAATAATCAGTATCATTGTTGTTTTTTCATAATCCAGTGTTTCCACTACCCCGATAATTATTTACATTATGATCCACGGCGCACTGTTTAACTAAACAGTTAAAATACAAAGACCATCATTATAAGAATGTACAAGTTATTCAGAACAAAATGTGCAATTTTAAGAGAGAAATTGAGAGATAATTCTGTAAAATATACGGAATATATGGGAGCAACTTGTCGTTCTTTAAAATTGCAACTGAAATTTAACGATGCTTCCTACAGTCGCAAGCTTTTGCTGCACCCATTTTCCTTTTGCGATATTATTTGCTATATAAAGTATAATATGTACACATACCTTCCATTATTACTCTTCTAGCACTCGCAACTCCATAAGCAATTAAAGACAAGTACACAGATATTACGTATGCAAGAATGCCGCCCCACACTTTAATGTACTGCCTCTTCATATTCCATTTTTCTTCAAATTCTTGTCCAACCATAGCCATATCATAATTTAATTTTCGAATAGACTTTTTGTGGTACAACAACAGTAGCATTTTAGTAAGAACGATGTTATGTATAGCGAAGAACATCACTGCCGAATTCTTCTCCACTTCTGGGAAGTGACCGAAAAGAGCGGCCAAGTTTTCAAGGAAAATCATGACGGAGTAAATTGAGAAGGATATGATCGTATACATTTTGTAGAGAACAGTTTCACGGTAGATGTTTTCGTACCAACAGTTGCCAGCGCCCGCGTAATAAACATATTTGCAAAAGATTCTCAGAACGTCTTTTGTCTTCATTTGAGAGGACTCAACACCGCTACTTCTCTCGTGAATGTCAAGATATTTCTCGTGTAACGTTTTTTATATGTCTCAACCCAAAATTAAAGTATATATTTCGACTTAATAGCTGAAGTTATTGAAGTGGAAGTCCCAATTAGTAGTTCGGTACCTTATAATTTCACCTGTTAATTAATGGATAAACTTTAATTTTGTGCGTGGGAAATTTTGGTTCGAATGTTTTATGGAATTCGACGTAGTACGTGTCAAATAGGTGATTTGTTGCGCCGTTCATAATTACTCTAATAATTCACTTTTAGAATAACACTTTTTTTTTTACTCGACTGCCCAAAAAAAAGCGAGGGTGACACGACTGCCCAATAAAACAGAGAGTATAATGTGTTCAGGGTTCATGTTTGTGTTTTTCATGTGATTATTAAGGAAATACATTAGTAGTTTATATTTTCACCCTAATACTCTCTGACTCAAAAAACGCCCAATAATGATTTAATTTATACATAGATAGTAAAATTGATACATTTATTTAAGTACTTTATAAGACATTCTTCATAAATATTATAAAAACTATTTCGAGAAGACACTCGTTGTTTAAACCACTTGGTATTCAGTTATCACAGAAAATATTTTAACATTCAGTACCTATATTAAAATAAAGGTAAATATTTAACTATTTTAGTTAAATTATTTTGTTTCTAGTATTTTCTTCGGTACTAAAACTAGATAAATAAATTGAAAAACGTCTGGGATATACTATAAGTTTGTATTGGAAATACAAGACTTTTCGCAGGTCCCTAATAACAATAACTTTTCGTAGTAAAAAACCTTTTTCCTTTTTACTTCTATAGAAACTTGTGGGGAAATCCTTGTTAATGTGAAGT
Organism: Catoptria pinella; assembly: GCA_963556745.1. Classification (NCBI taxonomy): domain Eukaryota; kingdom Metazoa; phylum Arthropoda; class Insecta; order Lepidoptera; family Crambidae; genus Catoptria; species Catoptria pinella. The sequence goes on along the minus strand of OY750774.1, from coordinate 5,309,091 downwards.
TAATTAATTAACCACTCAATTAATGTCAGGAGCGTACAGGCACGCGACGCGCGAAACGTCTTGATTGCTCCTAATATTTAGTCATAGTTATTGATGATTTGTATTTTACTAATGAACAGGTCCAATTCTTTATACGTGTCCGTAGTTTCACTATATATGGGGGCCAATAATTGCCTGACGGATGACTCCACAAAAGGTTGCAAAAATAAAAGTCCAAATTGTCACTGATAATTTCTTGTGTAATTATTCCAATTACAGAATTTTATAAAATTCACTTTTTAAGACTCTATAAAGGGTAAACGGTAACAAAACTAAAGTCAGCTAAATACATTGTGTCCCTACATACGTAGTTTAGATAATAATTTTAATCCTTTTTTATTTGAATACTTACAGAGGTCTAAAGGTAATTTTGACCTATTTTAAGATATGAGTCAAGACGGTAGTGGTTGCAGGTCTAGTTTACAGGTTCCGGATATGTTCCGTCCTTTCAATCATCATTCTGAAAAAGTTTACTATTTAGAGACGTTGTTTTATTTTTCCTGTAATCTTTACATAAACTTCTAGGTCACATAAAATAATTTCAGATTTTTCTCTATGCAAACTTCGGAGATAAGGGGGGAACGGTATTTTATTTTACATTTTTCATCAAAAGTCGAAATTCATTCATATACTCCATAATAATATGCCCTATATAGCCTCACTTCGAACTTTCAGTACCTGTTGCAAAAAATCTACAAATATTTTTATTTCTCTCTTATTTGCAAAATATTTGGGTAAACGTCATTTAAAACTATTCCAAATTTCAAGTTGATAGCATTATTAGTTCTCGAGATATCCAGCTGTGACAGACAGACAGACAGACTAAGTCGCACCATAAGGGTTCCTTTTTACTATTTTGGTACGGAACCCTAAGAAGACAACACTCGCTCACCAACAGACAAATAGAAATAGTCTATTATCTCGTATTCAGTTTCCTTTTCACAATAAACTTGGTATTTCCCACTCGTAGCGAATTTGTTGAAATAATACCACTGCAGGGATCAGATGTTCCGAACTTTTCTCCCTAGCAGAAGATAGCGTCGGGGTCTGTCGAAAAACACTTGAGGCGCGTGACCTCACACTTAAACCCGCGGGGATCACCCCATTGATGTATCGTAGTGTAGGGAGAGCTGGGATGGTTGGGAGCTGGGATGGCTGGGAGCTGGGACCTCCGTGCCGTGTAAATCTTACCTTTGTGAGAATTAACGTTCATTATAGGTGTTTGGAAAGTAAACGTTGGGTTTCGTTAAATGTTGGCACAAGATAATGTTATTAAGTACGCCAGCAGTTAGTCTTTATAAATTGGCTTATTCTTTCTTTATTGGTTATTTTTATCGGCACCAAGGGGCATAATGAATTCATTGTATTAAACATATAAATTTTCCAATATTCGAAACAATGATAAAAGTTAAAAGTTATAAAAAGGTAGGTATGAACGAATCTAGAATTGATAAAATTACAGAAATAAGAATAAAACATCGAAAAATAAATTTATTTCTCTCGAATGTTTTGAGAATATATTATTACCATGATTCATGAAAATTCAAACATATTTTGTCTTTTTTTCCACTTTATTATTAAAGTATATTTGTAGAATATTTTAGTTTTTTATGAATAGCAAGATTTGACAATATTTAGAGAGCCTAAACTTACAATGTAATATATATAATTATGTCGGCAAGACGTTTATCAATAAATCCCAATTATTTGTACACACAGCAACGAACAATTGGCGTGATAGAATCGTGCCGGTTTCCTCGAGTGTACCGAGCTGATTTATCGGTCCTCGATGAATAGGCCTCCAACTGGGATGTGTCAGAGGAGCCTGCTCTAAATATCTATCTTCCAATTGGGATCCAAGCGCCGATTCACAATGAGTCTATCGCTTTTGTACTTTGGAATAAGGTAAAGATCTTGTTTTTCGTGTAGCTTTATTTTACATTTTCGCTTCAAATGAGTTTATTTGATTTAAAATTTGTCCTTTATAAAATCTAAATATGAATCTCCTTTTTTTAAACTCATTTAATAGTCTTAAAGCTTAAATGTAAAATGAGTTACTCATACTTACAATAAACTAAAAACTAATTAAATAAGGTAGATTACACATGTTACATAGAATAAGTTAAGTAATTTTAAATTTGTACTTTTTGTTTGGTACAGCTAAAACATTTAAAATTTTGAAATAAGATGTCACTTCGTCTGTGTATGAGGTATATAGGCAACTGTAGTCGTAAAAATACCACAAGTCGATCATAACGATACACAATATTATGTTATATTATATGTTAGACTAAGTATGAAGGAAAGTAAAAGGACTCAAGGATATCTATTCCCGTGTTACGTCTCTTCGTAGCGTATCTGGTAAATTGGTGGATTTATTATGTACGGAAGGTATTACATGTGTCTGAAATAAGCACACGAGCTCAAGGTGAGACACACATTAGTTCAAAAACGATTTATTACAAATAGCAATTGAAACGACAAGATAACTTTATATTAACATCATGACACAAAACTCGAAAATAGGAGGAATTCAATCCTAAAACTACATTACAAAATATTGAATCTAGTCTTTCAATGTTTTATCTTGTAGCCAACCGAAAAGTTAGCACATTTATTTACATAACATATTTCCAAAGAGCGAAGCCTTGAAACATTTCGCTTGTACTTAGTCATATTCCCGAGAATCATGAATCATAAACAATTGGCGTGAATCTTAAACCACATTTTTTTTTCAAACAGTACGAGTATAAGTCGCAATAACGGACGGAATGGTTCTTATACAATACTAAATAATATACTAGGAAAAACATAAAATACGACTCGCACCAGATCATATTATTTTCGGACGGGAATCAAATCCGCGACCTATGGATGTCCGGTCCAATGCTTTTACTGCTGAGCTACCGAGTCACTAGTGGCATCGTCGAATTTTTTCTAGTATATCCCATTCTTACGCTGCAAGCCAGCGTTATTTCATCAATGTAAGGAATTACCTCTACATTCAATTGAAATATCTTTCCAGATATTTTGACAATTGATTAAGATGAAACAGTTATATAATGGAATGGTTCTTGTTTAATCTCCAAAAAAGCGATGAAACTGTTTTTGGGGGTTCTCGAAACTAAGTTCGTAATCCTTGGCGGCAAATGCCCCTTGAATGCGAATTGGGAAAGGGTAAAGGTGTATTATTGGTCAGGCAGATTTCCTACTACGTGATCAGGTAAACTAATACAGTACCCGAATTGTAAGTGTTTTTCCCTGTAGCTACCTTCTGTCTACGTTTTGTTAAAATGCGGGCCCTTGGAGACTGAACGCAGGGTTTAAAGATGCTCATCGTCCTAAATAAATTCTGTGGAGGGTGCGTGGATTACTAAACAGTTTTGGGAGATTCAAATATTTTATAGAATAATATTTTGATGTTAGGAAAATTTAATATTCGTTTGAGGTTCTGAATTGAAACGACCGAAATATATTTTTTACGTTAACATAAACGAGTAAAACTACAAGTAAAATAAGGTTAAATCTTTTTTTAGTCAAACGATAAGGTCATTCGTTTTCTTGTTTTTTCAATTAGGTAGATAGGTACTAGAACTTGAAATCTCGCCGATAACTAAATAAATTTTTGTTTTATAAAAGTAAAAGATCAAAAGACTTGCTTTTGCTTCTCATACAACTCTAGTAGCTTTATTCTCCGGAACTACAAACCAAAAAAGAAGAAAGACTAGTGCGGAAACGCTGTATCTTCAAAAGTACAACAAAGTTGCTCTAAAACTCGTGACACCTGATTCAGTGAGCATTGTTTCTGGCATCGATGCGTTCCATATACAAAGAATGCATGTAGGTCGAGCCAGTGAAGCTAGCACGATGCGGCATTTTATTTAAACTTGCTCGTCGCTACTCGCTAGATATGCGCCGAGGGGATGTAAAGAGAAACACAATAATGTCCCTCCACAAGTTATATAACAAATAAAAAGTTGAAATATATATTTGAAAGAGCTAACGTTACTTTTTAGAACCGATTCTCGCTAGTATTGTCCTGTTGCACGTTTTTGTAAGGTCAGTAGTGTTATTTTGTAAATAAAGTACACACGACGGCACCTCAGACTATACATGTTGACCTTAAGACCGCCTTTATGCCGTACGTAATAAAAGCTGTTTTCGCAGTTTAACTGTATAACCTGACGTGCTGTCGTGTGTACCTATTATTCTAAAGTAACGTTTCAGTAATGTTCTATTAGCAATAGTCAAAGTTAAACAGAATAAATTAAAAATAAAGAAATTACCAGAAACCTTAATGCTTGGCGAATAACTAATTTATTATTAACAGTAGGTATATAATATACTCAGGATTTACGCATCATCATTAGTCCCAACTGCTGGACCATTGGCCTTCCTTATGGCTGGATAACCAGGATAGGCCATAACCCGCAACGTGGACTCAATGCGGATTGATTGGCGTTAACGACTGCAAATGCAGCCGGCCTTTAGTCGCATAAAGTCCACTATATCAAAATGTCCAGTCTCAGAATGGGACCAACGGGCGTGCCTTCTGAACCATGGAGGAGCTTGAGATGTAAATTTTGTTGTCACCCATCAGTTGACCGATCCTAGCTATAGTTGCTTAACCACCGAAATCACTCGCCGAATGCGCTAGCCTCTGTGCTACCAAGCTGCTAAGGTTCAGGATTATGTGATATTTAATATGAATTTCTCCAAGGTTAAAAAATAATTTTAGTAATTTTCTCTAAAAACACAAAAAAAAATCAAACTCTTTTTGAACTAATTAGTAAATAATCTAGTTTATTTTTTATTTTAAGTTTTTAGCATTCACTATGCTATTTTTCCTACTAATATTATAAATGTGAAAATATGGATGTTTGTTACTCCATCATGAAAAACGCCGGAACGGATTTGGACGAAATTTGGCACACATATAGTTTATAGCCTAGATCAAAACATAGAATACTTTTTATCCCGGTGAAAGGTTCCCTCGGGATTTTCCGAATGTCCACGCGGACGAAATCGCGGGCAGAAGCTAGTATACAATAGTATTAAATACCAAAACTAGTTTTTTTTAAATTAGTGGCAGTCTTGACCAGAAGGGTCGTTGTTTCCAGCGTTATTAACAGATATTCCATTTCGGGGTAATAGAGACCGCAGTGGCTATGCAGCGAGCGGAGTAGGACGACTTTGTTTTATTAAAACTGCGCGCAGGACTATATTGAAATCACGCGGTTCTGGTTTCGTTGAAATGTAGCTTTATGAAATACGCTTTATCAGGCTTCTAGCGAAAGCTTATTTCTCTAAATCTAAAGGTTTAAATAAAATAACATTACCATTATAAGGTTTTGGTATTTTGTCATACACATGTTCATTTTCAAGCTATCTATAATTGAAATAATGTCAAGAACTGTTAAACTTATCAGATTTTTTACTATGAGCTCTATCGCAAAAAGTAGAGGACATACTTATGAAAATGCGACATTCCACAAAACCACTACCTATTTACAAACATTTGACTAGAATGTCATGTTTGTACCTTGTAACCGAACGATCACAAAATGTACCCACAAAGGTACTAACGACCTAACATCATTAAAATCGAAGTCCATGAGCGTACGGAGTTTTTTAAAACACGTTTCGCGTAAGTAATAAAGACTGACCGGTCAGCTCAGCGGAGGCCGAATTCCGACCATTTCCACGATACAAGCGTGTGAAATTTCACGGTAACGATATTAACAGCGATTGTGCGCAGCTGTCGGCAAAATGCGACATCTTGGTACTGGCCATTGATAAAAATATATTGGGAACGGTCTACAAAATTCTTATTTACAAAGATTTTTGTTAAAAATTTTTTTTTTTCAGTTATGTAACTTTTGTGCGCCTAAGGTCCTATCAATTCGAAAAATATTGGATAAACTTTATTATTTATTACGTCTAATCCATTTATTTAAGAGAGTCTTATTTGTAAACTAATAACTCAACTCGTTCGTAACATTATGAAGTGAAGAATAACTATATCAACCTACCTATTCGTATATGACTAGTGTAGCCCCAGCATAGCGTCTCCAGAAAATCTTTGTTGCACGAACGATAAGTCTTTCTAATTTCCGTTCAACAAATGCTTTAGATATTGGGATCAAAGCAATATGTATGACTGATATTTTATCCAATATTTGATAAGTATTATGACTGTATTTCTAACAAAAAAGTAGATGCTTATAGAAAACGGATCCTTAAGGCTAGTGTAAAATAAGCAAATGCATTATTTATATCCTAAAATATAAAACTTAAGTTTAATTCGCAGGGGAAATGAAAGATCCCCGTCTACCTACTTAAAAGCGCGCAAACATGTGTTGTTGTTACGCAAATAAAGACATTTGTGTCAATACACTCACGGAGCGTCGGAAAAAGGCATTTTAAAGTTAAATTAGTTGAAAGTTTGCGCGTTTCGATTGCTCGCTCCTTTCCCTTCGTCAGCGAGTTGGAGTATGAAGTTGAATATTCTAGAGATGATATTGCTTCACTAAATTATATTCTTGGAAGGTGCTTCAGTAAATAGGACAAGTAGGTATTATATTATGTTAATACTTTTTTATGTGTAAGTAAAATTTATTTGTCCAAAAGTTTGATAGGTACCTGAAGTGAAGTTTTAACCCTTCAAGACCCGGAAAATGAGACAATAGATATTCTGTCCACATGCGGTCGCTCGGGCGTTGATGATTTAATGTTTAGATTTTCATATATTTTTTATGTTACGGGGTCTTAGGTATAATTTAAAATATTATAATATAAAATATTTTTAGGTCAAAAGGCTTAGGGAAAACTGTCTAAAAAGTAAAAAAATTGCTTTATTCAAATAAACTTAGTAATTAAGCGCTTTTGAATCGTCTATATTTTTCTACCACCCGTTCCAGACTTTTTTAACTGACAAGAAGAACAGGCGCAAGAAACTTATCAGCTTTAACAGAAATAAGTAACGATATTAACTCATTAATCTATTAGTCTATTTAGTAATGTTTTTTAAGTAAAAGGTGGTTAGGTGGTGGTTAAATGCACAAGTCGAAATTACTTCAAATTTTTCACTAGAACGATGCGGTTAGATTTGAATTGAACCTCTAAATCTAACAAAATCGAATAATCGTTGCCAAAAATAGGAATAAAACGTCGGGTTAAATTTACAGCGGCCGTTATTGCACATAGTGAAGTGAACAACTGAACATGCACCCAACACTAAATTTTGTGTGCAAGTACCAACGAATGCATTTGTTAATCTACAAAGTTCGCTAAAATGTTAGGACTTCAAACACATATTATTAGTTCGTTTCTGCTACGTTAACTCCCTTTTTTAAAATTACCAAATTAATTTTACTCTCTTCATAGTTCGACCACGAAATTGTAATCAATTAGTAAAATGAAATTGATTTAGATTCTAATTCATAAAAAAAAACCGGTCAAGAGAGAGAGGGTTCCGTACCATCATACATAATATAAATACATTGCGGTGTAGGTTACTGCAGTTTTAGGTCAGCGTCATCTCTTGACCGATAGTGTATCTAATGTTTTATTGTTGATGATTTCTAAAAAAGTGTGTTTTTTATAGACATCGTTTTATTTTTCCTTTAGTGACACGTGAGCGATTTTTTTGTCACCGAGAATAGAACATACAGAGTTCAATACGTAAACGCCCACGAGCTACAAAAAGTAGCTCAGCGACTAATCACCCGTGAAATGACACTGACAAGAGTGACAAAGGGTTTACTTAGCCAGCGACAAAAAAACGCCGCGATTAACGCCGCGATAATCGCAGCTATAAAAAGTCGTTCGTGGGCGGGAAGCCTCAATCTTTACATACAATTCTATCACAGCCATGCTGTCGAATGAAAATGAGTAGTATAGAGCGCTCGACGCTAGTCCAATGATTTAAAAAAATAGGGCCCTTGATCTTAAACGTGGGACGAGCATCATCCGATTTTTTTATAATAGGCCTCCAGCGATCATAAAATGTTTTTTCGGTATAAAATTAATTTCTTACCCATTTTATTACAAACACGTACCAATTGTAAATCTATTTAAATTTTATGATTCATCCTTAGCCTTTGAATAGAGACATTCCGATGTTTTAATTCAGTAAATAAATACATCATTTCCGTAAATAGAATTAGAAGTTAAACCAAGTACCATTATTGTTTGCGTGAAGTTAAAATTTTCTCATTCCACGCTGGCAGATTGTGTGTTGGGTGAATTATAATTTCACAAGTTCCTTTCGAAGTTAGCGGTCGGTGAATCGGTCCCTATCAAATAAGTTCCATAATAACTAGACAAAACTCACTCCGAGATAAGGGTTCTTTGAAAACGTTTTTTAGTTCGAATAAAAATAAATGGAATGAAAAAATCTTTTGTACCCTTCGTAAGGATTATTTAATTTACAGAAAAATAAGTTTTTGACACTGATTTAGTAAGTCCATCAATAAGTTTATTGGTATAAGTTGAATTTTCCTTTGAAAAATGTAATATAAAAACATACATAAAAAAAAAAACAAAAATACCGTCGACTTGATAGCCTCCTCCCTTTTTTGAAGTCAGTTAAAAATGACTTATGAAGTAAAAACGTTGCATTGATAATGAATTATGAAATAAAATCTATGTAACCAACTGTCTTTGATGAATTATGATAAAGGAGCTTAAACGTTTTTGTATGAAAATTGGCTCCCGCTCAGGGATGTTAGACGGCCACTCAGAAATCCTTGTGCCGAGCTGGCTGAAAGCTGGTATTGAGAGCGAAAAACTGGTACGCCTGTGCTCCGCTGCCTCGCTGCCAACACTGGTATATAAACTATGTCGGAAATCGCATCCTAGTGTAAAAAAAAAAATATATTTCAATTTCAGTACGATGCGAAGATGGCGCAGTAATCGACTAGCCATAGCCAAGCCAAGCAGTTTCACCAACCGTACAGTGACAAAAAACTGACAGCTGACTGCGATTTTCTGTCCGTGTTATATTTAATTTCGTGTTCAAAAAGAAAAGTTGACAATACATCATTTTTAGTTAATTATCGCCATTGTCGGTGTATGTTTGTCGGTTAACGGCCAATCTTGGTATTTTTGCGTACAAGGACCGAGTAGTCTTGGTACATGGTACGTGACGCTAAAAACTAGTATGTTTACCAAGAAGTTGGTACGTCTGACATCCCTGCTCCCGCTATTTTATTTTTCACAAAGTAGTTGCATAGGAGACACATAATCCGTACAAAAAGTGTCCTAAAACTTAACGTCTGAATGAAACTCTAAAAAAACTAAAACTAAACGAGATCTAGATCTGTAAAATATTAAATATCTATGTGCCTGTTAATATTGAATGTTGAAAGAAAATTCGAATTAAACACTTTAAAGTTATGATACGGCGTTTTTATATGGTATTAAAACCAATCATACAAGTAATAATGATCTTTGGAAGAAAAATAATTTCCCAAAGTATAAGATCCTGTCAAAGATTGTCCCTCGTATATTTGAGAGCAAACTCCGCCGAACTTTACAAGACGTTGTTAATGTTTTGTGTTTTATTTGACAATCGAATTTTAACTTCCGAAGTAAAACAAACCACTGTTATTATTATGTTTAGGATCGTTTGTTGAATTTATTTTCCTCGGTAAACACAATCTTTTATTTGCATAATTTTTACGTTTTCATAAATTGAAATTATTTCAAGGAATCATCTTTCTTCAACTTAAGCAGAGGTAAATATAGCTATGAAACATTACGTAAACTGTGATTGTAGTTTAATCCAAATTGAAGTGATTATTTTATAGTCTTTTGTAGAGGTTTACTTATTCAAATGTATGATCCACCTATTGAAATGAAAACTTGTTTAATACTAATTAATATACTAGAAAAAATACGACTCGCACCAGATCATGTTCTCGGACGGGAATCGAACCCGCGACCTTTGGATATCCGGTCCAATGCTCTGACCGCTGAGTGGTAATACATTGGTGAGATGGCGCTGGCTTGCATCGTAAGAGTTGATATACTAGGAGAAATTCGACGTTCCCACTAGTGACTCGGTAGCTCAGCGGTCAGAGCATTGGACCGGATATCCAAAGGTCGCGGGTTCGATTCCCGTCCGAGAGAACATGATTTGGTGCGAGTCGTATTTTTTCTAGTATATTATTTAGTATTATATAAAAATAGCATTGTGAATGCTAAAATCTCAAAAATTTGAAAACTTGTTTACTAAGAGACAGTTTACACATTGCTAATATTGATTGGCACCTCACGCTGAACAAGCGATAGGCACGATTCGGTGCCTCTTGCTAATCAATTGAGCGGTTATGAATAGTGTCACTATTCACATCCCCTACTAATTGACCGAGCGAGCGCGTAGTGAGAGCAAAGCGTCTCTGCTTTAAGTTGGGCAAAAAAGCTTTCGATGTTTGCAGTCAGTCCAATTGTCCGTTTTAAAACCATTGGATGGATCGGGATTAAACTTGGTCTACAGATATTTGTAATGACGTAGACACGCTAAGAAAGGAATCATTATCGAAATTCTTACGGGAAGTGGAATCCCACGCGGAGGAAGTCACGGGCGGAAGCCAGAATAGTTATATAAATGTTCAGTAAAACATCTTTCCTCAGCGCATTATTTCTCAAATTACTTTTTGCCAATTGATTCTAACAAGGTGGTAAGCTTCATAATGGAGGTATTATTGGAGGGGGCAAGTGACTATGAAATTGAAGAGGCTGCTTACGACACTCCAAGCGAACAGATGCTACCTACTGAAATTAGGGGCGCCGAACGAGAAACTGGGACTTTTGTATACCAACGGCATTGTTGACTGATATCTATTTAGAAATTTAAAACTAGTCTTATTTTGTGAGCTATCAATTGAATTCATATGATTTCATTTGGATCATAAAAACTTCATTAAAAGATATTTACAAAACATTGATTTAAAAAGTAAAGTAGTATTTATAATATCAAATTCGTAATTCTTCCTCGTGGACCAAATCAACAAACACCGTCAATATAATTAAGAAGCAAAAGTTAAGAAGCTATCAAGGGAAAGTTAAATTTTTAAAAGCAACGTTAAGTTTTGGGGATTTTAAAGTCACTTGGATTGGGACGAGAGACACCGTCTTACTCACTTACTTTACAAAATCACTGGGAATTTCATCAAAAATTTACTGGCCAACTTTAGATTGTCTCCAACTCAAATTGGTTTTGCGGTAAACAAACGTATTTTTGTTTTTATTGTTATTACGTAATAGTCAGAATAATCAGTGTTTGTGTTCGGGTGCTGTATTTATTCGATTAGATAACTTCTACGAAATGGTTTATCGTATACTTAGTATAATTTATTTTAATGGAACTGTTCGCGAGAAAAACGAGTTAAACTTATTTAAATAAGATGTAGAAGTAATAAACAAGAATAAATAACTCAAATAAAACATAATAAAAAGTAAGGTATTTTGAATTCATTAAAGTGATCGATAGCTAAATAGGGTTTGCTTCGTTCAATAATAATGGACAGCGAATTTATATCGACCAGAGGAGCACCGGAGCGGGGAGCTCGAGTGAGCGCAGAGAGTTAGCGCATTCGGCCTGCGATTGCGGAGGCTAAGCAACTTTCGCAATGGTCGGTAATAGGATGAGTGACCAAAAATATACTATCTCGAGCTCCTGCGTGCTTGGGAAGGAAAGTTAAGCCGTTGGTCCCGGCTGTATTTGTAGTCTTGAACTCCCATCAATCCGCATTGAAGCTGCGTGGCAGGATATGGCCCATCATCCTTATCCAACCATAAGGAAAGCCTGTGCCCCGAAGTCAAAGTCAATGTAAAATGAATTTAATAAAACGGAGCTAAACTAATTTACAACTCTTCTTGTTTTAATGACAGCAGTATTAGCTTTCCTTTTGTTAGTCCTTTTATATTATAAAATACCATATTATTATAGTGAGTAGAGACTACTATTTAGAAGTTATAGTGAGTACTATTTAGAAGGCCTAGTTTATACATTTTTAGCGGTCTCACCGGCTGAGAGCACGCAACAATTTATATTCCGCACTGCGACTCATAAATTTGAGTGAACGTCCTCTGGAGCCGTCGTTGTTCTACGTTCTCGCACGTTGCGATTTATGATTGTACAGTTTAAGATTTCACAAATAATTAATTACGAAGTAACGTTTTTCTTTCGACTCGGAACGAACGTTCCCTTATTCGGATCCTTTAAACTCATTCGGTGAGAACATCCGCGAGAGGAAATTGCAAAGTAAATTGATGTGCGTTAATTTCTTGTGTGAATTTTTTGAAAATTTCACTAGGATAATATAAAAATATCTTCAATTCTTATGTTTATTTAACTGAGTTTATTTTTATTAAATGTTAAACTGAGATAAAACGAAAAGCCAAATAGGATTTCAAGAACAGGTTTCTACAGTGTGATAACACAGCATTTAAGTATAATACAAAGAAATTGAATGCACACCTGCGCGAACATTTCTCTATTTTGCCGTAAATATAATATTTTCTCTTAAAATTATGATTATTCCGATAGTCAGTGAAGTCAAAAGTCCTCCAAATAAAAAAAAGTATTGTTACACAGTCGAATGAATCTTAAGACAGACAGGTGAAATCTAATTCAAATAGGGGAATAATTCAGTAAGCGTCAACATTGAATTCCATTGTAAGATTTATTTGTATATCTATTGAGCCTGTGCGAGACAAATTGAATGTATTTTCCCTAAAGATCATGGATCCTATAAGCTAAATGAATCAATGTCCTCCTTGAATTCCATTTGCTTATGATTTATTATTTTATTTTATACATTTTCTCTCTGACATGCTAATTTAATTACCAACATAATAGAGTCTTAACACTCGCGTCATTTGTTTTGTTGCGCAAGGAACTGCTAGTATAGGCCGATTTGGTCTGAGATTGCCTCCATGTTTTTTTTTATTTGAACCGCCTCTGTGGTCTAGTGCTTCGCCCATACGTGTAAGACGCAGGGGTCGCGGGTTCGATTCCCGGAAGGGGGTTACAATTTGTACAAGTCCGCCTGGCCTAGCTACCACCATATTACCTAAGTCTGACGCCATTAAAACAATTTAAAAAAATGTTGTGTTTCGGCAGTTAGAGGTAAGATAGCCAGTTCCTCAGTGTTAAGGATTCTGGATGTAGTGCGCTTACACTTTCGGCTTTATCGTCACATAAAATAATGTCAACGCGTACGTGCGGAAAACCGCGCGTGATTTGTTTTTTATTTTGTCTCATAAACGTAAACGTTAGTCACGAAATAAGACAAGTATCGATATGGGAACTATTAACATAGTCGTAATATGATCCTGCCTTGATCCTCATTGCCTTCCTCCTCTTTGATTTCTGTTCTTAAGTAAATAGAAATCCTTTTGGGACGAATACGATATTTACTTTTGTGAATATTGGTATATGTTTGCTTTGAACCTCTTGGCAGATAATAGGATATCTATCAAAATACAAGTTTTGTTTGATCTTGCGAGCTTTATTGTAGATATTATGAAAATTTTTATTTAGTTAATTTATTGAAATCTATTTTCAGCTAGTAATAATTATACCCACTCGTACAGTACTAAATAATATACTTACTAAAAAAATACGATTCGGTAAGCTCAGCGATAAGAGCATTGGACCGGACTTCCAAAGGTCGCGGGTTCGATTCCTGAGCGAGAATAATATTCTCGGACAGGAATCGAACCTGCGACCTGGTGCGTGTCGTATTTTTTCTAGTAGGTATATTATTCAGTATTATATAAAAATAGCATTATGAATGTTAAAATCTCAAATTAAAAAATAGTAATAGTTACTTAGGTAATGTAGGAGGAGTTGGGTGGTGCAGTGGTTTAGCGCCTGACCCTGCGATTGCGGAGGTTAAGCAACTTTTTCAAGAGTCGGTCATGAGATGGGTGACGAAAAATTTATTATCTTGAGCTCATCCGCGCTTTGAAAGGCACGTTAAGCCGTTGGTCCCGGCTGCATTTGCAGTCGTTAACACCCACCAATCCGCATTGGGCCCGCGTGGTGGGTCATGGCCCATCCTCCTTATCCACCATAAGGAAGGCCTGTGCCCCAACAGTGGGGACATTAAAAATGGCTGATGTCGAATAATTACTTAGGTAATTGTTGTAAAAGTTCAAGCAAAGGCCGATCAGCAGATGGACCACGCGTTACATTTGCAAATAGGTAAATTGTTTTGCTTGTGTTTATCAATGATTTTATATATAAAAGTGATAAATAAGCATAAAATTCAATATTCATCTTCATAGCGAAGTGATTCGCGAAAACCCTTAAATTACAGACAGGAGTTTCAAAACAAATTAATTGAATTTTGCCGCGAAATATTACTAGGTAATTATATATTTCCGAGCACTTTGCGAAAACGACAATTAGATTAAAACTCTCTTTGTTCTTGATATTATTTTGCTAGCAAAATTTAACAATTTCGCCATTTAAAGGATATATTGACCGAGCAAGCGCGAAGTGCGAGCGAAGCCTTACTGCTTCAGCTTGGGCAAAAATGATTTAGTATGTCTGTTTTTCCGGCTGTCCGTCTGCTCTCCTCTACAGGTCGCATTTCTCAATCGATTCTATAAATTTTGTTGGATAATTTGTTTGGTGACTCAGTTTTTGAAATTTCTCTAATAGTAAATTTCACCCATTAGAAAAATTAGAAGCGCCATATAGCTTCGAATAGAAACCTACCAAACAGCACATAGTACCTGCTGCTATTGAAAACCTCGTGGCGACATCTATTAGGTAAATTTTTAAACAACATACAATTGAGCTACTTCTTTTACGCACAAACGCGAGGTCTACACAACTCACTGAGCCACTAGTTAACAGTTTTCGCTTCGATATTTTTTGGCTAAAATAATAAAATAAAATAAAATAACAAAGTTGGCTGTTTATGATAACAAGTTGATTTAATAAAATAGGTAGGAGTAGCCTATTTTGTTTTTAAAAGCATACTAGGTCAAGTTAAAAAAAGATCAAAAATATTTTAAACGTCACTGATAAAAGTTGTGTGAATTGTTCAAATATTTTTTTACATTACCAGCGTTAGCATCGATATGGTAAAATATGTGCCCAGCACGAGGACACGCATACAGTATTTTATCTTAACAGTGTCGCAGCACATAAATGCAATAATAATAAAAGCAAAGTCCTTGGGGCGGGGTATCTCAAAAAGCTCTATGAATAAATTACCCCGAGCGTAAAGGAAAATACGGCTATCTAATTTAAAAGTTACCCTTTTTTCCTTTCACGCACTCTTTCTCAATCAGTGTCCCCAAGAAGGATGTGTGACCATAAAAAGTAATGGATTATACTGCTCTTTGTACATTATCGTTGAAAAACCGACGCGATGTTGTAAAAAAGCCATCACTTAAAAGGTTGGACGGCAGTTTTAGGGAAAAAGTATTTATGTAGTTGTCGGCTGACACTTTTGTTAGCAAATTCGCACAAAGTCATTAATCACTTATTGTCTAGAAAACCGACATTATAACCCGTATTCAAGAACAATACTCAAACGACCCTTACCTATGGGAACGAAATAGAGCTCTGCGATTGGTTCGTTTGTATTACTTTTAACCTGTGATTGGTAGTTGGGGACGCTGTGCGTCCGCGGGCATTGTGAGACCTCATAGTAATGTTTGTGAATACGGGTGTCAGTGTCTGGTAATTATAGTGCGGTAGGTATACCATGAAAATTTATATTATTGACATGCATAGATTTTGTTAAAAGATGTCGAGGAGAAGTGGGTTTTGATGGCTTAATTTTTGTTTTTGTTTTGATGGAGAGACAATTCGGAGTTGGCTCGATATGTTTAAGGACGTAAATAATTAATGACGGAATCAAATACGCAGTAAATACGAACGTAACTATTCTAGATATTTAAGATTTGAAAAACAATGAACCTACTATAGACGACCGACTTTATAAAATCATTGCTTGAGGGTAAGCTCACGAGCAGCTTCAGTCCCCCGTGAACACGGCAGCTGCAAAAATGCCGAAAACTCGGGAAAACCGTGCTAGTATCTGTTAAAAGGGTTTTTATTTCATTCTAGTGAGAGCGTACGCTTCAGAGGTGAATAATGCTATCATAGTGTTTCAGGATTTTTAAATGATAAGGATTTAAATATTTAATAATCCATAAGTATTGTTATTTGATTGGAAAAAAGAAAGTCGTCCTCTCTTAATAATTGCTGTGTACTTTGTTATTCTATGTACGCCCGACAGCACATTAGGTTATACAGTTAAACTGCGAAAACAGCTTTTATTACGTAGGGCACAAAGGCGGTCTCAAGGTCGACATGTATAGTCTGAGGTGCCGTCGTGTGTACCTACCATTTTGTTATCATTGTGGAATGCAGTAAATTGAATTGAATTAAATCAATCGAGAGTTTTAGATTTAACATTAATAACTGACAACCTAGATCGACTAAGGATAAGAAAACATCTGTTGTCTGTCACTCACAAACGGCAAAACTACAAATAATAGAAATTTCACACCAAGAGTCTCATTGCAGCGTCAATGCGGTCACAGGCGAAACAAAAAAAAATTGTAGGGTAATAAAGCCCCCGGTAACGATCAATTGCGATTGTCAATTTTTCCGTCAATGCCATTGTTAGAGCAATTGTCATTCGCTTCAATTGCACATGTAAACATTCAATTTTCGCGTCAATGAGCGTCATTTACGTAAAAATTGATAATCGCAATTGATCGTTACCGGAACGCTTTATTTCGTTGCGGCACTAATAAACTAACAACACGAGTAAACCAAAATCTTATGCTTTTAGTATTAATTCCTGTGCTAACAAGTTCGTCTATAGATCAGAAAAAAAACAGTTGTCCAACCGTCACAAATGACAAAACTCCAAATAAAAGAGTAGAATAGAAGTTTCACAACAAGAGCCTCATCGCAGCGACAGTGCGGCACTAATTAGGTCAAGCGCGAGCATCACTATTGCACTGCGCCCGGGCCGCGGCCGCGCTCTTAATGAACTACTCGAAACAAGCTTTTTTTTATCACCATTGTGTAGGTGCTCCTGAGTGTGGGTCGCAACAAAAATACATTTGTATCCTTATCCTGTCACGAGTATTCTTTAGTGTTTGGGAAGTGATAATTAGCGGTACCGTTGTACAATCACGTCTAAAAATAAGTATACAGTTTAGAACCTTGTCACTTTGTTGAAGTTGTCATTTGTGATTGATTTCTGTTCAAAAAAGTAATAGCTTTTAGAGTGAAAAAGTTCTAAACTGTATATATATTTATAGACGTGACTGTACGTGAAATTAATACTGGGTTTTGTGAAAAGAGAAATACTTATATGCAGCTTACTCCCGCCAAAAATATATGCAAGATGCACCGCCCGCCCGCCCGCAAAAAATGCTCATGCACACCACAAAATATAAGTGCACAATACCTGCATTTAGCAAGACAGCAACACACCTTTCACCAATTAGACTACTCTACACGTGTTTCGAATGTTGGTTTACTTGGTGTTTGTTGGTCCTAATATAAATAATTAAACCAGCACTTCTGTGATTCATGGGTATTGTTTTTCTTTGGTCGGTAATATATGCGTACTGTGATGCACTGGCATCATAGTCGTGCTCATCAAAGAGTATGAATATGATATGTGATATCTCTTAATTCTAACATAATGTCCCGAAATATACTGAAGCTATCTGCAGAGAGTGCATAGTCAACAAGCGAAAACCAATCAGTGTAACACAATATCACCCCAAGCAAAGAAGTGTTCAAATATTATAATGTTCCAATGTTGGAACTGATTAATACTGTTTGCTACGATTTGTTTGCTTCAAATTGAACTTGAAATGAGTAGGTCCTAAAGTGTGGGAGCAATTTGTCCGTCCTTCTGTCAATCTTTGTTGAACGCGCTGTTTTCAGCATTTTTTACGTTTGATGTTTCATTTTTCGTTGTTTGTTTGAAAAATATGTTTTCATTGGCTGTACATTATGTAGTCTTTCAGAAAAAAATATTCACGCAGAGTTGTCGGGAATATTATGCGAAAAAAATGTAACTAGTAAAAGCCATGAAATTCCGGTTATCAATGAAAATCAAGTAAATAAGCCGTGTTGTCGTGTTACGGAAGGTAACGGGTTCAAAAAAAGGAATTTAAAAAATAAAAGAGAGGTCGTAACTAAATCAATTTATTTAATAATAATTTAGTTAACACCTCCTGAAATGCAAGTGTAATAAAAAACGGTAATTACAAATGTATCATTACTTTTAGGATAACGTTAAAAGTGCGTGGAATTAAAAAAAAATTTGTTTGCTGTTTAAGGCTCCGGCAAACAGTGAGCTTCCCATACAAACGTAATACCAAAACGATTTGGAATTTGATCATAATTAACTCTTATTCGATTCGTGATGTTATTCGTAATAAGACTGTATTTGTCTAGGTTTCTATTAAATAAAAAATCCAAAATACTAAACCAAATAAAAATTAATGCGATTTACAGTTTTGTATGCAAAAATGTAATTGGCATTTGTTTGCTGAGATCACACAAAAGGAAAAATCACAATGACAGAACAAAAGCTAACATTTAATAAAAAAAGAGTTAAAACCATAAACAATTTATAAAAAAGGTTTAATATGCAACACAAACATTTTACTAAAAATTCATTAACACATAATTAAACATACAAAAAAGATGGAAAGAAAGTAATACTTTTACCAAATAAGGTTTTTACAGGAGTCAAGCGTATTTATTTAGTATACCTACAGCTGATTTTGGTTGTAAATCCAATGATATAGAAATACGGGTCGTTGTTTGTATCAGAAACAACGGTTGTGGACATGATTTGTCCACGATACCGTAGAGACAACCACCACCGTAATGAATGGAGTGCAATGACAAATTACAGCCTGACGCCGCAGTACGGGAAATAGATTTGGAGGGTTGGTTAGAGCATAAACTTATTATATAACGCTAGTATAATTATGTCTATGGGTTAGAGTTTGATCTTCTATTGTTTGACAGCTAAAAAAGTTCTTGTGGCGAATACAGCCGAAGCTAATAAGGAAAGGATCAAAAAGTACTTAAGCTCTTTTACCGTAAGGTTGATATCTTAATTTGCTGATAAAACTACAAATCAATCGCCAGGGTCCTATTTAATAAACGTGACAAATTGTCAATTGTAATGACAATTTGGTTAACATTGCGGTGTAGCTACGAGTAGTTTATTCTATTTTCAAATCAGTTGATATTGAAATTGTCATGACAGGTGACAAATTGTCACGTAGGTATATTAAATAGGGCCCAGGTAACTGAATATAAACCTTTTATTAAAATTAATTTAACATGTAATAAACCTATAAAAAATAATTTCCTGTCTTTATTATCTGATAAACACAATGGATTTAATACCCACCACGGAAAATTTGAAGCGAGCTATTACATTAAAAGCTAACAGAAGCAAACTTTGTCTTTGTCCAAAGTGATTAATAGATATTGGGGGAGACATTTCCGAATCGCCTGTTGCTACAGTTTAAATACACAGAATATTGTTTTATGTAACTTTGAAAGTGATTTTGGTAAGTAGAACGAAAGCAAAACTCATTGCAGTGAGGTGTGAAATTGATTTTACAGATTGCTGTAAATGCTTGAATAATTATAATTATACAATGTATGATAGACAGAAGTTTGGGTAGGTACTCTCCTTCCTTAATATTTATTTTCGTATAAAAATAGTGACCAAGATTATATAGTTTGCTATGACATTCTTTGCCTATCTAATAATCATGATACCTACTGGAAAAAAGTGTCACGTGTCGATGATATTGAAAACGAATTCCAGGTCAGTCTATTTTTATACGAAGCATTAATTTTATGAATAAAAACCTAAGTTTGTTTTCAATAACTTTCGAAAATTTTATCATGATGTGATTAAAAACTTTTCCAAACAAAGTACTATCTAGGCAGAGTATAATAATGAGTGATACTTTTTCTATTGCGTTGGGTTACGGCTTTTTTGAGGCTCTAATTTAAAAAATAATAGAAATCTGCAGACCGTGCCTGCAGTCAAAAGAGGGCGCATTAATGCAACGTCTCAGGCTTCACAAAGTCAAGTGCGCATCGTTGCACTTCAGTGAAAAACCGGTCAATGACCTACTTTGGCTTCATCACATCCAACTTTTTAATCTTTTTCGTAGAAGGAAACCTACAGACCAATGATATTGAGGAGAGAGAGAGCTATGAACTTTTACAGAATGTTATAAGGTACCTATAGTGGTAAATTGGTAATAGCTAGAAAAAGTTTGATGCAAGTTTAGCAACGTTACTAAGAGCCCTTACACATTGTGACTTTTTGCAGCGATAAAGTCGCGATTAAGTCAAACCGTCTACCTTTACACTATTTCTCGATACCCAACAATAATTCACAATATGGAAACAAAAGATTTACACGAAAAAAAACTCAGATATTTTATCAGGTCGTCGAATTTTCACAAGTTTCCAATACGGATGTTTACTTGTTGTTGGAAGGGCTTTGAGTTCGGAAACACGAAACAGCAATCAGCACTAAAGGTTCCTTTGCGTTTCGGGACCAGATTGAATAAAATATTACCTTAAATAGTCAAAATAACGTGATAAAGTTTCGTAGACCTAAAATTTATAGCTTATTCAATTTGGGTGTGCTATTTGTGTTGGATATTATCTAGAGTTACCTTCAAACGTCAAATTGAGTGTACCTACAATGTCTCTAATATGTTATTTTAGAATATGCCGAATACATAATTTTAACTCTCGTGGACCTTATTTTACCAATGTTAGCCATGTTGCCTCCTCATATTTTATTAAAAAAAACGTATTTAGAAAAACAAATGAAAACAAAGTCAATCATTAACCAAACTTTTTGGAGTGACAAATGCGGTACAATACAAGTCTCTTTTTCTCCTGAAGTTTCAGCAAACTTTCCAATCTCTTACTTGCTTATAACTTTTCCCACAACAATGGCATCGCTTAAGAGGATACAAATAATCGAAGTCCCTAGGCAACCCGGTGTTGTGTGTTTATTACGAGTTTCAAAGAAGTGAAAATTTAAATAAAAACCCAACCGTGAAATGAAAATATTCTGATTTTTGTGATGAGATGTAATGATCAATTTTAATTGTCGTCGCGACACTGCGTCGGTCGGTGGCTATTAAATATTAGCTAAAATTCTAAATAACATATACATTCTAATGACTGTTGTCTTCCGTATGTATGTATATGTTAGGCTCAAAGACCGAACTCGCTCATTGAGCGAAAAAAAAGTTCAGACGTCTGAGGTGCTACGGGTGAGTCGATATTTTCTAATATTATTTATCTTATTGTATGTTTGTCTTTGCAAATAATTATAACTACACTAGGTATGTACAGTTGTACACCTCCAACATTTTTTAAAAATAATTAGGGCTAAAACATGCATTTAAAAAGAAAACGAATGCTCTTAAGTATCAAAATCCCGTAACCTAACCAATTGACTTCGCACTCGAAAATCCAATTTAGTCGTTCGTTTAACAGCCCTCGAAATTCCATTTGTCTTTATAACATTTCGAATAATAATTTTATTTGAAGAAAATATCAAAAATTTTGAAGTTTCCGTTGAATAGAAACGAACAGTCCTAAGGCTTTGAGACTTTGGAAGGAAATTACTCCGTCAACACAGGCTCAATTAAATTATGTATAGTTAATTATTCAAAAACTTTGGTCAAACTCAAACAAGGAGGAATTTCGTATGGCGAGCACTCTTCAGTCTGGTTGACTTTTATTAGCTAGGTACTTTTATTATTCGCAATTATTGGAATTCCGACCACAAACATTCCGAGTGTATTTAAACCGTCGTATTATTATTTATTATTACATAGTATGTTTGGAAAATTGTACAGCGTTATCTACCGCCGAAAAGCAAAATGAAATTTTCTATAAATAATTACTCTATCGAGTACTTTTACGTGCGTTTTTTCTCTCGATAGATGTTCCTGCTAAGGGTACTGCGTGGTCGCGGCCGTTTGGTTTTACCGCTCTAGCAAGCGTTGCATCTTTGTGATGAGATAGAGCTATGGAAAAATGAAATATCGAGTTTAACCCTTAATCTTTATACCAGAATCTGTACCCTTAGCATGAACAGCTATCGAGAAAAAAACGCGCGATACAAATTTCCCATACAAAATTACTGTATCGAATGTTTTTACGCGCGTTATTTTTTCGATAGCTGTTCGTGCTAAGGGTACAGTGTATATTGGCAAATTAGTAAGTTGAATGACAGACAACTCATTAAAGATAAGATTATCAAGAATGATTGGGTGCGGGACCAAACAAAGTTCTCATAGTCCAGTAAAAGTTATTTCGTGGAACAAAAGCAAAAGTAACTGAGACTGATCTTGATCTTCCGTGTTTCCTAGTTCTACACAGCTATTTGTGAAGTTTTTCCTTTAACACAAACCTACTGTAGCTATTGATTACTTTGAGAACATACTTCAGCGTGATGATTCTTCGGAAATACAGAACAAATAGAAGCTGCTACAACTTTTGTCACAAAATTACAAACGCAAGAAAAATTCGTCGGGGCTGCCTTTACCTGCCCTAATGAACTAATATTTTGCAGTTGTGATTAATTAAAATAAGAATGCAATGAGGTATTTTATTTTGAAGATATTTTGGTTTTTGTTTTCAGGTTTTTGAAAAAGGTTTTTCTTTCATTTTTTATGACAATATCCTACGCGATCGCACCTAATTCATGTGAGTGACTTCCGAAACATAATCTATGTTTCTCTTACAACGTATTTTTATCATCTTATTCACAACACATATAAAACTATAGCACAGAATATATATTTTTGTCATAGTCACTTTATAAATAAATTAGACCTATTCCATTATTTTCATTGCGTTTCATCCAATTATGTTTATGGAGGGACAATATGATTATTTTCTAATTAGATTTGCGAACGACGACGCAACCTGATAAACTATGTCCGAAAGTGTCCGAAATATAATTCAATTTTTATCTTTATTGAAGCATGTTATGGAGGGTGTTCTGTTCCCAAAGTAACATTGTGTAGTTTAATTACCAGAACACTGGATTATGTATTGTTCATCACATATAACATAATTATGTTTCAACCATATATTTCATTGAGTAAGTACTATTTCTTAAGATTATTCATAATAAACATCTTTATTCAACAAACCACTGTATTCAGAAAAATACTTACGCTATTGGCTCTGTGAACTGTAGACCCCGCGTTTGTGACATTTTCGATGATTTTTCGAAATGGCGTTTTTTTTTTAGAAAAATGACGATATACTGAATAAAAATAATGTATATAATTATCAAACCTGCTCACAAAATGTCACGAGAATCGGGACCTGTAGAAGAGAACAGACGGATAGACATACGAAAGCATTTTTGCCAAAGCTGAAACGGAGATGCTTCGTGCTCGCTTGGTCAATTAATTGTTTTACTAGAATTACATTTTGAAGACGCATATTGGAACTATTGGAAATCCCAGTAGCAAAAAAAAAAAATTTTATATTGTCGATATTAACTGTCGTGAGTTGTTCAGTTAATTATTTGTTAGATTAGGAAAAATCCACCTTTCTTGCTTTTCTTTTCTTCTGAGAAACAGATTAGTAAATCCAATATTCAAAAGCCCTCACACATGAGTTATTTCAATGATTAAATCCAACCCTTTTAGAACTTATATTTGCTGAAGTGGTAAATCGTACTACACAGACAGGAATACAGGCATACAGGCTTTAGTTCATTCTGGTTGAAACAGGTTGCAACTGAATGTTGCTTTATAATTCACTTCAATTTCAAAAGCCTTTCACTTTGTATATTATGTTGCTTCCGCCCACGATTTCGCCTCTTGAAATTTTACTTCCTGAGGGAATTTCGGCAAAAAAATATAGCCTATGTCACTCAGGGAGTTAGGGATTTGCGCACTCAACCACCATGAGTAAAACAGTGTTAAATGGCCATAAGGAAAATATTTACGATACATAAACGCTTAATTTTTTTTTAAATATTTATGAAGAAAGAATTTAATTTGCATTTTCTTTGATTCTAACGATTAGCCGGTTCCAGAAATACCCACTTACTTACAGTCCTCGTCTTCGTTAATCGTCTGATTGGAACTGTTCATTAAGCTTGATCAGTTTTCAAACTCCAGTCGCAATCCTCCGGACGACAGCCAGTCTACAAATTCGTATTCCGATTACTTAGGCCGTTACATTTTACTCGGCTACTGCACTGATAATATCCGGGTTTCCCGAGATGAATGATAATCTTGTTCCAAATCGGTCTACGCAGTTCCATCTCGCGGTTACAAGCTTAGTAATTGTCTGGGATTTGTGTAAATATTGTAGCAAGAGGCCAGACAGAGGAACAGAACGGGAATTATTTGCAAACCGGACGTTTAGTTCAATTTATGAGGGGTGGTTGGAAATAAAAAGTTACTCGCACGGTGCGGGGTGGGGGGTGCGTGTCCCGCGACCCTAACGGCCTTTTCATGCTAATGGCAATAGTGCTTACAATGGGATTATATTCGTACTAAGCTTTACCACTGTCCCATTCCCGTTTAATTTGGCTTCAACAAGAGTAAAGACGCAATTTTATTATACCAAACTAAATTCCATACTATGAAAATGTTTTTGTAAAATTAATTATAAGTGATATAATGGGTTCGTCAAAAGCTATTTGTAAAAAACAATGAAGAATTGTAATAGATGATACATTATTGTCAGTAAATAACACAACTGATAATAATATGATGTACAAAAAACGGTTTTTAGTGGATTTTTACATGCTTTAGATAATGTTGTGTATTAGAACCCAGTATGGGTGTCAATTGAATTCAACTAACTTTTACACAAATGGGATATTCTCAAAGGTTCGAATTTAATTACCTTGATGTTCTCAAAGGACATCGGAACAAAGTTTCGATATTTTTTGTCAAAACGTCAAAGAGGAAAAATAACATTGTTCTGTTGCCGAGGACAAGCGAGGCTTATTTCGTCGATCGGAGATAGCGTAGTTGGCAAAATGAAACATGTACAGTCGCCGGTTCGGCATTGGCTTCAAATATGTGAGACTCGGATGAAATAGATTTTTTTATCGTTCTGCGAGTCGAACGCAACGTTAAATGCCCAACACGCAGTCACTCTTCACAATCACTCAAGTTACTAACTTCATCTTCACTCAACTATTTATTAATATTATCTTCTTTTAAATATTTTAAAATTGGAAAGTAATTAGACGAAATTGATTACTTAACTTTCAATGTTTTTAAATATGTTGTAATTGAAAACACAATTTTAATTCACTGAAAAAAGGGTACTTACTCAAAACACATTTTATTGTGCTCAAGTAAGCTATAAAGACTGACATTAAAACCCATTTGTAATGCTACAATAGGATTATTTTATTTCGGTGAAAATATTAAGTATCAGTTTATGACTTTTTACCTTAACTTTTGTTATAATTATAGCTTAACCTGCTTAACCAGACGTGTAGCCGTAAATTATAGGGTTAGCGTGTCATAAATTAATTATAAATAGAATAGATCATTAAGACTGCATGTTGTTGCAGATCATGCGGCAGTTAATTGGCATTATAGTGATCAATTATAACGTGTAATTGATCACACGTTGCGGTAGTACTTAGTAGTACTCCCTTGGCTCCTACAAACTTTCTCTCGCGACTTTTTCTGAGTGGAAATCCAAGCGCGTAAGAATTTCTAATAAGTCTTTCTAAGCGGATACCTCAATCAATAATTATCTATAAGCCCCATCCAACCAGTTCCTGGGACTGACTCATGATGAATCAGTTGTATTCAGTAGTCAATCAGGACATATTTATATGTATGTAATTTTCAGCAATAACAAAGTTTTATGAGAAACCGACTATGGTATTTATTTCGGCAGTTTACCATTACTCCTACCAGCGGGTAAGTATTTGTGAGCAGTTAAGTATGTGTTATAATATCCTTAAATGCCTGCACTCTCGACAGACACCACATGAGCAGCTGTTTTTAAAATAAAATACAAATCACTCACCCATCTGCCGGTCCACTTTATATTCATCAACAAACATGAAAAATCAGTCATCAAATACGTCGGGTGGACCAAAGCCACTAAGCCACCCCTAATGAAAAATATTTGAACGTATCTGACAGCCAATCACTTGTGTGTGACTGATCAGGGTATCATAAAAAGTGTTGAATTTTCATTTCAACTCTTTGAAATTTTTGTTTAATTTGAAAGCATGATTTTTCTGGACACGCATATAGAATAATATACATAGCGAGCTTTTCATTTGGAAGTTTGATGTGTGCTATGCGATGCCGATTCTTATATATTTACATGCGAGTCAACTTAGAATGTTGACAAGAAGGCGCAACAATGCAAATCAATCCCGCATTACACACAGGACGAAAATATATTTTTTACACGACTGCCCAAAACAACAGAGTGTAATGTGTTCAGGGTTCATGTATATGTTTGTTTGTATGTAGGTATGTGAGTTTATTTATTCCACCATAACTTCTAAATGTCTTAACGGATTTGCATGTATGGGGTATCGTTAGAATCCTTATATTATCCCGAGTGACACTGGTTATATTTTTTTGAAAAACAAAATCAATACGTCGTCTGTACGATGCCACTTTCAAATGTGAGTACATTTTTTTCACATTTGAAATTTCTTCCATTATTACAATATGGGCATCAAATGAAAGGCTTTGATGAGCACATTCCAAAACTATATAATTTGTCACTAATATGTGTGAAATGAAACTAAATAAATTATATATACTAATACAAACCAAAACAAGTTTAAAGACAAATACTTAAGCTCAAGCGGTAGAAAATGAATTGTGATTAAAAATTCAGCTTTATTCACAAGTTTTGTTTTTCACAAAAGTTTAAATATTTAAATATTAGACAACATCACAAACATTACAGTTAGTCAATTAGTACAAATAAAAATAAAAAGTAGTTTGAAAACAAACATATTTTATGAAAAAAAAACAAACATATTTTTGTTAAAACTCGTTCAGAAAATCAATTTCGATATATATCTTGAGTTTCTAAGTTGTCAAATGTTATGTTGCATATCCCATAAAACCAACAAAGTGTAGCGAAACGCTGAGCCATAACCATACAACGGGGTATAACGTGCAATTCCGAAAAAGATATTCGTGGATTACGCAATTTATTGTGTAGCAAAAGGACAAAACGATCTTTCTGGCTTACAAGGCAAACGACAAGGACATCAGGGCCCAGTCCTTTCAAGAGGAATTATGAAAATATCACGGAGATAACTGGCAGAGGCGGTCAACAAAATTTGCTCTTCAATAAGGGGTATGACAAATGACACCCGCGGTGACTCAGCTAAAATAACGTTGATGTGAATATTTTTGTAGCGAAAGAAGCTGATTAAATAGCTAGCATGCGATGTGGATGTATTAAAACTAGCTTTTTGTAGCTATTGAGTTATTAAATAGATTTAATATAGCACGCTTTACCAAAGTAAATTTTACTTTCTGATTTTGGTATGGTACTGAAATATTTGTTAAGATTACCATTGAGGTCAATCGTGCCTTCAATGACGGTTACTATAAAGTTATCTAAGTATTTTTCTGTACTTAGTGCTTTGTATTCCAAAATGTCAACACTGATTTGAAAATAAATATTGAATTTTACCGCTGGCGTTAAAATGAACCGAGAACGTAATGAAATGAGATTCGACTAGTTTCACTACATGATCCATTCAACAGAAGACTAATATTAAAGAGCCTCCCCATAAATTATATTATAGTATTACGTATTTAATACATCTGCCAAGTACCTACCTTCGCAATAGGAGTCGTGAGTGCGTTTGTCAGATAAGCGTCTATTGTTTCGTCTCTCTTTGTTGTTATGAAAGAAGTGTCAATAAGGTTTCAAGCATTTATCATTTCTGGAGAGCGACGCTCATCTGTTTTCTTCATAATAAAACTGTACTTATTTATTATAGTCGTAATTATTATGCCTAGAATAACACGTTTAGCCGTTGTTTCCGGGTACATTTGTAGTCGTATACACCCACTAATCCGCAGAGGGCCCGAGTGGTAGGTTATGGCCCATACTCCTTATCCACCCATAAGGAAGGCCTGTGCCCCAGGAGTGGGGACATTAAAAAATGGCTGATGGTCTCATCTATTTCTGCTTCGGAGCATTAGTTATAGGTTTGCCACAAGTATTTAAAAGACCCAATAAAGTAATTTATCAACACTTTAAAATAATGACAATAACTTATTGAAAACGGTGTTGTCTTTCTGACTATAATAATAATATTACTTGTAATAATAATATGTCTTTATTAATTATATATACTACCTACAAGAATACTACATGATACTAATTTTGAAATAAAATTAAAGTATTAACTATTGGGAACCTACATAGTCTATCTCTATACTTCACTAGTGGACCCAGTGAACTTCGTATCACCTACAATTTAATGATTATCAATTTTACCTTGAGAACCAGCGCTATCTTTTACTTCATTATTTTATCCTGCCAGTGGGAATGGGTCTGCTTCTGACTACTTGTATTAAGGACGTCGCATACATATATATATAAATGTTTAATATTATCTATATGTATGGCACTTCTTACCCAAAAGATAAAATTCATAACTAATACCTTGTTTTGGAATTTTTTTTATTGCAATCTTTCACTTTCTATAGGCCTATGAAAAGCTTTTGGATATTAGTTTTCAATTCGATGCCTTAACATGGGTAGCCTAAGTATGTCATGCTCTCTTTAATCATTTCTATGGTGGTGTCGTGTGAGGCGGGTCGTTACGTTCCCTCAAATATGGTTGAGCGAAGCGATGGCTGGTTCATGCGTCATGCTCGTGAACGGGTGCTGCCAGTGGGAATGGGTCTGCTTCTGCCTACTTGTCTTAACGTTTATCGAATTGTATGAATAGATATATATATATTTTTTGTAATAGCCTAGGCTGAGCCTTAAATTTTGAATTAAGCTTGACACCTGTAATTTGATTCAGTAGAAATGAGCTAATTAAATAATGTTATTTATTTATGAATCTATGTTAATGGTAACATGTATGAATACTTTGAATGTAATGTCTGGAAACGATATACATATTTGTAAATATCGTTCCTTCTAATAAAGCTGATAAGTTTTTTGCGCCCATTTTTCTTGTCAGCTAAAAGACGTCATAATGGGTGGTAGGATAAAATTGACGATTTAAAAATGCTTGTTATGTGAGCTTATTTGAATAAAGAATTTTTCATTTCAATTTATCAATCTCTACCATTCCTCCAGAAAATATAAACATCAATTGCTTTTACTATCATGTCCAAAGAAAAAGCTTTTCATTTAAACGAAAGCCCAGAACACATACGAGTATACACACAAAAGTTTGCTGTGAATTCAACCCGAAATATTTTTCCAATTTAGCGAAAATGGCTTGAATATCGTGAGGTCACAAGGCGAATAGTAAAAATACATTCCAAAATCGTGACCGTAACTCTACCTACCCAGGGGAGATCGGCCGTACATATTATATATACCTACCTACCTACTACATTATATAAAAAACCTACACTTCTAACTTGGAGTTTTTGTATGTATGTATATTATGTAATGTTCGGCAATGACACACCAATCACACCATTTATAGTTCAATTACGAGTAATATATATAATATATGTATGATAATACAAACAGGATTTAGAGCTACGCCGTTGTTAGAAAAAAACTACTTTAATTAACTAAAAAACGGAATTATAGGCTTTTATTTGCTGTCTTATTTCATAGATAAACTTCATATTGAAAGTGATTTAATTTATGCATGAAAAAGTGATCTCCCAATTTTCAAACATCAAAATAACTAAATTGTAGGCTTTTCAACAAAGTCTTTTTTTAGGCATGCAATGCTTAAAAAAATATTATATTTATTAAAAATATTATATATAATAATTATTTAGTATTGTGTACATATGTAGCTTAAAGCTTGCTTTATGCATTTTATGTGAAGATAATGTTTTACACTATCAGTCAACTGCTTTCAACCAATAGTACACTCATATTTAATTATTTTTAGTGACTGTACTACAAATCATAATTATACACTAACTGCAGTTGCAAATTCATAAGTCTCTCAACGCTGCGGACTAACTTTTGAAAACTGTCTATAAAAATCTTTGACACGATTCCACTGCAAAGACGTTAGAACTGCTTGGAAAGATATTCGATCAAACTTCTTTATAGCACATACCTACCACGGCCATCAGTCAAGCGACAGACAGCAGGCCACCCCGGTCACTGGACTGGCGATCAGTCACCACTTGCCACGTGTCGAGAACAGAGGTTACTACGAAAATCAAACCACTACAATCAGTAGATGTGAGGCGTATTTATTGTAACAGATAAAAATAACAGATAATTAAATGAAACTATACGCCCTGTTACGAGCAGTATGAAATAATTGTGAGGTACTAAAAACCGTCGACTTTTTTATCTGTTATGATCATAAACTGATATTTTTCTTTTTAGCAGGAACAAACTTTATTACAAAGAAGTAAAATCTAATATTATTATAAAATCTTTTTCCATTACGACAGTTACGGCACACGCGTCTTCTAGCGTTATTATTAAGTGAACCATCATGTCGCCTAATGAAGTTGCTTGCAGCATTGCTTTCATGAAGCAGTTTACTTAAATTGCATTAGATGATAGTAATTAACATAAAATTAAGCAATAAATTAACGTGACATGGTAGTTCACCTAATAATTACGCTGAATGACGCGTGTGTGCCGTAACTGCCGTAATTGAAAACTAATTTTATAATATTAGATGTAACTTTTTTGTAATAAAGTTTAGTCTTGCCTAACAGAAAAAAATAACATAAAAATAACAAGCTTTGTCTCTTTTGTTATATAAATAGCCCATTATATAATTGAGAGTAAAGAAACGATTGCTCCACGGAACAGGCGGAACAATGGAAACAGTTTGTTACGAAATGGCTGTTATTTTTGTAGCAGGTTGTTGGAACCGTTATTTTAGTGTAACAACAACAGTTGTAACAGGTAGGCAATTCACCCCGTCACAACCCATGTCTCAATCGAACGACGTTCGTTCCACTTCGTGACAATATAGCTGTGCAAGAAATAAATCGAACGATATCCTCCTATTACCGCGATTCTCTTTTTTCGTAGTAGGCTCTTAGATCAGAAGAGTGCGCCGCAAAACAGTCGTTTGTTACTTCCAGTGAGGATTGCAACAAGATGTTATATTTTGATGAATTGCCTGAAGCTCATGTCCTGGACTATTCGGTTACAGTTTAATGCATTATTTGAAAGCCAAAGCTCTGTTTATTATTTATTACAAGATTATTTTTCTGAGAAAAAAATGTGGTGACATCGTTAAAATTAGAAAATGACGAAAAAGCTTGTAACATCCTTTATTATCCAGCTTGTATCTGGAAAGAAATTGTCAACTTAGCTCATAAAATAATAAGTACCAACGTAGTGTTTTTACAATTGTTAATCTTTCGATTCTTTGACTTTGCATCTCCTTACTTTAGTCTGTATCATAATAGACTCCACCGAGAAACTGTTTTCAAAGTTAATATTTCTATGAGGCAGGTGCTCGCTCGAAATTATATTAGAATAAAATTACTTTCACTTTTTTGCTCCGTCTTACATATCGAGCAAAGCAATTTGACAACGTTATTGTGAATTCATATCGCAGTTGTAGGTTATATTTATAAAATTGAACTATACCCAACTAATAATCTTGTTATCTATCATTACAACATTGACCATTAGCTATTTTTAATTACAAAATTAGTATAGTTTAATTAAATATTCTAATGAAGTCATGTGACTTATTACAATGTAATGAGTTATTTAGAAAATTTTACCATCGCTAAATATTAGCGTTGCTCATGATCAAATAAATTATTATTTGTGCTTCTAAGTGCTTAGTCGGTCTCCAAAGATACAAGACTTTATTGGAATTGTTAAAATGTTTCTGAAACTAAATTTTGAAAGACAATTACAGAGGGAATTCTTATAAATCAATATCAAAACTTTCAACAACTTAAATTAATGAAGTCCATAAATCATGTTTTTTTTTACAATTACTACGACAATCAACAGCTACAAGGTTTGTGAACAGGTTTGTCAAATAAAAAAAATTTTTTCTGCGTATTATTAAATAAACAAGTATAAATAAAATTCTTGGAAAAATGTATTTTATTATTAAGTTCGTGACGAATGGAAAAGTCGATTTTCGTTATCATTAGCTGAAGAGGGAATTGCTTCAATTCGCATTTCTATTTTTAGCTTATACAGCAACAGCTTTTATTTGTCGAAGTTCCTTTAATTATGTTGTTGTGCTATCCATTCGAGAGTTTCTTTTTATTTTGTAGCCATTATAGGCATTTCAGAACAAGTTTAGTATCAAAATAGAACTGCCAATCTACTCAAAATTTTGTTTTTTTTAAGTTTTGACGATTCTTATGAAATATACAGGGAGAAAAAAGCAGCCCTTAACGAGTTTCTTGCCGGTTATTCTCGTTACAAGGTCTCCCGCTTAGAGTTTGCAAACCGATGTCGTAACTTCTTTGACATTCACAAGTGCTTGTAACAGCCTGGACTATTCACTATGAGCTGTTATTACAAATATACAACCGTTGACTTGTATCCGTTTTATTTTGTTTCTCATACTTGTTTTGATAAAGTGTCGCCGGAAGCGCCGGTAGAGCCGGTCCATACATCAACATAAGCGCTCCCCCCATACATCAGTATCTACGAAGATAGGCAGAAAATACATCGTTTCCTCTCCTTTCCTTTCATTTACGTACGCCCTTTTATTCCTTCCTCAATCCCGCCTCTTGTCTGCCCTCGTCCATGGTAGAATTTCTTAATGCAATGCTTTTTACAAACGAAATGAGATCCTTTTGTAAATTACTTTTTTGTTTCTAACTTTGTTTTGAGATGTTTATATACGACAAAAGCTGCTTATAATTCTGTAAGTTGGTTTTATAAAGCTTTAGATTTTGAAGTCATATTGCGTTAATGAAAAGGATCAGTGTTAATGAAAATGATACAATAAAAATAAAACTAAACTTGATTTCAATGTTTTATTACTATTCTGTATTCTTATAAATCATTACGTAACATAGTTAAATACATCTACTTTCTGATAGTTTATTACACAACCCTTTTGTTTACTACTCGTAAAGGTATGTTTTAACGATAATTTTATAAAATTATCGCTTTTCAACTCACAATACATATAATGCATTTGGCTGTCAAAGGATTTAAAAACATAACTCTTGAACAATTATTCTTTATTTACATTTTAGTTTATATACAATTGTTCGGTAATATTTACAATATCTAAGCGTTTCTTAAAGCTACAAATTTTTATTTTTTTGATATCAACTTTAAATATCTTATACATAAACATTCGAATACTCTAAAGAGATTTAACATTTATATTATACAATTTCCTTGTCTTTGACAAGCTTTTTAAGCAAAATGAATCGATGCAAATAGATATAGTTTTTGGTATGAAGCAACCGAGTGTCCCTACGCTCACCCTTTTATCTTATTCGTTTACTTACAAACTCGTAAATTTGTTTTTGTGTCCTCACTCTGGCGTAAGTAAGGAACAAGGCCGAACACGACATAAAAGCAAACTAACCGAGAGGAACGTTTAGTAATGATCTAACAGATTCCTTCAAATGGACTGGAACAAAATTATGCTCAGGTTTCCTTTTTTATGATGTAATTTTTGTCAGATATTTCTTTGTACAAAAAATTGCTCTTTTTGTTAAGGAGGGGAAGGTTTATTTCATTTAATCTTATAAAGTGTTATTACACCGAGCGCTCATCCATTTCAGTTAGGGTAAACGTTATCTGCGGGAATATTCATTTACGTTTGGATTTTTTTATATTATAAATGCAACTGTTTAAAAAAACATGGTTTGTCGAATACTATTAAGTAAGTAAGAAAGAGAAGTGTGTGAAAAATAAATGTATGATATAAAAGTAGGTGGTTTAAATTTAGTTTGGCATCTAAAATATTTCCAGTAAGCCTGATTTGTGGGTTCAAGGGATCTTCAAGCTTTAATGTTGCGGAGCAGAAGTTTATTTTATACGATAACTTATCTCTCTTAAGTTAGTACAAACCAAGTTCAAACTGCGTGTATGCAATGTATTCAAGCTAAGTTTTCATTGTAGTTAGGCCTGCTGCAACCAACCATTGGTTGTTTCAATGACAATGTGGTTAAGAGAACAAGTGGGTGCTTAGATACATAACACATAAGCCCTGACCCGATTCAATCTTGTACCATTCCAGATCGGAATAACGAAATCGATTCAGTCGTAATCTCAGCATAGGATTAAGACAACGGCGCAGTTAGCTGGAAAAACAAATGGAAGCCAGTCACGGATAATCTTATAACATCTTCTTGTAAAGTAAATACGCTCAGTTAATCCTCATAAGCGTTTTAAAAGATAAAATATTGTTTCCAACCTATCTTTCTTCACGCTAATCGTTACTAATATTATAAATGTGAAAGTCCGTTTGTTTGTTTGTTTGTTACGTCTTGTTACTTCATGTCTTAACTACTGAACCGATCATCATAAAATTTTGCATACGCGTTGTCAGGGGTACAGAGAAGGACATATACCTTTCATCCCGAAAAAAATAATTGTTCCCGAGGGATAACAAAAAACTTTCCACGCAGACGAAGTCGCAGGTGGTCGCTAGTATCAAGATAAAAGGGTAATCTATCAAAATTTCGTTTAAAACACAATAGATGGCTAAAATTGACGATAAAAAATTTATATCTCACAAAAACATTAACGCTAGTTATCGTTGCATTAAATACACCAATCAGTACAACTCAACGTATTTGATAAAAATATACAGATAAAACATTTCGTCTTAGAATTAGATTTTTACAAATGTTTATATTTCGTCGATGGTTAATTCGATTGCAGTTGGTCATCTTGAAGATGTTATGTATGATGTGATAAGGTTGCTAATTGAGTGAGCGAGGAGAGTGAGGATGAGTAGAGTGATTGTAGGGAGGTACTGAGCAAGAATGGTTACAGTGACGAGTAGCCAGGGCTTGGGTTGGTTGAGTGAGGAGACGGTGGCCACTGCAGCTAGGATGGCGCGGTCCATCCGGGGAGGCGTGGACCCGGAGCTCTGCATCGCCGCTGGACGTTCGCCACTCAACACGTGGACTATTACCGATGCTGACTCTGCACAGACAAAAACAAAGGTTCAAAAACGAACAGTTTCAAATTCAATTTAAATATGAAACACACACACACTTTTTAACGGATACTAGCGCGGTTTTATTGAAATTACTTAGGTAATTAGTTGGTATTTGGTTAGATTTTTTATTTTCATGACCTTTCGGCACCTTTGCAGCTGCCGTGGTCACGGGGGACTGAAACTGCTCTTTGGACTGCTGCTAAGGGTAGGTTCACGAGCAGCTTCAGTCCATCGTGACCACGACAGCTGCAAAAGTGCCGAGACATTGGGAAAATAAAAAATCAAACCAAATACCAAATAATTTTCAAAGTGCTTTCAAAAAAACCGCGATAGTATCCGTTAAAAGATGTTTTATTTCTGTGTTATTCTTCAGAAGAATCAATATACCGGCACATTCACTATTGAGCCTAATAAACATTGATTGATCAAAGTTAATTAATTAGATTATGACAGTAATAAGTAGATATTAGCTCTGGCTTTTTCATTAGTCAGAGAAAAAAATATATACCAATTTTACCTATAATATTCTATTATGTGTGAGCATTGGGACAAAAATAATATCCAGTATCATCAATCGACAAACGTTACGTTTATAAAAATATATTGGATAAGGTCAAACAATGTCTTAATTAGAACATATTCATTAAAAAAAATAGAATATAGTGTAACATAAATGCCACATGCCACGTAAATTATTACTCTTAAGGGGCTGACATGAGGCAACTAGCGCCGCCAGTCGATTTTATTTTATTTATTCTAAATAAGCCCAATTTCTCAAAAAAGGAATCAGTCAAGGTTTTGTTAATAACGTCTAACATTTTTTATTGAATAACTACACAGTTTGAAAAGGCAGTCAAACAGTTTCAAACGAGATTTTGTCAAAAGTGGCCACTTTTGGTTCAAACCTGTTTTTAAACTATTGCACGAATTTTGTAATGTTGTAACGTTATTCAATAAACATTAGACGTCACTCACAAAACCTTGACTGATTCCTTTTTTAAGAAATTGGGCATATTAATAATAATAGCTAGTTGGCTCATGTCAGTCCCTTAAGAGTCCGGCGAACAGTGAGCTTCCCATACAAACGTAATATCAAAATGATTTGCAATTTGAGCATAATTAACTCTTCTTATGATGTTATTCGGATTAAGACAGTATTGTTCTAGGTTTCTACTAAATAAAAAATCAAAAATACTAACCCAATTCAAAATAAATGCAAATTTTTTTTTCATACAAAATTGTAAACTGCATTAATTTTTATTTAGTTTGGTATTTTGGATTTTTTATTTAATAGAACCCTAGGCAAATACTGTCTTAATCTGAATAACATCACAAGAAGAGATAATTATCCTCAAATTGCAAATAATTTTGGTATTACGTTTGTATGGGAAATTCACTGTTCACCGG
This sequence comes from Catoptria pinella, assembly GCA_963556745.1. NCBI lineage: Eukaryota > Metazoa > Arthropoda > Insecta > Lepidoptera > Crambidae > Catoptria > Catoptria pinella. Next base: position 5,272,276 of record OY750774.1, on the reverse strand, counting down.
ACTCTTAATATTCAAATTAACTTCATAAAACTTTGTCACGAACGTGAATATGCCTACTTATATTATTTGAAATGAGGGAAGATTTTGAAAATTTAGCCTGCATTTACTAAGACTGGTATAATATTTACATAATAATGAAGATAAATAATATTAGAAAAAATAGCATTGTGAATGCAAAAAATCTAAATTTAATAATTTACATAATAATATTTTTTCTAGCTTCATATACATTCGTAGTTATAGGCGTAGGTACGCGATATTATTAAGCAATTAAGAAAATAATATATTTTACAAGAAAAAACTAAAAAATTTGAAGTCATATTTCAATTCCAATCTTTGTGTTATACAACATGTTACAAACATACCCCTAATGCTGAATATGGTATATAGGGACCATCAAACTGATCAACTTTTACTATGAGACCAACTCTGAAATCGCAAAAAAAATCAGCTGTTTCATACATTTTGATATTTTCGATTTTAATTTTTGTATGAAACAGCTGATTTTTTATTCACGATTTTAGAGTTGGTTGATATTTTTGTAACACCTTGTAAATTCCAGTACAGTGTTTATTTTTCATTAGGCTTGTTTTTAACATTAAATTGTATCACAAGTAATAAAATTTTACGTTATCCTATGTTGAAAATTGGCTTTTTGTCAAAAACTTAAATATTAGTAGTTCAAATGAAAAACATGAAAAATCTGTGTGCTATCGAATAGCCCCAATTTTAACCCAATTGAAGCAAAGTCATAATCGCCTGAAACCATTTGGCATTAAACTTTGCACAGAGTAATGAATGGAATAAACTATGGCAATCGATCCACATTAATTGATGTAACGGAAATAGGATTTCATTATTTTCATTTGATGCAAACTGATAACTCTAATCTCTGTATTTTGCAAATATTAGTTCGTTGAATTATTTACGATAAAGCTTATCAGATTCGATGGTACATACTACAGCAGTTGTGTTTCGTTAAAGGCAATAACGGTCGTTTGACTTTTGATGGTGAAATATTAATCTGCTTCCAGGCATTAATTGCGTCGTTCAATTTATATGATGGCTGCATTGTTAACGAATAATTAATCTACTGATTGTTCGAATAGGGTTTAATTTTCTTAATTCTTATTAAAGGTAAATAAGCGTAGAAATCTATAGGTACTCATAAAATAATAAATGTCATTTGACTGACTTTCCCCATCGCAGAGCTCAAAGTACTAGGCAGATCAGCAGAAACTTGGCATACAGACAATTTATTATGACGTAAGTAGGTAGGTCGGTAGGGTATAGAAAGGAAACAATCTTATTTACACCAATCAGTGACGGTGGAAAGTGGAATTCCACGCAGACAACGTTAAAGTACGTCAACAAACTTGTCACCACGGTTGCATCTTACAAGTCAACCACCACTGTCAGGTAGTGGCACATGCTCAGATGAGGCTGTTTCAGCAAAATGGTTAGATTTAAGTTTTTTTTGTAATGGTTGATTTGCTGAACAAACTGTTGTAGGTACCTATAGAGAAATGAAATAGAATACAATCTACAAAGTAAGTTTTGAATCTGAAAAGCTTTTCATGTGTAATGACTAACGCCGTAACCAAGCTCTTTCTTTTGCAAAATCAATACAAGTTATGTGAGATCTTACTTAAAACCATTACAAATGTAAGAATTCATGTCACAATGGGAAAATGTTGAATTTTCATATGACGCCCTTCTAATAGGGCTATCTTTTATAAATAATCACAAAACTTTTTCTTTCCAACTGACAACCACTTTAATTTGGTTATTGTTTTGGTTCTTTTTGCTTCTTTTATTCCCACGTGACGTTTAACATCTTGTTGATAGGTAAATAGCTTAAAGTTTACTTCTTCTAATCTTTCAACTGTTTATGTTAGTGTGGTACCTATGTTATTTAAGTACAGAGAATTTGATTGTCAAGTGAGACAGTCCGTCCTCGCACACGAACCATACATTTGGTTTTGCGAGACTAGTTTAAAAAAACACAATGAAGTTATTTTTAATAAATAAAGAATTAGTTATTTAGCTTATTACAAAAAAAAGCATCGCGAAAAGCGTCCGATGTTCGTCCCACTCCGTGACATTATTTAACTCATATACCTAAGTTTCAAAATCAAGTAAATCAATCAACGAATATCGTCCGACTATAGTGTTTATTTTTTGTAATAGGCCCTCAATTAAATTAGTATCAGTTGTCCCATGGGACTAGTGGGACATATTCATCCCACCTGTCCCATTATGGGACCGGGTCAATGGGACAGTTGAGATAGACACCACGTTGAATTATAGCGTTTACGAGATTTTAGTTTGAATGTTTGGCGTATCGTCGGAATAGAGAAAAAGTTAAACTAGGTGACTAGTGTGTTTTGTTGATAACGTCGGGATTGGCAAATTTCCAGCATTACCTCTGTCTGGAGTTTGTATTAGTGAGATACGCTGAGCGCTGACCACTAAACAGGGCGTGTCTGTTTGAGCGTTACCATCTCGACGTCATCTTGCTAATATTATAAATGCGAAAGTCCGTTTGTTTGTTTGTAACGCCTTCACGTCTTAACTACAGAACCGATCATCATTAAATTTTGCATACGCGTTGTCAGGGGTACAGAGAAGGACATAGGGTACCTTTCATCCCGAAAAAAAATTTGTTCCCGAGGGATAGCAAAAAAACTTTCCACGCAGACGAAGTCGCGGGCGGTCGCTAGTAATATATAAAAAAGTAAGCGGCCACCATATGTTTAGCATAGATTTGCATGGACAGTAAATGACCGTCGAAATTCATAAGATATGCTACTAACGAGTGGACTTTATTAGGTGTGCGGGGGCGGATTGTTTGTCGCTCGTAAGCGTCGTAGTTAAAGGATAAAGTTATTCACATTATTGGTCAATCCGGCGGTTGAGTCTAAGACACCCATCAAGTGCTATGACCATACGGAAATTTATAAACTGCGTAAATTTTTAAAAAAAAAATATGTTTTTTTTCTTTCTTTCTAGGATAAAGGAAAATGAGATTGTTTTGAAGAAAATAGAACTTAAACGTGGCACATAGTTCGATGGAAGATGTTCAAAAATCCCCTTTGGCCGCATACGAAACCGTATGTTCGTATCTAGTTGCGAATGAAAAAAAAAGATTCTTGCACGAAACCATTTAAAAAATACCACGAAATCCCGTTCTCAGCCCTTGACAATTATGCCCTTTTGATGTTATAAACGTTTTTTCCTTATAGCAACTCGCCACGAATGCTTTAAATGTAAGTTCTATAAATAAATGTAAATTCCCTTACCTGAGCTACTCGGTGCGCAGGTGTAATTCCCGGAGTCGTGTGGCGCCGCCCGCGCAATTAGCAAGCGGCTGGTTCGAGTACGCTGCTCAGTCTCGACGCTGATCCCGCCGCGTTGCGCGTAGTTTACCACTTGCTCGCCTCGGTACCAGTAGATGAAGCTGCATAAAAATGGTTCAACGTAAACCACCCAGATCTATACAGCCTATTGCAAAGACGTGCAAGTGCAGGGATACTGGCGATCCTCCAGCATAAGCGTTTGTCGAACGTATACGCAGCGCTGTCGCCACAATAATTATCACTCTTCTAATTTCCAATTTTTACACAAAATTAATATGTTCATAATTGTCATCGCCATATTTGTTTACCAAATAAGTCTCAAATAAATGGCACATATTATGCTGCGTTAGTGTGGCATCGTCGTCGCGCCCGTCGACTTTCACGAGCACATATTTCATACGCAACGACGACGTACGATACGACCAACGGACGAATCGGTACAACGCTAGAATAGTAGGAGGAACACTACTATGACAGAGAGCATAATGTTGAATTGTAGTTAAACAAAGTGAAGTCATAGCTAAGCTAGACACAGAGAGCTAGAACAACTACCGTGGAAGATACAAAAGTTTAGCAAAGATAAGACAAGGGATGGATGACCAGACAGTACTTAATTATCGGCGTCCGTCAGAAGTTCCCTGAAATCATTTTTCATTAATAATAATTAGAATCTTACCATATTTTTTTAATTGGTGCGTTTATAGTTTCAAACTCTCAATTATATTTAGATTCCTAAACTGCTTTACGTAGTTTAACAATCTAATATTAAGAAGTCTGATTGGAATAATTTTCTGTAGGAATAATTTCAGAATTTTGTAGAATTATTTCAAGTTGTTTAAGGTCTCAGGCGCTTTCTATCATCGAACTTTCAGGTAAATTTGATAACGTCATCTCCCCACGAAAATATTTCTCTATTTTAGCAAATCAAAATTGTAAAATAATATTTAGTTAAAATGTAAAAAATAAAAATTTAAAAAAGTTTCCCGTCCGAGAATATGATCTGGTGCGAGACGTATTTTTTCTAGTATATTATTCAATATTGCATAAAAATAGCATTGTGAATGCTAAAATCTCAAAATTAAAAAAGTTATGAAATTTCTCATTTCTAGGCAAGGAATAGAGTAAAGTGTAATGCAGTTATTACACTAGCACCTAATTATCCATCCTTCTGTCACATCCAAGAGAACTAATTATCCGCGCGCACTCCTGTTATTTAATATTCGAAGAGCGCCCTCGCATTTACGGGAACACTTAAACTAAACATTGGAATTAAGTTTGGAATAATATGTGGAATTATAAATACGTTAATTTATACTGTGATGTATGAGGTTTATCAATAAAGTTTTACTGTAGGAATGAAAATATGTTAAACATAAGGTTACAATTTATTATCAGTTTTTTTATCTAGCATATGTGGATTTTCCTTTATTTTACTGACACGTTTATTTGTTATTCATTCTGTTTTTAGGATATAATTTGACATAATAAAGAAGTTACACTCTTAAAAAATTACATTTCAAGTCGCTTTCAATGAAAATCGGTCTTAACAAAATAATTTTATTTTTATAACCTTTACGCCCGAGGCGCCATAAATATAACGTATGGGCGGGCTTGAATAAAAAACGTCAACTCTACATAACACAAGAGTATCACCGTATCAATATTCAAATTGAAGGTCCCTCGGGGAGATCTCAGACACAGGGCCCCATTAAATGGCGATAGTCAAAGAATGCCTCACTTAGGGACTGCCGACCCTTTTATCTAGAAAATGAGCTTATCATGTTTATGGATTCGAAGACTAAATGTATGGGCGCGGCGGGTGTGAAAAGGTACACGATAACACACTTTCATTATAACGAAGAAATCGGGAAGACGGGTCGCTCATTCTGTTGGTGATGCTGGCGCCGGAACATGTTCGGTCTCGCAAATTGACAAATAAATTGAAAGCTTCAATGGGTAATATTATTATTTATGATCAGCCTATTCTATTAATCTTTATAGTCGGGGCATCAACTTTCTTTAAAGACGTAATTACTCCAAAAGTAGTAAAATACACAATAGTCTGTTCTTATGTTTTATTTTTTTATACATTTCCCCTACACTCAATGCACTCGTGCATATTGCACTTATGTACGTACATACGTGTACCACGTACTGACCTGTTTCACAAGCGTTAAAACTAGCATACTGATATCTGTAACCTTTGTTTTATGTAACAATAAAGATATTATTATTATAAATAAGATATTATAATTAAAATATTTGTCAGATTCAGTTATTTTTTTCCATAACGAGATAGTGCTTGGCTACACCTCACGTGATGTTAAGTGACGATAAAACCAAAAGTGTAAGCGGACTACACCCGGAATACTCATCATTGAGGAACCTCTAACTGCAGGAACACAAATATTTTTAATTTGTTGTTATGGCGTCAGACTTAGTTATGATGTTGGTAGCTAGCCAGGCGGACTTGAAATAAGCCCTACCACCAACCAAACCGAGTACAAATGTACCCCCTTCCTGCATTGGAATCGAACCCGGGACCCCTGCGTCTTACACGAGTAGGTGAACCACTAGCCCACAGAAGCGGTTGACGTAACTATTACGTGAATCTTTCACTCTGTTTCAAGGTTCTTACAAAAGGAAAAGTTCATAGTATAGTGTTTTTGGGAAAAATCTACTGTTACAAATAGATGTCATATAAAAGTTTAACATCTTGGGAATAGAACTTTATGGACCATGCAAAAAAACCTTTCAATTCTTAACGAAGAAACGAAACCGACTTAAGCGGAATGACTTCATTACAGTCACGTCACGTGCTGACCCAAATGTGTCGCGTGGCCAAAATGTGACCAGAACCTGTTCTATATTTATAATCTTTGAAATTATGTACACGTCTTGTTCAGGTTTCTTAATGAGATTCCGGAGTGGCGATTCTTTCTGAGCGTCGCAATGGAGCGCTGATTGGAGAGCTTTGTCCTTGGGCTCAGGAACGAGCACCCGCTAGTTCGGAATAAGGAAAATTGATTGACAAAAACAGTTTCGATTTCACCCTAAGTTTTTTGATTTAGAAATTATTTTTTAAGAAAAACCTGATGCGTACATAATGAAAATAATATTTCGTTAATTCAATTTTTATATTCCACAAAACATAATGTTGTATATTGGTATTTTTATAAAAATAAAGTACGCACGACAGCACGGTAAGTTAAACAGTTGAACTACGAAAACAGCTCTTATTACGTACGACATAAAGATGGTCTCAAGGTCGACATGTATAGTCTGACGTGCCGTTGACTGTACATAAAAATAATTCAGGGAGTAAACATTTGGTTCTCTTTGGAATTTCAGGCAACATTCAAAAGGTTGAAGTATTTTTTTATAAATTACTTTTAAATAAAATTGGTAATCATAACATACGTTTAGTACCTATCGACAGACCGATACACACCTGCTTCTTGTATCAAGTATAGACGCGGTCTATAACCGTTTTACCCCGCCGCCTCTCGAGGGAGTACCGCACCAAATAAATAAAGGCATCACTCCTCTTTATCCACCCGTTTCGTAGCCAACCTGCCATTTCATTGCTTAAGGGTGGATAATATAAAACGAACTATGTCATGCTATAAATTGATATGCTAACTGTGCGAGCGAGATAGCCTTAGCTACAAGTGGCGAGGGGTAAATTATAGCAAAGGTAAGCCGTTCTACAAAAATGTTATGATCTGCATAGTAGATCGGTGGGGTGGGTTTCTAAAAGGTAAGTCGATGAGAATCAGCTTGTATGGACCCTTCGCCACTGTTACCTACACACCTGTAGTAAGCGATCATTGTTTCACACATCGATAATAGACTGACGATAAAGACGATTACTGTAATCACAAAATATAATATCTGGTGTTTTAGACAAAAGTACCGCTCTTAGTTTTTACTTGTTTTATTGTGCAGAGGTACTATAGTACTATAGCCTGATTTAGCCTGAATTGCCTATTCGTAGTGGCTATGTGTGCACGTGCACGGAAACCTCAGTTTGCTTCAAGCGCGGCTTTTCTGTCGCACCTTCGGCGATTATGTGGATGGTTGCACGATGATCGTGGCGATTATAGACAATCACACCGACGACGATCATCGGCAGTGTGTGGAAGCGCCATCACGTACTACATGTTCTTCTAAACAAACTGCTTCAGAAAGCGTGCTGATTCGCTTGTCACCATACTATTTAAGGTCAAAAATTATGAGATAGACAGGAGAACCACTCTGAACAAATCAGGGTTTTCCGTGCACGCTCACTTATACATTACTTACAATCACGGTCCAAATCGAACTATTGTCTGTAATGTAGCAGACTAAAATAACGGAAGAGTTTCCAAATACAGCCAGAGCGGCATATACATCTGTCTATAACACCTGACTTTGTATTTTGTGGCACTCTTCTTCCATTTATTTCACTCACATCACACTCATATGTTCATCTATTCTGACAACTAACATGGCACGGCAAACCTCGATGTTGATTATTCACCCTAATATTCTTACCTTGGCGGGTCGGGCGCGTATTTCGCAACGCAAGTGAGATTGATGTCCGATCCAGCTCTCACGAACAGCTCCGGTCCAGACAGTATCTCGGCTTTTGACACTGCGAACAATATTGTCCATTGTAGTACCAGGGCTATAAATATCACATTTTCAAAGTAATTAAAAACTTCTTCGAATGATGTATGGGATTGGCACAAGTTTTCACTTACAAGAAACGTTTTTAAAACGGACTAAAAAGTAAAAAATAAATAGTCTCGTGAAGATTTATAATAAACAGAGAAACAAATAAACGAGAAAGCAACCTAATAAAAACGTGTTAAAAATATCGCAATAAGCGTACGATGTTCGTTCCGTTCCGTGACATTATTAACTCAAGAATAAGGTTCAAAATCAAGTAAATCAATCAACGAACATCGTCCGACTATCGTTATTCTTTTTTTGTAATAGGCCCTCGGTTCTTCTCGTTTTTTATAAATGCAACCTTGCCTTTATTACTAAATATTCAAAAGAAAAAAAAAGTGGTGTGCGTGAAAATGTTTTGCTCATAGTTACGTATTTCAACATTAAATTCGCTTATAACTTGGTCCAAACTAAATTAAATTTTATTTCTAAATACATTTATTGAATTAATAAATGAAATATATCGAAGATGATATTAGGTACCACAAATTGCAAGAATATAAATAACGGAAGCAAAACTTAGCACACGCCTTCTATTTCAAACACAATTTCTAATTCAAGTGAAAAGTTCTGTGCAGTTTTCATAGTTCATTCCATCGTATTTTTATTCCGATTCTCTCACAGCCAAGTAGGTCGCGCGTGTCTAACGTTTGACCTTTGGCGCAGACTTCCAATAACATAATAGGACAATATACTTGTGTGTAAATGCAGGCTTTTTACTCTCGTGTAATCGGATTATACAACATGTTACAAAAATACCCCTAATGCCGAATATGGTATACAGCGAAAAAAAATATCAGCTGTTTCATACAAAAATTAAAATCGAAAATATCAAAATGTTTCATACATTTTTTTTGCGATTTCAGAGTTGGTTCCGTAGTAAAAGTTGTTCAGTTTGGTGGTCCCTATCTACCATATTCGGCATTATGGGTATTTTTGTAACACGTTGTAGACAATTAATTTATTAAATGCACTGGCTTTCAAAACTTAGTACCACACTTTTAAAATTGTAATTACTTTTAAAATACACAAGATATATTTTCTAAATAAAAATGAGGATTTTTTTTTAATAATAACTTCACAATCGATATTCTTTTTGAAAAAAAAAAACGTTTTTTATTTCAAATCACTAACTTCTATTGTTTAAGATAAATTGCAATTTTTATTTAGGTACTAATTTTGAAGGCCAGTGTATTATGTTCAAAATATTTTCTCTTAGATTTTTTTATCACCTTTTATTTTAAAAACATAATTTAGGTATTAAATTTAGATTTTTCGCATTCACAATGCTATTTTTATATTAAGATAAATAATATTAGAAAAAATACTAGAAACGCGATTCGGTAGCATAATTGGTCAGTGCATTGGGCTGGAATCCCAAGGGTGCGGGTTCGAGTCCCGTCTGAGGTGCTACGGGTGAGTCGATTTTTTCTAGTATTTTTTCTAATATTATTTATCTTAATAATTTAGGTAAGTATATTATAATTATATTTGGCTGTACCAAGTTAACTTAATTCACGGATAGTTTTCTATGACAATAGTTCGCATATACTCATATTAGTAAACAACATAAGTATCGTTTCGTTTTTTGCATTGACTCGACCGAGCGACCAAAATGGCTTTTTGTCACACCGTTCAAACGCATTGTTAGTCTTAAAAAATAGTAACGACAATAAAAAAACAAAGTCATGGTGAATTGGCCCTTAGAGTGATAAATTATCAAGAGCGTATTAACACTTCATGCTACAAAATGTCGTATAGTAACCCGTAGGCCTCTTAGGGGAAATAAATAGCAGTTTCACGCGCTTAATTAACGCATCATGCCCTGGCTCAATAATCGTGCACAACACCACGCTCATATATCAAATGTAGTGTTGTATTGTGTTGCAATGCCCAAAATTTGGTAACTTTTGACAATGGACTAGTGAGAATTCGAGTATGGCTGTTCCTAATTCTCTCACAGGTTCCTTTGAGTTTTTATTATTAGCAAAGAGATTACCAAGGCTATAAACTTCAAAAAATATGCTGCTAGAAATCGACTAATCAGGTAAATGTATTGATAACACCGCCCACTGATTTAAGCCCGAAACTATGCATACTAATGCAAGCAATATATTGCTTGCATTTTCCTTAGAAACATAAACAAGATAAAGGTACTCATTCCATATTAAACAACCCAAAACTGAATTCATTCTGCAATCGTAGCAGCAATTGAAACAAAACATACTGGGGCAAAGTACCTCCCAGAGTGTATCTATCATTTCCATATAATTTACTCTCGAGCCAAAGCTACTTTTCGGAATAGCAATAGTTTTCGTAGAGTCCCTAGGGCTTAACTTCAAACAATTTATGAGAATACTCTCCAGACTCGGTCTGAGATGAACGAGTGTTTTGGGTTAAAGCTTTTGTATTGTTTAAGATTGGAGTATTTAGCTTAATACAGCGGATTAGAATCTGAGAAGAGAATAAAGAAATATAGCTTTTTAGGTCAATTTCTGGCTGCCCTTTATTTGATGGTTATATTTTAAATATCTTTGTTGTAAATTACTGGGCTCGAAAACTTGTCGGTCCGTCTAATCGTATAGTGTACGTCCACTACCACCAACTCACTACTTACATTAAAATTAAGCTTATCGATTTGGTTAAGATAGCAAAGATTTCTTCATTAATAAAACTACTCACCAACAACAGTGAGTCGGAAGGACAAGCTGATCTTCGGCTCCGTAGACACTTGACACTCGTACGCTCCCGAGTCTCTCGGCTGCGCGGGCGCCACTCGCAGCGTCCATTCGTCGGAGCCGTCCGCGTGGAGGGCGGCGAACCGCGCATCGCTGCTGTACGTGTGAACACCCACTGTGAGGATGTGCAGGTCTCGTTTTCGGATCCAGGACACCTATGAAATAAAGTAAATATAGGCTAAATGTAATCACTTTCCACAGATCGTGGCAGTATGTTTCTGAGCGTATTTTGTTCAAGAATATTGTCACATTGGAATCATGTCAAAGATAAGGAAACTTGTAATTTTCAATCAATTATTGTAAATTACAAGTTTCCTTATCCTCCGTGGTCCTCCATAAGTATGATGACGACCTCCGTGGTCGAGTAGCTTTGTAGACCGTTTTTCAAGGTGTCGCCATCTCTGAGGTTCCAGGATCGATCCCCGTTTGGGTCAATTTAGAAAATGAACTTTTCTATATTGGCTCAAGTTTCCAGAACACAAGTGCTTTAGCTACTTACTTTGGAATTGGAGCAATGTATGTGATGTTGTCAAATATTTATTTATTTAATAATTATCTTTTATTAAATGTACCGATACGCTTTTAGGTGAGGCTTTACAAGTGAATATCATTTATGAAATAAAAAATAAATGTCTGTTAAATGACAATTATTTCAACAGTTTTTAACCCGGCTGCAAGGAAAGAGTTATGTTTTTCGCGCGTATCTTGTACGTATGTAATATTCTTTATTACCTTATATTTTTCAAACGGCTGCACGGTTTTCTATCATTAGTATATCGTTAGATTTGACAGCCCACGTGTTCTTAGTAACGTTAAAAATACCAACATGGCGTCTGTGCCCGGTGATATTATTTGAAGTGAAATAAACATTTTGTTTTAGAATACTGCAATATGGGTATCAAAGTAAAGGGCTTTTCATAAGGATTTCAAAAAGGTATATCATCACCATAATATATAAGAACTAAAAGCTAAAAAGACATTAGTAAAAAACTTAATATGTAATAAACTAAATTATGTTGCCTTTAATATTTGATCTTGTTTCCATCTTTTCAGTTGACTTGTTTTTTGACGCAGGCGGGATTTTTATTTTTTTTAATTATTTATTTTAAAATAAACAGAAATGCTCTTACTTCTATACCAAAGGAGTTGGTCTGGCTTAGTAAGTTTATTTTTTATGGCTAGCTAAGTAACACGTTTTAAGAAATGCTTGGGATCTTTTCTTAGAAATCCTCAAAGGAATTTAGTTCTATTGAGACTCCAACTCTGAAAGTCGATGGGTAGTGTTAAAAAAAGCGATTAGTGTTTGGAGGAAAAACGATAAAAAATATATTTTTAAACACATTCAGTGTTTGCGCTTATTTTATTGAATCCGCTATTGCTACGAGAAATCACTACGATCTGTAGCGTGCTACGATAAATCGTAACACAATCTATAAGGAAAACTCTACCGCCGTCTTTAATACGTTGAGAGCGTACCGATTTCCCATAAGGTTAAACATAGGTTTATGCCCGTTTGCACTAAACTTAAGAATCGCCTTCTTTTCCTAACTACAACTTGACCAAATTAAAACGGTGTCATTAACTTAGCTGTCATGCAGCTTTCATGCGCCTATTTATCTTGGTCGAGTTGTAGTTAGGAAAAGACTTAGGCAATTCTTAAGTTTAGTGCAAACGGGTGACGGTAAACTAGGTCTGCCTAACGTGTTCACGGAGTTCCCTTGTTTCGCCGAACAACGCTTCATATAATATATAAATTTTTATTTAAACCAATATTATTTTAATGTAGCAACGGTTACGTTATTCTAAAATGTCTTGTTCCTTTGATAAAATTGTCGATTTATATAATTTTCGTTTGGTCGCAAAATATCATATAAAATTGTTATAATAATTATTTGATTTCATATTCTCTTGAATAACATGATGATATCCTAATGAATAATTTATGATTATCGGTTTCGAAGTACTGAAATTACACGTTGTCCTGTAAAAACAAAGGGGAACCATTCACGAAGGATTTCCAGTTGTTATATTTGACATTAAAGCTAATCTGTCAAGATAAGTTCAAAACGAAGTATAAATGAACAAAAGATTCATGCTACACGCATTTATTCAATAACAATGTTTGAATTAGTTACTATGGAAAAGCGTCACTTGCGTGGTCTGATCACTATTAATAATCCTCTATTGATGACTAAATGGTCGAATGGAGGATGCGACCGACCCTAATGTGTCCCCATTGTGTACAGAAATCGATCGACAGTTCGTTTTTAAAGCTTACATCACTAGTGCAAAAAAAGCTATGTTGAAACTTTATGAATCATAACTTTAGTGGAGCTCGGCCTTAGCCCGTAAAAAGTGCCCTTCGTAGCATAAACAATTCGAAAAATGTGCACCTCTTGCGAAATGTACAATTCGTAAATTGGACAATACGCAAAATGTACATACGCGAAATTTATAATACGCAAAATGTTCAATACGCAATATGTACATTCGCAAAATGTACATTGGTTAGGTAGGTATAGATAGACTTAATAGGTACAATATTGGTTAATTTTTCTACGGAACCCTAGGAATTTGCAACCCATAAAACCTTAATAACGAGATCCATATCGATTTCTAGATTTATTTACCCTATTTCATCCCCACAGAATAGCTTTTAGTTGTCATAAGCCTAAATAATAAATTTTGTGGTTTTTGCTTTGAAAATTTAACATACGCAACTCTGTTCCCCTTTTCACCACTAAGGGGGTGGAAATATCAAAAATTCTACGTGCAATTATCCTAACTTTGAAACTGAGGGACTTGCATACAAACTTTCATCCCCTACTTAGACAATTATATTTTTAATTTGCAAACCACCACTTTTTTGAAGCGGTAGAAGGTAAGGGTTTTCTTTCTCAATTTGATTTTTTAAATCTTAAAGCCCCACCCGACTTCAAAAGGCGTTTTTTTTAATATCAGATATGCGTAGTTACTTGAATAGTGGTAATTATGCAGATTTGAATATTATTTCTTGCTTTTTAGAGCTGTTGCTTTTTTTACTACATTAACACAGAGTTAATTTTTTGTTTGTTTCTTTGACATTATGTAAGCGTTATATATTTTTATTTAAGTAAGTACTTACGACGAAACATTCCATTGAATATAAATTCCATTATCATATCCACAATTCAAACTTCCTATTATTTACTTGTTCCTGCCTTTAATGAGGAAATAAATAATTAAAATCATTAAGTGCCGTCTAAAAGTATCAATAAACGAGAAAATGTAAAAAGTAAATTACAACCAATGTTTTGAGTCTCTACAAAGTAAAGAAATAGAATCCGAACACCATAAGTCGCTTAATTGGTAATTCCAGCCAACGACGAAACTTTGCCTTCTTATTTCGTCAATTTCGCTGAGAGACGTTAAGTGGGGAATAAAAAACGTGGCGGACATAATTTATGAGATAATTGTGCTACAAAGTAATTGCTAGCCGTATTTCAGTCTCACATTTAATACGTCCGCATCGGACCGAGTTTCGCTTTAAATTTGTATTCGGCACGATTCACGGAGGATTTTAGAACTTTCTTCGGGGGACGGTTTAAACCGTGGCGGAGACAGAACTAACTGGATATAACTGGCTAGCCCCCTACCATTCTTTCTCTCACTGCCGAAGTTTTTATGGGTCAAACATAGATCAAGTGGGATTGAACTCATTGCTGCTCGGCGCGAAATGCTATTGACACTACTTATTCCAGATTGAGTTATGTAAATCAAACGGAACGGTTTTCTTTGACTTTGATTAACTAGCCTCTGGAGGTTTCCAGAACTATTTCCTGTCTGTAAATATTATTTTAAGCTAAGGGACTACTTTTTTTTTGAAAAATACATCTTAATTCATCAACGCCCGAGCGGGCGCAGGCGGCCGGATAACAATGGAATATCTATTGTGTCTCATTTTCCGGCCGTTGAAGGGTTAAGTTACGAGGAGGGTCGTATTTTATAACCAAATATGTCAACGTTAATAATATTTTTAAGTTTGTTAATGGATACCGAAAGATTAACGAATTTGCTTACTACATTATCCATTTAAGAAGAAATCCCATATAATACACAACTACTTATAATTGGTGGCACATAATTGTCTCACAAGGAAAAGTCTATCGAATGACGCAATATTATGTCACAACATATAAAAATCAATACACCTCATTCATAAATATATTAGGGGTTTAAGTATGAAATTGCCGTTTGGTATGGAAAATTTTAAAGAATTAGAATTTTCCATACTAACATTTTCTTAATTTATTTAACAACCATGAACGCTAATGTTGTAATAATAATGCTAATGCTAACTTTTATGCACATGTTTAAACACAAAGATAACGTATGCCACTTAGGTTACGCGAAAAAAATAAGTATCGGCTAAGTTACAACGAAATAAGAGGTCATTTCTTCTAACAAAAAAGGAGTTACCAATAAAAAGTTACTTTTTTTAAAGTTAAGGAAAGATAATCAGAAATATTTTTATTGCTGACAGGTAGTTGGTTGTCATTATTAATTCGAATTAAACAACCGAAGCATTTTTAACATCATAGAAGATACGAGAGTCTCTGTGTGTGAGAAAAAACGGCAATTTCATACTTTAACCCCTATTTTGATTGAGCAATTTTCTATATCCGCAGTTCAATGTGCTATCTTAGCAAATATACGACCGCGTAGCAAAATATCTGAGTAAAACCTAAGTGAACTTATTGCGAGAGAAGTGAATCGGCGCAATCTGGGGAATGAGTCAACCCTTGAACGCAATTTGGGCACTATTCAGTGTCGGCTCGCATCGGAAACCGCATAAAAGGTCGCGTGCCCTATTCAATAGTGCTCCACTAAAAGCCCAACCTTTACGACTTTTTACGTATCTTAAAATATGCCCGTAAAATCGCCCACCGTAATTCGATCTATAAGCAAGATAAAAGGAATTCCGACTTTACGGTAATGGGTTAGTGTAATAGCCTTAATTGTATTCGTTCCTTAGAACTCTGTTTGTTTTTGTACCTGTATTATAACTGTTCCCACACATCAATAATACCCACATTATAAAAACTATGTTCTGATTCTCGAAAATCTAGCCTTTATTTCACGCCTGGTAGGTAGATTGCTACTAGTTACCTATTGAGGTATATACCTGGGATTTACTAATTAGTTGCGATTGAGTTGTTTTGTAGGATTTTTTTTTACTTTAAGTTTACCGTTTCAGCCCTGGCGAATGCACACAGTGACGGTTAACCGCGAGGGCTTTTTCCATTTTAATATGCAACCGCTCGTGATTGTACGCACTTGCGGTTAGCGGCCGAATTCAATAACCTATATCCTTAGTAAGAGTTAGGCTTACTAAAGATTTGTTGCTTATTTTAGATATTGTTAAATGACGGGAAATAACAACAGTTGCCTAATAACATATCTATAGTAGGCCTATCTTTTACTGAAGATAGATTATTGAAATCAGTCGTTAGTAACCACCACGAAACTTCATGTAGATCTTTACTTAGCAACTTTAAAGTAGGTTATACAGAATTAAAAGACTCGATTCACTCGCCGGCTCTTTTTTGTTTCGTTTCAAACTAGAACCCATTAAGTTTACCACCCGCCAATAGTAATACAACAGTTATTTACGTCAAGACCAAAAGTGAAAATTAACTACCTATGTATTTAAAATAATCAATACCTAATTATGTGAAACGTCGAATATTTTTTCTCACATGGTCTATAACGCCTGAAACATCACTAATTCACTGACTGAAATAAAGTCTACAGATTATATTTTATTATTTTATAGCAACATTATTATAATACTAAGCTTTTTAGACGACTATAGGTTACCGAAGATAGGTAACTATTGTCCCATAGATTTCTTATATCGTACAAAAAGTATTGATTGGACGTTTCTTATCAATTTCTTTTTACCTACAAGGTTCAACTAGATAGAATAACCATTCCAATTCTAAAACCAATTATGCGGAAAATGTGGAAAAATCCTCTTGTCGAAGTTATCGAATACTTCCGGGAAGCAAAACGTTAAGTGCCTGAGACGGCGTGGAGAGCAAAGGCATCTCGTTTCTCTCGAGAGAACTGTAGGTCATTAATGTAAGGCATAATGGATATACCATTTGCAACTGGAGTGATCCCTAAGGAGAACGCAAAGAAGACTTTAATTAAATTTTAAACTGTTACTAATGTAATGATATAATGACAGCATGACTTTACCCATAAACTTATGCCCGTAATAAGGTCGCATACACTTGTGGTTTTCACAAACGTGGTTCAAAAAGGATAGAAAAAAGACAAAAACATTGGTTTTGAAAAAAAATTTTTGAAAACATTGTTTTTTTTAGTTGGTGTTTTTAGTGCCCTTGAGTGAGACATTTTAATGTATGAAATGAAACTTATTTGCTATCTTGGCGAAATAATATTTTAGACCAAAAAATAGTAGGTATTTAAAAGAACACGAATGGTTCTGTTCGTAACACTTATCATGTAGATAGATCGTTTTCGTATTTTAAACAACGTTTTGTTTTTTTAATCTTACACTAAATTTTTCGCTCTGGACACAAAAAAAATCGCATCAATAAAGAAGAAGTTTAAGTGCTCGAGAAGTATGATTTAACACCAGAATAACTTGAAAATCGTTTAAAAACGTACTTGGCACTTCCAACTAGCCGACAGAATGCAATCATAATAATTTATAACAGTACATAAATATATAAAAACATTAAATGTATTTATATTATTATTACTCATGACTTTGGGTTGTTAATGACCCCTTGGGACCCCTACTGTTTTAGGTTTACGTGGGTGGGGTTTTGACTAAGCTCGTTGTGTTGTTGGTTATTAAAGACGTTGTTGTTCGTCACAAATACTTTTCTCTTGCAACAAATATTGCTCACTCTACTCTACAATGTAAGTTGTATGGTTGTCTCAAGGTTAAATATACAATGTAGCATATGATAAGCCGGTTTCTGGCGTAATAAGCAAATTAGTACGGATTTGTCTGGCCCATGCATGGTAGGAATCGCTGGCGTACGAAATTTTGCGGTCATCGTCATCTTAATGACTAATGCTAGACCAACACATAATAAAACTTTCCAGTCACTTTTACCCTACAAATGCATCGGTTAGTTCTTACGGCCTACGCTACCGTTTGTGCCGCGGCTAGCGAATTCGTAAGTTGTGTGTGGTAATGCTTTTAACTCCGAAATGAAGAAAGAATTTCCACTCTTCGCCGCCGCAGCCCCCTTAGCATGATCACCGAAACATGATATGATAAAGCGATTCATCACATTTAACTGTCAAAAGACAATGGATTTTGACAGTTGAGTGTCGATAAAAAGCTATGTCACGCGATATATATCGTGATTCGGTGGTCATGCTAGGGGGCTGGAGTAGTCAGGGGACTAGTTGGCCCACAGCGATAATGGCCTCATACTACATAACAGCAAAGATACTATCATTAACATATTGTTTTGTGTTTACTCACCGCTCGGTCAGCTAAGTTGCGCACTCTACAGTGCAGGTACGCTGGTTGGCCCACGGCGGCAGTGGCCTCGCGCTTCGTGCTGTTATCGAAGTACGGCTGGCCAAGCGGCTCCCAGCCTCCGCCGCCAGCTGATACACCTGGGAATAATGATCATAATTTTAATAAAACTGATCTGATCTGTCACTTATGGGCGCCTTCGATTTAATAAAGCAAGCCCGAAATCGTACTGCGCAAGGGTGGTATTTTTCATTCAAAATTACTCGTACCGTTTAATAACTTGTTGCGTAAGAGCAACTTATGCCAACCCCTATTCATGGCCAACTTTATATTCTTTAAAAAAGTATCAGAGGATTAAGTCAGATGTCGTAAGCTTATATAAATCACAAACATTGTTGTGTTGTATGGAATTGACAATCTTACAACAAGTAATTTTATAGTTTATTGCTTATTTTTAAGTTTTAAGCTAGCTAACAAATGGAACATTGGCCATTTAAACCAGCTCCCAGACGTTATTTTGTTTAAAAAACAGACATACCTACGTGGGCAGATGATTGATGCTAAGTACTCATAACCTAGCCTCTACAGATTATATTACATAAAAAATATTATGAAAGTTATGTTTTAGTAATTTTTCTACATAAAACATATTATTTAATAATTTCTTCAAACATTACTAAATAATAAACTAGAAAAAATCAAAAAATCAAAAACATAATAAAAAACTCGCACCAGATCATATTTTCGGACGGGAATTATGATGTGCGAGTCGAAATTTTTCTAGTATAATATTTAGTATTGTATAAAAACAACATTGACAATCCTATAATTATCTCAAATTAAAAAAATCTTCATACATTTTATACGGGTAGTCGTTCACCTTGAAAAGTAAATTAAGATCTCTAATTAATTGTCAATTTTGTTAATGGACCCTGTTAGATATTAAACCAAATTGTCCACGACTACGTTACCAAGGGGATACGACGATGAGGGGAAATTATCGTGTTTTCCCCGGCTATTTTAGTAAGACCTTCTCATATTTCACGTAAGGAAGAAAGAAAAAGTAATTTATTCAGTCTGGGCTGCTACAAGCACTTGTGAAAGTTGAAAAGCTAAGCCATCGGTTGGCAAATCGTGAACAATGTTTTGAACTGCTAAGTAACTTGGCACGATATTTTTCTCTTAATAATATATTTAATATAACTTAAGTATTTTTATTTTTTCTATTATATTATTTAGTATTGTATAAAAATAGCATTGTTAATGCTAAAATCTTAAATTTAAAAATAATTTAAGTAGCTTACAAATATTGAATTCAAGAAAATCGTTGACCTTTATTTTTATTTTTTTATTTTATTGGATAAGGGAAAAATACAGCTCAATATTATACATATGAATGAAAAGTATTATGTTTGTACATAGGCTAACACAGTTTCCACTAAGAGGAATTAATACAAAACAAAAGTTGAGTATACACAACATAAGTTAACGAAATTATATCATAGCAAACATAACTTTTCACAAACAAACCATTAACACACAACATAGTCAAATGGTATAAACAAAGACATTATATAACACTGACACGTTGATAAACGTTTGGTTATAAAACCGAGCTAAGGAAAGGAATTTAGTGAAATTTTTTAAGTTTTTTAGTTTTAGAAATTGACCGAGCGAGCGCAAAGCGCGGGCGAAGTGTCTCTGCTTCAGCTTGGTCAAAAATTATTTCGTAACGTCCTTCCGGCTGTCCCGTCTGTTCTCCTCTACAGGTCGCATTTCTCAACCGATTCTCGTGAAATTTTGTGAGCAGGTTCGATAATTATATGGATTTTTTTTGTCGAGCATAATTGGTCAGTGCATTGGGCCGGAATCCCAAGGGTGCGGGTTCGAGTCCGGTCTGAGGTGCTACAGGTGAGTCGATTTTTTCTAGTATTTTTTTTTAATATTATTTATTGTAGTAAAAAATAGCATTGTGAATGCGAAAAATCTAAATTTAATAATTATATAGCTGTTCCATCCATTATCGATTGTCAAAACATCTCGAAAGAAACATTCGAATGTGGGGGTGTTTCCACGTTGATGAAATTGTGCTTGCTTGCAGCGAAGAAGTAAAAAGTACTAGAAAATTTCGTCGCTCCCACTAGCGACTCGGTAGCATAATTAATCAGTGCATTGGGTCGGAATCCCAAGTTCGAGTCTCGTCTGAGGTGCTACGGGTGAGTCGAAATTTTTTTCGAATATTATTTATCGTAAAATTTATAATGTTAGGCTCAAATACCAAAAACACTTATTGAGCGAAAAAATGACCACAACGCGTTGTGGCAATGGAAAAAACGCCATAACGCGTTCTGTGCAATTTATTATTCCGGTGGCATAAACCATTGCAGAGTGCCACAAACAAATAAAAATATGTTTTCTAACACACTTAGAGCGAAAAGGTATGTAGGTTGTTATGAAGTTAAATATGAAACCTTGGACTAAATATAATTCAACTTCCTCAAAGTATTACCCAAAAGTCTTCGCGGAAGCTTCTCGATTGTGCTCGATTTTATCCGAAAGCGGCTTCCATAAGCCAGATCCTTTTCAACGATAAAAACGTGCTTTGTTTTCCGTCACGTTCCGTTATTTTTTATTCTCCCCTTTTTTGGCATTAACCGAGATATTTTGTAAATATTTCATTATGTAGTCAGCCTATTGAAAAGGGAATTTCTGTTGTTACTGAGATAAAAGGGTTTCGTTTGAATTGGGAACCAAATTGCGTTTAGGTCATGACTGTCTTTTTTATTGTTTATCTGAAAGCAAACAATGTGCTGTGCGCGTGAATAACACGTACACCTACCATTGTGATGTGAACCGCTCTTCGATACATTTGTATCATAATTTCGTAACGCTCGGTAGGTATTTTATGTCCATTCCGTGCGGTTAAAGTACATTTTATTTTTATAAAAATGAAGCCCATTTATTATTTGTATTTTGTTATAGCCTTCGGAAACACCTACGTTGAAATAATGGTTTGGGTTATTGTCTTATATAGACGTTAATTCTATTTTTTAATGAGGTGGAAAATTTATTATTTACATTTTAATGACTGCCTTGGCACCTGGATTGTTTTGTTTTGATATGAATATGTTGTTCACTATATCACACTACCCTGCATTTGTTAACAGGACTATTGTATGCGCTTTCTCTGATGTGTTTAACATGTCATTGATCCATAATGAGGAGGTTCTCTCGATTATCCTTATAAGATCGCAGATCACGATACATTCGATACGATGAGACTCGTGAAAAACGGTTAGTGGCTCTACCATAAGTTGATGCAAACTGTTTTCGCTACCGTAAACTATCGTTTTCTCTCTTTCACTCGCATTGACTGTGAGCAGTATATGCGTTAGTTTTGGTAGCGGAAACAGTTTGCATCCACTCATGGTAGAGCTGCAGGGGCTCTATCGGCTAACTAACATTGCTATCGTAATCGCTCTGATTGCAATTGCAATACATTTCTACTTTTCTTTGAGTAAGTTTTTATTTGTGCCAAAACGAGTAGTAATGTATCACATACATCTATCAAATTACAGTTTACATTAACTTCATTGTTTTTAGCCGATAGACCCGCTGGTCGCTGGTTCAGTCTAAAATTGTCACCATGACATTAAATGCCACTGGACTCTATACTTTTAAAAAGAAGGTTCTACATAGACTTTCTGCTACAAAGTAAGGATGAGAATTTGGTCTGCTTATACCTAGTTTTTTTAAATATTTATTTAATGAGAAGTACCTAGTTGTGTTGTTTATAAGTAATTAACACGTTCGCTGCGGTATCGGGTTGTAATCACCCGTTGCAAAACTTACTTACGATGCGGCGAAAAAATGCTTGACTTTCCGCTGGTGCGGGACAAAATGTTCAGTTTCTCAATCGTAGGAAAAGGACAAATACAGTTTTATGATTATGACGTCAAATTTTTCTCTTTTGTATAAAACACTTGTATCAGATCTCTTCGACCCGATAGCGACTACAAGTAAAAGTTTTCATCAGGTGCGGTATCGGCCCCCTGATTACGTAACTCTGTTGCTAACAATTCTCGATTGAAATCGATTGAAACCGCAGTTACATTGCTGCTTTAAGTAAGATAGTTGTCACATTGGTTCTTACTAAAGCAGCAATGTAAAAGCGATTTCTGTCAGAGTTGATTGCAACAAAGTTACATAATCAGGGGGCTGATTAAAATTTTGTAACTCTGTTGCAATCAACTTCTGGTTGAAACTGACAGAAATCGCAGTTACATCGCTGATTTAAGTAACATAGTTGTCACAGTGATTCTTACTAAAGCAGCATTGCATCTGCGATTTCTGTCAGTAGCAATCAAATGTTGTTAGCAACAGAGTTACATAATTAGGGGCTGGGGGCGGGTCGAAAAGATCTGATATCCGATGACCCGTTAGCCGCACTGAATTACTTTACTAGTGCTGTGCCCGAGTGCAGTCGTTTTACAGTTAATCGTTAGCATTTTATGCTAATAAAAAAGAGATCTAGAAGAATGCTGTCAAGTCAGCGCGTGAAAGTGAAACAGGTAACGAAAAAGTGGAAAATGCTGAATGGTCTAGACCCGAAATCCGGCAGCAGTTCGATCTCATCAAAATATTATAAGTCCTTCATCCTTCATTATAAGTCCTCATACACCAGTCCTACAACCGATCATAAATACAAACTTTGAGTGTTATAATAATTATCACTTTGTCGAATATCCAATAAACGTGATTATCGATAGTGCTTGTCTCAGCCCCAGAATTCGACGATATCTTGAATATTTAGTGCGGGTATCGGGTGATAAAGACCTGTTAGATTAAAACGTGTTTAAATTAATGTGTTGTCAACCAATTCTGCTACGATCTCAATAGTACGTTAAGTGTTTCATTGAAAACACATTACATTAAAGAAAAATATGGATATCTACATATTCGCGTAGAAAATCTCACCAAAACAAAGGCACGTCGAAGGTCTTTTTAACCCTATAACGCACAGCCGGCCGCCAAGTCACGTAACAGGTCTAAATAACCTGATACAGCACGACAGGAAAGTTAACGTTTTTACTTGCCGCAGTAAGCGTGTAAAAAAATTAGTAATCTCAATGTAATTTTGCTTCATTATTTGTGCAGTAGATTTAACATACCTACCTACTTGAATTACCTACTTTAGGTACTGCTCATAAGTGGCCACTTTTCGCAAAAAAACTCTATTAAACTAAACGATGAACGAGAAAACCACAAAATTTCTTCGGCGTGCACTACAGAGAGATAATTCACAATTTCGTCTATATCTAAGCACTTAGAGCATTAAGAATCTAAGCACTATATTTTTATCCAATGGTGGCGCTAGTGTGCAGACTATGCGCTCTTAAACAATATTTTCTAACTTGTCGTTAAGTTTAATTGAGATTTGTTTCCTAAAAGTGGCCACGTATCCCAAGAAAAAACCCCATTAGACTAAACTCGGAGTGAACTACAGAGGGATAATTCACAATTTCGTCTTTATTTAAGCACAATATTTTTTTATTAAATTATAGATCTTTCGCATTCACAATGCAATTTTTATATTAAGATAAATTATATTAGAAAAAATACTAGACTTGGAAGCATAATTGGTCAGTGCTGGAATCCCAAGGGTGCGGGTTCGAGTCCCGTCTGAGGTGCTACGGGGGAGTCGTTTTTTTCTAGTATTTTTTTCTAATATTATTTATCATAATATTTTTTTCCAATGGCGGCGCTAGTGTGCACACTATGCGCTTTTAAAACTTTACCAAACATGTAGGTATTTAAATCATTGCGCTCGTGTAAATGTTTTATTTGCAGGGTGCGTAGTGCGCATTTTTTACTTACTAGACCGCGTTAACTTAAACTTCATTTTGTATAGGATAGATGGCCCGACATCTGGCGGAAAACGCGATGAACTTCATCAACGCCATATAAAATTTTAAAGAGGTAAAAAAACTCACACTAAGCTCTCGGAACTATTTTTATTATTTAATTCAATACGGTAATTTTAATTATACATACCAGCAGGGTTGTATTTTTTACGTATCTTAAATGTTGAAATGTAGGTATCCGCAGAGCCGGAGCCCGCAGTGACCCCAAAGGATTTAGCAAACATAACTTTTCACAAACAAACCATTAACACACAACATAGTCAAATGGTATAAACAAAGACATTATATAACACTGACACGTTGATAAACGTTTGGTTATAAAACCGAGCTAAGGAAAGGAATTTAGTGATTTTTTTTAAGTTTTTTAGTTTTAGAAATTGACCGAGCGAGCGCAAAGCGCGGGCGAAGTGTCTCTGCTTCAGCTTGGTCAAAAATTATTTCGTAACGTCCGTAGCTGTCCCGTCTGTTCTCCAGGTCGCATTTCTCAACCGATTCTCGTGAAATTTTGTGAGCAGGTTCGATAATTATATGGATTTTTATGTCGAGCATAATTGGTCAGTGCATTGGGCCGGAATCCCAAGGGTGCGGGTTCGAGTCCCGTCTGAGGTGCTACAGGTGAGTCGATTTTTTCTAGTATTTTTTTTTAATATTATTTATCGTAATATAAAAGTAGCATTGTGAATGCGAAAAATCTATATTTAATAATTACAGTGCTCCCAAAGTGATAATGCGCATAGAAATCTTCGTCACTGTTCGGCAACAGTCGTATTCCTCAAGCGTTGGTAGACGATATATATAGTGGCTAAGTGCATTTTCTTCATGCATAATTTAGTAGAATTATGTATAATAATTCGGATGTTTCCGGGAATACGACAATAAGCGAAGATCTGCATGTGCATTATTAATTTGGGAGTACTGTATATAGCTGTTCCATCTTTATCGATTGTCAAAACATCTGGAAAGATGTTTCTTTCGAATGTGGGGGTGTTTCCTCACGTTGATGAAATTGTGCTTGCTTGCAGCGAAGAAGTAAAAAGTTCTAGAAAATTTCGTCGCTCCCACTAGCGACTCGGTAGCATAATTAATCAGTGCATTGGGTCGGAATCCCAAGGGTGTGGGTTCGAATCCTGTCTGAGGTGCTACGGGTGAGTCGATTTTTTCTAATATTATTTATCGTAAAATTTATAATGTGGTATTTGAGCCTATACCAAAAACACTCATTGAGCGCAAAAACGACCACAACGCGTTGTGGCAAAGGAAAAAACGCCATAACGCGTTGTGGCAATGGAAAAAACGCCATAACGCGTTCTGTGCAATTTATTATTCCGGTGGCATAAACCATTGCAGAGTGCCACAAACAAATAAAAAGATGTTTTCTAACACACTTAGAGCGAAAAGGTATGTAGGTTGTTATGAAGTTAAATATGAAACCTTGGACTAAATATAATTCAACTTCCTCAAAGTATTACCCAAAAGTCTTCGCGGAAGCTTCTCGATTGTGCTCGATTTTATCCGAAAGCGGCTTCCATAAGCCAGATCCTTTTCAACGATAAAAACGTGCTTTGTTTTCCGTCACGTTCCGTTATTTTTTATTCTCCCCTTTTTTGGCATTAACCGAGATATTTTGTAAATATTTCATTATGTAGTCAGCCTATTGAAAAGGGAATTTCTGTTGTTACTGAGATAAAAGGGTTTCGTTTGAATTGGGAACCAAATTGCGTTTAGGTCATGACTGTCTTTTTTATTGTTTATCTGAAAGCAAACAATGTGCTGTGCGCGTGAATAACACGTACACCTACCATTGTGATGTGAACCGCTCTTCGATACATTTGTATCATAATTTCGTAACGCTCGGTAGGTATTTTATGTCCATTCCGTGCGGTTAAAGTACATTTTATTTTTATAAAAATGAAGCCCATTTATTATTTGTATTTTGTTATAGCCTTCGGAAACACCTACGTTGAAATAATGGTTTGGGTTATTGTCTTATATAGACGTTAATTCTATTTTTTAATGAGGTGGAAAATTTATTATTTACTTTTTTAATGACTGCCTTGGCACCTGGGTTGTTTTGTTTTGATATGAATATGTTGCTCACTATATCACACTACCCTGCATTTGTTAACAGGACTATTGTATGCGCTTTCTCTGATGTGTTTAACATGTCATTGATCCATAATGAGGAGGTTCTCTCGATTATCCTTATAAGATCGCAGATCACGATACACTCGATACGATGAGACTCGTAAAAAACGGTTAGTGGCTCTACCATAAGTTGATGCAAACTGTTTTCGCTACCGTAAACTATCGTTTTTTATGCGATAGTTTTGGTAGCGGAAACAGTTTGCATCCACTCATGGTAGAGCTGCAGGGGCTCTATCGGCTAACTAACATTGCTATCGTAATCGCTCTGATTGCAATTGCAATACATTTCTACTTTTCTTTGAGTAAGTTTTTATTTGTGCCAAAACGAGTAGTAATGTATCACATACATCTATCAAATTACAGTTTACATTAACTTCATTGTTTTTAGCCGATAGACCCGCTGGTCGCTGGTTCAGTCTTAAATTGTCACCATGACATTAAATGCCACTGGACTCTATACTTTTAAAAAGAAGGTTCTACATAGACTTTCTGCTACAAAGTAAGGATGAGAATTTGGTCTGCTTATACCTAGTTTTTTTAAATATTTATTTAATGAGAAGTACCTAGTTGTGTTGTTTATGAGTAATTAACACGTTCGCTGCGGTATCGGGTTGAAATCACCCGATGCGATACTTACCTACGATGCGGCGAAAAAATGCTTGACTTTCCGCTGGTGCGGGACAGAATATTCAGTTTCTCAAACGTAGGAAAAAGACAAATACAGTTTTATGATTATGACGTCAAATTTTTCTCTTTTGTATAAAACACTTGTATCAGATCTCTTCGACCCGATAGCGACTACAAGTAAAAGTTTTCATCAGGTGCGGTATCGGCCCCCTGATTACGTAACTCTGTTGCTAACAATTCTCGATTGAAATCGATTGAAACCGCAGTTACATTGCTGCTTTAAGTAAGATAGTTGTCACATTGGTTCTTACTAAAGCAGCCATGTAAAAGCGATTTCTGTCAGAGTTGATTGCAACAAAGTTACATAATCAGGGGGCTGATTTTGTAACTCTGTTGCAATCAACTTCTGGTTGAAACTGACAGAAATCGCAGTTACATCGCTGATTTAAGTAACATAGTTGTCACAGTGATTCTTACTAAAGCTGCATTGCATCTGCCATTTCTGTCAGTAGCAATCAAATGTTGTTAGCAACAGAGTTACATAATTAGGGGCTGGGGGCGGGTCGAAAAGATCTGATATCCGATGACCCGTTAGCCGCACTGAATTACTTTGCTAGTGCTGTGCCCGAGTGCAGTCGTTTTACAGTTAATCGTTAGCATTTTATGCTAATAAAAAAGAGATCTAGAAGAATGCTTTTAAGTCAGCGCGTGAAAGTGAAACAGGTAACGAAAAAGTGGAAAGTGCTGAATGGTCTAGACCCGAAATCCGGCAGTAGTTCGATCTCATCAAAATATTATAAGTCCTTCATCCTTCATTATAAGTCCTCATACACCAGTCCTACAACCGATCATAAATACAAACTTTGAGTGTTATAATAATTATCACTTTGTCGAATATCCAATAAACGTGATTATCGATAGTGCTTGTCTCAGCCCCAGAATTCGACGATATCTTGAATATTTAGTGCGGGTATCGGGTGATAAAGACCTGTTAGATTAAAACGTGTATAAATTAATGTGTTGTCAACCAATTCTGCTACGATCTCAATAGTACGTTAAGTGTTTCATTGAAAACACATTACATTAAAGAAAAATATGGATATCTACATATTCGCGTAGAAAATCTCACCAATACAAATGCACGTCGAACAGGTCTTTTTAACCCTATAACGCACAGCCGGCCGCTAAGTCACGTAACAGGTCTAAATAACCTGATACAGCACGACAGGAAAGTTAACGTTTTTACTTGCCGCAGTGAGCGTTTAAAGAAAATGTAATCTCAATGTAATTTTGCTTCATAACTTGTGCAGTAGATTTAACATACCTACCTACTTGAATTACCTAGTTTAGGTACTGTCCACAAGTGGCCACTTTTAGCAAAAAAAATCCATTAAATTAAACGATGAACGAGAAAACCACAAAATTTCTTCGGAGTGCACTACAGAGAGATAATTCACAATTTCGTCTTTATCTAAGCACTTAGAGCATTAAGAATCTAAGCACTATATTTTTATCCAATGGCGGCGCTAGTGTGCAGACTATGTGTTCTTAAACAATATTTTCTAGCTTGTCGTTAAGTTTAATTGAGATTTGTTTCCTAAAAGTGGCCACGTATTGCAAGAAAAAACCCCATCAGACTAAACTCGGAGTGTACTACAGAGAGATAATTCACAATTTCGTCTTTATTTAAGCACAATATTTTTTTATTAAATTATAGATCTTTCGCATTCACAATGCAATTTTTATATTAAGATAAATTATATTAGAAAAAATACTAGACTTGGAAGCATAATTGGTCAGTGCTGGAATCCCAAGGGTGCGGGTTCGAGTCCCGTCTGAGGTGCTACGGGGGAGTCGTTTTTTTCTAGTATTTTTTTCTAATATTATTTATCATAATATTTTTTTCCAATGGCGGCGCTAGTGTGCACACTATGCGCTTTTAAAACTTTACCAAACATGTAGGTATTTAAATCATTGCGCTCGTGTAAATGTTTTATTTGCAGGGTGCGTAGTGCGCATTTTTTACTTACTAGACCGCGTTAACTTAAACTTCATTTTGTATAGGATAGATGGCCCGACATCTGGCGGAAAACGCGATGAACTTCATCAACGCCATATAAAATTTTAAAGAGGTAAAAAAACTCACACTAAGCTCTCGGAACCATTTTTATTATTTAATTCAATACGGTAATTTTAATTATACATACCAGCAGGGTTGTATTTTATACGTATCTTAAATGTTGAAATGTAGGTATCCGCAGAGCCGGAGCCCGCAGTGACCCCAAAGGATTTCACTTTGCGTTGCGGATGTCCAATGCCTACTTCTACTCGGAAATGTTAAGCTTTTCATATCTGAATATTTAAAAAAGGTGACCTCGTACAAACATTCAGTGTGGTTTACTCGAGCAACTCGAGTCATATTAAGACATTTTTTGTCAAGTCCTTATTTTTCGTAATTATTATCTAAAAAGTAATAAAATAAAATAGTAATTTTAATATATTATTATGTTTTGCTTAGTAACAAGGATCCTTGAAAACTTGATTAAACAATGCATCGAGCATTGCAATTTAATAAGCAATTTCGCAAATGAAACAACAAATTACCCTAATGAGCTTAAGTATTCTTTCACTTGAAATTCCCCGGAACATTAATTTGGATTAGATATTATCAAAAAGTTTCGTGGATATGCCATCTCTCGCAACTTCAAGTCGTAAGTTTAAATTGGGATAATGTAATTAAAGTTTAGTTCAAACAACAATTTAGCTAGTTCCATTTCAAAGACAAATGAATAGTGGCCATTTTGTAGTTTAGCTTTGTTGTTTTAGACATCACATAACCTACCTAAATTTCAAAGTTAGGAGAGAAATCTAGATAGCTCTGTTTTTCTTGAGTAAAAATAGAGCAACAGCTGAAAATTGGTTACATGTTAAATGATCAAAGGTTAAGGGTTAACCTTAATGTTCGTTGTTTAAATAATATTTTTTGTTTGATTTGCTTTTAAAAAGGTTCTTTTATTTAAAGACCGTAATATTAATACGCTGTGAACAAACAACGTCTGGATACTTAGGTACAGAATTGTAAGTAATTTTATATGTTTTAACAGAGCTACCACAATTTTAATTGTAATATGCAATAACAAAGTTATTTTGATAATATTAAGGTATTAAATGTTTTTACGTTAATGAGGTTTAATTTAATGAAATATGTAGTTAATAATGGTATCATGACCACTGGTAAGTTTTATAAACAAAACAAGTGATGGAAAATCTGTATGCTGTTCTCCAAATTCCAATATTAGATGAACTCTGAGTTTTTTCTCTGAATTGTTCACAGGATTATATCATGGCCCCCGAAAATGCGTCGGAATATAGAGAAAAACAAAGTCAAATTAAATAACAACAAGAAATACTTAAAGAACCCGTTTATTTCTGTGAAAGTGTTTTGTTTCAATAAAGATTACCTACTTATTTTCTCTCTCTCTTTTCTAAGAGAGGAGTTCTAAGAGAAGTATATTTTCCTTTCTTATAGGTTATTAGCTCTTAATTACTTACTTTGCCGATAATGTTTGCGTATTTTTTTTAAATAAGCAGCTAGATAAACTATTTGTTTAATACAAATTTTTTTCCACGTGTGTGACAGTTATCGTTTAACAAAGCCTTAATAGGACAAAGACCTCGAAATGAAATGTTACATTTTATAGTCAGGCAAATTACATATTATTAGACGCGACGCGCGACGCGGCGTCATATAACTAATGACCGAAGAATATTAGGTATTTTTTGGGTGATTACTTTTTAAATGTTTATAGTTTTGTCTATCCCGTACTGAACTAACGATCCATGTGATTTTATCAGTTCTTGCATTATCGCCCATTTTTTGTAAAGATTTTTATTATATAAATATGGTTAGGATTTTTTTTGGTATTAAAAAATAGTCCTGGTTTAATCTAGCGTCTCCTAATTTATGATTTTTATATTTATGACACTATGATTATATTTGATTACACTATTTCCTGAATATGGACGAGAAAACCCTTATAAAAACTAATTATAGTGAAATAAATAACAGTTGAAAGCTTTGTAATATTATTTATCGACCGAGCAAGCGCGAGCGTCTCCGTTACAGCTTGGACGAAAATGCTTTCGTATGTCCGTCTGTTCTTCTCTACAGGTCTCATTTCTCAACCGATTCTCGTAAAATTTGTGAGCAGGTTCGATAATCATATATATAATATACTTTTTGTTGAATCAGATTTTCAAAATAAAAAAAAAACATATTTAAGACATTTCGAAAAATGTTTAAAAATGTCACAAACGCGAGGAGTACAGCTCATGGAGCCACTAGTATATCGTTAACTTTGTAAAGGTTACAAATTCGAAAAACCTTTATATTGCTTTGTTAAACTTTGCTAAACGTAATATCTATTTCAATACTGTTCTTTTAGTTGATCGAATTAAAAAAAAAGTCTAGGACTTTATAATAGGTAGTTAAAATTTCAAATTCTCATGATTCTAAATAGTTAGATTTGGGTGAATAATACATTTTCACTATTGATAAACATCTTAAATCTCAATGAAATTATAATATTTTTAAAATTAAAATGACTTCACAAAATCATACTCTTGAATTATTTATTAATATTTAATTGTTCAGCATCGAATAAAAATTCTAGGAAAAGTAAACTATGCACATTATAGACTGGTTTATATAATAAGTGTGCTTATTAGAAAACAAGTTTCTGAGAATATTTGTTTTTATTGTGAAGCTCACGTACATTATTATTGAAACATAATCTCACACACAGATGTGTGTGAGGTCAGCTAGATATAGCTTACCGATGATGGTAAATAATTATGATGAAAAAGCATATTGTAAATCTTCTATGGAAGAGCTGACTGGTATCGTTTCAGGCCGTTGACAAAATGCAAAGTCACCTTTAAAACGACAATATTGAATGAAAGTTTATTTAGAACTGACCGGTTTTCAAGGTGTCGCCATCTCTGAGGTCC
The DNA here is from genome assembly GCA_963556745.1 of Catoptria pinella. Taxonomy (NCBI): domain Eukaryota; kingdom Metazoa; phylum Arthropoda; class Insecta; order Lepidoptera; family Crambidae; genus Catoptria; species Catoptria pinella. The sequence goes on along the minus strand of OY750774.1, from coordinate 5,240,247 downwards.
CGGTTTCGATCCCCGGTTGGGTCAATTTGGAAAACAAACTTTTCTATATTGGCTCAGGTCTGGGTGTTTGTGATACCACCGTTGTCTCCGATTTCCATAACACAAGTGCTTTAGCTACTTACCTTGGAATCGGAGCAATGTATGTGATGTTGTCAATTTTTTATATTTTTTTTATATTTATATTAACTGACAACTGACTGATCACAAATCGTGATTAGTTATTAAAGTTTACAAAATCATCGCTTGAGGGTCACAAGTGGCTTCAATCCCCATGACCACGGCAACTGCGAAAGTGCCAAACGTCAAAAATATCAAAAATCAAACCAAATCCAAACTTATTATCAAAGAACTTTCAATAAAACCGCGCTTGTATCTTGTATCTTCATTATCTTTTTTGGGATTTGGGTTTTTTCATTTTATTGTAAGATAATGAGGGCCTATTACAAAAATATTAATAATCGAACTATGTTCGTTCCACTCCGTGATATTTAACTCGCTTTTTTAGTAATATCACGATGTGGGATGATATCCCACACTTGTTGACAATGATAGAAAATGAAATAAAATATGAATATCATTATTGATTTGATATTAAATTATAATTGAAACGACCGTTTCATATACATTGATCGATTGCTGCTTATGAAAATGCTTAGTTAAGTAGAAATGCTAAGTATACAAAATTAAATGTAAATTCGATTGTGAAATAATAATTGATGTACGTTTCAGAGTAGGACAAACATCGTCCCATTATTGCGAGATTTTTTGTGTTACAAAAAATATTGAATTAAAATCACTTCAGAAACACGTTTTCACTTAAAAAAATATTTAGATATCTGTATAAAGTGTTTTTTTCTACAAATTGTATTCCATAAAATAAATAGTATAAAAATAATTCTTAGTAAACTTATATTCCTTTAGGTTTGTTTTTTTGTTCCCTATTTTATTTCTTTGCATTTCTAAGGTATGTTACGAAACATGTAAGTAATACGGTAACTTAAATATAACATTATAAGCGAATAGCCCACCTACGCCGCTTACAGGTTTCCGTAAGCATATTAATTTTACTTTTATCATATTTATCCCGAAATCTTATATAAAAGTGTTTTTACACATCTGGTGAGAACTACAATGGAAACTACTAAAGGAAAATTGTAATCTGGAAAACACATTAGTTACCTTCAAATAAAAAAAAAATCAAATCGTATTTCAAGATACATCTGAATAAAGAGAAAAAGTATTTCAACATGTGCTTTTAAATACAAAGTACTCACCGAACAAAATGAAAAAGCAGCTCAACTCCGCCGCCCACATCGCGTTTTTGTCCATTCACATAGTGCACTCACTACACCGCACAAGTCACCGATACAGTTGTACTTCAGGCTCACAAAGACTGTCTCCAAATATTTATCATTATTGTCCTCTTTAATACACGTCACTGTATATAGCTGCAAAAAATTGCCAAACATTATCATTTCAGAAAAAACAAAAGAATAAGGAACCGCTTTTAAAACAGTGATTAATATTTTTCTCTCGTTCTAATTTTAAATAATATTGTTTATCAATACATATTATAATAAAATAAACTTTACAAAATGTGCGTGCTGCTAGGGCTGCTAAAACTCAGAAACGAGTCCCAGTACGATCAAGGGAAGGATCCCTTCTTCTTGTACATAGGAATGTACAAGAAGGTTTCCGTTTTTGCTTTAAAGCTTAATTCCGCTTTTAAAGATATAAAGGCTGGAAGATTGTAAGTGACAGCCGTGACATCCAATGACGTAGATGAGAAGAGCATCAAGCAATGACCAATTTAGCCTTATCAGTTAAGACTCCGGCGGACAGTATATATATACATACATATATTATATTATACATATATATATTAGAAAACATCACTAACATTGCTCCGACCCCAAAGTAAGTAGCTAAAGCATTTGTGTTATGGAAATCAGAGACAACGGTAGTAAACACACACACCCAGACCTGAACCAATATAGAAAAGTTCGTTTTCTAAATTGACTCAGCCGGGGATCGAACCTCAGATGGCGACACCTTGAAAACCGGCGTACATACCACTCGACTATGGAGGTCGTCAATAAAAATTAATGCGATTTACAGTTTTGTATGAAAAAATATAATGGGCATTTTATTTGAATTGGGTTAGTAATTTGGAATTTTTATTTAAAAGAAACCTAGACAAATACTGTTTTTTTCCGAATAACATCACAAGAAGAGTTAATTATGCTCAAGTTACAAATAAATCAGCTTCTCATACAAACGTAATACCAAAATTACGTTTGTATGGGAAGCTCACTGTCCGCCGGACTCTTAAGCGTCTGTAGTGTAAGCTAGTAATTAATAATAGCTAAACAAAAAGAGTTTTAACTAGGTAGTTCTTTATTTCAAATATTCTGTCGCTGCGTCACCTTGCTTGGTACAGTTGGGACCAAAAAGGTTCATAATTAAAACTATAATGAGTCTCGCCTTTTGAATATTAAACACCACCTATGCCTTTGTTAGGAAGTGAGTGTATTCATACATGTACATCTGAACTGTGAGCCCATTTTTTAAATCATGGTGAATCAAACTGAAACTTATAGGGGATTTAGTAAAAAAATCTAAAAACTGAAAGCAAAGAGTCAAAAATTTCTAAATCGTGAATTAAAACTTTTTTAACCGAATATGTTTTTACTAAATCCCCTGTAAGTCTCAGTTTGATTCGCCATGATTTAGAAAATGGGCTCTCAGTTCAGATGCACATGTATGAATACTCTAACTCCCTAACAAAGGCATAGGTGGTGTTTAATATTCAATTATTCATACGTATAAAAAGATACTCTTAAGTAGGATAAAAGTTTAATTGATTTATTCGAACTCATGAATTCTACGTAGGTAACAAGTTTGTTTAGCGAGTAATAAATTTTATTATTTATTATTAATAACCACTCATTGCTATCGTATAAAAAATATTCAATATTTTAAGTAAAAATAAAATTTTTTGTATTATATATTCCACTTTATAAGAAAGAATAATTTAATAACTCATGGGATCTAGTGTAAGCATCGTATGAAATATTCTAAGCGATGCAAATGTTTCAGTCCAGTAGAGGCTATGTTGAAAATGCCTGTGGGAATATACTGTGCCACTTATTAGTTCGATTAAATACAAAATTAACCTACAACTTTACGAAACATTAATATGCCTTTTTGCAACCACATAATGAATAATGGAACAAGTAAATATCCGAAAAATAACTATAATAATATAGGAAAAATAAAAATGAATATTAAATTGATATGGCTTTTTAATAAAACTTTATATTAGAAATAAAACACTTTTTACAGATTACAGTGCGTACATTATTAATTCAGGTATTGTTTTAGAATTATTTAAGCAGTAAACAAGCTATATAGTTATCTTACAATGAAGCTTAATTTATTACCGTATTATTTTGCTTGGAGGAATCACATTCATACAATCTACAGTTTGAAGAGATTGGCATAGAGAGAGTCCTGATACAAAATCGAAAAGGAACTGTTTTACAAACAAACTTTTTAACGATCGATAAACAAAATGTTTTACAAACTTAACGATCACCTTAAAGTTTTACAATGTCTTTATTGCTATACTAGAACGCCGAAAAGTACGTCACTATTCTTCCTTATTTTCCATCAAAGAAAATGCATTCGAAAAGGAAAAATGCAGGAACTCTCGTAACGGGAGTCACAGATAAAGTAGCACCGTTCAATATGCGACGTGAACTTCACAATCCCCAGGGATTTGGAGCGAACAGAGATATCAATGAAACGCATAAAAATGTCCCAAGTTGAATGCACCGGCATTCTTCACAGCTGTTCACGTATAAATCCGGAGCTGTAATAAAATCTTTGAAAAAACTTTTTCCAAAGGACCCAAAGGGTTAGTTAGAGGGCTTATCGACTTAAATTATTATTATTTTTGTTATTATAATGTTAACTGAATATTAGATGGGGGCATTAACAAATTACGAAATTGCGCTGATGCGCCGATTATAACAAAATGGTTAATATCATCTTTAACAGTAGGTATTTTCTCTTCTATCACGAAAAACGCCGATGCTGTAAAAACCTAAAATAATTTTATTGATTCACTCACAAATATTTAAAAAAAATCCGATACTGCAAAAGGTTCAAAAAGCACCTCATCAAAGGGATCTCTTATTAAATATTCGTTTGGCTTTTCTGAATACACTCTGTAATATTAGCTTTGAGTACGGCAAAGAAACATATTTTTCTTACTAATGCTCTGAAATATGATCATTACATTTGAAAAAAGAACGCGGGAGGTTCAATATTTAGGTGGTGGTCTGGTTCTAGAAATTCAGTGCGGAAATGATTTTAAATACCTTCTTAGTGCACTAGTGCGAGAAGTAGTATTCCAAATTCAAAACGGTAGAACTCATCAAGTAGCATTTTTATTAAACTTTATGGTTGTATGGCTAGTCGTTCGTCTCCTTATATTCAAAATGAAAAGTAGAGTGTTTAAAACGGCTGAAAGTCATCAATTCCATACTTGAACTATAGCCGCTCTCGCTGAGTCGGGCATCTAAATATCTCGTATGGGAATTGCTTTCTTTCGACCCCTATATAATAATTTACTATTTTATTTATAAGGACGGCACAAGCAATTAGCAATTTAATAAAATACCAATACCTATGACTTCAACCATCGTGTGAGAAGGACGACTCGAAGGCAAATAGTTGGTAATTTTCATTATTAAATATAATCTGGGCATCATTGAAATAATTGATTTCGAGTAACAGTTGACCTAGCATAGAGTATACGCGTTGTTTTTTTTTTATTTAATTATTGTTTTTCATGGTGTTGCAATTTCTGAGGACCCTGGTTCGATCTCCGGCAGGATCAGTGTAGAAAAGCATACGTTTTATACCTAATTGTCTATAGGGTCTGGGGATTTGTGGAAACGTCGTTATTTCCTATTTGATGTTGTCTAACATTCGTTTAATGAAAAAAAAACATGACAAGTTAACTGGATTTTCGCCAAATCCAATAGGTAGCTTTTTTGGGTAAATGTTTGTTTGTTTACTTCTGAGGTTTGCGAGCGTTAACCTTAGGAGTAAATAAACAATACATTGAATACATTACATTGAAATAAAACACTATCGCGTACTATATTATGTTATGTTTGTTTTGTGCCGCCCACGACGTGTATCGTTTGCGTGAACAGTTATTTTTCCACAGTACTTTCTAGGGGTAATATAAATACCTAATACAATTTTTAGATATGTATTAAGGTAGGTATATGTCCTTTTTTGTACCCCTTACAACGTGTACGCAAAATTTCATGATAATCGACAAAAAAACATTCATGACGTGAAAGCGTAACAAACAAACAAACTCACTTTCAGATTTATAATATTTGTTAGGATTAATAAAAATGGGGATCCGCATAGCTATAGGAATCGCGCTGTCATAAGCTCTAGTCCTTAAAAAGAGGTCAAATTCAATAATCTTTAGACTCATATTAATTAGAAATAGTGCTTTGGAATTGTCTGTTTTCCTACCACCCGGTGTTCTAGACTTTTTTAAGCTGAGGTTTGGAAAGTTTGATACTTGGAAAGGTAATACTTTTTCTGACTCCCATATTATCTGTTAAACATCGATATAATTTAAGTACCAAGTGTTACATTGCAAAACACATTTCAAAGGTTTAAGACTGAATGAGAAGCGAGAGTGTTAAAATAAACCTCAACAAAATGTACTCAAAAAACAAAAGTCAAAGTTAAACGCGTTTCAAATTTATGATATTTAAGGCGCAACGTTCATTTAATTTCACCTTTTGTTTTATTACTTTTTTACGCCAATTCTTTCGGAACATGCAAGAGTGAGTCATTCACCTGCCACACTGGATTTCAAATAGCTCGATAAGAAAATTGTTGGAGTGCGCGAGTAACGACCAGAAAAGTTGTTGTGTAAGTATGTGTAGAAATATGGCATTGTCGTGATTGTCGGCCTCAACAATTGAAGACTTTAGTACCTTTAATATTAATTAAGAGCGCGTAGTCTGCACACTAGAGCCGCCATTGGAAAAAAAATCATAGTGAAAGACGAAATTGTGAATTATCTCTCTGTAATGTAAGAAGATTTTTGGTACTTTTTATAGCTTACACAATATTTTCTAGACTGTCGATTAGTTTAATGGAGTGGTTTTTTGCTAAGTGGCTACTATTCGCAATAAAACTCCATTAAACTAAACGACAGGCTAGAAAATTATTGTTTAAGCTATAAAAAGTAAGCTTATTCGGAGTGCACTGTGTGTGTTTTTATTTAAGCACTATGATTTTTTTTTCCAATGTCGGCAATAGTGTGCAGACTATGCGCTCTTAAAGCTATTGCGCTCGTTCAGTTATTTGCTTACCTAATAAATGAACGCAACAGTATGTTAGCGTCACATGGCACTGAAGTTTCTGAACATTTCAATGTGAATTAGACGAAGAGACGCTTAACAACAAACATAATAAAATGAAAAGCGAGATGCCTACCTAATTTTAATGGTTTATCCACGAACTTGAAAGTAACCAATTTAAAATGGCATTAATTATTATTTATTAGATTTTTGACAATTTTTTATTTTATTTTATTATATTTTTAATAAAATTATTTAGTAATATAATATGTCTATGTTTGTATGCCAGTAATAGGTGGAACACGCTGACCACGCTGAACGTTACCTTTGATTAATTTGTACCGTGTTTAGAACGAATACATGTTATATTTTTTGAAAAAAAAAAATTGAAAGTGGAAAACGCTGTAAGTATTCGATAACAAGATCTTTTGAAATTATTAGTAAAAGATGCACAGCCGTAACTGCAAATCATTAGTGCTATAATTTGTGCTGCAAACCACGGTATTATGCAGTGGTTATAACAAAGATCAATAGAACACACGTTACGTGTTAGATGACCCAAATCCATTTTTTAAATAAATAGTGTATCCGACGACTAGTCATTCATAGCCCATATTTGTTGAAATGGATGAAAAAGTTGAAATCGCCACGCTTTTTCTGTTTGAATTTTGATCTGTTTTATTTGAAACGGATATTGATTAAAGCGGAACAATTTTGTTCGCTGATATTTTATTTCAATATTAAATACTAAAATGAAATACTATGTACTACTTCGTAGTCAGTAAAAGTACTCAGGAATTATATTAAACGTTTGTAGTCATAAAAAACGGAATGAGGAGACGATAAGTGTAAAATTTAGGTAGATTTGACACCCTATAATTAGTGCAATTAACACTTTATAAACACCTATGCACCCGTTTAATACCTGTTATTTTAATTAGGTACAATGCAACGCAAACGATAATAAGTGTGACTGTAGAATTTTTAGCATCTAAACGGGTAAACAATTTGGTGTGAAAATTGTGGAATTTTTACAGATTTTATAGATTTTTTTATTTAATCAACCAATTTCAAAAGTTTGTAATAAAAGAGATGTTATATAAAGGTTTTAAATAATAAATAACACCTAGAACATGTGGTCCAAAAATTGCGTAGTTTTGGAGTTATCATCAATCTTATTTAAATATCTTCAAAAGTTACTACCTATCCTTACTATTAACTACTAAAACTTTAGAGGTACGAAAATGTGACATTGCTATATCTATGTAAATAAAAATTAATAGCCGAAATGTATGTAACCGCATAACTTCAGAACGACTGCACCAAATTAGATATTTATTTTTGTTTTTGTTATTATCAGGACAAGGTTTGTTTATAAGATAACTTTCAAAAAATTGTACGGAAAGATGTAAAAAAACAATGTTTCTCTTTTCCATCATATAAAAATGAATCGCCGAAATGTGTGTAAGCTGATAACTTCAGATCGTCTGCATCAAATTAGATAAGTCTTTTTTTGTTATCAGGACAAGGTTTACATAAAATATAATAATCAAAAAAGTGTACGGTAAGATGTAAAAAATAATATTTCTCTTTTCCGTCATTTTAAATCGCAATATAACTAAAAGATGGCGTCACCCGTGCGAAGCCGGGGTGGGCAGCTAGTTTCACATAAAATGTTTGTTTTATCGACTTAGTATTACTATGTGTAAAAAAAAATTAATTAAAAATATTTTCAGTACTATTCGATTCTATTTCATGGTCTCATTAATACCCAAGAGTTAAAGGATATAAAAAAACACATTGTATAATTATAGAAGATGGTATAAGAATAAGCAAAAAAAAAGTTAAAGAACACCTGTCATCATATCGAAAAGTGAACGACGAATAGAAGCGCTAGAAGCGAATTAGCAGTGCGTTTCTCTAAAATGCAAATCACTGTCAATCTTTTATTTATCGTGTTTCTGATAGATGACTTGAGAGGCTGCTCACATATTAAAAATCTCACACAGTTTGAGTTGCCACCAAACAAAAAACAACAAAAAAAAATGATTTGTTATGGTTGTTTCACCTACTCATCCATATCATACCCTAAAGTCTTAAGTCTCTAGGAAGTCATGTTATAGATTTCAAAGATGGGTTTGAGACATATCCCTAGCAGCGCCAAATTCGACGATTCTTTATTCAAAGAATAGTTAAGCAGCTCTCCGGTGCATTGATTCGATAATGGATAGTTAAAACCGCTTACACCCTGCGATCGAAGGTTGATAGCTAGTTGTTTTAAATCGTACCTAGAACGTAATTATTAAATCTGAGATCTTACCACGATAGTGTATTTACCTACTACCCGCAGCTTTGTCTCGAGACGAGCCGAGAGTTTTCAAGGTGTCCCCATCTGGTCCCGGGTTCAATCCCTGGTTGGGTTAATTTAGAAAACGAACTTTTCCATATTGGCTCAGGTCTGGATGTTTGTGATACCACCGTTGTCTCTGATTTCCATAACACAAGTGCTTTAGCTACTTACTTTGGAATCGGAGCAATGTATGTGATCTTGTCAAATATTTATTTATTTCAAATATTTCATTCGACCTAAAAATCCGTAGTTTTGAACCACTCATTGGTCAGCAGCTGTCAGTCAGTCTCTTTGGTCAGCGGTTGTGAAATAACTAAATTGTGACATTACGTCGCATGCGTGCGACAGTCACACGAACGATTTCAAACGAATGATTCTGCGTTGATTAATTTGTGTTTTAGGGACCATCAGACAAAACAATTGAACGACTTCAGTAAAGGCGGTGTCGAACCTAGTCCGTGTTGTTATGTGTGCTTTAACAGCAAGTCTTTTAATTATTAATGTCTAGAGATATACAGTAGAAGCTACGAACACTCAGCCGTTGAAGTGACGCGGCCACAGTTTTTTTTTTCAATACTGTTTGGACGCGATGATGCTAATAACGCACAGCAGCTTACAAAAGTTGGCCCTTTTGATTTAGTATGTCAAAAGCGCTCTATCTAGACATATAAATAATCTTAGCATTTAGTATAATGTCCCGCCAATTATTTCGTTCAAATAGTAGGCTTTGTCAAAATTTTAGGTACCTTTGTCTTATCATAAATATTTGTCATAGGATTTATCATCAGTTTAATGTTGATAATAATACTAAATGACTACCTTCGCTTATGAATCTTATGATTCATACCTACGACACTATATTACCACTCACATGTCGCTAACCTTGTGCCGTTTATTTTCGTTAAATAACTTTTGAACTACTTCTTTATTTAATCAGGACATTCACGTGAATGTCCAAAATAAATAAAAAAGTAGTTCAAACGGTATTTATTTTTCACCGATCGAAGGTTAGTGTACACATGTTTGATATTTCAATGTTAATTTTGTTAGTAATTAATTTTTAATTACTTATTTATCGGGCGGACTCAAATCATTATTTATTCAAATAATTCCGAAAAATGTACTAAATTAATGATATTATAATACTTATAATATTAACAGCTACGGATCATTAATCTTTGTCAAGTCAGCGTAGCACTTTGCGAATAACTTGTACAACTTCATAAGCACTTAATAAAGGTGCCTAGGAAAAAATATTGCTGTCTCAGGCAGACTTGATGCCGGTGACAGAAAAATTACTACGCCGCAGACTGACTTAAAAATGTGTAAATACGTTTTTAACAACTTCGTTATTATTGCCTTCGTTATAAGAGTTACACCCTGTAATATTTAAGTACCTTTATAAAGTATTTGTATCTAAAAATCTGTTAAGTATTTTTTTAGCCTATTTATTGCTTCGCCCAAGGGATTTTTTTCGCGGTTTGTCTACGCGGATGATACAAAATATGCCACTACCAAAATTGGAGGAGAAAATCGTCGAGGGTTTTTGATATAATTTAATTATAGTTATTGTAAATGTATTTCGTTTATTTGCTAAAATCTAAATAAAAATATTTTTTATAATTAAGACTTATAAGAAAATTAGATCGTTACGTTAGTTGAACGAATGAGGGCAAATTCCCTCATTCGTTCAATTAACGTAACGATTTAATTTTGGTATAAGTTTTACTTAGCCAGCCATCTATGAATCCGTACAGTTTTCACCTTAATTACAAAATAAGTAAAAGGTTCCGAGTAAGTAAATCCACGTTAGTCATGCTATCTTCTGTAACAAGCCAAATTATATACCGGACACTTTTTGATGACTTAACACTTTTTCCATGAGAATCACTCATTGGCAATGTGACTTCCAATGAGAATAAAAGGAACCGAAAAATGCGGTAGATAGGATAATTAATAAACGAAAACTGCGCAAGTGATCGTCGTAATATTGAAGCAAAACTTAATAATTTATTTAGTTTTAAAGGATTAAATTCGGCTTTAATTGCAAAATAATGAAACGTGAAACAATGAAACTAATTCTAATGGTTCACAAGGTGAATTATAAAAATATTTTTTATGTTAGCATGTAGCAGTTAGACAGTAACAGACCAAGACGATCACATTAAGAGGCTATAAAGAGCAAGGTCGCGTGATAACTGTACTGATTAACGATGGCAGAACGCATTAATATAATCTTTAGATGCTTTTTGTGACTTTGTAAAGTCGCCCGTAAATATTTGGGTAATGGTTGTTACCTTGACTTATACTATATTCCACCTGAAGTGCGATTAAAAATTAAACACGGCTAAACTGCCGCAGCGGCAAATTTGAATTTGGAAAACTTGTCCGGCAAGCGCATTGCGCTTTTGGTTTAAAAAGCACTAAATTGAAACTTTTTTGTCAACTATTTTGGGCACTGGCTGACACTGTTTTTGCACTACCTAATTAAAAATGGAGTGTTTACATTTCGTACGCAGCGCGTGTTTGACGGACGTGGAGACCACGCGCGCGGGTTCCGTACGCGGACTGGAGTGCTACTTGAGGCGGGCGGTACGGTGGCGCGGCGGCGTACATGCGCACTTTCCATCTTAGCCTTTCAAGCTATTGTGAAACGTACCCGTAAACACTCCTCTCCCGTATTAGTTGGAGATAAACCTTTTCGGGATAGTGTGTAGATGTTTTTATTGTTTCCTAATATAGGGGAATGTCTATTCTAAGAATAGATTATTTACTATTCATCATTTTTATACTTGATACATTATTATCTTATAAGCAAGCAGAACCATTTTAAAGAATTTTTTGTATTGACATCTCTGTTGTGTATAAAATAAATAACTTAATAAATAAGAAATATGATTGTATCTTGTTTTGCTGTAACAGAATATTACATTATGTATGTAATAAAAAAACAAAGTTGGGTCAATCTATATTATTTTTTGTAAACTCGCGAGAAATCACTGACCCTGATATTACAGTACAAATTAGTTTCAGGGTCAGGGGTCTATCAATTTAATTAATATAAGTAAAACCGTCAAATTTTTAATGTCAATGTACTTATTTTAAGCACATAAATCAGTAAATTGTGTTTGTGAGTAAATTATTATTATTATTATTTACAACATTTATAACTCAAGAACGGCTGGACGAATTTGGATTAAAGGCACCGATAGTAAACCTCTAACCTGGATTAAAACATGGTATACTTTTTATCCTGGGCCCTTATTCTGCTAATGTTATCGTAACAATTGTGGCTCAATGCTGTTTTAAATAGCATTACTTTTTAACACAAAACAGAAAAAGCAATACTATTGAAACACTATTAAGAGACGATTGTAAATTTAACATTAGCAGAATCGAGGCCCTGGTCAAACATCCACGCGGACTAAGTCGCCGGCGGCCGCTAGTTTTTAAATAAAATGTTTGTAATATTCAAAATTATGCATAAAGTAGATAAGTCATATAAAAGCAAAGGCAGCAACATCCAGTTTTCCAAAATGGCGGAAAATAATATTTTTTGTTTCGAAGCAGTGCAGTTACTGTGTGTAATATCCGGTTTTCAAAGTGTCGTCATCTCTGAGGTCCCGGGTTCGATCCCCGGTTGGGTCAATTTAGAAAACGAACTTTTCAGTATTGGCTCAGGTCTGGGTGTTTGTGATACCACCGTTGTCTCTGATTTCCATAACACAAGTGCTTTAGCTACTTACTTTGGAGTCGGAGCAATGTATGTGATGTTGTCAAATATTTAAAAAAAAAAGCTGATTTTGCTGCAACTTATTTAGTCAAACAATTTCACATTAGCAGACTGCATTAAAAGTCGCTATTACTGATAAATAGGATGGCTGTCTTCTATATGACTATCCGAATTAGCGCGGTGACTAATGGAATTATTTTGATATATTACCATGTTCACACATGTTGGTGAACATCACCTTCATGCTTCACGCTCAGGCATGACTGGATATTTGTAATGTTTAATATCTGTATATTTCATTTCATATGATCGATAGATAGTTGTCTATAAGATTTGTGTGTTGCTTAGTTATATTTGTTGTTTTGAGCTTTCGTAATCCATAAAATAGTTTCTGATGCCTTTGTAAATAATATTAGTTCTATTTTCAAATACAGTTTGTTATCCTCCCGCGTTATCTTTCCCTTGTGCAATTAGACAATCTACCATTCTCAACGATTCACCTTTGAAGACTTCAATAATCTTATATTGTTTTTCCATGGTTATTGACGTTAATAGAATAAACTATGTCGGGATTTACACCATGTACCTTTTTATTTTTGAGGATCGGATATTTCGGCGCAGTTACATGCCATGGTCACGGAAGAACTGTCGATTGTTTAATAATCTTTTTCAAGAGATGGACGTATTTGATTTATAGAAAGCAAATTCTCATAATATATCTAGAAAATACAGTCTGTTGAAGCCATTTTATTACGAAACTGAATTCCATATCGTTATATAGGAAAGAATACACAACGATAGCTCGCTTCCCACGTATACTATTCTCATATTATGCCTTTTTTCACTTCAACGTACAGCGAAACAGCCAAAAAGTAACTGCAGTGTTGAGTTCTAGTACTTAGATATGCTAGTGAAGGTAAAGATAAACGAAATGCTTATGAAGTCAGTTCTCTTATATACTGCTTCTCTGTATCTCAACGATAAAGTATTATGCATATTTGCATCTTTGAACTCAAACAAAAGAAATTGCTTTTATACACTTTAAGTAAGAAAGTTATGTGCAAATTAGTATTTGCAAATGTTTAGACAGGTGTGATATTTTGACTGCGAAATTAACAGAGGACCCTGAATGAAAAAATATATAAGTATAGGGTTTGAATACAGTGAATAAATCATGATCTATATAATTGTTAGTTAATAATACGGCTATAAAAAAAATTATTTAAATATTGTTTTAAATTTCCATGGTTATTGACATCATTAGAATAAACTATTATTTATTTCAAATTACGACAAACTTGATATCAACAATCTTAAAGATTTCATTATGTTCATTAAGTAATAAAATGAAGTATATAAGTTAAAAAACTTATCAAACACAACTTCAAACATTTAAGTCTCAGTTTCAATGATAGAAATTAATTAATTTGCTCTCCTCTAAGTTTTATAAATGGTACATCGAATCGTATAACATTACTAAAATGTTTTAGGTAAAGTTTCAACGTCAATAAAAGTTTTAACTAAATTAGCTTCTACTGTAAAAGTTGTAAGAATGACTTAATAAAAAAAATACTTTTAATTATTTTATCCCATCGATATTATGAGCGGCAATTTCATTTGCAACCAAAAGCGAAAAATGGAAGGCTGCTGTGATTTAGGGCTCGATTATACAAAACATAGTTTTGTATAATTTACTAAACGAAAGAAAGAGTGAGAATTTGCCATCTCTGTCACTTTATAAAACTAAATTGAATACGAGTAAATCGTTCTGCCTTAACAAGTTGCTTAAAGTGAAAACGGACGATTTTATTGTCAGCATGTAACAATGTAGAGTCAAAGGTAGTTAGAGCTAATGGCGTGAACGTTTTCGCAACTAACTAATAAAATCAAGTAAAAATCGGTATCGTCATTATTAATACTAATGAGTATAAAAACATTCATTAATTATTTTAAAGCGGTTATAATTTACATTGATATTTGTAGTTTTAACTAATAATATTGAGGAAGGATTCACTTAAAGTAAGCTAGTCCAGACTAATCAATGTATTTAAAATAGAAATATGATTTCTGTTAAATAATTCTCCAAGCTTAACTGAAGTTAAAAATTTCCGGAATTAACAAATCACTCAATCCGGACTCGTCCGGAGTTATTCTGGTCGTAATTAAATTTGGAGAAAGAATGGCTGTCAAGTTTTTTACTTAAGCTTAGAATTCCAAAGCGATGGTGATAAAGTTAGCTTATTGAAACTTCGCGGAAGTCTTTTGTATAAAAGCGTATTGTTTAATTTCAACTTAATGCATTCTCGGGAGAAAAAGAATCTGAAATATATTTATTTCTTTAGAATTAAGAAATTCTTAGCGTAAACACAGATCGTGCTAGGTAAATAAATATGCTTATTTTTTTATTAACTAAATACATACAAAGTGCTTATATTAGAAGATGTTGTTTGTTCTATCAATGTTTTGAAGTGATACTAAAAATACATAAATTGTCGTTTGATTTCTATAGAAATTATTATAATAATCAGATTTTACATTTTCACAGGTGTTGGCTTTAGTATTGTTATTTTCAACTTGATACCTACCTAGACTTAACTTACGTATAGTATAATAAGTTTATGATTCCTCCACATATTCCTACGATAAAGGGAATTGACACTGTCTGTCAGATAGGCAATCAAGTGATGGTATGCGTGTTCTTTTTGAGACACAGAACCCTAAGAAATTTATTTATTTATTTAAGTAACAAACAGTTAAGTTCAATGCTGTGAACGCCTATAAAAGGCATATGTATATGATTTATATTAACACCTGCTATTTTAACTGTCAGAATGTATTTATATGAATGCTGTTGGTGTTCCTATAAATAAATAACAGTTATATACAAACAATTTTAAGAGAGAGTATACAATCAGACCTATAGTACCATAAATTAATATATTAGACTATGTAAGTGGTGCTTATAAGCGCCGGATAAGTGCAAGAGAAAGTTATTAATACTATGCAAAGTAAACAGTCCTGTATCAAAATACCGAAAAGTTTTAAAGAACCTACCTATTTGGAAACTACTTTTGTTCGACTAGAACCTTTTTCAAGAGGTATTTTTATTTGTAGAAAAGGTAATTGGAGTATTTTGTTAAAGATTTGTCGATGAATAAAACTCAGGTGGGCGCTGGGCGCTTCAAACATTACGATCAAAGAGCACCTCTTTATTAAAAGGTAAAATATATTCAATAGGTGGTGGGAAAAGGAGAAGCTTAGTTGAAGTGGGCTCAAGGAGGTTAACTGTATAAATATAATAGGAAAAATCTATTTATTTGTAAATGGATTAGCTGCTTAGCAAGTTGTGATATTTTTAATATCACTTTAAAATGCAATTAGGCATAAACCTTAATGAATAATAAATATATTATGCTTATACTATCGAGGAGCTCGATGGCGCAGTGGTTTAGCCTGGATCAGCGATTGCGGATGTTAAGCAACTTCCGCGAGGGTTGGTCATGGGATGGGTGACCAAAATTTTATTATCTCATTTTATTATCCTCCGTGCTTCGGAAGTCACGTTAAGCCGTTGGTCCCGGCTGCATTTGCAGTCTTTAACACCCACCAATCCGCATTGAGCCCGCGGTGGGTTATGGCCCATCCTCCTTATTCGCCCTTAAGGAAGGCCTGTGACCCAGCAGTGGGGACAATAAAAATGCCTGATGGTCTATACTATCAACCGTACCTCTAGTGCGTGATTAACTACAGCTCTGTTTTTGCAGTTTTGAACTATACTTTTTGGTTTATATTTCAAATCTTTTAAAAGTTTTGAAAATTTTGGCTTATTTTTCTCCTTTGTTCCAGCGCTCAAAATCTGTGCCGGCAACTATAAGCCAATTTGGCCATCGATCATTATGACTACCCAAAAAGTTCTAAGAACTTTCAGGATTTTTCACCTTGGATAAGAAGAACTTAGTAATTGTATAATACTAAATAATATACTAGAAAAAATAGGACTCGCACCAGATCATCTGGTGCGAGTCCTATTTTTTCTAGTATATTATTTAGTATTATATAAAAATAGCATTGTGAATGCTTAAATCTCAACATTTCAAATAGTTAGTAATTGTAATTATAATTACGGATTTCTAAAGCTCAACGTTATACCACCGATAATTTAGTACTATTATTATATTCTGTGCCGTAAGTATCTAAGCAGGCTTCCGTTTTTTCTTGGAGAGTCATACAAAATATTATATTTAAGTTCTGAGTCAACAGATTAAAAAGCTTTAAAAATAAAGCAATAATGATAATTTTGAAAATACCAAGAAAATTTAATAAATTAAATGGCTACTACCAAGGACTGCACTTAAATGAAATTAAACGATAACGATCATCTTAATAAACGTGCCTGCTTTCCCAAGTCTCCATTACTTTTTATTTGGGCCAATCGAGTGGAAACACATGAAATATTCGATTGAAACGTATATTGTGATATAATGGGCTTTCAATGGCATTAAATCGATTCCATTAATAATAATCGGCGCCTTGTAATCGTTGGTCGCAATGGAATTATTTTAATTAATGCCTAGGGTTCTGTCGTATTTAAAATGAATCGAATGGATATCTCTAAATAATAAATAAATAATACGTCGTTTGTTTTGACCTGATTTTTCAGGTGGTGGTAGATTGTGTTTTATTTTTAGGTAAATAAAAGCTGGTAAGCAAGTTGATAGGCGGCAGCTGTTCTGTCCTTGGATCAAAGGTTTTAGAGATAAGCAGAAACATATTATGAGCAACTAATAATACGCTACATAAAAAGGTGAACAAAAAATGTTCTATGATATATTGCTACGACCCGTAGTATCGCCAACGTTGATGTGCTACGCCGTAACCAAAAGAGCTCCTTCGTTACAGCTACACAACAAATTATAAGTTTAACAATTTTTTATCTTCCATTCGCAAAACAATTAGTTGCTAAGTATATGTAATACTTGCATGACCAAACAAAGCATTTAATACAGACTCTATGACAAGTTCCGCTATAAAGAGCTCTAAAGTACTGTCGAAGTTATCGACAGCGAGCTTATGGCATTCTCGGGGCTTAATTCATTTTGGCATCTTAATCTTCTGTAGTACCACATAAATTGTTGATATTGGCTCCAGTTAATTTTCCTAAAATGTAAATTTCCTATAATGTAATATTGTTAATCGTTTTTTTTAGAAATAAAACACTTTTGCGGATTACAGCGCGTATACCATTAATTAAGGTGTTGTTTTAGAGTTATTTACTTTGCATTTATTGGTTTTTTGAATTCCCGACGTTTCGACACCTTTCCAGGGGCCGTGGTCACGGGAGGACTAAAGCAAAAAGGCTGCTCATATTTTTATGAAATTACCCGCTCAAAAGGGTAATTTCGTAAACGTAATGTAATCCGTAAAAAGTGTTTTATTTCTAATGAACTGTACGCACGAAAGTCTTAGAAGCGTTTTTTTTTGTTTTATTACGATCTGCAGCATGGGAGAGTGGTCAATGTAGAATTTACTCTTGATGTTCGAAAAAGATGTACCAAAGATTGAAATCTTTACATAGAGGCATATCAAAACATCATTTCGGATAGGCACAAACGTATTGATAGTATGTTGTGTAGTTGTCATGTCACTAAACATTCACTCGTAAGAGCCAGTCCGCAAATTGGTTTTTGGATTAGGAAACTTTGATTGAAAATACGGACTTTGTGTGTTGACTCCATGTATCGGGTTGGAGTGAAAGCCGCGCTATTGTTTCCGAGTTCCTTATCACGCATGGTCCTTATACCTAGGTCCTCTTAATCTATCGAAATATAATAGAATTCATGGAAAGTTAAGCTCCAGCTACCACCGAAACTATTCAAAGCATGAAAAAATATTTTAACATTAAGGGAACAGAGCACTGTGGGACGAGTACTATTTATTCTTAGTGCTTGCACTCAATGGCGAACTTAGCACTCAGATGTTACCCATTGTGCTAAGCTTTACCAATAATTTAGCATTAACTAAAAGCTGTAACAGATCCGATGAAAGACTAATACTTCCAATAATGTACCGAAACAGACTTATTTATGATGTAATGATGGTAAGAAAACATATTTTATCACATTATCCCATTGTTCCATTTAAAATGCAAAGAGTGCTTGCACTCAATGGCGAACTTAGCACTCAGAAGTTACCCATTGTGCAAAGCTTTACCAATAACTTAGCACTACCTAAAAGCTGTAACTGATCCGATGAAAAACTAACAGTACCAATAATGTGCTGAAACAGACTTATTTTCATGTAATAGTAGTAAGTAATAGTGTAATAGCATAAAATAACAGTAAGAAAACATATTTTGTCACATAACCTTATGGTTCCATTTAAAATGCAAAGAGATGTCAGTAAATTGTTCACGTCCGAAATCTATTTCACTGATAATGCATTTTTTTGTCTCCACATTCACTGGAAAGGAAAATCTGGATTAGTTAAATAAATACACAACAAAATTCAATAAAATAGTTTCATAGTTTGCGCGGAAGTAATGCGATAGTAAATTTCAACCCATTTTTAAGTGGCATAATAATTGTTTTTAAGCAACTTTACACAGTAACAAATTAACATTGTAACAGACTTGCCGTAACAAACTAACATTGTAACAGAAAAAGATACCTGTTTCAGTGTACCGCCTAAATACCACGAACGACGTCCGTCCAAAATTATAGCGTATACAAAGCAGCTGGGAAATTTATGGGTTGTTCGTGTGGTTTAATATTGGGGTCCCGTGTATCACATCCTGGGGGCGTCTGGCCCCACCTTGCCAGTATGGAGCTTGTAATTTGCATTTTGAGTAAACGCCCCTGCAGTTAAAACTTTCGACGCTAAAAGCCAACTTCTGTTGAGTAAACTTTGTCCTAACGATCATTTTGAGGTACCATCGTGATGCGTCTTAACGGCTCAATTTTGCCGTATACGATGTTTTACGTTGATAACGCACAATGGTGAAATGAAAGTTGTTTTGTTACATTAATAGAACAAGCTCGTAACTGACGCATATAATAATAATATTAAATGCTTGGACAATTTCACACAGCGTCATCTAGCCCCAAACTAAGTAAAGCTTGTAGTATGGGTGCTAGACAACTGACATAACTACTTATATACTTTTTAAATATATACTTATTATACATAGTAACACCCAGACCCGTCATAGCAATTAAAATTCATCATTTAAATTTCTGCCTGGCTGAGAATCGAAGCCGGGACCTCTTGCGTGGTAGACCGGCATGTCGACCACTGCATCATTCAAGTCGTCGAAAATACGATAGTATTAGTAGTTTTTATTTCGGAAATATTAGTTTATCTAAACGTAACTTAAACTAAATTAGCGCCAACCAGCAAACAAGTCGTATAAATGAAAGGTTATACGACTTTTATATCATATAAGATTTTATATTGGTTATTAACTAACTCTGTTATCGTACAGACGTAGTACGTACATCTGACGATTAAAGTCGTCTAACTAAACAGTCTAATTACAACCTCGAATAAACGTTTTTTCAACTAAATTATACAACAATAATAAAATGGTCTAAATTAAAATGTTTATTTAACAAACGTCTAAGTCGTAAGAACATTTTAAAGACAATATCATGGAAATAGGGGCATTATTATAACATCTAAACAACTTGTTGGCCTATAGACGTTTTAAAAAACCTTAATATAACGATTACCTATATAGTGGAATTATGGATTACTGCAATATAACATAAAGTTATTATTGTAACTATCATTTACCTTTTATTCAACAGTTGGTTTTTTAAACGTAAAACAAAAACTTAGACAATACCTACAATTTCCGTGAACCTTTTATACCTATGTCTTTTATTCTACAACATATTTTAATGTCCAATTTACATTGTAATAAAACAAAATTGTATTTAGATTTTTTATTAAAACAAAAATGTATTTTGTGAAAATTAAAAAAATACTTATTACATTAGGAAATAAAAGATTCACTACTACGGTTTTGTTAATATCACGGGTTTTTTTTTTTAGTTTTAAGGAACCCTAAAACAAATAAAAATTTCGCTCGATCGCAGTCGTTTTAAAAACGTCTACTTGAGTTATATTAAAGTTATATTACAATCAAATAACAGTCTACTGATGACTTGTACAACAATGGCTGACATTAAACGTATAAACACTTTAAGTTATTTACTTATTTGCTAGTTGGGGGACTTAATTACACTAATTACGACGTTTTATCACAATAAATTTATGTCTCTTAAATAATATGAAATAAAAATTTAGTAAGCTATGCTTCTGTTTCTTTTTATTAAAATAATTATTATTATTATGTAAAGTATTTTAATCAATGAAATATTTTAAACCAATGAAATGTTACTGTTTAATTTGCTTGCTGTAAATAATAATGTGAATGTCAAATTTATTAAATACAAATACCTAATCATATAAAAATAATACTTTTAACGTTTCTTCGTTATATTATAACAATATAATAATTAATAATAAAAGTACATATTTTTAATTAATAATAAACCAATTCCATAATTTAATTGCTTTAAATTATGTGTAATTTGGTATTATTCAAAATTTTGCTTTTCTTTTGATTTTAATTAAAGAGAACAGGTTTTAGGTACCGGCGTGCTCGCTTCAGGTTTCAGCTGAAAATCAGCGATTTGCTCGCGACGCGAGTGAATAATGACGCTGAGCTGCGACCCTTGCGTACTGCTACGGTACTGTGAGGCCTTAGCCTCATATTCAAACTTTTTGGGTTCTGTAACTATTTTATTACAGTCTAAAAAAGAATAAAGGCTTTTGAATTAAATTCGAATGCGATCGGCAGTTCGCTATTTTTGTTTTGAGGAGACCATTCTAGGCTGCGCCGTGACAGTGTGTGTTTGAAATAAATAAGCATTTTAAAGTGAAAAGATTTTTTTATAATTTCTCGCCTTCCTCACGGTTTACCCATGTGTTTAGGGAAATTTGTGATGGTAGGGAACTGTCGCAAAATTTATTTCTTGTCTCGTAAAGAAATAAATTTTAGGGGTACCCGGGGAATGTGAGGCCTTAGCCTCATATTCAAACTTTTTGGGTTCTGTAACTATTTTATTACAGTCTAAAAAAGAATAAAGGCTTTTGAATTAAATTCGAATGCGATCGGCAGTTCGCTATTTTGTTTTGAGGACGACCATTCTAGACTACGCCGTGACAGTGTGTGTGTGAAATAAATAATTTAAAGTGAAAAGATTTTTTATAATTTCTCGGTGACGTACGGAACTGGGACTGGATGGAGGAAGCCCTTAAAGTTCCATAAGAACTGGGTGATGTCTTGTTTGTTGCAAGATACCTCCAAATCCAGGGTCACAGCTTCGTAAGTCCCTCAGGTTACATGAATACCGGATCAGTGCTAAAATGGTTGTCTAAATCCTGGATGATTTAAACAATGATTGTTGGCTTTGACGTATTCATGGGTAGCAGGATTGTACTCTTTCCCAAGTGTCAACACAAATCATAAACTGATTCGTTTTGACATTAGGCAAGAGACACACGTTGTCGTTTTGTGGTTTGTTGACACACAATGTTTGTCAAATCACAGAGTGGACAATAAGTCTTACTTTTTAGTCTATGTCTATACTTAATTTATTGCTTTGGTTATAGAAAAGAAAAACAATCCTGACACCACTTGGCTAGGGTCTAGGAAGGTAGGGTTAGCTTTGTGCTCTTCGGTCTATGTATTAAGGCTAGGGATGTGCTGTGTGTTTGGCTTTTTTGTGGGTTTTGCCAACATAAAGCCAACACATGGGTCTTTTCAAGGCTAGTGCCGCCAAGACAATAGACAATGACCCATGTGCAGGCTCGCCTGTAGTGAAGGCCAGCATAGAAGTGTAAATCTCCCACATTAGGTAGGTTTACCCATGTGTTTAGGGAAATTTGTGATGGTAGGGAACTGTCGCAAAATTTATTTCTTGTCTCGTAAAGAAATAAATTTTAGGGGTACCCGGGGAATGTGAGGCCTTAGCCTCATATTCAAACTTTTTGGGTTCTGTAACTATTTTATTACAGTCTAAAAAAGAATAAAGGCTTTTGAATTAAATTCGAATGCGATCGGCAGTTCGCTATTTTTGTTTTGAGGAGACCATTCTAGGCTGCGCCGTGACAGTGTGTGTTTGAAATAAATAAGCATTTTAAAGTGAAAAGATTTTTTTATAATTTCTCGCCTTCCTCACGACAGTACACACACATCTTTATTAGGGAATAGGTCAGGCGCGGATCCAGCCTCCAAAAAAGATTGTGGTCACAGCCACAGAACATCGGCCAAGTGCGAGTCGGAGTACGAACTCGCTCATGAACAATCATGACTCATGAACGACTTTTGAATGTGATTATTTCCTTTTTTTCGCGCATCAGGAGTTTGCCTTAGGAATGGAAATCATCATTGGAGGAAGTCAGACCCGATTTTGTCCAATTAAATAGTCAAACAATTTCGATTAAATACCAAACCAATTTCCAAACCAATATAGGGACACTGACTAGACTAGGTAAATAGGTATCTTGACGCTGTATCAGGAGTCGTAAGTATAGTATGACCAGCAAGTGAGATGCACCAGGCGAGACTAAATTAGGCTTGTGGGCATGCCCATAGTGCCCACAACGGTAAATCCGCGCCTGGAATAGGTTGTTGTTTTTTGATTATATTGATTTTTTTTTCATTAAGTTGTTAGCACTTATTTATAACAAATGTGTAAAATTATGTTCTTTATGTATTAAATAAATATGTGTGTTTCTGAAGCAAGAAATAAAATGATTATCTATCTATCTATCTATTAAAATGCTCTCGTTTTGTTTTATGTTAATTTATCGCTTCAAAATAAAGTTTTGACAATTAAGTACCCTAAAGTAATTAACTTATGGGCTTAATGAATAACATTTAAGAAAATTCGTAATCTAAGTTTCTAATACTTAATTTGGAAATCACAAACTCGAACAAGGGACTACGAATTAATTGCCTTTCTATAACGTCTTTTTTATAACCACGATAAAAAAAAATCTTTTTCATTTATCTGAGAGCTTTATCTTAATGTAAAACGTCTGGGACATTATATTCAATATAAGTGGTTCATAGATAAGCCTTTAGATCTCTTTCGGTATTAGCGGATGTGAAACTTGGGTAAATGTGGTCGTGAAATATATCGAGTTGGTGGAACTTCAAAAGCCTCGGAATCTGCAATAGATAATGCGTCGAGTCTTGGAAAATGATAATTTTTTACATTACTTACTTTGTATACTCATTTCCGGTTTGATTTCAATAATATTATGACGAAATAAAGTTGTAAATTCAACTGTTTGATGGAGAAATTTATTAGAATAGAATAGAATAAATCTTTATTATTAACCTCTTAACAATAAAATAAAATTATAACTAAATACTTAATTATTGAAACTAAAAGTAAGTTAAACTAAAAAACTATATTTCCTAAAATATACTACTAAAATCATCCTGCGCTAATAACAGTAATTCAATATATTATCATTAGCCTTTAATATTAACTTTTTTATACTATGTATGTACCTATATTATATTTATTTTTATGATTCTTTATTATTTCTTCTCAAATACATAGTTTTAAGTATGGGGACTATTTTATGTAGTTTGTTTATTATTTGTATTTGTGTTTTTTTGTACTATAGTGCAATGGGTCTAATTAGTCCTGGCAACCAAGTAACGGTGAGCCTAAAGAGGCAAAAAAAAAATTGCAATTACTAATTCAATTGGCAAACTTAGCACTTGCAAAACTTCTTTTACTGGTCGACAATTAATCTCTGCCTTTCACATCAAACAAAAGTTTACTCAAACAAAAACTTTGTTTTACAAAATTAAATGCTTTGCCCTTGCTATGAATACTTTATGATTGAATGACAATAAAGTTGTATTATTTTATTTTATCCGCATTTTTTTTTTTTCTTGATCGCGAAAATTCGAACCAAGAACATTGAACTACAACATTGCGAACAATAATTCCTTCCTAAACTTCCAACTTTTCTTTAATTCTTAATTAAAATTCCATTTTACACAAGGCCAGAACGCAGCCATTTTAAACTGTTACAATATACTAGGTGTTACAAAAATACCCCTAATGCCGAATATGGCATATAGGGACCATCAAACTGAACAACTTTTACTATGAAGCCAACTCTGAAATCGCGAAAAAAAAATCAGCTGTTTCATACATTTTGATATTTTCAATTTTAATTTTTGTATGAAACAGCTGATTTTTTTTCGCGATTTCAGAGTTGGTCCCATGGTAAAAGTTGTTCAGTTTGATGGTCCCTATCTATCATATTCGGCATTAGGGGTACTTTTGTAACACCTTGTAGACACGGTTTTTGCATACACTGTTGTATAAATTGGAAAACATAAATAAAAATGTGAGTTAACGCATATCGATTGATGCGATTAGTTTCACACCCTTGTGTTTAAAAAAACACGCGTAAACATTTTATTTTTCGGCGATAGATAGCGCTGTACAAATTTCTCATACAAATTACTCTATCAAATGTTTAATTTTACGCGCGTCTTTTTTCTCGATAGATGTTTGTGCTACGGGTACAGAATGGAAATAGATACGCTACGTTACTAAAGTTTATTTAGCAAAACACGATTTGACAATAACGGCTGATACTTACATTTAAACATGTAACAAAAATGAAAAGAGAAAATAGTACAATTTCCTACTTTTTGTAGTTCTTTTTTTAATAGAATCTGCAATTGAGTTGAGAAGAGCTTTCAGAGATCTGTTTTAGTTGGATTATAATGTCCAATCTGGGTGGGATTGCGAGTAAATTTTACGTCGAGTCCATTTCAGCTGTCCCCGACGATTTTTTATTATTGGCTGAACGAATTTAGTATCTGGGGAGATATAAAAGGAAATGAAGCTAAGCCCTTCGGAAATCTCAGAAATTGGTCTTTTTCTTGTAGTGCGTATGAGGACAATGGTGCGTCTCGGATCGAGTGGAACTGTGCTACTTTCTGTACTCCGGGGAACACTTTTTACGATCGACGCCAAGATTTACGCTTCGACAGCGTATCGAATACTTGAATAATTTAGCAGGTTATAAACCTCTTATTGTGAGATGAAAAATTTCCTTTGTTGCTTATAAAAAATGTTGTGATTATAATAGGTCAAAAAATATTAATTGTACCTGTTTTTTATGTTAACCCATCGAGGCCCGGAAAATGAGACACAATAGATATTCCATAGTTGTCCGGCCGCATTCGGCCGCTCGGGCATTGATGGAACAAACAATATTTAGATAGTTTCAGAGAGCGTTTGCAGTCCAAACAACTGATAATAATGTAGCAGACGTTCAAAGAAAACACTCCCATTAAGTTGTTCTGTCATAAGTATACATTATCAAAACATGATCACTAAACATTGATTAAAACTAATTGTTTATGAACGAAATATATCAATGGTCAAAAAATTGTGCATGTGATTCAGTATTGTTAAAAGTAGTGGTTATTTCATTTACTTTCTGAATTTATAACTATTTTAAACTATATCATGCTCTGATACCAAGATCATTGTCGTATGGTCCTTCACAACCACAGCTTTTTTGCATTAAATCGTTATTGGAGTTATACCAGTAGGTATCACAAAATAGTGTGATATCAGATAGCGAGCGTTTAAAATTCGGCAAATGAAGTCGTAAGCATAATAATAATACCTCTTTATATACTAAAACATTACAAAATAAAGTTGCCAACTTGACTTGAACAAAATTTAAATCCAAATAAATTTCTAATATCGTAGTTAATACCAAAAGTTTTAGGAGACGATCCCACAGGCGTGCCGGCTTGAAACTCAAAAAACTAGATAATTTCAGTTGAATTCGTCTCCAGTGGACCTTGACATCGGTCTAGCAGTACTAACGTAGGTATAAGTATAGTTAATCACACCCACGGGTGCCATAGTCAAGCGACTCGAGGACGCGGCTCGCAAAACGGCGAGTTTGGAACCCCAAAGTGGCATAAGGTCAACAAAATTGTTTTCATTTTCATTTATAGCAGTCTGCGGATGCCGCCGGGTCGGTGGGCTCCACTTTTAAAATTAAATATAGACCTTATATTATTTAAACTTACAGGCTAGTTTATGCGTTTTATTTTCGACAATGCGGTGTCTGGCTTAACTTCGGCTGAATTTGTGGAAATAAAAATAAGTATTATAGGCATTGGCTTCATAGGAATCGCTTTGATATTAAACTTCTTTTTTTAAAACCGGTGTTTATTTCATAAAACTTTTGGGTCTGGTAAGATAGGGTACCATGATGTTTTATAGGATTGGATCTTAGGATTGGAGCAATGTATGTGATGTTGTCGAATATATATTTTTTATCTTTTAAACTTAATTTCCCCAAATAAATCTATCCAATAGGGTATATGTATCTTCAGATGTAATTAAAGACCTCCGTTTTCAAATGTTCCGCTGCCAAAAAGGCCATAACCGAAAGTCTCAGTAGGAAATGGGTGCCATATATTTCTCGGCATATTAGAAGCCGGCGCTTACCTATGCTAAAATATGGAAGTTCGTGCCGTGAACACGGTCGGTTAATTGTAAAATTTAGAGTTTGACAACTTCGCCAAACTTTTCGTCTGTGTTCGGCTGTGTAAATTTAGTGCGGTGCGGGCAAAGTTATGACAGCTCGGCCACATCTCATAAGGTTCGTCCTCACACGTTAGTTAAACGTTGAAAGCTGCTGGAACGTCATTATAACATAAAGGGGTGTACTCGTATCGCTCTACGAACTTTGATAAGTATTTCTAATTTATTAATAAAGGCCAGACAAAGAGCAGTGTGCTTGACTTTGCTTAACAAGTTACTTCAAAAAGGCACGTCAATCTATCTTGTTTGAGACGATATCTTGAATGAACGCCATTCGTTGTAAATATTTTCGAATAATAAGGTAAATTATAGATAAAACAGAAATTACCAATTTCATGAGAAGTTTTATTTCAGCTGGATCCCACGGTTTTTCAATTATGACATAGGTATTTAATTTCATATCAAATGAAAACAACTTTTAATTAAACAAAAGCTGAACACTAACTGATTTAGTAAAATTAACTGACTTAAAAATATAATATTCAATTTATAAACATTGATTTAAAGCCAAATAGTGAACTGGTATTGATTAAGTAGTTTGCCTCTAAATTTGGTAGCGGCGGGCGGGATGTGGCTTAATCTGATTAGTTTGTCCATGCCTACACAACACACGCCTCTACCGTGCGCGCTAGAGAAACTCGCTATCTGTATCGATTAATTTGATCTTTATTTATTTGCTCAATCACTTTACTGAGATATATTTTTGCTCCTTTCTCCAATTAATGAGTCAGTCACTAGGCGTTTTTGGGAATGTAAATACCTAGTTCATAATATTGCAATTTGCATTAAATTCTACGTTTTTTATAAGGAAGGCCTGTGCCCCAGCAGTTACATTAAAAATGTCAAAACTACGTTTCGACAAAAGCAGCAAAAGATTGGATAGTGACATCGCATAAACTTTAATCAATCAAGACGAGTAGCCTGATACTATTTTGTTTCTACTTTTGCTTTCAATATATTATTATTATTTATTTAGAAAAATAAGTTTATTCTGCACACACGGAAAATGTCGAAAATTCTAATTTGATACCAACTTACCTCTTCAACATCTGGAGATAGGATAAAGAACAATCTTATTTTCGGTGACACGTCGTTCAACTAGATTGAACCTAGCAAAATGTCAAGAAAGAGAACACCAGCGAAAAATTTGTGAGCTATGGTTATATTATGTAGGTATATAGGTGCAGGATAACAAGCTGAATCTGACTGACTCATGCCTACAAACACGGAATACATAATGATACTCGTATTACAACGCTGATGTAATGAAATGGACCCCTTGGGAAAATCTTAATGGTGTAAACGCTGATTAATTTGATGGAACAGGTAGCACAGGTATAAGCATGCTATATGATAACTAAATGACTAGATATTTCATTTTTATTATTGTTTCGTCAAATTATTTGTTGATTAGTGCTAGTGTACTCAGTTATATACCGAAACATCCACATTAGCTTTTCGTATTTCCTAAATTAAAATAAAAAAAATATCAACATTAATGTATTTTTATGCAGCTGTCTCAATCGAAAATTTAATAAAACATCCTTTCCTAGGTGTTTTACCTTCAGGCAAATCTCTACATTGAAATGTAATTTATTACACATAAAAAGTTTGTCTACGTGGGGATGTAATTTTGACATTTCGATACAGATTACAGACAGATCGTTATGCTGCAGGGGCTCCTCCAACATGAATTTATTTGTTTTTACGCTTTTAACATAAGTTATTTAGAAAATTGATTTGAAAGATTGGAAGCTGCCGGGAGTGAGTGGCGGCGATAATCTGATTAATTTGTGGCAGTACGCGGCGCGCCACACAAATGAGACTAGCCCGTTGGGACTAATCACATAAATCAGCACTCGATTATCGCGTTTATATGGCTAGAGGTTCATTATTACTTCGACTGAGAGGCATTTTTAGTTAGTTTGCAGTTACAGTTTCAAACTCAAAATTAATTAATTAGAGTTGCTACCCGTATACTCTAAAATCAGTAAATTAGAGTATTGTCCTCTATTTTTGGAGGTGTACTCTATAATCTATGACAGCAATAGAGTAGGCTAAAATACTTTTATGTAACTCTTTATAACAATAGAGTAATAGAGTACGCTAAAATACTTTATTTATGTAACTCTTGTGTAGGAACACAAATGTTTGTAATAGTTTCGAAAAGCACCACAATATATGTTTTAAAGATAAATAACTATACAATTAATCAATAACGAAAATTTAACGTAATTATCTATAACTATTTTTAGACGTAATTAAAAAAATACTAGTTTTTATGTTAGGTAATAATCACCAACCATACAGATATTCTGTATGGAAATCATGAATTAAAAATATTTGAAATCGCAAAAAAAAAATCAGCTGTTTCATACATTTTGATATTTTCGTAAAAGTTTTTAGTAAAAGTTGTTCAGTTCGATGGTCCTTATCTACCATATTCGGCATTAGGGGTATTTTTGTAACACCTTGTATATGCAATGCAATGCCAAATTCGATACCTCATTTTCTTATTACGTAATAACGAATTTTGTTAAAATATAATGTACCTTATTGCCTGTGAGAAAATTCAGCATTACAGAAAATGTTATTAGTGTCTACTTTTTACCACTGAAATAGTCGTTGTAAATGCTAAGATAAATGTAGCATTAAAACAAATAAAGAAGTTTCCTTACATGGCGTAGTCATTAAGTCGCCACTAACGATGCTGCCCCTTGTATCTCAGACAGTAAACATTCTGCAAAATAAAGATACTAACGGCGTGGGTAATTCTTTTGTATTGTTTCTATTCGGTATTGAGTTGAGTTATATGCAAAATATGGAGGCGTTGTATAATATTATGAATTTGCAAAAATAATGGGGAGAAGACCAAACACAGCCATGAAAAATGTAGTACCGGTACTATACTAATTCTGTGACCTAGGTTTTTTTTTATTTTTATTTATTTATCACATAAATGTTACAATGAGACTTATTCACTATAGCTAACACAAAGGAAACCACTAAGGTTTGTATAATGTGTTAGGATTCTACAACGAGATTATCAAAATTATTATTATGCACTGCAGTGCAGGCAGAGCTGTTTCTTAAAATGCAATTTCAATCTTCAATTTATCAACAGAAATACATTATCTGTGAAAATTTCAACGGTTCATGAAATAAGGCCTGGTAACAGACGGACAGACGGTCGGACGGACAGATGGACGGACGAACGGACGGACGGATGGACAGCGGAGTCTTAGTGATAGGTCCCGTTTTACCCTTTGGGTACGAAACCCTGAGAAAAATATTTAAATCGGTTAACAACTAGTGAAGTTATGGTAAAATACATAAAAGAATTTAAAAAAACTGTGGACTTGATAACCTCCTTTTTTGAAGTCGGTTAAAAAAACCGTTGGCTTGATAAAAAAAGAAGAAGGTTCTCCTTTTTTTGAAGTAAGCAGGTTTTAAAAAGTGGGTTCTTCGAAAATTGCGTTTCTCGTTGTATAGCGTTTGTTTTGTTTTAGTATCTGTACTAACCTACCTACTGTTCAGTCACAACCCTCGTCAAGTGTCAATTCTTCGACACAGCAGAGGCACAGTATAATATAATATATGTATATTCGTTTGTACTCTGGTAGAGGTGAAACGACTGGAATCCGTCGGAATATGTCCGACTGTATTTAAAGTGTTCAATCATGAGAAAACAACATTCTCATTCATTTTTCGATTATCACAAAGACCACGACCAACTTAATTGCCTAGTTTCATTAACTAAAAATAACAGTATAATTAATCTTTAAATAATAATATTATTTAGGTTGGTTCTTGTTTGAACTGTTTTACCTAGATCGTAAAACAACTTATTAAATAAAAATTATCATTCAATACTATTATAATCTTTGCACAATTGTCAAACGTGTAGTGTAGATGCAGTAAGGCAGCTCTTCTCAGAAGCTAAAAAACCTTTCCAAGTCTCTCATTTCCTCGCGTCTAATGATGCCTTTACTTGTTAGTGTAACGACCTACCACAGTTATATGAATACGTCCGAATAAAAGATATACTTAACTGTGACACGCTATTGCACTTTGTATCAAAACAAAGGAAAATAACTGATTATTTTTGTCTGTTGTTGTGACTGTTTATATTCGAATTGATATCGAATTGGCATTAGTTAACTCCGAAGAATAATCAAAAAGATGAAATCCATTTTGAGGAACAATGTCATTTTTTGTAGTTGGACTTGCAAATAAACAGCTAGTAGCGGTGAAAATCCAAAAATACTAATGTTTTTCATTTGACCTTCAAATGACGTCATTAGTGGCATGTTAACAACCCTTCCTTTGCTTGTAAGTAGATGACAAAGGTATTCTTAAAGTTTCGTGCCACTAATGACGGATTCCGGCTGACCATATCCACTAGACAAATATATTTTTAAAAAAATAAATATGAAACCAAATGTTAAAATATTCAAATTAGTTTCTTACAATAGCCTAATCTGTAATAAAAAAAAACCTTTTATTTTTTAACCAAAGCCAATTGTGAATCAAAGCCAATTGAAATACGTGGCAATGAGTTTATGGAGATCTAAGCTCAGAATCCGTAAAAAGTAGTAAAACATATTTTTGAATATTATCAATTATTAAAAACATAATAAACAAACAGAAATACTTACGACAAGTTATTTGTTACCTGATACTAGTTTCTAATTAATAATAAGCAGCACAAAGGTTTATAATGTCATTGGTAACATTCGCAAGCCGTATAACAGTTCTTATTGTGTTCGCCCGCTTTGGATTATGGCCGTTACAAATAAATTACTAGTGTTAGTGTATTTCATGACCATCAGCCATTTTTAATGTAGTGCCCTAGCATAGGGTGGATTAGAAGGATGGGCCATAACTCACCACGCGGGCCCAATGCGGATTGGTGGGTGTTAACGACTGCAAATGCAGCTGGGACCAGCGGCTTAACGTGGCTTCCAAAGCACGGAGGAGCTCGAGATAATAAATTTTTGGTCACCCATCCCATGACCGACCCTTGCGAAAGTTACTTAACCTCCGCAATCGTTGGGCCAGGCGCTAAACCACTGCGCCACCGAGCTCGTGTATTTCATAGTTATGTGTAATAGAGTTCAAAGTTTTAAATCTACTGCAATACAATTTTCCCTTATTATGCAGGAAGAAACATGGATAAAAAACGCTACTCAATTATACACATTTTTATGCAAAACAACATCAAAGTCAAATCAGCTTAATTCGAAAGCGTCCTACGATTCAGGTCAAGGTCGAAAGGATCGAAAGAAGGAAACGAAATAGAAATTAATTGCTAAAAACTGGCAATAAATGCGAATTGAAGAAGTAGGCCGGTATTAACTTAATACGGGGTATCTGCGTATCCAGAATGGGCTATTCCGCTCGCGGTGGATTTACAAAACATTGCGCCGTAAGCCGCCACAGAATAATGTTGATTAGGAAAAATGTGTTTACGGCATGATGCGTAACGCACGCTTGTAACAATGATTAGCGTTATTATGAAGCTTTACTGTTTATTACGCTGTAACGTTTTGTGAAACGGCACCGGGTGTTTACAGATTTTCATACATTTGGGACTTTCAGGAGCCTTGGTACGGTTTGATGAAAAACTGTGCTCTATAGTTAAAGTCAATTTGACTTGAATACCTTAACTAAATATAAGTAATTAAAGTATTTTATTCTAAATAGAAGAACCAGTCTTCCGGATTTTACAAGCTACAAAGTTCCATTATAGTATATTAAAGTTATTAGTAGATTTTCAGTAAACATACTCGGCAATATTAATGTCACCGAATTGCGATCGTGAAATCAGGCCACTGCTAAAATTATAATCACACTGTACCATACCTACTGAAAATAGCTGAGGAGAAATTAATTAATAACATTTCGACATTCAAGGTTTCCAAGAAAATCAAATAGGGTACCTTCATTAAGAAAACATAACATCGAACGTAATTATCGTGACCTTTTGGCACACGTAGCTTCCGTCAATCATTTCTCAGATTTAATTAGAATAAATAAATCACTTTAATTAAAAATATGGTGTTGCAGGATCTCTCTTTTTAATTTTGGAATTACCAATAGTTTATTTTTAAATCGAAGAGACTTAATAGCTAGTCCATTCCGTATTGAATCCATCCTTCATATCCATCCATAAGGAAAATCTGTGACCCAGTGGAATCATTTCGATTGGTTGATGATAATATCCTGATTTATCAGTCATCTGTATATCATGTAATGTTTTGCAACGAAAATAGTTTTGTTTACATTTGGTTTACAGTCGCGAGCAAATATTTTGGTTAGCCAAACGCAATTAAAGTATTTAATAATTCATTCATGCCGTTCGACAATTTTCAAATGGATTCGAGTATTTCGTAATTGGTTTAATTTATACTTAAATCATTCATCACATCTCAAGTCCCTAAACAACGCTTAGAAAGGTAAGCGAAAAGCAATTAATTAATAAACTTTCAATGGGACTTTCACCAAGAGGTTTCGCTTCCATTTATCAAACTCTTGACGTCATAATTCGTGCGTAATTATAATTATGTAATTTATGACATTAATATTTTAGAGCCCAGGCACATCCACGCGCTTGGAAATCGCGAGATATTAATTAAATCCATCGGTTTTGTGGCGTTGCATAAAAGTAGTTGTACCCTAGAACGACTCATTACATTAATGATATGATATTAAACGTGATGAAAAGTTTTTTAATTTTATTTACCTTGGAAATTATATCTGTATAGTTGCTAGCACCTACCTCCTTTGTATTTCGACGTGTCTTATTTGAAAGCTTTCACAAAATCAAAACTTATATTCATTCGTTGATAAACGTATTATTTACAAACTTTTTTGCTCTGTTGAACGGTTGCTCTGGCCACGGGACTCTCCTAAGAGACATCTATTTTACCTCTTGGTTAATTGCGTATCGTTTTATGTGCTCGGTATCAATATCACTATGTAACGTTGTTTGTGGAATAAATATTTGTCTTTTATTATACAAGGTATCGAAAACTGTTATTATATGCCACCTTCGATCAAGAATAATCTAGATGTCCGGTCAAATTAAAAAACGGCACTTCGAAATAACGCCCTCTTTGAAACTGGGAGCCAGTACAAAGTATAATCTTCTTTGTTTTTTACTGCTTGAAGTTGAATTTGGAATGAATAGTAATTTGTACCCAATTAAAATTATTAATGTGGGGATATGAATGAATGAATCGCTTTTTGTTTTTTCAGTCGGTGCCATATTTGGGTGCTGTTTTAGTTTGTGAAGTGAACTGTTTTTCTATTTATTTATTTACCTAGAGTATTCTTGATCGAAGAATTATAGAATTGTTCGAAGGTATTCTTGCCACCTACCAATCCCCATTGGGCCAACGTGGTGGGGTATGGCCCTTTCTCCTTATACACCTATAACCAAGTTCTGTGCCCAGTGGTGATATTAAAAATGGCTGATGTGCAAGCATACTTATCGATGCACATAGAACCAAGTTGATACAGCACATTTTGTGTGTAGCCGGCTTTAGCGTTCTGTTTCCCCAAGTACACATGACGGCACCTCAGACTATACATGTTGACCTTGAGACCGCCTTTATGCCCTAAATAATAAAAGCTGTTTTCGCAGTTTAACTGTATAACCTGACATGCTGTCGTGTGTACAATGGAGTCGCATGACAGTAGGGAACGTCCGTTTTAAAAATGCATCTGGCTAAAAATTCCTACGCAGCCTCTGGCTGGGCAACTCACTAGTGTTAAAGGCTCGTTAATGAGGTCGAGCCAGCTCTTGAATTTTTTCTCCCTCTTCTTTAACATCAAAAGTTTCCCTTTGCGAAGCTAACGAGAATTTCCATGTTAATTGCCCCGCGTTGCCGGAATATATAATTGCATATATTGTTTCCCTTGTTTCGACGCAGGAACTGCGAAGAGATTTTCGCGATTATTGTTCTCTCTAATTAGAAGTTCAGATAAGAATACTCCTTGTTTTACTAAACAGTGAAACGTTTCCGCAGCGAGTAAAAGAAGGTATACAATTTTATTTCAAGCCAAGTTTTTAAGAATCTTAACATTTTTATAGCACACCTTTATTTTTTAATTTATTGGCGCGAATGGGCTCATTGACAATGTAGAAAAATAGTGTCATTGGATGCATTTCAGCAGGCTAATCGCTGGGTCATCGATCAACTTATATAGAGTGGATTTTAACCATGGAAACTTATTTATTTTAATGGGTGCATTCCAACACACTAATTGCTAGGGTCATCGATCGTCATAGAGTACATTTTAACCATGTAATGTTAATAAAATATTTCATGATTATCGGTTGAGGAGTTAAGACGTGAAGGCATAACAAACAAGCAAACAAACAAATAAACAAACCAACTGATTTCACATTTATAATATTAGTAAGGATTAGCGTCAGCGCCCATGAGCGACTTTTTACTGAAGCTGCTATTATCGCGGCGTTAATCGCGGCGTTTTTTTGTCGCTGGCTAAGTAATCCTTTTTTCACTCTTGTCAGTGCCGTTTCGCGGGCGACTAGTCGCTGTGCTACTTTTTGTAGCTCGTGGGCGTTTACGTATTGAACTCTGTATGTTCTTATTCTCAGCGATCAAAAATCGCTCATCGAATTATCACTCGTGGGCGGGGAGCCTAAGGATACTGGAAGTTTCACATAATGAGTACAGATTCAAATGTTTATAAATTGTACATTTGTCATAAAGCACTGCCTTCTAAGGTAAAGCAGTACTAAATGAAATTGATCTTATTGTATATTGTGATTTTTTTTCTGTTATACCACAGAATATATAATGTTATGCAGCAAAATCAGGCCTCATTAAATGAGGCCTGATTTTGCTGTAACAATTTGGTTAACGTTGCGGTGTAGTTATGAGTAGTTTGTTCTATTTTCAAATTGGTTGATGCAATAGATATAAAAGCTTTCCATTGACGAATGAAGTTTTGAAATCAGTTCAATAGGTCCAGAGATATATGGCCCTTACATAAAAAACCATTTTCGGTGGAGCAGTGGTTTAGCGCCAGGCCCTGCGACCCAACTTTTACAAGGTTCGATCATGGGATGGGTGACTAAAAATTTATTATCGTGATCCTCCGTCCTTCGGAAAGTTGGTCCCGGCTGCATTTGCAGTCGTTAACACCCACCAATCTGCATTAGGCCCGCGTGGTGGGTTATGGCCCATCCTCCTTATCCACCCATAAGGAAGGCCTGTGCTCCAGCAGTGGGAACATTAAAAATGGCTGTTGTCGAGATGGTATAAGCTTTTCTTTAGATTCTTCAATACTGTATTATTGCCTAGTGCTCAAAATGGCCAAAGATCAATACGTCTTCATTGGCTTTCAAGGCAACCGGACTTTGTGCCGCCCTTGTTAGCCAACTCAATTTCACACTCACCTGTTTCACACATGTTCAAGCTCTCTAATATTTGCTCTTGGGCCTGCAAATTTGTTATCACTTGTGCAAATGGCAATAAATTTGGGAACAAGGTTCAAATCAAATCAAAATCTGCGAATACATTTTAGTAGAGAAAATTAGCAAAAATGCATGTTTTTTTTTGTGTGATAATAGGTACAATTTTATCAAATAATAATAGCAATGGAAATGTAATTGCAACTCATAGGTGGTGACGACACATTCAAAACACAAATCATTGTGACTACGATTGACGTAACTATGGAGCCGAAACTATAAGCATGAAAACTGTAATAATTATTTTAAGACTTCAAGGTTTGGTTTAGAAATGATAATTATTGTTCTCAGTAAACCACTTACAAGCGCAACTAATATTGAACATCAATGACTCGGGAGATATGCTATATGCTGATCACATAAAAATTAAGCTCCTCACAGGATTCGGACGCAGAACCTCTGGTTCAAGAGGCAGCAACATATCTGTAATATAATTTAAAAGCACTCTCATATTGAGCAATACATAGGTACAGAGTACATTTATTTGGTATTCGTTTTAAAGACCCTACATTTAATCTCATGTTCCACAAGGTATAATTTTTCAGCTCCGTGGTGAAATTCCGAAAAGTTTGGACAGTGAGAAATCCATGACAGCGGAGCGGGAGCCAGCTTGTTTATAATAATACCTCTAATCTCTCTGGTATACGTTTGCCACCTGCTCCTAAGACAGCATTTCATAAAGCGAACAATTCACCCAAAAGTGCTGCGATTAATTTTGCTCGTATTTTCGCAAAATCTTTACTAAATTCAAAACAAAAAACAAAACGGAACCAGGATTGTAATTCTCATTGCATTCATTGAATGCAATAAAATTTTCTGCACAATTAAAAACCATTAATTAAAGTTCGTCGCAACGCTAAATGTTAGTCTCCAACAAGTGTGAATAGAACAGTCACATTGCAGCAAGTTTTTTCTTACTTTAATTTGAAAAAAAGACATAGAGGTTGAATGAAAACCAAAGATTTCTCTAATTATAAACGAGCCGTGATATTTGCACAATATCATATAACGGCCATCATTTACAAATAGGCAAATATGTTTTTCGCTATTGGTGACACACTTTGTGTCCTAATTTGTGAAAGCCCAGTTGAATGATCGCCAAACAGTATTAATGAGAAAAGTAAATTAGTTGGTTTCGAATCTGTCGCAACAAGCAAACAGTTGAATTAAATCAAAACGGTTAATCCTGGCAAGTGTAGTCAGAGTAGAGTGGTTGAGAAAATTTTCCCAGAGTTTTTTAAAAAGCGTTTTTCCTTGGGCTCCTTTGTCATTAGTTGTGTAAATTGTTTTCCTTAGGCGAGGGACTTGGTGGGATCGAGATTAAGCGGTAAGCTTGGCTAATTTGCTCTTCTCTTTGATGACTGTATAGCCTATTAAGGGCTTAAGAAGCTACAAGTTCTAGTCATTACTAATTTTACGCTTTTAGAGAAAACCCGGACACTTTGCAATATCTTGGTACTGCTTTGAGGTTGGTATTAGCTCAACAATTGAAATGTTTGGTTCGTGGAAGCGTTCAGTTGCTATTCGACAAACAAGACAAGAACTGTAGATTTCAAATAAAGTCTTTTTCTACGACGATTCTATACAATTCGCCGAAGTCAATCGTTAGGGACACGACAAACGTCAAATGTCTCTTGATCCCATCAGCCCGGTAACAGAATAAAATGAGTTTCGTTCATTTGTCGGCGCTCACGTAACCACAAAGGCTATCGGGTGTAACATTTTTCGTGAGCCGGACTCCGGACGATTTTCCTTTCATAAATCAGTGGGGTGCGTGACGTCACGTTCATCGGTCGATGCGTCGGTTGCCGACGTGACGAAACAGCTTGCTATTTATTTACCCACATTCTATTTAGCTCGTGATAGCTGGTCAGCTACCAACCGTTATCGTTATTAGAAATACAGCAGAGTAATTTAGGAAAAAGGCTTGCGCTAAAATATTTACTCGCTTACATACCTGCTACAAAAAAATTGGAAATTAAAAAGCTTTAAAAAAAAGAAAAACAACTTCAAAATGAAAAAACTACTGGCCAGGGCCCTATTTAATAACGTGACAATTTGCCAACTGTCATGACAATTTAGTTTGCAGTGTAGCTATGAATAATTTGTTCTATTTTCAAGGAAGTGCTCATGGCGGCGGATGACTGATCATTCACGTATGTTAAGCAACGCTCGGTCCGACCAGGTGTCGGATGGGTGACCGTTAAGTGGCATTAGAACTGAGCGCTTCCGTGCTTCGGAGGGCACATCAAACCGTCGGTCCCGGCTGTTGTCATCTGATGACAGTCGTTAAGCCAAGTCAGAGGCCTTACAGGCGGCTTGATAAACTCTAACACCAGAGGTGGCCACTAGTCCTCATATGATTAGAAGAAGATTTTCAAATCGGTTGACGCAATGGAAATAAAATTGTCATGACACCTGTCAAATTGTCACGTTTATAAAATAGGGCCCAGATCTCTGTAATTTTTTTATGGACCATACATCTGAACTATGTTCTTTCAGATAAAAAAAGAATTATTTAATCGGTTAACAACCAATGAAGTTATGGTAAAACATACATAAAAAACCATTGACTTTAATAGATAATGGAAAAGTCTTATCTTCTCTAGCAAGTATTGTTCATCCGGGGCTTCCTTTGTAAACGTTTCTAGATAAAACTTTAGATTTATTAACCATAAATCCATCTGACTTTCTCTTTAAAAATACAATAAGGTTTGCGTAACCTCCAATATTTATATTTTGCTTTAAACGTATTTGTAGTCTTAAGCTTTCTTTTTCTTACTTTTACTCAAATCATTAAAATATGTTAAAAGGAAATTTTCCGAGAAAGAATTCGCTTTCTGGTTTTCCATTTGATAAAATCTTTAAATGCCTTTTCATATCTCTCTTTCGATTTTGGTGGTTACAAGTTTCAGACAGTATCTTTGCTTTTTTAGCTATGTCTGGCGGTGAAAG
Organism: Catoptria pinella; assembly: GCA_963556745.1. Classification (NCBI taxonomy): domain Eukaryota; kingdom Metazoa; phylum Arthropoda; class Insecta; order Lepidoptera; family Crambidae; genus Catoptria; species Catoptria pinella. The sequence goes on along the minus strand of OY750774.1, from coordinate 5,200,613 downwards.
ATAATTCTTCTTCAGATGCACTACTCATTTTTAATAAAAAACTAAAAATGTGATTTAACATTCATAAGCATCAACAACTCAGTATTTTTCATACGCACCAATCGACCGCGCGCGGTCTCTGTTCTCTTTTAAACTTTAAAAAAAAATGAGCATTTAGCCTTTAAAATAAATCGTGTAACTAAAAAGCACCTAATTTAAATTAGTGTGCATTAAAAAAAACCATATAGAGGACGACAATTATATTATGTATATTGTTGTCCCTATCCGGTATTATTATCGTCCCTAATCGGTGTGTTCTTTTGTTGCGTACCAAAAAGACCCGATGTACGTATCGTTTTTTTTTAATAATGAAGCAATTTCCGAGCAACTTGAAGAAAAGTATTTCAAAATAAGAAGCTGACTTTTGATTCAACAAAACCTTCTCCAAACTAGGCGTCAAATCATTCACAAAAGCCGTTATCAATACTTTGACAGAAGCTAGACTCGATTGAGAAGCTCCAATTTATTTATATAAGAAATCCAATAATAACTGGGACCCTTGGTCGGTTATTCATTGAGATAGGTCAGTTTAACTCACTATTATCTATGCCGCCTCTACACATAGGCCAACGCGTTGGCAAGCGCGCTGGCCCAGCCACTGGTCCAATGTGTAGAACGAGCGGCGTTGGCGCATTGGCGGTAGGTATTTGAACGTTGGCCGGCGCGCTTGCGAGCTTGCCGCGCGATGTCGGCAACATCAAAAGACACTTATGGCAAGCTTGGCGCAACATCCACACATTGGCCGCGCGATCAGTTTGCCCGGTTTAAAATGTATACAAACAAAGGTTTAAAATGTATACCTATACAGGGTAATTTTTAATTCACTGACAGCCTGCTAAATTGTAGTATTATATTCATCATATACATTGTCAACAAAATTAGCACTTACCTTTTTCATATTATTTTATATTTATTTTTGATATTATTAATCAAAATTATTTTTACCTTGTTCTGTTTCGATGTATTGATAACATCCACCACCTTCTTCTTTGCCATTTCTTTTTTATCACCCTTTTTTTTGTACACATTTACAAAGTAATTATAAGCTGTGAATAAATATACAGCTGTAGCTGTTAGCGACTCAACATCCATTTTGAATCCGTCCGCACATTGGCCCGAACCAAAGCATACTGAACGACCTTCCAATGTGTGGATTAACTCACAAGTGCGTTGGCAAGCGCACCGCCAGTGCTTTGGCGAATGCGCTGGCCTATGTGTAGAGGCGGCATTATACTAGTGGCTCTGTGAGCTGTAGACCTCGCTTTGACATATCTCCGCCATTTTGATGAATTTTAATTTCTTTAACGGGTTTAAGTGTTACGTGGTGTTACTATGTATGCTAAATAGGTATATATTAAAGCACCAATTAACAAGCTTTGCTTAGTTTGGAGCCAAATGGCACTGTCTGAAATTGTCCAAGCATTTTATTACTTATTTTGAAAAATTTCAAAAAACTGGCTTGACAAAAAGAATTATTATTAGTAAGGGGGTAACCCCTTACTTTCTTAACCTAATTTTCGTAAAATAATGACTCGTTTTATGAGACAAAGCAAAAATATTCGTAGTGAATATTTGTTTTTTTTTGTATCGTGTTACTAAAGGTCAATAACTGAGTAGTTTGCTCTAAATAGTAACTATATATATGAAATAATGGCGCAGGATAACTAAAAGCATTGACACAATTAAAATGGAATATAAAAATGCAATTTAAGGCATAAAAGCGCAGACTAAATTCTTTCAAAAATCATGTCAAACTCTCTTTGATGAAAAAAAAACCGGTCAAGTGCGAGTCGGGCTCGCCCACCGAAGTTCATACCAAAATTAGTTAGGTAGGAAACCTTATCAAAGTAAGTACTTAAAATTACTGTCTTAAAATTCTATTTTGTGAAATGATTTATTTATTGTGTACCTATGAGTGACACAATAATTTTTAGTAGGTACAAAGCTACGCCATCTAGCATTTGTGTTGAACTAATTTAAAAACTATTTGATTAGGCAAGAGTTGTGCTTTTTTACGAGTTATCTGTTATTTAGATTAGTCTAGATGGCGCTGCGCGGTGTCGTAACGATATTTTGGTAAACATCGTGTGAATAAAGACTTAAATTAGTAATAGTAACGAACGATGCATTGTTTTTTGCTTGTATTGAGCTGGTAAAAAAAAATAGTCGCTTTTATTGAGCTGGTGAAAAAATAGCTTGCTTTGTTGCTTCATTCTCTAGGTGGGTACGCCACTGAATGTGTGTTTAATTTATTATTTTTATGTTTGTATAATACTACTAGGTACAAGACACTTAATTAGGTAGGTACCTATTTAGGATTGTGTTTTTACATAAAATAAAAATAGGGCTAAGGGGCGGGCTTGTCTGTGCTACTCTTTTGACCGCAAAAATAAGCTGGTTTGTAATAGAAAAATAAAATAATTTAAAAGAAAAAAAATTCAGAATGATCAATATATTGGTATTTGTTGATAAAATACACGTAATAATTAATAAACATTATCACCAAATTTCAAGTTTATAGGTCAACTAGAAGTTAAATTATGACCGCGCATACCGTTGTTTAACCTCGATGATTGACTACGTACTTTAATGACTATATTTTTTATGATATAATTACAAATGTATAGTTTTCAGATATTTTCCTGTTTTTGTAGTATAAGACAATATTATTTGCCAAATTTCAAAGTTCTAGGTCAACGGGAAATACCCTATGAGTTTTGATTCCTTTGAGGGTGTCGAAATATGCGTTTTTTGAGGGATTAATGGCCGTATCTTTTATTTATGTTAACTTAGTGCCCGTAGATTTGAGTATATGGTTTTAATTTCAACTCGATACCTCCACGCGTTTCCGAGATAAAGGGTTTTGACAGACGGATACACAGACAGACAGACAGACAGACAGAAGGACAACAAAGTGATCCTATAAGGGTTCCGTTTTTTCCTTTTGAGGTACGGAACCCTAAAAATCAAGGTGTGTGTAATCAAAAACTCAAATATTTCGGAGATTACTGAGCAATATTTTCCAATTAAAAATAAAAGAAAAGTCCATTATCTAATTATTTTTAGATAACGCCTACACACAAGTCTACAAAACTTAGTAAATTAATTAATTATGAAAATAAAGAAAACGGCCTTAGAAACGCCTTAAAGGTATTTTGTATTGTGTTCCTATTAAAAAAAATATAATTGGGAATGTAAACGAATTTAAATCCATACTGCCAAGTTTGCGGTTAATTATTTTAAAGCTTAAAGCACTGCTATTTTAAAATATCTACAGATTATTTAATGAATTTCAGTGGCGAGTTTTCGGGTGTAAATGTTGAGCAGCGAACATTTATCAAGAGGCTTGTTACACGTAGTTTCGGAGGTTATCACTGTGTTATTTTTCGTCGTAAATCAAAGTCGAGGCGTGCCGTCATGCGACTGATATTTGTGGTCTTGTTATCGTAACAAAGCTGAACTTTACTGAAAAACTTTGTAAATTATACAATTTATCCTTACTGAAGTCATTATAGCCCTGGAGCTTCTTGTATATAAAACTAATAAAAAATGATATTAACTGATAGGATAAAAGCAGTATTGCTCTATTGGTATATTTTGGTACTACTAAGGCTCTAAGGCTTGTGTTCTAACTGTGACAAGTGGTCGCAAAAGTTTCAAAAATATTACTAAGTATGTTATGTTAGTTAAAGGACTCGTGACCATGGGATATTGTGACACAGAAGATATATTATTTAAGAATGCTTTGTGATTTTGCATACACAGACACACACACACACACACACACACAAAGTTTTTAATTAGTTTTGATATAAAATAGTTTACAATTGTATAAAATAATTGTATGTACGAATTTGATCAACTAGTCACAATGAAATCAAAATCTCGCTTACATTTTTTAAGATCGTTCTTTGCTCAAAATCTAACCAAAAGTCTGTAAAAATTCAATATTAGCAAGCTATTCAGGCGAAATTTGCCTCAACAACATCGCAATATCATCATCTCGGTACAGTCAACGGCTGCAAAATGGCGAGTAACAGAGAAAATTGATATAAAAATTGCTCGTAAAGCATAAAATTAAAACGTGGATCGTGGACGATGTTGCAACACTTTAAATACCTGTCGTATTTCAGGCGCCATCTGTCGGCGACGCCACGAGAATGCCGCTTTTAATTTATTAACCAATTTGCTGAACGGCCCAAACTGCGCATTACCTAGTATTTTGTTTCTTGACTTAATAAATTTTAAGTCATAATCCGCTAAAAATGTTCGCCTGAAGATTAATTTCTGTATTAAATAATAAAGATTGGATACAGCTAAAAGAGTCGAAAAAACACAAGTGTTCTTAATTGGCACTAAAATAGAATCTGAAATTCGGTAAAATTGGACCATAACAAAAATATCTTTGGCACACCAAAGATGGAAAGAAATCAAGACTGTTTTCATAATTTTCCATTAATGAAGTCCCACATACTACCCCCTGCTCACCTTGGGGGATGCGTAAATTCGTAAAATCTGTACGTTGCACTTGCATTACTTACTTTGTAATTTGTAAGTTCTAGTGACTTGTAGTGACAAATGTAAGTTCCATACCTAATATCACGTGCAGAGTAGGTAGTTGTTTGTTATTTTCATACATCGCTTGAAAACAACAACCTTTGGAAAACATATTTATGTAACAAAGTTTAGTTATAGTCTTGTTTTACCTAACACTGGCCGACCACGAGTCGCGACCTCGTCCACGTGGTCTTTGTTCCAGATCCCCATACAAACTTTCATCCCCTATTTCACTCCTTTTGATTTTCATTTTAGCGACAAAGGGTAGCATAATATCCCTTACTATGGTCCAAACCTCCTCTCTCAAAAAATTGGTACTTATGGATTTGGACTGAAAAAATAATTTACTGAAAAAACAAACTTTTTTAATAAGAAACACGTTTTTAAAACGGATTTCGAATAATTTCTCCCGTGAAGATTTATAACTCAAACAGAAGTTTTAAACCTAAAAAATTTCCTGTGTCCTTCTTAGGTAAAATAGCTCCTTATATGTTTCTAGCGACCGCCCGCGACTTCGTCTGCGTTGAAAGTTTTTTTGCTATCCGGGGAACAATTATTTTTTCGGGATGAAAGGTACTCTATGTCCTTCTTTGTACCCCAGACAACGTGTATGCAAAATTTCATGATGATCGGTTCAGTAGTTAAGACGTGAAGGCGTAACATACAAACGGACTTTCGCATTTATAATATTAGTAAGGATGTAGGTTAGTACAAGATTTGCTTTCGTTCTAACATTTACATTTATTATAACTCATGAGACGTTCTTTCTTTTAATGAGTCCCTGGAGCGAGGCGGTGCGCCAAGGTCTATGGAACTTTGCCACTTATTTGCGCATCAGTTCGCGCCTTAAATAGCTCAAGTGTATCCATCCGACGCGCGGAACACCGAAGCTATGAAACTCTTCACATATAAAGTATATTTATCACGGAGTTTTAAAATTTAATGCGATTTTCGACAGAGGTAGACGCTGAGATTTACAGGAGGCGCAATAAATGAAATTCAGTACAAAATTATAATACTCGTTTGGAGTGATATAATGACGAAGGCGCACGCGGCAGGCGCGGGCGCGGGGGGCGCGACCACTCCCTCGGATATTACGACTACCATGATACTGGTTGTTTTCTACTCTTTTCTACTCTTCAAAGCCTATTATAGAGGATTCATACCATCGGTGTAGACAAAGACTTGTATGAAACTGTACAATATTAGGTATTAAAACACATGAGTGTTTTAATACCTCACCATTATACAAGTTAAACAGTGTTAAAAATATTATGTGATAACACGGCCAAACTTTAATATTAGTAGGAAGGAAGTAGGAAACGTTGTTCAATAAAATTGATATTAAGTAATTCGAAATTTCTAAAGAGCTCGCATCATAATACACGGGCATCACATAAACATTCCGTTTATTCACGATGATAAAATATACACAACCAGTTTATTCTCATTTTAATGTTTTACAGCTCTTATGTTTTCAGTAAATTATTTTATGCCACTAAAGTGACGTACCAACGCAATAAACTAAATAAACGTTTACTTACATCATTCGTTCATCATTGGTTTTAAATTACTGATGTTTAACTTTTGACAATTAAAACTTTTGACAAATAAATTTAAGATACATCATCTTCATTGCTATTATGTGAAAAATAAGTAGGTAAAGTAAGTTCCGATTTTTTGGAAACAAACGGCGGTAGGTATCTCAGCCAATGTAGAAAGTTGTGGTAGTGTTAATTTTTCTACCCAGTCGGAGATCGAACCCGAGACCTCAAATCTAACCATATCACGGAACGAAAGTCGCCACCACTAGGCCACCAAAAAACCACTAGGCCTACTTTTTGAGTCAAATCATAATATAGTGATTAAAAATAATTCAAACTAGTAAAGATATTTCCTTGAGCAATTTGAACTCTTCGTCATCATTGTAAAAGTAGAATAATGATATTATTATCACACCCATGATGTCATAAATAAACGTCTAAATTTCACAGACAATTATATAAAAAGCATATAAGAATAAACGACTATAAACTAATAAACGCGTCGAATTAAATATCCACAAGTGGAAGTAACACGAATATCAAAGCGGAGGTGCCGTTGATAGCATTTAAAATGAATTTGCTCCTCAAAAGGCATAAAGTCTGAAAACAACATTAGCATTCATGTCGTTACATTTTAATTTATGTGGGTGGTTGAACGAGACGGTGAAATTTATTAAACGTATCCTTAATATTACGAGCCATAAAACTGCCAAACGCGTCTCCTTCAAGTTTCAGATGTATGGAGAGATTAGCGAACTTTACTTACACAGATGGCGATGAAGTGACGGTTTGTCTCAACTTGCTATCTCTTATGTGATACCTTTTTAATGTTGTTGTCTCATTTATTATTAGTAAATCATGGTCTTTAGATGAAATTATCACAAAAATCTTTAGTGTCAGAAAACAAAGCATATATCTGCGTAGAAAACTATGAGATTCATAGAAAAACTTCAATTTCTCTGAATTTTACAGCGTCTCATGGCGCGTCTAGTTGATAAAAACTACTTCTCATTTCAAAAGCCAATATTACATTCCACAAAACAGGTACCGAGACAAGAGTTTCAAAATATCCTGAATCGCGACTCCGGAAGGATTCTCCAGATTTCTGGAACGGGGGCGGCCTCTTGATGCTACTTCAATTTTCCACGCCACGGACTGGGATAAAAGCTTGAATCGGAACAAAGATCAGAAAATAACGTTACTCAGTACGAATTTTATTATGACCTGCATTTCACTTGTTTATTTTCGAACGGCGGCGGCGGCGGCGCGGGTAGAAGCTTGATAGAAGCTATTTCGGTTCATGATGGCACGACATGACTGTGATCGTATTCGTTGCGTTATTCGTCATGTTATCTCAAAACTGTACAAATACCCTCTACATATGGACGTGGATAACTTGTTTGTGTAGTTTTCGTGATTGCTTTATTAATCAAAAAAGACTTTAGAAAATATCCACCACACATGGCACAAGAATAGCCATGTAACGTGCCACCTTTACATAGTATGTATCTCGATAGTGTACCTATTGAAAATTATCTTAGCTATATCATTGAAAGTATTTGAAATTTTGAGATTTAAGCATTCACAATGCTATTTTTATATAATACTAAATAATATACTAGAAAAAATAGGACTCGCACCAGATCATGTTCTCGGACGGGAATCGAACCCGCGACCTTTGGATATCCGGTCCAATGCTCTGACCGCTGAGCTACCGAGTCACTGGTGAGAACGTCGAATTTCTTCTAGTATATCAACAACGATTCCCGTCCGAGAACATGATCTCATTGAAAGTACTTAAAAATACTTTGAACCGAGAGCAGAGACCTAGAACATCCATGAAATATACCGTAATAGTTTTAATTCGCAAGCTGACACGATCATCTTCTTGCAGGGCAAGTAGACTTATAGTGATCCCTTTACATAAGACCGCTTTAGAAAATTAAATATAGATTTATTATAATAAGCCCCACAGGCATTATGTTGTAGATATAAAATAACATTTTGGAAATTGCAAGACAAAGGTACAACTCTTTAAAACCTACAAGTTGTTCTAACAGTATTTCGGATTTCTTTTTTACAGTTAATCTATAATGTTTGTATATATAGACATTATGTCCAAGGCTTAGCTCCGACAAAGCATCGGTTCAGAGAACGAAAGGATTTTTTCAGATTTACGCGATCAGCTTTGTTGTTGTTGCTCGCTCAATTTTACGCGCCACGATCCGTCGAACGCGGCTTAGGTAAAGGCAATATTTGTTTACACATTATACAGGGTTATTTGTAAAACACCAACAACCTCGCAGGAGTAGATTACTAACATCATAAACCACAACATTTGTTCTACGACTTACCCGAAAACAGACAAAAAAAAACGACTTTCCATACAAATGTCCGAACAGACGATCTCCGTGGTCGAGTGACTTTGTACACCGGTTTTCAAGGCGTCGCCATCTCTGAGGTCCCGGGTTTGATCCCCGGTTGGGTCAATTTAGAAAACGAACTTTTCTATATTGGCTCAGGTCTGGGTGTTTGTGCTTTAGCTACTTTCTTTGGAACCGGAGCAATGTATGTGATGTTGTCAAAATATATATATTTATTTATTAGCTGATCGAATTTTGTAAGACACGATGTTTTTTTTCTGTTATCGGAAAAGTCGTAGAACAAATGTTGTTGTTTATGATGATAGTAATCTCCTCCTGCGAGGTTATTTGTGTTTTATGTGGTATTTACACGAGTCGACTTGAGAGGCAACGTGGCTCGTGGCCTAACACAAAACCCTGTATAAAAGAAAAAACGATGGTCCTAATATAGATCCTTGAGGTACGCTTGAAGTTTATTTTAATGGAGAACATAGTTATTCGATATTAGATTTTACTTTCGTAACAGGAAATTACAAATACTTTCTAATCCAAATGAGTTGCAAAAATATGTATACGAATCTGCAAGATAGATTTTAGTTTATCGTGTTTAAACTGTCTCTGTTTGCGGAAACACAAACCTCCCTTTATTAGCTTGCTCCGCGTCGCAAGGTATAATTGGTACGCGAGCAAGGAGCTTAGTAAAGCAGTCTCAGTATACCACAGCACAATAAGAATACAAAAACTACGCTAGAAATACTTAGCAACAATATTTTCTTTGGAACGATTTTCTTCAATGTAGGAAATTAGCAGTTAGTGGTCTCATAAAGCGGTCGACGTGACTTTGTAAGCATTGAGTGCTTTTGGCTATTAGGTTAACTCGTCCATTAACTTCGCTGAGATTCGGGTTTTGTGTTGACTTACTTGCGTTGGAAGCGTTTATGCCATTGGCTGACACCCAGCTGGTTTTCTGACAAGTTTTGAGTTTTGTAGTGAGAAAAGCTTGGGATTGTTGTCTTAGGATGTTTTATGTCGCGGTGGCCTTAGGCTTACTTCATCCGTCACTCTATGTTTACTTTAAGCTTAAATCCGTACTTATATTATTTCATTGTAAGATTAAATCTGAACCGGTACCTACTCTTCTTAATGAGGTGAGAATCCTCAATAAATAGCCGGCTATGAAGTATGATGGTTATATCAGACTCTTACTGACTGACTAAACAAACACCGCGTTTATATGTTGGTTTCAACCCGGCAGTTTTGACAAGTCTCATAATGAAACCATCGTTTAACTATGAGGACCGTAGACTATTCCTGCGAGTAAACAGATACGTATTATCTAGTATTATCTGCGATCGATATAATAATGCAACTTAAACAACATACTTATTTGTTATTAACCAAGAATATTTAACATTATTCACACGTTTACTCTATATCAAGTTTACTTGTAGATTTTTAGTTAAGTCTAAGTTAAAATTAGCCGCTATGATTGCAACCGAGCCAAAAAGGTACTTAGCTAAAATAATATTTGTTCAGTGAAAATTAATAGACGATTTTACTGCATTTGTTATTTTATAATTTAAAACTGTATTACGTTTTTTTTTAAATATTTTGAATAATTTATCGTAGTAAACATTTAAAATTACCAATAATATATCAATTTCAATATTCTGCTTGCAGCAGAAGTTTAGTCTCAAAGTTCAGAAATCGTATACACTGCAAGTGAAAAGAGACTTTTTGCTTGATTTTGCCAATAAACGTGATTCGAAACAGTGTGATGAATATTCGATGAATCATTTTATGCGATATTTACGTATAGAAGACAAATCCATCATAGGACAGATTTGACATTGAATGACGCATTTGTGAAAGTAAAATAAGTGCCACAATTTTACAATAAAATTTAACTAAAGATATCGATTAGGACAATAAGGTTTTATTCCTTTTAAGTATTATTTTTACATAAATATATCAAATTAAAAAAAATAGTAGAAACGATAATTTATAATACAATACTTCTTGCAATTTGTTAACTAAGCTAGTTTTGTTTCAGTCATTTCAACGTCATTTTGTATTTAAATAAAAGTGACAAAACACCAACAAATGAACTTCACACTGTTCATGAATAGGAAGGATATAATTTGTTTACAAAAAGTTTTGTAAGGACCAGATTAATATCTCTGCATTGCGTCTCTCTAAAGTCGGATTTATATTTGTGTGACGTGTCGTCCTTGTTAAAATTCAATTGCATTGTGCGATAAGGAAAAGCGAGGTCTCTTGGAAAAGTATCTAATATCAAATCAAATATGTTTACATATTTCAATAACTTAGGTATTAGTTTACAATACAAGGTGTTACAAAAATACCCCTAATGCCGAATATGGTATATAGAGACCATCAAACTGAACAACTTTTACTATGGGACCAACTCTCAAATCGCGAAAAAAAATCAGCTGTTTTATACATTTTGATATTTTCGATTTCAATTTTCGAAACAGCTGATTTTTTTTCGTGATTTCAGAGTTGGTCCCATAGTAAAAGTTGATCAGTTTGATGGTCCCTATATACCATATTCGGCATTAGGGGTATATTTGTAACATGTTGTATATTGTGGCCAGAGTTTGCTTTTAAGCAAATAGCTTGCTTGTACACAGAAGCTCCGCTATTCCTTATAAAAAATAGGTAACCTAATTTTACATTAAACAATAATAATAATAAAGAAGTATAAGTTATAAATAATATTTTACGGAATAAAAAAAATATATTTTAATTTAATGACAAATAAATACCTACATAAAACAAGTATTTATTTATTTATTTTATGTTATTTGTGAAAAAAGGAAAATACTTAAACAAAAGAGAATCAATTGGAAAATTCACTACGCTAAGAATACTTTCAGAGTTCACTCACAAATTCAGAGTGGCGTAAAATGATTGACATTTTCATATCATAGCGAAAAAAATTCGCAGATAATACTGTGATGGAGCCACAAAACAAGGAATTACCTACACCCGGACCCAGTCAGCCGTGACGAGGGGTGGATGACCCTTGTCACGTCATTCTACATCTTGTTAATTATGAAAATCGTTGGAATAAAACGAGAAGAATGGAATAACTAATCCCATTATTTAAATCTTTGCACTGTTCTCTAGATCTGGCTTTATTGTGGAATAATTACGATGAGAATAAATAATTAATTTTAAAGTCTAATAAGCGCGATACACACTACGTGACTATCGGCGTGGCGGGCGTGGGTACAAAATTTATTTGACGTGGCTACATGTTGCTTTTAACTCAATAAACTTACCAAGAATGCTATCCTATGAGGGATAGTAAATAGATTTAATTGTTTTTGTTATCCATAGAAATGGCAATCAAACGTGCAGTGATATCGATGGTCGAATACAGTGTCCAGCGTATGACAGTTTTCCATTCACGCCAGAGATTTTTTTTTATCCTTAACGTGTCATCTGATATTATGTTATACTCGCTGAAATTTTAATCATTTGGTTCACGCAGTGGGGTGGTTCCACTCATAATTACAAGCAACTTTTACTATGGAGCCAACTCTGATATCGCATAAAAAATCAGCTGTTCATTACAAAAGTTCATTACATGAGTGGAACCACCACACTGCGAGAACCAAATGATTAAAATTTCACGCTGTATAAGTGATGATAAGGATGAAGCGCACTTCACCCGGAACCACTGAGGAACTGGCTGTCTTAACTCTAACTACCGGAACACAAATAAGTTAAATTGTTGTTATGGCGTCAGACTCGGGTAACATAGTGGTGGCCGTAGTAGGTAGCCATGTGGACTTCGGGAGTCCCGGTACCCCTGCGTCTTACACGGGTGGGCAAACCACTAGACCGGAGGCGGCTAAATTTTATATAGATTAAATAAATAAGTAAATTTACTGCAATATGAAAAATATTTCGTACCACTTTCTACCTAACAAGCGTACCTAAATTATTGACGGTGTTTGTGCTAAATCGTTTACAATTTGTGGACCGAGCGACGCAACCCCTAACAGGCTGTGGGATAGAATTCAATCGATTGCATAACACTGCACTGTATTGTTAAGCCATTTTCAATTCTATCACTATCGACACACAGTACTCCCCTTTCAAATTAAAGCGTCCAATCCATTATATGCCTGCTAGAATCAGGAACAGAATTTTACACTGTATTTTTAAAACTTGTTCATTTATTTTCTAGCCATTCAAATACCAATAAACTTTGATCAATTGAATGGGAGTGAAATGGTTTTTTCACTTTGACTTCAAAATGTTAACTAATTAGTTTGAAAATATTGCACTTTAGACACGTTTGTATGGTATGGTATGGTAAATGTAATAATGAAAATATATGTAAGTATGTTTTACTTTCATCGATGCGTTCAACAAGGGTTTGTCTATATTTGTATGTATGCAGAATGCCTTGTTTTGCCTTGTCATTATTTTCTCATTAGATTAAAACAAACTTTTCTCTCAGAACTGAATTTAGATAATAAGACAAAATGATTTTACTACCAATAGCACCCAAACAAGTTGCAATGCTCTATTTAAATTCTATAAGGCATAATAGAATAGAACAGTTCTATCCAAACACCTCAGTTACGCATTGATGCAGCATTTATTATTGAATGTAACTCGACAGTGTAATTTAGTCATTTATTTCATTCCAATTGACAGAATCCTGTCTCGCACTAAATCCGCACGACAGCATTGCTTTGTTGTCGACAGCTCATTTAAATCTCATGAAGAGCTCGCTTTACTAAATAAATACTCCTTTCTGAGATAGTTGATACCATTCGATTCAAATGTGGAGATTTGTAGAATTTGAAGCTACTGGATTAGAATCCGGCTTTGAAAGAACGACGTGTTATATCTTTTGGTGTTGATAGACTTTACAGCCCTCTAATTTATTTAGTTATTTCCGTTTACCAGATTGAACAGAAATTTCTAGGGAAGTCATTTTCCCTAGACCTTTACTTAACTGGAGAAGGTTATTACTTTGATATGAACCAGTTATTTTTATAGTTATTTATGCAACTGTAGTATAATGAGGGCTATTAAACTCACCTCGTGTGATAATAGTATCACATGACTGTTTTAATACCTAGTTATGTACAGTTGCATACAAGACTTTATCTAAATCATATGAATCCTCTATAAAAAGTTTTAAAACGGTAGCTTATAGCCAACATTAAAACAACCAGTGTCATAATAACCATAATATCCGAACGAGTGGCTCGTCGCGCTCCCTGTGCCCGCGTCCGCCGCGCGCGCCGCCGTCATTATCATCCTTATCATCCAAACGAGTGTTATAATCTTGTACCGAATTTTATAATGCAACTTGCAGGCATGGGCGCGGGGGGTGCGACCAGCCACTCGTTCGGATATTATGGTTATTATGACACTGGTTATTTTAATGTTGGCTATAAGCTAACTGTTTCAGAACCTTTATAGAGGATTTAATGCATGGGTATAGATAAAGTATATTTAGTGAGTATAAGTAAGTATTAGTTATTGTTTGACGATAGAATTTCATTGATTCCTATTCCACTTAGTGCTTTCACTTACTATGTTTTAAAGGTGTCTATCGTTTCTTACTCACTTATCTTAGTTCTAATTTTATCTTTTTCATCGTGATTACTATAAATATTATTTAATCGTACATGTGTCGGCACGCGCGCGCACCCGTCAGCAGTTAGTGTCACCGGGTGCGTCAGCAACTGAGAGCAGCCGACCGGCTTCCGCAGCGTGCAAGTGGAGCTGACCGGCTACCGCCGCGTGCGGACTGAGCCGATCGGCTGCCGACGCGCGGTGCCGGTCGGGTTCCAAGTCCTTCAGCAGATTTTAAAATGCGCTCTGCCGCGGCCCGACTCGCACTGGTCTGTGTGAATCGTAAATATCAGCGTATTTTTTTTAAACCTCTTTTATATTTTTTGCAACATTATTGGGATGTGCCAACAACGCAACGGCGCGCGAAGGATGACTTCAAATTGCTTTACAATACAGTCAGATTTTATAGTAACAACATCAGCTATGATAGTAAAATTAAATTCCAAATATGGTGAAACTTTTCACGCGATATGAAACGAATGCTCGAATTTTTAACGAATGAATCGTTAACAATTCGAGCTATCATTTTATTATCTCTGCTTTAGTGAATGCGAAAAAGCAGATTGGTTTGGCCAGCGGCGCGAAGCAATTACGCAAATATTAGAAACACAACTGCCAAAATTACACAGGAAGTTAGGACGGCAACGAGTGCATGCCCATACAATAAGGCAACACAGCAACACTTCGGCTCTCAGAATTTCGATCGATAGGCTATGTTGCCAGTATTGGCAACTACGCAATTTTGGCATTCGGTGGACTAATGACTAACAGCTGGCACAACCTCCACTATTGGAATTGTGTTTCTGACGCTTTTATAAGTGATCTGGTATTTCACACGTAGAGGAATCCAATTTTATTTGGTACAGTTCCGTGGTTTTTGTCATAAATGTTGTATAGCACAAGTTTATATTTTTCTATCAAATTGAAGTCATCGTACGTATTAAGGGGCTGACATGAGCCAACTAGCGTCGCCAGTCGATTTTATTTTATTTATTCTAAATAAGCTCAATTTCTTAAAAAAGGAATCAGTCAAGGTCTTGTGAATGACGTCTAATGTTTATTGAATAACGTTACAACATTACAAAAGGCGTACAATAGTTTAAAAACGGGTTAGAACCAACAATGGCCACTTTTAACAAAATCGCATTTTAAACTGTTTGAATGCCTTCTCAAACTGTGTAAAGTTATTCAATAAATATTAGACGTTTTTAACAAAACCTTGACTGATTCCTTTTTAAGAACTTGGGCTTATTTAGAATAAATAAAATAAAATCGACTGGCGGCGCTAGTTGGCTCATGTCAGGCCCTTAAAGGGTTTCTGAACCCAATATTAACGGCCAAAATGGTCTGCTTAGTTTAGTGACCGTGAACTGTGAATCCCGCATGTAAGGTCTGAATCATGCAAGACGCAAATAAACAGTTACCTCACAATTACAAAATCCCTAATTAGATGATCTGTTTGGTTATTTTCAGTCTGAAATGTAACAATTACTGTAACTTTTCGTATAAACTACTTACTTCTCCGTATAAACGTTATAATTCTGTTGAAATTGTATCGAGAAAAGATGTATATTTTGTGAATAATATCAAAACTTTTGATTTCTGGTAAGTATCTAAAGCTGATACGCTTCTTGCGCGCATTCTTCTCGTCAGCTAAAAAGTTTTAATGGGTGGTAGGAAAATATTGACGTTTCAAAAGCTCTTAATATTTAAGCTTAGGTACTTATTTGAATAAAGGTTATACGGACTTTATGTTTAATCTAACATAACGATTTTTCTTTAAATTATGACACTACTATGTACATGTGTAGGCATAATCTGCGCGCGATTAGAATGGGATGGGACCTTGTTAAAGTAAATAAAAAAAGACAGTTAAGCAGTCAAGTAACGTTATACAAAAATTCTGAATCTATTGAAATAAAAATGAATTTTAAAAAAAGTTAAAAGTTGTACTACCCCTTTTTCCACTAATTAATGTATCACTGAAATTATCACACATTAATATACATATCTACCATTTGAAATAAAACTAGAGCAGTAATCCACGCGCACAGTTCTACACAACTAACATTGTGCGAGCATCTACGCGAGTTTGCCGACGCTACGGCTGGCTGACGGACCGTGCGCGTCTCATTTCCAAAAGGTAGCATCCCATTCTCATCTCGCGCGGAATATACACGAGTAGGAACTCGCCCTTACTCGTTGTACCTACCTATATTTTATGGAATTTACACATAGGTAATATGAACACTGAATATAATAAAGCTTTCATCTAAAATACATCGTCAAAGCTCCCTAATAACGCTGAATATTTTCCTTTGCATCGCCACACATGACTTTTTTTCCTCAGAACCCTAATTCGCAAAATGAGTGAGCATGCCTACTCCTACCAATCGATAGCTAAAAAGTTTGAAGAGATGTTTTGCTAACTTCCACATTTATCGTTTGAAAAAAGTTTAACGAACTCGTGTCGTGCAATACCGTATTGGTTTCGAAAGAAAGTTTGAGATACGGAAAAAAAATCACTTCACACCAAATAATTTTTCGTACCCTACCCCTGTATTGATGGTAATATTAATAATAAAGCTATTTTTATTTGCTTAATAGCATTAACATACTAAGAAAATTCTGGGAAATTACTCTCGTGATTCATGCCACTTTGAAAAACTTGTATACTTTATAGTGTTGAAAGTACAAAATTTCCCCTATGTACTTGCATGTTTATATTTATACAATTTGATTTAGGTACACATATACTTCGTTTTCTTTGTTTAGGATCATACCGATTTAAGTGATAATATTTTGAGCCGATAATGCATGCTTTTAGTATAAAAAAGTTGCTTGCGCTTTCTTTAGTATAGAATTAGCAAACAGTCTTAGATTTCTTTGTCACGTAGCGTTAAAATATATACAAATGCAGTAATTGTAATTTGAAACTAGTCGAAATAAACAAATCTAAAAAATATTAAAAACACAACTGCACGCAGGATCTCGGATTTCGACTCTCGGATCTCAGATCTCAGATCTCGGATCTCGAATCTCGAATCTCGTTTGCAATCCCTAGAACCTGTAATTTATTGTGACTTAAACACAATTTTACTTGTTTTTACTATTGCAATTAAGTACTACATTTTTAGAAAGAAAATCACAGAATATCAGAGTAGTCGGAATAAGCTCAGCAACTCGGATTTTAGTGTAAAGTGTCTCCCGAGTAATAGCCGATGCGACGTGACAGCGCTTCGTGACAGTGACAAGATAAGCGGCGGTGTCTGTCGCGCACGCGACCCCCGGCGCTAACTTAATCTTCCCATAAGTCGTGCACTAGAATTTGTCTCGGTTGTTTCGCCCACAATTTTCTGTGTTCCAAGTAATGTCGAATGAAATCTGTTTATAAATTATCTGTGACATTTCTCTGGATAAAGTTTTTCTCAAATAAATCATTCATTATTATGTGAAAGCCTCTGTATTTGTGATGCAAATTCAAATATTAATGAGTAAAAAAATATATTTTACTTCTCTGCGTTTATTGATATCTAAATTGAACCGCACTAACGTTCAATGAGAACCCACAAAAAACTTTTTCGATCACTTCATCCAAAGATACAATCTCATAAGTAAACAGCAATCGAGAACAATTTAAATTCAAGACCTCCCCAGGCCGCAATCATTTACACAGCCATTCTACACTATCCTTAAATCTGTATAAATATTCATGAGTCTGTTTTATAAGAGACCTTTGGTCTCTTCCACTACGCTAATGCCGTTTTACCACCACGGACAGTGCTGCACGCAATATCTCGAAACTTATCAGTATTTAGTCTTAAGTATTATATCCAATTTGTACTCAATCAATCTTGCTATCGCAAACTAAATTATCGCGGATTAAATTAGAAGAAAGAAAATATACAAACATCATATAAAACATAATATTAAAACGTAATTAATAAGAATTATGTTGATTACGCCATAAGATAAAGATATCACTTATATAGAAGAATATCCGTGATGACCGTGAGAAACTAGCTATCGTGTCCATTCGTAGGGTAAAAGTTATCGGTTTGCCTTTTGAACTAAGAGAAAAAGTTACAGATGAAAATTCTTCACATCTGTAATAATAACTACGAATATTATTAACAACCACTGGCAGAAAATAGTTACTCGTTATACTTACAAAAGGGCAAAGTGCTGACTTTAAATCAGGAACTAGATTCTTACGTAGACTACTGAGCACAATGAGTGATATAATGCGACGATACATAATAAAATTTGCTTTCGTGTGAAACATACAACTTTTCACCTCTACCAGCGAGAAAAGTGTTATAGGTAGGAAAATCAATGTACAATATGTTTACACCACATGTATATTGACCGCATTTCATCTTCTCCTTCCCTTTCCCTCACTTCCTCTTTCTTTCCTTTGCTCCCCTCTCTTCCCTTTCTCTCTCTTATCCTCACTTACCCTCTCTTCTCTTATCTTCCCTTTGCTTGCCCTCTCTTCCCCTCGCTTTCCCTCACTTCCTCTCTCTTTTCCTTATCTCTTCTAACTTCCCTTCTCTTCCCCTCGCTTTCCCTTGCTTTTCTTCTTTTTCATCGCTTCCCCTCGCTTCCCCTTTTTTCTCTCCTTCAATGTGTTTCTGGACGAACAATAGTTTTTTTTGCAATGAATAATTTGAAAAGGTGGTGTTCGAAATTTTAATCACTTTCACTCACGCTCGCAGCAAAAAGCGATTTTGCTGCGAGTTTAGAATCTGGAACACATTGCTTTTAAGCGCCAAAACGCATGCTGGAGAGGTGAAAAATAATTTATTATAGCTTCAAAAGCACGCATAAACCGCCAACTTAAATCGAAATGTCTTCACAAGGGTTGGTTTAAATAACTAGGAATATTAATGCAATAAACTTTATAACGGTACGTTTCGTACCAAACTTTCATTCAGTAAGTTTTGCCGTAACGTACCTACTACTTAACCTGGTAAACTACATAGATTTATCAAAAGAAATGACTTTTTGTATTTGTAAGACCTGTAAAAACAATTTGATTGGTTGCTGTTTTAGAACGATGTTATATTTCGCATAGAAATCGATTTAATTAACATTATAATAGTGGTGGCCACATAATTAAGGACACTAATCGAATTTTATACAAGCGAGTTAGGTAACGCTAAGAGATGTTTATTTCAGAGTTTTCAGTTTCAGGATATTTTTATGCTATTTTCGCGGTTTTTTACATATAATTACATTTTTTAGAATGTTGATCAGATCGGTTAGGTGTGCGATCTCCTCCATTCACTATCTATCCAGATAGTGCCTTCATGAGATCACAGCTCGATCGATTCCTGCCGGAGAATAAAGGCTACAAAGTTATTCCTCGTTTGTATGAAAATCGACTGGTGTGGTGTCATTAATTATATGGCCACGAATAAACCTATTTTGTAAGATTTGTAAATTATGTAAAAATCTTACGTGTTACTACTATTATACAAGCCTAAGCTTATTTGTCTTGACACTTTAACAAATAAAAGAAACATTATATTAGAGTTATACGAGTATTCGGTAGTATTTAAAGCAGTGTATACACACGACTGCGGGCGGATGACAAGGGTATTGGACAAGCGACCGTGTTTGTATTTCAAACTAAATTTTAATAACTAGACCGCTTACACGAGTATGTTTAGGGTGTGTAATATGTGTCAATGGGGTTGTTTTGATTAAACCTTAATAAACACCCTTTTTGTTGCGTCACGTCGTAAATATGAGATTACAAATTAACGATAATCCTAAAAGTTTGGAGTAAAAACTTTAGTCGTTTATTACTTTCTATGTATGTTAAGGAAATGTTGTCCATGGATACTGATATTTGATTATAATTATAAATTTGTTGTACAAATATTTGGAGCACTTACTTACCTACTTACCTGCGGCGAAGGGTCCATACAAGCCGATTCCCATCGGTCTACTTTTTAGAAATCCCACCCCACCGATCCACTACGCAGATCATAACATTTTTGTAAAACGGCTTACCTTCGCCATAATTTCACCCCACTGCTACCTACCCTGTCCTACTAATTTATAATTTTAATAATTCCATTCTGACGCAGTAGCTTAGCCATGTTTTATGAGACAGCATAGTCAGTTTTAGGTTTTGTATGGAGAATTTTTAACAAATTGCATTTTTATAATTTATTTAACAACCGTGAATGCTATTGTACATGCTGTTTGTATTGAACATTAAGCCAACTTAGCAACATTACTTAAGCGAAAAAAATAAGTTTCGGTTGAGTTACAACGGATATAGTGGTCATTTTCGCTAACAAAAAAAGGAGTCAAGTTTAAGGTATTTTTTAATGCTAAGAAAACAAAATAAATAGACTTTAATGATGCTGATAGTTGACGGCTATGGTCATAATTTGATGTAATATCCACTAACTGATAATAATTTTAAATCACAGAAGTTATGAGGTTCTCTGTGTGTGAGAAAAAACACCAGTTTCATTGGTAAGGACCTAATATATTCGATATTTAATATACTTACTGCTAATAAATTAGTAGAACCCATAATGAGATATTTTGTACCTATATCGACTGCGATTGCATTTGTGTAAAACCTTTGTAAAACACAAAATCTCTGTTCAACCCAAACTTACGATATATTAATGGTTCACTCCCAGTAGCTTGTAGTGTGAATAAGTAATTATGTATGTACAATTTAAAGACCCAAAATCAAAATTTTGCTGTCTATTTCCACGGATCAACCCTTAAACGAAGAGAAAATATTATTACTGTCGAGGGTAGGGTATAATAACAAGCAGATTAAAATCAAACATCGACTTAATTAACCATTTTGTACCTAATTTCTTCAATCTTTGTTAGTAAATATGAATAATAAAGTTTTGTTATATAATTTATATGTCTAGATCCAGTGTTGCGCTTTCGACGTATATATAACAGGCCAACTATTTCAGGTTGGTGTGCGTTTTAGCATCACTGCGTCCATAATTAAAACTACGGTCGCGTCACACTACTTCAATCAAAGAAAGTTTTATTATAACCACAAATTCCTACAATAAAAGTTACTAGTTTCTTTCTAATTACGTATTTAATAAATACATGTAAAGTGTACTGTAGCCTGTTTTGTTTAGTAACTTAATTGGAACAAAAGCGCTGAATTCCTGTAACTGAACGCAAAGAGAGCAAACAACAAAGGCATTCGCGTAATAACATGTTTTGACAAGTTCTAAGAAAAAACCATACATAATTTGACAAGTTATAAGAAAAACCATCTGGAACAAAATAAGAAAAAAAGAACGTCAATTTCAGTTTGTGGCAGTGTCATCTTGTGAGGCGGAAGTATGCTATCGGAGAAAATGAAAGGATAAAAAATATTTTGCTCTACGAAAGTCTTTTTCACTTCAGATTTCTTCAAAATTGGTGTTCTTAATAGGTAAATTTTATTATTACCTCTCTAGCACGAAAAGGGAGTTTTTGGCGCGTAAAAACTCGCAACAAAATCGATTTTTGCTGCGAGCGTGGGGCAAAGGTTTTTTCTTTCTAACACCACCTTTTGAAATAATTAAGAAAAAAAAAAAAAGTGACAAGATAAGACTTATAAAATTGATATGTGAGAAAAGGATAGATTTATGTTGTCGGATATGTATCGAGAGAGTAAACGAGTGTTAGATCTGAAGAGTACTTTATTACTAACTGTCTTAATAACATATGGATTAAAAAGTATAAAAATGAAATACACCCCCGGATATGCCAAGAAGTTTTTAACAAGGATTGTTATTAACCCTTTCCTTGCAGTCGGGTTAAAAAAAGGTTGAAAATACGAAATAAAGAGTATGGACGAAATGACATCGCATGTATAAAATAAATATAAAGTATTTTTTTTTAATTAATCTAAAATCTTCTTATACAGTGGTTTTTGTGAAAAAAATATTGAACTTTACTTTTATTGATGAAATGAGGATGTGATAATCATGTTATATTTCTGGTACACCTATGCTTTGAGGATCTGATACATTTACTTAGTCAAATAACCAACCTATTCCTGATTTATCGCTACAATTGCACGTGTACCTAAATCAGCAACTCCTTTTAATACGAGTTCTACATAAAAATAAATGAAAAGTTCATTCAATAAATGTTCAATTAAACAATATGTAAAAATAAACTATAACTATAACAAAAAATACTATTTGGGAGTTAAGGTGCTGGCAATTATATTCCCTTTGATTCAGGGTATGTTAATTATTACTACACTAAAATAAATGGGCGTTGAAACTAATAATCCCACACTTGCAAAGGAACTTAGTATAAAACTAGCTACCTTCTGCACTCATGATGACTGAACCACAAAAAATATTTTTACTTGCCCTATCGCTAACGAATTCAAATACATTTTAGGTAATAGTTCCATATCACAATAATAACCCGAATCAAAGCCATTTTTTGTTGAAATTAAGTTTCCACTTTCTATTGTAAAGGTACCTAGTTGCCTGGAAGCAAGAGGTGTGTACATTCTCAACCAGATATCCAAATCAATTAGTGTTGCCATCTTGCTCCAAACGTGTTGCCGAAGGAATTGTTATCTCATGTCAATAAAATTATTCAATAAACTACCAATGGCAATAAAATAATTACTAATGAAACAATTTAAATGTGCGTTGTATCGTTTACTGACTGACAAGTGTTTTTACAGTGTTAAGGAATTTATTAATTGCAAATTTTAAATATTATCAGACCATTTTTTTTAAATATATTATGTTTTAGGTATTTATTCAATTCGATCGCTTTTGGACATGTTTTAATTATTATTATTATTGTTTTTTATTTTATTTATGATTATTTTGCGACATTGTTAATTTATTATTAATCAAGACCCTGCTCTAATTTGCATACCAATGTTATTTGGTTAAATGTGAGAAACGAAATCGATTAATGTTATAATCTTGTACTGACCACATTTACAGCAATAAATAATTATTTATTTATTTATTATTATTGGTTATCCCGGAGAAATTTATAATAATCTCTTATCATGTCATATTCAAAATAAGTGGCAAGTTTCAGCCTGATTTTCCAATGGTTTGAGCTGTGCTATGATGCATCAGTAGGTCAGTTAGAAAATTTTATTTTACATCTAGACAACACATTACATGTTTACGTAGGTAATACTACAGTATCCGGTAAGCACATTCCACTTACCGGAACGCCTAGATAAATCTCCGGCGGCCATTAATCTTGACTACTAGCGGGCTATGAGCGGCCTCTCAATACAATATTCGCATTTTACGATGCAATAAATGCAAAATCATTTTTTTACTCCTCCACATCGCCGAAGAATTCAAATACTTAACCCGTTAGAAACGCTGTTGTAATATCATTAGACATGACATGAAAATGTTATAATTTATAGTTCCTGTTTTAATTGTAGCAGAATTTACATAAGTAGGTAAAAGGGAATAATTCGCTGTAAAGAGCTTTGTTACAGTTAATTCGATTGCCGCATTTTAATAGCTTGTTAGCTTTCCTTCATATTTATATTACAAATAATATTATTACAAATTATAATACAGGACTGACAAAGTAATCATATTGCTTAAAGCGTTTGTAATACAATTTGACTCTGCAATTCAAAATAGATAACCACAATATTAATAATAAATAAATAAATAATAATAATTTATTTATTATTGGTTGTTGTTAATCATAACACTAAAACAAGGTAGGTACACGTTTATTTTTTTTAAATAGATAAAATGTATCTACGACAGTTAATTACACCGATTTTTTGACCCCTTAGTTTGTTTTATTTATTTTTCAAACGTTAGTTATATTCAATTATATTCTACATTAACAAAAGAATATAAGTACACATGAAAATAGTAAATAAAGTATGTCTCTTTCAGAAAGCTTATTTAACACACAATGGAACGCTAGCAGACATACAAATAAAATCGCAATAGTAACAACTTTAATGAAAGTTTCCATTTACAAATAAACGAAAGAAAGTATACAAGGTGTTACAAAAGTACCCCTAATGCTGAATATGGTAGATAGGGACCATCAAACTGAACAACTTTTACTATGGGACCAACTCTGAAATCACGAAAAAAAAATCAGCTGTTTCATACATTTTGATATTTTCGTAATTAATTTTTGTATGAAACAGCTGTTTTTTTTTTCGCTATTTCAAAGTTGGTTCCATAGTAAAAGTTGTTCAGTTTGATGGTCCCTATCTACCATATTCGGCATTAGGGGTACTTTTGTAACACGTTGTATAACCAGCTAGCTAGAAAGACAAAAAATACACTATAATGTACACACGGCGGCACCTCGTATGTTGACCTCGAGACCGCCTTTATGCATTACGTAATAAAAACTGTTTTCGCTGTTTAACTGTATAATCTGACGTGCTGTTGTGTGTACATAAGCAGTATTTTTTTCTAGAATAAAATTTAGTTTGCCAAAACAGTACTGTGAATTCAAAAATCTAACTGTAAAAAATTATGATTTTAAGGCCCCTATATACCTCAAGTGGCACCCTCATTTTAATTAAATGTGTTGCTCGCTAAGTACATAATGTATCGCAAAAGTGCAAAAAATTGCCACTTTTAGCACTTTTGCGAACTACTACTACAACGAACAAAATTTTACTGAGGTTATTGTTTGTAAATAAACTATAGAACCTTAGCTTCAATCTGTACATGTGAATTTTCGATACGTTATGTACTTAGCGAGCAATACATTTAATTAAAATGAGGGCACCACTTGAGGTATATAGGAGCCTTAAGGATTTTAGAAAATATTATTATTTATCCTCACAATAAAACTTTTTGCACCAAAAGCTAAACGGTTAGCCGAATAAAGCAGGTAAACACCACGTGTGAGAGATGATTAGCGACGGCTTGGCTCCCCGCTCACGTGCCCCAATCTGCTTAGTAGGACACCTTGGCCCTTCATTTGGCCGAACCCCTTAGGTACACTGAAACAGATTCGAATAAACAGAGCGTCGTTAGCGAAGGACCGATTCTTGGCAATTTTGATTCGGACCCTTTTGGTGTTTTATTTTCGTATTGTTATTTCTTTTTTGGGACAGTTACGGGTTTAGTACTCATAGGTACCTCTTTTGTGAGTTTTATAGATAATTCGTTTTTTTCTTTGGGTCAATAACTTCTCTGGTAAATAATTTTAATAAATACATTCGCAAATAAAACTTAACGAGCTTGAAACTGAGCGAACTAATGGGCTGGTGAAAGGAATCAGCGAGGCGATTATTATTCAAATCAATATGTATTTTTCACACACACAAACATTGACGTTGATGACGTTCAAGAACAAGCAAAAGATTTACAGAGTAAAAAACAAAACAAAAATCTGACATAGTATAAAAAAGAACAGAATTCAAAATCCGATAAACTATTTAAGATTGAAGAAAAATAATGAACACAAATAAAACACAATCGGAACCAAATACCAAACATAAATATAAGCAGCGAAAATAGACAGCACCGAAATTCACCAGCAGCGAATATCCGATTTTATGAGCACCGAACTAAGTAAGTACTGATCCGAATCAATAAACAACTCTCGTCCGTTGACAAACAGATGCTTAACGGAATTATGATAATAAACGATTCATCCCGAAACTTGTGCGTAACGTTTCAAGGGACGGAATCACTCTGAACGAAGTAGTAATAGCGGGTAGGTACCTGAATAGGTAATCAGTCGGGGTTAGTTTAAGCCAGTTATAGTTTAAATCACACTCTGCTAATCCCCGCATCAATTATGGACGGAGTACGAATGTGACAGCCGACGAAAACCGAAACGTAGGTATGGCAGCCATTAACATTTGGGGTGTGATGGAAAATCAGTCGCATGTTTATGTTTGGTAATTAATTCGGATTTTACTCAACACGCGACCGTTGGAGTATAGAAGCTAGCTAAAGCGATCTATGTTTCGCAGTAGGTACATCACTAATCGATTTATAAGCTGTAATTATGTTAAAGAATATTGATTACAGCATATACCTATATAAAGAAAATCTCGTGACATAATTGAAATAATAGCGTCAGCGCGAGCATCGTAAGAAATAGTGTTGTAATTAGTAATACAATCAAAATACAATGTTTTTCATTATTTAGTGTAAAAGCTACTGAACTAAGCACTTAGTCTAATTTGTTGAAGACAGACAAATAATTATTTCGCCCACTCATCTTATATTCATTTCGTTTATTTTTCTACGTTTTTTTCTTAGAAACAGCTGTAGTGAAATAGATGTTGCATTATTTATTCAAGTAATGAACTTAAAAGCGTGGGGGAATCGCAAAGAGGGATTTGATTAATGTTTTTGTTTTAAACTTATAAGGTCGAGTGCAGACGACACGCGCCCGCTAAGCGCAAGCTACCCGCGCCTAACTCGCTTTGAAATTCATTGTATATAATTTGAGTTTTATGACACATCAATAGATCTCAAAATGCATTTATCGAAGCCCACCCGCATACGCCATGCGCCCGCCTCGCGCCCGCTTCGTCCCGCGCTCACCCCGCATACGCCTTGCGCCCGCGCTATGGCTAGTGACTACTAAACGAAGTAGTCCAGTCACTAGTAGTCTAAGCGGGCGCGTGGCGAGCGCGGGTTTAAGGCGAGCACAACGCGTGTGCGGGTCCTGTGCGTGATCGGCGCGTGTCATCTGATCACGGCCTCAGAAAGTTGTTAATAGAGAACAAATAAATTGTTGATTTAAAATGGCGTAAGGATTTTATTCCAAAACTGTTGAATGCTATCTTCGTTCCTCAATATTGAATCACAAATTAAAAGCTTACCTTGTTTTTATTTTAGCTCTCAAACGATGTTTGTTACATGATTTTTTATACTATATTCTTCATTTCACACGTGCAATATTATAGAGTGGAACAAAATATTGCGAATTCTCGAATGTATCATCTGTTGAACCTTTGAGGGGGATTTTGGTTAGATCCATCAGAAATTAATATCTGAGACGTCAGATGCCCCACACCTGGAAATCGTCTAATAAAGCCGTCTTATGAACTTGCTTTATAAACTTTATCGGAGATCAGAACGACTTGGGAGCTTACTTTTCCCCGAAAAATACCTCTACAATATTTTTTTTGCTCATTCTTCGGGATATATTTTGAGATGTAAGTAGATAACTTGTTCTGTAAAGGTGTTTTGGGATCATGTACTAAACTAAACTTGCGTCACAATATGGTAGTAAGTTAATAAGTTGCTTAATAACTTTCTATTTTTTGATTGTCATATAAACGGTTCGCCATATTTATCCACTTACAGGATTAAATAATCGTAACACTGAAATAATTATTTAAGACAGGTAGTTGATGAATTTCGATGTGTACACTACTCAATTAAACAGAATAAGTATTTAGACTTCTCATAAATATTTATTTTCAATTGAAATTAAAACAATGTAGAATTTCTGTTAAATATTTAAATTTACTATCACACGTTACGAATCTCTTGGTTTGTTCTGAAGATAGAAACTGCCTGAGGAACACCGAAATTTCTTTAAAACTGGCTTATAATTTCTAGGCTCATAACTTCCATGATTCACCATTTGCTTTTATATTTAAATCATTACCGTCACGAACATACTCCGGTCATAATTGGATCATTATTTTTATTCCTTATAATGGTGCTAGTCATCGAGAGTAGATAGATTATTTACAAATAAAACAAATATTAGTTATTTAATATTAAGTCGCGTATATCATATTAATTGATAGACTGAACAACTTCTTTATAGATACAACGAAGTTGAATAATCACAATTAACTAAGTATCGAAAGCCAAAACCATACATTTAATTCCCAAGGTATTTGAACTGCAAATTCGGGATCTATTTCAACATAATTCGTGCTTGGACAAACTTCGGTTTGACTGAGACTAGTTGCGCAAATGTTATTATAGATAGCACTTTCATCTCCAGACATCTATTATGGGGTAGTGATTTTATAATTATCCTCAACGTTGATTTATTGCACAATTACGAAACATTTGATGACACAGTTATGTTATTATGATGGATGATCTTAGTATGATAAATTAGGAACTTTTTGAATTATATGACTTTCAAACAAATACACGCAGAATAAATAATGTAACAACAAAAATAGTTTAGGGTTAAGAAGATCATCACGTCTTTAAATAACACATAGGTTAAATAAATATTGAAGTTTTTCTATAGAAGTTATAGTTCTATAGAAGCTGGGGTAGTCATTGTTTTCAGTGCCAATCGCCAATATTAACCTAGTCCATATTATTTTATCAGAAGGCAGATAACAAAAAAAATCTGCATAAAACTTCCGGAAATACCTACGACCAGGGGAGAGCTCGTAATATATTATTAATCGAAATTGAAAAATAATATTATATTTATAAAATGCATCTGCTAGATATCGATAACACTTAAGTTTCATATTAATATTAATAATTAATCAATATACACTTCTAAGACTTTCGCGCGTACAGTTCATTAGAAATAAAACACTTTTTACGGATTACAGCGCGTATATTATTAATTCCGGTGTTGTTTTGGAATTATTTAGTTTGTATTTATTGGTTTTTTAGAATTCCCGACGTTTCGACACCTTTCCAGGGGCCGTGGTCACGGGAGGACTAAAGCAAAAAGGCTGCTCATATTTTTATGAAATAACCCGCTCGAAATTTTATAATAATGTATTCAAGTTTCTTAAATTATTTTATAGCTGCGTTCTGATTTTAATAATTATTACTGAATTAAATTGAATAAAGTTAATTAGAAAACAAGATCTAGCTACTAAAT
This sequence comes from Catoptria pinella, assembly GCA_963556745.1. Lineage (NCBI taxonomy): Eukaryota > Metazoa > Arthropoda > Insecta > Lepidoptera > Crambidae > Catoptria > Catoptria pinella. Next base: position 5,171,653 of record OY750774.1, on the reverse strand, counting down.
CTACTACCAGTTCACAAATTGGGAGGCCTCCGAGAGAAAGAACTGGCGAAAGAAAACTCAGAGAGGTTGTGTCGACCTCCCTTTTTATCCCTATCTACAAAACGAACTAACTATATCTTTAGATCCTGCAGTGTGTGATTTGGGATGGGATTTTAGTTGATGGATTATGGGGTCCCAAGCTGGTGGTACTCTCCAACCATCATCTCTATTGAAATTTGGATATTTGTTGATTTCAATAGCCTCGCGTAGCATTCTGGGAATGAATCTTTGTTCTTTAGCGAGTATTTGTGGTTTATCAAATCTAATGTAATGGTTGGGTCCCTTTGATGCATGTTCACACACTGCAGACTTGCCTATGGGTATACATAATAAATAATAATGAATAAATAAATGTTTTGACAACATATCACATACATTGCTCCGATTCCAAAGTAAGTAGCTAAAGCAAGCAGTGTGTTATGGAAATCAGAGACAACGGTGGTATCACAAACACCCAGACCTGAGCCAATATAGAAAAGTTCTTTTTCTAAATTGACCACACCCGGGGATCGAACCCAGGACCTCAAGAGATGGCGACACCTTGAAAACCGGTGTACAAAACCACTCGACCACGGAGGTCGTCATGTCATACATACCTTGCATAATTGGTAGGAGCAGACCGGTGTATGTACTGTACATCTACCACTATCATGTAAATGAAGACATGTGTAAGAGAATATTCATGAGCTGGCAAGGACGAGATACATACGACCCCGAGCGAGAAATCTCGACCGTTTGTAATATTGTCTTCAAACATTAGTTCCTTGAATTACTAATATAAAATACGATCAAGTAAAACTACTTATATCATAAATTTGTATCACGGTCGTGCATTTTAAGGCTTGTAGGTCATTGAAATCTTTATTGCAATCATTGATTTTTAACCAGTCAACTATCTCCGAAACCTCTTCGAAAATAAACAAGACGGAGTGGCATTAGAAGTGGTGTGTGGTGAAATTTTATATTAATTAACGGCCATGTGTTTTCATAATTAATAGCTTATACATAAATAACTTAATAAGAACGGAGCGTTGCCCAACCGCTATATAACATTCAAGATCCTTTTATCTCAATAACTCATTAGGGTATTAACGTCACTTTCCCCAAAATCCTTAACTTATCAAGAGTTATCAACCTCATAACAAAGGCCGGTGTATTTACAACGTCAATATTTTTTCGCAGATCCCACATAATGCTCTCTCGGACAATTATAGGTCGTTAAAGACAATAACGGATCTATAAGAGGCCGTATCGGATGAACGATCTTAATTACCGAAGTGCTTGCAATAATACAAAGGACTCATATCTCTCTTTGCAGAATTCTGTTCGGTATTTATAGTCTTTTGTTTGGACGTATTGAGAAGGCTTTTATTGAGGTCAATGTTATTTGCTAATAAAAATAACTGATAATATTTGTAGACAGAGTGTCTAACTAATAATAAAATGCAGTCATAATGTCTATATACAAGGTGTTACAAAAATACCCCTAATGCCGGATATGGTATATAGGGACCATCAAACTGATCAACTTTTACTATGGGACCAACTCTGAAATCGCGAAAAAAACAGCTGTTTCATACAAAAATTAAAATCGAAAATATCAAAATGTATGAAACAGCTGATTTTTGTCGCGATTTCAGAGTTGGCCCCATAGTAAAAGTTGTTCAGTTTGATGGTCCCTATATACCATATTCGGCATTAGGGGTATTTTTGTAACACCTTGTATACAACAGACTCCCTTCCTTCCGATTCCAATGATACCTGTAATTTAAGTGGAAGAAGTAATCTCCACCTACCCCCATGGGAGAAAAGCTTATGTTTTATAACATCATTCAATCTTGAATGTGATAATCAATTTCACAATTACTCCACTGACGTACAAAGATTCAGTAAGACGTTCTCCTTCGAATAAAAAGTTAACGCAGACAAATGATACGGCCCTATCTCCGGAATATTAATCAGTCTGTCTGGTTTACTTAAAATATTACCTTTGTTCTAATGAATGAAAGAGGTAAAGATTTCTTTATGTAAATCTATCCAGAATGGACTTTGAATAAATTAGCATAGTGAATCAATGCGATGTTCATTTCAGTGGTCAGTAATGTGACTGTAGATTTGGCCGCTATTATTGTTGGCCAGTTATTGATACTTTGTTAAATTGGGTATATTAAAAAGAAGTTATAGATAGATACGAAAATGACTTTCGTTATTATTACCCCTGGTGGGGCGAAACACGTGTAGAGTAGTCTAATTGGTGAAGGTTGCAAGGTGTGTCGCTGTCATGCTAAATGCAAGTATTGTGCACTGATATTGTTGTGGTGTGCATGTGCATTTTTTTGCGGGCGGGCGGTGCATCCTGCATATATTTTTTGCGGGAGTAGGCTACATATATTTCTCTTTTCACAATTATTACCCCTCTTAAAAGTAATAGAAATAATGAAAAGTTTTGAAGAGTTATTCAATAATTTCCTGTTTCCTTGTTTTAAGCTTCCTTGGGTTTAAGTGTTTTTCATTTCTTATTTGTGTTTATCGAGTCTATCTATTATAATAAACGTAGTAATATTAAAACCTGTTTATATTGTATTTGTTATTTATTTCATATACATTATTTGATGAGCAATTAAAATCAATAATAAAATTCGACACAAATTCAATCAAACTTAGGTACTGCTACCGAAATGCATAAAGTTTAAGGCACGAAACAGACTTTTTATTTTGTGTTTCAAAAACAAAAGGGGACCTTTGAATGTGCGTAAAAGAAAACTAAGATAGAATGTATTTGTAAAATTTATTTAAAATCTTTGATTCTTGTTCTTTGAGCTTTGGCGTTCCCTTTTGGATTTCGCCAGTGTCCAGTTGTTTGCTTAGTAATCTGTTCCTACAGACTCTCCTTCTTCATGAGGCGTATTGTGAAAGTACAATGTCGAAGAGTAAAGGTGGTTTGGCTTAAATTTTGAGACTGTATTACTGTAGTAGACTGTTGAGATATCTGGAATAAGGACACACAAAACACATAAAGCAGATATTAGTTTAAAATCTTAGAGCGAGAATATATGTCAAAGCAACTACAAACAAGAAATATAATCCAACTTATGCAAAATCCCTAAATTATTGAGTTATTTCCATCCGATCCACAGTAACTGATCTACCAAGAATTAAAAATCCCAACCGATCCCCTTATAGTTTTCAATTCCCAACGGATCCCCTCATTGTATTTCTAAGCAAGAAAAGGTAGGTGAGTACAGTCAGAAGAAAAAGAAGTATTAAAATCAAATATTCATTTATTGAGCAATTATTTTTAATGTAATAAATATCACAGATAAATCAGATTTAAAAATATTGTCATAATTGTTGATAATTAACATGTTAAAATTATTTAATATCCTTTCATTAGGCTAAACTCAAATATAAATAAAATAAAAAAGTGTTTTTCTCGAATGTTGTAATTAAACGTAACAATTCCATATCAATGGATGATTTGGAAGAATTGTTACGTTAAATTACAATATTTCTTGTCACATAATATGGTAAAAAAGCCTTTTTATTTATTTTATTATTTTGAAAAGATGTGTAAATTAAACATTTTAAATTATCAATATTATTAGGTCTATATTATTATCGAATTGACTTTTTTATATCTAATGCAAAACTAAATTAAATAATTCTTTAAAATCACAAGTAACAAACAATCAGTCTTAAGTATAAGTATAGCTTTCAAAGAATGATATGACTTGAAATGTAGTAAAATCAAGCAATCATAAAAAAAACTAACATTAAAGACTAAAAATTCACAGTAATTATGATCTTGATCTACTGTTATGCAACGTGTTACAAAAATACCCCTAATGCCGAATATGGTAGATTGGGACCATCAAACTGAACAACAATAGCGAAAAAAATCAGCTGTTTCATACAAAAATTAATAACAAAAAAATCAAAATGTATGAAACAGCTGTTCTTTTTTACGATTTCAGAGTTGGTTCCATAGTAAAAGTTGTTCAGTTTGATGGTCCCTATCTTCTATATTCGGAATCAGTGGTATTTTTGTAACACATTGTATATTTAATACGAATAAAAAATGTCTGAAAATCTAAAAAATATTTATAGCGGTCAGAAGGCAATAAAAAAGAAAATTAATAAAATATAGAACTGCCTCCGGGCTATGGAGCTTGTGACTTGTTGACTGTACCTCTGTACCTACAAAAAATAAGCTAATAAGTGCTATGGGGTATCAGATGGGAATAAAATATTAATATTTATTCTTGATCCCCTACACAGGGGATCCGATGGGAATAAAAAATAATTAAAAATAAAACCGATCCACCAGGGGATCGGTTGCAGGGGATCAGATGGGAATAACTCAAATTATTTTGGTGGTACATTAAAGATAAGCGCGGTGGTCGATCATCAATTCCAACTGCTATGACTAGTGATGATGCCATTGCATCCTCGGGTAAGTAAACAACAAATGAAGTAGTACTTTTAGCACTTTTGCGAACTACTACTACAACGAACTTTATTTTAATGAAGTTATTGTTTGTAAATAAACTATAGAACCTTAGCTTTTTTCGATTTTTGATACATTATGTACTTAGCGAGCAATAAATTTAATTAAAATGAAGGCGCCACTTGAGGTATACAACATGTTACAAAAGTACCCCTAATGCCGAATATGGTATATAGGGACCATCAAACTGAACAACTTTTACTATGGGACCAACTCTGAAATCGCGAAAAAAAAATCAGCTGTTTCATACATTTTGATATTTTCGATTTTAATTTTTGTATGAAACAGCTGATTTTTTTTCGCGATTTCAGAGTTAGTCCCATAGTAAAAGTTGTTCAGTTTGATGGTCCCTATATACCATATTCGGCATTAGGGGTATTTTTTTAACACCTTGTATAGGGGCCGTAAACACAATAAAACATCACTTTTTGCTGATGATCTCAAATCTTACTTGACCGTTAATAATTTATCTAATGCTAAACTTTTGCAATCTGACCTCGACAACGTCAGTAATTGGTGCAAAAATAATGGCATGACTATAAACCAAGAAAAGTGTTTTCACATAAACTTTACGAAAAAAATTAATGATTAAACGAACTTACCTGTAAGTGAAGTTCTATCATAATTATACGAAGGATTCGTCCGAAGATATTAGTATAATGGATTTACTTGTAGTACCGCTTGCATGTATCACCACTTAGCACGTTATTTTAAAGTAATAACCTAAAAAAGAGAAAGGTTTTGACTTAAAATAATTAACTGTCATTTTGACATTTCCGGTTCGAGTTCTCCTTGCCATTACTAGGCGCCAACCACTTCATTTCGTTTAAAGTCCTAATTGTATGATATTTCCTCATTTTTCTTAATGGGTGAATACTTATTGTAATTTACAATAATCAGCAGGGAGGGAGGGACTCTATACTAATATCTTCGGACGAATCCTTCGTATAATTATGATAGAACTTCACTTACAGGTAAGTTCGTTTAATCATTAATTATACTTTGGATTCGTCCTCGATATTAGTATAATGGATTTACTTGTAGATGTTGAAAGCATTATAATAAGAAAATGGAAATATCATCTCTTGTGTATTAGTTTTTTAAATTAAAAAAAGAATACCATTTAAAATAATTCTGAATGTTTTACATGATTATATGTAGGTACCTACCTACTTACATGTACCCACAGACGGTTAGTACAAAAAGATAATAATAAGCAAGATTGGTTTGGAAATCTCAGTTTCATTATCAATAATAATTATAAAAATGTTTCTTTAAATATTTTTGATTTTAAAATGTTTGTTTTAATATCTTGTAAAGATAGTGAAGCTATCGAACATCCCGCCGTGATACGTGTAACTAACTTCCTTAATAACATTTTTGTTATGGCTATATAGGTATCGGCGTATGTTGAGTGCTAAAACTAATTGAACACGAGCCTATTCCACTATCATTAAATATTACATTTCAGCAATCTATTACTTATATTTCATTGGAAAAGAAGTGATTGTGAAATGTTTGTTATAATATAAATAAGCATTCTTGAAAAAGAAGTTAAGTAAGGATGGTATTGTAAAATGGTTTGTGTCAAATTAAGAAGAGATGTTTTATATTTGAACTGAATAATCATTAATTAATTATATTGTGTGCATTGATTTTGTATATTGTATGCATTCTATGAGCAATAGACAAGGTAATCAATGTTAGACTCTTTTACAAAAGAAACAAAATTGTAAAATATTTAATAAATTGTATTAAGTAATCTAAGAAATCCATTATAAATGAGTAATGTAAATCAACGCAATGGTGTAGTTAAATTCTTTATCAAACCTTGAGATAAGCTCAATTTTGTGCATTCAATAATGAACCCATATGATAATTGTGTCTAATACTGATAATTGTGTTATACACTTTTATGAGAAAATTTGTGTCTATTCTGTCTATATTATTATTTGTTGAATAATTAAACCGTTTCAGTTACCAAACTGTATACTTTCTGAAAGTATTAGCATACAGGGAAGCTTCAATAATATTATAAATAATATACCTGTAAAATAATACCACCTTAATAAAGTTGTAAAAACCTGTTTATTTGTGCGATAAATTTCTGTCCCTGGAATTTAAAGTTATAAGATGTTAATACTTTATAATAGCCACAATCTTATATGTGAATAAGGGGTACCAAGGTTCAAGGTAGTAACGATCATGATAGCACAATCGTTACACATCTATTCTAAGAAACTGGTGGAAAAGAATAAAAATAATAGCTTGTACGATTAATAATGACAGAATCGTCTTTGTACAATACAAAACATAAATAGCGTTGTGAATGCTAAGATCTCAAATCCAAAAAGAATTGTTCTTTGGATCCAAATGATAAGAATAAAATATATATAAATATGTTTTTACTGTAATTTATTTATACTACCTAATTCGACTTGTATTCGAATTTACTTAATTTCAATCTGAAAAAAAAAACAAAAGCTGGTAATAATTTTTTGTACAAGTGAATCGAATAATTTCTATTTAGCACCAAAAGAATTACGTCTAGAATACTTAACACCCAGTACTGAATATAATAAGGAAAAAAAATTCTAATGAAAACATAATAAAATGCTTGTTCTAGATAATTGATATGCAATTATTTTGCAATTTGTAATTCCTGACCATAGTGTCCCCTAGTTCACCCCGTTGTTTAAAGGCACCGGAGAAAATCTGTCTACAATTATGTCGTCTCTAATTCGGTCGGTGTAAGTATCGATGACATTCAAGTAATAAAATAATATAATGTCATTCCGGTATCTATTTGTTTAATCATTTCATAAAGTCATAATCTATGTGATTTTGCAGCTTTGTGAACATTAATTGTTATATAGAAAAACTTAATTGCTATTACTTTTGTAATAGAATAGAAAGTTGCAAAGATAGGAGCTGTATTCAAAAAAATATATATATTGTATGTTATACCTATAAAATTATGAACATCAATTCTTTAAGAAATGTTCTGAGACCCATTGTTATAGTAAATATTATGTCCAAAAACAGTGAAATCATGCTGTCTAAAACGTCATAGCTATATATATATATATAGCTGCATATGGTTAGTTTTGTAAAAATACAGGGCACTACAATGCCCAAAACTTAAGACTTTGAATTTGTGTATTTCTATTACTTTCTATTATGAATAATAAAACCTCGTAGATGATGAGATCTCTAGAATGTGTTTTTTACAAAAAATAAGCATTTTTTTTTTGTATAATAAAATTATAAAAAATAAAATAATGGATATACAACAATTTTTCTAAGTTTAGCTAAGTTAACTTCTAAACAGTTTTTGTCTAAACCTGGTATGACAACCTTCATTAAACATATAAAGTCATATAGTCCGCCAAAGAAAAATAAAAATAATCTAGGCGCCCTGCGTAGCGCGGCTAAATGGTACTTCTACACACATATGCTGAAGAATATTGACGATTACCGGTGCAAACGACTGTGTGGACGCCTATGCGTCTGTATTCGCTGAATACAGACAAATTTCTCACCATCACGAATACCTATCCTTATGAGTGTTCTTACCCCACGTACGATGAAGGTGAATATTGACGAATGCATCATCGGCAACCAAACGGATGGGCCGTAACGCCCGCCTGCGGGTCTGCTGCGGCCGAAGAGATAACTCGCTGATGGTGCTCGCCGCGTCCCGCTGTTTGTTTGCCGCCAGAGATAAAGCATGTGGCATACCTGACTACGTTTCTGTTTGTTGTTCTCAAGTTCAAATTTTTTTTTAAACAAAATGTATTAGCAAATCAATAAATCAGTTTTTAAAAATGTTTTATTCGAGTCCTGCGGCCGATTAACTACAATAGAGTTGACTGTGTATGGTATAACCGAACGTTATGCAATGCCCCACATAATTTAAAAAGTGCGAAATACTGTCTTAAATTACTGTCTTAACGAGGTGTTATAAGTTTTGTATTGAAAAACTGAATTGAAGCTGCCTTAAGCTTTTGAGGCTAACCATTTCTGAAAATCAGAATCATTATTTTGCACACACTCATACAAATTAAATTTGAAAAGTAATAGACAGATTATTTTCTATATTGTACAAGGGTATAGCTTAGAAATAAACATACTAATTAGTTAGTGATTAACAAGTTCTTCAACATGTTAGTACTACTATTGGCTGAACTTTTGAGTCTTCTAAAGATAAAGAACAAAATTTGCTTTGCGCCTGAAACACAGGATTTCCTTGTTTAGGCAACTGTTTAAATTTTTTACTGTGTGTGTACCAACAAACGTTAACTACATTTATGGATAATAAAATGTTAGGATTCTAATATTCCATTTCTAATCAAAATTTCTATCAGCAGGCCCATGTTTGAGGCTTACCTATAGTAATAGAAGCCATTTCACATAAGAGGTGTGAGGTATCAGGTATCAGCTAGTCGCTGTATAGCTCATTATCTGCTTCCATGAAGTTGATGATAAATTTTAGCATTTATGGCTCTGCTCATGCACGCAATTAATGGCAGTTTTTTATTACAGATGTAACTATGTGTATAATAAAATAATACATAATATATTATGTCAATTTTGCAAGCTAGAAATTTATCTCAGTACCGATGGAACTCTATTATTCCGTTGGGATCAACTCAACTCCAAAGATATCTATGATATCAAAACTCATACCTGATGAGCAACGCTGTTGTCAGGGCTGCTGCTGCAGCTCCCGCAGAGCGGCCGCCTGCCTGGAAGGCGGGTTCGGCGGACGACGAAGTCATCTGAATGGCAGCGGTTCCAACGTGGAAACCTTTGAGCAGCCTGCTTTTTACAATGTCGCGTCGTCAGTAGCACCTTTGAGTTTCTGCAGTTGCCTATATATGCGGTGAAATAGTCCATGGCTAGCTGGAGAACAATAATATTTTGTTCATGTCTTAGACATGTCTTATGACAGAAAGTACCCAGTATGGTAAGTTCGTATCATACAAATAGTCCATGGCTAGCTCGAGTGCAATAATAATTGGTTCATGTCTTAGACATGTCTTATGACAGAAAGTACCCAGTATGGTAAGTTCGCATCATACAAATAATTAAATGGTAAAGGCCCAGAGTGGCAGTTACGCATTTTTTAAATCTCGGCAAACAATATTCCATAGTTTTATCATCGTGACAGTATCTGCCCTGTAATATAGTAGTAACGCATCACTGATAAAATAACACGACAGAGACAACCCTAGTTAGTTAGTTGCTCGCATCGTAACCAAATAATTTGATTTTAAATTAGTGACAGTGACAGCCCAGAGTTAGCAGCACGCATCACATAAATTAAAATGTTCTCCGTCTTGACTTTTTCTTCTTGTCCTCTTCGGTCTTGAAAACTTTTTGCTATTTTCACTAAACATTATAATTTCTAAAGAATTCTCACTCTGAGATTGTATACGTGCGTTCGTGGCGAAGCACGAAAAGCGAATGAAGTGGTTGGCGCCTAGTAATGGCAAGGAGAACTCGAACCGGAAATGTCAAAATGACAGTTAATTATTTTAAGTCAAAACCTTTCTCTTTTTTAGGTTATTACTTTAAAATAACGTGCTAAGTGGTGATACATGCAAGCGGTACTACAAGTAAATCCATTATACTAATATCGAGGACGAATGCAAAGTATAATAACAGTCTAAACACGGTTTACTTGCTAGATAGTAATACTTTATCAAAGGTTGATAGAGTAAGAGATCTTGGAGTCATAATAGATAATACATTAAAATTAATTTTTCACATCGAAACTGTTGTTAAAAAGTCTCCCTAAATGCTGGGTTTTTTGAAACTTAAAATTTACAAGTGTTTAAGCGGCAAGATGCAAGAATCATACTTTACAACAGCCTAATTCGAAACAGACTCGAGTTTTCTTTATTGCATGGAATCCTGTGTACGCCAACTCATCTAAAAGGGTGAAAAGTATTTAGCGAGCCTTCACAAGACACCTTGCTTATAAACCACAAAGTTCCATACAATACGCGATTGTCATTTTTTGGCATGATATCATTGAAAAACCGTCGTTCAATTATAGATATATGTCATTCCTCTACAAACTCATCAATCAAAAAATCTCATGTCCTGACTTGCTGGCATCCCTCAACATAACTGTCCCTCGAAAATGTCCAAGAAAACCTCTTTCAAAAACTTTTACGCTGCCCGGACGAACTAACCCGTCTATTACTAACCGACAAACTACTCTCTCCACCTGGTGGGACGGTTAGTATTTTTTTTCTTAACCAACAACCAGACTAGTTTGTTGGTTAGTTTTGTCGTCATTATCCCCTTGCTAGAATTTGTAACACATACAATAGCCTTAATGCAAAATCACTTTTACTTTTTAGAAAATGGTTTCAATCATGTTTGTTGAAATTTTTTAAATCTAGTTGACATGTTTGAATCTAATTTTGATGTTCCTCTTAGCTACCTACATAAATAAATAATTATTTTTGTCAGTAGGTAGTCTCATAGTTCCTAGACGTAATGTAGCTTGCAATATTAATTTGTTTTAGTTTCCCGTATAGTTTCTCATATACATAGTTTTGTTTACATTTCTAAGAATGCTGTGTATACTTGTAAGTGGCTTACATATGAGCGTACAACGGACTATATAAGTAATAATAAATAAAATGTTGTGTATGTTTAGCTGTAAGTATAGCATAATAAATAAATAAGCGAGGAAGTGTTATCATTATTTGACGACCTCCGTGGTCGAGTGGCTTTTACACCGGTTTTCAAGGTGTCGCCATCTTTGAGGTCCCAGGTTCGATCCCCGGTTGGGTCCATTTAGAAAACGAACCTTTCTATATTGGCTCAGGTCTGGGTGTTTGTGATACCACCGTTGTCTCTGATTTCCATAACACAAGTGCTTTAGCTACTTACTTAGGAATCGGAGCAATGTATGTGATGTTGTCAAATATTTATTTATTATTTATTATAGAATGTCATTGTACGAACACACACTCTCTTTCACTCTCTCTCTCTTTCTCTCACTCGGCGCAATTATAATTTATAACCAGACCTACACTGCATATTGGTTCAATCCGACGTACAACATCATTCGATATTCGATCAATGTGAAATGGATTGAACTAATTGGGTATAATCCAATGTTTGATCTCGTAAACATGTTTGATTTATTCATGTATACAAGTCGCAATACTGGTTGTTACTAAAATAAGTGCAGCTGAGTATGTTTGCCAAACTGGTTTAAGCCTGCCATGTTGACAAACTACATGTGATATAAATTGTAGGAGAAACAACAATAAAATTGATAAAAAATTGACTACCAATCAACAACCAACTGGTTGTTTTAGTGGTAAGCGGGTACAGCCCAGTTCAAAAAATATGTAGGTAAGCACTTGTGTTGACCTTTATTACAATGTGTCCCGACTAGGACTACAATGGAGGTACCTCCTTAATCAGAAAATGAAATTAAGATTTTAAAACATGCTTCATTTCAATTTTTGCTGTTTCTAAAAGAAAAGTCTTTTCGACTTAAAGAAACAAAAGAATAAAGGTTTCAAAGGAAAAAAAACTGATCAAAAGAAGAACCAAAAAATATATCTGATGTCATTTGTTTTTTTTATTAGGCATGAATTCCGAAGGAGTTTCAGTTACCTCCAAACTCCAAATATTTATCGAAAATAAACGTCAAGAAAGCGTGAAATTTCAAGCAGATGCCTCACAGGATGAAAAGAATGGAGGTTCAAAGGGAACAAAAATTCGCACAAGGCACCCACCTTGAGTAGTACTGTACTCTTTGAGGTACATCAATGGCCCTTAATCGTGTAAAGCCTTAACGACAGAACTGTGATTGCGGCTTGAGGACTCGCTTAAATACTCGACGCCCAATATCAAAGGAAACGACTGACTTAACCGCCAAGCTCACATTTTTTTACAATTTTTTCAAAAGGAAACGACTTTCGAAACAATATCCTGGTAACGTATTTATGTCTTTACAATAAGATAAAAAAGGAATAAATTCAGAGTTCACCAAATACCTAAAAAGCCGATTAATTTTTAGCTATCTGTTTTTGTCATTTTCTCCATACATAAAAACGTCAAAAACCAAATCAGCTGTTTAAGTGTTGTTGAACTTTAGCCTTAAAAGGTTTCTTTATGCGTTGCTTAAGTGTAATATGGTGGCCATGAGTGAGACTAGAGCAGAAATAGTATGTGTGTTGAATGAAAGTTTACAAAATAGCGCATATTTCTATATTCAATGCGTTTTAGCTGACAAATAGATTGGGTGAAAGATGCTTATTATTATCAATTGCAAAATTTACAAATTCTGATCTCACAATGGAAAACATACCTTAAGCCCTTAGTGTCCTCAGAGCTAAGAGTGTTCGACGTTAAGTTGAAATCTAAGATTGCTTCCTAGATTTAATTAGCGAACTCAAAATACAAAATCACATCTTCTTTCTTCAAATCTTTTGAAAGATTTTAAAGCAGATCTTCAACAGCCTTATAATTACTCAATCAAGGAGAATTTTGCTTAATACAGTAATATCCTACCTTATGCCTCGGAATCAAGTTATTAATCAGCTTACGAAATGAGGGCGGCAACCTACGCCGTTACTCTTAAGTTTTAATAAAAATTTCGAAGTAAAAAATAAATCGGTAATAATAACAGTCTTGAAATAACGAATGAAATGTGAACGACGTCTTTAGGCTTTTCTGCAGAGATATTTAATGACGATCCAAACTAAATTGTTATCAAAAAAGTTACAGTATTTTCAGGATTAATCGAAAACTACTGAACCGAATTAAATTTTTCAAAAATTGAACTAACTTTGGAACAAACCTGATAAAGTAACGTTTGAATCATGTCAATCAGGTCAGCCGTTTTCAAGTGATCGGTGTACATACATAAAAAAAAAACAGACGAACATAGAACCTTCTCCTTTTTTTGAAGTCGGTTAAAATTACAATCTCCTGTGGAAATATCAAACAAACAATAGGTATACTCGACAAAATAAAATCAATTCCGTATTAACCACACCTGGTAGCCGGTGCACGCTATTAAGTGACCTCAGTATGGGAGTGGGAGCTTTCGCAGAACTACAATCCGCTTATGAAGCGAATTTCGTGGTTACCGCATCACAACCATTTGTAGTTACGCTAACGATGTTATAAGCGGGAACGTTCTGCTTGTTCTGTTCGCTGTTAATTCCGTTAAATTAAAAAAGCATCTGGAATGGAGCATCCGGCTGGCAAAACTCTTTTTAACGTTATTTTTCCTCTTTTGTTCTTCAACGATTCATTTATTAGACCATTAACTTGATCATTTGGATTTGTAAAAATTACTTGAAGCAGGTTTTTATAATTATTTTACTGGGGTTTAAGTATGAAATAGCCGTTTTGTATGGAGAATTCTAAATAATTTGAATTTTCCATATTAATATTTTCTTAATTTATTTAACAACCATGAACGCTAATGTTTTAAAACTTTTACGCACTAATGTTTGAACACTTAGATGACGTATGCCACTTAGGTTACGCGAAAAAATAAGTATCGGCTAAGTTACAACGAAATAAGAGGTCATTTCTGCTAACAAAAAAAGGAGTTGCTAATTATAAGGTACTTTTTTAAATTTAAGGAAAGAAAATCAGAAATATTTTTATTGCTAACAGGTAGTTGGCCGTCATGATCACAATTCGATATAAACAACCGAATAATCTCTAACATCATAGAAGATATGAGAGTCTCTGTGTGTAAGAAATAATCGGCATTTTCATACTGTAACCCCTATTATATTGTACTACTTAGTTGGAGTAAAAAAAAGCATGAGTTTTTCAAACTCTATTAGTTTTCAAGGATTGTCCCAGACTTTGTTTTTGTTTTACAATAACTTAGTTGTCGCAAGAAAAATACTTTTGATTCAGATTTTAATGACCTTTTCTTTACGTTATTCTGGCGTTAATATTGTCTTTACCCCTCAGCCAGTGTACAGACGACAGCACGTCAGGTTAAACAGTTAAACTGCGAAAACAGCGTTTATTACGTAGAGCATAAAGGCGGCCTCAAGGTCAACATGTATAGTCTGAGGTGCCGTTGTGTGTACAACAACGTTTACTATGATTTTTAGATATACTATACAGAGCCTGCTAAAACTGCCTTCGTTACATTACAATTTCATGACATGACATGAGATGCACCGTGATCTGAAACCTTCCTGTCGATTCTGTAACCAAACTCGCATCTCACTTCGAACCTCACTTCACTTCGCGTGAATTTGTTATTAGAAATTAGCTGATTATAAGCTACTTTGCCGATTGCAAAAGGTTTTAGGTAGCTACCGTAGCTATCTAAAAGCTTTTGTGATTAAAGAACAGCCTATCATTTTCCCATTTATGATTTAAAATTTCCGCGCTGTGAAGCGAGGTTCGAGTTTGGTTACAGAATCGACAGGTTGTAATTTCTAAGCAAAATGAAGCGAAAAATAAATGGAAGAAGAGCACTTAAAGCAACCTAATATATTCGAGATACATAAAAAAATCACTTGGCCGAATTAGCTCCGCTGTGTAATTTTGATACGACAAGCAAAAAGTAAAATTAAAAGATAGGGCACCTTTTGCGATCTTTTTGGCTCACTAAAGAATGTAAGTATCGCATCGATCTTATATACTTATATTTTTACAAATCAAAAACTATAATAGATTTTTTATTGTTTCTAAAACGTATTTGTACCTATTCTTTACAAAATTCCACTTGTAAACAAAAAGGAAAGTTGAAAGTCATTATAAAAAAGCAAATATTTAAGACATCCGAAGTTACTAATTATAAGGGCTTTGCTGAAAAAGTTAAAGTATAGCCCGCATCGAGGTCTGAACCATAAAAGAAATAAACATTTCCCTTCAAAATAATATTTATTTATGCAAATAACGGAGGTAATGTCGGGTGTTACCGCTTCATTTTAAGTATAATCAGTTTACGGCGCTACTCAGAAGCACCCTTTTCTTAATTGCAGACGTAGGATTTAACGAGGGCACGAACTCGATGACTTTAGAAAATTCATTTTTTTTTTCTCTCTGCTCAATACCGAGGAAAAATTTAATGTGAAACGATTGTATTTGAACGATATTCATTTGTTCGGTCGAATGAGCTCGCATCCGCATTTCTGCTCAGTGATTCCTAAGTTTACCGAACGAATATGGAAACAAAAAAGTATGCAAGTCATGTATCGAATTAACTTAAAATAAGTATTTGTTTCTTCCACGTATTTGGGCAGAAAGAACGAGCGAGGATGAAAGGATCTTTAAACGACCTTCTCATAAGAATGCCTTGCCATTTTTTTATGGAAAACCAAAATCTTTATTTACATTACTACAGTACATGTTCCAGTTCAATGCAAGAATTAAGTAACGATATTAAAACCCTTTAATAGCTTTTATCTATGACACTAAACACAACCACATTTTATTGAAAAGTAAAGGCGCAATTTAACGTGATCATAAATTAATTCTAAACTATTCCAAGGTATTTATACTGTGGCATGAACGCAAGCTTTGAATGACTCGTGCAATTTATAAACGGTCTAAGGTGCAAAGTGGTTTTAATAAAGGCTTGTTCCAACGACAAAGCGTCGGAGGCCATTGTGACGGGCGACCGCGTCTATTCGACTGAGAACCTTTTATCAGTGTACCAATACTCTCATAGAAACTTCTACACTGAAATACGCGACGGTTTATAGAGAAAGTACTTTCAAGATAATTTTCGCATATTTTCGAATGAGGAGTATACTACTAGTTTACAGTTTACTTTTTTACATAAATGCCTAGAAAAGTTATTTTATTTCTGTAGATTTCTAAATCTCATTTAAATGTATTTTATATCTGAAGATTTCTAAAAGAACTCTTGAAATTACCTATAGCCATTTCTAATTCTGACCAACTACACAAAATAACACCTCACCTTATTTATAACTCAATTTGACATTTAGGTATAATCAACCTTTACAAATACCGCTCATTATTGTATTTGTAAAGCAGAAACTTTACATTTATTTCGCGTTACGAATGTCGCGATCATTACTCAAATTATTCAAATTACGTGAAGGCGCCTAGGGAGGACTGTCACGCATTTCATTCATTACCGTGTAAGATGGAACGACTATAGCCGATCGGCCGAAATACACGATCGTTATTTGTTTTACTTATTACCAAGCTTTTTTTTTCAGAAGCACCAACCTTTTTGAGTGGTTAAGTTACAGACTAGAGCAGTGTGTTAAACATTCTCTATTTATTAACCCACACTTATCGGTATTGAGCTGACACTGACACACACCAACTCGTGAGACTTTTTTCCCCACCAGACAACCCATTTTAAACCGACTTCAAAAATTTAAAAGGTGGAGGTTATCTACTAGTCACGTATATTTCTTTATATAATATACCGATTACGAAAAGACGGCTGAACCACAGATTACTAAATACTGCTGAACCGATTAAAATGCTTCAAACGGTATTAAGTACATACATCAAGTTTGTACCCATTTCGGTCTCATTTTTTGAAATTTTAAAATCAGTTCAGTAGTTTTCAGGAAATCCTGAAAACTGTACTGTTGTTTTCACCATTTTTTAAACATAACTTTTTTTGTGTATGACCCTATTTATATTATTCTTTTTTTATAACACGATTGTTACTAACGATTTTGAAGATACACAAGGGAATATCTCAAAATCAAATAGGAACTGAGTGGTGATTGAAATATCGGTAGGTTTACGACAATCAAAAACAAGTTAGGTACCTATATGGATCAATCAAAAACAAGTTAGGTACCTATATGGATAGGTACCTAACTTTTTTTTTACTGTCGTGACCATGGGGTCAAGGACGTTCTGGACTAGACTTGAACTGCGAAGGCCCAACGGAACTCCTTAACAGGAAACAATGCGAAACATGGGAATTGAGTTACTAGGGGTATTATACCATAAAAAACGTCTATTGAAGTCGGGTAGGGCTAAAAATGACCTCCGGGGCCCGAAGGTAATTTTTAACACGTTTTTTACTTCTATAATTGTGTCATTTTTTCAGTAAGTATTGTATTTTTTTATTTTAAAAGACCACCCGACTTCAATAGACGTATTTTAAATTAATTTATTTCAACATTATTTCTTGCTATTTTAGAGCTATTTATTTAAGGTCTTTGAAGGAGGTTTTGCATTTTTTAAAAGCTTTTTATCACCGTAGCAGCTCCCCAGTGATTACGTTAGTATTTACGAATACGGCCGAGCGCTTCAGTTAGAATAACACAGGCTTATTTTATGAATACCGACTAAAACACTACACTTCCTAAAAGAAGTGTAAGTAATTTAAGTAATTGCATTTTCAGTTCGTGAGGGTGCGATCATGTGAATCACAACAACAACCACACGACAACAGCAACAGGTGCAGACAATAATTTAAATTGTGATTCACCTCACCACAATTAATACAATGTGAATATGAAAATATTTATATGGATCACATTTTGCTATTTAACGCAATTACATCAAAGATTTTTTGTCATACATCGCAACGCAAAAAGTTGTTACGATACCTGTTTACATTATTCTCGGCTACTTATCAATTTTGAGTCTTTTGTTCTGCGAACTAAAGCGCTATTGTGGCTGTGACGTGGTATAGTAGACGGTTGTATTAGATAGTTCGAGTGGCTCCATGTCTATCCTAAAAATTCTGCTGAGCGCTGCCATATTTTCAATTCCCTCATCCGAGAGGAAACAATTGAACAAAGCCACGTGATGTGAGTCACCTTAATAACTTCGGCTGGCAATAATGAAAACTGGCCCCAATAACAACCAAAACCTCAGTTATTGCATTTCGACAACCTGCAGAATATACCACCATCACAGCGGTTTTTGTATGTATGTAAATGCAATACGCATCGCTCATTCAATTAAACCTTTCTAGGCACAGAAAAATAAAGCTACAAATGCAAAGAAAGATCATGCAGAGATTATTATTCGCTAAAGAAATTTAAAACATATTTCATTTTGCTTAGCAAATAGTTTTTCACCTCTACAGCACGAAAATTGTGCTTTTGGCGCGTAAAAACTCGTGAGGATAAGGGGTTTTTTAATTTCTAACACCACCTTTCGGAATTTAAAAGATAAATAAATAGAGTGAAAAGATGAGAGTTGTAAAATTTATATGTTTGTGAGAAAAGAATGGATGGAACTAGCACTTAGCACTTTAGATTACTTTAGCATTTTTAAATGTTGTCGAATATGAATTTAACAATATAAAAAATAAAATACACATATACCAAGGAGTTTTAAACAAGGATTGTTGCAAAAGAAGGTTGATTAGTTCGAATAAAGAATATGGACGAAATGAAGTCGCATGTATGAAATAAATACAAAATAAGAAAAATCAATGAAATATAATAACCAATTAGTGTTTTATAATTGTAAATTAATAAATAAGATGGAATATCAATAAATAAGAGAAAAACGCACAACTTATTTCGACATAACGATTTAGGCACCTCATAGGCACAACATTTATAATTTTTAATTGTACTATACTAAAATAAATACTAGTAGGCTAATATCGCTTACTTAAAATTATTATGTTTGTTTTTTATAAAAATGTCAAGCAGTAAGTTTCCGAACGCAACATCTAAATAAAAAAATCTTATTAAATAGCAAAATGACGCATTTTTATCAGCATTGGTATGATTGAACTATTTTTGTTATAGGTAGGTATACTTATTACAAAAAAAAGAGCATCCAGCGATTGATAGATGTCTAACTCGAAAAGAGTTGAGATTGAGAGAAAAAGTTTCTAATGATGAATTTAGCTTTTTTACCAGTAAAGTCACGTGAAAATAACTATCCCTATAACACTTTTTCGCTGTTAGTGGTGAAAAGTTGTATATTTAACACGAGACCAAATTTTTGTTCTGCCTCGTGCCTTTAAATCACTCTCTGTGCTCAGTAGTCTATATTAGAATCACTATCGCTACGCTCGTGATTCAGTTCTAGATTACTTCGCTAGTTCTTGATTTAACGTCAGCACTCGCAGCACAAATTGAGTTTGGTCTCTAGTATAACAAATAACTATTTTTGTTTTAACTTTCCAACTTAGTTTTCACTTGTTCATCGTGTGTTCTCCGTGCATAATTTGAAATGCTACAAGCCAGAATTGTGTAACCTATTTTGCAAAGACATAGGCAGAAATATTAATTCTGCAAGCACAATTTTGCAGTCGGTCGACTCAATAGAGTTCCTGTATATTCTTAACTTTCTTTCGTCCACTTTGCGTAGGTATTTCAAGTCTGCGTTATTTATTTATATACTCTTTATTATAAACACACAGAACAAACAAAGTAACAGTACAAACAAAAAGGAAACATACAAATGGCGGCTATATCACTAAAAAGCGATTGCATCCACGCAGATTTGGGATTGACAGGAATTTAGATACATGTGGTGTGGTAGTTGGCAGTGTGCAAATTCAATAAAATAATGCGTTGTGATTTTTCATGCAAGAATTTGAATGTTTATATAATCAATTAAATATCATTTTAATGCTGCAAATAATCAAGTATAGTTGAGAGAATGCCTTTAGGGCGGACTCAATCCGCGCTTTGCTATGTTAACATGTAGTGAGGGATTATTATTTATGACGGCATAAGTTCCGACGACAATGTAACAACGCAATATTTAATGAACAAAGTTATTCAAATACATGTATCATATCACTCAGGTAGAGTTCTGCTCAACTCCTACTTAATAAGTTATAAGATAACGTATTATCTACCCACGTAACCTACAAACTAGTACCTATGCTAATTTCTACTATACTCTGTGAGGCAACGCGCGTTCTTTTGTTCTTCTGCTTTACGCTTGGCATAACATTTGAATAATTCAAATGAAAATGGCAAACGGAAATTACTCTGGGTAAGCTCAAGGATTATCTCAAAACAAAAGATTTTATTACTTAATACTAATGAATAATATTACTCAATAATCCTTATCAAATTGCTTAGGTATTTCAATGTACTAAGCTCAGATTCAGTACCTATGTTGTAAGTAAAAAAAATATTTTAGGGTTAGAAAAAGGTTAGGCTCTGCAAGGAGTATGAAGAGCAAGGTGAGTGAATTTCGAATCTTAAAAACCACTGACGTGAAATCATTAATGTAGTGTTTATATTAAGAAATTGTTTGTATGAAATAGATATTATACCTGTCTCACACGCACAAAAGGTCAACACTGCTAACTGTCGCTGTCACTTAAGAATGTGATGGCGGGTGTTTATGTTGGAAGGACGCTGAGTAAAATACAAGAAGTAGGTACAGGAGACTTACTACGATCTCTTATAGCGATCCAGTTTAGGTCCTAAAATGAACTGCATCGCTATGTGACAGCGGTGTCAGCAGACAGCGTGACTCAACTTTAGTTCATAACCTAAATTTGCCTAGGACACAGGCGACCTCTTGGGGTTCGACGGAACGGCAATATGGCGATTTCGCTTCGCGTGACCCTGACACCTCGGTGTAGCTCATGGTACGAAATATAGCAATTCAGTTTGGGAACCTAAACTGAAACGCAATCGCTTTATAAAAGTTGATGGTAGGCGTCCTGGGATTTCCTGGTGTACAGTAGTGCTGGTGGTAAAGTGTGCTCATCTTGGTGCGAGGGTGAGTCTGAGTTTCGTTCATATTACAGAACTCTCGGTGCCTACTTGTAGCATATGTAACAATTAGAAAATTTGCCAACACAAAATACGCTAATTTGAAACACCACTACTTTACCAGTTACATTAATTCACATTACCAATCCAACTTCGATAAAGTTGTAACAGTGGCTAACTTACCAATTCTGGGCATAACCGTGGTTCTAATACAAATTAGAGGCGACGAGAGTGTCAAATACGTAACAGGCTCATCTGTGGAACATTTGTATTCGTTACGGGTGACTTTGGGTAATCTATATGATAATAGGGGCCGACACTGAACACATAATTGTCCCGCCCAATTGAAAGCTGCCATGATGGCTACAAGATCAACCGCCGAGAAATTGTGCGCTAATTTGAAATTTTATGGTAAATATAGTAGCCAATTTCACTGTACGTAGCAGTATTGGTGCCAGGGAAAAAACTGGATGATTTAAAAGTAGGTTCTTCTTTATAAATAAAACTAGTGGACACTGAGAACTTCGTATCACCTACAATTTATATGATTATCAATTTTACCTTGCAAATTTTAAAATATTTGAAACCAGCGCCATCTATTTGATAAGGTAGTTAGTTAAAAGAGAGCAGCTGAATACTAAAATGAAAGTGCTCCGATCTTTCAGACTAAACCTTTATTTGACTATACCTCTATAATAAAAGTTAGTTGTCTGTCAAATCCAAAATAACGATTCCTATATAAAATTGCCAATGTTGAATTTTCGATTATTTAGCTGTTCTTTTTTTTCAATATTTTTTTGTTTCTAAACCACCCCAGTACTATAGAAAACAAAACAACAAAAAGTATTCCAATCAGTCAAGCCGTTTTTTAGTTTTAGCCAGACTAACCAACAGCAATTAATTTTTATGTACTAACTAGTGGCTTCGTGAGCTGTAGTGTAGACCTAGCATTAAAAAGTAGCAGTCATCAGTTCTGTCACAACTTTATTATTTTCAAAATTCTAATAATGGCCAGAAATGTTTTGAGTCTTCCAGAAATAAAAAATAAAATTTGCTTTGCGCCGCGCTAACAAAAAAAGCTAGGTTTGTGTTATTTTTGATCATTTTTCGTAATGGCCGAAATATGTATTTCTTACATATCTCCACCATTTTGAAAAAAATCAAAAAACTGAATCGACCAAAAAATTCTTTATTTTTAATTATCGAACCTACTCACAAAATTTTCGCGCTTCGCGCTCGCTCGTTCAATAAGAGAAAAAGATAAAAAAATATGTTAGTTTTCATCGAAATGAAAAAATATACCTACAATCTAATTATGATTATTGAAAGTACTGTAATTTGTACATAAAAAATTTTATAACAGTAGCATTACCGGTGGTTTAATTAAGTTAAAAATGATAGTATGGAAAATACAACTTGTTTAAAGTAATCGGCAATTTTACAATTTAAGAAGTTGTATGACAGGAAAGCTGTTCAAAATGTGTTTAAATTCCTATAGATACTGTATTTACATATTGAAGGTTATTTTATGTCAATTTATAATTAACAACGGTACCTAGATTGAAAAACCAAATCAAATTATGACTATGAATGTTATAGTAATAAATTATGTCATTTGTAGATTATGTTAAATTATGATTATGCGTTTAACATTTATGCTCACCAAATTTATGCCAAATGAAATTAGTACGATTATTCGTTATGCCATGAAATCATTCTGCGAATATGCCATTATGCAAAAAAACTTTATGCCGTTCCTGTTATGCCAAACCATACTATGAATAAAATATGTATGCAAGCGAAACCGCACCCGTTAATAAAACACCTAGTTCTGTCCTAACACAGCGCATACTCGGTTTACACATTTTTCTTTCTTCTGTGGTCATTACTACATAAAATATACGAATATAGAACTTAAAATACTTACTTTAGTGGAACTATACGTACATAAAATATCGGCTCTCAAATATCCATTCAAAACTTAATATTTCAGTGATTTGTTCTTGCAATTTTATGTGCCGTCTAGTGCGGCAAACAGAGCCCGGAACCGGCGCGCCGCGGCGGCCACCGACGGCGTAATATGCGACCTATTGTTCACTCTCAATTGGATTTTATCGAAAACCTTTAGCGGGATTTAGCTTAGGTATTCAAAAAGTTTAATATTATCATCTCTGGGTGGGTTTAATATGTAGCTGTAAAAACGTCGAGTAATGAAGGATAATTAAAAAGTGTGTGCCGCAAAGATATGCTCTTTAAGTTGAATTAAGATTTTGTATGTGCACGAAATATATGGTCCTTACCTTAAGCAATATGTGGCCTGTTGATCTTCCTCCAACGTCTTCTATTTTTGTTATAAGTACCTATTTTCTATTCTTGAAATAATATAACTGGGGCAACTCTTACACCGCATGCATATAGCTCACCTGCCTTAATATCAGAGATACATTATTAACAATCATTCATCACCCCTACATCGCAATAAAATGGAACGAATACGCCATACCAGCAGTACCTTGAGGAATGCCCCTGTTAATGTTCAGTAATTTGGGCGTTACAAGTTTACGACTTAATTTGAACTCGTAATCAGTTTAGCGCGCCACCTCCCGGCGCAGATTACCCGGCGAAAACAAATGACTGCTCTATTAATCTTGTCATACTCGTACATACTATCGCAAAGCTAAGCTCTCAAATGTTTCTCTGAGTTGCGAGATTACTCTGTGGTGTATTTCGCGTTCAAAGCAAACGCTATCTATACAGATAGATAGATAAAATCTTTATTTAATTAACCATTGCAACACACAAAAAACGTACAGAAGCACAGAATAGTGACAGAAGCATTACAAAAACAACATTAATTATTACTAAAAAAAATACTTAACTCCCAATAACAAATTCGTTGGTAACAAAGAACGTTTTTATAAGTAATTTTTTGATCAATCATTCTTTTGTTTTTCCATTTCTAGTTTCGAGCAACACATCACAAAATTGTGGAAAAGTTTATTTAAAATATTTTTTACCAATTTACTTAACATGGCAACATCTTTGCAGACTTGGATAGACTGATCCTTAGGTTATGGTAACACTAAGTCTTTCTCCCGTTCTCTTGCGTCAAAATTGGTTTAGTACCTACAATTCAAGCGAAAATAATAAATAATATATCACTATTTACTAAACATTTATCAATATTGCCCTGTTTAATGCCGCTACACCACAACGAATGCAGAATACAGACAGAACAGTAAAGAGCGTTCAGAGAAACTCTTGAATATTTAGTAGCACCACTGAAAAAGTTAGTAGATATTTCTCAGAAAGGTGGAGACCTAGTTTTATCCATAACATTTGTGGGAATTCAAACCATTAGTTGCTGTAATTAGTTGTATTAAAGTAAAATGTCGTTGCGATTTCTCAGAAAACTTTTCTAGAATTCTAGGAAACTGTAAAAACATTTTCAACACACTTGCTTGTAAAGTGAGCCTTATTTCATCGCTTTTTGAGCCATAAACTGAGCTATAACACACACGTGCGAAATAATATTACACACTAGTGCGTAACAGAATTATCCGTACAAAGCTAAATTAGTACCTTACTGCCAGTTATACATATGCGTGTAAACAGAGCATTTTCAATTCAAGCGGGTAATACAGTTATTTTTTTGGTAACAACAAAAGAGTTTTATGCCGATAAAATCCATATGAATAAATGTGTACGTCCTTAATTAAGTCAAACAAACAATTATTTTGTTATAATATATTAAAATATTTGCGTTTTATACCTTAAAATTTTAATTTTGAAATCACCCTTTTGTTCGCAAAACATTCTTGCGTTGGATGCGTGAAAAAAAACTTGCACGGCTTTTCCCATTATTATCATATTTTGTTTTTATCGTATTTGTCACTGTGTGGCAAATTATTTTGTTTCTTCCTCGCAAATGTGTTGAAAAACGTCGTATGAAACCGGTGAGCTCTGCTTATTACACACTTGGCTGAGTTACGTCCTCGCCTACGGTTCGGGCTGCGACCCACAGCCAGGTGTGCATTAATCAACATAGCTCACTTGTATCATAATATACTATAAAAGTGTTGTTGACCAAAAAGTTGTGATCCATGACCACCATGAGACCATGTGATCTTGGAACAAAAAGCAAGAAACGGGCGGCTGTAAACTCCCAAACTGCATAATTTATCTGCCTAACGATCACGTGAATCAGCCCTCTCGGTTTGAAAACAATATATAAAAAGGCAGGTTTTGACTCTACACCCTAATAAATTAACTTTATTTTTATTGAACAATATTAGTACTAACTTTGGTACTTACTTAAAATACTCCCGTCCCGTTTGAGTAATTAAAATTTTCTAATATATTATCTAATGGGTCTGCTTCTGCCTACTTGTCTTAACGTTTATTGAATTGTATGAATAGATATATATATAATTTTTTTGTAATAGCCTAGGCTGAGCCTTAAATTTTGAATTAAGCTTGACACCTGTAATTTGATTCAGTAGAAATGAGCTAATTAAATAATGTTATTTATTTATGAATCTATGTTAATGGTAACATGTATGAATACTTTGAATGTAATGTCTGGAAACGATATACATATTTGTAAATATCGTTCCTTCTAATAAAGCTGATAAGTTTTTTGCGCCCATTTTTCTTGTCAGCTAAAAGACGTCATAATGGGTGGTAGGATAAAAGAATTGACGATTTAAAAATGCTTGTTATGTGAGCTTATTTGAATAAAGAATTTTTCAATTTCAATTTCAATTAATACTAGCTGTGGTGCCCGACTTCGCTCAGGAAGTTGCAATATGAGATTGTGCGGTAGTTGGAATAAAAAATATAAGGGAGAGGTATTTTCATTGAAAACATATTGTAACGGAATTAGATGGAAACGACGGAGTTAAAGATATGGCGCTATATTTCACCACTCTGGTCCCTCTGAGTGACGCAGTCTTTCCCGATCGACGTGTTCTTCCTCCGAGTGACGTGGTCGTGATGATGTGCCTTCGAATGTCACGGTCCACCCTTCTGTGTGACGTAGTCTTCCTCCCAGCGCCATAACCACCCGGCGCTGTTACTCGACGACATTCCCACTATTTCTCCGTGCCAGCACGAACTACTGCTAGACCTCACCTCACCTCCATTCTTCTTTTCATCTTCCTTCCTTCTTCTTCCGTTCCCTTCGTTCTCCTTGAATTGACTATTTCCAACTCTACATAGATTGTGCGATTCGCCGTTGCTTATATACCTATTAGAACTTTCTAGTTACATGAATTTCGATAGTCAATTGCCTCTTTTTTTCGTACCTCTTTTTAATCGTTTTTTTCGATAAAAGTTGATAACATCTGTGATAACAGACATACTAGATAATTATAAAATGAACTTAATGAGTACGACAACAAAACTACTTTTTGACCTATCTCCTCAGTATTCATCCTTAAACCACATCGGCATAGGTATTTTTAGTGAAATCATACAGACCTCCACTGCTAAAATGAGTCTTCACAATTTACACAACATCTTGCTACAAAATTTGACCGTGTACTTTCTCGCGATTTCAGCGGAGCTTAAACGCTATTTGAAATTCATACCACACATGCAGTTACCGTAAAACTTTTAGCTCGCGAAAGCGCTATCTGGCCAAATAAACTCACTTGTACTGTGCTAATACAAGTCTCAGACATGAGACTAGTGCCGCGCCTGCTGTGTATTGCAAGAACTGAAAAGGAGCTGCCAACATTCAAAAACAGCCTGTAACAATAAAATTGCAAGAATTTCGAAACTTGTTCTTATTTTATCACAAAAGTAGGACAATTTATTTTATTTATTCTAGCAAAATCTACAGCACCTAAAAAATTGGCAAATAAAATAGTATTATACAGTAAATTGCCATCAACTTAATACTATTTGTTGCATATTCATAAATATTAATATTAAATCTGCAACTGCTACAGTATTCTTTAAAACGTCTACACAACTTGAAAATTTTCCAAAACTGAACTATAGCGACGAACACAGAGGTGAAATGAAAGAACATGAGCAAGATCTTGAAAAAAACGTATACGTTTAGTATACGTAGAGGAAAGAAAGACATATACGTAGAGGAAAGAAAGATGTATTCGTAATTCCCCGATAGCCAGCATCTTCAATTCAAGTTTAAACGTGCAAAACTAGTTACGATTGTGTTCAAAAGTTTATTCGAAACTAGCGACCACCCGCGACTTCGTCTGCGTGAACAATTATTTGTCTATCCCTCAGGAATAGTTCTTTTTTCTGGATGAAACTATGTCCTTCTGTACCGCTGACAACGTGTATGCAAAATTTCATGATGATCGGTTGAGAACTTACTTTTCGCATTTATAATATTACTAATGATTGAGTGATTGGTAATGAAAACGCAGTTCCTTTGAGTGATTTAATCATTTACGTAACAATACCTGTCAATCGTGGCTTCTGAATACATTTTCTCATAATGTACTATACTGCTCTGCTCATACCTTCTCCGTAAATAGTTACGTCTGGTACATAGTCCCACGGTATCCGATACCGATGAAAATGCAAAACCAATATTTACCTTATAAGCAAATAGGTAGCCAAGCGAGTCTCCAATTGTTGTCACATGCAATCGAGTTTAGTCTTGAAAACGTGTATTGAGCTTTAGGAATCACATTTGCAGTGTATGCAAGATCCTTAACACGAAGGCACCAGGTGCCTCATGGCCATGAATATTAACGCACATGAATATTCCGAGTACGTTTGTGCATTTCTTGCATGATTCCGCGTCACACCGGCCCCCTAACAAAACTTGAAACGGCGCCGGATTATCACGGAAAACATCCGAAATTGTCAAGCGGCCTTTTTTTACAAAACCTCTTTTTCTCCATTATAATTGCTCTGTTTAATGAAGTTGTCCTTTGTTTTTTTATCTTGGGAACACGAATAAAACAAAGATTTATGTTAGACGCTGTGTAAGGACGAGGGACATTTTGTGAAATGAGTATTGTTTACTTTCATTATTTTTTTATCTGATCATTTCATGAGAAAAAAGGTTGTTCATAGAAGCCCTAGAATCAAGTCGAGTTTCTTGCAAATATTAATAACTTATGTCATCTCGAAAACATTGTTACGAATTTGAAGTTAATACTAATTAAGAATTTCCTTTTGACGATAAATAGACAAATTAATTTAACTACGCTTTCGTGCAGCCTCTGTAGGTATATAACAGCATACATAAATAAAAAAATAAAACCAATAAGTTGAACAGCCATTGTAGACCGAAAAAAACTGCTGACAACACAAAGTACAGTTCGCTACGGCTGTAAATAACACAATACGGGCAATTAAACTGTGCTTCGAAAAATCCTACTTAAAAGAGTGGCAACATTTTCGTTTGTATAGGTGCTGTATAGCTCGTGACATTGTGTATACCATCATTGTACGAATAGCAGATTTTATATCTTTTATTTGTATCATAATTACTTTCAATTTCTAGACCGATAAATTTAAAGTCATAAATGCAGACCTTTCGCATTTCTCTATATGAAATGAGAAATGTAGTTATATTACTCTAATAATGAATTCATGCTGAACGTCACTATATGAGCCTCCCTGGAACACAATAGGGCCTTTATAGAGATCGTCTTTTGTCGTGAGAGGAGGCTTATGACCTTTTGTTTTTGCCCGTTCACCGTGATCCATGTAAGTTAATACCAAACAACACGACATAAACGTAAATGGGTGCGAACAACAAAAGGGGATAGGCTCTAAGCTGTGTTATATGTTAAGCAATCATAAGAAAACTTAATCCAATTTCAATAGAATAAGGTAATTTTTAGATTAGTAATAACTACTAATATAAAACTCGTGCAACGAAATCTTTTTTTATGTTATTCTACTTTATACCCAAACTTATCTCATAATCTGATTGTTTTGTGTTTTTAATTTGCAGAGCCCTATTTGTTTTTGTGTAGGTAATAAAAAACCTTAATAATAGAAACTTAATTTAAGTTATTGTTAGATTTTCCTTCGCAGTTTATATAACAAGGGCACGAGCTACGAGATTTATAACTTAAAGGTATAAGTCTTATTGGCAGCAATCCAGTGTTGTTGCTAACTAGTATTGCCTATCTGTCCACAGTATTGCGTCTCAAAAACGGAATAAAACGAAGTAACGTGCAGACTGGGGTTTGTGTTTGTGACAAGCCTCTTATCCCTTTAACTGGCTTTGTACTTTGTCCGCGAATAGTACCCGAGGGCGTGTGAAGGAGCCTTTTGTCCGTAGTGCCCGTGAGTGGAATGAAACAACCCGCTATTTTTAGGAATCTGACATTTTTAACTAATTAGATTCGAAGCCATAAATCTTTACGAACCAGTACAGTGCCCCGGTAATTTATCGTTATAAGAAAATGTATTTGAAAAGATTTCTCTTTTGTATCTTTGAAGCCTTAGAAATAAGGTTATTTAAAACACTGTATTCATTAAAGTTTTCCATCTCATGTTGTTGATTTTATGGTTACTAAATGTAAAGAAAATGAAGGTAAGGAGATATTATTGATCGTTATAAGTAAAATAAATTCAAAGGTATATTTTAAGTAATAATAAAATAAACTTATTTTGATTTTTAGTGGGATTGGTGTGGAAAATAGTCTGACTGTTCCATTATATCATAATATAAGCGTTATTCGAAATATAAAGCACTTTTCAAATAGCGTATGATGTTGAAATTTTACCGGATAATAATACTCTACATTGGAAGAATATTACACCGATTGTACAGAGATGATTGTGTACGAGTTCCACTTTACTCGTTATTTATCCGTTATTGTATTTTTCTCAGAATTGCAGTTTTCTATTCTATCTATGGATACTTATTTGGATTGTAATAGATATATCAAAAGATATCGGTGTGAATTTAGTGAGTCAAAAGACATTTGTTGAATTATAACTTATGAACTTAACTTCATCTGTTGTTATTTTTTTATTATGTGTATTAAGCTCTCCATGCAACAAAATAGTAACAACAATTTATTCATACCGCCTTACATTAACTCAAAAGATTAGTATTTCTATAGCCCTGACGAAAACAACACACGAATAGAATCACAAATAAAATTTTATATGATTGTGCTTGGTCGAGACTACGAGACACCTTGTAAAAGACAAAAGACTAACTATTTTTTAAAATTATATGTTAAGTTCAAATAGTAATTTCGGAAAAGCTTGCAAAATGAATGATTGCAACATTGATGTTTTTGAACGAATGCCAAATCGATTTGTAACTGCCGCACATAAAGCAATAAAAAGTGGACGTGTGCACATGATAACGCCGAAAAATAACTGTAACCGCCGTAATATGAAGCTTCCTGATAGCCTGATAACTGCATGAATATGAGAATTAATGTGATACGTACAATACTGGTACTTTATGTTGTATTTACACGAGTCGACTTGACTGGCAACTTGGCAGGCGATTTTAATCAATTAGCGCTTTTTATCGACAATAACTTGTAAAATCTAATCGCAAATCTAATTGCGTTGGCGATTCGATTTGATTGCGAAGCGATTGTCGATAAACAGCGCTAATTTACTAAAATCACCTGCCATGTCGACTTTGTCACATCGACTATAGCGCTCGTTCAATAAGTTGCAACTTTTATGAAAGCCGCAAGTAACTACAAAGTATAATGCCGCAAAAAATTCTACCGATAAACAGCGCTAATTGACTTAAATCGCCTGCCAAGTTGACTTTGCCACACCGACTTTAACGCTCGTTCAATAAGTTGCAACTTTTATGAAAGCCGCAAGTAACTACAAAGTATAATGCCGCAAAGAATTCTACCGATAAACAGCGCTAACTGACTAAAATCGCCTGCCAAGTCGACTTTGTCACCGACTATAACGCTCGTTCAATAGGTTGCAGCTATTATGAAAGCCGCAAGTAACTACAAAGTATAATGCCGCAAAGAGTTCTACCGATAAACAGCGCTAACTGACTAAAATCGCCTGCCAAGTTGACTTTGCCACACCGACTTTAACGCTCGTTCAATAGGTTGCAGCTATTATGAAAGCCGCAAGTAACTACAAAGTATAATGCCGCAAAGAGTTCTACCGATAAACAGCGCTAACTGACTAAAATCGCCTGCCAAGTTGACTTTGCCACACCGACTTTAACGCTCGTTCAATAGGTTGCAGCTATTATGAAAGCCGCAAGTAACTACAAAGTATAATGCCGCAAAGAGTTCTACCGATAAACAGCGCTAATTGACTAAAATCGCCTGCCATGTCGACTTTGTCACACCGACTATAACGCTCGTTCAATAAGTTGCAACTATTATGAAAGCCGCAAGTAACTACAAAGTATAATGCCGCAAAGAATTGTACATCCCACCACTGTATTGGATAGATCTATTAAAAGTACACTTTGTTATCAGTCTAAATACCTACTAAATTATGCATATACAATGAAATGAACAGATAAACTAGACTAGAACTTTGCTTTAGTCAAGTGAAATCTATATGAAAACTTTCGTAACGAAGTAAGAACACGCGACGTATTCCACACATCGTGAGTCACCCGATGGTAGCGTAGCTTTCTTTAGTGAAAAAATTACATCCATACAAATTTACCTCTACAATATTTAATTAGAAAATCACAATGAAATTGATCCAACGGTTTACCTTGAATTCATAGAAATATACACATGCAACAATTAAATAGACCTTTCATTTTCATCCGGAGTTAAAATACTCCTCTTCTTCTCACATTTTTCTAGCGTATCATATAGATCATATATATAGAATATAGAATAGACGTTGCTTTGAGTTAAGTTACATGTACGCAAAATTAAGTAGTGTACATGTAATTTGCGTGAGTGCTTCATATTGAAATTCTGGCACCTACTGCACTATCCACAGCAAATTGCATGTTCTATCTAGCCACTATTACATTTAAAAAATATTTTCTCATCTACAGAACAAGTAGATAAGTCACAGCATTTGCACATATTTTTTTAATTTCAAACGTTACAAAAACTACCTAGACTCTATACTATATTTTTCAATAATTAACATTCAAATAAATAATGTTTAACAACGAAACAAGTTTAAATTCATCATAGTAAGGTAATTACACGCAGGATTAGAACATTAGTTTATCGTTAACATGACAGCATAATGCACTCAAACCGCAGTCTACAGAGCACAGACGAGCTGTAATTGCAATGGTATAATTAGCAACAACGCGCGTTCCGAATCTAGCGTGTAATGAAATGTTTATGTGCAACCAGTGCAACATTATAAATAAAAGATAACAAAACAACCGATGTGCAAGGCAGTTTTGTGAATAGCATGACAGTGAGTGCCTGTGTCACGAGTTTGCACAGATACGTTTACTATACTAGCGACAGTCGCTATCGAGTCTAGTAAGCGTGAACCCGGAGATATTTAAACTACAGATAGCTGACAGTGCTACTCTTCCGTAACTACTCGTAGCAAAAAATGTTTTTGCCGAATGAAATCGCTAAATGCGTTACAGGGAATAGAAAAGAAAAGCTAGGAGCTCAAATACTTTGGATGTTGTGTAACCCATGATATGGCAGCTTTGTTTGATTAACGGATGTAAAACAGTAGTATGTCACTCATTGATCGGCATTGTTTCAAGAACTGGCGATCGGCGTTGACCTTATAATGGATTAATCAATCGTAGCGGAAAAATCTTCTCGCACAAGACTTCTTTATGTTAATTGGTCATAGGTAGTTCTATCGTACATAGACCGGATATGTGTGGTCATGTATAATAATAATGTCGCTCTGATTAATAATGTTAAAAAAAATATTATCTAAAACTCTGTTGTGAACATTCTCAACAGAACAATTGGCAATTCAATGCGATATTCCTTATAATAATAATAAAATAACGATAGAGATAAAACTAATTTTGAACAAGAAATTGGAGTCGCAGGTAGACCGGAATAAGCCGGACCGTCATGATGAATAGGCTAGGACGTGGGCCGAGTGCCAACTACGTACTACAATATTACCTTAGAATAAGGTTAACTAGTGAAGGGCTTAATGGTCGGATAATGTATTTGTAGCGCTAATCTACTTTGTAATAAATTACTTTTTACGAGAATCATTATTTATTTAGTAGTCTTTAGAAATTTTTGAGGAAACATTTGATTTTTAACCCATACAAGTGCTTGTGCTTACATGCTTGTTTTTTAGCAGAAGCCCTATACGGTTCATCTTTTTTTTAATAAGCCCTACTTATATTAATGGGTAAACAATCATAACTTGAAACTAACTAACCTAGCGGAACTCAAACTCTTAATAACTGTGGGTTTTTTTATTTACAGCTATGATCGCTTACCGTTTTGCAGTTAAGGCTGCAAATTATATAGTATATTATTATTATTTAATTACCTATATATATATATATTTATATTTAATAATATTTATTATAGAATAATTCATTCATGGAGCCTTTTTTAATTCAGTGACAGCGATATTTTGGTAGGAACATGCTTTCGGTGTTTCTATCGCCAATGGTTTTTTATATTGTGAACCACAGTGAATTCTTTTTTCTTTGGTTTATTAGGATTTCATTGTGTTTTCACGGTCTTTCTTTATCATCGAATAAAAAAAATTTTTTTTTTTTTTTTCACTGCGTGGGGGCGTGAAAATCGTCCATACCATTTTAAATATAAATATTTGACAACATCACATACATTGCGATCATTCTCACTTCTGCTCCGGACTCGAGCGGACACGTTCTGTGTCGCTCGCATCCTTCTCGCATCGCACCACCATCCAGGTTCGTCTGCGTCGTGCTGCCGTAGCGACTTGCTGCTACCAGCACCGTCTACGAGTGTGGGTCCCGCCGTTTGTATCAAAACGAAAGGATCCTATCTCGTCCGCGTTTGAGTTGGTGGATACTTAACGGTGCCAACGAAGCCAACTGAGCGATCCCGGTACGCTCGCTAGCGCCCCTAAGGCTCTAGTAATACCGAAGTCCTGCCTCCCACTGCACTTGGGCTAGACGGCTAGTCCCAAGGGAGAAGGAATTAGGGTCGGTAATCCTGGTTTACGGATACCGAATAGGTCGTCACACCGCGCCCCCCCCTTCCCCCCTCACCTCGCGGCGGGGGTGGTGTCTCTTTGGTTAGTTCAATTTGCAACCGGTTGCAACTAGTGCCTAGTTGTGTCCGCAACTAGTGCAGAGTCCTAGTTTCTTGGCCATGGAGTCTTTTGACTCTGAGGCCCTATTAACCCTCACTCCCGCCGATCTACGGCCCCACCTCCCCGAAAGCAGTGTGGAGTCCATACTCCAACTGCTTAAGGAGAAGTCGGCGTCGTACCGGCCCTCCCAACCATCCCAACCATCCCAACCCAATCCTACGACTTCTAAGTCGTCTCCCGCCTCCCCTACTCCGTCCTTCGCCATGGACTGCGACTTCAGCGGTCCAAACGTCCCCCTACTTAAGAGGGCCGCTTCTCAGCGGTCCTCCTCCGACTCCTCGGAGTCATCTCTCACCACACTCACCTCCGAAGCCGACTCAGATTCGGCTTCATCCTCGTCGACATTAACCGACTTCACGCCGGTTAAGAACAGACGTAAGCGCCGCGCAAAGCAGCGCGCCCCCACTCCCCCCGAGACCTCCGAGTCGCCCGCCCCCCCGGCCCCTTTAATGTCGATCGTCATCGATCCGACATCCCTCCCCCAATCTTCAGCCGCTGCCGCGGCCCCAGCCCAAAAGGCTACAAAACCCTCCTCCCGCCCGCACACTAGGTGCGATCCCCAACCGGCCAAGGCCACCCTCCCTCCGCCTGTTTTCGTCCGTGACGTAAACAAGTGGATGGAGGTTTCAACCCTTTGCACCGCCGAAAAGGTGAACTACACCCACGCCAAAAACGTGGGTGTAGCCATCAAGGTGCAAACCCCTACGCGTGATGATTTCAGAAATCTCACGCGCCTTCTCACCACTCGTAAGGTGGCTTATCACACTTACGCTCTCCCTGAAGAGCGTAAAGTCCGTGCAGTCCTCCGCAATATCCCCCATGAAATTCCTAACGAGGATATCCTCAAGGACCTCGTTTCTCAAGGCTTCCCAGCGGAGTCTGTACACAAAATGTACAGTCGTACGGGGAAAGCCTTCCCCCTGGCACTAGTCGTCATGACTAATGCTCCCTCTGCGCGCGATCTCTTCCGAGCCAAGGACCTCAAGGTCTGCGGTCTCTCTGAGATCAAAGTAGAGCCCCCCAATAGGCGCGGCACTCCGGGACAGTGCCACCGCTGCCAACTCTATGGGCATGCGGCCGCCAATTGCTCCGCCCCCCCTAGGTGCGTAAAGTGCCTAACCCCCCACCACACCAAAGAGTGTACCCGCACTCGCGACTCCCCAACTCCGCCCGCCTGCGTGCTGTGTGGCCAAGTCGGTCACACTGCAAACTACAAGGGCTGTCCGCGCGCCCCGCGCCCCCAACCTCCCTCTAAAAAGAAGGCCCAGGCGCCTTCAGGCAAGAAGGCGCCGAAAGGCCCTCCCCCTCCCTCTGAGGATCACTTCCCCCTCGCTCCCAAGTCGAGAGGAGTGCCCCCCGCCCCGGCTCCCATGCCGGCGTGGGGCCCTCCCCCTAAGACTTACGCGGCTAAGTTGGCTCCTGCCTCCGCCCCCGCCCCCGCCCCCGCATCCTTACCGCAAAACGGGACCCCCCTGCTCGATGACATGAATGTCGTCCTAGACGCGATTCGTAGCATCGATCTAAGGGAGATCTCCGCTTTAGCGGCAAAACTTCGTAGGGCTCGCACACCACAAGAGCGCCTTATGGCCCTCTGCGAGCACGAGTCCCTTCTTCGTACATTATGAGTACGCCCACAATTCCCACCTCACCTATAGGCCCCCATAATACGAACGTGGCTGTCCCCACTGGTCGTGTTAAGCCCACGGGTATCTCGCTTGTCTCTTTCAATGCCCAATCGCTGCGCGACAAAGTACCCGAACTAAGGGACTTTACTCGTGACAGAGATATCGACCTCCTTCTCGTACAGGAAACGTGGCTCAAACCCGGTGACCGGAGAGGGCTCACGATCCCAAAGTACACAATGGTACGCAACGATCGTACCGCACTCCCAAACCACTCGCCTGTTAGGAGAGCTTCTGGCGGTACCGCCATTTATTTTAAGAAATCACTTCATTGCTCTCATATACCCACTCCTCCACTTAGTAATATGGAGGCCACTATATGTAGATTGTCTATGACGGGTCATCGCACCCTTATCATAGCCTCAGTCTACATAAAGCCAGGCACTCTCCCCTTAGAAAGCGACTTTGTAACGCTTCTCTCATTAGGTGACTCTGTCATTCTCTTTGGTGATTTCAATTCAAAGCACACCGATTGGACGTGTCTCAAAACCAATTTTGGTGGCAAAACCCTCCTTAAAATAGTCCAAGCCCTTGATATAGATGTAATATCTCCACACGCCCCCACTCACTACCCCGATATAGTCACTCACGACCCTGATGTACTAGACTTTGCCCTAGTTAAAGGTGTCTCGCTCCGACTGAAATCGATCGAAACTCTCGACGATCTCGGCTCAGACCACCGCCCGGTCTCCCTTATAATGGGCAACCCGAACCCATCTCGCCCCCTCACTAAAACCATTACCAACTGGGATGGTGTCAAATCTACTCTCTCGTCGGCTATGGATGCTGACAACTCACCGTTCGCTATTGGACCCGACTATTTCGATAGTACGGAGAAAATAGACAGTGCGGTGAGCTCCCTCACTCAATTGGTCCAATCAGCTGTTGCTGAGAACGTGAAAGAGGTACCTGTGAAAAACCACAGTGCCATCTCTCCGGCTCTGCGCAGCCTGAGACAGGCCAAAAACGCCGCTCTCCGGAGAGCGGCAAAGTATCCCACCCCCGAGTTTAGAGCCAAAGCCAACCGCCTTCAGCGAACCTATACCACTAAGCTCGCAGAGTTTAGGAACGATAGTTTCGCCGATCTCATGGCCGAGATCACTCCCTCCCACGTAGCATACTACAGAGTGGCGAAAGCCCTCCGTAGCGATGCTACGACTCACGTCCCCCCGCTTCTCCGTCCCGATGGCACTACAGCCTTCGAAGACGATGAAAAGGCGGAATGCTTCGCTGACAGTATTGCCGCCCAATGCTCAGTCAGCACCCAAGAGTGCGATCCCTCCCATATCAGTGCGGTCGAGGAGGAGCTCAACACTTTGAACTCCCTCCCTCTGCCCTCTGACACTGACCCCTTCACAGTCTCAACTGATGAAATCAAATCTCTCATTAAAGATTTGAAACCCAAAAAGGCGCCCGGTGCCGATGGTATTTCCAATATGGCCCTCAAGCACTTTCCCATCCAAGTGCTCGCCTATCTCACTCTCATTTTCAATGCTTGTTTCGATCACTGCTACTTTCCAGCCGCCTGGAAAGAAGCTATCGTAATAGGCATTCCCAAACCGGGAAAACCTCCGAACCTCCCAGCTAGCCACCGTCCCATAAGCCTCCTCAAGGCGTTAGGCAAGCTCCTCGAGAGATGCGTACTCGTTCGTATGCGGGAGCACCTCTTCGGGGAAGACTTGATTATCCCCCATCAATTCGGCTTTAGGCCTAAGCACTCGTGCCCCCAACAGGTTCACCGCATAGTAGAGCACATCTCTAGCGGTTTCTATCCCCGATATCTCAAGACTGTAGCAGTCTTCTTTGATGTAGCCAAAGCCTTTGACAAGGTTTGGCACACCGGTCTAATCGTCAAATTACACAGATTAAATCTGTCTTTGCGTTTAGTCCGCTTAGTAGCTTCCTTCCTACATCACCGTACCTTTCGGTTTAAACACGAAGGTACTCTCTCGTCCCCCCGTGCTATTACAGCGGGTGTGCCACAGGGCTCAGTCCTCGCTCCCTTGCTGTACATAGCCTACACTAATGACATCCCCATTCCGAAAGATGGCGTTCAGCTTGCCCTTTTCGCAGACGATACGGCTCTCTATTGTAAGGGCAGACACCTAGATACAATCCTTCCGAGGCTACAAACCTCTATCAACAAGTTAGGCGAGTGGTTCCGCAAATGGCGTATCGAAGTAAACCCGGAGAAGTCCTCCGCAGTTTACTTCAACGCTAAGCGACACCCTTTCCCACCCAATAATAGGCCCCCCACTATGCTAGGCAAATCCATCCCCTGGCAAAAGTCCGCCAAATACCTCGGTGTCACTCTAGACGGGAGACTCTCATTTGAGCCTCACGTCAAAAGGGTGACCCGAAACGCCCGTTTTTATCTAGGGCGACTCAACGCTATGTTGGGTCGTCATAGTAAAATGTCCCTTCGTAACAAGCGAACACTCTATAAAGTTTGCATACGACCAGTGATGACATACGCCTCTGTCGTATTTGCCCACTCCGCCCCTAGTACAATGTACAAATTGCAAATAGTGCAAAATCTTTTCTGCCGCAGAGCGGCCAACGCCCCCTGGTACGTTCGCAATGCGGACCTACACAGGGACCTAGACCTCCCCACCCTCCAGCAATGGAGCACTAAGGCCTCTGAGCGTTTTTTCAAAACGGCAGGAGACCATCCTAACCCCCTCATCCGTTCCGCAGCGGACTATGTCCTGCCTACCTCCTCCATCCCTCGTTCCCGCAGACCCAGATCGGTTCTAACGGACCCTCCTGACAAAATCTCGTCTGACCTGAACCTCCTTTTGGAGGCGACGGAGGACGATGACGCCCCATCAAACCCGACCCCTCAGGTCAACCCCACGCCCTCTTTGGCTGATCGATCCCCCTCAGGGAGTCAGCTCAATTGCTAACAGCACGATCGACGCCTCCTCTGGGTGAATCGGTCGTTTTTCTCGACGCACAATCGCCTAGGTGAAATGTGACGTCTGCGCCGTCCTCTCCCCTGAGGGAGGGCGGTCGCTTTGTTCGCGACGAAGGTTCGTTGCCTCTCCGGGCACGCAACCAAACTCAAGGCGGTTTTAGTCAGTAGGAGTCTGACATGCCCCCATAGCCGGCTATGGGAAGTCCAATGAGGATTTCCGCCTCCTTCCCCCGCGCAAAGGGGAGGGTGCTCCGAACCCTTCTGGTTGAGAGCGAAAAAAAAAAAAAAAAAAAAACATACATTGCTCCGATTCCAAAGTAAGTAGCTAAATCACTTGTGTGGAAATCAGAGACGACGGTGGTATCACACAAACCCAGACCTGAGCCAATATAGGAAAGTTCGTTTTCTAAATTGACCCAAACGGGGATCAAACCCGGCACCTCAGAGAAGGCGACACCTTGAAAACCGGTGTACAAAGCCACTCGACCACGGAGGTCAAGTCGTAATTGTAATAGAAAATATCATTTTAAAGTAAATTTTAGTAGACAATATAATATTTGAAGCTGGTAGTAGATACTGTGACAGCTTGTGATTTAGGTCCAGTCCCGACATCTGTTCTAAGTTTTAGACAACTATATAAATCCCATTAATAATACAAAGATAACGGTGGGCTTAATTAAGGATTTGTTTATGAACACTTAAACTATGTTTTAAATACAACGTATTTAATAACTTCAAAGATAACTCATAAAAGATAAATTTTAGAGGAGCTCGGTGGCGCAGGTATAGTGCCTAGCCCATCGATTGCGGAGATTAAGCAACTGTCGCAAGGGTCGGTCATGGGATGGGTGATCAAAAATTTATCATCTCGAGCTCCTCCGTGCTTCGGAAGGCACGTTAAACCGTTGGTCCCAGTTGCATTTGCAGTCAGTAGCGCCCACCAATCCGCATTGGGCCCACGTGGTGGGTCATCCCTCCTTATCCACCCATAAGGGAGGCCTGTGCCCAGCAGTGGGGACATTAAAAATGGCTGATGGTCAAATTTTATAACCCACAATAATCATAGAATGAAAGAATTAATAATGAAAACTATCCAGCAAATAGGAAGGCTTATCCAAACATCCATATCAACCCAAGTTGGTTTCAAGTGAGGTGCTAAGCGTAGAAATGTTCAGAACAACAATCTCAATATTTGTGGTCTCAACCGTAGAGTTTACCTTCCTGCTACATTATAATAGTTAAGAACACCTTCACACTCCATTTGAGGTG
This sequence comes from Catoptria pinella, assembly GCA_963556745.1. Taxonomy (NCBI): domain Eukaryota; kingdom Metazoa; phylum Arthropoda; class Insecta; order Lepidoptera; family Crambidae; genus Catoptria; species Catoptria pinella. The sequence continues at coordinate 5,131,327 of OY750774.1, read as the reverse complement.
GGAAAACAGTACAGTACAATCGGACAATATAAGTTGGCGTCCCAACGGTGGCGCCGCTCTCCCCTTTAAAGTCATATGTTATTGCAAACTGACTCTTATTATAAGGCGTCAACTGTCAAAATAAGTTCCATTTCCTACCACGCGCCAAATTAAATTTAACGCACTGTAGGTGTGTCGAGATGAGACTTAAGTTTGAATAGCCTCTTGTATGGAATACAGTTTGAATGGGAGAGGAGTGAATGTCTTATTCAGAGCTTTGAAGATACACAGTTATTATAAAGTTGAAGTTGCTTGGTTATTTAAAAGACTGTTATTGGATTTTAAATAACCAAGGTGTATTGCTATTTTTGTCGATACTTTTAAATTTTTTCAAAATTATACAAATTTTACATTCAAGTGTTTTTGCATTTACTAGTTCTTCAATTAACTTTAATGGTAGTATATTTGTACTTTTAAGATTTATTTCCATCAATATTTTACAGTCACGTCTATTAATATGTATACAGTTTCGAACTCTGTCACTCTAAAAGTTATTACTTTTTTGAACGGAAATTAATGACACATGACAACTACAACACATTGACAAAGTTCTATACTGGATACATATTTTAGACGTGACTGTACTGTTTTACTAATTTAGTTTAAGCATTTAAAACTAAGTAAGCTCTGTAAGCTGTAGACCTCGCTTTAATATTTCCGCCATTTTGAAAAATTTCGAAATACTGAATCGCCAAAAAAAATATATAATTATCGAACCTGGTCACAAAATTTCTCGAGAATCGGTTGAGAAATGCGACCTGTAGAGGAGAACAGACGGACGTACATACGAAAGCCCTTTTTGTCCAAGCTGAAACAGATACTAATGTACTAGAAATAGCCTTCCATCTCGCCTCTTCGTTACTTTTTCCACATAAGCTATCTCATTTTTCTTAAATATCTACGCTTTCCTATTGGTTTTTTTAATGAAAACCTTTTCTCATGTAGTACACTATACATCATCATCAGCCCGCCCATGCTCACTTAGTTTTCTTACTCAAAGGCCTAACTAAGCCAACGACCCTGTTTCTATGTCAGACATACACATAGTGAATATATGAAAATCTGTAGGCAACAGTCGGCACTGAAAGTTCATTAACCAAAACGTTACTTGAGGTAAGAATTACTCGACACAAAATCCTGTTTTCTAATTGGTTTCATTCAGGAAGTAATGTCAATTATAAATTTCATTGAAACGATTTAGCTATTTTGGAATTATTTTTGCTAATTACTTGTCTTAAAACATTAATGTTTCTAAAAATATCTCATTTAGTTTTGTTAGTAAATGGTAAGACATAAATCACCTAAATCAGTTTTATTTTGTAACTTATAAACATACTCGTATGCGTGTTAATGCAAAAGATGGCCGACTTAAGGATTGCTTTTTTAATGCATAATGTAAAACATGACATCGGCCGTCAAAAAACGGTGTTGGCCGATTATTTTATGATACCTATGCTATTTAAATAGTTGGGCAGATCGAAGAGAGTAACCTTTTAGTCGATTTGCCCAACTAGTCACTTGGCCACATCGAGAAATGGCTGGGCCCATCGTAATGTACTTCTGTTTCGCGACGCTCTGATGACGCTGTTTGCACTCTGTCAGCTGTGTGTTAACATGCGAGAATGATGGTTGCATCACACGAAATGCGATAAAAGAGCAATAAAAGTGAGTTAATTGCACAAAAAATTCCAAGTGAATTACAAGCGTCAGTTACAACGCACAATGTCTAAAAAAAAATTCTTAGATTTTCCCGAGCATAGCCAGGAAAATCGTTAAACGCTAAGGTTTAAGAACGATATGAAGGGTATAAGACGGGTAAATCAAGAAATGCCGGCGTATCGCGGGGGACCGTTTTCCTTCAGGACGACTTCTTCCATTTTCCCAAGTCGTCCATATTCCCAAATCGTCCACTTTTCTAACTCATTTTTAATAAAAGAGGCCCGACTGCAATGACACTTGTTATTTAACTTTTTAGTTCGTTTTTCCCAGGGCAGTCGTGTTTTTAATATTTTTTAAATTTATCTATTTGTAATACACAGAGATTTTAGTGTAGAATGTAGAAGTTCTGGTGGAATAAAGAAACTCACATAACCACATACAAACACATGAACCCTGAACACATTACACTCTCTGTTTCTTTGGGCAGTCGTGTAAAAAACACAAGTTTCATTGCAGTCGGGAGACCTCAGATTAAAAATTGTTCCACAAAACGGTCCTCGGACTGCAATGACTTTAAAATTTCAGTTTGTTTTTGGAAGGGCTGTCGTGTTTTTTATATTTTTAATATTATAATTTTTTTCCCACCAACGAAGACTAATAAGACTTTTAATTTACCATACTCTAGGGCTGGCGTACCATTATTGATAGCTTGGGGCGCTGTATGTTTTACGCGAATGTGGCTGCTGTTGATAAAAATAAGTTGCTTGTTCTATTATTCCTCATTTTTATTATGAAACATCTGTCCACATCCTGTCTGCTGTGTAATTCATAATAAGCCTTAGCACAGCTATATAAAAAAATAACGTGCGTAAAAATATTCGATAGAGTAATTTTGTTAGGGAAAGACAGCGCCATCTACCGCCGAAAAGAAAATGAAATTTTCCATAGATAATTACGCTAGCGAGTACTTTTACGCGTGTTTTTTCTCGATAGATGTTCGTGCTAAATGTAGATTACTACATTTACTACAGTAGTAGGTAATGTTATCTGCTTCATATAACACACAAATACGCAACCGTGAGCGTATCCGCGATTCGTGGTAGTATTTTTCGTAACACCTTCGAACGACATCTTAAAAATTGTCCCTAATACAATTTATGGTCTTCAAGTTCTCAATCTTTGACTATGGAATCAAATATTGTTCGTAAACTAAGGAATGTTTTATTTATATTTCAATAATCATGCTGTTTAGGTCAAATATTTGTATGTGGTTTTTAAAACATTAATTTGAGAATATTTTTTTAAGTTCCAGAGAAGTTATAAAAATAATAAATACAATTTTATGTATCACCTTAAAATTCAGTTTGTAAAGCGTCGTATATCTCAAACGCGGATTGTAAGTAAGTATTCCGCGTTTGGGATACAGCATAGTTTCCATCGTAAACTGCGCATAGTAGGTAACACTTTAATCCGCGTGTCAGTGCTAATGGGAACCACAAGAGATATACAACACATACTGTGGATTCAGCCCGTACCTGACTGTGATTGCGGGAATACATTTTGGTACTGCTTTTAAAATGTGTAAATAAATAGATAACAGTCTTGGGTTTCCGCCATCCGCAAGTTAGTTTGTCGGTGAAAACATAACAGTTATAATTTGTAATTGACATTTGGTAAAAGTCAGTCAAAAAGAAGATTGTATTGTGTTCAGGGTTCAAGTATGTATGTGAGTTTCTTTATCCCACCATATCTTCTAAATGCCTGGACCGAATTGGATGTGTGAGGTTTTTTGAAAAAAAAAAACAATATGTCAGCTGCTGCAGGACGCAATTATGTAACCTGAAAAAAAGGAAATCTTCAACTATTACAATATGGGCACAGAATATATTGATATGGGTATCAAATGAACGGGACCTCTTGGGGTAGGGCAGTCGTGTTTTAATATTTTTTTATTTATTTATTTAATGTCCACGTACAGGGCCACAGGCTTTCCTTATTTGTAGGTGGATAAGAAGGACGGCCCATAATCCACGGGCCCAATGCGGATTGGTGTCAACGACTGCAAATGCAGACGGCAGCCGGTAGCCTCTACGGTTCCCTGACTCATTTTAATCCTCGCTAAATGGTCACCACATGACGCACACGACCGTATCGTGACGCAATCTATGCTCACTACGTGACACAACGGCACGCGCTAGTATTACGTCACAATACACACTTTGTAATGTTTAAAATTATGATACCAAAATAAATCTGAATGACGTTGAAGTTGAGTTTACGGAGAGTACAAAATTTCTAGGTATTACACTAGATTCACGACTGCAATGGGATCCTCATATTGAAGCCTTGTCAAGTAGACTTAGTTCTGCTGCCTTCGCTGTTAAGAAAATAAGGCTTTTAACTGATATTGTAACGGCAAGGTTGGTATATTTTAGTTATTTTCACAGTGTAATGTCTTATGGGCTACTAAAGTGGGGCTCTGCTGCCAATATTCAAAATATTTTTCTACTTCAAAAAAGAGCTGTTCGTGTATAATCTTCGGCGGAGAGATTCCCTGGGAGAATTGTTTAAAGAAATAAATATACTAACTTTGGCTGGCCAATACATATATGTAAATTTAGTATATGTAAAGAAACACTATGATTCATTTGCTAAGAACAGCGATAATCACCATATTAATACAAATTCACCATATTAAGGAATAAAGATAAACTTGCCGTTCCAAGATTCAGGCTTGCAAAAACTAGAGGTTCATTTATGGGGAAACGCATAAACTTGTTTAATAAAGTTCCACAACAAGTGATTGATCTACTTTTGCATGAATTTAAAAATCATGTCAAAAAGACGCTCATGGGTAAAGGTTATTATAAAGCAAACGATTATCTGAAAAACCGGAATACGTGGAAATGATGTAACACAATAACTTGCCAGTAAGTACTTTGTTGTTAATAACCTGTTGTATGTCTTGTATTTGGTAACGATATATTTAAGTTTGTAAATATCGTTACTTATTTCTGTTTAACAGGATAAGTTTCTTGTGCCTGTTCTTCTTGTCAGTTAAAAAAGTTTGGAACGGGTGGTAGAAAAATATAGACGATTCAAAAGCGCTTAATTACTAAGTTTATTTGAATAAAGCAATTTTTTCCTTTTTTTTATCTTTTTGCCAACGTAAAATCCTCTTTGGTGTTCTTAGAAACATTTAATCTTCGATAATAGGTCACCATATGACGTACTGTGGATGCACACGGCATCGTCGCTACATGATCTATGTTTACTACGTGCGTGGCACAATGACACGCGATGCGCCTAATATTGCGTCACAGCACAATACACTCTTTGTACCTACCGAAAGGATATACCGTAAACAAATCACGATCTACGAAATGCATAATATTTGAGTACCTTCCTTCTATGAAATACTATATTACTTATAGGGTTCCACAGTGCAGAAAAAAAACTGACAGGTATTGCAGATGGCTGTGGTTTTAATATGTCAGAGAAGTAATCACTCATTTCTTTACAGTAGCGTACCCTGTATGGCCGCATCGAATCACAGCAAAAAGCATGTATAGTTTTCTACTTACGAGTAACACGAAAATAAAAATCTCTAGCTATGAAAACTATCCCAAATAATTATTTTTATACTATTCCTCTTACTCATTTATCACTTATCTCATTTTTACTTCAAAAAGAGGAGATGGTTCTATTTACACGTGTATTAAGCTATTATTTTTTGCCACTAAGCTTATGTACCTAAATAAAAAAATTTTTGACTGCTAGCTATTTTTTTTAATATTTAGGAACAAATGTTATGTAATAACAATAACATTGTGAAAATACCATTAATTATTCGACCTATGAGTAAGTAATTCTACTGGTGCTTCATTTAACTAAATAATTACCTACTGTTTATTATCTTTTCCGTAGATCACTATATTTTATTTTATTTTTGACAATTCCACACAGCGCCTTCCAAACTAAGCAAAGCTTGTAATATGGGTGCTAGATAACAGATACACTAAATATACATACTTAAATATATACTTATTATACCCGTCACAGAATCGAACCCGGGACCTCTTGCGTGGTAGACTTGCGATGTTGACCACTGCAACACTCAGGTCGTCAATTCACCCACTTCGTATTAGTAATCATAAATATGTTTAATTTTAAAATCTGTTTCATGTCCATTTAGGTGAGATAGTATTTTGCACTATCCCATCTTTTTTCTCTGTTCATTCATAGGATTCAATTAAAAGTGTTTGTTGCTAGTTGCTACATATTTTTCAAGCACTTCACATAGTTAAGTTAAATTTCCTTTTTACAGAGAATAAGCTCACTATAGTCTCACGAAGTAGATTATTTTAAACAACAACGTATACCATTACTAGTGAACATCAACAAGTCATCGGCTTCGAATGAGAGGAGGTATAATCTAGCTAGGGTTGTCAAATTCGTTTTAAATATGACTATTTGAAAATTTTACAAAAACATTATTGTTTTCATAGAAATCACTAGTTCCTTCAAGTTCATTAAAACAAAGGACTATTCAAATAGGGTTATACTATTTGTAACACCCGTTTGCAGTAAACCTAAGAATCGGCTAAGACTTTTCCTAACTACAACTAGGTATTATTGCGAAAATGGTGTCATGAGTTTAGCTGTCATGCGCCATCTTGGTCGAATTGTTGTGGTAGGAAAATATAAATGATTCAAAAGTGCTTATTAAGTTTATTTGAATAAAGAAATTTTGACTATTGACTATTGTAGTTAGAAAAAGACTTAGGCGATTCTTAATGTTTAGTGCAAACTGGTGTTAGTCTATTTGAATAAAGATTACACATATTCATTTTCACATCTATTTTTAGAAGGCTTTTAAAATTTGGTAGATTACATAACCAGGCTTTTTTAATGATGTTGCCCAATAAATTAAATGTACCCAAAAACAATAATATAATCTAATGCTTAATTAATTGAATGGAGCATCCAATATTCCAATGACTAGAATACGCTAATTACACGTTTTACAGTTGATAAAGAGGATCAAAGCAACTTATATTGTTTTCTCTTATTTCCACGAAACGTCAAACATCTTACTGTTAAGTTGAGAATTCTGGGTGAGGTGCGCCTACCTTCGACCTTATTGTAACTTATTATCAGATTTGATAAAGGAAAAACACTGAACCGTTGTGGATATAAAAATGACGTTTCGTGGAAATTATAGAAAAAGTTAGACTAAAGAGTTGGCTACACCAGCGTTGGCAGCCCTAGCTCCAGCGTAATACAAACTAGAGCTGCAGGTGGCGGGCGGTAATGGGCCCACCGACTTGATGAATAGGCCAGGACGTGTTCGGCCTGCAAAACACCACCTCTATTGGCGTCCTCTAAAATATTACCCAAATCGCCCGCTCAATATCAACTAATTCAACCTATTGATTTATTACATTTACAAATGGTTTAATTTCGCCGTTTTGGTTTTTATTGAATTTTGAAGGGATTCTTTTATACTGGCTGAATTTTAAAATTGGTAATTTGATAGTGATGGCTTCAGTTTTTAATGAATTTATCTAGTAAATTGCAGCTGTGAAAGATTTTGATTCGTTTTTAATGCGAGTCATTCATAACACATTTTAAGTGAATTTAATACAACATTTTTTTTATAAAGATAAATTGTAAATTTTATTGAAACAGTATCAAGACTCTTAGATTATTTCAGACATTAAAGATTTTTATTTTTCAATAGAAATGTTTTTTCTTAGAATAAAAGTCGATTTCTGTACCAACTGGACTCTTGGCTTAGTGTGTGACAGTACGTACATAAACAACATTAAATATCTATAGACTAATAATTCCGAGCTCACTTTATACAGCATTAGAAAAAAACGGAAAAGATCTGCCGAAGATTTATCATGTGCTAGCCGAATCTTTAAAAACCCCAGGCAACTTAAAACATAAAAAGTATCGCGGTTTTTTATCGGGACTTAAAAAACTACAAAATGTCGACGCCAAATTCTCACCGAGTAAAGATTTATTGAGCGGGCTTTGATTTATCGCCCGCCCCACACATGAGCCTAAGGTTCAAAGACAAAAAAAGAAAAGTTTACTTTCGCCAAAAAATACAACGACCGCTCCCATTTGAGTACGGAGGGTGTACCTTATTTTCCCCTCTTTATTCTTGTCCCAATATTGTTTTATACTTGAAGTATTCGCCTGAGAAAAGGAAAAGATATTCCCCATTGATGTGGTAACACTCTTTTCTGTTACAAAGTTTACTTTACTTTGACGCATCAATGTTTTGTAAAATCCCGTCGTATAGACATTATTATTTTAAGGAAATCATGTCGGATACGATTATTAGGATGCTGTCAATCAACATCCTTTCCTTATAACATAATATACATGTATAGTACACTATTAGCGAGAGTTTCCACTACACTCAACAATAAATATCGACGCTTAACATCGAGCTGTGCTGTCAAATCAAATTGAACTTTATTCCGTGGGTGGAGCAGCAGGAAATCCTGCGTCGCTACAAGACAATTGACTATTTGCGAATAAGAATTCTGTCATAAAACCTTTGGTTAAAATAAAAAGAGGAAGATACGTTACGTTCTCACTTTCGAAATTCGAATTGCGAATTCGAGATCTTCGACGATCACAACTACACGTAAACACGCACCCTCGTAGCAACGTAGTAGAGGTCCATAAGTCCATTGGACTCAGTTTTGTTTTCTTCTTTTTGTTTTAATGAAAGCATAAACTCTGTTTCGGAACAGCAGATTTAATTCATCATCGCCCGACCGGGCGAATGCGGCCGGACAACAATAGAATATCTTTGTGTCTCATTTTCCGGGCATTGATGGGTTAAAACATTGTTTATTTGACTAGTAGAAACGCTCGGTTATCTAAAAAGCATTAGTTACTGTGGATGTTACAAGCCATGACGCGTTTAACAAGTATTATTCCTTTTTTTTTTGCCTGTAAAATATTGAAAATAGAAGCCTCATCTGTTAGCGAATAAAGTCAAAGCCTCGTCTATTTATAAATTAATATCACAATTAAAAAAAAAAACTGACATTCAATTCAACTTCAATATGGGTTTTTTGTTTATCATTGACATTTGATATAAGTAGGAAAATACATAACGCGATGGGTATGTATATAGGGTGTAGGTATATCTACGTTTAAAATGAAATATAAGTATGTAAGATACTTTAATCATTAAGTACTTGAAATAAGTGTGGATTAGAGTCGAGTTTAATGAAAAAAATAAAACTTTTTCACTTGGCAAAACCATTATCTGTAGATTAAATGAAAACACAGACGATGTCTAACACAGACGTACAAGTTAGTGGTTAACCACAGACTTGTGAACTCTTCCCAACTAGCCCACTTAGGGTTACCAAAACAAAACAAGTCGAGAGGTCTCAATAAGTTTAGCCGAAGATCATTATTGATTGTGTGTTCTGTTCGTGGCTTTGAAAACATTGTTACTCTCTGTAATATTAACCGATTAACTTAATGAACTTAAAAATTTACTGTACTTATCTATTTATCTGTGTTGTTAACTTGACATACCGCAATTATTTGTTTCAAAGTTATGCTCCATTTTATACCTCTACCTTGTCTCTCGGATATTTATTTAGTCTGATATAATTATATTGTCACTTAAACGTATTACTAATAGTAATATTATTGATTTTATATGACCTAAATGAAATGTTTGACTGACTACAAATCAAAACTTCCTTTATCTCTAACAAAGAAGCTTCATTTCCAATAAAAGTTACATATCGAACATATTTCCGACATTATAAGTCAACGTCACTCCCCATACGAACTACGGAACGTTTCGCTGAAGAATGGATCTCGTTCAAAACTACTTCTTTCATCTTTAGTTAAACCTATTTCCGAACCACGAGTTTACTAAAAGTTCGCTGAAGTTCCCACGAACTCTTTGAATCCGATCAAATCAATTCGACTTCGAAAGAATAGACGAGTCCGCAAAGTCGAAACTTTAACTGCTTCACCTCCCAAATAGCTTTGGAAGCAAAATTTCATACTAGTAAAAACGCCTGGAATGCTTGTAAACTTACTTTAAACAACCGGTTTAATTACCTCGCTTTGGAAGTTAAATTGGTGTAGCTACAAATAAATAGGATTAACACTATGCTATTTGTTTTATATGCATATTGTACCGTATTGCGACCTTCAGTACAAAGGTTTGATAACTGTCGTGGTCTAATTTTGGAAATTACGTAAGGACTTGGAAACAAAAGATTTGACCGTAACTATTTGACGTCTATATTATTTTGATTTTTTTTAAAGTACTACTATTGAGGAGAGATGGTTCAGGAACAATGTTTTGCTAACAATGGCAGAACCGCCGGTTCGATTCCCACGTAATGCAGCGCGAAGGTGGTTGGGTGAAGACAATTTGTTTCGTTCTTGTTGTGACCTGTGATCCGGAACACAAATAATTAACTAATGAATCCGTTAAATAGTTTTTGATGTATAATATATTGATTATATAATATATTCTTAAAAACTGAATTTATGCTGGGGTTTTAAAATTGCGGAGCCAAGCATCAGTTTCTTTTCACTTGGATACCATTACATAGCTCTCCCTCGCTCTCTCTCTCAGCAACGCCAGTTTTGTCCAACGAGTAGATCTGATAGACAATTCTGTTGAAAGTTGTACAATGTTCCCCTTACTAATAAAGATTGTATAACAGATGTATAGTTACACAGTGTTTTGTCCCTCTCTTTGTAATGTTAAACTTAAATAGTTTGACAGAGAAACTTAAATAGTTAGCATCTACTATACAATCTTATTAGTATGAGGGTGTATGTATATCTAGAAGTTTTGTTATCAATGTTCCGATCCAAACGCTTACGCGTATGGAGTCGCGGACACAGCTAGTATAAAAATATAAAACAAGAAAGGAATCTATTAAGAATCATGAGTGAAAAGGATTTCACTCATGATTCTTAATAAAATATCTATTTGATCAAAATCGCGAACAAAAGCTACTTAAGTACCGCATAAGTCTTAAGCGAGCTCAATAAAAATAAGAAATAGATGTCCAGTAGGTATTATTTCAAGCAATCCTATTAGAAATTGGTTCGTAAAAAACATATTATCCGACATATTCTTCAGATGGATTCCTCCATTGTTATTGGTAGAAACTATTCGTATTTAGAATGAATGGCAACAGATTTGTCTTTGGCGAATAATAAAACTACAGTGAACAAATGGATCCGCATTTCCCAGCTGAGCTTAAACTCTTGAGGAGAAATAAACCATAAAACAATACAAATGAGACCCCTTTTTGCTCGTATTCTTCACGTATACGCATTGAATTATCTGCCCCTTTTATGTCTTTTTTATATTGCGGTTTTATTCTTAAGACGATCGAAAAGACTATTTGAAACTAATAAATATAGGTTCTTGGTAAAGAAGACAAGTTTAGAATTGCAACTAAAAGTAGATACCTACGTACCTATTCTAAAATTGATCGTTTGAATAGGGCTATCAATTATTATTATTATATTTTAAAATGCTGAATAAAATTTCAAATAATACAAAAAAAACTGAAGTTCAAGTCTTTTCTTTGCGGCGTAATCCTCATCGAAAATCATTGCTTGAATTGATTGTTTTTTTTTTATTCCACAAAATAAAATGAAAAACAGAAGGGAAAATTGTTTAAAAAACATGTACGCATTAAATATGTCGGTAACAATACAATGACATTCATTTAGTTACACACTATTTGCAACGTGTCATTAAGAAATAATGAAGATCGCTAACTTGTACACTTCATAAATGTACCTCTAAATTGAAACATCAACCGGTGGAAAACCAAACAAGTCACCTAATGCCGCGAGGATCTGGAGGGAGGATAATCAGGGCCGGGACGTGTGCAAAGTGAGCCGTCTCCATAATTTGTCAGGACTTGCAATAAAGCTCCGTAGGACACCCTCTCTCGGCTCCATTCAAACACACAAATGCCTTAACCAAAAGCATCAAGACTCACTTTCCAATACTACGAACACTGCACAACATTCCTTTTTTTTCAGAATTTATCTTTGCAAAATATGTTCTACTGGTTCGAGTTAGAGTCGACAAAACAGAGTTCCCCGTTTTTTCGTTGCTTTTGATTTTTGAACTGATGCCCGTATGTTCTCAACCAGTCACAGCAAACAGAAATGTAAATTGCATTTTATAATCATCTCAACGATTATTTGTATCAGATTTATTTTACAACAAAAGTGAATGATAGACAGGTACAGGAACAGTCGAGTTCATTAAATGTTGGCACTTTTGACAGGATGTTGACTTTTATTACAAAGCCATAAGGTTGATGAACTGTCAAACGTGCCAATATATTAATGAACTCGACTGTACATTATATAAACTTTTTACTTTTTGATACAAAATATTCATTTGTGACTTTAAGCTAGAGGTTTACCAAATTCGTAAGCGAAAGATCTTATCAAATGACTTTGAGGGGAGAAAGTATATATAAAATATTGAAAATATTTATAAAACACTCAATTCAATAATTACAATATTTCAATACATTAAGTATTTGATATCAATAAATAGATTGCAGCTTTCTATGAATTAAGTGAAATGCGCTTTGGACTTTATTTTATAAAATGTACTTAATAATTCAAAACAACCCACATTTTTCAATTAAATTAAAGTTATGATACGTAACAACCAACATTAAGTAACAGCAAGCACAAATGGAAAATAATTTTGATTGGTAATTTCATTTGCCTATTAATTTTAAGTTAATATAGGTAAGAAAATCCAAGAGACTTTATCATAGATCAAATCAAACAAGGACATTTACAATTTCTTGTACTAAAACATTACATCACTCGACTAACCAAAATCGGCAGTAATTATTATTACCTTTTTCCTAGTACCTATAAGCCTTGACACAAAATATCCAATGTGGTTATTATTTTTCATAAAAGCCTGCTTCGCAGTCCCGCGAACTTGATTTAAGTTGGTACCCAAAAACAAAAGAAAGCTTATTTTTCTCTCTAGCGCGACGTAAAGGATTTTCCTATGAGCTCAAAGTCAAATACATATAATATGTATTGATTCAATATACTTATGTCATTATAAGACATTCACTAACGTCAAAATAAAATATTTCATTGAACTTTAACGTCAGCGTCGACCAACGATTCATGCTTGCGTTTTAAGATCTTATTCATATTTTACCTAGGATCTCGTGATCACGCCTCACAGTATATTAAATAGTTCTCGTCTCAAGCATCTGAGTATATGTCAACTCGTGTAGCTTTCCGTCTCACTCACACGCTACAAAGCGTTTTATTAATTTTCTACATAACAATTTGTATTTTTCTGGGTACTACATGAGAACGAACAAATTGGAAAGGCAGCGCCGATATTTTTTTATTAAAATTATGAGCTAACAATATTGCGATGCCTGTAGACCTAGTTACGTTTACAAAATATATTAAGGACTTTACAAAACAATTTGCTATCAAAACGTTAGGATACTCGTATAGATAACAATAAGAGAGGCTTCATTTCTAGCCTAAATGAAAATATTTATTATGAAAATAAATATTTTTTTTAATAATGTTTCCAAAGTAAGTATTAATTTAAGTCTTGTTCACGACACGTTTAAGCAGTAACCTCTTCTTCATTACTTCAAAGGTAACTTTGGTTGAAATTTACGAATCTACAGCGGAAATATTATTGCGAAGTTAAATGTTAAAATTGCTTAGTAACTACGATTAACCGCAATTTTTGGGAGCAATCTCCTGCGTACCTTAATAACTAAGTTCAACGATCAATTATTATTAAGTAAATCCTAATTACTTACTTTATATAACTCAACAAATTCGTTGAGCTATGGATAAATGTATGATAAATACGATGCTTTTAAATCCTGCTATTATTTCATTTAATATTTTTTAATTATCCATCGAATTTTTATATCAGAAAAATGTTATAATAAGTAAGCTACCTGTGACTTCGTCCGCATGGAATTCCACTTCCTAAAGGAGTTTTCAAAAAGGTTTTGACGAATGCCTATACCATAATCACATCTATAAGCCTTTCAACACGATGCGACCAGTGGTTTGAGCTGTGCAGTGGTGAATCAGTCAGGATATATTATTTTATAACATTACATTTATAAAATAAATAAATAAAATATGAACTATTACAAGTTAGAAATAGTTTGCCCGAACTATCGTCTGAGGCCCACAAATCATAGACTCATACATAGATTTATGGACATGAACCCATTTTCCTTCACATGTGAAGTATTTAGAATATGTACGCAATGTCCTTCGGCCTAGCTGAGAAATTTATATTCTACGTTCAGGGTTTACTAGAAAATTCTATTTCATATTTCTAAAACGCAAAAATATGTGTAAAAGAAGAGTTTATACACCTAGTATTTAAAAACAGATACAAACAAATATTAGGTTCTATAAATACACAAATGGCCCATCCTGCTCATCCTACAGTAAATACGGCATAAGAACGTTTGATATGAAGTTCATGTAAATGTTGACATTTTAAGTCCCTATTTTATGTTTTTTTTGACATTATTTGTTTGTTCTTTTTAACGACGTCCGTAATAACGAGACCAGCTTCGTTGCAAAAAACAAACAAATCAACAAAAAAGCCACAAAAAAATAGGGACTTTAAGTGTCTACATTTACATGAACTTCATATCAATATAGTTACGCGGTAGAGCCCCATTTAAAAACAGGTTATTGCCAAATTTCATATCTCTCTTCGGCGGTAGCTGGCGCTTTACAAATTTCCCATACAAAACTACTCCATCGAATGTTTTACGCGCGTTATTTTATTCGATAGCTGTTCGAGCTAATAAAGATAAAGTGGAGATTGTAGTTCGTTTTTAGAAGTTTGGATGGCAATCAGATGAGAACAAATCTTTAAACAAAACTTTAACCTTCTTGAAAGCTTCTTGAAGATGAAGTAATATAATTAAATGAAACTGTATGAAACTGATATAATTCCATATATTTTAAATAAAAAGCCCATCACAATAAGAACAGCCACATAAAACGGGGAATAGTCTCGCCATTTTCTTCTTAGTAGATACCAGACATTGAAGTCACATGATTAATTATTACTAACACAAAAGATTTATGACGAAGAAAACTGATTACAGGGACGACAACACGCCACGGACAGTTTTGGACAGTCAGCAAATAACCGAAAAACCAATAGCCAGCATTAACAAGAATATGCGATGATTTTATTTAGCTACACAAAATAACCATTCCTCTGGAGCCGTTACGGCGTTCGTAGCAAGCTATGAACTACGCCGTAGACTATTGGGCGCACAATATTTTTATCGTCGTCGTACATTTGTGCTGACTGACTATAACATTAGTCGATATTTTATTATTAGTTAAGTGAGTTAAGTTCTTACATTCTGACGACGGGAACACTTTTAATTGTCCTCCAATTAAATGGCATAAATCGATATGCGTTTGGGGTTAGAGGTTGTTTTGTTTGTTTCTATGTATGTCTGTTACCATTTTCCTCGAATACCACTGTACCGATTTCGATGAGGTTTTTTGCATTCAAAAGGATTCATTTAGAGCAGGTTTTAAGACATGTTTCATGGTGGTAGACCACCAGGGGGCACTACAGCAACCAGATAAGTCAGCACTTGAAGAGTTCTCAAAAACTACTACACCGATTTCGATGCGGCGTTTTGCATTCAACAGGTATCTCCCGACTAAACGATGTAGGTACTATACATATTTAACTCTGATTTTGTTTTTAAATTTTATGTAACTACGAGTAGGTAACACAATTCTAACATTAGCTATTCTTTATAAAAAATACAAACTGTTGTCAATTCTCTCGTATTTTATTAAAAAATAAATCTATTTTTAGAATGCCATTTCATTTAAAGCTTTTGTACTGTCAGCCGTGTCAGCCATACGACTAATGATCATTAACAAACAATTTAATAAAACAAAAAGCTTATCCCATTAAATCCAAGTTTAAATCATTCTGATCACAATCGCTCTATGGAAAACCCCGAGGAGGCCAAGATAAATTAAATTTGTTACAAAAGTTCCATTGGACGGTTTCTAGCCACAATTAGGGCTGCCAACACTTGTAAATAAATAATAATTTATCCTACTTTATGAGGGCGTTATTGTTTAAGCCCTTAAAATAATACGCCAAACTATATTAGATTTGACCATAAAATTGTAGCAGGCGATTCTATATAACATATACAATATTTATTTGAAAACTTATAACTTATTTTTCAATGAGCTCGTTTTTTCCACTTTTTTATAATATTATTCTTATCAAAATACTTTAATGTTTAATGTTGAACTTATTAACAACCCTAGCCACGATATTAAATTTATGCCAACGAGAGGCATCCAAAGAATGGGTATTATTTAACTTACATTTTCGATCGAGAAATCCAATAGGTATCTACTGAAATATATTAGACTTAAGGAATTCAGTTTCCAATTAAACCATGGTGGTTTGCAGAGCTATTCTTTAAAAAGAAGTTATACCTGAAATCCATAAAAAACTCGTGCGATGGTAAGCTAAATAATTGATATTTTTCAGGATTATGAAAAAACTACTAGCCAGATCTCTGTATTTTTTTGGGACCACACATGAACTACATATTTTCTTTCAAATAAAAAAAATAATAATTGAAATCGGTTAACTGGTGAAGTTACGTTAAAACATACATATAAAAAAAAACCGACAACCTCCTCCTTTTTATGAAGTCCGTTAAAAAATAGATCCAAATTCAATTCGAATGTACACTTTCGTGCACGGGCGAATATTTATTTTCTACAATTTAAAAAAAGGATTCAAGTAAATAAATATTAAATGGAATGAGAGATACAGATCTGAGATAATGTAAGTAAGAAAAGTTAATTCTCTAAATTTACCCAGACAGGGAGCAAACCTAAGAGATGGCGTCATTATTATAACCGAATTAGTTTGTTAGTAGCTTCATATAGGTTTAAAGAATTTATTTCTCATAAAACATTTTTTTTTTTTTAAATACCGTCGACTTAATAACCTCCTCCTTTTTTTTTGTTGAAGTCGGTTAATAAAAATCATGGTAGCTTACATAAAGTGAGAAACTGGTTTTACATTTTAAGTATTTCTTATGTGGCTATTTATTCAAATAAGCAAATACTTTTTATTTGTATGTTTAATACAAAGTAAATTATCAGTGATTCCGCGTTAGTGAAGAATCGATTCGCTGAATTCGGTGTCGTTTTACGACGACAGATTTCCAAAGCGCCCCATTTTATTCACCGTAAAACTTTTATTCTCCGTTTACGTACCTTAGATTACGGGCCGTAACCCGTATCTATAGTATCTTGAAACAAAGCTTTTGGAGATCGGAACATAGTATCTGATACCTACAGTGTTAAACCTATTTTGATACTAAGGGCCTGTTTCACATTCAAAAGGTAAGTTCTGAGTAGCTTACTTCACAGATGATTTGACATATTTTTCATATCACAACTGTCAAATCATTTGTCAAAAGCTACTCAGAACTTACTTTTCCATTGTGAAACAGGCCCTTAAACCAATGTTATTCAGAAGATGTTGAATTCATAAAGTTTTGGTAACTTAACAAAATAAATCGCTAGATGAAGACTAGTCACTTCGTCAGTGACCTTTCTTAAACTAAATACTACTTTCTTTTCTCCTAAAACTCTTTATATATCAAAGACATATGGAATGTAATGTAATACAGAAATTAAAATTGTATTCTTTGTTAATTACATTCAGCTTTTTTATTTGAAAAGCATGATATCTACGAGTACATCGTTATAAAAAAACATTTAATTCACTAGAACATATTTATTGTGTTATTCACAAAGTCAAACCACACATTTAACTTTCTTTCAGTTGATGTCGATCTTTGTTATAGTCAAAAGTATTTTTTATAAAGAGTTTATAGAAATCTAAAAGTATTCTTATTGTATTTAAGCTATACAACATGTTACAAAAATACCCCTAATGCCGAATATGGTATATAGGGACCACCAAACTGAACAACTTTTACTATTGGACCAACTCTCAAATCGCGAAAAAATAATCAGCTGTTTCATACGGGGGCGGAACTTTTCGCATAATGTCGATTGTCCTAAAGTCGTTTGTCATACATCAATTGGCATAATCATCAAATAGCATAACACTTATGTCACATAATTTTTCCTTCGCATAACTTTTAAGTAGCATAACTGTCTAAAGGCATATTATGATGAAGCATAACAAATTAAATCCCTAATTTCATTTGGCATAATATTTGGCAGTCATAAAAACCTTTAGCATAATTTTATTTGCCATAACTATCGAAAAACCTAATTTTATTTGGCATATTATAGGTAGTCCTTAAATATTTTACCAAATTTTACGTGTTTATTTCACAATTAGAGATTTCATTTTAATTAATGAAATCTCTAATTTTGTATGGCATAAATTATTTAGTCCTAAATCTTTTGCATGGTGCATGCCTGCTTGCATGCTTGCACGTTGGGTGCTTGCTTGCAAAATGCTTGACGGGGGGTGCAGGGGGGCTGGCCCCCTTGCTCGGGAAGGTCGGGGGGCCTGAGGTCGCACTAGGTAGGTTAGGTTAGGTTAGTGTTTTGACCACTCGCAGCGGAGCGAGCGAAGCGAGCGGAGCTCCACAATGCTTGCTTGCATGCTGCATGCCTGCTTGCATGCTGCATGCCTGCTTGCTTGCTGCATGCCTGCTTGCATGCTGCATGCTTGCTTAATAACAATTTACATGGTTAACAAAATATTCGTAATTCTATTATTCCTTGTGATTATTGTGCTACATTCATTATGCTTTAAACAAAATATGCGTTAAGATATTATTCGTTGTGATAATTATGCTTTACATAAGTTATGCTTTTAAAAATTCTGCTTAAAGCTATTCTGCGTTTCAAAATGTATGCCTTTTAATACTTACGACAAATAATTTTAGCCTACACTATATTAGGACTTTTAAAATTATGCGTCGCGATAATATGCAACATGATGATTATTGGTTTTAAAATTATGGAACATGATATTATGACAATAAATGTTATGCTTAAAATTACGGAGCCGTTTCATACATTTAGATATTTTTTTATATAGATATTTATTACCATATTCGGTATTAGGGGTATTTTTGTAACATGTTGTATATATCCCTAAAACCACTTCATCATAAAAGGTACTTATTAAAATAGTTACAACCTATTTTGTTCATGCTCCATGTGGTCGATCGTATTTCATCGAAATCGCATGTTACTGTTCACATATTGACCTTAACATACAAAGTCTCGTGATTCGTGATGCTCGGTAGTAACATAATACGTACTGGTGCGCAAATACGGAAAGACAATTGTAGATTGAATTTCCGATATTGATTTATCGGTTTTTCAATGGAACTCGAACCGTCGAAGTAGGTCTTGAATTAACTTAGGTGTTTATTTTAATTAAAAGTAGTAGTAATTTAACTCGTTTAATCCTCTTATGTGAAGCTGTAAAAAGAGTCAGTAAAATTTCATCAGAATGTAATTAAAGCGTAAAATTATTTATGTCAGCGTAAAATTATTTCACCAAAATTGTCGTAGTTGTATTTGTAGTTGTAATCGTCAAAGTTCAATATATACAAAATGTTCATATGGAGTTTTCACTTTCCTAAAATTATCTTAAAGTTTATTTGTATAAATACTAGTCTTGAAATTGATTTAATATCTAAATTATAATTTAACTGTGATTTTATACTGAGCCATCGCCGTCAAATGGGCAATCGTCTGATGGTGCAGACGCTTTCAATGCAATTGCGTTTTGCATCGACGATTGGATCGGATTGGATTGAACTTAGATTGGTAGATTTCAAAGCAGCAACTAAATTGAAATTAATATTAAATTTGAATTGAACAGAATGTGGAGAGTTAGTTATTGTATAAAATGTAAGTTACTGAAACTTAGCATTTTAGTACGATGACATTATTCATATAGTAAAGTTACAACTTAGGAACTCGGCACACTGAACGCAGTACGATGTGGAGAGCCGAGGGCGTGGCAAATGCGGCTGTCGAACAAAGTTGAATTTTATATGTGACAATTATTTAAACGATACACAACAAACTTTATCGCACCGCACCGCATTTGGTATGTGGAATTTTCACTTAACAAGGCCCATTGTTGGTATTACAGATTAGGTACACACGACGGCACCTCAGACTATACATGTTGACCTTGAGACCGCCTTTATGCCCTACGTAATAAAAGCTGTTTTCGCAGTTTAACTGTATAACCTGACGTGCTGCTGTGCGTACTAACTATTTTGTTATGAGCTGTGAGGCCGATCGTACATAGTCACCGACCAATAAAATAAATCTTCGAGACCGCTTAAGCTTTGGTTTCGAAGGATAGCGGTGCCGTCACAAAGCGGCCGTAATTTTACGGACAGTAAAAGTCGGCCGTCTTTGTGTTGGAGCTGCATTGCGATTCTGTAAGACATCATTCGTGACCTCGCATCTGAATCCGCTGTGAGTTTCTTGATTGGTATTCTCAAAACTCGCTTGATAATTCGCATGTGCACTAGCGCTGCACTTGCGAGCGTGTCAGCGAGTTGAACTAAATTGACCGCGAGAATTTCGACGGGAACCGATAACTTGTCCGAAATTTACTTGTCCTAATTTCATTTAACGGAAACGGTTGACCAAAGTTTTTGTTGCTATATGTATTGTTTGCCATATTTTTAAACCATCGAAATATCATTTGGCATATGTCTCATTTTACCGAACTACGTTTCACCGATTTTCAAAATGATTTTTTAGTATTGGCACCACCAGAACAACATTTTACCGAATACTATTTGGCCGCAACCGCAACTATGGTATATTTATATTATGTAGGTAACATTTGACATAATCGATATTTGTTATAATAATACATGTTTTATTAAGCAAGCATGCACCATGCATGCAAGCATTATAGAGCTGCGAATGGTCAAAACACTAACCTAACCTAACCTACTTAATGTATTCAAAGTTTTTCATTTGGTCAACTGAAAATATGACAAATAAATCAGTGGTGTAATGAATGTTCGGGAATATAATACTTCGACGAAATGTTCTTTCGACCGCGCATAACTTCGGTAAAAAGTTTTTCGACCAAATAAGACATCGGAGTAACGAAAAAAACGTAATTTCGACGAAGTCAAAAAAGGCGAAACGAAAACAGTCGAAAAGATTTCAGTAAAATGAAATTCGATCAAAAAAATTTCGACCTTGGGATAGGTTACCGATTTTGACAGATAAAGTATGAGATGATGTAAAAAGTGGCATTCTGTAAGGTATAGACCGAGAGGTGACAGGATTTTTCGTAACGATCAAGGAAACGATTACATTTACTTTTATGGGGTGTAGAGTGGTTGTAGAATGTCCCCTAATGTGAATGATGAATTTCCATACAATATAATGCTATTTTCGCGATTTTTTAGCATATCAAAACAGCTCTTAGAATCCTGATAGATCAGTTGTGTGCATTGCAATCTGGATCTCATCCATTCACTCCCTGGGTAGCTATCTTCAGATCGGCAGAGAACCAAGGCTTCAAAGTTATCTCGTTGGTATGAAAATTATCTGGTGCTTCTAATTATCTAAGGTGAAGGTGCAAGGTGTGTCGCTGTCATGCTAAATGCAGGTATTGTGCACTGATATTTTTGTGGTGTGCATGTGCATTTTTTTGCGGGCAGGCGGGCGGTGCATCCTGCATATATATTTTTTGCGGGAGTAAGCTACATATATTTCTCTTTTCACAATTCTAATTATCCGTCCACCTCTCGAATTAAACAACCTCTCGCATCAGATCTCACTTCGCTACTCCCTTCACTCTCACTTAAATTTGCATTCTGTAAGCATCACCTATTTACTTGCGAAGTGAAGTGAGTTCTGTATTGTAGTGACTGCCACACTCAAAAAAATGTTAGTCGAGATTTATTGATTGCAGTTTTTTGATACAATTGTTGAGTTTTTGGTACAGAACTTTATAGCAAATATGCGTTTTTTTAATTAAAATTTCTTATTTTAAGGAATTTGAGGCAGCTAATAGTCTGCGTGTTGAATTAAAATTGACCGTGAGATTTTGACAGATGAAATATGAGATGACATAAGAAGTGGCATTCTGTAAGGAAATTCCGCCCTCACTTCGATGCTCACCTCGCAAGTGAACCCGATTCAAAGTGTCAAATAAAAAGTATCTATTTTACGAGTGAAAATAGAAGAAGTCCTCTACAAACAATGTTAAAATAATATTTTTTTTAGAAATAAAACACTTTTTACGGATTACAGCGCGTATATTATTAATTCAGGTGTTGTTTTAGAATTATTTAGTTTGTATTTATTGGTTTTTAGAATTCCCGACGTTTCGACACCTTTCCAGGGACCGTGGTCACGGGAGGACTAAAAGTGTTTAAAAAGTGTTTTATTTCTAATGAACTGTATACGAGCGAAAGTCTTAGAAGTGAATATTTTTTTATTTTTTAACACTGACAAGTAGTTTTTAACCACAAATTATATAGCTATTTAATTTGTGAAAAACAATTTTTTTTATTATTTAACTTTACAAAAACAAAAATTTTTCATCGTAACAAACCAAAAACCACGGCGGTTTGTCCGGAATGCTAGACTTATACACTAACATTATTATATATTTATGGTAACAACAACATATTATAAAATAGGTCACTAGTAAACAATTTACCTGCGGTGATCGTCCAGTTTTAATATTACTTTCTGTAATGCTTTGTAAGAGATGTAAAGGATGGTGAGAAAAGCTTTGAGTTTATATATCCAGATGACTTGTATTTATTCTCAATAATCAGAACAACAGATAGGTGTGTCTGTCAACGGTTTGAATTTCTGGACAATTGCATTGCTATTATTGTTGTGCAAGCAAAGATGTTCATGAGCCACAAGCCTTCCACCACCACCACCTACAAGGATGTTATTGCAGAAAACATTTTTATTTTAATGTCAATTTTTTTTTTACATGTTATTGTATAAAATTTGATAAAAAAATTTTTTTATATTGTTAGGTAAAACTTATTATACTGGTTTGTAAGACTCCTGGGAATAGAGGGATTTAGGTGCTTGTTAGTACACAGAATGCTCAATTATCATCCAGACATAGTTGCAAAAATAGTTATTGCATGCTGTGTTTTGCACAACATGTGCAATCGCGCAGAAATACCGGCTTTCACAATTTCAGAAGAAGAGAGACTAGAAGAGCTACAAACAATTGCTGAAGTTCAAAGGAGGCAAACTAGGGATTTGCCATCTTACGCCGATTTAGCTCTAGGGCAATAACGTAGACGAAATATAGTAAATAGCCTATGGCGTTCACGTCATATTTAATTTATCGGTGGTCAAAAACCCTTTACAAGTTTTCTTTCGTCATTTCATTCTTGGATAGGCCTTCCAATTTGTGAAATGGTAGTAGATTCAGTAGATTTATACATTTTTAACATGATGTGCTAACAGAAAACCTAAAAAAACTGCTATAAAAACAGCTTATTTTTTTTAAAGCTTTATTTATTTAATACCAAATAATATACTAGAAAAAATAAGACTTGCACCAGATCATGTTCTCGGACGGGAATCGAACCCGCGACCTTTGGATATCCGGTCCAATGCTCTGACCGCTGAGCTACCGAGCCACTCTTTTCTAGTATATGATTTGGTATTATATAAAAATAGCATTGTGAATGCTAAAATCTCAAAATTTAAAAAGCTTTATTTATTTTTAACATTTTTGGGGCTAGGCATATGTAAATATATGTAATAAAAATGTAAGCGATGATATAAATATATTTTATTAATATTTAAACGACAGTTGATCCTTTCAATCGGTTCAGCCGTCTTCGCGTAGTTCTGGTAGCTCTTCCTTCAGGTGTTCCTTCTGGAGTTCCCTGGTAAGTTCAGACCAGATGTTCTTCAATTTGCTAATATGTAGTGACACTTCACCACTGGATTGCACTGTGTAGCTGAAGAACTTCATGCACAGGCTTTACTCTTTTGCAAGCCATCATACAGGCGGTGTAGTTCTAGCCATACTTCCCTCGCTGTAGAATATCGCAAAACTTTCTCACAGTTGTCTTGTGACAAATTCGTAGTAATAAGTTCGCCTCATGAAGCTCTCGTGTCTCCCACTTGGATTGTTGCTGATTCAACGATAGACTTTTCCATCAACTCTCGACGTAAATTCTATCTGAATTTTATTTCCGGTAACTTAACGCTCTGCTACCATATTAAAGTACATACTTTTTGATATTATAGGATCTTGGGAAAGAAAATAATAAAATTAAACTGTAAAAACTGTATTAAAAAACGCAAGGAAGAATATTGACAAACAAGACATTGACATTATATTCAATGAGCAATATGTACAAAAAGAGTACTTAGGTCGATTTGCAGCAACATTTACTAAATCTCGATTTTGTTAAACCTAGACTTTACTCATACGAATATGTAAAATTTTTAAATCGATATTTAAAATTTTCACAGTTTCATAAGGGCTACATCTAAGTTTAACAAAGTCGAGATTTAGTAAATGTTACTGCAAGTGGGCCTTAATATAGGTAACTATACAAAGCAGGATTCTTAACAAAATATTATAGGTCTGTCCACGGTCCGGTTTTTTCTTGGATGACGGATCCGGGCGTTTCGACGGAGACGGATGACGGAGACGGATCACGTTTGTCCATTGCGTCCGGATCCGATCCAATCCCGAACCACATATCACTCTGCGGTGCAACTGAGATGTCATGTGCACGTGCCTTTTTTACGTTAGAATGCCGACAACTTCTTGCAATATACGTACAAAGACGCAGAAGACAAAAAAGTTTTGGGTTTCACCCTCTCCTGCAAGAGAGATACCTCGATGGGGCATTTAATACACTATACGATAAATTACAACAACGTGAAGATATATAATACCAAATAATAAACTAGAAAAAATACGACTCGCACCAGATTATGTTCTCGGACGGAAATCGAACGGGACGGGAGCATTGTAAATGCTAAAATCTCAAATTTAAAAATGATGTAGCTTTCTTATCTTAATCAATTGTTTAAAAATATCTGGAAAGGTATTCAGTTGATGTCGAGGTAATTCCTTGTAATTGGTGAGATGGCGCTGGCTTGCAGCGTAAGAGTTGATATACTAGGAGAAATTCGACATTCCCACTAGTGACTCAGTAGCGCAGCGGTCAGAGCATTGGACCGGATATCCAAAGGTCGCAGGTTCGATTCCCGTCCGAGAACATGATCAGGTGCGAGTCGTATTTTTTCTAGTTTATTATTTGGTATTATATAAAAATAGCATTGTGAATGCTAAAATCTCAAATTTAAAAACGTGAAGATATTTTTTTAACATTTGTTTTTATTAGTAACTCCTTTTTGGTTAGCAGAAATGACCTTTTATTTCGTTGTGACTTAGCCGATACTTATTTTTTTCGCATAGCCTAAGTGGCATACGTTATATTAGTGTGTAAACATTAGTGCAAAATGTTTGAAAACGTTAGCGTTCATGGTTGTTAAATAAATTAAGAAAATGTTAGTATGGAAAATTCAAATTCTTTAAAATTCTCCATACAAAACGGCAATTTCATACTTTAACCCCTAATATTAACTTGCCCTAAAAACTTTATTGTGTGAACAAAATAAAGTCGCAGCGCAAGTGCTTGTCGCAATAAGCAAGTTCGGCAAGTCGCAAAAGATGACGGTTGACGAAGACGGACGTCGGATGGCTGCGCCGTGGACAAGTCCATATGTATTTTATATTCTAATGGGGTACTTCGAATCGAGGCTCCGGTTTAGCGGTTCATCCGATCAAGCAAAATCTTCGGAGCCCGTCAAAAGAACGGATGACGGATTTCGGACGCCGGATGTCGAGTTGACAAAAGTTCATACAAATATAATATATAGGCCGCTATTCGGTCCGGTTTTTTCTCTCCGAGGAGACGGACGCCGTGGACATACAGTTTAAGGCATAGGGATTATATTCATGGCACGAATTAAGAGTTTTTTATTTTTTTTATTTTTGCTGCATCAAATTCCTTAAAATAAGAAATTTTAATTTAAAACTCACATATTAGCTAAACTGGAATCGATAAAACTCGACTTACATTTTGTTGAGTGTGGTTGTCACTAGGTACAACGCAAGTCAAGGTCAAGGTCAAGCGAGGTGAGATGCGAAGTGAGAGTGAATTGCGAAGGGAGTTGCGAGTTGTCGTCTGATTTTACAGAATCGCAGGGCTGTGCGGAAAGTCACAACACCGTTACGTCCCGTCTTTTTTTTTCAAAAATATACTTATCTGAGGAGAAAATGGACGATCTTGATTTAGCTTTAATTATATACTTCGAGCATGATTAATCATCAGGAGAGGAAGATAATTGTATGGAGGAAGATGATTTATTCCATGTTCGTGGTACAGACGCAAAAAAATCTCAAATGTAATGCATTTGCAATCGCTGTCGACTGTGCAAGCGTAATGACTTTACATTACTCATTACTTTTGATTTACACCAGTTTATACTTTTTCTTTCACCGGAAAAACGGTGGCAATCTGCTGTGATGACAGCCATCACGAAAATAGCGGGACAGCTTTTTGACCGTACGGGGTCCAGTACCGCTCTCTAGGAAACCGCGCCTTATTGTTTACGTAGACAATGTTCTAGTGACGTCATTCACCGCTATGTTACGGCCGTTATATGACGGCACCGTCATCTCAGCAAACCAGAGCTTTAACATATTGACAGTAATAATAATTGATATCGACAAGCGGGATCGCTGCTCCTTCCTGGGACGAAGGTTATGAATAATAATTTTGCGATCATTAAGCAGTTATTCAAGTTAGCGAACAGCCCAAAATCTATTAACAATATACACACATGATTCAAGTGAATCAATTTATCTTTTGAAAATTTATGTGACGAATGGGAAAACTGTTTTGGAACGGTAGTAATTAGACTTGAGTAATTGTTTTGTCTGTCTACGGACAAATAGACAAAATGACACATGATTACTAATTTATATCTACATATTATGAGACCATAAATGAAAATTGTATTAGAAGCGATACGGCGTGCCCACAGAAAATGTACAGATAATTTAATATTCTATAATGAATTTTGAATAACGAAATTCCCGCCTGAGAATATGATCTGATGCCGAGTCAATTTTTTTCTAGTATAATTTTAGTATTGTATAAAATAGCATTGTGAATGCTAAAATCTCAAATAAAAAAAATATAAAGCTATTTCATTGTTAAAATATCTGGAAAGATGTTTCAATTGAATGTCGAGGTAATTCTACACATTGTTGAAATAACGCTGGCTTGTAGCGTAAGAGTGGGATATATAAGTATTATACTATAAAAATTTCGACGATGGCACTAGTGACTCGGTAGCTCAGTTGGAAGAGCATTAGACCGGACTTCAAAGGGTCGTGTGTTCGGTTCCCTATTAATATGGTGATATGATATAATATCTGATGACGAGTCGATTATTTTCTAGCATATTATTTAGTATTGTATAAAAAACAGCTTAGTAAATGCTAAAATCTCAAATTTAAAAAAAATATTATCTAGTATTCGAATAACGAGTTTTATAAATCGTAGTATTTTTTTCTAGAACAATAAAATATTCAACCCTACTCATTCGCTGCTATTTGAGCCAGTACAATAAAAAATCTTCTTGTTTTACTACATACCTATATATTAATAATAGCAATGGTCTATCAATTAATTCCTCTGGCGTCGTAAATAATATATCAGTACAAACTATATAAAACTAAAGCACTGTTTTGCGGGGGTGTCATAAAGTTTAATTAGTATAGTATTCATACAATATAAGAAGTAGTATTTTCTTTATATTGTATGAATACATTAGTGGCTAAGTTTATTTAAATCAAATCAAACCATAATTTTAACTTAGAAATTAGATGCTTTTGAAATGTTTATATTTTCCTACCAGCCGTTCGAGATCTTTTTAGCTGACAAGAAGAACACTTACAAGACGCAAGACACTTATCAGCTTTATCAGAAAATCTGAAGTTACGATATTTATTTGTTTAATAACAACGACTTAGGTCACTCAAGTTTGGAAACTGACAGGAAACTATAACTATATATTGAAAATATATCTAACTTAAAATATAAGTAGGTATGTGCAGGTTACCTCCTTTTATTTATCCTTTTTTATTTTAGATACTATAACTTAGATCATTAAAATAAAAATAAAACCCAGTCAAAGACGAGTCGGACTCACCTAAGGTTCCGTACCATCAAAATAGAAAAATACACTGCGGTGTACCTAGCATATTGCAGTTTTAAGGCATCTTTTGACCGATAGTGGAACTAATGTAATTTTTGTTGACGATTTCTGAAAAAGTGTGCTGTTTAAAGACATTTTTCCTGTAATCTTTACATAAACTTCTATCATATAGAGCAATTTCAGATTTTTATCTATGCAAACTTTAGAGCTAAGGGGGAAACGGTATGTTTTTTACATTTTTCATCAAAAGTCTAAAACTATGCGGCTTGAAAAAAATGATTGAGAATGTGCAAACAGCGCTCTTTCATATGATACCGCACATGCCCTAGGATCCCTACTTCGAATCTTTAAGACCAACATTTAGTCCCTGTTGCAAAAAATACACATACCTATTTTTGATTCTTTCTTATTTGCAAAATTGGGCAACGTCATCTTAAACACTTATATCAAATTTCAAGTTAATAGCATTACTAGTTCTTGAGATAACTGTCACAGACAGACAGATGATCTGAGTCGCACAATAATGGTTCCTTTTCACCATTTTGGTACGGAACCCTAAAAACGGAAATGACTAATAGGTATACTTACAGAAAAACACACGACAAATAATATTTATTGTATTATGTACAATCATGTTTTATTAATTCTAGGCGTAAATTCTTAGTATTTGCGAATACGGTTCAATTTGCAAAGTACAATAATGCTATTAATACAGGGTCCCACAGTGTTTTGAGAGTGTTCATAGTGTAACCATTCTCTAAGCTGAGCACTATGTTAAAATGAAAAAGGGGGTCTAAAAGGGCAAGATTGTAAATCAAACATTTAGTGGTTTGCAGCAGTAAACTTTGAAACCAATGGTATCATTTTATGAAACATTTGTAATTCATTTCATATTGTCATTATATTTGAATACTATATTATGTTAAGATAATTAATAAATAATTATTATTAAATCACTCGATATGCATCCATTCAACACACACACACACACACACACACACACACACACACACACACACACACACACACACACACCCTCACACATACACATCACAGTCAATGTTTATTTAAACATGCTATGCTTGGTCAAAAACCTGTATAGTCATGAATTTACCTCAGTGTTGAGTGAAAATAAAAAGAGAATATTAATAACAATAATAGTAATAATAAAAAGCATTTATTTATCTCTTCACAATAAACAGTTTAGGACAAACTTCTGTCACTTAATCGAAGTGACTAATCCCTCAAATAGGTTCCAGAGGAACCTGAGCTACACTAGACCCTACCCACAGATAACCTTATGCTTTTGATATGTCAATATTTATTGGTATGAAAATAAATTAAATTAAATGATTTTTGTTTAGTTACAGAAACAGGACGAAAGTAAAAATATAGGTTGCTAATAGTGTAATTACTTAAGTATTCAGAAGCTAGCAGGGTTGCAGGTATCCCATCTAGTATCGGTGATATGATGTTAATCTGTGCGTGTGTGTGTGTGTGTGTGTGTGTGTGTGTGTGTGTGTGTGTGTGTGTGTGTGTGTGTGTGAGCACGTGCATCGGGAGTGTGTTTGTGAATGTTATGTATGGGGTATGAGAGTGAGGGTGAGTGCGTGAGCGAGTATGTGTGGGTGAGGTTGGTGATTGCTGAAATGATTAAAATATTTGGAAAATGAAACATGACTATGAACAAATACTTCTATTATGTATCATACAATCTTGCCATTTTAAACCCTCAGACCTCTGTAACCTACTTCTATCTATTCGAATGAGAGCATTAGGCGTGTAATTGAGTGCGACCGTCCACTCTCTGGGACTGATTCGATGTTGTAAACATTCGGGTTCAACAAGTTCTATCCAATGAACTGAGGACCAACAGAGTTAAATTTTAACGATAAAATTAAAACTAATTCACTGCCGTTTCGGTCACAGCGAAAAAACAAAAAAATATAATGGATTTCAAGTAAGGTAGAAAAACATTATTACTTCGTATTATTAAAATAGATGTTCATAGATTTTATTATTATGAAAAAATTTTGTGTAAAATGACCAATTAAATCTATATATACAATTCCAAGTATGTGAAAAAAATACTTATAATTTATAGCACGCCAGTGCCGATTTTTCATCATAAACCCGAGTGCCATAAATTTACCCCTACTGGTGGCGGTGAGGTTTCTTCCCAGCGTTAAGGTTCAAAATATCTCAGCAGCTATAATTCAAAGAGAAGGTACCTGAAAATTGGAATAATCCATGCATTAGGCTGATGAAAATGATGTATCGCCAAACGATAAAACGCCATTTGGAGGCAGACGCGTGAAATGACATTATACGAGCGCGGAACTGGCTCCCTTAAAGCGAGCGGAAAATAAACCACATAGGTATTACTTAAACGTAAATTATGTTTGCTTTGTTTTCACAATTAATGGAGACGTTTGAATTCTCTTCTTTTAGGTTAACAGAAGAGAATTCAACGAGAGAGGGCTCTCGATTTTTCTTTCATAGAAAAAAAGCTTTTTAAAAGAGACCTTCTTCAAAAAACCCAAAAACAAAAACAGCTTTAAAATGAAATACCTCTAAAAAGCAATAAATAATATTCAAATCATTAGTTACGCATATCAATATTAATAAAACACTTCTAAGTAGGCCTGCCATCACCTAAATTACGAAACACGGACAATAATTTCATAAACCTTGTTCATTTGTGTGAAATTAATAATTTTAGCCGGACACACTTGAAAAAAACATTACAATAAAATAAAAACCTACCCGGACACTATTTAAAAACCCCGCCCGGACGCTCCCTGGACGATTTGTCCTAGGTGTGTAGGCACATACTAGGACAAATCCGGGAAACTTAAAATCTCAAATTCAAAAAACACCAGTTGGATGAAGATTGTTTACCAAATAGGACAAGTAAGTATAAACAAATTATACTTAAAAATATCTGCGTAGAAATTGTGTTGATTAGCTTACATCATTTGCCGTTTCATTACCAAAGTTATATATTATAATACCAGATCTAGTAGTGCTAGTGATGCCCAATTAAAACGCTCGTTTCAAGCACTATAAACTACAGCAATCAAATTGGCGTAACATTTCACCGACCGCTACAAAACGCTCGACCTCCCCTCATTACAGCGCACTTACTCATTTCAAACAATCCAAACCAATTTCGCGCATCTCGTATATCGTATAAAGACCAAATTGCTATAACAAAAACCAGGATGAATGCAAAAAAATTTTATTCATCGGTCCTGCTGAATCACAAATCGTTTATGTTAAATGGTACTGACTATACGTGCGATATTAAAGTTTTATTAGCACAATACCGAATGTGCAATTAAAAACCCCGTATTACTCAACGGTCGACAGTGAAAAACCCTCATTTTAAAACAATAAAATTCCCTACGGCATCCGTCATTACGTCTGAAGCTATTATTATTTTAGTGCTTATAAAATTTATTGAACAAGACGATCTATTATATTAATATTTTAGCATAAATTTGACAATTCCACCTCGAGCTAAAATCAGATTGGTAAAAATCATTATTTGTTTTCCAAACAAATGACGCTGCGTTCACTTAAAGGGTACTTAGTTTTTTCTAAACAACTTAAATATTGGTGTTTTCTTTGTACAGTCGAGGAATGAAAAGTTTCGTTACCTTAAGGTTAGTTTAATATTACGGTACAAAGCTATATCCCTAGGGATATACCATCTTACTGCAACATATCCATAGTAAATATCCTTCTATAAACAAATAAGTAAGTAATAAATATCCTTTTAAACAGGTTTTAGCACGCCTTTACGGCTTTTTTAAAGTTTTATCTTGTTAGGTACTGAACAGCAAATATACCATTTTGATTAAATGTTATGAGTATTCACATTATTTATATTAAGAGCAAGAGCATAACTATTATTTGTTTAAGTATAAAAATTATGTAGTAATTTTATATTATTTACTCGTTATACATATTGACATTATCCATAATGAAGTTATTCTTTTTAAATATATACATTTTATAATTATGGATTTTAGTGGTTATGTGTTTTAATGTGTACGCGTTTTCACTATATTATAATATAGATTATAGACCCGGTAATATGTGCTCGCATATTATGAATCGCACCTATGAATCAATTTGAAATCTAACGCAACTTTTTATACCGCGACTGTAGAAGTGTTTTCGAATGTTCTTTGAATAAACATACAGATAAAAAAAAAACAAAAAACAAACTATCAAAAAGATAAAGGGATGTTTCACACGAAATTTTACCATAAACACAATCTGACCAACCACAAAACCGATCACACTCGCGCAGGACCATTTCGCACGGAGTCGATAACAATCTGGGCTCATAAAAAGTAAGTAAATACTACGAAGCTCTTGAGGGTGCAGTGCATAAATTGCCTCGTATCTGGCCATCGGCTGACCCTTAATGGCTACAAGGTGGGACAGATCGTTATCGTGGAAATGGGAATTCTGGCCACTTTGTCGATACAAGGAAATTTTGTTGCTCGTTTGTGCCCCTAATGCGGGAGAAGCCGCTTTTGTAGTAAGCTTAATTGTCCTTTGACGAGAATAACTATTACTTAGACAGGATTTGAAAATCCTCAAATACATTATGACAGTTAAAATGACGAAGGAAAATCTCACTTTTTAAGTCCGAATACAAACAAAAACTTCTAAACAGATTAATAAAAGCTATGTTATCACACACCTAGGAAAGTTAGTAATAATTAATCGAGAACAAAGTGTTTCATCTATAGTGGTGATTGCTATTAGTAAAAGTAAGTAGACCTGAAAAAGAAATAATGATATAGTTTTATATTTGAAATGAGATGATTGTCACCTTCCCTATTTACATTTTTTTATTTTTTTGTGTACCTATAAGTCACAATGTTACATTTATCGCTATTTAGAAGTAGCTAAAGATTAAAACCAACAATTAAAAAACAAAAGAAGTCGGAGAAGATTATAGAAAAAATAACTCAAATCCGAATCTAAGTTCAGTGACCTAATGAAATCACAAACAGAAACAAATAGGTTTAAATTCGAAATTAAAATACCTCTAAAAAACTTCTGCAACGATTATTTAACACTCAGTAACCACGCGACCAAACTCTTGATTTGAATAAAATCACACTTTCTTGTCATTATTTGTTTTAATGCATTGGTCATTACTTCCTAGAACTATAAAAAGGTGACTTTATTTGGAGAAGAAACTTGACAAATTATTTGTTGTTTTTTCTTTAGATTTCTTTAATTTATCATTTTTATGGCAAACGCTAATATCTATAATTCGTTATCGGTCTGTTAGCCTGACACCGTTTCTTTCAGGAACGCGTAAAGGTACCTATCAAGTTGAAATAATCTCAAATACTTATTATTTACCTACTTATTAATACTCTAGCCAGAGCTCTAGCTTTATTTATGATAGAAACACAATACACAAAGTACCAATATTAATTTTACGGAATACGGAACTTATGCATTGTCGACTTCAAGTATAAACTTTCTTCTGCTACCAGTTCGGAAAGCGCCTTGTGATTTCTCATAAAAACAACGCTGGATACAATCTAATGAAGAAGAACACATTGAATACTAAACGCGGGCGGAAATGTTACTTTAAATTCATTATTAACGTACGAGAGGGTGAAGTGGGAAGAGTTTATTCAAAGCCATCGCTAACATGCTGTTGTTTTTGTTTTGAATATCATCTAAATATAGCCTTAATACAAATGCCACGGCGCAAAAAAATCTGAATAAATACATTTGATTGGCATTTGTTTTTGTGTTGTTGGCATTGTATTATGTACGTAAAATATTTAAAATGTCATTGTATTATGTTTGCGAAATATAAAATGCTTGACACTTGTTTGTATTTCTCAATTTAAAAAGTTAGTTCAAGTAGAAATATTGTGCCTACTTGTAAAAACTTGAATAAATTCCTCGCAATTCCTATACGCTTCCCTAGACGAACAACACTCATCTCAAGGACTATCGTTCATAATTTTCCAAACTACTTTAGACACGGCCCTGAGAGCACACAAGCTAATAACTACTAGCTTAAATTTGTTTAAATAGCTAAAACTTTCGAGTAGATATGAGCCGCAGTGGGGCTTACATAAATCAAAATTATTGATAAAGTTTCACCGGGCTACGTACCTGAGATATTAATTTCATCCATATTTCATTATACTAACATTTCTCGTCAATCGAAATTCTTTAGAATTCAAGAGGAATTTATTTCAAAACTTAGTTTGATAGATATTTTTATGAAAAGTTTTTACAACGCAAGGTTTTTATAAGAAAGAGTCAGATCAATAAATTACTAGGCTTTGTAGAGCTGTAGACCTTGCGTTAAATTTTTGAACATTTTTGAAATGGCTGAAATAAGATTTTTCCCCATATCTCCTCCATTTTAGAAAACTTTCGAAAACTGTATAATTTTGCTCACAAAATTTTACGAAAATCGATTGATAAATGCTACCTGTGGAGGAGAACAAACGGACAGCCGAACAGACAAACGGATGCATTTTTACCCTAGCTGAAATGGAGACCTTTTTAGTAAGGTAAAATAAAAATGTACTTACGTAGTCGTACTAGATGTAGGTCGGCCGTTGGGACAGTTAAATGTTAATCATGTTAAAGTTTCAAAAAGTGTAAGCCTCCCTAGATATTAATTAAATATCAGGCCAGGGCGTCACTTGTACGGTACCTACCAACTCCCAACACTGTAACACCTTTTTCACCTACAAAAATAAAAATATAAATCTTGAAATCAATTTAAAACACAACTGCTTTAAAATCCTTCTTCACGAACGCATAAATTTTATTTTCATGACTCGTTAAGTTCTTCGTTGGTAACGCAAAGCCCTTTAGTGACCGTAAAATCCCAATGACAAAGAAATAGAGCAACAAAAGGAGCGCGCCGCGCGCGTGTCCGTCGGCGGCTCGGCGGCTCGGCGGCGTCGCGCTGTAAATCTAGCGAAAAAAAATATTTCCTTCTGGAAGAAAAACAAAAGCGACTTCATCCCGGATGAATTTATGAGATGCGCTTGGGATTAAAAATGTTTGCGGTGCCCTCGGGCCCGGCTTCATTAGAGCGTGTTCCGCACTCTGATTAATATTTACCTTGCACTTCTAACGGATTGTAGTTGATTAACCTCATGTAATTGGGCCATTTGGGTTGGGAAACATTCAATTATAAATGGTTTCGTTTAAACTGGACCTCGTTTCAGTGCAACTCGTAGCACTTTGATGGAGAAAACTTAAGGTTTATGTTATTTCAGCTGATTAATTTGATTACTTTTATCACTTATTTTATTATTTCTTCGAAACCTTGTCTTGAAATCTTGATAAAAACTTGAGGACATTGTTAAAAAAGAAATAATTTTAAATAATATTAAAAAACGTCTGCCCTGCCAAAAACAAACTAAAAGGTTAAATAAAAAGTGTCATTGCAATCGGGGTCCGTTCGGTGGAATAATTTTTAATCAAAGACGTCCCTTGACTGCAATGACTCTTGTTATTTAACTTTTTAGTTTGTTTTTTGGCAGGGAAGTTATGTTTTTTATATATTTTTTTAATATTTCTTTTTATATCAAACATTTTTGTAATAAATTATATAGTTTTGGAATGTGCTCAGCAAGGCCTTTCATTTGATCCCTTTATTGTAATAATTGAAGAAACTTTTTTTTTCACATTACAAAATGGCGTCATCCAGCCAAAATATTGACTTTTTTCAAAAAATTTATGGCCAGTATCACATGGTGATGTAAGGATTTAAACGATACCTGACACATCTAAATCTGTTCCGGCATTTAGAAGTTGGTGGAATAAATAAACTTACATACATACAAACATACATGAACCCTGAACACAGTACACTCTTCCTTTTTTGGGCAGTCGTGTAAAAACAACTAATGATTTTATTTCAATTTGACTTAAGTGCCAGTTTTATACAGGTTCGAATTTATCGGCCATGTAAATTAATTGAAACAGTCATAAATATTAAATGAAAAACCAAAGAGTCAGGAATATAACACCCCCGCAACCAGCTTTGTCGCGCGAAAGTCCGTGGATTTTATTATCCCGTTTTAGAGTTCGATTATGGCGTTACGATTAATATTCCGCGCGTGTCAGACATTATTCATCGCGGGATAAGCATCGTCCTTATCATTCCCGGCAGCTACGCGGCCATCTTTAATTGGTGCTTTAATTAAGTGCTGAAGTCCCAGAATATTATCGAGTGTCTTTCCTGATTGAAATGAGCATAAATAATTGATAGCTATATATTATGATATGGTAGTAACAGCTCTATATTAAAATATCAGCTAACCTGTTGATCGCCAAATGACTGATAAAATCCAGATGTATTACAGATAACTGACCTGTCATTAATATTCTGTTCCATTTTTAAATTTAATCAAAAGACAGGTGCTATCGGGAACCTGCGTAACTGGCCATAAATGTTAATATCAGTCAAATATCTACGTTGTCTACTCGAAAATGTTACTAACAGCAATATTTAGAACCGCCAAATAAAAGTAGAAACGAATGATTAATAAAGTATCAACATTAACAAAGCAATAAAGTCTCTTAGTGCGGCTGTAACTTATCTATTCTTAATAGAAACTATCATTTAAATGTCTTGATATTTTTCTTTTAATGTTAAAACGAATATCTGTATTAAACATGCAATATCCTAAGGTACCGCGTCGCAGAATACACGACACCATTCTTGTTTCTTAAGATTGCTATGCTAAGCAGACAATTATCACGTTTTAAAAGTCTGAAGATCAAACCACCAAATACAAATACTTTACTGGTACCGTTAACAGAGGGCGCTGTTTGTCATTGTAACCACAAGAGATAAGAACAAAACCATCGCTCTTAGTGCCGTTAGCTACGGGTAGACACGCGCGCCCACCACCACCCGCCGCGCCGCGACTCAGCACAATTCCATTTTAATGCATCTAATCTGAAAAGCATTTTGTTTTCATGTCATAGGAATACTAGTTTGCTAATAATAACGTTACAAGCCGGTTAACAAGGAAAATGACAAACTGAATCAATTTTTTAAATTTTGAGATTTTAGCATTCACAATGCTATTTTTATATAATACTAAATAATATACTAGAAAAAATACGACTCGCACCAGATCATGTTCTCGGACGGGAATCAAACACGCGACTTTTGAATATCCGGTCCAATGCTCTGACCACTGAGCTACCGAGTCACTAGTGGGAACTTCGAATTTCTTCTAGTATTATTTCTTCTGACCAAAAACTGCAATAATCAACACCGCAGCGTATTTATATATTATCAATTATTATCATGATGGTACGGAACCCTTGGTGCGCGAGTTCGACTCGCTTTTGTTGGCTCTGCACTTCGATATCCAATCACTCTCGCGTCACTCGCGAACTATGTGTACCCAAATTCCGTCCACAAACATCTATTTACGGGGCGAGTGTCGACACTAAAACTGAAATTGGTTTCACATTGACCCTTTTCAACGGTACGGCTTTTAGGTTTTTCCGAACATACTTGTGACGGTATTATTACCTTAAAAAAAGCTTCTCCAAAAAGCAATCTTACTTTTTCTTTTACACCCTTATAGCCTATAAATATTTACTGCCACTAAATAACAGAACACAATTTTACAACCTTTTAGAATGTTCTTTACAGTACAAACAACTGCTTTATGCTTGTCGTCAAAATTACCATATTGGTCATAAAACACATGATTTATCTAAAGTGAATTCTAAAATATCAGTCAATATCCTCATTCATGGCAGCAGTAACAAAGAGTAGGAAATCGCGTTTTGATTACCAGTTAGGTTAAAACCTAATTCATCTATTTTAAGAAACTAACTACCTACCTTGTTAAGTAAAAGCCACAGAATCGATGGATGGATTGTATGAGGAATGATATGAATGTCAATGGATTGAATGATGAGATCGGGAAGGGAAGAATTGAAGAAGAAGACATGCTGTCCACCGACCCCAAATTAATTACGACTAGACCGTTGAAAATGTTATTGTCTAACTAAATGATGTCTTTTAAATAAGGAAAGATTATGTAACCAGCAGTGAATTAAGTTTAACTTGGCTCTAATGCATTATTTACTGAACATAGTACTACTTCGATCAAGTATTGACTTACTAATAAATATTATGATTTTAGAAACCTAGTATGCTATTGGAATATGATAAAATCAACTGTTGACCCATAATGGCGTAGCGGGTAAAATCAAATGGAAATCAATCGCACACAAAAAAATAATTACTCACGAAGCACTTTTATCAATCACGAATCGCTTTACATTTGTCTTATAATTATACCTTCGAATAAATATTAAAAATCATAAGTCAAAGTGTCGTCAAGTCGAAGCTGCTTTAGATTCGTAGTTGACTTGTAGTACTTGTAGCCCCATATATTAAAAGCAGAGAGCATACTCCGGAAACCAGACAAAGATAATCGGATTAATTTTTGTTCGGCTTCGTGACATTATTTGCTCAGGAAAAAGTCCAAACTTAAGTAAATCGAACAACGAACATTATTATCGCGGTTCGTAGTAGGCCCTGATACTATCCTGAGTCTGACTTAGCCATTGTATCAGCCTACCTACCTCTTCTTAATAATAGCGATGTAACAGAAAAACCCCAGGAGCTGCAGTACAAAGTAGCAAACGCTACACAAGTGTAGAACTAGTGAAGTTGCAACCGCCAATAAAACTACAATAACGGATACCTCTCGGGAACATCAGTAGTAGTGGGTTATAATATAACACGTTTCAAGCTAGTTGTCTTGTTCAATAAAGCTATAGAAAATATTGTTAACTTGTTAAACTAGTATAAGTTCTCTAAGAAAGGAAAGCCGGCACTCGCCATAGAAAAAATGCTCAACTTGTATACAATTGAATTTGGTCTTAAAATAAAGCCAATAATATTTGCTACATTGATCAAGTTCTGTCTTATTTTTAACGCATATAGAAAAAAAGTTGTTTAATTATCAATATTATATTTATTATCTAATTATTTTGATAAGGAAACACTACGGAAACAACGAGTCATTGAAAAACGTTCTGTTATCAACATTCAGTTTTCAAAGGGCAGAAAAGACAATATGAAATGTTAAAACGTGACTGCATAAAACATAATTCTTTTACTTCTTCGAAATTCAAAATTCAAAATCAATTTGACTTTCGATTTGTCATTGATCTGTCATTTGGTTGACAGATACCACAGACTAATAAGTGAAAAAGTACAATAAATTATAAAACACAGATTAAAAAAGTGTACAACTTCAGCATAAAAGGCCGGGTCTCCTTTATGTGTACACGTACTTTAGGTAAACTACCGTACTGCCACCTATTATCGAGGTACAGTAGTCATATGTAATGACGAGTAGCCTTATTTCTATGATTTCTGATATTTCTATACATTATTACTATAATTAGTCCCGTTCCAGAGCTATACATTGATATTTTCTTAATTAATTTTTGTATGAAACAGCTGATTTTTTTTCGCGATTTCAAAGTTGGTCCCGTAGTAAAAGTTGTTCAGTTTGATGGTCCCTATCTACAATATTCGGCATTAGGGGTACATTAGGGGTACCGAGCACACTCCACTTAAAACTTGTCAGTTTTCTGAATGGCTATCGATACGTCTCTTTATCGCTGTACAGCAAATAAAAGAGACGCATCTATAGCCATTCACAAAAAAGCTTTATTCGTGTTTAGGGTGTTTCTTTCAGAGTAAAATTTTAACCACCCTGAGTTTTCAGACATTCTGTTATTTGGGATTCTTTACATTGAATATTTATTAATATCTGATAATGACACTATATATGTGGTTATTATTTCTTAACAAATGCCCAACAGTTTAAGTTACTTTACATTTTCATTTTTAGTCACTAACGTTCTACATCTGTTTTACATATAACACTTTTCGGTATTTTTATTGTTCTTTCCTCTTTGCATTTAATAGTACAGTATAACAGCATACAAGGAAGCGCAGGGGCTCGGCCGGCTGACAAGTGCAATTGGCGCGAGATACGAGATACGGCAGGCACGCCCCATTGTTAACACTTCCGAGGCACGCCACCGAGCGCTGACCCGACCAGGTACACATGACGGCATCTCAGACTATACATGTAGACCTTGAGACGTACGTAATAAAAGCTGTTTTCGCAGTTTAACTGTATAACCTTACGTGCTGTCGTGGGTAAACCCGCTGTTTCATACCGAGATTAAGCACAAGGCTTTAACTTTATGTATACAAGGCTTTTAACCGCCTCTGTGGTTTAGTGGTTCGCTCACCCGTATAAGACGCAGGGGTACCGGGTTCGATTCCCAGGAGAGGAATACATTTGTACTCGGTTTGGTTGGTGATAGAACTTATTTCAAGTCTGCCTGGCTAGCTACCACCATCTTCTAAATCTGACGCCATAACAACAACTTAAAAATTGTTGTGTTCCAGCAGTTAGAGGTAAGATAGCCAGTTCCTCAGTGATGAGGATTCCGGGTGTAGTGCGCTTCCACCTTCGGCCTTATCGTCACTTAACATCAGGTGAGGTGAAGGCTAAGCGCTAACTTGTTGTGAATAAATAAATAGTAATAAATAAATGTAGACAATTAATAACCACTTTATTTAGAAGCACACTTTCAGTTACGAAAAACTTTATTACAGCTTACAGCCCTTCTCAATCCTACGATCTACTCTTGCCAGTTCTCGGAATCTGGTTGCAACGTCGAATATTGAAAATGTTTACACTTATCCCCTTACTAATAAAGATTGTATATAGCAGATGTATAGTTACACAGAGATTTGTCCCTTTCTCTTTAATTTATAACTTAAATAGTTTGACA
This sequence comes from Catoptria pinella, assembly GCA_963556745.1. Lineage (NCBI taxonomy): Eukaryota > Metazoa > Arthropoda > Insecta > Lepidoptera > Crambidae > Catoptria > Catoptria pinella. The sequence goes on along the minus strand of OY750774.1, from coordinate 5,090,362 downwards.
GAGAGTAAGGATTGTGTAACTATACATCTGCTATACAATCTTTTTTAGTAAGAGGGTTATTGTATACAATACTATACCGTATTTATTACATGAAAATGTAGAAAAGCTCTTTTATTTCAAATAAAATCTTAATATTATTAACACAATGTACAATTCAAGATGTACTCGGTGATACTTATTTGGATTATTGCATGAAAACACATCAACTTGCGGTAAAAATAATATATTGGTAATTCAAAAACTTATTTACATGTATTACATTCTAGTGTCTAAATCTGTGTGCCAAGAGCGTCACTAAACAAATGACGATCGTAATTATTAGAAAAATAAATGTTGTTTTCGCGGAGGTTGCATACCTTGCTGGTATACAACCTGTGTTGGTTTGATTCTAGACAAAAAGTATTTTGAATTTTAATTTTTAATCTAATTCCATCTTTGATTGTTACCCCAAATTTTAGACACAGTTAACTCAAAAAAAATATCGCACTTTTAGTTTATCATTTAATAGATAGATAAACCTATCTTAGCGCACTGTAATGGACAGTAATTTTAATGGTCGTTAAAAGTTTTACTATTATGTGTCCCTCCCCTTGCCTCGATTTATCGGTGCGCAACCCAATATAGAATGGGTCCGATTTCTTACTGCGCTCCTCATTAAAAAACAACCTTTCGAACAAACAAACCCCACTCTGAAACGCAGATTAATGAGAAATCAACATTTTGTTCTGCAATTATACTGATATAAATAAAGTGGATGTTGGGCACGATCAAATTGTGAACTGAGAGCAAAAACTTGTTTTATTATTTTCAATTATGCTATATTTATGCTTTAAACTATTATAAAAAAAATTGGACAACATTACAAACATTGCTCTAATTCCAAAGTTATGGAAATCAGAGACAACAGTGGAATTACCAACACCCAGACCCAGCCAGGGATCGAACCCGTGCCTCAGAGATGGCGACACCTTGAAGACCGGCGTACAAACCACTCGACCACGGAAGTCGGCATGTCTTCAATTATATAGCCATAAAGACAGTTATAAAGAAAGTTATGCTTATAAAATATGTGAATGTAACTGTAACGTGTAAGGGCGTAGATTAATTAAAATAATGTTATAAATCAATACAACTATTTACTATTAGCTTTTTTTTACACTTATTTCCGATTCATAAAATCAATATCAGCCACCGTCCATGTCTGTGCACGGTGTGTCTGTTTTAATTTCTTTTTTTTCAAAACCGATCTTATTTTTTTAAAAGTAAATAATTTAAACTTCAGCCCGCCACTGGTGATGGCCAGCTCGCAGTGCAGAAACATAGACGAACTCTATACATATAAAAATAGAAAATAAAATAAAACCATTAAAATGAAAATTGCCCACAGGTAACGAATGTGACAACTTTTATGTTTACGCGACTTTATTACCCATATATTTAATCACAGCCCTTACCCAACTCAAAACTATTCCATTTACAACACTTTATAAATAAATTTTAGCGTAGCATTTCGTTCGCTAAAGGCGGATTTAACCAGTTTGAAACTACCCCTAACTCGGTCATAGAAGCCCACAGTTAACAGCTACGTGAATTTTACTGGACTATAAAATGAAGTTAAACCAAATGGAATGAATAGTTGTCCGATTGGGTTAATAGATGGCGCTGAAATTAGTTTCATTGACGGCCTTCAAAATTAAATGGTTCGCTAAAAGCACTGTAAAAAGCTTCATTTACATAATACCGTAGGTAGTCAAATAAGGGTTAAAAGTAAACGGTTCTCGTCATGCAATATTCGTATTGGAAACGTCGTCACGGACCAATTAATATAAGCGGGTCGGTATTAATTTTAACGTTAAGTACCTAAATACCTACCTTACAGAAAGTAAAGGAAATTTTAACGAGATCTTGAAAGCGTAAATGTGAAAATTAAGTAACTACTCAATTTTGTATACACATTTAAGTTAGAAATTGCTGTTTTGTTTTTTTCTAATTTATTAATGAACAATTTGAATTTAAAAAGTACCATACGTCTCGTGTACCGTTTTTGTTCATAAACTTATGGTAAATTATGGATTTAAGACTTATTCTTATCTTACTAAATAAAATGGACTGAAACATGATATTAAGCTCTGTTTAAGTAGTTTGAAAACTGATGGTCACTCAAATTGTATTTGTTTAAGTATGCATGTTTTCCTGGCAATAAAAGCCGGATCAAGCAAACGACTGGTCGTACGCGTAGCACGGAAACAAAAACGCGCGTAAAAATATTAGATATAATTATTATCGTTTTTATTTGGCACCATCTTGAAATGAAATTTTCTATAGAGTACTTTAACGCTCGTTTTTTTTCCTCGATAGTTATTCGTGCAATTGGTACAGTACTCTTAACATCATCTATCGAGATAAAAAAAAACGCGCGTAAAAGTACTCGGTAGAGTAGTTCTCTATGGAAAATTTCATTTCGCTTTTCGGTGGAAGATATCACTGTACAAACTTTTCATAAAAAAAAAAACTCGATCGGGTACTTTTACGCTCGGGTTTTTTTCTCGATAGATATTTTTGCCAAGGGTACTGAAGTCTAAGTATTACCTATTCCAAGTTTTTAATTCTCAGAGACCTATTAAAAATATATGGGGAAGAAAATCAGTAAAAAATTGCATTCCTGGATTTAGATTCCTACTTCGATAGGAATATGAAAAAAAATCTAATTTTTTTTATTTTTATTACGTTTTTAGTGTTGAACTTTTAATATATCTCTCATAGGCGACTCTCAACAGCCATGGCAAGAACTCTGTTAGTTTAATTGTTTTAATGCGCTTATTATTATGCATCTTAGAGCTTATGCATCATAATAAGCTTATAACTTTGAACTAAAACAATTTAAATGATCATATAGAATCCTCTCAGCATACAAGGAAAAGCTCCTCATTATGAAAGCAAATTGCATCCTACACGATTCGGTATAGGTACTTCAGTACGTAGGAGCATTCAATTAAGTACTTAGTTGTTCGGTCAAACAAATAAATTTTGCAGTTTAATTGCTTCATAACAATATGAGGATTTTACAGCTGAAATCACAACGAAATCTGAAATTGAAATGAAAGCTCTAGGTCTTTTCTGGTAGGTATACTAAGGCTTGGTTGCATCATCTTAATTTAACTATAACATTACATGACACAAACTTATCTGTGCAGGTGGCCAAAACTGGAACTAAGTGCTATTAGATATTGTTACCTAGGTTACGCCATAGACGGCATAAGTTTGTGTCTGTTAAAGTTAAGGTTCAATCAAGATGATGCAACTCAACCTTAAAGTAGCGTCAGGAGCGTTAATAACACATAATCATAATAATCATAATCATTTATTCACATCAAACAGTTAATGGGAATAAGGTGCTCATGTTTCACTATTAAAAATAGCATGAAAATTAATAATACACACACAAAGAGATATTTTAGCATTCTTATACAAATTAGGTCACACATACTTGACTACCTATTGAAACTGTTGTAATTATTAATCTAATTAATTTCTAAAGAAGATAGAGCTCGGATAATTTAAAATTACTTCAATAATCGATTATTTTCATGATAGTAGTAAAAAGATAATGTGTTTTATTTATGTATATTGCTATACCTTTATTTTATGCCTAAAGGCACCAATGTCCCCGTTGTTGACAAATCCAGTGTCAGTAATTTCGCTCACACAAACACACAAACAGATTTGCCATTCGAAAGCCTTTTTTATTAAAGTTTTTTTCATTCAGTAACGAATTCCTATGTGAACATTGATACGGAAAAATTAAAATGCAAACGAACTATGCTACAACATGTAACTATGCGAAAAAATGTAACTACCAAAGTTTCGAACAATTTTAGAATACACTTGTACCTATATTAATTTAAATGTACAGGTTGTTAGGAAATATACAATTGAGAATATACGAGTATCACAATTTCACTTACAGAACAGTGAAATATGTTTTGAAATTATTTTAACCCGTTTACCATTCTACTAAAAATGTGTTATATTTATTAATTTGAAAACTAGTGTGTTTTAATTTTTAACTACGAGTGTACACGTGAAAATGTGGTACTTACGCCTTCCTTTATCTCTGTCTTCCTTTCAAGGACTAAAAGTGACAGCATCAGTTTTAAGCAAGGTTTTACTTTAGTCCACGTTTTAATTATGGGGGAAAATAAGGGGGAAAGAGGTTGTTCCATTACAAGAACCTACATGCGAATCTATCATTTGCTGTGTCATAAGAAAGGCCAAAAATGCTTCGACTTCTATAACTTCAGCATGACACAATACGAATATTAAAATAGCAATTGCCAACTTCCAGCGCCTTGTTTTAATTAAGTAAATTTTGAAACTAAATTTTAATCCAGAAGTAACCTTTGACTGCCAAGTTTTCATTTTTCTTCCCCGTACATGAGTTTATAATGAACAGTTAAGTTATTCTCTTGTACAAATTCATCTACAGAACCGCTGGCAACACTCGAAATGGGGCAATTAATAGTTGAAGCCAGTTTTATTACGAACTTTTCTCGATTGTTTAGAACACTAATTAGGGCAAGAATTGGGATTGGAATGAGAACAAATAATGCCTTTTTCGCGTCAGATGTCAGCAGTTGATTGATTCAATCATAGCGGAGTGTTAACTACTTTATCATCATTATTAATATCGTGCAATTTCGATGATACTGTCGGTATTGTGACATATACTTATTACCTACCTATTTAGTCTATCATTCTTCTTCCGTCTCACATTATTATAAATAATTATTACCCATCTGTAAATAATAAATAAATAAATGCTTGGACAATTTCACACAGCGCCATCTAGCCCCAAACTAAGCAAAGCTTGTAATATGAGTGCTAGAATACTGATATACTACTTATATACTTTTTAAATATATACTTATTATACATAGTAACACCCAGACCCGTCACAGAAATTAAAATAGATAGAAACTTAATTGTGATTAGCAAAAAAAACATTTCAGGCAACTCTACAACAATTGTGGACATAAACTTAAGGACTAGCTTATGGGTTTTTTTGACTCAGTTAGATGCCTAAATATTTTTCGTTAGGTGCCTAAAAAAACGAATTCTAGGACATTGTCGCTCTTAGTATCTTTAAGTAATGTGTTACCTTCCTGCTACTATATTTTCAGGCAGTTGGCATGCAGTCAAAGGCCACGAGCGTATAAAGGACCCAGTACTTACGTGTTTTTGTAAATCATTTTGTAAAATATGAGTCACATTTTTTAACATTTTAGGTTACGGAAATGTCAGTAAATTGCATACTTATTATTAAGGACAAACGGGAATATTTAACTAAGGATATAGATAATGAAAACTGTTTTGTTGCTCTATCGTGTAACTATATTGATATAAAGTAATGTGTTTTTTGCAACGAAGCTGGTCTTGTTATCACAGACGTCGTTAAAAAGAACAAAAGAAATGTCAAAAAACATAAAACTGGGACTTGAACTGTAAACATTTATGTGAACTTAATATCAATGTTTTTACGCGGAAGGGGGGGCTGGAACCAAAGATTGAGAAAACATAAGATTTCATCCAAATGATTTTAGGCAAAAGTATGCCAATGACGTTGATATTGCTTTCAATGCTGTATTGATACGATTCAAAAATCGTCACATCTAGGTATATTAAGCCACAAAAAGCCCTTTCTGAAACATAATTCCGATGGAAAATAATTCAGTGGCTGAACGCCTGAAAGCCGGTTGAGAAATGCGACCAGTGGCCCTACCATGAGTTGATGCAAATTGTTTACGCTACCGTAAACTATCGGATATACTGCTCACAGTCAATGCGAGTGAAAGAGAGAAAACGATAGTTTACGGTAACGTAAACAGTTTGCATCAACTCATGGTAGAGCCACTGTAGTACAAAGACTCGGGGCAGTTTTTGTAAGTGAAAGAAGGATACAATATCATAAGTTTCGTGTAAAAATAAAAATTTCTAACTTTCGAGAAACACCTGTTTATAGTTTTATTTTTGTATTTTTATAAACCAGTGTTGCAATAAACGTAACAAATTCCGAAGATTTTAAAAAATATTGATTTTAAAAGATGATAGTGATTATTAAAACAATTTTTCTAAAGTGATATAATTTTTGTGTAGCAATAAAAATGCACATTATTGTACTTTCTAAAAAATTTACATTATACTTACAGTGTTTATTATTTTTGAGAAAACATGTTTAGAAAAAAGTTGTCATTAATAAAGGAAAAAATACTGGTCATATTATCTGTTAATTGACGACCTGAGTGGTGCAGTGGTCAACATGCCGGTCCACCACGCAAGAGGTCTGTGACGGGTCTGGGTTACTATGTATAATAAGTATATATTTAAAAAGTATATAAGTTGTATATCAGCTGTCTAGCACCCATATTACAAGCTTTGCTTAGTTTGGGGCTAGATGGAGCTGTGTCAAATTGTACAAGCATTATTATTTTTATTTATTATTAATTGTTTGATAAATGTAGTATAGGAAACTACTAAAAACAATTCAACCAAAACTGTTTGATTTTTTTTTAAATACTATTTTCTCAATATTATATAAGTATCTTCGAAAATATATACCAAAAACTAATGGATCTGTAGGATCTGGGGTCCTACCGGCTAACTTTACGAACTTCGGCGGGTCTACCGAGCTTCAACTTAAAACAGAAAAATCGAAGTAAGGAGTTTCGTATTGTACTATTCGCCGAAGTTATTTAGAATATATCGATGTCCGTGTGACATCATGAATTGGGGTTCGCCATTTTGGCCCGATTGTGACTCGATTTATCTGTTTTAATTTGAAGCCCGGCAGACTTTCCGAAGTTTGATACGTTAGCCGGTACGGCCCCTGGACATTTTCGCTAACAAAAAAAGGAGTCGCTTTAAAGGTATTTTTTGAATGCTAAGAAAACAAAATAAATAGAAATGATGCTGATAGTTGACGGCTATGGTCATAATTTGATGTAATATCCACTAACTGATAAATATTTTAAATCACAGAAGTTATGAAATTCTCTGTGTGTGAGAAAAAAAACACCAATAGATAAGGACCTAATATACAACGTGTTACAAAAATACCCCTAATGCCGAATATGGCAAATAGGGACCATCAAACAAAAAAAATCTGCTGTTTCGTACATTTTGATATTTTCGTAATTATTTTTTGTATGAAATAACTGATTTTTTTTCCGCGATTTCAAAGTTGGTCCCATAATAAAAGTTATTCAGTTTGCTGATCCCTATCTACCATATTCGGCATTAGAGGTTATTTTGTAACACGTTGTACACAACCTTACAAATACCAAAGGATACACACATGTCTTTTGAAGTAAACAATAGTATTTAGCAAAATTCCCAGCTGCACCTTACACCAACGAAAAGACTTTGCAGTGTTACGTTTCGTTATTTTAAAAGGAAAGACAATGCTAAAACAACTTACACGTGAACGGGGTACGTTAAACGCGAAACTCTTGTGAAAATCGGCGCACACCCTTTTCTTTATCCGTTTGCTTCTCATTTTAATTCAATTTACTGGATGAGGGAGAAAAAGTAATCTTCAGGGTTGGGTCGGGACACGCTACGAGAGATTGGAAGTCATCGGCGCAGTATTGGGACGAACTCATATACTTTTATGGCGTTGAAAGTTTTTTTTTATTCGCGGCAGAAGAAAAAAGATTCGAGCGAAAAGAACCCTCCGCGTGTGATCGGCATACGGTAGCGCCGACCGGTATGAATACTAGCACGAGATATGAAAACATTAGCAATTCGTACATTTTGATCACGCAAAAACAATCCAAGCGGTCAAACTTGTATAATGAATATTTCAAGGTATGCACGGAGAGGATGCACAATCGAAGGCCAACAGAACCACGATAACGGTGTTTAACTATAATCTTAATATATTATATTAAGGTAGTCCTTTTTGTACTAAAAATAATAAAGATACCACAGCGAGGAACATCTTTCTTATTAAAATTACAAAACCTGAATCTGCTGAACCATTTTTTGCAGTTGTATTCGACAAAGCAATATCCCCATTCAAATTACTTAGCATTCCTTTTTTTTTCGTCTAGGGTCTGAACCCTTATCGAAAATAAATTGCAATACGTATACATATAATAAAAATTATTAAAAATTTGAAAAACCAAGACAATTATCAATTTGTTTTAATTTTACCGTTAAACCAGAAAGTCAGCTCAGTCAGTCCAATAGTATATTACATTTCGATGCCGAACAGTGTGGTCATCATAGAGATTATATTCCTTATGTGGACAATATACGAAACCACCTTTTATAAGATCAGAGCTAGAAGATATCTGTGTAGATTGTGGTAGATGTCTGTATTTGTTACTAAAGTTGTAGGTAGCACTACTCTTGATACCAAAGCATTTTACTAAAGGAGAAAACTCGAAACCTTCAGGCGTTTGCTTTCAAAAGGCGTTGGGTAACTTCAGCTACCTACGTAAAGAAAAAAGGTTAGATACCTACTTAAATTCCAGCGGTTTCTTTCCAAAAAAGGCGTGTTCAAGACAAATAACTCAGCACGAGCGAGCACTCCTTACGGCCCCAGTAACGACCACAACTTTTTAGCTCCGCTTAACTTGCCCCAACAGCTGACGAGGAAAATTGTAAGAGCTGTATGCGATAAAATATATTTTCCCTTAAACCCGTGGATCCTATTCACAAACACTTAAAAAACGCCAAGATTAAAGGCGTGAAGCACGCTATCGTAGTGGGTGGTCCAAAACTTTTTTTAAGTTTATTTATTGCTGTGTTTTCTAGCGTTGGACTTTAATTATCCTTCGACATTTTATTAGGATTGTGGCTAAAAAAGTTCGAAACACGACAATATTCTTTTTTTATCAATACTTCAAGAGAAAATCTAGAGAGCTGTAAATACCTACATGATCCTTTTTCATACCAACTCATATACGAAGATCAAGTTTTACTCCTAAAAATGGGTACGATAGAACCAAACTTTAACTTCCAAATTTAAAGTCTCATTAAGAACTTAAAAATGATAGTCCCTACCAAAACATTTTCCATGTAATTCTACAAATTTTGAACAAAATAAGTGAACGTTTGGCGCGGAAAGGATTAAAGAATGTGACCCTTGAGCCGTAAGTTATTTCTTTGGGTCCTTTCCGCATTTTCTTATATTTTCCGTCGCCGCAGAAAATTTATTTGAGCATGGAAAGTGTGGGTAATACCAAAACGGACCCGAATGGCGTCGACGCGACACACGGCACCTAATATATCACAGAGGCAAAACTTTAATCTTACCCCCTCACAACTTCGAGTTGTACCGCCTAAACGGAACGTAATGCCACATTTTTATTCGAACACATCGAGACGAATTTTCGGATTCGAAATAGGAACAGTCTTTTGTTGCGAAGGTATACGATTGAGCGCTACTTCGATTGTTTTTTTTTCTCGGCGTGTGTACGGGAACTTATTTTAATGTGAAGCTCGGTGCACCCTTAAATTTCTTGTCGAGAATTGTTTTGAAATTGACTTTGAAAGCGAAACAAAGTCAACCGATCTAAGTACCATCATTAAAATATTCATGAAGAAAATCGTTTCACGTAGCGTACTCGTATAACATCGAAATGCTACTGTTTGCATATGTAACGGTGAGCCGGGCTATCAGACCTTATGATCTTGTTCTTATCGCGCGGTTCACGCAACATACTAAACCTTTCAAGGTAAATCACAAGACAATAAAACATGTAATACACTACGATTTATTGCTCTGCGTAATGTGCAACGTATTACATAACTCCAAAGTTTTATTTCAACTGTTTTATACCTACTTTCATAATATTTAGGTATTTTGGGCGTAGAACAATGCGAACACGGAGTACGTCCCTCTCAATACCTGTTAACCAAATTAAATAAGTTAATAGATAGAAACCACAGAAGAATATCGGCTCTCTCAAAACAAAGAATGGTTATAGGCCTTTATATGAACTTCGCAAACCCGGGTTTGCCACTTTAATCGTAAGGGTTCGCGATAAAATGTACATCACGGCGGCGACAGATTGCCTGGTTGCGCGTACATACGCACGTACGACGTACAGTGTTTGAGTAGCCCTGCTAATTCAATAAAGCTTTTTACTAGCATGAAAAAGGGTGCCATATGAAAGTGAGATCATTTTAAACACCTTTATTACTAAAGGGTGCTCCGCTTGTGCACACGATAACAGCGCCAGCCGCTTAAGGGTCCTCAGCAGAATATAGCATGCACTAGAGTGGGAAGGTTAGGCTATTTGGTTCTATTTCTTCATAGCATTGGCACTAACCTGCAAAAAGGTGCCATATGACAGCGGGATCATCTTAAACGCCTTCATCACTAGAGGCTGCTGCGCTTGAGCACAGGCCAACAGCACCAGCTGCCTAAGGTTGCGCTGTGGCGGTGGCTGCGGCGCGCACTCGTGCCAACCGCAGTAGAATATAGCATCCGCTAGCAGAGAAGCCTGAAAGCATGTTATGGTAGGACATTTCAATACCGCCTGTGTGAGACGCATTGCTGCGAAGTAAGTTTGACGACCTCCGTGGTCGAGTGGCTTTGCACACCGGTTTTCAAGGTGTCGCCATCTCTGAAGTCCCGGGTTCGATTCCCGGTTGGGTCAATTTAGGAAATTTGACGACATAATATAAAAAAGCAAAACACAGGAACACAGCCAAAGCATTTCTTTATTTTTTATGAAAAAAGTATTTAAATCGGTCTAGTTTTGGAGAAGGAAACAGGCAAACAAAATCAACTACGAAACATTGATTTTGTTTACTTTCTATAGGAGTTTTTCAATTCTCTCGACCGTGGTGTTTCCTCTTAGTAGTGAACAACAATGATCACGTGATACAAACCTGATAAGTGATTTCCCCAGCATTGCACAAAAATAAGCCTAGTAAGAAAAATAACGCAACCACAAAGAATATTATTTTCATGCCGGCGACGAACGTCAATTGTTCAGATAACTGCAAAGAAGGAAAAACAACTTCGCTAAGAGGTACTTAGATTACATGTTCAGTTTGGCATCAGTCCTTTCCGTTAGTCTGGTAGAAATTTTGGATCGTCAGTCTGGAAAAAATTCGAAGTCTAACCGGACTGATGGAATAGACTGATGCCAGACTGATCATGTAATCTTCCTCTAAGGGGAACGCTTCCGTATGAGTCTCGGGCGGGTCAATAACTGCCTACAAATAGGTAAAAAAATGGACTAATAAAGTATACAATGGATTAAATAGACAATAGACAGTGATACGCTGCAATTTCACTCGATAATGAATGGCAAAGACAAAATTTTACAGATTAAAATACGTCGCTATGTACCGGAAGCGCTCTGAAGTTAGTCACTTCAGTTGTATGTATATTGTTAAATTAATCGCATTGTACTTACCGCTATTTGTAATAAAAGTGACACAGCCGAACCCGAACTTTGGCATAACTGTAAAGCCATTACTGTTCCAAACGCGGTGTCGATATCTTTGGCCATTCTGTGTGGGATGTAATGATTTATAATTGTTTTTTTTTATAAGATGAAAAGAAATGTTTGTTTATAATTTCAGTAATAATCAATGCATTATTCATAATAAGACGAAAAATACTCTAGCTTTAATACAATCAGTATTGAATTTTATGTTGGACTGCTTTTCATAAAAGTTCCACAACATTCTAAGTCTATTATAAAATTGACTTCAGAAAATAAATACCTCAATAATTCTTGGTGCATTTTTATTCCTTCGACAAATCCAGTCGTTAATTGCTCAGCGGCTGCTCTAGAATTTCCAGTCTCATTCATTTTTTTAAAGTTTTCTATCAACGAGTCGAAGTAATGTCGCAAAGTAATGAACTTATATTTGTACATGATCAGATACGCCATAGTGAAAGAATCCACGGACACGATCATTGTTACACACATCACATTAAGAATCAGTGTTGTGAAAATTCTGAACGACGTAGCTTGAATCGAATTGTCGTCAAAACCTGGATAGTAAGTGATGACAGTCGCGAAATGTTGACCTGATGGTATTAATGTGATTGTATTATCCTTTGAATCTAAGTCATAAATATTTATTGAAGTTAACTTAAAAAATGACATATACACTTCTAAGACTTTCGCGCGTACAGTTCATTAGAAATAAAACACTTTTTACGGATTACAGCGCGTAAATTATTAATTCAAATGTTGTTTTAGAATTATTTAGTTTGTATTTTAAAAAATGTCTCTTTTGCATCGTTTATCTTTTACCCATTCAATTTAAAATCCAATTCTAAAACTATTTGATTCTATCTCAATGAATAGATAAAGCAAATTATAAGTATTTGGACCTTGTTTTTAACAAAGTATATTAAAGTATAGCGAACAACGACTGAGAAAGCTTACATTAGCTAAATGTTAGGTTGAACCGGTTGGATGAACCCAAATTGGAAGGTACGTTAAGCCGTTAGTCTCGGCTGGTAACAACAATTTACAGCACTTAGTGAAGTCTCGGAACAGGAAAACGTTTCACTAGAATTAATTATACGATAATTGTGAGGAGTTTGATATATAAACAGTGAAAATAATTTACCTTCATGCACCTTTCTAAATCCTTCGAAAACAAAGCACGCGGCTGCTCCATAAACAGTAAAAAAATACGCAGCAATATTTATTTTTACAATCTTATACTTTTCCGCCATTAGTTTCGGTTCCTCATGTTTCACGCATAGTCTGATCATGTTTTTGTTCATTGTTCTAATCAACTTCTTGTTTGATATCACAGAGAAAAATTTCAGCATAACTACAGTATGACTCACTGCAAATGTTACCGAGTCTCTTTTCTCGTCCTCCGGAAACTCGCCAATAGTAGCAGCCATGATTTCTAAGATTGTCATAACGCCATATAACGAGAACAAAAAGCCTGCATACAACTTATAGGAAACACTTTTGTCATCGCCCACAACGCCATCTTCATACCAGAAGTTTCCAGAACCAACCACAAATATGTACTTGCAATATGTTTTTAGTATTACAAGATCCTTCATTGTTTTAGAACTAGGATAAAGTAAACCTTTTTGCAAAAGATTTCGTTTTAGATAGGCATCTGTAAAAGTAATAAATCTTATTAAATAGGTAAGGAAAAAAAACTGTGTCGTCGACCCCAGATCAATTGGGTAGGAAGAATAAAAGGAAATACAATATTTCCTACGTTTGGGTTTATTTATTTTTTAATGAAAAATACCCACAAATCTTATACGATGTTGTTAAGTCAAAACATGACCGGAGATAATAATAAAATCGCCACATCAATAGTAATTGGTTATTTCTTCAGATCCTTAATCGGCATTAAAATGTCTGATATGGAGAAAAACAACAATTTTATTTTCTTTATCTTTTGGATAAACATCGAATATGATGTTACGTTAAAAAAATACTAAAAGAATGAATAATGAATAAAACAAAATATTTTACAGGCTCCTCAAAACGAAAGGACATGTTTAGTAACTTCATTAAATTATTTCTTTAATTTTTGTTTTTTCACAAAACATCCCAATTAAATTAATTAATAAAAGAAAAGAGTCTTTCTCATATAACTTCATTTCATTGCGAGTGTAGTTAAGACAAGTATAAAATGAAGGAACTTTTAATTCCGTACACTTGTTCACTTACCTGCTACCTCAAAAGCACAAAGTATTACTGTAGGTGACTCTATGAAGTAGTTATCCAACTTAGAAACTTGAAACCTACTAATCACTTAATTTACTCGGTGTTGCGGTTCATATACACTTACCCAACTATTGTCCGAGCGTACGTGTAAACTTGTTATATGTAGTATCTTGCAGTTCATTAATTGGATCACTGATCTAATGATTGGGCATTTGACAACCTGAGTGGTGCAGTAGTCAACATGCCAGTCCCAAGGTCCCAAGAGGTCCCAGGTTCGATTGCCAGCCGGGCAGAAATGGAAATGATGAATTTTAATTTCTGTGACGGGTCTAGGTGTTACTATGTATAATAATAAAAAATATATGAGTAGTATAGTTGTCTAGCACCTATATTACAAGCTTTGCTTAGTTTGGGGCTAGATGGCGCTGAGTGAAATTGTCCAAGCATTTATTATTATAACATAATTATGAATGTTTCATATTTTATACGACCTTTCGGAATATTAGTTAAATATAACAGTTTTCTTATCAATATCAAGGTAATAATAATTATAACGTTATTTTCACTACAAGTAAAGGACAATATAATTAATGAATTAATTGAAATTGCAATGTTTAAAGAGCCAGATTTCAGCAATACTTTATTATCAAAGTACAAACAGTTTTTCACATAAAGATGTCCACAGAGTAAAAAAAGGTGAGAGCCACACAGTGGCATAGAGTATGTTACAAACTGTAGAAGGCGGGAATTTTAAAATAGAGCATTCAACACTCCCACTAAATTAAAGCCTTCTTTAAAAATAAATGCAATGAGAAGCTTTACCTAAATATTAGTGACAACAAGGCACGTTTTTATTCCTATTTTATCTCTTAACAAGCTAAATTTTACTTTACATAAGGGTTTGGTAAAAATATCTGCACATTGCTCATTACTACACACATAGTTTAAATCAATAATTTTTGCATAATATTTTTCCTTAATAAAATGAAACTTAATGTCTATGTGTTTGCATCTTTTGTGAAAGTTTATGTTTTTAATTACACTTATAGCACTTTGATTGTCTAAATTTAAACACACAGATTTTTGATTAAATTCACCAATGTCACTTAACAACTGTTTGACCCACATAGCCTCTTTAGTGGCAGAGCAGGCTGCCATAAGTTCTGCTTCAGTAGTTGATAAGGCCACTGTTTGCTGTCTTTGACTGGACCAAGTCACTGCTGCTCCATTTTAATAAAAACATATCCAGTGACTGAACGTCTTGTATTGGGGTCGTTAGCATAATCTGCATCACTGTAGCCTATCACTATGTTGGGCTCAGATGTCGGTTGATAGCACAATCCACAATAATATATTTCACTATTAAAAGGCCAAGTAAACCCTGGTGGCAATCGTAATTATAACCAACTTCAAAAGCATACCAGCTAAGGTCATTAAAAGGAATCCTATTTCGTAATTTCGTGTAATAGTGGTTAATGATATGAAAGCTGTGAAACTTTGCGGCGGGAATAACTACCTAAATGTTTTATTAGTGGAGCGGAAAAATACCCTAGTCCAGCAAATAGTGCCTTTATCAAGTTAAATTACTTTTACCTTAGCGGAGCAAAAGTTTCCCATTGGCTCACTTCTAATGTGAGGGATTTGGATCTAGCACCTAATTATTATAGTTTTCTATCGACCGTGTCTTTTGTTTGATTTAAATTAACTCTGCAATCTGTTGTGTGAAAAGTTTGAACAGATTATTTTTTCCGGATTAATTCCCAGTAATAATTTCGAACTTTACCATTCCTTTTCAGTAGCTGTGATTCACAAGAAGGTTAAAAAATATATACCTTCAACTAATTTTTATACAACAAAGGCAAACTTACATACAGCCTGTAGATATCGCCTAGATTCCCCTACCCACCCAAACTGTAATTCAAAAGAAAAGAATATATTTTCTAAGCATCTCTTAAATTTCTCTCCTTTAAATTTAACCTCATCAATATCAACATAATTAATATCTTCGCTGCAAGCCAGCGCCGGAATCCCAAGGGTGCGGGTTCGAGTCCCGTCTGAGGTGCTACGGGTGAGTCGATTTTTTCTAGTATTTTTTCTAATATTATTTATCATAATTAATATCTATCATAATTCCTGTAATTTTAAATACAAACGTGTCGAATAGATAACCCCTCTATTTTGAAGTCGGTTATAAATCGTTGCAGAAATAAAAACAAGAACAAGTCGTTTTTAGTCTCTTACTTTAACAAACTTAGTAGTTCGGTGACCGTTGTTTAATTATTATCGGTATACAACAACAATTATTAGCACCTAAATTTTAATTAATTCATCTGACGGACGACGGACGGGGTCAGAGCAAATTGATATTATATGTTCACGATAAGGGTGTCTTTTGTCATGTGGGTATAATAATATAATACACACAATACACATAATACACTCGTTATTGTGTTCAACACGAGATCAGTTGTTCGATATAGGTAACTCAATGTGGGAGCATAAGTTACATTGTTTCTGGTTGGTTTCCCCAACCTTGTGTTCAGTACTATTATATATTCTGTGACCTTGTAGTGCCTTCGATATCTTGTTTGATTACTTCATAAACGAGTTTACATTCAAAGCCTCAGCTCTTATTAGCTTACCGCAAACATAATATTTCAATATCAATGTAATACCTTAACGGTAATCGAATTTAATATGTTTTGTTATCTTCCCAATTAGGAAAATGACTTTACTTTGATTACATTGGGTTTCGAATAACGCCGAAATCAAATAAAAACCCCAAATAATACAAGATATAATCCGCGCGCAATGAGAATGGGATGCTACCTTTTGAAACTGAAACGCGCACGGTCCGTCAGCCGTAGCATCGGCAATCTCGCGTAGATGCTCACATAATGCTAGTTGTGTAGAATTGTGCGCGTGGATTATACTGCTCGAGTTTTATTTTAAATGTGAGATTTATATTATCATTGTGTGATTATTTTAGTGATTAATGACTAATGAGTAGAAAAAGGAGTAAACTTTTTTTGTTCTTTTTTATTCATTTTTATTTAAATAGATTCAGAATTTTGTGCTAACGCTACTCGACTGCTTAACTGACATTTTTTATTTACTTTGACAAAGTCCTATCCCATTTTAATCGCGCGCGATTTATACGAACCACCATACCTGCCTATTGTTTCGCTAAATATATGGTACGGCATTCATATGAATTTGAAAAAAATTCTGATCGATATGTTAAACTCAATTTGATATTCAATAGCAAGTACGCATTGGATATTGACAAGGAATAAATTTGGGTGTTACATAATTTAATATTAAAGCTAGGCATATTAGGCAGCAACGGGCAATTTGTCTTACTTAGCTGGCCCCTAGCCAGGACACGCGGAACTAGCGTGTGATGCTGCAAAATTGTATAGCCTACTTTGCAATTTCTATTAAAGTTTAAATTGAAATGTGACCTGACTAAGAAATAAATTAAGATGATAGTAGCACCTATAAGTATGTACATAGACAATTTCACTTCAATATACTCGTATGCTTTGTAATTCGTTAACTAGTCCGGATGTGATTGCATAATAAAGTTAAGATTCTTGAAATTCTATGTAAGACAATTTAATTCATCAAATTCATCAATTATTAATGTATTTCATATTTTTGTTAATAATTGCGTACTACTTATTTAATGTATCTGTTCAATTTATTTTATTCATAATTGCAATAATTCGTATTCTAAAAATGTATTAGATATTGTTGTCTTTGTCTTGGTAAATGTTGTGTAAGCTTTTATTAGGCTAACATATAAAGTCTTTTGTTTTTTAATATTCTTCTGTAATAAATTGTATGTGTTAGCTTACCTATTAAATAAATAAAATAAAATGCGAGGCGGCCACATGAGGCCGGACAACAATGAAATATCTATTGTGTCTCTTTTTGCCGTAATTAACGGATTAAAATGAATCTTCAAAATGAAATATAAAAGTATAGCAGACGCCAGATTTTTAATAATTAGGTACCTACTAAATTCTCCCAGAACAGGATCAATGGCGAATTGGTTTGCGTATCTATCCTGCAAATATTGATGGGGAATCAATTGTAGCGCATTAGGTTGGGTCGTTAGCGCACAATACCACGCAATAAATGGAACCATTACGTGCCTATAGACCAGGAGTCGATAATAGTTTTTTTAGGGAATTGTTATTGACTATTTAGTACTATCTGATAAGGCTCCTAAAGCCCTCAAGTGGCGCCCTTATCTTAATTAAATTTATTACTCGCTAAGTTCATAATGTATCGGAAATTCACATGTATATTGTTCTATAGTTTATTGTAACGAACTATATTTTACTAAGGTTATTATTTATAAATAAAATATAGAACCTTAACTTCAATCTGTACATGTGAATTGATACATTATGTACTTAGCGAGCAATAAATTTAATTAAGAAGTGGCGCCACTTTGAGGTATACAAGGTGTTACAAAAAACCCCTAATGCCGAATATGGTATATAGGGACCATCAAACTGATCAACTTTTACTATGGGACCAACTCTGAAATCGCGAAAAAAAATCAGCTGTTTCATACGTTTTGATATTTTCGATTTTAATTTTTGTATGAAACAGCTGATTTTTTTCGCTGGAAAAAGACATAATTTACATGAATTTGTAATTTTTTTCGAGTAAAGTATACTTGTAGACTTGTAAGTTTTGATAAACAGGGCCCTAGCAGTTTAATTTGAAAGGTTATTAGTTTATGATTCTTTATTATTTATTTGATACTAAAATTTTGGTAAAATATAAAAAGTGTGAACGTTTTCTTGGTAAATTACTGAAGTTAAAGTTTACCCATGTAAATTTTATTTCGTGGAAGACGGGAGGAAAAACGTCAATTCTAAGTGAAACTTACCCATTTTATTTTTCCAGGAAACATTTCCTGGAACTGTGATAGAGCAAACGTTAAATTTGTTAAGAGAAAAATTTTTAGGTCTGACTGATTCGACCTAAAAAATTTAGATAATAATCAAACCTGCTCACAAAATTTCACGAGAATCGGTTGAGAAATGCGACCTGTAGAGGAGAACAAACGGACAGCCGGACAGCGGGACAGCTCGATAGCCATACGAAAGCATTTTTGCCCAAGTTGAAGTAGGGACGCTTCGCGCTCGCTCGGTCAATTAATACAACAACAGAATGTTTTGTCATAATGACTAATTCTTCATATCATACAATGATTTTCTTAGATATATGTTATCGAGTAGTAGACAACGATTTCTCAACTAGTTGAAATTTATTTTACCTACCCATTAAATGTAAACTTTGTTAATTATTGTAATGGAAAATGACGTCACTTTAAATGCCGACCTCATTTCTCAAATTTTGACGACTCTGTATGAAATATACAGGGAGAAAAAAGCAGCCCTTGACGAGTTTCTTGCCGGTTCTTCTCGTTACAAGGGTTTGCGAACCGATGGCGTAGCTTCTTTGACATTCACAAGTGCTTGTAACAGCCTAGACTCAATAAATGAGTTTTGAATTTTGAATTTTGAATAATCATTATCACCTGTCTAATAAAAATATATCAAACTGTGTGCAAACCGTCTAATTACATTAAAGCCTGCCGAATGGCGGCAAATAGTTTCATATTCGATTTCTGGCGAGGTAGTTTGTCTTGGTTCGGTGTGGCCTCGCCTTATTTATGGTTTCCTTCACTTAGCACAGGAAATGCCGGTATGGGTCCCGAATAGTTTATGTGCATTGAGTACTACGTACAATATTGCCTAACTATATTCAGGCCCATATATTACGTAAAGTGTTTCGAGACTGTGTGAAATGGCCGTTACAGTCGGAGCTATAAAAAGTGCTGAGAAAGAGAACTGAATTTTTGTGTAAATGGGCTTTTAAAGTGTAAAACTCTATTACTATAAATTGTAACTATAGTTACTTGTTTAAGCACATAAAACTAGTGGCTCTGTGAGCTACAGACCTCGCGTTTGTGTCAGTTTTAGAATTGGCTGAAATAAGATTACTTCTCCGCCGTTTTAAAAAAAAAACGAAAAACGGTATCGACCATAAATTCAATTTTTTATCGAACCTGCTCACTAAATTTTCCGGGAATCGATTGACAAACGTACAGGCGGACACCGGAAGGCCAAACGAAAGCATTATTGTCCAAGCTGAAACGGAGACGCTTCGCACTCGCTCGGTCAATAATAAGATTGTAGATGATTAAAAGATAGCAATTCTTTGAAGTTATTTATAATGTCTTTGTTAATAATTAAATAATTGTTTTATCTTTATCGGTGTTGATAGTCGCTTTCTATTATTCAGTAAAATAAACAAGTTATTATGATTTACTGAAAAGCTTTTTATTACCGTTTTTATTGAAAGTTTCTAAACATATTTTTTCTATCGGAAATAAATCCTTTTCAACCGACTTCAAAAAAAGGAGGAGGTTGTCTATTTGTTGGGTATTTTTTATGCATGTACACCGATTATTCGATGACAGATCGGGTTGACCGATTCAAATGATTCAAACGTTGTTACATCAGGTTTGTTCCCATGAGTCATATTTTTTGAAATTTTGAAATCAGTTCAGTAGTTATCAGGAAATCCTGAAAATACTATCGGTTTTTTACTACTGCGTTTTCAAAAACCTTTTGCAGTCAACGTAATAGCCTGATAAGTCGGAAATTGCCCAACAACAGAAATATTCCTTCATACCATAACTAATCAGCCAAATATTTATACCACTTCATTAAGGCAAAAATTTTATGACAACAATAAGTACAGTCAGCCTCAGAATTTTAGTTCATTGAACAATTAGTTCTTCGCCACACCAACTAGGACGATTGTTTCATAAGTTACAACCGTGCTATAATATGAACGAAATCATTGCGCTATGGTACTCAAATGTTCTTCTATACTCTTGAGGCCAACCGTACCTACTTACAGCATCTGTCAAATCTTCTCATCTATTCGTAGTTTCTATGTTCAGTGGGTACCGCGTTCAAACGTCTTTGTGTTCAAAGAGCCAAATGGAGTTATTTTGCATAAGATTACTTGGGTCACGGACAGGGATTTAGTTACTGCTATCGTCCTAAGCCGTAACTTTAAATGATTACTGAATTTCAATGACCGAAGTTTCAGTGGAGATTTAACACCTTTGCAAAACAAAATGTTGCTTTGTTGTTTAATCTTGTTAAAGTGTAGTAAATAGGTGACTTAGAAACTGTTTCTTTTTCAACCTAACCCTGTTTTGCTATTCGATATCATCACAAGGAGAAAAACGCAACTAAAAAAATAGTGTTGGTTGTAACTGTCTCGATGACGACATCAGCAATTTTTTATGTCCCCACAGCTGGGGCACCGGCCTTCCTTACTGTTGGATAAGGAGGATGGGCCATAGCCCACCATGTAGGCCATTACTACTGCAAATGCAGCCGGGACCAACGGCTTCCGAAGCACGGAGGAACTTGAGATAATAAATTTTTGGTCACTCATCCCATGACTGGCGGAGGGTCAGGCGCTAAACCAGCTCCTCCGACCGAGTTTTTATCGTCTGAAATGTGAAAATTACTCAGGATAGATGCAAACAATACTACTTTAGCCGCGTTATATTTATTAAAAATCCGCAAGAAATCTCTCAAATATCTGTAATCTGACTAATCTCTATTCTTTTCTATTCTTTGAGGTACCATATCATCATTTATTGAAGGAACTTCATCATTTTTTAAATTTTGAGATTTTAGCATTCACAATGCTATTTTTATATAATACTAAATAATATACTAGAAAAAATACGACTCGCACCAGATCATTGGACCATTGGATCATATCCAAAGGTCGTGGGTTCGATTTCCGTCCGAGAACATGATCTGGTGCGAGTCGCATTTTTTCTAGTATATTTTTTAGTAACTTCATCATTATCAGCTTACTAGTTCGTTACAGGTAGAGTTTCGCTGAGATCTTTCAATTAATTTACATAAATTGCGAGTAACGAAAGCTAATCTGACACAATCCTTAGACCCTTACAAAATTACAAGTGAAAAATAAAACTGACTTTACAAGTTCATAAATAAACTAAATTGAGTCCGCATTAGTTGAGCCCGTATGAAACGGATGCTCGAATTAAAAACTTTTTGCCGTTTCAAATATGCAACAGTTTTGAATTATTCATGGGCGGCACGCGTGAGAAGGGCGAATTGAACGAATTTAGTGGGTCTTCACATCAGACTCCATTAGTAACTGACTCGACGATCTGCCGAGAGTTTATTACACGTCAAGTTTTGGTGTTATTTCAACCGAATCCATTGAGTAGTTATCTTAACTTCCACGTTTACTTTAAAATAAGTATGTTAATTTCGTTAAATGTCAAAAATTAGAATACAATCTTCACAACATTAAAAGGTTCTTTATTACTTTTGTAATGTAGCACATTAGGATTAACACACAGTTTCAATTACTGAAACTGTGAAAAAGCCAAAGGTTGTTTGTCATTCCTCATAATCTAGTACAGTCTTAGTAAATAGATTGAAATCGCAACGCAATTCTTTTATAGTTGAAATACGAAACTATCACCTAAGTTTTCTAAACAATGAAATGTCACCAAATTATTTCTTATTTTTCCTCTAATTGTTTCATGTCTAATAAAGAAATAAAACTTACAAAATTTTATCACCATAGCGACAGGAGTTTGCAGTAGATGAAAAGACTGACTGCAGTTAAACTAGACTTAGATCAAGATGAAAACGCATCGGATATGAACTATGAATACTATGTCATCTTTGGACTTACCAACTGACTTACAATCTCAACAAACGTGAGTTCGTTTACATAAACATTTAAGGGCACACACACAACAACACGACCCATTCAAATGAAGTCGGGTCATATGAAGTACACTCATTAACACATCAACTTATCCAAAACAGTCAAATTAAATTACTTCAAACGATTTTGTACTTGATAACCAACATGTCAAGGTTTAAATTTGCGGGAAATTGTCAGTTTTGGTTATGCTGATGCTACTGTTTGTATACATACATAATAGTGTCCCACTTAAATGTGTCGTTCGTAAGTTCCACATTATTAATTACGAGCCCCTGCCCTAACGTGACCCTGAGCAATGTACACTTTTTCATACTACTAATTCTAACAACGTAAATTATAAGGTTTCACGTTTATTAATGAACCCCAACTAGGTATCTACATAGACAGTATTAAGGCATTAAAGTCTACATTTTAACATTGAAAATGATTTTTCGATCGCTGCAGTATATACCTCGAGCCCCCTAATTTCGCTTAAAGTGTGACATCGCCCTGGTCTGAGTTTTAAAGCTATGTCGGTGGATAATGTCTCAAAAGGTGCATATTAACAAGGACTATAAGATTATGAAAATAAATATTGAAAAAGTCAAACACTTTGTTTAAAAATCATCATGTACATTTGGAGCCCTTTTTCCCTTATTTTTGTCATAAATTCTTCTATATCTCAAAAACTTAATGCAATATCAAAAATAAAAAACCGTCGGGGTATAAGTTGGGCTACATTAAAAAAAACAGGAGTATCACTTATGGTCTAGGCTGTTGGTTATCCTCTGTATAGCGCGCTTTCGGGCACTGGCGCGCGTGTTATAATAAGTGCCGTGTAAAATACACGGTGTATTGGAGTTTTATTTTGAGCTTGGTCGTGTAAGTTATGTAAAAAAATATAGGTATATAATCACACGTGTAAACATACTTAGCGTACTAAGTATGTTTACACGTGTTAATTTTATTTTAATATTGAATTTAGTAAATAAATAAATACAATAAGTATTTAAATTTAAAATATATTAAATTTAAAATTTTAGAAATTATTTTAGGTTTTCAATTGCATTTGGTGGAGGTTAATACGAATAAACGAACCTTGAGCGAAAGCTAAAGAGGAGAGAGGGCGTAGTTTGAACCTCAAAACAAATCTTAAGTTTTTTGGATGTTATATTATAGTACTACTTGTAGCTTGCAATAAAATAGTTATGTTAAAAACATTTATTCATTTTACACATATATTCAATTCATACACAATACACGAATTACAGAGAAGTAGATGCAAAATATCTTAATGGGTTTGCTGTGATTTCAAAGTATTGTACTAATTCAATAAAATATATTGTGTTTATACAATGGTTTATTTTTTATATGATTCATTAAATTAATTCTCAATGTACCATAAGGTCGTGAAAGGCACGAGATCTGTGATTTTTTTGTAAGATTCACAATCCGCAAGCAGCAATTCTTTGATTCTTGTCAATTCTCACATGTTTTTATATGCAAATTGCTCTACAATAACGAACGATATTTCAATAAGTCATTTTTTTTAAATACTTTGATTTCAAAAACAGGCAACGGGAGACAGGAAAATTTTAAGGAATATGGTGTATCCAGAAAAACAGAGCCAGGAAAAAAATACAATTTGGTAATTGAACGAGTTAATATCCAACCTATCATTAAATAATAAAAGCCTGTGACCCCGCAACGGTGATGGTGATGAATGGGGAATGTCTGAAAAATATCAAATAAGCGCTCTTATTAATGATATAATATATTTTCTTTCATTATTTTAAGGATGGCTACAACAGGATAGAAGTATTATCATAATTTTGTAAATAATTAAACGCGTAAGAGCGTATTGGCGGGTGTTATAGGAGCAATGGGATTAACATTTTTTTTCTAGCCGCAATAATAAAACGTTTATTAATCCGAACGAACATAAAATCCGCTGGGACATTTGCAAATCTTCGCTTCAAAAGATGTTTTTGTCATTGATATAAGTTTTCGTTGACCATCGATTTTTAGAGTTCCGTACCAAAATGGTAAAAAGGAAAACCGTTATGGTGTGACTCGGTCTGTCTGTCTGTCACAGCTAGATATCTCAATAACTACTAATGCTATCAACTTGAAATTTGGAATAGTTTTAGATGACGTTTGCCCAACTATTTCGCAAATAAATAAATATATTACAACAGGGACTGAAGGGGATCTTGAAAATTCGCTACTAGCGCTAAGCGCTAGTAAAAAAAATACTGCCCCCCCGCCCCTCTCTTTATCTCCGAAGTTTGCATACAAAAACCTGATAAAAATGTGATAGAAGTTTATGTAAAGATTACAGGAAAAATAAAACTATGTTTCTAAATAGCACACTTTTTCAATAATCATCAACAAATGGTTAAGAGATGGCGCTAACTACGCTAACTACTAACGGAATATTCTATACAGTGTATTTATATAATATTATGATGGTACGGAACCCTCGGTACGCGAGTCCGACTCGCTCTTGACCGGTTTTTTTTTTAAGACAAATACATGCATCTTTCGACAGCAAAGTGATAGCGATTATTTACAATTTGTAAAATAAATAATGTGACAATCTAGCTAGGGCAAATTAAAAGTTAATTTCACAATTTATTTATTTTAATGTTAAGCTTCTCACATTTCATATAAAATCTAAGTACCTACCTACTTAATTAATTAAATTTTACTTTTATTTAATAACAGGTTGGCTGGTTTGCTACAGATACAGATAAATTAAATGTTTACACTCGAATTGCGAATATCCATACCAATGTAAAATGATATAACACAACCCACAGTAATTTGCGACTGAAACTCGGCTCTTGCATATTAAATAAGGTAAGCTTGACAAAGAGGCCTACAATTTAGTGACGACTTAAAAGTATATATTTTCTGTCCTTTGATTAAAGTTTTCAATTGTCATAGTTGATCTCGTCCTACTACTGATTGATGGTATCAATCGAAATTGTTCCAGTCACAAAAGAAACCAATTGTACACGCACGCGTACATAGACATATAGACATCTGTATAAATAGGCAGTCCCGAGACTCCCGAGCCAAACCGGACCCAAACCGACCATATTCAGTACCGCAGCCACTCCATAGCGCACAGCGAAGCCTCTGTTTGAACAAAACTTTATATATAATACCAAATAATATACTAGAAAAAATACGACTCGCACCAGATCATGTTATATGTTATCTATTATTTATATAAAATAGCATTGTGAATGCTTAAATCTCAAAATTTAAAAACTTTATATTTTGTGATCCAAATGATTTGATAACGTCCTTATACTTCCTATCATCTGTGATCGTGTGGTCAACACTAGATCAGCCCTCTGATTATGTAACTTAGTTGCAATCAACTCTGACAGAAATCGCAGTTACATTGCTGCTTTAGTAAGAACCAATGTGACAACTATCTTACTTAAAGCAGCAATGTAACTGCGGTTTCAATCGATTTCAATCGAGAATTGTTAGCAACAGAGTTACGTAATCAGGGGGCAGGTGTGGCCATCCCTGAGGGTCCAGGTTTAATTCCTAAAGAGGGAAATATAAGTCTACATTTGTTGTTGTTTCAGATTTTCATAATCAAATTCAGCTACTTCTTCTTCAAATTGAGCGACTTCCAGTTAATGTTGCCCCGTCGTAGACTTAATTCACCTGGGCTAATTCTTCATATCATACGATATGATTTTCTTAGCTATGCGTTATCGAGTAGTAGACAGCGATTTCTCAACTAGTTGAAATTTATTTTACCTACCCATTGAATGTAAACTTTGTTAATTATTGTAATGGAAAATGACGTCACTTTAAATACTGACTTCATTTTTCTTTGACGACTCTGTATGAAATATACAGGGAGAAAAAAGCAACCCTTGACAAGTTCCTTGCCGGTTCTTCTCGTTACAAGCTTAGGGTTTGCGAACCGATGGCGTAGCTTCTTCGACATTCACAAGCATCTCGGTCGAGTTTTAGTTTAAACGCGAAAATGTCGAAATCGAAATGGCTGAAATATGTTTTGTTTTCAGAAAAAATAAAAAAACTGAACCGACAAAAAAAACTATATAATTATCGAATGGAACCTGCTCACAAAAATTCACGCAAATCGATTAAGAAATGCAACCCGTAGAGGAGAACAGACGGACAGAAAGCATCTTTGCCAAAACAACGAAGACGCTTCGCTTGCGCTTCGCGCTCGTTCGGTCAATTATATTTGCATGCAGCATTTATCTGTGTTTGTTACATTTGATTTAATTTAATACTAAGAAAAAGTTGTCTTATGTAAGTAATAATGTAAACAAACGTTGGTAAATCAATAAGGTAAAATAATAATAAAGAATTACCCCTTCAACAAAGAAATATAATAATAATTAAAAAAAAAATGAGAACCAACGTTCACCTATTTTCATAATGAACTGGTTGCACAGCTAAATTGAATTTCAAATTCGGTCTAAAGGATATTATGCAAAATGTTGGAAATCTGAGTGAAACGTGATAGAGGCAAGTGGCACTTTTAGCCGCGGTTCTACAAATAAGAGCAGCTGTTATGGCCGCCCTTTTAACTTCACTCATACAGTACAGGACATTAAATGGAAATAAATAAACCCGTACATTCCTAGGAAAGGATGGTAGGCAAATTATATTTGTTATGACACCTCTTCAACCGACTTGAAAAGGGAGGAGGTTATCAATTCAGTGTATGTTTTTAGGGTTTCGTACCAAAACGGTGAAAAGGAACTCTTATGGTGCGACTCAGTCTGTCTGTCTGTCTGCCTGACACAGCTGAATATCTCAAGAACTACTAATGCTATCAACTTGTAAGGAGATCATACAGGCGCCATACATTTTTGGGTCATTTCTTTCTTATTAGGATAAATAAATAATAGAAAAAATCGACTCACCCGTAGCACCTCAGACGGGACACGAACCTGCATCCTTGGGATTTCGGCCCAATGCACTGACCAATTATGCTACCGAGTGGCTAGTGAGAGCGGCGAAATCTTGCAGTACTTTTTAGTTACGTACGCGTTTAAAGCCTGTTATTTTAACTCAGTAAAATATTCTTCACCGCAGTGTATTTATTTAGATATGATAAACCCACGATGAGCAAGTCCGTCTCGCTCTTGACCGGTTTTTTTAATGTTTGTTACCTCAGTACTCCGTCATTTTTAACAGGATCAATTTATTCCACTGAATAGCAATAAGTCCACTTTGTATAATTTCTTCTTTTTTACTTTTCTTCGTTTGTTAATATTTGTGTGCAATAAAGAATAATTTATTGTTATTAATCAAGTAGATAAGGTACGAAGGCTGCGATCATCACCTATCACCTATTATCAAAAGCGTAATGTTACGGAGCGGGTCAGCGAAGAGTTTTTAAAAAAAAACTAAATGAATTACACACGAACTTTACTTCCGAAAAATAGTATTATGACAATTAAAAAGGTTCGCGCCCGACGGAGGTCCAATCTGAACTAACTAGAAAAATGAAATAATTGAATGAACCGGAGAACGGTTTCCTATTGCATTGACGTCAATGCAATGGGAAACTAAGCAATTTTATTTTATATAGTTAACCCCGCAAATGACGATATAACAACCCCCCCGTTAAGATCGATCATCACATCTTAAAGTGATGAGAGATAAATTAAAAGATAACCCGAAAACTAAAGATTGGACTTCTGTTTGACCGATATAATTAAAACAGTTACAAAGGAAACCAATGACAATAATCAAGGTAAGACTACTACAATATTATAGGATAGTTTAAGGGAAGGTTTTTCTTTATTAAGGATAACATCAATTACTTATATTTAGCTTAGAACAAAAAGTGAATACAAACTATTTTATTAAGATAAGATGGATGGGAATTGAGAAGATTTTTCTCAGTATATAAAAATAATAATTAAAGACTTTTAGTTAGAAGTAAGTTTCTTTTTATAGGAGTTTTTATAGGAGATGGATTTTTTATCGCATCTTCTGATTCTGATCCATCTTTTCTAATAACATCTTCATAGATTGTTATTGAGGCTGGATTTGTTTTGGATTTGGTGTTATTACACTGATTGAATATTTGAATGCAACATGAAGATTGCTTACGATTACATATTTTCTTATGATATTTAATTAAAATAATAATTAGGAAAAGGATGCTGATTACGTAACTCAGGGACATGTAATGAATGCCATAGGTCTCAAAGTGAGACGGATTTTCAATTTTATTAATTTCATCTTCTAAGGAATTCAGATGGATGCTGGCATGTACCAAAGAGTCAAGATTGCCTACGTTACTTAATTTAGAAAAAGGTAACTTCTCAAATGTTTTATTTATCTTGGACCGTTCACAACAATCATCTAATAAAATATTGAAATTTGAAATCGTATTAGTTACGTTACCGAGTGACGTTTCGCCAACAGCGGTAAATTGTAGCGTTTTATAGAACGCTTTGCAGTTTCTCGGTAGGGTTAAGATGCCAGTACCGAATAAGATTACGTCTAGACTTACATCTTCGTTATTACATGTAATGTGGCATTTCCCTGGTTCCGATTGAACAAATATCCAGCGGTTAAAACTAATCTTATAAAATACATCAATAGAACCATGAATTAACTTAGTTACACACGTGTCTGGGAGTTTAGTTACCACTTCACTTAGTAGAGTCGTCTCGCACGTTGGATTTGCAATCACTGAAAACATATTTATAAGTACACACACATAACACTTCTCACTGATAAGCTTGCATTTATCGATGTCTTTTATTAGTGAGTAAAACATACGATCAGCTGTTATTGCTACGTGCGAGCTTGTTGGCTCGATGAGTATGAAAGTGTCAGGTTTCGTGATATCGTAAGGAACTGGTAAAGGAATAATATTATAAAGGTTATAGACTTGAGGTAGGACTAAAGGAATCTTAAGTACTATAATAATCTTATTTAAATGATAGTAGCAGACTAACTGAGAAATATCAGTTATTTCTTGAATATTTTGTAAAGTTAAAGAAATAGGAAGTTCGTAATGGCTAGGAAGATTATTTCTATTCTTATCTAATTCATTATATAGTTGATGCGGGCTGAGTACAGTCGGATGCAAAACGTTTAGTTTCGCGAATAAAATAGCATTATTAACGTCATCGATATCAAAAGATAGTGTTAAGATAATAGCTTCTAAGGAACTTAATAAGGAACTAAGTTGAGATTTTATTTCTAATTTATCATTAGTATTGGAAACTGTCTCTAGGGTTTTGTGTATGATTTCCATGTTTTCTAAGAGATGTTTCTCGTTTCGATCGACCTTGGACATAGTATTATTAAATGACGAAATAGTAGATTGAATTACGTGAATATTATCTTTCATAAGATAAGCGAGATGTTTTTCATCCGTCTGTACATTATCTATAGCTTTCGAGAATTTAATTGCATCTTCGGAATCTAGTGTGCCGAAGATTCTTTTTAAGAGTGATCCTCCCAAATCAAGAAGACCTCTTTTAAAACGTTTCTTAGGCTTTTCACTTTCAAGCAAATATGAAATAGAGGAAAATTTATTAACATTAGTAAGATGCTGATTTTTCAGCGCCGATAAGGAATTGATGCAATCTGACTATGGGTGATACGTAATCACACTGCGCGTGCGGCGACAGCGCCGATCTGAAATATAACGAAAGGGCTTATGATTACGTCATACCTATTATTATGTATTACTATATAACTTACTGACCTAGGTTACTATGACGTGTCATGATCATGAGCACGTTTTATTTCGTCATAGTGATGACGTACATGTTTACGATTTATAAGTAGCGTCACGGAGTGATTGCTGTTTAGCTTAATTATTTTATAAGGGCCCTTCCAGACGGGCGACAAAGCCTTATTTTGTTTATGGTGACAGCGAATATAGACCATATCACCAGCGTTATATTTTAAAGGTTTGGTGTGTGAATCATAGTAATTCTTACTTCTCTCTTTTGAAGCTTGAATGTTTTGAAGAGCCTTTTGGCGGCTATAATAAAGCCGATGATTTAGTGCACGTA
This sequence comes from Catoptria pinella, assembly GCA_963556745.1. Lineage (NCBI taxonomy): Eukaryota > Metazoa > Arthropoda > Insecta > Lepidoptera > Crambidae > Catoptria > Catoptria pinella. Next base: position 5,059,809 of record OY750774.1, on the reverse strand, counting down.
TGTAATCGGTGTAGGTATTGTTATCAAGAGTGTCTATACTGGATGGTAGATAAGGCTTAAAGCCAAATAATAACTCTAAGGGTGAAAACCCTGTTGTAGAGTGAACATTGGAATTATAGGCTATCATGGCGCTCGGGATGTAAAGGTCCCAGGTGTTTTGATTTTCACCTATATACGACCTTAAGTATTCCTTAAGGGTGGAGTGGCTTCTTTCAAGTGCACCACAGGTTTGGGGATGGTAAGGTGATGCAAATATATGTTTGATGCTAAATAATTTTTCAAGCTGTTTGAATAGATCGGAACAAAAATTAGTGCCTTGATCGGAGATAATCATTTTAGGAATTCCCATGTGCGAAATGTAATTTACAAATAATTTGGCTGTTTCTTCAGCTGAACAGGATTGCATGGGATACGCTTGAGAAAACTTGGTGAGATCATCTTGAATGGTAAGTAAAAATTTATATTTATGTTCATATGTTTCAGGGAGCGGGCCGACAAGATCAAGATAGACCTTTTCATTAGGACGAGATGCTGTGGAAGTAATTATCATAGGAGCCCGATTCGTTTGCCGTAAAGGTTTGTTAATTTGACACGAACGACAGTTTTTGACGTAATCTTCGATATCTTGTCGCATATTTTTCCACCAAAATTGAGACTTAATTCGTTCAAGCATGCGGGAGATTCCGGGATGACCAGCGAAAGGTGAGTCATGATTGTCTTTAAGGATCTGCTTAACCTCATCTGGCGTCGGATACTTTATAGAATTATGATAGATATTAACCTTTATGTTGGTGTTATGAAAAAGGAATGCTATAATATTGTATATTTTCGTAAAGGATAACTTTGAGAAAGGATCTGTAAAATCTGATATGGCTATTTCCTTCTCTTCTGAGTACCAGTATTTTACCATGTCGCGATAATCGCGGATAAGATTAAATATATCCTTGTACGACATTTCGTCAAAATGATTTAGTTTAACAAATAAGTGTGTAAACACGTGCTTATCGTTAGAAGTTGAATAGTAGGTATGAAGTTCGCGTTCAATGTCTTGAATATTAGGAATGTCAGGATTATCGTTTGTAGTTGCGTTAAGGATGTCACTACAATACGGTATCGACTCATCTAAGTCAATTGATGTTGGATATGCGATCAACTTGATTTTAGTTTTTAATAAGGACTCGTTGTGTTCCTGGATGACCGTGTCGAAGGTAACACCGGGTTGTTTAGAGATTTGAAGGAATTGTTCGTAAGTTTCCGATATAGAAGGAAGACTATGGGGATTGGCATCGTTATCAGGAGACAGCGTAGGGTTGCAAATCATTGAATTAGAGTCGGTATTATCCTCAAGGACATTTACCGGGAATCGAGATAACGCGTCAGCGTTCGCGTTTAATTTACCCTTTTTATATACGATTTCATAGTCATATTCTTCGAGTTTTAGGCGCCATCTCATGAGCCTAGAACCCGGATCTTTAACATTGAATAGCCACACGAGAGGTTTGTGGTCTGTTATTATCTTAAATTTACGACCGTATAGGTACGGTCGGAAGGTTTTTACACCGAAAAGGATGGCTAAGAGTTCTTTTTCTATGGTGGCGTAATTTCCCTCAGCTTTATTAAGGGTGCGTGACGCATATGAGACTGGCTTATCTTTGCCAATTTCGCCTTGAGAAAGAATAGCACCTATTGCGTAGTTTGACGCGTCGGTTGTCAACAAGAATGGTTGTTTAAAATCAGGATATTGAAGTAATGGAGCCGTAGTTAATTTTTCTTTTAATAAGGAGAATGCTCGTTCTTGTTCATATGACCATTTGAATGTGGCATCCTTTTTAAGGAGTGAAGTCAAGGGCTTAGTTATTTGTGAGAAATTGTTTATAAAGCGTCGGTAATAACCGACAAGGCCTAGAAAAGATTTGATGTCCTTAGGATTTTTGGGAATTGGAAATTGGCTGACTGCCTTGATTTTTTCTGGATTTGGGCACACACCTTTATCAGTGATAATGTGGCCCAGGTAAGCGACTTCGCGCCGAAGAAACTCACATTTGTCTGGTTGGAGTTTTAAATTGAATTTACGTAGTCTGTCAAATACTGATTGAATTTTAGTTATATGACTTTTTAAGTCGTGACTGTAAATGATGACGTCATCGAGATAAATATAAGCGTGAAGACCTTGGAGACCAGAAAGAGCGGTATTCATTAGCTTTTGGAAGGTAGAAGGGGCATTCTTTAACCCAAATGGCATTCTAGTAAACTCGTAATGTCCGGCGACGTCGGAATTTGTGTTGACAGTAAATCCTGTCTTTGGCGCGTCCTTGGGGCTCATCTTGACCTGATGAAAGCCACTTGAGAGATCAAGGGTGCTGAAATACTTGGAATGACCTAGCTGGTCGAGGATATCAGTGATGAGAGGTAGAGGATAAGTCTCTGATACAGTGACGTCATTGAGGCGGCGATAGTCTATGACTATGCGCCATTTCTTTTTGCCGGAAGCATCCATTTTCTTGGGAACTACCCAAACTGGGGCACTCCAGGGTGAAATTGATGGGCGAATAATTTTTTGGTCTAACATCTTTCGGATTTGGGAATCAACTTCGTCCTTGTGACATTCAGGGAAGCGATAAGATTTTACATGTATAGGAGGCGCATCTCCTGAGTTAATTGAGTGCTCGATTGCATTGGTATAGGATAAAGGTTCGCCTTCTAAGTGGAAAATATCTGTGTATTCAGAACAACAGTTTAAAAGTGCCTTACTTTCTTCGTTATTAAGATGAGAGCAGCGAATGAGATCTAAAACATTTTGTGATCTATCAGATTTGTAATCGTAAATGGAATTAATATTTTCGTAAGAGTCAGTGTTCGAGTTAAGTTCAAGGGGTGACACTTCTACGTAATAATCTTTGACTCGGACCTCAGAGTCGGTGGTGTTTAAAACAGTAATATTTATTCTTTTATTCGGTTTTATAGTAACCATGCAATTTGCAATGTAAACACCATCACTTATTGTTTGATCTAGTACGAGAGCTTCGTTATTATGATAAGACTCGGGCGAGTAATTTGATATCGCGCATTCGATAATTGCTTCGGAACGCGCAGGAATAATATAAGTTGGCTGATTATACTTAATCTCCAGACTTTGTCCGAGAATGTTCAATAATTTTGTATCATAATCGATGTTCGCTTTAAAATAACCTAAAAAGTCACTGCCGATGATGCCGTCATGATCTAGACTGACGTCATCGTTAGTTACGTGAAATTTGTATGTATATATTTTTGTTGATAAAATAAAATCCATTTGAATTGTACCTAATGTTTCAGAGCAATGTTCGAGGCTGTTAATTCCTTTGATCTTAACTATCTCACGAGATAAATCGAGTATTTTATTTAAGCTTGAGCGTTTGACAAGGCTTATACTTGCGCCCGTGTCTATAAGAAAGTTTAAAGGATTTGAAGAGAAACTAGTATTTAAATATGTGTGAGGCAAGGATATCTTTTTAATAGATAAATTTATTTCAAGGACAGTTGCAGAATGTTCGACATCATTCGAGACTGGAGATGATTGACTCAAGTTTATGTCTTGAGATGCACATTTATTATTTTGATCACAAATAGTATAAGAGTTAGGATAAGACTTTGTGTCACAAGATTCATCACAAGATTTAGTATTATAGGATGCTGTGTTCGATTTAAGATAAGAATTTGTACAATCTGTACGACTCGGCGGCGTTTGCGTCCGAGATGCAAAATGGCTCAGAGGCTGTTGCGCCTGCTGAGATGTAAGAGATGATGATTTAGGACTCAACGAAATAGGAACTCTCTGTGGAGCGTGTTGAGGTGCGTTATTTAACTTAGGACTCATCGAAATAGAAACTCTTTTGGGAGCATGATGAGATGCATTATCTGATTTAGGACTCATCGAAATAGAAACTCTCTTTGGAGCATGATGAGATGCATTATCTGATTTAGGACTCATCGAAATAGAAACTCTCTTTGGAGCATGATGAGATGCATTATCTGATTTAGGACTCATCGAAATAGAAACTCTCTTTGGAGCATGATGAGATGCATTATCTGATTTAGGACTCATCGAAATAGAAACTCTCTTTGGAGCATGATGAGATGCATTATTTGATTTAGGACTCATCGAAATAGAAACTCTCTTTGGAGCATGATGAGATGCATTATTTGATTTAGGACTCATCGAAATAGAAACTCTCTTTGGAGCATGATGAGATGCATTATTTGATTTAGGACTCATCGAAATAGAAACTCTCTTTGGAGCATGATGAGATGCATTATCTGATTTAGGACTCATCGAAATAGAAACTCTCTTTGGAGCATGATGAGATGCATTATCTGATTTAGGACTCATCGAAATAGAAACTCTCTTTGGAGCATGATGAGATGCATTATTTGATTTAGGACTCATCGAAATAGAAACTCTCTTTGGAGCATGATGAGATGCATTATTTGATTTAGGACTCATCGAAATAGAAACTCTCTTTGGAGCGTGACGAGATGCATTATTTGATTTAGGACTCATCGAAATAGAAACTCTCTTTGGAGCATGATGAGATGCGTTATAAGATTTAGGAATAGATTTAGTATGAGGAAGATTAGTGCCTAAATAGCTATTCGGAAAGCGACGGCACGGCTTCGAATTCCGATAATTTAGTTTAAATCATAATCGTTAGTAAATTCATGTGAAACTTGATACGGTGTCGGCGACGACGGTGCCGACGTTGACGGCTGTTCGTAAGTAATATGATGCATGTTTGCCGGTCTGTTTGAATTATTATATTTTTCATTATTATATTTTCTTTTACGACATTCTGTAATGTCATGCCCCTTACTTTTGCAATACCTGCAGAAAACGTGGGACCGGGAATTGTCATTTGATATTGGTGCTGGCGGTCTACGATCTGGAAAAGCACGTGGCGGAATTGCACGTCTTATTTTGGAGAAACACTCAGACTCCGAATGCCCGATTTTTCCACAGGTTCTGCATTTCGGCTTAGTTGCCGTTTTAAATAAGAGATTTTGTATCTTTTCCTCTTCAAGAGCGATATTGATTGCGTCGTTGAGAGATTTGGGGCTTCTACATCTGACGTTATTGCCTAGACGCGGATGCAAACCTAAGGAGAAAGTAAATAAGGCTAGATCTTCGGTCATTGCGACGCGACCCGGAAGATCTTTCTTTAAAGATTCAGAGTTATAAATTTCGGCTTGAAGGTCTGTGAGACAACCTTCGACCCTAAGCGCGAACTGAGATACGGTTTCGTTAGATTGTTGTTTACACGACTGTAGATCTAGCAGCAAATGGTTGTAGTGTTTTCTTTCACCAAAATTTTGTTTTAGGAACGATTTAATTTGGTTAAAATCATCAAAAATTTTATTCGCACACGCGATTTGGGCTTTGCCTTCTAAACGAGATAAAATGTATTTTGTTAGTAAAATCTTTTGGCTGTGTGATGCTAGATCTATAGCGTTTTGACAATTTGTAAGAAAAGCGGTGAGAGTTTCGCGGTCACCTTTATAAGTGCCTATAAAATTGCATAGCACATTGATGGGAAATTGTTCGCTTAGTACTATTTCACTGCTTTTCTTAGCTTCGACCGACATTGTAACTTATAGATAAACACCGACAAAAAAATAAGGTAAGTAATTAGGTATAAGGATAACGGTAAGTACAAGGATTAAAATACTAATTTCGCATGTAAGTTGTTATAAGATTAATTAGTTAAGGATATTTATATTTAAATTTGTATTATAATAAGGATAATGTATGACATTAGATAATACTTAGGAAATTACTTGGATCAAGGATAATTATGATTTTTAAGGATATAGGAATAAGGATATAAATTGAGACGTAATACGTTTTACTCTTTATCGCGAGAAAATTGTAGCAATAACAGATAATAAAATATGTTTCACTTACAGGAATAGCACGAACAGGACGAACTTCATGTCAAGAGATTGGAGCAACGCGATCACAGGATTCAGGAGCGGCGGCGGAGTAGCAGCGACGACGAGCAGCGGGGCAGCGACGTGCACCGGTGCGGTGAAGAGTTTCGCAGCAACGGCGAAGATTTTGGGACGGCGCTCAACAGGGCGGCACCTTGGGCGGCGCGCAACAGGGCGGCGGCCACGGAGACAGCGATGGCGAGGGCGGCGTACAGGAGGCGGCCCTTGCAAGGACAGCGACACCTTCAGCGGCGACGGCGGTCGAGATGGCAGGCAACAGCGGCGGCGCGTATTACGCACCGGCAGGATACAGAGTGAAGTGAAACGGCCTTGGTACTGGTCTGCAGGCTCACCAAGTGAGGCTTACTCTCGAGACTCAGTCAAGGATGTGCAGGAACTTGACGAAGCGGACACAGAGAAAAATCTCGCTCCGGAGTCAGATTGGCACGATGAAAGATTTTTTTTTTTTTTTTATGGACTGGTTTTATTTTCGCGACCCGTTGGAATACCAGTGGAATGGAAACGGCTAATCAACACTGGTATCCCACTTCTGACACCACTGTTACGGAGCGGGTCAGCGAAGAGTTTTTAAAAAAAAACTAAATGAATTACACACGAACTTTACTTCCGAAAAATAGTATTATGACAATTAAAAAGGTTCGCGCCCGACGGAGGTCCAATCTGAACTAACTAGAAAAATGAAATAATTGAATGAACCGGAGAACGGTTTCCTATTGCATTGACGTCAATGCAATGGGAAACTAAGCAATTTTATTTTATATAGTTAACCCCGCAAATGACGATATAACAGTAACAAATAAAAAATAGACTTACAATTATTTATATAACAAGAATTCACACATAATATAAAACCTCCGCACATACACGGCTTAAATGATTTGCTACACAATCTCGTAGCGAGTAATACTACAATTGTGCAAACCGCTACGAAACAGTTTGCTACGAAACGAGCTTACACCGAATACACAGACCTCCTTCGTCGCAGTGGTATGAATTATTTTTTTAATCATATTTTGAAGTTCGTTTCCTCTGCATTGGTCATACTGAAGGCTTTTACCCTGTGACAATGGAGTCCATACATCTTCCGGTATAATCTGATGTAAACGTCGAAAGAGGCTCCCTTATCTCCGGGCAAGTAATGCACGGCATTTGTCTACGCTCATGGATCCTCATCATTCTGCCGAATAATATTCTTCATCATCTATCAGCATCATTAAGAAAAAGCAGCTCCGGTACTGAAAATATTCCCGCCTATTTTTTTTATTTGACCTCCCACAATCTCCGATGAAAGAATGAAAAATAATGTTTAATAGAATCACTCGCGAAAGATTGCTTTGACCGGATTATTTATTTTTTCTTGGATATTTTATATCTTTTTATAAGTCGAAAGGTCTCTTTGTAGCATTTTCACATTTTGCTTTCGTCTCAAAAAATAATACTATATATATAGTAAATGAACTCTTGTCAAGATCTTCTTATAAAGCGCTCATACCTACTTTATATACTTAAACAAAACATTTTTATATAATTCAACATAATATCTTCTTTAGGTTTAACGATAAAGTCCACATCTAACAAAATTGATAAAGAAAATACTCTTAAAATAACCATAATAATAATAATAATATGTATTTAGAGCGGACCCCAAATGCGCTGTTAACATCTGAAGGTCAATATCGGCAAGCCACGAATAAATGGAACATACCTAATGAAAATATATTACTAAGATTGCCCCCGTAAACGGCCCCGGAAGAGAAATGTTATTCAAATAAACATTACGCTCAGCGACGACTTCTAAGTAGTTTCAGAAATCGTAAAATTTATAACTCGTATATGCCGCCACCGTTCAGCGCCCACCCCCATAAAAATCAATTATACTCCCGCCTTCTTTAACATAGTCTAGATTTGAATGGACAACCATGAAAAAAAGGAATTAAGCTGACAAACATTTAGTTGGACGTAATTATCACCACCATGGCGTTTCATGTCAAAATGGTAAAATTTGATACGGTGTGACCGATTAGACTCCGAATCCTATTATTATTATTGTAGAAACAACAAAGCTAAATCATAAAGCGCCATGGTTTTAATTAGGGTTTAGCCTTGTTATGTTTCTAAAATAATAATTTCGGAGTCTAATAGGTTTTGGAGTCTAATCGGTCACAAAATTCTCTCTTATATCGTAACTATTTATTTACTTTAGATGTATTCTTTTTGGGAAAACACTTCAGTTCAGGGTACGTAGCCGAGGCTCATATTCACATTATTTAGACTCTATATTATTTTAATAAACAAATAAATAAAAAAGCTATGCGTCCAACTTTCAAGAACACGTCTTAACATCGTCATAAATAAAATAGTTAGTAAAATTAAAAAGAAAATAATTTATTCAGTCTAGACCGTTATAAACTTACAGTGTATCACGACATCCATCGGGATCGCAAATGTGCTACCAATATAATTTGACAGATACTGCACTGAACTGAACCTGAGTTTATCCATTTCAAATTGAGTTTAGGTATTCTGCACAATATTTTCGAGATTATCGTAATAAATCATGAAAAAAATTATTGGAAATTATTTCCCAAATTATGTCAATAAGCTAGGCCTAAATCCAGGTTTAGACTAGCAATAAAACTTGCAGGTGTTGACTTCCGTGAGCATTGACAACAGCTGTGCGCCTCGTACCACAAAACTCAGTGTGCGCGGCAGTAAAACTTCGCCCGTCACACATTATCACTATGTAAACAGGCGTGGTAAGCTAAATTCTGAAAGTGTAGCTTGTTGCGGTACTTGCATGCTCAAGAAGTTGCAGGAAGAACTTGCTAGTCTGAATGTATCTTCTTGGAATTTCTATTTATTAGTTACTTAATATTATTAAATTCCGAAAAATCAAAGCGGAAACTTCATTATTACTACTATGACAAATTTTTATGGTAAAATACTTCCACTGTTAGTTGCGTAGTAGTCCTAGTTTTTGTATAATTATTAATAGTGCCTACATAACTACCTACACCGAACAATGCCGATCGACTGGCCACACCACATTCATCCATCAGCTACCAAAGAAATGTTGCCAGCAATTAATTATGATATCCTACCTCAGCGCTCTAATTTATTGTGGCGCAGCTCTCGAAAGAAAAGGAATCATAATTCTTACTAGCTTATGTCCTCTTGATATATTATTAGTACCTACTATAATTTATTTTCTTCAGAAACCATTATTTGTTACGAAATAAAAAATATTTAGCACAGATACAGGTTATTCTCACTTTAAGTTTTATAAAGTTTACCTGTTTAAAATACTATCGCTTTTTTTTCTTGCTTGTTTTTTTGTTATAGAACTCGAAGTTAACATAAAAAACAACATTAAAAAAACTGGATACTGGTTTTAAAGGACCCGTTAGCACATTTTCTGGAGTAATTTTATAAAAATGGAAAATACCAAAAACCTGTGAAAATGACCCTCAATAAATAGTTATCTAACTGACGTCACGACATAGTACTTAGGAAGTATCTTTGCGATGAAATTCAATGCGCAGAAGCATAGCCGTCTGCTATGCTTGCTTCTGCACATTAATTTCACCGCTCAAGATCCATGTTGAAGCTTGTAACAAACAAATGTGACCCGAACGATAGTTTTAATCACAGAAATAAGAAAACATTTTTTCTATCCAACATATGAACGCGTAATGTGAGGCATTTACACAGGTTGATTTTCTGGGCGACGGGAATTACATCATTCGATAAACTTGTATATCAATCAACGAGTATTATTGTCACTCAGTCAGTAAGCGGGTTAAATTTTAAAATCGAATCGCCATCTCATTGAAATTAGGTTTGCGAATCAATTTTACAAGCGATTGTCGATAAAAAGGCTTACCCATATCGCGTATACAAAAACGTTAAACTCGTTACTGACTGAGTGACAATAATACTCGTTGATTGATACAAAAGTTTACCAAATGATGTTATTCCCGTACAAATAAAATTATAGGTGAAGAATCCAATTTTCGAGCCAATATTTTGAAATGTTTCATCCAAACGTATTTGATCTGAAGTTTTTATCCTTAGCCAGTGCGCGCGCTTTATCTGACAAACCTTTGTATGTTGTCAGGTGGTCATTGACATAGACATTTCCAGAGGAAGAGATTCCAATATTCATGGTAAATCAATATCAAGTAACACTGAAGCTGTATTGTATATTAAGACTTCAAGATAATCTAGTACATCTTCCAAAGATGGGTTGAATGTCAATGAAGTGATGACGGTCATAACAAAAACTGGGTGAATTCGCGGCATCACCCTTTTCGGGGCTCGGACGTGACCGGGCGCTCAAGCAGTACGTGTGTTGAATACGCCGCAGTTATCGTTTACATACGCAAGAAGACCTCTCGTTTGTTATGCGGGTCTCTAAGAAATTGATGTAATCATACCGATACTTTGAATCCAATCAGTATAACTGGATGACTTCGGAGCATGATCCAAACAAAACACATTACTACCTACAATGGAGACTAGTTACTAAATAAATAACACACACACACGCACATTAAAAAAAAAAAAAAAAGATAATAATTATACATATAACTTAACTAAATTAGTTTGTTCATATAGTATGTAAGTGTTACGATGGAGCGGGGCGGTCTGTCACAAGTATTGTAATACTCACTAGGCAGTCCCAACCTGCTGTTATGAAAACCAATGTTTTGTGAACTAAATAAACATTTTTGTTTTTTTTTTAATTAAATTATTTTACTAGAGTTAAATCAAAGTTAGAACTTTGATTGGCCAATGTTATCCCCTAAAGTCAAGTAATCCAAATGTTTTAGAGACATTTGCATTGCTAGTACACCCACATGCACCTGCGGTAAACAGGATTTATCCTAAGTATGCTGGAAGTAGTTCATTTCCTAACATCTTATAACAATTTATCTAATCTGGAACTTGTAATACTATGGGTGTATACAAACTTAATATTAAATTTGCATTTGTTTTGCAGCCAGTTTTGCTAACCAGAGACTGCGAACAACAAATACCTACTTCTCTTACGTTTTTACGAAACCAATAATGTTCTGCGTTGGTTCCTTTCAAAATGGCTGGCTGACCCAGTAGCGTCGGCGACAGCTTACTCCTAAAATACGTCATAAAAAAGAAAAAAGTCGTACCGAAACGAAGATTGCCGGTGTTGTGTTAATTTATTGCAGGTAGGCAAACAGCTTTTACTGCCTTCAGCGGGCGCCGGTACTCAGTCATAAAGATACCAGTCGGAAAAGCGCTACTCGGGCGCCTGAATAATCGGTCTCTCAACACAGAGCCGGCTTCGTTAGCAAGTCGGTCGAATATCTGATGCTTCGATGGTAAATATTTGTATGCTAGGTACCTCTTTTATTTCTTTTGCTCGCTAACGCAAAGTATTTATACCTATAGTAAGAGAGTGTACTGCAGCCACAAATTAATATCTTGTTATGCTACTAAAACGATTCGAACTTATGAACTTTTTGTAAAAAAAAATATTGCAAGATCACTTTTGTTTTCGTTTTTTATAATGTAAGTAAAATGAATTGTAGAGAGCAGCAGGTGTCATATTATTAAATTGGATGACGACGCTCACCTACCAGTTCAACAAGTACCAGTGTATCAAATCAATGGATAATACCTAGCTCTCATATAGTTAATATAAACACAACCCAACTACAGAGATATTTTAGTTTCAATTGAATAATCCTAACAACCCGTGCATGCAGAACCTAACCCCAAACCTCGAGCCGCCACTGTCCACGTAACCTCAAACGATGGATAACTTATTATTCACGGTACGTCAGCAAACGTAACTTAATTAGAAATTCGTTGACCTGTGAATTTGCTCTTCCAGCCGCCTGTTTATGATATCTCCAGCTGCTCCGCTCACCCGAGAAGTCGAAACTAATTAATGATAATACGAATTCGGCTGCGTTTCATATTGTGATATTGTTACCAAGAGAATAATACCTTTCTAATAATATTGTGAAAGCTCGCCTCCTGAAAGGTTTGTTTAAATGAATGTAATAGAACCCTTTTGCGTAGAAGAAATATAAACTGTTTGAAATTAATACAACACAGTTTGAATTATACGAAGGTTTATATTGTTTTTTGATACGTGGAAGCCTAGTAACATTTTTAACGAAAATATACGTGTAATTTTACTTAACTTATAAAATTAAAACCTTACTTACAGCATATACTACTAGCTTTTGCCCGTGACTTCGTTCGCGTGATAAAGATAGTTGTGCATTTGTTTTAAAATTCCTGGATTACCAATATACCTAGGTATTTATTAGTAACCTTTTTATTCCGTGCTTACTTATCGTCTGACATGATGGGTCAGAGTCTTTGTTCGCTTGGTTTTTTACTCTAGCTATACTTAATTACAAATCGGGCAACCGTTTGGGCTATATAACGGGAAAGGTAAAATGGTGTCTCTACCTTCAGCTGCTAGGGCTTTAGCCGTGTGCCAACAATGAATCAATTAGAGTTTTATGTTTGTATAGATTGGCCCTCAACAATCTTCGAAGTTTGCACCTTATAAGTACCTCTTATGTACATCTATATATTTAAATTCAGAGAGAAATTGCAAAGAGCCACTATAACAGGACACAAAAAGATTACTGAGAAGCCACTACATAAAATAGAGGCTTCGTATTGTAGGACGTCTAATTTATCACACCACGTAGCGTTTCTTTAATTATCAATTGTTTTTCTTTTACCTTTACCGTTCCCTAGACAATTGACGACCTCCGTGGTCGAGTGGCTTTGTACACCGGTTTTCAAGGTGTCGCCATCTCTGAGGTCCCAGGTTCGATCCCCGGTTGGGTCAAATTAGAAAACAAACTTTTCTATATTGGCTCAGGTGATACCACCGTTGTCTGTGATTTCCATAACACGAGTGCTTTAGCTACTTACTTTGTAATCGGAGCAATGTTTGTGATGTTGTAAAATATTTATTTTAATTACCTTAAACATAAACGAAAGATTTCCTCGAACATTTTATAGATGGATGGTCAATATTTGTTAAAAAATCAAAGCGTCCTGGGTTGAATACTCGTTGCAAACGAAGTCGCTGTTCCAAGTAGGTATCAGTGCATTGTGATATCACCTATTCGGCAACTGAACGGCAACAAATATGTATATGTCGCTGTTCAGTCGCCTAGTTATATGTAGAAACAAGGGAAGTTGGTACGTCGCATTGTGCCAATACAACCGGCGTAATCCTCACGAGCGGCCGCCTCGCCTCAACTTTTCCAATTCCGGCCGCCCATTCCTCAGGGTTGCCACACTAATCCCAGATTGTTCCAACTTTCATAACGGGAATATTCAAAAATGTTTCGGAAGTCGCTACGTCACAAACTACAAGCAGATGTCCTTCGCATGAAAACTCTCTTCTGTTGAATAAACTTGCAGGGTGTGCACTGTTGTACACAAAAGTGATATTAGTGTGGAGTGCAAAAAAACGCTTAGCGCCAATCATTATTGTGCTGGTACACCTTATATTATTAGGAACATTAACGCAATAATTAATCTTCAGTAAATACTATTACTTTAGGCTGCCTCAGCATCAAAGTAGAAGGACCTAAGGGTGGGCAAAAGGCTTATAGGGTGTTTGGGTTCGAACCTATGTGTAATGCAAGCCACGTTCAACCATATCTTATCAAATCACACACTAGAATCGGCGTCGAATGACGGCGAACGTCAATAATTAATTCGACCGCAGCCATCGCATCGTCTATCGCACAGGCCGAGCAACCATGTTTGGCAATTAACTCAATTGCACCATAATTGAGGCATATTGTATGGTACATAATTAGAGTACGAAAAACACAAACAATACAAAATTACAATCTATGACTTTTTCTAATCTAATTTAAGATGACATTTCTAATTAGAAATACGCGCATAAGAAATTCATCGCTATTCCATTTGTATTAGCTGTCAGGTAAATAAATTTAAAAAACTAAAAACCCGCCTGTGTCAAAAGGCAAGTGAACTGAAAAGATGGCAACAAGAGGCAACATAATAACATGCAGTCGGAGGCATGTACAATGTGACATTATGAATGATTTGACTTGTCATTAAATTCTATTCTCTAAAAGTACTCTAAAAAAATAAGAATAACTCTAAAAAAGCATTTTTTTTTTCACTTCAAATAAGAGCACCGCACAGCCGCCATGTTGGTTTTTTAACGTCACTTAACTAAGAACACTTGGGCTGTCAAGACAAATCTAACGATATATTAATGATAGAAATCCGTTCAGCCGTTTGAAAGATATGAGGTAATAAAGAATATTACACATAAACATACATACAATATACGCGCGAAAAACATAACCCTTTCCTTGCAGTCGGGTAAAAAGGATAAAATGAAATAAACTTATAGTATGCTCTAAAATATTATTGAGTAACTATTTGGAGAGTGAGACCGCGATATCTTCAAATATCTAACAACGCAATTAAACAATCAAGCATAATCCTATACAAGAAATAAATTCTTCATAAATCATAGATACTAAACTGAGATCACGACAAACAAATATCGAATTGCAGTATTTCGAAGTTTGCTCTTCAAGAATTCTGTGCTTCAAGTTTGAAGTGCAAACAAACTACACTTTTCTGACTGAATATTATAGAAGAATAATATTCAGTCAGAAAAGCATAAATAAGCTAATTAAATCAACAAACATTAGTATAGGGATATGAAATCAAAAGGCATGTACACACGACAGCACGTCAGGCTATACAGTTAAACTGCGAAAACAGCTTTTATTACGTAGGGCATAAAACATGTATAGTCTGAGGTGCCATCGTGTGTACAACGTTTTATCATTTCCTTCATACATTCGTTTTTAAGAAAATGTAATTTTAAGATAATGTAGAAGGACATTTCAATTTAGTTTAACTTTATTATTACTTAACTATTATTAAGTCAAAAAAAAATTATAATAAAGATAAATACTAAATAAATACAATTGAAATGTCGTTCTATAAAATTACATTACTGAAGAACGAATATATGAAGGAAACGATAAAACATTGTACATGCCTTTTGATTTCATATTCGAAATCAAAAGGCATCGAAATATCATCGGAGAGCCATCCGTCAAGAAACTTTCCGCGCGGAATCCATAAAAAGTCAATTTTGTTAGGCTCACAGCAACTTGGTGAAACTTGTCGCGCCAACTGGAAGTCCAATATCATCTATCACATCGCATTTAACATTGGAAAAACTAAGATTTCTCTCTTTAGACACGTAACGTCTTCTTGAATTGTCGACATTAAGTTCTACAGCAAATAAAATACGTAATGTTTTTGGATATTTGAAGAAAACATTTTGGTGTTATAAACGCTAACAAACAGTGTTTTAAGATAAATAATATTAGAAAAAATACTAGAAAAAATAGACCCACCCGTAGCACCTCAGACGGGACATGAACCCGCACCCTTGGGATTCCAGCCCAATGCACTGACCAGTTATGCTACCGAGTCGCTAGTGGGAGCGGCGACATTTTCTAGTACTTTTTACTTCTTCGCTGCAAGCCAGCGCAATTTCATCAATGTGAGGAAATACCCCCAACTTCGAAAGAAACATCTGTTATTAAACTGTGTTTAAGTTAGGGTTAAAGTCTAGATTTACCAATTAACCATTTTGTAAATAAAAAAACTCCTAAAATTATTAAACACGAAACACTATAACAAATATATAAAATTGTAGGTAAGACACGAAAGGAAAATTTCCATACACACTGAGACAAATTAAACGTTTACGCCAAGCTAAGCACAAAGATAACATTTTAAAACGCTTTTCATACCAGGTGCAAGCGATATTATTTTGCACGTGAAACTCGGTCGTCATTGCTTCGAGTGTAATTAGGTAAAGTGCACATTGGTGTTGGGAGGCCACAGTCGCCGCAGTGTTGCGGCTCGTCGAGGCGATTAGGGGATCATGCGCTCAGCACGGTTTACCAACGCTCCCAAGTTTGCAGACTTGTTATTGAGATCCTTCTGGTTTCCTGCACCCACCTTTGGCGAGTTAATTTCGCTTATTTGGTCTCGTTGTTGTCAGTTGTCCCAAAACTTCAACAGCTGTAGGAATTATTGAGATGTTGCTCTACACATTTGGTAAACAGTAGGTACCTAATTTCATTTCTTTTTTCAAACTGATTTTTACATTTAATATTATAAGTCGTACTAAAACAATAAGAGCCCATAGTGAGAATCCGAACCGACTTGAAAAACATGGCGATTTGCACCATAATTTTAATACCTCTGCTTGATTTTCGTAAACGTTTCTATTTCCAATAAAATGTTTGGTTTTATTATCAATTGAGCATTGATAATAAATTCGAAGCGGTATTATTTTCAACGCTCAATTGTATAATAATAAAAAACAAATGTTGTTTGATTATCAATTTCATCATTCCATTATCTCTCATTCCAAAAACCATGCATAACAATATACCCTTACATTGGAATGGGTACCAAACCACAATTGAGAATTTAATTTGTAACCAGTAAATTTTCCCTACTCGTTTTTTAAGCTTCAATAGCTATGCTTGCGATTAAACTCGATCATTTAAATCGATTTTTATATTTGAAACGGTCTCACGTCAGTAGTCACACACACAAACGATAAATTTCAGATCAAGCTTTTTCCAGCTTTTTCACTAATGAGCTTTAGCAAGAGCCCACATAAAATAATTCAAAGGTTTTTCGAGTTTAAATCAATAACAATAAACAAATGATTTCCAGTCAAGTAACAGACATATTTCTTCCGTGAAAGCCTGAATCGACAAACTTTTAAACGTTTCAAGTTGAAAGCCAATCAATTCCGCTCCAGTGAATGCCCCGACGTCCTCATTGTGTGACCTGCAAATCTACGGCCGCAGCACGTGTGGCGGTAAAGTTCCACCAAATTGTATTAAAGTATTCCCCCATAATTCAACAGTAACAAGAAAACGAGGATTCAACCTCAATATGTGCTCAAGGTGTCGGTATTCAGTGAAGCGAAGTTAAAGGAGCAAAGTTTCTGAATTTGCCCCCCGGGCCGATCCAACTTCTCTGTTGCAATAAATAAGGATTTTAGCGACAAATTACCACACGAAAACGTTTTACCCTTCCTTCTGAAAGTTGGGAACTAGCGAGAATGGGAGCGGGCGCGGAAGGCGTTTGCTGCCAATCCGAAGGTTCCAAATCAATTTCCCTCAATACATATAAAAGCTTTTGAGGCGATTCTTTGGAGAGAAGTGAACTGCCCGAGTTGTTAGGAAAGTTACTTTTGTGTTTAAAATTGAAAATACAAAAAACCTTTTTTTAAGTTCGAAAAGAAGAATGGAGATTTATTTGCTGCCTTTCTCTGGACTCACGTCCTTTTTATTGAAGGTATTTTTTTTTTCATGAAAACCACAAACCGTTGGTTAATTCGTTGCGGAAAATTCAATTTCGTAAAGTAAAAACCCCAGAATAAGCTGTTCATGAGATACTTAGCTAGTGGGGACATTAAAATAAATAAATAAAATACGTTTATTTCAGACAAGGTCCATATTATTAAAGCAAGCAAGCTTTAAAATTACGTAATGCAGTAACGTTTAATATTTGGAGCATCGCTTCAAGGTCTATGTTTCTTCAGCATAATAAAGACATTTTCCAGGGTGATAGACCGTCCGATATCTTATTACAGCGAGCTTGTAAACTGACGGAACGCTCCTCGAATCACTGCCTTTATGGCCTCAGCTCCCGATATTCACCTTCACGAACATTTCTGCCAGAAGGAAACGTACGCACCAAAAACAACTTTACCCCTCACATGTCAAAGATAAAATTTGTGTGAGCGCCCCATGAAACGGCGTGGGCTGATATAGGCAGATTTTTTTGTCGACTGTGATGGATAAAGCGAAGGAGAGGAGGGCGACTTGATTGAAAATCCCGTTAAAGGAAAGAGGTGCTTTTGGAGTTTTTGAAAGACTGGAGGGACACATTGCCTCGAATTTGATCATCCTACTGAGTTTCAGTTTTACAACAACGTGTTCAGGTGATAGGTTATTATCAACGTTGTATAATATAAAGTGATTCTAAACGGATTTTGTTTTTTCGCTTGTCATAAATAGTCACAAAATCCAATATTCTTTTCATTCTTTTGTTCCCATGTATTTCGTGATTTTATATATCTAGTGGTAGGTGTCGAAATAAAACTATCATTGGTAGCTTACTTACTTAATTACTTACTTACTTAATTAGGGCACAATATCTTTAAATTTCGTTTTTCTATAATAACTCGGGATCGAACCGGAAACTAGGGTAGCGATCGCTACAAATCGCATAAAGTAGTAAGATCACGAAAACCGACAAAAGTAAATAATTATATAGAAAGTTAGTATTTGGTAGTTAGTAAAAAAAAACTGACAACATTCATCATAAGTGAAAACAATCTGCATAAATTTCAACACTTTAATTTCTCTTTAAAACAGCTGTTCGTGTAGACAAGAATAATTGACTTGAACCATAGTACCTACTGGCTTCATTTAAAGTAGGTTGGTTCCACTTGTAAACAAAAACGGGACACGACAGGAGTTTTACTTAATGCGGGTCATATTTCATTTCGCTGTGCGGGATTCCGAGTACAGCAAGGACATTATATTTTCAGGAGGTCTGCACTGCACTAAATGTGACATTAATGAAATCGTTTTGAATAGAACCTTGTTTGTTGTTATGTTGGCGCAAATTTTACGACGTAACGTTCCGTTTTACATATGAAATTTTGTTGCATCTACTTAATTTATTACTTAGCGTAGTTAATAAAGTATTTTGTGGTGAATTTTTAAGGTTTAAAGGTTCATGCAGTATGTCGTAGCTGTACACAGCAAAACGAAGAATATGGCTATCGCTGAATCAAAGGTTTCCTTCGGCAGGTTTGATCCTTGTGTTCCTAAGATGGGCGATACATGACAAACACATGTTCCACTTAAATAATTTATTTTCTAGGTACTATCGGGTTTAAGGAGCGTAGCTACAGATAAAACGTCTTTAATAATATTATTTAGACTTTATTTCATATATAATCTTAAACCCGTAATTAAATTATTCTAGACATATTTTTCTTCTATCTGTCAGGACGAGCTTTCAAAGATAATTATAAATAAAACATTCTTTATTTAATTTACTACTTGCCAAATGGCCAAGAAGTTTGTAAGCGATGCAGTCAAGCATCACAGTACCTAGTTAAAGTTTTAAACAATTTTATAAACCTATTGTATTTTAACAATACTAAGTAAAATTTTATATCTACGCTTTTTAACACTCCATTCTTAAAACGTATAAAAATGTAATGAAAAACGTGCTGCTCAATTACACCATCCAACCCTCGAAATGAAATAAAAACGCGTCTATTATCTCCGCTTACAAAATAATCTTGGCACAAATTACGTATCTAACAAACGACCGTGCTTGTACAAGTTTAAATTACAGCAATTTTTGCAATTGAAAACATTTATAAAAGTAAACGAAGCGCTCGACCCGCAGCTGCATAATAGGCCTCAGAAAAGTAATGCGAATAAGTTTAAGAGCACCTGCTCTATGGTTACGACTCACTCTTGACTACCCCCACCACCTCTCCCCTCCACAAACGGAAATTATCGGAACATTTGTTATAATAACGCTTTGAACCCGAAAATTCTGAGCCGCTAAACGATCGTTTTTCTATTACCTCTTTTGGTTAGTAATATGGGAGATAAATACAAAACCAATAGTTTTTAAAACAACTACTATCAACATCTGTCTAAAAATGCAAAATAACGTTATTTTTATAGAACGTACTTAAAAACGCAAGTATACAAGGTGTTACAAAAATACCCCTAATGCCGAATATGGTATATAGGGACTAACTATGGGACTAACTGTGAAATCGCGAAAAAGAAATCAGCTGTTTCAATTATTTGATATTTTCGATTTTAATTTTTGCATGAAACAGCTGATTCTTTTTTCGCGATTTCAGAGTTTTGTAACACCTTGTATATTTTCTTTATCTTTACCAAAACAGACTGGCGCTACAATAATTCATTGCTTAAAAATCAATGTCTTTGAGAGATACCTTATACCTAGTTACTACCACAGTTAGCATGATACTATTACTTTATAATTAACAATATTGTGTAACAAGCGATTAGTTACACAGTCTATTGTCTCTATCTTTTAGTTTGTTGTTTGATAGAGACTCACCGGTGTCAAAAATCTGTACAACCATTGGTTAATAAAAGCGGCAATGACAAATAAATAAAAAGTCCAGTTTGCGGAAAGCTAATTAGGTACTAATTTCTGCTAATGAAACTGGCGTTTTGATAAAACAATGAAAGAGCAAAGTGAAAAGTTATTTTGCTATCCTCAGGAACAATACTTTTTTTTGGATGAAAGGTATCCTATATTCTTCTCTATACCCCTGACAACGTGTATGCATATGTATACTATACAACGTGTTACAAAAGTACCCCTAATGCCGAATATGGTAGATAGGGACCATCAAACTGAACAACTTTTACTATGGGATCAACTCTGAAATCGCGAAAAAAAAAATCAGCTGTTTCATACATTTTGATATTTTCATAATTAATTTTTGTATGAAACAGCTGATTTTTTTTTCGCGTTTTCAAAGTTGGTCCCATAGTAAAAGTTGTTCAGTTTGATGGTCCCTATCTACCATATTCGGCATTAGGGGTACTTTTGTAACACCTTGTATAGAGATTGACATTAACATGAAACACAATTTATATTCCGACGGCTGCCTAGCTCAAGTTATAATTTTGCCGATGGCGAATGCGTAGTAATATCTGACTTATAGTACTTACCTACCTACTCACAAAGGATGCTGGAACTCGTGAATACTCACCATTGAATCCCTAACTCTAGTCCTGCATGAATAATTTGAGTTAGTTTCCAACTGTTAAACCATTTTATCATACAACAGTTCATTAAATATTTTGGATTTTAATAAATAGATAATTGAATTAAATAATTTACAAATTACCTAATTATGGAATCGTTTGTTCTTTTTTTACTTAGTCACATAACAACCTCATAAACAATAAATTGTGTGTCTTTCTAAATGAAGTGTAATAGTTGTCTCAGAATTCAAGCATAATAAGCTAAATTTATTTGCTAACTAATGGAATCTATATGTGTCAGTACCTATGTTATATTTCTGAACAGAAATCTAAAAAAACAAGAAAAATCATAACAGAAATAACAATTTAAACAGCAAAATATGTAGCCAATACTTCGTCGTTCGCGTCGTTCTCAATCGTCAATTTTCATAAAGCAAAAAATAAACATTTCTTTCGCCGCAAGCTGAGAAACTCCGGCATTAACTCTTAGTTAGAATGTTGCAAAACTGAAAAACGCTGCACTATTTGTCACGCCGACTTTGCGTCACGGACAATAACTTCACGTTGAGAAATCCCGCACCACCTCTTTGTCACATTTTACAAAGAAAAAGTATTTCCCCTTTATTTCATTTTTCGTTTGCTTTTCGCGGAATTGCAGAAAGGCAGGAATTTTTAAAAATAGATCTGCTGACACCTCCGATGATACCAGCACAGACGAAATTGGAGTTGAATGCTCGAGACAACTCAAGGATTTGAACTGTTGTTGGCAATTCAGCTTTCCACGTGAAAGGTTACGTTTAAGGAAATCCTTACTAGTACCTATATAATAAGTATTATAAATGCGAAATGCGAAACAAACCCCCGAACGAGGCTTTCGCGCCTCGTTCGGGGGTTTGTTTTGTTCCACTGGCTCATTTTTCTTGGCTACTTTTTGCCTCATTCGATACCAACGATTCTTCTCTGCGTTTTTAATTGCTTTTGCTCGGGCGATTTCGTTTGTTTCCCTTCTTTTTTCCAACATAATCCGTTTTCGGTTAGGCAGTTTGCGATTATTGACTACAAAACCAAAATTAGTAACTTTATAATTATTGCACTCAACTAGCACTACTCTGTGCTCACTCACGAGTAAGTTGAAGTTTAAATCACACAAATCGGTCTATTACTTTCGGAGTTACAGCTCTTACTAGGCGCTCCCCACCAACGTTAATTACATCACCACTGCAATGTTAACCGGGTGAGTCATATGTAACGCAGAAGAAGAAAGGTTGTTCTACTAACATCTGTTTAAGTTAACAGTGAAGTCAACGCTGTAGCTTTTATAGTTTACTAGTTTTAAGGTGTTGTCTAAATCTCAGTCGAAGTGACAGCCAACCCGAAATTAAAGACATTCATGGAAATTCATGTCAAAAATTACTGTTCCTGAGGGTTAGAAAAATATTGTCCACGCAGACGAAGCCACTGGTCGTTAATTTTGATCAACCAATCTTGCCTAAATCAACAGAAGAATGCTTTTAGGTAAAACGTAAAACAAAAGATACATTTTTGATGATAATGATTTATCGTATGACGATTTAGCATTTAATTATTAGAGAGACAGTCAGCCTTAATAATTATGCGTCCAATTATACAAACACAATAACATCCAACAAGAAATATTCGAATCGAAAAACCGCAGACGATCGTTCCACACTGGTCGTTTCTCACATTTCATTTGACCCAAATTGGAAGATTTACGATTCAATCGTCAAATCGAATACATGTTGTCTGCCAAATGTCAATTATTATTAAGGAAATTTACGTCATACGAATAAGAGATAGGAATCTAAGGAGGGCCTAAATCTTTTATTTATTTCCGTCAATCAATAAATTCACTTTCGTTTTTCGTTCAATACAGGCTGAGGAGAGAAAAGAAAAAAGTAATCTTTCGGATTGGGCCCAAACACGCGAAAAAGATATTGGGAGCCATCCGCGAATAGGCACGTTTTTATTCTGTCAGAGAATTATCCCTCCTATATTAAAGGTGTATTAAGAAACAAACTACATCCTCCTTTTCTACGTCACAAATTATTTATAATGTATTACTTTTGGACTTACAATAAAACACTGAATAGGTAACAGGAGCGAAGTGTCCATACAAGCCGATTCCCATCGGCTTACCTTTTAGAAATCCCACCAAACCGATCCACTATGTAAATCATAAAAATTTTGCAGAACGGCTTACCTTCCCCATAATTTAACCCCTCGCCACTGATTGGTAATAAGTGGTAAAATAAACATCATACTGAAGTCGTAGATGCAATAATAAATTCAATTGGAATAACTTTTAACACAATGTGGCCTGCACTACTTACACTTAGTCGATATCTCATGTATCCCTAGCACTGACATCTATCGAGAAATCGATTTTAAATTGTATTAAATCCGACCACAGTGGACAGTTAGCATCTATTGAGCACCATCATGTTTTGCCTAAATAATGTGTAGGCCAATAAGGAAACACTGTGTTAAAAAATTCAGAACATTGAAAATTGAAACTTTACCAGAGCTAAATTTTGAGGCTAATCACTTATTTAGTATAATCCAAGTTGAATTTAGTCAAACTTTTAAACAAAAAGTGATCAAATGTAACGATAATAGAAAATTTAGTGACTGGGTCACACCCGTTATATATATAAGCAGAAGGAGGCTATACGATCTTTATGCAGAAAAAGCCACTTCCTGTGATTCAAACTTCATTGAATTTGTCAAGAAGTATTCACAAACATTCAAGGAAGTTTGTATCCTAGCAAAGTCCAAGTAATTCTAGAATTAGATTAAATCAGCTGACAATAAAATTAAGGCTACTTGGAATATTATTAACAAAGAAACAGGCAAAATAAAATCCAGTATAAATTCCTTCTGTTTAAAAATTGGTGGTCAAACTTTTAAATCTGACGATGAGGTCTATAGCCGAAAAGCGAAATCAAATTTTCCATCGAAATGAAAATAACGTGCGTAAAGTCTATCAACTTCATAAACCGGTACTTTTATTTTTCTATTGACAAATTATATTTTTTTTTAGATCTAAAAAGCAAATAAGTATCCGATAGAAATACATTATTTATAAAATGCCCACGGTTTTCCTCCCTAATCGAATATCCAGTTAAATATATAGAAGGCAAAAAAAGTACTTTACCTGTAGAATAATTGAATAATCTTTTTCATATAAGCAGTATATAAAGTCATTGATAGTCAATTTTTGCTCGATATTTTCATTCACTTCACCTACTTGTATTCGTAGGGAAATTTCTCTGAATAGATAAACGGATAAAAGTGGTTTTCCGCACTACAGCCGTTTTTGACGAATTGGAGGCGAGCAAGGAGCACCAATCTGTGAATTTGACACAAAATTATATCTGCCTCGCCTGGAAACATCTCATTATGGGCATTATGATATTCCCATATTCCGTTGAAATATGTCTTTGATTGTTGTTTCATATGTTTTAATCCATTTTTCATCAGATTAATATATGTAATGAAAAATTTCAAAGTTAGCATATAATTTCACTATTCTATATTTATTTTATAATACCTACTGTAAAAGAAAAACATCCAAATGACTTCATAAAGTAAACAAAATGACGCATCGCGCTGGTCTTTCATAATGTTAGCAGTAGCAGCTTTATTACGTAGCAACATTAATACTTCGTAGACGCCCGTAGTCCACCTTCGTAGTCCTATTAGAAAAAAAACGGTCAAGATATCTTTACATAAAATTCTATCATATAAAATAGTTTCAGATTTTTCTTTATATGCAAACTTCGGAGATAGGTATTTTTTTTACATTTTTCATCAAAAGTCGAAAACTATGCGACCTAAAAAAATGTTTGAGAATGTGCAAGCAGCGCTCTTTCATATGATACCCCATATGCCCTAGTAGCTTCACTTCGAATTTTTAAGACCCTCTTTCAGTCCTTGTTGCAAAAAATATTAATATTTTTGTTTCTCTCTTATTTGCAAAAATTTGCAAATCAGTTGGCCAAACGTCATCTAAAGCTATTCCAAATTTCAAGATCATAGCATTAGTAGTTCTCGAGATACCCAGCTGTGACAGACTGACAGACAGACTTAGTCACACCATAAAGGTAGGATTCCGCGGGACGCGGCAGACGGCAGGCGGCAACAGCAGATGACGACGGCATGTGCCGCAACGGCAGACGGCACTACTTTGTAGTATTAATTTGTATGAGACCGATTCCGACATACGATTGCAACTGACGCGCGACAGGACGTCACTTGTTTTGACGTGTAGCGGCAGACGGCACTACCGCACAAACACAGTACTGCCGTTGAAGTTTAACATTATGGACGTGTTGACAGACGACGAAAGCGAAAATTTTATTAATTTAGTGTCTAAACATCCGTCTTTATTTGATTGGAAACTTCCTAATTATAAAGATGCACGTATTAAAGAAAATATTTGGAAAGAGATCGCTCAAGAAATCAATAATACAATAATAAATCATCGTCGTCTTCTTCTTCTTGCAATAAAATTTTCAACATTTGATTATTCATTACTGTATATCGAAAACACAACCGCAAGTTAGTAATGCTGCGTAGTAACTGCAGTGTTTGCTGCCGGCTTCGGAATCTATACGACGGCAACTGACGTCCGACAGCATTTGCTGCCGTTCATCTGCTGTTGCCGCCTGCCGTCTGCCGCGTCCCGCGGAATCCTACCTTAAGGGTTTCTTTTACCATTTTGATCCATAAAGTGAACTAGTATATAAACCTTCGCTAGGTATATCAACTTAATGATAAGATCAGAGACAATAACCAATAACTCAGTAATATTTAATATTTAGTCCTGAAAAATACTACCACTATTCATAATTAGGTAGTTACAATGTTTTCTTCGCTGCAAAGTTGAGGTCGCGAAGTTGTAGAAGAACAAAGATTGTTTTTGAGAAACTTAATTTTCCTCTTCTTCATAGATACCTGCAGACAGATTACGGAGAAGTTTTAACTTTCTTGAATTTATTTAGACGTGAAGTGAAGTTTGCTGCGCCGCCGTTGGCAGTTGCGGCCGACTGGGCACTTGCACCGAATAAAGCTGGGTGTACACTAAGATAATGCACAAGAGTAATTAATCATAGACTTATTTTATTACTAATAATCTTCTTATATATGAAAATGAATTGCTGTTCGTTAGTCTGGCTAAAAAAACGGCTTGACCTATTGGAATAATTGTTTTTTTGTTTTGTTCGCTATAGCACTGGGGTAGTTTAGCAACAAAAAAATGGAAAAACCCAAAAGAACAGCTAAATAATCGAAATTCAACATTGACAACTTTGTATGGGAATCGCCATTTCGGATTACTTTTAACAGCTAACTTTTAATAAAGATGTTTGGTTAAATCAAAAACTTATTGTATGGGTTAAATAGAGGTTTTATTCTGACAGATCGGTTAATGATAAAAAGTACTCGGTGAAATGAACCATACGTAGAACACTTTTTACGGATTACAGCGCGTATATTATTAATTCAGGTGTTGTTTTGGAATTATTTAGTTTGTATTTATTGGTTTTTTAGAATTCCCGACGTTTCGACACCTTTCCAGGGGCCGTGGTCACGGGAGTTCTTCCGCCAGTTCTTTCTCTCAGAGGCCTCCCAATTTGTGAACTGGTAGTAGATTCAGTAGCTAGATCTTGTTTTCTAATTAACTTTATTCAATTTAATTCGGTAATAATTATTAAAATCAGAACGCAGCTATAAAATAATTTAATAAACTTGAATACATTTTTATAAAATTTCGAGCGGGTAATTTCATAAAAATATGAGCAGCCTTTTTGCTTTAGTCCTCCCGTGACCACGGCCCCTGGAAAGGTGTCGAAACGTCGGGAATTCTAAAAAACCAATAAATACAAACTAAATAATTCCAAAACAACACCTGAATTAATAATATACGCGCTGTAATCCGTAAAAAGTGTTTTATTTCTAATGAACTGTACGCGCGAAAATCTTAGAAGTGCATACGTAGAACTAACAAATTAAATAGATGGTGATGGTATCCATGTTTTTTAAAATTCTCAAGGTAAAATTGATAATCATATACCTAAATTGTAAGTGATACGAAGTTCACAGGACACTAGTAACTGATATAAAAAAAACTAATAAAAATATTTTGTTCGATTTTATAAGCCTGATTTTTATGAAGTTTAAAATAGAATGTCGATTAATGCGTTGACCTATAAGAGTAGGAATAATTTTAATCACAAGGCATCTTGCAATTAAATGGCGATGGTTAGCAATATTTCAACAGATGCCTTGTTAGCTATTTATTTTATAGACTTATGCCCGTTTGCACTAAACTTAAGAATCGCCTAGTCTTTTCCTAACTACAACATGACCAATTTAAAAAGGTGTCATTAACTTAGCTGTCATGCAACTTTCATGCGCCGATTTATCTTGGTCGACTTGTAGTTAGGAAAAGACTTAGGCGATTTTGAAGTTGAGTGCAAAGGGGAGTTACTTTACTTTTTACAACGCTAAAGTTTTCGAATATGGTTATTTATGATAAAACACAATGAGTTTGACTTGTAAAAGGATCTAGCGAGCATCCGCTTTGGTGCTCTGTCTCATGAGCAAAACAAATTAATGACTTGTTTTTCTATGATCAACTTCTTTATTCTTTTGCCAACCATATTTTCTGTAGTTTCCCGTTCTTTCCCAGTCATACTTTTTGTAGCTATAAAAAATATAACAGCATTTTTAAATTGTCGTGCACAGTGTAAACCTACCTTCAAATATCCGGGGTGAAGTAGATTAGCAATGTAAAGTTTTGTACCCAGAGAGAAATTTGTGAAATCGCGCCTTAATGTCGCGAAATTTACAAACCGTTGCATATTGTAAACAACTAATACAAAAACAATTATTTTGTACGTTTTTATCGGTTTCATTTGTTTCTGCTGGACCAATCGTTGTAGAGATCTTTAGATGATGAAATTCTGTTGAAACACAGCACTAAATTATGTGGTTGATGTACTCGTAAATAACTTGGTCTAAAAGTTATTTTTATTTAATAAAAATATATATATGTATAATATTTTTATTGTGATAACTGGTGACATAAATGGTTAATTGTAACTGATTCTATTACCTACTATTAATAGTAACATAGATTAATGTTGACTATTTACTATTATTAATTCTGTGCTAATACACAAACAACAGTTGTGTAATGTATATTCATTTTAGATTCAAAATAATATTTTTAAACAAAATTTCACAGAAAAAAAGCAATTTACATAACAACATTTGTATTATGAAATGTTCGTCACATTACTGAAATGTTTATTCAAAAACTTTTTGCACTCTATTTTGCTGTCCAAATAAATAATACAATTCATTTTTTAGGAGACATTTCGTGTTGAGTGCTTTGAAAATGAGACAACTGTCACCGCCGCGTGAGAATCAAGAAAATAAAAATATTTATATGTAAGTATATCTATTCTTATGCTTTCAATCTAGTCATATAGAATTGTATGCCACAATCATTTTTCATCAATCACATTTCAATACTCTGTCATACTGTGTGTGTAGGTACAACTTAAGTGCAATATGTGTCAAAATCTATGAAATACAGTACAACCTATGCACTCGTTACTTATTATGGTTGGAATCATTTTAGGTTGGCATGCCGCATGGTACATACTAGTTTCAGTGGTTCGCCCACCTGTGCAAGACGCAGGGGTCCCGGGTTCGATTCTCAGGAGGGGGGTACAATTGTACTCGGTTTGGTTGGTGGTAGGGCCTATTTCAAGTCCGGCTGGCTAGTTCCCTAAGTTTGACGCCACAACAACAATTTAAAAATTGTTGTATTCCGGCAGTTAGAGGTAAGATAGCCAGTTCCTCAGCTGTGAGGATTCCGGGTGTAGTGCGCTTCCACCTTTGGCCTTATCGTCATTTAACATCAGGTGAGGTTAAGGCCAAGTGCTAACCCGTTGTGAATAAAAAAAAATCTGAGGCGTAAGGCACAGAATATACAAGGTAACTAACTAATACCGGTACTAATTGTTTTAGAAACTTGTTACATTAAAACTGAAAGGGAAATCGAACCACATTATTCGGTCACGGTTTTATTTTTATCAGCATAAAAGTTTTTCAAGATGGCGGAGTTTTAAATGCATTTTGTGTAAATTTAAGATCATAAAATGATATAAATAATGTAGTTCTAAATTATTTTTGCGAGAATCAAACCTATTTTGCTTACTTTAGGACGTTTACTACTCCTATAGTACAACGTGTTACAAAAGTACCCCTAATGCCGAATATGGTAGATAGGGGCCATCAAACTGAACAACTTTTGCTATGGGACCAACTTTGAAATCGCGAAAAAAAAATCAGCTGTTTCTTTCATACAAAAATTGATTACGAAAATATCAAAATGTATGAAACAGCTGATTTTTTTTCGCTATTTCAGAGTTGGTCCCATAGTAAAAGTTGTTCAGTTTGATGGCCCCTATCTACCATATTCGGCATTAGGGGTACTTTTGTAACACGTTGTACTATAGGAGTAGTAAACGTCCTAAAGTAAGCAAAATAGGTTTGATTCTCGCAAAAATAATTTAGAACTACATTATTTATATCATTTTATGATCTTAAATTTACACAAAATGCATTTAAAACTCCGCCATCTTGAAAAACTTTTATGCTGATAAAAATAAAACCGTGACCGTATAATGTGGTTCGATTTCCCTTTCAGTTTTAATGTAACAAGTTTCTAAAACAATTAGTACCGGTATTAGTTAGTTAATTATTTCATTTAAATGTAAGCGCCTGGTTTAATGTACTCAAAATATTTGGCTCTATTCGCAATTTCCGCATCGGATGTTTGTTACAAGCTTTAATATTATACTCTCTCACTAACATTATAGAATATTACTATGTTTTTAAATCAAATAAGTACCTACAATAGTGACGTCCTAATGTGAAAATTCACATCCATTTTGTCTAGTTTCATAGAAATAGTGACTACAAAATTAAATGAATGTTTCGAGCAACAAATTTAAATATTCATTTGTTTCGTATAAAGTCATTAATTAGACGTGTTTGATTATCCCAATTTAATAAATAAAGTCAGATACGGTCTTCTTCTTCTTCTTCTTTTTTTGTTTTGGCAATCTACTTTCCTCTTGGAAGTAATTTTTGCCAGTGTCAAGTGTTAAATAGTTCAGTGGTAGGTATTGTTTAATTTTTCATTAGAATGCGGGTGCATCGCATTCCAATGCTGCTTGGAGCATTTGGCACCAAGTATATCAAGACAGTTTACTCGGTTAGTTCTGCCGAGGAAGCCACCACTTCAATAAAAGTCTCAGCTTCACACAACCAAGATCGCGCCTATTTCAATTATCCCACATATTGTTCAGTTTCGTAGACACTTGTACCATATAACTGCACCAATTTTAGGACACAATATCCACTATGAATCAATTTGAAAATAATTAAAATAGACACCAAATCGAACTCGACAAAATGGCGCCAAAAAACTCGTCAGATACGGTCATCCTTCTGGCGAAAGTGGCGCCCTCAGAGGTTTTTATTAAACAGTTTGTTAATAGAAAAGGATTTTAAGGCTGCATAGTCTGCACACTAGCGCCGCCATTGGAAAAAAATCATAGTGCTTAAATAAAGACGAAATATGAGTTATCTCTCTGTAGTGCACTCCGTAGAAGCTTTGTGGTTCTTTTTATCTTTTAAACAATATTTGCTAACCTGTCGTTTAGTTAAATGGAGTTTTATTGTTAAAAGTGGCCACTTATCGCAAAAAATCTCCATTAAACTAAACGACAGGATAGAAAATATTATTTAAGCGATAAAAAGAACCATAAAGCTTCTACGGAGTGCATTACAGAGAGATAATTCACAATTTTGTTTTTATTTAAGCTCTATGATTTTTTTTCCTATGGCGGCGCTAGTGTGCAGTCTACGCCTTTTTTTAGACCTATGTTCTAGTATTTTTAGAAAGTATCATCTCATTTCATTACATTATTCCTCATAATCATTCGTAGAAGTAGATAGCAAATGTGTCAAAAACGGCCACTTTTCAGTACCCTTAGCACGAAGATCTATCGAGAAAAAAAACGCACGTACAAGTACCTACTCGATAGAGTAATTATGTTTTGCTATCCTACTTCTAGAAATGACTACGAGGGAATGTAATGATAACTTCTAAAAATACTAGACTGTGAGTCTTAAAGATTCAACGTAAAGTTTCATTAAAATTATGTTACTTATTAAAATTAAAATATTACTTAAATAAAATTTACCGCGGCATTTCAATCCCTTTCTTTTTATGACCGAGTTATACCTTAGTAAGGGAAACAATATTTTGTTAATATTAAACATGTTTAACGATCATAAAGAACTGTAAGCGGAGCCCTGAGATTGAACCGCGGTAAACGAGCAACAAACTTTGACAAAGAGTAATGATGCAGCGATGTGGCGAACAAGAGACACCTTACTTCCATCTAAACTTGTATTTTGGCTATTTGTTACAACGGAATCGACAGGGCCGGATCTAAGGGAGGGCAAGCGGGGCAACTGCCCGGGGCCTCCACAACAGAGAGGCCTCCACATAAATAGTATTTATAAAAAAAAGAATCTTACACAACGAAAGAGTACCTACCTAATATTACGATTTGAAAACATACCTAGTAATTTTGATTTTAACATTATTTATTACTAGCGGTGTGTGTCATTTGAAACACTTTGCAAGAAAAATATTATATAACCTATTTGAAAAATAATTAGGGGCCTCCACTCCCCTGCTGTCCCGGAGCCTCCACATCTCTAAATCCGGCCCTGGGAATCGACCTCACAGGAAGCTTATGTAAGGTAAAAGAACTAAATGGATATCGATGTGAGTGACTGATTTTTATAATGCAATCATTACTGCCAAGAACGGAGGAAGGGAAGTTAGCAATTACATTGCCGAGGTTTGAATGGTTTTGAGGATGGTTTGGCTTTAATCATTTCGCTTCTCGGTAGTAGATGGCGCTATACATATTTCCCATACAAAATTACTCTAATAGAGAACTTGTCTATGAGAAATCTCATTTCGCTTTTCGGCGGTAAATAGCGATATACAAATTTCCCATACAATATTACTCTATCTAATTTTTTTACGCGCGTACTTACGCCACATTCGCATTAAAATTTATTCCTGTAACCTTAGCGCGAACATCTATCGAGAAAAAAAAATCGCGCGTAAAAGTAGTCGATAGAGTAATTCTCTATGGAAAATATCATTTTGCTTTTTGGCGATAGAAGGCGCTGTACAAATTTTTCATGATTGTTTTTACGCGCGTAATTTTTTTCGGTATGTTCGTTCGTGCTAAGGGTTGCTGATGCACCAGACTGCCACGTAAATGTGGAATCTCCGGCATTCCTTTTTCAAATGTAATGATCATATTTCAGCATGAGTGAGAAAGCATTATTTTACTGAATGAAATTGAAGCATGCGACCAATACGAAATTATCAGTTGGGTACGAACGAACACCGAAAGAACACATTACTGTTAAGTAATTTTCTTATAGTACGCCTTACTAAGGTACCTAAGTAGGAAGTAAAACATACTGGGAGTTCATACAGGTTTATTTGTAAAACACCATCAACCTCGCAGTAGTCTATTACTATTATCATAAATAACTACATTTATTCTACGGCGTTTCCGCAACAGATAAAAAAACAACTTTACATACAGATGACCGAACAGCTGATCGAGTTTTGTATAAAAAGTCGATATTTTTTGTCTGTTTTCGGAAAAGTCGTAGAACAAAATTGTTGTTGTTTATGATGTTAGTAATCGACTCCTGCGAGGTTGTTGGTGTTTTACAAATAACCTTGTATAGAGTTTTTAATTTTTAAGAAATTATTTAATTTTATGGTCGGCCGATCGATTGGGTGTGGGTGGGTGCCATCAAAGCACAAAAAAGTTTTTTTTTTTAATTGTTTTGGTTTGCTAACTAGATGTAGCAAGCGTATTCTCAATACTTGAATTTAGTTTTACTTCTTTTTGTCTTCTTTGAATAAAAAAATATAGTTTTGAGAGCACTTTTCTTTCATGCACGGTAAAAATCTACTATGAATCGAAATAAGCACTGCGAATCTGGAGAATTTTACTTTACATAACAAAATATAAGTGGGTATTACTGCTCCTAAAAATTCCTTTGGAACCCGATCGGCAACAATTTCCTGAACGAAACTGTTATCTCGCGTTTGTTGAATTAGTAAGAGGGTACGGACAAATGGCCATGTAAGAAACTCGAAACGGTCTCGGACTTCGGCCCGAAAGCGATAGTGGCCACTAGTTACGATAATAAATAGGGGCTTAGCTCTGGCAAATGGCCGATTAGGGCATTCTTGACTACAACACGGGCATTCCGATAAAGTTAGCGTTTGCTTTGCAACGAGCCTCCGGGGTTTTACTGCCACGAATACATCACTCCGAACGGTCATCGCTCACATACAAACGCGAGGATTTCACTATTCAAACGGTGTTTCATCTGCAATATAGAGACAATCAATTCGCCCAAACATTCACGGCCTTACCACAAAAGATTTAAGACACTGTTTAAATGTGATACCGTCAAACAATACTGTCACTGTTAAAAGTGACAGCATCACATTTAAACAGTGTCTAAGATGAACACTTGTTGAACAGTGTTTTAAAATCTTTTGTGGTAAGGCCGTAAGGATCATCAACAACAGTGTTCAAAAATATCGTTATAACCAAAATCAAACTGTTCAAATTTTTTTTATGAAGCTGACTGTAAGATTGTACGTTTTGTCATTATTAAGTGTAGCGTCAGCTCGGACTTTGTATCTAGAGCAAACTCACACACACTGTGTTAGGTACATCCAGCTGACGCACATACAATAATATGTAATAATTTAGTATATAAGATGTACAAAAGAATAAACATAGTTCTTAGCTTCTTAGCGCTATAGCAACACTGGCTGTTTGATTCATCTCCCAAGCTAGGAGCCAAATTGGTGACCCCGACGTGATTCTGCTGGATTTCTCCGTGATCGCACATTTCAATCGGCCTTCCACAAGCGGATCCCACCGATTGAAATTTCAAAAGGCGTATAATCACGGAAGTCCTTCGTCGACCAGGGAGATAAACAGATCGCAGCCACCCAGTAACCATCAAGCAAGAACAAGCTGAGGAAAGCGCAATCACGCAGTCTGACGTAACTGTTTTCGTCGTTCGTTTTCTAGCGGATCGGTTTGGATCTGGCCTCCTACAAGCGGGTCTCACCAGTCAAATTGAGAAGTCGCACATAGATTCGAACTAGACAGCACAGTTGCCTCATAGACATAGTCAAGCGTTACATCAAGCTAGCTCATAGCACAGACATCCTCAGAACAACAATGGCGTCTCCACAGCTATCCACAGAATCCTTAGAAGAACTCCTGTCGAGAAGAGTGGAATTTCTTGCGCGACAATTACGCGAGATGCGCCAATCTCATCAACATATGCCGAGAGAGCAAAACATCAGAGACAGACGCAAATCGAAATCCCACTCCCACTCCAGGAAACGTTCCCAAAAACTCAAGGACTGGATGTGCTGGTACCACCAAAAGTTTGGAGATCAATCGACGCGATGTACAGATAAGGCTCGCTGTACATACAAAGCGCAGCGAAATACGCCGTCGGAAAACTAACTCCGACACTAACCGCGGCGGGAGTTGGTGTTGACGGAAAAAGTTACCGTCTATGTGTCACCGACCGAAAAAGTGGGACACAATTTTTAATAGACACCGGAGCAGACATATCTGTACTCGCCCGCACAAAGGAAAAGCCCACAAATGCCGATTACGCAATTTATGCCGCCAACGGAACGCAAATCAAGACCTACGGATTTAAGACAGTTTGCATAGATCTGGGACTACGAAGACCATTCACGTGGACATTCGTCATAGCCGATGTGCGCAGATCAATTCTCGGAGCAGATTTTCTCGCTAAAAATCAACTAAACATTGATCTAAGCGAAAAGAGATTGATCGACAAAATAACGAAATTATCGGTTGCCGCGCGCACAATGCACTCGAATGACTCATCGGTCCGCACGATAGATGTAACCGGACCCTACGCCGAGTTATTACGTGAGTTCCCTGACGTAACAAGGCCGTCGACGCTGAAAAATGCACCTAAGCATAATATAGTGCATTATTTACATACGACGGGGCCGCCGATCTATGCAAAAGTTCGTCCATTGAACCCAGCAAAGTACAAAGCCGCAAAACAGGAATTCCAAAGGATGATGGAGTTAGGCATTTGCCGCCCCTCTAACAGTCCTTGGGCAACGCCGCTGCCTCGTCACAAAGAAAAATGGCGAATTAAGGCCATGCGGCGATTACAGGCGATTAAACGCCGTCACACTTCCTGATCGCTACCCTATACCAAGGCTTCAAGACTTTACATACTTGCTGCGTGACAAGACCGTTTTCTCCAAGCTGGACATCCGAAAATCGTTCCACCACATCCCAATTTTCGAAGATGACATACCGAAAACCGCGATAACAACACCGTTCGGACTTTTCGAATTCACGAGAATGACGTTTGGATTACGTAATGCCAGCCAAACGTTCCAACGTTTCGTCGACATGGTATTCAAAGGGCTCGATGTATTTGTTTTTATCGACGATATCCTTATCCCATCAAGGACGAAAGAGGATAACGAGACCCTACTTCGAAAAGTCCTGGAGAGAATGGACGAATACGGCATCACACTAAACGTGGAAAAATGCGAATTCGGCAAAGAAGAACTGGATTTTCTGGGCTACCACATATCTAAAGATGGCATACGTCCGCTGGATGACAGGACTGAGGCAATATCGAATTTTCCTTTGCCTACAACAGTCCAACAGCTGCGACGTTTTCTTGGCATGGTGAATTTCTACCGCCAGTGTATACCTCACGCTGCTAACATACAAGCTGAGCTCAACAAGTACCTGCACAACTCCAAGAGGAAGGACAAAAGCGAACTAAAGTGGACACAAACGTCAAAAGAAGCGTTTGAGAAGTGCAAAGAAAGCATAAAAAGCGCTGTTGCACTATCTCACCCATCCACTTCCGCTCGTCTCGGCCTGATGACAGATTGTTCGGCCACATGTGCAGGAGCAGTACTACAGCAGCACGTGAATGGAAAATGGGAACCTTTATCCTTTTTCTCCAAAACACTGAGCGAGACACAGAAACGGTACAGCACGTACGACAGGGAACTACTTGCTATATACATGGCAATAAAACATTTCCGTCACATGATTGAAGGAAGAGAATTTACGGTTTATACAGACCATAAACCGCTGACGTTTGCTTTACACAAACCAGCGAGCTCATGTGACACGGAAAGAAGACTGCGCCAGCTCGAATTCATCTCACAATTTTGCTCTGACATACAACATATATCCGGCAAAGATAATGTTGTTGCTGACTGCCTTTCTCGAGTGGAGGAGATTACCTTCCCTTCACCCATCGACTATGAGCAACTGTCGGCGGAGCAAGAAAAAGACAGTGAGCTGAGAGAATTGCGAAACAACCCGCACTTGCAGTTTAAAATGTTTCCCGTACCGAATAGCGACAAGGTCATATTGTGCGAAACATCGACGCGCTATATGCGACCATACCTACCGCCGCTGTACCGACGAAAAGCATTCGACATCGTGCACAACATCAGCCATCCCGGCGTCAGAGGAACACGACGCATGCTAGCGCAACGCTATTTCTACCCCATCAATGACTACAGACATCGGAAAATGGGCAAAGACATGTCTATTATGTCAACAGTCCAAAGTGCAACGTCACACTGTTTCGCCGATCATGCACTTTCCGCCGGCCGATCGATTCGCACACTTGCACATTGACATAATCGGACCGTTACCTACGTCCGAAGAATGCAAATATTGCGTAACGATGATCGATCGCTGCACAAAATGGCCAGAAGCGTATCCCGTCAAGGACATCACCGCCGAAACCATCTGCCAGATTCTACTCAGAGGTTGGATTGCCAGATTCGGAACACCGACGACGATTACGTCAGATCAAGGACGACAGTTCGAGTCCGAATTATTCCGGAAGCTGACAAATAAGCTGGGCATCAACCACATCCACACCACCGCTTATCATCCGCAAGCGAATGGACAAGTAGAACGCTGGCACAGAACACTCAAGGCCGCGCTGATGACGAAGTGCAACCGAGTAAACTGGGTCAAAGAATTGCCCATGATCCTGCTCGGACTTCGCACCGCAATACGGGACGACACAAAAGTGAGCGCAGCAGAACTGACCTACGGCACAACACTACGACTACCTGGAGATTTCTTCACCACCAGGACGACACCTCAAGACGAGAATGGCATGTTACAGCAACTACAGCAAACGATGACGTCACTGCTATCGACACCGAGGAGACAACATACTCAGCGTAACATCTTCGTACATGACGAGCTACGAACTTGCTCACATGTATTCATACGCAATGACGCAATGAAGAGCGCACTTACACCGCCCTACAACGGCCCGTATAAAGTGCTCGAACGTCACGAGAAGTTTTACTCCGTCGAGTTGCCAAACCGAACAGCCACTATCTCCATCGACCGTCTCAAGCCAGCCTTCCTACTTCACGATGAGCAGAGTGGCGAACTCAGCGAGGAACAACCGCAGCCGCCGCCCGTGATTAAGCCTGGACCATCGACGAGTCCTGAGGGTCAACAGCCAGCCAAGGGAAACGTGAAGACAACCCGTTTCGGCAGAATATCGAAGCCAGTAGTCAGATTTAAATTCAATTAATCCTATGCACTGAATGCAATGATTAATTGAATAAAAACAAATCTATTTTTATCGCCGCGAGTATTTTGCCTATACAGCAAACACTTCGGTCAGTGAACAGAGTGTCATTTTACAACACCTGTTCATTAGTA
Organism: Catoptria pinella; assembly: GCA_963556745.1. Classification (NCBI taxonomy): domain Eukaryota; kingdom Metazoa; phylum Arthropoda; class Insecta; order Lepidoptera; family Crambidae; genus Catoptria; species Catoptria pinella. Next base: position 5,021,951 of record OY750774.1, on the reverse strand, counting down.
ATCGTAGCTTACTTCAATATTAGTAATTTGTATTTTAACTTTTAATAGGCTTAGGTAAATATACATCCTTTTTTCCCTATTCCTTTATTTTTAGGGGGGAGTGATGTAGCGTCAGCTCGGACTTTGTATCTAGAGCAAACTCACACACACTGTGTTAGGTACATCCAGCTGACGCACATACAATAATATGTAATAATTTAGTATATAAGATGTACAAAAGAATAAACATAGTTCTTAGCTTCTTAGCGCTATAGCAACACTGGCTGTTTGATTCATCTCCCAAGCTAGGAGCCAAATTAAGAACGACATCTATCGTTTTCTTCTTTCAAATTTTAATTAAATGTCGTAATCACAGTATCAGAAGTAGTCAAAATTATATTTAGCCAAAGAACCTACTTTTATCCGTCATAAAGTTGTATTGATTTCACATTTACAAATAATTTTAGGCAGACAGACACATACGGTCACATGCCTACTTATAATCACGGACAAAAAAATATTGTTTGATAAAATTCGTTACCTAGTTATTTAAATTAAGTACTTATTCGAAATTATAATTGGAATTGTGAAGCAAATCGTTAAATTATACTGCACTAATGATAGGGACCAAACGCTTATTAACAGAATTCGCTCTGCTCCATTTTCCGAGATTTTCCCCATTATACCTTTCATTAGAGACAATTGAAGAAATTAAAAGCTTATTGTTTAATTAAGTTAATTTTGCAAATCCATTCCAGTTTAATTTTGCTTAATACTTTGTTGTGACACATTATATAAACTGAAAATGTTTACAAAGTGTAACAAAAGTTACAATTTATTTTTCTTTATGTTGTTTTTACAATGAGGTGGCATAGTCTTTATTCCTTTGTTACCAACTTTACCCTTGAGTATGAACATTAAGGGTAACAAACATGAAGCACCTAAAGGTAAACGAGAACAATACATAATGATACATAGGTAATCACTTAATAATAGCGGCCACACAACAATATCAAAATAACGCATACAAATGTTTCAAAGAATAATGACTCGATTGAATTCAAAAGTATTTACTTATTAACTAAGTGCCTATAGGGTGATTTAGCCTGTGTTTGGCCATTTAAGAAAAAAAAACTTCAAGATAAGTTATTTGCAATAAAATTTAGGAAAAAAATTGTAATAAGCATATTTTTGAACTTGGTATTTAATGTAGTTTTTTAATTGGTAGCTTATTTACTTATCAGTGTGATGATATAATGTGAAATAAATAAAATATCGTTCGAAAAAAAAATCGATCAATTCCCGCCTGTGACAATCCTGGTGACGAGTGGAATTTTTTCTAGTATATTTAAAAGTAAAAATAAAAGTAAAAAATGTCTTTATTCAAAAAACTAAGTAATTAAGCGCTTTTGAATCGTCTATATTTTTCCACCACCCGTTCCAGACTTTTTTAACTGACAAGAGGAACAGGCGCAATAACTTATCAGCTTTAACAGAAATAAGTAACGATATTTACAAACATTAATATAAATATAACTAATATTACTTAGTATTATATAAAAATAGCATTGTGAATGCTAAAATCTCAAACTGTAAATTATACAGCTGTTTCGTTATAATCAATTGTCAAAATATCTGGAAATACAATATTTCAATTGAATGTCGAGGTATATAATTGCTTATATTGATGAAATAACGCTGGCTTGCAGCGTAAAAGTGGGATATACTAGAAAAGTGTCGACGATGCCACTAGTAACACGGTAGTTCAGCAGTCAGAGCATTGGACCGGACTTCCAAAAGTCGCGGGTTCGATTCCCGCCTGAGACAATTCTGGTGACAAGTGAATTTTTTTCTAGTTATATTATTACTGTATTGTATTGTCTTGTATTGCATAAAAAATAGTATTGTGAATGCTAAAATATCAAATTTCTGATACACATGATAAAAAAGTTAAGGAAAAAATCACAAAATCGACTCTACTAACTGTAGTCTCATCTATTTAAAGCTAGTCCCTTAGAGTATATAAGCCAGTCCATTATTTTTCAATCGCATTCAAAGTAGGTCCACTGGCCCCTAAGCGCGGAACACTCATCAATCGTCATGGCGGCAAGAGTTAAGGAACACCGAACCTCTTTGAAAAGGAAACGCGATAATTACGCGCGCAAACTTAGGCGAAAGAAAATAATCAAGTATTTACGAAGCGAATTACGAAGTTGTACAACTCACGGCCTACCGTACATAGTGGTTGCGAACATGGGTATACACTGGTCCGAGAGGTAAATAAACATCAACACTATCACCACGTTAGTTGTGCTTGTTTGAATCAGCAAACTTATTAGCCTGACAGTTTCGTATTTGTTGTTGTTCTTTGAATAGCACCCTCATAGTGGTTTAACCCCCTTACTAATGAAGATTGTATAGCAGACTAGCGACCGCCCGCGACTTCGTCTGCGTGGAAAGCTTTTTTGCTATACCTCGGGAACAACTATTTTTTCAGGATGAAAGGTACCCTGTGTTCTTCTCTGTACCCCTGACAACGTGTATGCAAAATTTCATGATGATCAGTTCAGTAGTTAAGACATGAAGACGTAACAAACAAACGGACTTTCGCATTTATAATATTAGTAAGGATGTATAGTTACACAATGGTTACTCTCTGTTAAACTATTTAAGTTTGACATGACAAAGAAAGGGACAAAACACTGTGTAACTATACATATGCTATACAATCTTTATTAGTAAGGGGGGTAGATCTTTATTATTTAGATGAAGCGTTTTCTTCAACTTAGAAACTTAAGTCAAAAATCTGTAAATTCGGGGAGACCTATATAACTGCACTATCAGTTGATCATAAGTAATTAAATCCTTATAATCACATAGTCATATTTTACCTTTCAGGCTGTTTTGGGCGTTTAGTTTCGTATTTAGCCTTGGAGTCATCGTTTTCCTTCTATCAATGCAATACTCGAGATATAAGGTAGGTATCTTAGTTAGGTATTTAGAAGATTCCATTTTTCGCCGCTCCCACTAGCGACTCGGTAGCATAATTGGTCAGTCTATTGGGCCGGAATCCCAAGGGTGCGGGTTCGAGTCCCGTCTGAGGTGCTACGGGTGAGTCAATTTTTTCTAGTATTTTTTCTAATATTATTTATCTTAAAATTCCATTTTTCTTAGTAGTTATCAAAAAAAACACGACTGCCCTGCCAAAAAACGAACTAAAAAGTTACAAGTGTCATTGCAGTCGGGGGACTGTTCTGTGGAACAATTATTTTTAATCAAAGAGACATCGATTTTATTCTTTCAACAATTTTAAGTGAGAGGCAACCTCTTTTCAACCCTGTCTTGATAACGCTAAGATATATATAATATTAGTTTTAGATATGACAAAAATATGGTCTTCTACTTATCTATTTTTTTTCTTCAGAACACACCAACGGTGACGAGCGTGGAAATGGATTATTTCAACTGGAATGTATCATATCCGGCCATAACCCTGTGTCCTTTAAATAAAATTGAAGAAGACGAGTTATATAATTTCGTGAAGTACCTCAAGATCATATTTTTAAGTTGAATTTTTACTCATTAGAAATTAACAGTAAGACGTGTGTAACATTATTATCGTTTCAGCGAAACGCTAGAGTTTAATGGTGAAGACATTGAATCACACCTCAGGGCACTTTGTTCTCTTTCCATGGACTCTTTGGATGTCATCGATTATAATGAGTTAAAATTATCATCGGTAATTAATATTACTTTAATATTCCTTAAAAACATTCGAAAACACAAACTTATGTCAATGCCAGTTTGATGATGAACTTTTATAACCACCGCTAGCAGCGATCCAGGGTGACCCTAGAGGCAGTATTTCTTTCAGGTACTAGCTCGGAATAGCCCTAGCGCCCCCCCAGTTAAAATGTGTATAGGTGGACAAACGCGAAGTCGCGTCGAGGGAGCTCACTCCACTCCCCCGAACCTCTTAATTGCCCCCTGGATAATTTTGTCTGAAAGAGACACTGGCTAAAGGTTTCAAGCCTCTCCCCTAAAAAAGCATCTTAACCGACGTCAAAAAATAAATAAATAAATATTTGACAACATCACATAAATTGCTCCGATTCCAAAGTAAGTAGCTAAAGCACTTGTGTTATGGAAATCGGAGACAACGGTGGTATCACAAACACCCAGACCTGAGCCAATATAGAAAAGTTCGTTTTCTAAATTGACCCAACCGGGGATCGAACCCGGGACCTCAGAGATGACGACACCTTGAAAACCGGTGTACAAAGCCACTCGACCAAGGAGGTCGTCGAAAAAGGAGGAGGTTCTTTAGATTTTTGGTTTGGTTGTTTTACTGAAATCCGCCACTGATCACAGTAAGGTTTAACTCCATTACCGTTCAAATTAATGTTCATAAACGTACTTTTTCGGTAGTATCCAAAGCCTGAATCAGCATCATGAAAATACTTACAAATCATTTCCCCAAACGGTTTTTGAGAAGTTTGAGAACAAGGTGATTAGCTACCTCATCTTTTTTTTCAGTCAGTTTACCCAAAAGACCACGCAGCTTTAGCAAGCATGTTGTTCAAGAAGTTTGACAACAATTCCCTCACCACAAGCACCAATTGGCCTATATCCGTAGAAATAGCCATGACCGAAATGGGCATGTGCCACGTCATTAACTCCAACGTCGCAGTATTTCACAACCCTATGTGAGTAGGTGTATGAATCTTATTATAATAACTTGGTCAGAAGAATTTCTTGTCCCTTAGGCGCCATCTCCACGAGCGAGTGAATCGCGGCGATATTATCGTCGTATCACGAATTTCTATATACTCTCTATGAATCTCCATACGGCGATGTTATCGCGGCGATGCGACGATAGAAGAAGCGCTTAGTTGTCGCGATTCTGTCGCCCGTGGAGACAGCGCCTTATTTACTGCGCGCCTTTCCCTTTAGGTACGAAAAATGAGTCTCTATAATTGGACAATATTTATTGTCATTCAATTCAATTCAACTAAGTACTTCTTACTTAATTTTTGACTAAGATAACCGTTTCGCTGTACTTAATTACTTAAGGCGGTGCCCAGACAGAAAGTGGCGCCGCGGTGAATTTTATTTAATATTGTAATTATAATACACAATTTTAATAAAACTTTACGTGGGTTTTAAACCAATAGTCCTGTATTTTTAGAAGGTATCATTAAATTCCATTGTAGTAATTTCTAGAAGTAGATGGCTAAAAGTGGCCGTTTTAGACACTTCTACGAATGACTACGAGGGAATGTAGTGTTCTAAAAATACTAGACTATGGGCTCCAAAATTCCACGTAAAGTTTTATTAAAATCCTTTTCTATTAATAACTTATTAGATAAAAACCTCAGAGGGCGCCACAGAATACATATTTTTGTACCGCAAGCGCTCTGAATTTGGTCATTTCTGTTGTACATTTAACAGTTAATTTAATCGCTTTGTACGCGTACGTAAGTTCTGATAAATGTTTCAGGAAATGGGATACTACACTATATGTAAAAAGCAACATCGATCTGTCAGTTTATGACAGAGATTTCTTTGTCCAGCTGGCAAATTATGCAGACATTTATAAGGTACGTACGAAGAGAGAAATTATATGACATCATAACTTCACTTATACATTTTTTTTTTTTTTGTTCTCGAGTATACGTGTGCATCAAAATGCGTTTTTTTTTTTTGCGAACACCTGATATGTATACTTAGTACCTACTAAACGTTATGTCGACGCGGCGAGGCACTCCGCTCCCTCGAACCTTTTAATTCCGAGCAAAACTGTGAATCCGACGGACGGACGAACAGACGGACATGGCGACTTGACTTGACTACGGAACCCTAAAAATTTACGAAATAATCAATTTATGTATTTAACAGGTATTCATACACAGCCCTGATGAGATTGTTTTAAGTACAACTCCTTCTTATACTTCTAAAAGAAAAAGTTTCATCCATTTCGGAGTACAAGTATGGAGTACTAGAATATCGAGTGTCTTGAAGGCGACTCCAATAAGCATTCGAAAATGCAGGTATGTTCAACTCGCTCCACAGGACCCCTTTGCCTTGCATGTACTAATATAACATTAGGTACTTCCTCAAATCAAAAAACGATAATGATGCAGGGTGAAATAAAAGCTATTTATCTTGGGGCTTTTCCAGATTTATTGACGAACCAATAAGTCAGAGGTATCCGATCTACACTTATAACCATTGCATATTGGAATGCAAAATTCAAATGATATTAAGCGTATGCGAATGCCTTCCACACTTTTATAAGCCTTTAGGTAAGTGTCTTTGGGTTTTAAAGGGAATTACAAAGACTCAAAATTCGCTGTATTAGGACCTATTTATCTTAAAAAGTAGAAATGATTAGGTACGTCTTTCAAGAAATATGTAAACAAACGCCTTTTTAGCTGATTTTTAAGACTGTAACCCAATTATCTCGAAAGTTATTTGACCAAATTAATATATTATTGTTGTGATAGTAAAAATAATTAGTAGTCTCATAGTTTTAAGTTAAATGTAAGGTTTTATAAGAGAAATACTTCAAATTTCATTGATCGCGGGCAACGCGACGCGGTGTAACCACTACGCTAGGGCACGCGCTGATTTGTACTTTAACGTTAAAACTTTTAGTTCGATATTACTTCGAACGTTATAAAGCTGCTAATTCTGGCCTAGGTAAAATCCATACATTATAATGTAATTTACCAATTTTACTTGTAGAAAACGAACGGATCTGCAACATGACAGAATTGCATTGCTTTAGAGAACACAAGAACGCGTTCATAAAATTATCAGCGTCAGAAAGTTTGGCTAATTTTTCGAGCAAAGATCTACCGCGGTCTCCTCGCGACTGCGGTTGTCTTACCACCTGTGAATCGCATGTATTCAGAAAAGATCATGAAAATTTTTTGCCTGAGCCCGTGGATAACAGAATTAGAATCAGTATTTCTTCGTACCCCAAAGTGAGGGTAGTTCGAGATTTTATATTTAATACATACGACTTTATCCGTGAGTACACTCCAAGGCAAATCCTAAACTTCGTCATCTGCTATTTTAATTAATATCCCAGCTGCTGACCCACATGCCTTCTTTACTAAATGGAAGGAGTGATGGGCCACGCCCACCAAACAGACCCAATGCGGATTGGTGGGTGTTATCGACTACTGCCGAGACCAACGGCTACGTGCTTTCCGTTCCAAAGCTCGGATGAGCTGCTCGAGATGCAATAGCGCCACTTCCGCAAAAAAATAACTACCATGTAAATACACAATTTAATAAAATCCAAGCTTATGTTCTCTTTGCAAAATTTCAATAGTTATAACACAAACTTAATGACAGATAATTTATTGTGGTTTTTCTCACGACGGCCGTTTTTAGCTTTTTTCACCACCAAGACTGCAAACAATTATTTGTCACCGAGTTCATGTGTTTATAAATAACAATTGATATTTTGCAAGGGGACCATAAGCTTGGATTTTTAATAAATTGCGTATTTACACGGTCATAATTTTTTTGCGGGAGTGGCGCTAGAGTTGCATAAATAAAGTCGCCATAATCGCACGCCGAAAGCGCTGCAACTGCGTCGAGCTCCTCCAAAGATACTCCAATGGTAAAACTTACCATTATTTATTGTGGTAACATTATGTCTAATTTATTTTATTATTGTCCATTTTAAATTTAGATAATGACGGTAATGAGTACCTAATGACGAAGCACATTTTCAATGTTAATCATATACTCAGCGTTTCTAACAAATTTCAAAAATTGTACCATGTGCCTAATTACTTCTTACTTTTCTTGCAGTACGAGGTGCAGGTGTTATAAATCTATGTGTCGGGGCCTCAATTATATCAATAATGGAATTAATTTTGCTGAGTTTTAAAGTTTTGCTTCGAACTGTATGGTCATATATAAAATATTTATGTACAAGGATGACAATCCATTCTGCTTTCGTAAATTGGATAAAAAGAATAATTAAAAAACAGCACTAAAATTTATGAAATTTTATTATCTTACAAATGTACATTTCACCTATTTATTTATTTGCATTTGAACATCATATCTTCTCGAGTTCTCGACGTGGCTTTCTTATCTGCAAAATAAGAAGTTCTAACTTTATACACTGAAACTACTAAACAAAATATTTCTCTAGTTAGTACAGACCTCGGCACGGATCTTGAGCGGTGGAATTTAAGGCGCAGAAGCACAGCTACCTCTATTGCTACTCCAATAGAGACGGCTATGCTTCTGCGCATTAAATTTCACCGCTCAAGATCCGTGCCGGAGCCTATAAGTACAAAAATAATTCATTACCGACTTTAAAGGAGGGAGGTACTTTTTTTTTACTTATTTGTTTCAACAAATTGTACACTGATGCTATCTGGAATTTTTTAATTGTTGCCAATGTTGTATTGGCAACAATTAAAAAATACAACTAGAAAGAAACTGGGACTAGGATAATTATATTTTAATACCATATAAAAAAATTATGAGAACAACATTAGAATAGAATAGAATATAATTTTACTGACAACACATATCACATACCATACATCACATACCCTTCAACGAGGCGGCTTGGCGTTGGCGAGTCCCCGGTTAATCTTTGCAGATTTATTCATAGAGGCAGACAAAAAATCCCATTCTTGACATCTGAAAACACTAAATAAAAAAAATAAAAAAAGTATATAAACAGATTTTTGACTATTTAAGGTTTTATAATTTTTAAATAGGTACATTTTAAAAGGCGATCAAAGATAAGATTATATTACCGTCATATCAAAGTCCCAGACTTGCCTCTTGCGATAGACTCGATTTAGGCCTAAACCTAATGCAAAACCGTTATTTCAATTTTTCTCTGGTGAACCTGGAAATTATTGAAAGATATTAAAGCACAAATGTAAAAAAACATGAGAGCAAAAAATAATTGTAAAATTTCAGCTGTATCAGAAGACGAATAAAATAACTCGATTCGATTTCGATCGCAAGACCCTGTAGCACGTATACTGGATTCGGGATCAGCAGTATCTTGACAGAAACGGCGCAAAGCAACTCCCGGACCAGACTCATTACGGCGAAAAGTGATTTTGAATCGATTTAACAAATCTCGGCGCAAACGTGGACGTTACAATGTTCACTCCGATTTGGGGAGCGCGTCTACGTGCCAACACAACGGAGATTTGTCACTAGACCTTGAAAAACAGAAGCAGCTAAATCACTAAACAAGATAAAGGGGAAATAAATTGAAATTTGAAAACATTTAATAATTATCGAAGCCCCATGCATACCCTCCAAAACAAATAAAATCGGTCCGACGTCAAGTCAACTTACCATCGACATTTTAAATAGACTTCATGTGGAAGCAAGCTGGAGCCATCTCTGAAGATGGAAGGTCGATAGATCTTCGATAGATACTCCATCTTACGACGAGAAAGACTTCCTGGCGCTATTTATTATAACATAGTTTCACAGTATGGCAGAAGTATTTCCAACCGCAACGATGTGATGCGGTGACGTTAATTAAATAAACTCATCAAAATTAAATTCAGTCCATTAAAATTTCTAACTGACTTACTTTGAGTGTTACCGGTCACGTCTTCAGTAACTGTTATCGTTACTGTTACCGTTTGCTTGCAATGACAACTCGACATATTCGTATTGAACTTATATCCATCGACATATCCGTATTGAACTTATATCCAGGGAATCAAGACTCGCCCGTACAAATAAATTTATGCTACACCATCCTTTTAAAATTGCTTTGTTCCAATGTAGAAGCGAATCTGTGTCCCTGTTTTGGAAACTGAAATCTGTTAACGATCAACACACACGAGTGAGTACCAATTGCCTTAGTCTTATCACAAACGTAGAACTTCAATGACGCTGGTGAATTTTGATTATGAACGATAACAACACACGACGTCAAATAGCTGATTCAGATTCAACTACAAACAAAAATCGCTCCTTTCCTTTCTCCTTTTAGTATGTGAAAAAATGTCAACGCAGCTTTTTTATACTTCTTGTCGATGTACAATCCCGTACGACGCAAATCATCCCTCAATAAGTTTCAGGTAATGGAAGGATTTCAAAATCTATAATCACATCTCTAGATTATAATATAATTCTCGTTATTTTCATACAAGAGTATTTTTTAATTACAGGTATACAATCTCCTGCTAATAACAATGTAAGGAACATAAAAAATATGAAATACTTAATAATTTTGGACGCACTACTCCTACACCTGATATTTATAAACTACTAATATTGGTATGAGAGTGAAATTTAAGTACAAACGACGGCACCTCAGACTATACATGTTGACCTTAGGACCGCCTTTATGTTTTACGTAATAAAAGCTGTTTTCGCAGTTTCAGTGTATAACGTGAAATGCTGTCGTGTGTACAACTTTAATAACTGAAACATACGGAAAATTACTACCTCATTACAGCCAGTACAGCCACGCGCACCGTTGGACCTTACAAGCTGTCAGAAACTTCGAGTGAACAACACAAATATCACGCAAGATATAAAATTTCGCAGATTTACTAGACAGAACAGTTGTATCCAAGAAGTTTATCTGTAAATGATGCAATTTGAAATCCAGTAGTGCAACACCTACGATTACTTATAGGGCTATTTCACAACTTCAAAGGATTATCACGAAAGACTGAATTCCTTCAATTTAGTTCAGAAAACATCGACAATCATCATTAAGGGATTTTATTAAGCTTAGTCATTGGGTGTACGTACAGCAAACATTGAGAGGCTTACACTAATTATCCTAAAATACAAACATTTGTCGATAATCTATCAATTTCAACCAAAGAAAGTAGACGTAAAAGCGTTCACCGAGAGCAATTTAAAACGAGGAACTTCTATGTCCAGGCAGCAGAGTTTACACATAGCCCACAACAGACCGACTTCAAGACCAGATACTCCTGAAAACACAAAACATTACAAATTCACTTTTTGTTTTACAGCGCATGACGCCGAGCCTATCTTTAAATTAGAGATTACTAAATTATTAAAAAAGAATAGGACATGCAACTGAGACTTCAGCTCTGAACTTAAATGAATATTATTTTGAACAAACATACTGTGTTAACAAAACATGGTCGCCAGCATACAAATAATACCTTATTGGACCATATAGAAAATTTGGATTTATGCCTTTGCCTATACATGCAGTCAAGTTTTAATAATTCTTGGGAGCAGATGGACACACACAATACGTAACTGTGACCAACTCAATGAAGGAGGCATCCTTTTGACACTAACACCGATTGTCATTACTTCAACTGCTGTCTCTGACCAAATAAGCCCTGTTCGATAAATCTCCTATGTTGGTAAGTGAACAATTTCGAAGACCTCAAATACGACAACCGTCTACACTAAAATGAAACAAAATATTTAAAAATACAATTACAAAACATACCTCCAGGCCCTGCTTTGTGAAGCAATCTAAAAGAAACGCACGTCGATCGTCCTGCCGTCGATGCGAGTCCTGTCAAACATTTCTGTGCAAATATTAAGGATATCATTACAAATATTATTATTATATATCTTTTATAAAACTGTTTGTTGCTGATCTTACCTTACATTTTTTCCTTTATTTACAACTTATTTTTGATTAATTTATTTTAAATATTATTTATTTTAAAGGATACTGATAGCCCTTTCGGCGTCCCATTCCTTATGGAATCGCACAATGGCCGTGTCAGCCGCAGTCATTTCAGCAAACTTCACATCTCCACATTCACTGAACTTTTCGCGAATCAATTGCCAAGTCACAGTTGGTGGGAGCTAAAAGATAAAAATCATAACATGAACGAATTGCACTGAAAGTAATAAAAGGGAATTAGCAATCAAGAAGTGTTGCGACATTAATTTCTCTGTAGGAAAAGTTCATGATTACAATTCAAATCAATATGATAATACAATTTTCTCCATACATTTGTGATGATAACCATGTCCGAAGGTTTGTCCCTCTGTTGCATGCTAGAGTCTCGGCCATAGCCCTGGTTTGATACTTGTACTCCACCCATTTGCCTATTTGTACCTAAAAAAGAAAATATTTATTTTCATCATATCCAGTACCATTTTAATTCTAACTCACAATGTGAAACAATATTTAATAGACATACGAAATTATGATCATGAAGATATTTTAAGTTGATAATTATAACGTACTTGACAATTGTCCACTGCTCATATTGCCACTGCCTCCTAGAACACTGTTCGTCAATCCAGAGTTGCCGAGCACACTCGATCCAAGGTCATTACCAAGGTTCATGTTAGAATTCACATTAGCCTGGGCTGTCAGCACAGATGCTAAGTCATTAGCTGTCAACCCTTGCTGCAGCAGCTGGTTCTGGAGGGCTCCTAGCCCTGTCAGTCCAAGAGCCTGTGAAATATCAATCATTATGAGTTACATATTTTTTCCCTATTATTTTCAATTTAATTTTGAATTTTATTAACAATACCTGAAGACTCAAACTGTTTCCTAAAGCGTTGTTGGTACCTAAAGCATTTGCTGTCAATCCTGCGCCAAGTCCATTCAGAGACACTCCAGCAGCTGGCACTGCACCTAACACTCCAGTACCCAATGATGTTCCAGTATTCGCAAGACTCATGTTACTTGCTGTATTTGGCTGTTGCAAGTTCCTCGCTACATCTCTCAGTGGTTCTCCACTAGGTCCTAAGCCCAAGCCAATACCTTTCAATCCCTCAGGCAGCCTCAGTTCAGCTTTCTCAGACACTCCACGGTCCATACGAACCGTCATCCTACGATCATATAACATTTGCTTGTCGAACATAGATATAGCCTGTGAAGAAATATTTCAATGCCATTAATGAATTTATTAAGTATAAATTGATCAGGAAAATGTGTAACTACCTGTACTGCTTCAACAGGATGGTCATACTCTATTACTGCAAAACCCCTGCTGTTGCCATCTTTATCAACAGCTAAGTCAATGTTTCGCACTTTACCTGCCATTTTAAATATCTCTTTGATTTTGGCGCGGTCAGCTTTATAGTCCAGCTACAACAAAAATGTAATTTAGTTAATGACATAATATTTCTTGACCTCAGAAGTCAAACATCAGACACTTACATTTGCAACAAAAACTTTTTTCACCAGAGGTGGCTGTACACTTATAGACTCCAAAAATTGAAGACTTAACCCATAGGTGTTAAAATTTTCTTGTTCTCTTGGTTTATTCATACCCCATCTGCAAATGCAAAATGTTATTGAAAACTTTACCTAAGTAAAAAGTAAGATTTTTTTTTAAGGTTTTCTCATTTTGATCTTGTAAAATAAATTAAACAACTGACTACTACAATGATTCACAAGTAGGTACAATGCGATTAATTCAACTATGTATGTACAACAGAAGTGGCAACTTTACTCAAGAATGTATGGCAAAGAGTAAAATTTACAGATTCAAATACATTGTTTTGTACCGCAAGCGCTCTGCCCCCTAGCATGATCACCGAACCACGATATATAACGTTTTATCGACACTCAACTGTCAAAATCCATTGTCATTTGACAGTTAAACGTGAATAATTGAAATATAATATGAATTATTGCGTTTCGGTGGTCATACTAGGGGGGCTGAAGTCGGTCATTTCTGATGTATATAATTAATTTAATCACATTGTAATAGATTTATACAAGAGGGCAAAAACATTATCTTTTGACTATTTTGCAAAGCACAAGTGAAAACAATCAAAAAGTACAACATACTTCTCATTTGCATGAAAGCAAAAAAATTGTGTTACTAAGTACACAAAGTAACAATTGACTACAATCTCAATAGATTTCATAAGTATTCATACCCATCTTTGTCATCTCTTGGCATTCTGCCACTGCTGCCGCCGCCTCCACCTCCACCACCAGACCTTGTAGAATTTAATCTGTTCCTCTCATTACCTAAAACAACATTTTTAATATTTTAACTATTTGTCGTCCTAATGTTAACAAAATTGTATTGATCAAGCAATTTTATATTTTCATAATAATTTTATTAGGATGTAATTAAAAAAACCCTTTGCCTCTCTTTTCTAGAAAAATCACAAACCAACAGTCATTTTTGATAAGAATTCTATTCATGTAGCTATAAATAAATATGATGTGAACAACCTTTACCTGTTTCTTCTTTCAACACCAGTTTTCTGCCATTTAGTTCATATCTATGCATCACAAATAAGGCTTTCTTCATTGCTTCTGAGTTTGTAAATTCAACCACTCCACAGCCTCTTGGCTTTCCATTCTCATCATTAAACAGTTCAACGTATGCAACATCTCCAACCTGAAACATTTTATTATTTATCATACATTACATGGTGAGAGGAATTATCATCATTGTATTGATAACACCAGTTTTACTACTAATTATATGGTTTACATTGGTATATATCAGTGGTTCTTAACATTTTAGTGATGGTGAACCATTAGACAAAATTTCTGTCTTGCCATGGCCCATCTATTGTTTAGATTGGAGGTAAAATACAGTAAATGTAATGAAAGGTTGTTATTTTAGGATGGCATGGCTTCGTGGACCACTTCTGGTGCTTCCAGGGACCACTGGCTAAGAACCACTGGTATGGATAGTAGCATTGTGGTACTTTACCATGCTACTAAGTCATTGTCTAAAAACACTACACCAGCATCGAAAAGAACTGCCTACAACATGATCTAGACTAGTGATTTCTCTGCCTTACTGTTGGGTAGGGCTGCCAACCGTCCTGCATTAGAAGGAACAGTCCCACATTTATCTTTACTGTTCCCCTATAACAAGCGTCCCAAATTGTCCCAGAAATTAGAAATTAATTTATTTGCCTTTGAATAGGGTACACTGAAGGTCTTAATCTAGTTTAAAAGCTCGGCCTATTCAGCCATTATCAACAGCACGCAAATTTTTATTTTTAATTCAATATTTACACACACATTTAAAACATGTGCACTACAGCCACAGTGAAATCAGCACATTGCGCACGAATCTGACTTATAAAAACGCATCGGAGTCAGGCGAGATGGCGGATCATGCGTTGTTTAAGAAAGTCTGCAGCCTCTATTAGGTATCTTACAATGAGGTCTGATAATTACCTTTTCTTTGAATAAATCTTTTAATTCTGTCCACCTAAATTCATAAGGAATATTGGATACAAATAATCGCCTTCCTTCTGGCCTGTCTCGTTCGTTTGAGCGGTCCCGAGTGGCGTCCGAAAACCTTGAAGGTCGATCGCCGCGCCTGGACCGGTCTCTGTCCTTTTCTCTTTGATTATCCATCTGATACTCTAAAAAGAAATTGATAGTATGAAATAATAAATAAAGTAACAATCACAAATCCATTAGTTTTAGTTTTAAACTATTGGGCGAAACCAATAGACCACAAGTCTTTACCGGCATCAACAAATAGCTGGATTCGAGTTTAGGATACTAAACGTAAACTCTGACAAAATATTTACCTTCTGACGAAATGATGGAAACAAAATAACAAACGATGGACTAAAAATTAAAATAGCGTTGGACGAAACTCGCACGCACGTAAAATACAAAACAAGCAGCAATTTATTTTGCACAAAATGGCGGCGGCAATCACAGACTACTGTGAGTGAAAAAGGTCTGTCTTCTCTATGTCTTTGACACAGAATAGACAGACCACACTATAGTGCCACACCACATCCAACTGTTGTGTTGTGCGCAAGAATTTTAGATTGTTTGTTGTGCGGGATGCCACAGGTAGGGTGGTAGGGCATAGTTTTACAGTTGGGAAACGAATGTACATTCGTTTCCCAACCGTACTTGCGTAGTAGAGCAACGGAGGGGATCTCGCGGGGGGTTGGGCGGCGCGGATTGCGGCCCATAAACACGTTTAGTTGAGGTTGGCGCACTCAAACGTTTAGGGCCGACGCGATGCGACCGTGTAAAATGCCAATATGTCTATTTCAGTACCTACTTCGCGTGATTCTTTTGGCGGGCTAGAGTTAGTCTGGCCCTAGACCCACCAAACCGGTTTCATTTCTTTGCTTTGCTGTTTTAGTTGAACAGGGGCTACCAACTAACGTATCGAACTTCGGAAGGTCTGCCGGGCTTCAAATTAAAACAGATAAATCGAGCCCCAATCGGGCAAAAATGGCGACTCCTAATTTATGATGTCACACGAACATCGATATATTCTAAATAACTACAATACGAAACTTCTTACTTCGATTTATCTGTTTTAAGTTGAAGCCCGGCAGACTTTCCGAAGTTCGATGCGTTAGCCGGTACGGCCCCCTGTTCTACTAGAACAGCAAAGCAAAGAATTGAAACCGGTAGATCTGTGGCCAGTCTAACTTCCAGCATAAGAATCAAAGAATAATTAATAATACTGGGTAGAACAGAAATACCCGCTCCGGACGGCCCAGGGGGGGTATTACAAGCTATTAAAACTTGCCAGGTTTATGAATTTCTATAGATACATCTCTTTTTCTTCACAAAATACTCGTTTGCCAGACCATGCAGTAGCCCTGCATCTTAGCCCTGCGTGCAGGGCTTTGAGTAGCCCGCTTTAATACTTAGAGCATTACATTTTGTTCATTACTCTGTGAACCAAGTACAAATTTTATAAGATGGCAACACTTTTCATTTTTCAAGCTCCATTTTATTGTGTGAAAATTGCACTTCTAAAAAAACAAGGAATATATTAAAAAATACAGTTTTATTGCATGCATAGTATATTTGAACTATATCAACGCTTCATTCCGTATACGCGATGAAGGACCTATAAAGCAAAAGTCCCCGACTAATTAAAAATATTTTCATGTTATTTTTTTTCCGTATTACGGAACGTAATTTCACTCATGAACGCTAAAGCGCCACCTGACGGTGTCTCACAACTTTTTGTTTGTTCCACGATGACATACGCACACAATCATGTTTTTTGATTGTATTGCTTCATAAATATTTTTCGCTTACGATAGTCATGCAGGAGGCAACCTGCGCCAAGTTTTTAATGAAATAAGTAGATAAAATAATTTACAAATTATGGATCAGAATAAATCTAGTTCACCTAAACTATTTGTGTGCACCGCCATTGAAAACAAGGATGAAATTGAAGAGGTACTGTGTTTAATTTCGCAGTTTCCCAACAAAGAATGGTCTAGTCAGCCATGTACAACATTATTTTGTGATATCGACGATAGTGGCGCTGTAGTTGGTCTGGCGCGAAAATTTAATTTAGTTCATGAAATATGATTAAACTTTATTCACATATTCATTTTTTGGTTTTCAGAGATATGAAAGGGTTTACAACTACGTCCAGTCCCTGGTAGCCGATTGCAGCGAAAAAGAAGCACACGACGCGTTAAATAATGCGGTGTGTAAAAATCATGAAGATGTCTCACTTGGCCTGCTCATGTCGATACTCACTGAGCCCCACAATGCCACGAAATGCTACCGAGATCTCACTCTTGTTACCAGAGATGGTTTTACTTGTGTGCTCAACAATTTGTCAAATTTAATCTTAGAAAGGTATTTGAAATTCCATGATACTACCCGCAATCAACTGCTGTGGCTTATTAAAGAGATGATAAGGAATAATGTAACTGGAATAGATAGTGTATGTTGGAACCTAATGCGCTATGCATCAGGAGGAGATATTTCTCCCAAGAATATAATCTTAGTGGAATCTCTTTTGGATATTTACATTGAAAATAGAGCTTGGTTAGATAAGTTCCCAGTACTTATTTGCATGGTGGTCTACACATATCTGAGATTGATAGAAGATCACAACATACCACTACTTATGGGCTTGAGGCAGAAAGAAGTGAATTTTGTGTTAACACTTATAAGAGAACGTTTTGCAGATGTTCTAACTTTGGGTAGAGACCTAATAAGATTACTTCAAAATGTTGCACGCATTCCTGAATTTAATCAGCTTTGGCAAGACATACTGGCGAATCCAAAATCATTAAGCCCAACTTTTACAAACGTTATACAACTTCTACAAACTAGAACATCACGCAGATACTTACAATCCAGATTAACACCAGACATGGAAAGAAAATTAGTTTTTCTTACTTCACAAGTCAGGTTTGGACATCACAAGAAGTATCAAGAGTGGTTTCAGAGACAATATCTTGCTACCCCAGAATCACAATCTCTCAGAAGTGATATGATTCGGTTTATTGTTGGTGTCATACATCCCACAAATGAACTACTGTGTTCTGATATTATCCCAAGGTGGGCTGTAATTGGTTGGCTTCTTACAACTTGCACATCTAATGTTGCTGCATCAAATGCCAAATTAGCCCTGTTCTATGATTGGCTATTTTATGATTCTGAAAAGGATAACATCATGAACATAGAACCTGCGATTTTGGTCATGCATCATTCCATGAGATCACACCCTGCTGTCACTGCTACACTCCTTGATTTCCTATGCAGAATCATACCAAATTTTTATCCACCCTTTGCTGATAAAGTAAGACAAGGTATATTTAATTCCCTTCAGCAGATAATTGAAAAGAGGGTTCTGCAGAACTTGCACCCTTTATTTGACTCTCCAAAATTAGACAGGGAGTTACGAACAACTGTAAGAGAAACTTTTAAAGAATTTTGTACTAATGGAAATGGAGAAGGTGTCTCAGGAATGCGTGATGAAGGCACTGAAGAGATTACTAGGGGAGGGCCGGATGAGCCTGCTTTTTCAGATGATGAAGAAGACATTCCTCCTAACATTGCAGAAGATACTGATGATGACGACTTACCACTATCAGAAGTAAGAGCCAGGGAAAGACCAGAACTGGCTGCAGCATTGCCTCTTATTTTAAGACCCTTGGCGGAAACTCTCCTAGATGAACGTTCCTCAACTGCAGCCATGGCATTACTCAATGCTTGTGGATCTCCCATGCCTACTCCTATAGCTCTTGCTGATTTATTCATTGCTACTGTTCAGGACATGCCACTATTAAAAATCAGTCGCAATCCTAGCCCTGCTGAACTTGACATAGCATCAAATTCTCCGATATTTTCCATGTTCACTTTCCTTACTGCCACTGGCGATGGAGCTGAAGCTAAAAGGAAACTAATTTTAGAAACGTTTAAGGAAATTCACGCTCAGAACTCTTTCCACAGTGTAGGATTTTATCTACTATTTTATTTAAAGGTATGTTATGAACGTGAAAGACGCGCCGAACGGGATTTGGTGAGAAAACGGGAGGTAAAATTTAAGGCAGAGGTTTACAAAGACTACTGTAGCTTCCTTGAACTAAAAGTAGGAGAGAGTTTAGCTGATGACTTTGAAAGATGCCAAGAGTGTGATTCGAATCTTTTAGTATGGTTGATACCTGATGTCTACAGAGAATTTAAGGAGCAAGCTCAAAATCACATTAGACTGCTCCATGCCATTGTTTCTACATTAGATGCAGGGCAATTACAGCGATTGGTTTGCCTGACCCTACAAGGCAGTTTAATGATGTTTAAATCTGATGACATCACCACAATGCTCTCAACAAGTCTCAATTGGGAAACTTTCGAACAATACTGCCTCTGGCAACTTTTAACTGCTCATGATATCTCAGTAGAAGACGTTTTACCTATCATTCCTAATTTGTCCTTCAAAGAGCATGCAGAAGCGCTAACATCAATTTTATTGATGTTGAAGCAAGAAAGGCCAACTGCTGATGTTTTGAGACAGTTATTTTGTAGAGCAGTGGACGAAGAAGATACATTTGTCGTATCCACTTTAAAAAATTGGTGTTATGATTATGAAGATAAAGTAGGAGATTTAGTATCAGTTTTGTTGAGCACACGGTACCCAGGCACTAGCCCAAACAAGAGAAAACGTCCCGGCAAACACAGCATACCGCCTAATGCGCCGCCGTCAGCAGAGTTGGTTAGTATATAATAATAATTATTTTAAGTAACTACTCGCGAAAATTATATAATAATTGGAACTATTTCAGATACATCTTCAAATACTGTTTTTTATTGTGGCTAATAATTAGCCACAATAAAAAACAGTATTTGAAGATGTATCTGAAATAGTTCCAAGCAATTAAAAATCAGATAGGTTAAAACTAATTTGATGTCAGTCAATACATATTTCTTCGATAACCATTTTTTTACATTTTTATTATAAATGGTACGGTCAGCAACGAGAGTACACATTAGTACTTTGTCGTAACTTTTTTGACTAATACTTCTAAATTTTTTGAGAGATGTCTAACATTCTCAACAACAAAAAAGTTGCTGTGACTAAGCACTAAAATGTTAAGTGATTTTCTTTGCTGACTGTACCTACCTAGCTGAGTTTGTTGCTCCTAACATAAAACAAACTGAACCAAATTCTACTTTCTAACACTTAAGCTTACTATAATTTTGTTGGCTTATTAACAAATATTTATTTTTAATTTTGTTTACTTAGGTTTTAGCCCACTTGGAACAAATGAGGGTGAGCTGTGTCGAAAATGATGACATGTCCATTTTTAACATGGAATGTATGCAGAAGGCGCTGCAGCAAGCACAATCTAATAGTAATGATAGTTTAAGGGTAAGTTTAATTTTTTTCGTAAAATATTAACCTTTTTAAATTTTGAGATATGAGCATTCACAATGCCATTTTTATATAATACTAAATAATATTCTAGAAACAATACGACTCGCACCAGTAGTATATTATTTAGTATTAAATATTAACCTGTTTTACTTGTTACAAAACTGCACAGAATGTAAAGCATCTCTACAGATTTTTATGTAATAAATGTCAGTGTGTGGAATATTAATTAATAACAATACTATACAGGCTGTTTGTTTGTTTTGTAATAGCCTTATAAAGCCGAATATGGTAGATGGGGTATGATGCATACAACCCCGGAAAATTATCATAAACATTGAAAGAAAACCGCCACATTTTATTATTTTATTTGTATGGTAAAATGTAAAATGACAACCTTAGACGCACATAGACTATTGTATTAATTGATAATCAATCCCATTAATGGGTAGAAGCAAAACACAATTTCGGTTTAGGGTTGTCTGCCACTTCAATTTTCAATTTCAATTTATGTAGTTTATCATATTTTTTTAATTTTCCGGGATTATATGCATGGTACCCTATATGCCGTATTTGGCTTTATAAGGCTATTAACACCCTGTATTATATCGATTAATATTTCTCCCACATTAACCTAAAGCTCTAAGGAGTGGAAATCCGAAACAACAACAATACAGCCAACAGAAAAAGTGATAGTTCTTTGTTTATAATTCATATGACATAGAAAAGTATGCTTTGGGTTAAATTACTTAGCCAAAAAGCGATTCTCTCAAAACTTTGTTTTAAAATTAAAAAAACGCTTATTTTCTTTTACTTTTGTACTTTGACTGTACAGTCTAAAATATGTATACAGCTTAGAACTTTGTCACTTTGTTAAAGTTGTCATTTGTCATTGTTTCTGTTCATAAAAGTAATAGCTTTTAGAGTGACAAAGTTCTAAACTTTGTGTCATATTTACAGACGTGAATACAGTCAGCAGCACGTCAGGTTATACAAAACTGACAAAAATTTGCAATTAATTTTGAACCTTAATGTCTTTACATTAAAGTAGAAAATTGATTGAATTTGATTACCCTGTCGTGGTAGCCCAGCGTGCCGTGCCGTTGACCCCACACCCAAAAAATACAATTTTCTAATCTCTTTACTTTTAGGCACAGGACGTTTTTGAAAATGAGCAGACAGCACAGGTTTATTTCGATACCAACGCAAAGATTGCGCAGATCGCAAAAAACCGATAGAATAGACAAAGTGTTTAAAGCATCGTTGACTGCTCGTAAAAAAACATCGTATGCATAGGCCATTAGACTTAAATCTAGCTATAAAGCTATATAATTTCACAGCGATTATTTTGCTCTAAAAGTTATTACCAGTTTTGTTAATACAATAAAAAACAATTCAAGTCTGATTGTATCCTATCTTTTATTTCAGAAACAGTATATCGATTTATTTTCATTGGCACGGGAAGATGAATTACCGATTTCGAGGCGAGCGAGAAAATTGATTTCTAATTCCTTACCAATAAACGCAAACTTACATTCATCAAACGACGACAGTGAGGTAATTGTTTTTAATAATCAGTTATGTATGGAGCGGTGGTTGGCGCTCTGCCACTTTGCAAGCAAAATCCCTTGGACGTTTTTCGTCGGTTGTTCGCGCGCGCGTCTGTTACTACGTCGCTAGAGCAAGCAATTTTGACCTTAAGGGTGACAGAGCGCCGCCCTCCCCGACTGTACATACCTATTCAAGAATTATTGCATTCTCTTACGATGTAAAAGTGGGCACTAATTTAAATCTTAATCTGTTCGACCTAATTTTATATTTTGCTGTCAATGATTTAAGAATAGGATAGCTGTTTAGATCTATCTTATGCCCTAAACATGATATTCAAATAATTAATTGCATGAGGTTATTACTTTCCAGAATATAATAGAATAGAATAGTTTTTATTGCCATAATGCCAGTATAAATAATAAGGTCATATAAGTCAAAACTTAAATTCCAACACACTTAAATCAGCTCAGCTCTTAACTTTACTAATCGTTTCCACATATCTATTGTATAAAGTACTAAATTGTATGTATTCTTTATAGGAAGAAGATTTCGTCAAGCCAAAACAGGCGAAACGCCGAAAGAAGGCGATTTCAGACAGTGATTGACATATCTCATTTGAAGAGGACGGTAATTTTAAACACCAAAGTGCAACTCTACAATACAAAAACATTAGTATTGTGTAATACATAATAATTGTTTGTTACCTTATGTTATTATTCAGGTGCAATTCCAAGAATGGTACCTTAGTCCATTGTCTTTATAAGTTTGCCTTGGTATTGTATATGTATGTAAATTTATTTTAAGTTTTCTTATTTCATATTATAACAAATCTCAAGTGTATGTAGTACTTAATGCACTATTTGCTATTCCAAACTTGTTTAAAAAATTAGAAACATGATTTAATAATAAAACCAAGCACATTGGCATTCATTGCATTAAAATGGACATCGTATGTATGGGCGTATATACGCGTGTGCCATTATGTTAGGACGGGGCATTATAAAATATGAACTTTAAATCCGAAAAAAATACCATGCCTCAGTATCTCGCAATCGTAACGTGTAATTGCCTATCACTTGGTGGTTCGGAAACGCATTTCTTATTTAAATATAAATACTTTCATGATTTATTCACTGTACATTTCGGGCACTCATTTAGTAATCTACAGTAATTATGTTCCAGTTAGGTACCTTATGATGTACAGTTATGTTTACCCCTCATACAGTATCACTTTTATGTTAACTATGTAAGGTATTCGACCAAGTTTTATTCAAAAGATATATTGTATTGATGCAATTTTCGAAATACATTTTACACTAGGATCAATAAAGTATTTCCCCTTAATTTTATTAAACTTTTATTTACCCAATTTGTATTTGCATGTAGATATTTGTACATAATTATTAAGAATTACAATAAAAGTACAGTATAATTTTTCATTTTTCTTTGTTTCTTAAAATTACTTTACATGGTAATATTGCACGGTTTTATTTTCAATAAGAAATTAAATGTTATTTAATTAATTATTGTTAAGTTTTAATAGGTTTGGTCAATTTAACCAAAATGACAAAAATCTTGATCTTAATGAAAGTAGAAACAAAAAAATCTTAGCCGCGTATTGTATAAAGGCAGTGATTATGATGACGCTACCACGTCTTATGTAACTTATCTGTACAACTCATAAGTACTTTAACATACAGCAAATCATTGAAAGATCACATTCGCAAGAATAAATGTGTTCTCAATCTCACACAGAACATTGTACCACTTACATCATGTACTCCCAACCAGTGGGGCGCACCCACTTTGGGGGCGTAAAGTGATCCAAAGGGGGTTGGGAGGAGGCGGCACCAGAAGACTGTACATAGTTATTTATTAAAATTAGTTGGTTATCTACTGGTTAGTTACAAAGAGGACGGGGCGTAGTATTTTAGCATAAAGTTGGGTGAAAGTGCATAGGGTAAAAGGTTGGGAATCCCTGCTAAATAAAGTTGAAAGAAAACACAGGACTTCTATTAATTACGTTTTAGGATTTTCAACTAGTAGTAGTTTTAATAACAACTCGTCTATTCGGTATAATAATCTAATCAGTGTGTTCTCGCCCAAGTCTTTTGATTTGAGAATTTTTTGACCAACAAATAATGCAATTATGTAGCGGTTATATAGTTCAATAATGATTAAACAAAGAAATAAAGTATACATTTTATTATTCACTTATAAAAAACACCAAGGGAATGTGTCACCTGGGAATATAATAATAATACAATTATGTACTTAAAAAAATGGTCAATTTAATAGAAAAAGGGGAAAAACGACTTCATCAAGATATCAGCTTATTCAAAGGCAAAATACTTGAGATATAAGAAAAAAACCAATAAGGAAGTTTCCTCAAGTCGAATTTTTTAGAAATCAAATCATAAATATTTTAAGCATAAGTGTTTAATTGAAATATATGAAAATATACTTACAATGATCTCAAAAAAAAATTATAAGAAAGGAACTTGTGACGTCACAAATTCCGTAAAATATTGATGCAAGTCATTAAAACTTTGAACTGCTAATCTTCGTCGTTTTTTGTAATATTCAAATATGTTTCACTGATATGTGAATATAACTATTAAAATTAAATTTTAGAATCACAAAAAAATTGGAAACTTCCTTATCACATAGTCATTTAAAGTATATAAGCCTATGTGGTTTAGATAATTGGATATTATTACTTATGCCTGGTTTCTGAGGGACTTTCGGAGGTGTAACTTTATCGATGGGGTCCACATAACATGGTTTAAAGTTAATTTTAATGCTTTTAACCAGATAATGTGGACCTCTCCAATAAAGTACCGAAAGCAACCGGGAGTTAGGGAGTTTTATCTATACATTATACTGGCCACATTCATTCAAAGATTCAATAATTTTCTTATTTATACCCTTCCCAATTCATAATTACAATACAACAATATTAAACTTCATAGAAGCAAATATTTAAAAAAGACAACAATAAGTCTTAAAGCTAAAGTTTCCCTTGCTTATACCTTTGTCGTGCTTGTGCTTTGCTATATTTAGGTTTTTTCTCTGGTACTGCACTTTCTTGCTCTTGTGTATTGACACCTAAAAAATAAAAGAAATAATAACTTATCAATTTAGTCTAAAATCTGGTGGTGAGTAATTTTTGTCTAGCATTTTATATAATCCTTACTATACTTAAATATTATTATAAATCCGAAAGTAAGTTTGTTTGTTTGATACGCCTTCACATTTTAACTACCCAACCGATCATCATGAAATTTCGCATAAACATTGTCAGGGGTACAGAGAAGGACATAGGGTAACTTTCATCCCGAAAAAGTACTGTTCCCGTGAGATAGAGAAATAACTGATCACGCAGACGAAGTCGCTGGTTGTCAGCAATTTAAGATTTAAAACCATTTTAAGATTTATTCCATCTTGGTACCACGTGATGACGTCCCGACGAGATCGCAAGCCTCTCTTAATGAAGTAGGTACAATGCAGTAAAAAATACATACTACCTAAATCATCAGGTGGTTGTAGTGATTTCCCCGCACTTAAGCCATCCATCATAGTGGCTGCTTTTCCAACTGCCCATCCAATGCCAGACAGAGCTATTGAAAAGGCTACCATACTGAACGGATGCTGAAAAGGAAAATATACATAATAAAATGAAGGAACCTATGACAATATAATTTTATTACTAAATATCCTCCAAATAATTAGAAAATTAAGTTTTATTTATGTAAAAACTTGTACATTAATCTAATTATTAGTAGATATTTATTTAATGATAATGTCTAGATGATTAAAGCACAAGTTTTTATATAAATAAAACTTAATTGGGGGAGGCCTATACCCAGCAGTGGGTGTCGTGCGGCTGATATGATGATGATTTATTTAATGATAAAAGCTAGAAAAGACAATAACTTTGAAACATTAATTAGTTATCCAATTATATTAAATACAAAAATTTAAACATGACACTTTATGTTTTTCTTACTTTTTCCAAATTGGTTTAAGAAATTAATGATAAAAAATACTTACTGTTAAGGTAGGACTGGCTGTGAAACAATAATCAAGTACAACAACTGCTATACCAGTAATTAAACCAAGACAGGTGCAAATCCAAATAATATTTTGATTACCTGCAAAAATAAAGTTGATTATTTGACATTCTTTTACTAGCTAATACCTTTGTCAAATATCCATTCAGTTATTTTTGGGTGATTGAATAACAAACAGCCAATCTTTCACATTAATATTATAAATATTAGAAGGATGTCCCCTATAAGGCAGGGGGTGTGCACAGCGATCCTCTATCGCGCTTGGTCGGTAGGTAAGGTTGATTCATTGTTACTGAATATTGTGAGTGTGAAACCCAAATTTTTTGACAACAAATTTCCATACAGAGATTCAATGTAAAACATACTTTTCAATTTCTTTTGTTGCATATCAGTGATACTCTTGATAGATTCTATCAACTTGGGATTATGTGGATCAAGTTGAAGTGCTCTGGTGTATGATATTATAGCTTCGTCATGTAATCCACTAGCAGCTTCTACTTCAGCTCTTCGAAAGTATCCCTAAAACAATTTGATAAGACGTAAAGTTGTAATTGGTAACACAGTCCACTCGTTAGTAATGTTAAATATTTAAGGCCTCACCTTTGCCCAATGTGGTTGCAACCTAACAGTTTCATTAGCGTCTTGAAGAGAGAGATAATGCTGATCCATTTTGAGAAATGCAAAAGATCTATTGCTATACAATATGTAATTAGTTGGATCCATCTTAATAGCTTGTGTGTAATGTAATACGGCTTCAATAAATTTACAATTTTTCACACATTCGTTGCCTTTATCTTTAAGATCTTCTACGCTAATACTTTTCTTCGGTTCATCCATGATTTGATTTATTAACTAATTGATTAATTGTCAATCAAAGAAAATCCACGAACGAAAGTCCAAAATTGGCTAATTAACTAATTTTATTTTAGCAATCAACACAACAGACAGATCAACAGATCTTCGGTAGACACTAGAGAGCTGTCAAGTCAAAGACAATCAAAGTGTCAAGTCAATCAGTCACGCTGTCACTGTCACATCATAGACAAAATTTAACAGATTTGAGTCTACCTACGTAACGTAACGTAAAAACATCAGCGTTTTTTTTCTTCTTTTTTTTTTTGTTATGGCAATATACTTTCCTTTTGGAAGTAATTTTTGCCAGTGTCAAGTGTTAAATAGTTCAGTGGTAGATATTGTTTAATTTTTCATAAGAATGCGGGTGCATCGCATTCCAATGCTGCTTGGAGCATTTGGCACCAAGTATATCACGACAGTTTACTCGGTTAGTTCTGCCGAGGAAGCCACCACTTCAATAAAAGTCTCAGCTTCACACAACCAAGATCGCGCCTATTTCAATTATCCCACATACTGTTCAGTTGCGTAGACACTTATACCATATAACTGCACTAATTTTAAGACACAATATCCACTATGAATCAATTTGAAAATAATTAAAATAGACACCAAACCGAACTCGACAAAATGGCGCCAAAAACTCCAACATCAGCGTTAAAGCCTTGATTACTTGACAACTTGCTTGACAATAAAATATTGTATGAGTATGAGTCTGAGTTCAATTTTGACAATGGCTTAATGCTCTAAGCGGAAAGGTAAACATTGTTTATGATTAGAGATAAGAATCGAAAATAAAACAATCAGTTATTAATGTAAACTAAAGTCACTGTAAAAATTAATAAATCAAACATTTACTTACACAATATTTTATTGTCAAATAACATTCACGACCCTTATGCGTCAAAACTAGACAACGGAATTAAACTTTCCACCGAACCAATGATAGGTCTAGATATATCTAGAACGTATATCATCGGTACATTACTTCTAGGAAGCTTCTAGGTGGTTTAAGAAAGGAATTATGCAGTGGCACGAAGGTTCGCATGCTCACCACTTAACATTACCGCTTAGAGCATTAAGAACCTAAGCATTACCGTAGTAAATTACAACGATTGTTTGGTGTGTTTTGTGTTCATTGCGTCGCCAATTTGAAACTAGAAAATAAACTACTCACAGACATAGCAATGTATGCGAATTACCGTAGTAAATTACAAATTGTAATCTTTATGTTAATTTTATAATCGGTGAGAAAGCAACTAATTTACACACTCTAAAGTCTAAACGATCAAAACGGTTTATCAATCACTTACATTGCATCAGCTTGTCAATCACATTTTGATCGTCTAGGAGCGATGCTTGACAAGCACTTAGGTTTCATATGTAGGCTTAGAGCATTAAGAACGGGAGATGGCAAATACACGTTCCCCTTTCACCAAAGTACATGACCAATTTGATCGTGTCAGTTTATAAAAACTAGTTAGTCTCGAACACCCGTCATTTTGTAAGAACACATGTCGCCGATCGCAGCTCCGCAAAAATGGTGAATTGTGCAGTGTTTTCGTGCAAAAGACGATCTGAAAATTCAAATTTTACCAAGAATGGGATTTTCTATCACACGTAAGTATAATTTTATTACCAAACTATAGTATAATTACGAAGAAAACACACTTTGTTTGTGTAAGATAATGACGACATTGCGATAGCAAAACGATACCAAACACATGCCAAATACCATAATAAAAGTCTTAGTGCTGCGACAAAGAACGAATGCTTATGCTTTAAGAACGAATGAATGATCAAGTGAATGAGTTTTAACTATTATTTTGATGTTGTCAAAGATTATTTTTTATAATTAATATGTAATAGGTAGGTATTGTCTTTTTTTGCAAAATCTATACATAGTATTAATTGGAGACACTGTTTTACGGGTGTGATGTTCTCCTTTTTTAATCTTCTCTTTCTTTTAGGTCATCCCGGGATAGTTACTAGTCCTCGGCTGTCTGTTGGTCATGTAGAAGTGGAGAGAATCTTATGAATCAGTCCTGTCAAAGCCCGAGCATAGGACACAAAAATCATTAACCAAAATAAAGGAAATTGATGCCGAGATCCTCAAGTCAAATTGTTCCGATTGTGCAGCTTCTGCAGGTAAGAAATTTCAAAACTTTGGTTTACTTAAACTTTCCTTGCAAAAAATTACTATTTACCAAAAAGGAGGTTTTCAATTCAACCAAATACATTTTTATTTGTAGATAGGTATTAACATATTATCATACCAACTTTTTCATTTTAAGGTGGCTGCAAGCATTCACTACTGCTTATATTTTGGCTTGAAAAGCGGAGCTGTGAGCCTTCCTGCTCATCTACACAAGGCTTCTGGATAAAGCCTACCTTGGCATCGGAACGAACTAATCATGTTTTGGCAGAACATGTATACAAAAATTTAATAATAATAAAAATTAAACATAAATCGCTTGTTTTTCAAGCATTTATTATTTTATTTCACTTTTTTGTCCTATTATGTTTTTTTAACAACTTATATTGTAGAGACCACGACGTTTCAATAGTAATACACAATCACGATTGTATGCACAATAAAGTATCATCTTGCCAATGCAAACCAATAGAAACGGCGCAACAGCAAAAATATTTAGGCCTATCAATTGCCAACCGCCACAACTGGGGTCCTCATATCGAATCTGTGTGCCAAAAACTTCGTGCTCTGTCATAATCAAAAATAAAATACCGTTCCAAGTTCTATTAATCCTGTACAAATCCTTGGTAGATCCTATAATTTCATATGGAATTTCAAGCTATGGACGCACATTTCAACCTACTTAGAGAAAATTTATAATCTACAATTACGAATATTAAAGCTTATAGTTAGTAAGAAAGTAAATCATATCTCTAAAGATAAGTATGACGAACTCTTTAGGTTATGCAAGGTCATGTCGGTTCGTGACAAAGTTAGTTACGCAATTCTAACTGAACAACTCGATAACGTTGCTTCTTTGCCGAGGATTAATCATAGAATACAAACAAGACAGATTACGCTAAAGAAACTTCTCAAAGGCCGCTCAAATAAATTTTACGGAAAGAGAAAATTTACTTGTCTTCTTCCTGTCATAAATTAACAATCTACCTAAAGAATTTTAGGTTATTCTGGATGACCTCAAACACAAAAGTGTGAAGCAAAAACTCAAAATTATTTTTCTACCATAAATTTGCCTTAGAATTTCTCGTATTTAAACAATAATGCATTTACGATCAAATATTGTGTTTATTAAGTATTTTTTAAGACCTTAATATAGTATATGTACACAACGTGTTACAAAAGTACCCCTAATGCCGAATATGGTAGATAGGGACTATCAAACTGAACAAATTTTACTACGGGACCAACTTTGAAATCGCGAAAAAAAAATCAGATCAAAATGTATGAAACAGCTGAATTTTTCGCGATTTGAGAGTTGGTCCCATAGTAAAAGTTGTTCAGTTTGATGGTTCCTATATACCATATTCGGCATTAGGGGTACTTTTGTAACATGTTGCATACACATTTTTTTTTATTTTTATTTTTTTTTATTCATAAGAATGAAGCAATTTGTTTTTTCTTTTCAATACTGCTTAGTAGTATACCGACTATCTATTTTGACGGATACGTAGTTACTGGACAAACCTAATCGGGTTTTACGTTTTAGTCGCTGGGTTTTTCTATTAATTGTATGTTTTACTTTGTTTAATAAATAAATAAAAAAAAAGTATGTTGACCAATTAATTATAAGCGCATTTTAGTGATTGTTGGTGTAGATCACAAAATCAAATGAAAACCATACTAACATAATTTTGTTCGTAATCAATCACTCATCTTCCAATCAGTCAATTTCATCGGTCTCTTGACGGCTCATCACTAGCTTTTGTTGTTAAGTTTGGCGCTGCCGTAGCGTGATCTGTCAGAATTTGTACTAAGATTGTTAGTTCCAAATTTGACCACCCACAATTATAACTTTGTAGGATTTTGTTTTTGTGTGCGTGTGTAACAACAAGACTTTTTTCTACAAGAGTGTGCGTGAATATGAAGTTGTGTGCTGTGCGTGTTTACCTCGTCCCCCTCCAAAATCGGTGAACAAAATCTAGTGTAGAAGAGTGCTGTTGGCATCTCCCGTTCTTAATGCTCTAAGTATGTAGGCCACGCCTCCAAAGTTAGTTAGTGGTGGTGGTAATCTCGTGCGTGGTAAAGAAAAGAGCTTAAGGTTAAGACTTTTCTGAATAAAGGATCCGATGTTCAGTCGCTTTAAAATTCAGAGAAGTTTAATTGCATTCAGAAAAGTAGGATCCAATTTAGCATCCGTATTCAGGATGAAAATGGTCTCCGACGTAACGGATGCTAAATTGGAAGCAATTCAGGAGAGTGTAATTGCATTCAGGACGCTCCGCCGCCGGAGCATCACTTATGAGCAAGTAATCACTACGCATGGCAGTAGTCATTTATATAAATAGCGACTCTTGCTCCGACACAACCGCTACAGCTTCTACAGCTACGGTTGTTTTATTCACCTAGAAGTTGCCTCTCTTTCGATCGCGTATGTCCGTCTTTTGTAGGAGCTCTGAATGAATCGGCGACTGAATTTCTCGTCCTTAAACAGATGCTAAATCGAACTCTGAATATCGGATCCTTAATTCAGGAAGGTTAATAGACCTTCCTGCTCTTAATGCAATGTACCTATATGATTGACAAGCCAAATAGCTATGCTTAATCGTCTCTAGAGCTAGACTTTATAGCAACTAGTATATTCATCTGTGGACATTAGGGCATATAAAAACTTGTGGCTACTTAAGAAAATAAGATACTGCAGAGTTTAGCTAGTGTACTAGAGGCTTTGTGTAGGCTGAAAATTAAATAAAAGGCTTAATAATTGTTAATGTTTTATTTAGTTGTTGCAAATAAGGATTTTTATGGAATACAAATCAATCCATTATTATTATGTTATGGTCATAAATGTGAAGTTTTTAATAATAGGTAAATAAAATGTGATAAAACTAAATATTATAATCATACTGAATACAGTAACCAACAAAATGTAAAAAAAAAAATAATGTCTTCATCTACTATAATAAATAATAAGCATTACATTTAGAAC
Organism: Catoptria pinella; assembly: GCA_963556745.1. Lineage (NCBI taxonomy): Eukaryota > Metazoa > Arthropoda > Insecta > Lepidoptera > Crambidae > Catoptria > Catoptria pinella. Next base: position 4,989,779 of record OY750774.1, on the reverse strand, counting down.
TTGCTAAACGTAAATAGACTAGTGTTATCAACTGAAAAAAACATAATCTTTTCCTTCAGTAAGATTCAATGATTTAAGATTACTTTCAAATTCTCCATTTGTAAGGTCTAATTTAACACAAATTATAAAAGGAGTTTCTGCATCGAGAAAATGAACAACTGGCACCTTTTTTATGACTATTCTTCTATAATGGCAGTATAATTCCACAATACGTCCTATCTTCTTTTTATCAACATCACAAAAAGCAACAACTTTGTCCAAATTTTCTGATTTCAAAGCACGCACTAGTCTTTTACCAGATTTTCCTGCATTCCAAACTGTGAACCTTTCCCAAAGGGATAAGGTGTTTCTTTCTAATGCATCTAATTGTATTCGCCAAATACATTCTCTTGTGACAGAGAGAGAAGTTGCACATTCATGATATGTATAAATAACTAATTCTTCATCTATTTTGTGTAAATCACCACCTAAAGTAAGATGTTTGTGGAAAAATATCAGATCTTCTGGGGTTCCTGCTCCTGTTTCATCAAATCCTCCTACTGAGTTATAAATAGATCTATGACAAAACCATGTTGGCATAAGCAAAGTTGATCCATTTGAAGTGTATATTTGCAACCTCAACTCATTAACACTGAGGTTATTAGCCCATTTGACATAGCGGGGTGTAGAGTTGACAGGCAATCTTGAGATTCTACTTCCTATCAAAGTATTGTGATGATTAGAGGCATATTGCCATTGTAACATTATTCTGTTTGGTAACATAACATCATCAATATCTTGAAAACACAAAAACACACCAGAACTTTTATGAATGGCACGATTTTTAGCAGCACCAACTCCTCTAGTTGTATTAGCCCCAATTAATATGAAATTTACTCCTCTTTTCTGAAAGTACAGTGCCCATTCTTTAAGTATTTTTTCACTGTTGTCAGTACTGCCATCATTATAAGCTACTATTTCAAGATTTAGTTGAGTTTTGAATATAGTTTGGGAAGCTATTGACTTCATACAACTGTCGATCCATTTTACACCATTAAAGACTGGTACTATAATAGACACATCACACATACTATCTTAACAAAATTCTACAACTTGCTAATTAGATAATTACATTTCAGTCTTTATGATTCAAATATTTATAAAAAATGATTTTTCTTCTCTCAATCTCTTCATTCTTTCCACTTTCTGTCTTAGCTAAATAAATAAATAAAAGAAAAGAAAGAGTAGGTACGATGCTTTCTTTGTTATTCAACTGTCAATGTCAAAATGTGAAATGTCAAAACAAAAATGTGTCAAAACTTTTTTTTAATACCTTTTTTTTATTTCATTTCATTCATTCTTCTTTTTGATGTTGTAAGCCACTCCTCTTCTAAGGCAGCCCCTAGACCTTAAATATCATTGTATACAATACTTTCATTGCACAAAAGATTGAAATACACTTTGAACCCAAACGATCTTCAATATTAACCCTAAGCGGTCAATAAAATTGTGCAGTACGTAATATTGTACGTCTAGGGGCCGCCTCATATACATTTAAAGTTTTGTGGTAGATACCAATTGGCCGATCTCGGCCAAAAACGCAGAGATTCTCGGCCTTTTTGGCCGAGACCGAGAGACCGAGACTTTATGACAGCTGTACACTCTCGCCGAGACACCACGAGACAGTTCTTAATGCTCTAAGAGACAGGCCATGCTCTCTCTCTCGCACTCGCACACAGGGCTCGTGCGTACTCTCGTCCAAGTGCACTTGGGCGAGAGAACCAGTAATTCATCTGTGGGCGAGAGTGTACAGCCTCCATTTACTTTTGGCCGAGAGACCGAGACCGAGCCGAACCGAACGAGATTTCGGTGACCTTAGCGCTGCTGCAGCAAGCAGGTAAAAAATAATAGTCTAGTCTGTGAATTGTGATGATGTGAATGAAGTTTTTTCACAGGTACGGTTGTGGTTTTTCGACAGACTTTCAGTAATAAAACTTCGTGAATAAGTGTTGATTTTGTTATTATTATTAATAAGAGAAGATAATCGTTATCATTGGCATACCTTTTGGAATAACATGCATGTAAGTAACCGTACGTCTAGCTAGGCATTTTCTTTTTGTATTTCTACATGATGTCAATTTTATGTGGATACTTTCACTTCTCTCAATGTTGTCAAGTGAATATCACTGATTCCTTACCATATCCTCTAAAATGGACTTAGGTTTAGTGCATTGATGACAAATGTTAACGAGTTGTCGGCAAATTTGTAAAGTAAGTAGGTAGGTACTATACCTACTTGTGTGTGGGATTTTGGGTCAAACCAGTGGTTACCTATAAGTACTTACTCTTTGGGTCAAACCAAACCTTCCTACAAGTAAAATACCTATAGTAAATATATACTCTACCCAATCGAAAAAGCTTATTTGTTACCCATTAAATTGCTTCGGTGATTATAGTATGCATTTCAGGTACCACAAAATTTCTGCACTTCTCATTTTACCTTCACAAATTTGATATATTCTAGTGTCTCTACTTGTAAACTATCAGAATTTTTGATAAAATTAAATAAACAAACAAAATGATGGAAAAGAGAAAAAATGTTTTTAGACACCTTTCCGTACATTAAAAAAAAATCTTTTATACAAACCTTGTCCTGATAATAACAAACACAACAGAAAAATAATAATCTCTTTTGGTGCAGCTGTTCTGAAGTTTTGCGCTTCTTACATACATTTAGGAGATTAATTTTTATTTTTATAGCTGTAGGGTTACAGAGAAATTAAAAAAGTCCCGATTGCCTTAAGGTCTAAGAATATTGTACTATTTTTTCATTCCTAAAGATATATTTGAAACCATCTTTCGTTTCCTGTGATTGAAGACAATTTTATTTAGTAGCTAATTGATGTGTGACTTATCTCAGTCAACACCCTACATATTGTCTACAGTACTTTTTATTAAATGCGTTTTACCATACTGATTTTTTTAACTCTTAAAATCCAAAAATCTTGTGTTATTTTTTCATTCCTAAAGATATGTTTAAAACTATTGTTTGTTTCTTAAAATTAAAGACATTCATATTAAGTAGCTAATTCATTTGACTTATCTCAGTCAACATGCTCTATTATCGTCCACAGTACTTTTTATTTATTGCGTTTTATGGTAGATACTATTTTTTTAAGCCTTATTAATAATATTGTATTCTTTTTTCATTCCTAAATAACATTTTATTGAGTAGCTAATTGATTTGACTTATCCCAATCAACATCTGCCATATTGTCCAAAGATTTTTTTAAAGCATTATATGGAACTGTTGTTATTTAAGCCTTAAAATCCAATAATATTGTTTTTTTTTTCATTCCTCATGATATATTTAAAACTATCTTTCGTTTCCTGAGATTGAAGACAGTTTGATTGAGTAGCTAACTGATTTGTCTTATCTCAGTCAACTACCGCCATACTGCAAAAGTGAATAAGTTCTTAAGCTACTTACTTTTCAATCGGAGCAATGTATGGCACCTGTACCCTAAAAGGAGCCCCCATGCAAAATGCAAAATTTGAGACTCCTAACACTTGCAGTTTCTGAGATTTCGTGATGAGTGAGTGAGTGATTTTCTCTTTTATATATTATATAGATTTTATATTTCAGCACATTTACATAAAACCTTTAATAATTATTAACATTCCACATGCATGAAATGACAACCTCCGTGGTCAAGTGGCTTTGTCCTGAGGTCCCGGGTTCGATCCCCAGCTGGGTCAATTTATTATTGGCTCAGGTCTGGGTGTTTGTGATACCACCGTTGTCTCCGATTTCCATAACACAAGTGCTTTAGCTACTTAGGTACTTTGGAATGGAGCAATGTATGTGATGTTGTCAAATATTTATTTATTTATTATGAATCATACCGTCCATTTAGTGTTGCCATCTCTAAAAATAAAAAAGTCGGACTCACCCGTTAAAAAGCCGGACTTTTAGGTCCCAAAGCCGGGATTTTAAGAAAACAGGTTTTTAGACAAAAGTATCTAATAAAACACATATTATTTAAAAGCCGGACTTTTGAGTCCAAGGCTGGAGGCTAAAAAAGTGATTTTGAATGTGACTGCTGATGCTGATGGAACGCCCGCCTCCACCGCACCGCATTCTTAGTTTTTGTGTGTGTTTGTGCCATAGAAATAGAATGTCAAAGAACAACAATGTCAATGAACAAGTGATCCGAAAACGAAGTGCAAATGTGTGAGTGAAATAGTGTTGTGTACACTACTTAATAATGTTATCGATGACTATACCTTCTTACGTCTTTCTGTGTGGCTATGATGTGCACTATGTAAGTGGTGATATTGACATTTTCAATCCAATTTTTCATCTGCGTCATCGACCTACAATACAACTACAACCCGTAGTAGTATTGTAGGTCGATGGCGCAGGTGGTTAGTGCACTCAACTCAGTATCGTAGGATTCGTAGGTAGGTAATTAAAACATTGCGTATAGTTCGAATAATTATTAATGGGTGTGTTATGTATGACATAATATATTTATATGGACAAGCACAAAAATTATATCATACCTACAGTATTAACGTGATTTCACTTACGTACACGTAATTTTTTGTTTGAGTAAATAAGTAACTTTGATGACGTTAATTTTTCTAATTAGGTCTTTCTTAAATTCTATAATTAGGTAAGTACTAACAGATTTCCACACCTGACGGAGGCAGAGTAGCAGATCTTATCTTATATGTCATTAATGTATACTATCATATTCTGGGATATAAAGTACTATGATTATGATTAGCGACCGCCCGCATTTGTTTTTTTGCTATCCCTCGGGAACAATTATTTTTTCGGGATGAAAGGTATCCTTTAACCTTTTCTGTACCCCTGACAACGTGTATGTAAAATTTCATGATGATTGGTTCAGTAGTTAAGACATGAAGGCGTAACAAACAAACAAACGGACTTTCGCATTTATCATATTAGTAAATTTACTAATGGCACATCTTAATGAAATAACAAAATACCTAAGCAAAATACCCACCAAAAACAAAAATAGGTATTTAACTTTTGCATAGGTACTTAGATATGTACCTACCTAGTCAGTAACAATCTGATTAATGAACTATAAGTAATTTTTCAACAATATGTCAACAATATTAGCCTTTCATAATATCTAAAAACTTAAACTTACATTTTCTAGAATCAACCGGCGCGGCAAGCAAATTCAATAATCACTGCACGCTATATCGATGGCGGCCTCTCAGCTCGTCACAACTGATTACCGAATTCGCTTGCCACTCCTCCAGTTCCGACCGACCGACTGACGATATGGTCACCCTACACTTTGATTATTCATAGTAAATAAATTTGCAAATTTCTCTAAAACGAATGAAGATATCGTGGAAATATGTTTTCGGGACGTTTATCGTGATCAAACGGTTAAGAAAACCTGTTTATTTTTAATCTGAATACAATTTTCACCAATATTTTAGACTTTACATTACAAAAATAGTATGAACTGGAGGTTCGCATGCTTTTAAAACTTTAGATCGCGATATCTTTGTCCCGGTTGCGTTACATGAGCAACGAATGTATTCGTAGCTGTCACAATGAATATGTGACGTCTACAAATATATCAACCCACCGGTATAGGCTCGGATTGATCTGGAATTCGACGATTTAACCAAAACATTACCTCAAAAAGTGGCGGATCTCCTGCCCACGTTTTTGTAAATAATTCTGCCGGGGAAGCCGTCACAATCATAACGAAACCTAAAATAAGAACGTAAGTCATCGGTACATTACTTCTAGGTGGTTTTAGGAAGGAATTATGCAAGTGGCACGGACGTTCGCATGCTCACCTTTTTCTGGTGTGTAGGCAAAGACATATTTCGTTGTTCAAGCTCTAGCTACGTCACATCCGGTAAAATTTTAGAAAAGTATTCAAAATAGTCAGAATCAATAAAACTTGAAAATAACGAAATCAGTTTCTTAAAATGGTCTTTATTTTCCAAAAAAAAAATACATCAAAAATAAATAGTATGGCCAATTGGACTGCCAGTCCTAGTTTATCGATTTTATCGATACTCGTGACGTCATCAGTTAGTCAAGCCCTATCGTAAAACAACATTTTACTATTTTACGTAAAATAAACTAAATTATTTATTGTACATATAAAATATAACTATATATGGCAAATGAAATTAATAAACTATGTTCCATACTGTTTTCTTCGTCGATAAACGAATAAATGTAGCAAAATTTTGTTTTTAAAGATATGTGTGGCAATATCTTATTTACCTGTGAAAAGTGTGATTACTTGGATTGTTTCTTTTTGTCACATCACAATTACATAAAGAACAAGACACCGTGGCTCCACGATACCTTTATTAAAAATTCTAATTAAGATTCTCAAATATTTTAAGCAAAATGTGTTTGCTCATTTGCAAGACGGGACGCTAGGGGCTCTTACTGTAAAAAATGTTGGCACACTGTCACTTGATCCTATGTCTCTTTTTTTCATAGACCGTGTCCGTATAACGATAACTTCTCTTTTCCACGCTCTGTTGGTCTTCTTGAGCGCAGCGAAAATTTTTCTAAGTCTATGGTTTGTGCGGTATGGGCGGTACAATAGGTATAAAAGCCGAACGGACCGGATGCAGTCAAATTTGGCCGGACAAGAGGGCAAAAAGCCTAACACTGTCCGGTTTTATCCGGACGGATGGCAATGCTACGTCCATTAGTAAAAACCGTATGAAAATCCTTTCACTGTAGTTTTTGAGTTTATCGCGTTCAGACAGACGCGGCGGGGACTTTATTTTATAATTTGTAGCGATAAAGAAGGCCAGGCCAGTGTCCCAGGAGTGGTGATACGACAATGGCTATAATGATGAGCACACTGCTGGATTGCAGCGATAAATGACCATCAGCCATCACCACTGCTGGAGCACAGGCTTTACTTACGGCACAGAATACATAAACGGGTGGATAAGGAAGATGGGCCATAACCCACCACGCAGGCCCAATACGGAATGGTGGGTATACGATACATACATTAAGTTTTTCGTTTGATTCATATCACTAATCTAAGTAGGTCTACTATATTATGTTCTAGTTCTATTCTTCTGTTAACATCAGAATGGAAGCTTCTGTGTACATTTATAAATTATAGGAACATTATAGGTAGTCCCGCGTGTATTTTTTCCCACACCACATCAATGTACTTTTGGTAGTAAATATCTAATTACAACTAAGAGTTTCTAATATTTCTTTCACTAGCTAATCTAGCTATTAAATACCAAAAAGTTCAAATAAAGTTAGAATAGGGTGAATTTAGTGATTGTTCGAATGTGCGCCGAGACGCGGCTGCTAACACTCTCACGTGCTGGGCTCAATAACAATTATCCGCATCAATAATTCAATGTCCGATGAATGTCAGCAAGTTACTTGCTACCTTGAACTTTCTTTTTGCGAAGAAAAGGTATCGCAAGTTTTAGCTTAGCATTTAGACTTCATATTGTAAGGTAAAAGTACTTGAGCTTAAGTATTATCCCCAATTCGGACAATTCACACCAATCATTAGTTCCAAATTCTAGACATACAGTTGTAGCTGGCGGGTGGGAGTGGAGGGAACAAACCTCCAATGATATGCGTTTGAAATCTCTGTTTACGCTTATGCTTTACTAATTAGAAAACATATAAATTATCATACTCCCGAAAATCGATGAAGTTCAGTAGGTACTGGTTTTTGGTAACAGTATCCTTGCTAGCCAAAAGAAAACGAAGTTCCTAGAAATGGCGAAACACAAATGGCTGAGACTTTGCTGAACTTAGCAGCTGACGAAAAAACTAAGTCATCATCCCCCTACCCTTATCCCAGTTTATTTGGGGTCGGTGCAGTGTGTCATTCTCTTCCATTCCCTCCTGTCACTCGTCATCCTCTCATCCACTCCCTTTACATTCATATCATTCCTCACACAATCCATCCATCTTTTTTGCGGTCTTCCTCTTACTTTCCAACCCTCAACATTCATATTCATTACTCTTCTAGTAACATGCCTTTCATCCCTTCTCATAACATGCCCATACCAAGCCAGACGATTCCCTTTCAACTTTTCTATCACTGGTGCTACTTTCAAACTTCCTCTCACATACTCATTCCTAATTTTATCCATTCGCGTCACACCACACATCCACCTCAGCATTTTCATCTCTGCTACATGTAATTAAAAAACTAAGTGATTTCTATAAAGCGCTGTCATACATACTTACTTTAATAAAGTGGGGAACAAAGATAACTTTTCGCCAAATGAATAATGGTGGTTACATAGCCGTAGTTGTTTCCCCAATGAATTGCTCCGTCACTAATACAAGCAAATGCCAAGGCGAGGCACAGCGGTAGAAGCGCGGGCGAGCGGAGCAAATAACCCGAAAAGCCCAGTAAGTTATTAAGCTTTTCTGTTATCAGCAGCAGGGTAGGTAGGGCTGCTTTGTTGCTTTAGCCCAAATGTCAGGCGTGGCCCGTGACGTCACGCACGACCGCTAAAATGGCACGACATTTTGCAGAAAGCCCGCCACACCCGCGCGACTGCCCAGTCTGCCACGAGCACAATGGAACTATCAGACTTTCCCCAGGCCACCCTAAAATAAATCACGATTTTATTTTTATTAATGCTGAACATAAATATTATATAAAAATCATTGCTGTGCGTTAGTCTGGCTAAAACACAAAAACGGGTTGACCGATTGAAATAATTGTTTTTGTTTTGTTCGCTATAGTACTGGTGGTCTAGCAACAAAAAAAAATTGAAAAAATAACCCAAAAGAACAGCCAAATTATCAAAAAATCAACATTGGTAATTTTGTATGGGACTCGCCATTTCTGATTACTTTTGACAGCTAACTTTTGATAAAGAGGTTTGGTTTGAATAAGACGAAAACTATCCAATATCGCAGAAGATACATGGGGGTCGAATAGATGGGTATTAGTGATATAACACTAACACTGGACAGCCCCTGGTACACATATCCTGGGACACCCTGTATATTTTACATATTTTTGTTGCAGATAATCACAATGGCTTATAAATGTATGCGTTCAACCACTAATCGACGATTCCACGCTTAGCTCTGGTAAGTTCTGGTTTTTGTCTGACATTTCTTTTCTTCAAACACAACTTTTGACGACCTCCGTGGTCGAGGCTTTGTACACCGGTTTTCAAGGTATCGCCATCTCTGAGGTCCCGGGTTCGATCCCCGGTTGGGTCAATTTAGAAAAACGAACTTTTCTATATTGGCTCAGGTCTGGGTGTTTGTGATAGGTACCACCGTTGTCTCTGATATCTATAACACAAGTGCTTTAGCTACTTACTTTGGAATCGGAGCATATGTGATGTTGTCAAATTTATTTATTATTATTATTTATTTATTTACAACTTATTTAAGGCCAGTATATTCGAAATTATCGAAACCATATTATTTGCAACCTATTTTTGATTCAACGGTAAAAAATCTAATATTCTTTATTTTGAGCAGATAAAAATATATGTTGTAGTTTCATAAACGATTATGATTATTTTACGGTTAAAAACACGATATTCGTATCTTCACTCGACTATAAAAATAGGCAAAGACAAAGAAAATTTTAATTATTTTTAATTTTTTTGGATATTACTTAAAAGTTTATTAATCTCTAACTCATGAATAATATCTAGGAAAATAGGTAATGACTTTAAGAAGAATATTCAACGGTTACTTTTCGAAAAGTGACTTTATGCACAAAATAACAAAAACATTGAAAAATTAAAATGTGATGTTTTTTTATTACTCTTCAGACATAAAAAAAGACAGAGATAGAGTTTTTCGAATATACTGGCCTTAACTGCGTATTATTGCAATAAATCCGCAGAATATCCATTTGGATATTCGATTTTGAATATTCTTCGATTTCTCATCAAATATGTACGGTACAAATTGCATATTATGTTCTTATAAATAAAATTGGTTTTCCGGCATTTTAATTTGTATAATTTATTTATCTAAAATTAGATAATACGTTATTATAAAATTATAAGAAAAACGAAATATAAACATATATTGCGTTTTGATTAAATTTTCTTAACGTCCTAGGTACTACAGGAATAAAATCATAAAATGTTCATGCATAGCGTCTTTTGCTGAAAACGACTCGCAAATTCTCATACTAACATAACATACTAGTTTTGTTCCACAGAACTTGAAGAACTTATAAGAAATGAGGAAGTTTAAAGCTATATCGTTTAATTTTACGCACAAAAGGAAATTATTAACCGTAAAACTATTCTGAAGTAGCGTTGTAGGTCAGCCAGGCAGGTCTGGGTTGAAAAATTCGGTTTATAAAGTAGGTAGGTACTTGGATTTACTCAACTCGCGTGTCTGGGAAGGCTATTTATCACAACTTGAAGATCAATATAAAAACTTCAACAAACTGAGAAAGATTCATTGTCTATTTTGATAAATCTCTTATTCAACATATCTTAGCGTATTCACGGACGAGTAAAAGCGTATTATTTTTATTCCTCGTGAGTTCGTGACACGTATCTATTTAAAAAAGATGTATTTTAAAGATATTCGCAGGAACAACCCGCGTTACCTTTATTGCAGTTAGTTGTCCATGCTTGTTATACTTGTCCATACTCTATTTGGTCTGACTCTGGTGTTTGGTGTGTTTATTAGGATAGGATATGATATGCTGACCGCTTACCATAATGGTGTTATGTTAAAACATTACCTTTGTCACTTTTTAACATTTTGCCTTTGCGATGACAACGTGATATCTCTCAAGTGTCGCGACGACGCCGAAGCTACCGTTGCCGAAGTTCCGCAGAAACTCTTTTCAGATAAAAAAAACTCTACGAATTTTCAGCGTGTCATAGAAGAGCTGTTTCATAAAAAAGCGTTACTGCGGTACTTCAGCGACGGAAGTTTCGGCACAGGGGCCCTACCGGCTAACTTTTCGAATTTCGGCGGGTCTGCCGAGCTTCAACTTAAAACAAATAAATCGAAGTAAGTAGCTTCGTAGTGTACTATTCGCCGTAGTTATTTAGAAGATATCGATGTTCGTGTGACATCATGAATTGGGGTTCGCCATTTTGGCCCGATTGGGGCTCGATTTATCTGTTTTAATATGAAGCCTGGCAGACTTTCCGAAGTTTGATGCGTTAGCCGGTACGGCCCCAGGTGTGTCGCGCGTGCGACTCTTTTTGTCATGGATTGGCTATCACTTCGACTGAGAATTCGACACCACCTATAAACTAGTGAGCAATAAAAGCTAGAGCGTTGAAGTAAATAGATCTTAGTAGAACAGCCTTTCTTCTTCTGCGTTACATTATTATGTCTTACCCGGTTAACATTTGCAGTGGTGATGTACGTAGCGTTGGTGGGGAGCGCCTAGTAAGAGCTGTAACTCAGAAAGTAATAGACCGATTTGTGTGATTTAGATTTTAACTTACTCGTGAGTGAGCACTGAATGGTGTTAGTTGAGTGTAATAACTATAAAGTAACTTTTGTTTTGTTGCCATTAATCGCAAAATGCCTAAACGAATACGGGTTATGTTGGAAAAAAGAAGAGAAACAAGCGAAAACGCCTGACTAAATTTAAAATCGCATTAAAAACGCAGAGAAGTATCGTATACTAAATATCGAATGCGGAAAAAAGTACCTAAGAAAAATGAGCCAGTGGAACAAAACGAACCCCCGACCGAACAAGGCGCGAAATTTGCGTTCGAGCGAGCCTCAGCCGTCTACCTCGCGGGAAGCGACGATTTTCTTGTCTTTCGGAAAACGATGGACACCTCGATTTTTGTAATTAAAATCCGCTCACAGGCATTAACACAGTATTTTATGAAAATGACAAAAATATGACAACTTTCTTATGAAACTGAGAGTTCAATTGGATACCATCGCTAATGCGCCACCTAACAGAGAAAAAGGCAATGATACACTCCATTCTATGATTTGACCCTACAAAAAAAGTCACAGCAGTATTATACTAGAACTTTCATTAGTATCTCCTTTTGTAAACACCTGAACGATTGGGGGTTTTCGTTGCTTTTACAAGAGTTATCGTTTCCATTGTTAGACAATAACTGATGTTTATTGTGGTGGCGTCGGCGTTAATGGATGATTTGTCGGCCTTCATGCCCGCAGCGACCTAAATGTAAAAGCGATGCGGATTGTCTTTTACGAGTAGCCCATATAGGTGGGTCACACGTCACACCACAAAATAAGAAATAGTACAGGTTTCACGACCATCATAGGTCAGAACTGATGTGTGAACTCATTTCATTAGACACGTTACTATTTGCCTGGAATCTCGGTCTACATGTAAATGTCGTGAATGACATCACATTTGTAAATTGCCTTAATGGTTTTTTTCTTCTATAAAAGTCTCGACCTACGCATCCATTTCCACATCGGAATACTTGCCATGGTTGTGCTAAATAATAACTTGAGAGTGCTTGGGAACTCATAATGAAATCTATTTAAAATAAAAATAGTATAAAAAAATTACAAATTGATGTAAATATTTGTTATTGTTGAACATAATAATTAATGCCAAGCAATTCATACGACACTGAGTATATTGATTGATGGTAACTTGTTAATATCACACTATCGTAACGTCGAAATCTGATATGTCCGAACTTGGCATCTTGTTATTAATATTATATGAGAAATTTGTCATACCGTCTCATAGTCATACATGGGAAAACAACACATTTCTTTGCTGTATGTTTAATCACCGCTACGTACTTTGTGGTTTAATGCTGTGTCATGCATGCTATAATTTTACAAAATAGATTACTTGAATAGTTATAGGTGTGCGTGTACTGTACGTGTTTATTCTAAAACATCTACGTAGGTATCATATGGAAGTCGTGTTGTGTTTGTGTGATAGTGAATCTCTTTGCTTTATCTTTCCCTTTCGACACAAGCAGATTGAACTATAAACCTTAACGGGGTCAAACTCATATATTAGCTTAACGCAGCGACTTACCTACCTGATTACTTTATCAGTATGCTATACATGTACGTGTATGTTGTATAGATGTGTCTGCAGCATAGAGATATAGTCAGCCATGTGATGGGCGCCGCGCCTAAGTCATCACGCCCTCGCCTCCGAGGCCATTAACGTCCCTCGAAGTGGATCACGGAACTGTGATGTGATGGGTTCACGCTAAACCCTGTCTTCTTTTTACACGCTAAGGCCGACTGTCGCTTATATTACCGCAGAAAGGGGTTGGTTTTATTGACTTTCAAGGCCTTTTATTGGCGGCATCGACTTAGTTATGGTCGATAAATAAATTATGGCTGTTCAATCATGTGTCGAATGTTGTATAATGCGTTTTATTGCTCCCTCTATGTTAACATTTCCTGAGGTTTTGATTGTTTGTTTTTTTTTTCAATTATGAGTAGTCGCTTGGATTGGAATTAACATTTGCGGCAAGACTCGCGGACAAAAAATAAAACCACCGCGTTAAATTTTCAAAGATACAATGCTCATATTACGAGTTTAACTGCCTTACCAATAAAAATGTTTGTGTCGATTTTTAATTAATGCAATGATATACATATAGGTACCTATGTATTATTAACCAACACGCATTTAAATTAACATATAAAAAATTACCAATAACCAAATGGATGATAAATAATTTTACATAACACGGGGCCAATTGCGCTAATTTAAAACATTAATTTATGTTTCGTATAAGGTCTGTTTCCGCGAGAGAAGCCCATCCGCGCGAGGATAATCAAATAATAACCTACTCTCGCTGCACGGCAATAAAGGACAATTTCAAATTGCACAGCGCTGCTTGCCTAATATTATAAGCACCTCCGAATAGCCTCTGTTTATGTCTCGTAGCTTTGTTTCAACCAACACAACTCATGAATCGTTAAGGTTGCTTCTCTACCGATATCGTAGAAAAAACATCTTCTGTCATGCCAATGAATTATACAATATGAGAAATGTTAGTTATGTTAGGTGATGTATAAAACTCGGGATGATTGATTTCTGTAAAAAGTAGTAAAGAACTAAGTTTTTTTAGAGTTCCGTACCCAAAGGGTAAAACGGGACCCTATTACTAAGACTCCACTGTCCGTCTGTACATCTCATGAAACTCATGAATTTCATGAACCGTGATAAGTAGTTAAACAGTTGAAATTTTCACAGATGATGTATTTCTGTTGCCGCTATAACAACAAATACTAAATAAACAGAATAAAATAAATATTTAAGGGGGCTCCCATACAAGAAACGTATTTTTACGGAACCCTTCGTGCGCGAGTCTGACTCGCACTTGGCCGGTTTCTTGTTATAAGGATGAAGACTTCTGATGCTTATAATACAGAGTGAGGTGAATGAGACAGTCTAGCGAAAGGCGTACTTACATTAAAGGTACTTAAATTGAAATTGTCGGTAAATTAGTTGAGTAAGGGAACAATGTTATACAAGTTTACTGCTTACAAAGGGTATATAAAAATTAACATTGTGTCGTTCCCGCGCTCGTCGCTCACAGGCAGAGCGTATCGGCGCGGTGATAACCCTCGACCATGGCTCGACTGAGTAAGCCACGAGCAGTATGCTAATAAAAAGTTTAAGCGCGAAGTGAGACCCCCTTTTTTCTGCCCTGGGTACTATGGGTGGGTAGTGCAAAGTGTTTTTGAATACCAACTGTCGGGTATATAACCTATAGCCACACGATTATAATGTTTTTGGATGAATGCCAGAGTACAGCTTTCACCGATTGTTCACTGCGTTATTTTTAAAAAGTCCGATTCAGACCCATTAAAATTTCATCTGTTGGTAAATATTAAAAAGTCAATATGGCAGGCACGTGCAAAGAATAAAACTCATTACTTCTTCTGAACTAGAGAAGATTATAACGAAACAAACCTTTATATGTTTACTACTATTAGTATTATGTGCCTTTTTTGGAGGTTAACTTGTTATCAAGCTGTATAGGTAAGTTAAGTTCAAGTTGAACCCAAACTAAAATATTCAAAAGGTGCCCTCGTAATTAGTTTACTAGCTAGCTCATTGTTCACTTAACATTGTGTGAAAATGGAGTCACGGACGCCACGTTTACGATCTGCCTTAAGTAATCTCTTCTGACGTTTCCCGTTGTAAACTATTTTTATGAATATAAAACCTTGAATAACAATAAATGCTTGGAAAATTTCACACAGCGCCACCTAACCCCAAAGTAAGCAAAGCTTGTAATATGGGTGCTAGACAACTGATATACGTTTTTACGACGAATGTATTTCAGTTGGACGAACAAAATTGTGAACTCCCCAAATTAATAATAGTATAATAAGTGTATGGAGTTCCCAATACTTTCTTGTGTAGTCCACTGCTAAATCTACTTAGTTGTGGAGATCGTGGATTCATGTTATGAACTTATGAGTAGTAATTGGTATTTATACAATTATTTTATTTTTTAAATTAACCGAAAAATATTTTTACTCAGCGTTCAGAAAGATTATATTTGTGAAATTATAGTTTATGGTTTAACACCTAAGTGTTTAGATTTTAAGGCACGTACGGCATGAATTTAATTTGGCTTAAAAGAACACAATACATGTGCCGTGCCAGCCGGCGATTTCATACTCGGAAATGTGTATTTACTTTTAAAAAGTGCGAGTGGGACTGGCCCACCGAGGGTTCCGTACAAATTTGGATGTAGGTACTTAAATAAAAACTATATTATTTATGACTTGATTACAAATGTATAGTTTTCAAACTTTTCTCTGTACTTACTTGTAGTATAAGACGATATTACTTGCCAAATTTCATAGTTCTAGGTCAAAGGGAAGTACCTTATGGATTTTGATTTCCTCGAGAGTGTCGATATTTGCGGCATAAACGGCCATATCTTTTTTTACGTTAACTTAGAAGTTTGATTTTTTTCACAGCTTCAAGGGATTGTAGACCTGAGTTTATGGTTTTAATTTCAACTCGATACCTCGGCGTAAACGCGTTCCCGAAATAAAATGTCTTGATAGACAAACAGACAGACGGCAAACAATGAGTGAGTGATCCTATAAGGGTTCCGCTTTATCCTTTTGTGGTAGCCCAAAAAACGGAACCCAAAAAATAAAATACTTATCAAGCTCAAGAATGTTTAATGTCTAAGCACCACTGAAATACAATTGTTCAGCGATCGGGACATAAACAAAATTAATCGCACAAATGAAAACAAAAAAGTAAATATAAACTAAATAATTCTAAAACAACACCTGAATTAATAATATAAACGAAAAAGTACTTAAGTACTTTTTTAATTATTATGTATAGCAAAATGACTTTATTGGTGTTTTTCAAATTTTATAATGAAATTTTGAAGGATGAGTAAAATTCACTTACGTCGGTATCCACAGGTTTCTCGATTTACGTGTTTTTATAATTCGAATATAGATCAGTCAGCATCAATCAGTTTTGGTATTGTTTGATTGTTTTAAACATCACAAACTGTCAAGAGTACAGTTGTTATAAAATTAACACAAACTGCCTCACAGGCCTTCTTGAGAATTTCCTTGCAGGTTAACAAAAAAAATCCATTAATGTGAAAATTTTGATTATGTTTATTAAGGACACAACATAAGACTAGACCTCATGCAATCAGAATGTTGGGCTAAGAATGAAGATGATGTGGATTTTGCATTGTAAAACTACATGTAACAGATTTGAAAATGACGACCTCCGTGGTCGAGTGGCTTTGTAGACCGGTTTTCAAGACTTCATCGGTGTCGCCATCTCTGAGGTCTCGTGTTCGATCCCCGGTTGGGTTAATTTAGAAAACAAACTTTTCTATATTGGCTCAGGTCTGGGTGTTTGTGATACCACCGTTGTCTATGATTTTCATAACACTAAGTGCTTTAGAATCGGAGCATACATTGCTCCGTGATGTTGTCTCCGTGATATGTGATGTTGTCAAATTTATTAAAATTAAATTAAAAAATGCTGTGGTGGATGTGTGGAAGGAAGGACGCAAATGGATAAAATTACGAATTATTAATTTAATTAATACTTGTGTATTATGTATGTGATATGAAGTTTGAAGTGGTATCGGACCAGCCCCCATAGCATGACCACCGAGACATGATATAAAGCGTTTTAACGACACTAAACTGTCAAAATTCATTGTCTTTTGACAGTTAAACGTGATAAATCGCCATATCATATCGCGTTTCGGTGGTCATGCTAGGGGGGTTGATATAGATAAGTTGAAAGGGTATCGTTTGCCTTGATAGAGACATGTTAAGAAAAAACCGAATATCGCAGAAAATAAACCCAGGTGAACTAAGTAAACAACATGGACGGTGTCCGGAATGATATGAGTGTCTCCCTCCACTCGAGGGAGTAAATAAGAAGATGACAGGTGACAGGAAAGTACCAAAGTGGACGTTTTAAGCCGATTCTAAATAAATTGGGATAATTGCAGGGAGACGAGACGATAATGACTAGTCACCTACCCACTTTAAGACGTTAGTACTATTATATATTCTGTGCTTTAAGTTTTAACTTTTGCTCTCGTAGCTTGAATACTGAGGCACAATAATGGTTATTTTAAAAGCTGTTCCATGAAAGATGAGTAGAAGCACCTGTGCATGTATGTATCAACATGCCAAGCTGGCAAGGCAAATGCAAGAAGCCACCAATATTTTTAATTCAGCCTATAAAATCAGAACATGTTTTAGCTATTTTGAAAAGTGCTATAATCATTGAGTTAATTATTCTGTACACGCACACCGACGTTGTTTATATTGTTTTTTCCTATAAGCTTGCGAATGTTTACAAGGTCACTATTGTCACGTCATGGCATGCGTGACGCACCAACGTCCGCAGCGCAGCGCAATGAAAGCTGGGTGCTCTATCTAATATCCGCTCGCTTTGTCATGTCATGTCATCGATCATGTATGCCGCGCATGTCGTCGTTACAGTACCAACCATAAACTTATTATGTAAGTCTATGGTACCAACGCAATGGACCTAGATACGAAGAACGCGGTGCAATAAGTGCAAGTGCCCTCACACGTTCATTATAGGACTTTTATAGTATAATTTTTTCCATTCCATGATTGGTCGTCGACTTTGAAATGACGTTAGCGAATACACTGCATAATTAAAAGTTAGGTAATACAAACTTATACTTTCTTCTCGAGTCCTCCCGTGACTACGGCCCCTGGGAAGGTGTCGAAACGTCGGAAATTCAAAAAACCAATAAATACAAACTAAATAATTCTAAAACAACACCTGAATTAATAATATACGCGCTGTAATCCGTAAAAAGTGTTTTATTTCTACACTCGGCGTCAAAAAAATCGCACCTTTTCAAAAAATTTCTTTGAAACCATTTTAATCATATCTAATTAATAGTAAATGTTGTCATATACTTCTATCCATTCGTATATAACCAACAGTCTCTCAAACCGTTGGAACACTCGTCATACGGAATAAATGACTGAGATTTAGTTTCCCAGCAACATTGCACTGTCACATTTTTTGCAATATAACAATTTCATTTGACAAGCTTCATGGCCAATAGTATGCATCTTGGGTGTTTCTTTTCTTAATTGAGCAGTTGACGTGCGTTCTCTCTAACGTTTCGATAGTGAATTTACCCGATTTTCCTGGATTGTCCCCTATACCCTTATAATGAATGCGCAAGTAATTACATGTGCAGCGTTTAATTGTGGTAACTGTTATGTTTTTTAAACAATAAATGATTGTTTAAAAGACCAATAAATGTACTTTCAATAGATATAAATATTAAATAAATAATACGTGTGCTAGCAGTAGCAGGTAGGCATATCTAAACTAATGTAATAGAAGGTGCGATTTTTTTGACGCCGAGTATAATTATACTTTTTTTGTAAGAAGGATTTCATGTTATTATCAATGGTGCCATTCTATGTGTTCGACACAAAATTTTAATTGGTGTTGAGGATAGGGCACGAACCACTTAAACACGTGTTTCCCGTTTTTGGTTTTATTGACAACTAAAACTATTTACAATTGTTTTATAAAAAGATGTCACTGAGATTTAGAATTTGGAAGGTAGACCAAAGAGAAACCCAAAAAGGCTGTAACTTTGCTGGTCGGTAACAATTGGGCTCAAATTAATTTAAGTATGAATATTTGGGTATAGATTTTTTGAAGGTAAAACGAAAAGGTAAAAAAGCCTAAGTTTTTTATTATTCAAAAAGTTCTAAGAATTATTATTTATATGCCTTGATAATAAATCCTTATTACATGATATTACAGATGTATAACTCTGGATTGTTAAATAATTGAACATCGTTGAATTAAGTGAAGCCAGATATTGATTGACGATAGCGATATAACGAGAATGTTCGTATTGCGTCAGGGGGCTGAAAAGTGAATTGAGCAATCTGAAAGTTTAAAACCTGCTTTACAACCAATTAATATTCTGGGGCGTTGAAAAGAAGCGATCGCGTGCGTCTATTTTAATCAAAATCTTCGGTTTTCCAAAAGAGTGGTGATTTCTTTTCAAACAAAAGCGGCGATGAATTCGTTGTCTAACGGAATAATCATGGTGGCAGAAGTCATTCGTGGAACAACGACTCACCTTGAAGTTTGCTGCTAGTACGCTAAAATACACTATCAAAACAGTGCGTTGAGTTAGCTGCGTCGAGTCGCACGGTTGCTCGCGTTCTCGTCCTTAATGTTATATAAAAAAAAAATCGTGTACGCACTCAAATAATACGGTTTAAAGCTTTCTGGAACTTATGTGCCTTAAGTTTATATAGTGTAATAAATATTAAATAATAGTCGTTTCGCGCAGTTTTTTTAAATGTGAATATTGCTAACTTGATAGTGTATGATTAGAATTTTGTTGGATTATCTGAGACTCGTCTGCGAGAAAACAAGTTATAACATGTAAGTTTTAATATTTGTGGCAATGAGGACCAGTAAAATTAGTTTATTAAATAATAATTAAACTAGTTATTTAGGGAATAAAAAAATATCCCTCTGTCGCTGCACTTTTTTACACCCTGTATTGTGAAGTTAACTCACAGTTTTAGTAGGTATTAATTACAATACTAAATAATATACTAGAAAAAATACGACTCGCATCATATCCGCGACCGAGTCACTAATCCGAAATAGCATTGTTAATGCTAAAATCTCAAATTAAAAAAGAAAAGGTATTAATTGTCTTCGACAAAATTGATTATTAATTGAGGAAGTTGTAATTTTTAGAGATCTTGCAACATTGTTAACTTTATATTTATTTATTTTAAACTGGGCCCAGCAACATAACAAAAAAAAATAATTCAGATTATTTCCTTTATTTATTAGCTTAGGTTAGGTTTAGGTTTAGGTTTTGATTTATTCGAAAGTCAAAATATGCAACGCGACACAATTTTTATTTGATAATTATACCTACTTGAATAGAAAATTGTCATCTTGAAATTAAATTATACTTTATCCCGGAAAATGAGACACAATAATAGATATTCCATTGTTGACCGGCCGCATTCGGCCGCTCGGGCATTGATGAATTAAACTTGAGAAAAAGGCAGACGGAAAACGCACACAAAACAACAAATGCAACATTCCATAAAGGAAAAGAGTAGTCCTTTTCTTTTTTAGGAAAGGAAACCTTATACTTAAACAAATTGTTACCTAACTACATAGTATTAAGAGAAACATTGTAAATTGTCAAAAATAAACTAATTTCATTTCATAGTCTTATGAATATTATATTGACGACCTCCGTGGTCGAGTGGCTTTGTACACCGGTTTTTAAAGTGTCGCCATCTCTTGAGGTCCCGGGTTCGATCCCCGGTTGGGTCAATTTAAAAAACGAACTTTTCTATATTGGCTCAGGTCTTAGTGTTTGTGATACCACCGTTGTCTCTGATTTCCATAACACAAGTGCTTTAGCTACTTACTTTGGAATCGGAGCAATTTAGGTATGTGATGTTGTCAAAATATTTATTTATTTATATTGGTAAATATTGTTAATATTGTCTTCACAACTAAAGTTTACAGATATACGTACCTTAGTACCTAAACGTTACATAATAATTGTGTTGTGTCATGTTCTTTCGATAGAAAAGAAAGGATGACTCAAAATTACTGTAAACTTATTCCGAGAGCTGGTATCGAAATAAATTTTCTCTAATATGGAATATAAAAAAAATAAAGAAATAAAAATATATGAAAAAACTACATGAAACTAATTATTCGCGAGAAAATTGAGTAATTTAATATTATGACGACATGCAATAAATAAATAATGACAAAGGTGAGCGAAGAAATAACGTGTAATATTTAAATAAAAATAATGGTTTATTAAAAAACTTAATACAATTATAGTTAACTAAAGTTTAAAGAAAAATATTTTTTATTAAAAACTTCTTAAAATAAATCCTACGTTAAAATATTATTTTCCTTATTACTGTTAGTTTATTATTCCCCTTCGCTTTTGTGAAATCTGCAAACAAATCCCTTTAAAAGGCGACAATCGGGCCAAGTGCCCACTCAAACTTAGTTATCGAGAAATCACTCATTCGTTAAGTACTTGAGATGTGTAATACCAACTTATTTCTTGTTGTTGTTCAAGCATTGGAATTATATACGGCACTCTGAAAGTGGTGTATCTGGCAAGTCACAAATATGTAAATATATTATAATGTTATGTTTATAATATTATTATTTAAAATATTATATTTAAAGTTAAAACAAAAATTGACCGGAAGTCGCCAGTCATTTGTTTTAACTGTTTTTTATCTCAATGCGAAGTTCGTCGCCCGTAGCAAAACGCACAGAGATTTCAGGGTGACGATTTTTTATGATTTTGAAACTTTTCTCCGAAAGTTTGCACGGCTTTACTTTTAAATGCTTAAAAAAAAGTAGCACCTTATTTGAGTATCGTAAAGCATTTGTATGTAAGCAGAATGTAATCGATTTCTTGTCTTTCCTATGATGAAATTGGTGAAAATCGACATTGAAATGCGATCATCTGTGGAAAAGATGACTATTGTAACATGATTATTTCAAGAGATCCGGCATATCTTCCAATAGGTATATTGGAAGATTCGAGGATACATGGGGATTGATGATTGATTAAAAATATGTTATTAAAGTGCGAACATGATCGTTCAAATGCTGTGTGACATTGTATAGAAGAAAAAACATAATTGTTCCAGAATCAAAACATAGCAATATATGGATGTTTAAGTCGACCGTAATCCGACAAATTAGACTGGCGAGAATCGTGGGCTGCATTATTATAATGATAATTTAATAATTTGACTGCATTATTATTATTTTTCTCCTAGACTGGTCCGATCTAAAATAACCTACTTGAGGAACAAAACACAGTTAATGCTGAGTATATCACTACCGTAAAAAAAGAAGGAAAAACGTCCAAGAAGTGACATCCTATTGCACAATGACAACTTTTCAGCGCACACCGCGATGAGGACAAAGTCATTTTCGGCTCTGAAAAGTTGCATTCGAGTTCATGACATGATTCATTCCGCATTAAGTGTCGTTAAAAAAGATAAAGAAAAACGTCCATGAAGTGACATCCTATTGCACAATGACAACTTTTCAGCGCACACCGCGATGAGGACAAAGTCATTTTCGGCTCTGAAAAGTTGGATTCGAGTTCATGACATGATCCATTCCGCATTAAGTGTCGTTATAAAAGATAAAGAAAAACGTCCAATAAGTGACATCCTATTGCACAATGACAACTTTTCAGCGCACACCGCGATGAGGACAAAGTCATTTTCGGCTCTGAAAAGTTGAATTCGAGTTCATGACATGATCCATTCCGCATTAAGTGTCGTTAAAAAAGATAAAGAAAAACGTCCATGAAGTGACATCCTATTGCACAATGACAACTTTTCAGCGCACACCGCGATGAGGACAAAGTCATTTTCGGCTCTGAAAAGTTGCATTCGAGTTCATGACATGATCCATTCCGCATTAAGTTTAGACCTTGCATCTTGCGACTTCTTTATTATCCTAGAAATTAAAGATACGATAAGAATTTACACATTTATGTGGCCAAAGGAGGCTGTGATAGCGTATGAAAAACATGCCTTCAGATAAATTATGCTTATGTTAAAAAAATTGTTTGAACGAATCAAAAACTTTTAAAAATGTAATGGAGAATACTGTGACGCGCAGTAAATTGATGAGTTTTGCAAAAGTTTCAGAGTTCCCTACGTATAAATAATAACACTATAGTAAATAATAGCAATATTTTAATAGCGCTTGGTCGACATTATGGTTTAATTGTTTTTTTTTTTACGGAACCATATAAAAATACGATGTGACAATATGATTAAGTTCGTGACCTAATTTTATTTAGGTAGTTAGGTACAATGGCAGTAGAGTCCTTATACCACCATTATTTACACAGCTTAGAATCCTATTAATGTCAGTGTAGACAAATCATTGAAGAAGTTCTAATAACCGCGGGCGTAAATTTGTAAAATGATCTAAATTGGTTGATGTGCTACACCTTCAAGAACGATTAAAAGCGTAAATGATTTCATCTTTATGTAGTGTTATTGAGTCACTTGGTCAATGAGTCTATTTTTTGATGGCCATCGCTATGAAATCGCGAGCGTAGTCTGTCGCAGGCTTCGTGGTAGGTGGTGGTAGTAGCGTGTGTCGCGATGACATCATCCCATTTGCCTTGCCTGGACTTGAGTACCACAGGAACAAATTATTTGTACAGGCTCGCCCATCACGGCTATTATTGACTTTCAAATTATCTTGCATACATTTTAAGACAAGGGCTAAGCTTACTAACACTAACTTGTGTCCTACTTGGTTCATTGAAGGAAAATGTTTACAAAATTATTCAGCCGTTTGTATTATTTCTGTGGTCTGCGAGCGAATTGTTGTTATTTGTAAAGTACAAAGTTACAATCAAGAGCAAACATAATAATAAATACAAACTAATCTACGTATCTAACATTTCATCAAGCATTTTATTTGGCATTGATTATAAAGGTCTCGCAAACCAAATTCCCCCTACAAAAACTGGGTCAACCGCGCTACGTAATGTAATCATATTATGGACTTCGTGGAAGCGTTTATGTATTGTGTTGTATCCTATGTTTATAGCCAAAATATTACAAAAGTCTTGAAGTAGAGAGTATTTGTCCTTAGAATCGTAATTCCCTAGGATTCCTCACCTCATGGCTGATTTATGTTTTGTGCGACGAGACAAAGCGTTGCTGCTCAGTGGTGATGATGAGGACCACTGATGAAAATCGAGCAATACCAAACCCAGAAAAAATCACTTGAAATTTAAATTCTAGTGGAAGAATCCTGACCAGTGGAACTTGTCAAAAATTTTCTAATGCGTCAAAAACGTATAGCGGAACTTCACATTAGAATTCTGTTGAGGAAATTTTGTCAATTTTTTGAAATACATAGGTTCGAAAATTACATAAAAGTTGTCTGAATGTGATATCAGTTAAAATACATTTCCATAATAAACCTTTTCTGAAGTAACCTGCTTTTAACTCTATTTTAGTAGATCATGGTCAAATGCTTAGGCTTAATGTACTTAGTGATGCAAATAAATTGAGTGATACAACAGATGCTTTTTCGTTTTCAATTATATATAAAATATATTTTATATAATAAAGGGAAGGCAGTGTCTGTTAATACCTTGTAATTAACGTTACAAAATCTCTTAAGGCAAGGCAGTTCACGAAATCTACTCTTTCACTAGGTATATCTTTAGAATATAATTGATTTCTGGAATACTGGATGATTTATTTAAAATCTACTCGGTTATTGTGTTAGATCAATTAAAAAGCTATACTTTTTGCATAAAAAATCGTATCACTCGTTGAAAATTACGAAATCTGACGATTGGAAGTATATTTTTATAAGTTTTTATGGTGTTATTCAAGATTTTTTTAACAGTTACCAAGCCATTTTTCTATATTCTGTTTCTTTGTTTCTTTTTTAGTCTTCAGTAATTTTTGTGAAGTCGAATTCTACATCAGTTCTTCACATTGGGAGCTCAAAAGTCTATCTTTTCATCGGATCGTGAACTGGCCTCGCCTTAATCGTTTTCGGTGAACGGCAAACTCATAAATATATGTATAGAAAAATTATAATACCTATAATACTTAATAATCTGAATTGTGAATGCTAAAATCTCAAAATTTAAAAATATAATACCTATGTTAAGCTGGAAAATGTGAATCTGTAATCATAATCACAGAAGCAGGAAGCTTCGTCAGCTAGAGAATAAGGTCATAGGCATTGACTTTTCTCTTTCTTCAATATTAATTTATAATATCGCTGGATGTTTTTTTTTTCAGAACTTGTCTTTGTCCTTTGCACCTAAGCTCTATATTTTCAATATTTTACCAAAACTTAAGCGAATATTTATCTGTAAACGAAACTGTTACGATTTGGTTCGTTCGTTGGTCGTTTTGGTTATTGGGCTGCTGGAATATTACAGCAGAACACTTGCCATACACAGTTGCAGTTCATGTGATGAAAACAGACGTTGGAGTTAGTAACGAGAGTGATTTTCCTTATAAAAATAAATAAGCCGAAAGTCGGCACGCGCTGCTGTAGTTCTGCGAGACTCGACCACGTCCTTGTAGTTTGTAGGTCACTTAAAGTCAAAACGAGTTTATTGCCCAATATGGCAGGTAAAAAAAATGTTGCCATCAAATTATCTTAAATGTGAGCTGAGCACACAGTACTTGGGGCCCTATTTTTGTAAGGCGGCGAGCTTTCTTTACTACTTATTTTCATCGCATGCGGTGTAATGTCACAATTATTGACAAGACGCACTCGAACAGCACAAACTTATCTGACTCGGTGGCGGCGTCGCTGTCATCTATAGTCTAGACGACGGCGTAACCTAGGTAACAATAAGTCAAAACACTTATGCCCGTTTGCACTAAACTTAAGAATTGCCTAAGTCTTTTCCTAAGTACAACTTGACCAAATTGAAACTGTGTCATTAACTTAGCTGTCATGCAGCTTTCATGAGCCTATTTAACCGACTTCAAAAAAAGGAGGAGGTTATCAAGTCGTCTGTAACTATTTCTTTTTTTCTTGGTTGAGTTGTAGTTAGGAAAAGACTTAGGCGATTCTTAAGTGCACTAACACACGGGTGTTAGTTCCAGTTTTGCCACCGGGTCAGATAAATTTGTGTCACTGTACCACCTTGACAACTACTGGCTAACGAGCAATCCAAAAATACTGATTTTGCTATGTCGAATGATAAAGAGCGCTCGCCACCTATCAAAAATAGGGCCCATGAACAAGGTCGTAATTGTTTTCTTAATTCATTTATTTCTATTGCTAGAAATGTGCGCTCAAACACATGATAGGTTTCCTAACTCTTGAATACAACTATTGGTTCTATTGGAATGAACGAAGAACAATCCTGATGTTATCGAATCGGATACCGGTTTGGACACAAACTTGTATATTATTAAGTAACTAAACTCACAAAGATCTCTTATATCAAAATGAACAAAATGTATTAAACTTAATATCAGTCTTGGCGAAACATAGCTTGAAATTTTACGGTACGTACGTATACCATTTCTTTTGAAAAACCTACTTTAAATAATTAACTAAAATGTCAATGAGTTCGAAGCCCAACCCATTATGATTTGTTTACAACTATGGTATTAGGATACGTCATCTAGGCTATCCTTGCGGAGGTATGTCATGTCATTTGGATGATTAATAAGAAGTTAATGCTTAATCTCTTGCTGTTAATAAGTTTCCAAATTTGTTTCATTTCATGTAGTTTGATTTGATCTCAAGCGCTAAAAGTCTTATTGGATCACTGCAGATTTAGATATGGTTTGTTAATAAGCTCATTAAATCCGTTTGAAGCGTATTTTTATCGTTCATGAGATTGGCCACATGACCACTATATGAGGCTGCGCATCTCAATTCACCCAATCGAGTTTAATTGGCTGATTAGGAGCAGTGCTTGACGGCCGCTGTTTCTAAGCCGAAAGTCCTCTCGAACGTACGTGTCTAACGAGTGGCATTGACATCACATCATACACTACACTATACATGCTAGTTCGTAGTTTGGCATTGGGTTCAAACATGTGCAAATAATGAATCTAGTTCACGAAAAGTGTAGAATGTTCTTGAGCTCCTCTTCTGAATCTTCTTGCTAAAAATCTTTAATCGATCGTCATTATGAAAATCTATGAATTTAGCAGGTATTCCATCCATACAGACAGAGTCACGGTTGGATAAGCGTGAGTTGGTTACACGGTACAGTCGTTGTGACATAATTGAACGGACAAACTGATTCAGTCTTCCAAATTGTAGATAATTGAATACTAATGTAGCGTTAAACTTGTTCACACTACTAAATGTGAAATGGTTCCACCACTGTTACTTTTAAATGAAGAGAAATGATAATTTGGCGTGACGTCATTAACCCACTTTCGTTTCAATTGTTTTGAATGTTATTTTAATTACTTATAAGTACAAATGGGATTGTTTGTTAAAAGATGAGTGGGAAATGAGAACAAGTGTTGATTGGGTACTTTTTTTTGTTACAGGAAGGCGAAGTGCACAGTGGTTACGCAGGATGCCGATCGCGCCGCGCGGTCCTCCGCCTGCTTCGACACCGCCTTACCACCAGCTGCCCCGTAGGAGACCCACACCGACCCTCAAGTGTCCTTCTATAATATAAAGTTTAACTTTTATACGCCTCTTTTATACCGACCTCTTAAGTATAAGTACGCACAGTGTTAGTGTTAAGTGTCGCGCTCTAGTGTGAGTGTATATGTGCGTCGATGGTGCGGCCGACATGGGAAAATCCTCGGCGAGAACACATGGCCAAGGTGAGTGATGCCCCCAATGCCGAATGTCTTAGGGACACCTGTCCTCAAGGTTATATGTGCTACAATCTGTCGAGTACCACCGCAGGGTTGCTGGATTGATACAGACTATCGTTGCTACTGTTTTATACACATTTCGGTGTGGCGAACAGTAACATTTGGAAATCTTCGTTATCGCTTCGCTTTTGAAACATGTATGGGATTGATATAAGGTTACGTTATCAATTGAAATTTAAAATGTCAAATCCATACATTTTTCGAAGCGAAGCGCTTGCGAAAATCTATAAATGTGACATGGCTACGGGCTCTGGTAGAGTTGAGGTGTAATATGAGAATATCGAACTTTTTTTCTTAATAAAAGTTGTTTGTTGGTCTATCAAAATCAACTTAATATTACAAGCTTGATAACTTTATAGCCCGTCCCCATCTCGACATACTTGACTTAGCTTTTAGTCGTCTTTCGTGTCGTGTTATCTCTTTCGGGATTTTTCTAGATTTTGTGAGCAACTGACAACCCTACCTCCACATGACGACCTTGCTACTTGAATTGCTCCTTATTTATTTTAATAACCTTAGCCTGATGTATGTTTTTAATTAATTGATTATAATCACGGACCCCATGTCACACACACTTGGAAATACATAATGCAGCACTATTCAGTTTACACATTGTATTGAATGTGTGTGATTTGTGTGTTTTTAAAAGGCTAATCATAAAATTACTTTGTAAGCAACATACGAAACTGTAACGGTTGGGTCAGTAACATAACAGTAAAGTTTTACTATAAATTTTGTCGTATAAATCAGTGGTCACTGGTCAAATAATAATAAATCCAAAAGATTACCTAATGGAATCATTTGGCATAATATTTTATAGCACAATTACAAATCGCATAATATCATAAGGCCGAATTTTGTTGAGCATAAATATCGAATGGCAAAGCATAAATGGCATATTGTCTAAAAATAATAATCATCAAAAACAAAGAGAGATTTAAAAATCAAGTGATTTAAATCTATCATTTATGCAATCCACAGCAAATTCTTACTTAGTTGTGACACGGCCAATAAAAATTACTTAAATCGAGTATTTTTTTTTTCAATAAAAATAAATAATTTAATTCTTATTGCTTTGTGCAAAAATAAATAAATTGGATCAAAGTGGATTATTCGATTGATACATTGATATGGATTTGGTAGTTTTATAAAGCCATACAGAAGGCTGTATCATCAAAATTACGCAAATTCTTCGACGCAATTTGTTTTGCCAGTCTTAGCAAAAACAGCTACCAACTTGTGTAACTTTATTTTGACATACGCCTATGATGATAGATTTGATTGGACAAATTGGATTCTGTAAGATTTTGGAACATCGTCGTAAAAAGATAATCATTTAACAATGCGATTGTTAATCTGGTTTTGTATTATTATTTAATATCTATTTGTTGTACCAAGCACTATTACACTATTGTATTTTATTCTGTGCTAAACACGGACTCAAAGATTATTTTGCTATGTTCTTATGATGGGTAACCCTCTTCTGGCGACAGGACCTAAAGAGATGGAAAATATGCTCCCGTATTTAAATATAAAGAAATATTTATTGTGAAAGCGAAAAATCTAAATTTAATAATATAGAGTATGTATCTAACTGCGGAATACTCAAATACTTTTACATAGTACATATGTATTACTAGCTTTCGCCCGTGACTTCGTCCGCGTGGAAAATCCCTAGGGAACCTTTGACTGAGATAAAAAGTATCCTAAGTATGTTTTAATCCAGGCTATAAAACTATCTGTGAGCCGATCCAAATCCTTTCAGCCGTTTTTGCGTGATTGAGTAACAAAGCTCCAAACAACTAAACTTTCCCATTTATAATATTATTAGGATATCCATATCCCAGGACCCCCATTTCGGCCTTTTATGGGTTGAATCATGTCCACTTTCAAAATAAATGCCATTTTCTCAATCAAAATCCCATAAAACCACAATAACGACATCCATATCGATTTTTAACACGATTTTACTAGGTAAGCAATCTCGTTTGTTTGTTTGTGTGTCCACAAATTTTGCAATCGATTTTATACTAGCTTCCCGATGAGCTAGAGAAGGCAATGCAATATTGTAGTGTCATTGAGCTGATCTGATGATGGAGCCGGAAGAAAGCCACAGGAACTTTATGATGGTACCATAAAATCCCATCGTGTTTGGGCTCGTTAGAATTGACTTAACAAGTACTTTGACGGGAGACGAGGTCCAGATATTGAAACCACGCAACCCTATCGAGTTTGGGCTCGTTTGAATCGTTTTGGCGAGTACTCTGTTAAGAAATAGTGTCCAGGGTCTGATGATGGAGCCGGAAGAAGGCAACTGGAACTCTTTAATAAAACCATGCAACCCCATCGAGTTTGGGGTCGTTTGATTCGTCTTGACAAGTACTCCAATAGGAGATGGTGTATTTTAGTTTTAGGTCGTTGACTAAAAATCAGAAAATAATAATAAAAAATAAATTTCTTTACAAAACACGTTTTTAAAACGAACTAAAAAGTATGAAATAATTATTTATAACCCTATACCATGGATCAAGGTCCATGCATTATACAAGAGGTATTCTGTGCCCATACAGAAGTTTTAAACCTAAAAACGTGGGGCGAATGCAAATGACATTGATGATAAATCTCACAAAATGCGCCCCACGTTTTAAAGCTTCTGTATTTTTCGGTTCATTTATCTCCTAAGGGGTTGAGTTTCGAAAATCCACGAATTGCTTATTTGTTTTTAGTAGTAATCCTACGAAGTTTCAAGACGAAATATCTATTTTTTCCCCATACAGACTGAATGACTGATTTCTCCCATTTCACCCCTTTACGGGTTGAATTTCTGAATATCCTTATTCCTTGTATATGTAGCAGCGAACTAGCTTAATTAGCCGTTCAATTAGCGGCCTAGCCCTTTCATTGAACAGCGCCATTCAATTAGCGGCCTACGTGATATCCCGGCATTTAATTTGACGGCTAGGCAAATGACTTGGTTCATTACCGTTTAATGACTTTCCTAGCCAAGTCTTTTAAATTTAGTTCCATTTAATATCAACATGCATGCTATAGGGCGGTGCTGTCAAATCGGACAATATGGCGACGACCAGCTGTGATGTATATGGTGCTTCTCACAATTAAATTACGTTTACACGAGAATAAAGTGAAATGGAAGTGTGTGGTGATAAAAATCGTGCAAATAAGTCTGTGAAAGAATGTTTGAATGTTCATAATAAATGTTTTTGTGAATTCGAGACTGGTACCTACTGCTAGATCGAAGGCGAGAAATGATAAAATCTTTTTCACTTTTAACTGCTATTTATTTGAATATAAGGTCAACCCGCCATTATCACGGCGTAGCCTAGAATGATCTCCAACAAAACAAAATAGCGAACTGCCGATCATATTCGAATATAGTTTAAAATCTTTCTATTTCTTTATTATTCTTTTTAAGACTGTAACGACAGAGTTAGAGAACCCAAATAGTCTGCATAATTATCATGCTTAAGGCGTCACACTAACCACCTTAAGACATCTGTGCCGTTAACTTAACTAACTATTATTTAATCTGTGACTCTGTGACTAACTAAACTGAAGTCATTTCTACCATCATACCGATTTTGGGATTGCTGAAAATCCGATAGGAATAATAAAAACTTGGAATCGAATAGCAAAAGTGAAAGGGACTCAACACCAACAACCACTTATTTAGTAATGGTTTGGGTTTTCAAGAATTAATTAATGAACAGTCAAGTCATTCAATAACAAGTTGATCCTATTCCAAAGTTTAAAATATTGCTGACATTGACTGATCGCCTCCCGAAAATGGAAAGAAGTTCACATCTGTTGCTACCTACTATTCGAGGGGAAAACGATTATTTTCAGGCTATATATTTTCAGTAGTAACTGGATTTCACGAGGGCAACACTACCGTAGTAAAGATTGGATAATGCGCGCGCACGTCTGACGGCGCTAGTGTGCGGCACACGAGTGTCGGCCCCGGTGCGGGTCGGAGCGCGCGTGCGGGCGCGTGTCGCGTGTGCGGTGCTCGGAGCGGAGTCCCAGCAAGCGGAGTGGCCGCGCGAAGCGGCGCGCGGCATGGGGCGGCGGCGGCGGTAGCGGCGCGGATGTGCGCCCGCTCCGAGGCGGTGGAGCTCGAGGTGCTGGGCGCTGAGGGCGGCGAAGCCAGGCCGCCGCCGCGCCCCCTGCGTCTCTCGCTCCTCGAGCTGCTCGGCAAGCTGGTGCGACGCGAACCCGCCCAACCGCACCGCCGCGCCAGCACCAGGCATAATCATCGCTTCCGCACCTTTGTTTCGTGCGGTCTGTACATATTGATTCTTCGCGAACTTTCCTACGGTGTTAAATAACTCCAATATGGATTCTTTAACCGCGCCGAATGTGACGTTTGCGTCATTGTTTTGCGTCTCGCTAGGTGGCTCGCAGACAGAATGAATGATGCAGACGCTTAGTCACCCACCGCTCCTCGCTTGTCGTATGCTATCGGCCTAGACTATACATATTGTAGATGAAAGAGAGCGTACGTTGCTCGATGAACCGGTCAAAACGGTAACAGACCTCAATGGAGTATTCTGAGGAGAATATGCATCATATTTGGCCAAGGTCGGAGTCGGCGCGCCCCACCGCGCGGTCAACGTCCGCGACGAGACGGCGCTCGCTTCAGCATTCGCGAATCGCTTATGGCCCCGCGCTGTTGTTATTGATTACCCGCCCATGTTATTCAATAAATTCAATTAAAGCTAAAATAGTTCAATTCCGTTTTGCTTTTAGCCCAGAAAATGGAAGCGGACAGTAGTATTATTATTCCGTCTAAATAACTCATTGATATAATCTCATTAGCACTAGCACGGAAGGAATGTTTTACTGACACCTATAAGTATTTACGTACATAATGTCTATCGTTACTTCAATATAGGTAACCAGCGCATCAATTTTATCTTGTTAGAATTGACCATAGGTAACCTGTTAACTCTGAAGAGCGATATGACACTGATGTGACGGACGACTGACATGATATTTAATTATTTTGGGCTAATTGTTACTATTTCCTGCCCACCACAGCAGAAATTGTTATGCATGCGTGTGACCAACGTACGTTTTTTAATGTACATAGAAACATAAAGATCAGGATAATGCCACAGAATAGATATTAGTTAGTATATTGCTTTTTTAATAGAATTTGTAAAATTTAAATACTACACAGATCACCATACCACTTAACACAAAGTACGAAATGTAGAATGACATAAACTCAATTCTAACATTGTATTCCGCCTATTTGCTATAAAACGAGTCTATGGAAGTGTAAAAGCTGCTCTCGTAAACCGGAGATCGATCGGCGTCCCCGAGGCGCCTCGCGGAGTCGGAACTCATATCCTTATTAACAGCGAATACCGGCGAATTTGTGGATAAATACAAAAACAACTGAGTATTTCTTTGCACTACTAAGTGTATTAAAAAAAGGATTGTATAGTCTTGCCTAGATCCAGGCTTGTTTAATGTTATTTAGATGTATTCACAAATAATAATAATAGATACATTGACACCCCGGATTAAAACCGTAAAAGAAACTAAAGCATTTTGTTACCGATTTTACTACTATTGTCTATCATGTATTCTGTGCCCGAGTCATCGTTTATTATATTTTATAATGTTAATATGTTATATTCGTTATTTATTTAGTATTCATATATTACAACAGCTATGTTGTATCTATTTTATTTTTTAAGTTATTATTAGGTGAAAATGTATTAATTGATAAATTGGCGCAGTAGAACCCACACTATGATTATTTTTATGTATAGTTAGACAGTCGAAGCTACGAACGCGTCAAAAAAATGGTAACCCAACTGCTGGGTGATGCGCTATCAGTGTCAATTGTGACACCATTGGATACGTACACACGACAGCACGTCAGGTTACACAGTTAAACTATTAATACAGCTTTTATTACGAAGGGCATAAAGACGGTCTCAAGGTCAACTTGTATAGTCTGAGGTGCCGTTGTGTGTACGTGCCGCTTGAGACAATTTTATTGTTTAAAATGAGGAGTAGTGCAGTAAAAGTGAGAGAAATTATCAATCTAAAACAATAGATAAAGTCACCTACCATCGATAAATTTCGTATCTATTCATTATTGTCTGTATAAGTGTCGTATTGTAGTGGTGACTACAGTCACAATACATTGTTGTCTATCTTAATAAATAGTTAAAATAAACTTTGACCAGAAACTATATTACTATGTAAAACTGTGTTGGATGGATGTTAGATATAAATATTAACTGACGACAAACTTGTGACTAATAAAAAACCTCCTTCAAAAAACCCGAAAACAAAAACAAAAACAGCTTTAAAATAAAATAGCTTTAAAAAGCAAGAAATAATATTCAAATTATTAGTTACGCATATCATATTAATATAACACGTCTATTGACACGGATTATGAAAAAACTACTAGCCAGTTCTCTGTATTTTTTTATGGGACCACACGAACTGTGTTCTTTCAAATAAAAAAAGAATAATTGAAATCGGTTAACAACTATTGAAGTTATGTTAAAACAGACATAAAAAAAAATACAGACGACTTGATAACCTCCTCCTTTTTTTGAAGTCGGTTAAAAATAAAAGTATTGCATTGCAATTGCAAGATTGATACAAACTTAATAAACGCATAGTAGTTCTTTCAAGTACGTATCCACTCACAATAGGAAATGTTACTCAATAGTATCGTGGAAAATGTTTGCCCTTTTTTCTTCGTGTTGTAACTCATTCATCGATAGCAGACAATAGTGTTTTAATTGTTGAACGTAAGCCTACTATGATGCGCAATTAGTGTCTAATGAAATCTATTTATCTGTAGACGCAAGCGAATATAGGGGAATTCCTTGGGAAAATCATTTGGGAGAAAGTTGACTATATAGAAGGTCGCGCCTTACCTCCATCAGGATAAGCTGAGGTCATCTATTCTCATCACACTCCTCATCACGTAGATTTGGCGTTGGCCCTTCTTATACAAATTCAGAGTTAAGTTTCGATGACGTATGAATTAGTTTTATTGCATACAGGTTTCGCTTTCTACAGAAAATAATACGAAATACAGGATTATGATCTTCGGAATGCAGTCAGTCGGAACGTTTTATTTCAATGTATCCGTCTGTGCATTCAATCAGAGGCTTATTATCGAAGGAAGTCGAGATGCATTTTATTTTACGATGATCACTTTCAAGTGCTACGTGCTGTAATTCGTAATGGAATACTTATACGTGTATGTCCATATATGGAACACATAAGTTCCTCGCGGGTTTCTCCGTATGCAATAAGAATGAGTTAAAATTATAAAATTTAAGATAAGCTGGTTGCGAGGGAAGCTGGATTAAATTTGACGTTACGTAGTTTATTTGCCCTTTATTGCTCATCGTAATTAACATTCACAATGTCAGTTTTCTGAAATATGTCCTGATTTCTGAGAAAATTATATGGCTAATAATGAAATGTATGTAGCTAAGCTAAGGCACAGCCAGACATACACGCTTTTATAAAAATAAGAACAACAATGCTAATGACTACACTACACATGTGATTTATAGATAAAAAAAATGTCATTTGCTTAAAATATTAAAAAAAGATCATTAAAACAACAACAAAAGATGTGTGATCTTATTCGTCAACTTCAACGATACAAAAAAAAGTTGCGTGTTTCTACCATCTTAGTGTCTCTTGTGTAGTCTGTTTTTGCATGGTAGATTTATATAATACCAAATAATATACTAGAAAAAATACGACTCGCACCAGATCATGTTCTCGGACGGGAATCGAACCCGTGACCTTTGGATATCCGGTCCAATGCTCTGACCGCTGAGCTAGGTAGATTTATTTTTATATGTGGCGGACATGGTTACTAATTTTGAACAAAGCTAGTATTATGAAAATTAAATAACTGCGCTTTAACACATATAATGTAGTTGAAGAGCAAGATTTTAATAAGACGCATTCTTTGGTCCCTATGTGTTTGTGTTCGACATAGTTTAGCACCAAATGTTAAGTCAGCTTTCTGACCTTTCTGAATAAACAGCTTAGGACAGACTTTTATAACTTAATGGAACAGACTAGTCCCTGAAATAAATAATATGTTGTTCGCTCAGTAATATTTTTAAGATGATGAATGAAACTGTTATTCTTCTCTGTGCTGATTGGATTGATACAAGTAATTAAACATGTGTATTTCTTGTTTTAGAGAATGAACGGAGAATCAAAGCTAACAACAGGGAGTACAACGCGCAGTTCCGTTATGCGGTAAGTTAGCACTACACATTTGCTTTGTTCTAGTCTAGCGCACTACATCTATATGTAAGTTTAAATATAACCTTATGGTTACTTACATAATTAAATCCTCACGTCTGCATTGCATGTTCTACTGTAAGTTTTAATACTATTTAGAACTCGTGCTTCCAAAAGGAAACAACTAGACACGGTCTACTGTCGTCTAATCATGCGACAAATTACGGTGGCAGATGATTAGCCAGCATTAATGAAATACAAAGGAGGACTTTATATTGATGACCTGACTAACCTTGAATGCCTTCCTTAAAAACTCATTGATCCTACGCTACGGTTATGTAACGTGGATCTTCCGAGCGGCACGATTATCTTTAATTCCTCTTCGTTACCTTAAAACTGTACTTTTTTAAAGAATATGCAAAGTTTTACATGCGATAGATGCGATATAAAAATTCTTGTTAGATTATAAATTGTAATTTTTGTTTATTCTATCTGCTTAGAGTTTGGTAGGTTCAGGATTTGATTGAAATTCATTTATAAATTAGATACAACACTTCCAACTGTGTAAACTCGCTTTTTTTCTAATATCTGACAAAATTTTTAACTCCACCTAATTTGTTCCAGAACAACTATATCAAGACATCGAAGTACTCGATCATAACGTTCCTGCCGCTGAACCTGCTCGAGCAGTTCCAGCGGCTGGCGAACTTCTACTTTCTGTGCTTGTTGGTGCTGCAGCTGATCCCGGCCATCTCCTCGCTCACGCCCATCACCACAGCCATCCCGCTCATCGGCGTGTTGGCGCTCACTGCCGTCAAGGACGCCTATGACGACTTTGTGAGTAGACCACATATAGTTATATCAGTTAACTAAGTGAAAAAGCATATTCTATCTCTTTCTGGTCCACCATAGGCTTCAAAGTTTGGAGCACCGACGAAGGGTGGCCTGCTTATCAGTCTTCTATAGGTACATTTCAGGGAGTGTGCTAAGGAGTAACACAACCTCATACCTCCTTCCCCGTTTCTTCGGACTACCAGACGCAGGGCGGCCTTTCATATTGTCGATATTCCACGCACCCGCATGAAACGCTTCGGTACCAACTTTTTAATTCCAACGGCTAAGATTTGAAATGGCCTCCCTGCGTCTGTATTCCCCGAATCACACAACTTGGGCGTCTTTAAGTCCAGAGTAAATAGGCATTTACAGACTGCGCGTGCTCCATCTTCCTCCTCTTTGTCACTTTCTGTCAGGTGAAAGTGAGTTCAAACGTGCAGACAGTCCATACATAAAAAAGGAATGTATGCACATTGTCGACTGCTTCTGCTCTTGCAGTGCAGCTGCAACATCAGTAAGCGTAGCATCATCATCAACATGCCGGCACGAGTTGTGAGCGGTGAAAGAAATTGGAGGGGATTACTGTGTTTGAATTTTTCGGAAATAATTGCCGGGCAACACGAATAGAGCGGCATGGAGCATTATTTTCAATTACCAGCAATATTGTCTCTAATGGTTCCAATTATTCGATATTGCTGAATGTCGCCGACAACAATTGCCGAATATCCAGTGGGTTTGGAAATTAACAGCAATTTTAGGCTTTCTTGTTTGCACTTCATTATTCTGGGGTTTGACTACGTCTCGCTTTCGCCTGGAGCGCAAGCGGGTGCAGCGGGTGGTTTAAGGTTTCCAAATATGCTAAAATATAAATTTTAGAATTTTATTTTTACAAGCTTTTTTAGTTTCACCTGTCCGGTGTCTGTCTGTCTGTAATCAGATCTTGCAAGTTATGACCCACTTCCCGGTTTTCGATTGAGTAGAAATCACATGTAAATCAGATGACAGTGCAATATTGTTACGACATGAAGCTGATCTGATGATGGACCCGCAAGGTGGCCATAGGAACTCGTTGGGCTCGTTTGATTTGTCATGAAAAGACTCAAGGTAAAAATAGTTGCAGCATCAAATAGCTACACAATGCCGTTGCCGAATGTTGCCGATAATTTATTGATATTGCCATCGACCGAAATTGCCGATAGTGGACCGATTGCCCGTGTAAGCGCTCCTTTAGATAGAGGTAAGTATATAATTTTTAACAAAGCTCCACTCGAGCTTTTCATGCTACAGGGACAGATCACGGTTATATGTGCGTTACAAACCTTGAGGCATGTTCTTCAAACTTTACTTGAAGATATATTATCATATCACTTATCAGTATTCAGTGCCCCGAGATTTTTCCCATATAGACATTGCTTTTCCTCAAAAAATACTCTTTTTCGTTTTTTTTGTGATAGAATGGCATCATGTCATGCTTCATGGTTTTAATTTCCTCTAAATGTTATACTATTTTGGGGAAACCTCGATAGATAGTGGAGATATGCGGGCGGTAGGAAAATCCCACAAAAACGAGTACGTGACTATTAATATTTATTGTTGTAGTAGTGTAGTGGTGGCTGGGTTGTTGCTTACTGATTACTCTTGGCCCCATTTTGAACTCTAGTGTTGGAAGAGGCATCGGTCTCTTCAATTATCGGTTAGGCCTTCTAGGGCTAAAACGCAAAACCTATAGTGACTTATATCTCGATAAGTAATCTGCCCTATTGACAGAAGTATCCATTCTTGTTTCAATTGTCTGATACGACAAGTGTGGTTATTACGATGTCGGGTAAACAGCCTACTCTGTTTCGATTAATTGTCCTATCATGTGCAATAATGTATTTATATAACTGCATAACTGAAATGGAATGCTCCTGCTAATAGGTTTTGATTGGTCTTCTGAACACGTAGAAGTTGTAATTATTTATTAATTACGATTGTA
Organism: Catoptria pinella; assembly: GCA_963556745.1. Classification (NCBI taxonomy): domain Eukaryota; kingdom Metazoa; phylum Arthropoda; class Insecta; order Lepidoptera; family Crambidae; genus Catoptria; species Catoptria pinella. Next base: position 4,950,762 of record OY750774.1, on the reverse strand, counting down.
AAGTTACATTTTTAACTTATAATAAATCTTATATATAATAAACATAGAAGTTAAATATACCGTGTATTGTTTAGAAACATGTTGAATGTATCCGGTAACAATGTTGTCACAATACGTGCCTATTAAATGGGTAGGTTAGTGTTGTTTAATCGTAACACGTTAATATATGGGTACACAATAGAAGTTTTTATTGCGCATAGTGGTGTGGTATTATTCTGCCAGAATAGTGACTTCATTCACGATAGCTTGGAAATTGTAGTGGACCGCAAATAAGCATGTATTCTGGATCAAGGACGGCGTCGTGATTAATGGTGTACTGTTGAAGTTTAACAATCAAATCTTTTGTGCTCGTATGAAATCTAACGCACCGCTACATACTGTACTGTATGCTTGTTTGAGTGCCTATGTCCTGTATCGTTGTGGTTGAGAATGGTACAATTTATTATGGTTATGAATATTATAAATATTTTTCTTGATATAAAAGTTATACCACACCACACAGACAGAATAAATAATGTGACACATAGCTAGTCTGTCTTCTTTTAGACCCTTCGATCATATTCTCTATATGATTGAAGTATAGACCGAAAACATATATGGATACGTTGTATAAAATATGTTAAGGTTAGAAAGGATTTTAATTCTGAGATGACGAGTGAAGGAGAGGAGATGTATGGAAGAAAGACGCTGCTGCGCCGACCCCAAATAAATTGTGGTAAGGACAGGAGGATGATGAATGATGTTTATGTTTGTTACAGCAACGTCACCAAAACGACTCACAAGTGAACCACCGGCGCGCGAAGACACTGCGCAATGGGAAGCTTGTGGAGGAAAAGTGGGCGTCTGTTCAGGTGGGAGACGTCATCCGGCTGGAGAACGACCAGTTCGTCGCCGCGGACATCCTGCTACTTAGCACCTCCGAGCCGAACGGCCTCTGTTACATAGAGACCGCGGAACTCGACGGGTGAGTTCGAACTTGATAAAGTGCCCTGAGAGGCGGAGCAACGAGCAATCGAAATCTGATTTGTACGAAACGAATACTCGACATATTTGAACTTGTCTAGCAGAGTGCGAGGATTTATATATCAATGGATAATGGATGGATCATGACATGATATTATATATCATGTCATGATATAATAATGGATTTTTTCATAAAAATCTATTATATATTTTTTTAATAGCAGTAAACTGACCTATTTTACAATATACTCTATGGTTTACAAACTGTAGGTAGCGCTAGACACACTGAACGAACCACTTGTATTAATGTGCCTGCCGCGCTGCCGCTGGTTGATTGTGCACACGTGTCCGCAATCTGTGCCAATTTGCTGTTGGGTATTCCCCTCTGTCAGATTGCATGTTTATAGTTTATGGTGGCAGGCAAAAAGATAACGTAAACAGTTGAAGCTGTTGTGAGGATGTGCAATGATATACAATATTTTACTGCTTGTGTCCTTGCGGATTTTTGTACCTTTGTCGTAGATAACTCGGTTTATATTTATCATTAGTAACTTTTACTCCGAAGCACGAAGGAGCTCTAAATATACAGTTTTATTCAATCATCTGATGACCGAAAGTTGCTTATTCGGCTCGGCTGCAATCGCAGTTCGAACGCTCTAATCAACCATCGAGCTCCTCATTTCTTGAGTATATTTATACAGAAATAACATACATAACCACTGGTTGTGTATAAACCACAGATCATACTTTTGTCATCATGATAGCAACTAAATATGGGAATCTGGGAATTTGATGGAAACTTTATGATGTACCGGATGAAAATAAAATAAAATGATGTCATGTGCGGCACTGTGATAAGAGTTATCTCAGCTATTTATTTAATTAATATTTAGAGACTGTAATAACTTTATGACTAATAGAAATTAAATCAGCGTATTCTTGTTACTGTCGTGTCATCATAACTTGTTTTCTCAATATGAAAGTCCATTAGTATTTACAACAAAGTAATGCAGTAGTTTATTTTCTTTAGAACTGTTATACAACTTAAGAAAAACGCACATCTTCCAGCAGCATTGCTATACTATTCTGTATTTAATATTTTAACATTGATTTTTGCTTGTTACAGGGAAACAAATTTAAAATGTCGTCAGTGCCTTGTAGAAACTGCGGCGATGAGTCAGGACGACGCACAACTGGGCGCATTCGACGGCGAAATCGTCTGCGAAACACCCAACAACCTACTAAATAAGTTCGAAGGTACGCACATCAGTTCATTTACCTGTCGCGGCGATCTGCCTGACATCCTTGGTTGCCATACGCTTGTGAAACTATCCGGTCGCGTAGTCGCGGTGAATGTTGAAACGATTACGCGGTGCGGTACCGCTCTTTCATGCATGTTTTTGTGTCGGGTAAACTGATTGTTTTATGTGCTAGTCGTGGTTGTCGAATGATTTGCATTTTTCACTTTCGAGAGCATAAGAAAGATTGTTCTGTGTGGTTATGTTATGCATGAATTGGGGGTTTTTTCATATTTTCCACTTTAATGAGTTAAAAATAAAATGCTGTGATGAGCGAGAGAGAGAGAGAGAGTGTAAGGTAATTGAAAAGTTAAGACTGAACTTGCCGTACAATTTTAAATAAAAGCGTTAGTAGTACAAGCATAGTGAAACGTAAACTAACGTATTATGCTTCTTACTCCTGATACGTTTCTGACTAGGAAATAGTAAGTTGTAAGTGGGTTTCCATTCATTATCCTTCTCATCAAATGTGGGAAGACATGCAAGCTATTTTCCTATGCACCTTGTACCAGGAACGTTGAGCTGGCGCGACCAACACTTCTCCCTGGACAACGATAAGATCCTGCTGCGCGGCTGCGTGCTCCGCAACACCTCGTGGTGCTACGGGGTGGTCGTGTTCGCCGGGAAGGACACCAAGCTCATGCAGAACTCCGGCAAGACCAAGTTTAAGCGCACCAGCATAGATAGGCTACTTAATTTTCTTATTATAGGGGTAAGTTCATCATCGAAATCAATCACGTTATCAGCAATAGCATTATTCGGAATAACTTCGATCAAATTGTCGTTATTAAATGGTTCTTATTCACACCGACGAACATCGCCATCGTCAAATTAATATTAGTGATGGTTTCGGAAATCAAATAAAAAATGCCACTCATACACCTGTGATCAATTCCCTTTTGCCACTCATATTACTGTTTTGGCTTGTTACGTTTTCGCGAGCGCTCACATTTACATAAACATTTTCAAAAAAGTTTCGCCAAGAACTGCGGAACTAACGCGTGAATAATACTGTCTTAACAGTCCTATTATAACTGATTTTAGACTCACTTGCTCACCAGAAAAGCGTCAACAAAATTATGTCCTGGCTGGCTGATTCTGAAGTTAACTGATAATTATCCATAGTATTCTTCCTGCTGTCGATGTGTGTATTTTGTACGGTGGCGTGCGGGGTGTGAGAGAGGCTGGACGGGCGACCATGTCCCTGTTAAAACTATGTCGTTATACTTTTAATAAGGCGTAACAACTGTCAAAATTAGTTCCATTTTCTACCGCACCTTATACTTGTCGCACTGTATCTGATTATGATTAATCAACCCACAGATAGTATTCTTCCTGCTGTCGATGTGCGTATTCTGCACGGTGGCGTGCGGGGTGTGGGAGTGGCTGGTGGGGCGGTACTTCCAGGTGTACCTGCCGTGGGACACGCTCGTGCCCGCCGAGCCCGCCTCGGGCGCTGTCGTCATTGCATTTCTCGTATTCTTCTCCTACGCCATTGTGATGAACACTGTCGTGCCTATATCGCTCTACGTCTCCGTCGAAGTGAGTAACGTTTTTACCATTACTTTGGCACGACCATTGCATATACAATCATACTGTCATACCAATAAAGTTCAAATTAGATAACACTTTAAGTACGACCGTGCGGATCAGAATGTTGATTCCTATACCCATTTATTAGTAACCGTCTGGCCTTTTCATAAACGCCTAATAATTCCATTTTAGCAATTTCACCGTTAAAATATGTTTTATCTTTATCATTTGTCAAAAGAGTAAAAGAAACAAAACACTTTATAAGTCTCCTATAACTTTGCTTGTTTTTATAAATTTTCACAAAGAGGAAGGAAGGAATGCGCGAAGTCTTGTCGTTTTATCCTGTTTATTTCAATAATAAACTAAATATAGCAGCTATATTCAATTTATCTTAACTAGTAACAATTTATTATACATGCAATACAAGATAAGTAGACCATGTTTGAAAATTTCGTTAGAATTCAATAAACAATAACACTATTGTTTTACAATTGATGAAATTACTTATATGTATGTTGAAATATTAAATTATTTCAAATAACTAATTCAGATTTCCATTTAAACAACATTTGATGCAAACTGTTAATTAACTACTAGGTTAAAAAATAAAACGCTGCGATAATCATATGAGTTAAAGTTATGATTCTACTATATACGAATTCGTTTAATAGTCGGATCGTATTGTGCGCATATGCTTTATTGGAATAAGCTTTCATATTTAATCACGTATTTTAGGTTGTTGGTCCTACCAACTTTCTATTTGTTTATTTTAATAAAGTTAGAATGTACAATACTAAATAATATACTAGAAAAAATAGGACTCGCACCAGATCTCGTCACAGTCAGTGACTCGGTAGCTCAGCGGTCAGAGCATTCGAGTCACAGTCAGTGACTCGGTAGCTCAGCGGTCAGAGCATTGGACCGGATATCCAAAGGTCGCGGGTTCGATTCCCGTCCGAGAACATGATCTGGTGCGAGTCCTATTTTTTCTAGTATATTATTTAGTATTGTATAAAAATAGCATTGTGAATGCTTAAATCTCAAAATTTAAAACCTATCTGACTTTTCAAGTTCATCGTATCTTATAATTACGAATATTGATCACGCACCTCGTCATCGTAATAGTGTTATTTACAGTAATTATTACTATGATTTATAGTAAGTAAACATTACCTTCAACCGATATACTACAAACAAAACTGTCTATTATTTAACTGTCTTTTCTACGTTTACAAAACTATAGTGCTGTAATTGCCCAATATTTATGGTACATGAAAACTTTATAATGGCGACGAACATTGACAATATCATATTGCACTCTAAAGTAGTTTCTTTTTTACAGGTAATAAGGTTTGCACAGAGTTTCCTTATTAATTGGGATGAGAAAATGTATTATGAAAAAACGGGAACAGCAGCAAAAGCGAGAACAACCACGTTAAACGAGGAGCTCGGTAAGTGAAATACTTATTTGAATTTCTAAAAATGTGCCTTCGATCGTTTTATGAAGACTAACCTTAGCGTGTTTGTAGGTCAAATTCAGTACATATTTTCCGATAAAACTGGCACTTTGACGCAGAATATAATGACGTTCAACAAGTGTTCCATCGCTGGAGTATGCTACGGAGACGTAGTCGATGAAGCCACGGGCGAGACCTTAGAACTCGCGGAGGTAAGCACCACTCCCCTTCACCACCTTAATGCACAATGCGATTAAATTTAAACAACTCTAAAAACAAAACTTTTTTCAAATTCTGAAATGCAAAGTAGTCGAGCACATGCTATAGACTATTCTAGAATTCACCTCGATGCATGTAGGTTGCATTAATTTGAAATATATCATCATCGCAGAGTTGACATGAGCACGTTTTGGCGACTCATGAATTTGTTTTGCATGTTTTATAAACATTTATATTTTCGTACTTACATGTTTTTTTCGTGTTTGGAGTAAGGATTATAGGAAAGTGTTTTGTACCGTTTGCCCACGCTTTGGGGTTCATTGTGAATCGTTTGAAGTTTAATGTCCTTTGTTTTCCCAGTTAGTGCATGGATAATAGTACGTAAGGTTTTATTATCTCGTGTATACCAGATTATTCATGCACACTATTTCGTACCTACACTACTCACGAAACACTGTACATACAGCATGTTATGAATTTATTTTTTCACAGTAAAAATTAGTTACAAGGTTTTTTAAAAACAGCATTAAATGTAGCTAAGTCACTTTTGTAAATAATTCTGTGGCCATCCATTTGAGCCTCTGGGCTTAGTATTGTTTAACCTTTAATACGAAGGCTAACATTACAGTACAGGAACCGCTGTATCATGAAACTGCAAATCTGATAAGCTCACACCGAGAACATCATCAGATCACGCCACACTAATTCTGAGATAAAAACATTTCAATCGCCTCCTGAAAGGTAATTTACAAGAATTAGTAAAATACAAATATTGCACTGCCGGGCTTAGACAGAATCAGTTAATCACACAGCCCAAATTGTTTTCATAGGTAGAGCTGTGTGTGTGTAGAATTAAAAGATGTCATACAGTAAGACATTTATTGTGTCCAGTAAGTAGCAGATAAGACAACCTTTTCCTGGTAGCCGCCATCACAGACAGCAAATAAAGGACAAACCCTATATTCAAGTGTGTGTCCTCATTGCACCCGCAATGTAAGAGCAGTTGTAAGAGTTAGTGACCAGGTGGTAGGTTAGGCAATAGGCTCGCTAGTAGCATAGGGCAGGGCGATACAAGAGTTGTAGGGGTGTGTGTAATGCAGCGCGGCGGCAGCAGGGGCGCGGGCGGAGGGGTGGGCGGCGGCCGGGCGCGCAGCAGCAGCGGCGCGGCGCGCGACCGCCTGCTGGACCTCGAGCACGAGCAGGGCCGCAGCACGCCGGGCGCGCGACGCCCGCACACCGACTCACACGTATGAAGCACGCGACTCTTCATCGACGCGACCCCCACGCATACAAACCGACAACCCTAACGTACACCAAACACACAACAGTGTACGGCCACTGAGGGAATGCAATTTGAATGATTTTGTCAAGTTCCTTATGTCGACTGAGTTATATTTTTCTTTCCGAATAATAGAAAACATACTTTAACGCATGTACCACACCTCCGCCGCGAAACAATACCAGCGAAACCGCAGTAGTTTCGCCATGACTTGTCTTCTATCGACGACGGTATATGACTATCACATCTAAATAGCAGTTTCACGTCATTATTTTCGTGGTGAAGGTGTGTCCGAGCCGATCGGGCGAAATCGCGCGTGATAGAGACAGCATCATAGTTAAATCTATGCGTTAGAACAGGCTGTTTCGCATCTGTTTCGCTTGTCGTACAACTGACTGGTATTCTTTCGCGGCGGAGGTGTGGTGTCCTACAGGCGTATTCAGTTGACGTATGGAATTTAACAAATTTGTTAAATATGCATTCTCTCAGTCACACATAAAAAGTTGTGCGGTAGTTAGCCATTAAATGCTACTTTAACCGTACGCTTCCACTAGTCAAATGTTATAGACAAACATCGTTTCGAAACATTTTCAAACACAAACAAACAAAAATGTTTATAATTGACAATTTTGGTTTAACAAGTCAATGCAGTGGAAACGCACGGTTACGTATTCATTATACCAGAAGCCGTTTAATCGTGCTTAATTTCTGATGAATAATACTCATCAATGAAAGTGCTTACCATTCTTGATTAAAAAGACAGTCACTATTTGACTCATAAGTTTCGCGGAGGTTTGTGTGCTAGGGGGCAGAAGCCGGTTTCGTATAGATAAAGTTACGTCGTGTATCGATGTTGATTACGATTTTTTTATTTAATGATGCTGCGCCATGCTCTGTAGAGAAATGGGAACCAACAATTATTATTTTGTTTAATGTCAATGCAGAATATAATAATAAACCAAGACATGTTTTTTACGGTGTCGAGTATTTATGATATCTTTTCAAATCGATGCGCGATGACAACTATTTATCGATAGGAATTCGGTGTTATATTAATTGTGAAGGATCGATGATTGAGTCCCCTTCGCACTCAGAAGAACAAGCGCCATGTGTAGTTCACTTCTCAGTAATGTTGTGCATCAGATCCTTAGTCACGTAGCGATGTTCGTCTGCGTACGCGCAAGGGTGATAAATGATGCACTGTGTCAGTAAATAAGGATCTCTACTGGGTTTGGTTTTGTTAGAATTTATTGCAATATAGATACACTATCCTAAATTGTAGTTATTTATTAAATACAATAGGTGATCTCTTGACTATTTTGTGTTATAATATCCGTTTCCTGATTTTCACACATCCAGTAGAGTATTTCTTTAATAGAAGTAAAGTCAAAGAATTCGTTGTTTTATATTGGAGTTTTTACGCTTTAAATATTTGTTTAATCACTTTAAAAAAAATAATTGAGAATCTGTACTCTTAAAACAGCGGACTCTAACTGCAAACCCGATATTGTATTATTTTCCTCCAGTTTAATTCCGTAAACGCAGAAATATTAATTTATATATTTATTCGATACTTATTCTTTTCATTTTGGTGGCAATTGATAATGGTGATGTTAAAACTAACATTAAGGCTTAAACTTTAATATAAATAATGGACCACTATAATAAATCAATGAATAGAAATAGAACCTAACATAAATGTGTTTTGCATCTACGAAACGCATGTTTTGCTATAGCTAAAGGTCACGGGAAGCTATGACTGGTGGCTGTGAATTGACTTTGAAACACCTGAATAACAATGCCTCTATTGTATTTTTTTACACGAAAGTCTTCGAATAACTATAGCCATTTTTTTTTAGAAATTTACCAAAACAATAATTTTGTTCAAAGTGTATTTGAAAGCAAAGTTCTCCGTTGTTTATGTCAAATTCTAGATAAATATTTACACATTGAACAGAAGAAGAAGTATTGATGTTTTTATTTTATTTTATCAATAAAGGTACAACCATTTGTATTTTTATTTTATAATATCTGTAATACTGGTTCTAGGATAATGAAAAGTTGTAACAAAATCACTATCTTTCCTATTCACACACTAAACTTTCTACTGAAATTGTCTGTAATCTCTTTTATTTTCTGTAAACCTAATTATATGATAATATTGAAAATTATAAAGATACGATTCTCAGAATAACTCCTAGTTCCTAACAACTATTGATAGCTTCATATCTATGACTATATAGGGATATTTATACCTTTTTCATAAATAAAATACTCTACCCAATGTACTGTGTAACTCATTCACATGTATCTGTATTGTATTTGTCTGTGGTCTGTGTAAGTGTATATATGTATAGTACCTATGTAATTAACCGATCTCTGCATGTGCCGCTTTGCATCTTGTGTCGTCTCATGTTTTAGTAAGCTTTTAACACGTTAACTTTTGATCGATTAAAACAAACAATTCTATGTTAACATAAAACTATTTCAATTATGTTACAATCGTTATAAAATACAGTCTTACTACTTTGAAACGATCCTATGTAACATAGAATTGTTTCAAGCAACAGCCCTCCCGTATATTGATGGTGACTGATTGACTACAGAGTACAGAGCCGCTGGATTTCTCGTTCAACCCGGAGTACGAACCGGAGTTCAAATTCTTCGACTCGACGCTGCTGGAGGCTGTGAAGCGTGGCGACCGGGAGGTGCACGACTTCTTCCGCCTGTTGGCTCTGTGTCACACCGTCATGCCGGATCAAAAGAACGGCCGCCTTGAATACCAGGTAACCAGTTCAAGTCGGTGAGACTTCTCAGTTTGTTTAACTTATGTTATGATTCAATATAACGTTTCGGTTAGTTCTTGTCTGCATGTCGATTACGGGTGTAAAGGGTTTCTGAGTGCACTACTCTGTGGCTCCATCCATCATCTAATGAACACATACAATAATGTTCAGATTGAGATCGTCAATAATTTATTTATACTTACTTATAGTTTGTCTTGAAGACTTTTCATCCTAGCTTTATACTTGTACGGCAATTAATGCATAATGCAAAGGGAGGAATATGAGTTTTCAACTTGACGCTGTTTTGTTGATTGTAGGCGCAGTCTCCAGATGAGTCAGCACTGGTATCGGCGGCTAGAAATTTTGGTTTTGTGTTCAGAGAACGCTCGCCTAATAGTATTACAATAGAAGTTATGGGTAAACCAGAAGTAAGTTAAATTGTAACAGTAAAAAATATTGATTGTAATGTTAACGCACTTTTGATTGATTATGTCCTTTGTTTTCTTTCAGGAGTATGATTTGTTATGTATATTAGATTTTAATAATGTTAGGAAAAGAATGTCCGTGATATTGAGGAAGGATGGAGAAATTAGGTTATATACAAAAGGTGCTGATAATGTAATATATGACAGATTAAAATCAAATCAAGCGGAAGTTAAATCAAGAACACAAGAACATTTAAATGTGAGTATAAAACATGCATAATTAAATTATTTCGCATACCTAGTTAATATTGGAATTATCCTACAAATAGTATAAATGTGAAATTTTAGATGTTTGTTATTCAAAAACGGCTGAGCGGATTTGGGTGAAATTAAACACATATCGTTAATAACGTGGATTAAAACATATAAAACTTTTTATCCTGGTCAAAGGTTCCCTATGGATTTTTTTCAATGTCCACGTGGACAAAGTCGCGGGAAGCTGGTCAACTCTAAAACTCTAAATTAGATTTAGTAATCACACTATGGTATTGACTTTCTGCGTCCGTTATTGATGTACTGTGGTTTGATTCATTCACTGAACTGAATACCTTTGATTATTTATATGTCTAGATAGAGTGTTGCACTTTTGACGTACTAAACCAAACAGGCCAACTTTTTTAAGATGGTGTGCGTTTTTAGCATCGTCGCGTCCAAAGAGTATTGTAATAAAAACAATGGCCGCGTCACACTACTTACAATGTGTGTGTTTTTATCAGCCAACAGTTTGCTGATATTTTTTTTCGACGCGTTCGTAGCTTCCACTATCTATCTAGACATATAAATAATCAAAGGTGAATACATGAACTATTTCTTAGTATCAGATATACCTTTCTGTTTTTCGTTGTTAGAAGTTCGCGGGCGAGGGTCTACGCACGCTGGCACTAGCCTGGCGGCCGCTGGACGAGCGCGGGTTCGCGGAGTGGAAGCACCGCCACCAGCGGGCGGCGCTCGCGCTGCACGACCGCGACGAACAACTGGACGCCATCTACGAGGAGATAGAGACCGACCTACTGCTGATGGGTATGTACCACACACATGCGGGTGCCGTGTAGCCCAACGTGCAGTGGAAGCACAGCCTTCAGAAAGCGACTATTTTGTAAGAGCCAGTTTAAATGCCGTTTATGTAAATACTTTTTTAATTTTATACTCGCAGTTTGTTAATGGGCGAATTTCTGACAGCTCAAATAAAATAATATTCAAAAAATTTCGATAGATGGCGTTTTATGAAAGCCGAGCCGTAAAGTTAAAACCCCTTCACACTAAGCAATTTACCGCATGCAATTTTTTTAAAATATTGATCGCAATGCTGTATGTACCCTTCCTTGGAGAGTAATATGATATGATAAGTGATTAACGTGGAGGTGGAGTTAAAACGGCGATAGACATATAAGCTATAACTTTACGACGATGGCTCTAGATTTATTGACGTAATTTGTTTTTCTTTTTTTTGGTCTCGGAACATCGCCCATGGACATAAAATATAAACAACATTTGGCGTTATTGTAATATATTTTATTTCTTTTAGGTGTCACTGCCATAGAAGATAAATTACAGGATGGAGTGCCTGAAACCATAGCGAATCTCAGTATGGCTGGTATTAAAATTTGGGTATTAACAGGTGATAAACAAGGTGAGTCCCTCATCAAACGACACACTTTAAATGCACTTATAATTCCTAAGTGTCTAATCAAATTTTTTAATGATAACAATTGTTTCCAGAGACAGCAATAAACATAGGATATTCGTGTCAGTTGCTGACTGACGATATGGCGGAGGTGTTTGTGATCGACGGCGTGTCGCACGACGACGTCGACCGGCAGCTCGCTAAGTGTCGCGACTCTATAAGGGTCGTAAATACATTCTTGCCCCACGGTGAGGATTTTATATGAGCTTGATGAATATGAAATGAAATTTCTTATTGACTAAGTAATGTTTCTTAATGGCGTAACATTTAGGTTGAAAATATGTTACAGTCATCTTTGCAACTTTCACTTATTTTATTATAACTAACTACACTCGGCGTCAAAAAAATCGCACCTTTTCAAAAAATTTCTTTGAAACCATTTTAATCATATCTAATTAATAGTAAATGTTGTCATATACTTCTATCCATTCTTATATAACCAACAGTCTCTCAAACCGTTGGAACACTCGTCATACGGAATAAATGACTGAGATTTAGTTTCCCAGCAACATTGCACTGTCACATTTTTTGCAATATAACAATTTCATTTGACAAGCTTCATGGCCAATAGTATGCATCTTGGGTGTTTCTTTTCTTAGTTGAGCAGTTGACGTGCGTTCTCTCTAACGTTTCGATAGTGAATTTACCCGATTTTCCTGGATTGACCCCTATTTATACCCTTATAATGAATGCGCAAGTAATTACATGTGCAGCGTTTAATTGTGGTAACTGTTATGTTTTTTAAACAATAAATGATTGTTTAAAAGACCAATAAATGTACTTTCAATAGATATAAATATTAAATAAATAATACGTGTGCTAGCAGTAGCAGGTAGGCATATCTAAACTAATGTAATAGAAGGTGCGATTTTTTGACGCCGAGTGTACAAATTACGCATTGAATTCTTTAGTCTTCTTTGAAACTTAAAACATCCTCTTTTAAATATTGAATTGTTGTTGACAAATGCTTTTTATTTTTCGAATTTGGTATTAGAAGATTACTTCATTAGTTACTACATCTGTTTTCATTTGGAGTACATTCAGTAGATATTGGTAAAAATACAGTCAATTAATATAATTATCATCTTGTTCAGGTACATCAGACGCGAAGAGAGAACCCGAAACGGCAAACGGCGGCGCGGCAGTATCCCGGCCGTCGCCCGGGCGCGCCGCCAACGTGAAACTGAACGCGCCCGCCGTCTCCGTCGTCACATTTAGGTGGGCGCATACCGCGCGCAGGTAGCCACCACCTACCGCCTACCTGTCTCACGTCTCTGTCCTTACACTAGTCTCTACTCTAGCTATAGGCATCCAACGTGAAACTGAACGCGCCCGCCGTCTCCGTCGTCACATTTAGGTGGGCGCATACCGCGCGCAGGTAGCCACCACCTACCGCCTACCTGTCTCACGTCTCTGTCCTTACACTAGTCTCTACTATAGCTATAGGCATCCAACGTGAAACTGAACGCGCCCGCCGTCTCCGTCGTCACATTTAGGTGGGCGCATACCGCGCGCAGGTAGCCACCACCTACCGCCTACCTGTCTCACGTCTCTGTCCTTACACTAGTCTCTACTATAGCTATAGGCATCCAACGTGAAACTGAACGTGCCCGCCGTCTCCGTCGTCACATTTAGGTGGGCGCATACCGCGCGCAGGTAGCCACCACCTACCGCCTACCTGTCTCACGTCTCTGTCCTTACACTAGTCTCTACTATAGCTATAGGCATCCAACGTGAAACTGAACGCGCTCGCCGTCTCCGTCGTCACATTTAGGTGGGCGCATACCGCGCGCAGGTAGCCACCACCTACCGCCTACCTGTCTCACGTCTCTGTCTTTTATATCCTTACGCACTTATCTTTATATCTATTAGGTGTCGGCATAGATCTTAGGCGGTGGACGAAAAAGCTTCTGCTCTGCGCATAGAATATTTCAGACCGTAGACGTGCAACCAACTTATTACGAATATAACAGTACGGTGTACCCAATCGCGTAATCGGAATGAGACAATTGAAAAATTCCAGTAAATAAATGCCTGAGCGCCTCAGCACGCCTATCAAACCTTAAAACAGGGATGCACAGACTACGGCCCGCGGGCCGCATGCGGCCCGCCGGTCGAATACTGGTGGCCCGCCGACAGCAAAAATAATACTCTCGTACATTCGAAAATATTGAGTTCTATTCCAGAATAAAACCAATAACAAATATTCGAAAAGTAATTTGAATCTCGCGCGCGCGCTCTATCAATCTTATCGGTGCGCCGTGCATGCGTCGGTAACAGCGGTCGGTAATGTTCGTGCTGATCTCGGTTAAATTCGTTTTCTTGAGGAAGCGCGCCGCGTTATACTGTTCGAGCGAGCGAGATAGCAATAGTCCCAAATTCCCGTTAGCTCGCGTAGGTAGATACACGAAGCTTCCAGAGTCGGTTTCGAGATTTCTCCAGACAGTTTTCGACTCTATGCGCGTGGTATAAAAGCCACGCTAACCGCAGCGACCGACAGTTCGGTTTTAATTTGAGTAAAGTGTCGTTAGTTCTAGTGTAGATTTTAACTCGACTAGCCGGTGTCATAATTATAATATATTTTGATCCACATTCAACGTAGATTTCCCGTCAAGTGCCGTGTATAATTGTGTTGTGAAATCGTAAGTAAAACTGTTATTAATTTTATCTACATATTTTATCAATTATTTTTGGTAATTAATTAGGAACTGTAATTGGTTTTAGGTGCTGTGGTAATCCTAGTCAGGATTAAAACGCAACATGGACATGCCAGGAACTAGTAAAAAACGTAAGGTTAAAGATGAAAATCGGCAGTTTCAAGAAATTTGGACTGAGAAATACTTTTTTGTATGGTCGCATAACAAAGTCGTTTGTTTAATTTGCAAGAATTCTGTTGCGATTGCAAAGGAATATAATGTAAAAAGGCACTATGAAACGCAGCATCCTACTTTTACGAAGTTTACAGGCGAATTAAGAAAGCAAAAAGTTTTGTCTTTAAAACGGGAGCTTATTGGTCAACAAGCTATGTTTACAAAACCCATTCAAGATACAGAAACAGCTACAGAAGTTAGTTATGAAATTTCTCGAATGATAGCAAAGCGGAGTCGCCCCTTCAATGATGGGGATTTTGTAAAAGAATGCATAGAAATTGCCGCTAAGAAAATGTGTCCAGAAGCAGCAAAAAAGTTTGAGAAAATTCAACTGAATCGTATGACCATCCAAAGACGAATTATGTCTTTGTCAGATAATATTGCGGAACAATTAAATGAAAAAACTAAGATAATTGATTTTTTTTCATTAGCACTCGACGAATCCACTGATATTAGTTCCACAGCTCAACTTCTTATATTCATACGAGGTGTTACTCAAGATTTTGAAGTCTTCGAAGAGTTATTAGGAATGTGTTCATTGAAAGGTCAAACCAGAGGAGTTGATATACTCAATGTACTTTTGGACGAGTGTTCAAAAACTGATTTGGACTTATCGAAATTATCGGGAGTTTCGACTGACGGTGCTCCTTCGATGATTGGTGTCAATTCTGGGCTAGTTACTTTGTTGAAAAAGCATTTGCAAGAAAAAAACTTAAACGCTGAAGATCTCATGCAGTTTCACTGCATTATACACCAAGAAGCCCTCTGTTCTAAAAAAATTGAATTTGAAAATGTCATGAAAGTGGTAGTTTCGACTGTGAATTTCATAAAATCACGAGGACTCAATCACAGGCAATTCAAACAATTCCTTGATGACATTGAATGCGAACATGGAGATTTACTGTATTATACAGAAGTAAGGTGGCTAAGTCGTGGATTGACACTGGAACGATTTTTAAATTTAATAGAAGAAATTGATATTTTTCTGGCGGAAAAGCAAAGGGACGTCCCGGAACTTAAAAGTCCTGATTGGTTGTGTGATTTGGCTTTTTTAGTTGACATTACAAATCATTTGAATGTCTTGAACACACGGCTTCAAGGCAAAAATCAACTGATATCCCAGCTCTACGCACATGTATCATCCTTTCAATGCAAGCTGACACTTTTCAGATCGCAATTGAATTCTGGAAATTACAATCATTTTCCGAATTATAAGAAAATGGCTGAAAAATTCAAAAAAACTGCTATTAATTTCAGTTATGTAAAAAAGCTAGATATTTTGATTCAATCTTTTCAAGACAGATTTTCGGAGTTTAAAACAGTGAAACCTCTGTTGGACATATTTAGCAATCCTTTCACGATTTCAGTTGAAAATGCGCCAGAGTTAATGCAGTTAGAAATTATCGACATTCAGAACGACCAAGATTTACGCAACAAATTCAACGAAGGAGACTTGCTGAACTTTTACCGCTGCATTGATAAAAATACGTACAAAGAGTTGCGCATAAACGCTCTGAAATGTGCAAGCTTATTTGGTTCTACCTATATATGTGAACAAACCTTTTCAATCCTAAATAATAATAAAACAAAAAATCGAAACCGCCTTGCAAATGAAAGTTTGGAAGCAGTTTTACGTGTTGCTACAAGTAAATTTGAGCCAAATATAAAAAAGATTGTAAGCACTATGCAGTGCCACGCTTCAAATTAATAAATTCTTTTTCAATTTGAATACATTATTATCAATTTTTCATTGTCTTTAATTACCTATACTTCTGGTGGCCCACCATCAGTTCATAATTTGCCCGAGTGGCCCCTAGTCTTAATAAGTCTGTGCATCCATGCCTTAAAACATACCTTCTGTGCATCTCGCTCAATGCTTAAGATCCGTGCCAAAAACCATCTGCTGTTAAAATATTGTGATTCGTTTAAAATGTCTGTCTAGTTTGTGATATCGTTGTCTGTCGCTTCAATAGTATGCTAACCATTTAAAAAAAAACTTTAATCTATTATCGAATTCGGTTTAGATCAGCTATTTGTTATTTTAGTGAAACATGCCCTTTAATTAAGTTTACTTAAGTCTGAGCCTCTGACTGGTAAATATTTGTCGTTCCACTAACCTCACTGTAGCATTGATTTTCTTTTTGTTTCTAGAGCACATGAACTTTATCACCCTATCTTGTGTTTACTAACAAAGTTGATAAGTCTTGAAATTTTTTAAAACATAATTTGTCCAAATAAAACAAATCTTGATATATAGCCCAGATTAAGCATTTTAATATTTATTACCTTTAGGTAATTAAATTTGAAGTGAATTAAATTTGTAGGTATAATTTTTTGTCCTACTGGCCAATAATACAACACTCTAATTTTCCCCGTAACGTTATATAGTGCAGTCCGCACACTATCGCTGACTTGAGCGTATGTTTCAGCAACGAGTACATGTCGGGCAGCGGTCCGTACTCGGCGGAGTCGCACGAGCCGAGCAACGACGACTCCAATGGGTTCGCGATCGTTGTCAACGGGCATTCGCTCGTGCACTGCTTACATCCCAAACTAGAGGAGAAGTGAGTATTCATCATATCTTCATCATCATGTCAGTGAAACAAAAATATCCTTCAATATTATTAATTCAACGTTGGCAAAGATTTCTTACTGTATTTTTTTATTCTAGAATGGATTCTGAATGACCTCTAAAGTATCACTTACTTTTTTCACACTCTGTATATAATAATTACTTCAAATACTTTTCTTTTTCATCTTAATAATAAAAGGGAAAAAAAATATTTCGATAAAAAGTTTTGCATTACAGTAGTTGCCTGTAACAGGAGACTCCGCTATTCCATAACATTATTTTATGTAACTTTAGCATTACATTAAATAGTACAATAACAACTTAATCATATCATTATTATATTTCTAATAAACAAGGATACATTATTTAGTGTGTGTGTGCATGCATGAATGAGTATATAGGTACGTATTTATATATACCTATATATGTATGAAAGAATGTGAATTCTTGACCAAAAATACTTTATTTTGTAGACTGTGTCACTGTGTCTTACAAGCCAAGGCCCACCAATTAATTAGCGGTCACTCTAGTTAATGAACTGTTGTTATACCAAGGATAAGTGATCCACTTAACCTACAATGTTTTTTTTTGACACCAGGGGATTAAACATTATTCGTCTTTATTTTCCTAGCTTTTAAAGCGTATTAGCACAATATTGTTTTTGCAAATACAAACATGAAGTAGTGATTCATGTGGCGTGGTAACAAAGCGTAAAATAATTTAGCATCTGCACCTCTTGGACACGAGAATTAAAATGCCGAATTTATATTTACACACGAAAGATTTATTTTATTATCATTGTTTTCCCTTTTTTGTCGTAGGTTCCTAGACGTAGTTCTACAATGTCGGTCAGTAATATGCTGTCGCGTGACGCCACTACAGAAGGCGATGGTCGTAGAGCTTATCAAGAAAAGTCGGAAAGCGGTCACGCTAGCCATCGGAGACGGAGCCAACGACGTCTCCATGATCAAAGGTAATGATTTTACATGAACAACAACTGACATTATGTTAGTTTCTATTGATTCTAATAATTCACTTAAAGTTGTATAGTTTTTAGTAAGTTCTCCGGTATTTGTGTTTTTGTACAAACGACAGCACGTCAGGTTATACAGTTAAACTACGAAAACAGCCTTTATTACGTAGGGCATAAAGGCGGTCTCAAGGTCAACATGTATAGTCTGAGGTGCCGTCGTGTGTACAACATAACATAACTTAATACTTCTCCCGCCTGATTCTGTTCTAAGATCTTTAGATATCCCATTAGGTACCTTAGTTACTGTCAAGTGTAGCAACGGGCGAGCCAGTGTAGTTTTAAATCTAAAAAATTTAGACTAGCAACAAAACTGTCGGAATATTAATTAGTTCTGAATACTTATTGCTTAGTTTCGACGCTTTTTATTCAATTCATAATACGCTTGCGACCAAAATATCTATAGTCTGTTTATCCTTACTTGTCTTATTGTTATCTACTATTCAATTCAAGGTAAACAATCTTCACCCAACTCTTTACTGAAATATTTTTACAATACAACAAATGGTTTTCCACAAGTTTACGAAAGAAAATGATAATAATTATCATTATAATTATTTTAATGACGTATGACAACCTGTCAAAAACTGTTTACTAAATAAAGCAAGTAAGGATAAACAGACTATACATGGCTTATTCAGTTCAGGCTGATACAAGCACTTTTTAATGTCAGAAGCTACGCCTTAGATACAGAGAATATTGTATGTTACCCAACAGCGGCGCACATCGGCGTGGGCATTTCGGGGCAAGAAGGCATGCAGGCAGTGCTCGCGTCGGACTACTCGATCGCGCAGTTCCGGTTCCTGCAGCGGCTGCTGCTGGTCCACGGCCGCTGGTCCTACTTCCGCATGTGCAAGTTCCTCAGATACTTCTTCTACAAGAACTTCGCCTTCACCGTTTGCCATTTCTGGTTCGCGTTCTTTTGCGGGTTCAGTGCGCAGGTATGTGTTGTAATAATAAAATCTGCTCGAATATATTTTCTTTAGCTACATATTATTATGTACTAGTGACCCGAGTTCCTTCCTTTTTCCCAATTGCAACCTTCTAACAACACTTAAAAATAAATCAATTAAGGTACCTTCCAGTCGTCACCTCCATTCGCTCCAAAAGTCTGTTTATTATAGTACGTGCGGATCATCGATCGGCTTATGTTATAACGGGTAGAGCATACATTTTATTAGCAACAAACATTAGATGATAGAAGGGCGCGGCCACCCGCCGGCCCGTCGATCGCTCGCTTCCCGCTGCAGTAGTGGCCATATTTTTCTCGGGCGATAGTTTTCATTTTGCGATAACTCTCAAGGCCGACTTGCGCCAAGCTGGGTAAGCACATTTAACCCAGAGTTAGTGCTACTTTTGTATGAATAACTGGGTAAAATTTTAACTCAACTTATTATACACCAAACCTTTTTCAGGAATCACTCTATCAATTGGTGAAAACAGCATGAAATTCCGTTCAGTAGTTTTTGAGTTTATCGCGAACAGACAGACAGACAGGCAGACGAGGCGAGGGACTTTGTTTTATAATATGTAGTGACTATAGAGGTATTTCTTAAATTACGAATTTGTGTGTTCAGTGAGGTTGAAAATTGAATGCGTTTTCTCTTAGTAACTCCATCGTTGTAAATTTTTCTGTTGCTATTAGAAATAGGTTCTATTCTTAAATTGGACCAACTCTGAAATCGCGAAAATAAAATCAGCTGTTTCATACAATTTGATATTTTCGTAATTATTTTTTGTATGAAACAGCTGTTTTTTTTTTCGCGATTTCAAAGTTGGTCCCTTAGTAAAAGTTGTTCAGTTTGATGGTCCCTATACACCATATTCGGCATTAGGGGTACTTTTGTAACACGTTGTATATGAATATTACATTGAGTCAGATTTTTGGGCTGATATAGTTTGATAAGTAAGATCATTCGATAGATTAGTAAAAACCTAAATTTGTTTGGCCAACAGACTGTATTCGACGAGATGTTCATATCAGTATACAATCTGTTCTACACATCACTACCCGTCCTCGCGCTGGGCGTGTTCGAGCAAGACGTATCGGACGTGACGTCACTACAGTTTCCCAAACTGTACGCGCCCGGACACACGAGCCAGCTGTTCAACAAGACGGAGTTCATCAAGTCTACGCTGCACGGCTGCTTCACATCGCTCGTGCTGTTTTTGATACCTTACGGTACGTTATGTACCATATTCACAATTTATTGACAGTATAGTCTTCCTTATAATTCACTGTGTCTATCTGTATTTCTGTATAGGCTGGTAAATATATGGACACTCGAGTTTATACATATCAGGATTGTTTATTTAAGTATTCCACGAGTCTTATCTTTCAGCATATCCTCTAACATTATAGACAAAGGAAAAATATTTACAATGTACAAAAACTTTGTCGTGTAAGGGTGGGTACCCACTGTCTTAGGTTCGCGAACCTCCGCGCTCTGAGAACCTACAACAGACCGCCATAGTGTGTACGTTTGCGAATCTCGGTGCGCGCTCCGCATTTTGCGATTCGATGCGAACGAACACAAAGGGGGAGCAGGTAGAAGTTCGCATGGCGTCCACATTGAGCTTCGCGAACCTAAGTGGGTACCATTACTCAATCTTTATTTATTTCTTTTTTGTTTCACAGGAACATACAAAGACGGTTTAGCGCCAGACGGGAAAATATTATCAGATCACATGTTATTAGGAAGTGTAGTAGCTACGATTTTAATAATAGATAATACCACACAAGTAAGTCACATTACAAGCAAAAAGTTTTTATTTTTGCAACAAAACTGTGATTTAACGTATTTTGGTTATTGTTTTAGATCGCTTTGGATACGACATACTGGACAGTGTTCAACCACATCACGATATGGGGCTCTTTAGTGTCGTATTTCGTACTGGACTATTTTTATAACTACGTGATCGGCGGCACGTACGTGGGCTCGCTCACGGTCGCTCTCACGCAGGCCACATTTTGGTTTACGGCCGTACTTACGGTGAGTACTCCGAAGGGTTTTTAACTTACCAATATCATTTTTGTAAATTTCAGCCGAGTTGTTTTTTGTAGTAAGTAAATAACTAATAGCTACAATAATAAATACTAGATATGGTCTCGAGCTGGATATCAACGGTTCATAATAATTATCTACAGTTTCTACCACAATAATTGAGGTTTTATTTCATTTTATTAGTTACAAAGCAAGCACTAACCGTAAGAGCATTTACTTATCGGTGATACGGCGAGTGATATTTTTATATCCCTATCTGATATTTTTATTGGAACATCTATCGTTTTAATATGATTCTGTATGTTTGACAGATGATGATCCTCATGGTACCGGTGGTGTCATGGCGACTGGGCATGTCCCGCGCGCGGCCGACGCTGGGCGAGCGCCTACGCGCGCGCCAGCGCTGGCGCGGCCCGCCTTCCGCGCCGCGCACGCCCTCCGCCAGGCGCGCGCGACGCTCTGTGCGATCAGGATATGCGTTCGCGCACCAGGTCAATAATTCACTATTTGTTTTCGTTGTTGTGTGTGAAAATATCGATATTGATGAATACCAACGATTTCTTATTATCATTGTGTGTAATAAACGCATTGTGAACTAGTCAATACTTCACTCATATAGTATGGAGTGAATTTCAGTTGATAACTATTAATAGATAAACCCATATAATTATAAAAATTGTGAGTCACATGGAATAACTAATTTTGCTTTAGAACAAAGTTATTTTTACTCACCCATCCAAAAGAAAAGTACAGGGACCTGTAGACTACGTATCTTTAGAGACGAAGTATTAATTTTTTATATGTTTGCCCATTCAGGAGGGTTTCGGTCGGCTCATCACCTCCGGCAAGATCATGCGTCGCATCCCGCACGCGGACGCGGCGCTGTCGGCGCTGGCGTCGCTGCCGGGCAAGTTCCACGCGCGGCCCTCCACGCCGCCGCCCGCCACGCCGCCGCCCGCCACGCCGCCGCCGCCCGACCCCGCGCCGCGCGCGCCCACACAGAACCTCGACACCGTCGACTTATGAACGTCACCGCGCGCCGACGAGCGCCCCCGTGCGCCAGCTCGCGCCGGCACGCGCCGACGAGCGCCCGATACGCAATCGATCGACTGCCCCCTACGACGGTCGGGTGGGTCTCACTATTCTCGTTGAGCTTTCCCATTGACGGTAATAGTATATTACTTGTATCACTATTCCCGTTGCGTTCTTACCGCGGTTATTCGCGACCAAGAAAACGATTGCTTATTTTAATAATTGTCGACTCGATATTATGACCTTTTTATATTATTGATAATTTATCTATTGACAATTGAATAATTTCAAAACCAACAGTTTTTATTTCATTTCAATACGAGTATAAAGTATTTAAAAAGTTATTGTAAATAAGTAATCTGCTTAACACTGCATCCGCGAGTCGGCCCCATGCCCATGGGTCCTGATGATGTCATCGGACCCAGACTTGCCTGTCACCACGGTAATGATTACTTGCTCATTGTCAGGCACGAAAACAATACCTCGTGGTCATTTTTACGATTAAAAAAAAACTAGAATTAAGTAAATGGGCTACAGAAAAAAAGGACATATTTTAAGTTAAAATGTATATATAAAAAAAATACTTTCCAAACTCATTATTGAAATAAACAAGCGTTTTCCTGGTCGCGAATAGTCGCGGTATAAAAACGCAACAGGAATAGTGATACAAGTAGTACACTATAACCGTCAATGGAAAAGCTCAACAGGAATAGTGAGACCCACCTGCGAGACGATCGTAAGTCTTCATCGATTAATATCTAAAGAAAAAAATTAATACCTAAACATCGAAGAGTGATCACTGCTGCGATCGCGTAGTTCCCGGCCGATTAGAGTTCGTAGGACAGTCACTCGTCCGCATACTCGAGTACACATTATTATTGTTAGTGCCAAAGATGATCTCTTTGAAACTTTCTGTGGATACATATGAATGTTACGAATTCGACGTTAGCACAATAATTTATTTAATCGTTCGTCAAAATTTACTTTCAAAAATAAAATTATTATTTGAAATTCAAAGTTATATTTTAAAGAATGTAGTGTTTTAACACGTTGGCTGCGCACCATACTACACCTACAGTATTGCTCTCACGCCCAATACAATGTTACTGATCCCACTGGTGATGCTCAGAGCATCGCTCTATTACTGAGGTGCCATGAGCATCACCGGTGACACATTAACATAACACACTAATTCACATTACATAGGCTATACTCAGTTCTAAACACTACCCTCAGTTGACACATTCACAGTATTTGTGAATAAAATACCTGCTATTCAGATATAGAATTATTAACTATATTGAAATTAAAAGTCCTTTTGCCTGAGAAAATGATAAAAAATACGGATTACTTTTGATGAAAAAACATTTGATAAAAATTGGCTTTTGATCCCACTGGTGATGCTCATGGCCACACAGAGAAGAAAACGTGATCCCACCGGTGATGCTCATGGCAACCAACGTGTTAACTGCATGTGAATGTGAACAATATTTGCTTTGGAATCGATTTTTAATAAAAAAAAATACAATTCTTTTATTGCTGATTTTTATTGTAAACTTAACTATTTTTAATACCGCCCATTATAGCTCAAGCCATCGTCCTCCTCCTGCTCTTCCCATTTTTTTCTGTTTGATGCTAAAACAATATTTAGCAATAACTTCCACACAAGTTGTGTGGACAGAACCTTATATTAAATATATATTTTTCTGTATTCGTCACTGGCATAATTAGTATTAATCGTAGTTGTTTTACCTCGCGAATGCGGCCACAGAAGAATACTTATACTAGAATGCGGCTCCGCTCCGCTATGAATGTTGTTAGGCGTGCACATGCACATTGTTTTAGTGTGCGTCTGCCTGCACGCCTCTGCATGCTCTGGCGTGTTACGCCTTAGGCTCTAGACAGACGGACTGCAATTCAACTGCAATCCGACTGCCAAATTGCAGTTCCGATGCAGTTTGATAGTATTTGTAACTATTGCAGTCGTGTCAACTGCATTCAAACTGCACCTGAACTGCAATTTGCAGTTGAAATGCGGTCCGTCTGTCTAGAGCCTTAGAATAATATTACGCATATTTAACTTCAGACACAAACTTATCTGACTCGGTGACAGCGTCGCTGTCGTCTATGGCGTAACCTAGGTAACAATATGTAATAACTTAGAGCATTAAGGCTGAGTTGCGTCTTAATTTAACCTTAACCTTTTGTTTTTTGAGTGACTGGCCTCTTCCGTTTATCACAGAAATTCCGACAACGTCCCGTAGTGAAAGATACACGGTGATTTCCGGGGGGTAAATGCTCGGTAATTAACAGACACCAACTTATCTGACTCGCTGACAGCGTCGTTGTCGTCTATAGCGTAACCTAAGTAACAATATGTAAAAACACTTAAATAAATATAAATATTAAATAAATAAATAATTGACAACATTACATACATTGCTCCGATTCCAAAGTAAGTAGCTAAAGCACTTGTGTTAAAATGGAAATCAGACAACGGTGGTATCACAAACAACCAGACCTGAGCCAATATAGAAAAGTTTGTTTTCTAAATTGACCCAACCGGGGATCGAACCCGGGACCTCAGAAATGGCGACACCTTGAAAACCGGTGGTCGTCAAACTTGGTTCCAGTTTTGACCACCGGCTCAGATAAGTTTATGTTATGTACTGTTAAAGTTAAATTAAGATGATGCAACCGAGTCTAAGTGTAATAACACTAAGTTCCAATTTTGGCCACCGACTCAAATAAGTTTGTGTCATGTACTGTTATCTTAGACTCTTAGAGCATTAAGAACACTGTTTAGTTAAATTAGGATGGTGCAACCGAGCCTAAAAGTTGAATGCGTTGTGTAACTTACTGGCTATCAGCGGCTCCGAAGAATAACGCGGTAAACGCTAGTATTCATCTGTGGTAAACGCTCAGCGGAGTGCTTAAAACGACTAAACCACAGAACACACACAATTACTTAACTGAATAACAGAACAGTTAATAACTGGTAGTATGTTTATCTGTGCTAAATTTAGTCATCTGTGGTAATATTCATCTGTGTGGTGTGTGTCACACACCCACACTCTCAGAAAAATAACGTACCTACGTAAACTATTAAATTACCTACGTACATACATTTTTTTCAGAGGTTATAAATGAATATAAGGATTATTATTAAATACTTTCTTTACAATGACTGAGTATTATAACATCGTACCATGGTTTAATAGTGAGGAGTGGATACAAGCTTATGATAACATATATACTAAACCCAATAAAGAAGCTGCACTGGAATTGATATTGATTTGGAAAGCAAGATGCCCTTCTTTGCCTTCTGGCATAGAATCGACGTTAACTTTATTAGAAGTGACTATTCAAGACGAGAAGGCTGCTAATAGTTCTGCCAATGACCAGTTATTACGTCTAGCATACTCATCAGCCATCATGCGGTTTGTGAATCACATGCTAGACACTGAAACTGCCAAAGGTACCAGCCTGTATCAAGCTGCAAGAAATTTAGGTGTGCCCGACTGGATTATAGACTTACGACACGATACCGCACACAGTAATAATCTGCCTTCAATAGAATTACTTAGGGAAGCTGCTCAAATTGGCTTGGATTGGCTTGAAAGAAATTATTGGAACAAATACAAAGAATGTATCAAAGACTTTGTTACAGGAAATCAATATTCACATTCAGATACTCCTGATAATAATAAAATAGAAGCTGTAATGCATTTCTGTACATCCCTTAGTTTCTGTGCACATTCAAAGTGTAAAATCAGAAACTTGGCAGAAATTCCTAACATGAGCCTAAAAGAATCAATTGTTAATGATGCAAGGGATTTATTTGGTGATCATTATGATTTTTCAAATTTGAGAACAGTATCTATTCTTTCCTTGGTGAATATTTTGAACTCACAGTCAAAGAAACTACTTAAAAGTAAAGATGCCACTGTACATGTCAATCATGCTTTACTTGGGCCTGATTCATTGTTTCTTTCCTTAGAACTTTTAAATTTCATGGGAAATGAAGATTTTCATCACAGAAAAAGATTATCTGCAGGTTATGTGCAATGTTTTGAATTATTGCTAACTTTTCTCCATTCTAATGATATGCTGCTAAATTTTGTACTAGAATTAATAGAAATTACAAACAAAACTGAAGATGATGATCAAAAATGTTTATTAGCAGCTTTATGGATTTCAGAAATTTTAAAAGCTTTATGGAAGTCGAAGCAGTTTACCGAAAAAATGAAAAGGTAAGGACTAAATGATACTTCACATTTTTTAAATCCATATCTACTAAAATGCTCAGCTCAGCTTTAGTTATTGACTGTGTCGAGTTTATAAAAAACAGTCCAACTCTCCACACATGCATGTACATACATACCTATGAGAAGTTGCACATTCTAAAGTACCTTGTAATAGACTGAAGTATAATTTGACTGGTCGCTGCCTGGGCTATGTTTCTATAATTATCAGTGTTGGTCTGAGACCCAAAAAACTACATGAATTTTCCAGGGCCGGTCCACGAGCTGGACCGGTCCAGCCCACTGAAAAGTCCTGGTATGTCCAGAGGCCAGACAGACCCTGATATTTATACAGGAAATGTACAGTACCAATGCCTTTTAAGTAAAAAAAATATAAGAGAATGAAAAAACAACATGGGGGAATATGGGATTCTGTTGTTGTTCTTGATGTGACCAGTACTATAATACATTAGGATCAGAGCCATAGTTGTCATTAAGGCGATTAGTGCCCTCACAGTGGCTCCCTCAACATAATTAATTTTATTGCTTACTAAGTACATAATGTATCGAAAATTCACAAGTACTGCAAAAAGTGGGCACATTTGCCTACTACTTCTACAATAAATTATGTTTAAGATTATTGTCTGTAAATAAACTATAGAACCTTAGCTTCTCTTCTTCTTCTTGCAATACGGGCGGTTTCCGCCGTTCGACGTCTATTGCGCCTATTTTGCGTATGGAGGGTGTGCGGCCGGATCACTCCAGCCAACCCAGCTCGGCCAGGAACGCTACAAGCGCTTTCACATTAGTGATCGCCTCCTGGACGCTGCCCGGCGAGCCGAGGTACCTCGCCCGGTAGATGGCCACCCCTCTGCATTCCAGCAGGACGTGGGCGGCTGTTTTTTCTTCCTCCATGCAACCTCTGCACAGGGCACTGTCCGTGACACCTAAGTTCTTCTTCTTCTTCATTCTTCTTCATTCATTACGGGCGGTTTCCGCAACTCGACGTCTATAGCGCCTATTTTGCGTATGGAGGGTGTGCGGCCGGATCACTCCAGCCAGCCCAGCTGAGCCAGGAACGCTCCAAGCGCTTTCACATTGGTGATCGCCTCCTGGACGCTGCCCGGCGAGCCGAGGTACCTCGCCCGGTAGGGGGCCACCCCTCTGCATTCCAGCAGGACGTGGGCGGCTGTTTCTTCTTCCTCCATGCAACCTCTGCATAGGGGACTGTCTGTGACACCTAAGTTAAAAAGATGTCTGTTAAATTGTCCATGACCAGTAATAGCACCTGTTGCCAGGCGGAGTTGCGGTCTACACAGTTGTAACAGGGCCCTGGATAGACGAGCGTCCACGCGCGGTAGTGCGAGTTTCGCCTGTCTGCACGAGTCCAGAGAGCTCCAGTTCTGTTGGTGTAATTCTATAGTGCGTTCACGGATCTTACTTGCATACCAGCTGGCCGGGATAGAAGCGATCGGTTCTGGGCCAACAGGCGTTGAACCAGATGCGCATCTAGCCAGTTCGTCAGCTGCATCATTTCCCCGTGATCCACTGTGACCTTTGATCCATTGGATAGTGATAGTATTATGTGCACCTACTGTATTAAGGGTGTGGTGACACTCAAGTAAAAGGCTTGATGTGATGCGACTGCCCTGGAGAGCCTGTAGGACGGATAAACTTAGCTTCTACTTAGCAAGCAATAAATTTAATATGAGGGTCCCATTGTGAGGGCACTAATCGCCTTAAATTAAAATTAACAAAACCAAATCACATGCAATTCGTCACAGTCATCATTACCAAAATATCAATTTATTTGAAATTGTGCTTTTTTCAGAGTTTCAACAGACATTCAAACAAAGAAGAAACAGGAATTAAGATCACTTTATCACCATTGGTTTCCTAATGAGAAAGTAAAGGGTCTATTGCTTGATATGCAAAAATCTGTTCCACCACCATTAACAGATATACAATTTTTACAACCAATCATATCAACATATAATCCATACCTGAAATTTTTTATAAAAGAACTTCTCAGCTTAGTAGAACCTAATCTACCTAAAATTGTAACAGAAAATATATGCAATTTAGCAGAACTGATAGCATCCCCAGATAAATTTCCAGCAGTATCATCAAAAATTTATGCCTTGGAGGATTTGATGGATCAAGATGTAGTTGAATTAACAGAAAACAGTGACAATAATGATATATCAATGAATATTGAGTCAAACTCCAAACAGAATTTAGTAAATGCCACTTTTGGTATTTGGAAACTTTGTTCTGGGGATCATAATTGGCAAACATGCCCAATTGGTTTACTGCCCTGGGAGTGAATGTGTTGGCATTTAATTGTTGAATGCATAAAATGCAATAATGCTTTGTAAATAAAACATTCTTGTCACAGCAATTATTTATTTTTTTATAATTTGTATACAGGTGTAATGTTTTGGTTACATTTCATATCTCGACACATTACAAGAATCCTAAAAGTAAGTTGAACAATATACACATTATATATTACAAGATTCATTAATGATTAACATATAGGAAACTTCACAGTCAAATAACATACAGAAATATAAAATGACAACTTGTAAATAGGTATTGGTCCTTAGAAATACAACTATAGATCCAGTATACGGCAAGCAATTGTCTAAACTGTAGAAATATCAAAGTAATATCATGTATAAAAACTCGTCTGCTCTACTCTAAAATTTTTATAGCGAGAAATTCTTAAAATAATGTATAGCTTGGTAAATTAATTAGCTACGATATGAAAATATTTAGATATCACTCCCTGATAATTTACAATTTGTTTTTAAAATGAAGACCCTACTAGGGGGCCACTTAAGTAAAATTTTAACATTTCTAAAACCCAACAATTGGTAAAATTATTAATTAGATTTAGTTATTCAAACAGGCACCAGTTGGGATCAAATCAATTCACGAAAATGAAATGATAATTGACAGGCACTTCGTAAACTCAAGTAGCTGATAGCCATCACTAAAAGTTAGTCATAGTACCTTCTAAAAGTAACTTACTACCTACGCAATATTTACAAAACGGAACTCGCGCGATCTATCTACACACAATCAATTCTAGTATCGAGAATCTTAGTTCGCATTGCACATTTTGTTGACATAATTACGAAACAGCTTAAATCAAATAAAATTATCATTGAGTAAGTCTGATAATGGAGCTTTTCGTAATAGCCGATGTTAAGAATTAAGTGTTATTAAAAGCTATAAAAAGTTAAATTATGTAAAAGAATATTTTTGAATATAACAATGTTATATAACTACAGATAATAACAGCTTTAGCTAACAATAAACACAGACAAGGGGTCTAGCCAAAGTAACATTAGCAAATCTTCGTTATCGCTTCGCTTATGAAACATGTATGGGATTGACATAAGGTTTCGTTATCAATCGAAATTTAAAACGTCAAATCCATACATTTTTCGAAGCGAAGCGATAGCGAAAATTGGTAAATGTTACTTTGGCTAGACCCTAAGGTCTGCCAACAGCTGTAATTGAAGGCACAGAAAACAGCAGAATACTTTGACACAACCCAACTGTTATTTTGACCAATTTGACCATAAGTAAAAATTCCGACATCATAGAATCATTTAACAATAGTTTATTTTTATTAATACTACAATTAGGGTCTGTTTCACGGATTCCGGATAGCACATTTGAACAAAATTTCTATTAAATGATGAGTCAAGTTTTTTAATTGCAACTTATTCAAAACCTGTAAAACTGGCCCTTAATATTTCACTCCTCGTTGGAACAGTTCTTGTGAGATTCTACCAAATGAATGTTAACATTTTAATTGTCATTATCATAACTTTAGTTAGAGCAATAATAAATCATTACAATATTGAATTATAAATTATCTAATCGGTAGTAGCTTACAAATAAAATAAGTAGTCACAGAAAAATTCGTTGTTTGAATGTTAAAAACTAAAGAAAAAGCAGATAAAACATTTGTGACTTGCACATTAAAATCAATAGCTTATCAATAGACAGTCTTTTTAATAATGAAAGCAGTAAAAGATAAAATAACGTATGAATACTTCCGAATAACTGATGAAGGTACTTATAATATTGTAACAGTGTCATACTTGCGTAAAGAGTAACATGTATGGCAACTTCGGTGAAGCGATATTTGTCATGGTGAAGTTTAATCATAATATGGAGCTTAAGTTTATCTATAAACTTTACGTGTTATTATAAAATAAACGAAAATTATACCTAATATAAATTTATAATTTGATAGAAGTAAGATCTGTAATTAATTAAAAATAAACACGTCTCCTGAGGTTCGATGGGACGAAGCACTAGCGATTCTTATGTCAATATACATATTAGAAAATGGCTTTAACTATATTGTCGTTTACGACAGTCGGGATAGTGTCGTTGCAAGACAGCAACATTAGTGGCCAATGATACTGTCGTTATTATTTAAAATTATCGGCCGTCATAAGTTATTAGTTATCACGTTAGTGGACAAGCATCTGGGAAAAGTTGACAACATATTTTTGAACAATCTCAATGAACGAAAAAAAAAATATTTTTTTCGGAAAAAACTAACAGCTTAAATCTATGAAATTTATAATCATCACAATCATATTTCAATACAATCTCCAACGTTTTCGAACACATTTTAACCAGTAAAAATAATCTTAAAAAACAATATTGCTATTTTATAAATCACAATTAGACAAGATTTACATATTTACAGAGAAAAAATATCATAAAATATAATGTCAGTGCAAAGATATATTCACATAGGAAAAATATTTCTCATTTACATCAACATATTTGGACTCGGACAACCAGACACCGGGCCGGAAGCGTACTTTTAGTACATACGCAATAAGCTCATTTACTCGTACAACGCTTTAAGTACTACATCATTACTGACTTGCGTTTCTGCAGCTAGTATACGCCTCGCGCGCTAGTCGCGGTCGCGGACAAGCCAGCTCACTACACACGCAAACTTCACCGGTGCATCCAGCGCTACTTACGTAGTACCTGCCTCTCATTCATGGCAAGAACACTCGGTAACAATCATTTATATAGGTAGTTTCAAAGTTTAACAACAAACACCTAACACTATATTTTTGTTTTAGTTACAATGAATATATTTTATTTATAATGAAGATGACGTGGTTATAAATTTTGCGAATTTATTTAAAAGCCAGGGTCAAATTAACGTAAATCAGGAAATGTTTATGGAAATGTTTCAGTTTTCATCACAGCGTCATTACGTAAATTAAATATTTGGAAGAACAGTCACAGAGTTCCCCAGAGATTTTTCACAGCCAATGGCTTGGACATCTATTCCCCTAATCAAATTGGGAAAGTCAAGACTTTTTACGATAAGGTGGTAAAGATATTTATTAATAGGATATTAGAGTTTCAGGGCTGCAATGATTTTAATGGTTCACCCGACCTTATCTATATTTTTTTTAATAAATATAGGTACTGTCTTATTTTGCGTAGTATCACGGGCTATCCGTCAGTCGGTAAGCGATCGTGTACATGGCACCGGTGTTCGACCAGAGTTCAACCGAAACCGGTGGCCCTACCATGAGTTGATGCAAACTGTTTACGCTACCGTAAACTATCGGGTATACTGCTCACAGTCAATGCAAGTGAAAGAGAGAAAACGTTAGTTTACGGTAACGTAAACAGTTTGCATCAACTCATGGTAGGGCCACGGACCGGAGCTAGACAGAGACACCGAGCTAATCCTGTATTAGCTCGGTGGGCCCGTTTCTTTTATAACAAAAAAGAGTGGAAACAGTAAGGGGTTTCGGTCCGGTTTCGGTTGAACACAAGTCTTGAGAAATGCATTGTACAAGCCTTGAACTGGAAGCTATTCACAAAGCCTCCAATGATTAAAGCCCTCACCTGTGGCTCAGCTTCAAATCATCCTCGACAATGTAACTGCCAACTTCCCTTACTCGGCTGTAATGTACTATTATTACCTGTTGTTTGTTTGATGATGCACTTCACATGTAAGATTAGCTTACTATTGATGGCAAGATGGCACGCGCCACGTCGCGTCGGTTCACAGGATAAAGCTATTTCGGATTACTCCGCATTTTTCCGTAACTCCATCGTTGTAGTGACGATATTTTTATGTGACTAAAAGAGACAAGAGAAAATGCGGGTCAATGGTCCTGAACCCTTATTTCCTTTAAGAACGTGTAAGCAAATTCGTAGCAGAATGAGCCTTATTAAGTAAATTAGTCACACGTTTTACACAAATGTATCACGTCATAAAAAAATAACCATACTAAAACAGTTTTTCCTATACGGGTCTAATTTAGTAAACAGTCTTCACACATTTATGAAATGGCATTTTGATGTGATTTAATTTATATTACATGATGTCGCTAAGATAAATATGTGTTTCATGTAAGCCGTTAATATAAAATTTGTAAGTAACAATAAAGATAGTTTACTAAACAGGACAGGAGTCAGAAAGTTGAAAATTAAAATCAGGTCGGTCGTCCTTTTTTACGTCGAAGAATTACACTCGCCGACTGCACAAAAAAAATTGCGAATATATCGTACTCGTATTATACATTAAAAAAGAGTTAAATAACTATTAAAAAAGGTAAACGAATTTTGGCATGCCTCTTTTAACATATTATCAAATAATTACTAGTTCCAGAATCGATGAATATTAACATATTTAGAAGTAAGAATTTGAGATAAAAATAGTTTTAAAAACATTTGTCTAACTTTTGTCAAATTCTATCGAAACAATAAAAAGTGGTGGGTGACGACGTGTGCAGTAGAGGCGTTCCTTTGGCCGAAGTGTAGACGTAGACACAGCGACGTGTTACGGCCATATTAGACCATGATGGGGTCGTCGGAGGACAGCTGCCGGTGCAGCAGGCGCTGCGAGCGCAGCGACGCGCCGGCGCCCGCGCCCGCGCCCGCGCCCGCGCCCGCCCCGCCGGCGCCCGCCCCGCCCGCGCTCAGGTCGTCGGTGCTGCCGAACTCGCCGTCGTGGTCTGTCGTCGACAGCAGGTCGTCGTCCGACGTCGCTCTAAATCACAATATCGTTTTTTAAAGTGCACACTAGCGCCGCCATTGGAAAAAAATCATAGTGCTTAAATAAAGACGAAATTGTGAAGTATCTTTTTGTAGTGCACTCCAAAGAAGTTCGTGGTACTTTACGGCGGGCGGGACTAGCCACACGCTCGGATATTACGGCTACCATGACACTGGTTGTTTTAATGTTGGCTATAAGCTACTGTTTCAAAACCTTTAATAGAGGATTCATATCATGGATGTAGATAAAATCTTGTATGCGACTGTATATAATTAGGTATTAAAACACTCATGTGATACTATTATCACACCCACATTCGTGTTCTAATACCCCTCATTATACTACAGTTGCATAAATAACTATTATAGTTATAGTGGTATGGACGGTACCTGATGAGCGTGGGCAGGTTGGAGGTGAGTATGGCCTTCTCCTTCTGTATCTCGTGTATGTGCCCGACCAGGATCTGCTCCTCGGGGCGAGGCTGCCTCGAGGCGCTGCGCAGCGACGACAGCCGGTGGCTGGCCGACTGGCACGCGTTCTCTAGCTCTGCGATATCTTGCAACATGCCGCGGACCTGGAACAGACGAAAACGTTGACAATTGTGATAATTATTTAAACTATTACTGAGTGATATTCGTATTGTTTGAAAAGTTTCAATGGATATTGATAGACATTTTTTGCTATTTCAATGCAAAACGGTCGATATTTTAGGGGCAGTAAAATAATCATAATGTTCTTGAAGTAGATTTAATAAAGTACTTACAAATATTAGAGGCATAATAGTATATTTATGCAATTAGTGAGCAAAAATGGTTAACTTACGGTACGCATCTTGTCGACAAGAATGGCTTCAAGGCAGGCGGTCTGCCGCGCGATGTCGTGCAGCGAGTCTTGCGCGGGCTGTATCTTGTGTGTGCGCAGTATGCACGGCGCGAACACTATCGCTAAGGCATTAGGGCCCATCCTGTAAAGAGACATTCGACTTTTAGTCTTGTTCGGTCATTTCCATAAAAATAAGAGTCTGCCCTATCAACATAGGTTAAACTTTGATTAGAATTAATTGTACCTTATCTAGAGAACTTAAAACAAATTAAGTTTTAGGGGTTAGTTGACAAGAACGTGTCAGCATTTTTGTGAAATGATAACAAAATCTCTAAAAGATGTAATTTACCTGTTACTATCTTCTACGAGTGCTACCCTTGCTAAGTGAAATATTAATCTCTCTACAAGGTCAAAATTAGGCTTCGGTAATTTCTTCAGAATTGCAAATATACTCGATACTCGTTCCTGAAATAAAAAAGGCACCATTAGAAGAATTAATTATGGTATAGAACAGGGATTCCCAAACTATTTTGGGCAAGAGACCCCTTTTTCAAAATGAACTGATAACTCAGACCCCCCCATAGCCAAATAACTTTAAAAATATCAAATTTTTGACCCCTGGGAAATCGATATCGACCACTTTGGGAATCCCTGGTACTGAATGTAAACGATATTCGGTTAATAACTTAAAGCTTCAGTCACGCACAGCGCGCAGCGAATAGCCTGTCACACAGCGAGTGCCTATTCGCAGAGGTGGCCGTCTTACTACATAGAATAGCTAAAGGTCTGACACTCATTGACAGTCGAACCTTTAGCTATTCTGTGTATAGTCTGTTTATTTTTACTTGTCTTATTTAGTAAACAGTTTTTGACAGTTGTCATACGTCTTTAAAGCTTAAATCGTAATTTAAAAATAAATTACTAACTTTATCAAATCGTAATTAATAATTAACAATTTATTTCGTAATCTATGTGTGGAAAATCATTAATCGTATCTAATAAATGATTATTTCAATAAAGAGTCGGGTGAAGGTTTGTTTACCAAATAAGACAAGTACCAGTCGAGCACGGTCGTGTGCTCTGTATACCTGCGGGTCGGAGATCTCCGCGGCGAGTATGAAGTCGTCGTAGAGGTCGAAGGTGAGCAGCGGCTCGGGCAGGTCGCGGAAGAACCCCTTGAGCACGGAGGCGCGCACGTGCACCGCGTACAGCTCCAGGCGCTCCACGCCCTCCTCGGGCCGCTCGTCCAGCACGCGCCGGAGCTCGCGCACCTAATCAATGTCAACACTATTTATAACACATATTAAAATGGGAAAACCGCATTTTCGGACCATCAAGCTGAACAACTTTTACTAGGACCAACTCTGCAATCGCGAAAAAAAATCAGCTGTTTCATACAGAGTTGGTCCCTTACTAAAAGTTGTTCAGTTTGATGGTCCGAAAAAACAATTCTCCCATTTTGGGCTCATTCATTAACACGGTGTATAAACAGAGTTTACGACTTTGTTTTCCCTAATAGTTTCGAGAATATTGGGATAGGCAGACGATAGACTCATGTGTCTATACCATTTTTTAAGACAATGTTTAGTGCGTGAACGGTCAAAACTGATTATACTTTTACATAAACTTGCTACAATTTTTTTTCAATCCAATCACTTACACCTAGATTATGTTTATTAACGTTATTCAAAAAACCTAGTCTTTATTCCAAGAAAGTATTTCACACCAAATTATCTGTATTATAAAATTTAAAATACTCGTCGACATACCTTAGAACTAAGTCCACTTTTTCTGTACAATCCTTCCGTGTAAAGGCCAGTCATTTCTATAGTAGTTATAAGCCTATCCACCACTATCGGTATATTGCTCTCTCCTGTCGGTAGTTCACATAAAGGAACGCCGAATACCTAAAAAAGTAACATAGGTAAATATTATTTAATTTATATACTTAAATAGCCCTAAAAAATAAAATAGAAATGCGAATTAAAACAAGACTTTAATATCACGTTAATAAGAACTATTACTATACCTTTCCTCTCTGGACTACACCGAACTGTTCCCTACCGCGCGCGTCCAAAGCACCCACTATGGCCGCGGACCGAGTTACAGAGTCCTTTCTGCATTGAGTAACCTGTGAAAAATACCGCTTTTTCAGACTACAACCCAAAATAGACCAACTAAATAGTAAAGTTAGTTTGAATTATTTTTACGTAGCCCTTAGTGTCATCAATTCAAATTTGATTCAGTGTAAGACTGACCTTCATATAGCACTTTTTATGTGACGCCAATTTGCACGTTTGGCATATAAGCGACCTCTCGATTGGCCACATGAAGAAAGTCTTGCAAATTTCGCACTCCGTAGGAATGTTAATCATCGATAGTATGAACGTGTGTCCCTTGTATTGAATAGGATCGTCCACCTGCAACAATTGTAATTTACATTATTGTAGCACAGAGTAAAAATAATTTTGACATATTTTTGCAACAATACAACAACAAAAGAATATTTAGGTACAGTCAGCAGCACGTCAAGTTATATAAAATAAATCAATTTACTGTGAACCTTAATATCTTCGCAATTAAGTTATTTTTTTTAAACTGATTGCCATGTTGTGGTAGCCCAGAATACCATTGATTGTACATTAAAAACTGCATCCAAATGTGTATTATTTTTAAAACGAGCCCAAACTTCAGGAAATACTAAAAAAACTATGTAAAGGCAAAATAAAACAAGAAAAGTAATGTTC
Organism: Catoptria pinella; assembly: GCA_963556745.1. Taxonomy (NCBI): domain Eukaryota; kingdom Metazoa; phylum Arthropoda; class Insecta; order Lepidoptera; family Crambidae; genus Catoptria; species Catoptria pinella. Next base: position 4,913,664 of record OY750774.1, on the reverse strand, counting down.
GAGAAAATTTAAAGTAAGATATTTAACCTATACAGTGTCTTAAGATAAATAATTTTAGAAAAATACACAGTGAAAAATATACAGTGTCTGCGTCGGTTGGATCAGGCATCCATTTTTACACACACTACAACTCACCTTTCGTTTCTTATCCTTTTTCCGCTTAGTACGCGCCTTATCTGTGTCCAACTGGCTCATGAACTCATCCATAAACCCGCGAAAGGCGTTCACGCCCATAGTGATGGATAATGTAGAGCCTTCCCGCGCGCACACTGTCTCCATAACGTGCAGGAAGTTGCTGATCAGGTCTTTGTACTTGAGGGCGGAGCCTCGCGTCTCCACCACGCTGTATGTGGCCACAAGGTTGTCTTTGAACTCGCGGAGTGCATGCTTGAATACCCTGTCAACCTGTTAGGAGTAGAGGTTGGTTAAAATGTGATTCAATCTTGATTGGCAGAGAATACAACACCCGTGTTACTCCTGTTTACTAAACCAGAGGTCATTCGTAAATTTTTGTCTTTTTTTAATATTAATCTTTCACTATGTCATTGTACCTAGACTGATTTTTTGTATAGATTTGGTTAGTTAAATCTTAGATTTGTTCTCCTTGAATTGGCTGCTACTCCTTTAACACTTCATTTCCCATTCTTGACTTTTCGGGAAAGAGTCGCTGAAAATCAGCGCGGAGCAGTGCTTAATCCTGTTCAACATAAGCTGAGCCACTACCCTAAACTAAAGGTGGAAACCCACGGCGCGCGATTCTGCAAGCCGCGACGCACCGCTCAGCACTGAACAGCTCGTCAACAGACCGTGGGGACGGTCTGTTGACGAGCTCACACCGCACTTTTGAAGTTACCGAGTAGCCCTACGAGACGCATCGGTGCGAGCTCGTCCGCGATTTCGCGCACAGCGCGTACGACCACGCACAAGCCGTTCCCACGGCCTGGTTCGGTGCGGCGCGGCTTGCAGAATCGCGCAACGTGGGTTTCCACCTTAATATTGTAAGTAGAATGTAAGTTTTGATGCAATAAACTATCATTATTATTTATTATTCTTTTGGGCTGAAAAGTCAGTTTGTCTTGTTGCTACTTATTGCTCTGCTCGTAATTTAAAAAAAAACATTTGATTGAATGCATACAAAAAATTTAGTTGACTGTCACAAAAAAAAAAAAAATACAATAGCTTACTTCAGATTGCTTCTTTTCATCCGATGACTCCATTTGAAAAATTTTCTTTGTGATAAAATGCTGCATGGCTTGCAACTCGGTGGCATCCGATATGATCTTGTCGGTCCTGTCTATAAACTCCGACGTGCCAGTCAGATTGAAATTAGAACTAACGGAGCCTTTCGCTTGGTCTGGCAGAAGGTACTGGGAGTCTTTGAGCATTATTCTTTTTCTATTCTTATGTCGTCCTCTCGAAACTGTGACAGGACTCGTGCAGGGCATTGTGATGACGCCTTTGTTTTGAATACATTTGGTGTGGTAAAGCTGTTTGCAGTCGATGCAACGCTGCCCTTGCGTCACGAACGCATCGATCGCCTTATGGCAGTAAACGCACTTTTCGTCTTTAGCGAACCGAGTGCCTTTTCGAAACCTATGAATAAAAAATGTGTTTCAATATTTAACAAACAAAACTGTATTAATAATAAATTAGTTTTAAGCGAATATAACTGGTGGCACATTTCAGCTGGCTTCGTTACCTATAATTGTTGGAACTGAACAATGTTAACAATGCAGTTATGGCGATAGATTTTGGGCAGATAGCAGCTCTAGCTAGACTAAAGCGTGGGTAGACCTAGGGTAGTTCGCGATTTGAACCAAAATATTAAAACATGCGGAATGGAGTTGGTGTGTAGTGCGGCGCGGTACGTACCTGTGTCCGGCGATACGGAACAGCCCGTTGGTGGTCTGTCCGATGTAGTCGGTGGAGCGCGGGTCGGGCGGGCGCGGCTCGCCGGGCGCGGGGTCCGAGTTGCGGCGCCGCAGCGTGCCGCCCGCCACCGCCGCGCCCACTGCGCCTTCTAGCAACGGCGCCATTAGCTCTGATGCCGCGCTACAGAATATAACGAAATGTAATGACCAATCTGGTGACGCAAAGGCGATCGCTCGTGCGTCGCGCAAATTTTCTATTCATTGCGTTGTCAAATTTTTAAAAAGGTTCACCGTACAGGGCTTAGTTATCGTCATGCGCTAAATATATAAAAAAACGTGCCTTCGCGTGGCCAGGCCGCAACGCTAAATTTTCACACTTAAGAGTGCTATTAAAAGGCGACTAATGACACAGATTTAGTACTAACACTAACAACTCCGTAAACTAGAAAATGGGCCGCAGTGTTTAAAAGGGGTCGTCAGCCGCTGCGACTTCCAATCCCCCTGCAAAGCATGGAAGTTATGGCAATACTGTAAAGAAATTGGAATGTAAATGTACATACCGTTTGATGTCCAAGTGTTCGTTTACTATCGGCACGTGGTTGTTGTGCGGCGCGACGCGATGGCACGCGTTGACCGCGTCCACCGCGTCGGGCGGCTCGGGCCGCAGCGCGCGCCGCGGCGACCGACGCGCCGACCGCGCCGGGGGCGCCGGCGCCGGCGCCGTGTCCACCGACCGCGCCGCCGTCGAACACGCTATAATTATACGAGTCCACGTTAAGGCGGTACCCATACAAAAAGTGGCGCCGCGGTGAATTTTATTTTATATTGGAAATATATTACACAATTTTAATAAAACTTTACGTAGAATTTTTAAGACCCATAGTCTACAACTTTACAGTATAGCTGTTTGGCACACGTATACTTGAGACTAACCCTTTTTGTTGAGACGCAATACTCAAAATAATTTCCTCAAAAGAATATTACGTATAATTTGAGGTATATTTAACGAAAAATAATTCAATCGTATCGTATCTGGAGGAGCCCAAACTTTTTTTGGTTTAATTTAAAACAAGTGGCTGAAATGTAATGAAGTGGTATATTTTTAGAATCGTCTCAGAAAACCCTTTAATTTAATATTACACACGATATATTTAAGAACAATTTTTTTCCTATACAAAAAGATGATGTCATAGCTCCTCTTTAAAAGCTAAAAGAATTGTTTTGATCTCAAGTATACGTGTGCTAAACGGCAATCCTGTACATCGATTTGCAGTTTTCCCTCGAAACTGGGCTCGTACGCCGACTACCATATCTACTTCTACGAATGACTACGAGTGAATATAATGATACCTTCTAAAAATACAAGACTTAAAAATTCCACGTAAAATTTTATTACAAAACTTTTCTATTAAAATCTTTGAAATAAAAACCTTTGAGGGCGCCACTTTCGGCAGGATATCCACCTTAAAACACATTCACTAAAGAAAATACGTTATGGGTTTAAAGTTTATTAAGAACTTAAAGACACCGAATCAAGTGCACCATGGAAAATAACTGACGATATAATACAGGATATCCCTTGAAATGTGTACCAGGGTGTCTGGTGTTACAGGTCACTAATACTTATCAATTTCGCTCCCATGTCTCCCATTTATGTTCCGCGGAGTCGAATAGCTTTTGACTTACTTGTGAACAGTAAAAGAAAGAAAAGATATCTGTAACTTCTAATCTAATCTACTCAGTAGAAGCTGGCATTGTGGTCGTGTGCACTGACCGCGCCACCGTCGAACACGCTATTATAATACAATCCCAGCTTAAGGCACATTCATTGTAAGATACGGCTATTTCTTTTATTAAAAAATCGAATCACTAGTATCAGTTTCCAAATGACATAAGTTTTTGCTTCTTAGTTGAAAAACGGGTCAATCTATACAACATTTTAAAAAAATACCCCTCATGCCGAATATGGTATATAGGGACCATCAAACTGATCAACTTTTACTATGGGACCAACTCTGAAATCGCGAAAAAAAATCAGCTGTTTCATACAAAAATTATAATCGAAAATATCAAAATGTTTGAAACAGCTGATATTTTTTTCGCGATTTGAGAGTTGGTCCCAGGTAAAAGTTGTTCAGTTTGATTTGTATTTGTATTTTTGTAACATGTTGTATATGTTCATAAAAATATTCCTGATCACGTTTCTCTGATGTCAGCACATTATAATATTATGTCAGTATTCCAGATGTAACAATCAACCGCTCTTATCAAGTTCAATGTCTGAGGAAACGGGATAAAAGATCTCTATTCTCGGTTTCTAATGAAATAAGATAACAAATATTACGTCCAGCTTTAAAATTAAATTTTACTTCCTTATAGGCTTACAATTTCCAAAAATTTCATAAATTATTAAGCACTTAAATCTTCGATCATCTACCCGAAGTAGTGTATATGACGAGTTACAAAAAAGGTGTCATAAGGCGTAATTTGTTAGAAATCGTTACCTACAGATAGTTTGAAATAATCCAAACTATTAAAAAAAAACTTCAGCGCAAACTTCATCAATGCTCACATAAACGCAAACAAAACAGTTTTATAACATACCGTAATAATAGAACACCACTTTAACACAAATATTCAAGTAGCCCATCAACACAAGAAGGAACGCTGCAACTACGACGTACGCGGTACATTTTCCGGCGCTTACAGACAAATTCACAGCGGACACGGACATCCTCTATCACAGACATTTGAGTACTGAATAAACAGTACCAAATATCACTCGTTTCTATTTTTATTACGCTCAAACCAAAAAACAACCACATTAAGAAACAAAAGTAGCAATATTATTAGGCACTAATCTCCAATATTCATTAGCACTATTTACTTTTTCCGTGAAAAAGTACCGAACTCTTTAAACGGACGCTCATTAATGCGATGTTGGTAAGTGGTTATTTGTAAATAATAACAAATTATTTACAAATTCTACCGAAATCGTTCGCGAGTTACAATGACTGTGTCAACTTATGATTACTTCATGCTCTTTGTATTGTAAACATGATCTGGGGAGAAGAGCGCACGCGAGCTTGCGTGCTACCTTATGAATATATTAAAAATAAGAATTTACTAGATATCTTTTGTAATAACAAAAAGAACAAAAGCAAATATTTTTTAGGATGACGAAATCTTAATGAGTAAAATTCATAGAGAAGTGGTAACTCTCATATTGCAGTGTTTATTAATTACTGCACCAATAGCGCATAAGATAAACAACAATCTTTTTGTTTTGAATGAGATATTTATTTGTAATGTGTTTTATTACATTTTATATCAATAATAGCTTGAGGGTGTGATAAATTCTGAGAAAGGCTAGGGCAGTGTTGGTAAACATCATCTAGAATCAAGAACTTTAACAATTTATACAGTTATAGCTCAGTGTACAGTAGACACGGCGCATACTGACCGGTGTCTGGGTCGGGCTCGTGGTGGCGCGCGCGCCGCACGGGCGGCAGGCTGTGCAGCGCTCGCGGCGCTTCCAGCGTGCTGCTGGATGTGGTGTGTGTGTACAGTAGACACGGCGCATACTGACCGGTGTCTGGGTCGGGCTCGTGGTGGCGCGCGCGCCGCACGGGCGGCAGGCTGTGCAGCGCTCGCGGCGCTTCCAGCGTGCTGCTGGATGTGGTGTGTGTGTACAGTAGACACGGCGCATACTGACCGGTGTCTGGGTCGGGCTCGTGGTGGCGCGCGCGCCGCACGGGCGGCAGGCTGTGCAGCGCTCGCGGCGCTTCCAGCGTGCTGCTGGATGTGGTGTGTGTGTACAGTAGACACGGCGCATACTGACCGGTGTCTGGGTCGGGCTCGTGGTGGCGCGCGCGCCGCACGGGCGGCAGGCTGTGCAGCGCTCGCGGCGCTTCCAGCGTGCTGCTGGATGTGGTGTGTGTGTACAGTAGACACGGCGCATACTGACCGGTGTCTGGGTCGGGCTCGTGGTGGCGCGCGCGCCGCACGGGCGGCAGGCTGTGCAGCGCTCGCGGCGCTTCCAGCGTGCTGCTGGATGTGGTGTGTGTGTACAGTAGACACGGCGCATACTGACCGGTGTCTGGGTCGGGCTCGTGGTGGCGCGCGCGCCGCACGGGCGGCAGGCTGTGCAGCGCTCGCGGCGCTTCCAGCGTGCTGCTGGATGTGGTGTGTGTGTACAGTAGACACGGCGCATACTGACCGGTGTCTGGGTCGGGCTCGTGGTGGCGCGCGCGCCGCACGGGCGGCAGGCTGTGCAGCGCTCGCGGCGCTTCCAGCGTGCTGCTGGATGTGGTGTGTGTGTACAGTAGACACGGCGCATACTGACCGGTGTCTGGGTCGGGCTCGTGGTGGCGCGCGCGCCGCACGGGCGGCAGGCTGTGCAGCGCTCGCGGCGCTTCCAGCGTGCTGCTGGATGTGGTGTGTGTGTACAGTAGACACGGCGCATACTGACCGGTGTCTGGGTCGGGCTCGTGGTGGCGCGCGCGCCGCACGGGCGGCAGGCTGTGCAGCGCTCGCGGCGCTTCCAGCGTGCTGCTGGATGTGGTGTGTGTGTACAGTAGACACGGCGCATACTGACCGGTGTCTGGGTCGGGCTCGTGGTGGCGCGCGCGCCGCACGGGCGGCAGGCTGTGCAGCGCTCGCGGTGCTTCCAGCGTGCTGCTGGATGTGGTGTGTGTGTACAGTAGACACGGCGCATACTGACCGGTGTCTGGGTCGGGCTCGTGGTGGCGCGCGCGCCGCACGGGCGGCAGGCTGTGCAGCGCTCGCGGCGCTTCCAGCGTGCTGCTGGATGTGGTGTGTGTGTACAGTAGACACGGCGCATACTGACCGGTGTCTGGGTCGGGCTCGTGGTGGCGCGCGCGCCGCACGGGCGGCAGGCTGTGCAGCGCTCGCGGCGCTTCCAGCGTGCTGCTGGATGTGGTGTGTGTGTACAGTAGACACGGCGCATACTGACCGGTGTCTGGGTCGGGCTCGTGGTGGCGCGCGCGCCGCACGGGCGGCAGGCTGTGCAGCGCTCGCGGCGCTTCCAGCGTGCTGCTGGATATGCTGCGAGTGTACACCGGAGGCGAACTGCGTCTGTTGAAGTTACGTTAGTGTAACTGCCAGTCAAACAACAATATTATTTGAAAAATATTGACTCCAAATTCTACAGTTGCGTATTTTATTAATACACTTCAAAACGTAACTATGTACATTATACAATGAAAACCCCAGTTAGAGGATTTAAAACTAAATGTAAGACCTAATCATGATATCAATAAATTTTAGGTTCAATTTATGAATTTACCTTGAGTCACTATTACTTCTACTGTTGTCCGAATTGTTCTCCCCGGGACTCCACCTGCCTAAGCCAGGCGATAGCTCGTTTAGGTACTCTTCACCAGATATTGACTCTACTAAATCTTCCAAACCTCTCTCCCGTATCTAAAATGAAACATAAATTGACAACAAATCATAAAATAAGATTGTAACTACCTTTTTTTGTAAGACAGATTTTTTTACTTGTGCTACCTTATTCTTTTCTTGAAGATAGCTTTGGTCGATTCTGAGCCAGAGATATTCGTTCGCTAAATCTTCGGGGGTAATTTTCTTCGACAAAGCGATGGCACTTTGCGGATATTTGTCAGGTATTGAAGTCAAGCACCAGACGTTTTCGGCAGATTCGCTAGCCTCTTGTTGTGTGATGCTGGAATTCAATACAAAATATTATAACCTTGCAAATAACTTTTTGAAACAAATCTGACAGAATGTATTATACCTTGAACTGGCTTGCTTTAATGGCAATTCGTTAACATTCGATGTTTTATTAAGTTTCCTTTTGCCATACGAATCCTTATCCGTGATTTCTAAAAGAATATTTTCGACCTTTTTCTCCAGACTGCAATAATTAAATATGCACTAATTAATGTAGTGTAAATAGTGACTTACAAAACCTATATCTTAGTTATATAGTTTTGCGAGTTCTGGAAGAAGTTTAGGACCCATAACCGATTCCTGAAGGACTCCACTTGAGGTAACTTACCTTGAGATGGGAAGTGATTGCGTCGGCCTCAGTTGTCTTGTTTTGTCTAAATTGTGTAAGTCTAAATCTCGTCTGAAATTATAAAAAGATAATACACTTGAATGAGATCTCTTACAAAGCAATATTGCTACTAGCATAAAAGCTTGAGCTTATGTACTATCCATTGAAATCCTTGAACTGCGTGCAGATCTTTGGTTTGTATTACTACAAAGAAAAGTCATAAGTTCGCATGATTAAACTCATGTATCTCAGTTACTTACACGTGCAAACCAATGATGCTCTTGATTTGTTCGAGGCTAAGCACGTCTGTCTCGTGGTCTACCACCTTAGTCCTGTACGGCGGCTTACTGTCATGCTGTCAACACAAACACAGACCACATTGTATATACAAGTGTGTTCACAACACTTTCCGTGATGTTATAAGTGAAGATTTTGAGGGATTAGTAACAAGGTCAAGTTAATTAATAATATTTCGGAATAGCAGGTATAATGTGAGGGTAAAAACACAACTTTCTTGTATATATCAGACTTGTCACTTTTATATACTAGAAAAAATTAAAGGTGCTCTATTTTGATAAATGTGTTGGTTATTATTTTTCAACGTCATGCGTTGAAGTAAAATAAGTCATAATATCCATGTCCTAGGGTCGACAGTGAATTGCTACGTCCAAACCAGAGCGCTTTTACGTTCTTCTTTTGTCTCTAAATTTAACGTTTTGCGTTAAGCGCTAGCAATGCAAATTTTGACGTTCCTTTGAAAAATATAGGGCATGTTTCAGGCATGCGTCAGATGAGAGCGTAAGATGAACGTGAAAGCGAATTGGTGTAAATCTAAGACAAAACAAACGATTGTGAGCCAATCTCACACGACCTAGCTAGTGACTATTTAAAGCAATGATACCCACCTTGGAAGGACAGTGTAACCGAAAGACGCTGCCGGCCGAATGAACACCTATAGGAATTGTTTCAAGGACTTTGGTCTCATGATTATAGCAACAACGATTTTTTGACACAGTAATTACATCCTTACCGTGCGTCCACACAGCCGGTCCGTATTTACAAGACCGTTTTTATCGGATCCGTCGCTACTGGATGTGATGTTCATACCGCATTTACAGGACTGATTTATCGTATATAGTACAAATACGGACCTGATATACTGTGTTGTGTGTGAACACGTTCGTACAACTACATAGGTACGCCATAGCCAAATAATGTCACCTCTCGATGTATCACTAACATTTCACTCTTTTTACATTTGCCACAAGTACTCACGTCTTTATAGATAGTCTGTGGCAGTCGCCCCCGCAGTAAAGGTAAAGTTCTACGTAGTAAATTTCCTCGCGCGGCGGCTTGGAATGCCACTGCGCCCCTTTTGAGTCGCTGATACCAGTGCCTAATACGACATCCTCGGAACCACGATTGTAGCTTCACCGCTGCTTCGTGTCGTGTCACCAGCCATTGTCTACGGATGAAACATATGATAAACTTGTAGAGGCGCATTCAATGACTAAGAATATTTTCAAATTGAACTTTTACATATAAATATCGACTTCTATCATGATTACAGAAAGCTTATGATTTACCATCAAAATGTATTATCAAAAATACAATGATTTTAAATCTAAAAAGTTGTAAGAGCTGCAAATAGATTTTCGAATTAAAAAAAATTACACAATCGAATCGAAAGGGTATGGTTCTCTCTTTAGTAAAGCCTAAGTAAACCTTTTCGATTTAAACGCTATTCCAATAAAAAAAATTAAGCATTTAAGTAAGTACCGGCAGTAGGACTGTACGACGAGCGAAGCGCGGCGCAGAGCGAGGAAGCGGCGGCGCTCGAGCACGGCGCGGAACCACCGCTGGATGGTGATGATGGACGCCATGATCTGCTGGTGGAGCCGGTACTCCAGCTTAGTTTGCTCGCTCTCGCGCATGAAGATCTTTGTAGCACCTACGAGTGTCAACATTTTGAGGTTGATCACACATTCAATTATTTTATTATATGGCGTATTCTGCGAAGTTAGGCGTAACTCGCTGCATAATAAATAATACAGCATTAACAATGGTACAAGTAAATACAGACAGGTTCACTCCTGAATAAAAGTGAAGTTTAGGCATTTTAGACTTTCATGCTAAATTAAAACTAATCGTGTGGAACAAGCGTTCCATTAGGTACCGCTGCTGCTCCATGGCCTACTTAGCCGCAGTAACATGGGACTGCCGCTCGCCAATGTAAGTAATTAAAAGCAATGGCTGGTTATACACAATCTAGGAGTCGGCGTGTAAGTGAGGTTGCGGGGTACACTCGTGCGCATTGCGGCTAACTTCACAGTCACCATAAAGTTTGCATTGTAATTAACATACTCTAACTAACGTAAATAAGTTTAAATTATTGTGATATAAACTATAATGGTTAAGTTAAGGCTACTTACCAAGCTGATAATTATCCCTATCCAGATTGAGCGTTGCCAGAAAGTGTCGCACATCCGCCTGTGAGCTGAGCAGCCCCTTAGGCAGCAGTATCCTGTACAGCTGTATGAACTCTTCGTAAGTTAACCGTACGTTGTAGCCCGCTTGGCGGATGCGAACTGTTTCTAACATCCCCGTATACCGTAACTGACGCTGAACTGTCTCCTCGTCGAAAACGTTGGGGACTTTATCACTGTTCGATTTTATGCACCTGTTAGGGATTAAATAGTGCGCTTAGAACTATGTAGGTAATAGTATGGATTCTTTATTTAACTAATGTACTGAATCTGAATGGGCACGCTAATATGTATTAGTGATAGTAACTTATTAAACTAACAAGAAATATTGCTGTTTTTATAAAAAATATTCCCAAAACAAAGTTAAGATTATGAAACAATAAGAAGCTATATATCTCATAAGTGCTTTTCTTTCATCGATCATAATTTTTGAAAGATATTTAAACAATATAATCGTTCACTCGTATCACAATGAAATTAGCTTGTTTATGAATTTAGAAGCGTGTTATTTAAAAACCATGACAAAGAAATAACCAAGCGATTTTTTCAAGGAACCTTTTCACTGTTGATAAGAGTGAATATTCGAATATGTTACCTTATGAAGAAAGGGTTCGCTTGGTTGAGCGTTTCCATGAGCGCTGCGAGCGAGTGCTGGAACTGCGCGGCGACCGTGAGCGGTTGCTTGCGCTTGCCGGTGGGCGCGGCCGTGCGGCCCGCGAGTGTTTTGACGCTCTGCAAGTTCTTCAGACCTTTCTTCGCGCGCTCGCGGGGACGGAATGATTTGTTCTTCCTATATACACCTTTAGTTATAGTGAAGTAAGTAGTGTGAAATGTAAGTTTGCATTGATTTCCTTTGACCAATTTTGTGATTTAATTAATTTGCAAGGATAAAACTGTTGTGGTTTAAAATAAGAAAGAAATGCAAACTTTTTTAGTATAATATCACCGGCCACCGAAGAAAATAGAAAATCTACAATGTGATGTGTGCACGTATCTATATACGACGAAAACATGCTAACCGACTGAAATCGATTTCGGTTTATAGTGTTCGATCCACAGGCTCGCTATTTATAAAGGCTGACAATAAAGTACACATAAATTTATATATAAAATTGTACTGCTGTATACATTGTAAAATATTAATAAACAATGCGGCGATAGAAGCGTTTAACTTAAAATAATCGAATACAGCACATACCGTTGCATGATAAATAAACACCAAAACTTCACACCCCAATAATAATAACACCAAAAAAACACAATAAGGAGTTTTAGAACGAACAGACCAGGAAAATTTAGACCCACAGCCATCACCACCGGAAGAGAAAGGAGAAAGCCCCATCCAAACACGACGATTCATCAAACAAAGTCTTATATACTAACGTTTTTGGAATCGACAGTTTTATACCTAGTTCTTTAAAAAAAAGTAAAAAATTGCTTTATTCAAATAAATTTAGTAATTAAGCGCTTTTGAATCGTCTATATTTTTCTACCACCCGTTCCAGACTTTTTTAACTGACAAGAAGAACAGGCGCAAGAAACTAATAAAGTATATAGGATGTGTATCATATCCGAAATTCTTTAAAGTTCACACTCAATTATTCAACGTCCAGCAAAAAGTTCCCGGACCATTTTAGCAGTTTTTTATATGAAGGTATATTTATGAACTAACAACGGTCAACATAAGAAGAAAGTAAAAGAAACCAGGTATAAAACAATGTCGTGCGACTTGTTTGACGAAGTAAGCGCGGACGTACATGACGATCTGGCTGGCGCGCTGCATGATGGCGTTATCGTCGAGTCGCTCGTCGCGGTCGCGGTCGCGGTCGCGCTCGGGCCGGCGCACGCGCGTCTCCGCCGTCCTGTAATGTTTCCCCCCCTTGGCCTCGGCCCGCGGCGACGCCTCCGAGCGCCTAGTATCGTTGGCCGTCCGCCCCGGCGTCTCCCGCGCCTTGTTCGCGGCTCTGTTCGGCGTTCTACCCCAGCGAAACGGACCGAAAGGAAATAAGGGTCAAAATAAATCAACAAAAATTAATAGGTACATCTGTGAATGATGCATGCCTTCTGTGCGTTAGGGGAAACGACAGGGTTGCGATTGAGACGTCACTAATAGTAATAATCTAGTTAGATGGAAAGTATTCGCAGGCTGTGTTTAGTTCGGGGTTGACCATTAATGTTTTAATCGTCTAATCACAGCCTTTGACTATAGGCGTAATATTGCAACCGAGGGTGATTTAAGTAAAGGGAAATTAAAATAACATCAAGGGCCATGCATAAGTGCACATTTAATATAAAGCATTCATGTGGGTGACTTACGCAATGCGGTTGATTGCGAGATTGATTGACGATACTGTCACCAGTTGGCTGAGCAACAAGACACAAATCATTATGTCACATTACTATAATTGCACAAGCTGTCATAAATACATAGATTCCATCAAAATTACGGCCACAATGCAAGCCCCCTAGATTATTATAATTTGAATTTGACAACATTGTATTTTTAGATTGACAAGTGAGTACATTAATACACAATTTATGATTGATGCGATAATGTTTGAGATAAAAGATAAAGACTTTATCGACCAAGTGTACACTCGTACTGCGATTAGCTTATCTTAATTTCACTCGTAAAGCTCGCTCAGCTGATAAGATTAGTGTCAACAAACACTCCATAAAGTTTGACACTTGAAAGTAACGACGCATGCATTGGATTCATGTGTAGACAGCGTCTCGTTTGCGCGGGAGCTACGCAGAGGGGCCGCATGTTATGTTATCTCCATTCATGTAAATTGTACATCATTCATGCCTCGAGCATGTTAATATCGAGATGTTGCAGACAGAAATGGCATATTTAAACAGAGCGGGTCAATACTATACATAACAAATCAAGATATATATTTTATATATACGTTTTCAATAATTAATTAATTAAAACGGCTAAATCATAAGTTCTTAAAAGACAATTAACATGACGAACAATTTGATCAATATTTTCTGCAAAATATATGTAATGTATGCCTCCATAACCGGCGGCGGCTAGCGGGTTCATAACTATACGACGTCATCAGGCACACAGGCACTGAGGTACATTAGAGACAGTTACGGTATCAGTCACGTGAACGTGACGGCTTTCATACCGCAATCAGAACCCGATTTAAAGGAAGTTATCGATAACAGATGTATAGCATTTTCTACAAGAAACAATAACATCATCGTAATTTTATAGGCGGTAGTTAGAGATGTTAACAATAAACACAGATAGTATGAGCACATACCTGATGATGGAATCGTTGGGTGCGTGTATAGAAGCGCGAGGAACTCGCGTCGCGCCGTCCGCGCGGCTCACGCGGTGTCGCCGCCCCGCGTCCAGAAATGCGAAATAGCCCCTGCGAAGTGTACCCGTCATATATAAATTAAATAACAATAAATAAACACATTTATCTCCTGTCTACTATTCTTATGGCCGCACTGTGGCCGCACCTTCGATCAAAAATAGCTAGAAAAACTTATCAGCACGCAAATGTGGCACCGACCGATAAAATAAAAAGCGAATCGAAATTTTGAAATTAAAATCCCACATAAATATTTTTATCAACGCACAAATTACTGTTATTTCCAAATTCAACTTTAAATAGTAAGAAACTAAGAAGACTTTGTACATAATAACAACCCGGTTTGAAAATGGGGTGTTATTCCAAGGTGTGATTTTTGTGGTCTCTGACCGGACATCTACGGCCTTACTACAAAAGATTTTAAAACACTGAATAATTTAGACACTGTTTTAATGTGATGCCGTCTCTTTCAAACAATATTGTCAAAATAGTAACAGCATCATATTTAAACAGTGTCTAAGTCAAACACTTGTTGAACAGTGTTTTAAAATCTTTTGTGGTAAGGCCCCTAGTGTATAGTGTCTTGATCGAAGGGCCGAAGGACCAATCATTTTCGCTCTGTCATGGTAGCGTAGATAGGTACTTAAGGTCCATCAGCGCGAAAATATAGGAGTGAAGACCTAGCGTGTGGCCGCAGCATCTTATTCTCCGAGTATAAATATTAAGTAGTCGGAAAAGTTCGCGGCCTTTTTGTACTAAAAATAATAAAGATACCACAGCGAGGAAATCTTTATTATCAAAATTACAAAACCTGAATCTGCTGAACCCTTTTTTGCAGTTGTATTCGACAAAGCATCTTCTCCATAAACATTACAAACCAATTATCTTTCTTTCCGTTGACGTAGAACTATGACATTTGGCAAATAATATCATCTTATACTAGAAGTACAGGGAAAAATCTGAAAACTATACATTTTAAGATAAATAATATTAGAAAAATACTAGAAAAAATCGACTCACCCGTAGCACCTCAGACGGGACTCGAACCCGCACCCTTGGGATTCCGGCCCAATGCACTGACCAATTATGCTACCGAGTCGCTAGTGGGAGCGGCGAAATTTTTATCTTTATTTAAAGTACTATCGAGTTTGTACGGAACCCTCGGTGGGCGAGTCCGCCACGCACTTATCCGGTTTTTGTCTATCGCATTTGTCGCTGTGTGGTGGTGGTTTTGTTTTTCCTCGCAAATGTGTAGAAAAACGTCGTATGAAACTTGTGAGCTCTGCTCATTCATTACACACTCGGATGAATTACGCCTGCGGCTCTGCAACCCACAGCCTCGTGTGCAATGACCAACATAGCTCACTTGTTTCATAAACTAATATATATTTATTAATCTATGTTGCAACATATATGATGTAATGTGTGCAAACGATATACATATTAGTAAATATCGTTCCATCTGTCCATAAAGTTGACAAGTTTTATGCGCCCCTTTTCTTGTCAGCTAAAAGACGTCATAATGGGTGGTAGGGTAAAAGAATTGACGATTTAAAAATGCTAATTGTGTGAACTTGTTTGAATAAATATTCTTACAATTTAATTGTAATTACTGCAAGACTTACCTAAAGAAGGCGCGCACGATAGCCCATCGGAACACGGCAACAGGGTCGACGCCGACGAGCTCTCGAACGAACGCCAGCGACGAGTTCTTAAGCACGCTTACTATGTCCTGCCGCATAAGGTCGAGATTCTTCTCGCGCATCGCTGTCACCTAAGTAATATTATATCATGTTATATAGCCGTCCACCAGCCAGCTTTTGCCCACGGCTTGGAATTTAGTTTCCCGTGAGAATTGTAGCTTTCTTCAAGGTCACATCTGCTCCTATACTAAAAATTGTTAAAATTGTTATTTAGGCGTGAAAACTTAAAAAACAGATAGTTACTTTCTGTCTTTATAAAATTAGTATGGGTGATGTTTTTGTTGCTTTGAACAAAAAAGTTAAGTATCCCACACAAAATTGTTTGTAAAATAACAAAACTAACTTGGTATTTGACTCTGCCCGCGTAATGTCGCACTACGAAGGCCGGTTCCCGCCTTTGTGGCTTCTCGTAGAATGGGTTATCTTCGTGAACAGAGTTGAACTTTTGTAGCAGCGTTTCATTCGTTGCCCAGGGGAAGCTGAAAAAAGATAGCCATTAGAGAAAAAAATCTTCCTAAATTGTATTACTATTTCTAGTTTTTATTCACAAATGATTTTACTATGAGCAAAAATATTTTTTTTTATCGATAACTATCAATTGTGTTTCAAGGTTTATCTATATTAGCAATATTCATTTATAAAACACTCTCTGTCTCATAACTCTCTCTCTCTGTTAAATGTTTTATTTTGTTAATACAAGGCTTGTATACAATCAAACACAGTTTCTGAAGATCACCGTGGTCGAGTGGCTTTTCAAGGTGTCGCCATCTCTGAAGTCCCGAGTTCGATCCCCGGTTGGGTCAATTTAGAAAACGAACTTTTCTATATTGGCTCAGGTCTGCATGTCGGTGATACCACCGTCGTCTCCGATTTCCATAACACAAGTGCTTTAGCTACTCACTTTGGAATCGGAGCAATGTACGTGATGTTGTCAAATATTGATTGAGTGAACGTACTTGCACTGGTCGTCCAGCAGACACAGCAGGCCGCCGGGCTTGCCCTGTATGAGCGCGAGGCAGCCGGTGTTGTCGGAGAACCCGATGTCCGTCCACCGGATGCCCTCGCGCCTGTACTCCTCCTGCTCGTACTTGAACACGTGCTGGTTGAAGTAGTACTGCAGGTGCTCGTTCGCGTAGTTTATGCACAACTGTTCGAAGCTGTTGTTCGGACCGAAGTCTTCGAAGCCGAATATGTCTAGGACGCCTGTAGCGACATTTATTTTATTTAGGAAAAGAGGCAAAAAAACATACATAATTTTGTTTATATTAAATCGGTAGCAGTAGCAGTATGCGCTGATCGCGTTAGGATTAACCGAAAGGTTAACTGTATGTAACAGTTTCATAGACGCCCGAATGCGTCGACCGCATTACTGAATGTTTCCATAGTTGACACCTAATGCCTAACAACAAACAATCCTTACCTATACTATGTCCTTGGTGTTCTCGGAGAGTATCTTTTTTAGAGAGCAGCGCATGGTTGACTTGCATTACGATCCAATCGAATAGAGCACCATATAAACATTTGGCCATTGCATCACGGGTGGCTATCGCTTCTGGGAGCCTGCAACATAAAATTTTATCTATAAATATTATATTTATGTGTATATACATACACATACATAGGTTTAACATATATTTTAACAATATACAATAACACAGAAATTATAGTTTGATTTTGATGTTTATTATTGTGATTTAGAGCTTGCTCTGTCTCTGTCAACTTATAAGCTTTTCGACTATTATGGGTATATTTTTCATTCGATTCGTTTACGCAACGTTATTTAAGGTGGCGTACAACGTCAAATACACCTAATTGAGCGACGATTTCACACAGCAAAACTTGATTTCTCGGTCCCAAAAAAATTTTGTAGACTGGAGATTATAGTACTGTTTCAAACCAATGTCAGTAATATCGTTGTAGCACAAATCGAATACTGTAATCCTTCTTGGTAATTCTCTAAAAACGATGTTTTCAATAATTTCGATAAAACGAGTGAGTGCACAGCGCCTAAAACAGTAAATAGACTGAAGAGAGTAAGTGCATATACGTGCATATTAGAAACCCTGTTATGATATGTGACAAGACGAGACCTATAATTGATGACGAGCGTTTCGCCAGACGCCCTCGCCCTCTTGGAAGTGAGCGCGGCGAGCAGCGTCTCCTGCTTGACGTGCAGCAGCGACGATATCAGCGAGACCACTTCCGGGTTCCTCACTCCCACCGCCTCGTCGTGGTGGTACGACTTCCGCTGAGGCTGGAACTCTACATTGCCTGGAATTATCATTGAATTATTAAAGGGTTGTATTTAACTGCTTAACATGCTAACCTAATCTGCGATTCAATTTATAACAAATCACAATGGTCCCAAGATGGTAGGTATAAAACATAATTAAATTGTAGAACCAGAAAAGGGCTCAGCAATTATATTAATAATTCTATAATTTGTTACTCAAGAAATTACTGCCCACATCACATTACTAAAAAATCAAAGGATCTGTCATGCTTTCGGGCACTTTAGACACCTTGACTTTAATAATTGAAATAAGGCACCTTGTTAGGTCTTCCTGTGACCTAACTAATGGAACTTTAGAACCCTACTGGCGATCAACACGAGACCAAATTGTTTTGTTTGTTTGAGAATCATTTATTGTCAGATTCTTTACTACAAACAGTGAAAGCACAAGCTATAAATACAGCTATACAGCTAGTGAATTATGAATTAACAAACAACAGTCTATAAACAACAGTGACAAAGATATCAATTTAAATAATGTTAAGGATGATTACTGAGTATTAAATTAACTCATAATTAGTATAGTTACCTAACTGTATTTAAAACAAGATGATATTATCCTTATAATCATAATTAAACATACTTTTACCATATTTAATATCAATACAAAAATATGTCAGACATACCAAATTTTTCATAAAGATAATGTTCTGACATATTGCTTTTAGATTAGATTATGCTATAAATAAAGATAAGTGAATAATAAGATTATAATGTTTGTTTAGTTGGAATGTGTCTGTCAACATGACCTTTTAACAACATTTCACATTTTCTTCATAATAAACTTCAATAAATGTTATTAACTTTGTATTCTATTAAAATTTGAAAGCTTACCTAATAGCAGCACGGCGGATAGAACGGCAAACAACCTTCGCCGCTTGTCCATAGTAAAGCCCACCATGTCCATGGACTGTTTGAGGCGCGAAAACTCATACTGTTCGTCAACACCAGGCACCACACTGCATCCAGTCCGCGACAAATAGTTATACTTGTCCACACTTAACAAATGCAACTGCTCTTTCTCTTGCTCCGAAGCACCCGCCAACAAATAGTAAAACACGTGATAGTTCCTTTCGTTACGACCCTGACTGCATATTCTAGACTTTTCAAGCAAATATTTTTGTACAACTGCACCGTGAACCATTCCATTTTCTTTGTAGTTAACTTGTATAAATTTTCCAAAACGGCTCGAATTATTATTATGGGCGGTTTTTGCATTACCGAACGCTTCTAAAACGGGGCCCGCACTTAATATTGTCTGTTCCACGCCACTGCCGTGGGAGCCCTTCTGGCTGAGGGCCGTCAGGTGGTGCAAGAGGAAATTGGTGCTTTCCGTTTTGCCAGAACCACTTTCTCCACTGATCACTATACACTGATTCGTTCTTTCCCGCAACATACAATGGTAGGCGGCATCAGCAACTGCGAATATATGCGGAGGAAGACTAGAACCGATCCTTTTATTCTGGTACAACTTGACATACTTGGGGTTGTAGATTGGATAGAACTTGAACGGATTGAGAGCTATAAGGATGGAGCCCACGTATGTGTAGATGTATCCGGCGGCAAACCTCGCTCTGAGATTATCCAGCAATGTTTGCTCATTTAGCTCGGGTAGTTGGCAAAGATCGGGATATTCCCGATCTTTCGGCTGATAAAGAAACCTTTGAAAATAATCCTTTATTAGCTGAGGGTCCACTGAGAAGTTTTCCATCCATGGTTCTTCTGGAATTTTTTCACGAAGATAAAACCTGAAAGCATAAGTACATTAGTGCTTATAATTTTATTAAAATACAGTATTTAAAGCGACTAAATATTACTTTTGGGTCATCATTGATGAACCAAAGAGTAGTTGGCGAGAGATTTATGTGGCAGAGCCCATGTTTGTTTGCAAGTCTCCGTTTTAATTTAATTGGCAGGATGGAGACGCTCCGTCTGTTATCACAGAGTTGCGGCGGAAGAATGAATCACGCGCACATTTTATCCCCAATCAAATAGGTTTATGTTACGAAGCGTTTAATTTTGTCCTTCCAAACTATTTTGTGATCTTTGAATTACTTAAGATATAAGAATGCGCGAATTTTATTTTGTTTAGTTGTAAAAAGTATGTAGCTGTTCACATGATTAAAGATAATTGCTACATTGTTTCAACATCCACTCAGTAAAGAATGAGTCACTTAAAATTGTCGAACCAACAGTCTTCTTACGATCTTCGTTGGGATATGATATTATGGATAAACAGTCCGTTAATTACGATTACTCAGGGCCCGACCGGAATGAATGGATACGCGCGGTGCCACAATAATCGGTGGTAATATGCAAGTGACAGGGCGCTATAATTAGCAGGTGTGTATGCAAGGTTAGACGAGTATCGTAGTACATAATAGTAAGACCGATGTAATTACAAGATACTGCACTACTCTCGATACTGGAGTTTAAATTAAAGCAGTATTCAACACCATTTTACTGTACATCTCAGAATAATATAACTTATTTGCTTTTAATACCAATTTACTTCAAAATATTGTTTATAAAGTTAAGTCGGAAATATGTCTAGAATGTAGTAGAAAAAAAAAACAAACAAACAGTCGAACATAGAACCTCCTCCTTTTTTTGAAGTCGGTTAAAAATGAAGATTCTCTCTTTGTTATGTAATAATAAAAAAATATTTAAAAGGGTGACCGTGATACAGTTTTCATTTCTAGATACATTGTTGATTTACCTCATTAAAGTTTCCTCATAAAATTAGAGGCAAGTCATACCTAAATATCCATAAGTATACTATAATGCAGCTACAAAATTCTGCACGAAATTTTAGAACAAAAAGTTACATTTTATGTAGGTGGTAATAAAACATATGAGACTGTTTGGTTTATTCTGAACCTTCGAACTTCACACAACAAATATTAACAAATGATAAGTTCCTAAAATTAAATCAAATGCATATATTTTTTAACAGGTAGGTAGTTAAATATAGTTTCATTTAACTAGTCCTAAAACCTGTGCTAAAAATACTTCCAAAAAGCTACCAAGTTAAGTTGATATTT
The DNA here is from genome assembly GCA_963556745.1 of Catoptria pinella. Lineage (NCBI taxonomy): Eukaryota > Metazoa > Arthropoda > Insecta > Lepidoptera > Crambidae > Catoptria > Catoptria pinella. The sequence goes on along the minus strand of OY750774.1, from coordinate 4,892,889 downwards.
TATGTGTTATACCACTACTATTGAGTGTTTTTGAATAAAAAATAAGGATTAAATAACTGTTATGACTTAAAATACATGGTAAATAAAAGAATGGACTTTCATTGTGTGTTAAGTACCTACAGTAACAGTACATACCTGTAGTACTGTCCCGAAGTGTTATTAGGCCAAAGCAGCATAACCGCGACAGGCGACTCGTTGGGACCAAGTCGGCGCTCCTTGCATTCGCCGCTGACCATGTCGCCCACCACCTGTTCAAGTTATAGATATAATTATTAGGAAAAGAAAGATTTGCTAATATAGTGTGGAATAAGTGATAGGGAATCTATGCTAGCTGGAGAGTAACCGATACAAATAATGAAACGATTCCATTATTTGTATTGGTTATATTCGGATCGAACTCCATAGTTATAGACTCAATCTCCACCACTCTGAGAAAAGAATAGAAAAATTGTCGTGTGTAAAACAAGTAAGTCCCTATAATACAAAATAATATAGAACATGCGGAAAAAATAATAAATTAACCTTAGCGAAAGTAACATAACAATATCAGTTAACATAAAAACGGTCAAGAGCGAGTCGGACTCGCGCACTGAGGTTTCCGTACCATCATTCTGAAAAAGTTTACTATTTAGAGACATCGTTTTATTTTTCCTGTAATCTTTACATAAACATCTATCACATGAAATAATTTCATATTTTTCTCTATGCAAACTTCGGAGATAAGGCGGGGACTGTATTTTTTTACATTTATCATCAAAAGTCGAAAACTATGCGACCTAAAAAAAATTAAATAAATGTTTGAGAATGTGCAAGCAGCGCTCTTTCATATGATAATACCCCATATGCCCTAGTAGCCTCACTTCGAATTTTTGAGAAAGTCCTCCTCAACTCCTAAGAAACTCCTTTCAGTCCCTGTTGCAAAAAATATATAAATATTTTATTTCTCTCTTATTTGCAAAATAGTTGGGCAAACTTCATCTAAAACTATTCCAAACTTCAAGTTGATACCATTAGTAGTTCTCGAGATATCTAGCTGTGACAGAAAGACAGGCTGAGTCGCACCACAAGGGTTCTTTTTTACTACTTTGGTATGGAACCCTAACAAGTGATATTGTAGTTATATTTTGAAAAATCAAGATTAGTTTAGAAAATCTCAGATTTTTGCAAACCTGAAATGAATGTCATATCCTGTTAGTCACTTTACTATGTAGTAAAAGCAAGAAAAAATGACAAATGTCATCTACATGCTGCAACGATGACTAACTGGTTAGATTTCCACTACTCCCAAGTAATTTTAAAGAAGTAACTATCTATGTGGTTTGCCTTGCAATTGGCACCACAACAAATGAAAGGTATGTGCAAGAAAATTACCTTACATAACCATAATTGTTGTTCAACAGAGTCAAACAGTATAGATTTTATAATAAATAGGTACTTACTTATAAAATTATCAGTCATTTTTAATACATAGTCAATAAATATTTGACAACATCACATACATATTGCTCCAATTCCAAAGTAAGTAGCTAAAGCACTTAGTCATTGATATACATTTAGTTTGTTGTTAGCAACAGAAAATATAAATAGCAATTACCAATCTGAGAAAATTACTCCTTAAGGTCTTACTTTAAGAAACTATTCAAAACTTGTAACATTCCATCTCACATTCAAAGAAAGCTGATATACCTAAATATTTTAACATTTAATATCCACCCAGTAACTGTCAACCTATAACAAGTCTGTTTTTTTAATTCTCCACCAGGCTAAAGAGTTGATGCTGAATATATTATGGAGCAATGTAATCAGTTTTTTTTTTTTTTTACCTACAATTTATTCCATCAAGTCCATTCTCCAAGTATACTTACGAAATGAAAAATGAACTTAGATATTAAGAGCTTTTGAATTGTCTATATTTTCCTATTTGAGACTTTTTTAGCTGACAAGAAGAATTATTATCACAAATTTAACTTTTTCCTATTACTTTGTCCACATGGGATTTCACATCCAAATTTCAGTAATAATAGTTGCCTATGTTTTATGTTGCCTTTTCAAATTCTACAAAATTAGATCAGCAGTTTATGTTAGAAAATGAAATAAACAAATTGACAGAAGTACTTTTACATTAATAAACAAATATTATGGATTTGTGTCTGTCTTAAAATGGGTTGGCAAGTAAAATTTAATTTCTATGCAATGTAAATTAAATATAACATTTAATTTACACTACCTCCTTGGTCGAGTGGCTTTGTACACCGGTTTTCAAGGTGTCGCCATCTCTGAGGTCCCGGGTTCGATCTTCGGTTGGGTCAATTTAGAAAACGAATTTTCTATATTGGCTCAGTTCTGGGTGTTTGTGATACCACCGTTGTCTCCGATTTCCATAACACAAGTGCTTTAGCTACTTACTTTGGAATCGGAGCAATGTATGTGATGTTGTCAAATATTTATTTATTTTATTTTATATAAAAATAGTTACCTCAGCCAACTCATACGGCCCGCCAGTCCCATTGCTCAAGTTGAGTTTGTCGGCAATACAGCCGACTATTTCTTCTGAGCTGGTTTGCTTGGAGGCTTCAACTGATAAGGCTTCATATTGTGCAGACAGGGCACCCACAAACACCTGAATAAGAGCTGCTAATTAACACTAATCCTATTACTTGAACTATTATACAGTTTTACTTGTCAATCACATACAGGTTAATTGGCTCTAGTTATAGTACTTGGAGCTGTATTATAACTTGTTAACTACCTATCAGCTGCGAGGGGTGAAATTATGGTGAAGGTAAGTGGTTCTACATAAATGTTATGATCTGCATAGGAAATCAGTGTGGTGGGATTTCTAAAAGGTAAGCCGATGGGAATCAGCTTACATCCTTTAAAATATTGATCAGATCAGTTAGGTATGTATGGCGATTTTGATCTCCTCCATTCACTCCCTGGATGGCCATCATCTGATCACAACTCTGTTGATCCTTGGCAGAGAACCAAGTCTTCAAAGTTACCTCGATTGTATAAAAATCGGCTGGTGTCTTTAAGTGGCCACCACTATACATTAATAAAGTGTTAGGTTTCAAACCTAGTAAGCACTAAATGTTAAAGCAGAGAGCATACTATCATTTGAGGACTGTATTGTTTATTTAATTTGCAAAGGACTAACTTAATAAGCATTTATACTCAAGCAAATTAAAAATAGATAAAGAAAGTCATGTTTTCAAAATAATGGGTCAGACTTATTTCACTTACCTGTACTATGTATCTGTGATTTTCAGTATGAGCCATTGTATGACATTGTTCTATTCCTTGATGGCCAACAATTCAGTACACACATCCACATATTTTATTGCCATCCTCTAATTTTCGTCTCACTATCGGCTTTGCGATCTGGATTTCACTCAGACTTAGAAACATAGTCGAGAGTTATATCCTTAAACCACTACAGTGCTGTTTGTCAATTAAAACACTTCTTTTCAAAAGCAAGCATTCAATCACTTGTCACAATATAAAATAATAATCTTGAACTCTTGAATCATTTATGTGTTCAGGATTATGCACCTGACCCCCCGTGTAGTAAGCAGGTTGAATTCAACCGTGACATGTTCACTGATTGTGCAGTCTTATTATAGAAAACAACCACTCAAAACGAACACCAGAACATTATCATCTCAACCAACGTACTATCTAAACCAAAACACGGGTTCAACACTTTAACACAAAGAAGAGAAATTTCATATTTGGGTCACATGCTGATTAGACAGCGAAGCTTCGTCTGAAATATGGTAAGCTTTCGCGTTCACAGTAAATTTTGCCACTTCCAAACTATTCTAAATAAGAACTAAAGCTAAAATTTGCTGTAAATAATTTGCCTTCGCGTTTAAAAACACATTACACTCAAACTAGCGAAATCGGTGTCTTCAACAACCTGTTATTTTGCTAAACACAACTATCGCCAATGCACCGAGATATCGCACCAACTGTAAATCTAAGATTCGAAAAGTAAAAAAACGTTTTTCACTCCATAAATGTTTGTCCTTTTGTACTTTAGCTATTTCAGTTTATAAAATATTCATATTCAGAGAAATCTAATCTATTGAACCACCATTTTTATTTGTGTCGACGATCAGTTGAATTGTCGTGTACTGCGCGACTAAATAAAAATATATCTGGTGAGGCCTGTTTTCCGTGGCGTCTACGATTTTTCCTATTTGGTTGTATTATACATCCATAGACAAAGTCAACCTCATCACAATAGACAAAGTAGATAATTTTTACTTTTCAATGTGCAATTCTAAGGTGCAATAGAATTAAGATCTTACAACCAGTGAAAAAGTATTATTTATTTCTAATTTTATTATTTTTTAATGTAATCTGACTAAAGTGACATAACAAAATTGGGTTCTTTGTTGCAATCAAGAACTTTAAATTCATGGCGATAGAATATGAATTTAAAGTTCTTGATTACAATAGAAATTGATCTTACTCTATCATGTCGTGAGGCATGCACATGATATGAGTTCCTTTCCCAACAACACTTGTGGAATGGCATGTCACAAGGCAATCACATAGGTCCTTATTTATTTTATTTATATAACAATTAATGAAACTAAGTTCATCATAACATTCTGCTGATGCTTTTGTTACAGGTGCCATTGAATAGGATAGGATAATTGGCTTATTCAGTGCTAGATGTGAATCCATAAAGTCAATAAATCAGTATTGAACAGTAGGTATACCTATTCAAAAAGGCTCAAACTTGACACGTGACTCTTAAGAGGTAGGTTTGAGTACAACGGAGGATTTAAGACAAATGAAAAAATCAAAAACGTCCTAAATTCGATAGGCAATATATATTATTAATGTAGTTATACTATTCTTTGGTATTTATAAAAAAAATCTTATTCAGCTTAGGTAATCTCTTAAATCACATAATTTTGAGATTGCTAGATTTTTTTAACTAAAAACTAACATTTGAAACTGGGGTGTGATTCCAGCGTGATTCGAATCTGTATAATATGAAAATATGAATAGGTCACTCAAATAATATTGATCACTTATTATGACTACTCGTCCTATGTGTGACACTATTAACAAAAATATATTTTTTTAATCTATGTGTGGAAAACCATTTATTTTATGCAAGTATTTATAAAATGAATAGGTATTCCAATAAAGAGTTGGGTGATGATTGTTTACATAGGACAAGTAAGGATAAATAAACAGACTTTAGTACCTACATTTGTTTTGTCTGGTTCAGTTTCTTAAAGAATTTGATTACAAATATTTGTAAAACAATACTTAATTGTTATAATATTATTCCAAAAGAAAGAGCGGAAAATTGCTGTAGTAGGTACCTTATTTCCTACTTCCTACATTGATTTGATGACAGGTAACCGTAACCGGCCTGTCGCCACTAGTAATAATATCCTTGTAAGTTTCTATATAGAACCACCTATTTACATTTAAGTCACAAAAACAGTCTCACGTTTAAATCGATGTACTTAAGGACTAAAATTGGGTCTTTTATAATCACAAAAGTCTCTTCGACCGATGTGGTTGGAGGGCAGCGGGCGCAGCGGCACCAGCGGCGGCCGCGCGTCGGGCAGCGGCGTTCCTGCGTGCGTGCACGCGGCCGTGCTTGGCGAGATGGTCCGAGCGTGCGAACCGCTTGCTGCACTCGCGGCATGCGTAAGGTTTGTCACCCGAGTGGCTCCGTCTGTGCCGAGCCAGCTCATCAGACCTTGCGAACCGCCACGAGCACTCTCCCCATGTACAGCGGTAAGGCTTTTCACCGCTATGCCGCCGTAAATGCGCCCTTACGTGTGATGCTTTAGCGTACAGCTTTCCACATTCTTCTACCGGACAACGGAACGCTCCTAGTTCCGGCAAGAATTGAGGTTCTCCCCACGATCGCACCTTCAAGTTCGCCTTCTCTATGTCTTCTGCCAATCGCCCTTCCCTGTCCCAGTGTCTGTCCGCTGAGGCGACGTAGTCGTGCGTTTCTAACACGTACGACGGATCATTTGAATCCGTTGACTCTGAGCTTGAGTGTGGAGTATCATTCGATAAATCACTGCTCAACGCTTCCAGCAAATATTCATCTAATATGCTATTGTCCAAATCTGTAAAATCGAATCCAGGGGAACAGTCCGATAAGTTGAAATCGTCTTTGTTAATATCGCTTATATCACTCACGAAATTATCACATTGTAAATCTAAGTCACTGAGTTGCCAGTCAAGAGGCTCCTCGTCGACGGACGGAGGCAGTACGAAGTTGACGAGACTCTCCGCCGGCGAATATTCGTACAGGAGTCTGTCGTTCAGGAGAGCGTCCTCTATTAGAGGACCGGTACTTTCAGCAAACATGTTGACACTGAAATTGAGTTTAATAGTTAAACTTACTACGATTTGAATGAATAACAGAAAAAAAGATTTTAAAAATTCATAACACAGTTGAGTTGTAAAAATGTAAAAATAAATTGTATAGTACTTACGAGATCCGGCAACGTTCGCCAGAACAGCCAGTTTGGTTGAACCGATATTATATTAAGTGTCGGAACAATAATAGATAGTACAATGGAGAGTCCGTTTATCTGTTCGGGATGAGGTGTCAGTGTGCGGCGCGTCCCGGGCCCGGAGTGAGTGCGCGCGCGCCGCCGCCACTGCCACGCGGACGCGATAACGACGATCGGCGAACGGCGATTATCGGCGGATCCGCACATGTCCGCAACGCAATCGATCCTGAATAACATACGCCATGCTCATTTTTGTTGACAGACCCGTAACGATTCCATAGCGTATCACGTTTTAGAATTTATTCAGAGGAAATAAGATAATATCACACGTAGGTAATAAATCGAAAATCTTTAGGATGAATGACTCAGTTAATTAAGAAAAAAAAGTTGATAAAAACAAAATGTTTTGATTGTAAAGTTTAATATTAGACACAACGTTTACAACGGTATTATCATTTCGAGCCATTTGCCGATTATAAAAAGAGATGGGGCTTTTAACCCAGCACAATGGCCATTATAAAATCACAAAGAAAGCAATGCAGACACGAAGGGAAGTTATTAATTATAAAGTTGTTGCCGCGACTTTTTAACTTTGTTTTTGTCTACTTACATTTTAATACATTGCGCACTTAAAAAGATAAATGTGGAAATATCAATTAACAATAAGCTATTTATTGAGTATACACAGAGATACACAGGATCATTCACTTTCTTTCGTACTATCAGTTGTTTGTATGACCTATCCAACTTTTCAATCATTATCCAACCTTTTACTAAAGTCCGCTATTTTAACGATTATCATTACCATTTAATAGCTTAACATCACATAAAAATATTCATACGGAACCTCGGCGCGCGAGTCAGACAGGGCCCTTATTCACAATTCACAAACGTTCGAAACTTTCCGATGCTATATATGCTTTCCATATATTTCTCAATGGTTTCCGTATTTGAATTATCAATTTTCTTCCCGACGGCTACTTACTCCCGACACCAAATTGTTGGAAATCAATCCGGAAATCCGGAAATGAATTTCAAATTGAACTGTGAAAAGTTATGGAAACCCTTTATGATTATAAAGTTCTTGCGGAAACCCATAGAGTAAATAATATGGAAAGTATAATAGCACATGGCATAGCATCGGACATGGAAGTAAGACTGGTGAATAAGATCATTCACACAGCTCAATCATAATGGCCCCGATTCGCACTTGTTCGTCAATGTACTCCAGTTTTCCACCGCGGTGATCAACATTTCCGGAATACTTGCTGGAGCATTACTTAGCTCTTGCAAGCTTTCCGGAAATAAGTAGAATTCCGATCCAATATCATGATAAAATAAAAAACGTGTCGTGTATAATCTGATCATTACATATAGGAAAATAAAAACATTTCCAGTGAATAACATACCACTACGTAGGTATGTGATTAACAAGTAAGTAATTAAAAATAATATCGTTCGTCTGCTTCGTAGAATACGCAGTGATGTTTTTTATTTTGATATACTTACACATAGATGTCGGAAACCAAACAGGATCAAAGTTTGTTAGTTCCGTTTTAGGTTATGTTATTTTCTGCAGAGAGAGAGAGAGAATGACTCATGCACTGTATATATTTATTACTAGCTGGTGCCCGCGACTTTGTCCGGCCATTAGGTTTTATTACATAAGGATTCCGAATTTAGTACGCATCCACTTTGGCCGTTTCGCCACTAACTAACGCTTCGGGACATGCGTCTCAATTTATGACATAAATGTACTTAATTATGCTACTGGGTCCTACATATATTTTCCCAGTTAAGTACGTACTTAAGTTATCTGAGAAAATAGTATTTTATTTTGAAGTTAATTATATACAAAACAGTTTGTTGAATTATTTTTTATTGATTTCTTATACTTCATACTAAAAATAATTAACAGATATAACCAGTATTTTTTTCTAAACATGTTTTCTCTAAGAAGTCATTACTTACATAAAATTATGATACATTTTAAGAAACTACATCAATATTGAACCTTTTAATTGCTGCACAAAAAAGTCTCAACTGGAGAATCATTTTTTGAAAATCAACTAGGTATGTACCTAATTATATTTTTAAAAATCTTTTCAATTTCTTACTTTACTTATACTGGTTTATAAAAACAAAGTATCTTATAGATTGACCCAAATAGTCTGTTACTTTACTACCATACCAAATTTTATGTAAATCTGTCAAGTAATTTTCGCGTGATGCGGTAACAGACAGACAAAGTTAAAAAATGTCGATAATAACGACTATTAGAATTAAAATTTCCATAAAATATTGAATGTACAGAGTCGGCTCAGTTACTGATTTATTATAAGTATAGATATACTAGATGTGCGAACATCCCCTGATAAGTACCGTGATTAATATTGTCTTGTTAAATTCGACCATCCTGCCAAAAACCTATGAGTCATCACATCAGACAATTAAGTAGGTAGTATTATTGCGTTAGTCGGATATTACCGTGCCTATATCGACACATTTATTAGGAATTTGTACAAAATTATTATAATAGGGTAGAATAAAAGGAAAACTGTTTTGGAAAGTATTAAAATCTTGTACCCCTTAAGCGATTTTTAAACATAGATACTAAAATTATGTAATTATCATATGTGCGGCACGGAATACAACAATGTTAAAATAATGCTTTTTCTTATATAATTTATTAGCTTTTGCCTGCGACTTCGTACGCGTGATTTTGATTTTGAAAGTTGATTTTTGAAAGTCATTTTGAAAGTCACGGATTACCAACATACCTAGGTATTTATCAGTAGACCTTATTTCACACATTTAAATATTCCCATAAAAAAAACATATACAAACTGGAACACACTAAAACCTTGTATAACGGGCATTCCCCAAAACCCTTTCTTAATGCTCACCTTCACAATGGTATCTATACCCTCTAAAAATGTTGTCTCTACCTTCAGCCGTTGCAAACTGGAACATACTGTAGCTGCCTGTATAAACGAGAATTTTCCAAAACCCTTTCTTAGTGCTCACCTTCCAAAAATTGCATTTTTACCTTCAGCTCACATTTCAATTTTCCTATACAAATTCCCATACAAACTGGTACCCCCCTACTGGGAATTAAACCCGTCTTACACGGGTGGGCGAACCACTAGACCACACAGGTGGTTAAATCCAACTAGTTTTTTCTTTTGAGGTACGGAACCCTAAAAATGGTGTCTACCTGGGCTCTACGCCTATCTCAACAATTAATGTATGAATCAATTTAGAGTTATATGTGAATAGATTTGTGTCTCAAAGTTTTCAATAAAGTCAAATTAACGTTCATTTAACTACATTAGTCAAAGATTGTACGCCTTAAATCCTTTTTAAATCCTTAGCATCAGGCAAGATTTAGGATAACTGCTCCTCTGGTTGTATTTACTTATGCGAGGGCTACACTACGCCTTTATTTTCACGCTAATGGACAATAGTCATCCGTGGTCACATTCAAACGCTGAGATATCTATCGAAACTTTGGATGTGACGCTGTAGTAAGCTACCGATAGCGTTAATAGGATACTAAAGCCTTAATGTAGCCCCAGCATTATTTAAAAAACACATCTAAGCTCTTTAATTGTCGTTAAGCATTACAGATCCTGACGGACGTGGCGCCTGTTGGTCGCTGCTGGCAGCGCGGTGGCTGGCACCGCCGGCATCTGGTGCTCCGTACACGACGGGTCGGGTTACAATCAGTCTCGCCGTATCGTAATCGACGTATTATTGTTTTATTTTATATTTATTCTCTAATCGTGAGCTTAGTGTCGTTTCCCTCAGTTAGTATAGTAATATCCCAGACGGTTTTCTTCGGTTAACACGATGTTTCCTCTACCTAGCGATATTCTTGGACCTTTCCATACATATATCTTTAGTAGGTAGTACGGAAGCTTAGAAAGAAGGCGAAAGAAAGCATATTTTGGGAGTTATAAATGTTTTATGTAAAGATTTAATTAGGTAAATTGGATATGCTTGTTTGTATATTATGGTCAATATAAATAATGCAATGCTATAAAAGGTAATTTGTAAATTTTATATAAATCTAAGATGTGAAACCAACTCAGTATTGATGCAGAGTACGAGTACATTTGGCCTACTACAGATACACTACGAGAACCGTCGCTCAACGCCGTGAGAACTACTTTCTAAGTGAATGATTGCTGTCAACTTGTTTATTTTTTCTTAAAGCCGTATGCTGTACGGTACAGTACAATAGTGGGCGATAACGGCGGTGGCTGGCGGTGCCAGCTCTGTCCACCCGGTCTGATTACGAGCGTTACATAGTATTTACAGTTTACAGCCACGTCACAACACGATTATGAATGAGTGTAATTCCATTTAAGTACATAATATCAAAGTCAATATTCACTTATCCAATTTAGAGACGTGCAGCGTCGCTTGGGCACTTCCGGAAGATCCTTGGACTGGGAGACAAATACATTTCCTTTGGATCTCCGTGGCACGTAATTTCTGTATGTAGAGATGTCTGTCAATAAGTCCGCTGTCGTCGTTGCTGATTTAAATCTTCCATACTACTGCCATTTTAAGTATCCTATGTCTATATGCCTTTATTTTTTTTGCTGGAAATTGATTTAAAATTTGTAACTTTGTGTCAAACATATTACCTATATTTTTATATTTTATTGTCAGACTTTAGATTAAAAAAAACTATCTGAAATAAAGATAGTGGTATTGTATTAGCCAAAGTAAGTTAATGTAGTGGTACAAACGTTAAAAGCTAAAACTAACAGTGAGCTTCCCATACAAACGTAATACCAAAATGATTTGCAATTTGAGCATAAGTAATTAACTCTTCTTGAGATGTTATTCGGATTAAGACAGTATTAGCATAGGGTTCTATTAAATAAAAAAATCTAAAATACTAACCCAATTTAAAATAAATGCCAATTACATTTTTTCATACAAAACTGTAAAGCGTATAATTTTTTATTTTTATAAAGCCGAATATGGTAGATAGAGTACCATGCCACGGTAATGGTATTACCGTAACCATGTAAACAACCCCGGAAAAATATTATAAACCATAAAAACCACCACACAGAGAAATTAAGTTTTTTAATTTGTATGGGACTGTAAACTGTAAATGTATATAACTACTGTAAATGCAAACAACTCTAGACGCAGATACTTTTAGTTATGATCAATCCCATTAATAGGCAAAGGCATAACACATTTCGGTGTAGGGTTGACACTCTACAGTTTTTCATAAAAGGAAACAAACAAAAATTTCAGTAAAATGGTGGTTTTTAGGCTTTAAAAAAAATTTCCGGAGTTGTATGCATGGTACCCTAACAATTATATTCGTGGTACCCCGAATTCGTGGTACCCTGTTATTTGTCTACATTCCTATCGCTCTTGCGAAAATTTTACCAACACGCCATGTGTTGCTCGATTAGCGCGATCAGACGTCAATAAAAAACAAACAATCGCCAAACGGCGTCGCTTTTTGACAGGGACAGATAAAAGTCTCGTTAGTTTCGTGTTAATTGTGTCCACGTGTTCAAAACATCACCAAACCCATTGATACTGAATGGCACTCTCAGATTCCGATGATGATGGGTATGAGTTTGAGCGTGAGCCAATAGTTTGGAACAATTATTTCTACGCTAGTAATATTAGGTTTGGAATGATATCTTTACTACGTACGACTGATAAAAGTGCACTGATTTCAATTTTGTCTCATAATTTTATTACAATGCGAAAATTTCCAGAAGATTATTAAATATGAAGTAGGTACGCACGACAGCAGGTCAGGTTATACATTTAAACTGCGAATTTATTACGTAGGGCATAAAGGCGGTCTCAAGGTCAACATGTATAGTCTGAGGTGCCGTCGTGTGTACGTCAAATTGCGTTACTAAAAACTGTGGAAGGACCGTCAATAGCGAGAAGCAGATAAATATATCTTGTGCATGTCGTCCATGTGATAAAAAAAGGTCGTCCATGACCCATGTGTGGCCGGTGGTCTGGCCGAGGTACCAATCCCAATTGAGTGCCTGCCTGATATTCTAGCGGGAGAGGTAGAAGATCTTTTGATTAACTCGCGATTGATTCTAATCTAAAAAAAAACAAATAAAACTGTTCGAATTGAGTACCTCCCTCCTTTTGAAGTCGGTAAAACCATTTTGCGCAGCGTAAAATTACATTCTGTGTGATAGAAAACGGCTAGGTAGCTACATAATATACTTACATATAACGATGCATATAAAAATACCTACTAAGAATGAATTCAACATTGTACCGAAGCCTAAGTGATGGCCCTACCTTTAGTTTGGCTTTACGTTATCGAGAATAGAGAATCGGCTGTTCAGGTTCTACGGCATAGCAGAGTCCAGGCTGATTTAATCTCTTCTGCCTCTGGCCGTATACAGAAAGAAAGCTGGCAGCCTATGCCGATCTACCAGCGCTTATCATCTCTGGTCCATTCTGGTAACAGTGGCCCTACCATGAGTTGATGCAAACTGTTTACGCTACCGTAAACTATCGTTCTCTCTCTTTCACTCGCATTGACTGTGAGCAGTATATCCGACAGTTTACGGTAGCGTAAACAGTTTGCATCAACTCATGGTAGGGCCACAGTTAGTATAGCGCTATAAGCGCTGGTAGGCTGCCAGCTTTCTTTCTGTATACGGCCTCTCTTTAAGAACTTAACCGGATTTCAGCCAGCGGCGGCCTACCCGCACGCACAGAGGCAATAAAATATCAAAAAGTAAGAATAACTAAGATATAGTGGTTTAGTTGGGAGATGGGAGAGAGAGGGAGGTAAGCCGAAATACAGCTTCGGCGTGAAATTTCTTTGCCGTAATGTTTCTTAAAATAAAATCTATGGGATTGGGTAGAAACGTCCCGTTTTAGATCATTGAAAAAAATATTTTATTTCAATGGCAATTAGCCATACTCGTGGCGCGGACTCTAGTGAGAGTGAGACAGTGAAACTTGAAAAGTATAACTTTTTTAAGAAAATTACTTAACACATCAAGCAAGTTGTACGTATAATCTTCGCGCGATTAAAATGGGATGGGACCTTGTCAAAGTAAATCGAAAATGACAGTTAAGCAGTCAAGTAGCGTAAGCAAAAAATTCTGAATTTGTTTAAATAAAAATGAATTAAAAAAAAGATTTACCCCTTTTTCCACTCATTATTAATTAATCACTAAAATAATCACACCAAAGTATATAAATTTGGATTTATTCCTAAAACTGTACTTCATTCAATTAAATTCACCAATATTTTTTATTAGATCTTTGGCAGCGTTTAGGGGCAAATAATAATACGTGGATATGGATATAGTCTGTTTATCCAGGTTTATCTTTACTTGTCATATTTGGTAAACAATCTTAACCCAAACAACAATCTTTATTGAAAAAATAAATTATAAAATACAACAAAAGAAATTACTGTTTTAGAGAAAAAAAATTTTTTTTTTATTACGATTTTAATTTAAAAGACGTATGACAACTGTCAAAAGATGTTTACTAAATAGGATAAGTAATGGATAAACAGGCTGACTATAGACATAGTTAATCATCACTGAGTCCTCTAAGCATAGTGTCAAATGGAGGTTCAAGAACAACTTTTTGAAATCTTGACTTGTTCAAGGTTTTATGAAGAGTAGGAACCGATGTATCCGAGCAGGTCAAGTGTGTAGTGTAAATAATTGAAACAACGAAATTTAATTTGCGCATATCTTTTCATTAATACGAGCATTTTACAACAATATTGAAACGAAATCGTCAGTTTGAGATCTGCTGCCAACATACACTACGGGCGCTCAACAAATAAACATAAAACGCGCACACTAATCTATATAAACAAGTCGCATAAGTACATACAGGTTCCCAATATAATCTATACATTCACTAAAGCTATATCACCACTTGCCACGGCACGTTCGCGGAACGTTCTCACTCACTCGGTAGGTACACTTGATCTAGTTTGTTCGTCTGATTGTCCGTTTGTCGCACTAGTAGATCACCTCGTAAACTGTGGCCTTCTTGTCGCCGGAGCCCGTCACTATGTATTTGTCGTCAGATGAGATGTCACAACTAAGCACCGATGATGATTCTTTAGACTGGAAAGAAAAAATAGTGTTAAAATACAATACGTCACAAAGACATAATAAGTGGTTTGGCTATCGTTTTAACCCTTGTTATAAAAAAATTTACTTGTCGAACATCTTTGGTGGTCGACTTATATTAATGAGAGAGAAAATTATGAAAAAAAAAATAGATTGCTTTTACGCACGTCGTATTTAAATTAGGCTTTGCGCTCTTTAATAACACGTTATATGCTCATCAGCCATTTTATGTCCCCGCTGATAGGGCACAGGCCTTCCTTATGGGTGGATAAGGAGGACGGGCCACCCACCACCCGGGCCCGTCGCGGACGGCAAATGCAGTGACCGACGGCTTAACGTGCCTTCCGAAGCACGGAGAAGTTCAAAATACATTTATGATCACCCATCCCGAGACCCACCTTCGCTAAAATTACTCACCTCCGCAATCGCAGGGCCAGGCGCTAAACCACTGCGCCACCGAGCTTTATTTTATTTTTATACAGTCATGTTTATTAATTTGACCAAAAAAATCTAGTAGTGCGTTCGTGGTTACCGTTCGGCTCGTGTAGCGTAAGAGAGCCACGTTTACAGGTGATGTAAAGCGATAGTCACCTGGAATATACTGGCCCCGTAGGGCGTGCGCCAGGCGTTGAGCAGGTTGTCCTTGCCGGTGGACACGAACCACTTGCCGCAGGAGGCGAAGCGCAGCGACAGCACGCAGGACTCGTGCAGGTGCAGCTGGTACTTGTCGGGCTTCACCGCGTGCAGCACCTCCACGTTGGAGTTCTCCATGCCCACCGCCAGCCACTCGCCTGCGACAAATTGTACATTACAGCGGGAACTACTACTGCAACGACGTTCTTAAAAAACATCGATGTTTTTGAAAGTGTAACATCGATGTTGAAAACATCGACGTTTATGAACGATATATCGATGTTTTTAAATATCGATGTATCGTTTGCATCCCTACGAACTACATGAGGCCGACGTGCGCCACGTACGTGTGACGTGTATCCGAGCCTTAGAACGCGAAGCAACGAAAAGTATGTCTTCTGACATGCCTATAAAGTTCATTATTGGGCGCACCCAGATCGCCATACGTGGCCCACGCCATGCTAATGTAATTCCCGCATTATTTAACACAAATTATAATACTACAAGCTGCCACCCGCGACTTCGTCTGCTTGGGCAAATATTTTACTAACCCTCGGTAACAGTACTTATTATCGGAATGAATTGTACGCAAACAACGTGTATGCAAAATATCATAATGATCAATCTAATGAAAGCGTTACAAACTCACTTTCGTATTTATAATATTACTCATATAAATTAGGACTCATAATGGGTACGGGATAATCACACCTATACTAGTGTTTGGTATGACACGTAACTTCAACAGGCTTACCCTTGAAATCAAAGCCGTTAACGTAACGTTTCGTAGTCTACCTCTAGATTTATGTCACTATCGCTGTGTTAAGTCAATATTGTGCAGTCATTGTGTGACCTAATTGCAATTAGAATGGAAATCGTTCAATTTGTAAAAAAAACGATGAAACAATGAATTTTATGAAACTGTTTAAGTCAATTAACGATTTGGTATTGTTATTGGATTTAAGAGGAAGTAAACGGATTCTATTTTAAAATGATACTGAATATATCCTTACTAATATTATAAATGCGATAGTCCGTCTGTTTGTTATGCCTTCACGTCTTAACTACTGAACCGATCATCATGAAATTTTGCATACACATTGTCAGGGATACAGAAAAGGACATAGGGTACCCATCATCATTTCATCCCGAAAAAAATAATTGTTCCCGAGGAATAGCAAAAAAACTTTCCACGCAGACGAAGTCGCGGGCGGTCGTTAGTTTGAGTATATTTGTGTAGTGTGTCACCTCTCTCTCATTTAGCCTAATAAATTAGTATCCGCTGAACCGTTGTTATTATTGGACGCCTCCCGGTGGCCACATTGTATTGGGTAAAATTCAAACATGTGCTTGTCAAACAGATTCCTATCCTGGCGACGATGCCCAAGTAACTAATAATGTAAATCATAATGTTCAAAGAATGAAGTACACACAAAATTTACATACAACATACAAGAATTACTATGTAAAACATTAACTCATTTAAAATATTCAACACACTTTTAGTGATGCAAATATTTGTTTGGTTTTGGGAACACTTGTACTATTGTTTGCTTAGAAAGTGATTTATATTGTAAAATGTAAATGATGATATACGCATATATGCTTAGTTTAGGCCTAAATATTTTTAATATAATGTAGACTTACCCGTAGGACAGTAACCCAAAGAGAATATTTGTGAACTGAAATCGTGTTGCTGTAGTTGTCTGCCTTCTCTCAAGTCCCAAGATCTGCAAAAAACGGAAAAGTAGATTAGAAAAAACCACACGTAATGTAACTGAAACTGTATCAAGTGAATACGTAGTCTCAAAGCTCGTAACTACGTACACAACTGATACAATATCAGTTACATTACGAGATACACCTTTAAGTGAGTACTGTGCTTACGATAGCACATATAACAACACAACATGAAAGAAATAAGCGTCGCTCACCGAACAGTGTTATCGAGTCCACCGGTCCAGAGCTTGGTGCCGTCCGCGGAGATGTCTATGCAGGAGGCGCCGTCGGTGTGGCCCTGGAACTGGCGCACCAGCGTCTGGTTGTGCAGGTCCCACACCGCGATGTTGCCGTCCGAGCAACAACTGAAGCACACCTGGACAACGTACAACATTTCACTCGAGCTTTTGATAAAGTGCAATACGATTAATAAAGGATACGATTGAGGAAAACAGTTTTATCTCACAAAATATTCTGCTTAATGCAAAAAGAAAAAGTTATTAAATAGATACGATAGAAGATTCTTTAAAAAGTTGAGAATTCCTGAGTTCTTTTAAATAATTGTCTCAAGCCCTACCTCAAGGGGTCATTCTAGGTCTTATGTTATTCTAATAAAATAGTTTTTTTCCTTACCTTGGAATCAGGACTAATGGCGAGCGCGTAGCAGGCGGGTGCGGACGACGTGAGCTCCGCTTTAATTCGCGGCGTCGGTGACGCAAGGTCCCATATTGACAAGTTTGACGCCTCGCCTCCGACGATCAGTGTACGGCCATCGGGTAGGAGTTTTACTGATCTTATGTAATTATCACGTTGCTGAAAATAAATGTTCGGACATTCGTTAAAATTGTGGAAAACTATAATTTATTTATATGGTCATTTCCCTATTGCAAATGTTTAGAATATAATGTGATGTCAATACGAATCAATTAATTCGCTACAGATGATTCCTGCTTCCAATTCGATTATAGTAAAAACCTTATACTACAAAAAGTAATCGAGTTTGCATAGGTTCGCCGACAGTTACCCACTCACCAAGCAGTCGAGCTGGCTGACCGGCGCCTTGCTGGGCTGGCTGATGTCCCACACTTTGACGCAGCCCTTGCCTCCGGTGTACACGTACTTGGTGGGCGAGGACACGGTCACCGCGCACACCACCTCGCCGTGCGCCAGCGCCGACACCTGGCGCGCGTGCCGCGGGATGCCCGGGCCCATCAGGGCGTCCGGGGGAAACGGCACGGGCTGCATTTGACCCTCCGCCGATACGTGGAATGAGTATGCTCTGCGAACAAAGAGGATGATTGTGAATTGTGAACTTAAATTATCACTATCGCTAATCATGAAGGTGGATGAAAGATTTGGGACCGTAATGACGACCGCTTCGAGTGGCGGACCGATAACAAGTTTTCTATAGCATCTGACTCATACGACAGGGATTAGTTTTAAAACAGTACCATACGCAAAACTTACGGTTTGCCTCCAGGTATTGGGGCGAGAGCGGCCGGTCCGATGGGCGGGCGCAGGGGTTCGTATGCGAGGGCCGCCCGCGCCGAATACCCGGCTAGCCCGTACGCGTCATGCGCCCCGTTTCCCAAATACGGGTACTGTAACGCTGGAGGTTTCACCGCGGCCTTCAGGGGCGCCCCCGCGGGGCCCGCGCCGCTCGCCCCAGACGTGGGGGTCACGGGCTTCGAGATGGGCGTGCTCGGTTTCTCATCCAGTTTCTTCGCTGAAGGAGTCGAGGCATTACTTGAGGTACCCGACCTGAAAATAGGAGTAGTATCCTAAGTTAGCAAAGTAAGCGCGTTAGTTATTTAAAAAATAACATTTATTCAATATGAAATCATGCTATCAGGCATACTAAATCCTACAGTCAGAGAGATCAGTAGATACCATTGAAGGTGTAATTTGTAAATATGCCAGTATACTATTGAAATCTTGTCATCAGATATATAATTAAAGATACTAATACAATAATGGTGTGATAACAATTATTTTAGGTGTCTTCACAAAATGGCTTCAGTGCTTCACGCGTTAATAGGCGGGATGTGTTCAATTTGTTGAAGTTTACGTGGAGATTATCATCAGTTACTTATCCGTGAAGGCGCGTCTAATCTTATTGTCGCTAATAGGACTAGTACCGGCATGGCAGGTCTGTATTCGGTAATTGATTTAGTGTCAGAGAGGATTAACTTTCAACTTGTGTCACCGGCCTTCGGAGAACATACGGCTGTGGGGCTTCTAATGAACGCATGGCAGGATTATACCGGCTTGGACAACGAACTTAGAAGCGTTGTGCGTGAAATGGCTTCCATATTTTAATGTTAAGTAACTGAATTATGTAGTGAAAGGTCATGTGAAAAAGTTAAGAAAAGTAGGTGTGAACTGATTGGGGTTATTTATAAATCCTCTCAATATTATTTAGCATATGCGGTTCTGCGGTTTCATAGTGGGATCTTTATTCAGAAGAATATGATTGTGCGCATTATGGAGTACGGTTTGAATGTGATTTTGAGGTGAAGTTACCTTGGACTATGTGGCGGGTGTTCCTTCTTGGGCTGCAGCTTGTCGAGGCCGTTTTCTCGCGGCGATGGCGCACCGTTGTGTGGTGACGTCGGCTCCTCGCTCGCGTCATCCACCACAAGTTCCTAGAATGCACGTTATACACGGTCATTCATTTGTTTAATGGGCATTATATCTATTTTGAAAACATCAGAAGATGTAGATATAAATGAGAATAGCTAGTGTATCTACATTAACTTTAACGTTCACTTCACAGAAATGGAGTTAATACGAAGGTATAATACTTACGTGGCCCATGTCTTTTTCTTCTTTCTTAAGTTTTTTATGATCTGGTTCCGCCGGACTCCTCGTTCTGTATTTTTCTCTTTCACCTGGTGATATTGAATTTCTCTGTAACAACAAACGGAATCTATAATAACACAACGGTCCATTTAACGCAGACCAGTCTTGTTAGTACTGCAAATACGAGTAAGTAAACATAATCAAAACGTTTACGGGCGAGCTTAGGTACCTATCTATAGCAATCAATCGATCATTGTTCGCAAATAAATCGGCGCGCAGCGAGGCGAGTGCTACAGTCAATATCAATATCAAAACACGCTGAGGCAGAACAAACTGACCGCATGATTAGCTCCGGGAGTGGTCATCGCCCCCTGGGCCGGGGGGCGGGGGCGGAGCGCTCGCAGCATTTGGATGAGCGCGCAAATACGGACTAATGAAATAATCATATACGTGACGAGCGACCACCACGCTCACTGATTCAGTTAGCGTTGACGTTACTATTACTTATTCTCACAAAAGAGACAGATAGCACAAAGATCTTCGTTTCTCCTGCGTCTAATTATGATATTTATTGTACTCAGCGACGTCTACAATTCGTAGTAAAGAGTAAATCCTTACATAGTGGTTGAACATTTACGGCAAAAGAGGCTAGTAAATACGTCGTAACAGAAGACGAATGGGAGACCGCGCTCGAATCTAATCCGGAGCCATGGTCGGTCGGGCAGGCGAGCCTGCCTGGAGGACTGTAACGGGGCCTAATTTTACGAGGCACTAATTCAGCGGAGACTGGCAAGCGGCTGTTAATTTGCTCAGCCGCCGCCGACCTGTCGCCGCCCGCTGTGACTTACTACCCCTGCGCCGACACAATAACACTAACTCTAGATTTCAGCCTTATCCAAAACATCTCGCTTCATTTAATGATTCCTAATAAGTACTCATGTGATCCACGATTTAGATACTGATTTTATGTGCGGAAAATTAGATAATAAAATTGGGTCTAGGACTGTCTACGAAATAAACACGGTGCGGTGTAGCTTATTGCGGCAGCGTTATTGGATATTTGATACGCGAGATGTGAGCAATAAACTTTTATTATTAGCGTGGTGGGGAATGTAATAAATATAAAACACAACATGTTGGCACTATGTGTTGTGTTGTAAGTTGCGACCGCGTATGTGCTCGAGGTGGGGTAGTGTTGGAGCACCTAATTTTACGATCCCCGCAGAGTCGGTTATCGAATTTCAAGTGCTATTCCGAGAGATACCCACGGCGGCGGCGGGCGCTCGCCGTAATGTGACGTGTCGGATTCGATTGGGTGGATTTTATGATGCCCATATTACCTATCATTCCTTCGCCGTTGAGTATTTCAAGTTAATTTAATTATAGCTTTATTATAGCTGCTGACTTTATTATAGATTTTTTATGGAACTGGAGTTGATAAAATATCATAATTTATAAATATTGGTTTTTGTAAGTTCAGTTATGGGAAAAATCTTGGTAGTTTTGTTATTCTGATATTTAGGTAAGGTAGGACATCAAAAAGTGCAAGCTTTCGGTCATGGTGACACGACACGAGATTACCAGTCATTCTAGTCAGCGGCGAGGAATAATGCTATAATTAAATTAACTTGAAATACTCAACGGCGAAGGAATGATAGGTAATATGGGCATCATAAAATCCACCCAATCGAATCCGACTTTTAACGCAAGAAAGCTAGATTACGTTAGAAGCAGTGAAACTTTTAATTTTAAATTCTTGTGAAAGTTAGGCTATCACGCTTAAAAAAGGTTTCATTTAATCTGGCATCGACTGAACAAGTATTCGACTGAATAAGAACACAGGTATGACTACATATAGAAAAGTATCCATATTTTCTGGATTACAAAAAATAGGCACCGAAGAGGATCAAAGCTAATAGCTACTTACATCTACTCAAACAGAAATACAGTATATTGAGTAGTCACTCGCAACCTTTTCCATTTTCAACAGAAAAGCGAACAGAGCTAATCTTTACTTTATCCCATTACGCGGGTCGACCTCAAGAAAAAGGCAATTGAGTCGGGAAGGGTCGGGCGGTCTAAACAAGTACGAGCTACAAGCTTCAACAACACGACTTATCGGCTACCGTTCGGCTCGAGGCGTGGGGCACACATGTGTCGCGATAGGGTCGTCATCGCCAGCGCCACATACACTGATAAACAAACTCCTACACGCAATCCGGCTGATTTAAAGAAAACCAAAATAACACGTCGTCTTTGTTTATTCATCTACAGAAAGAAAAATATTCGCAAGTCTTTTTTATTTCCAGGTGATAACCCTAGCAACGGTGGCGGGTGGCAGGGGGAGAGCTCTGACGTAACATATAAAGTGGCAACACACAGGCGCGCTGTTAACGCCGCCCGGGCTTATTGTCTGCGGTCACGCGACGAGCCGTTTAGCCGCGCGCGCCGCCGCCCGGTTAACCGGAAGGGGGGCGGTTAACCGGACGCTCGGGGGCGGAAGCGGGGGAAATAGATAAATAGACCGCCCGCCGCTCGGAAATGTTCAGATTGAGTTCGGACTATATTTCAAGCATAATAGTTTTGAAAAGTTTCATGATTTACACGCGACGTTTCCATCCTTTTATTGGCACTACAATTCAAACGACTAGTTTTATTATGTCATCTTCGAGAAATTTCACAATATGTTTTTATACTAAGTGTAAGTCGTAACACGATGCCCATATTTATTCACACACATTATAAAAGTACAAACGTGTTTGACGAGTTTGTGCTGAGAATGCTATCTTATCTTTGATCGCTATTAAATCTGCTGCTGCTCTAACCTGAATGGACATAAAAAAGGGTAAACATTTAAAATCCGCGATGTTCAGGAACCACGGCACACAAACAAAAAATTAATCGACAGTGAACGCGTAAACCGCGGGGCGCTGGGTGACTTTAAAATTAACTTTACTGGTTCATTCGTATACATAAATAATGGCGGAATTTCTGAATACACATTAAACTCCTATAAAGAATACATTAGCATAAATTTATGGAAGCGAGTCGGCGTTTCGAGCGCGTTTTTACGTGACTCGTAAAGTTTATAGTCGCGAGTGGAGGATTGCGTTTACTGCGCGCGCTATCGGTTTATGGCCGACCCCAAATAACCAAATTGCCTGGTGCTCGTTGTCGGCCCCCGCCCACCTCGACATCTGTCCGGACACCGCCATTCTTCCGCGGTCCACTACTCTTGGAAACTTGCCCGATGCATCATTATTGCATTGTCGGTTACCTCGCCTCGCTCGAGCGCGAACGCTCGACCACGCCGCGCCACTACTCAGATTTATTACCGTTTTCGTCAAAACCTCCCATTAATCACAATGAGATTACAAACTACGAGCCGATAGTTACTTAAACTCAAATTAACGTCGCGGTCGGGCAGATGTAACACAAAGTAAATTCCGGGGAAGCCGTCGATAAGCAATCTCTCCCCGCCCCTTGCTCCATTACAGGAGTAATTAGCACAATTAACAGGAGCAAGCATGAGGGGGAAAGGCGCGGGGTGGCGGGCGCGATCGCTTTCACGCACGCAAACAAATGTCACGTGGCACGGCGCCTTAATTAAAACGATAATTGAGTTGACTTGCGAAATTCATCCGCCATTTCAACATTCAGAGAGAAATTTCACAGAAGCTCCCCTCGACACTACGAAGCCCTTAAGTGTCGACGACTTTAATTTTGTGTTAGCGTCTACTTTGCGGTCCCCGGGCAAATTTTAATACGGTGTACGCGGTCTCGCCTTTGTGAAATTACTTAAATAAATTACTCCGAATCGGGTTTCGTCGTTCTGCTGAAAGGCAACTGGTACGGAAAATTGGCATCTAAGAAGTTGACGTATTTGATTAAGTCTAGTAGATTTTATTTTCCAAATATTTTCATAAATTGGAAAACATTGTTTGTTTTGAGGCCAATTAAATATCTGTTAATAAAAACGTAATTTAATGTTTATGTAACATAATAGCCACAATAAAGTGCGGTCGCGTCATATTCGTACCTCGGTGTTGACAAAGGCGCCTCCTTAATTTTGATCCCTTCGCTTAAATCAAAGAGGGCAGGGAGAGATCCCTTGCGAAGATTCCTCGGCTACAATATGTGTGCCGGCACTCCCGCCACGGCATTATACCGGCGATAAACAATTCGTTCCGCCTTAACGAACGACTCACTCCGACGACATAATAGCACTCAAAATTAATTTGTAAAGGTCACTGGCCGACATTTTAAAAATTATGACCCATAAAAGTAATTTAAGCATCGGTCCACTGTGTTACACCACGACGATTAATAAAATGTTAAAACATACTTGAGATCGTGATAATAAAAATGTTATGTAGGCAGTTTGTTGCCGGGGCGTTACCGAGATAATGGCGCTTGTTGGATTCTGCAAATTATTTTATGGCGAAAATGTTGAAGTAGCTTTTGTGGCATTCCCAGGAGTTAGCTTACGTGGTGGGTAATGGGGGATGACTCTGTTCAAATGGGCGAGTCGCATGATCACCGCGGACGGTCCCGCCGCGCGGAAGGGGTCGCTAGCAGAGCACGTTGTTTAAATGAGAGCTCCCTCACCACCCGTCAATAAAACATTAAACACGTAACAAGTTTATGCGCAGTGACAACCCTAGCGGATTCCGCCACTTCGTTAATCCGGGGCGGGGGCAGCCCTAAATTAGGGTCGAGACAAGCCGTAATCCCCCGCTCGGCGCGACGGGGGATTTATATTGTTATTGCTCCGCGTCCGGAATTATACGAGGGTTGAGGGACTAATGAAAGGGGAAATTTAATTCCTAATGATTCCCGTCTTAGTCCGTAACGAGGAAACTCGAAAAAGGGCTGCGCGCGACCCGCGTATTTTTTATGATTAATCGTTTCGTTCGAGGGAGCCGAAGATTATTCGATTGGATCAGTTCTCGTTACTTATTTAGTGTTTGTTTTTAACAGCGTCGACATGTTTCGGTGTTTGTCGAGTAGAAAGTTAACGGGCAAATTGGATTACAAATTTATTCATGAAACATTTTGGATGCTCGTACACGGCAGCGTGGAGGCGAAGCATATGTAAATGCGTGATAAGCACGAAGGGAGGTACGTGCGGCGCATAGGTTGTGCAGGGCCGTGTACGACATCAGGTCGTGTCGCCTGCGGTGTACGGTCGCCGCTGACATCGCTTGCCTGTTTCAGGAACCAACACTGCCGGCTAGCGGCTGTGCGATTGCTACCGACCACGAATATACGAACACGCCTTAACATTCCACCTAAAAGGCTAAATGCTTGAATTTTCCATATAATGCTCTAAGCATGGAAACTATGTCGTTATAGGTTTTTGGCTTTCAGGCTTTCATTTTGCAAAATCATAAGGCACAGGTGGCGAACATAAAAACTTTCCAGTACACGTACCAGTCTTAAATGTAAACAAAAAGTAACATAAGTTCTCATTTCCGCAAACAAAGTTTGGCGTTAGTAAAGTGCATTTCTCCAGGAACCGTGAAATGCGCGCACAGAGGCGGGCGCGCCGTCCTTCCGCTCATTACGCGCCGGCTAATTGAGATAAATTATGAAGACGTGCGCCGCGCCATGCCGCAAGCTATCGCACCCACCTGCTAATTACATGCAGCGATTTCAATTATACATCAACTCCAGCGTGTTTTTACTCCATCTCGTTTGTTTTTACACTCCCATTGAACAGGTTTTGTTTTAATTAACCAACGGAACGTATTGTGAACGTGGAGTTATAGTGTTTTGATGCAATTAGACGCCGATTACAGTACGTCATAAAAGGAACAGAAGAGTGCAATAAATGGGCTCCGGAGCCCGAGAGGCGAGAGGCTTCGGTCGGTAGCTGTGTACTGTGTACGGACGCCCACACACGACGCCGGCGGCGTCGACGACCACAACACAGAACGTTGACCGCAGCTTTATACGCATCTGGCACTACCTACTCTGTGCTGTGGCTGCTGTTTATAATACAAAGAAAAATCTTCAACAACAATACGCCGAAATTCCTGCCCGCTTCCCTCGGTAAATGTCGAAATTACGAAGCCTACGATTGACAACGTCTAATAATCTTTGTGTGCGACGCAGAAGTTTCGGAATTGCTTTTGTGAATGTCATACATATGTATAAGGTACATAGAGGGCAGCAGGAATGCTTTGAATATTTCGTTTGGAATACAGAGGCGAGTGCGACGTGTAGGCGTCGCCTGTGCCGGCACGGGTCGCCGCCGCCGCGTCCGGCGAGCTATCTGCGAATGCCGGGCGTGAAACAATGCCACGCTGCAACATATCAGGGAATATGTGGAGCGAGCTGCGAGACTAAATTGGAAAATAGTAAACATTTCACTTTTTAATTTCAACCCTTTGATGAAAGAAATAACTTTTTTTGTGAGTCAATATTTAGTAAAAAAATAACGTTTAAAAAAATATTCAATGCGCCTTTTATTGAACTGTAACTATATTCCTCACTTGAATGCACGTAAAGAAAAGAGTCGGAACAGAATTGTAAAATGATATCAATTGAACTGTATAGTTAATACCCGATTGTGTGCAGCGATGCAGCATCATGATGGATATTGTTGCGGGCGGGAGTGGGGTGATTCGATCAAGCTTGCATAAATCGATACGATGCGATACGGCACTATCGGGAACTAAGCCGCAGCCGTGCCCGAGACGAGCAATACCCTGCCTTCGTCGCTGCCAGGGTTGCCAGCTTTATTTTATATTATAAATTATATATTATCTGCCCGCAGTTTATCTGCAATTGTTTTTTTAATTAAAGTTGTTAAGTATACCGTTTTTTATCCTAATTTAAAAGCAAATTTTGAGCGAATCAGCAATTTACTGAAATTGAAAGAAAAAATCCTTTGTCTCGTAGGTTAAGTTAAGAAAATTAAAAATGCAGTTACAAACAACATTAATCACTCATCTAGAGAACACTAACAAGTTTATTTATCCCGGGAGCTGTTTAACAGCGTTTATGATTAATTATGAGCAGGGTTCGCGGCCCTGTCCTGTGGGTTATATCTGGGTGTAGCTAGTAGCATATTCAGTGCCGGCTTTATAACGAGATTAACTGGGAATTAGGACATTAGAGGCGAAAACAAACGACGCGTCATACTAATCTTAATAAACGCGATGATTTCGCTTATCGCATATAAGCAGTAAGCAATAAATCGGAACAGATTCTTCGATAAAGTTCTCCCTATCCCCATGCCCCAACTCTCAGAAATCAGATTCGCTGTCAACTGCAATAGATCTCTATCAATTTGTTGCTACTGTCCAGTCCTCGGTGCGATGATTTTATCAGATAGATTGATAACTCTCCTATTTATGCATTAACCTGGCAATATTAATGTAGTTAATCGTTCGGTCGTTAAATCGAACTACTGCAAAATTATTTAAATCACTTAGAGGCATTTTATTTTATACCTATAGCATTTATTTATTTATAACAATCATAGAGTTGGCTAGTAGTAAATGATAATTGTAATTTAATTAATATCATGCACAAGAATCCAAGCAACAGTAATTCATCCCAGTTTCCCTTAACAATAAAAGCGGTAACAGCGTTATAAAATCCTGGAAAGAAAAAATAAACGGTACGAAAACGAGTACCACGCAATCTGTTTCACTTTAGGCCGTCTTAATAATTACAAGTGGCCATTCCTTCCAATTAAGAAAAGTCTCGGGCGATAAATTGTGAAGAGTGTCGCGGCGCTCCGGGCGGCTGTTGTTCCGCGGGCGTAAACACGTCGCGCCAGGGCTGCCGCTTTTGAAAAACTCCAGCGACTCTGCATCGACGCGGCGACGAGGACTCCGATGAAATACTCATTTCTCACCTCCTCAAATAAGAATTTACACGCGCCACTGCCGCTTTAATTAAAGGAACGCACCTTCGAGCGGCCACCGACTGAAGCGTATCGGAGAACAAACGCAAATTTATTCTGAACGGAGTTTTTTTCGGCATCTATTAAATAAAGAAGTCGAGGAGAATGCTAAACAAGGTTGAGCGGCCCTCGCCCTGCGAGTTTTCCACTTGAAGTGGTGAGCGGGTGGCGAGGGGGTGGGCAGGGGAGCGTTATTCAGAGTGGCTTAGATAAGGTAAGGAGGATGAAGAGGCGAGATGCGCGGCGTAATGAACCGGCTCCGAGCAGTTTTTGTGTGGTTCGGGCGCCCAAATTGAATATTAGGCGCGATTTGAGAGCGAATGAGCGGGCGGCAGAAATAAATCCGCGGTTATTATGTTACCCAAATGAGATTGTGGAAAGGCTCGCCCTGTTAGGCTTAGGGTCGCTGCTCAATTTCCCGTCGGTGTAAATTGCCAGTCGTAAACTGTGTTATATTTTGTGGGGAACTGAATTGGTTTCAACATAAGTTCTACCAATTCAAGTTCATTTAATTGACATCTCACAGTTTGTACTCGATAATAGGCGGACAAATAAAATTGTATGTCAAGCAGATCAGTATTATTTTAAACAGTTTTCTAAACTAGTCGTCTCGACAAGAGCTCCACTATGTAAAGTGAGTTTCTCTACATATCGTTAAATAAACAGCTAGCCGATGTATCGGAAAATCAAATACGCGGCAGCCGCTTGTGTTTGCAAATAAACATCAAGTAGTTGCAACAGTGTAGCACTCCGTGATTCGCAGTAAAAACATTCACCGGACAAACGGGCAAGGCACGAACTCGGTGTAACCTGACGCCCCCCGCGGCAAGACGCGCCGGGTTTATGTAAACTTTATTACGGCGTGCATTTCTCCCCGCTCCACCCGGCTCAAATTGTAAGGCGCGACCGTGCATTACTCAGCTCGCCGCCGCGTGTTTGCACAGATCGACAGCTCCGTGAGCGGACTGCCAACACGCTGGATCGAGGTCACACTGCAAGATAAACTCTTCACGTGCTCTCCTCAAGTTAGAAACTCCTTTGCAACGATAAGTTTTCTCAAAGTGCGCTATGATGAACTTTATGAGAGATGAATTTATATTTTAATAACATGACAGTGTTGTGATTAATATCAAAGAAACGTATGTTATATATATTATAAATAAGTAGCATACTATTTAATTTAAATTAAAATAATACTAAAATTTTAATTTTATTTAGATATAATAAAAAAAACATTTGCTTTTATTCTTTCTGCTACATAGTCACAGTCAGCGGCACATCGGGTTTTTTATCTAATTCTAATTTGTACCTACCTCTGTTTTTTATAATTAACTTTTATAGTTGCTCTAAGTTTGATGGATTTGTAGTGTAAGCAATCATGCGCCTATTGTTTGCGATACCGTACCAAATAGTATTGTTAATACTTACCTACTTTGCATTACCACCTTTTGTAAGACTATCGGTACTTTGTCTAAAAATTTATTTAATTCAAATATCAAGTCATTATTGTAATGACTGTAATATGGGTTTAATTGGCACTAGTTTCTTTATAAAGAAACATATTGTATTAACAAGAGTGTAATTATTGATTATTTCTTAGCCTACACGTACTTGTAACCGTGCTGCAGTGAAACGAAACAAACGTGATGAAAATCAGAAACGTTCTTACTCCTAGCTAACGAGCAGCGGTGCTCAAACAGAAGTAGGTTAGTGCAACAAAGACTACGTTATAAAGCAGCGGGTGCGGTATTGATTCGCATGCATTTTGCGAGGCGGCGACGAGGCGGAGCGGTGCGGTGCGACGCCGTGCGAGCGCACATCTGTGCGGTGCGCCACTGCGTTCATCCGAGCACAACAAGGGGGCCACCCGCCTCCCCGGCACGATACCCGACATTCGCAACACCTCGCGAACGCACTCACGAGCGAGCTCATTTTACATCAGGGTTAGCTGTTGTCATGGGAAGTCTCATACCTAAATACTTTATTTCCCTAACCTACTATACCCTTGACATAAATGACTGCGTTTAGTATCTTACTATGTATTTGTTTATGAGAAGTTTAATGGCAGTAAGCCCAGTGGCTTAGCTAGCGGTTACTCGGTTAAGCATCTGTCGCTGGGGTCTATCATCGGATGGGTCACTCATAATGTAATATCCTCCGTGCTTCAAAAGCCCACTAAGCTGTTTGGTCACGCACTTACAATAGGTAACACACACTAATCTGCATTGGCGTATCCTTCTTATCCATCCATTAGAAAGGCATATGCCTTGGCAGTGGGGACATTTAAATGGTTCATGAAGTTGAAAGTCAAGGTAGTAGCAACCCTAAAACGCGGGTGCCACTTGCACCACCCACTTGTTTCAGTCAGGGCCGTGTTATGAAATCAACGTGTTCGAGCGCAACACTCCTCTTCGCGTTCACATTCCCAAATGGAAAGGCAGTATGACGCTTGTTGGGAATTTTCAAAGCAAAATTCCGACGTAGTAATTTTAAAAAAGGTGAGCGAATATTTGAAGGTTTGGTACTCACATGTCTCTCCTCTGCTGAGCTGATACCTGTAACAGAAATAGAAACTTGAATTGAAATCCTATTCGTATAAATAAGAAAACACATATTATTATAATAAATCTTTGATATTTCAGAGTATTTATCATCTAATTAATATCATGTTATAGAAATGTTTATTGCAAAGAAATAATCTAAAATGTTTAGTGATTAATTTGTTCCCTTGTTACTCTCGTGCTCAACATTAAATTATCATTACTAAATTAAATCCGTACATCAACGACATGTATTCATAAAAAGATTTGAAAGATCTAAAGAAGATTAACATTTGGCTCGATGTCAACTAATACTTCCCATCGTTATTTAAAAAATATTGCACGCAGTTTTTGAGCAGACATTTTATTTTCAAAGCAATTACTATTCAAACGTTGAAATCAAAGGGAAATCTTTTTATTTACATCAAAGTATTGACGAAAAAATATGGCTGGTTATTATTTTAGTTACACTTTGTTGTTGCAGGCTTTCGAATCAAATTAGTATAGTGCAGATGTGCTCTATTGAATAATTAAGGCGAGGTAGCGCGTGTATCAGTGACATGCATGCATAGGTGACAGTAGGGGCGGCGGCGGCGTGCGATGCGATGCGACGACGGTTGTATAGAGCCCGATGAATATTGTAGAGGCTGTCGTCGGCGACGCGTCAGTGTCACGCGGAGGCGACACCGCCCTGGTGGTATGTGACATGTCTATGTGGAAAGGGAACCGTTATATTTGGTATGGATATGTGAGGACACCTTCTGGATATATGTATCTAACTGCGACGATTCCGACAATGTAACATATTAATTTTCATTAACCATAAGCACATGCCATGCCATTATACTCGTAGAGCCATTACACGAAAAGGAATTAATTAATTAAACACTGATGGGCATATTATTAGCAATTATGCAATTCTATTGTCTGGACTTGATACATATAAAATTAATTATATTTATTCAATCCAGACTCCAATATCATTTAGTTAAACTGCTTGATAATCAGGAACTTGAGCAGAAGTAAATCCAGAGAATCCAGTCCAGAGTGTTTGCACAGTATCCACTCCCGCACCATCTAAATTGTGTTTCGTTAGATTGACAACTTCCATACGAGACGCAGCCCATTTCCATTGGACTCTGCGAATGTGATGGAGGTATTCCTGGTATCGAGCTGTCCGCCCAACGAGCCGTGGCTTCTATGGCATTCACATTACTAATAGCACTGACCTACGTTGACAGATTCAGGAATGTCTGATGTTTGGCCTGTCAACTTCCTTCACCGTATTTGAAGGAAGGTAATATGTCGATATTAAGTCGTTAATGGACTTGAAATTTTGTCCAGTATATTTCTGGCATTTAAACAATCATAACTGGAACCCAATTTAAAAAAATGGGCTCTATGTCGTACAATTTGAAAGGCTCCATTTACAGTACAGTAACAAGTTTAGAAGTGAGGTGCACGCAAATATGGTTAGGGCCATATGCCCGCATTCCCAAGAGTGGGCAGAATTAGCCCGCTCGCCTGCTCGACGCATCAATCAGTGTTCCGAACAATGTATCTACATAAAATAAAGCTCGCTCGTCGATAAACTGAACAATGCTTAAAAATTCTTAAACTTAAAGAACATATTTAAAAGCTAAGCTAAAAAGACTTTGATGATACTTGTTATAAAAATATTTCATCAGTTCATGTTTAATTATAAAGTAGCGTCACACAGTTTCATTCATGGCAACAAACGTCAAACACAGCTTAAGGTCGCTTCTAATTAAACAAATTCAATACTAGCTAATCAAATGCTCTTCCTTCTATTAAAGTGATATAGTATTAGGAGCGCTATTATATATGCAATATGCTTGTATGTAAACGCATGTACTATATGTCTATACGTCGTTAAACGTAACGTATGCAGATGGTAAACATCAAAGGCATTATCAACCGCATCCGATTCGCCGCAAGTTTGCGAGCAATTGCCGGCCCAATAACATTAGCATGCTCATTCGGCTAGATGCAGACGGTGCATGTGGTTGGCTGGCTAGATGGTATTGCTAAAATTTGGTATCGAGTAGATCTTAATTAAGACGTATAGATAACTTTCTCCGGAATCGTACAAGTCTTATTATTGTTTGTCTTTAATTGAAGTTTTTGATGAAAATTTAACTAAGTTTTCATTACATCATGTAACATTTCTTTTTTATTGCCACATATTGTTATCGAGTATGAAATCGCGAGCCTGTGTCGGTCCGCGGTCGCGTTCGCTCAAGTCACCCGCAAAATTACGTTACTAATTGACTAAAACACGCGACGCTCACACCAGCAAGGAATAATTAATTGAGCGCGGGCTAGGTGAGGGTAAGGCAGGAGGGGGCCATCTGCGCGGTAACTCTTACATCAGTACACCGATAATGGCACAAATTAGCCAGGGAAGTGGCAGGAGGAGCAGTAGGGGTCGAGGGAGCGGAACGGGGGGCGCTAAGCCGGAACATCCCGGAGCGCAGATTACCGCTTGCTTTTGTAATTAACCGGAGCGACGGGCGGCTTCCAAATCCATTTCTGTGTTACATTTTCATTTGTGGCGCGCTCGTCCCCGCCGCGCCGGGATTACTCGCGCTTCACTGAAAACTGAAAACCTGCTCCCCTGATGTTTGTCATGAATTCCACCCTAAGGTTTACGGACCCCGAAATGCGTGTTCTCAACTTTGGTTTCGAGCCGGCTTCATCTACGAAAATATTTTTACTCAATCTGTTCCGCATCTGTTTACATATTCTGTCTAAACACACGCATAAATAGACACCGATTCGGAGAAGTGACTTATTCATACTCTCAAAGCAATATCGAGTTCACCGTAGCCGTCAGCGATCCGAAAACACGCAAACAGTGAGTTCAAAAAGCCTCTCGAAGCTGGTAAATATTGAAACAGAAGTGGGATCGGAGACGTCGTCTGCCGCCGGCGGGCGGTGGGGGCGGGGGGCACTAATAGTCTCCAGTGGCACACAGCAAACAACGCGAGCATACAAACAGACAGCTCTTAAAATATTCATGCTATGTATCGAACCGTTATATCTCACACAAGATGATTTATTTATTTTTCAGATTTGTAAGGCCGACACGATTCTGATTTCAAAGAACTTATGTGTGATTCTTAGATAAGTATAACGTAAAATTTTGGTTCTAGGGCTTACCATTTCCTTTGTCATCTGGTCGGTGAAGGTCGGGAGGTTTTGCGAGCACTGAGAGGGGATGATGAGGTACTCCGAGACCCAGAAGGCCTGCGGGCGGTAGGGCTCCCTGGCCCAACAAGGGCAGCGGTGGCGCGCCGTGCGCTGGTAAATGCGCTGCGTGCATCTGCTGCAGTAACCTTGGCAGGTCTGGCCTTTGTTGCTGTAACAACCATAAATTCAAATTAGTTCAAGAACCCATTTTATGAAGAATTTAAGAGAAAGAAAAAAGCAACAGTAGAGTTAGAATAAAACGCAGTCTCTATTTAGGTAGTTCAAGTGGCGACAGTCAAAGTGAATTGATGTGTCACCGCAAAGCTCCGTGCATTTTTAAACCGAAGCTGAGCCAAATTAAAAAGTCCTCCACGACCACGAGTCCCCTCCGCGCCGCGCCACGACCACGAGTCCCCTCCGCGCCGCGTTATTTTAAATTTTAAATGAGAGCATCGCCGGCGGCGGCGACTGTGCGAAATTGATTACTCCTTCTCCATTATTTCCCTTTTCCGCTTTTCCCGCGCTTCCCATTCTATATCGTCGCGTTTAACGTATTATTAAGCGGCTGCGCCCGCTGCCGCCGCAGCCCGTCGCTTGCGTCGACGACTCGCCGAGCTTTTTCCGCTCGGCGGGGCACGTTCTTTTTTTTGCCGCCGAAAATTAATTGGATTTTCGCCGAGGGTGGAACATATTTTTTATTGGCCGCTCACGGCTGTGATTTATTGTGTGTCAAAAGGTGGCGAGCGCCACTTAGCTGCGAGTGCTTTTTTACAAAGGGGGGGTTTTTTAATACGAATTAGTTCTAAAGACTACTCTTTCGTAGCGTGTATGTTTTTGTGCCCCTGGACTGTGTGTAATTGAATCAACGTACGACAGACTTTATTTATTTTACTTTATCAAAGCGCCAGTTTTAAATAATTGTTTACTAAATTCCCAAAATAGTATGAGCAAGAGAGTAACAAAGTTCAATTGATATAAAAGTCTTCCGAACGTGTTATAACGAGAAACCTCGAGGGAGTATAATAATTCAGCGCTGCAGTTTCTTACAAAGCTAACAAATGCATATGGCTTATACTAAAATCTCGAATCAAAAGTTGCTTTTACATTTTACTTTCATGTTTCTGGTTATAATAATTGAGTCGCAACGCAAGCCTCACAAGATATGCAAACGAGTGGTAGCCCTTGTTACAGCATGAACGGCTTCGAGCTCCAGCCTCGCTATGAGAACTCTCACGCCTCAAGCACTCTTACAGGGCTGCCACATAATAAAAGAAAATCCATAAAAGGTATTTTCTAATGGAAAATTTACTTTGAAGGTCTGATTGGCTCACATGTTTAGTGTTTACTTTCCGTAGTTGCAATAAATTGCACCTCTCGTTACTTTTACAAGTGTCCAACATAATACTGAATTAAATATTCACATAAGGGTAGACAAATTGTTTTTTAACTGATAATTTTGAAAGATGTCTGTTTTCTTAAAAGTAAACTTATTGAGCGGAACAGAAAACACATGCGTGTTCAACAAATAAAAGAGGCAGCAACGATACACAACCATATGACCGAAATAAAAGTTTAATAATAAAGCTCAATAGAATACCTCATTAAAATGCGTGATCATTATTATTTTTGAATAGGTAAAGAGGTAGTCGACAGCCCTGTCCCCATTTTGAGGGGGGCAGCGCCTGCTATGAATGACAATAACACCGCGTGATACCTTCGCGCGTTATTTTTTCCACCGCGAATATTTAGACGTGATTAAACAGCACCAAATAGTCTCTTGGGATTAAAACTCGTTCCCCTTAACGACTTTGCCGTTTACTTATCTTCCGGCGAACTTTTGCGTTTATGTTATCAACCAAATTAAAGTTTGATTAAGTTTCGTTTGAGACAACAAAGGGGCTGGGATAATTTTTCAATATTCTTCTTAAAAGAGCTACTCGGTCGCGCGCGGCCATTTTGGAACGTGGTTGTCTGAGATGGATTTGATTTGTAAAGCTGTGTGATTAGTTCTACTACAGTTTGTTGTAATTATTATGATACTCGATTAATAAGATGTTTTTACTTCATTTTATTGTTTTTGAGCAAGAAAAATTCTATTCTACCACAGAATTAAATCTACTTCTGTCGAGGAGACGTGAAATAGACAACTAACTGGAAATGAAAAGGTATTACGCGAGGGGCGCATCACGTGCCGTGAGGGAGCAGCAGAGGGCGCCAAAGCCTTTGTTACGAGAAAAATGCTCCGCATCCCGGTTTTCACGCCACATTTACCACTGTCTATACCCGGGATTATTCACCATTTATAAATGGATAGCGAACGCCGAGTGCACACATTTTTATGTACACAATATTTATTTCCATACGTTTCATACCCTTTTCCCGTGGTAAAAAATATCGGTGTAAATTTATCTGACTACGAAATGACCTAGTAAAACACGAATGCCTTGACAGTGTTTTCAACCGGAAATAGTTAAACGTGATAAAACTAAACGCCGAGTTAACGAAGAGAGCCATTACAATAATAAAGTATAGAATTATCGTGATGGCTTTTAAAAATAAATTACTTAAGCTATTACAAAATATAAGTGGCCGTGTAATCTATACAATTAGCGTACAATTAGTTACGTTTTAATAGGAGTTATTGAGAGGAGGAAAGTTTCCACTAGAACACTTAAATAATTAAGAGCAGTTAGTCGGCGGTCGGCGCGGCGCATTATAGCCTGCCATAGAGAGCAACCACACGGGATTAAGTTGTTGCATAATGTGTATATTATGATGACTGTAATTGATTTATTATAAGGCACTCATCGAAGCAGCGCTTATGCCTGTCTCACACACAAGAACCGGTTCCGGGCATTGCCTTTTCGGCGCTTCTAATATTAAACAGAAGCTCATTCAATAACACGATTTAGATTGATTTCAAAATTACATCCGTGTTATGATATGGAAGTAATAGGATTTTTAACCAAATCGGATGAACTGTGATTGATTTAGTGATTAATGAATACAGCTATCTTCTCGTCCATTAAAATCATTGATGAATATTCAATTTCTAAAATAATTAAGATACTCCATAAACATGAAACAGCCATAACGAAGTTTATTGTAGGATACGATTAATAAATTAAACGTTAGTCTCTAAATAGCCTTCATAATTAAAAGAGAAATCAAAACACTTTGTATACCTTACTAAAGATTGCTTTGCTACACAACAATAAATTACGTGAGATATCAAGAAAAACCCGAGCCTGAATAGATGAAGGCATAAAACGATGCGAGAAACAAGAGGGTAGTTTGGGAACAAGGGTACGTGGGGAGTCACGCGCCATTACCCGCCTCGAGCGGCCACGTGCGCTACATTCAACATAATTGCTTCTAATCGCACATTATCTCCACACACGCTAAATTACGACACCAAATAAACGGGATAATAGTAGCTGCTAATGGAAATGAACTGCCTATGACTAATTCCAATAAGTACCTATGACATTTATCGCGAAAGAGACCACACTTATGTTATTACAAAACTTTAATATATACAAACACGAACTCGTTGTACGTAATCCTCATCTTTAAAACATCACGCTTAACAAATGTTTACACATTTATCGATAGCAAAAAGTATACAAAGCTAAGGCCCACAAATAACATCAAACAACGGAAAAAAAGCATACGAAAAACACGCGGGGCGGATGAGTCGTAAAACTGATTACATAATTTCATTGGGAGCGACGACAGAATGGCCCCTAACTCACTTCCGCGCTCTGAAAAACAAGGTTCTCGCGTAAGCGACAGGGGAAAAGCCACGCCGACCGGCGACGATGCGCAAGAAACGCCAAGGGCCTGCAATGCAATATTTATCACCCGCCCGCGAACGTGCCTGGGAAAAAATGACAAATTCATGTTTCCCCTCCCGCCCGGCCGTCTGCACCCCGATTTATTCCCGTCGTAATTTTTATCAGAGGGTGTGAGACTCCGCGCAAACTAGATAGAAATGTTTTCACGACTCGCTTGTTTATAAAGCCATCGAACAGTGAAACAGATACGCTCTATTTACACGCAGCACTCTCATTTGCTCACCATCTCTCGAGATAGTGTTGCATAACGATGTGTACATTATACACTTATTTACATCCTCATGTCGATAGCGGTTTTCAATTACGATTGTTGTGGAGTAAGATTAGTTATTAAAAAGACGTGACACGTGGCCGCACGTCGATAGATCGGATCGATGAGATGGAAGTGAAGTAACGAGATTACGTGAATATTGTTTCAAAACGAACATTGTGTCATGTAGGTAAGTAAGAAAAGGTATGTGGAAGCTATTACCTGGAGGAGGCACGCACCCCGGCAGGTGGCGGAATCAAATCAGAACGAAAAATGATTTACCCACCGATAACGGAGCGAAGGCTCCTCACTTTATTGATGATGAGTTCACGCAGATTGCATAAACACAATGGCGAACATTTCCATCGTATTTATCTGCCGACCGGCACCCCTAAATCCTATTCACGCCACTCTGGGTTTGATCTTCATTCGAGCGGAAAGGCTAATTGTTTGCCTATTGTTACTTATAAGGGATACATGAGCTCTTTAAAGAATATTGTTTCGCATAACAATAAGAGACGCAAAAAACAAAACGTCTCAGGATTGATTGAGTGTTCTCGATAGTAAGTGATTTTAATAGGCAAGCAAACAGTCCCCAATTTGAAGAGTATTCCCTATTCACAAATCAGCGCGCGGCGGAATCGTCGCAAATCAGACGGAGACGGGAGCGGCGGGCGGGCTCTCAGGGGAGAGCCCCTTTGATCCCTAGCTGACCCGAAAATAAAAAAGGTTCGTAATAAAAAAGGACCGACATACGGAAGGTGGCGCCGCTTTTTTATTTAAATTAGAGTGTTTTATAGGGGGAGAGCGATATTGCGTTTTGCCGGTGTCCCGAAGGCTGTTCGGTAATCTATAAACGTAGGTAAATCCTCGATGCCGGGTGCGTCGAACTTTCACCAAATACTTTGGGAGTTCAAAGGCATTTTCTTCTATCCCCTAGGTGTTTCTTGAATGTGAATAAAAAGGTTTGCAGACTCGAAATGACTTCACCTGTGTTGCTTTTAATTAAACATATTAGTGAATACATTTTGTCCCCGTCGGTGTTTCAAAGCAGCGTATGAGACATTAAGTAATTAGGGACAGTTATTAGCGAGCGGCTTGAGCGTGCGTAAATAATTCATGAGATTGTTGACTCGCCGCCAAAAGTTACGACCCACATTCAGGTGCTAACGTTGATAATTTTCGAAGGCAAAATACCATTTGCCAAGTTGGTATTGTACTAATAAATGATGTTGACAAAAACACATTACAGTTTCGGCATATTTAATATATACTCGTACAGTGTAATGTAGAAGACGTCTGATGTCGGCGCGAGAGGTGGGAGCATGTCGCACGTGACACGTGATGGCGTGTGATCGGCTGGCTCTGTGCCAAGGTTCTCGTTCCGCAAGAGTCTATCGACCACAGACAGACGAGCGACGAGTTAGTTCCTCCACTTTATTTTCGCCCTCATTATCTTTCAAGTGATTTATTTCAGGCATGGTAGACGTATACACAATTTTCGAACGCCGCACATTAATACACCGCGAGAATAGGTCGCACTAACTACTTGGCACCGATCCGCGAATGAGCCTATTGAAATTTATAATAGGCGGCAATGAAGTCCTCACGACTGCTCCCGGCGAAAAAACACAATTAGTGAATTGCGAAATCAATTAGGAGACCAATTTGAGGACAGATTGTAGCACGTGAGTAGTGTGCATGGCGAATAGCACTATAGTATTCATTATGTCGGCTGCCGGCTCGCCCACACAGCCAACTAAATAAATAGTAACTCGACGACCACCTACATAAACATGCTAATTTGTGGCTGCTCACCGCTCGCCGACTTGATAAAACTCTTTATATTGAGTATTAAACAGTTCTGGTTTGTAACAATTTTATCAATTCCTCGTTGCCGTTCGCTGGATCGCAGCCAAACTCGTCTTGCGGGGCTTAGATCATTTAATTAACGACCGTCGAACTTCCGACCTGTTGAAAGCCCTGCTTTTAGAGCTTTTACTTGTTTTACACGTACTATTAATTTGTTTAAACAATTTACGTTGTGTTCAAAGCAATTAAGCTTGGATATCTGTACTTACTGCACTGTACATAAGTATTATCTAATCTGTGACTGTACTTACAATGCAGTACACGGCTGTACTTAATTCAAGTTAAAAACCTAAAGTACAGTTTGACCATAAAGAGTTGACAAAACACGTCAAAATAACGAATAACTTGGCAACACTTTATTTTGTTCTGAATAGTACAATTTTATTTTATTTCTACTCTTTTTGGCCAAGCTTTATATGCTCAATTTTAGTTAATTAACAGTATTAGGTACTATTATTATTTTGTTTTAAATAAATTGTGGTACGAGTGATGTACAGGATAATAGTTATTAAAGATGAATAACTATGAATCAGTAGTAGTAATCAGCCTTTTATTAAACTTTCTGTTTAATAGGAGCTACCGAGCACATTCGGGGAACACGTTTGTTTGGACAGATGCCATCAGGTCCACCGTTCTAAATTAACGACTCACAGTCGGACTAACAGCACACGTGTTGTTTTAATCGGTTTCGCGTGAAATGTTACGCCCAAGCAATAAATTTTCTTTGAATTTCCTTTTGACGAACCTACACAATAAATCAAATAATTTTATAAATACTGACCATTTATATCAAGATTCTGTTTTTATTTTTATTTTATAGCCAAGGGAATTTAAAAGCTGATAGATTCTGAAGTATTTTACTAGACATAGATTGGATCTTGAATAGGAACGTAGGCTTTTAAATCTACTAATATACCCTAAATGCTAGCGGGAAACTAAACTTCAGGCAGATTTAAAATAGCAAAAGCAAGATAATAAACTCACCCCTATGATGGCGTTGAGTTCGGTCATGGTGACCTGCTTGGCGCGCTCCACCGCCGACGCCACCTGCTGCTGGTGTTCCTGCGACAGGAACGGCAGGATCTGCGCTATTATTGCGTTCAGCCTTTTCGCTATCTCCGTCTGAAACACCAACCAAACATTATAGGTAACCAACAATAATTATCTCGTAAATATCCCACTACAGCTCGACGGAAATATTGTTTCAACACGAACGAACATCGATACCGCTAACAAACCATGACACAGTTTATCGAGTCATTTACATTCACCGATCTCCTTTGAATAAAATCAACATTAATGGCTCGATAGAGACGCGCCGAGCGGTGAGTTAACTGACCTTTCGAACTAAAATTACCCTGTTACATAACAAATTGTTCCGAAAACGTATCCAGATTCCAACGCTGTTTGAATTTAATAATAACGTGTGTAATTAGTCGATAAGCTGCTCGGAGGGCTACAAATAAAATTAACACAATAAACAATAATGCGCGCGGTCAAATGAAATGATAAATCGGCGTGTTACAGAGCCGCTCGCATTTATTGGCTTTGTTCGTATTTTCCATTTAAATACACATTAATTTTATTCACAGATTCGGAGTGAATTGTGGACGAATTAACATAATTGAGTCCGTAGAATTAAAAATATAAACAAAACAAATAAGGTAAACCATTTCCTGATGCAAATTAATTAACCGTGTTCAAGTTATGGGAATGGAAGAATGGGGATCGTAGAAAATTTTAAAGTTTGTACTATCATTATCTAATGCCATAAATGTAAATTTACATAAAAATGTATTTTGGCATTAGACTACTAGATGGTTTGGTTTACGACAAATGAGAATACGACCCAACATTTCAGTTGAGTTTCATACTGCAAACAAGCATTAGTTATTATGACAGCAATGTTTATGAGTAATATCTTAAATTAAAACGTGTTGAATTTTTGGCATCAGTGGAAGGAACAAAATATTGAATACAATATAGTAAGTCGCCCAGTAGATTTTTGAAAAATATGTATAATTATGAGTTTTTATATTTGAAATTTTTAAGCATTCACAATGCTATATTTGGTCGCGGGTTCGATTCCACCCTATACATGGTGACGAGTCGAAGTTTTTCGAGTATATGTGTTGTATTGTGTTAAAAATAAATAAATAAAAACAGCTGATCAGAATCACCCAGAATTCAGTAAATAGAAATGAAGCATATAAAATTTCCCTCGCCATTTTTCCCACGTATCGAAAGTTCGTATTTGTGCGATATCTTCTAAAACAACGAAACGTCATTTACAAGAGGTATTGAAATCACAACTTTCGACAGCTGAGTGTGCCTCCGTGTATTTTCAGCAGTGCAAATGTTTGCAGATTGGAGAGCGCGCTGTCGAATGATTCTGTTTACACTTAACAGACTCGCGTTAACATTTTAAAACTATGCCCAGACATTAATCAATTTGCTTGGTATTTGCGTTGTGCGCAATGTCTACTTACGACGATAGGCATCTCACTTCGTGACCGGCTGTATTCAATTGCGAATTTCCTAAATGCTAATAGAGCGGATCGAAAGGTCATTGAGTAAATTCGTTGCGCACGTTGCATACATAAGCACCATCAAATATAAAAGAAAATAACAGTCAATTTAATGACAGACACATTTAAAAAGTCTTCCATTTTTATCGTCGTTTAAGGCCAGTATATTCGAAAAACTCTGTCTGTCTTTTTTATGTGTGAAGAGTTATGAAAATAACCTCACTTTTTCATTTATGTCAATGTTTTTATTGTTATTTTGAGCATAAAGTCATTTTCGAAAAAGTAACCGTTGAATATTCTTCTTTAGGTCATTACCTATTATTCTAGATATTATTCGTGATTTAGAGGTTTACTTAAAGTATTATCTA
This sequence comes from Catoptria pinella, assembly GCA_963556745.1. Lineage (NCBI taxonomy): Eukaryota > Metazoa > Arthropoda > Insecta > Lepidoptera > Crambidae > Catoptria > Catoptria pinella. The sequence continues at coordinate 4,850,551 of OY750774.1, read as the reverse complement.
AAATATATAATAATAATTAAAATTTTCTTAGTCGAGTGAAGATACGAATATCGTGTTTTTAAGCGTAAAATAATCAAGATCGTTTATGAAACTACAACATATATTTTTATCTGCTCAAAATAAAGACTATTAGATTGTTTACTATTGAATAAAAATAGGTTAATTTCGATAATTTCGAATATACTGGCCTTAAACAAATGAACTACAATATTTTCCGTCATTAAATGTTTCTTTTCATACTTTTTATTTAATATGTATCAGATAGTGTTTTAAATAGCCACGTACCTAATGGAACGGGATTAAACTCACGTTTCTAACAAAATATTTATCGTCAGCGAGGGCTCTATAACGTCGTAAACTTTTAAGCTTTGAACATCAAAGAAAAGCAATATTTTTGCGAGAATGAAGTGAGAAGCTGTTGTAAACTGCTAAAATATTGCGTCGTAAATAGTTGCAAGATGTTTTGTGTTTGCATATAATGACTTTGTATCGCGTCATCGAATTTTAATGTGTCTATAGCTTGAATTGCATTGCATAATTATTATGATATTACATTAATTTGAGCTGTGACAAGTATTCTGTGTATTTTGTGATTTGATATGGGGCCCTATTTTCGAAAGGAGCCGAGCGCTCTTTACAACTCGTTTTCTCAGCATGCGGTGTAATGTCACAATTGACAACACGCACTCGAACAACACAAACTAATCTGACTCAGTGAAAGACGGCGTCACTCACCGAGTCAGATTACATGAGGGTACTCCGTCGACTACATAGACGATGTAGTTGTCGGAGTACCCTAGGTAACAATAAGTAATAACACTTAGTTCCAGTTTTGGCCACCGGGTCAGATAATCTTATGTCACTGTATTTCTGACAACTAAAATACGGATTTTCTATTTCAAATGAAAATGAGCCTTTCAAAAATAAGGCCCATGAGCAACTATTTTAAGACTGGTTAGACAGTTATTTTTCTATACCTCGGAAGCAGTGCTTTTTTGTGGATGAGAGTGTACCCTATGTTCTTTTCTGTACCCCTCTCAACGTGTATGCAAAATTACGACGTGAAAGCTAACAAACAAACTCACTTTCGCATGTTTTATAATATTATTATAGTTATAGTTAGGGAGGATTCTACGATCCGATAATCGGTGTTACAAACACTGTGAGCGAAATAGTCGGTGTCTCATGTGCGCGCACGGTAAAGTGGTGGTGGAATTCTAAACAGAAAGGGAATTGAAGAAACTGAAGTCGGAAGTATAGTGCAATAACGTGACAAAAGGTCTGCGATAAAAAAACAGAATATCCCGATGAAATGTAAATAAATGTATTTGTTGGTTGGCGCGGGCAGCGAGGCGGACGAGCCGCGACCGCGGCCGGCGCGCCGTATTACCGCAAATTACATTTTCATTCGCCACCGCCCTCGTTCGCCGCCCACCCGTTATTGTGGAAATTCACTAGTTAAACGAACAAAATATCCGCTCAAACATTCTCGTGTAACGACAAAATCGCCTCACTGTCAGCTGGTTAGTTGTTTTTTATGTTACGACAGAAACCTTTAGTGCGTTCGATTTATCGATGTGCAAAGCGAATGTGATTTTACGTTGCACGTAACTATGAAATAATTTATAACGGCACAGTAATGCAGTTCTCAAAAAAAAATACTTTTTAAGTTTTCACTTGTGGTGTGCAAACATTCTTGTAAAATATTGTATGAACAATTGAATTAATGAAAGCTGTAAAATGCTTGAAGTGCCTCTTGTAAATACCTGCAGAAACCGGGTTAGGTAATAATTAAAATAAATAAAGTGAAACTAGTGTTATATAAAAATTTGACAGTTAAACGTGCTCAGTTAGGAGTCGCAATGAAATTAGCGGGCGGAAGTTATGATCGCAATTATACGAAACCGCGCGTGGGTCAGAATTAATTGTTTGTAATTTTGCACACTTTCTGCACTGTTTATGCACGTCGCGTCGCTCTCACACGACTAATGTACTTAAGTATATTTCTAACTTAATGACCGTCTCTTCATTAAAACTTCACCACATACCTATTCATGGAAACTTATTATTAGGAATCGAATCAGACACAATTATATCAGTAACCTTTCCTTCCTCTATTACCGAATGATGTTTGTGAAGTTCATTAAAGAGAAGCCGAAGTTGACAATTACGAATTTTAATTAGAGAACTTCGTGCCGACGAAACGTCGACAAAGGGTTTCGGATTGAAACGGTTCTTATTGACATTACGAACGAGTCGAACAGTCGCATCTGCATCTCGTATACCCAACGCTGCGGGCTACGGACGGAGAATAAAAAGCTGGCGTACAAAAGGGCCGCAAAATACGTACTTTTGCGAGTTCTCCACAAAAGATATAGTACGGTTTGTCATTAAGGAGTTCATCCCCGCGCGAGAAATAAAAGAGGAACGTTGGGTTTCGGGGTGAGCGGGTGCAGGCGGCGGGAGGGGCAGGAGGGCGCACTAATGGCTCCGACACTCATCCGCTAATGCCGCGGCTGACTCTTCTTTTTGCACGATTTTCACGTGGTTGAGTCGTTGGAGCTTTTAATCTGAAGCTGCATCTCTCCGCCGCCGGTGACGCTCCATTTGCTTCTACTATCTCTATGGTTAGGTACGTAAGGTTTTAATTTTACACGTCAAACATAATCGGCCTTACCACAAAACACTGTTTAACAAGTGTTTAACTTAAACACTGTTTAATTGCGATGCTGTCACTTTTTAAAACAATATTGTTTGTAAGAGACAGCATCACATTTAAACAGTGTCTTATTTAAACTGTGTTTTAAAATCTTTTGTGGTAAGGCCGTAAGTTTTTCTTAAACAAAACCTTTTACTCACGATCGTGTGTTTATAAATTACTTTAGCAATTTGTGATCGTCACAATCTTTATTGATGCTATTAAAAAGACTATAAATGTCAACAGCAAAACTGAAAGAGCCAACTAATGGTCAGTAGGCAAATCATTTTGTATTTATATTTTTAATAGATTTATTATTATAAATATAAATAAATATTGCCATATGTTTATTACTTCTGTAGAGTTGAAGATATTAGATGCAAAAGAGCTTTACCCTTGTCTCGACTCGAAGTATTGTAGTAGCAGTTACAATTGAGATTGAAGACGTACCGGTATCCGGAGCGTGTGTCGTGACCTAGTTGCAACTTAGCTAGTGTTGTCTGTTGGTGTCTCACGGCGACTACTACAACATTGCAAAGCGCTATTCTAACACGACACGAAACATAAATCAGTTTTCAACTCACTACACTATCGTACACCACATCTCAGCTTACCTTTTAATCCAACGTGAACTATTCGATTAATTACACAGATTCAGAGAATTTACTCGGAAGCTATCAAACGCTCAACAAGAAAAGCGGCTTAAGAGTAGTTAACTTAAGTGGGCACAAATTGCCAAACTAACAGCCGACCCGCAGACGGTATGGCATGTACTAATTTTAGACAAAAGCTAAACGACACATTACTTAACAGATACTCCCACTTTGAATGCAAGCATTTTGTGATACTACTTTTTAAGGCTTTAAGTTGGAATATTATGCGGTTTCATTTCAACGTTCGTTAATCCCGGATTATGAATTATTTATACGTGCCACGTTTTGCTTATCTTACCCACAGAGCTCTTGTGAAGTTTCCACTTTATTAAACAAAACAGTCGCCGATCGAAGAGGCCGACTATTGTATTAAAAGCGACGTCGCTCTTATGGCGCGGCAATAAATAATTCCTCCGGCGAAATGGCAGTCGAGTCGATAAATGGGCTATTATTGCAGCAGACAGAGCCAACATTATCATCGATTCGTATCGCATTCGCGGGCCAGTAATTGTTTAAACATAGCCTGCCGTGGAACATTAGTGGCTGGGCCATCGATAATGCAGAGTGCTCAATGTCGACACTCTTCGTTAGCTTTCTAATTGCCGCGCCACTGTGTTCCGTGTGTATAGATGAAAACATAGCTTGTGGGACGAAACACGCGTGTAAAATAGGGCAGGGTTACGTTGTAACGACTTCCAGCGGAATATTAAATGAACTCCAATTATGGAAATAGTTAAGTGAAGACGTAATTGGCTTTACTTAAAATAATTGGTATAGTCAATACTTAAAATAAACAAAATATGTAGCGAGAGGCGGGACGACACGCCATTAATATTCATTATAGGCAAATGGATATAATTAGTGGGCAAGAACGAGTCGACTCGAGAGCCGTCGAGTAGGTGTGTAGTGCAGTGCGAGGCGTCGGTCGTTATCTCGATGCCGATGCCGGTATGTGCCGGTATCGAGTGCAGCCGGTGCCGTGTCACCTCGTAATCAGATAGTAATTGCGCGATCAACGGCGGGCGGCCATGCGAGAATTGCATCGAGTAACCACCACCTGTCAATTTGAACCTCGCTACATCGTCGCTACGTACTATAAATATACCTTTGGCATTGCATGCGGTGTGATTAATTTATAAAGGCATTTGGTATTTATTTTAATTTTCCTGATTTAATAAGGTAATGTAAAGTTGAAACAATTAACAACCTATCGACTGAAAACTAAGTGGTTAACATTCTTCGACATAATTAAGTACAATCTACTGCTGCATGTAAAATTTAAACCCATAATGGTTTATTTATGTCAATACGTCGATGTTTAATGGCGTCGTTTATTAGTATTCAATTCATACAGCGATTATAGCGAGTAATGATCAATCGAATCAATAATAATTTTATAATTTATAATATATGGGTGTTGGTGCTAGGTGCCAAGCATTGAAACTAGCGTAGGACATCTCTGGGCGGTCACGCACGTAGGCAGTTAAGCCGCGATGCGTATCGAGTCGTCGAAGTTATAAATTGAGTCGGGCCGCGGGGTCACGTCCCGATTGACGGATTAGAGGCGACGTATCAGGCCCGACACACGGTGCCGTGTCAGGGCGCGACCTGCCTGCCACACCGGCCGTGTTGACTCCAATGTTTCTCGCCAAACAAAGAGCCAGCTTCCTAGCTACCCTTGTTTGTTTAGGTCCACGCCAAACGTTTATTGCCCTTTGTGTATCTTACCTCTCGCTAAAGCGTGAAGCCTTTTTGACTCGGCACTTTTTACGAGAGCGCTTATAAGCGTGTTGATTACTCGACACCCGAAAACGTAGCAGACATATATTTGTTCAAGAGTCGAGATAAGTCGGTTCTTTATATAACCGTGACTTTACAAAAGTAAAAGCTGAGCGGATCGAGTGCGGCATCAATCTTTATAATATGTCGACTTCAACAAAAGATTATAATCAAACGGACAATCTGTTGCAATGTAATGATGTTCTTTTATCTTTTTACGTCAATTGTTTTTGTTTCAAAAATAACACAAAAGGTAAGATGAAGTTATCGATGTATTTTTTATAGTACCTATTGCAATTGTAAATCTATGCGCTTATAATAAATAAGTAAAAATAAAATTTATTTGAACATTCATTCAACACTCAGCGGGAGGAGAAACCTCGGCGCTTACGTGATAATAAAACACAAACAAGTTTCTCGTACATGAATTGACCAATTTGTAGACGTTGGATAGTTTCACAGGCGTTTCTATGGATGAATCAATCATAGCGGGCTTTTTTGCCGGCATTAACGAGGAGTCTGTAATGACTCAGCGGGCGCGCCGGCTCGCCGCACAATGGCGCACGTTAACATAACCATCAGGTCTGTTTGGCACCATTATAGCGCAGTAATTAGCGCCATTAATACACTCGTCGTAATTCGTGTAGTTACGAAGTTCCGTTTCACACGTAAACCAAAAGGTTTCCGAATGGAATCATTTTAACATTCGTGTACGCATCAAATTATTCTCGCTTCGCTGCGTGCCCATTATTTTTAATTTCGAAACGGCGATTATCCGCATGCTATAGCATGTTATTATCACGCCTCATATCAGCAGGTTATTTGGAATAACAACATTAAGCCTGCGATATGGATTTAATCGTAAAAATATTATTTATCTACATTACCATTTATCTGCACCCAATCTCTCATATACATTATGATTTTTTTGATCCACCGTTTTGCTTTTTGCTGACATGATAGCGAGTTAGTTTATCACGGATTTGGCACTGAAATTGATTGGACAGATAACGAAAATCCTAAGGCGATAGAAATAAGTACACTGGTGTTATTTTTGTTCGATCAATATAGTCGGTACTCAGCGATAAAGCTATATGTTCGATAGGAAACGTGTGATACGATGAAAATCTAGTTTGAAGGAATTGTTACTTTTATTTAGACAGTAACATTATGCAATAAACATTACAATAGCTGCACTTGTAAGTTAAGTTTAATAAACACGTCAGTATTTCGCGTGTTAAGAATAAATGGAAAATAGTTTCAGTAACTAGAAGAAAGAAAACTTGAAAAGGGGTGAAAAAGATACTAATTTAATTGTACTTGAAAGTTTTACAAGTACTTACTAGGGCATGCAAACCGGTTAACCGGATAACCGAAAAAACCGATTAACCGACAGAATTTTGAACCCGGTTTTTTCTAGTCATAAAACCGAATTATTCGGGTTTTTCGGTTATTTCACTTAACACACATTTTACACAAAAACTTTTTTATTTTCTCAAATATGCAATAGTCTATGGTATTCAAGGAAAGTAATAAGCGTGTATATGAAACGCATTCTTGTCTCTAGTTCTTGAATTGACGTTACCGGCTGGCTACTATTTTGTTTTGTCAGTCAAGACAAGTTTCAGGGTCAGTACAGAAGTCAGTACCGACTGACTTCAAAATATTCGTGTGGGAATTTTCAAGTCATCGTTGACTTCATGCCGCTGTACTGACTTCAAACCAATTTACATTGGGTTTTTTGGGTCAGCGCTGACTTGTCTCGATTTCGGAGTCAGTCGCTCTTACCTCGTGTAAACCAGCCTTGACTCTCTGGCAAGTGCCAAGTCACGGTAAACGCAAAGAAACTTTCACGATACAGGTAAGCTCTTCAACTTTTGTTTTTTGAATAATTGTGAAAGGAAATATGAGCAAGGACGTTATTGTTTTTTAAATTACAACTTCAGCCAACTCACTGAGAGAATTTTATAAACAAACCACCGATACCTAACCTTAAAAGCTCTTTTTATTCAGGGTTTGTTAATCTTACCTGCTTGTTAAATAAATATTTGTGATACCAGAGTTCTATAAGTGTTATTGAATAATTTAACATTAACCCATATAGTATTTAAGCATGCTTTGCATTAACCTGATTGCATTACATTACATTTCACCCAATATAAAATGCATATAAGTATGTTTAAAAAAAAAAATTATCTCACTCTCTCTTATATTTAATTTTGACTTTGTTATTAACCTCTGACTTTGTTTTTTATTTGACGATTTGTTGATTTTATAGATTTTTATGTTAGAATTTTATTAAGGTTAATTAAGTGCATAGTGGCATACATAATTTAGTTACGTGATTGATCTCAAATGTGTTCAGAAACTAATGTTAATACGAAAAGGAAAGAAAATAAACAGTTTTTATTATTTTAAACTTTTTAATGAATTTTATTTAAAAAAAAACCGAAATACCCGAAAAAACCGGGTTACCCGGTTTTTTTTTTATAAAAACCGAAATATTCGGTTTCCCAAAACTACCCGGTTTTTGCATGCCCTAGTACTTACACACGTTTTCACAAGTTATGTTGTAATGGTATTGGTCGTAAACTCCAGTAGACGATACAAAAGACATGTCAATCCGCCTATTTGACACACAGGAAAGGCGCACAAAACCAGTCGTACAGCCTAGAACCCGTGCTTATTTGCAGAGACCGTTTGCTGTGCTCTGTTTGCAGTCTCGTTGTGTCCACTGCAACGCAAGCAAATCCTCAGCATCGCGACTGACGGACATGGTAACGAATTTGTTTAACTAAAACCATGGAAGTATCCTCATTTCTCACACATGGAATTATGTTCTTTTAACATTTCGAACAAATAGTCAACTAATAATTGCATGCAAAAATTTAAAAGTACACTCAAAAGTATTGTCTTAATTTAGACTAAGTACGGTGCTCATTAGGTATCTAAATATTGTTTCAAGAATTAATGGAATGCTAAACGTGAAGATCTATTTGCCTTATGTAGCAAATTAGGCTTGTTGCGCAAACTGACATTTGCATACCAAATTTTGCTAGATTATTAATAGCAATGTCTGAAATGAAGCTAAAAAGTTTTACTTTACCGACAGTATTAATTAATCGGTAATTGTATAGAATGCTTTGTACTTTGTTTCACATATATGGTTTAGTTGTATTATCTTCATAATTTTGTTATTTTTTATCACATTCTACGTGCAGTGGCACTTGTTTGTTCAGCATGTGGGATTTAATAAGAGGCTCATAATAATCCGTGCACTCCCGCCGAGTGAGCCAGTACAAATAAGGAATTAAATATCGAACAGCGGGTGGATATAAGGCTTTGTAGACTCTGCGATGGTCGTGTGCGCAGCGGGAACGAGCGCAGGAGGGTCGGAGTTTACACAGTCTATGTTTACGCAGCCTGTTTGTGCACCCATGCTTATTGTGAGCGCTCTGAGCGTTGCGAGCGTTTGCTGCTCTGTACCGCCTGAATATTGTTTAATTTGTTAGATGCAGCGTTGAAAATTTTCAGCGCTATTTTATACGCCTTGTTATGCTAAAGGGGTTATTAATCTTTTGTGTCTACAAACTTGAATGACGATGTGGTGATATTTGCTAAAGATCTTTCTTTGCCTAACTGAGACACATTTTCCTTTTATAAGGGTGGATGGAATACATACTTAAGACTAATATTTAATATTAAATAATAATCTAGAGAAAATTCGACTCGCCACCAGTATGCGTGTTATGAGTTCACGCTTACTATACTCGGTAGCGAATGTCGGTTGACATATTTTGTATGACAACTTTTAGTTTAGTATAGTTACCGCCAGAGGCGCTGTGCCAAATTGCATACAGAATTTCTAACTACAGTCGCTATCGAGTATAGTAAACTTAACTGTGCAAACTACTAATACCGGCACTGGTCATTGTCTCAGGCACACTGACATTTACCAAAAAGTTAACCGAAATGTTTGTAATCAAATAATTATAATTTAGTTAACAGCAGTTGCTTGCAATGGATAAACTCAAAAACTAATAATCCGATAATTCTTTCACCTATAGTACCTACCTTATCAGCGAGTAAGATAGAAGCTGAATATAGAAATTTGGAATTTAGGTTTATTTGGTAATAAGCATTAATGTAAGGTTTTTAAAGGTAGGAACAAAAAACGTATGTAAATCTATAGTTTAACTTGCACCTAAGTGAAGCGAGGGCGGGTTGCTAGTATTATAATACTATATCTAAACATATTGAATGCAAAATCTCAAATTTTAAAAATACTAATATTACTGCGTAGCACACTACGCCGTAGCAGCAATGCAAGCTACGCCGTAGCTAAGCTTATGAACATTTGCTTCCATTTGGAAATTCGAGTATTTTACAAACAACAGGATCATATTATTGTTTCCGAGTGAGTTCTAATTCACGCTGTGTACAGTTTTCGGTGTTAAACTTTAAAAGCAGAAAGTTGATATTGGCGTCGTCGCACTATCGTGTAGCCGTAATAAGTGGCATAGAAAAATATAATTGCGAATGCTAAAATTTCAAATTTCAAAAATCCGTTTATTTTACAAACTAGAGGATCGTATTATTGTTTCCAACTGAATTCTAATTCACGCTGTGTAAAGTTCTCGATGTTAAACTTTAAAAGCAGTGAGTTGAAATTGGCGTCGTCGCACTATCGTGTAGCCTTACTAAGTGGCGTAGAAATTTAACAAAACAGCGCAGTGTTTGAGGCAGCGAGGGTGCGGCGGGCGGCGGTCGCCGCGCGGCCGCGGGGCTGCGGTTGCGGCCGACCGCCGACCGCGGCCGCTCCCACCCGCCTCCGTGAACTCCTCGATGAACTTATTTAGACATCGTTTTTTGTATACATACGTATTAATTTGCTTTTATGTTAATTTTGCATCATATTTGAGTAAGTGTAAAGAATATAGCTTTATATTGATAGACTACGAAATATCTAAGCTTGCTGTTTTTATACTCAATTTTAAAGGGAAACTATAGTCACAAACGAAGCTAAATTATATTTTTTTTTTACAAATAATGCAATATAATTTTGAAATGCCCCTATTTCTCCTGTCCATATAAGTATCCTTGTTCATAAAAGGGAAGTGTTAGATATTATTCTGAGGTATCATATCAATTCTAATCATCATTTCCGTTAGTTATTAACCTAAATCGTTACTAAGTAGAATGATTCGTTCAATCAAAGGGATAAGCTACAATTAGAATTAATGTCGCATACTGCCTTTCAACATAACAGCTTTAGTACGAAAAAGACGCATGACAAAGGTGTTCCGTCCATTTGCGGGTTGCGGTCTCGCCCACGTTACGTTAAACCGGATCTGTCTGCTCGTGATCCACCGAATTAACTGCTCCCATTAGTCCCATTCCTAATTAGAACCTATGAATAGATACACATTTTAAGCAGTAGTTACGAAATTAATAAGGCTTATTAAAAATACACTTAGCCAGTCATTGCTGATACAAATATTAGTCTCAGTTTTAATTTCATTTTTAAATTAACAAAAGTAGAACAATAAAAAACAACATAAAATAATTTGTAACTGTCACGAATCAGTTGTAAACACAATAGATAAATCTGACATTGCAATACTAAACATAACATGTAAGAACAACTCCAACATTAATCAGACAGACACAGACCACGTACAACCGAAAACATAACAAGAATACGGTTCACTCAATTTAGAAAGCTCATTGTCTTCGGCAAAAAAATGTAATCAATTAAGACGTGGCGCGGTCGGGCATCCAGTTACTACTCTAATCAATGTTCAAATCGTGTCGGGGTGTGACAAGTTGGTTTAGCGAATCGGACGGCTGCGGCGACATGTTTCAGCCGATAACGATCGCCGGGTGCACCTGGGAACGCCCGTCTCCTAGGATAACCCCCAAGTAGTTTATAAAGGCTCGTTTGTACTTCATGTCAAACAAAACTAGTTCCTTATCCTCCCGCAGTGGGAGATATAAATAATAGGTTGCGGTAAGTTATGACTTCTGTGTCAATAATACGGAATACAAACCGAAAACGGAAACTGGAAACCTACTTTTGTCAAAGAAAATTATGTTCAGTTTAGCAAATAGAGTGCCATTAATATTCGATTAAAGCCGAGAATCAAATAGTGCTGCTTAAATACGCAATTTGTATGTGGCCGGTCGCTATTCTAGCGAACATTAATACTAATAAAGCTCTATTAAGCCACTCGGCGCTTATATGTACAATAGAACATGCTACACTGTTAATCTATTCGTTATTGTGCTCTGCACTTTGTGAATGCACGATTATTTTGCATTAATATCTTTTGATATTTTGAGTCTGTGCACCCCTCAAGTGTTTAATATCTCGTGAACACAATAACAGCCCCCCTACAGATAGATTGACGGTTTATTCTTGAGCAAGCTGGCGTCAAAATGTCGCAAGCAATAAACCGGCTGAATGGAGGCGGTTGTAAAGACGATGACAAAGATCTCAAAACGATAATTATAATATGAGCGCCGCTGACATTATTGTCGGCTCGTAAGTCGTAATGTCTTGCGTGAAGGCTGAACAGTAATTATCTTTTGTCTCACTATATTTATTTTATATCAAGTATAGTATGGTTCGCTTTTATCGTCACATTCCATTAAGCTGAATTAATAGTGCGCGACCGTAAATTAATAACAGAACATTGAGCATGTTTAGGGGCATCTTTTCTCTCCAATATTACTCTGTAAGTCGTAAAGTGCACTTCAATGGGTGACAAACTGTGCCTGGATTCGGGGCGAATGGCAGGTGCTGGGGGCGACATCCTTAAAGTCAGGGTTGCCATGTATCATAGATATACACACTACAATAATAGATTTCAGTAAGTATAAAAAATTCAGAGTTTTTCACATAATGATAAAAGCATCTCGTAATAGTTCCTTAAATTGTCGATATGATAATTGGTATAACATTGAAATAGGTTGATTGTATACTTAAGCTAAAAGCAAAACAAACCCGCGTTTTTAACAAAGATTAACAGAAACATAAAGCCCATTGAAAAAATCTGCGCAACAAAATCATAACAATTTGACAACCCTCAGAAACAGCGGCGAGGGTCGTCACCCTCCGTATTTGTGCTTACCCCTTCACCCTGTTTGCATTGTTTCACTCTATTTGTATAGAATACCCGCCGTACAACTGTTACCGTTTTAGCTATAATGCCAGACCCAGAGAGATTTAATGATACTATCTATGTTAACGCATAGGGCTAAACCGAGTTCGGTACTGACGATTACAACAAAGAATAGTTATTAATTTATTACGAAGGAGCTTTTTTTTGTATAGGACACCGCTTGCAACACAAAATGCCCCACGATATTGATAACGTAACTAAATATTTAAATTTATTCATAGCTTACCGAGAAATGTTAATCTACTGTCACACTAACGCGTACAAAATTAAGTCGAAAGCAATGCAAATTATGATGCTTTTTAAAATTCTTACACCATCCGAGCTGCAGTTTTACGGGCTATTACTGCGAATGGAGAATGAATGAGTCATAGGCGTGTAGTTTACGACTCGAATAGAAATCGTCTGTTTTAAACGAAGAGTCAAGGAGCGGACAAGGCGTAAATTATTCATGAGTGCCGTTTCACGCGAACGGACGAGTGTCCAGGCCCGCATCTACTGACTGTTTCGAAATCAATATCCGTGTCTCAATCAGTGCAATTAAGGTCTGGTCGGGGCCGTATTCAGAGTAATTAGTTCGCGCCGCCCGCCGGCCGACGGCACCGGCCTGATAAATAAGCTACTACATGCAGAATAACATTAAGTGCACGGTCTCGATGGGTGCCATGCCAGCCTGAATACAGAGTGTTTGTTTGTACACAGACGGTTAAGCGCTAATTATGACATTTGATTTTACAATTTTTCATCAAAAAATATATTCATTTATTTTTACTGTACTTTTAAGGCCGCATAGCAAGAGTTGAAAAAACTAGAATTAGGAAATTAAGAAACACGGAATTCAAGTGATGACTTCTGAATGTAAAATATTATTTAATTGAGATAATAAATAAATAGAGCAACGGTTTATTATCTTGAAGCGTGGTTAAACCATAAAATTGACCTACTCGACACGATTTTAAAGTTTAAAGATAAAGGCACTGTCTCACAGCAAATTAATGATATGGCCCACAGTATGTATTGCTTAGTCATTCAATGCTTAATGAAATGTAATAAAATATCGGTGTATCGTATAACAAAGACGCGAAATTAGACTTTATTATTGTGAACAGAATGAGAGATAGCAAGCTCGTACCGCATATCATTACGCCGTTTCATTACGTGGTTTAGGCACGCAATAAAACTGTGTTTATTAGTCACGAGTGTTCACGGCCACATTACACGGGATAACTTAACGCGCACGAACATTGAATCGTTAAATTGCCCGACGCGGACGTCACTAATAAAACGTTTCGTAAAGCTTAAGGCGATTAGTGCTCTCATAGTGGCGCCCTTATTATATTAAATTTATTGCTCACAAAGTACATAATGTATCGAAAATTCACATGTACAGATTGAAGATAAGGTTCTATAGTTTATTTACAAACAATAACCTCTGTAAAATATAGTTCGTTGTAGTAGTAGTAGGCAAATGTGCCATAAGTGGCCACTTTTTGCTCTTTTGCCTACTACTACTACTACAACAAATTTAATTATGATGAGGACGCCACTGTGAGGGCACTGATCGCCTTAACAGATCGTATCATGTCAGAAAAATACCGCATCGAATAAAATATCAAAGTTACATACCGAGCGCGCGTTCACTCAAATCCGATTGACACGCTTCTGTGCGAAGTAGAAACTATAACTTTTGGAATTATGTTTTTCATGACGAATTTTATTGTTCAAACCGAGAACCAAGCCAAACATTACATAATGCCAAAAACTAATTTTGAAAGAAACATACCAATTCTAACAAATTATTATTCTAGAACACGCTGTATTCTGAATTTAATAAAGCTTAGGGAGAGTGAGCCCCATTTTTTCACATCCCCAACATAGCAGGGGCTGAATTCGAAAACACAATTAGACTTAATACAGAGGTGATTGTTGACGGGCGAGGGTCGCATGCGAGGGGTTACGGCAAATCCTTTAATTTGGCTCCCCGATCAAATAATAAAGCGGAGGGGCAGCGGCGATATCGCGTTTAGCGGTTTTATTGCGAGCACCATCTGCCGCACGACGACGCCGCGCCGCCCGCCCTCCGATGGAGAGATAATTTCGCTTTTAAACGGGCGCGGCCGAGCGAGCGTTCGTTACGACAATTCACAAGGTTGTAGATCCACCAGATAGCGCTTGTGCAGGGACCTTAACGACTACCTGCATGCGAACGCTCAACACTCATAATTTGATAAGGCTCCACACCCGCCCCCTAACAATGCAAAATTATGCACTGTTGAATTTCGAATAAACAACTTCTACAGTTAACATTGTAGCTGCAGCAATTAGTTGATATTGTTTGTTGTATCTGTGTGATATTGCAATACAAAACAGTAACTTTTTATGACAATTTTAGTAATTATTTAACATGTTAAGAAGAGATGGATTAAAATAATCTGGTGGAATTAAATTTAATCAGATTACTAAATAAAAAAATAGTCTGTAAGAAGATTAAAATGTTAAAGAAAGATAGCAATGTGAATATTCGAAACGACTTCATGATAAAGTTATTTTTTCCTCTGTTGTGGGACATAATCCCTTATAAAAGTGGCAGAGCCAATGATAGGGAAAACAAACAGGATTATGGACATGGCACAAATCCCCTCGTTTCATTATAAAGGCGGGTCGGCACGTGCACTGTTTTTATCAATGAGCGCCCGAGGGTTGCGTGGCGCCCGCATGAGGGCCCCACCCGCGCCGCGCTGCGATTCATATTTTCATAAGATAATTAAAAATCAATCATTTATAACGATATGTTGAGACATCAAACGTCAAGTATTGATGTTT
The DNA here is from genome assembly GCA_963556745.1 of Catoptria pinella. Lineage (NCBI taxonomy): Eukaryota > Metazoa > Arthropoda > Insecta > Lepidoptera > Crambidae > Catoptria > Catoptria pinella. The sequence goes on along the minus strand of OY750774.1, from coordinate 4,835,417 downwards.
ACTATTGTTGAATGAAACTTGTTGAAAGATTGTGATGACATTGAAATAATGAAACTATAATCCGAGTTTTATCACGTTTTGTTTTGAAGAGCTTAATAAGACCATTGAAACTCAAAGATTAAATACGAAATTACGAATGAATGTTACTTTATAGTATTACAAAATGATTTTCATAATAAACGTATAATTGAATGACTCAATTAAGAAAGATACCTTTAACAGACATTTTAATGGCAAAATGAGCTTATCTTAGTTACAAAAAATTAATGAGATACCAATTAATGCCTCATTTCAATTGTTCAAAATGTTAAAGCAAATTGTCACTGTCTATCGGTTTTACCGGAGAGGTTATCCTCAAAACCTCTCACACTGGTATGCGTGCGTATGAATAATTTGAGACGCATCGGGGGCGGGCGCGCCTCGTGCACGGAATCACAATAACCCCTAAATGATTAAATTATACGGCCGCGCTCCGCCGACGAAAGTGCCAGTCTTTTTTTCTATACCCCACTATTATTCTAATTGGTATGTACGTGATACCATTACATTACAGAAGAAACACTTTAGCGGAAAAGTCAACACACGCATCCTTAAAAGAAACCCTTTTTATAGATATTATCTTAACTGTATTTCTTTGAAGCTCAAATTAAATACCTACGTAGCGCGGCGATGCCTTCAAAACGTTGACAATATGTATGTATCGTTTACCCAACTCGAGCAATAACAGTAAAACATCCAAGTCACAAACAAATAATACGCTGTATATTTTCAACGAAGCTCGATGTCGCGTCATTGATATTTTATAACGAGCGAGTGGCAACGAGGGTGGCGCAGGGGTGCGGCGAACGGCAAAATGTATTATATCGACATCCGCGGTCGCTCGACTCAACCCTATTGTCTCTCGACATTCGTGACACTCCATGAAAGCACTCAACCGTTATAAATTTATTGCTCTTCAACCGCTGTTGACTCGTTTTATCAACGTTTATCATTGAACATTTAATTACGATCACCGCGTAGATAACCGACCGCGTCATAGCCCAACTCTAAATACGGAAACCGTTGCAATAATCGGCAGCGTGAAAGTCAGCTCGGGCGTGAATAATGGCTCGAAGCTCAGAACAATAAGTCTCCGTGTCGATACAGCAACACAAAGACGAAACAATCAATTCACGGCGTAAGTAGGTGTGATTGGACACGGTCTCACTACAGTCTGGCCCCGAGACTAACAAAAGAAAATCTAAGCAATTAGTCGTCGTCAGAAAGAGCGGAAAACACGCGTTCGACGCGGTCACGACACGGCGACGACGACGCACCGGCCGGACGCGACAAAATCGAGTCTATAACGACAGCTTGGTAGAGCTAAAAACGTTAGTCTAATAATAACAAGACATAGAACACGACCTTCAGACATAACAAGTTCAATGGCAATTTAAGTTAAGGAAAATAAAATCTTAATTTTCCAACCCAAAAAAATATTTCGATCTCATTTCATTAAGCGATTAAAAGCCGAGGTGATTGTCACGCAGCGTTGAACACGGAATGTGCATGATAGTGGAAATAAAAAATGTAAAAACATTACTTGTTGTTCCACACTGTAGCATGCTCGCATGAGCAAATGCCGGAGGGGCAGTATTCTGGTTCCCGCCCGACTGAGCGTGTTAAGTGCTAATGTAATAATCCATTACAATGAAGCGCGGCAGTGTACGCTAAATAGCGCATTCAAGCATTGAGCCGTCGGGTCGCCATCTGTCCGCCGCAGTGGCAAACAATACGACCCTATCTAATCACCCTCGTTGCTAGTTTGCCAGACCCTAAACAAATATTGCTCCTCGCCGTCGGCTTTGCGATATTATAAGAGGACTTCCAAACTATCTCTCGTGAGGGTTCATTATTTTATACGTTATGTGGAGACGCCAAGAATTCATATTTTTCGAAAGTAAAATTAAATAATTATCGAGTGGAATTAATAAACGATCAAGGAACTCAAACACATGTTCCGTATTAAAAATTCACGTGAGAAATTATTGATGTGTGAAACGAATGAGTGTTTCTTATTAGAACCTCGCAGCGTTTTAAATTGATTTTAGTTCCATTTTGAGGACGTGTTAAAGCCGTGCTATTATTAAAAGTGGGGTTCGAGCGAGCGTCGAGCGTTGCGAGTGGGTCGGTGAGCGTAAAATCAACAGATTACCGGCGAACCCCCGCGGATCAACCCTCCGGTAGAGCCCCCGGTGTATAATATCTATTCGTCGTGATATCCATTGTTCAACTGTGGTGAGGGTTGTCAATTTATATTTAAAATAGTACATTGACATCAAATCCTAATACTTCACTTTATTTATAAAAATCTATTTCTTTTATAAAAACAAACTAATTCCTTGTGAAGAACGTAATTTTGCAGTTAGGACAAACAATTACCTACTAGAACTTGCGTATATATTGCGTAAATATTCAATACGAATATTGAATATTTAAAGAAAAATAACTGTTTTAATTATGGAAAATATTACGACAATGTATTGAAATTATTTTAAGTTGACATAAACAGCAGGCATCCCTATAAATCCACCCCTCTTGTGATTCCTACTAAGCGCCTGTAACTCACAGAGATATAGTCTCCGTTTTAGTCGCACGCATTATTTAGGGGAGTTGTTCAAAGCTGTTCTCCCCAGCAATATTTCCATCATAATGTATTGAAATAAGCACCATCACAACATTACTCAACCACACCGCCGCTGCAATTGTTAGACAAATTATTATTTTCCTCTAGGGTGCGTGACCGAAAGGTGGAACAACATCGAGAAATTTACGTTACTACAAACATTTTTTGAGGAAAATGCGAGGAAATTAAAATCAAAGCGTAAACACGCCGTTGTTGGCGCCCTGGAGCTGCGATGTCAAGCAACCTTAATAAAAAAAGAGCACGACCGAATAACACGTTTTTTACTTTATACCATAATTCGTTCAACTAATATAACATTAGATAAGGCAGCGACGTTTTTGAAATGTTGTTGCGCTAGTTGGAATGTGGACACGTTAATTCTATTCAAAGGTCACAGCAGTCAATCAACTTAAGTTCTAATTTAAATAATTGTACAAGTCAGTAAAAAAATTGCGAACATACCTGCTTGTGCATTTCCACATTAAGTCCATACGACATTTCATAGTACTGAAACACAAACGACACGCATTAGTCGAATCGATTACTATATAATATGGTAAAAGGAGCGAGCGGAGAGTGTGACACGGAAAGCTTTTGGCACAGATTGGCTTCCTCAAATTATAGGAGGCGAGTGACCAAACATCCGCAGCAGCGCAGTTTGGACGTGCGCCAGAAGTGTTTCCGACACATAAAAATTCTCAGAGAAAATTTCCTCCCGAGCGTATTAAAATAAATTGCGAACGATTTGGCAACACTTAATCGTGATTCATATCTGGATGGGCTGAACATTCAGAGATTAAAGCATGCCAAAATACAGTATACATTACGCTGACAAATGCGCGCTTGTTATTGTAACTAAGCCTGCTCAGAATACTGTATCAACAGTTTAAATAGTTCGGTGAATGGTCTTCAGCTTTACATTGGGCTCTAAATCTCCATCACCCGACAATAAGGGGTCAATCTAATGGGACAGATTGTAGTCGCATTCAACACAATGATAGCCAACATACGGGCGTCGAACAAACGAATATCTTTTATTGATTTAACACGCCACAATGACTGTGACATTTTGATAAGTTCTCTCTATTCGCCCATTAAATAAGTCGATCCCTCTATCGTTATTTTAGTAAATTGACAGTAACCCTAACGTACATGTTGTGGAAAATATTACTCACCATAACATAATGCCTTTGTATTTCGATTTTTTCACTAGCCAGTTTTTCACATTCTAATTTTAAGCTGAAACAAAAAACAGACAATCTGTGACGAAATGATTCGATCAATTATAAAGCCGACCGAGTGTGTTCAAAAAGTCTTCCAACAACGGCGGCAGTGCTAATAGCATATGATTACTCAAATATGATTAGTATGTATATACTGAGTCAGTAACTAAATATCCCACGCACTTGACGTTCTATTTAAGGAGCTCTTGTAATATTAATAAAGATAAGGGGTTTATAACAAACAACCTGTTATAGCGGTTATCGTCTAAATAGGTCAGACTTGTTGTTATAGATTTTTATCGCTTCAGACTATTCAGTTTCCTTTCGAGATTATGATATCAAAGCGTACTCAAGTTTAATAACGGGATGTTACTCAAAAGGGTTTCTTTTCACATTTTCCGGGGTTTTTCGGATTCAATGTTTTATTAATATTTTGACTATTTGACCGTGTATAAGGCTCCTATACAATCAAAATGCATTCCTAGCTAGCCTACCTTTTATAAGCATAACTTTGTTATTAAATAAAGTCTTCTAAAAATGTACATTTTTTACTTTTTGAGCAGATCAAATGAAGCTCGGACGCTTACATTAAGCAATTTATTCTGAAATTAATCATAAATCAGATCGCACAATATTTTGCTTCAGATCGGACAAAATATGTTTATAATAAGATTATTTCAAGACCAACGATCCCTTTTCCGCTCAGGGTCGTTTTCTGGAATCGCTAATACCAACCAAACACCAAATAAAAGCTGTTGCTGCTTTTTTCACAGATAACAAAAGAAGGTCAAAGGCTTGGGAAATATAAAAAAGGCTGATCTCTCAAAGGGCCAGGTAGAGGATTATTTCGCTGATTCCCAAGGACAGGTACGATCCTGGATGATCTTTAGACCCTTTATATCATGTCAGAGATTTACTGTCACTATTAGGATTTTTTGTCGGTGCTCAACATAGTGTAAGAGGCAGATTATTCTTTGAACAACAATCACATCGTAAAGAAAATCAAATGTAAATGAAAAAGTGTAAAAACACTAATGTAAGAATAAGATAACAAACACATAGAGTATGAGAAAGAAAACAAAACAAACAAAGATAATACTTACTTATGATATTGTGCTTGAAGGAAATTGAATTCCTCTTTAATCCGATCACACGATTCACCCACTGTGAATTTGATGGGCTGCCCCGGTTGCGGTGGTCCCTGCGAACAAAGGGACAATAAAAAGTTAGTAAAAGAGATTAAGGAATATTGCAATTTCGTGGGTTATTGCTCATGTAAAATGTGCTGTTTTGACAAAATTCTGAACGCTCTTTACCATTTTAAAATGCTGTCCACAATTATTCGTTAAATTAAACGCATACATAAGATCTCATCAATCTCAGTGTCAGTATAAAATCATTCTTATCACGAAACAAAAATTACATGCATCCCAAATTACCATAATACAAATTATCCTTTAATGACCATAATTCGGTGTGAGGCTCGATTAATAAAAAAACAACGTCGACCGCTCGCCTCTTAACATAAAAATAAAGCATCGTAAACACGCGAGCATGTAATAATAAAGTAAAAAATACTAACTTCATAATAAGAAGCACGAAAATAAAAATAAAGCAAGGGACACAACAACACACGGTCGCCGGGAGGCCGACGGCAAAAAATAAATAACCGCCGCTCGGAGCCGGCGCGAGGAACAAACGGACTTTAAAAATAATAAAAGGAGCGTAAATAAAAGCGTAAAAGGAACTGGCGCGGCGTGTAGACGTTGTAAATGGAGCTGCGGACAATCGGGCTCGGGAAAAATGTGGCCGGGAATTTAGTGAATGTAACCACCGGGAGAAGGCTGCGGTCGCGCGCCTCGACACCGATGTCTCTCGCTGTGATGCTTGATCGCACTTAATAACGTAATGGCCTCTGCTAACCGCACGTAAACCCGACTTGTCTTACAATTTGTGAATAATTTAGAAATATAAGAGACATATATCATTTAGAAAAATATGATACATATATTGTGATTGCTAAAAAGCTACTTTTGCCTCCATCTACAATTAAAAAAAAAACAGCGTTTAATTTTTAAACAGAAAAGTACTTATAGTCAGTAACTGAAAATATGTCTTCACTACCTCGTTTAAATGTCATTTAACAATAGCAAGTGTAATTAAAGAACGTCGTGACCGGCGTGTTTCATTGTAAGTGAAGTGATTTATTGTTCTAACCGGAGTTATAAAAACTCTTGATAAAAAAGCTAAGGCCAGTAAATAAACTTGACTACATAATTATCTAGAATTCAATGTTATAAAAAAGCAGTTAAGAGTGTGAACCGACTCAGGCAATTATTTATTCATGTTCAAGTGTTCCGATGGTCGGATAATAAAAAGCAAATTGAAAGTTACAGACTAATGTATTTGGAAGGCAAGAGCAAAACGATACTGACGGTAGCCGCCCGAGGCGGGCGCGCTCGCGTGAGGTACCTATGTATGCATGATGTCGCCCGCGCCTGTCTGTGTGCATACACCTTTATAATTCTTTTTTGTGACTTTCTTTGCACAATAACGATGTTGACATTTAGCACGCTTTTAGAACTTACTTATTTTTTGAAATGATTAGGTTTATGATATCAATTAAATTGGAGACAATCCGATTTAAAAATGAAATTTTAGAAATCTATAGGTACCTAGTACCTACTATTATAAAACTGTTAAAGAACCGTGTCTGTACATTGAACATATTCCAGAAAAAACAGTTGGATTAGGGTAGGTACTGGGACGTGACGTAAACAGGTCGTAACCATAGCCAAACATTTTTTATTATTTTTGTCTGTTTGTGGCGCGCATCCTTCGATCATGCATCACGCAAATACCGCTGAACAGATTTTGATGGGCGTTTCAGTTTGATAGTTTGAGGTCCAACATAAAATCTAAGCCATGTTTCATCTAATTGGGTGGGTAAAACCAGGGAAACGGCTTGAACTCTCCGTAGTATTAGGTTTCATACACTAAGGGTAATTTAAACTGGTTACCTTATTTTCCTACTGTCCACGTGGACGAAGTCGCGGGCGGAGGCTAGTGAACAATAAAATCGTACTAATATCTGCATATTTATTTAGTGATTAAATGGGTATTTAAGATTATTATAGAGTATTGTACTGTTTTAATTAAATAAGGCATTAAAATGACCTCTAATTAACATCAATTTAAGCAAACAATTAAAAACGAGAAATAAATTAAGTGAACGCGGCAGCCCTACGACCGCAGATACATTCATCTGTGGCATTTTATTTTATCTCCGTCAATATGTTACGGGCGGGTTTAATTATTTGTTTTATTCAGTGTTATCTCGGTTTTATCTGCGGCCGCTAATGCGAACCGCGTGTTATTTTCGGTCTCCAGGTAAGTGTTTTATTACAACGATTAAATATTATTTAAAATAAATTCCAAATGAACTTATTTAAATGCATTTGCGATATGACCACTATTAAAAATGATATCGATGGCCGACGGGCAAAAGGGGATAACCGCCATTTGACAAACTTTAAAAAAGAGGAAAACATTATCATAAATTCAGAATATAGCTTTTAGTATTTTTTCCAGTAAACTACATTACTAATTTAATATAAATCACTCTGAAAACGCTATTTCAAGTCGCTTACCCCCTAGTGACCTACTTTTTATGAAAGGAAAAAATGTAGTAAGTGACATAAATAAATTCTCTACCAGCCCAAATGATTCAACTGCACCAATAGTTTTGCTAAAATAGCTTAGTTGGGATTTTGTAGTTGGCGCAATACAGCACCAAATGGTCACTAGCCAATTATGAGTATCAGAATCGTTTTTTTTAGTACCTACTGTGTAGGGGTTTTTGTGTATGTGTGGCGGTTGAGTTTTATTGAGTAAATAAAAAATACTACTTTGTTATAATAATCAGCTTTATTTTACTGAAATTGCAAATATTCACAGCCCTTATGCTAACCATTTTTTTAACATTATAATTATCTTGAATAATGACATGAAGTATACCTAAGTGGTAAGCGTTAAACATTAAGAAAAAATCAACATATCAAATAGGTAATTTTAAAATGATGAAAAATGGCTTACAAAAAAAACTATTAAAAACATAACAATGAATGCAAATATCAGTGTAAGCAAGCACTTAACGTTAGTGAAAACTCTGTGAAACAAGCCATTAAAATGATTCGGTTCTTCCAACGGCTGACCGAATCATTTTAATGGCTTGTTGAAACAGAGTAGTAAAAAATACTAGTTAATACTTAAACAAAATATCAAATTGTTACACTTTCACGCTATTATTACAAATACATATAATCATCAATGAAAACTAAATAGCAACAGTTCTGCACATCACAGCTACATGAGTAGCTTTAAGACTTAACCCCGAAACAGCTTACACACACGCGTGGCGCTTAGACCGCATTTGCCTATGCCAGCCTATGGACTAAATGTTCGTTATGCTATCAACATCCATATAAAACCGACAGGCACCAAATAAATCATTTTATCTAACAACCAATTTCTTTAGAAAAATGGCAGGGTAAAAAGGTTAAGCGACAATATTCATAGTAAACCTGTTAAGACAGTTTGTCATGAATTCATTATTCTACTTATCTATTTCTAGGCAAAATAACCCTATTTTGCCTAGATATAGATAAGTAGAATAATGAACGTTATAAATAATATTTTGTTTTGAAAATGAAAAATCATTCAAGTTTCGATTCCGAAACTTTTTAACTCACCACTAAACTAAAAAAATATAAAAAAATCTGTCGTTTATGCCCAAAAAATCAGACTAAAAACCTTGATTTACAGACTGCTTAAGCAACAAAAAGTAGATCGTAGGGACTTAGATAGATCGACGCAGAAAAAGGCGATTCTAATGATAATAACTTTATATCGGACAAAATGGCGGTTATCCCCTTTTGCCCGTCAGCCATCGATATGCACATTGGTATTTAGTTTAACTATTATTTTCAGTTAACCGTTTCAATAATCTCACAACGTTCGATTCGATCACAAAAGAAACGAAAATAATCTCGGCAATAATAGCCTGAGTAAACGTTCCCCTCGACAAAAAGTTTCCCATAAATTATCGCCGAAAAGGTCAAATTAAAATACAATGAACAGTTTTTGAGTGGCAGTATTGTGTAGAGAGCCCGGATGAAAGACCCGCATCCAGCGACCAGTCACAAAAACAAAACTAAACAGAATGCGCTTAAAACGGATATAAAAAGAAATAAACGTGTTCTTATTTCAAATTGTTGAATAATTCTCTCTGCCCACGTCTACCTGTACTCTGGTGAAGTTTTGCTTTTATTGGAATTCCGATTTGGACGATTGAATGAATCTTGCCAATTTTTAATTTAATGGCGTCAGTATTCATGATAGTATCGCTTATGTTTGTGAGAATAATTACATTTTTAAATTGACTTTAAAAACAATGAAATGTATGTTTTTATAAGAGTCCGTCATGATTTTATTCTTAGAAAAGGTGAAAAGTAAATCGATGTCAACTGTTCATTAGTAATAATTATGGGCTTGCCAGTTCCACGGAGTGAACACACAAGTTCAGCGGCTCGGTAAACATCTAAACACCATTCGCACTTACAAACTAAACAAGTATAGACAAATATTTGAACATCGAGATTGGCTTTGAAGCATAACGCCTCAAAGCCAGACTGATTCAAAGTATTTTCTACTCTACCACGTTGATTTTAATGTCAAAAACGCGAATCGATACGTCGACAAAAATTATTTTACGCTGTAGAAGTAATAAAAATTGTTAGTTAAACTAACTTGGTAGCGAAGGGATTGGAAAAGCTATTTTGTTTTCTCAGAAATACCTGTACTTTTAGAGGCGAATAAATGGGTTGGTTATAATAGGTTTACTTACCTATATTTCATTCACATCACACTACTGCCTACACCAACAACGAAGTATTGATTGCATTGTTCGACACCTTTATTTAAAACTTCGATTGTCATTTGTCTTTAAAGGTAAGTAAGTGTAACTTTTTTATGGCACTTCAGAGGCCGGCGAACAGTAAACTTCCTATATAAACGTAATACCAAAATGATTTGCAATTTGAGCATAATTAACTTTTCTTGTGATGTTATTCGGATTAAGACAGTATTTATCTAGGGGTCTATTAAATCAAAAATCCAAAATACCAAACAAAAAATATTAAGTTTTGTATGAAAAAATGTAATTGGCATTTATTTTGAATTATAATACGTTTGTATAGGAAGTTCACTGATCGCTGGCCTCTTAATTAATTGATTGACGGTGTTCCAAAATATTGGAATTCCTGATGTCGTACAAGTAGTGTGCGAGTGGATTGAGATGGCATCTTGATAGCGACGAACAGTGTTTGCGCACTCCAAATGGCTTGTTTGCTGTTAACCTGATAGTTCTGATATCTCGCTGTCTCACTACGACGAATTATTTTGGGTGAATATTGACTTAAGCTACACTTATCAAATTTGATAATCTCATTTCACGATATACATTTCCACTGATAACAGTGATAGATGTTAACATTATTTAAGGATGTGCGTAGGTACAATTTGAATTACTTAATGTTGGCAAAATTTTATTGCTGTTGTCTTAAATTCTCGCCGTAATTCGATATCACAGACTAATTTATGTTTTGAAATACGGGTTTATTAGGCTAGGCAATTCACTTCACTACCTACATTCACAGATAGAAGACCTCGCGATTGGGTAATTCGTTAATCAAATAAACTTGTGTATCTATCCAAATTAGCAATGCTTTTAAAACTACCAATACATGACTCACAGAAAAGCAAATCAAAGCTTAAATGGGGATATCAATATTTGTGAGTAAAACAATAACTCGCCTACTTACACATGACTAAATGGTGTATATTAAATTCCATATTTTAGATACATGATAAAGCACCTAAAACTATTTGTAAAGAACGTGGAGTATGTTGAAATGACGCGATGCGACGGCGACAGTGGTGTTTGTCATAGCGGTAATACCACCAGGTAAATGTTGACCGAGCTAGATGCGACACGGATTTTGAGCAAATAGGCATTTACATTAACACCTCCCCCTCTGGTAACCTCGTCTGTGAAAATGACAGACAATAACAACCGAGTGTCCTCGTTTAACTTAGGTATTCAACAAAACTTCACGTTATGAGAAGTTAGGTCATATGAGTAGATTAAGTAGTGTGAACAAGTTACAGGTTGAAATTTTTATTACGTGTAAAATAAACGACAAACTTATAATAGCTTAACATTTAATAATAAAAATAGAAACGCAAAAATAGGAACGCCTTCAACGCAGACGCAACTAAACATTGACACCGTTAAATCTCGTGTTTCGCATTGGTTTCACAACCATTATTGGATTTAATAGACGCATAAGTCGTATTAGTAAATAATAAAATAAGTGCTTTCACAATTAAAGCTATTATCACAGTTTCTATAGTTTATAATGATGACAAATGTCAATAATAAACTTGTAGGCAATCGCACGCGAGCGCGTGAGAACACGACACGACGATAATAATCGACAATTACCTTGCTCACATTAATGAGGTCTACTTCACAATCATTGAGATCTAAGATACTATGTTATATCTGCAAGAAATAAGTAACTGGAAATAAGTACCTGCAATTAACTGCCTCATCTCACACGTCTATTGTTCCGGTGTGGGATAGAGCATGGAATTATATGGTTAAAAAACCGGCCAAGTGCGAGTCGGACTCGCGCACGAAGGGTTCACGAAGGGAAAATCACGTTTGTTGCCCCTTAAATATTATTGGGAGCTAGTTGGGAGCCCCCCTTAAATATTTGTATTTAAATTTAATTATTTATATTTATTGTGAGTATATGTATAACTAAATATACTGTGAATATTTCAAGCGTCTACCTGTTGCCGTTATCAATATCGAGCAAAAACGACCAAAAAATCACGTTTGTTCTATAGGAGCCTCCTTAAATATTTATTTTATTCTGTTTTTTAGCATTTGTTGTTATAGCGGCAACATAAATACATAATCTGTGAAAATTTCAACTGTCTAACTATCACAGCTCATGAGATACAGCCTGGTAACAGACGGACAGCGGGGTCTTAGTAAATAGGGTACAATTTTATCCTTTGGGTACGGAACCCAAAAAAAGTGTCTCGACAATGAAGTTACTAGGGTGACTTGGCTAGTAGCCGGCCTTTTAAAGCAGTTGTTGACTTTGAACATAACTTTAATTCATCAACGCCCGAGCGGACGCATGCGGCCGTATATGAATGAAATATCTATTGTGTCTCATTTTCCGGGCGTTGGAGGGTAACAAATAGTAATTAATGACCCCAATTTTTTTTATGTGGTTGGAGATATCCTCGAGGATTGCCATTATATTTTTTGTAATTTTAGATTAGTTACCTACTTTTGTCATTAGAAATTATTTTATTAAAAAAATATCCCCCCTGTTCCTATTTCCGGCCACCCTGTGCCCAGTAGACCGGCCTCCTTTAAAGAACTTCACGGCCGGATACTGGGTAAATTAAGCTAAGCTAGCCCAGTAAGCGGCTTGTTGTAACTGTTAACAAAGTTTAAATAAGGTTCAATTTTCTTAAGATTATTATATGAAAATCTATTTCAGACTTAAATTGTATAAGCTTTAATTCGGTAGAAGAACACCTTTTCTCTACTTTAAATTCTCTTTGATATTAGCGAAAATCCCAAAATTTAAAACTTTTAATCGCCGCCCCCCACTCCCGTTCACCTCCTAGACGAGAGGACTTTTAGTATGTTTACACCCTAAACAAGTTTTTTAAGAAATCACGTAAACATGTGCTTGCGCACGCGAGATTACAAAAGCCAGTTGATTTCGGCCGAAACGCTCTGGATTTTGTAGTGGTTTTATACTACAAAAGTCAGAGCGTTTCGGCCAAATACCTGGCCGAAATCAACAGGTTATTAGAATAATATTTTTGAGACTACAAAAGCCTGCTGAACTCGGCCAAGAACCTGGACGAAATCAACAGGCTTTTTAAGTTGGAACAAACATCTTTAAAGCCCAGAGTGACGGCCAAGTCGCGTGTTGTTGCGCTTTCATGTCTTATTTAACTATATATTTACAATCAGCATCACGTCGGGTTATACAAAACTGTCAAAAATCTGAAATTTATTTTGAACCTTAAATTCTTCGCATTTAAGTATATAATTGATTGAATATGATTTGATTACCCTGTCGTGGAAGCCCAGCGTGTCGTTGACTGTACTTACTACTTACTCAACCTCTTCAACCTCTTCATAAATTTTTGCATAAGTACTTGCTTCATACATTTTGATATGTTCGATTTTAATTTTTGTATGAAAACAGCTGATTTTTTTTCACGATTTCAGAGTTGGTCCCATAGTAAAAGTTATTCAGTTTGATGGTCCTTATATACCATATTCGGCATTAGGGGTATTTTTGTAACATGTTGTATACTATATTCGGCATTAGGGGTATTTTTGTAATGTTGTATATTTTTTTAAGAGTGGCGAATTTACTTTCAATGTATGGAACTTTTCAAAACATGACGAGTTTACTTATATGGCGAGTTTACAATAACCCAAATTTTGGTGGGGCGCGTCTAAGGAAATAAAAAACGTGGTTTCTGTGAGCTTTCGCTCCGCTCGTTTGACTCACGTTTTTTTGGTCGCAGTCCTAACCTAACCTAGTTAAGTAATGTGAATTTAATGTTAAATAAAATTCTATCACCTTTCGTGCAAGCCACGAATAGATTTGTTACTATAGGTATTTTAGGTTCAAGTTATTTTATTTTGTACCTACCCTAATTAATACCAAAACTTTCGACTAACATAATATCCTGTCGGATACTTAATTAAACTGTGGTTAGTTCTCCCGTCTTCTCGGTTGCTCGGAAAGGGCAGCGACAGATGCAATGCAATGCACTGCGGCCTGCCTGCGGTTAGAGCAATTGAAACCGGCTAGCCATTTAATGCCTTTAATAGCAATAAGGTCTTGTTTCCTTTAATATGTCCGTGTTTTGCACTCATGGTCAGAATACTCAGAACATTTTCAACGTCAAATCAAAATAATATTTTGAATACTTCCGTAATTAAGTGGAGTTGGTGTTTAGATAGTCACGTTTAATTTGTAAGAAGTCTTTTGCACACAATTTCAAGGGTAATTGAGCACTTGACAATGAGCCGGCCGTCGCCAGCCGGCCCGCCTCCTCGGGGGGTATCCCTGCATCCCTGCATTTGTTTGAGTCATTGAGCCGTAAATAATTTGTTTCATGCTGTTTATTATGTCTTTGTTATACTTTTGTATTGTGTATGCGTTTCTACGGGATGGAAACAATATCATGCTTAACTTAAGTGAACTTTAGAGTAATATTTTAATACACGAGTAGAAACTCTAACACAATCATACGATACGATAAGATACATCAGAAACAAAACTCCTCAAGTTTTATTACTGCCGCGATTAATGGGCATAACGACATCGCACAACGATCGAAATTCCTGTTAACGAACTGATAAGCATGATGTAAGGATTACTGTGTAATCATTAGGATGAGGTATTGTATATTGCATTGCACGTATGGCCTAACTCACCGGATGCCTGGCAGCCGCCACGGCAGCGGCGGCGGCAGCGGCGTTCATTGCGCCCGCGCTTGGATACATTCCCACGTCAAGCACACGCGGTCATCGTCAAAAGCACTACTAATAAAACAGCACACCACACACTCCACTCAATTCACAAAACAAACACAAATGTGAAGCACGTACTCCGCGCGGTTAATCACACGCGATTCACTAATAAACACAACACACACCCTACTATTACAAGCACCTCGAGCGAACTGACGTGACGTGACGCGGCGCGCGGCGCGGCGCGAGTAGGGGCCCCGCCCCCCTCGTCCCATCCCCCACGGATTCTTCGACCCCTCGCATGCCGCTGCCTGCCATACATATTTTCTCCACTCGAATTTTTCGTCGACTATCTTCATGTTTGAGGAATACTTTAGCCGAATCGAAGATATACGCTCTAATAGATACGTATTATTTGGGGATTTTCCTTGGGGTGGGGTGGGTGGGTGTCAGTGTCACGGTTTCCACGATCTTGCTTCTCGCGTTATGGGTAGTTAGGTGGATACAACCATCCAACTTGACTTGTTTTCATTTTGGAGCGAGCTGCATTCTTCTATTGAAGACAGATCAGTAGGTACCTACACAGTGTCAGTGTATACTGTTCTGACATCACCAAAATAAATAATGGTGTCTGATTATTTCTTGTTGGTTGGGTCTCTTCTGTCATCTTTAACTTCCGGATGATTTTTAATTAATTCCGCTGTTTTTTTTTGAGCTTTAAAATCCAATCCATCCAAACAATGTGGTACATACTTACAATACCTAGGGTACAGGATCCATTTTAGCTTTCAGCAGATCTTCCGCTGTATGCGTGACGGGAAAATACCACGGACGGGAGACGGGGACGTGCTGTAGGTACGCACGACGGCACCTCAGACTATACATGTTGACCTTGAGACAGCCTTTGTGCCCTACGTAATAAAAGTTGTTTTCGCAGTTTAACTGTATAACCTGACGTGCTGTCGTGGGTACACTGTGCAGTGCACCATACATTTTCTCCGTCCCGTCCATGTTCCCTATACTTATATTTGTTATTTTAGGATGCAACGATGTCTTTATAATATTCTTTGATAGTTATCAATCTTTGATAATAATTATCATCATAACTATCCGTTAATTCTTCCTACAGTAAATATCGATAATACGGAAAGGTAAATACCGATAAATGCTTATATTTTTTAATCAAATATTTAGATTGTTGAGTAAAAAAAATAAGTACCTAGTTAGGTACTTAAATCAAACAATTTATTTTTTGTCCTTACCCACTGTATTTGTGTCGGATAATGTTCGTAATAATTATCATTTAAAATTAACACTAATAACCCTGTTACAATTACTTATCACGAAATGCGTCGCAAAATGTTGCGATTGCGTGGACACCGCGCAACGTTGCAGCGCCCCACATAAATAGTGTTGCGAGTCATGTGGCGGGACATTTTGTCCCCTAAAACGATAACCTAGATGAAGTGGCGACAATGGGCGTCTTGAAGTCCGTCGCGTCATGTGTGGCAGCGATATGCCCATATCTGCCTTGACCAATATTGACCTACTGATTAGTACAGGCATCCGGTATCGGCAGCACGAATATGTTTTGTTATTTTTAGGGTTCAGTACCTTAAAAGGAAAAGACCGAACCCTTATAGAGATAATATAACGATTTATCATGTTCAACTGTCAGAAGACAATGGATTTTGACAGTTGAGTGTCGATAAAACGCTATACCACGCGATGTATATCGTGTTTCGGTGGTCATACTAGGGGGGGGCAAGTCTACAGTACCTTGAAGCTGTGAAAGAATCAAACTTCTAAGTTAACGCAAAAAAAAGATACGGCCATTTATGCGAAAAAACGCATTTTTTGACTCTCTCAAGGGAATCTTTATAGGGTACTTTCCGTTGATCTAGATTCTACTAGAACTATGTTTGGCAAGTAATAGGTAATAGGTCATCTTTTACTACAAGTACAGGGAAAAATCTGAAGACTATACATTTGTAATTAAAACATAAAAAATTTAGTCTTTATTTAAGACCTACCTACAAATTCGTACGGAACCCTCGGTGGGCGAGTACGACACGCACTTATCCGGGTTTTTTTATTAATCAGTTAGTAATCAGCAGCAACTTTTTTACCCGCCTCCCCCTAGTGATACGTGGTAAGGTTTAAAACTTCAATTATTACAAAGAATATGGGTATCAAATTAAAGGCCTTGATGAGCACATTCCAAAACTATACATTTAATTTGTCACTAAAATAAAAATATAGTATACTTAACTTACAATAATACTATGAAATAAAAACATTTTTTTTTTTGAATATTTAAAACACGGCTGCCCTGCCAACCACAGAATATAAAAAAAAACCTCCTTCAAAAAACCTAAAAACAAAAACAGCTTCAAAATTAAATTAATTTAAGTAAGAAATAATATTCAAATGATTAATTACTCATATCAATATTAATAAAACTCGTCTAATAAAGTCGGGTGGAGCTGGAGGCTGGAGGACAACTTCTTTTTAATTTAATTCTCCTCCTTTTTTGGAGTCGGTTAACAAAAAGGCATTTCTATTAATTTTACATCGTTCTGTGGTTCCCTCTATACGGTTTGGAATCCGAAATAAAGTTTGATGTTATTCTTATTAAGTGTTTCGTTTTTCAGTTCAATGTTCAAAGGTAATAATAGCACATTAGAGTATAAGTTAGAAAGTCACAACATTGCATCTATAGTATTTACGTACGGTGCGTGGTAATTTACGGCATTCACGTCCACGGGCGCAGGAAGTAACGAGCCACAACCACAGAATATAATTATAGTATTATACTAAACGTCCACAACAAAAAACCACCTCGTCTCGTCCGCGTCGCTCACTCGCCGACTCCACTCCGTTTTGTTTCTTTGCTTTTTTGGTTTATTTGTTTTTTTTTCTCTTCAATTCTTATTTTGAATCGCGCAGCCGTTTTGCTCGATGAAGCCCACACCACATGTCGAGCCAAGCGATGTGGGAGAGACACGGTACATTCTACGTTTCTTACCTGCCATCACATAAAATACCTGCTACAGATACAATACAAAAAATGCTCTTTTATGAAGTAACATATTAACGGTCCGTTTAAGCAGAAAATTGATTACCAGGCACTCCAGGCAGGCTGTTGCAAGGGATTTGTGCAACACGTCAAAAGATAGCTAGAGATAATCTTGTACCTAAGCAACGTCTGACTAAAGTTTTTGATTTTTAGGGTTCCGTACCAAAATGGTAAAAAGGAACCCTTATGGTGCGACTCAGCCAGTCTGTAGTCTGTCTGTCTGTGACATCACATCTCGAGAACTACTAATGCTATCAACTTGGGAATAGTTTTAAATGACGTTTGCCCAACTATTTTGCAAATAAGAGAGAAATAAAAATATCAGGCAGGTTTTAAATATTCCAAGTGAGGGCATATGGGGTATCATATGAAAGAGCGCTGCTTGCACATTCTCAAAACAAATCCCCCCTTATCTCCATAGTTTGCATAGAGAAAAATCTGAAATTATTTTATGTCATAGAAGTTTATGTAAAGATTACAGGAAAAATAAAACAATGTCTGTAAATAGTAAACTTTTTCAGAATTGTTGGAAGTGTTAGAAAAAGTCAAGCCGCCTGGGAGCTTTCATCGAAAACTGGGAGCTTTAATCCCTTTGAGATTTTTATCTCAAAGGGATTAAAGCTTTTGTTTTCAAAACAATGCATGTTGGGATATTCCTCTTTTATAGATCTACAAAAAAGTCCGCAATGGCATAATTATATCCTATATCTTCTACAAAATTGGTCAATGTATGTACAATCCGGTAATTGGAAAGCTATTTCTTTAGACGGCTACAATATGGATCCTTGTCAACTTTAATGCGTAAGTTACCTTAAGTATTTCATGCACATTATTATAATCTTTGCACCATATAATTTATATAAATATCATAGGACAACTCCTAAAAATTAACGCGAGCGGAACCCATGGTGTCAAATTCCGGGTCGCCAGGTACTGTATAGTCGGGTAGGCT
Source organism: Catoptria pinella (assembly GCA_963556745.1). Taxonomy (NCBI): domain Eukaryota; kingdom Metazoa; phylum Arthropoda; class Insecta; order Lepidoptera; family Crambidae; genus Catoptria; species Catoptria pinella. Next base: position 4,816,847 of record OY750774.1, on the reverse strand, counting down.
GTATTTTGGTTTACAGCCGCTAGAGGTTTTGTCATGAATTTCCATCGCGCTGATGAACTAATGTTGCGAATGAAATAAATAAAATACCAATTCAACAAATTGAATTTTATTTTTTGAATTTTTACTTAATTTAATAAACGCCTTCTTGACGGTCGCACCCCCAATACGTCCTATTAATATTATAAATGTGAATGTTTGGATGTTTGTTTGTTGCTCAATCACGCAAAAACGGCTAAACGGATTTGGATGAAATTTTGCATAAATATATTTTATAGCCAGCATTAAAATATAGAATACTTTTTAACCGACTTCAAAAAAAGAAGGAGGTTCTCAATTCGATTGTATGTTTTTTTATTGTTGTGCGCGCGTATAGCTTCGACATTTATGGAACGATTTTGATGATTCTTTTTTTGTTTGATTGAGTTTACTTGCTAAATAGTAGTTTATAAGTAATCCTGAAAATACTATGACTTTGGGTTCTATGGATACTATGACCTTGATGACTTCTTTGTTTATGAACCGAATTAGATGTTTATTTTGTTGGAAGAGGGTTTACCTAATGTGTAGTCATTTAAATTTTATTGAAATTGGACCTTGGACTTTGAAGATACCCAAGGGAACTCCTCAAAGTTAAATAGGATATAGTGATTGAGATATTGGTGCCCCCTCCTGATAACGTTCCTCTGATGCTAAAATTCTCGTTTAATCGATAGAAACAATTCGTTCGAAATTAATGAAATTTGACAGTTTCAGTTTCTATCAGAGTGCTATAATAACACTTTACACGACACGAAACTTCACACCGCGCCGCACTACTAGTCTTCGCATCGTCGGTCGCCGCGTGTCGGCTTCGTCGTCTGCCGTCGTTGTCGTCGGTCGTCGTCGCCTCAGGAGGTCGTCGCGGCGCCGGCCGGCATGCATCGGCTTTGTTTCCGATTCTCCTGTACTGTGATGGCTCCTACACACATGCCGATGCCGGCGGCACGGGTCGCCGGCTTTTGTCGAGCGGCACGTTTGTCAAGCTAAAAGCTGCCAGGGGCAACGCGGCTTGCCCGGCGGCGGCGGGGCGGTACCGCCGGCATAGTATGTAGGAGCCTTAACAGAATTTTTACGATCCTATTGCGCCCGGCCGATGTCGATTGCCTCGCCGGAGATAAGCATTAATTAATTAGGCGGGCAGGCAGGTTCAATCGAGCCGATATTTTTGGTCCATTACAATTTACACTTTGATAAACACTTTTTATCTAAATCATAATCGTACGTACATTTCATTCGAATGAGGTTTCGATTAGATCACTAGATACGGTCTATTAAGGACGCCAAGTTTGCGGTTTTAAGGATTGTGGTCCGCTTAAGCCGCGTAGATGCGCGTGTTTGTGTTACTTAAGATCCGTGAGAATCGTATGGAGTGTGCGACTATTCGTAAACAAGTGGAATTGTTTACAGGGAGTAGGGGCGCCGAACCGTAACAAACACCAGTCAAGTGCGAGCAGGTCATGCCGTGGGCAAAGCTGTAGTAATACCTATCTCATCATAATGCAAGCGCATCAACAGCCTTGATAATCTGGGAACGACAGCTCTTGCCGATGGATACAATCAAATAATGAAAATCCATCCACTATGCTCCGAAGTGCTCAAGTGGAGAACAACCGCGATAGTGTTTTTTATCAAATGTCCATTATTACTACCTTTTATGAAAATTTTTCTTCTTCACCATCTTTTACATAGAAGACTTGTCCATTCAAAAAGAATCAGGTATGCCCGGTGGATGAGTGACGATTTGAAAAATTACACGTGATGAAGGCGTGTTTTTCGCTTGAGAAAATTATGATGTCGTCGCCTTTTCCTCACGATATAAAATGTACATATATTATCTCGTTTGGTTGTAATCAGTCCAGTTAATCAGGTTGAGAGGTTAACTCAAGACAACAGACAGACGTGTCGTGTTCGTGTCGCGTTGTCGTCTACGGTCGGCGAGTCGAGTTATCTCTCGTCTATAAACAGAGAGCGAGCAAACCGGGCAATTAACCAGCGACAACAATTAGTCTAACCGGGCATTGTGCCGCTAAAAAGCGACTATTCTCGAAAGCCACTCGTTTCCGAGAAGGCTCGGATTGCCTCGTCCGCTCCGCGAACAGCCCAAACGTTTTTTGCTCGAAAATTAATATTTAATGGCTGCAGTTGGAATTGCATGCGATCCGAGATTTAAACGATTATTTACTGCGAGGGTGTGAGTTATTATCGTTTTGTTCTACAGAAGTAGCAAACTTGTATTGAATCGAATTGCGGAACTGCTGAGATTTTTTATTGGTTAAGTAATAGCACAGATAATATAATACTATAGATAGGTATTGTAATAGTTAGGAGGGCACAGGAACTCTATAATAATACCACAGAACCCCATCGAGTTTAAGTTTGGGTTTGATAATAAACGGCTGAAAATATTTTTTTAAAATAAAAAAACACGTTTTTAATACGAATTACGAACTAAAAAGTATACTTACAATAATTTCTCCCGTAAAGATTTAAACCTAAAAACGTGGGGCGCATACAAAAGACAATTATAATAAACAAAGTTCAAAATTTCAAAAAATGGGACTATCTTGGGAACAAACCTTATGATAATGACGTTTGAATCATTTCAATCGGTTTAGCCGTCTTTGAGTAATCGATGGACATACATACAGATGAACAGAGAACCTCCTCCTTTTTTGAAGTCGGTTAAAAACAACTCGTACTACAAGGCTATTAAAGTCTACAATCACTTACCGAAAAAACTGAAAGCCCTTCAAGACAGTACATTTGAAAGAGAACTTAAAAATATAATTTGAAAGAATATTTCGAAGAAAAGATTGTATAAGCCTGAATTTGTTTGCTTTTCAATACCTTATGTTGTTGTTATTAACACGTTTTAATTTTTAATTGCTTTATTTTCAACGCCACTATACGTTGAAAAGGTGATTTTGTAAAACCTTTTTATTTTTTTATGCTAGGGGAACCCGTCATATCTTATAAAGGTACTTACTTAAATTAGGTACTCAATACTATTGTATGTTACTATTTTATTACAAATTTCTTATGAAATATACGAATACGAATATGAATAATATTCTTATCACACTAGGTAGGATGCTTTGAAAAGAAGCCAAATGGAAAAAACCATTTGCCAAAGCCATTAATAAGAAAAGTCTCCCCGTCCATCCGTCTTTGCCATTGTCACTTTAGTAAGTACAACAAGCTAAAGTACAAACAATATTCGCTTCTTTTTCAGTAGGTACCTATCTCAAAACTCTTTTTTTGGATGATTTTGGTCTGTTTGCATCAATTTGCAGTTTTTTTTCCATTCTTCGATAAGACTGGTAAAGTCAGATAAAGTACCCAGTAGGTACTTATTAATTGTCTGCCAGGTGATATGCCAAACCGCGGGCGATGAGATTGCGATGGAACTTGTCAAACTGCGGCCAGCCTAGCCACAGGGATATCCAAAAACACGATGTCGATGATCCGAGGTGAGAGAACTTTTGCTGCAGCAACTTCAAGTACCTAAGACAATAAGTAATCAATTAGTTAGTTGATTAATTAAATTTAATTTAATTAACTAGTCAATTTACTTTGACAAGGTTCCATCCAATTCTCATTGTGCGCTGATTATACCAGCATACTTTGTGAAATGGTCTGGCTCATGATGTGAAAATTCATGTGGCATTAGAAAGCGCAAGCCGCAAGTCAAAAAATATCTATTTTAAACACCTACCTATGAGTGACATACCTATAAAATTACCCATAAATACCTATTTGGTTTTGAATAAAACATAGTTTTAACAAAAAAATGTCTCTAAAGAATATGCTTAGCCACTAAGTATAATTCGTTCGTAACAAACGTGCCATGACCACAATAATAATTTAATAATTAGTAACCACACACATTTTTTCAAATGCCGCACAATGTAGGTCTATATGTTGCAACAAGTTGCAAAGTTTGCTTTGATTGTCAAGCACTTTGTAAAGAGTAATGTTTCTAATGGCATTATTCGCGCCCACACCGATAAATATCATAATATTAACGATTGATTCACACGCAATATGCACACTAACTAATCTATTTGAAGTCAGTTAGGTAACATACAACTTGAAGTCCAATTGACCGTCCGTCTGTGTCATTTAGCTTTGCGTTGCATATGTTATCCATACAAATTAATGGCACTTGCACTTAAAATCCATTTTGTATTGATGTTTGAGATGTGCGCAGTGCTAATTGTTGGCTAATAAGTACTTAGGTACCTATTGTAATAAAACACTCAAACATATTATGAGGTTAGTGAATAGTGAATTAGATACCTAATCAACATAAATTATAGGTAGAACTTCAATAATTTATTAATCTCCAAGGGGTCAATATTAGAATCCATAACTGAAAATGCCTAAAGGTAGTGAAAACGCCTAAATATTAAATCACATAATCATTAGAATCCATTATTTTAAAATGTATATGTTACTGTAAATCCCCGAACTCTGGTGAATCCTAAGATTTCCCGTAAAACCTAAGATTTACCAACTCTTTAAGATGACGCATCGGCCATTTGTGGCAGGGATCTCGATTTTTCTCATCAATTACAAAACATATGAAAGTGACATTTGATAATGATTATTTATTTCATTGACTTCATTTTGTCAGTTGCAGAAACACGATCCGTTAACTTTTTAACAGAGAAAATAAATATCAATTCAAAAAAATATCATTTAAAACAGAGATTTGCATTTTACAAACAAATCTGACCGATTTAAGCCTCTAAATTTTCTTAGTAGATTAGTTGGATTTTTAAAATATATTTTAGATTTTTACTTTAACGAATAAAACCAGTTTGGAGTCGCAAAACTGCTTGCCATGAGTGCGATAGTTAAGTGTAATTTACGAGAGTTTGAGCGAGACAGCCAATACGAAAATAGTTTATCGATGCGTCGCCTTAATGGTAAAACTCCGAACTGTCCTGTGATCATCGTTCATTTTGAACTATTGCCACCATTCACTCGGTAAATCTTAGGTTTTACCTCAAAGACATGGTAAATGTTAAAAAGGGTTTATTTTAAAGGTGTTTTAAAATTATATACCATCTTATTTAAACTAGTTAAGGATTGACTGATGATTATCTATCTATATTGTAATGAATAATTAATACTCATATTAAGATAAATAAAAATAATAATGATGAAGAATGTGTCAGAATGATGATTACAATATTTAAAGTTTTTACTGATAGGTGATTCAAATAAATGATTTTAACTTTATGTTTAATTTTATCATTAAATCAATTAGGTACCTAATTCACTGTATTATTTAAAAAAATACAACATTTACCAACCTTCATTGGTAACTCATAACCTTGCCTAACTCTAATGGTAAAAGCACGAAAAATTATCTCTTTTATATAAAATCCTTACATTTACCAACTCTTGTCGGTAAATTTTAAGATTTACTAGTAAAACCTAGGACGGCTTTTACAGTAACATGTATATTTAAAAAGAATATCTTTATAAGGATAATGTCAAAATGCATTACTATTAAAAAACGTAAAAACAACACATATTTTTTATACTAGAGCGCAGAGACTTACCTATATCTATTTTGTGGCAAACCACATACATGTTACTGTAAAAGCCGGTATATTGAATCTTAGGTTTTACTAGTAAATCTTAAAATTTACCGACAAGAGTTGGTAAATGTAAGGATTTTATATAAAAGAGATAATTTTTCGTGCTTTTACCATTAGAGTTAGGCAAGGTTATGAGTTACCAATGAAGGTTGGTAAATGTTGTATTTTTTTAAATAATACAGTGAATTAGGTACCTAATTGATTTAATGATAAAATTAAACATAAAGTAAAAATGATTTAATTAATCAAGAACTTTAAAATCATATTCTAGAGTCTTCTAAAATTCTTGAGCGTAATATCGAAGAACATCAAAGAGCGATTGTCACGAACTAGACAAATCTCCATTAAAAGTGTCATTGGCCTATAATATAGCGGTCTGTCTCTCGCACTCACCTCACAGTTCAAAATCAAATAGCATTAATTCGCCGAACGAAACGCCTATCCATCGACGCGTGTCTTAATCTTAATCGAATAAACCGGGGCGTTTGTAACGAGGTTACAACACTGCCATGTCTTCGAGTGTTTCATCTCCAGTATCGTTGTAACGTCGTTTAGAAAAATAATTATCTTTAATGATCAGGTTTCATGTCGTCTGCCATTCGCCGGAGTTGTTTACAACTCTCGTTTTATTTTAATGCCCCTCGCCCGAAACATTTGCACTAAGTATAATATTATTTTTTGAGCCGTAACGTAAATCATCAAAGTGCTACTATCAATGTGTTTTTCAAAAGAATAATAAAACGTGTTGAAATCTCGTTACGTTACGTTTACATACTTACCTGTCTATTTATTAGCCACTTTCTATTTTTATAAATGCGAATCATTTTTCAGCTTTTACTCGTTTCTTAAAATATTTATGTTTTAAAGCAGAGACATGCAGTACCAATCTGTCTGTAGTACTGTGGAGTGTGTAAATTGGTCAACCCAGGGGACACAATATAGTGCGAATCTCGTTTATTTTCACATCTGTGTAAAAGATCAATATGCGATTCACGTTCGTGCGAAAGATGGATTGAGCGATTCACATTTGTGCGATTCACATTCGTGTAAAAGATCGATTGTGCTATTCACATTTGTGCAAAAGATCGATTGTGCGATTTACGTTCGTGTAAAAGATCGATTGTGCGATTCATGTTCGTGCGAAAGACCGTTTGTGCGATGAAATGTTAGTCGAAAAGTGGAGAAAGGATGCAACCAAGAACGAGAATTGCCGGTAAGTAAGTAGGTCAGTACTTATGTATCTTTCTTCAGTCAATAAGTTAGTTAATTTTTTCCAAAACCACATACCTACATACACAGACCTAGGTAGTAATAAATTAATAAACATTTAACGTAATAGTTATGGATAGTTTGCTTATTAAATAGGTATGTAAGTTAAGTAGCTATCATTGCTGTCTGTTTCTTTAGCGTTTATAGTTTCTGCAATAAACCGTACTATTGTATGTATTGTAAAACTGTGATTGTAGCTGACTATACTTAAGTACATAATATCAGCGAATCAGCGTCATAAAATATGCACCCACACCACAGACCCACCCGGCACCCGACCAGCACCGCCTCGTCGTTCGGCGTCTACTCGTTGTCGACAGGTGGTCCACGGGTGGACGACGCGCTGTTACTTGTGAACGTCGCGTGATCAACCAGTGAACCTCGCGTGGCCAACGAGTGAAAGTCGCGTGGTCAACGAGTGAACGTCGCGTCGTCGCGTGGTTAACGAGTGGACATTGCTGGGTCCACCAATTTTCGAGTAGTCTTTTAACAATTGGCACTAGGTTTACACGCAACGAGCAACACATCGTCCTCGCGTGAATCATTCACGGGCAGCACGCGGTCCACTCGGGACCCGTGCAATGCGCAGTAAACGCCAGGCCAGCATGCGAGCAGCGAGTTGTCACCGAGTGGTCCACCCGACACCCGCGCGTGGACCGCTTGCGAGCGAAGCGATCAGGTGACGATACAGAGTTGATGTAATGAATGCATATCCATAGAAGTCCATATAAAGATTAACCGCTCGAGGCGAGACGGTGCTCGTTGGGTGCCTGGTGGCTCTTATGAGCTATGACCTTTAGATTTTTATTATAAAGTGGGTTAAAATTAAATTCACTCACAATTTCATACATTATGTCAACGTTTCCAAAAGTTGTAAGTATTTATACCTAACTGGCAGTGTTTTTTTTCTTAAAGGGTTTGTTTTTACTTATTTAGGTCCCTTTTTTGGTATTTTGGTAGGTACACACGACATGTTAAACTGCGAAAACAGCTGTTATTACGTAGGGTATAAAGGCGATATCTCAATCAAGGTCAACATGTATAGTCTGAGTTACCGTCGTGTGTACTACTTACTTTTTAGACATTGAAATACGTGAGACTTATGTAAAGTTCTAAAAAATTCATACCTAGGTTCTTAATTTCAAAGCTCCTTACAAAAAATCTGACATTTCACTAGTTTATCATTCAGACATTCATTACTACTCTAGACATAGAACAGATATCCTACCAAGACGGTACGGTACCTACCTATCTAATCTTTAAATTTTTATATTTAAAATTTTTTCATACTTAGGCCAACTTGGACATCAAACAGACGTCTTTAAAATCTACCATCGATTCAATCCTTACCCTTGAACTCTTGCGTGCGGTGTATCAGCTAGCTCCACACGTCTCAGTACAAGAGGCTGGCTGGTAGACGAGTGTTCGCTATTTATTTTTTAGAGGGCGAGTGCTGAATAGCTACCGGACGCCGCCTTATCGAGCATCGAGGTCGGCCGCGCGCATATTTTGCTGCACGGGTTTTTTATTCGAAATTCGATGCCAGCTCTGCTTACGGACCTCCTTTGTAAGCATATTGAATATTGTTCTGTACGTATTCGTTTCCTTTCTAGTCAGTTAGGGTAAAAACGGAAACAAAGCCATTAGGTACCCTATTATTGAATATTTTACCTGTTGTTTTAAGTGGTAATGATAATTAAGTTATTTAAGAATTACCACGTAGAACAGCAATAGAAAAATACCTAGTGGACCTGATACCTTTAGATACCACCTGTAGGATTACTTAGGTAAGCTGCTTTTAAGAAGATGAATATAATTTTTATCTGTAATTAGACGCAATTGTGGGGAAGATGTGAGTAAACTACAGTTTGTCTAGCTACGGGCTGGAGTCATCGTGGTACCTAACTAGCAGGTGGGTATTTGTCGCGCGTCAGGCGTCGCTGTCGTTGCGACTCCCGCGAGAGCGCGCAACGATCGCAGCCCGCCATTAGCGCCGCGCATTCAATAATAATGAACAAGCCGCACCAAAATATCCCCTGTTTACACCCACTCGCTCGCTCGCTCCGCCGCCGCACCGTCCGACCGCATTTTATTTTTTCGCTGTCGCACATTTCGCCGTCATAGCTATTTCCACTCGAGGCATTATACGCGCGTCCATGTGTGAGTTAGTCCACGTGGACCGCTTCGACGTCGGTGAACAGAATCCGCCGGATCCGCGCGCGCCATTGGCTCAGAACTCGAGATCGCTTATTAAGGGCGGAGTTACACGCGCATTCGCTTCTCTATTGGTGGGGACGGAGCGCGCTGAGCGCGGGATTGGCCGAGGCGATTTTTATAAGCGCGGTAGTCCACGTGGACTCGTTTATCTATTCAGACGCCGGCGGCGCGGTCGCGGGGGGAGGCCGGGGGGTATACGGGCAATCAGTAAAGGCGGGAGGAATACGGCCATATTTATAAGAGCTGCGGGGATGCAATCACGAAGTGGCGCGGGGGTCGGCGGGCGGCCGGGGGGAGGCGGCGGCCATTTTGAGGGCAGCTCTTTTTATTCGTTTTTCGCGCGGGGTGCGTCGTCGGCGGGAGCCGCCGTGCGCTAATTGCGGGGGTAATGAGGGCGCTCGACTCGACTCGACTCGCTCACTCTATTAAACTCGCTTGCTATCGACTGCCTTATTGATTTGTCCTTAATCGAGGTGCGGTGAAGTGTGAGTGGCAGCAAGGCTCGCTGTAATGTAAACAAACGCGGCGGGCGCGGACACGGGCGCACAAATTGAATTAGACGGAATCATTACTGTGTACGACGACGTACGGTACCTGCCGCCGCCGCCGCACGCCGCCACCGGCCGTCGCGACCGCCCCGTACGCGGCGCTGACCTGCGCGACTCCTCACCTTTTGCATGATCCGAACAATTATCTAAGTTCAACCTATTAAAGGTCATTGCTCATTAAAGCCATCCGGCACCCGGCCAGCTCGCCACGAGCAGTTAGTACTCTTTAAATGGACTTCTATGGATATATGCTCATTACATCAACTCCGTATCGTCACCGGATCGCCTCGCTCGCAAGCGGTCCACGCGCGGATGTCGGGTGGACTACTCGGTGACAGCACGCTGCTCGCATGCTTGCCTTGCGTTGACTGCGCATTGCCAACGCACGGGTTCCGATTAGACCGCGCGCTGCCCGCGAATGATTCACGCGAGGACATTTCGTGCACCCAATAAGCTTTCTTTTTTGTTGCATCTTTCTTTTTCATTAAGCGCCATGTGAATGCCAATTCACGGTTTGTAAAATTTGACATTATGAAATACTCGAAAATTCGTGGACCAAGCGATGTCCACTCGTTGACCACGCGACGTTCACTCGTTGACCACGCGACGTTCACTCGTTGGCCACGCGAGGGTCACTGGTTGATCACACGACGTTCACAAGTAACAACGCGTCGTCCACCCGTGGACCCGTCCACCTGTCCACCTTTGCAAATGTTGCATTGCACTACGTACACCTACTTACCTAGTTCTCACTTCGTTTTCCGCTAGTCACTTAGGTAGCTACTTATAGCCACTTAAACTCCACTTAAAGTAAAAGTGAGATGACGAGAATACGAGATGTGTTTCGAGCGAATAAAACCCCGAAGGTACTTATAGTTATTAAGTTTTTGTTAAAATATCTTAGGGGAATTTATTTTTGTAAGGAAAGAAGTAAGTACTTACCTAAGTAGGTAAATATCATTTTAACACTAAATGAATAAGTACCTACCTACTTACACTACCTACCTACTTACCAAATATAAATAAGTAATCTAGTAAAAATGTGATAAAACGTTAACGCTTCATCAAAATCATCACTAATCAATGTGAAATGATAAAAGATTATTTTTTATTCTGGGTAGGTATAAGTACTCACAATTTGTAGATTTAAGTTCATAAAGTACTTTCCTATACTCATTTGATAGGTAATTAATTATACATAAATTATGCAACTATCATCAATACGGGTATCCGATGCTAATTAAAAAATCTTAAGTAAGGGTGTGTTTAGACGACCCTCTGCAATTTAATAGCGCAGTAAGAGGCGAGTTAACAGCATAACTCAGTCAGCCCTAAGTTTACTGTCGGGAGGGGAAGATATTTTATTATATCTTTTACCTACATAGGTACCTATTAACTTTTACTCGCCAGTTCTCTTTAAAGTTTTTAATATAATCAAGTCATTTTACTGGATAGAGAGATAGGTACTGTTAATATGACAGAGATATCATTAGACTTAAACAAGTTACAGAAAAATCTTGTCTTTCATCTTATTAGTAAGATTTACGATTTATATTTGGCTATATTTTGAAAGTGTTCCAAACTCATTATTCATCAAAGAGCATAACAAAAAATAGTTAAATTAGTAATAGTACTAATATATATTCTGTGGTAACAACTAGTGTTTCTCAATCTTTCTGTTGCGACCCCCAATATTTTTCAAAAATGATGTATGTAGAATAGTAAAGTAGATAGATAGTTATCTAGTTTTATATTGCTAGTGCTATTATAAAATACTGTAGGTAAGTAACTACCTATATCACAAACAGTGATAGACAAATAAAGTGTCTACCTATATGACTGACTGTTTCTGTTCTTATCACAAAACAATTTGATTATCATGTTTTAAAAAAAATGCCTCTAAGTCATTGTGTAGAATAATTTGATAGTCGATTTATAAAGTTATCACTTGATTACAAATGTCATAATAATTATGAATAATTTACACGCTGGCTGGCATTGAAACAAAATGAGCAAATAATATGTTCATACAAATCCATCATAGTCTCATGCATCTCTGAGCATGACAAATTCCTGATAATAAATAGGTTGGAAAAATTACTCCGACCGCGCCGACATGTGTTTGTTTGTGCGATAAAAAAAACATCTGTTCGTTTGTCACTGTTAATGTAAAGCGACTCGGTACGTACTAGAAATATAACCAACACATACCTACCTATTAACACAAATACTTTATCTAGTTTTTATATGTTCACCTATTTAATTTTATCTTGTGTAATCAAGGAGCAATGACGTTGTAAATTAAATATTTTATGCTGTACTATCTCAGTTTATTATATTTAAGTGGCCTTGTGTTGCTGGCTAATTAGACTATAATATTCTCTATCTCTTACTTCCTTATCGACAGTGACAATTGTTTCAATTGTCGCACGTACAGGAATTATCACTAACTATGAAAACATCGCCAAGATTTCTTATTTGTACATTTGTACATGTAAGGATTTCTCGGGGTCTTTCACTTTCATCTGGTAGATTATCAGATGATTTAAATTAAATCCTATTCGTTTAATAAGTAGAGTTATACAGATTTGGATGGATACCTATAACTTAAAATTTTGTATTTATTCATGCAGAAGTAACGGTAGGTAGGTAACTGCGGTAACTAACCACAAACAAAAGTAAACAGCCGCAAATGTTACATCTGTGTCAATTTTGCGCAATGTACGTCAATGTGCTGTCTCTACTCTAGACAAAAGCTACGCTACACACCGGCTCATAACAAGAACATATTAACAAACACATGCATCGTAACAATCGCTACCTAATTCAGAGTCAATGTGAACAAACATAATAGGCCGACCGACAGTCAAGTGTAACAATTCAGCCGTTTCAATGCCCTAGTAAGGTAGTGCAGCAACAATGGAGCGAGACGCGGCGAGCGAGCGATATGAAATTTCATTAACGAGGGTCGGCGCACCACTCTACAAGACGGCGGGCAAACAGCGCGCGTGAACCCACGAATAATTCACACGCGAGCCCTACAAATAACGGCCCGCACCCCCCGCCCCTCCGGCCGCAAACTGAGTTATTTATCGCCCCCGACCCCCCGCCCCGCCCGACCTAGCACAGGAAATACCCGCACGTATTTTTACTGCCGGTTGAAGACCGCGCGTGAGACCTCTAGCGACATCTCTCGGGGGGCGCCGACATTGTAAACTTGCGACTGAGGTGGCGCTCTTCATTTTGTATCCATCCTCCTGAGTGACCGTTTTAATCTCGGATAGGGTTCACTCGTAAATTGGATCTGATTATGTGGATAGCTTTTCAGTTTTGTCTTATCTTATTAGCTTTATAGAATTCATTGTGAGTAGTTAGACCTCTTTATTACAAAGTAGGTATCAAGTTAAAAGGTTTAGTCCTAAAATAATATGTACCTAGGTAACATCACTCAGATAAGTACCTAGTTTAAAATAATTTATGAGAGGCTCACGCCATGCCTGACGAACCTGTATGTAAGTATTTCCATAAATTGAATGGTTCACCAGGTGCAAGAAAGTATTTAAAAGCTCGAATTAAAACCTAATTCCCTAAGAAGTTTTAGCTCGACACGAACTGTGCTCGCTGAGGCACGAAAGCCAGCCAACACGTATTACATGAATTATTTTACATGTTTATTAGCTATACAGCCATGTTAAAAGCTTTTGCAGTCATCAATCTTAGCAGATCAAATACTTAATAGTTACAAAATAGAAACGTATTTCTTTGCAGGATTGGACTTTAAGGGATATAATCTTTTAAACATTGTTGCTAATGAACACACATAGGGAGATATTACATTACCCACAGAAGACGATGATGATGATGTTACATGAGACTTATTAGTATGCAACAGAGATAATGCTAATCTCCACGTATTTTTGCAAGTGGGCAGGGCAACCTTGCAATTCTGTTTATCCGGAGTCAGTCCCCTATTTATCTAGATTCTGATTTTGTCATCGGATCCTTGTCAGAGTTTAAATCTTTATGATGTCAAATGTGATACAGACAGACAGATAATTTTGATTTATTTTTGAGTAAGAAGATATACATATATGTATTTTTTTCCGGGCTTCCTTGAAAACGTATTATAAGATATTGAAGCACGGTATTGCAATTTTATGATTTCAATCGGTTATTTTATTATGTGTCGAATTACCTACTTATATAGGTAATAATAACTGTTACTATGTTTGGAATCAAGTCTACTAGTACTAGGTAAATTAGCATTTCTCAAACTTATGACCACCCATACAAATAAATTAACATAGGTGATTACAAACCTATTTGAAAAAATCTAGATATAGAAACAAAATGAGTTTATATTTCAATAAAATACAGCCGTGAATAGGGGACCACATTAGCGATTTAGTCGGTCATGCATGCGTCACGTTAGTCGTTAACTAGTCAGCCCGTTCGTAAATGATGTCACGATCATAAACCTTCGATAATCAATTGGTTAACCCCAAGGACACCCCGAAGGTCGAAGAACCCCATTTAGAGAAACACTGCACAAACAATATCCAACCTCATGAAAAACAAATGCTTCTGTAAGTGATAATAATGCATTCACTAATTACTTTAATTACTGCACAAAGTAGACAGAAAATACAGAAATACCTGTACAGAACAGGAAAGGAATTCGGATAGTACCTACACTACACAGTTGATAAAAATGTAACAAACATGCAGTGGCGGATTTACCAGCAGGCTGAGTAGGCTTGAGCCTAGGGCGGCAGATTTTTGGGGCGGCAAATTTGGGGACCGATTTTTTTTTTTCTACCAGAAATCAAAAAGATTTCTGGACGACGGTTTTCTGTATTCTGTTTTCTGATGTTTTACAGATAGAAGTCTGCAACAAATTTTGCCGACGACTTTCCCTTCTCACTTATCATTTGTCATTGTACGTTCCGTGAATCCATTTAGTAATCTTCCATATTCTAGAGTAAAACAGCTAGTAGATTTTTCGTGATAGGATAACAAAAATTGACAAATTTAACATGACAATTTGACAATTGTGGAGGCAAGGGCGGCAAAAGCTTTACAGCCTATACCTTGAAAATTTGTAAATCCGCCACTGCAAACATGTTGACGAATTGTATTGTATGGTCTCTACGTACAGTATATCTATCTGCAGTCTACGCGGCTGTTTGCAAGTCAATTAGCAACTGACCAACCTGATAGTACAAAAATTCAATATTTTGTGCTAATAGGTGCAGGAAACATGATTCCGAGGACCAAACAATACCTAGAAACTGGCAAGGATGACGAAAACTCGAGCTAATGATGTGTTGCCAGTTCCAGTTATCTAATCTGTGGTACAGTTGTGGTTTAAGGACTATATATTTTCCTGTAGGTAGTTCTATAAATTTATTGTTTTTAGTACACATTAATTATTGATAGGTGGCAATTTTGTCCTGTTTTGCAGACGTCTGGCAGGCATCCCAGGATATCCTTCTACAAATAACGTGGATAACACGAAAATACGGTGGATTAATAATAACGAACAAAAACAGAATATGTTATGTAAAATATATATGTAACCGATTCGAGTAAATATCACAGAAGTGATATTTACTCGGTAATGTTACCTTGTAAAGGTAACCTTTAATAATAATACGTCTCACTGCGCAAGATTGACTGAATATGTGTTGGCTGGTTGGTAATGGAGTTCTGACTTCTGGACTAGTTTTCTAGGATTAGTACACATCAGCATCATCTGCCCGGCGGCTGGCTCAGCGGTGTGGTTCAAACGGGCTTTTAAAACTTTAATTTGATTTACAAAAGACACGTACCTACTTATTGTGTTTTTGTTCACTCACACAGTAAATAGATATTTTATTGCTTATCTATCAATCATCCAAATTTTAAAACATTCGTAACAAATCCAGATGCGAAACAGATAAGACAGCTATAAGGATCCAGTCATTATGACGACGTTGCGACTGCGAGGGTCCCTCCCTGCTTTCAATTCACCCTCAATAATAGAGCTTGACTAATCAGATCTCTATAAGTCAGTCCCTTCACGGATAAGCTTCTTTTCCATTAACTTTAAAAAATCAGAAATGGGGTGACTCGTTCGGTTATCTATACTTACTTGCCCATTATTTTCTCAATTTTTCTTTTATATGTTCTTAGGTGTAGATATTTGTACCTTTTTTCGTTTATTGACCATCTTTAACGTTGCCGATTTCTGGTTAGCAGCAGCATAGGCCACGGGCCGCGGCTTCTATTACTGGATGATGTAAAAGAACTACGACTAGATGAGGTAAGGAAGTCGGTTAACAATACAGTCACAGAATATATATTAGTGGCTCTGTGAGCTGTAGACCTCGCTTTTCTTTACTAATGAGAAAACGGCGCGCGCGGGGACGAGGCAGATTAGGCGAAAAATCACGAATTAATTCGTAGTAAGTAATTGAAATAATAAACTTATCGCTAAAATATTCGGTCATAAAAATCAGTTTAACGGAGAAGTATCAGCATTTTAATCACGAAAATTAAAATCGAAAATATCAAAATGTATGAAACAGCTGATTTTTTTTTCGCGATTTGGTCTTGGTCCCATAGTAAAAGTTGTTCAGTTTGATGGACCCTACATACCATATTCGGCATTAGGGGTATTTAAGTAACATGTTGTATAATTACCGGACCCTCAATCATGAGAATCGGTTGAGAAATGCGACCCGGTAGAGGAGAACAGACGGACAGACACAAGTAAACACGGAATTTTTAATACATAGATACTTTTTTTAAATATGAGATTTTGACATTTACAATGCTATTTTTATACAATACTAAATAATATACTAGAAAAAATACGACTCGCACCATAATATTCTCGGACGATATGTAGGTACTTTTACTCAATTGTGAAGATTTGTTAATAGAATAGTATTTAGTTATAAATTATATACAAATAAGGAATAATTGTTTGTAAATTTTCCATGAAATAAAAAATATTATATGTACTGACACAAGGGCAGATCGCGTTAAAATGTCTCAACTCACCGATTGTTAAAACAGGAACAGATGCATGCCTGTTGTTCGATTGTTTGACATGCAGAGCGCCCTCTGGGGAGGGCTCGGGACTCCATAAGTTTTATTAACTTTTGACAGCTCAACACGCCAGCCCCGGGGCAGAGCCGCAACGATATAGGTAGGTAGGTACGTTCTTAAACTTATTATGAATTTTTCAGTTGCGTAGGTACGGATAAAATGTTGGACCATCTGTTTAGAGAGTATAGTTTTCATAATAATAACTGGCATTATCAAAGCCTGCTTTATTTATAATTTAATAACATATACTTCTGTAAAAAGTAAATATAAATACAAATAAACATTTGTTTGTTACATTTACAGGAAAATTTATTTGCGTTACAATTTCAATTCGCCTCTTTAAATGTATAAACTCGTTTTATTTGGGCAATTCACAAATATCAGGTTAAAGTATTGGAGAGTTATCGAAACGGAATCGTAAAAAATTAAAAACAAATCCGAGCGCAGCACTCGGGAGGCGCTGGGGTCCATTCCACCCGCATTTTTTGTGGGTCGGTATAACGTGCTCGGTGACACCTCCGGGTCAAGTGCGGGGGGCGGAGGGGGGGCAGGGCTACCCTACCCAACTTACGGTTTGTTTAATATTTCAACGTGGATTTGAGTCTAATTGCTTTGCTCAATGTTTTCTCTCTTTAAATTTAATTTAAGTTATTTGTTTTGACGATATTCAGGTTTAGTTGGAAGATGCCTTTTTCTTACTTTTTAGTAACGAAACATTAAATTAAATTTGGATATGGATACCTACTACTTGTTTACAGCCGGATTCTTGTGTAAAATATTATGGTAAAAAATAGAGTGGGTTCCACAAACAGACCTAAACATAAATTCTAAAAGGTGAAAGTACTTAACAATCAGTTGGTTTTTATGCTGATACCTAGTATAATAAAGTGGTAACTTGAGTAAAGCACAGAATAAAGCTACTAAAGCGTTTTTATCAAAATATTTTTGTTGATTAAATTTTTGCATTCCCGATCCCGAGTTCCCGAAGTTTTGCAGCACCTTTGCAAATGCCGACATTCCGCGGGTTTTCAGTAAGTATTTTGTGATCTACTAAGTGCGCGCAGCAGCCCTGCTGGTGGCACTTTCCGCGCGCGTGACCGCACCCTCGGCCCTCGGCCTGCGCCGTTTTCCCGCCGGATTTGCGTTCATACAGTAAAATAAAAAGGGCGATTTGCGCCCTCCATCGGCACCGCCCGATTAGCAGCGCCCGGGGAAATTAAAAGTATTTTATTCGAGCATTTATTCCCTTTTTGTTTGCGTTGAATAATGCGAGCGTGCAAGCCGGCCCCGGATGATTGGTTATTACTTATTTGGTACACGAGTATTGATAGACGTGTTGAGGTTGTGTTATCGCCCTCGCCTCTGCTCGGGACGGGATCAAATGTCGGGAGTTCATGAGAGTATAAAATAATATTGATTAATTTTGTGACGAGTGGGATTTCGTAATGAAACCTACATTATTATATATGTTGGTATATTTTTGAATTTAATTATCAGTCATATCTGGTTCCTTGACAATACAATGACCTCACTGCCCAACCTACCACAAAAATCAAAATATTATTAATTCTTCTTTCTTGATATTGAACTCATTGCGCTGCTGCACTTATCACTGTTAAAGAATGAGAACTGAGAAGTCGGTAGCTTCCAATATTTTTTATATTCCCATTCTAAAACAGACTAAAAAGTTGCTAGAAATAAATAATGTCAACACGCCCGGCCCAGCCCACGTAAATTAGGCTACAAATCACGGGATAGGGAAACATTTCATTTTCAAATAAAAACACCGCAATTTGCTTTTTTCGACGTTCGTTGGTTGTGAGTGTAACGTAAATCAAATCTACTCTGCCACCAACTAGGTTTTGCTGAAGGGTAAGATTTTCCGCCGTAGGTTAGGTTTAATTACTCAAATAAATTGTAAAACTAATAAAAAGAGTGTATCTTCCGAATTTGTTAGTACCCAAGTAGTATGTGTTATGCCAATGAGAGCTGGACACTTAACTACTACAGGGTTCTTTAAATGGTTTAGATATGAGGAGACTGCCTAAAAATTAATTCATAATTTTTTCACGAAAATATAACTCTTTTATTTTTCTTTTGATACAGATCGAATGACGACAAGCACGTAAGCAATCTTTTTAAAAAACATAAAGAATTAATAAATGGCTCTTGCAAGGAGGCGACAGTATAGTATGTGTATTTTCCGCGTCTTGAGTCCAACTTTGGAAGCTTCACAAACGCCTTTTTTGCCTTACCTACGCTATAGGGGTTCGCGAACCACACTTTGAGAAGCCCTGCCGATACACTGTTGAATTACCTACGCAGGTTACGCAGCCTACGCTAGGTACCTATAGGGAGTTGACAGAGCGAGCGAGTCTGTCCGTCTGTTGTCCTCTTCGGTCGCATTTCTCAACAGATTCTCGTGAAATTTTGTGAGCGTTCGATAATTAATTATACTAGTAGTCTCAATAAGTTCGATTTTAACAGTGAATTTACACTCAGACCAAATAAAAGTTTTTTTGGTCTGAGACGCTACCTAGGTACGCTACGAACGATCGACGTGTGTAGGTAGGTTGCCGGTAGGTATCTCACTTAACCGGAGATTAAATTTCTGCGTGCATCGATGATTGATTTAGGGATCAGGCAGGCAGGGCTCAGGGACGAAAATGGGGAATGGAATGATGATTATATTTGTATTTTTTTCTTTGATATTCCTTTGTATTTGATTTGATACCATACCATCTTTCTTTTCTGTTTCTGATGGTGAAGAACATTTTTGATCACATTTTAACTAATAAATAGCACAATATTTTGCTTCGGGTCAATATCGCTGTCTATTCGGTAAACTATATTTGTTACAAACGCAAAAATGACTTGTTTGTTACATGGTTAATTAATGAGTGCTAAGTAGTATGATTAATAGAAAATATAACCCACAATTTACCGTGCCCACAAAATCCAGAATCCTTTGTTCGGACGTGGGCGACCTCAAAATAAAAAGCGGCATATTGCGGCGGCAAAATATTGCGGGCGTTGAGTGCAGCGGCTGCATGCACCTCTCGCTGTGAAAACGTCGTGCCTCAGCACAACAGTTGACTCGGAACAGACGTAGGTACACACACACTCGCACTACTACAATAAACCGGGAGAGGCCAGGGGGCGAGGGAGTGCCGCTGTGTGACGATGCAGTTTGCACCGCGGCCTCCTCCAACCTTCACCAACTTGCGCCCGTGTTCTTGGGAATCGTTTTAAATTCAAGAACCACACAACACTCACCGCACAAAAATACACCTTATCTTCGAGCACTACGAACCAAAATCACATCGGAACCACTTTGTAAGTCATTTCGAAAATGGACTACGACATGACCGCAACACGAGATTTAAAACTCTATTCGACAGACTGAAAGCTGAGAATCGTGTAAACAACACAGAAATGGTGGACTTCTTTGGTGTGAGTGCGGAGGTGAGAAATACATTAGCGGTACCGTTTTCTATTGGTCGTTGCTCCTGTGTTGATATTAAGTAGTCCACGTGGACTGCTCTGTTGGTTACTTGTCTCGTTTTTTTCAGCGGGTGGTTCTCTATCCATCCCGTTCTAATCTACAACGAAACGTGGAATGTCATGTCCGGAGTTGTTCAGAAAGTCGTGAGCGTGCATCGTGCTTCGAACTTCGGCTTCATTCCACAACGGCGAATATTCCTCGATTTAGATTGCGACAGAGTATCAAATGCGGTTACGTTACGGTTCATTTTAGCGAAAAAGATTGTATGGTTTATATGATTATACGCCTATGGATTATTGATAAGCATTTTTAAGTCAATTAAGGTTGTAAGCTAAAAGCGGTTGTTGCTACATTTAAATTATCGGTCGGCACGGCATTCAAATAACGCCATTTTTTTCGTGTTGGTGCACAAATTTATTGTTATACCTACCTACCTTACCTAACCATACGTTATGGTTTAATGGTAGGTATAATAAAACGACGTGGGTGATAGGTACCTATTATGGCGCGCGCGCATCTATACCTAGCACAGAATTTATATATATGTATATTCTATATACCTACCTACAATTAGTACCTACCTACTTTTACCTTCGCCAGCTAGGTACCTAAGAAAAACGTCTTGGTGTTTCTTTTCTTGTTTCGTAGTAGGTGTAGGTAAGTGTAAGGTACCTGCCGCCTAATCTACCTGGTAGGTATGCCTATGGTGTAGTCCCCTTAACCACAAACAAATATCTGTGCCACAAATGCATAAGGAGTTATTTATTAATTACCTTTTTACCTATTATTTATTTAAAATAGGAATCACTAAAAACGTATAAACTTATAATGAAAAGTAATTAATTATCTGTTGGGATTGGGACTCGGGATAGCGTTCACCGGGAATTTTACCATGCATAGTAATAATTTCTTTACTCACTAAAATCAGTATTGTCAAAAGATGCTTACACTAACAAAATTGGAATGGAACACGTGTTACAACTTCGGATCTTATCTGTACATTTGTAGGCACCTAGCGACATCTAGTAATAAAGTTGTAAAAGTACACGTTCACATCACGCACGGCGCACGACAGGTGTCGCACCAGGGTAGTTTATTATTGTTTCTCGTAGATTAATTTACCCTTTACCTATGATAGTAATGTGTTTGTAAATTGCTTTTATTACTAATTAATTTAGTAGGTAATAAAAGCTGGCTGCATGAGAGCCGTTTGACCTAATTTTCTTTTTCATTAGGATTTCTGTTCCGAATCGTGCTTCTTTTTACTTTAGTCCTAGAAAGATTTTCACATAATATAATAAAAGGCATCAAGTTTTGGCTATTGATTTAGTTGTTTGAAAATTATACTTAATAAAATAATAGCTGCCTAGTAGCAAACGAAGAGCAAAATAGTCCTAATGCAGAAAACCGTTAGGTCCACTAGTAAGGATTCGGACTGAGTCGTCTACAAGCACAGCTGTCACTGTCAGATTGAGATTGGCACTGTCATCCATTACTGTCATGCAGCGTTGCCAGACCTACGGATTTATCCGTAGATCTATGGATTTTGGGTCTTGTCTACGGACATACGGACTTTTGTTCCATTCTACCCACCCAAGCAGTGCAAAAAATAACGGTATTTTACGGTAACATAACGTTATTTATTGGAAATAATGGTAATTACTGTCAAATAATGTTTATTTTAAGTAACGTTTTCAATCTCTGCACCCAAGTAAAAGTATAAAAAAAGCTTTATCAAATATCTTATTGTGGTCTTACGGCCATACATAATGGTATACCAGCGGCGGTATCAGCTAAAAACATTGAAGTTCATGTTAACTGTGTTTTGACAGATGTATGTGATACATTGCTATTTTTCTTTGTTAAGTAGTTATTTGTGCCAAGACGAAGTAGCAATGTATCACATACATCTGTCAAAACACAGTTCTTCAGGTCTACCGAATAATAACGCTGTTAGATTTTCTGTTGATTTGGTTGACTACGAGTATTGTGCTGTGCTGTTTTTATTGTTTTTTCCTTTAAAGTTTACAGTTTATTTAACGGTAAGTAATGAGGTTTCTCCATCTCAAAATAGTCAAAAGCTTTAAAAAATATCTGTAGATCTACGGATTTTTGTAAAAGCAATCTACGGACTTCTACGGACTTTTTTGAGTGCCACCCTACGGATTTATAAAAATTAGATCTCGCAACACTGTCTGCAGTGTCATGTCAATGTCAAACCTCGCTTTCGCCTTAGGCTTTCACTGTCAATAGTGTCTGTCTGTTCTGTCTGTTCTGTCTGTCAGACTGTCTATGTGTCAAGACTGCCAAGTTCGAAACTATCATAAATGAATTTTATTTAGCTTTAAATTTTCGTAAACAACCTACGTGTTTTGTTAACAAAATTCAGTGTATAATGTCACCACAAATGGTTTTACTGTTTAGTGGCAAAAGGAAATCAGGAAAAGATTATTTAACTGACAATTTACAGCAATTGTATGTGCCAGGCAAATTAGTTTTTCATTTAAAGAAAGGTCTCATGAACTATTAGTACTTGAGACCGATCTAGTCAAATATAAAATGTAATAGTGTTGCATTGCAGAACAGAACAACTTCATTTAGAAATGTCTACCACTACGTTGTTCATGTTGCATTTTGTAAATTTCGTAGCTACCAATTCATTTTGTGAAAGTGTCATGTGGCGTGTTCTTTCAACTGTGTTGTTATTCTTACAATACTAAATAATTTACCAGAAAAAAATCGATTCGTCACAAAAACCCACGACGTTTGGAAGTCTGGTCCAATGCTCTGACTGCTGAGCTACCGAGTCACTAGTGGCATCGTCGAAACTCTTCTAGTAGGGATATCCCACTCTTACGCTGCAGGTGTTAAAACATTTCAATTGAATGTCATGGTAACTCCTCACATTGATGAAAGAATGCTGGCTTGTAGCGAAAGAGTGGATCTGGTGCGAGTCCTATTTTTTCTAGTATATTATTTAGTATTATATAGAGTGGGTTAAACTAGAAGAGTTTTGACAATACCACTAGTGACTTGGTAGCTCAGCGTCAGCAGTCAGAACATTAGACCGTACTTCCAAAGGTTGTGGGTTCTGTTCCCCCGCCTGAGACGAGTCAAATCTTTTCTAGTATATTATTTAGTATTATTTAAAAAGAGCATTGTGAATGCTAAAATCTCAAATAAATTGACATTGTTTTTTTTAATTATAATTATCAATCTTTATAGAAGTAGTAGCACTAATATATTTTGTATGATTTCAGGCTTAAAAGCAAATGTGAAGTTATTAAAATATCAACTCCCATTAAAAGTCATTGGGCCAAGGAGAAGAATTTGAATTTGAATGAACTACTAGGTCACAGTGAATATAAAGAACAATACAGATTGGAAATGATAAGATGGAGCGATAGCATTCGAGAGCAAGACTATGGTTATTTTTGTCGAGCCGCATGTCAGTATGGTATGAATTACTAGTTTTAATATGCAACACTTATATAATTTTAGTATTATTGTATTTATGATAAAAATATGCTGAAATGTTTCAGCTGCAGAGCAACCAATATGGATTGTTAGTGATGTCAGACGGAAAACAGATATTCGTTGGTTTAAGGAAACCTATGGGAACTTAGTTAAGACTATTAGAATTATAGCTGATGAGGAGACAAGGAAATCAAGAGGCTTCCAGTACAAAGATGGCATAGACAATGTAACTTCAGAATGTGATTTGGATGATTACAATGAATGGGATTTAGTTCTCAATAATGGTGAAGGGAGACCCATGTTACAGGAACAATTGGATGCAATATTAGCATTATGCAACAACTTATAGTAAATTGAAATATGATGATTTTGATTCATCATCATTATATGAGGCATGACGCCTGCTGGCCATTGCCCTCGCAAAATAATCAACAATTTGATTCCAAGTTGATGCCAAAGTGTTGGAAAATGTAGATAACTTGGAATTTCTTTTTGCTTTGCTTTATCCTATTTATTATATGGAGGAACTGTAGGTACTGTTATTAATTGCTTTGAATAAACAAATTATGATTTAAAAATTATGCAAAAAAACTTTTAAATACAGAAGCAATTTATAAAGAAAAAAAATACAAATCATTTGTACCAATATTATTCAATGAATGTGTTATGCTCATTTTGAGAAGTGTATTTTGATATAGGTACCTATCTACCTAATAAATAATTATTTTAATAACACTTTGTTTTTAATTTAAACCTTGTTGAAACTCTAGGTTAAAGGTCTTGCTTCTCATTTCCAGCAGTCTCATTGGTCTCGTGCTTTAGATAGGTAGGAAGTGGTAGCCTTGCTTGCTTTTACGTTAATGTTACGATACGATAGAGGACGCTACTTTATGTTTAATAGAAAACGTTAGAGGAACAGCTTATAATTAGGGTTCCGTACCAAAATGGTACGGATGGTAATAGGAACCTTTATAAATAAGAAAAAAATATACATTCCCAACTTTTTTGCAAATAAGAAAGAAATATCTACCTACTTCTTTTTTTTGCAGCTGAAGACTTGACTTTTTTTGAGATTGAAGTTCTTAAAAATTCGAAGTGGGGCCACTAGGGCGGGCATGTGGAGTATCATATTATATTTCCGAAGTTTGAATACAGAAAAATCTAGATTATTTTAATGAACAACATTAGTTCCACTATAGGTCAAGAGATGGCGCTCGAGTCCGACTAATTCTCGTTTTTTTTTGTGCCCTCCCCCTCAGTTTCCTCTGCTAACCAACTTTGAAATGTTGGTACCAATTAGATATTTTGCTCGCCAACTGTAAATTAAATTGCTGACCATTTTATGATTGTTTGCAGATCAAGGTTTGCTGCCTGATTTTAATTTAATGCGAACCAAGTGTTTTTTTGGTAATCATTTAGATTAATGGTAGATTAAAAAATACTTCCCCATTATTCGCACAATTAGCTTATTTTTACCCTTTGGGGAAATTGAGCGGTCTTTGTAACTCCAGTGGCTGTATAACTCACAGGCAGAAATGCTCAAATTTTTTTATTTTCTGAGACTATAAAGTGAGCATCTTTCTACCAAGATGCGTATCTATCTCGACTCAATTCCTTGATGTGTATTGCTACGAAATTCTACGCTCGTAGCAATGTTTATTATTCGTAGCGGCTGATATCATTCAGGCCATTGGTTGGTTGGCGGTGTTTAGTAAAAAGGCTAGACTGCTATTTGAATTACTGATTGGATTAAGCTAGTGGGCTCCGACTTCGACATCTATGATGCGTATTGGGACGATTGCTATCACACCGTCTAGGTGCATAACACAATGCTATGATTCCAGTTTCGACTTCCGATATTTCTTACTTCACAACATTTTCAAGTTAACCATTTTTCCACAGCATGTCGTTTGAATTAGTCAATCATTCATTGGTTACTTAATTAAATGTGGAGTTTAATGGCGCAGTCGCTTAGCACATACGGCTAGCCATTGCAGTAGTTATAAGCAACTTAGGGTGGGTCATTGGATGGGTGACCACCAATTTATCATCTCGACTTGACTGTATTTGCAGTCGTTAACACCTACCAATTGGAAGCTTTAAATGATGTTCGTTAAACATAATAAAACTAACATGTTTTATTTGATTTTATGTATTACGAGATTGCCATGAATGGTATTTACGAATTAAGAATTGTCATAAATGTTTAATGCACCTATAACCGTGTTAGTGAACCCCAAAGAAGGCATTTGGCAGTATTTATTTGTGTCATTTGTAATTCCTTTGTCTAGTGGCACCATTCTAGGACAAAATAAACTAGTACAGCCCATGTAAAGTAGTTCGATCGCCATGAAAAAAGGTCATAATCGGGTCACGTAGGAGCGACCTTCAGCGGCCTGCCTGCCTCAAATGACAGTGTTGTTCGTGCCGTAAGTCCGCTCGTGTGCGACATGCAGGTACAATTAATTATTAAGTACGAGATCGTTTTTACAAGCTTCGAGTTAGAATATGTACAGCAATTATATGTTTACTCGCGTTTATAATCAGCCTTGAGCCAAATCTGTACAATTATGCCAAATTAATTACAAAAGTGTAGAGCCAAGTTAATTGCCATTTCTTGAAACGACCTCTTGTGCCTTATATTGTTTGTTGTTTATTTATCATACACAGTCGCATCATAAGTATGATTTATCGGAAGAATTGTCAGGAAAAATAAAGTTTAATCAAAGCTTTGATTAAAGTTATGCCTTTGATTAAATTTGTTTTCAGTGGGTATAATAAGCCACATTGGTCGTCCTCGTCAATGAAATTTCCTGTTCTATATTTTTATCATCGGCAAAGATTTCCAAGTGTAGTTTGTAAGATGCGGAAGGCACGTCCTAGAGGCTGTATCGCCGGCGCCGTAATGTGAATAACGGGCGGGCGGGGCGCTGCGGGCGCGGCGCGGGGTGCGGTATCGATGCGGGTGCGCGCGCATGCCCGCGCCCCTTGCGTTCGATTTTCCCTGTCCGGGCGACAGTGGCGGCGCGTTGCATAACTGTGTGGCAGCACTCCGCGCGCGATTCCGCCCCGAGCGCCCGCGAGCGCGCAAAACGCGCACACACGCGACACGTCGCGCCCTTTACGTAACGCGCGACCACCGCGCACCGCGCCAGCGGCCATCGGCCATCGTGCTCGAGTCTGTGGAGTGTCGCGTGCAGCGTGCAGTGTGCCGGAGGAACGGAGCGGCCGGAGCGACCGCCGGGGCTGGTAGGTGGCGGTGCCGCAGCGCCTTTGTCCGCGTGGAGTGGCGGTGGCCGCGGCGGTGCTGAATAATTCAAGCAGAGGCTGGTGACCAGCCGGTATTGACTCGGTCGCGTGACTCGTCCGTATTAGCGGCGGCAAGGACGCCGCGCGGGCTGCGCCACTCGGCCGCCGCTGCCGCCGCCACCGCCGCTGTGTTTCCTGTCACTTGATTTGTCTGTCTATGCTTCTGCTGGCTTTTCACCACTCAATCGAACACATCCTTTTGATCAGCCAATACGTTGACTAGTTGACCCTCACAATATATAAAGTGAATTTCCAGTTTGGATCAAGGAAGATCGATATTGTTACTGCAATGATAATACACATCAGTATTCCTTTACCTATTCGTTAGGTGTATAAAACAACCACGAGAAATTGTGAATGGTACTAAATTAGAGTGTTATACAATCAACAGTCATCAACTGTCAAACTTGTGCCAGTATTCACATTAAAAGATAAATATGTGTCTAAAATTTCACTGGTCATCACATCAGGAATAGTAAATAATAAAAACGGGTATGTGTTATACTTCTTATGTAAACCGTATTTCAGATGTCGCGTAACACGAGAAGCATAATTTAAAGGAAGGGAAATAAAACAATGATTTCTGTTATTAATTAATAAATAATTATAGAATACATAATATATAGTTTATACAAATGTAAAACATTACACTACTCCTTTTCTAAGTAGACGTACATCACAATCATATTTTCAGTGATAAGCGATTGTAATGCGGCGAAAGAATGCGGGCGCTACGAGTGTGCTACGCATTTTCGTAGCACGCTACGGTATCTACGACGAAAAGTTTCGAACGAATCTTTTGGATGTAACATTACTTACTAACTGAATACGAATCAGAATGATTACAGTGTGTCTATTATTCAATTTGGTGATTTCGTATTTTTTTAATACAATGAAGTTATTAACTAACATTTTTCCAATTTCAGTAGAACAGCAGATAAATCAGTTATCACGCATTCCAAAGATTATCAAGTTTAGAAATCAGTGGTTCCAGCTAAATGTCACATTATGTAACAAGAAGGATATCGTTACAGACTTCCTTTCGGGACCTTTCTTCTTTAAGTCGGTGGTGGTATTAAGCATGCGTAGACATTGTGTCTGGTATGTAAGTAGCTGCCCTGAGTTCAAGTACTGATTTCTTTGCATGTTTTTATTTTATTTTAATTTTTATTTTATTGGATAAGGGAAACATACAGCTCAACCTATTAACAAATGAATGAAAAGTATTATGTTCGTACATAGTTTTGTAATTTACCTAATATTTTGTTTCAAAATCACACTTTCCTAATCAATGTCTACCTTTATTTACCTTAATATCTGTTTCTTGTTTACCATCACCACTCAATAATTTAACTAAGTACGGGAAAATGAGACACTATATATATTTCATTGTAGTCTGGCCTCATGTGGCCGCCTCGCATTTGATGAATTCCCCTTGCTTTGTTTACATGCCCGAGTTTAATCTTATCAATTCCATTCTCAATTTCCAAGAATTTCCTTCTAGATTTTTTTAACTTTTTTACGAAGTAATTTAAACGATGACTTATACTTACTTAAGTATATCTTATCATCACCATATCACAGGATAGTGTTCAAGGTTTAATTAAAACTATGTACATAATATTGCATGTTGGCGACCTCAACATTTTTAAACAAGGAAAAAAAACTAACATAAAAATTACATACGAAAATAAGACGCTAAAAGAGACTAGTAATGTTAAATTCTTGGGTATTACTCTAGACGAACACTTGACCTGGTATAAAAATTTAGATAATGTATGCTACAAAATCCATCCATTCTCTTATGCTCTATGGAGACTGGCAAAAACTGCTGGAAAGAAAGCAGCCCTTCAAGCCTATCATGGTTATGTTAGTTCAGTTCTAAGATACGGTATTCTCTTGTGGGGAAACTCTTGCAATATAAATAAGGTACTCATTGCACAAAAAGCTTGCATCAGAGCCATATGTGATGTAGACAATATGGTATCATGCAGGCCATTGTTTAAAAATCTAAATCTGCTTACTGTCCCTTGTTTATACATCTTAGAAATATGTATTTTTGTTAAAAGTCATCCGGATTTATTTACAAGAAATGATGATATAATTCGTAAATTTCCTACAAGGTATCCAAATAAATTAAGTTTGCCAATGATGAGAACGAAACTCAGATCAAGGAGCTGCTATTCCATGGCTATCAAAATATTTAACAAGATTCCTGATAACTTTAGAGATCTGCCTTTAAATCAATTTAAATCTATATTAAAGACATGGCTAGTAAAAAACTGTTTTTATACGATGACTGAATTTTTTAATTTTAAATGCTAATAATTTTATAAATTTATAATGATCTGACTTGTAATTTTAAATGATATTGATATTAATGTTGACAACTATACTTATTACTATTATATTTTGCATGCCAGCTCCTGGTGAATGTGATGTGACAATATGAAATATATTAAGACCTTTATGTACCGCATTCTAGCAAATAAATTCTTGATTCTTGAATTCTTGATTCTTGAAATGTTGATTTGAGCATTTACAATGCTATTTAACATAAACTATTTATTTATTATAAATATTCGATATTCCCACATGCTCTAATCCCAATATTATCGAAATTGTTCCTGTCGGAAACGACATTGGTGCTCATAAATACTAGACTGTAAGAAATATTTAACTGTTTGAATCGAAGGGGATGTAAAATCACAAATGACTCAATCAAAATCGATTAAGTCATTTAACTTCACGTTCCTATGAATGTACCAAGACTATCTAAACAAAAGACATTACGCACAGTATACATTTTCCTACATTGAGGCATTTCCTACGTTCTGGCAATGAATGGAAACCGCAACCGGAGAAACTGGGCGTCGCCAAACTCAGCTTATTTAATCTGCATAGGTACACGCCTTCAAAACTTAGTTCCACACTTTTAAAATTGTAATATCTTTTAAAATACACAAGATATATTTTCTAAATAAAAAGGACTAAAAAAAGTTTTTTTTTTAAATAATATAAATGATTGGAAGTAAAAATTTAGGCACTATTGCTTTTAGATGGAAGTTGTAAAAAAGACAGCAAAATCAAACTCTACCTACAATCTAGAGAAAGACATTCTTACATGTACACATAGGGGTACTGTACCCCTAGCACGAACATTCATCGAGAAATCAAACGCGCGTAACAGTGCTCGATAGAGTAAAATTGTCTATGAGAAATTAAATCTCACTTTTTGGCGGTAGATGGCGCTGTACAAATTTTCCATACAAAAATAGACTATCGAATCTTTATACGTGCGTTTTTTTTCTTGATAGCTGTTTGTGCTCCGGGTACTGATTGACATACGTAATGAATTAGTGTCCGATCCAAACAGGATTTTCAGCGGAGACCGAAACCGAAACTGAGCTTTCGGCTTCAGTCTCACTGAGCTTTCGGCCTTAGTCTCAGTTTCGGCCGAAACTGAAACCGAAACCGAAACTCATTTTGACATGTTATGATTTACTAATTTATATTGTAATCTGGTGTACTTTTACACATATAACGTTTTTTTTGTAACACAAAATATGAAAACCATTTGTAGTTTAAACAACCCTGAAATCGCGAAAGGTTCTGCTTTTTCATACATTTTATCATAGTTCAAACAAAATTTTATATGAAACGCTTAATTTTTTTTTCGTGTTTCGGGTTTTGACAAAATTAGCTATTTTTTTTTGTTTTTATTAGTTCCACATTGTACAGTCAGGGGTGGCGCTCTGTCACCATTTAAAGCCAAAATGGTTTGCTCTAACGATATAACATAGTAAGTAACCGACGCATGCGCGACCAACCGAAAAATTGTGTAATGCATTTTGTTTGCGAGGTGACAGAGCGCTAACCCCCACACTTGCTTACTTTGTCAAAAATCAAGAACAGTGAGTTTCGGCGCGGCCGTATGTTTCAGCCGATATTTGGCCGAAACCAAAACCGAACCTTCGGTCGGACAGTGTATATTTTTTACTAAATTGGCGCTAAATATCTCTATACCAGAGAATCTATTACAAAAAACGAATCGCGATAATCGGACGATGTTCGTCCCACTCCTCGACATTATTAACTCCTTTAGCTAATTATTTGAAGTTTTTTGTCTACCCTATAAAAAAATCCCTAAAGATAGTCAGCAGGTTTACACTCTAGCTAAGGTGAAGAAGATAAGCAACAACTCATAATCTATGTACTAAAGTATTACTAATACATAATACTAGTTTTGAGGATATAAATAACTGTATTTCTTTTACATACGATCAATAAAATAATAGGTAAGGATAATTATTACAAGATACACTGATTATCGACTTACCAATATGAAGATTACAAAATTCTTATGTAATAAAATGTAAATATAGGTGTAATATAAAATTACGTGTATTTTTAATCCCCAAATCTCATTAAAATTTAATTTAATAAATGAAGGCGTGATTAAATTGTCTTTGTTCCGCGAAAAACAGAAGATGGTTGAAAAAATATTGAATAAGAATAATGGAGTGTCACAGCGAGCGCGCAGGCTTTGGCAAAAACCTTGTCCCTAGCGCTACGCCACGCCACGCCACGCAGTTATTTATTTAATTTGGCTGGTGTAAAGTGTCCTTTTTGTAGCTCCTCCTTAACTAAAATTGCCGTCAAGTTTAGTGTTTCGTGCTTATTACTAATAAGCGTCATATAACAATGGATGGGATGTTATAACTACTATGTTAACAGATGTTAATATCTTATAATTGCTACTTATGAGAACCAAAGTTTTCACTTTGGATAGGTAGTATTTCTACTACTAGCTAATTTTATCATATTAAAAAACTGTTCATATAATATATGAACATTTTTAACATTTTTATCATTTTGAAGAACTGTTCATAAATATAATATATGATCAGTTTTTCAAAATGATAAAAATGACATTCCTTATATGAAGACCACCGGAGGCCCACCACCATTTTTTAATAATGGCGGGAAGCCGCGTGGTCTTCATATATTACTAGTTATAAACTAACACAGTAGCTTTGCAGCTTTTCAGAAAGCACATAATTAAAGTGACACTTTAAAGCTTGAGGCGCCATTCGCCGCGAAAGTCGTTCCAATGTTATACGAGTGAGTTATATCTCAGTAGGTCGTGTTACGTGATCGGTCCATTCGGAGCCCTTGACAGAGAAGCGAGCCTAACGATGCGACGATGCTAAGCACATATTATAAGCCGCCATCATAAAGCTCCGAACCACTGGTTGAGAGCAAAAAAAAGTAAACCTTTATTGGATTGTTCTTACAATCGAGAATATATGATTGTCTTTTCTAAGCTGTGTGAAGGTTGAGTTAAGATTTGACTAATTTGTAGATAACTGGTTGAAACCACTTTCAATAAAAACTCGACTGAAAAGATTTTGACGATGTACACACGACAGCACCTCAGACTATACATGTTGACCTTGAGACCGCCTTTATACCCTACGTAGTAAAATCTGTTTTCGCAGTTTAACTGTATAACCTGACGTGCTGTCGTGCGTACGATTTTATAAATTTGTAGGAAACTGGTTGGATGGATATTCAAGAGGGTAATAATTACCTATTTTGAATTCTCTCACTGAAATGCGAGGAAATTGATCGTATTTTAAGGTCGCAAATAACACAAAGGCAGGACGAAGGTTGTTGTTGTTTCCGTAATGTCGTCACGTATTGTGTTTTGTGTAGTGGTTGCCCTATCCGGTGGAGGAAGTTCGTGATCGGGAAATAGTGCGGCGATGAGGTATACGTCAGCATAGTTCAAATATTGTCCTATTTCGCCGATATAATCAGTGGAAAAAGACAAACTAAGTAAAATCAATCCAAAACTCCGTAAAAATAATAATTTAGTATTATATAGGTATTACTCAATTCAGAAAATGTGATGTTGGACTTACCTGTTACATTTTCAACTTTTTGATCACATTTAACACACTATAAAGTCATAAGTTAAAACAGATATTTTAAAAATAGAAAAGTTAAGTTGTTTAATTAATAACACTAGCACTCACTTGGATTGTGTTGATTTGTATAAATTCCCCGTTAACCTCCGTCTAATAAATTGGTAACAGTGTGCGTGACCTTTACATTTAACGCCGTGTGTGCGGCCTCGCGCCGAGGCCGTGTGGATGGCGGCAATACGAAAATTGCCGCCATTTTTACAAAGCACGTTTAAAAACTGAAATATATTCTTTGTTATTTATAAGTCAAGTAATAACAGGTAACTGGTACCGTATCAAGAATACATCTACATCAAGCTTTTGAGAATTAACCATTAACGTGAATTACGTGTGTAAATATTTATCGGTTCAGCTTTTCTAAAAAATCAGATCACGATTTTCCTGTCGAAATAACTCGTAAATCTACTAATTTCAAATGTAGGGCATGAAAGTTGTTATGAGTTACTTATTAAAATGAGGTCAGTTGAGCGCTCATTCAAGCGATCGGAGCGACAGTATTACCAATTAATTAAACATTCGGACTTAATGCGTAATTTATAGCCGTTTAAGTCGATGTTAAATTTTACATTATCAGGGTTTGCATTTAATAAAAATCTGAATGTTGCTCCTGGTACTTGTACTACTATTTGTATTCTGTGACCTGGTTTTATTCTCATGCTTAATACTGAAAAAAAGGCATATTGTGATTTAAAACCACAGACTGACCATAGGGGAAAAATAAATCTTTATTCTGTGTTTAAAACAATCTATTCATTGAAAGCTTTCTAGTGTATTCTATACACATTTCACTATTATGTTCAAGTTGAAAGAAAAGGCGGAATAATTTTTATTTAAGATAAGTTTTAAAGTTTTTGTTTTGAACTAATTCATGTTGGTAGGTTTTATTCGTAAGTATCACGCGTTTGATATTTATTTAATCGTCTCCATAGGATAAATGATTTTCTATATACATTTACAATTCACTTCACACCCTCTCGGGGGTTTAATTTCATATTTCTATCTTTAGTCACTTTACCACGGATTACGCCGCATTACCTATTGCAATTTAAAAAGTAGAGGCTTGCTTTCAAACAGAATGGTGATGATTTAAGTTTAGTTAAAAATAGTTTAATCTCAGCAGTTACTTAAACCTGAGGATTAATGGAAGTTAGCAGAATTATTATGCGATTTCAAATGTAAATCGTAAGACTATGCATTTCATTTTCCAATTTTTCAATGACACAAATAACACCAATGTTGACCTGCTCGAGACCATGACGGTCACGGACTACAATGGGATAGGTCAAATCGATCGTGTCGAACAAATTCGATTCCAGTCAACAGGATGCTACAATGCAAATAAATGTTGCTTGTTATTGAATATTCAATCAGCAAAATTGCACCGAATTTATTTTGTAAGAAAGCTGTTCTCGTACGAAAACACTTTCTTACAAAATAATGTAGTTACTATGAAGGTGTGGGGGCAAAGATATTTTATCTATCTATACCTCTATCCCTACCTACTTATATAGGATATGACCCATTTCAAGAACAAGTCCGTTTTTTTCGAAGATAAGAACAAGTTCGAAGATAACTTTAAAACAAAAACAAAGAGATAAAAAAAATATGTGTGATATCAAAAATATTCTTCGCAAGGTCTTATTTTGTATAAGTTTACATTAAATATGATTTGTTTACTTTTGCTGAACAAAATCGATTTTTTTTTAACTTAAGACACTAAAACCTTGGACTTGGTACTTTTAGACTGGACTTAGGACTTTAAGCTGGACTAGAGATTTTCATAAAAAAGGAGTTGGACTTAAGTAGATACTAAGAATATTTTTAAAACTAAGACCCTAAGTCTTACGTTCCTACTCCTAAAGTAGGAACTTGATTAAAATAAACCAAATAGACTGAACCATAGACAATGAGATTTTGATTATTTTGGTGTTGATATTGCCTTTAGTCCTTAAGTGAAATGGGCCATCCTATTGTACACTAAGCTGAGTTGGTACAAGGTACCGGACATGCCAAAAGCCCTATTTTTTAATAATTTATTTGAGTTATTTTGAGTCAGGCACAATTCTCAACTAGATCGCACTCCAAAATCGCTGACCAAAGAGACTGATTGACAACCCTGCTGACCAACAAGCTATTAAAAAATACGGATTTTGCTATGTCGAACGAAAATGAGTAGTAAAGAGCGCTCGACGCCAGCCGAAGGATTAAAAAATCAGGCGCCTTATTCTTACGAATTTATGCATTTAAAAATAATGTAATTTGAATTCAAGTAGGTATGCTCCATATTTAAAATCACTAAATAACCAGTGTTTACGCTGTTTACGATGGTGTATAATTTGCCAGTATCAAAGTTTTGAGTAAAGAGTATCTAAAACATTTGGCATGGCGACGCGACGAGCTCTCCCTGTTATCACAGTTGCATAATAAGTACCTAATTAAGTACTGAATCCTTAAACTTTACTTGTAATTCTATAATTTTATTGCATTATTTTATAAATTTCAAACAAAATCGTGACGTATAGCATAATAAATAACCCAAGTCAAACGTCAACTTTTATGAAATTCTTTGAAACCTTGAAAGAACTCAATTTTCAGCCTTATTGGTTTTAGATGGCCGCTAATGGGTTTATTAATCGAAATTGCGAAGGGTTTCATTCCTTCTTCAACGAGCTGCAAGAGTAATTAATGTGGGATTCCGATAATTTGGCCGTTTAGCATTTAAATTATTCAGAAAGTTTGATTCCAGGCCTACATCATTAAATAAATTCAATAAAATAAAATTGTTAATTTTAATTCCCGACATGCTTACCTAAATTGATGTTAGAATTTTATGAACTTGAGTGTATGACAAACTAGTTAAATCTTACAGACCTAAGTACTTACGTGCCTTTTTCTGCAATCAAATAACTTTATCGTAATGCAAACCAAAACAACAGTTCTTCAAATACGCATTTAAAAAAAATTGCATTGTTAGTTTTAAAGTCATTTACTACAGCTAATAGAAGTGTATGATACGTTCCCTAAGGATTAACATGGCAGTTAAAAGGCTGACATGTTGATTTAGTCTGTATCAGTTATATAGTGTGGTCACAAACCACACACGCGCACGATCGAAGTGTGTTCATTACTTAGTAAACTGTGGTTTCACTGTGTTTGTGTTTTCATTTGTAAAGAACAGTGAACTTTTGATGTTATGAAAGATAGATATATAGCATTCTTCCAATATTAGCATTAAAGGTTCAACAACACTATCATAGGGTAGATAAACGAATTATACTGATTTTGAAGGAATCTATCTATCTATAGCTGCCTTTCAGTCGTCCGTCTCCAGAGTCGGACATAGGCCTCCTGCAAAACATCTTCTATCTTGCGCCACCTGGAGCCAGTTGTTACCAGCATGACTCCTTATGTCGTTGACCCACCTCTCAGGTGGACCTCTACCTTGCGTAGTTTGTTTTGGCTTCCATTCCTCCTAGTCCATCTCTCGATGCTCATGCGACCAATGTGTCCTGCCCATCTCCATTTACGGCGTTGGATGGTATCCACAACATCGATGACCTTCGTGTTGCGCCTAATCTAATCATTGCGCTTGTGATCCAATCCCGCAAAGTGATTCCCATGCCTGTGTATTCGGTGATCCACTTCAGCGGTTTGGTTCGCATTACCAAGTGTGATCACGTGGCCAAGGTAATGTGGTGATCACCACCTCAAAAGACAACTGCAGGTGAACCGCATCAGTAATGTCAGTCATGATTTATCATTATTCATTACTAGGCTTGCCCTTTGAGATTCGGTTAATAGGTGTTTAATCATTTACTCCATGTTCATATTATCCGCAAAAAGCACAATGTCAACAGTGAATAACAGATTGTTGAGTCGTCCCCCATCAATGTTTAGTCCTTTTTCCACTACAGCCGAGTTTCCTTAAAATACCTTCATGCAGCTGTAAAAAATTTCGGAGACATTGTGTCGCCTTGACGGACTCCTCTGCTAAGTTGGAAGGAATCTTAAAGCTTATGTAGACGTACTGAGGACTGCGTGATGTATGTATCGCTCGTCTATCCTGCAGTCCGCGAGAGCTTTTTCCACCGCCCAGTGTTTGATAGTGTCAAAAGCCTTTTCGTAGTCAATAAAGATTTACTAAGAGTCTAGTATAGAGCTTGTAAAGGTGAGATAAGAGACTTATAGGACGAAAGATTCCCAGCTTTCCCTTTTTGTGGTTATTTAAAGCAAAGTCTATAAGCAAGTGAAATGCTTACGATTTGAAAAACCATAACCTGCATTTCTAAACATCCGCAGTATAGATAAACGTTTTAACGCCCTACTGATTGTAGGTAGCCCAAGACTGGCTGGGCAGACTGACGTACGACAGATGTACGTTCTTTTACCCGATATAACTAGTCTTATGTCCTTTGCCCATCTAGCCTTCTAGTACTATGGTATGGTGGTATAGGTAGGTTTTGTGATTTATATGACCAGTTTATCTAGTCTTGACTAGTCTTGAATTACCATAATTTTACCAATCTTTTGTATTGACATAATATGAATGGAGTTTAACGAGTATAGTTATTTATCAATGTTTTTAATGGACACGGTTACGAATATTTGAAAAACTAGAAACAATGTACTATTAGCGTGGCGCTATCTGTAAAAGGTGGTGACCTAATTAAAGTGACGTATCACGCTTACACCATACATTTTTAATTTGTTGAATCTTTAACTCTATTCCAATAGGTATAAGGGGTTGTTGTAAACTGTAAAACTGATGGTTGAACGCAATTTCTGGGAAGCGTTTATGTTAGGGCAGGCGTTTCATTTATTTACGTTGGGGCACGCGAGCGAAGTAGGGATCGTTGCGGCTTCGAGTGGCGCTGGCGAGTCAATCAAATATTGCTAGTTCAAATAACATGCTCAGTACCGAGTTGGGAAACATTCTTACTATATTATAAAAGCAAAAGTCCGTTTGTTTGTTAAGCCTTCACGTCTCAACTACTGAACCGATCATCATGAAATATTTCATACACGTTGTCAGGGGTACAGAAAAGTCCTTCCATCCCGAAAAAAATAATTGTTCCCGAGGGATATCAAAAAACTTTCCACGCAGATGAAGTCGCGGGCGGTCGCTAGTTTTGCTATAAAGTTAAATGATCTCGGTAAACTGGTATTCTATACTTATTTCTGAATATGCGGAGGCAATTACTATTGAAAGCTATAAATATCTGAAATATTGATCGAAAAACTTTTTTATTATTGATCCAATCACTGTTTCTATTTTAAGAATTTCTTTGGAAATATTTCCAAACGCTCTTGTATGCTTGAGTTAACTTTTTCAGTAAAATAAGACAAACATGCTTTTCAATTTGTTTATGTTCGTGGATATACATAAACAAGAATATGCTAGAGTGATAGTATATGCCAAAGATCACATTCCTTACCCTGTGTTCCTTCAACTCGAATGCATTAAGGCAGTTACATTTTATGCTCAGAAAAAGGTGAAAGTAATTTTGGTGAGAGGCGGTCGTCAGAGTCACGTATGTAAATGTAGGGCCGCGCGCCGCTCGGATGCTGGCGACACGTAAATATTTTGTGTAACACGTTTATGGACTTTTTATTTTGATTCACGTTCTCTTGGGTAGATTGGTGCATCACGCATTTTAAGAAATGAAAAATTCTTGGTGCCGCTCTAGTAAAAAAATTACGACGTGTTGTTAAGCTATTAAATTTTATTAACAAATCAAATTGTTAGGGTACTTTCAGTGCTCAAATTAACTGGTGAATTAAAAGTGAAAAAATACAATTAAGCTGGGTAATTAAATTTGTATACTATGTGTACAACGTGTTACAAAAATACCCCTAATGCCGAATATGGTAGATAGAGACCATCAAACTGAATAAATTTTACTATGAAACCAACTTTGAAATCGCGTTAAAAAAATTAGCTGTTTCATACATTTTAATATTTTCGTAATTAATTTTTGTATGAAACAGCTGATTTTTTTTCGCTATTTCAGAATTGGTCCCATAGTAAAAGTTATTCAGTTTGATGGTCCCTATCTACCATATTCGGCAAGGGTATTTTTGTAACACCTTGTATAATAAAAATTATAACCGAAGGTTTTGAGTCTAAGAAGCGATTTTAGGTCATGATCGGCCGTAAAAATAGGGCTAGCAGACATAAAGTGGTTAAAGGTAGTCCCAGATACCCTTAATTATAGTTCGATTGCCTTAATTATGATAAAAAATACTTAAGTATTCCATTTTTAAATACTTTTATAATCCACTTTACATGGCTCATGAGGTTTAACGATCATAACAATTTGCGAAGGTCGTATGTAAATACCGACTCGCCTCAGAGCAGTCCACAAGGATTTGATGTGGAGGAATGCATAATTCAGGACTCGACAGCTCACTGTCGGAATTACAAGTAATAAGAAACGGTTAAATTTACTTCAAAACTTTTGCTTGGATGATGGTTAATAGGCAATTGGGTACTTGACTTGAAAATGGATTCTACTTTTGAGGTATAATAAAGCAGAAATGGAAGCAAAATAAACCCCTTCGCGAAATTTCGACTCGATTCGACGAATTTTACTATGATTTCTAAGACTCCAAAGTTGGTTAAAAATCAAAATGCTCCAGTGACAAAATATTGTTGATTATTAGAATTCATACGTAATTACAAAAAATATTGTTACGGAAACATTATTGTAAAAACAATGTTTACTTAGATAATCACAAATTTCTCATACTGCAGACATTAAAGGCCGCGCATTTTGATTTTTAACAACTTTGGAGTCTTAGAAATCATAGTAAAATTAGTCAAATCGAGGCAACATTTCGCGTAAGTAAGTGTTTATTTTGCTTCATTTTCTGCTCTATTATACCTTAAAAATAGAATCCATTCTCAATTGTGTTGTATTAGAAAAGTCAACATTGAGAGGAAAATATCAGGTACCTACCGAAGTTTTGAAATTGGTAGAAAAATATTGAAGATTAAATGGTATGAACTGAGCGAGATTGGCACGTTGTGCCCATCCATAATTAAATTAACAAAAAGAAATATTGTAAAAAAGCAAAAGTCTTTGAAGCTGATATTAGAAAACCTTAAAGAAAAATTTTATCGAATGTTTACAAAAGACAACATATTACATTCTAAATTCTGATCCCAAGTAATACGTACATTATAAGTCGCGTATTGCTTTAATTTTGTCGAAGATCATGAAATACGCATTGAGCCGCACTCCGCATCGCCTGAAGACCTTGACATCCCTCCCCCTCCGACCCCTCATCCTATCTCAACCTTTCTTCTATCTTGTTTTCTTTATCAGTTGGAGCCTTCTCTTAGGGACGGCTATGGTTGGAGGTAATTGTGTTAGGTTAGTTACTTATTGCCAGGACTCTTTCATAATTTTACCGTGAGACACGCCACGACATTTTGTGTGTCAATACCTATTCGTGTGTCAGTATTAGTCAACTACGCTAAAGCATATTTGACCCGGTTTATAAAATAAAT
This sequence comes from Catoptria pinella, assembly GCA_963556745.1. Classification (NCBI taxonomy): domain Eukaryota; kingdom Metazoa; phylum Arthropoda; class Insecta; order Lepidoptera; family Crambidae; genus Catoptria; species Catoptria pinella. Next base: position 4,776,273 of record OY750774.1, on the reverse strand, counting down.
AATTAGTAGAACCCATATAACAAAATTTTGCATAAAGCAAATTTTTGATTAGGTAATTATTAAAATTTTGCCCCCTTACTAATAAAGATTGTATAGCAGTTGTATAGTTACACAATGGTTACTCTCTGTCGATCTATTTAAGTTTGACATTAAAGAAAGGGATAAAACACTGTGTAACTAAACATCTTCTAAGTAAGGTAGGTTCGTAAGGGTGTTAGGATGTTGACAACCTTTTTAGTATCTTTAAATCCTTGATTTGATATGAACCAATGCAAGAATTAAATTGATTCAAAATGTGAGTAAGCAGAACAAGTTTGACTTATAATTATCCACGCTAAGACCCCCGGTCCTGTTTGTTGCTTTTTTTCCAGCTATAATAAAATTATTGCCCATAATTTCGCCATAGGCTTCAAAATATTATTAAAGCTCTGTGTCAAAGCTTAAATTTGCTTTTTGCTGTCTTCAATTAGCGGTCTTATTCAATCGTTTTTTAATAGTGTTACATATATCCATACAATACTCTAAACACTGAGAGATAGAGTCGACCTTGAGAAGATCAAAAGCTACTAAATTCCTATGGTAAAAGAAATTCCATGCACACAAAGTTTCGGGCAAAAGCTAGATTTTATATAATTACTAGCGACCGCCCGTGACTTCGACTGCGTGGAAAGTTTTTTTGCCATCCCTCGGAAACAATTAGTTTTTTCGGGATGAAAGGTACTGTCTGGTTTATGGGACGTAGCTACAGATAAAACGTCTTTAATTATATTATTTCGAATTTATTTTATATTTTGGTCAGCTAATCATAAACCCGTAATTAAATCACTCTAGACATATTTTTTCTTCTCCTCTACTACTACTGTCAGGACAAGCTTTCAAAGATAATTATAAATAAAACATTCTTTATTTAATTTACTACTTGCCAAATGGCCAAGAAGTTTGTAAGCGATGCAGTCAAGCATCACAGTACCTATGTCCCTCTCTGTACCTCTGACTACGTGAATGCAAAATTTCATGATAATTGGTTTAGTAGTTATACAACATGTTGCAAAAATACCCCTAATGCCGAATATGGTATATAGGGACCATCAAACTGAACAACTTTTTCTATTGGGTCCAACTCTCAAATCGCGAAAAAAAAATCAGCTGTTTCATACATTTTGATATTTTCGATTTTAATTTTTGTATGAAACAGCTGATTTTTTTTTGCGATTTCAAAGTTGGTCCCATAGTAAAAGTTGTTTAGTTTGATGGTCCCTATATACCATATTCAGCATTAGGGGTATTTTTGTAACACGTTGTATGAGACGTGAAGGCGTAACAAACAAACAAACGGACTTTCGCATTTATAATATTAGTAAGGATTACGCTTGCATAGCCTTGCATTGCATATAGCGACATAGCTTCATACCCAAAGCTATTATTGTTGTACAGAATGCTGCCGTATCCGTGGCGAACTGGCGATGGTCGGCGCTCGTTGCGTGCCGCGCCTTCAGCGCGCGTCCATTTATTATTAAAGTATCCTTGCCCTCAGCGGCGGCGTGGGCGTCTTGATAGACATCCCACAGCACTTTGAACTCACTATCCACGTACTCTCCATAGTACAGTCAGCCCATTAACTTATAAATAAATGACAGTTTGTGGTAGTCTTGCATTTAAGTTGAAGAAACATTGAGAAAACTTGTCATTTATGCAAAAGTTGACTGGCTCTTCTTCACACAAAGAGTTTCTCTTTCTGAGAAATTAGAAAGCGTTTGAACTCTTTTTCAACCAAAATCAACCATTTTTAATGTCCATACTGCTGGGACACATGCCTTCCTTTTGTTTGGATAAGGAGTATGGGCCATAACCCACCACGCAAGCCCAATGCGGATTGATGGTGTTCAAGACTGCAAATGCAGCCGGAACCAACTGCTTAACGTGCCTTTCGAAGCACGGAGGAACACGAGATAATAAATTTTTAGTTACACATCCCATAACCGACCCTTGCGAAAGCAGAGCCAGCGCTAAACCACTGCGTCCCCGAGATCTTCAATGTGTGATCAAATCGTAAAAAAAAAATACTCGTAATTACCTACTTAATAAAACGACTTTAAACCAGTCTTGACAAATAAAATTACTAAAACGGAAATAAAAGGTATATTGACTAGTCGTTCAGTTGTGAAAATACTGCATTACTTTACTTCCATAAATGTATTCAAATTGAGAAGAAAACATGATATCAATTCAAGCATCTATAAGCCTATAAATTCTACATTTTCAAGTCCATTTATGTAAAGTTAATTAATTATATTTCATCCCATTTTTCAAGTAGGCAAAGGCAAACCCACAAAATGGCGTCATTAAATCCTACAAACAGTCACAAACTAAATCAGACGACCCTTGGCGTTGATATGAGCCAGTTAATTAAATCTCCGATTTGTCTTTGGTGATAACTCGACGCTGGCGTTGGGATTCAGTTAATTATCGACTGTTGTGTTGTAACGTCTAAAAATATGTATACAGTTTAGAACTTTGTCACTTTGTTGTAGTTGTCATTTGTCATTTATTTCTGTTTCAAAAAGTAATAGCTTTAGAGTGACATAGTTCTTAAGTATATGCATATTTATAGACGTGACTGTACATGCTTGATTGTTAGAAATTAATTATAAGTTCACATACACAACGTAAGTTGCGAATGTTTTTTATTATTATTATTGAAAAATAAGTGGAGCATATTCGTATGGAATGAGGAAAAGCCATTTATTTACATCGAATTAAAAAAAATATGACAGTAATTCTCCTGAGTTTTAGAAGACATAGTTTTGCTGATTTTAAATAAATATGACAGACTTCGAATAAAACAATCTAAAAACAAGATTTAATAAAAATCACGTTTCTCAGGATATGATGTTAAAAGTAAACAAATAAGTGGACGAATAGCAGAGGTACATAAACAACTTGTCACTTCGTCCGCATGGAATGAGAAATCCGCATATAAAGTTTCATCACCCTTACTAGACACTTTTGGGGGATGATTATAAAAATAGGCGTAAAAAAGTAACAGACAGACAGATAGAGTTACTTTCGGAGCCAGGAAACCAGAAATTGTAAGGCATTTAACGACAGATATGAGTTATAATTTTAGTATTTTTTAAAACCCCAAAGAAAAAATATCGCACGGCGTTATATCGCATGATCGCAAAAATAGGCAAATAAACCAGAAACAATTCTTGAGTTCAAGACCGAGATCCAGCGCGTCATCGGTGAGATACAACCATATCTTTGTGAAAAATTAATCGAAAATTTAATGAAAAGAGCAACGGCCTGTTCGGAGCCGCGGGGGCGCTTTGCATATTGTTTTATTCCATACTTAATCAGAACATGATTAATTTAAAATGCAATAAAAAATATCACATCTCGCTCCAAAAATAAGTGAATTTTCAAATGAAAAAGTGCACTCTATTGTGACACCCTATACAACATGTTACAAAAATATCCCTAATGCCGAATATGATAGATAGGGACCATCAAACTGAACAACTTTTACTATGGGACCAACTTTTTAATCGTGAAAAGAATATCAGCTGTTTTATACAAAAATTAAAATCAAATAGTTATTTGTTAATCACTTTTAAAGTTTAGCTTAGAAAAATGTCGTCGTCATCTGCATTAAAAGCCTTACACATGGCAAATGTAATAACAACACACACCACGTACCCCACGATATTATAACGTAATGAATTGATTAACTCACGGTACGTGCCTTAATACATAAAACAATTTTTCTTTTTAAGCTTAAGAAAGCCGCCGTTTCCTTTGATGCGGGGGTGGCATTCAGCCAAGATTTTATGACTTCCAAGAGTTAAGGGTTTGTTCAATTTTTCTACAGATCTATGATAAAGCTATGAGTCAGCTGTGATACACCAGACAATAGCGGTAAATAACATTTAGGTGCAGGCTCAATGGCTGATTCACTGAATTCTCAAAACTGACTGGTTCAAAAGAATACATGATTAACTATTAGCGGGCTCAACGGGCTGACAGAAACTAACTATCGCCACCAATAAATTATATTTAATTTATGAACGTAGTAAATTAACAGAATTCTTAGAATACAACTGATATTTATTCAATAATTCTTTAATCTAAGACGGTACCCAGATCGTAAGTGGTGCCGCAGTAAATTTTATTGAATATAGTAATTATAATACACAATTTTAAATAAAAATTAACGTGGAATTTTGGAACACAATCTGGTATTTTTAGAAGGTATCACCACATTCCCTCGTAGTCACTTTTAGACATAGATAGCAATACTGTTAAAACTGGCCGGTTTTGGCAAATTTGCTATCTACTTCTACGAATGACTACGAGGGAATGTAATAATACCTTCTAAAAATACTAGACTACACGTCTAAAAGTCCACGTAAAGTTTCGGTATGGGATGTCTAATCAGAAGTGGCGCCCTCAGAGATTTTTATTTATTGAGTTGTTAATAGAAAAGGATTTCATTAAAACTTTACGTGGATTTTTAAGACCCATAGCCATAGTCTAGTACTTTCATTACATTCGTAGAAGTAAATAACGAATGTTTCAAAAACAGGAACTTTTAGCATTACTGCTATCTACTTCTAAAAATGACTACAAAGGAATGTAATGATACCTTCTAAAAATACTAGACTATGGGTCTTAAAAATTCCACGTAAAGTTTAATTAAAATTATGTTTTATAATTACAATATTAAATAAAATTCACCGCGGCGCCTTAAATTGAGATTTTTATAACCCGCGCCAATAAAGAAACGAATCTTAAATTGGCGGCAACTATAGTGCCATCTCACGCCGCTTATTATAGATTTTTAGGTGTATGACTGAGACAGCACGAAAACTGCTGCCATTTTAGATTTGTTTGTTTCAAGAACTTTAAAATCATATTCTATAAAATTCTTGGTTTCTTTCAAGAACTTTAAAACCACTTAGTTTTCTTATTGGCGCAGATCTTAACAGAAGTTACCACTTTTGGTTTTAATTGATCTTTTTTAAGAATACTACTATTCCTACCTAGTAACTAGGTATAATAGCTAGGTATAGACACTGCAAATTTAATAAAAATGGGAAGTCACTTTTAGTAATAGGTATTTAATAAAATAAGCTACACTGTTTCTAAGCATCTTTCTTACTTAATAATTTATAAGAATTATCATATCATGGAAGTCTTTACACTAGGTTCTGTAACCATACCACTATGGTGATGATGCTGGTATGTACACTGTTATTGTGTAAAGTAGATATTAATGTATGTTATTTTCAAAACTTGTCTGGCCTAGGTTAAAAGAACTCGAAAGGACCCTCGTCACAAGTTTTAAGGCAGTAGTGACCCAAATATGGATTGTAACTAAAAAGACGTAATATCAAACGAGTCCCTTACATTATGATATCCTGTCAACAAAAAGTGGGTCGCTTCGAAATGATCCCAGGAGTAGGTATTTGAAGTTCAAATTTATTAGTTACAGATGATATTCAATTTTTTGTTGTGCCCTTGGCCCATTTCAAATTTTTTCGCATCAAAACTACGTTAGCTATTCGCTTACTATATTTTACAGAGTTTTTAAAAGGTATTCCTTTACAACAATCGTATAAGGAGATTAATCGAATTTCTGATAAATGAATATTTATTCAGCTATTATTTTAATCATGGTGGCGCCACCACCTTATTTTACTATCTGGGATGAAGTGTTTTTTTTATTACACAACTTGCGTAATAGTATCAAAAATTTAAAAAAGCATTTGAAAGTATAATGTTAAGCATATTAACTGTGTTGAAAGTTTTAACGATGAATAATTAAAATAACTGGTAAAAGTTTTTAGCACAAACCAAGTAGAACTTATAATTGAGGTAGGATTTTTTTTTTCACTGTATTAAGAGAGCATAGTCTGCACACTAGCGCCGCCATTAGACAAAAAACATAGTGCTTAAATAAAGACGAAATTGTGAATTGTCTCTCTGTAGTGCACTCCGAACAAGCTTTGTGGTACTTTTATAGCTTAAGCAATAAGCAATCTTCTAGCCTGCCGTTTAGTTTAATGGAGTTTTATTGTTAAAAGTGGCCACTTTTTAAAATATCGTTAAAAAGTACCACAAAGCTTCTTCGAAGTGCACTACAGAGAGATAATTCACAATTTCGTCTTTATTTAAGCACTATGTAATTTTTATTCCAATGGCGGCGCTAGTGTGCAGACTACGCGCTCTTAACAACTTTTGTACTGTTGAAAGTAGTTTATAATCCTTCAATTTACGATATGTCAGTAGTTAAGACTTAGGCCATCAAACTATGCCATAGGATGTAATTTCGTTATCAAATGCTGGATTACATAGATTGTAGCAGACGTAATATAATATAATATTACGTAGTTTTCGCCCGCGACTTCGTCCGCGTAGATATTCGGAAAATCGCTAGGGAACCTGTGATGGGGATAAAAAGTATCTTATGTTTTGATCCAGGCTATAAACTGTCTGTGTGCCATTCCAAACCCGTTCAGCCGTTTTTGCGTGATTAAGTAACTGACATCCAAACTTCCAAACATCTACATTTCTAATATTAGTAGGCTATCCATATCCCGTTCCTGCCCCGTTCCCGTAGGTACTCGTGCTCGGTTGACTTTCAAAAAACCAAGAAAAACGTGTTTGCTTTTTTGTTTTTAGAAGGACTCCTACAAAGTTTCAAGTCGTAATGTCATATTTTTTCATACAAGTTTTGAACCCTTATTTCACCCCTTTTATGGGTGGAATTTCCAAAAGTCCTTTCTTAGTGGATGCCTACACTGTATAAAGTATATATGTACAAAATTTTAAGTTTAGGTCCAGTTATTTGGGCTGGGCGTTTATATCTCAGGCACCCTAAATTTTTATAATGTATAAGAGGAAGAAAATGAAGAACAAAAATGTAAATAGGGTTAATCAGGAAGTCTGTTGACAAAACAGTTAATTTAAAAGATTCTGTATATTTGTTAGTATATTAACTTACTAGCAGCACAAAATAAAGTTTTGTTTTATTGGAAAAATAATAATTTACTTTAGGTTTACTTTACTTTTGTTTAGTAAGGGAAGGAAACCCTTCATCAGAATATAGGACAATACCAAGAAGTATCCGATTTAATGTCTCTAATATATATTTGTTCAACTTAAGCATGTGTTCCGCTAAAACTTGCAGACTATTGCAGCATTTATTTTTAATCGGATTTATCCATACTTCTTACTCTCCACATGCCTATCATAAAAAATATCTGTCATTATTAGATGCCACAAAATCCAAAATCGTGACTTGATTCCATCGCTGCGGTGATATGTTAACAAAGGGTTGGTAGAACAACATCTACACTGTAAACCGGCACTGTACGACACACCGCACGGTAATGATTGGGCCGGTTTGGCACATTCCGTCGCGAACTGGGTCAGTGGGAGTCGCGAGGCAGGTGCGACTGCTACATGAAAATACGGCCGTGTGAATGTTCGGTGCGGCAAGAAAATTCATTCTTCCTGTCTTAAATATAATGATGAGTCCAGGTTTATGCGCTCATTTTGAAGGGTTGATATAGTTAAAGTTAATCTCTAACATCCATCAGCGTAAGAGAAAACACGTGAGCCCTTACAATAAGCATAATTACGAAAAAATACTAATTTAGAACAAAACTTTAGAAGATACTTACATCCAAAAAATACGCTACCTAAGTTGCAGACTGTATGTAACAAACATTCTGTGGGCAGCCTTGATTAGTTTTGATCTCTGCAGTATAATTTACAAGAAATACAGTTCAGTCAGAATTCAGTCTAAAAGGAAACGTTTTACTTAAGGCAAGGCAGTTCACGAAATTTTATCTTTCACTATCTCTTTGGATATGGTTGATATGGCATAGCTTTAATTGTCACTTCGCCAGAAATTTGACGAAATTTAGTACATTTTATTGATTTCTGGAATACTGGATCATTTATTAAATATGTATTCGGTTTTTGTGTTAGATCAATAAAAAAGCTATCCTTTTTGCACTATCGTTGAAAATTGGATGTTTATTTTTATAAATTTTTATGGTGTTATTCAGATTTTTTTTACAGAGTTACCAAGCCATTTTTAAATATTCTGTTCGGTTATTCTGTTTCTTTGTTTCTTTATTCAGTCTACAGTAATTTTTGTGAAGTAGAATTCTACATCAGTTTTTTACATTGGAAGCTCAAAAATCAATCTTTTCATCAGATCGTGAACTGGCCTCGCCTTAACGGCTTTAACCGCACTATCATTTAAATAGCAGCCAAATTTTACTGCTAAGCTCTATTTTTAGTTACAGTTCAATCGATGTAGCTGCCCCGGTGAAAGTCATGGCCGACCGATCTATATTTTGTCCCATGAAGTCTTATGTCCCAATTTAGTTTGTTCACAACCATTTTTAATGTATTGATATATTGATCAACGACTAACCTTGTAATCTTTTAAGTTCAAACGTCGTATGAATCTATACTTATACTCGTATCGATACTCATAAAATAATATGTCCTGACTGACGGATCGATCTGAAAGGCCTGAAAGACTATAAGGATTTTCCAAATTCCTATCGGAAGCGGAATTCCATACGCGAACGTACTTGACGGCGGAAGCTAGTTCAGTACTACTACTAGTCTTTGCACCGTTTATTAGTTAGTCATGTAACTTTTCCGATAGTTAAAACTAAAATTTGAACACTGTATAATGGGCTGACCGACTGAATATTTGAAGTTAGGTTATTAACAGTAACTGCTACTAATACTCAAAGGTAATATGGTTGCTAGGAAACTTCCAGTGACGCACAAAAACGCATAGGATATTTACATAAAATTCTGTAACACAATAAAGTTTGGAGATGGACTTATTAATTTTTAATATAGTGAGAAACACAAAACGAACAATAGGTTCACAGTTCTGACCAAAGAGAATGTAAATGCCTTGCCCGTATTTACCGTCTTTTTATTTTTTAAATACATTCGTAAGTACTTCTACCACGACCTCACTAAACTTATTCTAAGATGATTAAAAATGTATTTCTTCATTGCTTGTATTTCTTATAGCAATCAACGATAGTACGATCATCCTACTATTATCCTGCTTACATAACTCTTGTTCGTTTACGCGAGATGATCAAGATGAATGATCTGATGGACCTCGCGTCTTAGATGAATAAATACTTGTTTTTGCACGGCGATTGTATGTAACAAGCTGCATGGTCGTAATTTAACTAGAACTAGTCTAGAACAAGAGATCGTACAATTTTGTATTCAGTTATTTAATTAATGGAATCTTAATCTTTGCACAGACCGCATTAAATCAACAATGTCTCAAAATATTTTTCAAATTCCATCGCATCAGAATTCAAATAATTATTAATTTCGATAAATCTTGAAAACCAACGATAAACAAGACTGGTATTTGTATCAGTTCTTTATCAGAATTATAATTTTACCGTAATCCTATGAGCTTAATGGTACAGCTACTGTCGTTCAGTCAACCAGAAATTTTATATCAACTAGAACAAAATGGGTGGGTAATCTTCTGCTCGACACATCCAGAGCTTAATTAGCGTCCCAACAACACACGCAGACAATGGCGGAGGCGCGAGAAGCTTCTTTTGAAACTCAGTACGATCGCGGTCTCACTCTCAACACTCGTAAACACTTAACAAAGAAAATTCTCATATTTGTTTGCTCTGCCTCAAAGTCTTTACAATATCTTTGTAAAAACACTTGATTAGTTTTTCTCCAAAAATGGGTCATATTTACACACACACACATACATACACATACACATACACACACTTACATTATTTTATAATTTTTGCTTTTCCTGTTTCAATTGTTATTTTAGCCTTAACTTCAAATCATGTCTGTAATGCCTGTCTTATGACAACAACGGTTGTTAACGCTAATATGTTTTTGTATACAATATGTCATGAATTAAATAAACTTTTATTTATTTATTATTTAACCAATGTTTCTGTAATTTCAATGTTCTTTACGTTTCCGACAGAGGGACTAATGCTTTAATCAACTTAACTTTAATAACTTTGTATGGGTCTTCATCGTTTTGGAACAATATTATAAATATACTGAAATCTCTACTGTATAGCAGTATACCTCTGAAGTATGAATAGGTATACAAATCTCTGCTCTCTTTAGAGGTTGTTATTATACAAATGAATGAAGTGAATGAAATATTACGCAATAGAGCCTAAAACTGCTTTAAAATAAGACACCATAATACCCGCGAGTAATTACTTATTTGTTTGTTAGCCGAAAATAATAAATTGACAATTCTAAAATGTATAATTCTGTAAACCTAATATGAGTCAGCCTTCTCTGATACGTGTATTCTAATTTATTTTATGCTTTGATGTGAAGTAAATGTAATGAATTTGAATTCACAGAATAAATAATAGTACTAGCGTACATTATAACATGGAATGCATTGTTTTTATCAAAAACGAAATTGCAATATAGGCACAGAATAGATATTAGAAGGTAGTTGAATAATAATACTTTTCAACTTACCGAGCTGTCTTAGATAAATTATCGATCGTCTTTTGTCTGTTTTAGGTTACTTTTTTAGTCAAACTTATTTTACTTATTTTAGTGCATTTCACCTTATTTATATAAATATGTGATTTCAGTAATGTGCAACAAGGGTTTATGGGAAAAAAATTTGAAATACTTATATCAAACAGCAAACTTTTCTTTTCATTACATTTCTATACAAATACCGAGTACGGCCCTATATGTTGGTAGGACTAATTTCAAAGCAAACTATGCTCTATGTTAAAGAAATAGAATCCAACAAAACACTTTGGTTATTAATTGCTCATTCGAAATTACACAATAACCTTTTCGTATTGAATATGGGACCATTTAAGCTTCGATAAAGAAAGGTTATATGAAAAAGGTTACCTATAAAATGAGCAGTGATTTTTATAGCGATTTTTTCCACTCAAATTGTAATTGCCTAGATTGAGAACGTATATCCCTTAAAAAATAATACTTTGAAGCGTAAGGGCTTCCTACTAAAGCTCAATGGAAAGGGGAATGGCTTGAGGGATTCAATTCGACATAATTAAACGTCGAAAGCAATAACAACTGCAAATTTCTAGATTGCGTTGTCACGTAAACGTCATCAGTAGTGCCTGCACCGGAGTCCCAGGGTTGGCTAGCTACACTCTGTACGAGAGGAAAAATAAAAAAAAAGAGAAATGAAAATGAACTGAGTTGGATAGCATGGCGTGACAAAGTTATTGTGTATTCTACGTCAACAATAACTGCTGTATGTATGTGGCGAATAAAATAGATCGTTTCTACGAACCTCGGTCGATACCACACCGTTTAGCGATGCCGGACTACATGTTTCGTCGCGTTTCAGTACGTAAAAAAGCCACATTACGGATAGATTTAGTTATTGCTAAGAGCCAAGCTACTCGTTGGGTCTGATCTTAGTGAACAAAAGTATTGAATACTGTGCATGCTATCGCAGTTGATCACACTGAAAGCGACGCGTCTAGGTACGGGTCTTTGGTAGTCACGTAGCGTATCTCTTAAGTCTGGCACTGTGGCCTTAGTTAGCCTAGTGACTCCTTTGTTACCAATGAGAAAGTCTTTCTTAGAGTGATTTCAAAAAGAAATCTTTCTTTTTGAACTGTCTCGGCACTGCAACGCTTAGCTTGTTACGTCTGTTAAGCCTCTTCTCGCACTAACACTTTCATCCTATTACATATTTAATGGCATAATATTCAGAATATTGTTAGCGTATCTCACAAAGCGTTTGTAAACACAGATGATACAAAACAATATTTAACTGTGTACCATTTTTTGGTTATTAAAATGTGACACTTTTCATTAGAATGTTTATTCCATTATTCCCTTTTAATGTATGTATGTAGTTCTGGATCCCGTACATTGTATAGTATGGTATAAGTATAATAAATATTTATAAAAAGTAGGTACTCTCATACCTTTATGAACTTGCTTTGCAAATATTTTTCAAGCATACGGAAACATGACAAATAATACTGTAACAAATATTATTATCAAGCTTTCCGCGTACCACGCGGCGTAGGACAAGAAAATCCTTTGAATGGGAACGCCAAGCAAAGAGATAACTCTTACTCAAAGCCCCTGAATGAGATTAAGTGGGACAAAATTATCCCAACAATTGCTTATTTTTGACAAGACGAGCTTGTTTCGAAGTTGGCGTCGATTCTGCGAACAAATGACGTAAATGATATTTTTACAGCCATCAAAAAATATTACGAAACGTAGCGCGTTTATTATGCTACTTCCCTGTGTGACAGCAACCATGAACCCTCTGAAAAAGGGCCAAAAACATGAAATTTGAAAGTAGTAAAATAAAGTATATACCTACGTAACAAAGTTTTATTTCAATGAATATAGTCCGCGGAAGTGTAAGGACTTATTAGTTAATTTCTATTGCAATTTTTTGCTGCATCGTTCATTGTTTATTGACAAGCTAGAAAAAACGGACTCTTCCAGTAATTATTCAGAAAACACTCGAATGTCGCTAACCTAGTGAAAGCAATTACGTTGGTGTAGTTTTCATTGGGTTTATAACGATGTTTTAAGCAAATTAAATGGCAAACAATTGCGAGGACATTGGTGTATATGAGTTACGACTAATTTGCAGATATGTATGAACTGTTGGCATGCGTTATTTGTGTGTTTCTAGGATGGCAACACCAGCCGCTAAAAGTATGATTAGAAACAAAAGTCCCTTTAGTAAATATAGGCTTTAAAAAAATATTAGTCAGTCTTTTATAAACAACCATGTAAAAAACATTAAAATCTGAATCATTCAAGGTTATCACCGTAAGATCGGTTTTCCGCAAATTGTGTTCACGCGGTTTTAATAATTACCTATTGTGGAACGAAAAATCCTACAAATGACAATATTTTTTTGTTATTTACGGGAATCGAACCCCGAATATTTACCAGAATAGTTATTCCAATCATTCAGTCTCGATGCGCGTCATTAAAATCGTTTGGGTGAACAAAACCTTAAACCATATTATAAATTATTTGTCTGTCCATAAAGGTCGTTACGTTAACTAATCAAACATACAGGCATCGTAGGCCTTGAAGAAATATCGTAAAATCATACTGTCATTTTATTTTTATTGAATGCTTCGCTCGAATAAGTAAATATCACAGACATTTTATTAGCCTTGTTAAATAGTTGATGACTACGCGTTTTAATATCAGCATGAACAAAAGTTTAAGCAAAGACCGGCCTAGATACACACCACGACTATTTGACAACACACTTTCAAGATGTGCGTGACAGACATATACTCGTACACAGCACAGGCGAGAAGTGTCCACAAAATTTTGTCGTAGTGCGCATGCTACTCCGGTTGACCCCAGTTTATTCTGCTTTCGGCTCGCACTGACTTTATAAAAAAAGTAATTGTTTGGATCTGTCCGTTTTTGATAAAAATAGAACTGTGACTCTTTTAAGTATTAAGTTTTCTATTAAAAAATATTTAAAAACGTGACTATTTCTAATTCTACTAGTATTGTGCTACCTATAGGCAGTTGTAATGTTACCGATCGCTGCAAAACAACCGGTCAGACGTTTTATTACAGACGGTGAACAATAATTTGTTGCAAATCAAAAGTGGTGCGTTCAGTATCATTCCGTATTCGGCCAAGCAAACAGCTAATACAAGTTTTGCTAACTATATTCTTTATGAACTATCGCCCTGTTTCTGTTAATAGCATCGGCTGTTTTACCGTCTATACAGATTATACCCGATAATTTTCGATGTCGCTGACTTCCTTGAACTCGTGTATTCAAAAAGTTTACCGCAAATAGTTTCGCTCGGCATAAAGCTTTTATGTATCAAGACGAGTTGTGGCTGGGGTCGGGCTGTCTGCGCGCTGACCGGGTCGGGCGATCGATGCCGCCGTGCTGCGGGCCAATGCTAATTATACTGTGATTGATCAAGGATCGGGTACACCGCACTATAGGACCGGGGTAATTATTTACTATACTTTACGGACCTAACGCTTTTTCAATTTATTTTAAGCTACCAATAACAAAAGATTGACTTTTTCCATTTTGAGCTTTTTTAATACAATACATGTTGTAATATCGTCACTAAATCTTAATAAAATTAATAAGTTTACTTTCTTAACCTACTCACATTATTGCTTACAGCTCTATATTTTCGAAAATTTTTTTGCTTGTACTCTAAAGACGACATGGCTGCGAGCCCCATTCTAAAATATTATACCACCGCGATTGATCAACTACCGGGAACACCGCGGACCTAGGGCCGAATCGAGCTAATTCTGAACGGTGAAAAAGGTAATATTTACCAAAAAATCTTTGGTTTAGCTTTAGAATTCTCATTTAAATTGTCCAAGATTGTCATCCTATTGTTAACAAAACTAAAGCGAATATTTTGCTATAAACGAAACGTTGAAACGGTTGCGATTTAGTTTTGGTTTTACCGTTGAAAATTAGCGCGATTGGTCCCCAGAGCTCTTTCTAAATCCGTAAGATATAACTATATATTTGTATAAAACTAGTTTTAAAAAGTCTATGGCGCAGATCGTAGATCAAAGCTACCGTAGCTGCGGCCCATGATAATTTTCCCGTGATTAAACAATTCTATCGGGAATATTGCATGGGGACCTAGCTTGTTACTAGGGAGTTATTTAATACCTAGACTATTCATCCATATAATCTAGACCTGGATAATTACTTATCTAGACTATGCATCCATATGCGATGGAATCACGATATAATAATCTAGCCCTGGGTAAATTACTTATTTTCCGGCCTTACCCTTTCTCAATATATTTTAAGGTAAACATACAAAACCCAATGAGCACTTCAATATTAAGGTCTTTTAAAAATATTGCGAAATGTGAATAAAATTGTAACGATATAGTAAGTAGTTAAATGCTAATTTATACCGTGTTAATCAATCGGTGACGCCACATATGGAACCTGGGCTCTATTTAATAAACGTGTCAATTTGTCTCCAGTCATGACAATTTTATATCCATTGCGTCAACCGATTTGGAAATAGAATAAACTACTCATAGCTACACCGCAAGCACAGAATTATGCCGCAAGGTAAACCAAATTATCATGACAATTGACAAATTATCACGTTATTAAATAGGGTCCTGGGTAGTCATTTACAATATTTTAATTTAAGGCCCTGACGCTTTTTCGATATGTTAGCCAACTTATAAATTGTGTAGCTTTATTTCAGAAAGCGATTACAGTTAGCTGTATGTAGACTAAGTAATATAAGGTTTATTACGTACGATAATCCAGTTTTAATTACGCATAACGAGACTAAATTAGCATTAAAGATATTTCGTGAAGGCTTATTATGATTATAATATTTTGCACGCATATTTATGACTGTTACTCAAAGTGAGGTAAAGTTTCAAAAGTAAAGGTAACAGAAGTTATATTTTTGTTTCAAAACTACGAACGCTCAATAGCTACATTTTATTTTGCTTTGTACTCCATTTTATTTCGTAGCTATTCCCCTTAAATTTGTTTCTGTAGACAACTAAAAATAGATAATCTGCTTATAAATTAAGAACCACAGTTTTGGTACAAAATATACCTACATACTTTAATAATTATAAAATGTACAGTATTACTATATTCAGCTACGAACTTTCGTAGTCAGCTACGGAATGTAGTAATCAGCTACGGAAAGTTGTAGTCAGTTCAATTGATCGTATTTATTTGTTTGGTTAAAATGAATATTGTGCAAGTAAGCATAAATAGAATTGAGTTGCATATTTAAAGCGAATTTATGACTGAATGTACATACTCGGTGTCAGTCTAGAGCCAAAATCTTGCGTAAAATGGCCGACCTACTTTATTGACCCTATTTTTTATATTTCTATTAAGAATATTTATTTTCATTACATATTTAAAACTTAATTGTATTCAGTGTCTTTCAAAGTTTTAGTTCATCTGGATAAATAGCCGAACTGTTGAAAGAGTTTAGCTTAGGAGTTAGGCTTTATATGCCAAGCTTAGATATTAGCTACGCTACTTGTTAGTGTATACCAAAGACACCGATATAATTATGTAGATGCGTCTTGCAGAAAGGTATGCAATACGTCTCTTTACTAGAATAAGTCACTTAGCGAGTAGCTTGACCTAAGCAAGCCTATTCGTAGTGTGGCTCAAGCATTATAGCATAACTATATTAATATAAAACATGTTACAAAAATACCCCTAACGGCGAATATGGTATATAGGGACCATCAAACTGAACAACTTTTACTATGGGACCAACACTGAAATCACGAAAAAAAAATCATTTGATTGAAAAATCACTTGATGATACATTTTGATATTTTCGATTTAAATTTTTGTATGAAACAGCTGATTTTTTATCACGCCGGCGGTGCCTGCTCCTATCTCTTTCGCTAACGAATACGAGTCGCTCGCTACTTTGACTACAAATCATAGCAAATTTGGAGTAAATAGGCTTGGTTAAATAATAAATAATGGATTTTTAAATATATTCAGTTAAATTTAAGGATCATCGGTTTTTTTACATTTTTAAATAACTTCGTGTAAGGTATAGATTAGATTGAGTGCATTGTTGTTGTCAGAGTGATATTTATTTAAATAATCAACACGATGTTTTCATCCTACTAACATTATTTTCTTTTCTTTCTAAATCAGCACGAGACGGACACAAATGCAATGAAACGGAATAAGAATTGTTTTAACCTCTACTAACGTTTTTCCTTAATTGTAGTAAGTATCACTGTTTACTCTACATTTCGGTTCGCGATTAAAGTTTTTTTACTTGTCCGGGCTTAATAAATAAACATAAACTGACTAAAAACTATGGTTCAATTGACGACCTGAAGTGGTGCAGTGGTCAACATCCCAAAAGGACCCGGATTCGATTCAGGGCCGGGCAGAAATTGAAATGATGAATTTTAATTTCTGTGACGGGTCTGGGTGTTATTATGTATAATAGGTATATATTTAAAAAGTATATAAGTAGTTCACCCATATCAGTTGTCTGCACTCATATTACAATCTTCAAATAGTTTGGGGCTAGATGGCGCTGTGTGGAATTGTCCATGCATTTATTATTATTATTATTAATTGCCTTACTAAGATCTTATTTTAAGTACTTAAGAACACCATAAACTACCCATTTCTATTTGTAACTTTATCCAGCTTAACTAATGGTTGCCTGGAAGAAATTGCTTTTTAGCGATAAAGCCGCCAATTGTTCTTCTTTTTAATTTACCTCTTTATAAATTGACATGGTGTACAATAATATTTTATTTTATTTTATCTTATTATACTTAAAAAATGTGACTGATTGTCTTTGCGGTTTTTGTAATATTAGGCTTTTTGTCCGTAATTTCCAAATATCATTGGTAATCCTATCCCCGCTGCTCCTTTGTACGTTTCCGGCAGTTGATCAGGAGTATTGCTTTATTGAGCGTGGCTCGTCCTTGGCCCACATCCGCGATTAACAGAACCCATTCAGTGTGAACCGAAATAGTCTCCGATTAACATCTCAAATGGTTATTTTGGGGATGTATTTATTATCAGGTAGGAATGTTAAACAAGTACCTGTGCGGACCTCTGGAAATTTTCACTTTACCTAATTCTAACTACAGCAGCTCTATGGTGTTGGTGAGACGGGTTAAACACTGCGCCGCATTACGCTCCGTCACACGAATTTTACTAGATAAATCACTCGCGTACTTAGATCTTAATCATAAACTTACATCAGTAAGCATTATCTGGTGTATCTTTATTTCTTTAAAGATATACATATTTATGTTGTAAATATATAAAATTATTGATGTGAATCAGAAGCTCCAGCAAACTGACTCAGCATAGATCCTTTAAGCTTTTTATCTTTAATTGATTAATATTCTCCTGCTCCTGCATGTTGCTCTAGTTAAATCTCTATTACCTATGTATGCAAACTGATAGTAAAAGCTTATTTGTCCCATATCAATAATACAGCTGCTCTATTTACCTACAATACTACTTTCTAACTTTCCTCTCAGAATATAAATTCGACGAGTTAACGCAAGTTTGTCTAGATGTCATCCGAGATTCTTGTTTGCTCGGGATTCGGTGGAAAAATACCCAAGATATAAAAGTAGGTCAAGACCAAAATGTGTGACAACTTGTATGCCTTGGGCCTTGGGGGCCTACGCAAAAAGAAACACGAGATTCGTCTTTCGATTTTATTTTATTTTGGTCCTTATTCCAGAGCTCCAAGTCGATTATCACGATTTGGTTTATAGAATAGGCCCTCAGCTCAGCATTCTGGGTTTGTAACAGGTGGATCCAGGCGAGGTGACGAGTGCTGTCGGTGTTACTTCACCTGAAAATGTGTCGTGTTTCCATTTTAGTGTACCGCATTGTACACCGCAAGATTGAAACGAGAATTCTCTTTGGGTTACTTTCCTGCTACTCTTATGTTACTTTCCGTTTAATAATAAAATATTACATAACAATAATAATTATAATCTTCTAAATAATTTGTTCATTTTGTTTTGTTAACTTATAAAACATATTTTTTTTAAAGTCGACAAATACAGTTGAATATGCTCTTTTTTTTTCATACGATCCGATTAAAGTTATTACTGAAAAATATCGTCTTAGCTCAATATCAAGACTCATTTCACTTCATAACTTCTAAAATGTGTTTATGAACTAGCGTGAAGTGTAACAGCGTCGCTCGGTAAGTCCATAACTTGTAACAAAGCAATGTGCCGCAGCCATGCTCCTGCATGACCTAGTTCCAAGCCGGATTCCTGGCAACTTCGGGATGTGGGCCTAAGAAAACAAGTATCGCTCCAGTTTTGATATAATTCATTGAGCTTGCGTAAAATTATAAACTTTGGACGCAGTTTCACCAATCAAATTTTCGTGTTTGTGAACATTACAAAATCTACTTTTCACCGACTTTCAATAACACAAAAACAATTTGATTTCAACAATTCGTAGCGATATTATTACGTAGCTTAGATTTTTTTATTGTGAACAAATACAGGATTTTTTTTATATGTGCGTATAATTTTTTAAATGATTCAGTAGCAATGCTATGGATTAAATTAATATGTTTTTTCATAAATAAATTAAAATTCTAAAATTGATCGAATATTCACAAAATTGCTATGTTCATGGCTACCCCACCGAGACGCGGGGTACGCACCAGACCAACACATGGGAACACGCTGGTCGCACGGTATCCACGAGATATTTTTTATTGCGTCGGACAAATTAAATAAAAAACTATAATTAAAAAAATTATACGCGTATATATATTTTTTCCTGTAGAGTCTATTCCAGAGAGTTTTATTAGCTACAATTAACTTTCTTCTTGATCACTGAATTGGTTTTAGGAACTTCATATACCTAAATAATTTAAATGACCTTCAAACCTCATTGGTAGTTCGGATAGTGCTGAAATTAATGACATGACATGACTTCCGAAGGGTGGAGCAGCTTTAGATAATTTTTAACTTGGTTAAAAACTGCCAAATTAATACTTCTTACATCATTATCATTTGCTTTGATATGTTACTGTAAAAGCCCGTATATTAGTAAATTTTAGATTTTACTAAAAAATCGCCCAACTTACCAAAATCAGTTAATAAAAGTAAGGATTTTATAAAAAAAATCCGGGCTTTTACCATTGCAGCTTGGCACATGCTAGGTTTAACCAACGCAACCGTCGTTGGTTAAATGTTAGTTTTTTTTTAATAAAACAGTGAATTAGCTGACACAACTTAATAATTTATTTTATTTATCTATCAGTAAACACATTAAATATTTTAAAATATCATTTTGTTACATTTTCATTTTTTATTTTATTTATCTTAGGAGTTCTGAGTTTTACCATTAAGAGTTAGTAAATCTTAGGTTTTACTGGAAAACCTTAGGAATTTTGAAAAAAGTATGGAAAAGATCCTTTTCGTCTAATTGGTGTTGTTTATTATAATAACCCGGAATATTTTATATTTCTATTTTATGTCTCCTAGCTAGAGGTTTTTTTTATTAATGACTGCATATTTTTGTTTTTACGTATTTTACGTTTTGTAGGTATTCCTTCTTCTTCTTCCAAAAAATACTTTACAAGTAAGAGTGAGTATAGATTTTACTAGATATCGACCAAAACTTACAAAAAAAAACCAATAATAAAATCTCCTTACTCACGAAATTCTGCGGTAAAATTTTAAGACTTTTGTTTCACAATTCGTAGGAAACATGATTTATAATGATTGATCGGCATCAGTGAGCGTTCACCCTGGTTCGAGGGGGCTTTGCACCACAAATCAAGTTACCGCGGCGGCCGTGTTAAGTTACGCATTACATACAAGTAAAACGCTCCTAATGCACTTTATCGAGGGATGTCACTGCGTTTTTCTTCATTTTTAACCGAAGAACATAAATAAATATGGATATCGAAAGCTTTAGAGTCGTTGGACTTTTCACGGTTGCCTTTTTTGTGAGTGATATTTTACAAAATTTTACAATGTGCAAAACATAGTAACCAGAAAGAGTGCTTAAATGGAAGTTCAATTAAATTAATCTTAAATACGATACTATTACGTTATGTGATATTAAAAAATACGGCATACCTAAAGTTTTCTTTACAGCCTGAAACATTCAGCTGGTCCATACAAAAGCGCAATACCTACTTGACCTTAATGTATGGAACAGCTGATTTTTTTTAGCAGTATCAGAGTTGGCCCAATAGTAAAAGTAGCTTGTAATCATGAGTGGAACCAGCCCACTGCGGGAACCAAATGACTAAAATTTCAGCGTGTATTAATATTATTGTTACTACTTCATTTATAATACTTGTGTATACCGTCAGATTTGTAAGCTTAGTGCACACAATATACAAAACATTCAGCTCGCAACTAGCCGCCTCTGTCAGCCCTCCTCGTGTAAGCCGATTGTCGCAGCGAGCCGCACAAAACATATGAGCCGTAAAAACAGCGTCTTGCGCTTAAACGACGATTGAGCTAAGGTAACCGGCAGTTGTAGTATTTCTTAACTGAGCCTAAGGAATAAATTACACGTAGGTATTTCTTAGGAATAAAGACCGAACAAATGACAATCTAACTTCATGAAAGTGAGTGTTTTTCACAAATTCGATGGTAGAGCGAAGTTACTATTTTTAACCGACTTCAAAGAAAGGAGGAGGTTCTATGTTCGTCTGTTTATATGTTTTTTTTATGTATGTGTGCCAATTACTCGAAAACAGCTGAACCGAATGAAATGATTCAAACGTTACTTCATCAGGTTTGTTTCCAAGTTAGTCCCTTTTTTGAAAATTTGAAATCGGTTCAGTAGTTTTCGAGTTATCCTAAAAAAACTGTAATTCTCTAGGTAACCATTGCACGAGTTTTTTCGTTAGATAAGTTAGGTCCCTTTTAGGTCTGCCTATGTGCTTACATACTACACAGTTACATAGCTGAGTCTAGAATTCAAGTCACATAATTCACTTAGATATACTTACCTTACCTAAAAAATACCTGTTCAATATGCTACCTGCTATCACAAAAGTAGAGCTAGGTTAAGATGTTTACAAATCTTATCTTTTGAATGCACATTTTGAAAATAATCGCATCTCCTAAATACTTGAAGGCTGAGGATAAAACCAAGGATGTAATATTCTCGCGCGCTTGAGTGGGGTCGCGGTCCCAGACTAGCAGATATCGGCGACTACATCGCTGCGCTAGTGCTCACTTAAAATATATTACTACAGGTCATTCACCTCACAGCGCTGGCCCAATTCGATCGGTGATTCACTATCAACCACTACCTATCTTAGGATAATAAGGGCGAAGAACCTTTCTACTTCGGCATAAGACAAAAAACACCGCATTATTGTGGCTAGTTTGTTTCTTGCGTCTGAAGATGTTAGGTTAATTTTCGCACGAGTCATCTTGGAAATATGAAAATCAATGCATTCAGTACGATATCCTGATAACAAATATATTATTATTATATTATATTATATTATTAATTAGAAACAAAGAAAAAACATACCATGTGGTAAGATGTTGTGCATCCTAGGAATTTTGAGTTTTAGGCATTTTGCTATTAAGCTAAATTGTTCTTTAGACATTGATTTTAGGCATTATGCAACTTAGGCATTTTGCGTTTTAGAGAAACAGAAGAAAATGTTCTTTGGGTGTAATCTAGTAGAGAATTTTCTAATGACTGAATAACATTACTCCCTACCGTTAAGTTTAACTTTTCTTTTTACAAAAAAACTCTGTACAGTATTAAATCAACTAAAACCCTAATCCTAGGCATAAAAGAAAGGTGAACTTGAGTGAAATCGATAGGGGTTGGAATTGAAGAAAACTTTCTGTAAATGCGCAACGCCTCAATTCCCGCGGCAGCAGCGGTAGCGCCCTCTAATGTATGTAATATGACGACGATTTATTTGTACAGACGATCTTGTATTTCGATACTGTCACTTTAGCTATCAAATTAGAAGAGACAATCAAATCTCTTTTAGCCAAAGACTTTTATGTAATGTGTATACTACACTAGACAGGCTGTACAGTACTTCTTTAGTCTATTGCGAGCGACCGAGAGAAACAGTTGATGCGCCGCGAAGGTTGGTTGTGACACAATTTTAATTTTGAACAGCTCTATGTTATTGAAGTCATTGCTTTTAGCATTCGCAAAAAATAATAAAACCTATTAACATTGTGCTTTCCGCTTCAGGAAGCACCTTGAGTGTTTTCAGATTTACAAAATCATTGCCATAGATTTTTTGCGCACTTTTATTTTCTGCTACTGTCAATAAGTGTGTTGAGCTTTTGATGTTCAATATTATGTCAGTTAGTGTCTGTCCTCCATTTATTTCCTTATCGGCACCACGCACAAAAGATTTAGTAAGCGAACAATAAAACTCCCCAAACGAAATCGCAACAAAGAATTATTAGAGCTCAGTGGTTGTGAAACGGGGTAGCCTGCGACGACTGATAGCATTATTTCATTATTGCCGATTTGTCTATTTTTGTTCATTTTGTTGGCCAAAACAAACTAGTAGATTTAGCAAACTTCGCAGTTATCCCACACAATAATGGATTTCTAAACTTTTTGTTGAATTAGTGACTTTTATCAGGAATTTCGTCAACAAATTGCGCATTAATAGCTATGCTAATCTAGTGTTTTATAAATAAACAGAATTAAATTGATTAAATTTTAGATTTTTCGCATTATCAATGCTATTTTTATATTAAGATAAATAATATTAGAAAAAATACTAGAATAAATCGACTCACCCGTCTGAGGTGCTACGGGTGAGTCGATTTTTTCTAATATTATTTATCTTAATATAAAATTAAATTTTATAGAAATCTCGTGTTAATGTTTTTAACAAGAAATAAATGCGGCAATTTGTTCAGAAAAAGAAATATATAGTTTTGTCTTTTGACAAGTAACTAGGTATGTATCCATGACGCTCAAAAATCGTAAGACCAATAAAAACTTTGTAGATTGTAGTAGGTGTTTGACTAATAACAATTTCTGTACTTCTGCCATACGACAATAATCCCATGTTTTCCAGGAAAACTGATGTGTTGATCAAACTTTGTAACTGCTTCTACTTAGCATTTAAACGATTACTCTTTGTGCGATTTTGTCACTGCCGTCACTGGAAAAAAACTCGTTTCGTATTAGTCGACATCATTTTCATTAGTCGCGGGCCCAATGCGGTTTGGTGGGTGTTAACGATTGTAAATGCAGCCGGGCCCAACGGCTTAACGTGCCTTCCGAAGCACGGAGGAGCTCAAGATAATAAAAGTTTGGTCACCCATCCCATGACCGACGCTTGCGACAGCTGTTTAACCACTGTTGTTTGACCACTGCGTCACCGAGCTTCGTATAAGGTTGTGAACCTAATGATATATAAGTCAATGGTTGTGAAGCATCAGCTTTGTTGCGTCGACCTCTGCAAAGGCAGCTGTACCGTGAGCGTTGACCCCGGGTATCTTCGCCGTGGCGCGGGGAATCGATAAACCCACCCCTAAAACTTGCAGGATGGAATTAGAACGCCACTTTACGGTTCAAAAATACTAAGGTCAGAAATTAACTAAGATTAAAATGTATGGTGTTTGCGTTCAATCACCGCCAGCCTTAAACGAAAAGCAAAATTTTCCATAGGTAATAATTTAACTAACTGAGTTTTTGTGCCTTTAACTTCAATAGATAGGTAGTATCTTCACAAAAAGCTAATAACTTTAACAAAAAATATTTAAGTACATCTCCAAGTGGACTACGCTTTGCTGCGAAACCTTTTTGAAGCGTGCAGTGTTTTTGAAACGGTGAAATTTATCGTCGCAATAAAAACACAACTGCAACAGTACTACGCGATATTAAATTATCAAGTATTGCCACTCGTCTAGGTTATTCAACTCTCACTGAAGAAGAACTTATACTTTCTATTGGCGCAACTCAAAGTAGTGAGTAACGATTCAATAGACATTCATTTTTATTAATGGAACATCTTATTATAGAAGGCGTGTTGCTTTCCAACACATCATAACAAAACATTATCATTACTAATTTATTTTTAATAAAAATAAATAAGGATTATACTTTTTTAATCTAGATTACATATAATGTTTCCTTTCCACATTTAGAAATTTTGTCTTTCCTTATGAATTAAACACAAGTTGAGCCTCCATTTTCATTCAGATCTGAATAGTCTGCCGCGCTAAGAACAACCGCTGGTCTGCCACTCAATCTCGGAAACTTTTTCAATGTAAAGCAATTTGTTTTAAAAGTTTTACTTTGACATGAAGGAAATAACATTTCACGGTGGGAATGGAATGTAATTGTTTCGTTTGAAGTTACCTACCAAGTTGTATAACCGTTAAGATGTTTTGTTAAGTGGGTGGCTCTATTATTCAGTTTTACCCCTGCTCTTAGATTTCATATTATTCTTCTTCTGTGTTATAAAATGCCACTTCTAACTGAATTAGTCGTACTGCATTAAACATTTAACACATAATTAGACGCCTAACATTTATTAAGTGATAGAAAATCATGCGACTTTTAATACTCCCTATGCTTGAATGACGTCATGGATGGTTGTGAAAGGTCAGTTAGTTAATATTTAGTTCTGCATTAGAGGGGCAAAGAAGGTTACATTGTAAAAGTCGTATAGAAGTGCGAATGTTCTCCACGCAATCACTGTAAAATCGACTTCGTACGAAAACGAGTGATATCTTTTATGCTTTTCGAGAGAAAGGGAAATGTATTTCGGCATTTTCCTTTGATATCCTTGGAGTTCCAGATTATTTTTTTCCACAGAAATTCTAGCTTCACTTTGCAGTAATAAACTGAATAAATCATCACATCTTTCGTCTATATAAGAATATCACCCATATCATAAACTTTTAACAATTATGAAATTATGAAGAACTGTCTTAAGTTTAACTCCAAAACATTATTTTCATATCACAAATTCTCCCGCATTATATAATTTGATAGGACTGAAGCAAAATGCATAAAGGTGAACACTGTTTAACACTAGAAAGGCATGCGCCATGCCTTTGACATTAAGTACTCGATATGTACCTACATATCGTTCTCGTTATAGAAGAAGATATATCATAGAAGATACCTATTAGGTGATAGGTATAGGTATAATAGGTATCTTCTAGGCAAGCGCGATTCATCGTGGATCGCATCATCGCTAACCATCAGGCGTGATAGCGGGCAAGCGCTTGCCAATCATAAAAAAACATACACACAATGACAGATATAATATCAAAGTAATCAAAATAGGCATTAATTCCCATGAATTGTTGTATTTTTTCATTTGGGGATAAACTACTTCAAAAGTTAACACAATTTTCATGTTCTGGAATAAATTGGTGAAGGAGAATCTTTAACCATCCCTTAGAAAGGGATAAAAGTCTTCTCTCTGGATCTAATATTTTGGCAAATTGGTTTGGATTTTCCATTTACTTCATCTGCAGTCACTGAAATACCAAAAGTCACTGGTTATTATTTACTAAAGCAAATCGCTTAGTTTTCAGCGGAGGACGCGAAAACCGCACCAGACGGCTGAAAAGAGCCGGCGGCGGCGCAGACAGTGCGGCGACGCGCCGTCACTGATATTTCCATATTGTAAGCGAACAAGAAAATGGTACGGTGTCATCCCCGCTGAATGGTCACGGCTCGAGATTACGAGAGTTATTCAACAGGCTCCATTTTAAAATCCATATCAGACTGGCTGAATAGGCAATATTGTTAAGAGCACTTTTATGAGTTGTTGTCGAAGATACGTGGGAGGATGCGAACAACTTCAAATAGGAATTCACTGTACCGCAAGAAACTATTGTTTTGTCGGTCTTCAATGAGAGAATGAAATAAGAATCGTAGTGGAGAATAAAATATCAATATAGAGCGGAAAAAGTCATGACATACCCAAACTTCCAGACCAAATGGAACATTGCCTTTGTTCGACCGAAAAATAATCTAAAGTTGCTGCTATCACAGCTTATTACATTTTAAAATTTCTAAATATACTTCCAAATAATACAATCAATAGTAATGTACGATTCCATTCTTAGATTAGATTTACAAATAAACTCATTTAATTTAACCAGTGTTCAGGTAAATATGAAATTTCTACATCACGAAAATTATGTTACAGAAAGTGTTTGCAGTATTTAAAAAAATATTACTGAATTTATTAATAATTATTTTCGCAATTTTATTAATGATGAATGATGATGAACATGTAAGAATATTACAATGTTATTGTTTTTTTAAAAGAGTTTTTAGCATTAGCCTCAAAAAGCAAAGCTTCAAAGCTTTCAAAAATTTTTGATAAAATTTTCGGTTCATTCTATTCTACGTTTTATTAAATTAAAGTGACAATATCGCTTCACTTAGGTAATATAATATGTCCGTATGTTCAAGAGTGGCAATATTGGAAGCGCTTTTAGAATTTTGCTCCCATTATCTGCTTAGTTTGCCACACAAAGCCAAAATATTAATTTATGAACATGCTTTGAGCTTTCACTATTAGTAAATACTTAGCATATTTTGCGCTAATCCCTACGCCAGGTGGAGTATTGTAGCTTGTACTAGATTCTGTAACATTAATGCAAATTCATCGTCCCACGTTAAGGTAGTGTATCTCATGTTCATGAAATTATCTAAAAATATAAATAATTTACCTCATTAATTAATCAAGGTCCTTGAAACCAAAGGACTTTAATTTAATTTTAGTTATCCGACTTATACCTACAAAAGAATATAAAAATTATGGGTAAATCGCAATCAAGTATTTTCTTCGCTAATTATTGAAATGCCCTTTTTTCTTTTTTTTGTTATGCCCTAAGTTACCGATGAGTTCATCGATCGCATGCCACTTCCAGCCTATAACCGTTCGTGTCGTGCGTGTCTAGAACAAAGTGGCATGCGAATGCGACTACAGTTATCCTTTTTATTAAATTTTGGACTAGAATATTTTGCTTGTTTCGTATTTTTTAAAGCGAGATATTTCCATAGTTGGACTATTTGAAATTTTGAGATTTAAGCATTCACAATGCTATTTTTATATAATACTTAATAATATACTAGAAAAAATAGGACTCGCACCAGATCATGTTCTCGGACGGGAATCGAACCCGCGACCTTTGGACCATCCCATCCGAGAACATGATCTGGTGCGAGTCCTTTATTTAGTATTATTCCATAGTTGGATTTTAGATTTTAACTTCTTTTTTATTTCAAATTTTTTGGGGTTGTAAATCGGATGAATGCATGCAAAGTCGCGAGGAAAAGCTAACAATATAGTATATATTTTGAAAAGTACTATTTAAGTTCTTTCATTTGATACCCAACACGGCATCATTAGTTTTTTTTAGTTCACGACTTTAAGTCCTCTAGATAGCGCCATATTCGTCGATATTATTATTATAATGTTGATAAGTTATCATGTCAAATATAACGCCTATAACCAGCGAACAATCGAGACGCTTTTAATGATACCTCATTTGTCAAATTATAATAAGTAGTTTAGAAGTTATGAGGGTTATGATACCCCACTAACACACTGTACTTAGCTGCATGTCTCATTTCAAGAGCTTATTAGACCTTCCTGAGTTAAGGATCCGATATTCAGTCGCTTCTAAATTCAGAGAAGTTTAATTGCATTCAGGAAGGCAGGATCCGATATTTTTTCCTTTATTTATTCAGGATGAAATGATCTCCGACGTAACGGATGCTAAATCGGGAGCAATTCAGGAGAGTGTAATCGCATTCGGGACGCTCCGCGCCGTAGTCATTAAAATAAATAGCGACTCTTGCTCCCACACAATAAAGCGCATTTCAGCTCCTACGCTACGGTTATATTCATCCAAAAGTTGCCTCTCTTTCTATCGCGCACGTCCGTTTCTTGTAGGAGCTCTGAATCAGTGAACCTGTAATCAGGAGCTTTGGCGACTGAATTTCTCGTCCTTAACAGATGCTAAATCGGACTCTGAATATCGGATCCTCAATTCAGGAGGGTCTAATAAGCTGTTTAGTTCGACCGTGGTTCGACGGTCCGCTCTCTCTTGCGCCCGCATGTGAATCGCAATACCATACCAATGCCATATCGCTGTGGTAACCTCTTCTTTAAAACTTAAAACTGATATATCTTTTGATTGAGGGCACCGATTTCGATGAAATAAAGACTAAATGTTATTGCAAAATACATAATTTATTCTATGTAAACGTCAACACGATTGAGTTAGCTCTTGTAATGTTATCAGCGCACAAACATACAGACAAACAGATAAACGGAAAAACAAAAAAAAAACAAAAATATACACTTTTAAGACTTTCGCGCGTACAGTTCATTAGAAATAAAACACTTTTTACGGATTACATCGCGTATATTATTAATTCTAAAACAACACCTGAATTAATAATATACCCGCTGTAATCCGTATAAAGTGTTTTATTTCTAAAAACAAAAATGTTAGAAGTGAGTTCTATTGGTTATTTTTAAACACCCCAACTACTTTTTATCAAAATATTTCCTTTGTACAGGCAAAATTTTTCTATTTAAATTATATGTATAGATTAAATTAATGAAGATATATTGATTGTTGCAGGCGCGACCATTGCGCTGAGGCAGATGTTGCGCGGGCGCCGCAGCCGGAGAGAGGACCGCGCGCGGCCTGCGGGCGACGCGGCGACCACCCCGCGCGCCCTCTAGACAAACCCCTCGACAACGCACTACATACGGTAAGAAATTATTGCTTCATAACCGGAGAACGAGAGAATGCAAAGCAATGAAAATTGCTTTTTCATGTCTTTTTATATAAAACAGGCATTTGATATGTAATTTGACGTCAATAAACCTCGAAATTATCTAAAATAATTTGAAATGTAATAAAATTGTAATACATATAAGATAATTAGTAAACATTATTTTTATTATTTGACTTATACCTACTTAGATAAAGAGACACATCAAGATTGGTAAAATATCTTGAATGGGCGGTATGAAAATATAGACAATTCAAAAGCACTTAATTTCTAAGTTTTTTTAAATAAATATTTTTGATTTTAATTTTTGATTTGTTTACATAAAATCTCGTTAAAACGAATGAGTTAATATACAAGCTTTTTAGTTTAATTGTTTATTGGTTTATAGATTTTCTCAGCGTTATTCATTTGTCTAAAAATATATTGGGGCCTAGGTCTTGTGTCTAGGTCGATAGACGTTACTGATTATTTTTGTTTTTTTTGTTACAGGTCGGTCATGAAAAATCTTGCCAATTTGCTGGCTGTCCCGATCAGCGAACACACAGTGGTAATTTTCATCTCCTTGGTAGCCGCAGCCACACTGCACGCGTGGACGACAGGTGAAAATAAAAATAAAATAACTATCTTCGGAAATAAACTTATTTATAGGAAAATACTAGTAAGTGTTAATTTATTAACCATTTCATTCATTAATCTTGATAAGTTATCAATCTCATTCTCTTAATTTTCAATTATTAAAAATTGTAGTCTAAGCTTCAAAAGACTTAAATAAATGGACTATAGATTTCAACTTTAATTCTAGAAGTGTGCTGTAACTTTATAATGTTTAAATTAAAATGAGTAAAATAGTTTGAAAAACATTTTTTTTAACACAAACCAAACATCAAAACCTGGCCCCACTATTGAGCTACATGATTTACGCAATTCCAATACCCTGTGGTATGGTTACAGAGGGGCGGAGCGCCCGTAGGTGGTCGGTGGGAGCACGCGGGCGCAGGGCGCACGGCCGCGCACGGATCCCCCACCACACACACCCGCCCATTCACTGTTAGCAGGTAATGACGTCATCAATGGAACCGCAACTGGCGTCATGTAAATGACAAGAGTTTATGGAAACCTGTCAGAAAAAAATTCCACGAAGTCGTAGCTTTGTGCTTTGGGCCTGTTTACGTTTTTGACGTTTATTCGATTGAGCATGGAGTTTGCATTCGGGTGGCAAGATATACATGCATAGAACTTTTTTGTAATTATCATTTCTTTTTACAAATAACGATAGTCTTTTGTTCGATGAAGTATTTACAACAAGTTTTTAATCGACTTCAAAAAAGGTGGAGGTTTTCAGTTTTCAGTTCGTCGAATTTTTTTTTATCCTGTTAAGGGGCTGACATGAGCCAACTAGCGCCGCCAGACGATTTTATTTTATTTATTCTATATAAGCCCAATTTCTTAAAAAAGGAATCAGTCAAGGTTTTGTTAATAACGTCTAATATTAATTAAATAACTTTACACAGTTTGAAAAGGCTTGCAAACAGTTTAAAACGCGATTTTGTTTAAAGGGGCCACTTTAGTCCTCCCGTGACCACGGCCCCTGGAAAGGTGTCGAAACGTCGGGAATTCTAAAAAACCAATAAATACAAACTAAATAATTCCAAAACAACACCTGAATTAATAATATACGCGCTGTAATCCGGAAAAAGTGTTTTATTTCTAATGAACTGTACGCGCGAAAGTTTTAGAAGTGTATATGGGGCCACTGTTGGTTCAAACTCGTTTTTAAACAATTACACGCATTTTGTAATGTTGTAACGTTATTCAAAAAATATTAGACGTCATTCACAAGACCTTGACTGGTTCCTTTTTTAAGAAATTGGGCTTATTTAGAATAAATAAAATAAAATCGACTGGCGGCGCTAGTTGGCTCATGTCAGCCCCTTAAGTGATGCCAGATTATAGAGATAATGGAAACGTCCTGTAAGTCGGTGGGTATCAGATTCTGTGGAGAAAATTTCAGTTCATATTGATATCCTACGACATTTTCACAAAGTAGGTCTGCAAATTGGCTCATTAATAAATTCCTAATTAACGGCCGATAATGCGCCGGCAGCCGCAAAAGTCATAAAATAAAGGGACTCCACAATAACGGTACAATCTAGCCTTGACCCGCTTTCATTACAAGGAATTCTTATATTATTACGTAACCGCTCTGCAGATGAAAAATAATAGCCATTCAGAATTGCTTATGTTAGAAATTGGCTAATAATGGATCTTTACAAATTATATTATGAAGATTACGCAAAGTTGTATCTGTTTGATTTAATCACTGAACGGGGTGAAATACTGAAAATAAAAACAAAAGAACAAAATGGCTTCTTGTGGGTATGAACGTTGAACTTTTTCTTGTATATTCAGATAGGTTTACCTTCTGTTGATTCTGTCAAAAATTATTGATATTTATTTTGTATATGTAAATTTGAATAAGGCACAATATGACACTTGGATTAAAATATGATTTTGTTTGTACAGTAGGCAGTTCACTCGAGGGGGAGTTCGATAGACAATGTCCGAAGACTTGGACTCGATCAGCGAGGAAGAACGAAGCTTGTTCCAGCCCTTCACACGAGAGTCATTGGCCGCTATCGAAGCCCGCATAGCTGAAGAGCATGCCAAGCAAAAGGAACTCGAGAAAAAACGAGCGGAAGGCGAGGTCAGTGTTTACTGCTATGCTGTCTTCTACTTCTATGTCAATAAACTTTCGTTTTCAACTTTATACTCGCGGCACCATACAAACCTTGATGTCTGTAAGTATTGGTATTCAATAAAAAATATACCGAATGTTATTTTTTGTAGTTTCACTCTTTTACACAAAAATGCAGTGCCTATTGCGTTGTACGTTACAAACAGAATATATTACATAAATAAGGCAATGAAATTGTTTATTATTTAAACCAAATGTTGTTTGTCGTGCCGCAAGTATATGCACATAGAATTAATACTGGTTAAAACTGACAATCGGACATTTCATACTTAGCGAAAGAATAACAGCTGTTAGTATCAACAAATGGAGTGTTTGCATACATAATTGTGTGTGGTTTCATAACAGTGATTACAAAAGCACTTAGATTTTACAGTGTGGCACCAAATGAGAGATCCACGTTTGATTACTCTGACGGAACATTTTTAAACTATTCCAGAACGATTTGGGGCGGACGAAAAAGAAAAAAGAAGTAAGATTGCTTGCTTGCCCCTTTTACCTTTTTAAGGCTCATTTTTATTAGAGACATATTGTCCAACAAGTTATCGCTAGTATCAAAATTAATTTATACGTATGTTATGAACACCCACGAACATTGGCGCCACGTTTAAAGAATGCGATAACTTGTGCTGCATTCTGATTATGCATATTAACCGCATTTGAGCATTACTCCTCAAACACATCGCTTTATCGGCAAGGTATTGAAATGTTTGGAAGTTTAGCTGTTACTTAAACATCGATATCATAATTAACAGCTAATCTTTAACGTAGTTAATTAAATGAAAGCTTGTCATGTTTATTTGCTAATCGAAAACGCAAATGTTAAATTGTTCACTATCGAAATAAGAATGCAGAAGGATAATAAAAAAAAAAACTAGAACCTTAAGATGTAATTGTAACCATATTCCATCATTGATTGTCAAAATTTTAGAATATTCTCTTGAATAGAATAGAAAAAATTAGAGAATCCCTTTAACCGGAAACTTGAATAAAGTAAACTTAATGAAGTAGATAAATTCCCATTCGAATTCCAAGTAGGTGACCCTCCCAACTACCCATTATAAGGAAATCATCAGCGGAGATCATAAAATAACCCTTCAAGGAGCCACAGCACAGCGACGTCTGAACGACATCTCAACACCAGCACATAACATTCACCATCAAGCATTGCACAGACTGGCTCATGTTCGCCACATTATCATTGACTGCTGTCATCTAGGTCTAGCATGGTGACGTCACCTAGCTAGCTTTTAGTGCATATTGAATCTTATATTATAGTAGACAGTAAATAAAGCCAAGATGATTATCATGAACTTTTATTGGTTGTGAAACGTATTTTGTAACTTTTGTCTGAGCTTGCGCTAGTATTAACCTCCTATTTTGGCACCGATTTCGAATTTCAATGAAACAAGAAAATCAATAGAAAAATAAGTGAATACTTACGTGATCTAATGTATCTAGAAATTAAAACGTCATAAAAAAATTTAGTAAGAAAAAGTATTGGCCAAAATAAAAATGTTTTAAGATTAATCTGTTTACTCTAGATTCGTTTAACGTTACATTAACTATTATAATCTCGTGATTGGCGTTAGGTAATCAACTGACGGAACATTCGGAATGGTTACACAATAGCGAGGGACGTTCACACAATACGCTTCTAGTTCTGCCCGATACGCATCATAGTCACAGACAGCAGCACTACACGATATCGAACCAGCTTGGCAGACGCCTCACCAGACATGCTAACTTCGTCGTACAACTTTGTAACAGTAACTAATATGATAAAACATTTATATAAAACTGCGGAGACTTGTGAAATTTTGCATCAATTTTTTTGGATTAGATGATTCCTTATTGGTATTGTTACAAAGTATAAAAAAAATTGCTCATGATAATTATGGTCTTGATAGGCTTAATTTTTGTAGGCTAGCTTGCCACGAGAATTATTAGCATTATTGAACTATATAAAAACATTGATATTGGTAATAACACTGACGTTTTAATGCAAGTTGCATGTGGAACGTTGGTGTTTCAAAATATGCGATCGTGGAAGTTCACAGAGTAGATAAAGGAGATTGCATGAGTAAGAGATGTCAATTTCTAATGATGATCATTGGCGTGTAGGTGCGATATGATGACGAAGATGAGGACGAAGGCCCCCAGCCGGACGCTACTCTGGAGCAGGGCCTGCCCCTGCCGGTGCGAATGCAGGGCACCTTCCCTCTGGAACTTGCCTCCACGCCCCTCGAGGACATTGACCCCTTCTATCACAACCAAAGAGTAAGTAACATTTACCACTTACTGCAATGTGCTCAAGTGACTCACACTTCGTAGCTGTAGTTAATAATGAGTAAGTACTTTTTGTATTGGTAAACAAATTGTTTTTCTTTGTTTACAGACCTTCGTAGTCATAAGCAAGGGTAAAGATATCTTCAGATTTTCGGCAACGGACGCCCTGTGGATGTTAAACCCGTTTAATCCAATAAGAAGAGTGGCGATATACATATTAGTGCATCCTCTGTTCTCTTTGTTTATCATTACGACAATCTTAGTGAACTGCATTCTTATGATAATGCCTACGACACCGACAGTCGAAAGTACTGAGTAAGTATGACAGAGTATTCTTATTAGATTCATATCGATATTAGATCATGACACTATCAATTAATCGAATGTCGACTATAATTGGAGTATACGTACCATTGAACAATCCAGAGAATACTTTCATATGTTTTAGAAAACTCCGTAGAATGCACGCTAGTTTCAAAATTGTTAGAGTTCAGCTAGTTTTCGAATTAAATTATTAAGACTTAGATTATTGGAAGTACTTCCATTGTATATTAGAATTGAATAATCTACATAGAACATCAGATAATAGTTAACTTTATATGTTTATTATATTACCCCTTTCAAATTATTTAGTTGAAAATAACATTTATTTATACATAGTGCTACAGGACACATCAATGATTTGTAAATATTAAAGTAAAGTATATAATATGTGTAATATTAAACATTCAGTTGTCTTGTAAAATTTACTTCAAAGCTGTTTTCTCGTGTCGTGTTTTTTTTCATTGAATTAATCAAATCTACAATCAATTCTACGAAATAAAAATGTAACACATAATTATAATTTCTTAAAAGCAATCTCAAACAAGAGATTCAAGCCATATGATTTTTACTTCTCATTTCTCGACAATTTTCTTGTACATAGTCAACATGCCTACATCTATCATTATAGACATACTTATCAAAAAGGTGAATCAGTAAATGACTGCGTAGAAGTTTGTTTCCATATACTATATCCATGCCCTACAAGTTCAAATACAGAACTTCATTTATTTTCCGTTCTGCCTAACGTTACTTTGAGACTATTATCTGTTTTGTTGAGTGGTGTTCCTCAGCAGAGGTGAATTTTTGCAGAGTAATCTTTACCGGGATCTACACGTTTGAATCGGCGGTGAAAGTAATGGCCAGGGGTTTCATACTACAGCCATTCACATACCTTAGAGATGCATGGAATTGGCTTGACTTCGTAGTAATAGCTTTAGCGTGAGTAGTAGACAATTTTATTGATATTTAAGTAGAGATTATTTACATTTACATATTGATAAAGTTTTTACGTAGATTTTTTTATAGTTAATGCCTCATTAACTAGATTTTTTCTTAGATTAATATTCATTGTTATAATTGTTTAGAATGTAAACGATTACAGAAGTGAACTACGCCACGACACATGATAACTTAATGGAATTTGATGTTGTTTTTTTATTGATTAGAGACTAATTGTAGTGAAGTAGATGAATGAGGTGTTTTAACTTAGATTTTGTGGTTGTGGGTATCTGTTTTCAGTTATGTGACCATGGGCATAGACTTGGGAAACCTGGCTGCGCTTAGAACGTTCAGGGTACTCCGAGCGTTGAAGACTGTGGCCATTATTCCTGGTAAATTGTTATCCTTTTATGTTAGTTAGTAAATAAGTATAAAGTAGTTATAGGCGTTAAGCTTGATGTTAGTGGTAATCATTATTTTGTGTTGTCCTAGTTTAAAAAAAAACCGGCCAAGAGCGAATCTGACTCGCGCATTGAGGGTTCTGTACCATCATATACATTACACTGCGGTGTAGAGAATTGCAGTTCTAGGTCAGCGCCATCTCTTGACCGAAAGTGGAATTAATGTTATTTTTTGTTGATGATTTCTGAAAAAGTGTGCTATTTAGAGATATAGTTTTATTTTTCCTGTATTTTTAAATAAACTTTAATCACAGAATAATTTCAGATTTTTATCTGTGCAAACTTCGGAGATATGGGGGGAGGAGAGGACTGTATTTTTACATTTTTGATTAAAAGTCGTAAACTATCCAGCCTAAAAAAAATAAAAGATGTTAGAGAATGTGCAAAAGCACTCTGTGTCTCTCACTTGAAATATCCAGCTGTGACAGACAGACTGACAGACTTAGTCGTACCATAAGGGTTCCTTTTTACCATTTTGGTACGGAACCCTAAAAATACAGAAAATGCTATATCAATCTGGAAATAACATAGGTAATATTAAATTATCAGTTTGTTAAATGTTTACACCAAACAGCATTAACACCGTCATTTTAAATTTTGTTTATTCATAATTAATTTGCTAACTCAGATTTATTCAACATTTGAAATACCTACTGCTATAACATTTACATTATTGGTATGTAAATGATTTAGCTTTTACTTTCGGCAGCTGCGACGTGCCAATGTTAGCAAAACGAAACATTATCTGTCGCGTAGTTATGAATATTTATGTTATGGTCGTCAATATAACTATAAAACTACAAAAAATATAACCTTTTTTATCCCACGTAATTATAACCTAAAGACGACCTCCGTGGTCGAGTGGCTTTGTACACCGGTTTTCAAGGTGTCGCCATCTCTGAGGTACCGGGTTCGATCCCCGGTTGGGTCAATTTAGAAAACGAAATTTTCTTTAATGGCTCAGGTCTGGGTGTTTGTAATACCACCGTTGTCTCTGATTTCCATAACACAAGTGCTTTAGCTACTTACTTTGGAATCGGAGCAATGTATGTGATGATGTCATATAAAAAAAAAGAAAAAAAAAGAAAATTTTAAGATCAAATAAATCTTTTTAACCCGTTTACTATAACCATTAGGTCTGAAGACGATCGTGGGCGCGGTCATAGAATCGGTGAAGAACCTGCGCGACGTGATCATACTTACGATGTTTTCGCTATCCGTGTTCGCGCTGATGGGTCTGCAGATCTACATGGGGGTGCTCACGCAGAAGTGCATCAAGGTGTTCCCCGAAGACGGCTCCTGGGGTAACCTCACGGACGAGAACTGGGATCGGTTCTGCAAGAATGAAAGTAAGCAATACCTACTTCATTGTTATTATTAACCCTTCAACGCCTGGAAAATGAGACACAATACATATTCAATTGTTATCCGG
Source organism: Catoptria pinella (assembly GCA_963556745.1). Lineage (NCBI taxonomy): Eukaryota > Metazoa > Arthropoda > Insecta > Lepidoptera > Crambidae > Catoptria > Catoptria pinella. The sequence goes on along the minus strand of OY750774.1, from coordinate 4,738,723 downwards.
CTGCAAGCGTCCGCTCGGGCGTTGATGAATTAAAACATAAAATAGTGGAAATAAACATTTAATTTGTATTGACAGATGTGTCTGAAACAACCTGTATCCCATATCAAATATCTAGAACTCAAAATCTTAATAACTACCATAATTATATCTATATTTGATACAAAAATAATTTTACTCAACTGCTATTCTAGAGATTATAGTCATTATAGTGGCATGAGTTTTTTTTTCATTTTACTTAATTATTACGGTACTTGTGAGCACGATTTAGATTATACATCCATTTTTGAAATGTTCAAGTTGTACCTCGCCTTTAAAGCCACCGAAAAGATGGAATAATTTAGTTTTTCTTTTAAAATCACCCAGTTACACGATGGGTCTAATTTACATGTAAATTCAGTAATTAAGTTTTGTTTTAGCGAACTGGTATGAAGAAAACGGCGAATACCCGCTGTGTGGAAACTCGTCAGGAGCTGGGTGAGTAGAGTACAGTTAACATTATTTCTATACTTTTCTAAAAAAATTGATGAAAGACGTAACAGAGCGTTAGTTTTTGATGATGAATATAGCTTGTTCTTCTAAACATTGTAGGTTTGTGAAGAGTGAAGGTGAAAAATTTCAGAACAGTAGTACATATAATGAAGTTAAAAGGAAAACTATCACTGCTAGATAGGCTTTACAAGTTAACGAGAACTGGTCGATCAACTATATATGAAATTTATTTAAATTGGAAATAAATTGTAGATATAAATAAACCCCTTTGAATAGGTTTTCACATTATACTTGTGTAATTAAAAAAAATATGGTATATAAAATACGGTAAATACGATAAATATACGGTAGCGAATACAGTTTCAACAAAACACCTATTTATGTTAGGTCATAAATTTTAATACAAATATGAGTAAAAAATTGAAATTACTAAATTACCTATTTTAAGTCATAAATACTAAAAAGTAAAAAAATTATATGCGTTAAAAATATTGTTATTACTTACACGTTAGTAAAAAAAAAAGTTTAACAAGTCAGTAAAAGAAGAACTTAAAAGTTAAACACGTTAGTGAAAAAAGGACTATAAAAGTAAAAAGTCATTTTATTCCGACTAGAAATAAGCCGTTGTATACTAACCAACTTATATACGATACATAATATTTTCATACCAGTACTAAATCTTAGTGTACTTATACAGTCACAAGTTTTCAAAATAAAATCGTGTTACGTTTTAGCAGCAAGAGAAAGAAAAAGTGCGTAATACGCTTTTGTTTTGAAAACATGTGACTGTCTTAAGTACGCAAAAATTTAGTACTGGCATTAAAATATATCTATCGTATATAAATCAAAGAAATAATGGCAAACGCGTTGATGTCTTTTAGATGAAGATATTCAATTATTTACTTTTTTTAAAGTACGATAACTTTTATTATAATTTTAAAATTCGTTGTAACGAAAATGAGCAGTAGGTATAGATGACTTGCGTTCCTAAGTTGCGGTCAATGCACCGAGAAAAGTCAAGAGCGTAAATTAAGAGTAATGTGCTTTTAGGAAAATGAAGGAAACTTGTATTAAGGTCGTAACACGAAAACATTTTTAGTTAACACTATACTCATGTTTTTTATTATTATTTTAATATGTATTGTTGTTTGTTCATGTCAACAGGCAATGCGAGCCGGGCTACATGTGCCTACAAGGCTTCGGGCCGAACCCCAACTACGGCTACACGAGTTTCGACACGTTCGGCTGGGCCTTCCTCTCCGCCTTTCGGCTCATGACTCAGGATTACTGGGAAAACCTTTACCAACTGGTAGGTATCTTTTTAAGCGTTCACAAAGACATTTTCTTACGTAAACAATAAAATTATTGTGATTACATTTCTTGTTCAAGACGCGGTCAGTAATAAAGATCATGTTACGGAGAAGAAGACCTATATATATTACTTTTTTATATTTCGAAGGTTACTAATCTGAGAATAGATTTTGTGTGGTAAAAACCTAGTTTAATTCTCTATCAGAAATTAAGATTAAAGTAGATGATTCAGTTTCTGGCGATTTTTTCCATTTTTGACCCCCTCACGCAAAAAGAGTGAGAGAGTTTTTACGTGTTTTATTTTTATATTACAAAGGAACTTGCTTCCTTGTTTTCAAACGGTAAAAGTTTATTAGATTTAACCTCCGAGTACAGAAATCAATCATTACAAATATTTGTCAGGTTAAAATTAAATATTTGTTAACCCTCCTCGCCCGAGGTGACGAGACTTCGTTCGAACAATCATCCAGCTCGACATCGAGCTTTAATTATTCAATACTACCTTTACACCTAAAAGCCATAGTTTGTTACGCGCTTTCGACCTTTGTACAGATATACATATCCTATTACATACTTACATAACACAGTAGATACCAGATAAATATAAAACTGCCCCTCTACTCAAATTGCTATCATTCTATACGTTTCAATAGTCAATAGTCAATAGTCAAAATTTCTTTATTCAAATAAACTTAATAATTAAGCACTTTTGAATCGTATATATTTTCCTACCACCTGTTCCAGACTTTTTTACCTGACAACCCTGTTTGCCGGATATGACAACAGGCGCAAGAAACTTATCAGCTTTAACAAAAATAAGTAACGATATTTACAAACTTAAATATATCGTTACCAAATACAGTACTACAGGATTATTAACAACAAAGTACTTATGTGTTACATGTTACATCATTTCCACGCATTTCGGTCTTTTAGATAATCGTCTACTTTATAATAACCTTTACCCATAAGCGTCTTTTTAACATGGTTTTTAAATTCATGCAAACTAAGATCAATTACTTGTTGTGGAACTTTATTAAAAAAGGCTATGCCTTTCTCCAAAAATTAACCTCTAGTTTTTGCAAGCCTAAATCTTGGAACGGCAAGTTTATCTTTATTTCTTGTATTAAGCTGGTGATTATCGCTGTTCTTAGCAAATGAATCCTAGTGTTTCCTTACGTATACTAAATTTTCATATATGTATTGTTTAATCGCTACGCTTACTATTAATTTAAAATTTATTCATTAAATCACAATATGTTGCAAACTTATGTAAATCACAGACTTTGTATTGTATGGAATTGACAAACTTACGGCACGTAATGTTACACTTTACTGCTTATTTTAAAGCTTTCATAGTAAGCGTAGCGTTCAACCACATAGAATGTTGGCCATTCGAGTAGGGGGCATTGTGACAGTTATGTTTTTAATAAAAGTTTGTCCATTACACCATTACACTAATCGAATCAAGTATGTTCTTAGTCAGTTTAAAAAAGTATTTGAAAAAAAAAATACGTAGGTAGTGTAAAAGGAGTAGTGAATGGTTTGAAAAGGCATTCATGGCTTTTGAGAAAGGGTTAATTTGTCATTACAAACTTCCCAAAAAGAATAAACTAAAAGTAATAAACTTCGATCATCAGAAATATCCAGAACAAGTAGGTGTGGCGTGTTAGTAGTAAAATAAAATATGGTAACTGTTGTAATTCGCACCAATTGGAAACCTAACTCCTTTAATTTGCATTTAAATAATTATTTCTGTGCGTATGGTTACGCGTAGTTTCGCATGAGAAATCGTAATTAAGGCTTTCTAAGGGGAAACATTGACACGGTGAGCTTGACACCGATTGCGTAATTTCGTCACTGAGGTATTTTTGTATCGGTTCCGTTGCCGTGTTTTACACGAAAACGGAAACCATCAATCATTTCCACTTGCCAACTTAATCTAAAACGTTAGGTAAACTCCTATCTCGAGGGCGATAATGCAATAAGAAGGTTAACTTTGTGAAGAATAATATGAAAAGATACCTATCGATTGAATAATAATAAGTATATCTAGGTATATAAATAAAAAATTAATCGTCGAAATGTATTTAAGCGCATAACTTTAGAACAACTACACCAAATTAGATAATTATTTTTTTGTAATGTTTGTTATTATCAGGACAAGGTTTGTATAAAAGAAAAAAAAGGGTGTAAAGACGTAAAAAACATTTTTTTTCATTTGCATCATTTTAGATCGCAATATAACTAATAGATACCTAGCGCTACCCGTGCGAAGCCGGAGCAGGGCAGCTAGTTTAAAATAAAGTTACATACTAACTCAATGTGCAACGTTAGCATAATTTTTTACAATGCATAATGAAAGGATCGTTGTTTGTTTCTATTATATACATTAAGCTTGTGCTTACGTATCATCCACGTCATAGCAAAGAGTATTTGCTGTCACCCCTATAGTTGAAAAGAGCTAAGTCAAGCGGGCATTCTCTTCATACCGCTTTTTATCTCTGGCATTCTCTATAATGCCTAATATTTTGTAGGTGCTAAGGTCAGCGGGGTCGTGGCACGTGCTGTTCTTCGTGGTGATCATCTTCCTGGGCTCGTTCTACCTCGTGAACTTGATCTTGGCCATCGTCGCCATGTCCTACGACGAGTTGCAGAAAAAGGCCGAAGAGGAGGAGCAAGCTGAGGAAGAAGCTCTGAGGGTAATATTTCATTACTAGATAGGTAGTTAATTATACTATCTTAATCTTAATTTGTTAGATAGTTCAGTCATCGATGTCGGAATATAACATCTCGGAATCTCCAATAAAGAAAAAAATATCTATCGCCACTACCTACATAGGTTGTAGTTAAGGAGCTTCAAAGATATTCAAATAAGAAAACTATTATATTTTTTTATCATTAACTTTCGATCTTCAAATGGATGGCCTACCCTTGGTACAGTACACCCTAACAGAGATTTCAGTAACGCAACGTCACATATACGAGCTTGATTTATGAAGACTTTTGATTTGGAATTTGCTCTACCTACAACTACCAAAATAGGACAGAACTGACGTTTATGTCAATTGCTCTCTGTTATGGTCACTACTGGTATAATTTTATAAATCTTACTAGACTTAGTTGGAACCTGTGGAACAGGCCCTTAATTAAATGTATCTACTAGGAAGCGGAACAAAAGGCAGCGGCACGAGCAGACAAGCAAGAAGCCCGCGAGGCGCACGCGCGGGAAGTGGCGGCGGCAGCCGAAGCGGCGGCGTACGCAGAAGCACACCCCGCGAAGTCACCCAGCGAATTCTCGTGCCACAGCTACGAGCTGTTCGTGAACCAGGAGCGCGGCAACCAGGATGACAACACGCGAGAGCGCATGTCCCTCCGTAGCGACCCATTCCAGGACTCGGTGAGCACGCACCCCCACGCGCACAAGCCCGCCGAGCACGAAACACGCCGTCCACGGAAGGTCAGCATGGTGAGTACCGCCCACACACACCTATCATGGCTAACAATGATTCAACATTGTTGGTGAATTTCTTCTTGTGTGATTATCAAAAAAAATATTTAAAGTAATTATATAATTGACCCCGTTATTTATAAACTACTTATATTAATCTCACAGTGATTTGAGGATAACTTTCTTATTAAAAATCATATGAGACATCGTAACAACTCTTCTAGAATAATTTATTAAACACTACGAGAAATAATTGAACAGGTATAATGAAATTTGAAAATCGTTCTCTTATTTTTTCTACTAAGTATGTTACATCGTTATTTCTTGTTGGAATAAAGTATGTGTCTTACAAAATTACTATCACTATTAGTAGAATCAAGAACAAGAACAAATTTCACCAAAATATCAATAAGATCAAATAATTTGTTGAAAAAAAAATATTTTCAGATTAGTTATGTACTTCCTCAGTATTTCGAGTACAGTAATTGAATCATTGCTGGCTGAGTAAATCATTCTTTTCAACTTGATCTCAAATAACACGCAGCTTACACACTCGACTTATCTAAAATAGATGACTGAATTACACAGTTATCGAGCTTTGGATTTCTAGTTTTTATATTACACTGTTTCACTAACTTCATCTTCATAACAGCACAGCTCAAGTTGAAAAGAAATTTTACATTATGTGTTTTATTGCTGTAAGCTTAAGATCTTGTCATCTATGAAAAATTCTATAGTAAATGCAAATATCGAACATGCTTAAGAGGTAGTTTAAATATTTGCAACTACTATTTTCTTCTATATTTTCTTCCCGTTTGTCGTTTTTTAATTTATTTTGAACCACTTTTCACACATGTGGAAATTGGCTGACCCTGAAGCATGCGGTTTTTAGAACGTTCGTTATCAAACCCTATGTTGCCATGCTGTTATGATTCTGTACTCAACCCTCATGTTTAAAAATTTTCATGAACGAGCAATGTACGTTGCTAGCCATCATTAGCGTAGTAACCATAATCATTTCCTCAATTAGATCTAGCTAGTATTCCTCTGTTTTTCAATATAGTTATTTATGCACGAATTACCTATACGTTTATGTTTTTTACTCTTTACTGTCGTGTCTTAAGACTTACTGGATAATTTGGAATGATGGCAATTAAAATTTTCTAATTTTTGCATGAATTTAGCCACATTAATCAATGTAGAATCTGTGTATAAACAGTCTCCAATAATATTTCTTCAGTTATACAACTGAAAAAAGAAACGATATTTAGTAAAGTACAACAGTTCGTTTGAAGCGCTTGAATATATTTTAAGAATAACACTTCAATAGGAAATCCTTCCTTTTAAAGGAATACTATTGGAGAGAAAGGATCTATTGTCATGGTAGATTGTTTCTTTTGCGATGTGAGTGTTGACAAAACAAATGGACCAGGCTGAACTGAACGTATCAACGAATAAGAGGTAGGTTCAGTAATATTTTTATTAAATTTGATAAATAACAAAATCATCATAGATTAAAGTCATTATTTTAAATATTTTTAAAGTAATACTAGATTCCTCAATTTCGATTTAGTGTTGTGCGGAGGCTTCTAGAAATCGGACAAACAAAGGAACAGTCTTCATGACTTTAGAAGTAGTATCGGAGGAAAAAACAATAGTTACGATAGGACTAGCAGAATGCGGATATGCATGTAATTAAGCCCCATGATTACTTCATGTGTTTATAAACAAGGTTACTTGACTAACTGTTGCTTCCACTCATTAATCGCTAACCTTTTACCATTATTTCTTACAATAAGAGTTTTACTATTGCATCCATATCGATAAAACTCTATGTACTTTCATAAATTCGATTTGGAGTTTGACGAAAGTTCTTATTGTATGGAAAATTTCCTAAGCTCTTTCAACGTCAACTTTCATATAAAACTGGGCACTTGATTAGTATTTGAGAGACCCATCACAAATCCAAACTATATTTGGTTATTGTCACAATTCGCTTCACGCTGCAATTTTATTTTGTACGTGCCTCGTTCGATTATGTTTCAGTTGTTGTGTTTATTGGCGGACCCTTTCTATCCTTTAATCCTATTTGGTCAATGTCTAGATATTTGATTTGATTGATTGATACAGTTAACAAATTATTAAATTCAAAATTCTGTTTGTGTATTGAAGGTCCCTCACCCCGAACGCATAAATAAATACGGACAGTTGTCATATGGGCCACTGCGCGAAGGCTCACAGGTTTGTCCTACACTCCTCATTGATGTTTGTGCTCCCCTTCCTATTGTTTTTACTGTAAAATTTTATCCTATTTCCTCTGTTTACTTAGGTCTTGATCTTTTTGTAGTGATTTATTTTACCTATTTTCTAGTCTGATTGCAACAATTCATGGATTCAGCGTGCTATCACGTGCATTGATGCAAAAGGACATTCACGAGCACTAATCATTTTCTCTTCTTTTGGTTTTGTTAATACACGTTTCCTATTATTGCGTGCATTTTATTTAACACTTTTGTTTATCAGCACATGAAAGTAAATAACAATTGCTATAAACAGACTTTAAAATAAGTAGGATGACTTCAAAGCCTCTGCAGTTCCTTAGGTAATGCATTAAATAACATAGAATTTGAACAGACTTTTGTATACTACTCGATCTGAATTGAGGAAAATTTATGATCAGAGATTTGATATTACGAAAGAAAAGTAAGTCAGTAAATACGGATTTTGATGTCTGCGAATCTGATTGCACGCGCTAATAAGAAATTTGTGACATTCCAGGCGTCATTGTCTCTGCCTGGATCGCCATTTAACTTGCGGCGAGGTTCGCGCGGCTCCCACCAAATGGCGCTACGACCTAACGGACGGCCGCGGTATCCGCCGGGCGGCGATCGCAAACCGCTCGTGCTGTCCACTTACCTGGACGCTCAGGAACATCTGCCCTACGCTGATGACTCCAACGCTGTCACTCCTATGTCTGAAGAAAACGGTGCTATCATCATTCCAGTCTATTATGCTAATTTAGGTAAGGTTAATAACAATATTTTGTTAATAAAAAAGGTATTCCCTAAACAATTTTGAACAGCGAGATAAAACAAAAAATCAAAACATAATATTTTAAATACAGATAAGACTTAATGTGTGTTTGTGCACAACAAATATCCACAATGATAAGAAAGATCTTAATTATAATTTTGTGTCTCGAATAAAATTCGAGTTTAAAAAGTTGGGATTATACTTTTGGCCCCCAACGTGTTTGTTATTCTTGAGTCCCACGTTGAGCGCCAAAATAGAGAATTGGTTAAATAAGTGATATTTTTTGTCCAGGTTCTCGTCACTCCTCGTACACATCCCACCAGTCCCGTCTATCATACACGTCCCACGGGGACCTGCTCGGCGGCAAGGCGCAGACGAAGGAGGCGCGCCTGCGCAACCGGTCCGCGTCGCGCAACCACAGCGTCACATCGCAGCCGCACGCCTACCCTATGCCGCGACAGGACTCCTCACTCATCTCTAGACCTCTCAGAGAATACGTTAGTATTACCATTGCCGTATAAAACACCGGTTTGCTCACTATTAGTTAAGCAACTTTTGTCTTTAATTATTACAAAAGTAGAGTGTGTTCCTTTTTTTATTACAGTAACTTGACATAACTCTAACACACAAACATTGTCAATAACACTTACCACCGGTATTTGCTTATCATTATGCGACACTACAGCATAATTGACAAAATTTAAAAACAATTATAGTGGATGTCATTTATTGTGTAACATGTGAGAGAGAATGCTTAGCTACTACCATATTGTCGAAGAAAAAAATGTGATAAGATCGCAAGATAAGTTCAGCCTATAAGTTTCTCAATAAAAGTTTATATTCTATAAGTACTATCTATAGGTACGCATATAAAATGATGTAGTACATTGTTGGTTAAAAGTTTTTCCGTTTTATAAAATAGTTTGAATTTATAAAATTTAATTTCAGGAAATGAACACGACTGAATGTACAGACGAGGCTGGGAAAGTACTGAAGCCATCGAACGACAACCCTTTTATTGAATCTTCGCAACAGCCTAACGTGGTGGATATGAGAGGTCTATTATTCTTCTTTTCGATTCAACTTTAAGTTTCTTACATAGTTCTTCTAAATAAATGTCTATATTGATTGCTTTTCAGATGTAATGGTACTAAACGAAATCATCGAGCAAGCGGGCCGGCAGAGTAGAGCGAGTGAACAAAACGGTAAACACCCAATAAAACTGAATGTTGTTGCCTCTGTGACAACGCTGGAGCTGTCTTGTGCATAACGTTATTTTAAATATATCGATGTCCGTTACTTTAATCTTTTTCAAATTATGCTTTTCCAAATTGACTGAACAGAATTACCTAGACAATCACTTTTACAATAACTTGACATATCTCCAACACACAAACATTGAAAATAACACTTACTACCGGTATTTGCTCATTATGCGACACTTCAGCATAATTGGCAAAATTTAAATACAATTATTGTGGATGTCATTTATTGTGTAACATGTGAGAATGCTTACCACAACATTGCCGGAGAAAAAATAGTATAGAAAAAATAGGTAGTATATAGGGACCATCAAACTGATCAACTTTTACTATGGGACCAACTCTGAAATCTTGCAAAAAAAGCTGTTTCATACAAAAATTAAAATCGAAAATATCAAAATGTATATAGTATAATACCATATTCGGCATTAGGGGTATTTTTGTAACACTTTGTATAAACTGTTTCTCAATTAAACTTTGATGTGTTACCTAAACACACAGCAGCAACTTGGGTTAGTTACCACAAAAAGGTCAAATTGCCTTAATCGATTTAGGACTTAGCATCTATCACATTAAGGTTTTATCTCAATTGGACAGATTTGTATTACTTAACGGGCTAGCGATAGTACCTATACATCCAATTCTTTCAAAAATTACTTGAAAATAATCCTACCAAGTTACAACATAAATAATACTTCTGAGTATTTATAATAAACAATATAATATCACAAAGTACGTAGCGGCGGCGATATTTTGTGATAATACAATACAAACGAAACACGACTACTACGAAGGAAAAAGCAACAATCCGAAAATATTTATTGTTTCCGATTGTTTCGTAGTAGGTATCGTTTACGGAAATTACTAGTGGTAGATCGAAACCCTTAAAAATATATTGATATTCGAACTTGGAAGCGGTTTTTTCTCCGACAGACACATCGCCTACACATCTAATTTGCACTACATCCACGTTTCAGAAACAAGCAATTAACATGCAATTCTGCACTGTAGTACACGTGTGCTGTACCACTTTATGCTGTGATCCTGTAGGCATTGCGATGCTTTGTCATTTTACAAAATATAGACTGTAAATAATATTTCTGTTATTACCTAACGTCGGTCGTTTACAGCTGGCGGAGGTTGAACAGAAGACACAATTATATCTAGTCCTAAATAATGAGACCATCGCAATGTCTTCATTATGAAAAAAACAAACAGCCTTTTTTTTATTTCTGTTAAGCACTGTCACACTGTTTTTTATTACTATTAAATACCACTCTTTTTAGTAATACCTGTTATCTAATATCACTGCATTTTCCTGCACATAAACACATAGTTTCGTAAAACGCTTGCGCATATATGTTAAGTAATTAAGTAATATAAGTAATTATAATCACAATAACTTAGAATATTAAAATGTAGAAACGTTAATTATTGTTTCGTAATTTTTTAAGCAAATCAAAGAGTCATGCCGAACATATAAAAAACAATAAAGCTCTATAACATCATCAAGTAAATTGGTGCTGCTTATCATTTTGTGATTTTAAAACACGGTATTCATATTTTTTGGCTCTTAACGATTTGAAAGCATTATTTTATTGACAAATAACGCATCATTCATGTCGAGTATTTAAGCAAAATGAGCTTTGACGCAAGGTTGGACAACTACTGGCTTGTGTTTGATTTGCACGATGTCAACTCGCACTGTATCAGGCTCCAAGTCTTCCAAGCAAGGAACCTCCTTCCTCACGAGGACTACCTTACCTCACTGTGGGTGCCGCTGGTTTGTACATTCTTCGATTTCGATAACATAAATGACAGCCAGTAAAAACACAAAAAATATGGATATTTGTGCTCTTGATTTATGAAATTTAAAAACCGAGTCCATTCCAATAAAATCTTATATACAGGGTTATTTAGTTTTGTAAAACACCAACAACCTCGCGGGAGTACATTACTAACATCATAAAGAACAACATTTGTTCTAGGACTTTTTCGAAAACAGACAAAAAATATCGACTTTTCGTATGAAACTCGATTAGGTGTTCGGACATTAATATGGTAAGTAGATTTTTCTGTTTGTTTTTGGAAAAGTCGTAGAACAATAAATGTTGTTGTTTATGATATAGTAACCTACTCCTGCGAGGTTGTTGGTGTTTTACAAATAACCCTAACAGTTTTATTTCTCCCTTTTTATTGGAAAAATTTGGTACAAAATTTTAAAAATAATGAGCGAATACTAACAATCTTATTTCTGTCTCTCTCTAACACAAACACACGCACTCCGCCTAAACGGGACAACAGTGTCAGTGTACTACTTCCCAACAGCAGCGGAAGACGATGAGGATGGCCCAACATTCAAGGAGAGACTGTTGGAGTGGCTCACGAAAGCAATAGACTTTTTCTGTGTGTGGGACTGCTGTTGGTTGTGGCTGGAGTTTCAGAAGTACGTCGCTCTGTTGGTATTCGACCCGTTCGTTGAGCTCTTCATCACCCTCTGTATTGTCGTCAACACGTTATTCATGGCCTTGGACCATCATGACATGGACAAAGATATGGAGAGAGCGCTCAAAAGTGGCAATTATGTAAGTTTCCAATCTTATTTCTTAAAAAGATTCCTACTTAATTTTTGAAGAAAAACTACACATTATATTGTTATGAATTTCAGTTTTTCACCGCTACATTCGGAATAGAAGCGACATTGAAACTAATAGCAATGAGTCCGAAGTACTATTTTCAAGAAGGATGGAATATATTTGACTTTATCATCGTGGCCTTATCACTTTTGGAGTTGGGACTAGAGGGAGTTCAGGGTTTGTCAGTATTGCGTTCCTTTCGATTGGTAAGTTCAATTTTATTATATCATCCTCTCAAAACTTTGAATTTCTAAAAGTTTGCGACATCGCAATCTTTGGTCTTCAATATAGTTACCTAGATACATACATTATTGACAATTTAATTGTCACTATTTACTTCGGTTATTGAAATCTTTCTCCTTGTATTTTATTAATGACTCTATTTTTACTACTGTTGTGTCCAGTAAAGTAACTATTTACTCTTTTAACCACATAACAACATACCTACTTACTTATTTTATTTTATTTAATGAATTTAAGCTATTGTATGTACGTACAACATGACAACATAAGATGTACGATAATTGTTGCAAATAAATATTATGAATATATACCTACATAGGTCTGTTTGTATATTAAAAAAGATGAAGATAGCAAAAAGGGTCATTAATAGGTAATTGTGTTCTGATCAAGGGTTGCTGGTATGAACTATTATAAAAAAATATGGAATATTTAAGCCTGAATCCTATGATTCCTGAATCTGTCTAACTATTGAGCTATAACCAATTTTGGAAACATCACAATGAAGACTACATACTCTGTGTATTTATCGACACACAAAGCGTATAACGGCAATATAATTATATGGATCTCTTATTCATTAACTAAGTATATTATTATAATTGATTCTAATGAACCGATTTATTAATGCAAGTAGCGGTTCCAAAGGCAGAGATGCGCTTTATGTGCTCGAGTTTAGTATAATTTACAAATCACAAATAAACTTACACTATCGTTACATACACCACGAGTCAGTAACATTGATGTGAGTGTCCATAATATGTAAATGTGCTATTTTCAGCTGCGTGTATTTAAACTGGCCAAGTCTTGGCCGGCGCTAAACCTTATTATATCCATAATGGGTAGGACCGTGGGAGCTTTAGGGAACTTGACATTTGTACTTTGCATCATTATATTCATATTCGCGGTGATGGGAATGCAGTTATTTGGGAAGAACTACACAGGTTCAATTTGAAAGAAAATTTAGCATCTCTAATTAAAGAACTAAGCTTCATTATTGATTCAGCTTCACACTCTCGAAATACCTACACTGGGCTTTGGTTGAACATTATTTTCATAAAGGACTGTGGGTCCCGCTGTGGCTTTATAACACAATGTGGCTCGCCCGTGTGGCCTGACGAGACACGTTATAAAGCTATGCCACGCAGCTTGAGATCATGATTAAGCTTTGCATCGAGTTACATTAGATTTGACTTGCAGCTTCGCTTTAACGAGGGTATTTTGACGCCGACGATCTTTTACTGATGGGATCTATGTCGTAACAGATTAGGCAGTCTCTAAAATGGAAGACGAACAAAAATTAATTAGAGATGAAAATATGAATATGAAACGATATTGGTGCAAAAGCTCTCACAAAATTTGATAACATATATCCCACTCATACATAATAAGTCTATGCACATCGATAGGTAACTCAAGCACACATTTGCTAATTATAACGAAGGAGTCAGGACCACTCACACCTCACACCTGACCGACGGAGGCTCAGCCGCCGGCGCCGGCCCCGGGTGCGAGCAGTCCTGGCTCCGAGGAAGGTTACCGCAGTAGCATAGGTGAAGCGCCGGTAAGCGAGCTTGCGTGACGCGTTGTTTCACAATTTGTACTTGCAGCTTCGAGTATTCAAATTGGCAAAGTCATGGCCGACACTTAATTTACTCATCTCTATAATGGGTAGGACCATGGGTGCCTTGGGCAACCTGACCTTCGTATTGTGCATCATTATTTTCATATTCGCGGTGATGGGTATGCAACTGTTCGGAAAAAATTATGTCGGTAAGTGCATCGGTGGGAGTGTTGCATGTACATTGGTGTTTGGTTGGAGGTGTTGACTGTTCATGGTACAATGGTTGCAGCCAATGTACTCGACGGTGAATGTTTTTCTGGGCTAACTGTTAGCTTCTTAATAGGAGATACATTCACTGCTTAGTAAAGCTGTTTAAAATGTGGAAGGAAGCAAATTTCACAATAAATTTTACACAAAACTATGCCAATATTAAAAAACCATAGCCATACAAAACCTCGCCCAAATGCATGATGATCAATCTCACTATGAATTAGAAGTTAAATGGGAATTCTTTCACAACTTCTTCCACATTTTGACCAGTGATCTGTATGAATAGAGAGTATCGTGTTGATGTGCGCCACACTTTTGTGCTCAACTTCACTCAGATTGGCCAATCGTGTCGTGTCCCTTCCAAATGAGCTATGGACCCTCAATGTATGCTATACCGAGCGATTAGAAGGCGCCTCACTTGTGAAACGCTCATCTACAGCTTTTAACTTTATCATATCTTCAAACTTCCTAAAGCATACTTACCTAAGTATACCCATATTTATTTAACGAATTATTGATTAATAATTTACTTTTTCTTTGTGTCCTCTCTAACATTTAGCTGCTCATTTCTTTATATTATTTACTTATAAATAAGTCAGTATGTAAGTACGCAATGCATGGTAAATGTTTCTTAGTGTAATTATTTTAGAAGTAAAAACTGCTTGTTATAAAAAATACAAATTGCTGAAAAGGTAGATGCTTGAATGTTAGTATGTTAATAACTCTAATTTAATGAAGTAACAAAATAAAACAGAATAAAATATTATTACATGATTAGAATAGCAATTTAATTAATTACAAACAATAATTGTGGCTTGATTTATTTTGAATGCTGAATAATACTATTGTATTTCGAAGAAACTTTAATTACACAAACGTTCAAGCTTCAACGATTACTATTGGTATTCTGATATTCTTAAAGGTGTAACCGATTGTTAGTTGAAGTAATATTTTGTGGTGCGCAGATTACGTTGACCGGTTCCCTGACGGAGATCTCCCAAGATGGAATTTCACGGATTTCATGCACAGTTTCATGATCGTATTCAGAGTGTTGTGTGGAGAATGGATAGAAAGTATGTGGGACTGTATGCTCGTCGGCGATGTCTCTTGTATACCGTTTTTCTTGGCTACCGTCGTCATTGGCAATCTTGTGGTGAGTTTCATATTCTCAGCTTTTTCGTGACTTCATCTAGATGAATATGCAATTGCAATAAATTACTTTAGTACGGATATTGTTATCAACTAATTCAGAAATTATTGGTACCAGCAATTACTGTGCTAAAAGTTCTTTGTTGTCCACATATAACATTAATTTACAGGTACTTAACCTCTTCTTGGCCCTGTTACTGTCAAATTTCGGTTCGTCAAGTTTATCGTCGCCTACTGCAGATCAGGACACGAACAAAATAGCGGAGGCGTTCAATAGAATATCTAGATTTATCGACTGGGTCAAAAGAAACGTAGCGGACTTCTTGAAGTTGCTGAAGAACAAACTGACCAACCAAATAGCGATACACGCACCCGGTAAGAATTGTACTTATACTTAGTCAGTGTGCTGTGGCATGAACCTGTGAAATGTACCTATATTGGAACCTTGTTATAATTCTGATCATAGTAAATCAACGATGTATTTTGTTAAGAATAAAATGAGGGAAAGAGACCTATTGACATTAATTCCATCTATGGAGGAGCTCGATGGCGCAGTGGATTAGTGCGACCGTTAAGCAAGTTTCGCAGGGGTTGGTCACGGGATTGGTGACCAAACATTTATTATCTAGAGCTTTTCCGTGCTTCGGAAAGCACGTTGGAAGGCAAACTCAATATGAAATTTGCAATCGTTAACACTCACCAATTAGGCCTGCGTGGTGGACTATGGCCCATCCTCCTCCTCGTTATCCTATCCACCCGTAAAGAAGGCCTGAAGCAAAATGGCTGATGACGAATATGGCAAACCTCTTAAGTTACAATGCAATTTATTTAATTGCATTTGTTTCGTGCTTCATGTAGGTACCTTAACCACAAATTATTATATTCCCAATCTTTAGATCTCTTTTCCTAACAAGTAGCAATGTGTGTCGCTAAACATTGAAGATGTAGCATGGGATTTGTGTTAAATAAATATATTGTAAATTATATGTGACTATCTATGCCTTTTGATGTTTCTTGTGTGAACACTGTGCGTTGCCTGCGCCCTAGCTCCAAGTGTAGAAATGACCCTGTATCT
Organism: Catoptria pinella; assembly: GCA_963556745.1. Lineage (NCBI taxonomy): Eukaryota > Metazoa > Arthropoda > Insecta > Lepidoptera > Crambidae > Catoptria > Catoptria pinella. The sequence continues at coordinate 4,722,243 of OY750774.1, read as the reverse complement.
ATAACTGTCGTGTGTTAGATTTGATACTTCCGTAATCTATTATTTGTTATCATCAACTTTTTTATTTTACCCTTCTCTATATTAATATGGAGAAGGGTAAAAAACATTAATGTTTCCTTTCTTGTGTTGTGTGATATAATTTTGCTCATGGTAAGTACGCTTGAAATTATATTGTATCAGTATTTAAATTCACGTGTGCATGTTAATGTTACATATTGGTGTGTGTATGTCATTGTTAATATCAATTTAATTATATCATTATTTTATTCACTCATTTCATACTACTTATTATAAAAGCTAATAAACAAACGAAGTTTTCTAGAGTTATGTTAGAAAACTAATCTAATGTGAGCATTTATATTACCTTAATATACCTACTTATACTTATCGTATCACAGTAATATTTCATTTAAGTAGGTTAGTATTAACAGAGTCATCAAGTCATTATCATAACTTTGATACAGTGACATTTAGAAATGAAAAGTCATTGCTTTGATCAATAGTTTCGAATCTAATTATCTGATAAACAAAGTTAAAATATTTTTGACATCAAATGTTAAAAAAAAACTCATGGTGGATGTATCCTGGTCTGATTTCTATGCTTGGACATTGGCGACGGCGACGCACTGTGGCGCGGCATGTAGGCTTAAAGGCGGCTTTATGCGGCCGCTGTGTCTCTTCAGAGCGCGTCGACAACGAGCTAGAGCTGGGCACCGACCTCGACGACGCCGTCTTGTACAAAGATAAGAAACTCAAAGATCAAGTAGAAGTAGCTATAGGTGACGGTATGGAATTCACAATACCAGGTAAATGCGTACCACACGATTTAATAAACAATTTCAAATCAGTACTAGACCAATTTAAATCTTATAATCCTTTCTGTAATGATGCTCTTCATTTTGCAGGTGACAATAAATATAAAAAAGGAAAAATATTAATGAATAATATTAGCGCCATAACGAATAATCATAGAGACAATCGGTTAGACTGCGAACTTAACCATCATGGATACCCTATACAGGACGATGATACAATAAGTCAGAAGTCATATGGTAGTCATAAGATTAGATCATTCAAAGATGAAAGTCATAAAGGCTCCGCGGACACGATAGACGGTGAAGAAAAGAAAGACGCTAGTAAAGAAGAATTAGGTCTAGAAGAAGGTTAGTAGACTATTTCCTTTGACCCAAAAATAGTTATTGATATGCAATTGTCACTCGCTATCCATTTTACAGAAATGATCGAGGAAGAAGAAGATAAACTGGAGGGTGTGTTAGGAAAGCAAGACATCATCGTGGCAGCGGACGAGGACGTAGTAGACGATGCGCCCTCCGACTGCTGCCCCGAGCCGTGCTACGTGAAGTTCCCCTTCCTTGCCGGGGACGACGAATCGCCCTTCTGGCAAGGCTGGGGCATGTTACGACTAAAGACTTTCAAACTCATAGAAAACACTTACTTTGAAACGGCTGTGATTACAATGATTTTACTCAGTAGCTTGGCCTTGGTAAGATATTCAATAACATCCATTGAAATTCAAGCAAGGACTTGTACTTGACGATCGCGTTTCGCTTTCAGGCTCTAGAAGATGTACATTTACCACATCGGCCGATTTTGCAAGATATTTTATATTACATGGACCGTATCTTCACCGTCATATTCTTCCTCGAGATGTTAATCAAGTGGCTGGCTCTCGGCTTCCAGAAGTATTTCACCAATGCGTGGTGCTGGCTCGACTTCATCATTGTCATGGTAAAAACAATAGCTTTATAAAAAAGCAGATCAATATTTTAAGTGACTAAGTATAACAAGTTTACAGCATCATGTTACATTAAAAAGGCATAGACATAAGCGGTAATCAATTAATAACTTTAAAATCAAGGTTTATAGAACACTTTTACTTTACCAATGAGAAACCATTATTACAAAGTATTTAAATATAAGTACCTACTACTACGAGATTAGGCCGCATTGCAAAAAATGCTGCTAAATCGTCTTGTGACACTTCAGAATGTGACTGGGTTTGTAAAGTAAGTAACTACAGTTAACTATACCCATTCACATAGAGTCCACGCATGGGCATAGCCAGGGGGAGTTTGGGGTTTCAAACCTCCCCCCTCTATACTACGCCCATGAGGTCACATAAAAAACAATCTTACCTATAGGGTGCATAAAGAGTTAATGTTAAGAAATTGATTTAAAGTATGACATTAGTTGTCGCTTGTAAACCACGGGGCGGTGATGGCCGGCGCGGACGACATCCCCGCGTTTCGCTCCATGCGAACATTGCGCGCTCTGCGCCCGCTCCGAGCGGTTTCAAGATGGGAGGGCATGCGCGTGAGTACGCGCCGTCACGATAAAAACAGGGTTGCCAATTGACTTATATTTTGTGTTCGATGAGATGTAAATAAAATTATATACAAAATAAGCATTAATTTAAAGCGCTTAAGAAAAACCAATGAAAATCAGCATCTGTTTTTGCTTTTAATGTTTTTTACTTCCGTTGGAGATTTGATAAAAGTATTTGGCATAAGTTTAAAGCAATCCTAATATACAGCATTAGCAGTTGGCAACCCTGAAAGTGACGCTATCGATGTCGGTTCGTTACGCTGCTCATTGACCAACGCCCCAGGCATTTACAAATATGTGCTCCTCCCAAAAAATCTTTCGTGAATATCAGCTTTAATTCCACCTCTATATGTCAAAGGGCAGCGTAACAAAAGCGTGTAGCTTTCTCTGTTCGGTGTTTATCGGAGCTATGACTCTGACTGATTTCACTTCGCCTGGAGCTCTCTATGTCGTAACTTTGTCTGTGGAACTGCTTATTGTGTCTCTTACCCACGACTCCTGCTACTGGCAAACTCTTCGACGACAATTTACCGGTGTCTTTATTACGCTGCCGTCATAGTGTGATTGAACTTCATTCCCATCTTCAAATGCATGATGCGGCACTACATTATTTCTGTGCTATATTAGATTGTGCCTTTTTCCGAAAAACTGACCGAATGCAACCAACGCTATATTTTTCCAGATGTGTAGTGAAAATGGCACATACCTAATCTATGTTGAATGCTATTGGTGTCTTATATACAAATGTTTATTTTATTACTACTACCTACTAATTGTATCTACTAGTTCTACATAAGATAGGTCGTATGTCGTCAACTACCTCCGTACATTTGGATGGTTTCTCTTGGTCGCCAGAGTCCTTGTTCCTTGTGATAAAACTCTTCAAGACACACTGTGTCATCTTTTTCAGAAGTATTCGGTTGATGAAATTTAGGATAAATTGATCATCGACCGACAATTTGTTGGATCCTTTACTGCAGCTTCGAGTCAGTTGTATTTTATTATATTCTAATTGTCACTTTCAGGGTTTGAATAATAATGTAACATGACTAAGTAATTTTACCTTCAATATATCTAATGTTATGTATTCTCAAAATACGTTCCTTGATTTCATCAGGTCTCGCTTATAAACTTCGTAGCGGCGCTTTGTGGTGCCGGTGGCATTCAGGCGTTCAAAACGATGCGAACGCTTCGCGCACTGCGACCGCTCAGGGCCATGAGCCGAATGCAGGGCATGAGGGTACGTACCGCCCTGCTCGCGACTCACACACGCGTCACACACTCACATGCCCATACTATGCTATCGTACATTTTCTGCGATCTCATTAACATCACAATGCTCTTGCAAAACTAATTATTCCCCTCCTCAAGAGTTCTCCGCATCAAATCATTCAAATTTCTTTTTATAATTAGTCAACACTCAAAAGCAGACATTAGAATATTATAAATCATTTGCAGTAGTCATGATTATCAATTTATTAGTAAATGGTCATTTTGAAATCGGCGGTGGCACCCCTGAATGGCTTAGTACATCATCATATTCGTTACATCCTCTTTTTAGACATTGGTTAATTTGGACTCAAGTTGGGTTAAGAAATTCATTGTCATGTTTTGGTACTATATCTCTTGAATTTTCATTATTCGTTAGTTTAGATATTTTATTAGTGTCCTTGGTACATTATCTTAGATTCTGCACTTTAGATAACTTCTTGTCTTCATCGTAAGCTCTCTTACGGATCGCATGCGTTAGTACTGACTTATTGGATGATGTTAATGTTTTTCCTAAGGTAAGTTAAAAATTTTAGAGCTATTTCTTTTACGCTGTTTTAGACGTAGCTTATTTTATGTTGTATGCATGTTTTGATTGTTTGTCAATATTGACGTTATAGTAAGCTTATGATTAAGTGGCTATCATTTTCAAATTCAACATCACTGATATTGAGATTATAATCGTTGTGAATCAACTATTGACAACCCATACTTGGGCTGTTTTCGCAATAATAATAATAATAATGATAAGAAAGCACTAATAGCATGTCACTAATAGCGATTTCTGGTGTTATGTAACACAGCATCGGTGATACTGAGTTCTGTGTGACAGGTGGTGGTAAACGCGCTCGTGCAAGCCATTCCTTCCATCTTCAACGTGCTGCTCGTGTGTCTCATCTTTTGGCTTATCTTTGCCATTATGGGTGTACAGCTATTTGCCGGAAAATATTTCAAGGTCTGAACTGATTATTTAAACAAATCAATCCAAATATATTTTATGATTATTTCTCATCACTTATTTTCTGATTTTTTCATTACAGTGTGTCGACCTGAATCATACAACTCTTAGCCACGAAATAATACCTGATCGAAATGCCTGTATCTTAGAAAATTATACATGGGAAAATTCACCTATGAACTTCGATCACGTAGGGAAAGCGTATCTCTGTCTGTTTCAAGTGGCTACATTCAAAGGATGGATTCAGATCATGAACGATGCTATTGATTCTAGAGAAGTATGTAAGAACTAATTATTTGAAGTTGCAAATCATATCACAATGTAATTTATCTCACTTGGGTTCTCTTTTGCAGGTCGGACGTCAGCCAATTCGAGAAACAAACATATACATGTACTTATATTTTGTATTCTTCATTATATTTGGCTCATTCTTCACGCTCAATCTATTCATCGGTGTGATCATCGACAACTTTAACGAACAAAAGAAGAAAGCTGGTGGTAGTTTAGAAATGTTCATGACTGAGGATCAGAAGAAATACTATAACGCTATGAAGAAAATGGGTTCAAAGAAACCATTGAAGGCTATACCAAGACCAAAGGTATGTTATGTAACGTAATCAGCTTTCCTATACTTTAAAATTTTGTTTTTAAAATGAGACACTAACATGAACATTTCCATTTCAGTGGCGGCCGCAAGCGATTGTATTTGAAATAGTGACTGATAAGAAGTTTGACATGATAATTATGTTGTTCATCGGTTTGAACATGTTGACGATGACGCTGGACCACTATCAGCAGTCGGACACGTTCAGCAACGTGCTCGACTACCTCAATACTATATTTATCGTGATATTTAGTTCAGAGTGCCTGTCGAAAATATTCGCCTTGCGATATCATTACTTTGTTGAACCATGGAATCTATTCGATTTCGTCGTTGTAATGTTCTCTATTCTTAGTAAGTAATCGTTATACTTTGCTTGGCTTTCGATGACTTTTCTTAAACAAAAACATGTAGTGATGCTGTAATTTCAATGTTAATAATTTTTCTTTTCGTTCACAGGTTTGGTGCTGAGCGATATTATAGAAAAGTATTTTGTATCGCCAACGTTACTGAGAGTAGTAAGAGTAGCTAAAGTCGGTCGAGTACTTCGACTAGTAAAAGGCGCTAAGGGTATTCGTACCCTACTGTTCGCGCTAGCCATGTCACTGCCAGCTCTGTTCAACATATGTCTTTTGCTTTTCTTAGTCATGTTCATTTTCGCCATTTTCGGCATGTCATTCTTCATGCATGTCAAGAATAAAGGTGGTCTGGATGACGTGTATAACTTCAAGACTTTTGTGCAAAGCATGATTTTGCTATTTCAAGTGAGTCTCATTTTTATTTAACAACATTTAATGTCTTTTGTATTTTTTTCATATCATAAATCAATATTATTTTTGATAGATGTCAACATCAGCCGGCTGGGACGGCGTACTGGACGGCATCATCAATGAAGAGGAGTGCGACCTGCCCGACAACGAGCGCGGTTACCCCGGAAACTGCGGCTCTGCCACCATTGGCATCACTTACTTGCTCTCCTACCTCGTCATCTCCTTTCTTATCGTCATCAACATGTACATCGCCGTCATTCTCGAAAACTATTCTCAGGTATAGTCGAATTTTGTTTCTTAGGTTACAGACGCGAAGATTATTTACAGCCAAGCTTTATCGTTCCTTTTCTTCGCAGGCGACGGAAGACGTACAGGAAGGTCTCACAGATGACGACTACGATATGTACTACGAAATCTGGCAGCAGTTCGACCCGGACGGCACACAATACATCCGCTACGATCAGCTGTCCGATTTTCTGGACGTCCTGGAACCACCGCTGCAGATTCACAAGCCGAACAAATACAAGATCATATCGATGGACATACCGATATGTCGCGGCGATATGATGTTCTGCGTGGACATCCTCGACGCGCTCACGAAAGACTTCTTCGCCCGAAAGGGAAACCCGATAGAGGACCCCGGCGACCTGGAGGTCGGGCGGCCGGACGAGGCCGGCTACGAGCCCGTGTCGTCGACGCTGTGGCGGCAACGCGAGGAGTACTGCGCTCGGCTGATTCAGCACGCGTGGCGGCGCCACCGGCGCGCGCATGGCGACGGAGACGGCGTGGACGGGGTGGAGGGGGGCGAAGGCGCGGGCCCGGGGGCGGGCGGCGACGGCGCGGCGACGGCCGTGCTGCTGGACGCCGTCACGCCCAACGGGCACCGCGTCGTGCTGCAGGCGGCGGCGGCGGCCGCGCGCCCCCCGGACCCCGCGCCGCCGCCCGCGCCCGTCTGACCCGTGCTCGCGCTCGCGCTGCTGCCCGCGCTGGTCGACGACGCGCCGCTGCCGCTGCCCGCACCGCTGCCCGAGCTCCTGAGCCCACCCAAGCGCACTTAATTATTTTTTACGCTAGACGTTTCGCATTGTACATATGTAGTGTGTCGGCGGGCCGCGGGCGAGCGACGCGACGCGCGTCGGAGCGGTGGCCGCTGCGCGAGCGCGCCGTTTCTTTTGTGGAAGTTGTTTCTTCGCGTTCGGAGACGTTCGAGGTGACGACCGGAGTGTTTCGTATTCGTGGCCGAGCTTTCGAGACTGTTTATTTTGCGACCGACGTTCGCGCGTTCATCGTGTTCCGGTTCATGTTCGCACTCGAAGACTCGTCGCGCCGGCCCGTCCGGCGGCCGGGCGGGTCGTGAAGCGAACGTACAGTTCTTCTCGTCACTAGTGAATTAAGTAAGGTATCGGATAAAAATGAGGAAGCTGTAAAGGCTTATTTTTGTATTCGACGAATATCACTGTCTATTCTGTAAATTCTAAATCAGAACTTTTTTAAGACTACGATGCGATATGGTTGATTAACTGCCGATTGTGAGATATCATTTTTCTTCCCCGAAATGGTGTCAAACAATACTGTCCCGGTGTGGGTTGGGAGAGAGCCTGAGCGAGGAGCCAACCGGCCGCCGCCGTCGCGCGCCGCAGAGACAGTGCTGGCGGCAGCGGCGGCGGCGGGCGCGTGGCTCGCTCGGCCGCGCCGGATGCGAGCGACGCAGTGAGATTAGCTATTTAAGTTCCACGCGGGCGCATCCGCCCGCGGCTCACAGCCAGCAGATCGATGTAGCACTCAACATTTGGAGTTTGTTTATTTCGTTTGTCATTGAAACATGTAACGTCTTCGATTCGTCCATCGCATTCGGACGTTAGTGTAATCGTATCTATTAAACGCTTAGAAAAGCAATGGCTACGCCGATTCATATCAATTTTGTCCGTATAGTTTTTAATAGTTCCAATTTTTAAGCCTCTCAATGTACCGCAATGACGCCATGTCGTCGTCGTTTTCTATACGAGGTCGGCTCGCCGTCGTTCTCCTCGAAGTTAAGAGAGTTTAGAGAAATTTTTGCAAAGTTATCTAAGTAAGCTTAACAAATCAGCTGTGAAATCGGTACCAGAATTCACTTCCGTCCTAATCAGTATGCATCATAGGAATCGAGCCATTTTATGTAACGCGCACTTTCCAAGTACCTAGTTAATGTAATTTCCCTTCCCCGGATTACATTAGCAGCCGGCGGGCGCGGCGCCGGTGCTCCCCGGCCGGCTCTGCCCCCGCTCCCGCGCCCCTCACTTCAGTAGATCAACTTTAGCGACTGCTGCCTGCTACAACTCGATTGTACTGAATGCAGAGCTTGGTACAAACAGTCTCGACAGCGCTCCGCTCCATATAACCAGCTCCTTGCATTAGTGCGCTAGCTCATAACTACAACTGTAGTACAATTCGCTGTTCCATGTAGCGAAGCTGCGTCGAGACCCCACGCTCTGCCTGAAATCAGGATTTGCCCGAGTTCTCAAGTTGACCTACCGACCGTGTCGGATGCGTGACGCGATATACTGTATCACTTATAATTGCGAGCGGGCTGGTACTGCTTCGATGAATATTGCTCTTGCAGATTACATTGTAACGCAATCTTTACAACGTTCAACCGTTCGGCTACATGAATGATCACCGTATTTAGCAATAAGATTATTTATATACCTAAGTGATCGAACGTCCCTTACCGAGTAAGGTAGATATTACGAAGTGTTTTTATTTTTCGATACCATCTCTCCAGACGGACGGGGCCGTCCCGGGCTCCGGTCGACGTCGTCTTTTCTAGCACAACAAATTCATTAAATTTTGTAATTTAACATTGGAAGTGGTCAATTTTCTACTTACTCTGTAAATATTGAGAGCTTGCCGCCGGGTAGATCCCAAAACGCACGTCGCAACACATAAGTCTATCATGTCTACTACCTATTGATATCAGCGAGTAACGCAGCGATACATAATAAGCTTGAAGCAATAACGTTAACGTGTGCTCGACGAAAGGTTTCGCTTTTTATTGTATGGAACATGTCACCGAATAGTTGTGTGTCGGTTGTTTTCAATTCATTTACATACATAATGTGAAAAATCAATGAAGTGCAAGACAATCTAAATGTTGCAAAGTAAAGAATCGGTGTATTTAAACTAAACGAGACGCTTACCGTTTTGCACATATTTTGCAATAATTATGGTTACAGATAATGATTATGTAGATAATTTTATAAAGTATGTGCGGGGTGTGTGCAAGAGAGCTTCCCCGTCGCTTGCGCACTCTCCGCGCGCCGCCTTGTACGTCACGTGACGTCACTTATCGGTTCATTCGCTTGTGTTCACCTTATTTTTACGTTATCGGATTAAGGCGATTAGTGCCTTCACAGTGGCGCCCTCATATTTTATTGCTCGCTAAGTACATAATGTATCGTAAGTTCAAACGTACAGATGAAGCTAAGGTTCTATAGTTTATTTACAAACAATAACCTCAGTAAAATATAGTTCGTTGTAGTAGTAAAGTGTCAATAAATTAGTAAAGTGTAAAGTGTAGTGTCAAAAGTGTCCACTTATTGCTCTTTTGCCTACTACTACTACAGCAAACTATATTTTATTGAGGGGTTTGTTTGTAAATAAACTATAGAACCTTAGCTTTAATCTGCACGTGTGAATTTTCAATACATTGTGTACTTAGCGAGCAATAAATGTAATTATTATGAGGGCGCCACTGTGACGGCACTAATCGCCTTAAAGGACCCTTGGAACGGTTGAAGCTCATATGAAAGCCTATCGAAGAGTAGATTATAATTTAAAAACAACTTTGAATGGAACAAATTACGCATTTGTCAATCGTACTTGTAACAGCGACACAGTCCAAAGCAAATTATTATCGTAACTAGCTCTAAGTCGGTAAACTAAGAGATGTTTAATGCAAATAAGTATATTTTCTAAAAGAAATAAAAATGTTACCTACCTAAAATTATTAAAAAATACTACCTAATCACAAGAAATTACTATAAGTAAGTACAAAGAACACTTGGGTGTAGATTTATAAATGAATATAAATACGAATTGGTCACGATGAGCTTGAATCGTTTCAGCTAGACGGTGGTTATATTGTAAATTTTGTTGGTCAAACCAAAAATTTTACCTACTATTAGGCATATTTGCACAAAGAAGTTGTGTTTAATTAAGTTTAGACAATAAGTTATGATATCATTGTATTATTTATTTAACTATATACTTATGACAAAAAGTGAGTTCAGTTTGCTGAGTGATAGAGGTTTAATTGAGTATTTATTATATATATTGTTGAAGTTTGTACAAAATAAATTAAGTAAACGATAAAATATAGAACTTGACTGCTTTAACATGCATTTTTCTTTATATTAGTAACGTTTGCAATTATACACGGTTACATTTTTATCAACCCGGAAAAGTAACTTGATAATAGTAGGTACATTACTGCAGCGGCATGCAACACAGGCATTGATGGACGAACGTGAAAAAGTAAATAAATTTCAAACATCGAATAGTACATACATTACTGCAGCGCCATGCAAGTCTATCAACGCCTAGTAGCGGTTGCGGCCAAGGCTTGTATAGTATTTTTTTCAAACAAAATATTTTCATCACTCTCGTTTTCCTCGTTTGAACTGATTTCATCAAATGACCTATTCATTTGATGAAATCAGTTTGATGAGTTTTTGAATTTTGATGAAACCAAAATGTTCAATGACAATCGCTTATTTGCTTTTTTTGACATGTGTGACGTCATTTTATGCCGCCGGCCGTTCCGAATCATATGATGTTACTTCAACTTGCGTGAGCGTTTTGCAACCATGAGGCTGGCCCCAGACCTACCGGTTTCATTTCTTTGCTTTGTTGTTTTAATTGAACAGGGGCTACCAGCTAACGCATCGAACTTCGGAAATTCTGCCGGGCCTCAAATTAAAACAGATAAATCGAGCCCCAATCGGGCCAAAATGGCGAACTCTAATTTATGATGTCACACGAACATCGATATATCTTCTAAATAACTACAATACGAAACTTCTTACTTCGATTTATCTGTTTTAAGTTGAAGCCCGGCAGACTTTCCGAAGTTCAATGAGTAAGCCGGTACGGCTATCATTTCTTTAGAACAGCAGCCTTAATTGGACTGGGCGGGCCGGGTGGTGTCGCGGAGGTCATGGCCCACATGGCGCTCCGTTCGTAATTTGGAACTCGATGATTAGTCACAGACCTCCTTGGGTGCCGTGTTTCATTGAAAAAGTTCTTTCCATTTTTTAATTAGACGAGAAATATGGGTTTTCATAGTAACATTGCGGGTCATTAAACACGGTAAATAGGTATGAATAGATGTATTACTTAAATTGCAGGCGTGTTTTGGGCCTGTCCAGCTACTCTGATATAGCTCAAAGGAGGTTGTCAAAATAATGTTTTAATTTCCAAGCAAGTTTGAGAAAAAGGTTATAATAGACTTCAAGAAAAAATCTTTTTTTAACATATCTTTGTTTAGTCGGTCATAACCTAAGCCCTTGGACGAATAAACCACTGCTAAGCCCATTAAAGTAGGAAAGGAGAATTTGTATCAACTGATATAATATAGCGATTTACGTTTAACTGTCAACTGACAATTGATTTTGACAGTTGAGTGTCGCTAAAAACACTATAGATATCTATCACGCTACTTAATATTGAGAAGGGGAATCTCTAAGTGATAAAAAGTAACCGTGTATGTATACTCGTACCTATACACAGCGTTTTTTTTTTATTATTATTTTTTATTTAACCACTTCACATACATTGCTTCGATTCTAAAGTAATTAGCTAGCAGAGACAACGGTGGTATCACAAACACCCAGACCTGAGAAAATATAGAAAAGTTCGTTTTCTAAATTGACCCAACCGGGGATCGAACCCGGGACCTGAGACGCGACTTCTTGAAAACCGGTGTACAAAGCTACTCGACCACGGAGGTCGTCACGTTTCAAATTATATGTATCTGTAGGTACACATAGTACACCCTCGCCTACAACATTACGAACTACGCGATAATTTCCGACTCGACTCGCTCCCTATAATCTCGAATGAAACATCATTGTCTATTTTTATTTAGGTTTTTATTTATAATTAAAAAATACTTTTCCTATACATTTTTATAAATTACAATGTTATATGGAGCTGATGTTATAACGCCTTAACTAAAGTTAATACAAGCTCTAATTAGTCTTTATACACTTGTTCGATTTTGCTTTTAATTCCGATAAAAGTAATGGGACCTGTAACGCAACAATTCACTATTTAGGGAAAAAGTTTAGTTAATTTTAAGACAATAATTATTCCGGGATACGGTTATGAACCGTATAGTTGTTCTATCTTACGAACAACTATAACTCAACTAGACAACTTAAATGCAAGTAGGTAACTACTTAATGGGATTATTATTTTCTATTCAATCAAAACAAAGAATTTTTCGACAGCTAAACTAATACTTACTACAGATTTCTTAAAATCCATAAAAACTACCTACATGCTAATTGAAACAAAACACTTCATTTTTATTTTCGAGGGGGGGTCCATAACGCAGGCGCACTGTTCCATCCGATACGTTCTAAAATAAAACACGTCACTGTGGTAAACTATTCAAGTAGGTAAGCGTTTTATTTCAATCATAAAATCAATTTACGATAACCCAATTAAGTCTGTACGAAGATAATGTTGCGGCTGAAGCTATCATTCTAACTACTAAATAAGACAGTAGTGTCAGTTAAGCTAGTCATAAGCCGCCTAAATTCTTTAGTTAGAGCCGCGAAGACTCCATAAAAACAGTTTTTGCTTCCCCTCCAAATCCACACTATGCATAAAACAGTTTTTGCTTCCCCTCCAAATCCACACTATGCATAACGTGATTAACGCGTTCTTTTCTTAGTAGACAATTTGGGTTCTCTCTATAGACATCATTGATTGCACATTTTAATTAATCATTTATAGTAGTACATGCAAGACTCACCACTCTCTAGGCTTTACTAGGTCTCGTCGGTGATGGCGCCAACGCATCCCTGTGATATAAGCAGTTATCATTAGTAAAAGCAAATTTAGATTAAATCCAAGTCGAAATTCTTTATGATTTCATAATCAGTATTCAGTACCCTAAGCACGAAAAATCTATCGTATGTAATCGAATCGAATTTCAAACGATATTTATTGTACAGCGCCACCTACCTCCGTAAAAGGAAAGAAAAAACAATATCATTTGAGTTTGTTTTGTGGCCCGTGCGTTTTTTCGATTCTTATTTTCAACGGTTTCACTTTGGTAATTGTTAAAATTCAGCGCGATGGTTCTTATTCTACCCATTGTACGCGTTGCGGGTATGGACAGCCTAATAAATAATCCAAGTGGTAGGTAAATAAAAACTCAGCAATCGGGCCCTCAATTGAGATCTAATTACCTGCAGTACGGCACTTTCCTAGTTCAAGGCTGGGCCCAGGCCTACCGTCACTGTTCTATTTTACTAGAACTCGATTCGATTCCCGGTCGGGCAGAAATTTAAATGATAAATTTTAATTTTAATTTTAAATTTTAAATGTGACGGGTCTGGGTGTTACTATGTATAATAAGTATATAAGTAGTACATCAGTTGTATAGCACCCATATTACAAGCTTTAATAGTCTGAGGCTAGATGGCGCTGTGAAATTGTCCAAGCTTATAGTGTCGAACATACCTACTTGACCACTGGACTATTATATATGATTTATAATATTATAAATATGCTACTTATTGTAAATCCCTTTTTTAAATCCGGTTTTGAAATACCTATAATTTGAATGTGGGGAAACTATATTGGGGTGTAAAAAATAACAAACTCCCTGTCGATGTTACTATTTTTATTTCCGTCTTAGTTTCAAGACAAATGTGTCCTTAGCACACATACAAGATGCTCTGTCAATACACAAGAACTGTGAGTTACACGTTATCATATAAATATCTATACAGCATCTATATGTACAATGTGTTGTGTGTAACGAATCGAGGCCTCGGCGACGGGCAGCCGCCTGCCGCAGCCGCCGCGCGCTCTAGCTCCGCGCCCACTATGTGGACACACATACCATACAACAAGCTTCCGATTACTTAAAACATTTACTGGCAGTGCAACCGACTTATGCACTAGCTGTAACACGATATTAATATTCCACGATTAGTGACAGAGATATGTAGCGCGAGAATTATCATAAAACAAGCCGAGTTCTGCAATAGAAGTACTCAAAAATAGTTGCGTAGTTTATTGTACGAACTGGCCACCTTTAGTCACTAGTGCATGCAGGGCCGAAGGCCGCGGCTTCAACATTCCTAGCAGCTACCGATAGCCACATATCCACTATCCTATAAGATTTAAAATTCAAATCGCTCTAACTCTTATTGTAAATACAGCTTTACAGTACCAGTCGTATTTTTTTTATTAAGAACTTTAATTATATTAAATATATACTATTTTAGTTCCAACACAGAACAGAAGCGGTTTGTTAATGTCGGCTGCTGGACAGTTCATGGTAAATTTAGTTCTACCAACACCGAGAAAAGCCTTCGAGGCATTAAATTATAAGTTGATCACAGAATAATAAAAACACACACTATATCCTGAACTAACAGCTTAATTAATCTTTTTTATCATTAAACAGTATTCTAATAACAAAAATAGGTTTTTTGGTAAAAATATTTTTCTTGTTTTTTCTTAACAAATACTGTTATTTTGTTATGTTGTGCTGTTATTTTTTACGTTTTGAATGTAAGTATATGAAAAGCGAATACAATGCGAACTTAACACAACAATTTACAAATACAGTGACAGTGAGGTAATAGATTTGAGGATTCAAACAAGCATCATATGAGTCGAAAAGTTTCGTTACACTAAGCGATTTACAAGAGACTACGTTGACAATCAATTGAAACAGCAAATGTAATTATAATCTAAATGTAACACTCGAAAAATAAAATGGAATCTATTAAAATAAAACTATCGCTGCGTCGGAGATTGAACCAAATTCACATGAAAGATCTTACGTCAAATACTACCATAAGATAAGTCTGCTATATTTAGTCGAGCAGTCATGTGTATTGTAACGTAAAATATTTTTACAATTTATTGCCAAACTTATGTTTATTTGTATATTGACTAATGACACTACGAGCTAAAAAAATACAATACCTATGTGAATTGTAGTGTTGATTATTATGAAAATAGCTTTTATTACATTTAATACATCATTCATAATCTGTATCAGGAGATAATACCAAACTTTCATCAATCCTATTCTGTAAAACTAAAAATACCATTATTCTAAATAAAGAAATAATAGAAATAATCTATAAACACGAGAGAAGAAGACTTCTAAAAAGTCGAAAAATACATACAAAATTAAATCATAATGTTCAAATAAAAACATGGCGATTTACAAAAACATGTAAATTTTACAGAATAGGAATGATTTTGCACAAAATAAATCTATCTAATGATGACACGTTACGACCCAACGACATACATTTTGACTTATATTTTTACGCTAAAATATGTTATGTTTTACATAAGTAAATGAAAAAAATACCAAGTTGAGAGTATTGAGAAAAAATATGGATATCCTTTGAGAAAAATATTAACGTATGAGATCTGACACTTGTTATCGTACACCTGCACTATATAGTGAAACGTTCGCAAACAAACTCTCACGCGTAATGTTAAAAATGATAAAACATGAACACCATAAACTCGAGGGTGTCGGGTCGATCCTTAGCGACTGTTTGGGAGATGCTAGACATTGTCATGGGACCAAACTACTGTTGCACCATTGCTTTACGGCTCGAACTAACATGAACAGTCACCATATTGAAAAATTTTAAAAACTTCGCTTGAAAACGAAAGGTTGTCAACTTCGTCCCGCAAGAGACGACATCAGCCGGCCTAGCATGCGCACTACGACACATTTTATCCACACTTTTCTAGCGTTAGCGCGATGTACGTCCCGCTCACACTGCACTAAAGAGAGCGGGAGTGCCAAATTTTGCAACGTGCTAAGTAATTAAGTATTAATAAATTACATTTGGAGAACATGCAATACTATATATTTTCGAAAGTTTTAGATAAAGCTATGCTGACTAGCCAACACATTCCTTGCAAGTATGTTCCTATTTACTTTGCAGAGAAAGGAAATCCCTATCAAACTAATAACCTTCCTTTTTGCTTCTCCGTAGTCGTCCACCTAAAATTCGCGTTCATGTGAGAAGCGAACCCATAAACAATGGTGCAGTAGCATCGTTCAAAGACATTCAATAACGGGACGTTATGGCTAAATACATGTTTGTTGGATTGTTTTATGTATTAGCGCATACAGATTCCTGTGTAACGACGTTAGTTTACATTGTCCCGTTTTAGATTAGTGCTCTTACAGGCAACACCAACATACTTATTTTTTCTAAAATGAGTTTAACATAATTATTTTTGACGTCACATTAAATTTAGAGAAAACTAATTATTTATAAGTATTCACCTGGTTATTACCTGTAAGGGCAAGATATGTCTTTATCACAATGCGTTAGTGTATTTTTGTGTGGCGGTGTTAGTAAGGAAGTGATTACTCTGTGTAGTCCCAGCAGTCCTTCTCGTAGCCCTCGTGGACGTGCTCCAGCAATACTTTGCGCCGACTGTCGCAATATCTGCAACAAACACATTTCCAATTTATTATTTAGCAAAAATACACAGTTATTATGAACTACACTACACCTATAGGTACCCTTCTAATCTAATATAATAAAAGTGGAAATTTGGATGTGGCACACGGGTAGTATATAATCAAAATTATCACGAAGAATATTTTTTATTTCGATAAACAGTTTTCCAGTGACAATGTATACTAAAATATTTCGAAAATACTTTTTAAAATAATAAGACGTCACGGGCAGAAGTCAATAAAACATATTTTAATTGACTAGCTAGAGGTACAATCCGTATTTTTACAATATTTCAAAAATAATGGTTTTTACAATTTTGGGACGTTGGCCTCAAAAATAAATCGACAGACAACAGTGTCGCGGTATTCGGTCTCTGTCGCGTACCTTAACTTACTTCGAATCTAATGGACCCTCCACATGCACAGGCCCCGCCGGAAGGCCGCCGCGTATCGGTCAAACACAAAATAGAGGACAGAAGTTAAGCTTAGTAGGTACGTGCGGAAGCTACGGTATAATAAATTTAATGTGTTTTAATTTTGTATTGTTGATTTTAATTCTCGTCCTGTCGATTTAAATCAGGGCAATCGATTAAACAAACATAATCTCTTAGTTATCGCGATATTAGCATAACTTCTGTAATCTCTCTATTCAAGGAGAAGATTGTATCTTCTCCTTGGCCTTCCGGCCGGGCCTGTGCATGTGGAGGGCCTATAAGTCTAATTGGATGAGTTATCATAATATATCACAACAACACTGACCTGAACTTTTTTGTCAGTCATATTTATTCAAATTGGGGTTTACAATAAAATACTTCAAAGTATTGCAGCCGTACCAGAAAAACTATCTGATACCTAACCCTGATTCAACATAGAAGTTAGATAAAGGGACTGACCTGTACTTGTCTTGCACCTTTTGCTTGATATCGGCGAGGTTCTCACTGGTGATGTCCCGCTCGAGGTACTCGGACAGGGTCTCGGTGGCGGACTCGAGGTCGCGCTGGTTGTCCTCGAAGATCACCGACTGGTTGTTCTTGCGCAGGTAGTACGCGAACACGTACGTGTACATCAGCGTCTGCCGGCACTGGCATAGGATGTCTACCGCCTTCTTCAGGAATTGAACCTGGATGGCAACAAAATGTTATCATTTTATATATTTAATTATTGGTTTTAGATTTTTTTTGTTTTATACTAGAAAAAGCAAGTCATCACCTACAAAACATACCATCTCACTGGTTGGAGATGTTTTTTTTGTAGTAGAAATGTCCATCCCCTCTTTACATGTAGGGGAGGTACACTAAAATATTTTTCGATATTCTATTCTACCACTTTTTTGGCTTACAGCTTTCTAGTTATTAGGCCGTAAACAGAAAGAAAGCTGGCAGCCTACCAGAATAACTAACTAACGAATAACTAATTAACTAACTGTTACCAGAATGGACCAGAGATGACAAGCTCTGGTAGATCAGCATAGGCTGCCAGCTTTCTTTCTGTATACGGCCTTAGGGCCTTTGAGCTAAGCCGCGGACGGACGGACGGACAGACAAAACTATAAGGGATCCTCGTCGACTTGACTACGGAACCCTAAAAAATAGTCGTGTATAAGAGTAGTAACCTCGATCCAGCTCATGTTGTGCTGCTGCATCTCCTCCATCTTCTCCTTGACGGAGGCGTAGAGCTTGGACTCGAAGCGCAGCGACTGCATGTGGTTCATGTAGCGGTTGCAGTAGAACAAGTAGCGCTGCAGCGCCGCCCGCGACCGCTCCTGCGCGTCGCGCGCCGCCTTCGCCTCGTCTTCGTCGTATCTGTAGTACGACCACAGAATATATATTAGTACTACGTACAGTGGTTGTAGTTATACAATTATGGACCTAATCGCAATGTAATAGAGTGCATATTGACCTGTTACAGTTGTACCAGCTGCTGCCGTGCGGCTCCCAGGGCCCGAGGCACACCCAGCAGAAGTCGGCCTTGCAGTTCTGGTTCTTGCACACCATGTGGTTGCAGCCGCCGTCCTTCTCTATGGTTACGTTGCACTTGGGACACTCCTTTGTGTTTGCCGCTATCCAGTTTGAAGTCTCCGAGTCATCGTCACATTTCTTCAAGAGATAGAAAATGTTATATTCAATATGGTTCTAAGACAATGCATTTATCAAAATGTGTTATATCAGATTAGTGTTCTACTAAGTTATTATTATTAATTATTTTTCTAAAAATATTGCTGTCTCGAAAGTTGCTTCTAGAAAGGATGTGAACCTGTTATTTTCTTGGCATAAATAATGCCAAATAATGGCCTATTTGCGTTGTCTCCCACTGTTTGTCCACCACTGGTGGATATCGAGAAATATAGTATGGACAGTATGTAGGTGTAGAAATGTAGGTATAGAAAAAAAACTTATTTTTCCCGATATCTCACAATGGTGGACAAAGGTGGAGGACAACGGGAATATGCCCAAATAATGTGGAGAAAATGGTAAATATTTTTGTCATTAACATTTTTTAATTTATCAATAATTTCTTGAAATCGAATCCTATTTATATAGTTATAGCTTTGATTGCCACACAATTAACAAGGTGCACTATTACCAATTTAAACCCATTTTCTTTAAATAAACAACAGACACCTACGTTTAGTAGAACCTACAAACTTAACACAGTAATATAAATGAGGTAAACAATCTTATAACCTTGATCCACTTCCTGAGCAGGCAGCACCTTACTGGGTCGTGCCAGTTCTCGCCGCACGCGAAGCAGAAGGTGTGCCCGCAGCGGCACGTGACCGGCGCCGCCTCCACGTACGCCACCTTGATCGCGTTGCTGCAGTCCGGCGACGGACACCACCGAAGCAGCCGGTTGCACTACACATACACATACACTGGTGAACTGATCATTACTCGATTTTCCTGCTAGATTGATCGAGCTGTGATCTGATGATGGCTATCCAGAGAGTGAATGGAGCAGATCCAGATCGCTAAACATACCCATTAACATTCTAAGAGCTGTTTGGATGTTTAAAAAACGACGAAAATAGCTTTAGGCCTCTTACGCACTGGTGGTCAACCGCGGAGGCGGCCAACCGCGCACCTCCATTTTAATATGAGATTTTGTGGTGGTTACTTAACCGCAAGTGCGTACGATCACGAGCGGTTGCATATTAAAATGGAAAAATGGCCCCGCGGTCAACCACCAGTGCGTAAGAGGCCTTTTTTCCCCTCTAACCGGATCCCGTGTGGCCATGGTGATAGTCTTCCACGAGACTCGGCTCCGAGGTGAGGGTGCCCAGCCTAGGGGAGTGAGTGAATCCTGAAACTGAGAACTCTACAGCTCTTAGAATTCTGATCAGACCAGTTGGATGTACATAGCGATCCGGATCTCCTCCATTCACTCCCTGGATAGTCATCATCAGATCTCAGCTCTGGCAGAAAACCAAGGTTTTAAAGTTACTTCGCTGTATAAAAATCGACTGGTGTTTCTAATGTATCCTCAAACGCGTATATTTACATGAGGATGAGGACTCATATAAGTAAAAAGCCTGTTTTATGATAGGCTAAAACTGTCGCCTAATACTGACGGATATCATATAACAATTTTCTTCTTACTAACAACGCAATACTGATCTATCGGGCTCTGGCTACGACTTGCCCACCCCGTAACATACACAACAGTAATTTAAAGGTAGTGAATGTGATAATGACTGCCTGCATCATCATTCCACTATCCATTGTAAAATTTACTTTTGATAATATAAATTAAATAGGTAATTTGTTAAATTAAAAATAATTGAGTTTTCAAAAGATACAGCAGGTATGAAATGAATCTTGTGGACTGTGGTGAATTTTTTCCGATATTTTTCACACAGATAGACCAATTATGATAAACAGTAAAAGTAACAATGTACAATGAACTCACTTCCACAAAGCTGTTAGTGATAATGTGCTGATACTTGAGCTTGACGCGCGGGTCCCGCACGAGCCGCATCACGGTCGCGTCGTCCACGAGGATGTCGCACGCGTGCGCCGCGCACGCTATCGTTTGACCCTGAAAGGAGACTCTTAAAGACTCGCGCTTATTAGGGAGGCCGTATCGCAATGTGCGCGCGCGTTGTATATATCGCTCACTGAAGCAGGCCACAGCGCAACGCACTGCCTACTGCGGCAAGTGCGAATTCTCTTTACACATTTGCAAAGAGCAGTAAGACTGATGGGAGGGAGATAATATAAAGAATAAAATTCTAACAAATACTCTCAACTGTGCTTGAATTATAAAGTGTGAAATAACTCAAAGTGGCCACTTTTAACATAATGGCATTTTATTAACTACAACTTTAGTATCGTTTCTCAATAAACTATGGTACCTAAATGGAATTCATATAGTTAGGTTTTTGTAATAAATTAAATATTGAGCAACAAATATTACAAGAATGAGGGTGCCACTGAGACCATCTTAAATGAGAACAGATTAATACTGGATTCTGGACAGAGCCTGCCTATGGTATATAGGAAGTAACTAAGCAACCCATGTACCACTTATTAGAAAAATGATTAAAATGCTAAAGAGTGTTGTTTTGAGATGTTTTCTATGTATCTATTTCTGTTACTTACTAAGCCTTCTTCCATTATTTTAGTTGTTAAATATTCGCACCAACATTGCGTACAAAATCTGTGTCCACATTCCAGACCTGTCATCATCTGCAAGTGAATAAAACATTTGTAGTATAATGTTAATAAATATTTTTTTTATAAAAATACTGAGTTCCAATACAAACCGAAGAAGGTAGAACTGAAAAACATATTTCACATTCTTCTGTTCCCGATGTTGATATCCGTCTGGGTAACTAAAAAAGAAAACAAATGTATTATAAATGATTTTGCAACTTCAACACCAAAAAACTACTACAATTAGCTTATGAACAAGGTTTTATAATCGTCATGAGTTTTTTATTATGGTTTTTTTCCCGGTAAAATCAACTTTCTGCACGCTGTACTGTCATCAAAAGCACACATTTTTGAGCAACTGCATTGAAAAGGTACATTTTGGTTTAGTTGGCTTGGTTTGAAATAGGAACACTGATTTAGTTGCAACAATTTGCTAGTAGCAAATGTAGGTTAGTGGGTTACTTCTATAATGGAACTTATACATACTGATATTAGGATAGTCTTTTACTACAACTAACTGATACAATAGTTCTTGCTGAAATTTACAATATCAGGTAGCAATGAAGTCTAAACATTAAAAAGCTATAACATACAGAATTATAGTATTTGTTATTTGTGTGTAACTATTACTGAACATAATCTGTCCTTAAAATAAATATTATTAATATTGTGATTTGAATCAATTGTTATCAATCATTGTAAATATAGATATAAAATAATCTAGAGTATTACAAAAAGGTAATATTATACAATTAATACATAATTATAGTAAAAGAATAATGTAAATTATTGTATTAAGGAAATCAGCAAATCATAATTATTTTACTTTACCTTTGGCCTTTGTATGACTGGTTTTCTGAATGGATTAATGACCCTAGCCTCGGAGAACAACTGATCTTGGTCCCCATCGTAGAATCGTTCCATTAGCTTCTCTTTATCCCATTTGAAGTGGTTTAACAATATTCGAGTTGTTGTAGTTGGTATCTGTAAATAAAGGATATACTAGAGGATATAATAGAGGATAACATAATCAAATGATTGAGTTTTTATCTCTTAATAGCATTAGATAATTAGACAAACTTATATTTCTTGCTTGAATTAACTACATCAAATGAGCTGTCTATAGATAAATAATATGCAAACAATGTCTTTGTTTGATAGCAGTCAGGTAGATAAGATCATAATTTTTTTTTTTAAATTTTGAGATTTAAGCATTCACAATGCTATTTTTATACAATACTAAATAATATACTAGAAGAAATAGGACTCGCACCAGATCATGTTCTCGGACGGGAATCGAACCCGCGACCCTCGGTCACTCGGTGACTCGGTAGCTCAGCGGTCAGAGCATTGGACCGGATATCCAAAGGTCGCGGGTTCGATTCCCGTCCGAGAACATGATCTGGTGCGAGTCCTATTTCTTCTAGTATATTATTTAGTATTGTATAAGATCATAATTGTTTTATGCTTGCTAAATCATTCCTGTCCTAGTTCTGAAGGAAACTTCAATTGAGAGAAATATTTCCTTAGTCAAGGTTTTGTTATATAAAAAACAAAAATAGCACAACAAATACATTTTAAACAACAAGTAGGTTAATCAGTAAAATTAAATATGTTTAAGAAAATCAGGATATGGAAATTAATTACATTTAAGTAATAGGTACATAAACAAGTGAGTCAATCCATTCTCTTAGTAAAAAAAATTACATCATATAAAAACTGTTTATTATTTGAAGCTCATGAAAAAATCAGGTTTATAGGCCACTGACACAGCTATCACCATACTTATTACTACACAGCTTGAACATGGTCGCGATATATGAGATGAGAAGGTCTGAATATGCTTGAGTATGACACAAAAGATGATATTGAAGTGTCCCAATATACAAGTAGGTAACCTCATTCAATGTTCATTGTTTACTATTAACATACTGACCTCGACAACAGTGTTCACTTCTTTTATACAGTCAACCATGTGCTGAACGATTTCCTCCGTAGATAACACCTCGTATGGATATTCCTCGAGCTCCGTTTGTCGTTCCCTTGTACTGTGAGTCTCAACGTCCATTGCAAAGTCGACATCGTCTCCACTGGACTCATTCCCAGAATCCACATCATCCTTTGTATCGTCTTCGGAATCCATGGTCGAGACTTGCCGAAATATATATGCTTGATAAAAAAGGGTACAGCCAGAGTACGTCTAATGATGAAATAATTACACCTAAGATTTAGGAAAGGTCAACAATGAAGAAAATAGTTCACTCACGGGCTGCCAAAACCTCTGACGTATGAATGGCAGTGTCTGTGTCTGTGTCTGTGTCACATCACAGACAGACGTAATAATAGAGTCATACTATACTAGGGCTGCGGTCCGTAAAGCGATAATATCGACATTATAGCGATAACAGCCGGTCCGCATGAACATTAGTTAATAAGCGCGTTTATCTAGCAATTCTAGCATAACGTCACTCATGACATCATTATTACCAGCGCAGTATGACCACTTTTTCTCCACACGATCTACCAAAAATGTTGCTAAAGTCTACCTATAAAATAACTTTTATTATTTATACTTATTTATTTATTCTCAGCATTAGCATTACTATGCCTTTTAACATTATTATATAAGGTTGTATGTTTTTTTAAGACTTGTTGTATCATCGATTCTTCAGGTTTAAATTCGTACAATTTCCAGTATTTTATAAACCCTCCAAACATTAATGCTGCGTTCCCTTTTACGCTCAAATTATTCACTCCACACTAGTTTCATAAAATTTAATGAGACAATGTACTTACCTAAAGAGTTCTCAAAAATATCATAATGTTTAATAAATTATCGTATGAAAGAGTAAAATTATCGTGCAAAACACTTATTTTATATCGTAAAGGACATAAAACTATCGTATATTTACGATAATTATCGCATGGTTGGCAAAGCAGCTTCATAGTGATTAGTGTTGCCTTTTTTGGCCTGGATACTTGCATTTTGGATTACCATTTTTCAGAATTTTTAAATACCGATTTTCTACTGAAATTACTACTAAATCATCTGACTACTAAATCATCGTTCTCTTTGCCTCAAATCTAAAGAAATCTACTAAAAGTGGTCACGCTGTACCAGCTCCATTTTGGGCTCAATAGCGACCATGTTTCGGGGCGTGATCACTGTGAGCGTCCTGTCAAAAGTGGCTGTCAAACAACAAACTGTCGACAAAAATAAAAAAATATTATAGAAGAAGCTTTTCTTCACTCCACAACACAAAAGGATAGAGCATCATATTGGTTAGTATTTTGTTACCTAATATGAATTTAAAGGTGGCTGATGTAAAAAGGTAAAAAAAAAAGTTGGGTGCACATGACTCAATAATTAAACGCTCTTCATCACTATCGTCGCTTCCGAGAACGAAAATCGCTTATACAATATTAAATAATATACTACAAAAAATACGACTCGCACCAGATCATTTTCTCGGACGGGAATCGAACCCGTGACCTTTGGATGTCCGGTCCAATGCTCTTACCGCTAAGCTATCGAGTCACTGTATATTATTAAGTATTGTATAAAAATAGCATTGTGAATGCTAGAAAAAATTTAGAAAATAGTTTTGTTAGTTTTTTTATTACAGCCTATCAATTCATCTTGTCTTATTCTTAAGGTTAGAATGAAATGTTAGCGCGTTTACAAACGGTCCGCATCACCAATTGTCTTTGGCCAATTTTGTCGATTTAAGAGCGATATCGAATGCGGACCGCGCGTGAGCGTTGCAAACGCCATAATCGATATTATCGGCTCGAGGACATGCGGACCGCAGCCTAGTAGTATAAATATTGCCATGAAGAAAAATAATAGCAAAGGCTACTCTACACTCCCGTGCGAATCGCAGCGCGAATCTCGGAGGCATCGCGGCGCGGATCGCAGCAAGAACTGTGTTCGATTCGCCACCACTGGAGGCGTCTGGGAATTTTTGTTTAGAAATTTCGTGTTCGATACCAGTGGTGGTGACTGGGACTTTGGTTCATAGATGCTAAAGGGTGTCTCAAATATTTTTCTAATTATTTTATACTCACACAAATATTTTTAAAACAATATTTATTGAATTGGTACGTACCTACTCATAAGAGTTATTATGACCTAGCATGTACATATTGTAAGTATGTAAAACCTATACAATTTTTTTGACTTTATTTTTTTTATCATAAATAATTTATACTTACTCAATATCTTTGAGACCATGGATTAAGCACCATACAATATAGACATAAATCAAATTGGTCAAAAACAAAATAATACCTAAAAAATTCGCACGGTGCGGTAGCAACGGATTGTTTACAACATTTTGGTGACGTCACGCCGTATGCTTTGTAAGTGCGAGAGATAAAGAGTTTTGTCTGCACCTTTATGGCAGGGATGCTTTTATGAGCGATTCGTGCAAAACAAAACTTTAAATTTACTTCATTTAGATCTACATTTCTATCAGTCTTAACAAGGCTCGGCCGGGATATGTTGTCACTTTCCTTGTCTTATCACTATCAGTGCATTCGCAACAATCTCAATAATATATGCACATAACTACACACAAACAAATTACCAAAATAGAAATAGAAATTTTATTAATGACAGCAGTAGGGACAATTGGGAAATTTTTATAAGCAAAATCCCAGTGGCCACCACTGGTGGCGAATGGGAACTAAAAAAATCCCTGTCGCCCCCGATGGTGGCGACTGGGAATGACCGCTCAGACGGTTACTAATCTGTCCTTAACAATAAGTGATAAATAATATCCAAAAATACTGCACAGAAATGCCGCCGCGCGACGGTGGAAAATGGTTTTTGACTCATTTATACATATAATTTCAATGAGAAAGTTTGTTTATGTATTCTAGATAAACAGGACGTTTAAAACGTTATTTTTTATAGAGCATAATCTCGTGGTTAATTTGTAGCCTTTTTTATACTTTTATTTTAGAACAAGTGAAAATGTTGTTCAAGAAATGAATTCCTCGTCCTTGAATTATATGAAAACAATGCTAAACATGACTTATTTGCTAAACTTATGAAGATATGGACGTATGAGTGCAGCATGGTAGAAGACTTTCCTGCCTACCTCCATGTGTAGTGAGTGATTACTTGCTCAGTGCCTCCATGGAGGTGTGGTGAATGTGGGTTCAGGGCTAAATCAGCACAGATGAGCACTAGGTATGCCTGTGCCAAGCTGATTCCTTTGTTGACAATTTGCAAGGTCCCCATACAAATGATGCCACTTAATACAGCGCTATATCCAAACAAGGTTATAGTTATAACAAAACAATGTTTAGTTGTTATCATTATGTATTACATTAAATTATCCAATTCATTTTGTATAGATTCAAATTGCAAAAACACTGAGTGGACTTCTGGATGAGTTAATTCTAATTCAAGTTCATCCTTTTCAGATGTAAATGAAAAATATGTTTTAGGCACTTTGCACTTCTTGTGGTAGTCTGAACTCAATTCTGCATTTAATTTCCATGGGAAATTAATAGAGTCACTGGAATCATTGATAATTTCAGCACCTAGTTCATCTAGTGTTGATCGAGTTTCAGAGGACCATACTTTAACAAATACTTCTGCCTTCTCAGAGTCTAATCCCATTTCTTTTAAATCTTGTTTGAGGTTGGCAGGCATAAAAATGAATTTCAATATTCTTCTAAACAAATAAACTATAGTTTTTATAGCAAGAAGCAAACTCTCTTCTTGTACTTTAAATATCTTTTCAAGCTTCTGTCTTTCATCTTCTGTAAATATTTCAGTATCTTGTGATTTCAATTTAGCTACAATCCGTCGAAGAAACTGGTCAAACTTTGTGTCCTCCACTTGATTTATTACCACTATTCCTTTCTTAAGGCTGAAACAAAACATGCATTTTTTTAAAACTTTATTATTAAGCAGTCAAATCCGAACATCATCAGCCCTTTTCAAAGACTTCTATGTATATTTGGCCCTTTTTATTTACATTGTTCAATAATTGATTAGGTACTTGCTCAGTGATGTTGTTTTTGGCTATAAAGTAAAAATACCTTTGAGACTTTTTAAGCCATTGGCAGTCCATTTTTACTTCCAAAGTTTTCAATTGACTCCGCTATGTATCCGCGATAATTTTATTTATTTACCTATGTATTTGAAAATGTTGATATGAATGACAATACACTATGTTTTGTTCACAGATGAATGTTTTGTTTAACCGATTATATATATTAGTCTATGGTTTTGTTGACAAGGTCACAGACAAATATTATTTGTATACTTTGAATCAAAACGTCAATCTTCTGAGACGTCAATACGTCACGTCACGTCATGGCTCGCTCCTCGCTCACGCCACGAAGTGCTCACGCACAGGCTCTTTGTATCCAAGCCAAAAATCATTAAAAAAAAACACCGAAAATACGTCAACGTGACAACGTCATTCAAAAGCAGCGTTGCCAGAATGTTACAAAAGTAACATTTTACGTTACTTTTGACCCTCTCATGTTACCTCCATTTTACACGGCTCAATATGTTACATTGTGTTACTTTTTAGATTTTCCAGCAAACAAAAAAATATCGTGGAACGGAACGCATTCAAGAGTTTTTTTTTTGTCATCTTGGCAAAGGCCTGCGGCGGTATCAGCTAAAAACATTGAAGTTCATGTTAACTGTGTTTTGACAGATGTATGTGATACATTGCTATTTTTCTTTGTTAAGTTGTTATTTGTGCCAAGACGAAGTAGCAATGTATCATATACATCTGTCAAAACACAGTTAACATGAACTTCAATGTTTTTAGCTGATAGAGCCCCTGGAGCGCGCGGCGCGCTGCGCACGCCGCGACTAGGCTTTTACATAAATGGGTACAAAAATATAGCCATTTTTCAAACACAACCCACCTTAGAGCTTCTTAATGCTCTAAGCAATCCACCTATGTAGAATTTTAATCTATAAAACTAACATAAAGTTTTTTCAAAACTGATACTAATTAGTTTACTAGTGGATAGGGGCCCACATCAGGCATTTTTTAGCATCGCCAGTTGATTATTCGATCAACAATTATTACGTAGTTTTCGATGTTTAAAAAATGGGACAGGAAACTAATTTTAGTTTTTGTGTAATAAAATGCCATATTATAGTATTGCGTCGCTTTCCACAAAAAAAGGTAGGTAATGTTACTTTTCTCGTGAAAATGTTACTTTTTGAGCCATCTCATGTTATATTTGACTATCTGCCACTGGCAACACTGTTCAAAAGGAAAAAAGTGAAAAAATCAACGTGGAGGGATAGGGAAGATTGGTATTTTTAAAATATTTCATCATGTCGATGAAAGTCGAACGAGTGCCGGAAAACATCGATTTTCCTAAAGAAGAGCAGAAAATATTGGCTTTTTGGAAAGAAATTGATGCTTTCCAGAACTGCCTAAAACAGTCTAGGAATAGACCCCGGTAAGGTTATGAAAATAAGTCATTTTATCCTTGCATTTGTGTATAAAGTTATGCAGCAATCTATTTACCTTTCAAGCTAGACTCGGTAGCTCAGTGGTCAGAGCATTGGACCGGATATCCAAAGGTCGCGGGTTCGATTTCCGACCGAGAACATTATCTGGTGCGAGTAATATTTTTTCTAGTATATTATTTAGTATTATATAAAAATCTATATACAACTGTCAAAAATGCAAGAACTAGCTTAAAAAAAATCCGTGCCATTATGCGGAATCTGCAGATTCAAACTTTGACTTCTGTGAACATCGCACCAGCCAGATGCTGCCAGATTATATTATATTCTCTTTGGACGCTGTTCAGAACACAAATTCGATGTAAGTGTGTGAGATGAGAGAAGAGAGACGTGGTGGGGCACGCCTACGCACATGGTGGCTAACTTCACAGCAGTCATAAAGTTTGAATACTTTGAATCGGGTTTATAGCTAGGTTGCTGGATGTAGCTTAGGAAGTCTTCATCCCTGCCATCAAATTCACAAAACCCTTCTAGTTTAAATTATTTTGTTAAATAGTTTCAGGTAATATATGTATTTCCTTTTTATGAACAAAAGTCAAACCCTGTAACTCAAAGCATACTAACTATAATTAAATGGATAGTCTTACTTTGACAACCTCCGTGGTCGATATGCCACCACTCTGAGGTACCGGGTACCATCCCTGGCTGGGTCAATTTAGAAAAGGAACTTCTATATTGGTTCAGGTCTGTGTGTTTGTGATACCACCGTTGTCTCTGATTTCCATAAAACAAGTTCAAAGTACTTTGGAGTCGGAGCAATGTTTGTGATATTGATTTATTATTTAGCCTTTTTTCCCATCTGGCATATTTTGTTAGTCGCTACTAGAGGTACATATATGGTGCTATTTAAGCTAGCCCCTATTTAAATCAATAGAAATATTGGAAACGATGATCGAACTCGCCAACCCCCTTCCTAATTCAACATCAGAAAAGATTTCTAAAATGTTTATTTATTTATTTTATTTATTCATTTTTAATTACAACGGCAGATAGTGCCTATGTTACTCTATTTTGCGTAAAAACCTGAGTCTTGAAGACATGCAGAACATTACCTACATCAACGTCACAGGTCGTATCCTGCCTTAAGAGGTATTTTCAGAAATAGCACCAAATTTTTTATTATGACGTCAGTTGATATAGAGAGGTTGTATTTGACGTACAAATTAATACTACTGGGTGACAAACATCACTAATTTGGAAAAATACAAGATTAAAATTTGCCTCAAAACCTATGCACAACTTTCATTTAAATATATAAAAATAAATAAAAATGTGCATATTTAATATTAACAATTTTTTGTGCATATTTCGGCCTTTTTTAGCATTTGCATTTAATTTTGGTACTTTTTTAGTGAATTTATTCTGATATCTAGTGATTAGTTTAAAAATATTGTCATTTAACTATTTCTACAATAATCTGAAATAGTACAGATACAATTTACCAATGTATGTATTATATTTTACAGATATTCCTTTTATGATGGACCACCGTTTGCTACTGGTTTGCCACATTATGGTCACATACTTGCTGGTACTATCAAAGACGTAGTTACACGCTATGCTCATCAACAGGTAATGATAATCATGCTATTTTGCAGTGTGAGGAAGCTTTTGGAGCTTAGTACAGCAGGGAAATAATATCACAAATGATATCTTGTGTTATGTATTGAATTTAAAATGCCGTAGCAACAGACCTTTTTCGTAATACCCTTAAGCAGTCTTCAGACAACCATACAGGCCCTGATGCATCACTTCTGTTTTAAGATTATTAAATGTGGCTTAATACTGCATTCAAAGATTTTACAAAATTTCATACAATATGACTAATAATTAAAACTAAAATTGTTGATTTCATGGTCTTCCTTTTGTTCAAGATGCTTATTCAAGAAAAAATAATAACACTGGATCAGTATTGTAAAAGTAAAAGATTGTTTTTTTTTCATAATTATTTGGTGGGTTTGATACCTGGCTAGCTTTTTCAAAAATCTTTGAATGCCATTTATATATAAAATCAAAATGAATTATTCTTGTACTAAAATTTCCTATGTTTAATATTTAAGGTACTGTCGGGTTTATGGGGCGTAGCTACAGATAAAAACGTCTTTGATTATATTATTTCGACTTTATTTTATATTTTAGTTAGCTAATTATAAACCCGTAATTAAAATCACTCTAGACATATTTTTTTTTCTCTTCTACTGTCAGGACGAGCTTTCAAAGCTAATTATAAATAAAACATTCTTTATTTAATTTACTACTTGCCAAATGGCCAAGAAGTTTGTAAGCGATGCAGTCAAGCATCACACTCCGCGGGTACCTCTTAAATTTATTTATTTGCCATAAAGTAAAGAAATAAATTTCCAAAAGCTCATCCTTAAATATTAACCTAAGAGACAGCCCTACCTAGTGTGGAAATTCACAATCAGGTGCCGGTCTTTACTAGAGATTAACCGACACAAGGGTCTCCATGTTAACTTAACTTAAAACTTTCTGTGAGGGGTCACAGTATTGCAAAAGACCAATGTGCAGATTTCACGCGCCAAAACCACACAAAAAGGTCGCGCGCAGCACGCACCCTATCCTTAACTTTAAACAATAACCATAGAAATAAAACTTCAAAGCTAAACCTAAACTCTTTACAACAGATAAGTGTCAGAATTTAAATGAACAAATAATATTTGTCAAAATCAAAGTTTAAATCATAAAGACATTGACAAGTAATCATAATTGAATCATTGACTTGTCAAGATATCATAAAGACAACAATGGTCAACACCACAGAGTGAAAAATCAACAATATAGTATACCAGAAATATTGCATGTGGTATACGAGTGCCCTTTAACATGTAGACTGTGGCACGTACCAAAGAGAGCATATGCCAAAGACACGAGACTGACACTTATTATCATTGATGAGTCATGGAACCGATGGCATTAGACAAACAACTTTATGGTCTGAATAATGAAAACGGATCCGGCCACATCATGTGACATCGATGGAGTTATAACGGAAAGTCAGAGGCATCTCGCAGCAAACGAGATATACCCGGTTCCTATGGAACCATGAGGGCTCCTCCCCCTTGTCCGCTAGAAGAACTGCATCGATTTCACCAACCTTACACTTAAATTCGCCGGATAGAAAATTCTTGATCGGTTCCTGGCTCCCCTCATCTCATGACTGCGCTGCCGTTGCTCAGCAACGTCGTCCGGAACATGAAACAATCATAAAAGTATTAGCGAAATTCTTTTCATTAAAAACCTTTCCCAATGAAACTACGATAACTTTAAATGAAACAATCCTACTAAATTAATATTTTCTCAATAAAACTACTATACTTTGACGTTCTCATTAAACCTACCTTACCATTACACTGTACAAGTTTAGTCTACGTTTTTTTTTAAAATGATGAAAAGAGAAAGATTGCCCTATAGCATGATCGATTAATTTTCTTTTCCTATTATAATACAATAGTTTTTCAAATGAATATTGACTAGACAAATTATTACCTTGAAGGGACTCAGTTTTGTAACAAATATTCTGTAAAAAATCTATATTAGTATTTACAGCATCATCTTCATTAGATCGTATAATTTTCTTTCGAAACAAATATAACTTATTATCGCCTACAGATATATTAATAGATTTGCTATCGTCTTTCGACGACGGGGGTTGAGACGCAACGTCTATCTTTTCCTCCACATCACATTGATCATTGTTTTCCTTTAAGTCACACACATCTAAACACTCGGATCTAACATCACTTATTTTGTTCACTAGAATAATGCTATCACTTCTAGGCTCTGTATCCTCATTAAATGAAACAACACTACAACATGAACTAGACTCACTTTTCGGTTGTTCTTCCTTGGATGCATCCGATGATTGAACTTGATAATTGTCTTCATCGACGATTTCTTCCTCGGAGGCATCTGATGATTGCATTTGCTCGTCGTTCTCTTCGGAGGTTTCTTCCTCAGAAGCATCTGATGATTGGACTTGATCGTCCTGCTCTTCCAGAACTTCCTCAGTGTCTGTTTGCTGCTTCTCTTCTTTATTACTGAAAGTGACAGGGTGTGAGGAATCTTTTGAAAGGATTGGGGTTTCTTGGGTAGAGCAAGAGGTTTGGGATCGTGCCGGTTCATAGCACGCGCGCACAACTGGTGCACTATCAACATTAATGTTGCCAGTTGGCAACTGAAAAGGATATTGGCAGCGTCGGAACAAAGCTGCGGGTGGAGTTGATATAGGAGGAAATTCTTCAATAATCTGCTCCTGTAACTCCCTAAACGATTTACAACTTAAATAAATCTTTTTATAAAAGCACAAGGCTGCTCTCTCTAAGAAAGCGCCTAAAATAAGCTTCTTCGCATCTTCATTGTAGTTGTTCATATCCATGAACATATTAAATCTTTCGAACCACTCCTCAGGATTCGTATCGTTCAAACCACTGAACTTCTCCATTCCACTCTTCGAGACAAAATGTTCTATTTCTCTCTCCATTGTTTCTGCACCTGAAAGCTGCAACATAGAAAATTCTAACGCGCGTGACTTTACGGCTGTGGAGCCTCCACCATGTCGGGTTTATGGGGCGTAGCTACAGATAAAAACGTCTTTGATTATATTATTTCGACTTTATTTTAGTTAGCTAATTATAAACCCGTAATTAAAATCACTCTAGACATATTTTTTTTTCTCTTCTACTGTCAGGACGAGCTTTCAAAGCTAATTATAAATAAAACATTCTTTATTTAATTTACTACTTGCCAAATGGCCAAGAAGTTTGTAAGCGATGCAGTTAAGCATCACAGTACTTTCCCTATGTGTAGTTAAGTTTTCCCTATATGTGGTAAAGTTACGGGACCCCCTGTGTAAGTAGCAGACTGTAGTTCCTATTATTGTTTCCTTTTCAGGGCTACCATGTAGAAAGACGTTTTGGTTGGGACTGTCATGGCCTACCTGTGGAATTTGAAATTGATAAAACACTTGGTATAAAAGGGCCAGAGGATGTTGAAAAAATGGGAATAAATAACTACAATTCAGAATGCCGAAAAATAGTTATGAAATATGCTCATGAGTGGGAAACTATTATCACTCGAATGGGCCGATGGATAGGTAATGGATTTATTAATACTTTTAGTTGTGCATTTT
This sequence comes from Catoptria pinella, assembly GCA_963556745.1. NCBI lineage: Eukaryota > Metazoa > Arthropoda > Insecta > Lepidoptera > Crambidae > Catoptria > Catoptria pinella. The sequence goes on along the minus strand of OY750774.1, from coordinate 4,688,244 downwards.
GTCATGAGGTAGTAGGTATAGTATAGATAAATGTAATAAACTATTTTTAATTTCAGATTTCAAAAATGACTATAAAACCCTTTATCCTTGGTTCATGGAATCAATTTGGTGGGTCTTCAAGGAGCTTTATAATAAAGGTTTGGTATACCAAGGTGTTAAGGTGATGCCATTCTCCACAGCCTGTTCAACACCACTCTCAAATTTTGAGTCTGGGCAAAATTATAAGGATGTAGTTGACCCTGCTGTTGTGGTTTCCTTTCCCACCAATGAAGGTTACTCTCTACTTGCTTGGACCACAACACCATGGACTCTGCCAAGTAATTTGTCGCTTTGCGTAAATCCTAAATTAATATATTTAAAGGTCAAAGAAAAGTCAACTGGAAATATTTACGTTCTACAAGAGAATCGTTTTCCTGTAATTTTCAAAAATACCGACGATTTTGATATTATTAATAAATTTCCTGGTGAAAAATTAAAAGGAACCAAATATACACCGGTGTTTGATTATTTTATCAAGCAATGCCCAAATGCTTACCGTGTTTTAGTCGATTCATATGTTACTGATGACTCTGGTACGGGAATAGTTCACCAAGCACCATACTTTGGTGAAGACGATTACAGAGTTTGTCTTGCAGCAGGAATTATAACCAGAGATCAGGAAATAATATGTCCAGTGGATGCAAGTGGCAGGTTTACTCGGCCTGTTAGTGACTTTGTAGGTCAATATGTAAAAGATGCTGATAAAAATATTATAGCAAATTTGAAAGCACGTAACCGATTGGTGCAGTTGGGACAAGTGAAACATAGTTATCCGTTTTGTTGGCGGTCTGAGACGCCGCTCATATATAAAGCGGTACCATCTTGGTTTGTTAGAGTTGAGCAAATTAGTGAAAATCTTCTAAAATCCAGTGAGGCTACTTACTGGGTTCCTGAATATGTTAAAGAAAAGCGATTCGGGAATTGGTTAAAAGATGCCCGTGATTGGGCTATCAGTCGTAATAGATACTGGGGTACTCCTATCCCGCTATGGGTTTCCAGTGACAAACAAGAAATTGTATGTGTTGGAAGTATCGCTGAATTAGCAGCATTGACTGGAAAAGAAATAACTGATCTACACAGAGAAAACATTGACCACTTAGAAATACCCTCTTCTCGACCTGGTCAACCACCATTGAAAAGAGTGAGTGAGGTATTTGATTGTTGGTTCGAATCTGGGTCTATGCCTTATGCACAGTGTCACTATCCATTCGAAAACAAAAAAGAGTTTGATGACATTTTCCCAGCAAATTTTATTGCGGAAGGAATTGACCAGACTAGAGGATGGTTTTACACATTGATTGTGCTATCAACTGCTTTATTCAACAAAGCACCATTCAAAAACCTCATTGCTAATGGGTTAGTGTTAGCATCAGATGGCCAAAAGATGTCCAAACGAAAAAAGAACTATCCAGATCCATTAGAAGTCGTCAATAAGTATGGAGCTGATGCTCTAAGGCTGTATCTGATCAATTCTCCCGTAGTGAAAGCAGAAAACTTGCGTTTTAAAGAAGAAGGAGTTAGGGATGTTATCAAAGATGTATTCTTGCCTTGGTACAATGCATTTAGGTTTCTGATGCAAAATGTCGAAAGGATTGTACAAGAAGATAAAATAAATTACAGTTTTAACGAAAATGCTGTAAGAGAAAATGTAATGGATAAATGGATCACGTCTTTTACACAATCTTTAATCACTTTCGTGAAGAAGGAAATGGCTGCATACAGACTGTATACTGTTGTTCCGCGATTAACTAAATTCATTGAACACCTCACCAACTGGTACGTAAGAATGAACAGAAAACGTCTAAAGGGGGAGAGCGGGATCAAAGATTGTCAAGTTGCTTTGGACACCTTGTTTGGTGTACTCTATGATATGGTACGCGTGATGGCTCCTTTCACGCCATTTTTAACTGAGTTGATGTACAAAACTTTACGGCAACTATTACCTGGAAGCTCACTTGAAAGTTTGCACTACAACATGATCCCAGATCCAAAATTGAACTTGGTGGATATCAATATAGAAAGGGCAGTACAAAGAATGCAAACAGTTATTGAATTGGGTAGAGTGCTAAGAGATAGGAAAACTATTCCAATTAAGTATCCATTACCCGAAATGATCGTCATTCATCAGGACAAGGCTTATTTGGATGATGTGAAATCTTTAGAAAATTATGTGCTCGAAGAGATGAATGTAAAAATTGTAAAATTTACAAGTGATAAGGAAAAATATGGTATCAAACTTAGAGCTGAACCAGATCACAAAATTCTTGGGGTTCGTCTAAAAGGTGACTTCAAAGCAGTTACTCAAGCATTGAAAGATCTCAATAATAATCAATGTGAAAAAATCGCTGCTGATGGTTTTATAAATCTAGTTGGACATCGCATCGACGTATCTGAGGTCCGATTGATCTTCCAGGCTACAGGCAATGATCAATATGAAGCGCACAGTGATAACGATGTGTTGATTCTTTTAAATGTGACACCAGACCAAGACATGTTGGATGAAGGGTTTTCTAGAGAAATCATCAATAGAGTTCAAAAACTGAGAAAGAAAGCTCACCTAGTGCCCACAGACGAGGTTGACGTTTATTTTTCTGTTTACAAAACCAGCGATATCGTGCGCATTATAAATCTACATAGAGACTTCATCGAAAGTACTGTTAAAGCTCCTCTTATCGCTATAGAAAAGTTATTAAAATCTAAGCCGGTAATAATTGAGGAAACACAAGAGCTCAAGGGTTCACAGTTAAAGTTGGTGATAACGTGGAGAAAACAGGTAGAATTACCAGCAAATCCGTGGGCTAACATAATTTTGGAGGGCATCAAACCTAGATTTGGAGTAACAAGTAATCTGGCCAGTATAATCCTGAAAGATAAGGATAATAAATTTATTACTCTCAATAAACTTTATCAAGAAGTTCAGGCTTTATTTGGTCTGTATGGTGTTAATTTTACTTTGTGGTGCGCCGGTGCCAAGATTAGCGACACTAGAGATTTAAATTCTAAAACCATTGTGGCGTCTATTACGCCACCCAAAGAGAGCGAATCTAAATCCAACCCATTTTGCAAATTTGTCAATATTGCGAATGGGACTAAAACGGTTACACTGTTTCTAGAAAACCCCGTGGGGAAATTAACATTGAACACCGGAAGTGCTATCGACTTTGTATCAGATTATTTTAGAATTAAGACGTCAGCTATTGATAAAAGTTTATCTAAATAAGTATGTGCAATTAAATTGCTTGTCATATAATATGTAAAGGTGCCAGGTCATTCGCCTGAGTCCGTAGCCAATGTCAAATTATCAAATTTTCGCTATCGCTTCGCTTTGAAAACTGTATGGATTTGACATTTTAAATTTCGATTGATAACGAAACCTTATGTCAATCCCATACATGTTTCAAAAGCGATGCGATAACGAAGATTTGCTAATGTTATTTTGGCTAGACCCCCAGTAATGTAACGTTACAGATTCATTAATAACATCAGTGAGGGAGAACTGAGCATTACAGTGCGGAAACTGTAAGGCGCCTTGTTAACGACACGGTTTCTACCCGGGCTAAGTTTGTTCACGTACCTATGTACACACGTTGACGTAGACACGGCGCGCCCCGTGCCCAAGCCGTCGCTAGCTCCGGTGTCATTAACGACCCTCCATAGTGTCCCATACCTATCTGATGACCGGACGTAGACACGGTTTAAAACCGTGCTTTGCCGTGACTAGAAAGCTGTCGTCGTTAACAAGGGCCTAATAATACAAACTGTAATATTTTCGTACAACATGTAAGTTGTAACATCAATGCGCACCACATGTAGTGACTAGATATAGGTTTCAAAATATTAAATGCTCGTGGAGGCAGTATTGTAACGTAATGCTCAAAGTCGAATCTGAAATGCTACATTACAGGCGAATACTCCCGCTGAGGGGGAAGCACCTTAATGTTAATATTTTAAAGACTCCATCTCGTTCTGCTACATTACATGGCAGTATTGTTTTGTGTAGATGTGCTAACTTATTAAATATATGAAAAACAAATACATTATAATAGTTTTCCTTATCTCTCTACGTATGTGTAGGATGTAGGTAACTTTATCTAATACCGTATGTGTATTTGCTGAGTTATCAAAAATATTGGTACCCTCTTCATAATGGACGTGGGAAAAATGAAAGAAAAAAGTTATTTTTTACCCTATACCATTCATTATAGAAGCTGCTTAAAACACTATTACGTTAGCATCCGCGAGTCGGCGCCATGCGTCCTTTCCGAACGAGACTAGCGAGAGAATGGCATCGGATGACGTCATCTTATCGTCCTGCCTGTCACCACGGTAGTTACTTGCTCAGTGCCTGTCACGACAACAATCAACGCATGGTGATATTTACGAATCTTAAATAAATCTTAAAAGTATGTCGAAGAGCTACAGAAAAAATATTTTAAAGTAGCTCAAAAAAAGACCAAAAAACGCAGTAAACTTTTATTTTCAATGTTTCCATAAATAAAACAAAATCGGCATTAAATATAAACATTATCGACAATTTAATTATTTGTAACGCAAGTGCAGTGTGGTTTTATTAGCGCATTATTATGTAATTAATTATCGGTTTATTATCCTTCAGAAATTTACTTATGGCCGGTTTCTGAGGTACTAATCGGAGGGGTCCACACTATCTGGTTTAAAGTTAATTTTACTGACCGGATAATGTGGACCCCCTCTGATTATGTTAAACCTCCAATAAAGTACCTCAGAAACTGGGTGTTAGTGTTTTTTATTAAATCAGTATTCTTTAATGTAGCAGACGTACGTGAAAAAAAGGGGATTGTGATTGGTTATGACTTCCAAAGCATATTTTGCGAATACTGTGTAAAACCAAACTGTACAATCAACAAACAGAAACAACTTAACTTACAAGTACATCACAGCTATCTCCCTACGAAAGTAGTGCAATGTGGCAATAAAACAACATTTTTAAACACTAAAGAAAATTATGACCATAAATTTTGAGTTTCTTTTTGTCGCTATGCAGTTATTTGAAAATCTATAATGAAACCTTTTTTTAGAGTTTGACTCTCATGCTTCACTGGTGACTACCTACTTGGGTCTGACATCCAACTACACAAAACCCTATTCTCTGTGACTTTCGAAATTTCCCATACATAGCGCGTAACGACCGGCAACGGCAACATTAAAAAATAGGTTTTAATAAGATAATAAGCCATCACTATATTTTCCATTTATCTACATAGTATATAGTATTTTACATCTTTATTGTGAATTAAAAACAGATTTCCTGGTAACATAACCCTTATTCAATCCAAATTCTAAATGTAACTTAACTATTAAACAATAATATTCCAAACATTGACAATCTAAACTTTGGTGTTAATACTATGTTATAACTAAAAAGGTGTTATAAATAGTCAACCCATCAAAAACAATGAAATATGTCTTTTAACAGTATACAGATAGGAAAAATCAATAGGTAGATATGCATCATAAATGTAGAGATTACGTGTGATATACTTCTTGAATTAGTAAACTTGTAAAATAAATGTGTACCCGAGTGTTAGTGGTTTAATATTTAAGCACTAGCTATAATTATAGTCGTAGTTCATACACACGACAGGAATAACAATTAATCTATAAAAAATATTTCTAAAAATACAGAATAATAAAGATGAAATAATCTTTTAAAGAACCATAATAATGAAACAAATACAATTTAGGTAAAACATTGGAATAGACTCGAATATTATGTTCAGCGTAAATTATATTTTAAACATTCATACTTAATTTCCAACATTCTAATGTTGTTATAGACGAGGTTGACGACTTTAGAAAATAAATATCGCAACATCGATTCACATTTTACATAATACTGTCTAGAAAGAAATGTACATTATTGCACCAAATTAAAGAAATGCTTTAAATATCAATAAATAAGTCGAAAGAGTACGTAATCTCGAATTCATCACACATATATAGTTAAAAACACTTACGTCTATTCGATCGAGGTGTGCAATATTTTAAGGATTAATATAGACGATGCTACGCCGACGAATTATAATCGTGTAAGATGTTTAACGACGTGTTTATTATTAAATATATTTATTAAACATACAAGCCAACAAGATTTACACACGGTATTTGAAATATACGTCTGATAAATTATTTATTATGCGTCAACAAGTTATACATAGTTACAAGTAAAGTATGCACTCATCACAAGCTATTCCATGAGCTAATATTATGTTACTAGGTGAAGGCTTCGACGTCGTGCAGTCGGTTTCATAAGTTGGCGATCGCGTAGATTATTGCACTTTTACGATACTAATAAATATACACTTCAAGTCGTACATTGTAACATGAGTTACATAAGTTACCTACCACTGCCTGTATATGTAAGGTTATATTAAATATTAGGCCAGCCGCAGTGTGGCCACACACATTGACTAAAAGCGAGTGCAAATAAATAATTTATTTATATTGATCTACAAGTTTAATTAAGATAAAAATAGCGAAGATTTCACAATAAAAATAACTAAAGATTCATTAACATTTTAAATACAATATAAGATACAACATCCGCTACTCAGTGACTAGTCTAACGGCGTATAATATTCATCATACTCGTAACATTTGAATAGCAACAACGATAAATACATCACAATCACAAGGGAACATAAAGCCGGATGACCTTATGTTAACACACCCGACTGCTCATTGCTGACCTGAAACCAACAGAACTCTTTACCGGCTGGCGTATATTTTTAATTGGTTTACATTTATTGCTGAGATAACTAATTATTCGTTCTTTGTTGATATGGTAAGTAATTCTTGCTGGCATAACGCACTCTATACTCTGATTTCCTAGTACTTTATAAATAATTATTTAATATAAGAGTTTGGTTAAGATTGTTTACCAAATACCTAAATTTTTTTGAACGGTGAAGTTGGTTTGGTTAGCAAGATGAAGTCGGAAAAGCCATCGGTGATTTATGTATGAAGACTGGCATACCTACCTGTCCGCCATTTTGAAAAAAGACGGTTTTGGAGGCCTGTGCTAAAAGTGGTGTCAATCGATAGAATAAGTAATTACAAACAAAAAGTAATAAGTAAAAAAATCTCGTAAGTGATATACTTACTAAGATATTTGAGTTTGAAGTTGAAAAACAAAATCTGTCATTTTCTGAATTGATCAATAGAATAAATCATTACAAACACAAAGTAATAAGAAAAAAATCTCACAAGTGATATACTTACTGAGATATTCGAGTTTGAATTTGATAAACAAAATCATATTCTGGATTTAGTGGTTATGTCTATGCAGATTGTTGTTAAGCTATTTATGTATGTAGGAATCGTCCATGGCTCAGCTGGCGAAGTGTGCTCCAGTTATTCTATCGATTGATCTAAAAAAAAATACTGATTATGTTTTTCAACTTCAAACTCAAATATCTCAGTAAGTATATCACTTAGGAGATTTTTTTACTTATTACTTTTTGTTTGTAATGACTTATTCTATCGATTGATTTAGAAAATGACAGATTTTGGTTTTCAACTTTAAACTCAAATATCTCGGTAAGTATATCACTTACGAGATTTTTTTACTTATTACTTTTTGTTTGTAATTACTTATTCTATCGATTGGCACTTTTATCACAGGCCTCCAAAATCGACTTTTTTCAAAATGGCGGACAGGTAGGTATGCCAAAAGCACATGATGCTCTTTTGTACATTCTTATTTTTAATCGACTTTAAAAACTGAAAAGAAGGAGGTTTTATTGTATACTATACAGGGTGTTAATGAATGAACTAAAAATCTTCGGACCATTAAATTCTGAAATCGTCTAAACAAATATCAGCTGTTTCATACATTTTGATATTTTCGTTATTAATTTTTGTATGAAACAGCTGATTATTTTTCGCGATTTCCGAGTTGGTACCATTGTAAAAGTGATTCAGTTTAATGGTCCGTAGAAACGGTTTTCCCATCTATGGGTTATTCATTAACACCACTCAGGGTTGGGTAATGGCACTGACCTGCGTTAACACACACTCGGGGTTGAGTAATGGCACTGACCTGTCATCCTCAATACTGCGGCTGGTGCAGTGGCGGCGTATCGCGCTCGGGCAGCTTGCGCACCTTCATAGTGCCGTCCGCGCCGCATGAGAACAGCCGCCCACCGTTATCTGTACCAATGGATTTTTTGTTTATATGAGGGCAGCTGTATGTGAGCTCCATAACTATGTATGTTGTCTTGTATACTTATTACCCTATTTACATTTGTATTCTAATTTCGGTGCCAGTTATAGTCAGTCTGCATCAAACATCCGTTGTTGTTATATTTTTCCGCTCTCGTCCCTACACAGCAATAACAACATATAACACAAAGGTTGACACTTGTGGAAAGGAGACTTTTATTAGATGTTTTCAGTTAAATCTTTTCTTAGAATCGGACCATGTTTCAGCTTCGTAAAAATATTTCTGTTTGTTCCACATAAAGCATCTATTTAACTATTAAAAATTTGCACATAAAGCATCTATTTAACATATTCAGATACAATATTTCATATGACGTTACTTACCAATGTGAATCTGCGTGACACCTTGACCGATATGCTTGAAGAAGGAACTCCTAGCATGTTCACCAGTGAACGTGTGCAGAAGTTGGTGCGTAGCCAAGGAGAACACCTGTAGGAACAATGATCATAATATTGAATCCACTCGCGGTGAAGGACAAACCTGCCTCTATAAATTAATTTTATTGTAAACTAGGTATCCGCGCTCGCTTCGCTTCGGTGTATAGATTTTGTACATAATAATAATAATAATCTTTAAATTGTTATTTGTTTCAGAACAGTAATCTCTATTTTAGGTTGATTTAAAGTTTAAATCAACCTAAAATAGAGATTTTAAACTATGTTTGTGTTCAAATATTATTTTATCTACTTAACTATTTTTTTCTAGTAGAGTATTTCTGTCTGTTGGAATAACCAACATAAATACTTTTTTCTTGTACTAAAATGTTTATCGATGGTTTTATTATGTCAAATTGTCTTTCTTCATCTTTCTTTTCAATAAGTTCAATACAACCAAATATTCAGCTTCAAAGGTATTCTTATTCATGCAACCAACCCTGTCCATTACAAAACTACAGTCTCGCTCCATCACTGTCATTTTTAAATGTATTGAACCTGTTTATTCGTAAAATTAATAAAATATTTTTTGTCATGTTGTTTAATAATAATAGAGTTGAGTTAATTTATCTATAAACCAAAATAATTACCAAAAAAATTTACACCATCCCTAAGAACGTCTGCTCTCAAAATATACCTCCGACAATGTCAGTTTAAAAAGTCTGGAACGGGTGGTAGAAAAATATAGACGATTCAAAAGCGCTTAATTATTAAGTTTATTTGAATAAAGCATTTTTTTACTTTACTTTTACTTATAACGGCGTCTAGTCATGACAGTATTTATGTAGACGTAGAAACTCAAAACGGTGTGATTTTAAATAAAATGTTAAAAAAGTCACTACTTGGTTTGAATTTCCGCGCATTATTTGAGAAAAATAATATACAAGCGTCGGCCGTAACTAGACATCGATGGCTTCAATGGGTGTGTCGCATGCCGCTGCAGTAATGAATAATTGAGTAGGCGCACGGTAATGTTGTAGGGTGTACCTTGATGTCCCCGTCGGCGGCGCCGATGGCGTAGGTGTCCTCGCGCGGGGAGAGCGCGACGCACTTGATGGGCGCGTGGTGCGCGTGCAGCTTGTGGCGCTGGGCGCGCGCGCGCAGGTCCCACACCAGCACGTCGCCGCGCCGCCCGCACGACACCAGCGACCCCGTCGACGCCGCGAACGCCACGCACGCCGCCCCGCCCTCGTGGCACGTCCATGCTGCACGATCGAATATACACTGCGTCATCGTAATATTGGCGCGCGCGCGGTAGGAAAAGGAAATATGTTTGACAGGTGTTACGCCTTGGGTTAGAGCGCTTTCACAAATGGCGTCCTAATAATAATCATAATCATCTATTTCCCAGAATATGGTAGAATACATTGATGACTTAATATTATATAGCCGTTGGGCGTGGAAATCTGTTGGTAAGAAATATAAAATTTAAACTTGGAAATCGATACTTAAAAACATTAATCATTAACTAATAAAATTATTTTTAAACTACCTGCTCATCAATGGCATATTATGTGTCATGCAAACCTTTCCTAAAGTAAGTCATTTTTCCCATGGGGAATAATGTGATTTGAATTTGGAATGCAACCCTTGTAGTCGTGCTTGATCGATGTTGGTTTCAAAAAAGTTTATGTGCAATGAGATCTTATTCTGAATTATGCTGTATGTTATCATGAAAACTTTTTACGAAATTCATTTTCACCCGCGCACCAAGAAGGATTTATTTGAATGTCGAACTGACCACTACAGAATAGACGACAAAAACATAAACTCTAACCTAACTATAAATGTACCAAAGAATGTAACTTTGTCGTTGCACAATTGGTGTAATGTTTCTAACATAACTTTTAATTTTCAATAAATATTCTTAATTTTTCATATTTTATTATTCTAACTTTAAATAATTACTTAAGTACTTTCTTTATAACAGTCATTGGTTTCAATTGCCTCACAGAAAGTATAAAAAGTAGAGTATGCATCGCGGGCTTAAATGTGTATTTGTCATGGGCGATCTTGAACACCTCGTACTCAGGATTCTAGCCTTAACTCCCTCGCTCCGCTCGGGAGTTAACCATAGAATCCCTCGTACTCGGGGTTCAATAATAGCGCCCGGGACACAATACACTACTTTAAGCCCTTATTGCATAATCTACTATTTTATTACACATCATTATAAATATCTAATGTCATTTAATATTTCAATAATTATGTCATAAATTCATTCAAAAACTCAATTAAATAATTTAAAATGCTAGGTAAAAAAAATATCAAACTTTAGTATGTCAAATGTAATGAAAATGTCAAATCATAATAATGTCAAAGTAGTTGCCTGCCAGTACAATGTCAATTTAATTTGAGATTAGAAAATATATATTACATCCATTTATGTTCTAGGAATTCGTTAACTGAATAATAACATTTATCTAACAGGATGTCAAATAATTAATATTAAAATTTGTTGGTAGGCAATTCCTTTATTTCAACTTTTCTAGTCGCGCGACAGCAGCGCTGCACTACGGACACCCTCACATTACAGCGGCCGCAGCACGGCGTAGTCGAGACGTCTGCCATATGTATGGATATGACAGACATGTAACTAACGCCGCGACTAAAACGCCTATTTGTGAAAGCGCTCTTATAAGGATTATTTTACAATAGCACGTTTCAGACTCAATATATTCAATTTAAGGTTACCCTGATACAAGTAACAAAAACCATACTTACAAACAACCAATGCTTTCTTGAGAGGCATTAGTGTATCCCAAATAGCTACGTTTTTACTTTCCGAGCTGTGTCCAGCTGTAACAAACAATAGTACATTACAGCCGAGTACGAGAACTTAGCATTTAGCTTCCATTCCAGTGCAGCGAGAAAATATTCGTAAAAATGTAATTTTTTAAATTGGTTCGTATGTCCAGATTGACCAGTCATGCAGTCATAAAGTTTCGTAAAAATTACGCTAGCTGACGAGTTCTACCGTTTTGAATTTGAAAATTCATTCCCCGCACTGGATATCAGAACGTGATGGACCAGCCACCATGTTTGTGATGCCACCGTTGTCTCTAATTTCCATAACGCAAGTGCTTTAGCTACTTTCTTTGGAATCGGAGCAATATACATATGTGATGTTGTCAAAATAAAAAAAAAATGATAACATTTCAGAGCATCGCACTTGTACTTGTCACATTGACGTTGTTGTATAATCCGCGCGCGATTAGAATAGGATGGGACCTTGTAAAAGTAAATATAACGACGGAGACGTGCCAGTTCCAAAAGGCGTTTCCAATTCCCATTCTCATCGTTCGCGGATTATACTAAACGGTACTATTTCAATTGACAAAATCATACTGACCTGTTGCGACTAAACTGCAGGAACCGAGGAATACGAAATCACTTATTCCTTTACTATGGCATTGATGAGTCTGAAAACGAGGCAATTTTCAGTTCACTATACAATTTTGAATGCTGAGATATTATTTAAAATTTTAACTTATTGCACAAAAAAAGGTTCCAGTAATTTCAATGCATTTGACAGACAGATAATTCTTAAATCTGACCCCTCGTTAAAAACAGACAGGTGTTGTTAGTTTAACTCGGTTATCTGTGCGGATCAACAAAGGCGGATAGTGTTTATGCATTCATTAAAGTGGCTAAGGAACAACATAAATAAAGTCGCATATTTGCAATTTTCTACTATCTATACACAAGATATACTTTGCAAAAATTTATGGTTTTCAATAAAATCTCGTATGATTTATTATTATTCGAGTAAAAATAAACGGTAAGTTTAATGTTGAGATATCGAAGTCCAATTAAAGCAACAACTCACAAAGAACGGCCTAGGCGAGGCATGCGGCTGCCCCGCGTGCTGGTTGGCCGGCGGGTGCAGCTGCCACAGCGCGAGGTTGCCATCGGCGTCCGCCGCCGCGAACTTGTTGCCGTAGTCGGAGAAGCGCACGCGCGTCACCTTGGCGAACGCGCCCGGCGCGCGCGGCGACCACACGCAGGAACCGTGCCCCCACTCCCATAGTTGGACGGACCCGTCCGCACCACCGGTTAGATCTGTGCAGTGTTACCAACTTTAAATACCTACCTTTTCTTTTATTAGGGAAATGCAAATTAGGCTTTCACTCCACTTGGGTTGGGATGGTGGAGGGATATGTGGGGCTCTCCTCCGATTCGTGCACTTATGTACCCAAAGGACTTTGGAGCCCAGGGAGTGCCCGGAGGCACCCATTAAAAACCCAGCGATGCTCCACCTGCCGGTATGAGGGCAGACTCTGGGATGTTATGTAGTTTTATACCACATCCCACCCTCCAACCAACTTTAAATAGCTACCAGCCTTAAGATTAGGATTCGGGATTACCTAAAGTTGCGTAATTACACCCTGAGGTCAAAAAATAAAGCTCCTTATACATTTGCTGCGAATAAAAAAGTTTGGGATAAGCGTAGACGTTATCCATATTTCTAAGTCTATCCTCTTTAAAGTATGTTTTCTGGCGGGATTACAGGCACAGGCTATAATTACACAACTTTATAAATGCATCTTTACTTACACAGTGGTTGAGAAGGATGTGCGGCCATTCGTTTGATGTTGTCGATTTTGTGTTTCAATACCTAGACACACAATGAACTTTAGTAATCATTAAACATTTCATACATATTTCAAAACACAGGGTGTGAAACAAAACCAGACCAAAATCTACAAGAGGTGCCTTACATAAAGTAAATAAATACAATGGACAGAACATGCTCCACAAGACGTAACGCAACAAACAATATAGCAAAAAGGTCATGAGTTTTAATGTAAATAACAAATGAGTCATAGGTCTAAACCTAGAAACTAAAACCCTATTACAAAAACGTCTATTCTCTGTATTACATGGAAACCCACCCATGAAGACAATAACCCAAAATAGGTAATTGTAACTAAAACATAACGCCTGGTGAAATAAAAGAACATCTTGTCTCTAAACAAGAAAACGACTAACAAAATAAAAAAGAAACAACATTCTACTGACAAAATGTGGTTTGTAATAAAACGGAAACTGGAAACATCGAGCTGAAAAATAATAGGGGTGCGAATCACTGGTTTCGTGACATAATCTGGTGGGGTCTAGTCACTGACCGGCTTCATAAGGAGTTTGGAGCGATGCAGCACCAGGCGACAGTACTTCGGGTCGTGGCAACCCGGGAACTGCAGGCCCTTCACCTGCGGCCAACACTCCGTTATATCGCGTGCCACGGAACGGATCAAACGTACAACCCTAGGCTACTTTATAACAGCAGAAATAAAGCGTCCTAATTTTGATCCTTATATTTTTGAGTAAAAGAAACCCTATAACATACGGGATGTTACCTGTAAATTTCAAATACATGTGAAGCAAACCCTCATCCCGAATAAACATATTGTAAAACCCACTTTAAAAAGGACACGTCAACAGTTCCCAAAGCATACAGGTGTTAGTCAGAGGTAAGATGCAGCGAAGCGCAGCGAGGCGACCACGCAACACGAAACAACGTATACATAATCAACACCGTAGTTCCCAGCACGTCTGAATGAATTAATGCGAACCATTTTTCAACACATAAGCTTACTTAAAAAGTGTTATTTGAGATCTGAACATTGCTTATCAATCGTATCGTGGAACAAATATCAAATTATGCAATTAACGCTAAATCAACCTTATTTGTTTTAAAAATAGATGCCAATTTATGCTTTGTCTCATATATTTTTTTAACGTGGATACGAGATAAATCTAACAATTGAAGCGCATATGAAAGCAAGCCAAGTAAGAAAGATGGGTTTGTGAACTTGATTGGTAAACTACTTGTTATAAGTATTTAATAATTTAAAAAATATTCCAAGAGATAATTAAATAGTTTTTATGAAAATAATATAAATAGCTGATATACCGTAGTTCTAGATAAGGTGAACGATGTTTATTGAACCTTGATAAAGTGAAACTTGTGATATCGTCGCTAGTTCTTCACACAATATTCGAGAAACTTTTTGTTTTCAATATGCTTTCTAAAAAATAGTTTGAAGTTATCTTCAACCTGCTGAGATAAGTTAAAAGTTAGCTCAAAATATACCAAATAACCAAAAATGATTTGTAGAAAAAGATTGCATCAGTTACAGAAATACACTACCACGACAAACGTAGTCGTTGTAAAACAATGTATTTTTTCCTGTAATCTAAAGTCTAAAGTAAGTTTCTAAAACTTTAATGTTAATATCAGCATTGATTCATCCAGACGCGCGCAGTTAGTGCATTAGTGAGTTCGTTGACGTACTGTGGCGACAAAGGCTTCGTGCCCGGTCGGGACGTGCGAGTGGCTCGCGTGCCGCGCCAGCTGTGGATTCATCCGGCACATTTACCACATTGTTAGTCACCATAGTTTTTATGTAAACTGTTCTTTAAGCGAGCGACTTGTTAAATAGGTATATAACATTAACACCATAATATACAATAGGTTCATTCAAATTTTATGTTCATTAGTAATTTTACCATTTATCTAAATATATTTAATTTTATTAAATGCAATATTAGTATACATATTACGTAGATAAACATGTTTAAACCAAAATAGAATACAAAGCGTAATCATTTAAAGGGAATAAATGGATATACTTTCATTCAATAGAACATGGTACAGCAAACAATATCAAAATACAATTATTAATTGCAGCCTTTGCCGTATCTGATTTCGAGTTGAATAAAAAGTTTATATCTAGACTAATTACAAGCTTCCCATATAAATATAAATCCACCGTTATAGTGCGTCCTCGTACTAAATCAATCCAAGTAATACTTACAACGCTCGCGCCACGTCCGGTTTGACTGGCCATGCCGATGGGTACTTGTGGCGCGGTGGGGTTCAACGGCGAACTATTGCCAGTTCCGGGGACGGAACCGTTGTTGGGCCTGCTTTCAAAAACACATAATATAAGTTTTTTTAAGTATACGCGGATACAAAAGACGCTTGCATCTTTTGTCGATTATTTTCTGGGCGGGGTCTGTGGAAAGCTCCATAAACAAAATTGAGAATTTTTGTCGTTGGGCATTAAGATTAAAATCGCTTGAGGTTTGACATTGTTGTGACAACCCTGGATGTTGCTGACGGTACGAATAGTGTGTATAATACGGTACCATCGTGGATTCACTTGCCTAACCACTTTGCAGAAATTTTCGTGTACGCGCGCTACGCCCCAGACGCTTTAACCTATGTAAATGACAACGCGGCGTACAATTTATTTTGTGTTCAATAGTTAGACGCTATCATCAAATATAAATTGACCATCAGCCGTTTTTAATGTTCCCACTGCTGGGACACAGGCCATACTTATGGGGGGATAAGGAGGATGGGCCACCCACCTCGCGGGCCCAATGAGGGTTGGTGGGTGTTAACGACTGCAAATGTAGCCGGGACCAACGGCTTTACATGCCTTCCGTGGCACGAAGCACGAAATAATATTTTTTTGGTAATTCATCCCATGACCGACCCTTGCGAAAGTAGCTTAACCTCGGCAATCGCTGCGCCATCGAGCAAATGTAAATATTGTTACTTATTTCTGCTAAAAAGCTGATATATTTGTTGCGCCTGTTTTTCTTGTTAGTTGTAAGTCTGATACTATACAGGGTTATTTATAAAACACCAACAACCTTGCAGGAGTAGATTACTAACATTAATAACAACAACGTTTGTTCTACGACTTTTTCTAAAACAGACAAATATATTTGTCTTTTCATACAAATTTCCGAACAGCTGATCGAGTTTTGTATGAAGTCGTTTTTTTTGTCTGTTTTCGGAAGAGTCATATAACTAATGTTGTTGTTTATGAATTTAACACATCTACTTCTGCGAGGTTGTTGGTGTTTTACAAATAACCATGTTTAAAGATACGAAATATATAGACGATTTAAAAGTTTATTTGACTAAAGATAGTTTGAGTTTGAATGATTACCTGTCCTGGTGCTGTATCAGCAGGAAGCCAGTGTCGGGCAGCGTGGCGGGGTCGGTGGCCAGCCCCATGAGGTCCACGTCGCACTCGTCCTCCGACCAGCTGACTCCTCCGCGGAGTAGAAGGGATACGTCCATCTCTTGAACTTCGCGAGCCGTCGCAACTGCAAGTAGACCACCGCCCACCTACCAAAAATAAATTAAATAACATTGACAACAGAAACAAGAAAGCTGTTTTGACTTCCCCACTGTTATGACAACCAGGCATTCGGCCTTAAACAGCTTACGTGATTTTCTGAGTGTTAACGGGTGTAAATGCAGCCGGGATAAAAAAAACTTGTAGTCACCCATCCGATGACCAACACTGGCGTTAGGTTTTTAAGGTTAGCGTCGACGAATCACCGCTATTGTAGTTCACACACAACCTTATGCAATACTGCAGTGAGGAATGATATATTAAAAATTATAGATACGTCATACACCAAAATCATTGCGATTTTGACGACCTGAGTGGTGCAGTGGTTAACATGCCTGTTGAGGCAGGATCTGTTCACCAAATATTCAGCGAAAAGGGAAGTACTTCCGCCGAGCTAGGTGTCTTTGTCGAAGACCGCGTCCAACTGTTGAATGTTGGAATTTGTATTTATGCGAAGTGCTTCTGTACGTTTAGTACTATTATAAATTCTGTGATAAAACAATACATCACAAAGGGACAAAAATAAACACCACCATGCGAAATACTTGTCGTTACAAACAGATTAATAGACATCATAATTTCGTCTCATAAACCACCGCATGCTTATTGGACACCGCCATTTGACAGCGACAACCATCTCCTTCACACTCGCAAAACAGACAAGGCCGAATATAAAATACGAAAATACACTTTTCTGTTAAATACAGTACTTACGCGTGAAATTAAACATTTTCCCGATCTCTGACTATTGCTATATAATTTGTACATCGTCTAAAGACACAGGAAGGCATTTTTAGGATTCCGTAGTCAAGTCAACAAGGAATCCTTATAGTTTCGCCATGTCCGCCTGTGAGTGCGGGTAACGTATCTATACTATTTCAATATATCATTGGACTGACCCTGTTGAGACAGAAGGCGGCGATAGAGTCCTGTTCCTTGTGTATGATGCGCACTGGACTGTGCATGTCCTCGTCGCGACGCTGCTGCGGCACACAACCGACACGATTCTCCGCCCCGCCTCCACCCGCTGATACGGATTGAGTGTGCCGGCGAGAGAAAACGGCGCGAATGAACAACTCCTGTACAAAGAATACGAGATTGATGTCAAAATTGTGAATAGGTATGTCTAGACAACCGATTAACATAAAATACAATAAGTTCGATTACGATAAAATATTTATGAGGTTGGTGGGACGTAAAGTCACAGAGAATATCAAAATATTTTTCAACTATTAGAAGTAGGATGTTTTACCTGGACCGGTTCTTGTCGGACTAAGTAACTCCACAACCTCCTTGCAGGCGCGGAACTGAATAAGCCCGAGTTGAATGGTGTATTATGCTTTTCCAGTAGACATCTGAAACACAAATTGAAAAATGAAATGATTATAAATTCTGGTCAGTTTCCCTCAGTTATGGGATTCTCAGTTTTTCTTTATTTATTTATAAAGATGATTCACAGACTTATTTTTCAACCACTATAAAAATTCTAATCTTAAGTATATTGAACATATACTTCATAATAAATATAATTTTTTCTATAGTGTAGGAAAGGAAGGTAGTGGACCCGCACAATAAATCCTCAGTCGAAGAAACTTTACAGTATAAAAAATAGCATAAATGAAACGTATTTTACAAATTATAACAATAAAAATAAAATAAAAGATAAATTCTGATTTCGTTGATATTTTTGTAAAATAAAATCTGCTATTTACCAAAAGTTCTCATGTAAGGTATGAAAAAAAATATGTGAAACATCCAAAAAATTACCATAGCAGAAGACACCTAATTTTGATATACATATAAATATGAGGTATAAATACGTAACTTCGATTTTTTTTCTTTTGTATATATTTATTATTTGTGTATAGGTTTTGGCTCATACTATATAACGTTATAGCAATGTTTCATCGACTGAGGATTTGATATTGGGGTCTTGATATAAAAAAAATGCTTCATTTCCTACACTACAAAGAAAAACTGGCCAAGAGCATATCAGACCTCGCGCAGTGTAGGGTTCCGCAGTTACCTTATACAATTACCATATGGCTATACACTAATATTTACTTCCTGTTTTACACAACTAACGCCTAAAACGAAGTATACTTAATACCTAAATATTTAATGAAATTTGTTCTACGAAAACTTTTTCAATATAAACAAATTTTGTAAGTTGATCGACTATTACTCGTTTACTTGTAAAGCCTACCTAGCAGTAGGCCATATAAAACAGTAAGAACAGTGAAAAGCTTTTTACGTTTTTTGACCTGTTTCTTAGTGAAAGTTGTTTAGTTTATAGACTAAAACTATCCGTAAAGTTTAGCTTGTGACTGAAAAATAACATTGTATGGAACATCTCCTATAGTGACCTACCTATACTTGTTGATGGGTGGTCCAGTGATGTGCTGGTCCGGAAAACATCCGGGGATGAAGTCGGGCGGCGGTGCGCGGGCCTCCAGCGTCTCCGTCAGCTGCTGCTGCCACTGGTCCACGCGCCGCAGGGCCGCGTGCACCGTCGGGCTGGTGGTCGCCAGCTCTGCAAACACATGTGCTGTTAGTTGGCCGCAAACTGTGGATCTACAGCGCAAGTGTCTTCGGCATCGCTATGGGTTTCATTTGATAGACGGATGTGACATATTGCTACTTTTCTTTGGTAAGTTTTTATTTGTGCCATAAAAAATAGCAATGTGTCACATCCATCTGTCAAATGAAGCCGATGACATTTGCGCGGTAAAGCCATTGGATGACAAGAGGCGAGCGGCGCGGATGCGCTTTGATTTCGAAATAGAAAAAAGGAATCAACTGCTTCGTATGAAAACTACTACTAGGAGAGTTTTGTGATTTCTTTGTTAAGTACATATACGAAATTAGTCGTCACAATGTTATAGTAAACGTCGCATTTTATACTATCCACGCACCGGACATCTCGATGCCGCACAGCTGCAGGAAGTGCTGCAGCTTCTGTTGCGCGAGTCGCAGCACGGCGACGCGCATCACGTACCACGAGTACGAGTCGGGGTCCGAGTGCTCGTTGTTCGTGTGCTTGCGACGCTTCTCCGGCCTGTCAAATCAAAATGCTCAGCTATTATCGCAGAGTTTATTTTTTAAATCATGCTGAGCGGACCTTAACCTACAGACGACATAGATATAACTAGAGATATAATTCAGAGAATAAAAAAAAGTATTTTTTTTGGTCACAGGTAATATTATGCAACTTTATCTCTAATTTTGACACAATATGGATTCACACGCAAAGATAATCGCAGGTGGCGCCAGTGGCGACCCGACCGCTATCAATGGTTTTGATTGGTGAAAATACTTCAGAAAATACATTTGACATTTAAAAACAACCAATCAATCGGTTTTACGACAGTCGCTTGTGGCGCCATTGCTTCTTCAGTATTCATCCCCGATAACCATCCATAACTACCGAAAAGCAGGGTAAGTTAAGTAGACAACTTTTTTGTCCAATCGAGTCTGCGCGTGATCTTTATTGCTGAAAACATAAAGTTGAAATTGTGTTACAAAAATCACGAAAAAAACTACCATATTTTTAAATTAACACATTTAACGTTATTTTTCCGTCGTACCATCCCCTTTTATCACACAAGCGACGATTCTATTGTACTAAAAATACTTTCATTTATCACGTGACTTCTTATAAATTCTTACTTAGTATTGGAGGTATCGAAGATATCATCATCGTCGGGGTCGCTGCCGCTGCCGTCTTCAGCGTCCTCCGCACCCGACTCCGCTGAGTCATAATCGTAATTGTCCGAATCCTGTTCTGAAGTGGGCTATACAGAAAATATTACAATAATTTTAGAACAAGAAACGTTTGATCGTCACTTTGAAGGTTCAACCTTTCAGCACATAATTTTTCACTTTCTGAAGGAGTTTTTTGAAACGATTTTCATAAATTGGCTTCCCTATGCAAACGAAGGTGATCAAAAGTGAGTGTCTAGAGTCCAGATCCGTTTCTTTGTTTTGACATTCATATTTCGAAGGTGAATTATAATGGTCAGCAATACTAAATTTAGTGAGCAGATACGTGGGTAAGTAGAAAGGCACAAACTGCTCTCAATAAATAGCTTGCAGAGCACCGCAGGGCAAAACCAGCTTAATATTTTATAATTATTACCGTATGAAAAGTTTGCGTAAAAACTTACCTTAGTGAGCAGATACGTGAGTATACTGCAATGTGGTGGCACAAACTGCTCGCGGTAAGTAGGGCGGCCTTCTTGTATATTTTTATGGGGCACTGCAGGGCCCAAGCCTAACAGTCTCATGTTCAGTAATGCCCTTTTCTCACGTAATGAAGACCAGACTGAGGTGCCTTCGGTGCGCTCGACTAGTTTGGGCTGATGGACCAAAATATCATACAAGGTGTTACAAAAATACTCCTTATGCCGAATATGGTATATAGGGACCATCAAACTGATCATCTTTTACTATAGTACCAACTCTGAAATCGCGAAAAAAAAATCAGCTGTTTCATACAAAAATTAAAATCGAAAATATCAAAATGTATCATCAAGTGATTTTTCAATCAAATGATTTTTTTTTTTCGCGATTTCAGTTGGTCCCATAGTAAAAGTTGATCAGTTTGATGGTCCCCATATACCATATTCGGCATTAGGGGTATTTTTGTAACACCTTGTAATTATCGGTAACAACATTTACAAATAAAAATGGTGGGTTTTTTAAAGCGTTGCATTAATCTGTATAACTTGTATTACGAAATACCCCAAGTGCACGCAAAATGTCATAGTTACCGGCGGCGGCGCGGGAGCAGTAGTAAGCAGTCGTCGTACACCACCCCCAAACAACTCCGCATGGGCCCTTGCATCCGGCGCGTGAGCGGCTAGCCTGTATAGTAAATGCGCGTCCCTAGCGGCTAGTGCCCAGCCTAGCAGCGCTAGGTAAACAGCACAGAATGCCTCCGCTAGTAGCACCGCTAGCCGAGGCGCGTCGTCCTCTTCTGCGGCGCGTAATGCTAAGCCACGGAGTGCTGATACACCTGTATTGAAAGTATTGAGTTTTTAAAATTGAGTGCAGATACATACTGCATTGAAAGCATAGTATTTTAAAGGTTTTTGGTATTCAACTGTGCTGTTTGGATAACAAAAGACTAATAAACAATTCACAATTTTGCTTATTGATAACGATAATGGACTGCGTGAGTTGGATTTTAAGTTGAGGTTGAGGTAATTTGTAGTTTTTTGTAGTACATTAACGGATATGATTTCTTATATTAGATTATTTACCTGGCCATTTGTTGGGAGTTGTTGTGACGGTGAGCTCTTCGACGGAGTAGCGTCTCGGGCGAGCTATCAAGTGACTCGTGCCAGGAGTTTCCGCGATCATGCTATGAATAAAACTATATCTTTACTGACTCGTTGCTCGAGAAGTTTTTCGGCATCAGAATATCAATTTGTCGATGTCGACAACACGCCTTACTTACTTACTTTATATTTTTAAATCAAAATATGTACCTCTACAGAACAATCTTGGACTTAAATAATATATACTATACTTAATACCTATATAGGGAGAAACACCCCTGTCTTTAATCTACTGAACTATAATGATGATGATTGGCCGACTTTGATTGTAGCGCGTGCATGAAACGTTTCGTAGAGCCAAAGTGCCCAGCATGTTTTGGTATACAGACTATTAAACAAAAATAGCAGGAACACCAATATAAATATTGCAAACTTATAGATCGCGCAAAACTTCTAGCTCCGTCTGAACACGAGAAGATCCATAATTTCTCGCAAATTTGTACGGAAAATACACTCTGCGCATGCGCGAAGCAACTTCAGACCGAGATAGAAGCTTCGAGCGAGTTATACCCGTCGTGATGTATGTGCGTATGCTTCATGCTGAAAGTATCAGAGTCGCAGAGACTTTGGTAGATGCAGGCGGAGAGAGCGACCGCCAGTTCTCGCAGCGTATGCAAGAGACGCGTCGCAGACCCGCCGGGGATGCCGAGCTCGCCGATAGTGCCCAACATATCGTGGGCTACGGACTGGGAAATGTGAGAACGAATTAAACAACTATTAATAGGTCAGGTCAGTGTTAGATCATTATTTAAAACAGTTCATTACGATCAACGACAGAAGAACTTAAGATTTTAGTAATGTGTTGCGCCTATAGTATGTTTTCATGTTAAAAACCTACCTGTAAATGCCGTACAGGGTCGGCCACCACAGTGTTATTGGTTGCAACAGCAGCGGCCAACAGCGGCAGTGTAGTTGGGAATGGTAGCGGCGATAAAAGCTGTTGATGTTGTTTATCTTGACCCAGCTCTTGTAATAGAAGCACTAATTCCATCCGAACGGATGCTAAGCCGCCGCCGCCCGCGCCGTGTAGCGAGCAGTATGAAAGGAGCGTGCGAAGTAACGTCTCGTTGGCTGTAACATATATAGTAACTAAACTAATGGCTCTGTGAGCTGTAGACATCGCATTTGAGAAATTTTTGAACATTTTTCGAAATGGCTTAAATGTTTTTTTTTTTAAACTTCTAACAACTGGCTCGACAAAAAATTCTATATGATTATCGAATCTGCTCACAAAATTTCACGAGAATCTGTTGGGAGATGTGACCTGTAGAGGAGAGCAAACGGGCAGCCGGACGGACAAACGAAAGCATTTTTGGCCAAGCTGAAGCAGAGAAGCCTCGCTTCGCCCTCGCTCGATCAATTAAAGGTACTGTTAATGTTTAAAGTTAAGATATTGATTTATAAATAAATGATAAGAAGACAATGTATTTTGAGAGTTAAGAGTCGATAAATCGGTATATCATGCGATATATATCGTGTTTCAGTGGTCATGTTACAGGGCTGGACCTTCCTCTAGGTCTGCTTTCTCTCTGGACCAAAGAGAGAGAGATTGGTAAAGCGCGAGTTTATCAGGCATTGGCGGTGGATCAGTATCTGCACATACATATTATGTATAAGCTCGCCACTCGCCACTCGCCACGCCTAAACGGCTGGATGGATTTGGATGCAATTTGGTTGATAGACAAATAAGTACCTGGATTAACATATAGGCTTAGTACTTTTTTATCCTGGACAAAGGTTCCCTAGGGTCCATGCAACGAAAAAATATCAGTTGTTTAGACCTGTACGATGCGATCTTACCTTTGAGCCACTTCTTCCTTCTAACCGCTCGCTGAACCTTAGCCTCAAAGTCCGCCTTCTCTCTAATCAAAAGTTGATGCAGTGTAGGTTTATCGGGCAATGGCGGTGGATCAGCATCAGCGCATATAAGCTCGCCGCCCGGCGCCGCTCCGGCCGCACTCGCGTAGCCACATAAACGGCGGAGCGCTTCAACTTCGCGTTCTAGCCAGATGTATAACTGGTAGCGGAGGTGACCGCCTGTGAAATAATATTTAAATCAAGCCGATGTAATATTGGGCTTGATTTTCAGTACAGTATATATCTTTCTTCAATTGAAAGACCAGAAAGGACAGGGAGTTTAGTAAATGTAAACCTATATGTTTTTAAAAGATCCTCCATACATTCCTACTTCATTATGTGTGGTGTTCTTCGTGATTCTACAAGCAAAGTTCTTTTAGATAGATAGATTAGAGTACTAGATTACCTATTCTTGATTTATCCACAAGAAAAAAGCTAATGGTTTAGAACTTTGATAAAGTTTTAGTGTATTTTGTTGTTGTAGTTGCCATATTTTTTTTAATCATATTCGATGTCCAACACCTTTAAAGAAAGGATTTTTTTTTTAATTCTCGGTAATTAAATTCACATAAACTGCTTATTTGCACTTTAATATAGCCTTATTCACACAAATTCACATAAACTACTTATTTGCACTTTAATATAGCCTTATTCACAGAATCAAAACAACTGCCATTAAAATGCAATCATGATTCGTACCGTCAACTTCAAAGCCCGTGGCGAGCGTGCTCAGTTCCTCCATAAGTATCTTCAGACAGGCAACAAACTTGAGCTGCTGCGCCATGATGTCGACGGAGGGCGACTCGTCTTCCTTTGCCTCGTTTACGGCGTTCACTGCTGGCTCTTCTTGCTTATCCATCTTCATTTCTAACGGAGGCGTCGATGCACCGGAGCCACCCGAACTAACAAGGAAATTATTAAACGCTCATTGAAATTAAGCAAGAAGTTAAATTGTCTACAAATAATTAAATAAACAGCATAGCTCTAAACTGATAAACAATAAACATAAAATAACATACGCAGTGATATGTTTTAATTAATTAACGAAATGTGTCCCGTCTTCAAATCATTTTCAACTCACACTTTCATTTGAAATGAAAAATTCACATCAGATGGATTTTCAACTTATAGTCAAACGTTAAGAGTTCACTATTAATTGTCAAAAATAAAGGTTGAGTCATTATTGATTTGTATTGCCTCACCCTTTGTCATCCTCTTCGTCATCCCAGCTAAGTACAAGCTCGTCGGATTTCGTAGTACTGACAGGCGCTCCCCAGTCAACTGCGGCTGCTGAGCCCCAGTCCATGTTGTTTTCCTCTGCCTCTGTTTTAACATCAGCACAAAATAGAGAGAGGACAGAAGTCATGCTTATTACTACGCGCGCTCGAGCAACGCACACATAGACACCCTCTCATCGACACAGAATAACCGTCCGGTCCTCTCAGACCAATCTCAAAACGAGTTCGAGTGCGTGACGTAGTGTCGTCGCGTCGGTCGGTGACAGCTGTCAATGTGTGTGTGCGCTGTGCACGTAGTAGGTACTTAGGCGATTCTCACACTGCCTCCGCGCCCAGCCGCGGAGCGCGGAGCAGTGTGTGAAATCAGTATTAATTGAAAGGCTTAAATAATATAACGTATACGACATTAGTCATCCACCCCGCGAATCCTGGCACTCACTCTATTTCACCAAATACAAAAACAAAAGCTATGATCCCACATAAGTAATACATAAACGTACAAATCTATAGCAACAAGTCGTACTTTTGACTGGAGTCTCATGCACCAGTTGTCCCGTGTGTATCACAGCGTCGTCTACAGAGGGCGCGGACACGACATGCCGTGGTTTCTCGTCGCGGACTCTCGCCGGCAACTTCGATAGTACTTCTAGCGCGAGCGCCGGACAGCCCGCCTTGAAGTGACCGTGCGCCGTTTGGAAGTAGAGACGGCGTTCTAGACGTGTTATACTCTCTTCCGATTCGGAGTGGAGTAGCGCTAAGGTGCCGCCCTGGGTAACCAAAAAGTTAGTATCAGTATTTTATATTACCCTTTTGTTCTTTACATCCTTTTCATCGGACATGTTAATTAAATAGAATCGTCATTAAATTGTAGGATAATCAGTTATTTTATGCTGGTTCTGAAATAATTTGCTGTTAGTAGATAATAACTCACCTGGCTAGGCATACTATGCCGCTTGAGTCTCGGGTGGGTCCGCAAATATACGTAGAAGTTGAACACGCTCGGCATAGGCTCGTTGTCCCTAGCCGCGTGCAGCCGCCCCGCCGGGCTCAGTAGCGTATCCAGTGCTTCGCCATAACGCTTTAGTTCCCATAGAGCCATCGAGCGGACGAATGGATCGGGGTGGGCCCTTTCCAAGTCTACTTCATCGTTCTCTGATTCACCGCTATAATGATAATGAAATGATAACGGAACGATTGAGTTAATTATTTCTATAGTAGGTAATAGAAAGACAAATTCATAATACATTGAAAACTCATAAAAATACAAGCTTTATATGGGCATTGAAAAATCAGCCCTTAGTTAATTTTAGGACGCAAGTTATGTATAGGAAGATAACTCACCCTAATATTTCATCCATTAATAACTTTTTCAGGCTTGGAGGTAAAGTGGTATCAGATTCATATAAACGGGCGACCACCATAGCTAACTGCAGATCTCCTAAGCGTGTCATCAAAACCTAAAAATAACGAACATAAATTAGTACACCTAAAATTATCCATGTATTTTTAAAACATTTCCTTGAGCCAATATTACCTCCAAAGCATCTTTCAAGGCTCCGCCCAATAGGAAGAATGCTGCCGCGTGTTCAAATCGTTGTTTACCAAGGAGGACAAAAGCATTTTTCAACGCCGCTTTACGCCAACGGTCTTCCGTAAAATCGTTAGCAAAGAACTGCAACAATGGTTAGGAGGTATGGTCAATAATTTGACGCGAGACTAATTTAGTCACAATTTAGATCTTTACAACGGTTACACAAAGCTCACAAAATTCAAAAAGTTCAGTATTTTGTATTAAAATTAAGCCCAATTTACGTACCGCGGTCATTTTCTCGTCGCGGTTGGATCGGAATAGACCCCACAGCAGCATCCTCTTCTTCATAGCGAGGTAGTATAGTGCAGCATCCATCGGATCCTGTTTCTGCATGTAGGAGGCGCGGGCGAGCTTCTCTATGCAAATGCGAAGCAGATCGCCCCTCACCCACCATCCCACGCCTGAAAACGACTATTGTTTAAAGTTCCCAACCAAATAGTCTTGAATTATTATGTTATTACTATAGAAATAAAATTTGAAAGGAAAAGGATTAAAAATCTAAGACAACAATAGCTAATTTATCATTCTTTGCTTGCTTTAAAAATCGTTGTAACGTCGCACGCAAATAAATACACAGATAGCTTACAAGATGAACTTACCCAATTCCCTCATCGTAGCCCACTTGGGCTGCCCCTTAGTATATCCAGGTATAAGGGCTAGGAGTTGTTCGTGTGTTTCCGAGTGGAAGGCCCACACTAGGTTGCAAGTACCGACGCCGTTGCGTTGTTGCGTCGCGCGCTGGGCGAGGGGCAAGCAACGCAGTAGGTAGCCGTAATGTTTCATCGCGAGCAAGAATCTGAGGCCGCAGTCGTCTAGGGAGTCTGCGAGACAAAATCAAACCTTTACTGTTTTACAAAGGTCACGAAAAAAATACAAATTAAAAAAAAACAATTTTCTACTTGCACAGAGTTCAATATAAATTGAAGAATGAATACTTTTAAACAAATAATTTCAAATAAGTATAAAACTGGGGCACCGATTACCATAAACTTTGGAGGTATGCTGTAACAGACATCATTATTTACCAATACTAGATATAATATTCACATATAGGAAGCAAGTTAAAGTAATCCTTGATCACTCATACCTGGCAATATTTCCTGGCTACTGGCCTGCGTGACGTCGACGCGCGCGTTAGCGGCAAACCGTTCAGCGAAGTCGGCGTCACACGTGGACACCGTATCGGCGAGAGCCAACAGGTGCATTTGGTCCAACGAACTGAGCCCGGGGAGATGCGTGTGCGTCAACAGGCGGGATAGGACACGACCTAATAGAAAATTAATGTCTTTTGAAACTCTGTTCAGTAGATACTGACGAAGTTGATATATTTTTGTAGCAATTGGTTGTACTTTTATTGAAGCACAGATCAACTTCTATACAAAAACACGGTTAGTTGTTTCTACCGATCTAAATTGGTCTACTAAGGAGTACGAGCGGGGCGGCATTGTTCCACTTCTTAACCAATTCTACTGACTGTAATTAAATATCGTAGTAGCTAGTTTATTTTACCGATGAAAACACCAATACAAACCTTGTCTGGGTCCAAAGTGTGAGAGCGGTTGTCGCTCTGGCATCGACGGTCGGCGATCAACTCCCTCTTCATCGCCCAATAGTAGAGCGTCGAGATCTTCATCGTTATCCATCGTGCCATCGAACAGTTCATTATAATCCTGTCGACAAATAGTTGTAATTGTGTTAGTTAGCAAATTATTCGTAAGTTAATATGAACTCGCTTGCTCAAAAATAGGGTAAATGATATCAGTAAACTGTGTGTAAAGGGGTTTGAAGATTTTGGCATACCTACTGTCTACCATTTTGTATTTTTTTTTCATATAGGTTCACGGGCTCTAAATATTGTTTTACGGTCATCTAGGTCTAGACAAGTGTAAATGTCAACAAGCGGTATGGAAAGGGTTTCCAGCTGATTAAAATAAATTAGTAATCACATCAATTTTTTTTTCTAAATTGTCTGACAATATAGGTTTTTAATTTTTTTACATTATCAGCGGTAGTAGGGCAGGAGCGGGTATTTAAAAAAAAAACCAGTGTTGTCGCCGCCAGTTCGATTTAATATCTTATAACTCGGAAACGTATTGGTAAAATCTTGTTTGTATTAGTACTAGCTATCGATTTACACAGGTTTCATGCGTGGCCACTATTTGAAAAAAAAAATGGCGGACAATAGATATGCCACGCTTAATACTAAAATATTCAAACCCTTTTATAAAAACTATTAAAAAACACTCGAAATAACGTAGCGATGTTGGCGTTTCGTCTATGTTATTCCTCCTATCACACTCTTGAGGCAAACTGAGCTTTGATGGCACTGTTTCATATAAATATACTTAAATAAAAATATATTGGCGCTCGACGTAGGTGATCTTACAGATAATTATTTCTTAACAGTTACCTTAGCTTCTTGTATAGTAGATGGATGATGTGGAGACTCTTTATCAGCTACAAGTAGGGTCCATAAAGGCAATGGCGGCACAGATGTGATCTCCGCGTAGTCCAATTGTACGTCTTCCGTTATCTAAGAGGGAATAAACAAAACAAAGTGGTATTCATTCATAAAATAGCTAGTTTCGTTATTTGTACCATTCATAAGATAGCGAGTTTCATTATTTGTACCAAGAGGGCAAAAAAATATAAATTATTAAGTATTTGTTTTCTATATAGGTGTGTCGGTAATAAATAATAGGTATAAAATATATAATAAACGCAATATTTATAAAATATCAAAGATTATTTTCCCAAGAAACACAAAATACAACAACAAGCTTTGTATTGAATGAGTAGTTCGTTTGTAAAATATTGATTAGTCGGTTATTTTAGTGGTTAAGTGTGTTGATGTAAATGCCAGTGCAGGTTGCAACACGATGCTAAAACAAACGACAAGCATTTTTAATATCCTTTGATTATTTACAAACAGAATTATGCACTAGTTTTTTAGAACTAATTCAAATTTTATTTACGTCATATTTATTATTACATTTTTATTTATCTGAATATGTAGGATAAAACGATTAAAATATAATTATGCATAAATAAATATAAAGAAAGTAAATATTAATACAAAAAATTGAAAATAAAAATTACGTTGCTTCTTTACATACCACGGACAACAAAGTCTGGAAACAAACATAAAATTATGCAACACTATTTAAAACATATATTTTATTAAATCGTTATATTAAAAGAATAACAATAGGTATTTAATTAACATAAAAGTTTCATTTTTTTAATAGTTTTTTTGTAATTTGTATCAAAATACTTAAATACTTTCAATAAAAAAATATGAGGCTATTGTTCTTACTACTTACTACCAGCTACAAAGTTTGTATCTTGATGCATTGCTATAAATACATAGATTTGTTACACAATTGTAAAACCGTGAAGCTATTTATATTTATCATTTCTGCTATGTTAAAAGTATTCCTGGACTGATTCCATACCCCGCTATAATCCACCAAGTTGGTATAAAAAATTGCTAAAGCAGCTGAAACTAAAGTTCATTGTATCTTTCTAACTTCGATCATGTATACCCTAGATAGCGCTTCAGCTCATTTCAATAATCTATTTTCAGTAAGAGATAGGCCTACTATGGATGTTACTACGCAACTGTTGTTATTTCCCGACATTTAACAGAAATATCTAGGCAACAAATCTTTAGTAAGCCTATCTCTTACTGAGGATAGGTTATTGAAATCGGCCCTAAAACAGCACGCAAACTAGGCACCGACTGACAAAACAAAAAGCAATTCAAAATTTAGAAATTCGAATTCTCAACCTGAGTGAGTATTTGAATGTGGTGACAATAACTATTAATTCCAATTTCAACTTAAAATATTAAGAAACAAAGAAGGTAAAATCTTGTACAAAATATGCTCCCAGTTTGAAAGAGGGGCGTTATTCAAGGTGCCGTTTTAGAGACTCTGACCGGACATCTAGGGTATTCTTGATCGAAGCTTTCAAGATCGGATGTGTTCGTTATCGCATTGGGTCGACGTCTTGATTAACCTCTATCTCATAACTAATATCTGCGATCGCAGTTCTTCTTTACGTCTTTAACAAAATTTGATATAGGTAGTTGAATAAATTTAGGTATTTTATAGTACAATAAATTACCTGTCCAGCGCCATCTAGCGGCGATCCAGCGCCGGCGGCGAACGACACGGAGAGCGTGCGCGAGCGCGACCAGCCGCGCTGCAACACACGTGCGCATGCTACACAACGGACACCCACCGCCACACTCATACAGACATGGAGTAACACACTTTTGTGTACATACCACACTGGGTTATCTATCACTAATGTCATACTTCCTATATTGACTTTGAACTTTATTTCAAACTGGTAAGGTTTAAAATGGTATACGTTAAGGTTTGAATATGTGAAACAAAATTGGACAAATTAAAAGTACTATTTGAATAAATATTTATTTTATTTTATATCATAAAATCAGCTGGAGTGAATGTTTATGATAAACTCATGTGCTGTTGAACTCTTTACACTGGAGATATGTTTTACTATCAATAAATTATTTAATAAAAAATATGATTTTAAGTTACTTCTATACTTAGTAGTTTAAGAAAAAAGTGTCTATATTATTCACTAAAAGAAAAAGATGGTTAAGGATCATTCACACAGCTCAGTCACGTCAACGATCAGTCAAGTTTTCATACAAGTTTTCACAAAACTTGTATTGAACTTGTGTGAATTATCCTTTATGCTCCATGCTTTTGATTGAGGCTGTACAGTCACGTCTAAATTTAAAACTTTGTCACTTTGTTGTAGTTGTCTTTTGTCATTGATTTCTGTTCAAAAAAGTAATAGCATTAGAGTGACAAAGTTCTAAATTGTATACGTATTTATAGACGTGACTGTAAATGTGGTATATTAAACAAATCTGTAAATGTGGTATATTACTGTAAATGTGGTATATTAAACAAATCATATTGTGGAAGTAGCAATGATCATAACGAATTTCGTAATTATTATTATTCATAAGTTTTCTTTTTCCTTTGTTTAAGTTTAATAAAAAATATATAAAGTTGCGTAATATACAGCCTCAGTATCAACAAACAATTAGCTTCAGAGCTAAAGTTAGCATAACAAAAATGAGATGATGTTCGCTAAATAAAATTTACAAATGTTTGATTTGATTACCGACCATAACTTAACAAAAATCACTGAACTAACATTGTTAATGACATTAATTAAACATTAAATTTTTACATGGCACATTTTCTAAACACAAATAAATTTATATACATTTATATTTTGATTGCTTGTTATAAAAATCAAAATAGGTCTTGGATAAAATAGGTATTGAAGATGAAAGTGCCTAATAAGTATTTGGAAGCGAGTGAAGTGTTTCAAAGAGATGGCTATTTTAACACGTTTTTTCCTGCTTGCTATCGTCATGCTATAATGTAAAGACTTCCAGAACCATTTAGTACAGAAATAAGAATAGCTTCTTTCGGTTTACTGAGCAAATATTTTGCTAACCAAGCATTTATGCGTACGTTTATTGGTCAATTGCACAGTGATGATTAGGTACTTACTGGTTCCATAGTTTACGTTTTGAATAAAAAAAAGTTCGTTTACCTGTCTCGACAAACTGTCTTCATCTCCTTGCGAACTGCGGCCGGTGTAGGTGCCGCCAATACATCTATAGCATGTAAAAATACATTATTATTTTTTTAATATAAAATATTTTTAATAATTGTATCTTAATTATTTTTTAATCGTTACCTGACCAAATGCGCCAGAATAGCTTTGACCCATCTTATTTTGCCGCTGTTGAGCAGTTCCATGAGCTGTTTCGGATGATACTGTGGCAGCACTGGGCATGCCATTTGTGACGCCTCAAATAATCCGTAATCTGGCATGTAGTCTAGAAGTGGCTATAATAAAATGTAAATATGTCAGTGATTTTCTGTACTGGAAGTTATGTATGTGATAATTGGCTCTACCTATAATGTACAGCATCTTTCATATTTTTTTTATAAAAACACATTTTGTAAGTTTTGATTGTATGATTTGCCAAACGTTTAATTAAAGAACCAATCATGATCACATTTTCAAAATAGCAATAACCTATTAACTTACCTGAGGTTGATCTGGTTGTGTTTTATTTCTTCTTCTTGCGTCTCTTTCGAGTAGTTGAAGGTTTATTGACGATACGCGCTGGAGATGAGGTGCAGATATACGCAGGTCTGAATCACGAAGAGCCCTCGATTCACTACCTTCTTCCAGTTCCTAATGGCATTTATTTTAAATTTAAAACCACTTCCTCTGGTATAAATACTAAGATGCAAGACCAATATTTTAATCCTCACATAACGATGAGTAAGTTTTAGTAGAACAGTGATACTTTTTGTCTATATAGCGGCTTTAATACTTTAAATTTTAGAAGTCTACAAGATACTAAAACTTGTAAATAGGTAAGAATTTTAGGGTTTTAGGGTAATATTCAATTATATGATGTAGGTAATGAAAGGTTTGTTCTATAACTAACCTCATTCTAACAGCCCTAAAAAACAATACTTACCGGAGCACTACCATGTCCCGAAGAAGTCTGCGGCGTCTCCGGCTTCCACTGCGAGTACACGTGCATTTCCGAGTCCATTCCGACCACGAGGATGCCGTCTCGGACCCAAGATATCTGCATCGGCAGCGGCGGCAAACCATCCGCTGTTTTGAGCTGTATGCGACGTAGTTGCATCCAACGTATCTCTTCGACGAATAGTGGCGCGGCTAGGGATGATGCTTTACGGAGAATGGGCCGGTTGTTGTTTATAGATTCCTTCATTGCCTGCGGAGGAAACCGTTTTATGTAAACTTTGGGTTACTTTAATTTTTAAATAATAAGAAAAAAATATACAGGGTGTTGCATAACAACCGGCAATGCCGAATGTGGTAGATAGGGTAGATAATAGTAAGTATTTGGTATTCCTTGGAGACCAAGTCTGCGCAATAGCCGAATGGTATACGTACTTTCAAATTAGCTTGAGCGAGATCACTGGACACTGGCGTGAACAAAAGCACCCTAGAGCCGACGGCGACGGTGAGTATATGGGAGCCGTCTTCCTTCGACACCCAGTCGAGCTGCACTAAGTGTTTCTGCGTGAGCGGGCAGGTGTTGCCGTTCTCCATTATACTCCTGCGCAGCGACTGCAGAGTGCTGAATGACGGCACTGCCAGTAGCCCGGCGGACTTGCCCGGGTCGCCTTCCCCGTTGCGACTGGTGCTGCGCTCTTCTGCCGATAGCGTTTGAAGGACCTAGCATTTTTGACGCTATTAGTGTGGAGGTTGAGAACATTTTAGTTAGTTTTAACAACACTTTCAGTCTGCTATCAACCAGCAGTGATAAAACTTATGCGTCGAGTAATTAAATTGAAGTTGAAAATTAAAATAGAAAGGCATTCTAGTAGGCAATTGATTACCAAACTTCGAAATCTATTAAAATACTTTAACTTCTTACTGAAACAGAATAATTATAACTATTTAACAACATCTTCAATGTAACTGGTGAAATTGAAACTCACTTGTGTCAATCGCTGCTTCTTCTGCATAAATGACGTATCGTTTAGGTATGAGAGATCAATTTGAGTGTCCGCGCATACGCCGACCCGCGGTAAACTGACGTTTCTTAGTGGTATAGTATCTTCTAGAAGCCATTCCGCTCCACCAGTGCTCTCACACTCATATACGCAAACACTAAGATTTACAAAGCGGGCGTCTGTAGAATTTGTTGCGGTATTCCCGCCCTTCGGTCGAGTGAAAGAACGACCACATTTATATGCGCATGCGATGCGACCGGAGTATGCCGCACTTATATGGAGGGGTTGACCTGTTGGATGAATTTTAATAAGCGAGATTAAAACAAACAAAATCGAACAAATATAGATTTATTAAACAATGGCTTGGATTTGTGTACATCACTCAATTTTTTTTGTTGAACCAGACACTTTGCCGTTTTAAGTAGCACTTCAATGAATTTAAGAGTTACCTGGAATGTCAATAGTAGATTCTTGATCCTTGTTCATCATTTCCCATTCTTTCCATGCATATTCGAATTCATTTTCATCTTTCTTTGTGACACTACATTTCCAAAACCTACAATTATTAAATACTTAGATTAAAAACCCAGGTTTGTTCATCCTTTAATATGCTATTCGACTGTTTGTTAAAATATTTAACCTCACCTTAAAGTGCTATCTGAGCACGCTGTAGCTAATATGTAGGGCGCCAAACAGGCAGGGTATATAGACGCTGAACTAAGATGGCCGGCGGCCGGAGTAGCGTGGATCACGTCTACGCCGTCCGGGAGGGACAGAGGGCATTCACACACCTGTGAAGTTAGACAACACTTTGAAAATAGGTTTTTTGTTTAACTAGAAACTTAATGAAATTATACATTCAAAGCAATTGGCTTTCAAAAGTGACTGTTTAACTTCAGCTTAAAAAACTTGCAATACAGTTAGGCCTTTTACTCATTTGTCGGCGCAGCATCGATACGACATCAACGTGCTCGGTATACGCGGTAGCGAAAACATACCGAAAGCTTATTGGACGCCTATATTTCAATATATAGAGCGTTACTTATTCGTCGGCACAACATCAACATACAACAAATGAGTAAAAGGCCTAACTGTATTGCAAGTTTTTTAAGCTGAAGTTAAACAGTCACTTTTGAAAGCCAATTGCTTTGAATTTATAAATTCATTATTATGAGATTGAGAGGCATAATATATTTGCCGCGCATGCTCAGAGAGATAGGATAAAGATCATTTACTACGCAACTATTGTTATTACCTGCCATTTAACAGAAATATAAAATTTTAGTAGACCTATGAGCTCAAGGTATAGATTGACCGCAAGTGCAGTGCCACGCTTTGGGTAAGTGGGCGGGGCAAAGCAGCTTTTCTTTTCTCCCTCCCGCACGTACGTCTATCGCCACTTTCCCATGGCGCGGTACAGCGCTTGCGGTCAATCTATAGTATAAGTTTCGTCACCTTTTTGGTAGATATTGCGAGGTGTGAATGTGCTGGCACAGGCGGTGGGGTGGCCGGTCTGTCTTGATCCATAGAGACAGAGTTCTTTCTCGATTCGCCCTCTTCTTCTTGAACGAGCGCGCTGTCTGGCACGTACATCATACTGTTGGTGAGGTCATCTAGAACAAAGGTTACTTTCAATATATTTCTCTACTTTACTTACTATTTTCTGTCTTGTTTAATTATATTTTTCTAGTCGAGAGATCTATTCAATATAACGTTGTTTGTGAATGATTTTGTCTTTCATTTAACCCACCATTAGGGTCAGCCTGTGAAGACACTGTCAACCTCCACATGTGGACAGTGGATCCCCCATCGGTCCTCTCCAGTACCACTATGTAGAAGGGCTCGTTGAAAACGGCTGCTTTGCGTAAGTCTACAATAGCTTCCAAGCCCGCTTCAGTGATCGTGTTTACTTCTGAACCTTCTTTGCCGTAGTCGGCGGTTTCTGTGTCCGGCGATGTTCGCTCGCCTGTCAAGAATAAATAAATAAATTATATAATGAAATTTTATATTTTGTCAACCATTATCTAAATACTGCAGCGTATAAGCAGATTGGTAAAATCAATTGTTAACTAAGATTAAGTCTATAAGAAATACGCCCACAAACGTTTAAGCTTTTTTCATAGTGAGGAAATGTAAGGTAACATCTTATAACCGCTGGGGGCGTTTACGTTTGCGATAGCGTGCTGCGTGACTGTGTTATTGCCTGATGTCTAAATAGAGCCCATTCCCTAATCGTGTAACAACAGCATCTAACGTTAACGCTTCAGTTTGACAAAAACTGTGCCTCCATTGCTGCGGCAATACAAATAAGTTGGACGACTTAATGGACCAATGCCAGTGATGGTTTGACCTATGACTAATGACTAATGACCTACACAGATTATCATATTGATATAAATTTTATTTAGAATCAAAATTAGGTCCCTCACCTGTGATAAGTTGTTCCTGGAACACATGAAGCAGCTGCGTATTGTGCCAATCATGGGTGGCATCTGCTATGGCGTGCAGTTGTATGATAGCGCCGGGTCTCGCAGTAGACTGTTGGGAAACTATCTTTATCCGGTCGTGGAGGGGAATCCCACCGCCTTCCTCTAGTGTGGAGTCCGATGACATGGACATTGTGTCGTGATGCTGAAAACCAATGAGTTATTACAGACATGTATTTGATTGGCGCAATACATCATGGCCACAGAGTAAATTTTGAAAATGTAATAAAACGTAATAACATCGTTAGTGTATTGAAGTAGAACGTTAGCTATTCTATAGATTAGTGGGGCATTGCGACCACAAAATATAGAGAGGAGAGGAGGAAGTCAAGCTTAGTACTACCTCCACTCTAGCAACGCACACATAGACACCCTCTCACCGACACGGAATAACCGGAATCTCAGACCAATCTCAAAACGAGTTCGTCTATGTGTGTGTGCGTTTTGCACGTAGTAGGTACTAAGCTTGACTTCTGGCTGTCCCAGAGGCGTCGCGAACCTCAATCATATGAAATTCAAAATCTTCACGTGGGTATCTTCTTTTACAAGGGATCCGCAAAAAAAATACAACACGTAAAAGGAGTCGCAGTATAAAAAGATTGGGAACCCCTGCTATAGATAGAGAATGGGAAAAGTAAACCATTTTCAACGATGTATCGATAGAAAGTTCTAAAGCTAAGCAAATGTAGGCCCTAATACTTAAAACTCAAAGCCACAGACGAAGCCAATTACAGAACTCCACTAATAGCAAACAGAATGGGTTAGTCAAGTTTGAAAAGACTAGTGATAGGATAGATAATACGAATAATTTAAAATTGAAGGCCAATTTCACAGGTTCCGGATAAAAAATAATTATTTGACTGAAAATTTTATAGAAATAGGTTTCTTTTTAAAATTAAACCAGAGATAATGTTAATCGGAATCTATGAAACCGACCCTAAATATTTACCATTACATCTTTATGTCGTCTTTCTGATGTCGCTATTTCAGCGAGAAGTGTTCTTGCGTCGATGACAGCTTGGAACACTCGTAAGCTCTCGCCGTCGCTCGCAACGAAACACGCTGACGGCGAGTTCGATAAGTTGCCGAGTGTTGTGCTATGGGTAAATAATAACAATGGTGTAAGTTACGGATACGCGCAATTTATTAGCGGCCACCTGCGACATCGTCCGCGTGGACCCTAGGGAAAAATTGATCAGGACAAAAAGAGTAGTGTATAGGTTAATCTGGGTCCTAATCTTTGTACGAATCAAATTTTATCCATTTCCGTCCAACACACACACACAGACACAACTTTCGCATTTAAAATATTAATAGGATAATAGTAGGGTTAGCCATTGTCAATGACGTTATGACACAAGATAAAAAACTTTCAAGATGATTTTTTTAACAAACAAATTATGTATAAAGGATCATGTGAATTGCAAAGGTTCTGAAACGCACTGAGCTTTGTTTATTCAGCAATCCTCCACAAGCGACACTATTACGTTGGGTGAAAGTGTGAAAGTTTGTTTAGCTTGCGTCACAGTGGGGAAAGCTTTATTTAAATTACCTAGGTAGTAATGTAGGCAGCCAAGCGACGTTACTAAACGCGGACAAGTGTGGCGAGTTGACTCGCGCCAGTTCTGACACGCCCCCGGACTTGCCCAGCGGCCCCACGCACTCTACTCGCCACATTATCAGCTCAGAACATAGACCACCCGCTTCAGAGTTCTCTTCGTCTTTATGTACATCCCTATCGTTATCTGAAATTGAAATATGTGGATAACATACATTTTTCAAAATTTCTAAAATCTAAGAATCTAACCACAACATACCTGATATATTATGATGGCTAGTTGTAAGTAATAATGGTAATACTGGATGGCATGTGATGTCATTGACCCTAAATCTATGGCCGGATGCTCTAGAAGCGTGTCCTATTGATAGCACCTGGGAAAAGATAAAAGACTCGCTAATCAAAGTTCGATATATTAATGGCGATAAATATTTTTTTTATGGAAGTTACCTGAGAAAACTTAGACTTATCGTCGAAGGTAAGCTGCCAAAGGTTGAGCGTGCCGTTGGTGTGATTGGTGACCATCGAGATGACGGGCGCGGAATCTAACACGTCTCCTTCCTGATCGTCGCCCAAATCTTCAGTAGCGACACTCAACTTTCTTTGCATTTCGTTATTGTTCTCTTCTCGACCTCCTGCAGTTGAGAGATAGAGAGAGATATAGTTATTTAATATTTATACATTGACTGCTAGAGTACAATCAAAGAGACTTGCACCAAAGTCATTTGTTTGCTAGGCTTTTGCTGTCAATAGGTTTATACAATACAGGGTGTTTCGAAATAGCCTTATAAAGCCTACAGTAGATAGGGTACCGTGCATACATTCGCGGAAAATTAGTATGAACCCTGAAAATCAATCACATGGCTGAGAAATTTCGTTTTTTTTTACCTTCTTTTACAGATCCATTCAAATTATACTTCGTCATCTGTACAAGGGTTCGTGCTAAGGAGCATGAACAGCTATCGAGAAAAAAAACGTGCGTAAAAGTACTCGATAGAGAATTCTCTATGGGAAATCTCATTTCGCTTTTCGGCGGTAGATGGCGCTTAACGAATTTCCCATACAAAATTACTCTATCGAATGTTTTTACACGCGTTATTTTTTTCGACAGCTGTTCATGCTAAGGGTACTGAACTTCGAACTCTAATGATTTAGTTACCACCATTTTCCTGGTTTTCGCCGCGGTCTTCGTTTTGTTGCCACTCGTTTTCATCTTTCTCTTCTTGAACACTAGCTAACGGCGTTGTGACCACCTCTGGTTGCTGCTGCGATTGACCTGATAATGGAAAATAGAGTGTTTTTAAAATGTCTAAGTTTATTTTAGAGAGTTTTTTTTTTTAATTTGAGTTTATTTTGATATATTTGAAAATTTTAGGTTTAAACTTTAAACATCTAATTGTCATTAAACTCTATTTTAAATCTATTGCCTTAGTCACGAAATTCAGAGACAAATTATGCTTATAGAAATCTGAAGCCCTAATGGCTCTTTACTACTAACTACTTAAAGAACTTTCAGAACAACATACAAAATTGAAAAAAAAAATTAAAATACTATTCTCACCATTAGTTCTAGTTCACTTACCAGGCGTAACGGGCTTGGTACGATGTCGCACGTACAACGGTTGCGCGGCCGCGTGGTATAGCGCAGCGGGCGTACACATTGTAGTGGCGTCGCCCAGAGGAAACGCTGAAGGTATGCGCGCGGAGAACGACACCTGCGCTTGACGAATCGCGCCCGCTTGGAGCTCGTCTAGCCACTCGCACACCCTGTTATAAAGAACAATGACCATTATAGACTTGTTTTTTTTAAGATTGATTAGAAATAAATACGATTGGCAAAATTAGCTCGAAAGTTAATAAATCAAATCATGCTATTTATGTTTCCATAGAAGGCCAGAGAAAAATACAATATTGTGTTTTCTTTTCCTAAGTTAGAAACCAGTTAACGTTTTTGAACGCACCCTGACGGTAAAGTAGTAACAAAGTTAGGGTTTTTGAACGCACCCTGCCACTCAAAGCGTTCCTGCAGTGCAACTTTAAAGCTATAAACAGTTATAAATAACGATCATATTTTGCTATCAAGATGATTTTTACAAGCTAATTCATTGCCAGGTTTTCAAATGTATGGACAGTGGCCATCGTTCATTATTGGTCGCTTTATTAGGAGAAACTAGCGTGATATGACGCTGCAAGCGTGCATATAGTAGTAACATCTCTCACAGGAAACGCTTAAGGTATATGCGCAAAGAACGAAACTTGCGTCGAAACGCATCCCCTAACAACTTGTCTAGGTGTTCGGTTCGTATACCCTGGTGGCAAGTCAGGGTAAGTTGAAACGCTGTTTTGTGATATCTCTAAAACTATGATCTCTCTTAGACTGGCAAAAAAGAGTAGGAAATAATAGGGCAGCCACTTTCTTTGTCATTAGTGTAATTGTATGGCAACACTCGACTACTTTTGTATGCAAAGATCACGTGTTGCTAATAAAAATATTGTTTTTACTTTTATCAGCTCACCATATTAGAAAGCTGCCATCAACAGGGTGTATCGAGAATAGCAGATCCGGACTCTGATGCCAGTCGCGCAGCAGCGACTCGATCTTCGCGTCCAGCGAGTCGGGCAGGTGCGTGCACGTCACATCGGTTGCTATGGAGTTTATCGATGTGGTGTTCGATAGACTCGGGTGACTGTGGTTGCCGCTACCTTTAGTACGATAAAGTTAGGCTTCTTTACCACCAGAGATGTAAGAGGAGCGAAGTCTTTATATATCAAACCAGCAAAAGATACATAATGTACGACCGTAACTAAGAAAAAAAAATTAGATTTTGTTCCTAGTGTGGCACAGCAAGTGTGTCGGCCAATTTATGTTGAAAGTTAGATGTATCACAATGTGTGTTATTTCTGTTAAAGCTGATAAGTTTCTTGCGCCTGTTTTTCTTGTCAGTTAAAAAAGTCTGGAACAGGTGGTAGAAAAATATAGACGATTCAAAAGCGCTTAATTACTAAGTTTATTTGGATAAAGCAATTTTTTACTTTTACTTTACTTTACTGTGTCAGTTGTACACGACGTCCAAGATGTAAAGCACATCAACTTGACATATTTTTTACACGACTGTCCAAAAAAGGAGTGTGTTGTGTACAAGGTTCACGTATGTTTGTATGTAATAAATGTGAGTTTCTTTTATTTCATCGTAACTTTCAATTTGGATGTGTGGGGTATCGTTAGAATCCTTACATTATCCCGAGTGACACTGGCCAGGCCTCGCCATTTTGTAATGTTGAAAAAATGTTTTTCTTCTATTATTACAATATGGGTATCAAATGAAAGGCCTTGATGAGCACCTTCCAAAACTATGTATATATTAACTATATTCAATCATGAGTGCAGAGAAGTGTGGTACTTATTAGGTGGCCTTAAGGACCCATCATGATTTATATCGCTTTTATATTTTCTAGAGATTTCAATAAATGTTGAAAGC
This sequence comes from Catoptria pinella, assembly GCA_963556745.1. Classification (NCBI taxonomy): domain Eukaryota; kingdom Metazoa; phylum Arthropoda; class Insecta; order Lepidoptera; family Crambidae; genus Catoptria; species Catoptria pinella. Next base: position 4,646,227 of record OY750774.1, on the reverse strand, counting down.
TATTGTATTATAATAATTAACTAATACGACATACTGAAGCTACACAATAATACGGCGTATAATGTAGAGTATAGTATATATGAATGTTATCAGCTTTACTATACCTGGTTGTTCGTCGCTATTACTGTTTTCCTCCGACTGAGCTTTAACCAAATGATGGCTAGGCCTCCTATGTTCTATATTGCAGCATGAAAGAGCAAGAAAGCTGAATATTATAGTACGTATACGTAGCGCAAATTAAACGCCCGAGAACTATAACTTAGTACGAAATATTTGGCTTATGAAATCTATGCATTTTAAATACACAAAATGATGACTGTTTGCAAAATTAATTAAAAGCTTTTTTCCTTCATTTAATTTTACAGCTATTACACCTAAATACTCTTAATTAATATCCAACGTAAAGTCTACGAAAATTACACTTAATAGCACATCAGGTTATCCAAAACTATCAAATTCTACTATAAAGTTCACAGTCAATTGACATTTGACAAATAGTGGTAACCCAATATACTGATAGCTGTACAATAACAGTACTATAATTATTAAAAATCAAAGATTTAGTCCGCCAATAAGTACTATAAGCAATTTAAGACAAAAATAATACATACTGTTTTCATTCTCTCCATCCGGATGTGTATGGTCAGAACCTGAACCAGCTTCGTCCGACTCCTCTTTATCTAATATCTGCGAATAAAGTACAAACATAAAAAAAAATATCAAAAGTAATCATAGGTTTGCTTTAAACCAGCGAGGAGAGACGAGGATGCGCATGCATTGACCCCGTAGCGGTGGCGGCCAAAGGCTCGCTCGCTGTGCGACGGACCCACAATGTTAGCAATACATTGCGTGCGAGGTAATCAAACAAATCAGGATCCTTGAATTTCCATAATGTTCATGAAAAAATTCATATACTTGTCATCTTAGTATAATATACTGAATTCACCCCATCAATCTTAGGAGGGCTGTTCCTTACACCCCGTAGAAGATTTCGTTCACCGTCCACCGTCATCGTAGATAACTGTGGCGTTTGTTGTGTTGTTTATCGAAGGAAGGTATATCGAAATTTCTTGAGACCTACATTAGGCCGGTTTCTACAGTCCATTTCAATAGAATTCGTAAAAATTTAATCATTTCTATAAATAAATAAAAAAATCTACTGAAACCTACTATATGACAATGGTACTTATATATACTGTTAGTGTATAAGACGACGATCAGCCTATGATGTTGGTCTCGATACTTAATACTGTAGTGTGACGTCACAATGATACCGACCTTCTTGGTGAGATCGTGCAGGAATGCCTCGGCCTGGCTGGTGAAGTGCATCTCCTTGTTGTGCAGCCAGTGCAGTATGAAGCGGCCGCCGCCCGCCAGCGACGGCACTAGCGGGATGTCGGTCTCGATACTTAATACTGTAGTGTGACGTCACAATGATACCGACCTTCTTGGTGAGATCGTGCAGGAATGCCTCGGCCTGGCTGGTGAAGTGCATCTCCTTGTTGTGCAGCCAGTGCAGTATGAAGCGGCCGCCGCCCGCCAGCGACGGCACTAGCGGGATGTCGGTCTCGATACTTAATACTGTAGTGTGACGTCACAATGATACCGACCTTCTTGGTGAGATCGTGCAGGAATGCCTCGGCCTGGCTGGTGAAGTGCATCTCCTTGTTGTGCAGCCAGTGCAGTATGAAGCGGCCGCCGCCCGCCAGCGACGGCACTAGCGGGATGTCGGTCTCGATACTTAATACTGTAGTGTGACGTCACAATGATACCGACCTTCTTGGTGAGATCGTGCAGGAATGCCTCGGCCTGGCTGGTGAAGTGCATCTCCTTGTTGTGCAGCCAGTGCAGTATGAAGCGGCCGCCGCCCGCCAGCGACGGCACTAGCGGGATGTCGGTCTCGATACTTAATACTGTAGTGTGACGTCACAATGATACCGACCTTCTTGGTGAGATCGTGCAGGAATGCCTCGGCCTGGCTGGTAAAGTGCATCTCCTTGTTGTGCAGCCAGTGCAGTATGAAGCGGCCGCCGCCCGCCAGCGACGGCACTAGCGGGATGTCGGTCTCGATACTTAATACTGTAGTGTGACGTCACAATGATACCGACCTTCTTGGTGAGATCGTGCAGGAATGCCTCGGCCTGGCTGGTAAAGTGCATCTCCTTGTTGTGCAGCCAGTGCAGTATGAAGCGGCCGCCGCCCGCCAGCGACGGCACTAGCGGGATGTCGGTCTCGGCGTTGATCGACGCCGCCAAGTGGAAGTGGAGACCTGTGTGTTGATAAGGACTATAATAACACCTGTACTAGAATTATTTACTCGCTGCTGACTGGGTCGTAAATTAACTGTACGAAACAGCGATATTGCGCTCTCTTGCGCAATTAGGAGAACTACTTCACTTTGATTTTTTATTGAAATTAAGTGGTATTTTTTTCGTATTATTTACATGTCCACCTATAATATTAAAGCGGTTCCTATAACAATTCACCATCCCTTTTTCTTTTTTGTAGATCTATATTCCCGTGGGATTCTATAGACAGTATTATAACTGTATAAATTTGTTTTATGGTTCGGTCTTCCTTCCAGTTTTCAGATTTCGATACCATTTTTAAACTTCCTGATACAAACATACTCGTTTCTTATTTTATACATTCTCAAGACACATCCTAATATACGGACATAAATAATACAAATATTAACCAGTGACTTATATTGGATTACTTACCCCCGGTATAAGAGCTGGAGTGATAAGGATTGTGGAAGTCGTGAGCGCTGTATGTGGAGGGAAGAGTGGGGATGGGAGCACCAGGTTGCTTCGACGATTGTGCGTTCCGTCTGATGTGAAAACATGTTCTGGAAAAGAAAACTAATGATAAAGAAAATAGTTTTATACATTATAGACACCAGTTATTTTAAAAGAGGACAGAAGCAGGCCAGACTCTCCACACTTTAGGTATGAAGTTATAAGTACTTGGCGGGTTTAATCGGGGCAAAGTCAGAGGGCTACCGCGCAAGCACGTTAGTTCAATACTCACTCACGCGCTCGCCGCGTCGCGAATGGTCGCGCTCCAAGTACTTTTAATAAAAATGTACCAATATTCTTGTAAGCTATAAATTAACCATAGTGCGTACAATCGCTTTCCTTTTATGTTATGTTACGCAGTTAATTTAAAAGAAGACAGCCCTAAAGTCATCGAAAAGATGAGAGTACGCAATAGAAAGAGGCAACTTCTAGTTGAATATATCTGTAGGGAAGGGAGCGCAGTGCGATCTGAATTACACTTTATTGTGTCGGAGCAAGAGTCGCTATTTACTTAAAGGATCTTGCGGAGTGACCCTTCTGGACTTGTACTATTCTGTGACAGAAGACAAAAATAAACTTTTTACACCATCCTGTATCCGTCAGCTAGCAACAGCGTCTACACACGGCATATAGCCCCAGCCATCCTGTATCCACTCACTTCATGTGCTTGAGTCGCTGCATGAACCGGTGCTTGTGCCGGTGCGTGGCGCGCTGGCGGCGCGGCGGCGAGCGCACGTGCGCCGGTATGCAACCGCCCCATTCGTCTTCAGGCAGCAAAGTCTCCGCCCACACGCGGCATATGTTGTCCACGCACGACGTCACTAGCACGTTGCCAACGCTGCCCCTTAATGGCAAATAAAAAAAATAAAAGATAATTCGATGGATACTTAAAATTATTATAAATGCGAAAGCAACTGCCCGTCTGTTTGTTTGTTACGTTTTCATGCCTTAACAGGTGAACCAATTTAAATGAAATTTGGTTCAATATAAATACGAGAATCAGTTGAGAAATGCGAACTGAAAAGGAGAACAAACGGACAGCCGGACAAACATACGAAAGCATTTTTGCCCAAGCTGAAGCAGACGCTTTGCTCGCGCTACGCGCTCGCTCGGTCAATTAGAGAAGGACAAAGGCCTGAAATTTCTAAAGTTAACGAAATTCTACGCGGTCAAAGTCGCGGGCATAAGCTGGTATTAATGTAAGACACAGAATTGATGTATTATACACACGGTGCACAAGAGTTCCAAACCAACCTACAGTGCCCAAACCTAGAACTAACCACCGTAAGGTCTTATTCACATCAAAAGCACGCGTGCGAAACGGAAGCGAACGCAGGTGCGGGCGAATTTAAGTAGTCGCACTTCTGTTGCGACTGCTATTGAATTCGTTCACGTATACTGCTAGCGAATGCGCTCACTATATGTTATGTATTAACTGAAAAAGTTTGAGTTTGATGCGCAACCTCCGCACCGCTCTTTCGGTGTAGTGTAGCGATAATACGTTTTTACTTTTATAATACATACTTGGGCATATACTTGCTGGTCTTTCGCCACGAGAGGTGGGTGACGGCGCGCGGATGGGACACATAGATAAACGTGTAGTTCAGCTCCTGCGCCGAGTGGTCGTTGTGCGTCTGTTGGTACAACACTGGAACAACCGAAACAGACATTAGACTTGGTGAGTTGCCCTTAGATGAGATTAATTTTCATTTTTCAAAAATTTAATATAAGACATTATACTTGTGATGTTCACAATTCGCCCAACCACATATGTTATTCAAATAAAACTGTTCTTGTTAAATAAAAATGTTGAGTTAGAGGAAAAGTATATTGAACCGTTCGTTCATGCATTATCTAATTTATTAGAAATGGAGGAGCTGAATAAATAAATAAAATAAATAATAACATTTATTTATTTCTCTCACACAATAAGTTTAATGTAAAATTATGTAGATGCAAAACTTGTTGATAATCTCGAACACACGCAAAATTGAGTCTGACAATAAGTTAACATTTAATCCGGAAAGATTTCAAGAGGCTATAGACAATAAATCGCAGGCAGAAACCAAGCGCCACACACATTTCATTCGAGATCGGTAAACCGCAGATTGCTATTTATAATAACGAGGGCGTATTCATTTAAATGTACCTACATCGGCGGCGGCGTGCGTGTTATTTTATTACCTTTATTCTGGTACCAGATCTTAACGAGCCGGTCATTGATGCCGGATGTGGCGAACAGCACGCCGTCCGGCGAGAAAGCCAGGTGATGCGCCGGCGTCGCCGTGTGACATTGCCACACGCATAACCAGCCCTGGCAACACAACAAATCAAGTACTTAGAAACAAACCTTATTCACTGCTGCGCTTGGAGGCTCATGGATACCTTATAACTGACAAGAAGAATAGGCGCAACAAACTTACGTTCAAAACAATAATACTTGTTCATAATTGGTACAACTCATACATTTCCTATTGATCAACAAGCGATATTGCGACGCGACTGTATTATTGTAATAGTAAAAACAAACACTTACTGCCGATATCGTCATAATATAATTTAGGTAAGTTATCTTATCTTGCAGAGCAAACAAGCTTTTTCTTCTCATTTTTATCGCTCTCACCAGTGCCTCAAAAAGATTTACACTGATATGCATTTCTCTTCGACTGAAATGTATGTTAATTAATTAACCTATATTTTTCCCTTTGTTGGTTAGTTTCATCTATAAATGGAATTAAGTTAACTAAGATCGGTGACATTATAATTAGTGGCAAACCTAGACACAGTTAATAATCTCAGTAAGATTGATCACAGCCAAACACTGTTATTATGCTTGGCTTTTAGTAACACATATCTATTGTTTTATCATCGTCGAGATAAATTATCAAGTTTTACGATCGATGGGCCAAAAGAAAAGATAATAGTGTGATCTCATCACTGGAGATCTTCAACTGACTTCCAAAAGAAAATGGGTATTTTCATTTCGTTCTTTTTAACACTATTTACAAGAATTATAAGGTTTTTTTGGTGCTATGCTGGCAGTAGTTTTCTATTTCTATCAAATAGTAAAAAATAAGCCAAGGCAAAACTAATCATATTTTTAGACTATAATTACTAAGTTTATTTTGAATCTCCATTTCACCCCTTTAGGGTTTAAATCATGTCACCGTTTTCAAATATCCTTTCTTAGTGGATGCCTATACTGTATAAAGTATTATGTACAAAATTTCAAGACTCTCCAGTCCAGTAATTTGGGCTGGGCGTTGATATGTTTATTTTTATATAAGAGATTGTCAAAAATATCTATTATGACTGTGTATTTGTTGCAATTATGAAAAAAAAACAGAACAGTGATTTTCATAACTATTATACATATACGAACAAATACAAAAATAATTAAACCTACAAACGTGCAACCGAACGTTCCGAAAATTTCAAGATCATACTACATACTGAAAGCAATAGCAATTCGTTCTAACCAATTGTCCATTATTAACGTGGAATAATTTATCTCCATTTATACGTAACAATGCGCAAGTGAAACTGCGGTTAAAAACGTGAAGATCGTGCGTGAACCATTTCGAGTTCTTTGCCGTAATTTGTTTTTTTTTATAAACGACTGTATAAACACGGTCATGAATTATTTTATACCTATAATAAAATTGAGTACTTAACTATGAAAATAAATAGTGGGTAGCGGTTGAATGATATCGTGTTGTGCCATTATGATAAAAAAATATATTTTAGACTTGATTTATAAATAATTATACAACGTTAAGTTTGAGAGCAGAGATCGCATAAAACTGGACTAACAAAATGTTGACTATGTGTAGTGTAGTGAAGCATAGATAAAGAATATCAAATGGCGTGAATGCGTGGAATGCTTTGTTGAATCTCTTTATCTTATCAAAGTTAATGTAATGTTAATTACGTACCGGGTCTTCCTCTTCTTGCTGTTTCGGTCTATCATCTTTGTCGCCGCCAATTTGGAATGTTACGCCAGAACTTGCTGTAAAGACGAAACGGTTTTAATAACTGTTTGTTTTATTGTGATTAAATAAAAGAGCCCAGTTAATTACGGCTTTCCATTTCAAGCTTAGGTCACACGAGTCCCAGTCAGGGTTAAATTGCGACTTGCCAGAATTGTCTATCAAATTATGGTTATTAATCTTGGTCCCAAAGGCCACAACTTCGAATCGGCTTTTACTTTAAGATCAACAGCTGCCTAGCATGACAAACAAAACGCGATACGATATAGCGATTTATCACGTTTGATTGCCAAAAGACAGCGAATTTTGACAGTTGAGTGTCGATAAAACGCTGTATGACGCGATATATTGTGATTCGGTGGTACTCTCGAAGTAACTGAATTTGCATAAAGTACTGGTCAGTAGATTTTTTGTATAATCTAATAATTATGAAGAACCTGCTCACAAAATTTCACGAGAATCGGTTGAAAAATGCAATCTGTAGAGAAGTACATACGGACAGTCGGACAGCGGGACATACGGAAGCATTTTTGCCCAAGCTGAAACGAAGACGCTTCACTCACGCTCCGCGCTCGCTCGGTCAAGAATACATTTCATGCTAATGTGATTCTTTTAAGGGTTTATTCAATTTATTTTATGGAAAGGTGATGGAATCCTTAACGAGTTCCTCAGGGATTGCATATTAAAACAACATATGAGATGAAGTCAGTACTTCCGCATTGGGTACTATTTTTAACCGACTTCAAAAAAAGGAGGAGGTTCTATGTTCGTCTGTTTATTTGTTTTTTTTTTTTTTTTTTTTTTTTTTTTTTTTATGTATGTCCACCGATTACTCGAGAACGGCTGAACCGATTGACATGATTCAAACGCCACTTTATTAGGTTTGTTCCCCAGGTGGTCCCATTTTTTTTAATTTTAAATCGGTTCAGTGGTTTTCGAGTAATCCTGAAAATACTGTAATTTTTTAGGTAACTTTTGCACGAGTTTCAACGGATCTTCAGACATAACTTCTTTGTTTATAAACCGATTGAGATAATTCTTGTTTTGTTAGAAAGGGGATACTTTAAGGGTGTTTTCATTAAAATTTCCTGCACATTGGACCTTGGACTTCGAGGATACACAAGAGAACTCTTCAAAATCAAATATGATAGTGTATTAGTGATTACTCTACGGTATTGGAAGGTTTCGCATCAGCCATTTTTATTGTCACTACTGGGGCTGGGATACAAGCCTTACTTATGGGCTGATGAATAGGATGGACCATAACCCACCGCGCGGGCCCAATGCGGATTGGTGGGTGTTAATGTGCAAATGTAGCTGGAACTAACGGCTTAACGTGTCTTCTGAAGCACGGAGGAGCTCGAGATAATACACTTTGGTCACCTACCCCATGTCTGACCCTTGCTTATTAACAGTGCGAAAAGTGGATATTGAGTTACTAGGCGTATTATACCATTCAAATGTGTGAAATATGAATAAAATATATTTATATCATCGCTAACATTTACTTATACATACCTACCACAAAAAAGTTAAAAATAAAAAAAACTTTTAAAAATTAAAAAGAAAACCTCCTTCAAAAAAACCTTTAAAAAATTGCTGTAAAAAACAGCAGCTCTAAAAAGCAAGAAATAATATTTAAATCTGCATAATTACTATTCAAGTACCTACGCATATCTGATATTAAAAAAACGTCTTATGAAGTCGGGTGGGGCTTTAAGAATTAAAAAATCAAATTGAGAAAGAGAAACCACGATAATGATTAAAAAAGAAAAATATCTTTAGCCCCACCCGACTTCAAAAGACGTTTTTTTAATATCAGATATGCGTAGGTACTTGAATAGTAATTATGCAGATTTAAATATTATTTCTTGCTTTTTAGAGCTGCTGTTTTTTACAGCAATTTTTTAAAGGTTTTTTTGAAGGAGGTTTTCTTTTTAATTTTTAAAAGTTTTTCTAACTTTTGGAAGCTACTTACGTTGGCTATCATCCTGGTACAGCGATGCCTGGTGCCAAAGTTGCAATATCTTGCCACCAGTCAACAGTCTAGTGCCTTCGAGGTTCCAAGAAAGAGCGGTTATCGGACCATCTGCCAGCAGCTTTCCAGTTTGCACCCAGCGATATTCAAGACCCTGGCATTGAAAAAAAAATAGTATAGGAGATTGACTTATTCAATAAAGAACCTATATACAATTAAGAGCGTAGATGAAAGTGTTATGATAACGCAGAATATACACTCTAGAAGTTATATGGTGTACAGAATTGGATAATAGATCAAAGGATGCATTTAACAATTGCTTGATCAATTGGTTGGACTGACGAATTACGTTTACAACGATTTCGCGGTTGTTTCGCATAATATTAAAGTGATTTAAGTAGTAAGATAAGTACGACAGGAGACAAGTAAACTTTACCACAGGATACATAATATTACAAGTACAGTCGAATTCATAAATATGTAAGCACTTTTGACAGATGTTGACTTTTATTACAAAGCTTGATGAACTGTTAAAGGTGCGTACATATTATTAAACTCGACTGTACTTTACACTAAATCAGTCAGTTGGTAACTACCTACATTTCATTTGTCTTAACCATATTATGCTCCATATAATTATCATTTATCGTTTATTAGGAGCACTTCGAAGGCCATAACTAATGAAGTGACGTGTTTGTTACATACAACGCATTGTTGCCAGTGCTATTGAGTACGCACATATTCATAGATTATTATTAAGTAATGCGAGCAACCACTGATACTATAGTGGCTCTATGATCTGTAGACCTCGCGTGTAACATTTTTCGAAATGGCAGAAGTATAGTTTAATTTTTAAATTCGAAACACTAAATCGACAATAAAAATCTATAATATTATCGGACCTCACAAAATTTCACGAGCATCAGTTGAGAAATGCGACCTGTAGAGGAGAACATAATAATGGACAGCCGGACGGACTTACGATAGCATTTTTGCACAAGCTGAAACGGAGACGCTTTGATCGCGCTTCGCGCTCGCTCGGTCAATAATAAAAAGTTGTCGGGTTCAAGTTTGCGAGTTTGCGTTAGTTAGTAGAATATACACCAAAGTTTGCTGGTTCAAGTCCCGCCTGAGAATCATCCAAGTGGCGAGTCGATTTTTTTTCTATTATAGACTGAAATTATAAAATACTCGTTGGTTGATAAACTGTGATGACATTCGCAGCCTTGAGGCATGTTTATTTATAATAACCCGTAATGGCTGGCGACGGCGGTGAGCAACATTAATGCCCAAATTAAAAGTTTGAACATAAGCTCTAAAAACATTAGTTTTTTAACAAAACTTGTGAACTCTTCTAAAAACCTTTACTAAAATTAGAATCATGATATTTGATATAACCAGTTCGTCAAAACTATTCGACACAATCAATGGATTACAAATGTCTATTTAACAAACAATGATGAAAATGATGATCACGTGTCAATGATCAAACTGATGACGAGTTCAATTTATGGTAAATTTAAGTCAGAATAAATGGTATAAGTTCTGTTTCAAACATCATAATACTTGGCAGATCGTGACCTCTGACTCATTTATTAGGCAGTAACGAAACAAACATTGCCAAATAAAAGGTAATTAGCTACTACTAGATGTCAGTAATTTTACAATAATCTCACATAAAATAGCTATCTTACAGCTTGACAACCTCCGTGGTCGAGTGACTTGCATTGCACGCCGGTTTTGATGGCGTCGCCATCTCTGAGGTTCCAGGTTCGATTCTAGTTGGGTCATTTAGAAAACAAGCTTTTCTATATTGTCTTCTAAAGCACGGAGGAGATCAGTTGATTAATTTTTGGTCACCCATCCCATGACCTACCGTTGCGATTGCGAAAGTTGCTGCCGCAATCATAGAACGAATGCGCTAACCCACTGCAGCATCGAGTTCCTCGTAGATTAATAAAAATAAATAGGTACTATTGTTTTTAATACTTATAGTATAGTATGTATCAAAAATCTTTAAATAAACAAGATAACACGACGACCACGACTTACCCCCCATTCCTATATTCGTGAAACGATTCGTTTGCTTACGGGTGGATTACCAAAAAGAATCTAAGGTCAATATCAATATCCTACAAATATTATAAATGTGAATTTGTAGTGAGTTTGGATGTTTGTCATTTTACTCAATCACGCAAAAATGTCTGAAAACATTTAAATGAAAGGCACACACATAGTTTAGAACCTGGATTATAAGGATACTTTTTATCCAAGTCAGAGATTCCCTACGGATTTTTGATTCATCGAATGTCCACGCGGGCGAAGTCGCGGGTGAAAGTTAGTAGGGAATATTACAAAGCAATAAAAATGAAGTTTAAAGTAGAATATCTTAGATATGCAGGTTACGGCACAAAACACAACTAACACTGTACTATTATTCATTAAAAAAAAGTATGTCTCATCCCCTTCCACCACACTAAAATTATCTCAACCTGTGCTGATAGCATATAGAGTATGTAACTAATTCAAAAAAAATTTTTACTAGTACTTAGTAGCTATGTTGTCATTACTTATCAGTAATGTTAGTAATGTTTTATTTTGTTAAATAAATTAAAAATAAACTGTGAAGTATGTGCATAGTCAACCTTTTTTATACAGGCGCTAAACATGTCACATTCTAAGAAAATTACAATACATTAGGTATTATCATGCAATGAATTATGCAACTGCTACACACGAGTTGCTTATTGAATTTTGCTGCACTAACATATTTAGACAGAACCTAGGAATAATAATAACATTGACCAATATCATCTTCTCTTTCATAAATAATTTATCTATGCCAAAGAGCAAGACAGTCCCAGTCTCTTTCTGTTGCAATTTAATAGCTGAACTATAGTATATAATAAACATTTAGAAATTTAATGCTAATAAATCATTAATTTGACAATAAGGTTAGTAATCTCTAGTAGATAAGAATGAATGTATTGAAAATTGGTAAAACATTATCTAATCAAGGTTTTGCTGTTTGCAATCATATACTTTTAGCTCTTTCAAACTAACTACATAAAATGTTTGTTCAGGGTCCAATATTAAGTGGTGCCAGATAATTTATTAACAACTATGGAATAATTAAGACCTCATATTCAAAAATCTATGAATTGAAGTCCAGGTCTTTATGATTGCAAAGTATTCAGGATTCAACTTCATTCATCAAAACTAAAACCATTAAGTATTAAGTGTAAAAAATCATTGGATAACTATTTCTATGCCTAAACTCTGATATCAATTAGAGATTCTTATATTCTAACAACACCAGTCCCAAAATATTAAGTAATTTCATACAATTTAATCTTCATACCCCCTTACTCATAAAGATTGTATAGCAGATGTATAGTTCCAAGGTGTTTTCTCTTTAGTGTCAAACTTAAATAGTTTGACAGAGGTAACCATTGTGTAACTATACATATGCTATACAATCTTTACTAGTAAGGGGGATATAATTAATTCTAAAAATTAGATACTACCACTTAGTGAAAGATTTAATTTGATTTTTTAAATCAAAATACACAGTAATGTTCCAATGTTACATGATATGTTAAGAATTGTAGCCAAACCACTTCTTTTTTTTATTGAACAATAGAAAGTCATCAATACTTACATGAGTAGTAGCAGCAGAATGTATCAAAGGTGTTGGTTCAAATATGCAAACTTCTGCACCATATGCCGCTGCAATCTTCCCTGTGTCTGTGCTGCAGTCCAATGAGCCAATACGGACATATCCATGGATAGCTCCCGGTATTATTTGTACTCTCTCAAAATTAGAGGCTAAAATCACAATGTTACATCCTGCAGCATAAGCCTAGAACAAATTAGGTCATATCAATATCAAACAACTAAATGTTGCATAAACCTGTGTGGATAAATAAATTACTCAATGAAAAAGAGTGTGTAATAGTTATAAATGACATAATTTAGAGAACCAATACACCGTTTTTCATATTCTGTAACGGTTATGCAAGTTTAGATTTCACAAAATCACTATAATGTAAATACAGAAAACTTTCTATTTACTTATAAAAAGACAGTGATGTTCCTATAAACTGAACATTTGATGACAAGTGATAAAATATTCAAGTTTATTGAAAAGCAAATGATATTAAGACAAAAATACCTAATGCTTTAAAAGCTTTAGTTTTATTTTCTTTTAACAATTTGCTTTTAAGTACCTGTTGTACAAATCTTTTATCTTTGTTCAGTATGTAGAAAAATAACAATAGTTCATAAAATAATGAAGTTTAATAACAATGTCTACAGATGTGATAGATTATTGTTCCAATATGTATAAATGACCAATGCAAATTAGTGTTCAAGGAAACTGCTCTTTATGTAGGTATATGGGACAATGCTGCTAATGGAAATGTACAGGCAACAATGGCTCAAATCAAAAGATGATAACAATATTAACTGATCCACGAAAATCGTACTATGCTTAACACAGTACCTACGCTAAATTAGCTTTTCCTGTCAGCATTACTGCAGGGACATTTTAGTTTCGTGATCACGAGACTAGGAAGGACATGGCCGTCGAAAACCAGTAAACCACTGACAGTTAATACACTTACTGTGAAAGGTATTCCTTCCACCGAACCGACGGCAAAACATTGATCTCCTGAATTACAGGCACCACTAAGTACTTGGTGGCAATTCATAATGAACTAATAAAACATAAAAAAATGTCACTATTCTCTTCCAAATCCACTAAACGTCACTTGCACGAGTTTAGTAATGCAAAACATAATGGATATAGGAAATAAAAACTTTGTACATCTCAAGAATTGATAATTCTTTTCGTAAAAGAATCACGATAAATTCTCTCTGACACACACACACACGCACACGCGAACGTGAGCACAGATTAGATCACAGACGTACGAACGTAATGATTAGATAGAACCAATAAATAAATAGAAGAGCATATTATATTACTTTACAGTCCGTTGGCGAGGGACACTGTGCCGGGGCGGCGGCGGCGGCGCCGTGCCGCCGGGGCGAACCATCCGGAAATGTGGGGCTACCGCGTAAGTGTCGTCGACTTCGCCGTCGGCTTCATTTGACAGATGGATGTAATACATTGCTACTTTTCTTTGGTAGGTTTTTTATTTGTGCCAAAAAGAAGTAGCAATGTATCTCATCCATCTGTCAAATGAAGCCGACGGCGAAGTCGACGACACTTGCGCGGTAGGGCCCCAGATGCCGCCGTGCCGTACACTCCTGCGCGTGGGTGAATCTAAATACGTGCGTGCGTTGAGTTATTCCTTAGAGCATTAAGAAAGAGTTATTCTTAATGCTTTTCTTAACGCATTCACTTTGGACGAAAACTATAACTACACGATAACTGCACGATATCGTCGGACGGGTAGTTTGATACAATCACTACTAAACGCTTTTACACTGTGTCGTTGTAGTCAACGTTATCGTCGCCGAACGATTGTTGTGCTGATATCGGGTGACGACACAGTGCGGGGTAAAGCTGGATCGCAGAGGAGGCGAATCTACTTTGTTTCTTACTTCCTGCGTCATTATCGTTACTCGAAAATGTTTAAAAATCCAATGCATCGCAATAAATAATATAAATTAAAATTAAAAATATGCAAATTAAAATAATTTATTATCGTACATACTTTAACTAAAGTACAGCTTAACCATAAAGAGTTGACAAAAAATGAGGGTGCCACTTTCTATGCAAACCTTAGAGCATGAGCATTAAGAATGAATAACTTGGCAACACTGACTATATTTTGTACGGAAAAATTTTAGTTCCATTTTATTTAATTTCTTCTCTTTCTGGCCAAGCTGTAAACGATGGCAAATTCCCTTGTAATGCATTGGACTTTTTAAAGATTTTCCAGTAACGACAATGACGCAGAAACTAAGAAATATTACAAGCAACGTAGATTTACCCGGGATCACTGCTGCCAATATTACCTCGAATATTCTATTACACTTTTGGAATCGCACAAGGGTTATATCGTGCTCGCCAGAGTAAATGAATTCTGTGATATCGTGTCACACACCGATATCGTTCCGATATCGTCGGACGATATCGTTGTCGTCCGAGCTGACGATAATATGAGCTTATCGTCCAATGTGAAAACAAACAGACAGCCGTCCGTTGCGTTGAGTGAATGATTGAGCGTTGAGCGGACTTGAGTGAGGCTGACTGAGCGAGTTGTTTTTGGTTGTTTTTTGTGTAGGTATGCTATCGATCTGAAAATCGTTTTGTTTTATTTATACAAGGCAAGTTTACGTGAGAAATTCACGGGCAATCATAAATAATTTCATATTTTAAAAGAAACTACGATAAATCAGTGAAGTTGACATATTCTTAGGAATTTGAAGGTAAGCTTATCTTTATTATCTTATTTTTCTTGATTGGCATTTACTGGTTCATTTTTTTCTGTTATACTTACAACAAAAAATATTTATTTATCCTTCGTGATTGATCCACAGTTGTGTGGGAAATATAACGTGTTCAAATATTTAATTACCGCTGCTGTTGCTCCTAGCTCCTAGGTGCAATCATAACGCGAACGTGACCCACATCCCCTCTGCTTAGTAAGCCTTATTTATTTACATTCCTATAAGTCACATATGTATGAACCCGAACCTATTTCTTATCCTACTCTAATGTGAGAGTTTGGATGTTTGTTCCTCAATCACACAAAAACAGTTGAATGGATTTTGATGTTTGGCACACAGATTGTTTATAGCCTGGATTAAAACCCCTCATGAGTGCGACGTCTAAAATGCAGAATGCCTAAATAGCAGAATTCCTGAAGCACATAATGCCTGGACCGTATAATGTCATAAAAGCAAAAAGTCTAGGATGGTCAAAAATTCCCTAAGGATTTTCCGAATGTCCATGTAGACTAAGTCATGGGTATTGTCGTGCCTATTTGGTAAACAATCTTCACCCAACTCTTTTTTGAAATGATCATTTGTAAAATGCAACTAATGGCTTTCCAGACAAAGTTAAATTATTAATGACAATTTGATTTAATTAAAAAGCATTATTTTAAATAACAATTCAAATTTTAAAGACATATGGCAACTGTCAAAAACTGTTTACTATATAGGAGCAGTAAGGACAGACTGACAAATGTTTATTGAGTATTGTTACAAATTAGGTGTTGACTTCTTCTATTATGTACAGAAACACTTGTGTCAGAGGAAGCTACTCTTTTTGAGCTTACAAATCATAGCTTACAAGTAAATTACATTTGTGTAAATTAATTTGTACCACTACACTTAACTTAATTATAAAAATTATTGTTTATTATAAAAAAAACTATATGTGAATAACTTCTCTACTCAAGTCTCAATCAGTTGTTCCATACAAACTTATTTGGCTCTCAATGCAATCTTGTGAAACTGATTATCTTAAATAAATTAGCATTAACATTTTGAATCAACTAACGTCTGCCTGTGACTTTGTCCACGTGGACATTCAAGATAAAAAGTTTCCTGTTTTAATCCAGATTATAAACTCTCTGTGTGCCAAATTTCATCCAAATCCTTTCAGCCCTTTGTGATTAGATAACAAACATCCAAGCATTCAAACTTTCACATTTTATAATATTAGTAGGATATGAAGTAGAATTCACATGCCTGATCATTATTCTTTGAAATAGATTTGTATTTGTCAAAATGAGCCATTAATGTAAATATCAAGGCTATAAAAGAAAAGAAGATTCTGCAACGTCTTGAAAGAAAAGAAAAGACTCCCAGGTTTTCTTGTGATACAGCTTTGTTAATAATAACTTGGATTTCAAAAAATCCTGCTGAATATTATAAATGTAAAATATCATATATTAAGGTTGAATTTTTTTACTGCGGCTCTACAGAGAAAGTGCTTTTATTCAGAAAATTACATTTTAGAAAACATTCAGTAAGTATTATAATTTTGTTTATACTGCGGACTGCCCCCCTAGCATGACCACCGAAACGCGACAAATATCGCGTGGTTAAGCGTTTTATCGACACTCGACCGTCAAAATTTACAATAGATTGATAATCTACTTTTGACAGTTAAAAGTGATTAATCGCTATTTCGGTGGTTATGCCAGGCAGGGGGGCTGGTATTAGTTCAGAGTGATAAGGACAGAATCACTGGTCTCTTCTTCCCCTGTGAGTCTATGATTATTATTATTATTTGGAGGGGGCGGACACCAGCGAAGCCGGATGGGTGATCAGTCTCCCTAACTGGAACTATTTCACCCAGTACCCCAAATTCCCTGAAAGTCATAGAAGTTTTATTTTTGGACAGCCACTTGTATTGATAATTGAGACTAATAACTTACTTCATTTATGAGCCATATGGTGTTTAGCTGTTGTTTAATAGGCTCATTGGAATTCGGACTCTAATGTTAAGTAAAGTAAGGAGCCTAATGGAATACACATTATGCTATGTTCTTGTTAAACACAGATATTTGGATGATATCATACCTACATATTATTATTATCAACTGAGATCACCTTTATCTCCAAAGGGCGTTGACGAAAATGGCGTTTCATACAAACTTTCAAGTCTTTCTTTTTCGAAATGAATAAACCGATTTTAATGAAACTTCATACGCATAAGGGTCATTTTCCTTTCCGAAAATTAACATGTGTAAAGTGAAAATGAGGGTATTTTTAACAAAAACATATTAGATTTATTTTGGGACCATTCATGTAGATTGTAAGATCATAATTATCTACATCGGCAAGCAAAAAAAGAAACAAAATAATATAAAAAATAAAAAATGTATTCAAAGGTCACGTCCGTGTCATGTAACATTCTCATTTTTCTCGATTTGAAACGTTGTTGTTCGGATTATCTGATTTTGGCGTGTTATCATTTGTGCGTTTTATTTTACAGTCATTTACCGAACTTAAAAGTTAAATTTCCATAACTCTACATACAGCTAGCTCAGTTTCTCCCGGCCAGCGGCCGTCAAAGAACGGATAATCAATATTTACTCATTCTATATTCCATACGTAGAGAATTCAAATGTTTCAAAATAAGTCAGTTTTTCAAAATTAATCATGTTTCGGCTCTCTCAATATCAGTGCGCCGTGGTCAGCCGCCAAAAGAGCACAGCTAAATAGTTGTACTGAAATTAATTAAAGATTATTGTCGAAAACATAGTGTTAATAAATATAGCGAGAGGAATTTTCGAAGAGGATCGCGAAATCTCGTCACTAGTATTAAAATTGGTACGTATGTTCCAAGGAGTGCACTCTCGAGCTACGCGGGTGGTTTTTCTATATATAGAGCCCTCCCCGGCCCTCAATTAGCTTGCACCCTGAGAGTCGTCGCACACACGTGTTTTCCTAAGGATAGCATTGAAACAATATTTTGTTTATTAGAAACATGGTATGGTATGTGCACGCCTTGTGCAAATGCACACACATGCCATACATTCCTGATACAACAACATTTTACCGATTTCTGTCACTATTTCCTGTATAGCATCGGTGAAGGATTTTTAAAACTCTCAGCTAAATTTTCATATTTAACACCACCCTTGCGTTTTTTGTCCCACCTTTCTTCCTTTGGAAACATGCCAGGGAGAAAGCCACATGAGTTCCTTGTGTATTGATGGATTGATTACGACTGCCATACGGTACGAAGCACCTAACCTACCTATGAAGAAAAACGATACGAAAGATGTTTTTAACCTTCGACGTTGAACACGTAGACAGTCAAGTTTCTTAAGTTCACCAGACCACATAATCGAGTTAATAAAACGATGTGCCTGTATTTTCTCTTATTTTTATTTTTTATTTTATCGACCTCCTTTATTATCACCTCCCTGTCACATATTTTATCATAAACGCCTCCGTAGTTCGTTGGAGTTATGTAACTTCCCATGACTTCCGCTAAAGATATTTAAGATCCTACCGATCGGCCAGTAGGTCAATCGATATTACACAATACATATTTCTTATCACTAGTTTTCTGTTGCTAGCTTGACTAGACAACATTTGATCAAAAATAGACTTCTTAAAAAGTTACCATGTTATAGTAAAAGAAGCCAACTCAGCATGGAATTTTTTTTTGCTAATCTGATGATGATAATGTACGGGTACGGGTTGTATAAGAAAAATCTTGTTAGTACAAATAAACTCCTGCGTCTTAGATCCAGATCAGCACAGCAACAGATCAACCGCAATGCAGAAAACCGCGATATTGATAACTGTCGCCCGGATAATTGACTCGTGGGGGCATTTACACCGGTCAGTTTTCCGGGCGACTTGCTAGGCGACTTTAGTCGACTAGGGCTTTTTATCGACAATCGCTTGTAAAATCGAATTGACACCCCATTGAAATTAGGTTTGCGATTCGATTGTACAAGCAATTGCCAATAACTTCGATTTGAACATGTATGGACCAAATGACCGATGCGGGCTGCGAATATATTTATTCCTTTACATTATAATTTCCGGAACGCTTTCTCAGAGGATTTTCTTGATTTGCAGGTAATAAGAAATGACGTTGTAAATTCTATAGATGCTGCATTACTACTGGCTAAAACGTGTAAAACTTATAACAATCGTTTGCAAGGTCGGCTGGTGTTCGCAAAAAATCTAGGAGATTAATTGCTTGGCGCATGGCCAAATATACCTGTAAAACACAAAATGACTTTCAAGTTTCAGCGACTGTGCAAATAATTCCGTACTCTGTGTTTGTTTTTAAACTTATAGGCGATTGTAGTCGCTCAATACCTCCAGATAAGCACAGTGTTTTTGTGGGTAGGTACAGAATAACACAGAAATAAAATTTTATATTTGTGTTATTCCTCTAGTCGTTGCAGAAGCTTAGTAATGGCAAAGAACTTTCATCTTTCTTGTTTCTCGTAATTGACATACATACATATAAGTAGCAGCGTTTAAGCAATATAAAGAAGCTTTTTTATTTTAGAACTCGCTGTTTAATAAAATCTTTGAAAAAAGTTTGTGTAAATGTCCTCATCAGCTTGAATAAAAAACTTAACTCAAAGAACTAGGTAGCTGAACTAATGTCGAGGAGAGAACTTAAACAAAAATGTATTCTCTGAGATTTCCGTAACCTATTTGAAAATCTAGGCTACATGGGAGTGTGACGGCAGCCAGACGGGCGCCACCGCCGCGCCGCTAGCCTCGAGATAATGGCATCTCCCAATTTGGGCTTATTGTAAGATTTAGCCTTGACTTCGTTCGTCTGCTTCCGAAATAGACTGACTAACGTTATCTTCCATACATATTTTGGATTAGTTTTACGGTCCCATAATTTTGAACATTGAAATGGGAGTCGGGAACGGAGCGAATGGAACTTTACGAGGTGAAGCGGGATAATGTTGAGGCACCGAACGGTTCACGACTTGACCCACATTTGACGCACCGCAGAGCTCCATCTCAAAGAATGATTTGCGCCCCTGACACAATGACTCGCATTTGAAACCCCCGACCGACCCCATTAAATCTATCCAACATCAGCGACAGCGAGATTTGATCTAGCTACCTAGATGGTTGTTGGTTGTAACTTATGTTATGTATGACTACTCAATACTGAATTACTGATGCTTATAGATATGCTGACGCAGCGGGAATCCGAGTTCTAGAAATGATTAGTCTGTAATTGACTTTCAATGTATACAGAAATTTGTATTATCTTTATGTCTGGAAGAAAAATAGGTAGCGTACTTACCTCAAATCTTAAGTTGTTAGGGGACTGTTCAGAGAATGTATAATAACAAGCCTGAATAATGAAAGGAGATGGCAAACGAAATTGAGCTAATTTTGAGAATTGTTGGGAGAGTTGCCTTTTTGCTTTTGTCTCTGAATTCTTAAAGAGATGTTAATAATTTGATGTAATTTATTGAATAAAGGAAGGAAGCCAGGGAAATAAAAAAGATAAGCCGATTTGGTTTGCCCGTATTTTTTTCGTTAAATATTTTGTACATAAGGGACTCGATACTTACAGACTCAATAATTTACTCATCTTTTACTTTTAAAATTAAAAGTACTTTCATTATACCAGGATTTCATTTATTTATATAGATTGATTAACGAAGGTTGTCAATAAACCTGCTGTTTGTACTACAACATCTAAAACATCTGTAAAGAATAAACTTTTTATTAAATAAAACCAAGGTTGATATAGGTATTTAGAAAAGTAATTCCATAAATACTCCTTAACATCTTTGCTCCTGATGAATATTTTATGCCGTGATAAAGTGGCTAAAGCATTAATGTAAAAGGGTGTGGGAATAAAAATGGGAATATGCCTGAATCATGCAATGCGGGGAAGGCTGAGAGCATGGTACATTGAGAAGTCGTTTTAATAATGTTTCCACTGTAAATTGATTAGAGTTCGAATTTAATTCTTATATTTTATGTATGAAACGCCGTTGCTTGTCTAATGATGGGAATAGAAATGTTGTATGGGTATGTTATGTTATGAATGAAGGTAGCGAAAAGATTAAAGTTTTCTACCGAGACCGAAAGAGAGAGAGCGAATCGAGAAAACACATTTTTAAATGACTTTCAATTCTCTTTTTTATGTCCTAGTATTTGTCATCTGCAAATGTTCTTGTTAGTTTCGCGTAACGGTTAGTTGTGGGCAGGAGACTATTGTATTAAGTGTGGGAGTTGATTTACCAGGGGCTTTATTGAAGCGTATTTCTGAGGTTATTTCACCTCAGATGAAACTGGATTGTAAAGGGCAGACGCGCCGCATCCACGCTTATAGTTTTTTTAATCCAAGGACTCGTCCTTCAGCGGTAGGAGTGAGGAAGGTGCGCGCGCACTCTCTTCGATCCGTCTCCTTTCGTTTGAATGAAACGATCGGTCACTCACTGAAAGCCAAAGGTCGCCGTCACGTGTGCGGTGTCTCCGAGTAATAATGTCGCCAGATGCTGTCATCATGTCCTCGTTACACACGCTACGTATATTGAATTATTTATTATGACCGAACCTCGATATAGCATGACGAAGTAATTTTACATTAATCGGTTTAAGACTGTCGTAATTGAGTATTCGTAGTGCAAAATTAAGCCGATTAGAATCGACTTCTAACGCTTGCTAATGTTCGGTATTATATGAACCGGCCCTAGTTTACTTACAGCATCTATATTACCTGTGACTGTAGAGGCGGGTTCCCCGAAATATCCATTCGTTTTATTCCCCAATCTTCTTTTTTGCCAATTGAACATTTTCCTAAATGATTTTTCCCCATAATCAAAAATTTCTAATCGTTTTGCTATTCAATATTGTATTGTAGTGACTGCTAATATGTTTTTTTTAACTTGATCGATAAAAACATTACGCGGTTTTTCTTTCCTTGAACTAACTCGCTGTTGGGAGTTCTCAACTCAAGCTTTTAATTGACTTTGGACATCTCTAGCGCAAACATTTTCAGTTTGGAATTATGGACGAAGTTAGTATCATTCCAGTCGTGAATGGGGTCATAAAGCAACTGCAGATATCATTCGGACAGAACGCCATCTCCAATCGCAATACGGCACCAACCTGCACCCAGCACAATTTCCTGTTTCCTCCTCATTGGAGACTAAGCGTTGTGTCCACCATTCCAATCAGACTTTTATTTCTTCCTTTTCTTTTGAGAGTTCTTTATCTACACTGTCTCATGAGTTTACAAATGAGTATTATTTCTGAGAGTCCTTGTAAATTTTGTTGTTTAATTCATCAACGCCCGAGCGGACGCAGGCGGCCGGATAAACAATGAAATATCTATTTGGCGTTGAAGGGTTAATGCTATAAGTTTTCGCGTGTATTGTCAACCACACCACCAGACCACACCACTTGGGTGTTGTTACATTTTTTTAGGTAACCAAACTTTTATCGATATCAATTAATTATCATTCGTAAGATCCCGACATGACATAAATGACATAAAATAAATTGAAAACGACACCCAAGTTGTGTGGCCCAGTGGTGTGGTTGATAATACACGAGTTTTCGAGTTCGCAGGTGTGTAGACGACCGTAGGACAGAGTAAAAAAAATGCTATTCCTGTGACCGTAGGAACGTATATACAATATTGCAGTTTTAGGTCAGCGGCATCTCTTGACCAATTTTGTTGATGATTTCAAAAAAACTGTGCTATTATTTCCCTGTAATCTTTAGGTAATAAACTTCTATCACATAGAATAATTTAAAATTTTCCTTTATACTTACAAACTTTAAATATGTTTGCTAGGTCGCTAGTTTTAAATATTTTTGCCTTGCAACAAGGTGCAAAAATTTGTTTACCGTACCAATGAAAACAAAAACTTAAGTTTGCACAGAATCTACGAGCTGTAACTGAGATTACTTTGTTCAAACAAAGGGAAAAAAAATATTTTTAGTACGATTCGTTTTCGTTATTACGAAATAAGTCAAGTCATCTATAACCTGCTTTATTTTAAAACTACGATAAGAAAATGGGGTTAAGTAAATTTCTAAGCGGCTTAAATTCCCAACTGTCGTATCTTTTATGCCGATTTTATACCGATAAAATATGCATTTACGCATCCCCCCCCCCCCCCCCCCCACAGGTGAGTAGAGGGTTCGCCAGGAGAGGACGTTACGGCTCCCTCCGCGACCACCTTCCGTGGACCCACCCAGCCAGTGGCTCGATGGAATCCCGGGAAGGGGGAATACCCACTAAAGAACCCGGTACTTGCCCTCATGCGCCGCCGGTTGGCCCTGAGTGTCCCCTATGGGAATCGCCTCATTAGGCCCGGTGGCGGCTCGGTTTCTCGGGCCCCCTCGCGGTTGGGAGATGGCCGAGCAAGTTTAGCCATCTCCCCAGACAGTTGAGACCGTGCAAGGCAGGCGTTGGTTTACCCCTCACCGCCCTCTTGGTCTCATTTAGGGGGCAATGAGGTTCGCGTAGCGACGCCTCCTTACCCCCGTCCGTCTGCGGCGGAGAAGAGCCGCTTGAGTATCCACTTCGCGTTCTCTCTCCGCTATGTCCTTCTGGAGGACGACGCTGGGCAGGGAGAGGTTCCCTCCCATCACTGCCACGAGTTCCCGGCGACCACGCAGGGCACGCCTCAAGCGTGTGCTGCGCAGTGTACAGCACGGCGTCGCACCCGTGGCACTTTGGAGTCTCCCCGTTGAATGCGGTGCAGAAACTTGCCAAAGCATCCATGGTCTGTAAGGATCTGCGTGAGTCGGTACGTTATTGCCCCATGCCTCCTGTGTCTCCATTCTTGGAGCAGTAGGTAGCCACACCGCCTCCACTGTCCTTTCGCCCGCCTTCGGAGACTCCAGTTGACGTTGCCACTCGACCATCAGCTCTTCCTCCGCTCTCCTCAGAAAGGGTAACCTCCAAAAGCTGTAAATAATTCACATACCTGTCATGGCCCAGACTGTATATGCAATAACAAGAGTGAATAATTATGCTGTCATGTCTAAACTAAGTGTTGTGTGTTAAGAAAATAGCAAATATTCATTTTAATTAACCGACACATCTTTACGCGATAGCGATAGCGCGCTCTATATATTAGTAATTTTTAGGCTGATGCTATTTATTATTTTTCCTATCTTGCCTAAAGTTGGCACAAAATATTTTTTATATGGTAAACCTTTAATTAATGAATGAGTGCCTGTTGTTTTCTCTAATTAATTAATTAGGTACCGATGATCAAAGGAAAGGCATCAACTTCATTCGTAGAAAATAGTCACTGTAACAGTTGTAGTAATTAATGAAATTTAATATGCATTAGGTAATTTAGCTTACTTATATGTTCATTAACAAAGCGTTTTTATCCTTTTGACTTTTCTAGTGGGAATGTCTGATAAGGAGACCGATAATTATATTGTCAGCACTGATATGATAATGGTATCATATTATCTCGTCTAGTTCTAGCTATGATTGCTTTGCATACCTACTATAGTTTCTTACAATTAACAGGGTTAGAATTTATTATTTCACAAAAACCTTAAAAAACAGCTTTTAAAATGAACAGCTCTAAAAAGCTAAAAATATTATTCAAATCAGCATGCTAAGTACCTACCTAAGCATACCTATCTGATATAAAAAAAACGTCTTTTGAAGTCGGGTGTGGCCAAAGGATATTTTCCTTTTTTTATTTATATAAACTTTTAACGTGGTTTCACATTCTCAGTTTTATTTATTAAGATCCTGGGCGAACAGTGAGCTTCTCATACAAACTTAATACCAAAATGATTTGCAATTTGAGCATAATTAACTAATCTTGTGATGCTATTCGAATTAAGACAGTATATGTCTAGGTTTCTATTAAATAAAAAATCCAAAATACTAACATAAAATACATACATACAGACGAACAAATAACGTCCTCCTTTTTTGAAGTCGGTTAAAAATAAAAACACCCTGATGTAGAATATCTTAGACCAGGTTGCAGCGTCCAAGGTTATTAATCTGTGGTTACGAGCCGGCTGGTATCGTGCAAGTTAGCCTATAATTCTTATTATCATTATGGGTATTTTTAATCTACGTTTTAATAACGTTTGAATGTTACCTATAGCTTAGATCCAAGGTGTAAAGGTACTATAAATGGGAAAGAAGTATTTGCACACCTTTTTGCTAAAGGTTCGAAAATGGCTTTCGAACTATAATTGAAATGTCTAACTCTGTGTACCACAAAGGTACGTGGAACTCGAAAAATTACGTAATACACATTAATTTTATTTCTTTCTTATGACACTCATATAGGAAAGTCGCCTTCACGAGCGTACACTTTTATGAATATTACTATAAAAAAACAGCTTCAAAAAACAACAGTTCTAAAAAGCAAGAAATAATATTAAAATCTGCATAAGTACCTACGCATATCTGATATAAAATAACGTCTTTTGAAGTCGGGTAATACACTATCCTATTTGATTTTGAAGAGTTCTCTTAAGTAACTTCGAAGTCCAAGGTCCAATGTGCAGGATATTTTAATGAAAACACCGTTAAAGTATCCCCTTTCTAACAAAACAAGAATTATATAAATAGGTTTATAAACAAAGAAGCAATGTCTGAAGATCCGTTAAAACTCGTAAAAAAAGTTACCTAAAAAATTACAGTATTTTCAGGATTACTCGAAAACTACTGAACAGATTTAAAATTTTCAAAAAATGGGACCAACTGGGGAACAAACCTGATAAAGTGGTGTTTGAATCATGTCAATCGGTTCAGCCGTTTTCGAGTAATCGGTGGAAATACATAAAAATAAAATAAAAAACAGCCGAACATAGAACCTCCTCCTTTTTTTGAAGTCGGTTAACAATAAATAATAACTAATAGTAATTATTAAATAGATATTTTTCGCATTCACAATGCTATTTTTATATTAAGATAAATAATATATTTGAAAAGGACTAGAAAAAATCGACTCATCTGAAACACCTCAGATGGGACTCGAATCCGCACCCTTGGGCTTCCGGCCCAATGCACTGACCAATGATTATGCAATTAGCGACTCGGTAGCATAGGTAATTGGTCAGTGCATTGGGCCGGAATCCCAAGGGTTCGAGTCCCGTCTGAAGTGCTACGGGTGAGTCGATTTTTTCTATTATTTTATTTTTCAAATCTATTATTTATCTTAACGAATAGTAATGTCTAATAATAGTACCTACCTACTATCTAGATAGGTAGAGTCAATATTATGATGCAACATGTTATTACATTGGCACTACATAGGTAGTGTGACAGTCGAATTTAAGCAAAAAAGACTGCAGCACATCAAACATGCTAATGTCATGCATGACAAAGCTTGCTAGCCTTCAATTAAACGTTTCGGTGTATCCCAGTAGTCCCCTCTGGCGTTTGTCCCCTTGGGGGACAAATGGGACTTTTTTTAAAAAATGTCCCGATTGTCTCCTGTGTCGCCTGTGGAGGGGACAGTTGGGACTAATGGAGGGGACAATTGGGACTAATTTTACATGATCCTTACCCTATAATGTTGCTAGAAGTGACAAAAAATAAAGCATTTGTTTAGATATCCTATAGGTACTGTGGTTCGGATGACGAATAAAAACAACTATCATATTTATTATTCAACGTGTTTCTATTGATATCCCATAACTCTAGGGTTATGTTTTGTCATCAAAAAGAAGTCAAAATGCCCAAGGAACATGGGTCGAAATATGAGATTTTTTTTGGCTGTCCCATACAAATCTGCTTTTTGAAATGAGCATTTTTTGTTGTAGTGTATGTATGTTAAATTAAACAATTAAGTAAATAATTGAAATGTTTTATAAA
The DNA here is from genome assembly GCA_963556745.1 of Catoptria pinella. Classification (NCBI taxonomy): domain Eukaryota; kingdom Metazoa; phylum Arthropoda; class Insecta; order Lepidoptera; family Crambidae; genus Catoptria; species Catoptria pinella. Next base: position 4,619,191 of record OY750774.1, on the reverse strand, counting down.
AAAATCTAAAACGTTCAAAAATAAACTCTGATATACGTACTTGCCTTAAATAAAAGGTAGGATTTTTTTTAAACTTCTCTCATTGACAATATTAAATCAAATCAAAAATAGTCATTATTTTAAGATTTTTTCCCCACTATTTAACAGTCTTGTTTATTTTACACTTTTTTGATTTCATGCTAGTTAGGTACCTAGTTGTTTTATACATATGATTAGCAGTTTTATCATATACATATTTTTATTAACTGTAATTAAAGGTAATCATGAGACTTTCAATCTGTAAATCTGTGTACCCCTAGGGACATAAATTTACTAGCATAAAATCAAAATATTGTTAAAATACTAGGGACACATATACCAAATAAATTATTATCTCAATGTTTAAAATTAAAGTAGGTAAGTATTACAATAGTACTAGTTATTATTACTAAAATCACAGTAAACTTTAGTCATCACAATCACATAATTTCAATATACATAATAAACCTTTTTAAATAAAGTTACATAATAAAAAGTTAAGAACGAAAGTCACAAAATAACATAATATGTGCAATAATAATTTGCCTATAACTATGTAACTAAAATAAAAAATCTAGTAAGAATCTAGGCAGCTCAAAAAATCGGCCATGCAAAAATGTCATTTACGTCCCACGGCATTATGCTTTATTTCAAATGATCGTGGTGGTAAAATCATGTAGCCCCGACAAACTGTATTGTTTACTTTTTTTACATGTGCGAAAAAGGGATAGAAACAATATTTTTATAATGGCGGGAGCCGTCATCTTGAACATAGCTACTTTTAGTTTTTTTTTATTTACCAAAATATTTGATTTTAACTTTTGAGTAAAGCCGCGGGTAAAATATAGGTAGTTATTTAATATAAAAAGCCTAGTTTCTTAATTTTACCTATTTATAATATTTATAAGGTCATTTTACCCGAGTATAGTTAGTTAAAAGAACAATATTATTTTTCGTGTTTTATTTTACATAGAATACTAAAACTATGCCTGATTTCATGATTTTCTTCTAATTGACTTTTCTTGTTCCTCATTATTCGTCATATCCGAGCCAGTGTATAGGATATCTAACAAATGCTATATTATTTGTCACTTCTAGCAAAATTACACGGCAACATCTCAAGGAGGGGGAAACTGGGACATCTAAAAATTAAAATCCCAGTTGTCCCCCATGTCGTTGATAGAGGGGACAACTGGGATAGTTTTATAAAAAAATCCCAATTGTCCCCCAAGGGGACAAAGCTAGAGGGGACAAGTGGGATACACCGAAACGTTCGGTGTGATAAATTGATTGTTTCGCAATCATTGCATGCAAACAATAAAACGATAGCATAAATTCTAATAATGTTAATTACTAATAAAGTTAAGTATGTATCTGTATTCAAAGCTGTACGAGAGACACTTTTATTCTCAAGCGCTGTAACACGACGTAGCTGTGCCATACTTTATTTAGCTGCTAAAGGCACAACAATATCTGTGAAAAAAATTATTAAAATAGATATAAGTATAGAAGATCGGAATGAAAAAAATCCAAAGTTACCGCGTTGAGATCTGCCGGAGCAGCTATCGAGCAGGGCTGTACTCTTTAAAGGTCTCCTAAAAGTAAAAAAGCATACACACAGTCCGGTATCATTGTTCAAACTTCTCAAAAGAATATTTTTTGTTCGTCTGTCATCCTTAACCCCTCGTATCCCCTCGGGTCTTGTAATGATAAAGCTGCAAACTTTTTCTTGTCTGTTGAACTTGCTTACTTATTGGAAATCACTTGTAAGAAAGAAGATTGATGATCAGTGATTACATAAAAACATTGTCTATACACATAAATCGTGATATCGCCACTAAGTGAAAACTTAAAAAGTACCGTGTAATTAAGTAACGTAATGTCAAAATACTGAGTTCTTACTTACCAAGAATTTCTGGAAAAAAAAACAAATTCGCTGAATATTTTTTTTATTATTAGGAATAAGCTCCCTTATTATAATAGACGAACGTTTCAGAATTTATGGTTGCGTGAAAAAAAATCACTTCGTTTTCGCAAATGTACTTATATGGAAGTAAAAGCAAAGTGGAGAGTATTCCCTAATCACAACCATTTAAAAAAAAAGTCAACTGACAACTGCACTTTGACATAAACATTATTTTATGTCAAAGTGCAGTTGTCAGTTAATTAAAAAAAAATGTGGTGATTAGGGAATAACTAGGGAATAATATCCATTCTGTTGTTACTTCCGTATGTTTGCGATAACGAAGCTTTTTAAATTTTTCCACGCAACCAAAAATTGTGAACCTTTTTCCTATTAATAAGGGAGCTTATTCCTACAAATAAAAAAATATTTAGCCAATTTGATTATTTAAGACATTCCTCTATTGCTTATGTAAGTATATAAAGTAGGTACTCATATCAAAATTTAAATCATACTTACCTATAATTTGTAAGCTCTAAATAGTAACCTTTTTCAGTATGATGGTAAGGAACGGAACCCTCGGTGCGCGAGTCCGACTCGCTCTTGGCCGTTTTATTATAATCTGTATTATGTTTAATTAGAAAATTGAGATTCAACGTAGGTACCACATAAATAGAAACTTTCATTACAAATATTTAAAAAGTTTTGTTTTAAAGTGCTATTATTAATGGGCTGCTTTCTACCATGCCAGTTACGTAGGTAGTCCCCGTGTGGGCGGTTGTTTAGTCAATCCTGATCAAAGCCAAACGTACTAACTCCATTTATGTTTATTTATTTGAAGATTCCAGTCTTAGCTAATAGACAGACAGCTAATATATTATTATAGTTGAAATTCGTCAAACAGTTAAAAACAATAAAGAAGTAACTAAACAACTCGACTTCTAAGAAGTTGATTTGACCAATATTTTCTTTCAATATGTTTGAGTAAATATTAGGTTAAGATAAATTACAATGGTAGGCAAGGATTAATAGTAGACAAGCTGCAATATAAGAAAAAATATTGTCAATAAATCACAAATCATCTCACATTTCACACGATCGAGAACGCTAAAAAACACTGATAAATACCTTACGAATTGAGAATTCGTGTCTGCCTACATCTTTGAAAATAGAAGAAAAATCACGCATATGACGTCACGCGCTAAACCTGGAGAAAAAAGGCGTTGTTACTCTGTTCAAAGTCAAAGGTTGTCCTTTTGGTTTAATGTAGAAACTCAACTGCTCTCAAGGGTATAATTAGCAGGTCTACAAAAAGCTTAGGGTTCTCAGAGGCGTTTTTAAGAACCATTTTCATTCATTAGAAATAAAACACTTTTTACGGATTACAGCGCGTATATTATTAATTCAGGTGTTGTTTTAGAATTATTTAGTTTGTATTTATTGGTTTTTGGAATTCCCGACGTTTCGACACCTTTCTAGGGGCCGTGGTCACGCGAGGATGAAAGCAAAAAGGCTGCTCATATTTTTATGAAATTACCCGCTCGAAACTTTATAAAAATGTATTAAGTTTCTAAGTTATTTTATAGCTGCGTTCTTATTTTAATCATTATTACTGAATTAAATTGAATAAAGTTAATTAGAAAACAAGATCTAGCTACTGAATCTATTACCAGTTCACAAATTGGGAAGTCTCTGAGAGAAAGAACTGGCGGAAGAAAACTCAGAGAGGTTGTGTCGACCTCCCTTTTGATCCCTATCTACAAAACGGAACTAACTATATCTTTAGATCCTGCAGTGTGTTGGGATTTTAGTTGATGAATTATGGGGTCCCAAGCTGGTGGTACTCTCCAACCATCTTCTCTATTGAAATTTGGATATTTGTTGATTTCAATAGCCTCGCGTAGCATTCTGAGAATGAATCTTTGTTCTTTGGCAGGTATTTGTGGTTTGTCAAATCTAATGTAATGGTTGGGTCCCTTTGATGCATGTTCACACTCTGCAGACTTGTTATCGCGCCTATGCTTCATGTCAGCTACATGTTCTTTAACGCGCGTCTCTATACTTCTTATTGTTTGTCCGATGTAAGAGAGCCCACAGTCACAATCTAGTTTATAGATTTTAATTTAATTAAAGTAGTCACATCATTGCCTTCTTACATGTGAGCGCATAAACAAACATGAAAAAGCGTAAAGGCGCTTGTGCACTACCCGGATTTTATGGACGGGCGTTTCTATTTTTAAGGTCCGTTACGTATGGTGACATTCATACATTTATTTTCTAACACTATATTAAAAAACGTACTTTTTACTTTAGTAAAATAGTTGTTAAATAGTGTAAAATACAAACATGTGCATGAGTGACCTAATCCTAAGAGTATTTATTTATAACTGAATATACCAGAATATTTATTGCATTTTTTTTTATTTACCCAACTACTTAAGTGGTCGATTTTCGGAAAATTACAAAATATACGCTTTTGTTTTTTTGGTTTAAATTTCCAACCATAAACCTAAATAATTAATTTAAGTGATTTTTACTTTGAAAATGAAGGACTTTCCATACACAACTTCATCCCCATTGTCACCTCTTCGGTGGTGGAATAATAAACAAACTATTAGTTGTCGGCCTAAACACCTTCAAAACTGACGGACTAATATAAACTTTCATCCCCTATTCTACTCCCTTAGGGGTGGAATTTCCAAAATCTTTTTTAGTGGATACACTACACTGTCTGTATAAGGTATCCATGTGTAAAATTTCAAGTCTCTAAGTTCAGCGGTTTATGCTGTGCGTTGGTATATCACTCAGTCAGGAGTCAGGACTTTGAATTTAATATATAGATTGTTTTCTTCTGCCCGTCTTTATATGGGGAGCAAAAATTTGTCTGTGCAAAGTTATTATTTCATTTCTAAATATGAAAATCTGTTGGTGAAAAGTACTTTTTCTTTTTCCTTTCCTTTAGGCAATTGAGGCAATTACATTGAGCTTGTTACTCTCCTTAATACAGTTCTACACGAAGTTTGAAATTAAAAAGTTGGGTACTGGGCGGGAAAATAAATCTATTTAGCGGAGGCACAAGTTCGCGATACGACGGAGTCAGTTGCCGGGTGTCGAAAAAAATACATCCTCGGCCGCGTCACATATTTTTATGGCCCGACACCGAAATGGGCTCTTAAATTCGTAAATATCTCATATCACAATGCCCTAGATAAGAGCGGCAGTATCAAATTATGGTATTTTTATTTTCGACATATAATCGAAGATCCGAAAGCAAACTCAATTAAGGATAATTAATTAATTAATAAGGTTCTGTTTTGAAAGGGCTGAGATTCACAGAAGTAGACAATTATTCATGTAAAAGAAATTGTTATTATAGGAAGTTGTGTTGATGATTATTAAAAAAAATAAGTAGGTACTTGTTATAATTATTGGTTAAAAATGCATAAAGTTAAAAAACTAATGGTGCTATGCTAAAATTAGACCATTTTGAAATGGGAATGAAAAACATTTGGAAAATCTTATGGAACAGTAGGATTGGTATTGGATTCATGACATGTGTGGGGCGAGGCTGCGCGCGCACGCCTACGATCACGACACCACCACCGTAGCGCTACGAACGCGCCAGTCAGTCAGTTCGAACTACGAGATTTGTCGACGGCTACGTCTCGTAGCAAAATTCCGAGCCCCCATTATTTCTTGTCGACAGTGATTGTGACAGTGGTTTTGGAGAAAAGGAAAAGAACCCGAGGATTTATAGATATTGGGTGAATATCCTTTACATAGTATTAAATCAATCAATTTAATGTGGATCACGCAAGATTAAAATTCAATGCTGATTCAGCAACGATGTCGTAATGTATCAGGTCGTTCTGTTGGCTTTTCTCGCGACATTAAAACAAAAGTAAATGTATGTATTTATACTTCTACTACATTATGTATGTTTAATTATTTGGGAAATCGTTCCTATTTCCTACATAGTCAAAAAAACGTACACTTATTAATTCTTCGTTCATTAAGTATTAGAAATCATTATCTAACAGGTCATATAAGCTCTTTTTACTGTTAGCAAGTTATTAGACGAGATTTCAATTAGTTAATCTGTCGCTATTCGAAGTTATTGGCATTACAATAAATTAAATGTAACCTTAATTGTATTCACGTGATCTGGTAAAGTCAGTATTGATTCTTCGTCACAATACAACTACTAGGTACCTACCGAATTAAAAAACCCTTTTGGGGCCATTAATTTTATCATTCTTGACCTATGTTTTTTTTCTGTTCAACTTTTCAATCTTTGTTCATGCCAAAATATTGAAGTAAGTACCTAAGCATAATGTTAGATGTCTGAAAACCGTATAATAAGTTCTTCTAGAGTCTTGTTACCTCACACATCAAAGAAACTTATTAAACTTGTTTGTCTGTGCAATTTCATTAAACTTCATACAATCACCGATGATATAATTTAAGTCCTAGAAAACTTATCGAGTTGCTTGTTTAAACTTATCTAGTTTTGATAGATGAGATAGGTATATTAATCATTAACTTAATGACGTAATCTACGACTCTACGTACATTTCACCTTAGAATTTATATTCAATAATAGCCTTTGACCTGTATGGAAACTCATAGCAATTACTACACTGCCTTTAGAGGCAAGATCCCTGCTAGGGGCTATTAGAAATATTATCTGACCCATGTCTGGCCAAACTAATCCACATCCCAATTATATTTTATCAAGAGATACCTCTATAAACCCTTACGTAAGAAAGAAGGTAGTAGTAGTAGTAAATCATTTGAGAAATTTAAACAGTTAGGCAAATTGATCACATTTCAATTTTACTGTAATTACTATTTGAATGAAGTATAAACTTGCCGAAATTAAAAACTCGAGAGGAGAATATAATTAAGTACTTAGCACATATCGTACAGTTTTTTTGCACGAACATGGACAAAAAAAAAATTAAAATTTCATTACAATGAAAGATTAAAACATTTCATCTACAGTATAAAAATAAAGGGGTGTGACTGACAGATCAACGCCCAGCCCAAACCTAGAGACTTGAAATTTTGTACAATTAAAAATGCTCTTTGGATTACTGTCGGCTGCCTGTTGTCTGCCAACGATGCGGAATTAGTCTGCTAGCTAGCTAGAGCGACTGTGATGTACACGTATTGTGATTTTGCACATTTTACAGCTGGACTATATGACTGGTGTAATTTTGTTGGGATACTTATTTGAGATTCATCTAACAATATGTTTCTTAGCTTTGTCTTATAAGTATAAGATCTGACATTATAATTATATTTACTAATTTAGTCGCTGTCAATGTCAACAGATAAGTGTTATCATGACCACACATTAACTATATCACTGAAAATACATTTTTATTTCCAGCCTGTGATAAATACCGTCATGAAATGAATGACAGGCAGTTATTATTGGTTTATTCGTTTCTATCGTGTGTATTGTGGACAGTAATAATGTTGATACGATTAATATTTTATGTATACAAAGTTACAAACATAGGTGGGCGTTAACGACCTTTATAAATCTCATTACCAATGGAATGATATCAATTGGCGTACATACTGAAGTCTGCTTTTAATTTTTATACTCATTTTTAAAGTCCGTAGGTATCAAACTCTGTTTGAAGTTTGTGAGTTTAGCAACATATAAGTTAATTTGACGTAAAACGAGACGCAGCCATTCACCATAAAAGTTGAAGTTGAAGTAGGTTAATTTGGTAAAGGGGATTTTATAAAACCATAGCACAAATTCAAATGCTTATCACATGACATGACATAAAAGTTTGAAAATGCTAGGTACTAATAAGCATGCTAGTTTCTAGCAAAGTATGTACATACACACATGCTACTGGGTAGCACTTGCTCGAAAAAAAGCATGATTGTGTGCTATTAAAATCATGTCTGTACCTTTAATGCGTTGCAAGCTAATCGTAAGATAACCACTTTCGCAAAGGCACAGTCACTGGACGGGCAGAGAAAATAATGTAATGGAGCACTTTCACGCTTGAGATGGCAAGTGAAGTCGTCGGTCGACACGGCACTGTCTTAAAATGTCAGTCATTAAAGCTTGAACGCTATTTTTGTTTTAAATTGGACCTCATTGCGCTCAATGCACAGATACCTACCAAAATAAATAGCTAGTATCTATTCCAGACAATTATTTTTTTTCAATTTATTCACGTAAGGTGCAATATTATTTCGAGGGATAGGTACACTGTAATAACCCTGCCTTCCTTTTCCGATTTCCTTTCCCTTTTCCGTCCCCGTCCCCGTCTACGGGTTTAATCATGTCCGCCGTGTTAAACTTCAAATAAATGCCATTTTTGCAATCAATATCCCATGAAACCTCAATAATGACATCTATAGTATATTAATTAACGGTTTTAGGTTTACTTATCCCATTTGCCTCCTATGGGGTTGATTTTCAGAAAATCACAAAATGTGTTTGCTTTTTCATATGATTTCTACGAACGTTGAAGTCGAAATGTTTTATATTATTTTTCCATAAATTTTTTTCATCCCTTAGGAGTTGAATCGTGTCCACCGTGTTGGATTTTAAAATAAATGCCATTTTCGGAATCCACATTTCATAAAACCTCAATAACGACACCCATATCAATTTTGGGCTATTTTTACCTATTTACCCCCTAAGGGGTTGAGTTTCAGAAAACCACGAAACACGTGTTTGTTATTTGTTTTTAGAAGTACTACTACGAAGTTTCAAGTTGAAACGTCTATTAATTTTTATTCCATACAAACTTTGAAAATTCACCCCTATAGGGGTAAAATGGGACCCCTTTAGGGGTGAATTTTCCAAAAATCCTTTATTAGTGGATGCTTACACTGTATAAAGTAAACGGTTCATTTTTGTACCATTGACCAATGAAACTGAAGACAAAGTAATGTGATTTTATTATGTTGTCATTATTGAAATTACATTCAGTTTTAATATGATAAAATGCATAACACAATTAATCAAACTTAATTGTTCGAGATGTTGTTTACAAAACATTAAATAATATGAATATCAACAACTGTTTAATGAAATGAGAGTGTTGATAATTAAAAGCAGAACTAGGCAAATGAGTTCATTGCTTGCGATAAGCGGTACGAGACCCCGTTTGTGGGGTGTTAGCGGTCAATCGTTAGTTGTATGCACTAATGCTACAGGGGACATGCTGAGCCATTGTTATGTAATGTTAGGGCCGGCGGGTATCGATCTAAGAGAGTGGCACGGTGCCAATAACAAACTCGTGCCACGCTCTACTCTTCTAGAAGTTGGGTCCGTTGATAAAACTTTGTATTAGTTTTGATCAAAGGTATTAAAACTATTTATTACCACTAAGTAAGATCGACCGTCTCGTCGTCGCATGCTATTCTTCTGAGACTAAGTACAACTTTTTAGCGTCTAGACATGTGCTGCTACGCTAATACCCGCTCAGACATCGATCGGTTTTCTTTTCTAAGACTGCATTGTGTGCAGATTGTGTGCCTTCATGAGTCACGTAGGTATGTAGTGACTGTGTATTCAGTTCAAAAATACCGTTGCGTACAACGATTATACTCGTATGTACTCACTTTATTTACTCATGTGTTGTGGTCACGTCACACACGCTTTAGATTTTAATAATTTACTCTAACCACCTGACTAATAAAGATTGTATAGCAGATTTATAGTTACACAGTGTTTTGGCACTTTATTTTTAATGTCAAACTTAAATAGTTTGACAGAGAGTAACCATTGTGTAACTATACATCTGCTATACAATCTTTATTAGTAAGGGGGCTAAACTGTAATAATGTGTTAACTTTAACAATAAAATATTATATTATACTAAACAAATGGTCATCTTTTCAATTAGGTATTTATTTTAAAAACAAAAGCACTAATATTTTAATTTCTTCTTTTACAGATCAAAGAAACAAGCAATAAGACGGCTCAATCATGGCTTTCGCTGGATTCAAGAAACAAATCAACAAAGCAAATCAGGTGAGGATGGCTTCATAATAAAAATATTTCCTAAGAGGCTCGTTATTATAAGTCTAGCGAAGCGCACCGGCTCAGATTAAAAACTTTTTAAAGATGGACTGGAATATTATGACGTCCCCTCCGGCGCTGAATATCAGAAAAGTTTATTACTAAGATTAAGCTTCAAACCTTTATCGACGTACTGAATCAAAATAGATCATCTGAAGTTATAATTAAAAACAGATCTTTTGAAATATCTTGTTAGCATTAACACTATATTAGCGCCATATCTTACTAGGACACCAGTAGTCGCGCTATATACCAACAAAGTGTATATTATGTCGTGGGCCAAGCGTTGAACTGGGCCGATCGAGATCTGCCTGGTCAGATTACGATGTGCCGGCATTTCATCATCTGGCTAATAATTTCATGATGTGCCCAATCAAAAATTAGGCAGATTGATAAAAGCAACCTATTCGTCGATTTGCCATACTAGTACTTGGGCACATCGAGATGTGGCTGGGCGCATCATAACATACTTCCGTTTCTCGACGCTTGTGGCGCCGTAACGCTGTTTGCGCTCTATCAGTGGCCCTACCATGAGTTGATGCAAACTATTTACGTTACCGTAAACTATCGCTTTCTCTCTTTCACTCGCATTGACTGTGAGCAGTATATCCGATAGTTTACGGCAGCGTAAACAGTTTGCATCAACTCATGGTAGGGCCTCTGCTGTGTGTTTACGTGCGAGCAAGACACTTTGGTCACCCTAAAGACTTTTATCCCAGCATTGACTGGTTAAATCTTTATTATCTAGTAATATATTTGTTATCAAACTTCATTTTATTTGCTTGTACAGTCAGCGGCACGTCAGACTATACATGTTGACCTTGAGACCGTCTTTACGCCGTATGTAATAAGAGCTGTTTTCGTAGTCCAACTGTTTTACTTACCGTGCTGTCGTGCGTACTTCGGTCACCCTACAGAATCGATTTGCCCAAGCATGGCCGGGCAAATCGTCAAACGTTATGCTTTGAACGATATGGCGGGTTTTGAAAAGGCAGATCAAGAAATGCTGGCGTATTTTGATCAGACCAGGCAGATCTCGATTGGCCCACGACATATACAGATGTAATGAAGAAGTTATAATTAAAAACAGATCTTTTGAAATATCTCGTTCGCATTAACACTATATTAGCGCCATATCTTACTAGGACACCAGTAGTCGCGCTATATACCAACAAAATGTATACAGATGTAATGAAGGTACATACATCACCGGTGTTCGCTTCTTGGTTGCGCAACCAAATCACCCGCTGGTGGTGCAACCATGGTGTCGGTGAGATTTTCTTGTATTTTTTCGCTATAAAGGTTTAAATAATGAACTTTTTATATGTCTTCTGTCTTAAACAAAGTTTCACGACCCATACAACGAGTTTTCACGATTTCTTTACGGCCACCCGCCTACGAGCACTTCCTACAACGGTATTACAAAGGAGTTGCTAAATTTATCCTTTTATGGTTTACTCTATACACTGAGCTATGGCAACTTTTCCCATTGTTATCTGTACGCTTATGTGCCAAATGGTTCGTTTTTAGGGTTCCGTACCAAAATGATAAAAAGGAACTCTTATTGGTGCTGCGACTCGGTCTGTCTGTCCGTATACGAATAGTCTCAGCTGGATATCTCAAGAACTACTAATGCTTAATCGACTTGTTTGGAGTAGTTTTAGATGCTACGATATCTTTCTTGCAACAGGGACTGAAAGGAGGTCTTAAAAATTCAAAACGGGGCTGCTAAGGCATGTAGGGTATCAAATGAAAGTGCGCTGTTTGCACGTTCTCAAAACATTTTTTTAGGCTGCATTTCGACTTATGATGAAAACAGTAAAAAAAACCGTTCCCCCCTTATCTACGAAGTTTGAATAGAGAACAATCTGAAATTATTCTATGTGATAGAAGTTTATTTAAACATTACATGAAAAATAAAACGATGTCTCTAAATAGCACACTTTTTCAGAAATCATCAACAAAAGTTACATTAGTTCCACTATCGGTCAAGAGATGCCGCATGCCGCTGACCTAAAACTGCAATATTCTACACCGCAGTGTAGAATATTGAAACCGATATAATATTATTTATAACATATTTGCTCGTAAAGGGTCTCTTATAACACCAATTTCAATATCGTATTGTATCTCATTACGTACTTGTGCGTTATGGTAACGTAAAACGCACGGTTTATCAAGATGCTCCGTCTAAAACATATAGTACTTTTTTAAATCTTAGCAAGTAGTTTTATGTCAGAAAAGAGATCAGCATTTTATGAATAAAATTAACTTTGGGGGATAAAATATAATAAATAAACATTTAATTCTTTAATTTTATTAATTTTGACAATAAATTACAACCATTTATCTGTAGTAAAAACACAAAAATATTAATTTACTTTATTAGTAATACTGGCTGTTTTCTATGCCTTTGCCTTAAAAAAGCGCTGATGCGCGCGCATCGATAATTTGTGAACAAGTAAAAATTATTCCGCGCGCTTTTTCTTTTCGTTGTATTGTTTTTATTTGAAAATGTCGTCAAGTACTGATGAATTTAATAATTCGACACCGCCAGAAGTCTCAGAGGCAGCGAAAAAGGCTACTCTAAGCCTCTTGCCCGAAAAATATATAAGTCAAGCTCATTGTGGTGCTACTTCAATTCAATGCTAAGCACTGTAAAAACAAAACATGGTATTGATATCAAGTCATACTCCAACTTGCTGGCATTTCTAAAAAGACGCTCAAGTGGCCATGTGGCAATGCCAACTGACAACGTAATAATCAATTATTATACAAATTGTTCAATTTTTTTATAACTGCTTTAACAAGTGATAAAAAATTTATTCGTTTAAGAAAGTCCGAGTTTTATTCATTTCCTCGCAAATATGTTATAAAACGTTGTATGACATACGTGCACTTTGATAATTACAGCCTCTGCTTTATTTGTAGCCCCCGCCCATGTCTCGGGCTTACAATATCGCCTCGGCTGTAATTTTCAACATACCGCACTTATATCATAATGTACTATTCTATATTCGTTTCCAGATCCGAAACATATCCATAACATGCTTTTTTATATTTGACAACATCACTTACATTGCTTCGATTCCAAAGTTATTAGCTAAAGCACTTGTGTTATGGAAATCAGAGACAACGGTGGTATCACAAACGCCTAGACCTGAGCCAATATTCGTTTTCTAAATTGACCCAACCGGGGATTGAACCCGGGACCTCAGAGATGGCGACACCTTGAAAACCGGTGTACAAAGCCACTCGACCACGGAGGTCGTCGCTTTGATTAGAACAAGCTCGGTTAATAGGCATACATGGAGCTCCCTCTTCCTAGAATGATATATTTTTCAATTAACGGAATGGACAATCGCGAGTCCATTAAAGCTGATAGACGGACGCAGACTACGGGTGGTACGGTCGGCCTCGGTAGAAGTTTGAACACTTTTGTATCCCATACCAACCTTTTGATTCCAAAATTGTTATCTTACTGTACTTTACGTACCGTTAACTTTATCACAAGAGGAGAATTCAATGAAACTTAATTGGATTTTTAATAGAAAACCAAAAATTTTAGGGAATGTTATCTACTCTTCCTACTGCAACCGACGGAGTTTTATCTCGGATCCTCAATTACAGTGGGAAATGTAGGCCCACATTATTAATGGTACTCTCCTTATTAAATAGAATTAGGAGTACATAAACTCCATTGTTATTTGCGGAGTCATCTATTACTTGAATTATAAAAATAACAATTTCAATAATAAACTGTATTAAAATCTGCATAATTGGTTGGTGGTAGGGCTTACTTCAAATCCGCCTGGCTAGCTACCACCATCGTACCTAAGTCTGACGCCATAACAGCAATTTAACATCATTCTAAAAATATTATTTACGTTTAGCTTTTTCCTATATATATTTCACGTTTCTTGATTGTTGTTTATTAGATAAAAGATTTTAGTTTTTAGTGATTAAATTGTTTAACTCTAAATATTACGAGTATGTCATTTAAGTTCATTTTGTTCGAATTCATATTAAACGTTTCTTTGTTGTTGTTTATTAAGATGGAGATTTATATTAATTTTAATAGTTGTTCAGTGTATGAATGTTAAGTTAATTATTAGGTACTGAATTTAATTATGCTTGTGTACATCTAGTTTTACCCACGTAGGGTTGGCTACATCTAGTTATATCTCTTAGAATGCTAATCAGATCAGTTGGGTGTGTATTATAGCGATCTGAACCTCCTCCATTCACTCCCTGTATGGCCATCATCAGATCATAGCTAGGTCAATCCTTGGCGGAGAACTAAGGCTTCAAAGTTACCTCGTTTGTTTGAAAATCGACTGGTGTCCTTAATCTGGCCACCACTGTATGTACAACGTTCTAAAATATTATTTAAATTCTATTGAACATGAATCTTTATTTAAGTTTTATTAGTCACGCGCTGCTCAGGCTCATATCCATTGACCTCATTTTATACCTAAATAATGGACTGCAATCACTTTAAAATATGAGACACTATACATAATGTGCCAACTACATGGGCGCCCGCCGGCATGGGGGTGCCAGGTGGTGCACTTGCACCCCATGGGAATTCGGATACGGATCCCTTAGGATTCCGAATTAACCGAATCTCAGTACATTTGTGATAAAAAAACATAAAACATGGAAATAAAAATGATGCACTAAAGCCCGCTTTATGAGGCAGTGTATTGAAGAATTGATTACTCTATGGGACGGTACTAATCCATATGAAAATCTAAAAGCTGCCCCCCGTGGGAAATATTTCTGCCGGCGCCCTTGGCAACTACTTACAAAAAAAAGATCTATCCTTAACAATTGGCTTCATCGAACATTTTATTTAAAGAATGCAGAACTTACAAAAATAAAAATAGAGAAGTCCCGCAGAATCTCCATTTGCAAACTGAAAAATCAATAGTGAAAACGTAACAGTAACTCATTCTGAAAACAATAATAAGTAGACATCTCCCACACCCAATCGCACTTGACACTTAAAAACTCCTCCATGCATTGATCATCTTTACACACGTAACAAAAAACAAGCAGTACGTCAGATCTGCAGATGTCCTTGTTGGGGTGCACCTCGGGGCGGGCGGCCGTGACCCCTCGTCCTACATCTACGCCCCAATTACACTGCCCTTCGCAGGCTCTCAGGACCCCTGACACTGCCGTCCCATCCATTATCTATCCGACAACTGCCTATTATTAGTTAGGCTGCCACTAAAAGTTCTCTCGTTTAATGGCCACTGAAAGTTCCCTTGTGTAATGCGTATTCCAAGTAGGTGTTTTGTAAAACACCTAACTTGACTTACTACTAATAAACATTGTATAGCAGATGTATAGTTACACAATGGTTTCTCTCTGTCAAACTATTTAAGTTTGAGGGACAAAACACTGTGGAACTACACATCTGTTATACAATCTTTATTAGTAAGGGGGTAAAAATAGAAGACAATGCCTAAAGATTGTATAAATACACAGTGCTTTGTCCCTTTCTTTTTAATGTCAAACTTAAATAGTTTGACAGAGAGTAACCATTGTGCAACTATACATCTGCTGTACAATCTTTATTGGTAAGGGGGTATGACTCGAAAGGTCGTGTAATACGCATTGAACAAGGCAGGTGTTTTGATCAGTTATCGGATATACCTTATAGCACAGAATAGATTATTCTGTAACCAAAGAATTTTTCTCAAACATATTTCATTCATTTCATTCATAAGTGTTTACTTTTCACCGACAAGGTAAAAAACCAGGGCCCTATTTAATAAACGTTACAATTTTTCACCTGTCATTACAATTGTATATCCATTGCGTCAACCAATTTGAAAATAACACAAACTACTCATAGCTACACAGCAATGTAAACCAAATTGTCATGACAAATTGTCACGTTATTAAATGGGGCCTGTACGAAAGTTTATAGGGTTGGTTATTGATTCCCAGCCTAGCCGCCCGAGTTATTGTAATTAACTAGAAGTTCGTAGGTGGCAGGCTGAACGATTCAACACTAGTTAAATTCTATGCTCGCGTGTAAACTTTATGTTCTGGTCGACCTGTTTGAACTTTTAATTAGGATCAAAATGTAGTGGTTAATGTCCTTTGATTAGCTAATTCTATCCAGGTTTTATTTAAGTAAATAAGATTCTTAAAACAAATCCAGAGGCGTCATAGAAGTAATCAATAAATGAATCAGAAATATAATGTTGTCGAAGAACATGATCCCACACAGGACAGGAATAGACGCACATTTTTGGCGATTATTTATAAAATTTAAAAAAATAGACGTTATCCTATCCTGACGAAAGCTCAAACATTTCGTTTATCTAAAGAAGCAACATAAAAAAGTTATCGGCCGTTTTCATGACAAGAGTCACGAGGAAAATGTACCTAGGTACATAAAATCGATTTTGTAACGAGAAGTATACCGAAGTATCGCATCGTAAGTGCAGTTAGGTACGTTTATTACTGTGGTTGGGCACTTTTCTGAGCATTCGCTAGGTAGGCTTCTCTGCTAATCGAATGACGCCTGAAAATGGTTGTATCGATAATAATATTTCCCATCTATCTATTTGTTCTATTTTACGAGTTACCTAAATCGAGTCTTAAGTCTATGCATATTCATGTTAAATTAGGGATAACGTTGTGGTAATTTATGCTAACTAGTATAATTTATGTGCGATAATCTTGGGAAATTAGCTTGGGAATTACTGAAATGATTTTCAAATCACTTGCTCATAGCTAATTAATGTATTCGACATTAGAGTCCTCTTTTGATAGTTGTGAAGAACACTCACTTCATAAACTTAATTATAGAAAATTCAGTTTGACGTGCGTCAAACACGAATCCAACATATTTTCCTATGATACTGCATTCTCAGACCAATCTGAGATTGCAACCCGAATAATATGCTGAGTTTTCTAGACCATGCTTGTACTTAGTATTATTATTCATAAAGTCGTAATCTTACCTTTTGAATACATCCTTTCGTAATAATACGTCTCCCGTTTTTAATTCAATACCTACAACGAGTAAACATTTTACTTTCTGTCTGCTCACTTTTTCGATAAGTCAGTCTTGAATTAAAGCTTAATGTAATAGGAGAAAGGAGAATTATATCACGTAAGTTTTGGGAGATTTATAATCATTAATCAGTGAAATATGATTTAAGTCCCCTAAAAACTAACTTTTTGCCTTAATCAGAACTTACATGGAGTTTGCTATAAGTAGGTAGTTGATTACCTATCATTTTCGTAAGTCAAGTCAAACCATTAAGGATCAATTAGCAAGTAGCAAGCATCCCCAGTTATCATCGGAATTTCAATTTGATACACGTACTCCGTTGGAGGGGAGAGGGTATGTAGGCCAAGGTCAGGCCACGTCCTCAGCTTTTGTTGGGGCGCCTATTCCCGATACATCCGAGTCGTCCTTTGTATGAAGTTTTTAAATACCTACAATACATTGCCGTCACGGCGAGAACAACCCTAAAGATGTTCGGAGTCCCCGCATTAGTTTATTATACATTTTACGCAAGGGGAAAATATACGCGTCGTGTAATGAACATTGTTATTACGTCAATATCGACAAAATTATTGAATCGTGTGCGACCGCGAATGTCGGAATCTATTAATTCATATTAGCACTTTTATGTAAACAGTACTTATTATTATAAAAATAAAGCTGAGTCTAATGTAGGTAACTACCTATGCCTCTCCTGAAATAAATTTAAATGTCATGAAATGAAATAATTAATAATCAAATTACCTTCTTGTTTATAAAACAATATGTATAAACAAGAAGCTAATTTGATTCTTCGTCATTTTTAAATAAATCAATAATAATAAATATTTGACAACATCACATACATTGCTCCGATTCCAAAGTAAGTAGCTAAAGCACTTGTGTTATGGAAATCAGAGACAATGGTGGTATTACAAACACCCAGATCTGAGCCAATATAGAAAAGTTTGTTTTTCTAAATTAACCCAACCGGGGATCGAACCCGGGACCTCAGAGATGGCGACACCTTGAAAACCGGTGTACAAAGCCACTCGGTCGTCATTTTTATTGAGTTAATATAAGTCCAGAGATAATAAATATTTTTTATAGGTTTATCACTAGTACAATTACATTTTACCTCGATGATGTTTATATGTTCTCCATTGTTGAATTTCAGTAATATACCTACTACCTAAAATTTTTACTATTTTTAATTTGTTATGGCTGTGTACTAAAATAACTTAATTACTTTGCAGTATGTCACAGAGAAGATGGGTGGTGCCGAGGGCACGAAATTGGATTTGGACTTCGTGGAAATGGAAAGAGTAAGTTATATTAACTACTTTACTCACTGCTATACTCAGAGACGTTAATTAAGTTTGATGCTTCATTAAGTATCGTGTCGTCTTATACTATCACCACAATCACTATGGAAATAAAAGAGATAGCACCAATTTTAATGAAGCATTAAACTTAATTGAGGTCTCTGAGTACGGCAGTAAGTCCTAGATTATAATAACTTAGTCTCGCGACAACTTAGTTAGGCTGTTTCTTAGAAAAAAAGTTAATTGAACCATCCGTACAACAAGGATGTTTATTTTTATGTTTTCTCTCTAAGTTTTATATATGTAAGACACAAAAGAAAATTTTATTATTCAAGCGGCAACTTTGCCACCTACTGCAGTGGTATTTTATTCTCTAATTATATGAAATTAAATAGAAGTTTCATAAAATTACATAAACTTTTAGTTTCTATAGAAAACATGAACATAAAACATATTTTCTCAAAGTACCTACCTGAGCATTTTAATGGATAAAAAAGAGAACGCTCTAGCTAGATCGTTTTTAAATGAAGCTAACTTGTGCTAACGGAATGATGCGTTTTTCATTACAGAAAACAGATGTAACCTCCGAGTTAGTGGAGGAGTTGCAAACAAAAACAAAAGAGTTCCTGCAGCCAAACCCCACGGCGCGGGCCAAGATGGCCGCCGTGAAGGGCATCAGCAAGCTCAGCGGCCAGGCCAAGAGCAACACCTATCCGCAGCCTGAAGGTGTGCTGGGCGACTGCATGCTGCACTACGGCAAGAAACTGGGAGAGGATTCTATATTTTGTAAGTACCTGTTGATGAATGCTGTGGAAGGAAGGGCACCAGCAAGCTCAGCGGACAGGCCAAGAGCAACACTTACAGGTGGCCGGAGGGCGTGCTGGGTGATCGCATGCTGCACTATGGCAAGAAACTGGCAGAGGATTCTATAGCTTGGAGTATCTGTTGATTGAAGTCAGGTTACGGCTGTAGAAGAAAATAAAATAGAGTCATGGGAAACACCAGTCCTGTTGCTGCATCTAAAATCAGTAAGAATAATAAGGATGACAAAAGATGCATTACAAACCTCTTGTTAAAAGTAGATTCTTCCCTTTTGTAAGTTGTGTAAAATACAAAGCTTTTAGTTAAATAATGTTACATTCAAACGATGTTACGTAACGGTACTATACATTCCAAGAATTTTTATTTCAAGTGCTCTTCATAAGTCCTCCCGAGGATTATAACCACTTTTTACCCCTAAAAGAAGTTAGGAGCGAGGGCTATTGTCTTACTGTTTCCCATATTATTCCAGCACAATGTCTGATCGAGATGGGCGAGGCGTTGAAACAAATGGCAGACGTGAAGTACTCACTGGACGACAACATCAAACAGAGCTTCCTAGAGCCCCTGCACCATCTCCAAACCAAAGACTTGAAAGAAGTTATGGTGAGTGACTTTTGTAGTGAACAATTTTACTTTTACATTTCCACTGGGAAGCTAAGTTAAGCAAAAAATGACAGTTATTTTTGAAATTTTAGGGTCTCTTTGACGATTGCGATATGGAGAATATGTCAAATCATCTGTCAAGTAATCTATTCGCAACTTACTTTTCGATTGTGAAACAGGCCTTTATTAAAGATGTTTTTTACAATTAATTTCTGCTTTTAAAAAAATCAGATGCAATTTTTTTATAAGTTCAGTAAGAAATGAAATAAACTAAAAGTCCCATTAAAAATAAAATTAAGTTTAGTTCGCCATGCATGATACTGAACTTCACCTAAAAAAAGTTTTGAAATTGTTTGATGCCAGTCCTAATAGTTACTAGGTCGTCGTCTGCCTTTTTTTCACAAGATTCTTGAACTCTAACAATGGTTCTGTAGTCATATAGTAACATCTGAATCTGCTCGAGATTTCCATTAGTTTATTCAACAATAATGTAATAAAACTGATAAGATAAAGTTTGCTTATTTACTACTAAATGTAGGTAACTGAATCAGGCGTTAAGTTTGTATGATTTAAATCTCTGACTGAAAAGACTTACTTTTTACTATTTATTCACGTTTTAAACATACATTATTTTGGATATATTAATAAATGTAATTTTTACAGCATCACCGAAAGAAACTACAGGGACGTAGGCTGGACTTCGACTGCAAACGACGTAGACAAGCAAAAGGTAATTATCACTTCTCCTCCACTGCCGTCATCTCAATTTATTTAGATCTGTTAAGTTGCACTTTTGAGTGTGTTAATTTTGTCGTTTCTCTTATTTTTCGGAAACCAGGCCCCGGTAGGGTCAGCCCTTACATGAGTCCGAGTCATACGCCAAGACAGGGTATGTGGGGTCAAATGGAAATAAAAAATATATATGCTAGTTTATGCCGAATTTTATCTCATCGTAGGACGCTAGCACACCGTTATGAGGCTTAAACACTTTTGTGACTTTTTGTCAGATGACAGAATCGGACGAAAAAAAATCAAATCAGCTGATTTCGCTGATTCTTTAAGTGAACTAAACAATTTACTGTAATCGTTGTCCAAAAAGGGCAAGAACCCCCGTCCGGCAAAAAGTCGGTCAAAATGAGCCTTCGATATCATTAATCCTAAAACAGTGGTATGATTTATTCCATGTTCGTTCCTGTCCTGCGCCGCTCCCTACCATGTCGCACATTTCACGCACTCGAGTATGTTTTGGCGTTTGGTCTGTATATTTTTGTTTCTCTTTATTTCTGTTTTCCATGTTTGTTTGTTTTGCTGTGTTCGCACTGTGTCCGCGCGATGTCCGGGCGCGCGTATATCAGGCTCTCACATTGCAGACGACGAGATCCGACAGGCCGAGGACAAGTTCGCCGAGTCGCTGCAACTCGCCCAGATTGGCATGTTCAACCTACTCGATAACGATGTAAGTCAACCGCAGATTATAATTATCAGTACCTGTAGCACGAAAAACTATCGAATTCGTATCGAGCACAAATGTCAAACTTTTGTATTTAAATTTGTATAGCGCCACCTAGTGCCGTAAAGCGAACTAAGATTTCCCATACAAACATTTGACAATTGTGCTCGATTCGAATTCTTATTCGATTGTCACTCGATAGCTGTTCGTGCTATGGGTACTGATGTATTAAATAATTATGATATGATACACGCAAAACTTGAATGGACTGCATTGAATAAGAATAAGAGATAATAGTAGGTATGTCAATAAATATTTGCGGTTTTAAAAGCCAAACATTTTACACCCGTATGCACTAAACTTAAGAATCGCAGTCTTTTCCTAATTACAACTCGACCAAGATAAAAAGGCGAGTGACAGCTGCATGATAGCTAAGTTTTATGACATCGTTTTGATTTGGTCGAGTTGTAGTTAGGAAAAGACTTAAATGATTCTTAAGTTTAGTGCAAACGGGTGTTAGTTCCTTTTAATAAATAACATGTACAACCCGTGCAGAATGACAAAGAATGTGATTAAAAATGACGTCGTACATATTCACTTCTCGCCCGCACACTATTCGCCATCCCTATCACTCACTCACACTCATTACGGTGAGAGCGGTGCTCGCAGTCTTCATTCATTGAGCCGTCATTTTCAATCTCATTCTTTATCTGCGCGGTTTGTACTTCAGCGAATCGATCTGAATGAAATAAAAATGATTAATAATTGTGTTAATAGGTGGAGCAAGTGGCGCAGCTTAGTTTCTTCGCGGAAGGCCTCTTGGAGTACCACCAGCAGTGTACGGAGATCCTCAAAGGCCTAGTGTCCACACTCATGGAAAAGTAAGTGTAATGTGATTTTTAAAACTTGCAACTTTTAAAATTTTAATACTTCTGTCCCTCTAGCATGACCACCGTAACACGATATGATAAAGCAATTTATCATGTTTGACTGTCAAAAGACAATGGATTTTGACAGTTATGTGTCGATAAAACGCTATATTATATCGTGTTACGTCGGTCATGCTAGTTGGCCTGTGTAGGTTTACCATATTCAAATTAGAAATTAGAATCCGGACAATAGGTAAAATGCTGATTCTGTACCTTAAGTACAAGTCTATGTAAACTGTTGACGATATTGAAAAAAAATGAAATAAAATGTAGTTCGGTAAACTCGTTTAAGGTATAGGGAATCACATATTAAACTAGTTTAAATCACGAACGGCATCTCCCAACCGCAATGATAATTCGTAGGAAGGACGAGGCGGTGAACCGTCCGAAGTTGGAGTTCGTTCCGAAGACGCTAGCGGACCTCGAGGGCATCCACGACCTGATCAACGGTAGGCGGTACGGTTCCACGCAGAGCCTGTCCCACCCCCCACGCTCCCGACTGCCCCCCTCGTCCTCCGTCGGAGACTTGTCCACCGACCCGCTGAGGGCTTGGGAGGGACCGTCGGCCCCGCCCGCCCCGTCCGCCCCGTCGGCCCCGCCCCACCGCGCCCGCCCGGCGCCCGGGTTCAAGCCCCATCCGGCCCCGAGGAACTTCAACGGGAGGGACCCCTGGACAGGTGACCTCGGTTTTATCACAAAATAGAGGACAGAAGTCGAGACGCGCGTGAGAGCGACGCCGGCTTAGGCCCGTATTGATAAACCGCTCTCGACGTTGAGAGCTGTCTTGAGATCATATTTGAGATATAAACTCGAATATCTCAGTGAGTATATCACTTGCGAGATTTTTTTACTTATTAGTTTTTGTTCGTAATGGCTTATTCTTTCGATTGATTTAGAAAATGACAGATTTTGTTTTTCAACTTTAAACTCAAATATCTCAGTAAGTATATCACTTACGAGATTTTTTCACTTATTACTTTTTGTTTGTCATGGCTCATTCTATCGATTGACACTTTTAGCACAGGCCTCCAAAACCGACTTTTTTCAAAATGGCAGACAGGTAGGTATGCCAGTCTTCATACATAAATGACCGATGGCTTATGGGCCATAGACACCTCCACCGTACAAACCACACGGAATAACCGAAATCTCACGAATCTCAAACGAGTTGCGACATGCGTGACGCAGTGTCGTCGGTCGGTGAGAGCTGTGTATGTGTGTGTGCGTTGCTCGAGCGCGCGTGGTACTAAGCTTGACTTGCTGTCCTCTCTCTATTTTGTGGTTATATTTGCAGCGTTACGGTTTGCGCTTAGGGGTTGCACATTTGCGGAGTTTTGTTAAAACTAAGTGCCTTTTCTCATTTGTTGGCGTAGCGACGGCGTGACGTCGCCTCGCCATGGTAAACGGGCGTGGTTGCCATGGTTACCGAGACGAATTACTATGGCGAGGCGCTGTCGCACCGCTGCTGCACTGACAATTCAGAAAACTGTACTGTGAGACATAGTAATATTTGTGAATACGCGTGTTAGATACGGACGAGTTCGACTTAACGCTCTCAGTGATAACGATCATATCGAGTACTAAATGAGACAGCAAGTACGTCGTCTCCGTAGACTTACTTGGAGAAGTGTCCCATTAAGTAATTTTCAAAAAAATATACTTAATGGGACTTAAAATTAAGTGGTTGCCTATTCTACGCTATGCGTAGTGGGACCACATGTAAAAAATGAGAGACTAAAAAAACGTGGCAGAACGACTTAAGATATCTGTTTTACACTATAAATTGTCTATTTAATATAAATGTGCAATTCATAAGCAAAAACCATGTTTTATCACAATTCATGAGGCACGGCACATGCTTTACGGCGCTTGACTGTCGGTGGCGGTTGGTGAGGGAACACTACACTACGAAATTGTCACTCAATTTTAAGTTCTATTACGTTACCTGTAGGTTCAAACTTCATCTTTTCACCATCTGTTTCATTCACAAGTTTTTAACCAACTGCTATTCATATCTTCGTAATTAACAAAGAGCGTTTCAAAAAGTCACTAACATCACTTCGGCGTTTCTCTTCAATTGTACATACGAAAGGTGTTAGGTCGGTAACCATTTTTATTTTGTAGTTGAGGCTTTTTAATATTGGTGAAAAAGTTTATTTCAACGCGTCTAGAACAATTAAATGTTTTATTTCAGGTTGCCGAAATCTCCTATCCATATCCCGTCCATTCCTAATTCCATAGATTTAAGATTTAAAATAAAATTGTTATTTCGTATGATAAAATGCAAAAATCCTAGTAGTTTCAATATTCCATCTCAATTACGTGTCTCTCTAATCATTGAAAGTTTAAAGTTTCTAAAAAGCGTTCTTTGCATTTTATCAATTATACTAGTAATTGTGTTGATAATATTTGTGTTTTCGTCAGTATTATATATGTTAGAAGTAAAGACATTGAGTAAATTTTGTTGGTATTTTGATGGTAGTTTTAAATTCCCAGAAAAGGTTTTAAAATTAAAAAGTTGCACCATCAAAATGACTAAACAATACCGCTAGCTATAGTAAAATATGTAAGTAATGTTTTCCACACTTCCTCAATGTCTTTGAGCAATTTAGTTGTTCTACTTTTTAATGTTTCTATCTCTTTCTGAAGATGTTGTGCTAACTATGAACTAAACAAAAAATGAAATGCATTTGATAATTCAGACTTTTACATACATATAACTTGGTATGCAATCAGAATACTATGTGACGTGATTGTAATATATGTATGTATATTTATATATATTTACTTACTATTCATCTATTTAGTCTTATGGTTTTTTGTAAGGAAAACCATAAAATTTTGTCCTTGCAGTCTCAGGTAATTATTTAAACAGTTAAGTATAATAATAACAATACCTAATCGTCACTTAGATTTTAAAATTCAACAAAATAATACATACCTACATAGGGAATTTACTCAAACTAGGGTTGTTGAAACATATAATACCAAATTATAGTTGACTTGATCTAATTAAACTCTAATTTTCGACAATCCTTTAATATATAATTTGTAACACGTTGATCGCTTTGACAATTCAGTACTGAAATAGTAAGTAATATAAATTGTTTTCGTATCGGTATATTGTGGTCGTTTGAGGTCGCGCGTAGAGGGTAGGGAGGGGTCGCACGCCGGCACGCCGGAGCACGGTAATGTCTTACAGTATTATGTCTTTATACAAACTAGGTATCTACTTACGTACTTAGCTACTTACATATATTATTGAATTAGACGAAATAGCATTATGGAATGATTATGATACCTAGTAATAAATGGTAGGTACCTACCTAACCTAGAAAGATTTACATTTTTGATTGTTGTAGGTAGCGTAGATGAAATTAAAATACTGTAGGCGGGCAGCCCTATCACATGTTTACGTACCGCGCGGCTCTAGGTAATTATTTCAAGAACAGTGCCGAGTCACACTACTGTAAGATAATATTACCGGGGCCGAAGCCAAAGCTAAAGCCTTTACAATAGGCTTAAATCGTTTTACGATCCAGTACTGGAACAATAGGTAGTGTTAACAAAATGTCGTGTCGGTATATTGGTACACTGTATGTCGGTTGGGTCGCGCGTAGAGGGCGGGTCGCACGCCGGCACGCCGGAGCACAAGCCGCCGTCCCACCTGGAGCTGTTCCCCGGCTCGGGCAGCACGCAGCGCTCCAACAACGGTAACACCACTACACAAACATGTCACACGAGTATTGACTCATACAACATCTCTGACTCTACGAAAACTTGGAAAATACTTTTTTCGAATTAACTTGAAAGTTTCCCGTTTTTCCTTTTGACTTTCCCGTGGGAATTTCCCGTTAATTATACAAATACATTTCCAAAATTCATCTTTGGTGCAGCGGTATAGGCGTGAAAACGTAACAAACAAACAAAGACTTTCGAATAAAATGTCGAATCGAATGAAAATTACTACTAACAGAAAAAAGTTCCCTCAATGCTATGTAAAGCAAAGCAAAGCAAGTGGAAATGGCACAGCTAGAACCATAAACTAAGTATAATGGCTTCTCACTTGGAACCAAACGGCTATTTTTTACAGCTAAAGTACTACTAACTACTATTGTAACAGAGTCAAAGATGTTTGTGTGAGTTGGATACTAACACATGTTTTTAGAGAATTCATCATGTTATAATTCCATTGGCTGTTTCGCCTTTTTTGTTTTTTTCTTGACTATGTTATCGAAAATATTCAGGTTCATATTGTGCCGAAAAGATTAAAAACTTACGTACTCGTAAATATACCCTAAAAATAAATTGAAATATGACACAAATATATAAATAAAAAATGATATCAGATTACTTTACAATTTGCAAACGAAGTTTGTATGAACTGCTTCGAAAGCAATATGGGTGATAATTGAGTATCTTTTTCAAACATCGGATCTTTTGCCCATTACAAAAGACTTAATTATCAAGGCCAGAATTAATTAAAGTAATACCAAAATAAAGGTAAAAAAGCAACTGTTAATTGTTACAGTTTCTTAATTGGGCTTAAATGTGAATAA
Source organism: Catoptria pinella (assembly GCA_963556745.1). NCBI lineage: Eukaryota > Metazoa > Arthropoda > Insecta > Lepidoptera > Crambidae > Catoptria > Catoptria pinella. Next base: position 4,592,502 of record OY750774.1, on the reverse strand, counting down.
GCAAATTACCAAACTTATCATCCACACAATTTACACAGTCATACTTACATAATATGACACACACAGCACAACTCTAGTTCAAACTTTCTCTGGATTTCGTTGAGTGGTTGGATTCTTGCTTTTTTAAGTTTTTTGATTGAGTTAGTTTGTCTAGCTTCTTTTTGGATCTTTTTTTATCATTTTCATAGAATAGTCACTCTCACAGTTAACTCGCATGTCATTTTTATGTCGGTTTATCTGTGTAGTGTTTAGGTGAAATGCTCAGGATTTCACTATTATAAAGATGTGTTGTGCACAAATTGTAATCATAAGTTAGATTAATAATTAAAAATATCATGGTTTGTTTTTATCATAATATCACCAAGCTTAATAATTTAAGATGGTAGCATAATTGCTACCATCTTGTTTTGGCGTAAACTTAGCGAAGTGCTTACTTTGAAATGAAACTTAAAGTTGTAATACATAATCATTATCATTGATTACTACGCTTCGCTGATCTGAGTTCCAGTTTTTTTTGTTAAGAGAACGTAGTCTGCACACTAGCGCCGCCATTAGAAATAAATCATAGTGCTTAAATAAGAACGAAATTGTGAATTATCTCTTTGTAGTGCACTGCGGCGAAGAAGCATTGTGGTACTTTTTATAGCTTAAACAATATTTTATAGCCTGCCGTTTAGTTTAATGGAGTTTTTTTTGCGAAAAGTATCTCCTTTAAACTAATCGTTAAGGTAGAAATCATTATTTAAGCGATTAAAAGTACCACAAATCTTCTTCGGGGTGCACTATAGAGAGATAATTCACAATTTCGTCTTTATTGAAGTATTATGATTTTTTTTGATGGCGGCGCTAGTGTGCACACTACGTGCTCTTAATGTCCAGCTTGGCTACCTAGCATGTGGCGACATTAGTCATCGCTTATGTGAAGTTAGTCGTGATTTTGTAACTTTAACATCATCACATTTGTACGATTGGATGTAGTCAGTAGTTATCGTGCTGATTTACCATATTTGTCATGTCAACAGGCTGAAAGATTGACTTAATTTTAATAATAACAGTATTTTTATATTCATATTCACTTTGTAAAATACATTTTAAAAACATGCAGTAAAGTCAAGCTTTCATCATATGCGTAACTACATGTTATGCCATCCATTTAATAAACTTTATAGTATGCGAGAAACTACGCTTTTTATTAAAGAAATTGAAACCAAACATATCTTATCGTTAATAATAGGGTATTTACATAAAAAATTAGTTACAAGTGTAACAATATTGTTAAGTACATTAATATTTTAGTGTAACAGCTTTACATAAATTATATCTAGTTATTATTATTAATACCTATTGAATAGTTGTAACATTTTATAAAGTTAAGTAAAACGGATTTTTTGTATTATCTAATTTACTTTTCTAACTCATATAAGAGTCTAATACCCTATTATAACGTAGACAAGCTCCTCGAAAAGAGGATTGCATTTACTTAAGTTATTGCTATATTCAGTTTTATTACTATTCAACATGCTGATACATATACATTTTTAATTTAAAATTACTCATACGCGGGCGTATTTTCTCGTAAGCATCAGTATTTGCATACGTATGTTTAACAAGGTTGCGTTGCAGCGTCGCCGCTGCCGTCGCCGGTGAAGTCGCCCGCGCGGACGCCCGTGGCGCCGGCCAAGGGGCCCTGCTGCACCGCGCTCTACGACTTCGAGCCAGAGAACCAGGGCGAGCTCGGGTTCAAGGTATTATCTACCTGTACAAGGTATACTTATAAATAACCTACTGCTGTCTCAAATCTTGGCCACCAAAAGTGGTGGGCGTTGGACCGATTTCCGAGAGGTGGAGAGTCCGCGATGAAGAACCGGTGCGAACGCCCGTAGCGCATTTTATTATAAAAAACCGGTCAAGAGCGAGTTGGACTCTCGCACCGAAGGTCTCGTACCATCAGAAATACACTGCGGCGTAGAATACTGCAGTTTCAAGTTAACGCCATCTCTCGACCGATAGTGGAACTCGTGTAATTTTTGTTGATGATTTCTGAAAAAGTGTGCTATTTAGAGACATCGTTTATTATTTTTTCCTGTAATTTTAACATAAACTTCTATCATGTGTTGTTATCGATGTTATCATGTATTTTTTTTACATTTTTCATCAAAAGTCGAAAACTATGCGGCCTAAATAAAGCAAAAAACATTGAGAATGCGCAAACAGAGCTCTTTCAGAAACCGCATATGTCCTAGTGGCCGACTTCGAATTTTTAAGAACCCCTTTCAGTCCCTGTTGAAAAAAAATCTTTCTTATTTGCAAAATAGTGGGGCAAACGTCATCTAAAACTATTCCTAACAATATGATAGCATTAGTAGTTCTTGAGATATATCTAGCTGTAACAGACGGACAGACAGACAGAAAGACTGAGTCGCACCATAAGGGTTCCTTTTTACCATTTTGGTACGGAACCCTGAAAAGAGCAACTAGCCTCAAAATGGTGAACGGTAAAACGGCTAACGCATCTGTGTCGCTAATTTGGCATTTTGTAAGACGAAATAGTCGCGATCAAGTATAAACAAGTTGATCACAGAAGTCTAAGGGTTAAATTATATTAGATAATGTCTCTCAGTTTATTTGATCCATGCCTGCCAGGAATAACCCAGTCAATATAAAAAAAAACTACTTTTCTTTTTACTTACCTCATTTTTCTTTTTATTCAGGAAAACGACGTCATCACGCTTATCAACAAAGTAGACGAGAATTGGTTCGAAGGCTCCGTCAACGGCAAGACCGGCTACTTCCCAATCAGCTACGTGCAAGTCACCGTACCACTTCCCAACATGTAAGCCCGGCGGCGCACACACACCTTGCATCTGGTAACGCACTTAAGAAGTATTCTGTAAGAGATCATTCCAAATGACCCAGCGACCGAATAATTATGAAATGTATTGAGTTACGGCCTTATTCATAAACGCCTAATAATTCTATTTTAGCTATTGCACCGTTAAAACATGTTTTGTCTTTATCATTTGTCAAAAGAGGAAAAGAAACAAAACACTTTATAAGCCTCCTAGAATTTGCTTGTTTTTATGAATAAGGCGGTTAGAAAATAGTGAGTGGCTTAATTTTGGTGGACATTTCAAGAATTTAATGTTCCGTATCTCCTTTTTTATGAAAGTAGAACAAGGAATATGTGCCTATTCATATGTGTTAAACCAATATTTAATTCAATTAAAGAGATTATTTTTATTGATGTTTACCTACGTTCTCAGGATTAAGCCAATATCACTAATGTTTTTGTTAAAGTTATAAAGGATCGTGCGTAGACAGCATAAATTGATCAAGATAATCACATTTATGACTATTGTATGGAATTCTAAAGTTGTAAACTGAACTCTACTGTTTAAGCACTAGAATTCAATTTGTAACTTTTCCATTAAGAGACATTGAACGAAATCTAATGTATTTTCGGATAGTTTAATGATCTTACGGAGAATTCGTTCGGATTTTCTGGGGTCTGCTCAATGTGGGACACATTTGGGCTTACTGGCCAATTTACAATACCTCATTTTTGTGGATAGGGGCCCTAAAGACATACAATTTGCCAAAATCTCAAGGTGCGATCATTAGTTTTTGAGATAAGTAGGTATTTTTTTTAAGAAACGTAAGGCCTGCTACTTATTATTCAGCGCAGCAGCGGTACGACACCGCCTCGCCATAGTAAACAGGCGTGGTTGCCATGGTTACCTAGGTGAGTTACTATAGCAAGGCGATGTCGTACGGCTGCTGCGCCGACAAATGAGTGAAGGGCCTAAATCACCGTAAAATTACATGGCTATGTCAGCTATCTGATGTTTTTGACAGCTCTTATTCTAAAAGCCGAGGGACATAATAAAGGTATACACAAAAACAAGGGGGTTCGGGAGGCGAAGTCCTCCGCCAAGGAAAAAGTCTCATAGAGTTCATTAGGTTAGGTTAGGTTAGAACTGCGACCAAAGACGCGCGAGCGGAGCGAGCGTGCCGCGTCAGCCGTCCGCGAAGAGCCAGAAATATCGGTATTTAAATATAAAAAAAATCGTCTCCGTACTTTGGGAGTGAGAAGGGAGGGGGAGGGGGGGAGGGTTCATCCCTCCTTCAACTCCTACGAGGTGTTGTAAATTGGAAAGTCCTTCTCACATTTAAATTTGTTATAGACAAAATTATAAGCCGGGACGAGAATACTTCTTAAAAATTGTTACAACATTGTTGTTATGTCACCTCGTTACTCAGTATTATGTAGTAGACCATATTATTATGATTTTGAATCTTATAACGACGTCAGAAGCTCAATGGTATAATTATTAAATCACATTCATAAATACTGATTCCCCTTGTTTTATAATTGTATGAATTGTATTTGTCTTCCGGATTTTCGTCTGTACATTTCTGTACTCTTTATTACATTATTTTGATCTCCTAAACTTTGTGAACGTATTTTTGTTCTATTTTTGACATGAAATATACAATTTGAATTTTCATTGAATGATGTATTATTGAGCATACAGGATTTTAAAATCACAGTTTGGAATAAGCACGTAATAGGAGATCGATTAAAATTGTAAAAAGCAATCACTCACATCAAATCGCATTTATTGCCAAATTGTAAGACATTGTTAGTTTAATTATTAAATTTAGTCTTATTTTTGCCACTTTTGATGCTAACATAGCTTTTAAAAGGTACCGATTTAAAATCACTAATATGGAGAAATATTTTGATTGCAAACATTGGTGTTGCATAGGTTCCGACATTCCTATCGAGAGTGACTTAGATGAGTGTTATTATTTAGCTGAGTCAGTAGTATCCCGGAGTGCTTGCATTGCAACATGACAAAATGCAGCTCACACCATTTCTAGTCAAATTTGGCTTCGGCCAAAGTTTCGTACGTACACCAAAATGACGATTATAAAATGAAGATAGAACGTGAGCAACAATGAAATTAAAATAATGAGTTCAGTCCCCCTAGCATGACTATTGAAACGCGTTAAGATATAGCGATTTATCGCTTTTAACTGTTAAAAGAGAAATGTGTTTTGACAGTTGAGTTTCGGTCGATAAATCGCTAAATCATATCGTGTATCGGTGGTCATGCTAGGGAGGCAGATCCACTCTGTCTAATGTAAGAGTACCATCGTCGATTGCAATGTGTTGAAGGCGAGTTGTCCTTCGAAGCAGCATCAATTCAGAAAAGTGATATTTTAAAGTAATGTTTGTAAATTAGTTAAATTTATTGTGGATCTATTTTTGTAGATACGCTATCGTCTTTGTATAGTTATTACCTTCAACATAATAATTTCTCTTTGTTGTTTCTCTTCGCATCTTTGACAGCACAGGATTTACTAGAGTTATTGTCGTGTAAGTAGTTAATGAAATTAGATTTTATAGTAATATCTCGCGGGTAATTATTATTTATCTAAATGGAAAAATGTATACAATATAACTTATAATATACATGTAATAAATATGACAAAAGGATTAGGCGTTGTTGAAGATTTCAATCTTGCCAGAAATTGATGGCGTTTTAATGTTTGATGTATTATTGGCGAAGTATAATAAATATATATTATAATGTCATTGTGATAACATTAGAATATCGTACTGTTTTTGCAGTATCCTCCCGCGTATAAAATTAAGCTTATGTTTTAATTTTTTTATTCACTAGACCTTATTATTTTCGTTTATTATTTATTATGCATAATACATGTTAGTCATCTTTGAACCTCTTTAATGAATATTAACTGCATAATTGATACCAAAAATAAAATGAATTATATAGCAATTTAAATACTTGGCCTCTATCTATTCAATAGATTTGACAAATATATTTTAGCGCACTTACGATTTAAGATGTTCAATCGTCGTATTTCAATTTATCCTAAGTCGATGTTTGCAGTAATGTTTGAAATATAACTTAATGAAGTAATTATCATACCTCATTGTCGTCATAAAGTAAACAGACCCCATTGCATCACGTTTCTGGCATACAAAAGACAATACCTAGATCTAATGTTAGATGTATGTAAGTTCATAAATAATTGTTCTATCTCAAGTGTCTCTTAATGTAAGTATTTTGAGTAATTAATACATTCATCAGTGTTATGAAAATGTCATGTTTCAATGTGTTGATGTACGATGCTTTGATGCGAAATTTACACTCGGCTGGTAAATGTGTGTCGACAGCATCTAATGTTGCTATTATCTCAATAATACATAAGATTGTCACACATAAAAGATAGAGACTGTTGTTATTTTATGTATAAACGTTCAAACGAATCGGTTTAGAAGTGTTGGTATGACTTTTGACAAAAGAGGAGCTGTTTGTAGTAAACTGTCGCCCGTCGGTGTGTCGGTTCAGTTTCGTATCTGAATCGACACATGGTGGCATATTTACCTATTGTCAAATCGAGTAATGCCTTCCCTGTTTAAAATAAATAGCAATGCTGCTGACAATGGATATAAAAGTCCAAAATACTGCGCCGTTATAGCGGCTCACTAACTCATTGCTATTGGTGCGAACACATCTGTTATGGTGTATTATTCTTGTTCATGTTACTGTAATCTTTAAATACTGTAATTGCATAGAAGTAAAACTTGACGATTTACGAGATGTAATACAAATATTATTGATATTTGTATTGAAATTTATCCCAAAACTTATTGCTCGTTTTCGCCTCCTAATAAAATGTTAACAATTTAAAATTGTGTTTTTATTTAGCGGGTCGTATCATATCCTTAGATTATAACACCTCCACAGTAGCAGCACGCTAGCTAAGTTAACACTTAGCCCTAGCCTTAGACTTAGACTTAGCCCTTACGCACTAGCGCCACAGAATATATAGGTATACTCTATTTTATTTTCATTGTATATTAAATGTACTGCATTCGTGGCTATTTGTTCCCTAAGAGTTGACTGGGAGATAATGATTTTAGCATTAAGTCGGTCTCTTGTACATTAATTTATTTTTGTACAATAAAGAGATTAAATACTCTAGCGATCACAGAACAAGAATAAAGGTTGTTCTGTGCTAGCGATCAACCGCGCGGATGTTTTGATAAAAATATTTTGCGGCGGTTACTCGACTGCAAGCGCTTACGGAGCGGTTGCAGTTGCGGTTGAGTAACTAGGAAGCTTTGTGGTACTTTTTATATCGGTTAAACAATATTTTCTAGCTTGTCGTTTAGTTTATTTAATGGAGTTTTTTTTTGGTAATTTCGCAAAAAACTATTAAGAGCACGTAGTCTTGCACAACAGCGCCGTCATTGGAAAAAAATGATAGTGCTTAAATTGCGAAATGTGGCCACTTTTAGCAAAAAATCTCCATTAAACTAAACGACAGGCTGGGAAATATTGTTTAACCGATAAAAAGTACCACAAAGCTTGTCAAGCGATAAAAAGTATATATACTTACCACCTCGTCGGACAGAGAGATAATTCACAATTTCGTCTTAAGTACTAAGATTTTTTTCCAATGTCGGCGCTAGTGTGCAGACTTAATGCTCTAAGTGTGCAGACTAAGTACCTATATTATTATTGTAAACTAGCTGCCCGCCCCGGCTTCGCATGGGTGGCGCATCTATTAGAAAATGTATCCTATTTCTTAATCCAGGCTATAAATAGATAGATAACTATGTGTGCCAAACATACAAGTTTATCCGTTGAGCTATTTTGTGTGCAACACAAACATCCAAAGTAGCAACCATAGAGTACATTGTAACTAGCACTTTAACTTTTATTATTAACAAACATTGGTTCCCGTTTAGTCTAAGAAAATTAAATGAATGAATAATGAATTATTATTACGTTATAATTCAAGGAAAAACATTAGCCAAGGGCAAACAAGTTAGCTAATTTCAGGCGCCGTTATGTAAACGGCATGGGTGAATAAAATGTGACTATACCTACAAGTCATTTTAACACGTTTGCCCTTTGATATTTCTCCTAAAATTAATTAGTTCTTTATAGAAGATTAGCGACCATCCGCGACTTAAGTTTGCGTGGTCAGTAATATTTTTTTCTATCCCTCGGGAACAATAGGTAGGTACGCATAGCAGTTTACCTCACTAACTCATTGCTATGATTAATTCTTAACCCTTTTACTTCACAAGTGGAGGTTATGTTAAAATAAAAATTCACTTTTCTACAATCAATCTAATTTAATTATTTAGAATATGTATGTAGCTGAGTGGAATGATTACAATCGGTGAAGTCTGTTACAGAATGATGCAATTAAATTAAATACGGAAGTAGTGACAGATTATATGTTCAGAAGCCACCGCGAAGGCGGAGTACCAAGTGTAAGGTAGATTCTTTTTGAATATTGTAATCAGATAGGGTGCGTCCATCTTCTAGCTGTTTACCAGCAAATATAAGTCGTTGTTGATCTGGAGGGATACCCTCCTTGTCTTGTATTTTAGCTTTCACATTCTCAATAGTATCCGATGGTTCAACTTCTAAAGTGATTGTTTTACCAGTCAAGGTTTTTACGAAAATTTGCATCCCACCTCTCAATCTTAGGACTAAATGCAATGTAGATTCTTTTTGAATATTGTAATCAGATAAGGTTCTGCCATCCTCAAGTTGCTTGCCAGCAAAAATCAACCTCTGTTGGTCTGGAGGAATTCCTTCCTTATCTTGGATCTTGGCTTTAACATTCTCAATGGTGTCTGAAGGTTCAACTTCCAGGGTGATGGTTTTACCTGTCAAGGTCTTCACAAAGATCTGCATACCACCACGGAGGCGGAGAACAAGGTGGAGGGTGGATTCTTTCTGGATATTGTAGTCAGAAAGGGTCCTTCCATCCTCCAGCTGTTTGCCTGCGAAAATCAACCTTTGTTGGTCTGGAGGGATTCCTTCCTTGTCTTGAATCTTGGCTTTAACATTCTCAATGGTGTCTGAAGGTTCGACTTCCAAGGTGATGGTTTTACCTGTCAAGGTCTTAACAAAGATCTGCATACCACCACGGAGGCGGAGCACAAGATGCAAGGTAGATTCCTTCTGGATATTGTAGTCAGATAACGTGCGACCATCCTCAAGCTGTTTGCCAGCAAAGATCAACCTCTGTTGGTCTGGAGGAATTCCTTCCTTGTCTTGGATCTTAGCTTTAACATTCTCAATTGTGTCTGAAGGTTCAACTTCCAGGGTGATGGTTTTACCTGTCAAGGTCTTCACAAAGATCTGCATACCACCACGAAGACGGAGCACAAGGTGGAGGGTGGATTCTTTCTGGATATTGTAGTCTGAGAGGGTCCTTCCATCCTCCAGCTGTTTGCCTGCGAAAATCAACCTTTGTTGGTCTGGAGGGATTCCTTCCTTGTCTTGGATCTTGGCTTTAACATTCTCAATGGTGTCTGAAGGTTCGACTTCCAGGGTGATGGTTTTACCTGTCAAGGTTTTCACAAAGATCTGCATACCACCACGGAGGCGGAGAACAAGGTGGAGGGTAGATTCCTTCTGGATATTGTAGTCAGAGAGGGTCCTTCCATCCTCCAGCTGTTTGCCTGCAAAAATCAACCTTTGTTGGTCTGGAGGGATTCCTTCCTTGTCTTGGATCTTGGCTTTAACATTCTCAATGGTGTCTGAAGGTTCGACTTCCAAGGTAATGGTTTTACCTGTCAAGGTCTTAACAAAGATCTGCATACCACCACGGAGGCGGAGCACAAGATGCAAGGTAGATTCCTTCTGGATATTGTAGTCAGATAATGTGCGACCATCCTCAAGTTGTTTGCCAGCAAAGATCAACCTTTGTTGGTCTGGAGGGATTCCTTCCTTGTCTTGGATCTTGGCTTTAACATTCTCAATGGTGTCTGAAGGTTCGACTTCCAGGGTGATGGTTTTACCTGTCAAGGTCTTCACAAAGATCTGCATACCACCACGGAGGCGGAGCACAAGATGCAAGGTAGATTCCTTCTGGATATTGTAGTCAGATAATGTGCGACCATCCTCAAGCTGTTTGCCAGCGAAGATCAACCTCTGTTGGTCTGGAGGAATTCCTTCCTTGTCTTGGATCTTAGCTTTAACATTCTCAATTGTGTCTGAAGGTTCGACTTCCAGGGTGATGGTTTTACCTGTCAAGGTCTTCACAAAGATCTGCATACCACCACGGAGGCGGAGCACAAGATGCAAGGTAGATTCCTTCTGGATATTGTAGTCAGATAATGTGCGACCATCCTCAAGCTGTTTGCCAGCGAAGATCAACCTCTGTTGGTCTGGAGGAATTCCTTCCTTGTCTTGGATCTTAGCTTTAACATTCTCAATTGTGTCTGAAGGTTCGACTTCCAGGGTGATGGTTTTACCTGTCAAGGTCTTCACAAAGATCTGCATACCACCACGGAGGCGTAGTACAAGGTGGAGAGTCGATTCTTTCTGGATATTGTAGTCAGAGAGGGTCCTTCCATCTTCAAGCTGCTTGCCGGCAAAGATCAATCTCTGTTGGTCTGGGGGGATGCCTTCTTTGTCCTGGATCTTAGCTTTGACATTTTCAATAGTGTCTGATGGCTCAACTTCAAGAGTAATCGTTTTTCCAGTAAGAGTTTTAACAAAAATTTGCATACCTCCACGTAGACGTAAAACAAGATGTAATGTGGATTCTTTCTGAATATTATAATCAGACAGGGTGCGGCCGTCTTCCAACTGCTTTCCAGCGAAGATCAGACGTTGCTGATCTGGGGGAATACCTTCTTTGTCTTGAATCTTAGCTTTGACATTTTCGATAGTATCCGAAGGCTCAACCTCTAATGTGATCGTCTTTCCAGTCAATGTTTTCACAAAAATCTGCATTTTGAATCTGCAACAATGAAAGGGGATTTAATATTTGGATTATGAAAACTGTAAATTTGATGACTCAAAAACAGGAAGATGGAAGACAAAGAACAAAGAAAGTTCTCGATCACAAAATGGCGTCGATGAACTAATAATGACAAGTCACTATTTCAATAAATTAAATTTTTACTTTCTTCAATGCTATATAGTAACATGGTTACTTACCTACGATGTAAATTATCTTTCTTATCCAAAAAATTTAATAATAATATTTTAAATAACAATATTGAATATTATTCAAACACTAACACAATGATACACTTTCAATGCTGTCAGCAAAATAATGACAAACTGTCACTCGAATCTAGTATTTATAGCATTGTTTTTACATCTAGCAACTTACTACTTACAGCCCGTAATACACATGCTTTGCTACTTCTCGCACAAAAGCATGCCAGTGACTAGTAATGAGAATGTAGCATATGGAGATTCTGCTCGTAGCGCTCTGCGGTGCTATCGGGTAAAACATTGAAGTATAACAATGTAAATGTATTACACAAAATATAAAGTCAATAATGGGCAATGTCGGCATAAATCAGCCTAATAAGTATGTAAATCAGCTTAACTGAGCTACACATGCATGGCACTGCTTGCTGGGTGTGGAGTGGGGATATTGTAGGTCTGAGGTCACATAATATTTTCAAGGTGGGTCGGGCTTGCGTTTGATAATATTTTTATCCGATAGTCACAGGGGTCGTCCGATAGTCTATAAAATCGGCCCTGCATGTCTACAAAAAAACAAAGTACGAACGATTGGCAGGAGCTTTGCAAGTAGGACATTGGGCTTTGAGTAGCGCGTTTTGAAATACCTCCCTGAGGTGCGTTCCGTCGTTTTGGGTGTAGTTGTTTGGTTAAAGTTTAACTCTTGAGTTGCAACCAAGCCATCGAACTATCGAGTTGTTATTAAAACCTTAAAGAACTTTAGATGTCATTAAGTACAAAGTTTTCGTTTTCTATTTTGGAATACGAATAATTTAAACATTCCTATAAACAAAATCAAATAAATCTGTTTTTTTTTTGAGGAGCAACCCTGAACTTTTAAACACAAAATCATAGAAATAGAATGTCAAAGAACAACAATGTCAACAATGTCGTCTTGGCACAAATAACAACTTAACAAAGAAAAATAGCAATGTATCACATACATCTGTCAAAACACAGTTAACATGAACTTCAATGTTTTTAGCTGATACCGTCGCAGGTGATCCGAAAAACGACATGCAAATGTGTGAGTGAAATAGTGTTGTGTACACTACTTAATAATGTTATCGATGACTGTACCTACTTACGTCTTTTTTGTGTGGCTTAGTGATATTAACATTTTCAATCCAATTTTTGTGCAGGTGGTTAGTGCACTCAGTATCGTAGGATTCGTAGGTAGGTAATTAAAACATTATGTATAGTTCGAATAATTATTTATGTGTGTGTAATATATGACATAATATATTTATATGGACAAGCACAAAAATAATATCATACCTACAGTATTAACATACACACGTACTTTTTTTTCAGTTTATTGGGATCAAACAAACATTTTCACAATGTGTGTAATAAATAATTTAAGTTACATAGGAAAATTAGTAAATGTGGGACCAACATCGTTAACCACTGATTACACAAAGAATATGGGAATAATTTAAAGTTTTAATACAAAGTTTTATATATTATATCTATGTTAAGGTTATTTAATTAGGTATAGTGTCGATCTCATTCAACTTATTTACAACTAATCTCTTAAAAGAGCCAATACTCGTAACAAATATATCTATATCCTGGAAATATTTATCATAAGTGTCGGCCATCAGAGATATCGGTAGACGTTTGCCTGCATTTGTTCGCGATCTGCTTGTCACAAAAAGTTTAGTAGTTCGGCAGGCACGCCTTTGCGGTCTGACTGGAACTTGGTAACTTATTTCATTCACAATATTACTGCAATTTAGACTTTACATTACAAAAATAGTATGGACTGGAGGTTCGCATGCTTTTAAAACTTTAGATCGCGATATCTTTGTCCCGGTTGCGTTACATGAGCAACGAATATATTCGTAGCTGTCACAATGAATATGTGACGGCTACAAATACATCAACCCACCGGTATAGGCTCGGATTTATCTCGAATTCGACGATTTAACCAAAACATTACTTCAAAAGGTGTCGAACGTCCGGCTCACTTGCTTTTGTAAATAATTCAGCCGGAAAGCCGTCACAATCGTAACGAAACCTAAAATAAGAACGATATCATCGGTACATTACTTCTAGGTGGTTTTAGGAAGGAATTATGCAAGTGGCACGGACGTTCCCATACTCACCTTTTTCTGGTGTGTAGGCATAAAAATAGACAAAATCAATAAAACTTGAAAATAACGAAATTAGTTCCTTAAAATAGTCTATCTATATTTTCAAAATAAATTATAAAAAAAATACTTCAGAAATAAATAGCATGGCCATTGGACTGCCTGTCCTAGTATGGTTTATCGATTTTATCGATACTCGTGACGTCATCAGTTAGTCAATCCCTATCGTAAAACAACATTTTACTATTTTACGTAAAAAAGACTAAATTATTTATTGTATATATAAAATATGACTATATATGGCTAAGGAAACTAATAAACTATGTTCCATACTGTTTTCTTTGTCGATAAACGAATTAATGTAGCGAATTTTTGTTTTTAGAGAAATGTGTAGCAATATCTTATTTACCTGTAAAAATTGTGATTTCTTGCGTTGTTTCTTTATGTCATATCACAATTACATAAAGAACAAAGGCACCATGGCTCCACGATACCTTTATTTAAAATTCTAATTCAGATTATCAAATATTTTAAGCAAACGGTGATTGCTCATTTGCAAGGTGGGACGCTAGGGACTCTTACTGTAAAAAATGTTGACACACTGTCACTTGATCCTTTGTCTCTTTTTTTCATAGACCGTGGCCGTATAACGATAACTTCTCTTTTCGACACTCTATTGGTCTTCTTGAGCGCAGCGAAAATTTTTCTAAGTCTATGCACAAAATAATCAAAATAAAAATAATGTCAAATGACATTGACATTATGACAAAAGATAAACGTCAGAGCGTTTTTGTTGTTTCTTAGGTGCATTCCGTCGTTTTGGGTGTAGTTGTTTGGTTAAAGTTTAACTCGTTTGGGTTGCAACCAAGCCACGGAACGATCGAGTTGTTATTATAACCTAAAAGAACTTTAGATGTTAGCAAGTACAAAGTTTTCGTTTTCTATTTCGGAATTATACATTCCTATAAACAAATTCAAATAAAATCTGATTTTTTGAGGAGCAACCATTTACTTTTAGACTCAAAAACATCAAAATACAAAATAATGTGAAATGACATTGACATTATAACAAAAGATAAACGTCAAAGCGTTTTTCAACGACCGATATAGGTGGTTGTTTGGTTACTGCACTCTGAGCCACGAAACGGGTGAAACTACGCTCTGGCAGCGCTCAGAGTAAAATTTCACCAAGGCACGGAATGGTTAGAGTGCGCACCCGAGCGCGCTCGAGTGCACTCGAGCGAAGCGACGGAACGCACCTCTTTATTCCAATTCAATTATTTTTTTACTCTTGCAATATTCCGGATCAATCAAATCAAACAAATGTCAAATTTTACTTATTTTGTCAATTGTCACGTCAAGCAAGTCAAATGTCAATTCATGAAATAATGAAATTGACGTTTTTTTTGGGCGTATCGTGAAAAATCGGGGAAATTAACGTGAAAATCTTTAAAACAATTATATTACATTTGAAAATAACGTTTTTGTTTAATTCAGTAAATTCTTAATGTGACATTGCTTCGTGGGTGATTACTTTTAAAAAAAAATATTTTTTGTTTTTATTGTAAACAGGTCGTGGGACCAGTGTTGTATTTGTGGTTTTGTAGTGGTATTTCGCCAACATTTCGTTGCTTTTATGTCGATTTTAAGTAAAGTATGATTCACTTGTTTGTAGTAAAGTTTATCCGTTGAATTGTGTTAAGTTCCATTTGCTTTCGTGAGAAAATGGCTGATATGATTCGCGTTATGGGGGCTCCTATAGGACCCCCTGTAAAGGATAAGTTAGGATCTCCATCTACCGAATCTGAAGATGGGGGAGGAGATATTGCGGAACTTGCAGCAGATTTAGAGATATATGAACCTAATGGTCCCAGTACTAATGGTGAGTTTGAATCTTGTTTTGTTGGGTTTACATTATGATTTTCTACCATTATTTCTTCCTGTATCAGGAAAAAAAATCCCTGTATCAGGAAAAAAAATCCGTGTACGATATTTTGCATGGAACTTTTTCAAGAAATTCATTGTCAGATGTTGTTTCTAATATAGTTTTAGGCATAATATTATAATTGTCAAGGTACATACTCTATGGATCAATCTATACTGTAAACCATAATTAGTGTTTATTTAAAAAAAAATAAGAGTCAAGGTCGAAGAGCTAGGTAGGTTGTTTATAAAAATATACTTCACAATTAATTTCAGCCACCTACTAGAGCTCTCAAATTGCAAACTATGTGATGAGCTAAATAATATTTGTCATCTATGAAATAACTATATACATATGTCACCACCAATAATGATATACATATAATGTTTGTTTATCCTTACTTGTCTTATTTGGTAAACAATCTTCACCCAATTCTTTATTGAAAAAAACAATTATAAAACACAACAAATGGTTTTTCACACATAGATTATGAAAGAAATTAATTATTAGTGACAATTGACTTAATAAGACAACATATTTTTAAATAATTATTTGAATTTAAAATTTATTGTTATTATTAACTGTCAAAATTAATTTACTAAAAAGGACAAGTAAGGATAAACCTATACAGAACAGACAAAAAAAAATCATAATTAAAAACACTTCTGTTTTTATTATTTTAGGTTGTTTCATATATGTAAAAAAACGGATGTAAATAATGTTTTAATTAGAAAATCACAACATAATAATTTAATTAATTTAATTAGGTGAGCGTGAAGCAGTGCTGGCTCCACCGGAAACTGAGTGGTATCATGGCCGACTGGACAGGTACACTGCAGAAGAAAGACTGTGGAAGGCTGCCAATCTTGGCAGCTATTTAGGTAAGTTCTGATTGTATTCTTCTTCTGTTCTGATATAACTGTTGATTTCTATCAACCTTCTTTTGGCCTATATTTTGATATAGCAGCAATTAAGGTGTTGAAATTGATTAAAAATTACCTTTTTGAGTTAAATGACTTATCTGTAGTACAATTCCAAGTACAAGGGTGGATCAAAAAGTATGCTGAGTGAGGTGGCTCTAATAACAGTTTATGCAACTTAATCTGGAAATAGTTTTGATCAAAAATATCCTAGATAAGTCTTTGTAATCTTCAGCGTTTATCAGCTCAAACTAATTTATGCCGTATCTGCTAACTCTTAAGCACCATTTTGTTTTTGTCAACATTCACATATTATGATCTGACAACATGAATGACAAAAAGCGATATGTTTCCCAGCACTTTCACAATTCTATAAAATATTATTGTATAAAAATGGTGAATCTTTGAACTTGGATAACTTGGCTCAGAGCTATACTTAGCTTTACTTACTTTTGTGCCATATTAACTTTTGCTCCAAATGGCTAGTTCTCACACTACGCACCTACCATTTTTTTTGTTGGCCAGCACTTTCAGAAAAGGCCCAAAATGTATGGCACCTAAATGATCTTATTTTACTGTTCAAAATACGTTGTTTTGTACCGTAAGTGCTCTGAAGTTAGCCACTTCAGTTGTACATTGTAAAATTAATTGCATTGTATAAGTTTTTACATACAGCATTTTAAAATTCCTGTTATAATTTATTGATTTTCCAATATTCAACATTTGACCAAACAATGGTGAATAGAATAGATCTTTATTGAATGTTGGCGTTGGCGTGTTGATTGGCTTTAAAAACTAAAAAGCTTTGTTTTATTAAAATAAATCAGATGTTTTATCATTTATATTATAAAAAGATATTTAGTTGCCGAAAGTATGATATTCCATTTGATGATAATATCTGTGTTTCGATCATCTAGGGTATTCTTTATCGAAGGGAAAAAGTCTTTGACTGGAGAAGATTGAATTCATGCTTCTAATTCCTGACAAAACAAGGAAAATTTATTTATTCAAATATGTATTAGATAAAATTATTACTTGACACATTAGTATTGCCTTGTTCTTCTCTAAAGATATTAATAGCTAGAAAATATTCAATTTAATTTACTTACTCGAATAAATGTGTTCACTATTTGTTTGTGTCACACTCTTTAATTAAACTTTGTTTAAAAATAACTTTATCACTTTTTACACAATAATTAATTAAGAGGTTAAGGGTTTTTTGTGTAAGTATTATTATTGTTTCATTAAGGGGTTGGGTGAGGATTGTTTTCCAAATAATGAAGTACAATAATCTTTACAAAATACTTTTTTTTTTTATGATAATAAGTATAAACTTAGATAAATTAGATTTTTCTATGTACCACTCCAAGAAAGACCTCAAACTCGCGTAATGATAATTACAAAATGTGATCAGATGTATGATGTCTTAGTTAAAAGATTGCTGCCCGTACTCCTTGCAGCAACCACGCGTAACCCTGGGGGTACGCGTACCACTAATTGGGAAACACTTCTATACTATTCAGACAGTTTGAAAATGCCCAAAACTATTATAGAAAACTTTATGACTGGACTACTCAAACTAAATTCAAGGCAAAGAGATGGTAGTCTGATTTTCTTGGTTCATTGCATTTTTTTGTTGATTTTAGTTCGAGAAAGTGACAGAAAACCTGGCTCATATGTTTTGAGTTACTTGGGACGCACAGGGATAAACCATTTCAGGTAACAACAACTTACAAGATTAAACAGGCTGTTTAATAAAAGCCTCATAAAGCCGGATATGGTAAATAGAGTACCATGCATACAACCCTGGAAAATTATTATAAATCCTGAAAAGCCACATAGCTAAGAACTTTTGATTTTTTATTTGTAAGGAGAAACGCAAAATAATAACTCTAGACGGAAAAAGACTATTATATTTAATAATCAATGCCATTAATGGGCAAAAGCAAAATCCAACTTCGATCTTAGGTTGCCACTATGTAGTTTATCATAAAAAAAATAATGCTGGTTTTCAGGGTTCATAATCATTTTCCGAAATTGTGTGCATGGTACCTGATAAGGTGATAAGATATACCAAATTCGACTTTTTATGGCTATTATACAAAACACCCTTTATAGATGTGTGAAAAAGAATGATTGCATTAAAACAAGTATGAAGTGTATGTGATTGATTTATTGATTAAACATTAAAAATACATAATTAGAAATCAAAATAACAAAATTACTTAGTTGAAGTGTACAAAATAGAAAATGTTGTGTTTGGTGTTAAACAGAATTACGGCAGTCTGTGGTGATTACTACATTGGCGGTCGTCAGTTCGATTCTTTGACAGAACTAGTGGGTTTCTACAGTCATTGTTCAGACTTGTTGAAAAGGGAGCGGTTGGTTGAGCCCGTGCCACCGCCTGAACCAGTCAATGATAAAAAGGTATTTATTATGTTTAAGCCTCGATTTTAAGATATACTTTAGTGTTTCATCTACTTACCCTTTTACGTGTTTGGTCCCTTTCCACAGTAACATTGTGTAACTAAACATCTGCTATAAAATCTTTATTAGTAAGGGGTTAGTATATATAACTCTGATTCTATTATAGCTCTGACCGTATTCAAAAATACAACGTCATTTGTTTTATTGTTATAGGGAGCTGCGCTTGCTGGGTGTCCTACGTAGTTTCGACATACGCGATTTTTTTTCCACTGCCTCATAGGTTCGAAAGCTTATGGACTCGAAGATGTAGTCGCGAACTACGATGTTTCGAAAAACGTTTCACTGCCTTATACGTTCGAATGCTGGTGACTTCGATTTATTAGTCACATTCACAAGATGTTTAAAAACATATTCATATAGTATGTATTATAAATATGTATTATGAACTACCGATGTAAATACTTATATACGAACCGATTTCATAAAACGTTTTCAATTCGATCGTAATAGGTATGGACATTTATTTTTACACTTAATATTTTTTATACCTTTCGATTATGAATTGCTAGTAGCAATAAATGTTAATTGACTCTTGATTATGATGTTTTTTTTACTTTATGAATTTATACATCTTGTGACTAATAAATCGAAGTGCTTGCGGCATTCGAATGTATGATCAGTGAAAACGTTTTTTCGAAACATCTTTGTTCGCGGCTACATCATTCGAGTCCATAAGGTTTCGAACATATGAGGCAGTGGAAAAAAAAATCCCAACAGCGTGTGTCGCAACAGCGGCAATCGAAACGAAACTACGTAGGACACCCGTAGCTGGGGCTATAGTATCTTCATGTAATTTTTTATGTGCTCTTATAACTTAATGATTTGTTCCAAGACTTCCAAATGGCTTTATATTAACTTGCTTAATGTAGAAAGAAATATAATACATTTTCTTTTCATCATTAGAGGGTGGTTGCAATTCTTCCATACACTAAAATGCCTGACACAGACGAGCTTACGTTTCAAAAAGGCGACATATTTTTCGTCCACAACGATATGGGCGATGGCTGGTTATGGGTCACTGCCCATAGGTAAGTGTATTTTAATTACTTTGTTTAGTACATAATTATGAATAGTATTAGCGTCTGTTTTATAGGTTGCAGACCCCCTGTCTTCTGGTTTAACTATAAAAATGGAACAGAATTTCCATTTATTATCTGTCTAACAAGGTATCACGAATTTATCTAAAACCTTTGTAAATGTCTCCTAATATAACATTATCTTTAACTTAAGTTATAATCATATTATGTTAGAAATATAGAAGTCAGTTCTTAGTTGAAATTATACAAATGGAAATAATGAGTCAGCTGGCTATTTAAAACAGCAATAAGGTAACTAAAGTATGCCAATTTAATTAAACTGTAGTAACACATAATGTTTTAACGTCTCGCCTTGAGTACTCCGCTTATTATGTGTAGATGAATAGATAACTTTAAGAAATGCAATAATGTGCATGTTAACTTCTGACCATCTATGAACACAGGGTCATAATTACCGCTCGTCGACGACCTCCGTGGTCGAGTGGCTTTGTACACCGGTTTTCAAGGTGTCGCCATCTCTGAGGTCCCGGGTTCGATCCCCGGTTGGGTCAATTTAGACAACGTACTTTTCTATATTGTCTCAGGTCTGGGTGTTTGTGATACCACCGTTGTCTCTGATTTCCATAACACAAGTGCTTTAGCTACTTTTGGAATCGGAGCAATGTATGTGATGTTGTCAAATATTTATTTATTTATTATTTATTTACCGCTTTGTATGAAACAGTAGTTGGGGTACATTTATTATTTAAATGCAAAAGGAAATAAAATTAATTAATTGATTTAAATTTCGAAGTATTTGTGGTAACTCTGTGCTCTGGTGGTATTATCCTGCTTTTACTAGCTCATATCATAAAATTAGCTACTTATACAGCTAGCTCCATAAATATATATTAGGCTCATAGACCGAAATCGCTCGTTGAGCGAAAAAACAGCTTACAACGCGTTGTGGTCAGTGCCAAAAATCCACAACGCGAAATTCGTGTTATGACTCTTATAAAAACGCTCATGACCTAGTTAAAACACACAATTCTACAAATAAATTCTATCTTTGTCAATTCAAATGAAAATGAATAGATATATATTTTATATTAACTTTTATTAGGCGAAAGTAATATTTTTTTTAGAAAACTCTCAGTTGCCATCAGTGGCTGCAATGCTGAGGGTGGCGACTGGGAATAACACGCTAGAGCTAAATATAATATACAAATGGCTTACCAGATGCAAGACCTTTAATTATTAATTCAGCACTTTAGTCAAATCAGTGGTCCAATGTGAAAATAGCCACCCTAAAAGCTTCAGCTGGATGGACTAAAACCAACCAGTAATAATTCAAAATATCTGTTCATTCCTTTCTAATAGAACTGGGGAGCAAGGAATGATCTTCAGGGAGCTTGTTGAAGATCTTGACCCTTCAATCGATCCAAACACCGTCTTCTCTTGGTTCCACCCCAACTGCACAAAGAGTGAAGCCGTTGACATGCTGGTCAAAGCCGGCCCTGGGAGCTTCTTAGTGCGACCATCGGACAACTCGCCCGGAGATTATTCTCTGTTTTTCCATATCAATAACCAGATACAGAGATTTCGGATTGAGAAGAAAGGCGTGAGATACCTCATGGGCGGTAGAACGTTTGAGTGTCTGGATGCTGTCATCAATAGGTATAGGAAGGAGCAGATTGTCGAAGGACACACTTTGGGTCAACCGGTAAGAAAACTATGTATCTAGATGTAGTTGGTATTACAAAGAAATAAGGACAATGCCAAATAAAAGGACAAATTAGTATAAAAGTTTCTTAATAGCCATCAATGAGTCGTTTATCAAATGATAGGGGAAAAATAGTCTTCAATCAATCAGAAGCGCATTAAAACCTGTCCCGATAGCTTCGATCAAGGAATGTTTAATTGTAGTCGTACAGTTATTCCATTTTCCATTCAGTCAATCAATATACTGGCTGTTAATGAATGAACCCAAAATGGGAAAACCGTTTCTTCGGACAATCCAACTAAATAACTTTTACCATGGGACCAACTCTGAAATCGTGAAAAAAACATCTCTTTTCATACATTTTGATATTTTCTTTATTAATTTTTGTATGAAATAGCAGATTTTTTTGCGTTGTAATTTTGTATAGTATAAAATCTTCCAGGATCAGGGATATGTTATTCTAACTGAGTTTTTTTACTCAAACCAATTGTATGTCTTACAGCTCATCGCCGAAGGTCATGTAATAGAGCCGCAACAAAACGCAACAGGAGCCGCAGCAGAAAAGATATATGCGACACTCCGGGAGTGCCGAGATCAGATCGGCTTGAAGAAGATGAAGGGAATCAAGCACCAGGGTTACTTGAACAAGAAGTCGGATAAAGCGGCTAAGAAGTGGAAGGCCTTGTACTTTGTTCTGCTGCAAGAAGGAACAGATACCCATTTGTACTTCTATGATTCACCAAAGAGGACGAAACCAAAGGGGTTGATCGATTTGTCCTGCGCCTATTTGTATCAGGTATATTATTATTTTTTTATGAGTTATTTTACTTAACATTTAACCCGTACAACGCTGGAAGGAATTGTCATAGTAAAAAATATCAAAATTATTGACAAAATTATCGTTTTTAGTGAATAACTAATAAACTATTTCTTATTTTGGAAAACTGTCAATCACAAAACTAGAGAGCTAGGTTTGTTTTTATTACGACGACCTTCGTGGTCGAGTGGCTTTGTACACCGGTTTTCAAGGTGTCGCCTTCTCTGAGGTCCCGGGTTCGATCCCCGCTTGAGTCGTCGGTTTAGAAAACTAACTTTTCTATATTGGCTTAGGTCTGGGTGTTTGTGATGCCACCGTTGTCTCTGATTTCCATAACACAAGTGCTTTAGCTACTTACTTTGAAATCGGAGCAATGTATGTGATGTTGTCAAATATTTCTTTATATTTATTATTTATTTAAGGATGACTGTCGTTACTTATTTGTTGATACTGCCCCTTCACTATCTTGTTTAAACTTATTCTGTGTGGCTATTAGAAAAGTAACTCCCAGTAGAGGCGTCGCCATTACCCAAATATTCATTAATAAATTACATAATGACGCACTCCCAATAATCTTATGTCGTATTTAGGTGCACGAGTCGCTATGGGACCGTGAGTTTTGCTTCCAACTCGTAGAGAGGGCGCTGCCGTGTCTGTCCACGCATACGTTCTTGTGCGCGAACACGGCGAGCGAAGAGAAAGCGTGGTTGGACGCGTTACGGCCGTTGTGCGTGCCGCAGCAGGCGCGACACCAGAATAAGGTAATTTATATTATTTTTATTAGGATGTTCATTTATAATAATTCTAACACACGCTTTAGTTGATGAAATGTCATCGGGAGCTTCCTTAAGGCGCTGGATACTTTTGGATGTAAAATAATGAAATTATTTAACTTTGTTTTGCGTCGTCCTGGATGAACAGGGTAATAACTCAAAAATTACTGACTTTTTCTATTAAATGCAATCCTAATAAAAAATTGAGCTCTTTCCAAGGAACGAGGTCTTACAAAGTCGAATTTTAGAGTTGATACCCTGTTCATCAATGTCAATGTCATTAGATTGTGTATCATTTAGTTACAGTGCGTTTCAAACTTAATGGCGGCTGTGAAGCTAGCCACTCACTGTATGCGTGTAGCCGTGCCCCACCACTCGCCTCTCCCACTCACTTACATCGAAATTGTGTTCTGCGCATCGTCGCGCGATGTTCCGAGCTGAGCCACCATTAATTTTGAAACGCATTGTATACAATATGTAACAAAAACCCTGTCCGATCTGTGAAGAGGTTATAAGGTATCTAGTTTCGATTCTATTCACGCAATCCGCTTTGATTAATAAGTAAAAAAAATTCCATGGGTAAAATAAAATAAAAAAAATAAAAAATGGGGAACTCACATTGCAACACTGACAGACCTTATGACAAGTAGTGATGTCATGACGTTTTGCTACTGTGATAGGGATGTTACTCATTGAAAATTTCTCACGTTTCGGGGAGATTTGGGTACTAAAGGTCCGTCAAAAAGTGTAATTTAAATTACGACAGAATTTTCATTATTAGCAAAAAAGTTTTTATAATTTTCTTGCTAACATTATTGGTACAACTTTATGCCCTTTTCGGATCTGACAGGGTTTTTGTTAAATATTGTATATTTTTTTTGAAATTTCGTTTTAAAATGAAATTAAAACTCCACTGCTCAATTAATTCATCAACGCACGAGCGGACGCATGCGGCCCGATAAAAATGGAATATCTATTGTGTCTCATTTTCCGGGCGTTGAAGGGTTAATGAAACTAAATGCGTAACTCCGTCACCAGGTGGCGCGCGTAGTATGGCTGCGTGCATTACGCGTGCGTTGCCTAACCGCGCACCGCTTGCCCGGCCGATTAGCGCCACGGCCTTACCTACGGCTGACTTTAGGCGCCGCGCCCGTCGCTCGCACTCGACCACGCCCTTCGCCCGACCCGCACTGGGACGATGAGTTTGTATTCGAGTGAGTATTAAACTAACCTACAAATTCGTCTATGCCTACATGTAATCATGTCAACTCATATACAACAAGACAGATTTTTTTTAAAGTTGAAAAAAAAATCTGTCATTTTCTAAATCAATCGATAGAATAAGTCATTACAAACAAAAAGTAATAAGTAAAAAAATCTCGTAAGTGATATACTTACTGAGATATTTGAGCTTAAAGTTGAAAAACGAAATCTGACATTTTCTGGATTAATTAATAGAATAAGTCATTACAAACAAAAAGTAATAAGAAAAAATCTTGCAAGTGATATACTAACTCGATAGTCAGTATGCGGATGTTTAGTCCCTTCATACCTCTAGACAGGGCCGTAGTAGCGGCGTTTATTACTGCAACACATTCTCATTGAAATATCGAACTGTGTTGGCCTAGCGCTAGTGATATCTTGATATTTAGGTCTTGTGAGAATGTTCCAGCTCCAGTTCCAGTCCCCATTTTGGAACCGTCCGTATAAATTCGGACTTCATGTATGTCAGAGTAATCTCAGTCGCTTTCAAATAACTGTATTTGGTATTTCTTTAGGAAAATATTAAATATTGCTTGGGGATCCTGTCGCATGGGGCAGCGATTAGTTTCACTAAGTTATTCCACAATATGGAGTGAGGACCCTCTCGATTGTACCACAGACCCAGGTGTTTTAGCCTTATAGCAGCCATGGAGGCTTCTTGTTGTATAAACAGGTCCAAGGGTGTTAAATCCAGAGCTACTTCTAGGGCGGCTGTGGGGGTAGTTCGCATGCAGCCGGTTATCGCAGAGCATGCCAATCTTTGAAATTGCTGCAGCTTGTTGATGACGGTGCTTTGCTCTGTTTTGGACCACCAGGCAACGGCTCCGTATGTGATTATGGGACGTATAACAATTTTATACAGTCACATCGTTATTTTAGGTGATAGTCCCCACCTTTTGCCGAGTAGTCTTTTACATTGGCAGAAGATGATGGTGGCTTTGTTTAGTTTTCCTTCGAGATGTCTGTTCCAGAGAAGCTTGCTGTCCAGTATCACACCTAGATACTTGACTTCCTTGCTAAGGGACAGACTGGTATTGAATAGTTTAGGGAGTTTAAGATTTCCTAGACTTCGTTTGTTTGTGAACATGATTAGTTCCGTCTTTGCTGGGTTCACTGTTAGATTGTGTTTAGTGCACCACTGTTCGACGACCTTCAATGCAGACCTGAACCCAGTTATTCTATCAACTGATCTAAAAAAAATACTCATTTTGTTTTTCAACTTCAAACTCAAATATCTCAGTAAGTATATCACTAACGAGATTTTTTTACTCATTAGTTTTTGTTTGTAATGACTTATTCTATCGATTGATTTAGAAACACTTTTATCACAGGCCTCCAAAACCGACTTTTTTCAAAATGGCGGACAGGTAGGTATGCCAAAAGCACATGATGCTCTTTTAAGGATTTGTTCAGTCGATGAAAATTGAACAAATATCTCCAAGAAACATGTGTAGAAAGTTTGTGTTCGAGTGAGTTGTTAACGGACCTTTATAATATCTAGTAGTAATAAAGTCTGGCGCATTTTTATGAGAAATAGTAGATTATGCAATAAGGGCTTAAAGTAGTGTATTGTGTCCCGGGCGCTATTATTGAACCCCGAGTACGAGGGATTCTATGGTTAACTCCCGAGCGGAGCGAGGGAGTTAAGGCTAGAATCCTGAGTACGAGGTGTTCAAGATCGCCCATGACAAATACACATTTAAGCCCGCGATGCATACTCTACTTTTTATACTTTCTGCGAGGCAATTGAAACCAATTACTGTTATAAAGAAAGTACTTAAGTAATTATTTAAAGTTAGAATAATAAAATATGAAAAATTAAGAATATTTATTGAAAATTAAAAGTTATGTTAGAAACATTACACCAATAATTGTGCAACGACAAAGTTACATTCTTTGGTACATTTATAGTTGGGTTAGAGTTTATTTTTTTGTCGTCTATTCTGTAGTGGTCAGTTCGACATTCAAATAAATCCTTCTTGGTGCGCGGGTGAAAATGAATTTATGTAAAAAGTTTTCATGATAACATACAGCCTGACTCAGAATAAGATCTCATTGCACCTAAACTTTTTGAAACCAACATCGATCAAGCACGACTACAAGGGTTGCATTCCAAATTCAAATCACATTATTCCCCATGGGAAAAATGACTTACTTTAGGAAAGGTTTGCATGACACATAATATGCCATTGACGAGCAGGTAGTATAAAAATGATATTTTCTAAATAAAAGGCAAAAGTCTCCTCTGCGATTTCAGAATTCGTAACAAAATTGATGTAAATGAGATTTTGTTTGCAGTGATGTCCCACCAGATGTTACTTCATTCACCATTACGGTACATAACACTGGAAAAAGAGGAAAAGAATCAGAAGTAAGTATAATACTGATATTACTTATTTATTATTAAATAACTTAAGCTAGGTATCTATTACAACATTTGTTTAGAAACACTTTATTGTCAGTATTTTATAGAAAAATTCGCGCAATTCCTGCGAAGCAAGGTTGATGAAACATTGATGATTCATTTTGTCGTGTTGCGTGTTCCCCTCTCTAGAGTGCAGAACACGGAACAAAGTACGAGTATACAGAATAAGGTAGCGTTAGTTATCGTATACTTTAAAACATTTTACTTTCGCCCCCGTGAAAATTGTTGAAGGTGGCGGAGCTCACGATAGAACTGGCTAACCTAGCGAATGGCGAAGAAATAGAGGAGTGGTATCCGTTAGCGGGTATGACCCCTATTGGCGAATGGGGTTCTTTGAGGCTACGTATCAGGTAATCATGGTTTTTCAGGTAAGCATTTTTTTTAAAGAAGCATCTTTTAGAGTGGTGCTCCCATTTTTTACAGATAAAACGGTTATCAGTTTTGGGTTCATTACCCTATTTTTAAAGATGAAGATAGGGTAATGAAAACGATTGACCTGAAAAACATAAACATTTCTATAAAATATACAAACACAAGGACGAAAAATGTTAACACAAAAATATAGTTTTTAGTATATTATTTGGTATTCATACAAGAGAGAATAGTTCTAGCGATTAGTGTCGAATTGTTCTTGCGAAAGTGTCGTATCTGAATTTCGTATCTGATTCATGGTTTTTATGAACGCCATTAAGAAATCAAGGCCCGGAAAATGAGACACAACAGATATTCCA
The DNA here is from genome assembly GCA_963556745.1 of Catoptria pinella. NCBI lineage: Eukaryota > Metazoa > Arthropoda > Insecta > Lepidoptera > Crambidae > Catoptria > Catoptria pinella. The sequence continues at coordinate 4,565,279 of OY750774.1, read as the reverse complement.
TTGTTGTGCAGCCGTATTTGTGCGCTCAGGCGTTGATAAATTAAACTCTAATTGGAAACTTAAGGCCAGTATATTCAAAATTATCGAAATTAATCTATTTTTGATTCAAACAATCAAATGTTCTTTATTTTGAGCAGATAAAAATATATGTTGTAGTTTCATAAAGTATCTTGATTATTTTACGAGTGAAAACACGAAATTCATATCTTCACTCCACTATAAAAATATTCAAAGACAAAGACAAATTTCATTATTTTTATGTTTTTTGGATAATACTTAGAGTTTATTCATCTCTAACTCACGAATAATATATAGAAAAATAGATAAAGACATATAGAGGAATATTTAACGGTTACTTTTTCAAAAAGTGACTTTATGTTCAAAATAACAACAAAAACATTGAAAAAATGAAAAAGTGAGGTTATTTTTATTACTCTTCACCCATATAGAAAAGACAGAGATAGAGTTTTTCAAATATACTGGCCTTAAACGGGTAACGTATTTGGTCAGATACATGCAAGAGCTAGTGATGCCCCGCGAAGAATACAACCCGCTGCGACAGCTGCTGCTAGAACCCGGCCTGCCCGCTGTCAAGGCGCTCGCCGATCTGTGCCGCACTGATAGGCAGCCTTTAGCCACCTGTGAGTAGTTTTACAGTTTGATATTTATTTTGTAAAGATTTTTAAAGGAAATAGGATTATAAATACATAATCATAATTAAATATCAAACATCTACTGAAGTAATTTTAATTGAAAAGTTAAAAAGTAGCAACTTTGCATTTTTGTTATTTCTAAGAGTTTAATTTTACAGAGTTGAATGTAAAAAAAACCTGTGTGGAAACTGAAGGATGACGAGAAAAACAAGTCACCGTGGATAAGGTTTTACTTTTACGTCCATACGAAGCTAATACTAACGCGCATTGTGAAACTTCGCATTGTAAACACAATAACAATCTACTCCTACGTGCTGACGACGTGCTGTCAGCTCGTTAAAAAGGCACGTTCAAAGGCTCTAATGGCCGAATACTCAAACGATACTCAACTTTGAGGGGCGCTCGAACATCATGCTGTCTTTGTCGTATCTCTGACATTTAATGCGACAGGACGATGTTTGAGAGCCTCTCAAAGTTGAGTGACGTTCGAGTATACGGCCATAAATCTGGTTAAATTTCCCTAGCGATCCTGCATGCGTTCACGGAATGCGGGCGAGGAGCGGAACTGGCGCGCGAGTTAGTAGGAGCAGAGTTAACCCGCGAGGTGGACCCTCGCGCGATGTTCCGCGCCGCGTCGCTCGCCACCGCCGTTGTGGACGAGTTCATGCGCGCGCAGTGCAAGCCTTTCTTACAGGTCAGTGCAGTAGTTTTAGGCCCATATTTATAAACCCCTCTACGTTCAGAGCTATCTTGAGATCATACTTGAGATGCTCTTCTTATAGGAACAGCATCTCAGATTTGATCTCAAGATAGCTCTCGACATCGAGAGCGTTTTATAAATACGGGCCTTAGACAAATTCCTTAAGAATTAGCGCGCGAGCTAGTAGTGGCAGAGTTAACCCGCGAGGTGGATCCTCGAGCGATGTTCCGCGCCGCATCGCTCGCCACCGCCCTTGTTGATGAATTCATGCGCGTGCAGTGCAAGCCCTATTTGCAGGTCAGTATAGTAGAAATAGACAACCTCCTTAGGAATTAGCGCGCCAGCTAGTAGGAGCAGAGTTAACCCGCGAGGTGGATCCTCGAGCGACTTTCCGCGCTACATCGCTCGCCATCGCCCCGTCGTTGTTGAAATTATGATTATCCTGTACGTACATACTATTACAGTACTGCTCATAACAACAACGATAGTATATTTTTCACATTTCCAGCATGAAAATGGCGCAAATGACGCTCGCAGCAAAATTTATTTTTGCTGCGAGCGTGAGGCAAATTTATTTTTTAAATCTCTAACACTACCTTTTGCAATAATAAAAACTAATAAACTTGTTAAATTGATATTTAAGAAAAGGATAGATAGAATGCTTTATGTTGTCGGACATGGATTAAAAAGTATAAAAAAATAAAATACATGTAATATAACAAGGAGTTTTAAACAAATGATTGTTGAAAAAGAAGGTTGATAATTCGAAATAAAGAGTATGGACAAAATGACGTCGCATGTATGAAATAAATATAAACTAAGAAAAAAATATGATTTAACACGACACCTTGTTTTTCTGCCTCTTCCCTTTAATCGCCCACTGTGCTTAGTAGTCTATACATATTAGAATGTAGACTACTTCGCTAGTTCGTGATTTAAAGTCAGTACTCGTAGCACAACTTGACTTTGGTCTCTAGTATAACAAATAACTATTGTTACAGGCGGCAATCTCTGAAACAGTGCAGAAGCTCATAGACGCCAAGCAGTCCGCAGAACTGAACCCTACCAAAATGGACTCGCCTGATGACGCCTGCAATAACGCCGAGTTTCTACTCATGATACTCGATCAGGTATGGAATATTATTTTTGTCGTTCTCCCATAAACTTTTTAAGTACCTATTTATTTATCTTTACTGTCTTCAATTGATCACTTGTTGTTGAATTGAATTATTTAGAACAAGGTTAATCTATCTGTAGGCTAGCCTTTCTTACTCCGTCCGTGACAAACATTAAAATCTATTTAGTCATCAATAGGTAGTCGCTTTCGCATTTAATAAAGTAGGTATAAAGATAAATTTTATTTGTGTTTATGTGGCACATTATTCAAAACACAAAAGTCTGTGATCTTTATACAAGGTTGGTAACGATATATTTAAGTTTGTAAATATCGTTACTTATTTCTGTTAACGCTGATAAGTTTTTTGCGCCTGTTCTTCTTGTCAGTTAAAAAAAGTCTGGAACGGGCGGTAGGAAAATATAGACGATTCAAAAGTGCTTAATTATTAAGTTTATTTGAATAAATAAATTTTGACTATTGACAAGCGCCGCCGCTCTGGTCGCATTCTAAAATACTTGCATCATTTATTTTGTTGCGCTGGGAAGCTTCTGAATATGCACCGGTACTATGGCTCGTTCGTACTGCGATTTGTTTTTAGTAGTTTTTCTGTTATCTTTTGTGGCATCAACTTCGCATTAATTTTCAGATAACTTTGTCAATTTTCACCTCCCCCGAGGCGTGCCCGCGGCCCGTGCGGTACTTGTGCGGCTGCCTACAACGGGCCGCAGTCGCCAAATGGCCGAATGAGAGATTCGTACGCACTAGGGTAGTTTCTGGTAAGACGTAGCCGATTTTACAGGTGGTTATTTCACAGGTTTATTGCTTGGGCCCTAATGCCCGTTTCAACTAAACTTAAGAATCGCCTTAAGTTAAGGGCCTGACATGAGCCAACTAGCGCCGCCAGTCGATTTTATTTTATTTATTCTAAATAAGCCCAATTTCTTAAAAAAGGAATCATTCAAGGTTTTGTTAATAACGTCTAATATTTATTGAATAACTTTACACAGTTTGAAAAGGCATTCAAACAGTTTAAAACGCGATTTTGTTAAAAGTTGAACCAACAGTGGCCACTGTTGGTTCAAACCCGTTATTAAACTGTTGCACGAATTTTGTAATGTTGTAACGTTATTCAATAAACATTAGACGTCATTCACAAGACCTTGACTGATTCCTTTTTTAGAAATTGGGCTTATTTAGAATAAATATAATAAAATCGACGGGCGGCGTTAGTTGGCTCATGTCAGCCCCTTAAGTCTTTTCCTAATTACAACTTGACAAAATTAAAACGGTGTCATTAACTTAGCTGTCATGCAGTGCATGCGTGTTGGATCAAAAGCTTAAGCACATATTAATTTTGAATACATAAATAGAAATCTAAGTATCTAATAATTTATAGTGTTTATGTATGCGTCATAGGATTCATATTCCTGCGACTGATCTGCCCGGCGTTAGTAGAGCCGCGAGCGTGGGGGCTAGTTGCGGCCGCCCCGCCGCCTCACGCGCAACGATCTCTACTGATGGTCGCCAAGTGCCTGCAAAACCTCGCCAATCTCATCGAGTTTGGTGCTAAGGTGAGTCTTATGTATGTGGAGTAAGGTTCATATTCTTGTGACTGCACGCGTAAATGTTTTTCTAGAGTAATACTAATAGATTTTATAGAGTAATACAAAATGTTTTTCTAGAGTAATACAAAATAGGTACATAAACATGTTTGCGTCCATGTGTGGAGGTATGTTTGTGATGTTTGGACTGTTCGTGTAAAAGTTGAACGAACATAGCGCTACACACTATCCCCCTTATTAATAAACGAAGAGGTAAGTTTACACCTAGTCACACCTCGGACACTCCATACAAAAAGTGCGTTTTATCTACAACATAAACAGATTTTACAGATTACGTTTGTACATACTGCGAATGTGTGCGTGAATCTTTTAGGGTTGACTCTTCACATCTGTTAAGCTCGTATGTTAGTACAAACGAATCGGGCGCGCAATACGGCCTCGGAGAATGAACTTCTGATGTTAATACCGATTGTGGGGGGAGGGGCGGTATGAAGATCGGCGGGAGGCGGACTGTGGCCGTTCTGTACGTCAGTACTACTAATTCTGTGACCTAGTTTAACCAAAAAGTTTGCTTATGAATATGGCTTTGAGACGTCAAACGTAAGGAGTAATATTGTCAAGCAATTTTTGGTTAAACCGGGTGTAAACTTACTCTTCGTTTATTAATTGGGCCATACGGGATCATGACTAGCCTTTGTTCGTCAAAAATTGAATCAGAGAAACGTTTTGTTACAGGAGCCTTACATGGAAGTAGTAAATCCTTTCATTCTCAAGAACAAGGAACGAATGGTGGTATTTCTGGATCAATTGAGCAACATTCCGGAGCCGGGCAACCCACCGCCTAATTCAAATAACAACCTTGATATAGGTAATGTTTAATGAGATTATATATTGAATTTTTATTTCATTGCAGTTAACCATGTAGACTTATCCATTCTTCAGATGAAGATTTTCTCAAAATTCCAATAAAGCTTGACCAAAAAATATTTGTATAATATGCTCGCCATGTGGCGCCTCATTTGCTTATTTCTTGTTCTTATGATAGATTTACGTTACGTATGCACTCTGGCGGAATGTCCCTCTGTATTTGTATTATTAGTTATTCTGTGGTAAGGGAGAAATTTCTTCATAAGGCCCACCACGACGGAATTTTGATTTGGAATTCCGAACGCAGCGAATCCATACAAATCTATGAACGTATGGACCATATATGCGGTAATTTTCCGTTCGAAATTTTATCGATAATCCGTTTCGGAATTGCGAAACAGATTCCGTCTATGTGGCGGACCTAATACAGATACTGAACACTTTATCTCGCTCGTTGGCACAGCGAAAGAGCTGGCGACCCTCCACCACATCTGCGTGTCGCACCTGACGGAGCTGCAAGCGCTGGGCCGCTCGCAGCCCGCCCTCCGCAAGCTGGTCACCGTCACCGAGATGCTCACCAAGCACAAGCACAAGTACCTCGAGATGATCAGATAGGGGGCGCCACAGGTCAGTTCGATCTTTAACTTTATCAACAGACTACTTAAATCTGTTGAGCGGAGGTCCAAGAAGCTCATCGGCGACGACGATCATTTCTGTAATAAGCTCGAAAGCCTCGAGCGTAGACGCGAGGTTGCGAGCTTATCGGTTTTTAATCGGCTACATTTCGGAGAGTGTGCAGCGGAATTCCACAACCTGATTCCGCCATCTTCCTTCTTCCATCGGACGACCAGCCGTAGGAATCGGCGCCACCGTTTTTTGGTGGTTATTCCAAAAATTTTTTTTAGCTTTAGAATTCTCATTTGCATTGAACTCAGATTTCAGCTTTAGATTTCTCATATGAGCTTTTAACAATTTTAACAAAACTAAAGCGAACATTTTTCTGTAAACGAAACTGAAACGGTAACGATTTAGCTTTGGTTATATCGTTAAAATTAGCGCGATTAGGCCCCTGTTCACATCTTTTAGTTCAATAATTAATTAGGACGACATAATTTTAAGCTTGCATATTCATCGCTAGTTCCTATAAGGGGACTAAAAGATTCGGACCACTTTTTTTTTTTTTTTTTTTGTGATAACGGCGTCGTACGTGTATTTGGATGGAGGAGAGATAAACAAATAAAAATGACCTTTTTTATTTTTTTATAAATAAATATTGACAATATCATTTTACATTGCTTCCAAAGTAAGTAGCTAAAGCACTTGTGTTATGGAAATCAGATACAACGGTGGTATCACAATCACCCAGACCTGGGCCAATATAGAAAAGTTCGTTTTCTAAATTGACCCAACCGGGGATCGAACCCGGGACCTCAGAGACGGCGACACCTTGAAAACCGGTGTACAAAGCCACTCGACCACGGAGGTCGTCACCTTTATCATAGGGACTTACGTCCAGGGCCTTTCGTTTTGGACATAATTCGACATAAAGTTACAAAGACTTTGACAGTAATTACACTGGCCTTTAAAACTTAGTACCACACTTTAAAATGGTAATAACTTAAAATACACAAGATATATTTTCGAATTTTTTATTTCAAAATTCTAAATTCTATTGTTTTTTAGAGACATTGCAATTTTAAAAGTGTGGTACTAAGTTTTGAGGGCCAGTGTATTTTATTATGGGCTGAATAAAATGATGATAATACGTTTCGTTTCAGGGTAACAACGTAACTCCATTGCATACGGTATCGGTCTAGTTATAAGTCCTCAGGTGTAAGCATAGTTGTACCTCTTGTACCTCTTAGCCGTACAAGTGTAGTCATTATTAGCGTTAGCTCTTATATTAATTTTACTTCAAATACATCACTTAATTTTGTGCTTCCTTGTGCCAAAATTTTTGGGCGTTAAAACCAGCTTTATATTTTTGACAGCTTAAAGTACATATTTAGTACAACATAAATAATAAAGCGGAACACAATTGTTCTTGTTAATGAAAACTAATTTTAGTTTTTGTATAAAGGAATTAACTTTTATTTTTAATCTCATGATACTGTGTGACTAAAAATTTAGCCAAACGAATTAAAAACATGTGTAGTATAAGTAGTATTTTTTCAGAATTTCAGCGCCCAATTTATACGAGTGTTATTATTCGTTATATTGTGTAATCCTATTGCGATATATCTTGACAGCCTACGAAACATTTATTTCAAGAATTAATTAAGGCTCTCTAGTACTATAAGACATATTTATTAGTAGCGCATTTGAATGGTAAGGAAAAAGGCATTTATTTAGTTTCTAAAAATCGACGAAAGAAATTTAGATAAGCTAGACGTTAGGTATGCAAAAGAGCCTTATGTGAACTAAATGCTGTTTGTAACACCTATTTTTATAAGACATCACAAGGCGTACATTGTCACAAATATATAGTCGTAAGGCACTTCACAAAGTTTACAATGAGTAAATTATTTAACTTGTATTTACGTAAAAGTATTTTAAAGCCGGCGCCAGACATAGCTTGAAATACACAAATAACTATAAAGTCGAAATGTGAAAAGTTTGGCAGATACACTTGTATGCGATAACATTGTGTTCAAATGTGTGTTGCAAATTCTCCAAACAAGTGTTAAAATCTCTGAACTGTGTCTGTGGCGTCTCGGCGTAAGTAACGTTGACTTCCGACGAGTTTTGTTAAGTAAGGCTACTGCGGAGTGATGCAACATGTTGGATTTCCATTGCAGATCCGTCGCTGGCTCTATAAAATATAACGTTCTGTTCTTAATACAAAAGATCAGAAGTTTACAATAGTTAAACATAATATAGTTGCACAAGATTTTATTACTTACTAATTTCTATATTCAAGAAAAGTAAAAGGAAAGAGCCTCGTCGCTTTTCAAGGAAGAACGAAGTTATTTATTTAATGAATTGTATTATAGGTGTGTTTGCGCAGTTTGTATTTGCGGGAAGCATTTTATTGAGTAGTGATCGAAGTGAGTGATAAATGTATGTTTACTTTGACTTACTTATTTATCATAATGAAAAAATGGCGTTGGCAAAACTTTTTTAAGTGTTTTTGGTATTAGGAAAAAAATACATTTGGTATAAGTTCCAAGTCGCAGGATCTGATGGAATTAAGTTTTGTCAATGCCCTCAACTGAGCTTACTTTTTTCGAAAAAACGCAAAAACACATTTCTGATTTTGTTTGGTTTTTGTGTTTGAATGGAAATGTTGTAAGGAAGGAGTATTGTCGAACGATATATTGCTTTAAATTACGTAATATTTATTTGGGCCGTATATTTAGCATCTTTAATTATGTTTGCAATAAATTGTATAGCCGCTCTGAAAAAAGCTACAGTCTGTTATATAATAGGTAAAACTTACAATATAACCACAAAATAAAGAAAGCACAGAAGACACAAGCTGCTTATAATTCCCGCAAATTGTTAATGCGCCTGGCAGCCATTTTTTAACCTCAAAAAGGAAAAACAATTGTAAATTTTTTATATACCTAGACCCTATCTTATTGAAAATAATAATTCAATAATTAATACAAGGTGTTACAAAAATACCCCTAATGACCAATATGGTAGATAGGGACCATCAAACTGAACAACTTTTACTATGGGACCAACTCTGAAATCGCGAAAAAAAAATCAGCTGTTTCATACATTTTGATATTTTTGATTTTAATTTTTGTATGAAACAGCTGATTTTTTTTTCGCGATTTCAGAGTTGGTCCCATAGTAAAAGTTGTTCAGTTTGATGGTCCCTATCTACCATATTCGGCATTAGGGGTATTTTTGTAACACCTTGTATATTAAATTACAGATTTTTCTTATTACATGTCATTTTTACTTGTGGATGTGTTTAAGCTGACAAGGTTCCTGCGCATAGCAATTTGCGGGGATGTTCATCACGCGCTCAAGCAACACACACCGAGTCAGTTAAGACCTTTCTCATTGACAGACTTTAGAAAAATACAAAAATCGAGCGATTTTCTGGCCGAAACGCAGTGGTGCCCCACTGGTATTGCACCACCGAGTTATTAAAAAACACATAAGTGATAAGACCTCTCGCTCGTATTCACGCTGTGAAGTTGTTGCGAATCATGAGTGCGGTGTTTAGACGGTTACATGCATGGTGTGACAGACGCGCCGCGCAACCATAAATTAGACTCTAAACACAAATACTTTAGTTATTTATGTTACTTACCCATATTGTTCGCGGGCGCCTAGATAACAGGCCGTGGGCTACCAGGTGCCCGCGAGCTACCGGTTGGGCACCACTGCCGAAACGCTTACTTACGCAGAGTAGTTATTAGTCATCACATGCTAATTTACTCGCCACGCCACTGTTCGTCCCTTCGCGTGGCCAGTCCGTGAAACAAACGGCCATGGATGTGTTTGTACGCTGGTCTTAGGAACTTGCCATTCACAAATCAGTGCTCGCGGCAATAGAACGGCTATAAAGTTTAAAGCTGCACTTTAGGTCAACAATTACGACTAGGACAAAGTAAATCTTTACAACAGTATTTTTAATTCTTATTTAAAAATAGTACATACCTACTTGAATTAAAAATAGTGTTTAAATTTTATCTCTTAGAATTTAGATGAAATATGAAATTATAAGAAGCACAAGATATTAGGTAGTCGGAAAAGATCGCGGCTTTTTTGTACTAAAAATAATAAAGATACCAGCGAGAAACATCTTTATCATCAAAATTGCAAAACCTGAATATTTTTTTGCAGTTGTATTCGATAAAGCATCTTCTCCATAAACATTACAAACCATTTTTTCAGCACTAGCAGCATTCATTTTTTACTCGTTTCGGGTCTGAACGCTTATCGAAAAAAATTTGCAAAACGTATCTAATAAAAAATATTAAAAATATGAAAAAGCAAAACAATGATCAATAACGTCAATTTGTTTTAATTTTACTGCTATTACCAGAAAGTCAGCTGTTAAACAATATGTTATATTCCCGCCGAAGTTTAGTATTGCCAGAAATCTAGCACACAAAATTCATGCTTCAAAAAAGGCCGCGAACTTCTCCGACTTCCTATTATTAACGTAAAGGCATGCGAGTATGTTCTTTAGTCGTGATTGTTGTATGATTAGGAATATATATTTTTTATTTAGCGTTTTATATTAAATATAAGTGTATAACAGTTGCACGGTGAGCTTTATTTAAAAAATAATCAGATACTTTATGTGAGGATTGGTACCTAACCACCATAATAAAATGGGGAGAATGGTTTGCGTGGCAGTTCGTAGATGTTGTAGCTGAAGTAGAAGAAGTCTTATCTGCTTCAAATTTAAGGTGAATCTTGTAGACTTACTCCATCGGCATACTGTCGTTTAATTAAAAGATTTCATGAATAGGTTTTTCTCAACCCAAAAAGGTTTGGTAGTGTATGTCTGCACACCTGTTGGCGTAGTCCTAGAGGCGCCTTAATTTAGAAATACTGTGTAATGTAGTCATAGATTAGAGTAAGGCTCGAGTAGATGGCACCGAAGTTCGATCAGAGATCAATCGAAACGGGACCGGAGTTAAACCGGAGCACGTATTTGTGACTATGGCAACGGGTCCATTCTGTATAAGCGCAGTGTCTCGGCTTTGTTCGGGTCGAGCTCCGTTTTCATTGCAGTCCGGCTCCGATAGATCTCCGGTTCCATCACATGAAGCCAAAAGTGTGACCATCACCGGTAAGACACCAAAAATAAACTAGTGAAAATATGAATGTGATAGACATGGATAGGGTGGTGTTCTTACTAATTCAATGTGACGTTGCACTTAAACTTATTGCAATGCACCTCGAATATGATGATTATTGATTCTCTGTGATAATGAATACCTATTTCTTTTTCTAAATACTTATTTGCATTTATTTACTTATCTAAGTGATTTGTTGGATAAAATTTTGTATTGTCTGAAATTTAGTGCCGCGGCACCTCCTTTGAGAACCCCTGGTCTAAATGTTTTTCATACAGGTATATAATGTTTATAGTTACAATGATGAAGCAAAATTTCTGCTATACATAATTGAGGGTTTATGTTATCTAGTGCCATATACTGTACTTATTTACGTAAGTTGATCAATTACGAATGACGGTGAATGTCAGAACCGCGGGATCAAGTCATAATTTCTATGTATGTAGTTAATTCTCAATCAATACCTTTCAATGCCTTTTCTTAAAACATTAGTACCTAAACGTGTTTTTACTTATTCCTATTTTAAAGTGGGCCGTCATTCTGACGTCAGAACCGCAGAGGTATATTCCCGATTGAACAAAATCCATAAGCTTTTACGATGATTTGAATGTAACAATCATTAACACTCTATCAGTTCCTTAGAAAAACATTGATAACAAGTTTATACAACCCATTATTTTACATTTATTAGCTTTTTTCATGTAAACGCCTGTTACTTAATTATGAGCAATAAATAATGAGAAAAGAATATTGTGAAGGTCTATCTGTCCGCTTCACAAAACCGGAGTATTTGCTGCAGCCGGTTCTGACATTCACGAATGAAGAGCTTTCAGTTTTTCTATAATGCGAAACGCGAATCAAGCTGACTATAGAAATTTAGTAATAAAATCAGGAAGTTGTAGGAAAGTACATTTTTTTATAACATTTATAAAGATTTTTCCATTCTCATAAAAATAATCACAACATAACAATCATGTTATAACTATTATTTTGCGTGAAGCACTTGTATTTATCTAAAGAATTGTAATACATATTTTCCTATAGTTCTGTTTCTTTGCTTTGAATTCATAATGGATCCTTTCCAATGTATAATGATCAATGATTGATAAAACATGATTATGACTGACGTTGTAGTGGGCATTGTGTAGATTATTATAATTGTTTAGTTGTATGCTTAAAATGCACATTATTTTATATAATAAATTGTTTGTATGAATATATTTAGATCATTTTTAATTATTTATTTAGGCTGTAATTTTTTACTGACTTATTATAACCAGGTAGCACCTATATAGAACTCATTAAATTTGCGATTTTTTATCTCACGAAACTCTTACTTTCACAATCATCTGTGTAATGGGAAGTCAATCAGCGCCAGGGTGAATCTACGTTGTTTTGTTATATTTCTTACTTCCTGCGTCATTGTCGTTTACTCGAAAATCTTTAAAAATCCAATGCATCACAACGGAATTTGCCATCATTTACGTAACAGTACGATAATAAATTATATTAATTTGCATATTTTTAACTTATTTATTGCGATGCATTGGATTTTTAAAGATTTTCGAGTAAACGACAATGACGTAGGAAGTAAGAAATATGACAAAACAACGTAGATTCACCCTGGCGCTGATTGACTTTCGCCCGCCAATCCGTTGTTATTGACGAGCTTCAACATAAAACAGATAAATCGAAGTAAGGAGTTTCGTATTGTACTATTCGCCGATGTTATTTAGAAGATCGTCATTTTGGCCCGATTTGGGCTCGATTTATCAGTTTTAATTTGAAGCTCGGCTAAGTTTGATGCGTTAGCCGGTACGGCCCCTGGCCTTATGAATAGGCTTACCATAATTTTCAGAGACCAAACCGGGACGTCTCGAGTCTCGATGTACGACAAAAAAAAAGGTAATCAACGTCTTAAGTATCGCATCCAAGTTAACTAGGGAAAGGAGCGCTGAGCGACCCGAATTGCACTTTATTTTGTCGGAGTAAGAGTAACTATTTAAATAAATGACTTTGCGGAGTGTCCCTTCTGTTTGAATTGTTGCTTTACAGTCGTCCTAGTACTATCGCAAACATGCTAGTTTTGTTAATTGTTATCCTACGGTAAAATAGTTTGTTGACTTTAATAACTGACCTCAGAACAGCTCTTTTCATGTCATTTTGGTTTCTGCCGGGCTGTCGACATGAAATATGTATATTAACTTCCGCCTGCATAGGATTAACTTTAAACCCGGCGTTTATTGTCGCTCTTAGATTAGGGCCTTTATTCCTTGTTGGCGCAGCATCTCGGTATAAGCGGTACTGACTTACTGGACGCCTATAGGTATTTCAATAGAGCGTTACTCATTTGTCGGCGTAAACATCAGCTGGGCGCGGCTGCTATACAGAACCGGTACCGCGACGACAAATGAGTAAAGGGCCTTAGAAAACTAATCTTTTCTACGATATTTATTAACCAGACATCTAAAATATGTTATTATATTACGCTACATTTTTTTCACAAGAATAAATTTACTCTCCCGCGTTGGTCGGCAGATTCGCGATACGGCAGAAGCTAGTTTAATTTATTTTGAGAGACAATTTTTTTTTCAAGACAAGTAAGCTACGAAATAGGACAGTTTTATCTGTATGATTTGGTTACGAGAGGCTGGACAACATTATTCAAAATGAAAAACTGTTTAAGCATGAATTATATTGGACCGTTTAGGGATGAATATAATAGTCTTAGAAGTGTATATGAACATAATATTCTAGATCACGAACACTTTATTTGAAGCAGTACATACAACACGCACGAGTGAGCTCAGCCTGGGCGAGGCTCGACCATCCCTCGGAGAGCGGCCGACAAACTGAAGGACGACGGGCTGGCTGGCACGGCACTGCCGGACCTGGCATGGTCTAATATAATTCATCCTTTACCATGCGTTCACCCGCAGTTCCGTATTTATAGAACCGTTTTTAATGGATCCGACTCGCTTCTAGATGTGATGTTCACACCGCATTTACAGGACCGCTGTATCGGATCCGTTGCTTTTGGATACAGTAAATAACGCATCGGATTGTGTTTTTACTAGATCCGATATACTATATACACCATCGCCGAATAATAACGTATCCGATAAAACGGATCGGTATTTTTACTGGATCCGATAAGTATATAACACAGTAGCGTTGTGTGTGAACACGTTTAAAACTACATACGCCATCGCCGAATAAAAACGTATCCGATAAAACGGACCTGTAAATCGGATCGCTGTGTGAACGGGCACTTACTCGTAGATCCCAAAGATGAATACATCGAAGTCACATCATTTAACATGGAGTTAGTTGTAGGTGAGTGAGTAGGTGTGTCGTCGCTATAACTAAATGTATTATTTAGCTTGTGATAGGGAAAATTTCTAGACTGATTTATGCTCCAATTAGAAGTGTTAGTATTTATAATATATGCACTAGATTTTCCACGAAATTATAACGAAAAGTGATAATATTGCAAAATTCGGCCCTTAATAATATTAGAATAAAATTAATACCGAAATCAATACTACATTATCAACAGTACTCCAAAGGAATTTGTTTCAAAATATATGACTGATATGGAATTGTATTAGACTCAAGTATACCATCAATTGTTTATTTCTGTTCTAAGTCTTATTTGTATTATGTTATTTAAAAAAATTACATATTTGATTATATTTTCTATGTATTTCTTTTAAAACACTTTGTTTCATAAGGCACTTGTTAATTACCTGCAATAAAACACATTGTTCTAGTATTTCTATTTATCTGCTTCATAATTCCCAGTTTAAGTTTCCATATTTGTAATGATATAACTTAAACAACTAGATTTTTTGACTGTTTTACAATCTCTTTATATTCTATCCATTAGTGTGTGTGTACTGTTTTATATTAAATTTTTTATCTGTGCTATAAATTCTGTCTCATCTAAAGTAAAAAAACTATTAAAAAAAGAGTTTTTATTATTAAGTCCTTTTCCATTAATATTACCAACCTGAAATCAATATTGATGTTATAGAAATTGGAAATAAGAATGAAACATGTCTAAAAAAGTATATGACATATAATATTAATTTACATAAAAATATACATTATTTTATACTTATTGCTTATGTGAGGAATAGAATAGAGAATGCCATAATCAAACAGCATACTGCGACATAAGGTGATTTGCGTTCTCCTATTCTTGCACACTTCCAGAATGTACCCGATAAGCTGAAACAAGTAGTTTTGTTTAATCAAACAACATTCAATTTAGTTAATTTACTGCAGTTTACATCAAACAAGGATCTTACATTACAACCTAATAAATAAATAATTCTTGAATGGTCTGAAACTGGCTACTGCCACATTTACAATATTTTTCAGTGTTTTACTCATGGAATGAATAATAATAAAGTAACATATTTTTGTCTGGTACATACTTTACATATTTTGATAGTAACTTATTTGTTAAACTTTATTTATAAAACTAGAAAAATGAAACAACTTCAGAATCAGTAACTGTTTGAGAAGTATGCGTTGCTTTATTCTAATAGTAAAAGTCAATTTGTAAATAAAATATAAATTCTAAATTATAATTTATGCTAATAAAATAAAATAATTATAGAATAAAAAATAAGCCTATACATACCCAGTTTTGTTACGGTCCATAATACTTGGGAAGAATGATCTCAAATAAGCACATGTGCAAATCAAAAGCAGAATTACAGATAACAAACTTTGAAAATTAAAGATTGCACTCTGGAACAAAAATTATATATAATAATTATAAACTTTTCAACAATCAATGATTTTTAAGTATAATATGGGCACTATATAATTTGATACAATTGTTACAGTGGGTACATATAAAATTGTATTTAAAAAAACATTTAATGTGAATTATTTCACAGGTATTACTGTGAAGCTTTTGGAACTTTCTAATAAATTCAATTTAAGTTGTACCAAGTTGTCTATTCATTTCGATAACCGTTCCTGTATTCTTTTTTTCAATAAACCCTGCTTTATTGTCTTAAAAAATAAATAATGATTGAGATTTGAGAACAACTTTGTACAGACAGTAAATACCACTTACCATATTTCTATAAAGTTATTTACATTGATTTAACTTAATATGCTTATTATAGCTTCTTTATAACTCAAAATGCAATATTTCAATTTTAAAAGCTTTTCACTTGATGTTATAATATTAAAATAAAATGATGAATGAAAAATAGGCTTAGAGTTCCCTATGTATTATTTTCCTCTTTGGCTTAGAGCATTAAGAAAAAATAGGTATGTAACCATAACCAAAAACTACTTTTTTTTAAATATAATTTATTCATGACTTGGATACAGAGTCCTTCAGTCGCATACATTTTAGAATATATTACGTACATACACACAAAAGGAAGAATTAAGAAAAAATTAAGAGTAGCAGCTGATTAACATAAAAATCGCTAACTTGAAGTATAAAATAAGCAAACAAAAGAGAGATTACAACAAAATAAATTTAAACTATGTACAAAAAGTATTCACAAGAGAATAGGTGACTAAATTAAATCTTTTCCACCGTGGTTATAATGTACTTAAAAGTAGCATTGAAAAAAATCACTGTTACATAGAAGGTCTTGAACGTGGCGGGGGACACTGTTTTGGTTTTGATTTGATACGAAACTGTCACTGTCACTTATTTCACTGATAAGGGTAGACCGTTGGATTGTAAACTTGAAGCAGTTGAGGATTATGTGTTGCAAATCGGCATCTTCTTCAGAGCAGTGTGGACATCTGCTATTGCTGGAGACATTGATTCTATGGAGATGCGTCGGAACTAAACAATGGCCAAGTCTCATTCGTGAGATTACAGTTACAAATTTCCTGCATTCAAAACTTACTTTTGCTATACCAAGGTTTTGCTGGTAAGTCTTTCTGTATCTCAGCATACCACTTGCCTTTAATCTGTAATGTATTATTCCAGTGACTTTTCCATAGGTCTTTTGCATTTGCCTTGAAATATGCGTAGTAATCTGTAAATGGTACTTGAACTGTTTGGGTGTGATCTTGGTTAAGCTCCATGCGTGTCAATTCATCTGCTATCTCATTACCTTCAATGCCACTGTGTGATGGAACCTTAGGAAAATGCTCTAAGGATGGAACCCATATACCAAAAACCACTAGTAGTACAGGGTGACCAGACCAGATTAAAATTTTCCATTATGCTAGCAGCTCCGTTAAAATTGCTAAATTCTGCTAAACTTTTATTTCAATACTAATGCTAAAATTCTGCGAAATACTAACTTATATTTTGTATGAAAGTATATAAAATAAAATACTTTTGACTCTTTTGACTCCACGTCAAATACGTTTTTGCAAAGAATGTTTGTTTGCATCTGCAATAACAACAGTCTAAACTTCAAAAGTTGCGACACAAAAAAACTCCCACTCACTCCAACCGAATTTTGATGCACAGCACATCACACTTCTGACCCTATCTTAGAGCAATGCTCTAAGGAAATTCAACACTTGGAACTGGCAAAAGTAGGTATTTCTTGAAGAGGAGAAAATTGCTAAAACATAAACAAAATGATGAATGAAAAATAGGCTTAGAGTTCCCTATGTATTATTTTCCTCTTTGGCTTAGAGCATTAAGAAAAAATAGGTATGTAACCATAACCAAAAACTACTTTTTTTTAAATATAATTTATTCATGACTTGGATACAGAGTCCTTCAGTCGCATACATTTTAGAATATATTACGTACATACACACAAAAGGAAGAATTAAGAAAAAATTAAGAGTAGCAGCTGATTAACATAAAAATCGCTAACTTGAAGTATAAAATAAGCAAACAAAAGAGAGATTACAACAAAATAAATTTAAACTATGTACAAAAAGTATTCACAAGAGAATAGGTGACTAAATTAAATCTTTTCCACCGTGGTTATAATGTACTTAAAAGTAGCATTGAAAAAAATCACTGTTACATAGAAGGTCTTGAACGTGGCGGGGGACACTGTTTTGGTTTTGATTTGATACGAAACTGTCACTGTCACTTATTTCACTGATAAGGGTAGACCGTTGGATTGTAAACTTGAAGCAGTTGAGGATTATGTGTTGCAAATCGGCATCTTCTTCAGAGCAGTGTGGACATCTGCTATTGCTGGAGACATTGATTCTATGGAGATGCGTCGGAACTAAACAATGGCCAAGTCTCATTCGTGAGATTACAGTTACAAATTTCCTGCATTCAAAACTCTTACTTTTGCTATACCAAGGTTTTGCTGGTAAGTCTTTCTGTATCTCAGCATACCACTTGCCTTTAATCTGTAATGTATTATTCCAGTGACTTTTCCATAGGTCTTTTGCATTTGCCTTGAAATATGCGTAGTAATCTGTAAATGGTACTTGAACTGTTTGGGTGTGATCTTGGTTAAGCTCCATGCGTGTCAATTCATCTGCTATCTCATTACCTTCAATGCCACTGTGTGATGGAACCTTAGGAAAATGCTCTAAGGATGGAACCCATATACCAAAAACCACTAGTAGTACAGGGTGACCAGACCAGATTAAAATTTTCCATTATGCTAGCAGCTCCGTTAAAATTGCTAAATTCTGCTAAACTTTTATTTCAATACTAATGCTAAAATTCTGCGAAATACTAACTTATATTTTGTATGAAAGTATATAAAATAAAATACTTTTGACTCTTTTGACTCCACGTCAAATACGTTTTTGCAAAGAATGTTTGTTTGCATCTGCAATAACAACAGTCTAAACTTCAAAAGTTGCGACACAAAAAAACTCCCACTCACTCCAACCGAATTTTGATGCACAGCACATCACACTTCTGACCCTATCTTAGAGCAATGCTCTAAGGAAATTCAACACTTGGAACTGGCAAAAGTAGGTATTTCTTGAAGAGGAGAAAATTGCTAAAACATAAACAAGGCAAATGACGGAGTTTTTGGCGCCATTTTGTCGAGTTCGGTTTGGTGTCTATTTTAATTATTTTCAAATTGATTCATAGTGGATATTGTGTCTTAAAATTGGTGCAGTTATATGGTACAAGTGTCTACGCAACTGAACAATATGTGGGATAATTGAAATAGGCGCGATCTTGGTTGTGTGAAGCTGAGACTTTTATTGAAGTGGTGGCTTCCTCGGCAGAACTAACCGAGTAAACTGTCTTGATATACTTGGTGCCAAATGCTCCAAGCAGCATTGGAATGCGATGCACCCGCATTCTAATGAAAAATTAAACAATATCTACCACTGAACTATTTAACACTTGACACTGGCAAAAATTACTTCCAAGAGGAAAGTAGATTGCCATAACAAAAAAAGAAGAAGAAGAAGGCAAATGACACTGACAGCAGTGAAGTGACAGCCCGCAGTGCTGACACTCTACTTTTGACCACTTGCTTGACTGATCAAGCAAGTGGTCAAAAGTAGAGATGTGCAAAGGACCCGATTTTTACCCGACTGCTGGGTTTAAACCAAATAAAAACCCACATTGTATGTTAAAGAAAATTTTTACAGTTTTTTTTTATTTCTATTGATATGTCAAATGTGACGTTCCTATAGAAGCAATTTCTTGTTTAAACAATACAGAAAATTATTCAAAGGATAAAACATTTCTTATTTATAAAGATTTTATTTAGTTCAAGAAAATGGGCGTTAACTAGGTTTAAACCCAGCAGTCAGGTAAAAATCGGGTCCTTTGCCCATCTCTAGTCAAAAGTAAAAAAACTGAAACTGTCAAAGCTGTCAAATGGATACGTGGTGTGCGTTTGTTGCTTTTTGCTGTAATTTTGTGAAATGTAATCAGAATGTTATTATGATCACAATCTAAAATAATAATAAATGTTAATTAAAGAATAAAAGACGAAAAGAGATACTCTATGTTAAATTTACGTGGAGTGCTGTATCAATCGATCATGGATGAAGACAAATTCGCTCTTGTGGAGAAAATCATAAAAGACGTCGACAATGTTATGATGAAAAATGCTGAGTTGTAAATATATATTTTGATAATTGGCTTTTGTTCAAATGATTAGTCAATTAATACAATGACTTTTTGTTTCCATCTTTTTCAGATACGCATTTGATATAGTCCCAGTTGAAGCGAATTTTCAAAATAAATCTCCTGTTCTTCACTTGGAGAATTGTCTAGGCTTAGAATCTTGGTGTGTGAAGCATGTATACATGTACTGTTATTCGGAGCTTATGGATAAATATTTTGCAAAACCTAAACGTAAAGCTCAAAAGCCTTCATCTACAAATGCTGACAGACTGACAAAGTTACTCAATTTAACATTGCTAATCAATCCAGACTTGAATACGTTATGGAATAAAAGACGAGAGATGGTATTGAACTGTTTTCTACAGAAATCTTGTGAATTGCAATTTTCCAAACTTGTACTTTCAAGAAAACCAAAGTGTAATGACGCCTTTGCATATAGAAGATGGCTCTTACAAGAAGTATTAAAAGGTAACTATTGTACACATTTTACTTACTTCTTCCTAACAACAACCTTAACTTAGAGACAAGATTGGTAAATATTATTCATTAAACGTTTATTTCAGACAATATATTGCAAAGTAACCACATCACAAGCTTGGTTAATGATGAACTCTATATCTGTGAGTTGGCAGCAGAGAAGAGTCCCAATAACTACCACAGTTGGAGCCATCGTATGTGGCTTGTGAAACTTCTGCAATCACATAAAAACTTCGATGTGCACTTCCTTTATGTAAAAGAATATGATTTCTCTGAGAGGTGGACAGCCAAACATGTCTCTGACTACAGTTGTTTCCACTACAGACAGTTTTGCATCAAAAACATATTTTCTATCACTGCAGAAAGATGGAATGCATTTCAGAACACTGTCAATAACAATTTCAGAAAAAGTTTTGTTAGAACTTTGGCAAGCAATTTCCCTAAAAATGTTACAATACAAACATCAGAAGAGGATCTATTATCTTATTCTGAAAGTAATATAGTAAACCTATTGCTTTGTTATACTAATAAAAGTTGTAATTGTGTGCTAGATAATGTTACTGTTTGTAGAAAATTAGAGGTCTTGTTTTATGAGTTAGCTTTAAACTGTGAGTTGCTTAGGTTTTATAAATATCATGAAGCTATGTGGTATCACAGGAGATTTATTGTGCATGAGGTGATGAGTATAATGTATGATCATTTTGCTATAAACAGGCAGAATGGTGTGCTTGTTAAAAGCAGTTGTGAAAAATGTATTGTTGACGATATGAGGCAAAGAAATGCTAAGATTGTAAGGTATGACAGTAACAGGATTTATTCTAGTGTGCTTTTTAATGTTTTAATTAACTTAGAAAAGAAGTTTATTGATGAAAGGCGGAGTGATGCAGATAATTATGCAGACAGGCATGAGAAATATTTAAGATTTGTTGAAGGTCTTAACAGTGTGTTTTAACAAGGAAGAAAGAAATGAAATTCATCACAAAGGAATTATATTATAGTCACATATAAAATGATATTAAAATCACAGAGCAAAAGATTTCCTTTTAAAGGGTTTCCCTGCTTGCAGAGTGAATTGTACCTATATATCAATCTAAACTTTATATTATACCTAAGTAAAATTATATTGCGATGAAATATTCCAAACTTTTCTCAATTTGCATTTTTGAATATTGTATTTTAAGATAATCAATTAATTTTAAATGATTAAATAGGCAGTTAGGAAAGACTTTTTACTGATATCACAGGTTTCACCAAATAGATTTTATTGTAAGTTGTAGCCTCTCATTTATTATTTGTTTTGACTTCATAAGTATTTATTTTGTATTATATTAAAAGACATGTTTTTTAAACTGAAATAAAATTGATAGTTTCAAGTCGTTTTCTTTTTTTAGATTTACCTTTAAAATACTGATCGTGCTGTGCAAGTAGTGGACCTATACTAAGATTTTAACCCAGTACCATAGTGTAAAGAAACAATAGTGGTTATGCACTCTCAGCGGTCGCGACAGGTCTTATCGTTGGGGTTACGCGGGACGCGCGGTAAACCTCTGAAGTACACCCATGTAGTGTCTTATCTATGCCCCTGCCCGCGCTGCTTGAGAAGTTGCTCTCAACGTTACCAGTTTAACAATAATAAGGTACATAGGTACTTGTAAATAAATGATTACATAGTAATCACATTTATTTTCTTTTTTGACAACCCTTAAACATTTGCCACTAACAGCGTAAGTACCTAGACGGGCGGCGGCATGCGACGGTGTCGTACGATGTCAAAGGCGTTTACCAACTGTAAGAAGAATTGAATTCCTGGCTACGGCCCTAGCTAGGTACTTATATTTACATACAAAAAATATTATTCTAATGATAACTCCGCAGATTTTGCCAATCATCAAATTTTTTTACATTTCTGGAGCTTGTAGCTCGAAAATTATGGGAAGTTGGGAAAAGTGTACTGAATAAAAGTTGTAGAGAATTGTTTAACTTTTATCTACGACGCACCGTTTTGGAGATATCAGCGAAAAACCACTCCGACTCACCGTAGTCGAGAGGACTTTTATGTTTTATGTTCACACTACACCCTAAACAAGTTTTTGAAGAAATTTCGTATGTACCCGCTCGCGCACTCTACATCCCCTTTTGAGCCATTCGTTGAGTGGACTAAATCCCAACCTAATTGTACATCGCTTTAGCTGTAGGTATTTGGCAATCTTGAAAAGATAATAGGACTACTTACTTACTCCGAATAAACATCCAAAATGTCATTGTATAACCTAACAGCTAAGTATAAGCAGAATAATTGCCTAACTTGCGTAAAATGCAAATTGCGTAGCTCCTTTATTAAATTGAACTACGATATTCGTACTACGAATGAACTGCTAACCGTTTATACCGGTTAACCTTATAAATGGGTTTTCCGATCACTGATTCGTAGCATGCTGCTACGGGATTACGTAGCGGTAGCGGTTCCGCATGAACTGCTACGACAGAGTCTGAAAAGTATGCAATGTATTATTTTTGTAACATGTTTGATTTTATCTTTCACGATCGGTGCCACAGATATACTGAAACCCAGCCTGGAGTATGTGTATGGTTTATAACTAGTTTTTGCATTAATATTAAACTTTAATCCATGATTCAATACAAGTATGGGACGAACCATCGTAATGTAGAATTGTAAAGTTGGTCCCAAATAAAATATTGTTCCATGCCTATTTTAAAAGCTTTTAAAATCTAACAAAAAGCTTTATAACCAGGTAGCGTCGTAAGTTTTCGCATATTGTAACATTTTCTATATCGACATTAAATCTTTGTTTACCCACTGACATTGGAATTGGAAGGTTGCGAAGTTGCCTCCTACATATCAGCATAGTATCTACAACGCTGCATACGCATTACGCATCGGCAGCGTCGGATGTGGGTCAGGCTCGTAAGGGGGGGGTGCCTCCTTCGAAAGCTTTCTACACTCCAGAAACAGCCTACGAGTAAATTTACCTTCAAACGATTTGAAATCTTAACTTGGTTGCTGATGGTGCAGGTTGCTTTGTGAAGGCGTAAACTATAGTACGTTCGAAATAACTTGTCATTGCGTGACGTCACGCGGGCTCGTTCTAATCGATTTTTGGCGTCGGGTGATTTCGGAAATCACTGTCGGGGGTTGGCGGCGCGATAACCACGTGCGCGTTACGTAACTCATGGCGGCACAAACTCATTGACAAAGATCATTTATGTAATGCCTTGTTGTGTACAACAACGGACTTTGCTTTCAAAAGAAAAATTAGAAGCGATCAATTGACATTCAGCAAAAAATTTGCATGAGATCGAACCAGCAGTCTCGCCTTGCATGCTTTCCCACTTATTTTTTGGAAATATCTGAATATTTGAAATATAAGTAGGAACTCTTAAATCCATGGGATAAACTTCTGTACGATATTGGAAAAAAGAGAATTGAATAAAATGTACATTATAGGTACTAAAAGATTCTAAAGAATATAAGTTTTGTTGCACTTGAGCAAATTAAATGTCTTTAAGTATCCACTTCATAAATGTTCGTATATTAATGTTATAACTTTTTCTAATTGAATTGATTTAAATGATGCAGTACAATATTTTGATTATATAGGCTTATGTTTTTGCCACAGTGCACGCATGTTACAAGACAGTACCAAAATAAAAAATGTTATGCTGCTTAGATTTTTTCTTTTGATTTCGGTATGCTTACTTAAAGAAATGACTTTTCTAGTTTAGCATAGCAAGCAAGCCGCTTAAATTTTTGAGATGCACTTTCAACCACGGCATAAACAGTAAATATCTAAATATTCCTGATGCAATCTCGAGCGAGAATGTTCATTTCGAGTTTCAGTTATTCCGTTCCATAAGAAATGCTAAAGGCGGATGAGTTCGTTCATCTGACATCTGGATCACGTGTAGGAGCGCCTGGAAGGCTTATGAGCACATTCCGGGCTGGAATAGGCACGCCATCTCAATATCTGGAAATCTGAGACCTACTCTCTATTAGGTATATAACGGTAGTGAATAATTTTGTTGGTCCTGATTAGTTTGGTAATGATGCTGAGTCCAATTAAATAGCTGATATTAGTATTTTTTGTTATTAGTCACGGTTTCTTTACCATAATTTTAAATTTATTAAGACTAAAAAGAAATGAAGCAATAAATAAACAAAGGCAGAGAGACGTGTTAAACTATTATAAATGTCGTTTTGGAGAAACATGTAGGAATGTAGATTTTGCTCATGAGTAGAAACAAACAACGTATTACTTTGAGTTTGTATGCGCAAGAGACTAAATAACAAAAGAAAGTTAAAAAAACGAAAAGAAGAAAGTTTGAAGAAACATGTAGGTTTTGCCCTCATGAGTAGAAACAACGTATGACGTACCTATTTTAAGTAAGTATGCGCAGGAGACTAACTAAGAAAGTAAAAAAAAAACTAAAAAAAAATAACGTTTTTACTGTAGTGGACCGAAAATAATTATGCTTCTTTTATGATTCATCCATTCCAACAACTTTTTACATCCAAATAAAGTTGAAAAGATTAGAGATATTGTTTGCGGATTCCACAAATGAAGCTTTTGCGTGAGCCGCTCCGTCGCTGTGTGATCATTTTGTTTCGGCGGTTTTTGTTGGGTAATTGGTTCATTGTTGACGCTGATTTACTGCCTTATTTTATTAATACATGATTATGTTTATTTGGAAAAGGTTTTTCGCAAAAGTACTTATTACTTTATTTGTCTTTGATAAGTTTATTAACTTATAGTTATTTTAGCAAAACTACCCTTGAATATAAACTTATATTATCTTTATTAGATTTTTTACATCAGCCTTTTAATATAAATTACTTATGTACGAATACTCATAAAAATAGAATTTCTTGGAACTTTTTTCGCACAGGTACGCTGAACTGGTAGACGAGTTGATCATCAAAACTTCATCAGTAAAGAGTAGGGCAGTGCAATAATTGCATAAAGTTTAACCGGGCCCGATCGATGTGAGGGTATTTACCTCGCCGGGCGAAAATAATCCGGGTGCCGGTGATGTCAGAGGGTGGAGCTTCTGCGCTTGCGCGGCGGTGTGGATCGTGGAAAATCGTGCGTCTTCGGAAAATGTCGACAGGGGTCGTCGAATGGCGGCTAGTATCGGCGAGTGGTGGATAGTCTCTGCCGGGCGGCAGTCGGTCGGCGGGCGCGAACGAGAAATGGCGCCCCGCGCCCGGTGCGGCCGGTGAGGCGCCGGCCCCGCCGACCGCCCCGGTCGACGGGCCAGCCGGGCCACGAACGGCCCATCATGTCCTTACTCAGCGTCACAGGTGTGTTCAGTTGTGCATTCAGTGCCCTTTGTGCTTTCCAGCTAATCGTCGCATAGACGCTTTGTAGTGTACAGGTATTTATGGTGGTACGAGGTTCGGTAAGACGTTCCCTTCTTATGCCGCAGAACGCAGAGGTATTGACAGAAACTAACGATATTTCGCAATCGTTCTGGCGTAACTACTGTGTTAACGTTGAAAGCGTCTGCGTAGCTCCCGGAATTCTATTGTCTTTGTGAAGTGCTTGAAGATAAATAAAAGATAACCGAAGTTTAATAATAATTTCGATCGGTCGTGGTCCGTTTGTTTGTTTGTTGTGAGGTGGTAATCATTTTGATTTCAGTCACGTTTTCAACTTTTTGTCGCGACAAAGATTTCAGTCACTTGGCTCATGGCGAAAGCTTATGGCATGCGTATGAGCGATTTATTCCCGCTCCCGCGAAATTGCCGCTTTACTAAAACTGCGCTTTAAATACTAAAAGCTTAAAACAAACGCTTCGATCACACACTTGTATGAATAACTCTCGATATTTAATTCCATTTTAAATAAGCTCATATCAAAACCGATAAGCTCTAAGTAAACAAACATTGTGCTGTACCTGAATGTAACAAAAAGTCATAAAGTGTAGCCGACATGCATATAATCGATAATGTTTTATCTGTACACGTCCCATTAGTAGCTCGTGAAATGTTTTGCGTGTGTACGATATCGAGTACGTTCGCTAATCCATCGGTGCAAGCCTAAGGCGGAGTGTTCACACGAATGTCCTATATAGAGTACCTACCTAGGTATACTAATATTTATATGTGCCTATAGCTGTTTATACACGTTCCGCCCTATTTTATAACTAACTGCTAACTGGGTCGTGGTATTATACTTTGACAAGATTGAAATATATTGTGAAAGGGGAGTAGGTACAGGTAGGTACTTAGATAATTTTATTCGTTATTGCTGTCGCGATATTACAGTTTTATTTGTGTAACACTTTCATAGAAATATATAACTATTATTTACGATTTACTTTTTATTCTTAATTTCAACTCAAAAAGATTTTCTTGTTTATTGTCATTTGATGTTATGCTTGGAACAAAAGTAGTTTATTTTGATTTAAATAGGTAAGTACTGTAAGATAACGATTTATTTGTGTCAGTATCTAGATAAAAAAAACACTTTGAAAATTAACATTATTAAAATAAAATAACCGAATAGAGTTTTGTTTTGTTAGGTTAGTTAGGGCATATGCTCACGACATTTTTTAAACAAGCATATACAATACTCATTTTTGTAAAGCGCGCTGTCGTAGCAGATTTTTTTGTGTAGGCAAAATATGTCCATAATCAAATGCGAGTCAAGAGCGGGTTGGACTCGCGCGCCGAGCACCAGTATATTAATGAAATAGGTACACTGTTGTGTTGAATATTGCAGTATTAGGTCAGCGCCATCTCTTGACCGATAGTGGAACTATGTAATTTTTGCTAATGATTTCTGAAAAAGTGATTTAATGACATCGTTTTATTTTTCCTGTAATCTTTACATAAACTTTTATCACATATAATAATTTAAGACTTTTCTCTTTGCAAACTTCGAAAATAAGAGGGGGAACAGTATTTTTACATTTTTCATCAAAAATCGAAAACTATGCGTCCTAAAAAAATTATTGAGAATGTGCAAACAGCGCTCCTTCCCCCTCCCTTTCAGTCCCTGTTGCAAAAAATAGACATATATTTTTATTTCTTTCTTATTTGCAAAATAGTTGGACATCTAAAACTCTTCCAAATTTCAAGTTGATAGCATTAGTAGTTCATGAGATATCGCGATCATACGTCCGCTAGGAGTACATACTATTGGCATAATAAGTATTATTAAATAGTACTATTGTTGTGTGGATAATTTTCTTATATAGAACTAAACACAGTAGAAAACTGTTTTAGTTTTTTATTATTAATTCTGTGATAATACTAAATAAATACTAGAAAAACCCGACTCTTCACCAGTAGCTCGTGTTACGGCTACTGGTAACGAAAAAAATAACGCGCGGAAAAACATTCGACACAGTAATTTATTATGAGAAATTTGTGCAGCGCCATCTACCGCTGAAAAGCGAAATAAAATTTCTCATAGACAAATCCTCTATCGAGTACTTTTACGCGCGTTTTTTTCTCGCTAGATGTTCGTGTTAGGGTTACAGTACAGATCATTTTTTCAGGTGGGAATCGAACCTACGACCTTTGGAAGTCCGGTCCGCTCTTCCAACTGAGCTACCGAGTCATTAGTAGCATCGTCGAAATGTTTCTAGTACTTAATTCTACTCTTTCACTGCAAGCCAGCGTTATTTCATCAATGTGAGGAATTACACTTGACATCCAATTGAAATATCTTTCCAGATATTTGACAATCGATTAAGATGAAACAGCTGTTAATGATATTTTATATGGTTAGGTACTAGAAAAAATTTGACTCGTCATCATTAGTTTTTTTTACTTGATTTTTGCAGACAGCACCAATGAAAAATCCAAGTAGAATTTTTCATGTAAAATCATTGTGTAAGTGTGAACAGACATTTACATTAGATACACATTAAGCTTAGGTACTGTCACGAAATACCTCTAGATATGATAAATTGATCCCTTCATAAATTCATCTTCTTACATCTTTTGGTACTGAAAACGCTTACGGCCCACAACCCACATACACTTTTACTAAGAGCTAACCAATTTCTCTAAGTACATCTTCTATTCATTTTATCTAAGTTCATATTTAAATGGTCTAAAAATAAGGCTTCTGTCGAAGAAGTTTTTATTCCTAGTAGGTTAAGAGATATTTGATGATCATGTCACATGTTTTGAGCATGAAATTGGATTTATAAAGAGGCAGAAGAAGACCTTAAAAGATGTACAGATGGTATTAAAGATATGACTAGAAAGAAGGTTAAATAATTCAGTGATGACGAGTGATAGAGATGTACGAAAAAAAAATACTGCGCCGACCCCAAATGTCTTAAGCAGGAAGATGTCAATAGTAGGTAGATATAGTAGGTTTTCGCAGTCAGAGGAAATTCCTCAGGCCTACTTTTTGACACGTTGATCGTTGAGCTACATCATCCCTTTTCATTTATCAACGTGGATACGTCTTCTGTCACATCTCAATGCTGTATTCAGAATTTTTATTATCAAATTTATTATAACAAACCCTTGGTCGAAAATCACACAGTAATAATCACGTATTTGATCACTAAAAGATTTCTAAGGTCCTTATCTTAATGACAAAAGTTACATATGTGATTCTAACTTTACCTAAGTCTCTATAATGAGAAACAAAACTCATTAAACTTTCAGAAAAAAGACTTAACGTTAGATGTTGAGTATCCTACTAACTTCTTGCCTTTGTTTTATGATATCAGCAGACAGTTTTTATTTGAATCTATTTTATTATTAGTAGTTTCAGACAATTTTACTGAAATAAAAACACTTAAGACACAATTTCGTAGGTAAAAAAATGATTTCCCAATTCAGATTTATTTCCATTGATCAGATTTTCTCAATTACGTGCAAAAAAACCTCTTTGGTTTTATTAAAACATCGTAGATTTGGTTTTAATAACGTTTAGTTACGTTTTAGTAGTACTAAAGTAACGTTTTAGTTTTCCATCCCCACAAACCTGTGACACTAGTGTACTAACCCGACCGTGTCAATTAGTATGCTCTGTTTCCCGGGCCGAAATGAGCCGAATCGACCGCCCACTGAATTACAAAACAGATGTTAATTTACCCGCAGCGATAATAATAAGCCGCACGTGGATATAAATACAAAATCACCCACCAAATGGACCGTGTGATGTTATAATTGTGATGTGCTAATGACACCAACTTTTTAAAAATTAAAAATTAAAAAAATTCTTTATTTCAAAATTGATTACATGTAGGATTCTTAAAACTAAAATTCCACACTAGGCTTAGCCTGTATCGTGGTAATCTTGTATGAATTATCCGGTCAGATGTAGCGGTACCTACAACAACATTGACAGTAAAAATTTGAATGAAAAGAGCAATCAACTTCTTAATTAATTTAAAAATATGACAATTGTTTTGTTCTCACACAATACCGAGAATACCTGCATGTCGCTCGAATAGCTGGTTTACTCGTATTCAGTTGTCAAGTTTAACAAAACAATGTTTTTGAATAATTTAAGCGACATAATTTGCCTGTCTATATATATATACACATACTCGTATTTTTAATAAAACTTTTCTTTCTATTCATATATCAACATTGGTTGATATATGAACAGAAAAGCTGAATACACCAATATGACAAAACTGACACGACAAGGTCTTATAAAACAAGCTGACCCACAGATATAATCATTAAATCAGTAACTTGTTTGGGAATTTTAAATCCATTTCATTGGAAAGTCTTTTGTCACCTGAAACTTCCATTCGTCCTCAAAATAAATTAAAAAGTTTTTAATTGGTTTGCTGAACAAATGCTGGAAATGGGGTATTACAGAGACGTTCGCTGTTATAAAAATTTGGGGATAGCTACCATGATTTTCATAGGTTTTTATTGTCATTTAAAAAATTTTTGAATACATACCTACGTGGATTACTTGATTACAATTTGGTGTGTGTTGATTTCATGTTTTATATTACCTACAAAACCTAACTAAGAAGAAACTTAGGTACTTAACACATATTTTATTAATAAATTTATAAATTCGATCATTTAGCTATTTATCAACGATAGACATAGTTATCTGATGAGAAAGTTGCAAGTACTATATGCACATGCACTCAATTACCTACCAAAGTTAGGCCATGCAAAGTTATATGTAAATTTATGTAATATAATAATATACCCACTGTTTACATTGTCTTAAAGTTTCTCGTTTCTATAAAAAAAAACACTTCAAATACCTAAAATAACATAGATACAATATATTTTCTGAACATGAGCAACAAAATATTATGTACAAAAATCTGAAAGATTTCAATAAATTCAATGGTCTATTATTCAAAATCGTTGCTTTCAACAAAGTGATGCTACATTTTATCACACGACGAATTTCGTTTGTGATGATTCTATTGTGATGAAGCAGATCTATTATGCTTTTTACGAAAAAAGCCTTAATTAAAAAAGCTTAGCTTCTAACTTGCTTTACTAACTTCCCAAAAAACTACTTATGTTGATATACGAAAAGCCCTCTTTTTAATTGACGTCTGTATGAAACAAAAGAGGGATGTAAAAATAACCTCTTTTGTCTTTTCTGCCAGTTTTTCCTTCCTAGTTTGGGGGCTACCAGTAATAAAATAAATATTTATAAATATAAATGAAGAATATTTTCATTTTTAGTTCTTCAAAGATAGTAGGTTTACATGAACCCGTAATGTAAAACACATCGTAATACCGAATCTGGAACATTCGCAAAGTTGCAACCTAGAAATAGGTTATGTGGGTAACCTGGCAAAATTAAATCTTTTACTGGGTGAACATAGGAAATGTTATGTCCTATAAACGGAAAATACAAATTTTAGTGGCAATTAAAAAAAAAAGCTAGTTGCATTGTATGCGATCGTTTTACTGTTACTGTTAGTTCTACTAGTAGAACTGAACGATAGAACTATACGGATACAATCAGATTGGACTAAATAAAGAATGGGATCTAAAAAACGACTGTGTATATATTTAAGTTGCAAAAGAAAGTTAGCTACGGCTATGATCATTTTGCTATAAAATATAGCTAGAAATATGTTTTTGTTAGATAAATTATAATTACGTTCTCCATATCTTATTTATGTGGCTGACTAAGTATATGAAAAACTACCTACATTTGTTCCATGAAATTTATCAAAACTACTTTTTTACATCTAAAAGCTTTATCATAACAAAATTTCACAGTGAAATTTTCTCAAAGGGCTCCTGTTTATATGACCCTGTGACATTTATGCGGTGGATCCTAGAGTGACCATACATTAGGATTTGTCTGGATATGTCGGGATTTTAAAACTTCTGTCTGGACTTTGATAGCCTTTTAATATGTCCGGATTTTTCATTTCGATACATTTTCTGGAAGAATGTGTGATTTCCTAATCGAATTACTAAATCATTTTTTTTACGAATTCCCTTTTAATTGTCAAGCCCTATATCCAGATTTATTAAATTTCCTTATTGTGGTAACCCTTGCTGAGGGTGGCCTATCGCTTAAGGCTACTCACCGATGAAAGTTGACTTCAAAGTAGGCTTACGTTATCCGACCTTTATGTATAAAATCAAAACCTTTTAACATAACAATGATATGTAGGTGAGGTTTTAAATCCATGAGTTAGTAAAACAGTAACATCATAAATAAACTAACTACCGTTTAAACGAAAATGAAGTTTAAAATGTTCATTATTGACCTTATTTATGAACAAAGAGTAAGTTTACACCCGGTTTAACCAAAAATATTGCTCAGCAATATTACTTCTTACGTTGAATGTCTCAAAGCCTCATATTCCTAAGCAAACTTTTTGGTTATACCGGGTGTAAACTTATTGTTTATTAATAAGGGCAATAATGAGCATTTTAAACTTCATCTTCGTTTATTAATAAGGAGGTGACAATGAATGTGCGATTACCTCAAAACCCAACATATCAAGTTTTAAATCCAGAATATTTTTAGTTATGGTCCGTTTATCTTGACTTGACCAATTTAGTAAACAGTTATTGACAGTTTTCATGCTTCTTTTAAACTTTAATCGTTATTTAAAAAAAACTTATCTTATTTTAACGAATTGTCATTAATAAATTACAATTTATTTCGTAATCTATGTGTGGAAAATAATTTGTTGAATTTTATAAACGATTATTTGAATAAAGAGTTGGGTGATGATTTGACCAAATAGGATAAATAGTCTATATCACTCAACATCACAAGTAGGCACTTTAATGCCAAGAAAAAGTTATTCTAATTAATATTAAAAATGCGAAAGTGTTTGTCTGTTACGCTTTCACGTCTTAAGAGGACGCATCGGACTTTTTGGTGGCAGGGATCTCGATTTTTCTCATCAATTACAAAACATATAAAAGTGATATTTAATAACCTGATTATTTATTTCATTGACTTCATTTTGTCAGTTGCAGAAACACGATTCGTTAACTTTTAAAACAGATAAAAAAATATAATAATAGAAACATCTTTTAAAACAGCGATTTGCATTTTACAGACAAACCTGACCGATTTAAGCCTTTAAATTTTCTTACTAGATTAGTTTAAACACACTTTAAAATGCCAGTTGGATTTTTTAAAATACACTATAGATTTTTATTTAAACGAAAAAAAACGGTTTGGCGTCGCAAAACTGCTTGCCATGAGTGAGATAGTTAAGTGTAAAGTGTTACGAGAGTTTGAGCGAGACAGTCACTACGAAAATATTTTTCGATACGTTGCCTTAAGACGCTCCTTTACTAAAGCAAGATAGCAATGAGAAAACGACGCGCACGAGAGCGAGACTTGTGCAGATTGGCAGATTAAGCGAAAATTCCCGAATAAATTCGTAGTAATAGAAATAATAGACGTTTCGCTAAAATATTCGGTCATAAAATCAGTTAAACGGAGAAGTATCGAATACATCATTTTCATTGCTTAGTTTCGCCAAAGTTTTGCAAATATTTGGTTATTTTTAAAATAAAAAGCACATTTTCAAAATAAAAACTATCGAGAAAAGTACTACCAATCGTATTTCTATTCTGTATATATTTAGTTAAAGGACTGAAGTTACACATACCAAAATATAACTGAAGAAATCTTTTTGAAATTTTGAGATTTAAGCATGTGGATGCTTGCATGCTATGCTATTTTGCATGCACATGCTATTTTTATATAATACTAAATAATATACTAGAAAAAATAGGACTCGCACCAGATCATGTTCTCGGACGGGAATCGAACCCGCGACCTTTGGATATCCGGTCCAATGCTCTGACCGCTGAGCTACCGAGTCACTAGTGAGAACGTCGAATTTCTTCTAGTATATCAACTCTTACGCTGCAAGCCATCTCACCAATGTAGATGTCGCGGGTTCGATTCCCGTCCGAGAACATGATCTGGTGCGAGTCCTATTTTTCTAGTATATCATTTAGTATTATATGAAGAAATCTTTTTAGAAGTCCGGTACTATGCTTTCAAAGAAACATATGACCCTGACGTGTATGCATCATCATGAAGCATACACGTCAGGAGTAGAGAAAAGGAGATAAGGTACCTTTCATCCAGAAAAAATCTGTCTGACTGATAGTAAAAAAAATATTTCCTCCTACCACGGTTCACTTATTTATGTACATAGGGTTTCAGATTGAATTGGCTATGAAGCGGTAATACGTTATACAACGTGTTACAAAAATACCCCTAATGCCGAATATGGTAGACAGGGACCATCAAACTGAACAACTTTTACTATAAGACCAACTTTGAAATCGCGAAAAAAAAATCAGCTGTTTCATACATTTTGATATTTTCGATTTCAATTTTTGTATGAAACAGCTGATTATTTTTTCGCGATTTCAGAGTTGGTCCCATAGTAAAAGTTGATCAGTTTGATGGTCCCTATATACCATATTCGGCATTAGGGGTATTTTTGCCTTTTCTACCTTTATGTTTATCTCCCACAGTTTTCCTAATGAGATATCTAGGTATTAATTTATTTTATTATCGTTCCAAAAATCGACATCAAAGCCAACCCACGTTACGAAAAAAAATTACTTGCTCATAAAAAATGTATCCAATCAAAATTCTGCGTAGCTTTTTGTAGGTAATTCCCATTCATAAGTAGAGGCAAGCTTATTTGTTATCTCTTAAACATTATTACATTCAGTCATATACTTACATTGGTTTATAGAACTTTGACATTTCCGCTTATTTTCTCCGAAATTGCGTTGGTGGTTCCCCTTAACTGTAGATAATTAATCTTTATGATAATATTTAAAGGTTATTTTTGCTGATAATATACTCACAGGTATTTAAGAATTTCTAATGTTACGAGTACATAATACATACTCTAGGTTGAGTGTTCTATAGTCTGTTAAAATTTTCACGCATAGACAAAATCTTCAAATCTTAAAATTTAGTTTAAAATATCTTTAAAATGAAATCTGTATTCATCTGATGTAAAACCTTCTGAAGCATAGTATTTTATCAAGACAAAACAAGTCTAGGACGGAACACGTCATTTCAGCAATTTATAATTGACTAGTGGCCCGCCCCGGCTTCGCACGGGTATAATATAGTTACTAATGTGGTGAGTGTGAAGTTATTAGACTATACTACAGGATAACTATACAACGTGTTACAAAAATACCCCTAATGCCGAATATGGTATATAGGGACCATCAAACTGAACAACTTTTACTATGGGACCAACTCTGAAATCGCGAAAAAAAAATCAGCTGTTTCATACAAAAATTAAAATCGAAAATATCAAAATGTATGAAACAGCTGATTTTTTTTTCGCGATTTCATAGTTGGTCCCATAGTAAAAGTTGTTCAGTTTGATGGTCCCTATCTACCATATTCGGCATTAGGGGTACTTTTGTAACACCTTGTATATAGTGGTGGCCACAAAATTAAGGACGCTAGTGGATTTTCTTACAAACGAAGTAACTTTTAAGCATTGCTTCTCCGCCAGGGATTGACCAAGCGGTGATCTGGTGATGGCCATCCAGGGAGTGGATGGAGGAGATCCAGATTTCTATACACACCCAAGTTATCTGACCAGCATTTTAAGAGATGTAATGATATGTTTAAAAAAACCGCGAATAT